>OX388042.1:21507446-24360806 GCA_947578705.1 Lacanobia wlatinum
TTTGGGTACGGAAACCTAAAAACTAGACTAATAATCGCGAAATTATGTACAAACGCGTAATAAAAGGAACATAAATCATTGGGCATCAAAGAATTCATCCACATCACTGTCAATGGCAAAAGTGTCCAGAATACGAACAGCATTGCCATTCAACGCGGCAATGCTGCCTATTCTTTGGCAGAAGAAAAGCCCTCTGGTCACGTGAATAGTCGACAAGTTGTTTGATTAAAAATATGAATGACTCACCAAATACCACTGCTCTTTAAACAGCGGGTCGGGGAAGGCGGGCGCACTGGACTGTCGCATGACATGCCGCGGCTTCCACTGATGGTCCCTCTTCGACCTCCGCAGCTCCCTCTGCTGCATCACCCATCTCACCTGTCAAATGAACTGTCTATAATCCTCTGTGATAAGTTAAGGAGGGGCGGGCAAGAGTGCTCGGAATTTAAAAGGTTTTGAAAGCCGTAGAAAGTACCTGTGGGTGGCTTTACCCAAAAAAAATTGTATGAAGTATTTTGTTCAAGAAAACACGATTTTATACTAACAGATATTTCGTTTTTACTGAAATTAAAAATGTATTTTAGTTCATCAGTTAGTATCGTTATTTTAATTTCTAAAGCAGTACCTAAAATCAAGATTTCAATTTCACGGTTCTATTGGCACAAAAGCTAAGCGATTTGCTTCTGTGCTAATAGTTGAAGGTATATCTACTAGTTAATCAATAAACTGATATTTGTTTGGGTAAGAGCTCGTGTAATATTGTACTGTAAGTTTTGTTTGTAGTCTCTTTCATAAAAAAAAACACTGAACTGATTAGAAAATGACGAGAATAACTCTTTACAGAGAAATTAGGGACATTTAGAGCATTTTTAAGTTTTGTTAAAAAACGAAAAATCACTCAGAGAGAGAGTGATTTTTCGTTTTCTTTCTTTCTTTAAATAATATTTTTATTAATAAAACCGCTAATGTGCCACTAAAATTCACTGATTACAAGATTGAAACCTAATAAGAAAACCGTACCAAATATCAAGATGACAATTTCACGGTTCTATTGGCAAAAAACTAAGCGATTTGCTTCTGTGCTAATAGTTGAAGGTTAAATATCTACTAGTTAATTAATAACCTGATATTTTTTCTGGTAAGAGCTCGTGTAATATTGTACTGTAAGTTTTATTTGTAGCTCAAATACAGTCTTTTTCATAAAAAAATCTCTGAACTGATTAGAAAATGACGAGCAAAACTCTTTATAGAGAAATTAGGGACGTTCTCAACGTCCCTAATTTCTCTGTATTTTTAAGTTTTGTTAGAAAACGAAAAATCACTCAGAGAGACAGTGATTTTTCGTTTACTTTCATTCTTTAAATAATATTTTTATTAATAAAACCGCTAATGTGCCAGTAAAATTCACTGATTACAAGACTGAAACCTAATAAGAAAACCTATCAAACTAAACACGACCTATATGTATCTAAGCCCATTAACACTGGATCGTTAGTAATGCTACAAAATGCGAGTCGTCACGTTCTGGTCATAAACAACAGCATATTAACAGCAACTAGTCTACAACTACTGAACTTGGTAACAATGATAACACCTATTATGTCTGAACTTAGGATATTGGTGTTCCCAAGTAATTGGGTTTCCGAGGTCAAATACTCGCTCTGTGAAATGTGGCTGTACAATGCACAGAGCTAATCGATTAGTATTATTATACTAAATGCAATTTAAGTAGATAGCTTAACTAACTGATTTGAAAATCGTGTACATATTTTTACACCGAGGTGGCCAGTAACGAAATTATAATTTAAAACTATATTCTCTTTTAATATTTTCGAGAACAAACGTCTCTATTTTTATAAGGCAGTTTATCAGGGCAAATGAAGTCGATAAATATATAATTTACGGAAGAGCGATTATACAAGTGAATATACAAGTGGTGCGTTTCAGCGCTTCTCAAGTTGGTACCTACATTAAATTGTCTATTAAATTGAACTTGTAGGTACCTAAACTTAAGTAAAGCATCAAAACCGCTCAGGCAAATCGATCTCTTCACCGGACCTCCATTCTGGACAAGCAGTCGACAGGAAAACTTTATGGATGGCTAAACCCCATTCAAATTGGAAGATTAACTAACTGGCCAGTCCTTTGAGACAGAATCCTTACGTCAATACAGCATGGAATCAATTATTCAAAACGGAGCAAGTCATGATATTGAAGCCGATAACTTTAAGGATAATCCCAATGAATAATTTGATGGTGGACCGATGTCAATCAAATTAACGTGTATTGATTGGGTTCACAAACAAACGAACAGTTTGGGAGCTAGCCTAAAGAACATTTGGTTACTATGCGAGTTTGTTAGACTTGAAAACAGTTTTGGTAAAAAACACTGGCACGTAATTACAATTATTTCGTTTGATATTGTAATGACAGACTAAAATCATTATAGCACTCTCACATCAGAATTAATTCAAACTATTCCACACCTCCATAATTATATACTTAAAACGATCTAATTGTAACAAATGACAGACTACGCTTGTCTAGACTTGTAGAGTAATTAAAATATAATTTGCCTAACTTAATAATTAGCAACATACTAAAATCAACGAACATGACTAGCTTTTTTCTGTTCTACGAAATTCTACAATTAATTAACTTTTTTAATTACAGTTTTAGGCCTCAAAAACAAAACATTCGTTCACTTTTTCGACCATAAAAAATCGTGTACCTACCTAAACATTAATTACCTAATTATTATGAACTTTTTTTCATAAGTTTTTTTTATTACGGATTGTGTTTAATTCGTGGTTCTCCTGCTCTGATAAAAAGACAGACTTTGTTACAAAAACGCAAAGTCAATTAATCTACTAAGACTTTTCTCAAATACATTATTTTTTTCTTTTACCCAAAGTCTTAATGAATACTAAATGTGGTTTCTACCTACCCTCTTTTTACAAAAATATATGTCTTATATTTTTATCACGTCAAGTTTTTTAATACACCCTCATTCTTGCGCCATCCCATCTTCCTAGCTCGTCGTGCTGTGCTGGTACTGCCGCTGCGGCTGCTGAGAACCTCAAGCGGAGGAAATATAATAATCTTGTTGGCAATTATATTTTTGAGCCGTTTGGGGTTGAAACTCTTGGACCGTGGGGTCCGAGTGCTCATGCCTTATTTAAAGATCTATCTAAACGCTTAGTTGACACTTCGCGTGACCCAAGGGCTGGCTTTTACCTCGGACAGAGGATAAGCATTGCCATACAACGTGGCAATGCCGCCAGTCTTTTGGGCTCACTTCCGGTGGACGATGCGGACGAATTTTTTGACGCCTTATCTTAGTTAGGATATTTTATTTTAAGTGTATATATTTAGTATTCTATCTTATTCAATCATGATATTCTGTTCAGTTTGATTACATACAATTATATTCCCTCATTAAGTTATTTCGCTAACTTGTTACTGGTGCTAAGTTAATATTCGCTTTTGTTGTATTCATCTAATAATTAAACATTTTGATTGGTTTTAAAATGGCCTCAAGACAAATTATCATATCAAATCATCCTATCCATAAATAAGAGGTCTATTATTAAAGCCTTAATACGAGCCTATTTCCAATATTCCCAAATCTTGGTGACAAATCTTGATAAAAATTGGGTTCCTCGAGTTGTATGTGAAAATTGTAGAATTATATGATTGAACTGGTCTGCAGGAAAAAGTAAAGTAGCGAGATTCGTTGGTTTGGTAAGGCAAAGCTAACCCTTTGCCTTACCAAAACTTCAGGTTTTAACAACAAAAACAAGAAGTACATACAATACCCTGATATTCCATCAGTCACAAAACTTGTATTGCATTCTGAAGGAGTGCCTTACCCATCATAGCCCAGTACTTTAAGTAAGGAAAATGAACCAGAGTTCATGGAGACTGAAATGGTTGAGTCTACATCAAGCCATCTAATTTGTTAAAGAATTACCATAAGATGGGGGTGAATATGTCATTGAAAATTCATTTTTTACATTCGCACCTGGATTTTGGTCCTGAGAACCTGGGAAGCGTAAGCGATGAACATGGTGAACGTTTTCATCAAGATTTGAAGATTTATGAAGAGAGGTACCAAAGTTTTTGGATAAAAATATGTTAGGTGATGACTGCTGGACTATATTAAGAGAAACTGATGCTAATCAGTATAAAAGAAGAAGTAATCTGTGTAATTTTTGTTTTTTTTAGTAGGGCACACATAAAAAATTGTTATAAACAAATATATTAATTACCAGTGGACGTCACGCCGTTTCACCCGCGTAGTTCCCGTTCCCGTGGGAGTACGGGGATAAAATATAGCCTATGTTACTCCCTGATAATGTAGCTATCCATTGCTGAAAGAATTTTTCAATCGGTCCAGTAGTTTCGGAGCCTATTCATTTCAAACAAACAAACAAATCTTTCTCCTTTATAATATTAGTGTAGATATAAAAAACTTGACGTCCTATTTTTTTCCACTTCAGTATCTAACATAGGGTTTATTACTCTACTGATTCATATTAGTTTTATCTATGGGTAAAAAACCTCGTAAAGTAGTGAATTATTGGTGTCAGCTTCCAGTCCAACCGAATGCGGCTATGTACCAGAATTTTATATGCCTAACTCACCTATAAACTAAGTTTCGAGGAAATATTAGTTCGACCGGCGTCAGATTATTTGGCTTCTGATTACCCGAATCAACTGTCAAAGATATGTGACATCATACATCACATCCTGGACCAACGGCTTAACTTGCTTTCCGAGCCACAGTAGACTCTCGGATTGTTAAATATGGCTAATCATTCACAGACCGCCTTCGACAAGCATTACTTAACCTAGAAAATCTACCCATGTAGCTGTTATTATTTAGCCAAGAACTCCTTTGTTTCCAAATCACAGTGTATTAAATTTTCAGTGGACAATCTTTTCCGTTCCTGAGACAGAGCCTTGTGTTACACACAGTTACTAGAACGGCCTTTGGGAACTAAAACTTAGCATTGTACGTTGGGTCCATGTGGCTCACGGTTAAAGATTAAGGAAGCCCGAGAGTACCAGCACTCTGAACGTCGTGAATGGTGTACTTAGAGAATAACAAAAGACGTTGCAGTAAAATGAAAACATTATTCTGCACAAAAATGAAACACTTCATTTTTTAACAGTATCGGTAAATTAAGTAAATTCGGCATCATTGTGTCATTTACATACTAGGATAAGTAGCGCTCTAATTATTGTTGGTTAGTTATAACGTCGACATTTTAAGCATATTTAAATGTAAATAAAATAAAACTATTTACCTGTGGGTCATTTTTGAGACGATTAATGTGGTCGATGCTGGCATTCGGTGATCTTTTACTGACGTGTGGATGTGATAGTAAAAAGTAGTGCTTCAAGTTGCCAATCTGCAAAGAAAGAAAAATGTACATTAAATTAAAACAATTCTGATTTATTTTCAAATTAAGGGGATCATAATTGTACAGTGAGTCGCAAAATGAACGTAACAAAGCAGCAGGATTAAATTAATGATACACGTGTCAAATTAACCTTAAGGGTAGACGAAGGACACGTGCCGAGACGAGACGGTACATGTAAAAGAGTACGGATAGTCTGTCATAAAAATCTCGCCGCGTTGTTAGAGTACCTACAAGGTCCCTCTATTAAACATGTTGATTAAAATCGTTACATGCAACCAGAAACCTGTAAATGTAAACTTGCCTTGCTGACGTAAGCAAGATCCTTCATTCTATATGCGCTCCGAACATTTCCCGCGCTCCCAAGCGAGTTCCGCTAACATTAATATTATGATATACTGATATATCAAGAATTCGATATAACTGAGAAGGAATGACGTAATTATGCTGTTATCTTAAAGTTCTTGTGAGGTAAAATGACGAGAAATTAGTAACATTGGAAGTTAAGGGAAGATTTTTAATATACTTACTTAAAATCAAAATAAACCGTTAAAAATAATAAATGGCATTACGTATTTTTAATGAAAAGATTAGCAGGATATAACCACGCGTGTAGCTCTAATTTTAATAGTATAGTTCTACCATTTATTGGACACATTTCCTAACTCCGGAACTCAGGCCTAACTAGGGGTCAAACCGGGGCCAGAAGATAATAACGGTCATTTATACCTGCGAAACTCATGAGAAAATCTTTATAGTATATAACTCCAAGGTAAGGATTATAATATATATTCAAAATATACTAGATATTTCATGACCATTTCATTGTTCTCAACTCCACGAATATTAAAAAAAAACCTCTTTGAAAACGGCTTTTTTAACAAAAGTCTACCATTAATAAACAGGTAAGAAAATAAACATTATTCCTTTCAAGACTAAAGTCAAACAATAGATTCAGGCCACACAGTACATTTATGTGTGAACAAATATATTAAACAAATAGAACTAGTTTCTATCGAGGACAGTGTGGTCTATAAAACATGTCCCTTTATACTCTACAAACGACTTAGGTAGAGATAACCCTTTGTTTTACGACCAAGTGATAGTTCACGCCATCGACGCACGAAGATTTTAGTAAATTGTTGGCTCAAGCCTAAAGCCTTCTCGTAGCGCTACGAAGTTACGCGGTGTACTACGGCGTAGCGCGTAGGCCGTAGCGGTAAGTTGTAGCACAAATACAATCATGCGTCTTTTTTCTTTTTCCCTTATTAAGAGGTAGATTTTGATTTTAGCAGTATATGTATGTGTGTGTTGATATTTACATCTATTCCTTCATAACTTTTAAGAGAAATAAGATTTGGACAAATGAGGTGTCGTTAGATTTGTGTGAATAACTTCACCTTACAAAGACTGCATGTTGATAACGTAACCATGTCACGTTAAATATAATAGATTATAGACAGGAAATATTCTATCCAAAAAAAATGGTACTAATAATGGATTGAGTTTGGTATCAAATTGGAGGTTACAGTATACACGCGGTATGCACATTCCGCAAAAAATATTGAAGTTTTACAATATTTTTCACGTCAATCTTTAAAACTGAACGCACGTATGTAGTCATGTTTTAGTTTTGCAAACTTGCTACATGGCGTTAAGCTTCAATGATACATACATAGAAAGTAGTCATTAGAATTTATAATTATTTTATATTAATATTACTAATACACTCGTCACAATCCGCAGCACCATAATCTGTTATAATATAATTACCTAATTAATCAAACATAAATTACTAGTGACATACGTTGTGGTATCAATCCTATTACCTACTCACTAATCTGACTCTATCACACTTATATTGGCATCTCTTTCTACCCAGAACCATGAGCTTATTTTCTATTAAAACAAAGTTATTCTGTTTTCTTCGCATTGAATAACTAAAAGTGGATTACGGCAGTCATGCATTTAAAAATGAAAACAGGAAAAAAGAACATTGTACTTTAAAAAAAAAACAGCTGGGAGAGGAAACTCGAAGTAAAAATAATCTAACTACATCAAATATTTATAATTATCTTACTGTAAGCCTCGACGTCAATCACACGATCGTGAAATGTTAATGATATTATTATAAACGCACAAGTGTTATAATGACGCGATTGTTAAATATTATTTTAATAACATCCTCTAATGTGTGTTAATTGGCGAGAATAGGATGTTTCTAATATAACAAAGTGAATCATCTAATAATATTATCTCAAATATACGAATGAGTTGTTGAATCATGACTTAGAAATTGAGATAAAAATAGTGTCAAAGACCAAATAAAGCTCAGCACTATTAAAATCACAAAATCCATTTCAGATTATAAAAACCATTTCTACGATGTCATATCACGGATTATTAAAGCAATCAAGTCAACGTAGGGCTCAAAGGGTTCATACTCAAACATTTTTTATCGACCATAAAAAGTGACAGGCAATAGTTATGCTAGCATCGGATCGAGTGTCGTTTTGGCCAACAAAAGGCCGTTGTGACAACAATGGGTCATTGATACAGCACACACCCATGCAGTTTAGCTGATCGTCGGGTTGTTGCCTTTGGGAAGGCTTCGATTTAAATGATATTGCTGTATTTTTGTAGCCAGTAACCGTAATTTAATGTTAACAAAAATAAAACTGTTTTTTTGAGGCCCTTGCTTTGACGTGAGATGTTATTAGATTAATTTTAGAGGTTGTCCTTGTCTGATATTGTTTTTTATTTTCATACATATTATCGTATAAATTATTAAATTTTCACACACAACCACATATAAAAGTATCACTCTTGAGTGAAAATTCAGTAAGACTGTGCAAATATTAAATAACTTTGTTACCGATTTTAGATAAAGCATTTACAACATTTTGTACAATGTTAATAAAATTCGATTAATGTTTAAGTTAACATAACATTCGGCGACGAAACAATTAAAAATATTTTCTATTTTTTTTTATTACAGTCCGGTGTAAACGCTGCCCATTTTAAACGTTCACAAAATAAGGTCAAGTACTTTGTGGCTGTTTATCCATACTCAGTTTGTTCCCATTGTTACAAACGGTTCTAATTAATTTAAAATACCTTTGTTTTGTTATACATTTCCCATTATTGTGTCGGAAATTTGACAACTAAGTCTTTTGTGCCAGATTAAACCAATAATTTATTAATTATATTGGAGGTACTACGTTGGGAATTGGAATTATTTAAGGCTGTGAATAAATAAGACGTTTGGAAGATAAACGAGGGTAGTAACAGTTGTCGTCTCGGGTCAGTGCACATGAAGTTATAAAACCAGTTGTCTCTGACGAGGGGTCTGACTTTGTGTCGGTCTACCGACTCGGACGAACTCGAGCACTCAAACTGAAACTATCCACTACCTATAATATTGCTGCAAGTTTGTTTTCGGCGGTGATGTTTATTTTCCATAGATTTTTTTCAAAATTCCTCATTAGTACTTAAAATCTAAAAATGTGGAATGAATATTAGAAGTTACTTACAATATCTAACTGATTATGCATACGGCTGTCTCTACGGACGATTAATTTTAAATTGATCAAGCTAATGATTGGTAATTGTCGGTAATCTGCGCGGCCTATTTAGCGCCATACAGTAGAGCTTATTATAATCCCAGGGGAGTCGTAACGAGTTGAATAAGTGTGTCAGCTAGCTACCTAACTTTACAATTCTACGAGTGATGATGTATTTATTTATATTCACGGAATGGTGAAGTTTTATTTCAATAACTGCTTCAATCCGTGCATCGGAATTGACTATTTCTTCAAGGAAGAAATAGTCAATTCTTGAAAACATTCGTAAATCCCATATTTATTTTAATCAGCTGATCATAACTTTGTTTGGAAAATTCAATTCTAGTACTCGACTAGTCCAAATCTTCTCAGCCATTCGCACTGTCTTTCATATTATAAGGCGCTGGGGGTAAATTCTTAACCTTGTGATTTAAATAGACATTTTGAATATTATCGAACATTGTACCCAATGTATGCCTTTATTGGTATAAAGTTTTGCAATCTATTAAAACTATTCAGACAGCGGGAAACCTTTTGAAGATAAGCAATAATATGAATCCCTAAATGTGACCCAATATCTGTTTCAATTTATCTTGCGTTACATACTATGAGTTTATTGCTAAATAAATTACTTTCTGTGTTGTTATTTTTATAATCAGAACAGACAATACTCACCTATCTCGCAGTGTCATGTTTTATTTTTTTGGCATTTATTATAAAAATAAAACACTACACGAAAATTTTACTGATACGAATTGCCTCTTAACTAAATTATTTTGCTTTCATCAAATCGTCTATAATAATATAATATTCATTCGCAATCATTTAACAAAAGGTACGACTGAAATCTTTAGAAAATACTTCTCAACCACTTAAACTAACCTAACGACTGATTTAGCACAAGTACCCCACAAAGGAATAATACCGTCTAGATTTTAGTAGACAAAACTCCAGGCGATTCTACTAAGTGCTATCTGAGTTCACACAGCCATAAACTGGGGAGTTTTAAGATTGCAATGGTGCATAAATTGTGACCAGTTATTGTACCGCCGGGAACGCTCGATAAGGAGCCACTTGCATCCAGCATTTATATCTCTCACGTGACGAAGTGGGGGACGCAACAGGTTTTTTCTTTTTGATAAGATAAAGATTCTCTTGAGAATGTGCACGATTTAGGAGTATTTTACAAACTATTGCTTTAAAAGGACAATGAGCATTTTTTTCGCGATATGCGGGTTGATCCAATGGTAAAAGTTGATCATAATAATGAGTACAGCGACCCCTTTCCAGCTTCTATTACACCTTCCACATTATTTGGAAAGTTATAAAAATTGCTTCATAGTATAGTTAGACACAAACAAACATGTACAGGACAAGAATTTAGATTGATTGGTTTTAGTTTACCTACGTGATGTTTTCATTCCAAACACCTGTTTTGACTTTCTAACAACAATGATAGTGGATGCCGTATGCATGCGTTGTTCTCTCTTTTTCAAAGCAATAATGCTTCTGATTGTTTGTTGTTAATAAGTTAAAGAGCTTATTTAAATTGAAAAAGCAAGCACACTTGAGATCGTTAAATAAGGTATTGAACGACTGAAAGGTAAAAACGCTGTTCACCACTTCAAACCATTTTAAATTTACTATAGTTTACTTGGAAAACATCTTAGATACTCGTAAGTGAAAACGTCTTAGATAACCTACCTACACCTATGTAAAACGTTTCGTAATAACTGAATTCGTTTTAGCTTTAAACGGTTTTGAATCCAACCAGTCTGAACTGGTTTAGACCAATTAACTGTTAAAACTATAAGATATCTAAGCACCACAATGAAGTGGTAGCTCTACAAAGGCTCGGCGAATTGCGTTCAAGCGAGATTCCAATTATACACAGCTTTTGTTCCGTCTCCCTCCGATGCTCTATTGTCATCACACTCGCGCATTCAATGAATATTTTTCATTCATTTGAGGCTTTAATTAATATCTATTTTAGAAATTTTCAATTGAAACTGTACCCTTCCGTACCCAACGTGTTCGCTTTTGTTGTTTAATTGATTTTCAGCGTTATCTGTACCGAAAATGTAATGGAACGTGTTTAGTCTGAATAGGCTTTTATGTGCTCGAATCACGCGTTTAATGTAGGCGCAGCTTTATATTGTGTTTGTTTCTTTGATATTTTAAGCTTTTTACAGTATTGGACATTCTTATTTTATAAACCAACCTAGGTTACTACTTCAAATATCTAACTGTAAATAATCACAAAACTAAAAACGAAACAAGAAATAGTTTACCAAAAATAGTTGTTATTTTTGGTAAACTATTTCTTCTTTCGTTTTTAGTTACTGATTGATCAAATTTGTAATTTTTAACAATAACCTCACAAAAAAATTACATTTCGTAAGTTCCTTCCCATTTGAGACATTCGTTACTTAAGTATTCTTTATATTTTTAATCGAAAATAAATTTAGCGGCATAGCTTATAAACCAGTAAGTCTTAATTTTAATTATTCCTAAAACCTTAATTCGCATGATCGAATTAGGCTGATATTTAAGACTGCTACCAAAGTCAATCAATCTGAAAATAAGCTTTTTGTTATTATGGTAACTTTTGATTTATTTGAATTTAATAGTTCAGAAGGAAATTGAAATACGTACTTATCTTCTAAATGTTAGTCTTGTGTAGAATCTTTCAAACTTTATCCACCCAGAGTTATTCTAAATACTTACATACCTACATATTTTGGAACAGACCGAATATTTGTTTTGTATCATGAAAGGACGGCTGTTAGACGACTCGACTAAACAACTCGGTCTCTCTGAAAAGTCGTTTAAAAGGGTCTTGCAATATTCTCCATAAAACTCATTACAACTTAGCTCAATACCAAACACTTACACAAACTGGTTCCAAGGCCAAGATCCCAATAAAAATAAAATTAAAACACAAACCGAAAACAAACAGTACTTGAGAAGTAACCTCGCAACTTCTAACGCCATCTGTTGACTGCCCATTGTAACTACACTTCGATGCGGAAAACTTCCAAGCGTTTCGAGGTCGGCTATTTTTCCCTTAGCGATTTGCATTCTTTTCAAATTTAAAGCAAATGAGCGTACCCAGTAATGAATTTGGGAAGTACTCTCCGGTGTTATGACGAATTTTTATAAGGACCTCGTTTAATACAGACTTGATTTTGTCGCACTCCGCCAGCTATTTTTGAGCACGATATTTTGTGATTACTTTTTGATAGTTTGGTGGGCGCCAAATAGAAATGCTGAGTGTTATTTTGTTTCCAGATTGTTGAGTTAAGGTCAGACGACGGTAGTCTTGGTGAAAGCAAACATTTTGCATAATTTAATACTCTGGAGTAACAGCAGTTACGTTTATTAATAAAATTGATATTTCTGAAAAGTGTTTGATTTCTTTTATGAATACATTTTTACGATTCGAATCACTTTCAATAACAGAACATTTTTGATCGTTTTCGGAAGCACATTTTCGCGAATTTCCCTTGACAAATAAACAACTAAAATACATAAAAAAGGACATCGTTTCCCATCGACGTTTGATAGGCAGTTAATTGATGGATTGTGATACCAACATGATCCCCTGGTCCCCGAGTCACGAGGATAATTTATTTTGCTTTTGTTTGCCTTTCCGTTACTATGTGATAAACTCTATTTTTCCTTGCTTCCCTATTTTTGACGGTGGCACATGAGATTGGTTGGTGATTGATAAATTGTAGTTTTTAGCGATGTTATTGCTGTCGATATATTTTTGATGTTGTGGTAACCTTGAACTGAGTGTAGTATTTAAGTAGGGAATTTGTAAAACACGGGTTCGAGGTTCTTTCGTCATCGTCTTCTATGGTCGTAATCGTAATCTATGGTTTCCAAAATGAATTAAATTATTAAATGCACGATCAAAGACTACTCACAACAGGCGCGCGTATCTGAGCACATAGTTTTCTGTAGCTTCCGCCATCCTTTAGGAGAAAAAGATGAGTTTTAATGTTATTATTGTATGATATCTACACATCGCCACTTTAAAAGTATGCCTAAAACACCCTTAAAAATGTTTAGCTGGACCGCTTTATCCGCATAAACACTGGCCAAAAATCGGTGTATTATGTAACCTTGTACTCCGAGCGAACATTCTATACCAGAGGAAAACAACTCGTGTGACGTCAACATCGCTGGTCAGCTCCTCTGATGATTGACGGCCGATAAGAATGGTAATACGGCGAGTAACGCAGGAGACACGTTCTGGGGCATCCGGATGAATAACATCGTTTGCTTTGGAGCTTAGCAGCGCATAAAGATAGACTTGCATCGATTCAAAATATAGAAATGAAATCGATGTGGCGTTTTCGTTATGATGGTTGGTTTTACATATTTTCTTATGTTAGATACAATATAAATTGCACATCAAACATTTTTACATTAAAAATTATTAAACATACTAGAAACGCTATCATCTACACTCACCTAAATGGCAGTACATCGTATACTAAAAAATGATATAGATTGAAGGAGTGAAAATAGCTTAGCACCATTCACTCATTTCTCTTTTCTGCTTCATCATCAAACCCTGGTCACAATATAGCTATTTATAACCTATTCATTGAGACCATTGACATGAACCTAAACACGAACCTTTGCTGTAACCATGTGACGAGTCGGGTATTCTGCAGACTTCAGCTCATACTGCAGCTTCAGGTCAATGTTGCCATGTTCTTGCAATATCATTGAAGTAACAAAACACCAAATTTCGAATCGAACAAACTTATTAAATAAAAGTTGCTTACGTCCCTTCATCAACTACCTGGTGTTCTTCAAATGTCTCAACCGATTTTCTTGAATTATAGCAACACCCTCGATTAAATTACCTTTCAAACAAAAACAAACTAAATCAAAATCGGTTCATCCGTTTAAGGGCTGCGATGCCACAAACAGACACATAGATATTCAGATACACACGTCAAACCTATAAAACCTATTTTTGGGCGTGGGTTAAAAATAGTGACTTTTTAATATACATATGTACTTTTGATATTTATAATACTACTAGTTACCAATACTGACAGCAAATAAACAATAAAATAAGAGTTTTTAATCTAACATTACTCCGCGATTTTTTAAGTGCCTATAATAATTTACCAGTAGTAGGTAATGTAAAGTTTCGGAACCATACTACTCTCGGAACTTAACCCTAAATTCGCAAGAAAAATAGGTGGCCCACAAGACTTAATACCTCTTAATAATAATTTCTTTCATAGCTATACGTCAGCAGTTGTCCGGATAAAGTCTGTAGCTAAAACTTTTCTAACTGAAAGTACTTCGACACTCGCTAAGTTTGGAGCGATGGAGAAAAAACTTTTCTGCCCGCCAGTCCGTGATTTCGGGCATTCTGTATGTGTGTAATCTTGGTGGCGTGAGTACATGTTTTGTAGCTATTCCTTAGTGTTCTAATTAATTATACACAATCTTATTTAACTTTTTGGAATGGAGTAAGTTTTATAAGTACATAAGTTTGTATGTTACGTGAATGGAGTGAGAAAAATGTAATGACTACTTCGAGCAGCTCTCTAAGGAGTACTAAACGTTCAAGTTAGTAAGACTGTTTTGTTATCTATTCGATTTATTTAAACCATTTACTAGTTTAAACCTCCAGAATGCAGTTATTGTATTTCAGAATTATATCTCTCATGCCTTTACAAACTAACTAAATAACAAGCGTCATTCCAAGGTCTAACCCACAATCCGCAAAGTTGAATGCTTATTGCCACTGAGCCATTGCACCAATTTGGTCGCCGAACTTTGTAAGGAACCCCGTAATTTTAGTGGTCCGTCAAGGTTATTAAGCGACCACCAATTACAACGCCTTTTTTTTTCTAATAAGCTTAAGGTACATGCCAAAGTATTCCTAATAGTTCCGTAATAACCACCTAAGCTTTTGTTTACTCCAACGTAAAAATAAACAGTTTAGATCTGAATCTCCGACTAAAATTAACCGTAAAATAGTTTAGAAAGCATGTTAACCCTAACGTAACGCCTTGACACGTAACAAAACGTTCATGTTTTTCAGGTTTCACCTCACTTAGGCCTTGTAAATAGCTACAAAGGGTTGTTCAACCAATGACCGTGTTTTGGGACACAAATATGAACCGACCTCAAATTATTAATGTGTTTATTTTTATGACTGATGAAGAGGGATGCGTGGTGTTCCCCGCGGGGTTGTGAATGGAAGGGGTTGTCATAAGACTTCATTACTTACGTAAAGGGTTGTGTTAGTCGATCTTGTAAATCTATCTCTTTGAATCTTCTCAAATTGCTCGGTGTGTAAGTAATAATGTTACCTATTTGCTTCTATGACGGTTGATTTTATGGGGAGTGAATGTTATATTCCTTTGAGTATTGTGTATAGAAGAATATGTAAATTTTGTGAATATAGAGTATTCTTCCTTTGGTTTTAAGAGTTTAATTTTATTATCTGAATTAATAGTAAATATGTTCATAGTTTCACAACAACTGTATGTCTTATTTTGTGGAAACTATCACACGGAACAAACAGTGATGGGCAAAATCGTCTTCTAATAAAAACGAACCCTAATTTGTTCCAAAAAAAAGGCAATTCAGAATCGCTTCCAGGCAAAATTTCTTATTCTAATTTAATTTAAATCTTAACAAAGTCAAACCTAATTTAGGATTCTTCGTTAACTTCCAAAAAATGATTACATTTGGAGCACAAAGCATTAGTATTCTCGGAGCGTTGTTTTAGAGATAAACCACGGTAGCGTACCTACCTAATAAATATGTACAGAAATTCTGGTTTTATTTGCGATGTTAGACTTTACCTCGCTTCACCTACATAATTAAATTCTTTTGTGGGGTCTAAGAAAGCAGGGCTCGAGGGAGTTAGTCTATGTGAAGTGAATAGTAGAATTTAAATCGGAAAGCTGGGTTTTTTTACGTAGAGAGCCGTCTAGAGTCGGGGTGTATTTGCGTCCTTAATTTGTACATTTAGGAAAATGGAAAAGTTTAAGCAAGGATTGTTTGGCTAGGACAAAAAAATGGCCACGTGTCAACCTATTTTATCGATGAGAAATAAGCAATGAGCGACCAACTCACTACCCGTAAAATAACTCAAAGACACGATCAATAAATAAAAACACGTCCAAGGTCATAACCAGAATAATAATAGCTTTAGCTTTCGAGAAATTAAATCCATTCTTAACACTAGCTATTGAATAACGTAAAAGATTAGAATCGAATCCAAGTTTCCCAAGTCAGCTCGAAAAGTAGTTCAGCTTATAGATTCGTATCGATGGCTGTACGAACAGGTGCATCCGAGATACCTGCAGAATAAACTTCGCCAAGGAACTACATAATCAAGATCGTGTTTTAAGATGCTGCAGATGCTGCATAGAATAAAATTATCTAACATTTGCTGGATCGAGATGGTGAAATGAAAAAGATTTCTGTTTTTCCAGGATGCGGTTTGTACAGGCTGTTTAAAAAGTGCGTATGTGTAAAGAAACAATAGAAAAAAAATGACTTGTGTCAAAAAACTCGACCGCAATAAAGACTGAAAAGTTCGAATCTAATAACTTTTCAAGCATTCTAATGCTAGTGCATGTACATTTTTGGTGTAATTTCAATAATAGATTTGATATATCCAGAGGTCAAATCTTCTTATTTTTAAGCAATGGATTTAAAAAAAAGTTTTGTGTTTGAAAATTAGTAGAATGTGCACTCTGATCAAAATATACCTTAAATATGATCGATCATGCATTCTGAAATACCAACAATTGAAAATTTAAAAACTTTAAAAGTGGAATGCACTTGTCAAAGAATAGGAAATAAAAGACTGCATGACAGTTTTCACGGTCGAAGAAATGGCGCTGAGCTCCAGGATTATGAGACAAGAGCAGGAAGCTAAGGTGACGTCACAACAAGCACCAGTAATGTTCTCTCAGCGATAGTGACTTCTTCTTCTTTTATAAGTTGGATGTTTGTGTCCACTAGGTGGCCACGTTCATAACGGCATCACTGTCATTAATTATGTTCTGAATGGTATAAGTATTAGGGGCACTCCAGTTGCGAAATTTGTTCGTTAGAGTCACCGCGGCCCTGGATCGCAAAGGGCGTTAGGAGGAACACGGATGGGTTTTAGTCAGTAAGAGTCTGACAATCCCTTCCGCTTCGATTTCCCATCCTTAAAAAATTTGGGCACTCCAACAAGTGGATCATGTTTTGGACAGGGGTTTTATTTTCAGCGGGCTACCTGGCTCCGAAACCGTTCGAGTGTTTTCCGTATTTGGCCACAGCAGCTGGCTAATGTAGCTAATGTATAAATTGCTTGGGATTGAATACTATAACTATTAAATAATTTTTTTATTCACCAGAATGTTCGTAAACTCCGATTTCACACATTCTTTCACTAAAAGAATGCTGAACCATTTCTGCGTGTCATCTGCTACTTGTCATCCCTAAATAAACACAGTTCCCGCGGGATGGGCGCAAAACCGCGGTACTAAGCTAGTTGCTGATAGAATGTCACTTTGTCTCTATCCGTACCATAAAATGTGCCTAAGGGGCTAGTGATAACTGAACAAGCAACTACCTCCGGTCTATTAATTACATCATCCCGCCGACAAACTGCTACGCAGTTTGGTGGGTCTATATTATGTAAAAAAATATTTGGTCTAGAATAAATCATTTATTTATCATTTGCCATCGTTAATCCTTCCGCTTAACGTAGGGACTCTAGCTAACTCCAACTTTTCATTGGAAATAATTTACTATTTCAGCCGTTTGTATTTTAGGGGCAAGATATACTAGACTTTAAATTACATTTTTTTACGAGATTGAATAGAAAAGTCAACATTTGAGTTAAAAATGCCACTATGCCTTGTTGCTTTAAGTACTCTATTATATACTAGTCCAATATTTCTTTTTGTTTTTATCAAAACTTGTTAGTGCAGCCTATTTTTTTAGACAGGTATAACTACGACTAGATAACTCGACTAAAATGTTGTTTTACACACTAAAACAGAGTTACGTACATTGTCTCAAACAAAGCTTTCCGCAAACTTCAGCAGTACCTTAGAGAGAACAAGAGATAAGAATACATAGTATACTTTCCCTACTTTCAAGTAGTAAAAATATAATTGTATTCTGCACTCGGTATTCAACTCTCGTCTCTCGTAACAAGGTCGAGTTTTAGAAAATTACGGATTAACTTTCGTAAAGTAGGTTAAGAGAATTAGTGAAGGTATTATATCGTAGTTTATATCCATAGCGACTCTACTGAACTTAATGTTTATTTTACTTTATAGGCCAAAGAAAGGAATTGTAGCTAATGATTTTCAGCGTTATAGCTTAGGATGACACACAATAGTTTTACTACTCGTAAATGCCATTCTTGTTATTTCTCTATAGCCGAGATAATTATAATCACAGCAGAAGTATTTATGTTATTCAAGTTTTTTATTTTTTTAAACCTGTACTATAATATTGTCAATCGTATTTTAATGTATAGTTATGGTTGCAAATAAGGAGACATGTAAATATTTTATACATTATGGTTATAACGCATTTGTCGCAGAAGAAATTTTAAATTCCCTTTTTTCTATATCACAATCGGGTTTGCTTTTGAGCCCAGGGGCGCGCCTCAAATCCACATATATTATGTATGTAGCAGTATAGTTTAGAGATCACGGCAGTTATGTTAAAAGGTTTAACTCCCTTCGGGAACAAACATCTGTTAACTCTAATCTCTTCTCCCTTACCGTTTGATCTATCGCTAGGGTACCCCATCCTATAAGAAATCGTTCATGCGTTTATCAGTAAGAGGTTTAACTATAGATAGGATAGTTCACCGGTTAAGAAGAAGGACTGGTGAATGAAAGGTAGGTGGAATCTCGAATCATAATTTTAGTCGAAAGACGTCCACTGCTGGACCTAGTTCTCTAAGCTTTCCGGTATGCGGTGACCACTCCATAACCTGTCGGTCTCATCGACTATATGATCAGCAAGCAATGTACCCTGCCCACTGCCACCTACGTTTCTATGTGGGTAACCTTAGTTCTCCTGCGGATAACTTCGTTTCGAACATGATCATGCAAGGAAACAAACAAAGCCCTCTCCATTGCCCATTTCACATATTTCATGGCATTGCACATGTTCACATTATGTCATCATTATTGTAATCCTATAACTGTTGGACTTAATCCTCTCTGATCACACGCTTTTTACCTAGATCCTTAGCCACACTTATCCAGGAAACTATTTGATACCCCGAGAGCATCGCCGCTCCAGCGTCCTATCCAACGTTAGCCTCGTTTATTTGACTTAATCTTTAATTTAGTTTAATCACCTCTTACCAAACCGCTCTCTAGGGAAATAATGAAATAGCAAAAAAGTCAAGGACCTACTCTAAAAATCACATCTGAAACTCGGTTTATAAATAAGAATTTCATGAAGATTAGAAAAAAAAGGTTACGACACAACGTTACTTTTTATAACAAACATACTAAAGTCGAAAACATTGTTATTATATACGCTGTAGGAGAAAAAAATACAGGATAATAAAAATCTAGGTCTCGAAGGCAACGTTTAGCGTCACTAGCAGTTTGGGAAGTGCCTCATTACGCTAGATATGAATTGGGATTATACTCGAGTATTCGTGTTCTTAACTGGGTAGACAGTTCCGTTGCTACAATCAGCTACATCACTATTAATGATGCCTTTAGTTCAAAAATTTTACTACACATAAAACGCACCATTTTATTAGAGAAAAAAAAAAGTACGTTCAAGTACACAGTATAACTAATTTCTGATATCGTTCTTATATCTATCTACTAGAGATGATTCCTGGATTGTTTTCGGGAGAAAAATATGATCCTATTTAGTCCATCAGTTAGACTATGGAAAAAATTGGACACGTATTTTTTGCTTTATCAAATCAATAAAAATTGGCGAAGATAAAACGCAACAAAGATCAGGAGTGGGAGCTTGTGACGTCACTATTCTGTAAAAACTGTACATACAAGTGACGTCACATAAGTTTTCAACGCACAGTATCGTTTTAATTTATTGTTAACGTAAAAAAAGAAAAAATACTTCTGCAATATTTTTTGGAAATCTATCTGACTGAAGGACTATTTAGATTTTTTAGTCATCTACACTATTAGCCACTTATTTTCAACAGCTAAGAAAACGACAGGCCTTTTCCCAGTCATGGGTCATAACATCTCTGTTTCCAGGTGTAAACCTCTCTCCAGCAGAGGTCCTAGCTCCAGCAGACCATAGATCGTTTACCTGGTGGTTTGAATTTCGGAACATGTGAGGAAGACAGTACTTCAACCCAAACTCATATCACAGGTTTTAAATGTATTTATTAGTTTAATAGAATTGCTTCGATGTTGTTGCGGTCGCAAGTGCAAATGTTTCCATGATGGACTGAGTTCATTCGTCATATCTTAACCCGCTTGTTAGATGCTGCTGGAGTGTGAACTGCTGGTTTAGCTTTTTTGTTCCTACTTTATCAATTGGGATAAGAAGTGTTACCCTATTTCTTCTTGGCAATTCTCAGCAGCAGAGTCTAAATTGTGTTGTCCATGATTGATGGCAAAATACGGGGACACCATCTTTTACGTGGAACCTAGAACGTAAATTGCAAAATGCGGGTGAACTATACTCTCGCCTACTTTTCGTAAAATGCAGGCTCATATTATTTAAAGTAATCCTTTAATAAGACATTCAAGTTTCTTGTAAATGAAGCTATTTGTAGCCCCGACTTTGTAGGCACTCTTTCATCCCTGATTTCTGAGAACCGATTCAATTTCTATTTGACAACTACTGTAGATAGGATGGGTATTGATTTAAATGGCGGTGGTTTGGGTAAACGGTCACAGATTTGAAGAGCTATGGATTAAAGAATCCTAAAATTTTATATTCGCCCATCGCCTCGCCTGATATTGAAAATTTTGTCGTTTTGCAAACAAACAGCAAACTAACTCCTAACCCAAAATCCGTAATTTGTTTTTGTAGTTTAGTCGTGAAGACACAGTTCAAGATAAATATCGCCAAATTGTCTAGAATGTCAGAGTGTTTACTTAAGTTCATGTTTAAAATGAACCGTAAGTTTTAAAGTAATTAAACCAGATAATGTGACTAACTATAGCCTCACAATTATGACGTTAGCATTGCAAACGTGTCACGATAAACGCTAGACAATAATTATAATATTGAAACATTCCTCAGATATTTTAAATATCTACGTTTTACATGATATTGATCAATGTCACTTTTTCAAACTCATGTATGTATTCAAAATCCATAAAAGAGAACACTTAGGGCGCCTTCAAATTTGTTGCAAAGTGCCGCGCGGCAGTAGCGCGGCTTCATACTGCTACGCTGCTTTGTGAACCCATACAAATAATGAATATAGTGCCGCGCAGCTGCAGCGCTACGTTTATTCTTTGTATGGATTCACAAAGCAGCGTGGCAGCATGCAGCCGTTCTGCTGCCGCGCGGTACGTTGCGACAAATATGAAGGCGCCCTTCGTGCGAATAAAACCTCTATCTGTAAAAAAAATTCTGATGTGAAATGTTAGGTCACTACCTAAGTTTACAGGATGAGATTCTTTACAGAATACATAAAGTGTCATTCTTTTAGTGCTAACTACTGTCAAAAGTCCATTTTTGGGATTGAGTCATCAGTCGATAGCACATATCAATTCCATACATCAGAGAATTTTTTTTTTAACAATTTTAATAATACTCAGAAATAAATCTTTCATTTTCAGGCACTTTTCAATTGCCAGAGTCAAGATAAATCTGGCTCCATGTTCTTGAGTATACAAGATAATTATATATCTATGGAGCACACTTTTTCCAGAACTGTTGGACTCCCGGTATCGAAATGCCAATTTGGAGAGATTAAGATCTATAACGTACTGTCGACTGGTCTCTATATTTTAAATTTATAATAGGTGTTTATGCATTTGGTCGCTGGTCGCCCGGCCGACTCGACGACTCGCCGCGTAATGGCGACGCACATGTAGTCGCCGGCGACCAGTCGACAGTGCGTAATAGCTCTAAGCCTGACGGTCAATGAATTGTTCTTCTAACTCATCTTAGTGATTGACAGTTTCACTGTAGTTAGTTACAACCTGTAGGTGACAGGATCACTTAGTAATTGGGGATCTTCAGACTCAGCATTAACGCCTGAAGGCATTCCGGATCGAATACATCGACCTTTATCTATACTTCGATACTAATATTACAAAGAGGTAAATTTTGTGTGATGTTGTGAGTTTGTGAGGTTGTAGGGGGTAATCTCTGGATCTACTAAACCGTTTTTGAAAATTCTTTTACCAATAGAAAGCTACGTTATTTGTGAGTATAGGGTATAATATATTAACCCGAAAAATACCGCCCAGCGAAGTGGGCGCGGGTTAGCTAGTTACCAATAGACAGTCAAAACTTGAACATTCCTGACTGTGCGTGCTCTCGTGTATTCTATTTAACCGACGGCTTTATAAAGCTTTTTACATTTATTTAAATTTTTAAAGATATTAAGTTTTTATAATTTGCTAGCTTTGGGTACACCACGGACTTTTAATTTTGACTTCTTTAATCCATCCAAAGATTGGATAGAAGTAAGACATGCGCTGTCTGTGATAAGCCACTACAAATTATATTCTATCTATCTCCTTGTATCTCATATGAAACTCTGTAGAATTTCTGTTACAATGCTTAATTAAAACACGTGATAATGATCTTTTTCATCTGAAGTCATAAAACAAGACTTCTAATTTTCAGAATGAAGTTCTACTTGATAACGTCCACGCACATTAGTTTTATGAAGTGTGAGAAAGAAAGATAAAGTTTGTGAGCAGACATGTTTAGTCATTGTATCACCCCGGGAGGAGGTCGTAGCTAAATAATAAGAGTCGTAAGGCTCGAACCACAAGGTCAAACAACGTTTGTCGAAGTCGGTCCGCGGACGGCCATATTGGCCATCCATCACATCCCGAGTCTCCTCGATGCTTAGGAAAGCACGTTAAGCCGTATGGCCCGGCTGGCATTTGTAGATCAGTCGTTTCGGGTAGTCAGAAGCCGGAAAATCTGACATCAGTGTTGCCAATGGATATCGTTTTATTGGGTTCTGGAGGTAAAATAGACAGTCCTTCCATGTAGAATACTGATTAGTAGCTGAATCTGGGGGTTTACTCTCTAAGGCCGAAGTCCGTAGTTTCGGGCTTAGTGACGGGCTCTTTCTACTCTGTATCACCTACGGACTTATGATTAGTCCCGAACCCGAACTAAAAATGAATGACAACACGATTTGGCAGTAACTGACAAATCATGTTGTCATTCATTCGTAGTGGTGAAGTGATACGGAGTAGAAGCCAACCACAACATTGCTGGAAAATAGTTAGGAAGATCGATTGCGTGCGAAATCGGATAGACAATAACAGTTATTAGTTGGATAGTTCACACCCTTCATGATCTAATACTATTATTGTAACCTGACTTACTTATAGACATTTCTTAACATAAACAACTATGAGATAAAGGGTATTTATAAAAACATTATATCTTTATGTAGTGTCATCATAGATAAAATAACCTGGTGAACCTTTTTTGACGGATAAGTTGTGTGTTGTGTAGTATCATGTTATTTATAAGTTAACCTACAAATCAAAATCTGCCTAGCCTTTTCCCAATAATATTGGGATCAGCTTCCAGTCAAACCGGATTCAGCTAAATACTAGATTTTACTTGGAGTGGCTGCCCGACCACCAGACCTCTACAGACAATTACTTGGGTAACACGGTACTTTTGGGAAGACTAGAGTCAGATTAACTGGCTTCTGACAATCCGTAACGACTGCCAAAGATCTACAAATGACAGCCAGGATCAACGGCTTAACGTGCTTTCCGAGGTATGTTAATATGGTTACCCATCCACAGACCAACCTTAACCTTGAAGATTGATTCGTGCGGCTGTTATTCTTTAGCCTCGCGCTCTTCAGCTCAAGTAAACTTACAAATATTCTATTAACTAATCCATACTAATATAAGGTATGCAACTCCTAAAGGATGTGGATGAATCTTGCCACAGGGCTAAACTAAACCATGTCTTGGATTAGGACAGGATAGTATACATTCCGGTAGTATGCTCCCTTGGGATAGCTCCCAACTTTGATACGAGTGAAGTCGCTGGGAAGCTAGTAAGGAACTAAAAAGAAACTTTATAATTTTAATTCCAAAACTATAATCTTAATGAAGAAATGAAATAAAATTTACATTTACGACATAGATACGAAACCATGTGCCTAAATTTTTACCTGTAGCCGCGTATTTATTTGTTTAGTATGGTGAAAAAAGGGTGAATGTATTTTTTATTAACTTTTTCGCAAGCAGTTCTTTTGCTTATTTTGTAATATTTTTTTTTGTGCAACACAAATTATTTGATTAGCTAGCGACTTAAAATTTCCTTTACCTGCTTAAACCGAATATTTAATAAATATGTAAATACAACTTATTGCGAGCCACATTTTCTAGGAACAAGTAAATTAAGAAGGTTCCACTTAAAGGTTCGTAAGATATCTTATTAGATTCTCGGATTTTCTCCTAAACCCTGATTTAAATTCACGTCGCTTACCCATGAGACAAAAACGTAACACGCAAATACTTTCGGAGAAATCTAATTTCTTCAAAAAAAAAAAAAAAATTAAGCTGGGACTCTCGGAAATATTAATTTCCGGCGACTTATAAATACCGCCGCGAACCATTTCTTCAACAAAAAATATGGTGACCCCAAAAATAAATCGTGGGATTTATCCTGTCATTAATCCTCTATCTTGAGGCCGCTGTAACAATTGATTACGTCACGGAGAGATCATCTCTCGCCTCTCTCCCTCTTGGACGAATGTCATCATTTGTCTTTAAGATTTTTACCGTAATTTTCCTTTTTTTTTAAGTCGCAGCTTAAAATGGCATTTGAAATTAGAACGGATTATGGAGTCCGTTGTGAATGATCCTTGTGGTTTTCAGTGTCTGGGAGGAACAATATCCTCAAAATAGAACTCAGGTATTTGTTTGCCGCCGGATTATGGTAGTAAGAAAAGTAAATATTTGTCACATTATTTTCATATAGTAACGGAAACCTTTATTGACAATGAAGAAGGTTATTTTGTGCTGACGTTTTTCCCCATATCTATTACATATAACATCATAGTACCTTCATAATTATCTGAATAGAAATTCTACCTGCATGTTCATATCTACGTTCTTTTCACCACGTTCTATGGCACCCACACGCATGGGTTTAGGTACCGGCCCAAGTATTGACAAGTTATTATCCCATTCATTAGGACCATCGTATTAGGCAAGCACCCGTTTTCCTTATCTGCCCACATGATTTGCGAGAATAGATAGCAATCTGTGGTAATAGTGTTTCGTAGTTTTTTTATCTAAGTTAACAAAATAGTTACCTATTTAATATACCTCACATTAAAAATTAATAAAACGAAAAGATGTTAAAAACCTTAAAAACAATAGAGAATCGAACCAGTTCCTAATTCAAGAACTTTAGTCGAAATTTAAAAACAAATTTCGACATCAGAGACGAGAATAAGCTCCCTTTTAAACAGTTTCAGTAGCAAAGGAATTTACTGTACAGCCTTTACGTGAGTTTGTAACTAAAATATTCCATTTCATAGTCAAGAGCATCAGAGTTATGCCTTTCGTTTACAGACGGTTAACTAACAAAATCGTACGAAAACTCCAGAACAAAGTTTAAATAAAATTAGCCTAGAATATTTAGCGTTAAAATGCTGGGTTCACATATTTCCATGGCTGGTAATAAGAGAAGAGCCTCAGTTGCTCTAAACAACGCCATTTGTAAGTTAAGAGGAGGGTTTAGTTAATGTAAAACTTGCTTCATGTTTTCTTTAAAACTGAAACAGAATAAGGTAAGGTGGAGGAAAATTCCTGTAGAAAATTCGTATTACTTAAGGGTGATAGAATAATATACGTACTTGCTTTATTGTACACCTTAAGCAAGCAATTTAAAAATAATAAATTATATTCCTGGACTTTGACAATGTATTGTAGTATCGTACGTAGGTAAAGTTTGCTTTTTATTTTTTTCGTTCACATGGTACTTTTTTATACATGTTTAGTTTTTCGAGAAAAACGATGACAAGAAATATTACTGAAATAATATATATTACTAAATTTCCGTCACTCAAATTCAACCCTAAAGCCAAACATCTCCCAGAACAATTTTGCCGCCTAAACAGAACATTCCACGTTTCCCAGCGGCGCGGCGCGGTATTTATTTTGCTTATCTAATCGTGACGGGGCAGTACAGCTGTGATTATATCATTATTTACTCTTCGATCACTCCATCTACGAATATTTGAATTATTCACTGTTTAGGTACAGTGATTAGATATCATTAGAGGTTCTCATCACTTCATCATCATCACTGACAGGCTTGTTACACCCACTGCTGAGAGTTGGCCGCCATTTTTTATACTTATTTAACTTCATAACTATAATGTTTTGTTTTTTCTTGGTGATTTATCTAATTTTTAAAAATCTCGTGTCACGGTGTTTTTTACCGAACTCCTCCGAAACGACTCGACCGATTTTCACTAAATTTTGTGTGTATATTCGGTAGGTATGAGAATAAGTGATAAGGTGTTTTTTTTTTGTATGGCAAAACAACGTTTGCCGAGTCAGCTAGTGTTATATATAAATCAATGTAACTTATTAAGAAATCAATAACTACAGCATTCATGAAATACATGCAGGTTCAGCCCTATTGTTCAGCAAAACAATGAAATAGAACATAATAAACCATTTAACATGTGTCGGGATCTATCTTGAAGAGCCATACCTGAAGTCATAATACTATTCATGGGTGAAGAACAATTGAAGTATGTTTCAAAAATGTTATATTTACATCCGATATTTTATTAATAATAGTTATAATGACTTTACTGTGACAGCTAGGATACCTTCTCAAAACCTGTTCTGCATGTTTCAGCCATGTTGCAGGTATGTTCCAGGTTGTAACTAACCACATGTGGCCCGTATCTAACTATTTTTATCCAAGACATTTATAAAGTTTCTCTCCAAGGGACGCTCTGTTGCCTTGAAAGTTTAAATGTAACAAAACTTTAGCATTTATTGTATTAGGGAGAATGTCTCAAACTTTTCTTTCTCTTACTAGAAATGACAGAACGATTTCAATGAAATATTGCGGAGTTCTATGAATGTTTCGCTTTTCGTTTCGTGGTTCGCTTTTTACTCATCGACTTACTACATTTCTGTAACTTATACGTTGCACATATTATGGAGTATTTTATTCTATTACTACCATAATTCAGGTATTGGGTCATATGATGATAAAATAACTCCCTTACTAATCCTTAATGGTAGTCTATTATTATATTTAATAAATACCTAACGCAGACTTTTCTGCAACAAAATGTACAGGAAAAAAGAAGCTGAATTTCCATTAAAAGTTTTTCACGTAAATTTTGTGTCTACATAATATTATTGTATAAGCAGTGTAGAGAAAGAAAAAAAAACAATGTTCAACCTATTTGGGCCACATGAACATTGCCGAATTTCATCATTGGATCAACAAAATTGCTGTTTTCATTTACTGAACATAACCTAGTATTGTAATTTATGTGCATGAATAAAATGAGCAACTTTTGCCCATACATTTATTATTTGTTGCCATGCCACATTCCACAACAAAGTCCATTAATAATTCAGTGTTACAAAATTAACAATTTTATGAGCCATTACAAAAATATGAGCCTTTAAGTAGGGTGGCACCTTATATTTAAGGGACTTAGAAAAAAACTCTAAGGGCTTATTTTCAAGAAGTCAGAAAACTTACATCCGAAGAATAAATGTGACGCTTTGCAGCTTGGGCAGCTTTTGTGTAGCAAAACTTATCAAACCGAAATATTTAATCTTCAAATTAAAGTTACCTGACGATTTAAAAATTTACATTTTAAGACTATGAATTAATTTACTAGGTATACGAAAATATTTGAAATCGTATAACGCTATTTAAAACCAGCACACTGAGAGGATTTCCTTATCCTTCGTGTTCCAGGCAATGCGCTAAAGCCATTTCATTTTATCTAAACTTTAAATCTAAACGGTACTACCGCGTCTAGCGTTACCTAGAACTAACTACTTGAAATTCTGCCTAAACCGTTTATGAACACGAAGGGAACTTACCTATTAATTGAAAACGTACTTCAATGCATGGCAAAAAGTGATCTAGAACCTTAGGGCTTTTCGGTTTTTGAAATTACTCTGACAAATTGACAGAAGTAATTATTACTCCTGACATACTTTCTCAAATTAAAACCCAACTATAAGGACGCTTTTCATAAGAAATGAAGGCATAATCCCTACTCCAAACAGTTCATTAATAACGTCCGTACAATAAGCTTTTTCTTGGTCCTCGCAGAAATGAAAGAAAAACAACGCAAGATAGATCACTTGTCCGCAGCATCCCATCCACACTTACCTCCCCGTGATTAATGAAGCCATGTCTATGCGCCAGTTCGTGGGCTCTCTCTGGCCCACCGGGGACAAATACTGCGAACTGGTGATGGTATAGAGGCAAACAGACGTCCAACACTGTCAGTACCACGACCACGTAAGCTAACATCGCGCAAGCCGCGCATCGCACGCTACTACCTAACTAAACCCCGAACCACCAACCGAATCATTATAAGTCTCAACACTCGCGAAATGTTATTTTTATTATTTCGAGCGACGTCCTTTCTGTACGACGTCTCCGCGAAGACTGGCTCCGTGTGACTGGAGGTCTTTCGGTCTGTTTTTGCTGGGCGCATGCGCGAAAGTTGGCGCCCTTTCTTAGTCCACTCTACCCGAACGTATTGTGTGTAGCGTCAATTGTCTTGAATAACTAATTGGTTTGCATCGATGTGCGTACTTTAACGAGGTAAGTGATTAAACTTTTCTATTAGATTAATTAAATATTTAAGATTCTTCTTTAGAAATCCAAATCTAATTTATCTTGCATTCTTTGATAACAAGATCAGAATTTCATGTTATCTTCATTAAAAAATATCGAATACATTCTCTGAGACTGGCCGCTATAAACTGAAAGTCTGACATCGTGCTGTCTGACATCGTCTGGCGCAGCGAAATGGTGACATAATTTGACGTAGGACAACAATGTTGCACAATTACATAGTTTTAGCACAGTTGCGGTATTTGGAGAGAACCTACAAGTACTATTAAACTCTGAAGTGGTATAGTAAACTGAGTCAACTCAAGTTTCACTACATGTTATAGTATGTTTTGCCAGCACATTGTGTCCACTTACATAATTTTGGTTTGGACCTAGCTCAATGTGTAGGGCGTTACCAGCCTTTAGAGCGATTAGTCATGAGTTCGATGCCTGCCTGACCTGTTGCGATTCCGGTGAATGAACACCTTTCCCGAATTATATTCTAACTAGTCACCATTGGAAAGACAAGGTTTCCTATAGGAAATTGCCTTAAAAATTCAAAACGTGAAATATTGTCATAAAGTCAGAAGCAACATTATCAAGCAAAAATACTGCAGCACTTGTGCAAGATATGTACCATAACATTATTGTTGCAAGTTGTAACAAGAGTCTGCAAGACTGCTCAACTTGCAACTTATCGGTGTCTCGAAGTGCAAGGCTTTGTGAAACCAGTGTGGGATACGAAACTTATACAAATACGACTTGAATAGAAGTCCAACATCAACATAAGACTTGTATTAAATCGAACGTATATTAAATGACTGACTGTCGACAGCTTGTTTGTATAATAATCTGAAGTTTTGAATTCTTGTATCTAAAAAACGTTTAAATTCAAGTCGCAATAATCATCTTAGTATCAATCAATGTATTTTTTTTGCATTATTCAAGATCTCTGGTTTCTGATTCAAATTATAATTTAACCTTTGCCAAGATCGATTTGACATCTTCTATTCTTACATTTAATTGCAACAGCAGCTTATCTTTAATATTACTATGTAACACATATGTATATCGTAGCTGTTTATTTTGCTATTAAATAAAATAAAACATTTTTTTTTCTAGTCATCATCTCGCCTGATTGAAGCCCATGAGATGCTCTTTCAGTATAGCTTTGATGCCTGACGTGTAAAAGGAGATGGGGACCAGAGACAACGCGCGATGGCGGCGAGTTCCATAAATAACTGGAATACCCTAAAACAGGAGAGATTATCCGTAAACGAGAAATATTGCACAACTCTATAATACGTACTAAATAGGAATATCTTTCACTTACAAAACAATCACTATATTCACTCGATCACGCCGTCATTCCCAAGGCTAAGTTCCCCGATATTTGACATAGAAGGTAGGTAAAGTGTGCCAGTAAGATGGGTTATTGTGTTCAACAGTGTGTGACGTCATAACCGATCTCCTTTACGACGGATAACAAGTTCTATGAGCTTTTGAAACGTTCACAACCTATCGGCTGACAAAGTTATAGTGTTGCTGATATTGGATTTTGAAAAAAAAAAGAAATAAATAGTGTAATGCCGCGGGATTCTAAGTTATTGCTAACATTTAACTCTGTTTACAATCTATATTCAAAGTAATTTGCGAAAGGTTGACTGTCTATGTAAATGTTTACACGTCTATACCACAAAGCCAATTAAGATGATTTTTGGTAAGTATCGAGATAAATTATAAGTTGGAGAAGTAAGAGGCTACTCGAAGTAATAATTGCACGCAGACGATGTCGTGTGCACTATCTGGTTTAAATTAAATCTTATTGCCGTCATACTGCGGCTACAAAAATATAGCTAATGAGCTTGAATTACTCTACATATTCCCTTTTAGATCGAAGGGTACCTTTTGGGTTTTGAAGTTCTTATACTGTAAAGAAGAGAACACCTTACTGTATTATGCTCTCATCATCTGCCTAGCCTTTTCCCAACTATATTGGGGTCGACTACCAGTCAAACCAAATTCAGCTGAATACCAGTATTTTACGAGGAGCGGCTGCCTACCAGACCTCCACAACCCATTAACTGGGTAACACGGCAGTTCTTGGCAAGACTGGTGTCAGATTTACTGACTTCTGACAGTCCGTAATGACTACCAAAGATCTAAAAATGATAGCCGAGACCAACGGCTTAACGTGCTTTCCGAGTCACGGAGGAAACTCGGTATGTTAAGATGGTCACCCATCCACAGACCAAACTTGGCAAGCGTTGCTTAACCTTAAAGATCGATCCGTGCGGCTAGTGTTCTTTAGCCACGATCCTCCTACTATATAATGCACTAATTACCAGTATTCCAATCGCCTGAGATATAACAAGACTCGTATTCAAGTATCCCTCTGCCGTAAGCCATCTGGCTCTAAAATAAAAGTGTCCACTTACCCTCTATTCTATCTCATATATTGTGTCAAGTAAGTAGTTCCATCATCACAAAGCACTTATTACGTCATCAGTGTCCCAACAGATGGCGCTGGCGGCGTATAATGGCCTTTTGGAAAAATATTAAATTACGCTCGCAATTAAGAAGCCCGCGATTTGTGAGCGACACACTTTGAATAACAATGTCGTGGGGATACCTCGGAAACAATTATAAGACTAACTTTAAGCTGTGGCTTTGGCCGTGACGTGTTCGCAACTCTGGTTTACATCTTACTGATTTATTTAATACTTTACACACACAAATGTACAGAGGCGGACTTAATACCATTGGCATTCTCTGCCAGTTGAAATCGTGACAGAATAATTGTACCTAAGTTGTAGTTTGTTCTTCAGACCTTTTTAATACATTTGTGTGGCAAAGTTTTATTCAGTTACGTTGATACTGAAAAACTTAATTTGCGCAAAATAATGTAATTACAACAGAGCATATAGAGGAACAATACGCATCAATATCGTAAATAAAAAGGGAAGTTTGCTGTTGATTGTAAATTAGATCATATTGTTTTGTGCTTAAAACTCAATATTCAAATGAGAGCGTCGTACGTCTCGCAGGTTCTGTAACACGTTGTATTTAAGAATGGCTTCTTACGGATGACCCTTGAGTTCAGCTAACGTGTGTAAGGGCTTAAGAAACGCATTGGAGGAGCCTTTATAACGATATTGCTAGCTTGCCTGCCTTGCTGGCTGGATAATCGGCTTACAACGGTAAGAGCTGCTATAGAACAGTATATAGAGCTAGATATCGATATTGTACAAAAATCATAAGCAAAATATTATGCTAATAAAACTTTAAAGTATGTTCTCTTTGCTGGGACACAGGCTCCCTCTCTGTTTTATAATTATATCACTGGATAATTGCAAACTAAGTAAGCTTACAAAATATCTTGAGAGATCGTAAAGTCTCGATAAATTGTCAAATAAATATTTGTTCTACAATTATACGAATCAAAATTTTGTATTCTATATCATCTGAGTGCCGTTCTAAAAAATTGTGGACTGATATAAACTGGCGACCAATGAGCAAGCACTCTGGTCTACAATTTATCTATTTTGATGTGATAGTTAAATTGGAAACTTGGCCACCTTCATATTGACGGTTCGAAATAAATCTTATACAAGATGAACACTATAATTGTTCTTTGTTATATTATAAATTAGTTATACCTAACATTACACATTTTCCGCCGTATGGTGTTAGCCGGTGCCGTAAAAGAATAATACTATCCAATCACTTTCCGTGGGTATCGTAAAAGGCGACTAAGGAACTCACCAGAGAATGGGCAGCGTTCTCTGTAAAACGCAACACCATACACTGCAATCGCCAACCCGCCTGCCAAGCGTGGCGATTATGGCAAACTTTGGGGGAGGCCTGTGTCCTGCAGTGGACATCTTTCGGCTGTTATGATGAACATTACACACCCTAAGTAAAGCCAACCAACATCGGACAAAGGGAGGTCCATTTAATTCGTGACTTCATGGCGCAATGTGACGTCACATCTGAATAGACTAATGAGAGCCTAGTTTCTTGTAGACTTGTGTTCTGATTGGTCGCCATTTTATGTCAGTCCACAATTTCTCGGAATGACTTCGAGAGATTATCCTTACTAATATTATAAATACGAAAGTAACTCTGTCTGTCTGTCTATCTGTCTGTCGCGCTTTCAAGCCAAAACTACTGAACCGATTTAAATGAAATTTGGTACACAGATAGTCTAGAACCTGAGAAAGGACATAGGCTACTTTTTATCCCGGGAGTATGCTCCCCAGGGACCACGCGAGCGAAGCCGCTGGCAGAAGCTAGTAGACTATAATTTTGATGTGTAAAAAAGTATTCCAAATGTTCAGTTAAGTATTTATCGAGAGTTTACACCTCAAGTTATTTATAATTTGACGGAGTTAGTCATTTTTCGGTGACGCTAATTTGAAGGCGCCCTTCAAATTTGTTCCAAAGTGCCGCGTGGCGGCAGCGCGGCTGCCGCGCTGCTTTGTTAATCCATACAATAAATCTATACTCTATACTAATATACTGCCGCGCTGCGGCCGCGCGTTTATTTTTTGTATGGATTAACAAAGCAGGGCGCAGCAGCGCGGCACTTTGCGCCAACTTTGAAGGCGCCCTTATGTTGTACCACGCCGGTCCGCTGGTCTAGTACGAACTGAAAGAAATAATACGTCTCCGAACCGAACACAGGTGATAACATTATACAAAATAAATTACCACCGGGGATTGGCGTGTTTGGGCCTAAAGCTTTCAAAGAAATAGGAATGTTAAATCAAAAAACACTCAAATCAAAATACTTTATATATCGGTCTATTATATTATCGGTTTACAAACAATCCATTTCCTCCCAAGATTTCCTCTTCCTTGTAGTAACACAAAGGAAACCGAAGAGTTATTAGTAACTTATTTGACACGCAAGTTGAGGAAAACGAGTTCCGAGCCCACACAGATAGATATTATGCTTAGTTAGAACGACGACCTCGCGGGGTCCAGGCGGCGTGTCGCCGAGCTTCCCCACAACCGGACTAGACGGAGTAAGTCCCATTGTTATTACCCAGTCCCAGGCAGCCCCCATACAGGGCACGGCCGTGACTAACGCGTCAAGAAAAAAAAGAGGCCACGCTAATCTCCGCTAGTAGTCGAAAAGCTGCCAAACTGGGCCCACCATTTTAGGGCCCTCGGTGCCAAGCTGGGCCGGCCGCCCAATGCCCGTCCTTACGGCTCCGGAGTTTGATTCTCGTCGAAGGCTGAGGACGAATATAGATTAGTACAGATATACCTTACCGACTTAGAGAAGGAGGCCGGCGTAAGGTTTGCGTACTCTCTGCCAGCGGAGAAGCTGCTTAAGGTTGCAATCAGGGGGTTGGCTGCGGACACTGATCCGCAGGAGATAGAAGAGGAGCTCGGTACTCTGGGCTATGAGCCGAAGTACGTGCGCCATATTAGGGCGCGCCAAGGACGACCCGGCTGCAGTGGACGCCGGATGTGTACCGCATCTATGACACTTCCGTATTCCTAGTGATGCGGGATATAAGGACTGAAGCATGGCGTGGAAAGCGTGGACCCTCAGCTCAGTGCCACCGGTGCCAGAAATTTAGGCACTCGTCGCACCAGTGCCACCGTCCGCTGGCCTGCGTACGTTGCGGAGAGGGGCACGCAGCGAGAGACTGCCCACGTCCGCGAGAAGAGCCCTCCACCTGCATCAACGGCGGGGGCGCGTACCCGGCATGCCATTTCAGCTGCACCGTGTTCCAAAGAAAGGTCAAGAACAGGCGGGTGGGGACTATCGCCATAACGACAGCAGCAACGCGCCGCCCAGCAAGTATAAATGGGCCGAAGGAAGAGGCCCAAGGCGACGCGTCACTTATGGCGGCAGCCAACGGGCCCACCAACCGAGGCGGAGCTACCTCCTCCGGAGGGAGGAAGGAGAAGAAGAAGAGGTGGGTAGAGGTAGGAAACCCAAACCCCCCGCGACCCAAGAGACGAACATCGTCACTAAGGCCGTCCCTGCCCAGAACAAGGTGCAGGCAGCAAACGACAAACAGGCCGCAACAGTCAGCGCCGGTACTATGCGACAAGAGCGGCTCTTACGTCGTCGAAAAAAACAAAAAAAAAGACTAATAGCGCCGACTTACCCGCCGGCGCTGACAGCAACAACAAGAAGGAATTCACTGCCTGCACCATCAAGCTGTTGATGAGCCTTTTGAAAGCAATTCGGCAGGGACAAGACGCAGGCCAGGTCATCCTCGACGTATATTAATATAGGTACTATAAGCAGGTTGCCTTTCGTAAACATGCATTTCTCGACAGGCGCTCGAACTCACGCATCGAATATGTTCTAAGTTCAGCACGATAGGACTGACATCGTCAATTAAGTGTACAAAAGTCCCTTAAATAAATAAGATTTTAAAAAAATGTTCTAAGGTAAAATAGGCTTATTCGGTGCAGATGCACTGGGCGGTAGTACTCACACTACACGACCGCTCACACACACATAAGACGGCTTTACGGTCCGGATCGTGATCGGCTAGCTCTGAGATCGAGCGGGATGGGAGCCACATACTTTACTGCAGGTGCGTCTCCAAAGTTAGCCGCGTCCGTGTGTCACTGCGGGGTGCCAACTGAAAACCAGCGCTGGGCGTCTGACGCCCAGCAAATGCTGAGATGGTAACCCTTTCGGTATGGGCATGCTCAGCACAATTTCTCTGTATCGTTTTCGTTTTGTATTATGGTTCTTTTGTTTTCTATATGGGTTTTTTGTTGTGTATTTTGTCTGTGTCGAATAAATATTTTCTATTCTATTCTATTTTATAAGTTGGCACCCTCGTCGCTGGTCGTTCTCGCTGGGCCTCCCCCAGGTCACTGGGGACCTCACCCGGCAGGGACTGACCGCCGTAGATGCCGTGAAGAGGCAGCACTGAGTAAACAGTATCGCGGCGTGCCTGCAGCAATTACACAACAGGCGTGCGTTGCTATTATATTATGGCAGGCAAAATCTATTGCCGATAAGAGGCAACCCAACGACCGGCCCGTAGTCACGGACCGAGGAGCGCTCCCGTGGGCAGAGGGCTTCACCCCGATACTGCTTGCCGCGCCCCCTTGCGGGGACGTAGCGACATCTACGAATGATGACCTCGGCATGTTTACAACTAGTGTCACAAATTATATACAATACAATAAACATTGGATGATACTTGTAAATGTTTTATACGTGCAATTACGGGAATTATAACTTATATAAACCAAGCTAATCTGACAAGCCCAGGTATATTGCCCCACAGTAGGTCAGAGACCTCCTTCTCCATTTATTTCTGCTCATGCGAGCCGGTAGTAGTCAAGCTGCCATTCTTGCCTTGATCTGCCGCGAGGAAATCCAGCTTTAATGGGAACTAATCGACATACCTTAAGAATTTTATGAGGTCTTACAACGGGACTCTCTTCTAAAAACAAGTCACTATTGTTTTACATAGATCCACGTCATATGTACAGATTGTCTATACCGCGTGCTATGAAGAAGCCGAGTAATTAAAAGTGGTTCTTTCATCGTTTTACTTACTTATAAGACGCTATGGAAATGTTACATAAATCACACGATGTGGATTAGACATACAATATTAATGCGTCCGTTTTTAGGAAATTTCCTTCACTTCAGTCGAGTCACGACGATAACAGAAGGAAACCTCTGATTAATGTCAACATATAACAAACTGTTTTTGTCAATTTGATTGGTTTACTCTATACTGCCTACTGTCGACACACTTAAAATCAGTAATCACTCCGAAGCAAACAACAATTTAAAATGTTACTTCTAAATCTTTCAACTTCAACGATTGACAGAAATAGAACCATGTTTTAAATTCGATAAGCTAACGTGTTTAGTATTTTTAGCATCAAGCCATAGTAACTATAACGCCACTCTACTTTTTAAGCCTAGGGGTATCGTAGTTCGTTCATTGAATGGTGCCGGTGAGATTCCACGAAATTCTGACGACCGACTATCGCGTGTCGGTTTGAATCTGTAACGATGCAGACTTTCGTGCAAATATTATGCAACTATTTCAGACGAGTACAGAGCTGAGCTAAAAATGCTATTGTGTTTTGCAAATCACACCTTTAAATTGGTTTCTTGAATTATTCTTTAAATTCTTCTTTAGCTTTAGCGAATTCGGCTGAGTTGCTATGAAAGAAAAAATTTCTTTCACAGCAACTCAGCCGAATTCGACTATTCTGCAAGTGTCACGTAGTTGTTTATTGCAATGCAATAGATCAACTTAACTGTCATTACAGACCAGTGGGCCAATTCTACTATTTTCTGTTGCTTAAGAATTTGTAAAATTCACCCTCTGACTATTAATTGAGATGATGATGATGAATCCAAATAAGTACCAAAAACCGGTCAAGAGCGAGTCGGACTCGTGCACCGAGGGTTCCGTATCATCATATAAAACGTGAAATGTTTGTAAATTTTCATCGGCGAGGCCTATATTCGTCAGAGAATTTTAATACTGCAGTGTATATTGCAGTTTTAGATCAGCGCCATCTCTTGACCGTTAGAGGAACTAATGTAATTTTTGGTGATGATTTCAAAGCCCAAAAACGTTGCTTTCTCTCTCTCATCATGTGGGCAGTAAGGTCTAACGACCCCACACACCCTAGCGTCAGAGTTTCTAAACCGCCTCAAGGGCCTCTGACATGGTTTATTTGATGACCGCCATTTGGCGGCCGGGACCACTGACTTATACATGCCTTCCGAAGCACGGAATCGTCTTTTTTATCAGACAATTAAGTGATTCAAGCCTGCAATGTGCTAGCCAAACTGGAAACAACTTTACAAAGTATGCTTGCCGTGGGAATCGAACCCACGACCACCGGATCACAAGGCAATCGCCTAAACCACTTGACCAAGGAGGCAGTAATTATCATTTAAAAAGTTATTCAGTAAATGACTTTTACAATGATAATGACTTTATTATGTATTGAATAATTTATTGTGTTGAATAATTTAATGTAATTAATAATTTTATGTAATTTATTTAATATTGACATACCTATTGATCTCAAGGCGCCATCAAATTTTTCGCAAAGTGCCACGCGGCGGCAGCGCGGCTGCAGCGCTGCTGCCGCGCTGCTTTGTTAATCCGTACAATAAATATAAACAACTAGTGGACGTCACGCGGTTTCACCCGCGTAGTTTCCGTTCCCGTGGGAGTACGGGGACAATATATAGCCTATGTTACTCCCTGATAATGTAGCTATCCAATGCTAAAAGAATTTTTCAAATCGGTCAGTTATGGAGCCTATTCAATTCAAACAAACAAACAAATCTTTCCTCTTTAAAATATTAATGTAGATAAACGCGCGGTGGCAGCGCTGCAGCTGCGCTGCTGCCGTGTGGCACTTTGCAACAAATTTGAAGGCGCCCTTATTCTCTCAATTTATATGATTTCTATTCTAATTGTATTAAGTAGAGTTTATTTATATTTTACGTAATGAATGTACTATGCCGACTACTTTTTTAACTGTAAACCATTATTTTATTTTATTTTAATTAAGTTTCACAATTTCACTAATGTTTGCATGCCTAATGTAAGGTAGATTGTATAAAGTTCACCCTTCTTACTATAACACCTTATTTAAAGTACCTGCAATGTTAACAAATGAACTCTACTTTATTTTTCTTTACTTTACTCTGAAAAAGTGTGCCATTTAGAGACATCGTGCAATTTTCCTGTAATCTTTACATAAACTTCTATCACATCGAATTATTTCAGATTTTTCTCTATGCAAATTTCGGAGATAAGGAGGGGGTCAAAATTTAACGTTTTTCGTCAAAAGGATTGAAAATGTGCAAATAGCGCTCTTTCATATGATACCTCATATGTCTAAGTAGCCCCAATTAGAATTTTTAAGAATACCTTTCAGTCGCTGTCGCAAAAAAAAAAAATTCTTTCTTATTTGCAAAATCGTTGATCAAACGTCATCTAAAACTATTCCAAATTTCAAGTTGATAGCATTAGTGGTTTCTGAGATATCCAACTGTGACAGACGGACAGACTTAGTCATACTATATGGATACCTTTTTACCATTTTGGTACGGAACCCCAAAAACGTGCGTAGCCTCTCCGTGTGCCGCGGTGGGCCACGCTACAGTTGTCGGCCCATTGAGCAACACATTAAAAACCTAATAGATACATCTATTACCGCACAGTAGAACAAAGTTTCCGTAGTTTACTTTAGCAGTCTTTTTAAAACATGACTTTTAAAGCGCTGGTGAGTTCAAAACTCCAAGTCGGAGTATTCAATTGGAAGTGGGCAGAGAAATTCAAATGCCTTATTTGTTCTACGAACTCGCCAACTTAAAGTACGCGGTATGAAGTTGTTCTAGGAACTACCAGAGAGTGGAGGTACTCTCAGCAGAGGGGAACGAATAAACACGTTTAGTTGTTGCCAGTTCGCAGTTCTCTGCGCTGTATTGCTTTTCAATTATTTTCGCGGGATCAGCTGAATTTCGAGAATATCGTCGCTGGCTCGTGTGGAGTTTGTAATAGAAAACAGTGCTCGACTCGTACCGTCCGTGTATCACGCAAAAAGTTTGAATTGAGATGTGCTTTTATGCGCTTTAGTTATATATTGAATATTATTTTTAGCTTAGTTATTTACGAGACAAAAACTCTACCGAAGGCGTTACTTAGTTTTTAAAATTAGTATTATTTTACATAACAAATCAGCCTCAGGTTATTCTATTTATACAGGTAATGTACATAACACACAATTTTATTACATTCTGGTATAAAAATACTTTGATATTGTGCCACTGACTTTCCCAGCCACACTTACCTCAAGACCAAAAATAAAACAATAAACTCAAAGCATGTATTTTCCCAAAAAATTGTGGCGATAAATTACAACCTCCACATTTAAGTGCTGTCTAAAAGTAGGATCAAATATGAACTATTTCATTGTATTTTTATTTAATACAGGGTTACCTATTATTTATAACGAAAGATAGCATCACCTACATAATTATTTAATCAAAACTATATTATTACAATCAGGCGCATGCATCCTCAAAAGCAAGACGCATCATGTACAGCAATGTATGGTTACATCTATGCTTCATCTTGTAATATAAAACCTGTAACAGAATAAACGAAATACCTCTTAAGGGGTCATTGAACTTATCGTTATGAACAACTTTCACTATGGGACGAACAATGAAATCGCGAAAAAAAAATCGACTCCCCCATACATTTATGTGCGCATAACTCGACAAAATGTACTGAACAGCTGATGTTTTTTCCTGATTTCAGGATTGGTCCCATAGTAAAAGTTATTCATAATAATGAGTACAATGACCCCTTAAGAAGTATTGCGTTTATTCTGTTACACGTTGTACAAAAATCTCGTGTCACGGTGTTTGTTACCGAACTCCTCCGAAACGGTTCGACCGATTTTCATGAAATTTTGTGTATATATTCGGTAGGTATGAGAATAGGTGGAAGGTTATTTTTTTTTTGTTTTGGCAAAACAATGTTTGCCGAGTCAGCTAGTATAATATAGATAATTATCTATACTGGTAACCAGTTCCCACACAATAACAATAACTATACAGTATCACATTCCACCTGAAGACAATATCACATAGCATTATACTCAGGAATCGAAATGCAATACTTGAATCATAGGTGAAGTAGTAATAACCTATGGAGCGCTATTGTTTAGAAATTACTGAATGCTATTTTGCTTATATCCAAACGTAAAAAATAAACGTTGAAATATAATTCTAATAATATGTTATAATCGGCAAAATGTGGCTGTGTGTGTGTTTAGCTAGTCTCTGCTTAAATCTTTGAGGAAAACACGTGGGATATTATGTATTGAAATTATTACATTTTGTCTACAAACGTACCCGCGTGTTGTATGATTGGGCTGCAGTCATCATTAAAATAAAGACATAATCTTCTGTCTTTTTAGGGTTCCGAACAAAAAACAGAACCCTTATTGGATCACTCGGGTGTATGTCTGTCTGTCCGTGACCCAAACACGGACGTGTTACGTAAATTATTAAATTTTTAGTATGGGGTTCACTATAGGGGGTCAAACTAGAAAATTAATAAAAAAAGTTTTTTTAACAATATTGTGTGACATATCAAATAAAAGGGCTGGCTGTTAGGGTTTTAACTATATTTTTTCATAATTTTAAAATAAATGGTTTTGAAGTTATTCAAGAAATTAGACGAAAAATACCATTCCCCACCTTATCTCCGACTACTGACTACTGAGCCTAAAATTTTGAAAAAAATGGGGATATTAGATCTTTACCTATAGATTACAGGAAAACCTATAAGAAGTCTATAGTGTTAAAATAGCATGCTTAAAAAAAATTCGTTCGGAACCCTTTGCACGCGATTTCGACTCGCTCTTGACCGGTTTTAATTAGATAACCGAACAATTCTACCGAAAAAGTGCTACAAATGCAGGGTAATCACTGTGTAATCAACAACCCTGTGGTGCGCTCTATACCTCATAAATACTGTTACCCATCAACACATCAACCCCGAATTACTTGAACATCCCCGTGATATAATTGAACCGACAAAGTGCCATTGTTAACCCTATAATACGGTCTAAGCTAAATGAGACTATAATGGGCCAAGTTAACAATAGAAATAGCTCAATGGGCTTATAATGAATTGTTATAGAGCCTCGTCCGTAAGAAATCCCGTTGAATAAGGCACCTACGTCTTGAATGGGGAGATTTTATAGATCCGGTCTGGCTGTATTGTTAGTATGAATAGCAGTCATTATCGAAAGATATCCACTTCGTGAATTGTGTTTGAATAAAATTTTGTAAGCCATTGTTGGGTTGCAGTTTAATTTCGAGGTTTGGGATTACGTTGATAACGTTGTACTGAGTGAGTTTGTCTCTTACCGCTTATTTGGGCGGGGAATTAAGGTATACTTGAAGGATTTTCTTGTTTTCGTTTAAAATATCGTCATTTTATTTTACAGGAATTATTGGACGCTACTGAAGATGAACTATGAAATCTTCATCAAGCTCAGGAGAAGAATCTAACCTTAGTTTCAAGAGATCAATATATTGCAAAGTAATATGTAGCTGTCTAATTAGATATTAATTTGCAAATTAATATCTAGTTATCCCATGAATTCCAAACTTCTCATGAAATCTGAACGATAAGTTGTATAACGAAGCGCCGTCCATTATGATGTTCACGGAAATCGATAACAGAAGTGAAATGAACTACAGATGCTAGAAACAGAACTGGTATTAGAATCAGGATCTAGTTCTAGCATCAATCAATTAATATTTCATTCAAGTTGTTGGAAATGTAACTAATTTAATCGATAACATGGGGGCCAATACTAATAACTTTTAAGCAACGTTCAAACTCGCATCTCATTAGAAAATTGTCAAAAAAAAACCTAAAATATCTTGTTTCAATCTTCTCAATTTCTGCAGCACCTCGTAATACCGGGAGCACCCCAGAAATAAATAATAATTTTTTCCAAGCATTATCCGTGTATTTATGTAGAAATAGTACGTTATTTCAATAACAAGTCTTTTCCACTATACCTTTTCCCAGAAAAAATACCTTCAATATTATGCCAACATATCTCTGCAATCTAAACATATTCCATACTAGCTGACCCGCGCGGCTTCGCTCCCGTCAACTGGGTACTCTACCTACCGACCCTAACCTACCTACCTACCCTACCTACCTACTTACCTACCATACCTACCTACCATAGCTACCCTACCTCACCTACCTTACCTACCTACCCTACCTACCTGCCTACCTACCTGCCTACCTACCCTACCTACCTGTCTACCTACCCTACCTACCTGCCCACCTACTCTTTTTTTTTTTTTTTAGGTGTGGGAAATCATCAAATGACTTCTCCCGCTCTGGGTGAAGCGGAAGGGAGTGTCAGACTCTTACTGACTAAAACCCATCCGTGTTCCTCCTAATGCCCTTTGCGTTCCAGGGCCGCGGCGACTCTCTTGAACTTTGCTATATTGTGAAAGATTCGACCTTTTTCTAGAAGACATTTTTATATCAGCGAGACAGAAATAAAACTTTAATTTCGGAAGTCGGTGTTTTTAGTTTTTTCGCTTTTTGACACCGACTTCCGAAATTAAAGTTATTTTATACTTTGTAGTGTTTTGTTTTGGAAGTCGGTTACATTTTTTGTAAAAAAGTTTTTTTATTTGCACTTTTTAGTGGTACCTGCGTACCCATTCACAGCGTACCGGCGTGATGTTATGTTATGAAAATAAAACTTACTAAGTGCTTTCGGTGTAAAGGTCTCGTCAATACGAATGAAATAAGCCCAAACACTTGGTAGTTCCTACATACCGATGTGGAGTTCCCTTGACTCTCTGTCGTCTCCATCATCAGGTCTGATCCAAACTTTCATTCTTTTGTAGTATCACCCGATATACACACGAATATCAAGTTTTTACCAAATACGTGCCTACAATTTTCGAGAGTTGCCCTCGATTTCTCAGGGTTTCCATCATTAGATCCCGACGTGGTGGCAATGGGACCACACGGGAAGCACCAGCTTTCAAACAAAAAAAGAATCATGAAAATCGGTTCATCCAGTCGGTTAATATGAGGTAACAAACATAAAAAAAAATACAGTCGAATTGATAACCTCCTCCTTTTTTTGAAGTCGGTTAATAAACTGAAGGAAGACGGACAGCGGTGGCTTATTAATAAATAGGGTTCCGTTAGCAACCTTGGTACGGAACCCTAAAAATCGACTTGGTTCGCACGAATCAAGATCGTAGGCGAAGGCTTAAATAATAGGGTCCCATTAGCAACTGGCACGGAACCCTATAATTTGCCTTGGCTCGCAAATCGAACCGTCTGATACTTAGCACGAATTAAAAACTTAGTTGCGGGCAACCTGGGAGTCTTTAAGACAAAAGTGAATAGGTTGCTTCTAGGCAAACGTGCTCCATCTTCAACCTCATCATCGCTTACCATCAGGTGAGATAGTGGTCAAACGTATGCCTATCTATAGTAAAAAAAAACAACTCCGTATCACCTAACCTCAGAGAACTAATGATAACTCGATTTGACAGTTACTGTGAAATCGTGTTGTCATTCATTCTTAGTTCGGGTTCGGGATTAATCGTAAGTATGTAGGTGATACGGAGTAGAATATGTCCGCAAGTAAGCCCGAAACTACGGACTTCGGACTTAGAGAGTAGCCCCACCAAAATCGATCGCTCCCGTCACCGTGACCACCTTTGGTACGGTACCTTATTATTATTAGCCTTGTTTCGCAAATCGAACCGTTCGTTGCTTCGCTCTAAACGGAATCAATCGCGGAGGCCTTAGAAGTAGGGTCCTGTCAGCACCTTTGGTACGGAACCCTACAGGCCTGATCCGCAAGTCGAACCGTCCAGTACTTCACAAAACTACTGAGTTCTAAATCAGTTTAAGACTCTACGATAAAAGCACTTTAAACGAAACCAGCACAACTCAGAGATTTTAGCAATTTTGGCCCCTATTCGTTTAAGACCTTCCAGAGACCAAACCGAAATTCCTACGAACTACGACAGTGTTTAATAATCGTGTGAGGTCATTCTCTAGCGGAAAAACTTAACACCGCAATTCAGAAAAACGCGTCATCAGTGCAACGCCATCTATCGACCATGTAAACTGACAAAATATTTGGCAGCAGAAGACGTTAAATAAGAAGCCCGTATGTAACGATAAATAACGATAAGGTATTTAAATGTTTACTTTTATTTTGCTACGTCTACGTATTAAAAGTTTCACAAATAACTCAATGAATGTGTTTTGGTGTAACATTCATGCTTTCATTCATTTTTTGGTTCCTCAATAGATGGCGCTCTGACTGATCAGAACACAGTAGGAAGTTTCTTACTAAACTAAAAATTCAATATATTTTGATTTTGTGGATCGATTGTAACGATAAATTACGAAAAGGTATAAAAATGGTCACTTTTATTTTGCCACGTATTAAAAGTTTCATGAATATTACAACAATTTTGAATGCTTTCGTGCATTTTATTTTTTCTCAATAGATGGTGCTTTGACTCATCAGAATACATTAGGAAGTTTCTTCCTAAACTTAAAAATTCAATATCTTTTGATTTTGTAGGTCGATTTTGATGAAATAAACGCTAAATGTTACTCGGGTTATCACTTAATATTTTTAAGTACTTAGATTTGCAATCCAATCTGTGGTTTATGCGTGATGCTCCCACAAACGCACAGACAAACAGACAAACAGACAAACAGACAAAAATTTCAAAAATTGCATTTTTGTGTTTTATACCTTTTTCCTGAGTTTTCTGTGTAATTTTCATGGAAAAATATTCAATGTACAGACACGGTTAGTCTACGATTTTATTATATGTATAGATAACGTGAACATACACATATTTTATTACGTAACCTCAATACTGTGAACATGTTACAATAACCATTGTCTACGAAACATTAACATTATTCTACGGGTCGCTACAATGTGCTACGATGTGCTACGAGGTGCTACGAGGGGCTACGAAGTGCTACGACACTTCGACGTAATGGTTATTTTGTATGATATTTAGTTGTAAGGGGACATGGAAGTGGGTTACTTGCAATGATTATATCCTAGCAACGCTTGATTATATCTTCATAACAATTTCTTGCTAGGTTTTATTTGAACACGATTTATACAAGTTAATAACAGTCAAAATTTATATACATACAAATTAAACTAAATACACATTCAAGTAGATATAGCCACGTTATTTCATTCAGTTTTCTCCCACATTATACGAGTACAGGGTTATTTGTAAAACACCAACAACCTCGTAGGCATTGAAAGTACACATGATTATAAATTCGAAAAAAATACTTTTTCATTGCCTAAATATTGCATTTTGTATAAAACAGCTGATATTTTTTTTTGAGTATTCAGGATTAGATTCAAAGTTAAAATAGTTTAGAATCATGAGTACTTTCACTACCTAAGAGGTTGTTGGTGTTTTACAAATAACCCTGTATATCATGAAAATTCAACTGCAACTTCTCTTATTCGTATTTTTTAATGCTGGAGATCATGCCCGTCCTGGAAAGCTTTGACGGAATAACTGATGAGCTGCTTCCAAGCCACTTTGTCTTCGGTTCGACGAATTTGCTGTGGTTTTCTAGTTTTCTTTGGCGATATGACCAAAATAACTAACTAAGGACTCGTTGATAGCAAACCGTAGAGACCGTTTCGATGTTCTGCTGGTCAAGAATAGACGTATTAAGGCGTTTTTCTGTCCTTGGTATTCACATCATTCTTCTACAGCACCTCATTTTAAAAGCATCAGTATGTTCCAACCTCCGTTTAAATGCTCTGGAGAATAAGTGTTTCTAACCTCTTTTCTTTAAATTAAACTTCTTTCATACCAAAAATACTTTCCTGGATATTTTTAATATAATGATTATAATCTATAAACCTGTTTAGGACGGTGAACAGTTATAAGATCGTTCTTCTAAGAACATATACTCAGCTAACAATATAACGCGGAAAAATACAACTCATCGACCCACACGTACAACAGACGCAAAAAAAGTAATTTATTGTTTAATCTTATAATATAAACGACGAAACAGACGAACCGACAACGATCCACGCCTCATAAACGTCATGAAAGTACTTATAACCCGCGAAAGTATTTCCACGTCCCTGCGACGTATCTACATTCCTTTTCGCACTTAACCCTTAAACGCGGCGATAAAACTAAAACGTATATACGCTAACCGAACGTTGGTATTTCGCTGTACGTCATTTAGACGCAATAAAATTCTGAGTAACGAACATTATGGGGTTTCTTTTGTCGTCTGATTTATGTTATGGGCTATTTTGTGCATGCTTTTCTGAGATCGTTTGACGTGTTTGAGTGTATGAAATAATAATGGCGGCACATGCGTGTCGCTCGTAGACATACCAAGTCTCACAAACTGTATCACAGTGTGTTAAATCTTAATCAAAAGTATCTTGTTAACCGTGACTTTCGAGTTCTGTTAAAAACGAAAAGGATTGTTTTTTTACTGCCAATTTATTAGTCCACAAAAATACTAGGTAGTTCTAGGTACCATCAACTTAATATACCTATACTCTCTTATTTCCAGAGGTCAACACGCACCACCGGATTCTCGCTTTGGTAACATAAACCCTGTGACCGCGGCCGAACGTTACGAACACTACCCGAAACTCTTTTTGCACCATTTTTTATTCCCTGGCGTACATATATTGTTGTTTAAGCAAAACAACTGGCTCCCAGTACGGGTATAGTCGTCACAGATTCGTACAATGTCGAGAGTTATATCACCCTTGGGCAATATTCAATTAGCGGACGAATTGGAAGCGCCTGTGCCACTGTTTGTGCGCTTCAATCGCTGCAAGTGGCGATTGAGTGTTATACAGTCTAGCGCTGAAGCGCTCGAGCGGATGGATTGTGAAATGTGTATAGAAATTGGAATTTTAAAATCGATTGATAAACTATCGAGTGTGATTGCATACATTTTTCACAATAGATGTTAGGAAAGCTAAATCTGAAGCATCCACTGAAAAAGTGTATTTGAGTTAGGTTGGATTAGCAAACACTAATGGAAATGGACATTATATTTCTGAGTTTCAGCAACATTATTGCGTCTCTATTTCCTAGAAATTGCCTTCTTACTTACACAATCTGAAGAAATTTTTATGGGTGACCGTAAATCTCAAGACAACATCCGTTTATATCTTTGGCTTTCGATAAGTAATGTTTGAAAAACGAGTATTTTTCTACCACTTTCTGTTTTTTTTCTGATGATTATCTTTATGCTACCTATCGGTGTCTCCGAGATTTTTTTTGCTCAGGGCTACCGAATCTCAATAGGTTTAGTTGTTTTATTGAGTCCAGTAATTTTTTTTTGTCGATTTCGGTCGAGTTGTATTATGAAACACCCGAAGATCGCCAATCGTTTAGTAAATCCCATGTAATATGAGCTGAGACGGATAGACGATGTTGTTGCCATCGGTTGCCTTCGCGGGTAGAACCTGGATGAAGCCCGGAACATAGGGATTGGCACAATAAAAGAGAGGCCTATGCTCAGCCGTGGTAAAAGTCGGGTTGTGGATGATATTTATTTATTTAAACTTTATGCACAATTGTGGTACATGAGCGGACTTAATGCAACAAGGCATTCTCTACCAGTCAACCTTTGGGTTAAGAAGATTACGCTGTGGTAGGTGTTCAACTAATAAATAAAATTTAAATTAGAATTTTGTTTCGGGAAGAATATACAAATAATATATACAATACTAATAATATATACGCTAAAATAATAAACTAATAAATATAATGAAGCGCGCATTTAAAACCCACGATTTGCAAGGAGCGAGGTAGCGGAGCAGAGAAACGGAGAAATGTTAACCAATCATGTCAGTCAAAATGTCATTGACTCACGTGGTGCGGAGATTTTATGCAATTCCATTGGTTCAAATTTCTCCGTTTCTCTCTCCGCCTCCTCGCTCGGCTGTAATGGACAGGCACACGTAATTCAAGGTCAATTTAAACTTTTTGGCACATGTAGATGAAGGTAGCCTCTAGAAAAGTGCGCTTACTATATTTCGCATATTAGGTACCTAGGCGTACCTAAGCCTCTTATTTATTCTAGACAGGCTGCCAGGGTTAATGTAGTCAGACACGTGTGACGGGCTAACAGTCTGTTCCTATTTAGGTAGACTTTATTACGTCATAAAATACTCAGGTTATGCTATTAAGTTTGATGTAGAAATAGCGCGGGGTTCGCGGTGATTTTGATTAACTGTAGCTAACTAAGCTTAGAAATTACTTCTCATCATAAAGTTGGAAACAGAACATTTTCTGTTAAAGGTACGTTAACATTATAAAGAGCTAAAAGGGTTTTATTGTTTGTTAGTGAAACTGAAAGTTCTAATACGATTTAAGAAAGAAAAAGCAGTGCCGCGGTAAGGTTCTAGAAAGTAAAAAGTATTAAAAAAATGGCCAAGTGCGAGTCGGACTCGCGTGCAAAGGGTTCCGAACAAATTTCATTTTTTTAATATGTTATTTTAACACTATAGACTTCTTATAGCAGTAGTTTTCCTGTAATCTTTAGGTATAGAACTATAATCTATAATCTGCATATTTTTTCAAAATTTTAGGCTCGGTTGTTTCGGAGATAAGGGGGGAATGGTTATTTTTGGCCTAATTTCGTGAATAACTTCAAAACTATTAATTTAAAAATTATTAAAAAATAAAATATTTTAAAACTCTTACAGTAACCCCTTTTATTTGATATATCACACGATACAGTTTGAAAAACTTTTTTTAATTTTCTTGTTTCACCCCCAAAAGTTGATTTACGTAATAGTATGGGGATACTAAAATTTATTTATTTACGTAACGCGTCCGCATTTGGGTCACAAAAATCCATATGTATACCAATTTTCAACAGAATCGGTTCAGTAGATTCGGAGAAAACTGGCTGTGACAGACGGACAGACAGACAGACAGACCGACAAACAGACAGATTCCCGAGTGGTTCTATAAGGGTTCTGTTTTATAAGCATGCTCGAAACCCTAAAAACATGAGTAATTTTGGCATCAGTAAAGTATCTTCTGTACTATTTTATACGAAGATTCCTTGATTTGTGGGTTTTAGTCTCTAATATATTCGGCTAGGTAATGCGATACGGTTCATCTGACTTACACGTAATTACCTAATCTAATATTATAATAATTTAAGTTACTTAAAAATATAAGTACAGCCCATTAGCCTAGTTAATAATGAAATGTAACGCAAAAGGTTGTTATTTCTACTATGTTGAAAATTGATGATAATGCAATTCAATGACTGACCTATTTGAAAACTACCATCGTAGGGAGATGGCCTGAAACACAGGTAAAATAAGACTAGATAAAAATTACTTTAAAGTCATTATTTATATTATTATTAATTACATTAAATTACTTTCAGAGTTCTATTTTTTTTTTTGCAACTGTTATCTTAAATTTGGCATACCATAGCTTGTATTCAGTTTATTATAATACTATTATTGGCCTGTATAACCATATTTATACTATTAAACCATATTTATACTTTTTGTAAACTTATTATTTATGATAATAAATTGTATTATTTATTTTATTTTTTTATCTCTCGTCAAAAACGATTCAATAGATTGTAAAGTTATTCGAGATTATAGGCACAGAGGACAGGCTCCAAACACTCAGAAATTGGTCCATCGGATTTTCTTTCTTTTGAGGTAACCTCTCACTACCTACATTAACGAAGCATCCATTTATAGATCTACATACATAAGTACTTAGATAGTGAGTCAATCGGCATTGTGGTCCAAAGTTGGTTAGAGAAAAAAAAACATAATCAGATTGTCTGAAATACAAATAATCAAATTCTTCTGATGTTAGATCCTGGAGCTTCAAACGAAGCAGACTTCGTATTTGCGAGATTTCCATCATACTAGAGTCCGCGATATAATGTTGAGTTGGTTGGTACTGTTCCGATTTTTCCTCCGGCATGTTGAAATCCACAGGACACAGGACCGGTCATTGTGGTGACGCTTGGGGGAGGCCTATGTCCAGCAGTGGACGTCTTTCGGCTGATATGATGATGAAGTCCAGGCAAAAAGGCTTAAAAAGAATTTTCTTTTGACAAAAAATAACCCGCTATCATCGTCATCGGTAACGGTTTTTTTTCTTTTATTAGGTCTCTAGATTAACGGCCTTGCTTCGTTTCAAAGAAACTTTATTGGCACATAAAAGCCGGTACATAAAGTTCGCCATTAAAGCCGGGGACTTTAAATTAACCAGAAAAGTAACTGACACTGTCATTCCCTAACCAACAATGTTATACATTATTTATTATCCGATTTTATTGAGGAAGTCTTTGGAGATAGTAATCAGAACTAAAAGGTACGTAATGTGCTTAAAGTAATGGACTTGAACTTTGATGTTCGCGATGACAATTTAGTTTTCTGTACCTTCAAAAGGAACAATCAGGAAAACTTCGACTGAACGTCAAATAGTTTATCGACGTTAAAATACCTATGCAATATTTAGTGGAATTGTTCACCTTTTTAGGGCTTCGCAGCTATTTGAAAAAAAAACATGAACCTCATTTAAATTCTTATAGCCGATGGATGCGAGACGCACAGGGCCGGTTGTTGTGGCGACACTTGGGGGAGGCCTATGTCCAGCAGTGGAAGACTTTCGGCTAATATGATGATGATGAATTCATAACGATGAGTCTTGTTTGGTTGAAACAACCTTCCGGCTGCATCATCAGACCAGCTACATAGTACCGTATAACTGCATTGTCTCCAAAGCAATTTAAGTATCTTGAGTTTAATCTTAATCGGACGCCAAAAAGTGCTTGAAAACTGGTTTACTAATTTGGGACTGGATATTTATCAACGCTGCAAAACTAGTAAAAAGCTTGTCAAATTGTAAGCACAAGCGCATGTGAAACTATTGTTATTATACAGCATAAAACCTTTAACCCGTTGATATAAAAATAGACCTACAATATGTTTACCCATGAATACCATTCTGTAAATTACATCTATGTAAACATAAGCCATGTTTTCATAGGCGAACATCTTGAGATCCCACTGTTTATGGTGTCATGAAATTCATGAGTTTTATAGGAAATGTAAAACTAATATTTCCGAACTTTTTTCAGCTGATTATGGGCCCTTTTCTGTGGTGAAGGTTTGTTCAAAACACGAGAGCTTATTGTTTCATAAGGGTACCTGTCACATTGTTATGGCAACACTTTGTTGAAACCTAGCTTATACAGTTATTTGTAAAACACCAACAACCTCTTAGGCAGTGAAAGTACACATGATACTAAACAACTTTTACTTTGAGATCAACCCTGAAAACTCGAAAAAAATATCAGCTGTTACATACAAAATTCAATAATTAGCCAATAAAAATGTGTGAAACATTTTTAAGCCGGTTGCATACTAAAAGCTACGCTAAGTCAGTTAAGCTTAGGTCATATAGCAGTGGTAGTTTTTTAATACAGGTTTGCAGTGTGCATCAGAATGGCGGGTGTATGACTACAAATGTTCATGTTACATACGTGAGAGCAATGTACCGAATGTACGTAAAATTTTAATCAATGTACTAGGTATTTTAAAACCACAGTTATTTTTGAAAGTATGTGAGCCGCCAACTTGATGTCAGAATGGCGGGTCTATTTTTAATCTGAACAAATTACGAACTATCTGAATGTGAAATGCCAACCGTAGCAATGTACGAACAACGTTCGTAACCATATTAAAAGCATAACCAGATGTGATTAACGGTTAAAGAGTAATTGAAAAAATAAACATGGTCCACATTTGGGGCGCCTTCAAATTTGTTACAAAGTGCCGCGCAGCGGCATCGCGGCAGCAGCGACAAATTTAAAGGCGCCCTTAGAGCCTGTCCAATTTTATTAGCAACTAGTTGTGACTTACCCATATGTTGCTAATTGAACGAATTTCTTGTGTGATATGACAATTTCTATAAGCGACTTTTAGTAAAGTACCTACCTACCAATGTAATAAGTTATTAATCACCTTGGTAATTTCTATTAAACCTAGATACTTCACTTAAAGTATTCATGTATTTGAAACAAGTATAAAAAAAACTTCCAGCTATGCGAGCAAATCTAACTCGCACAGCTTAGCTCTTATTCTGCAACTGGCTCTAGTAAAGTACTACTTCAAACTAGCAAGAGAGTGACAATACTTACACGGACCAACATAAATATTAAACACGATTTTCTTTCACATCAGAATTACAGAAATAATAAGATTCCCCACGATCACATCTACAACATGTTGATTCAGACCGCGAGCCTAACAAGGAAAAACGCAAATCATGTTCAATCTGTACACTGTGAGTGATGGAAGCAACAGCGGAAGCACCCTGTATAACAAATTATGTTATTTTATGCAATACAATAGAAACCTGTCATGTCTCTTAAATACGTGTGGACTTGTTCTTAAGATTACATTCTTATTAGTAAAATGACATTGGTAAAATAAAACATACTGAACTGGTTTTCAATTGTGCCAGAACATAACATGCATAAGTAGGTTTATTAATATCAGAAATTTTCTATATTTTCTAGAAAAAAAAACTTAAGCAAGGATGAGACATCGCAGATTTATAATAAAAATATAAATAAAAAATATCTTAAAGCTACCTATATCCTCGCCAACCAATATCGTCGTGCAATTTTTAAGTCACTCCCTCCATTCCTCGGCCCATTACCCCTAACACCTTCCCTAAGGCGATAGGAAATATATTAGCCGCACCGTAAAACGTCATCAGGCGCACACGCCGCACGATATCTCGTTAGTTCTCAATTTGAATATCGGCCAATCAACGCGCGACGCCACGGCCGGGGCGACCCCTTCCCGATTCAATTATTTTGTTTTTTGCGCTCGCAACACTGTGGGTAAACATGTTTTCTTTTTTTAGAAATGTTTGACGTTTTCAGTTCCGTTTTTTTAAGTTTTTTAGTCGAGTTAGAGTTGACGTGTGCGTTAGATTATCGAAGGTATTTTGTTATTTTGGTACAATGATTTTTGTATGGATTCACAAATAACATAAGTTTAAAGTGATTTATTTCATGTATACAAAACTTGTATATGTATGTTCATATGAACTTATGAAATATCAGAAACTGGTGCTAGAATAATGACGAACAGGAAGATCTTCTCGAATCAATGGATAAAGCATTTACGGTGAATTTTCATACACATAGACACAATCATGGATTTTTTTACTGGCCTGTGCTCAATTATTTTTGACAAGTCGTGTCCGAACGCAACGCTAAAATCCACAAAATAAAATTTTACTGAAAGCCTTCACAATATTCAACTAGTAGACTATTTCACTAAAATTCTATCCTATCTAAAAAAGATAGCTAAAATTTTGACAGCACTACTCGTAACTTGTAAAAGCCAATCAGGTATAACGGGGCTCCGGGCAAATGTCGATACCGACTGACGTGAGATACGAATCACGGGAGGCGGGAAATGTATTTTTATGAACGTATCAAAGGTGAAAAACACGTTTTGACGGCTAGGGTCTTATAATGCCTACAATCTAGTCTCTTAAATCAATATCAAGGTATAAAAAAGTGTTGAAAAGGTGGACGAAAATTTATGATACTAAAACCAAACTTGGTGAAGTTGAAACCAAACTTATTTTAATATATGTAAAGGTACTGCTGTACGCTGGCATGTCACTACTGCTATTCCTAGTATTCACATCTTTCGTATTATTATATGTTAGGTTCTTTTTTACCGACGTGTAAAAGTGAACCATTATTTTCTTCACATGGAGTAGATAAGAATAACTATATTTAACGTAATTTGTTGGAACAATCTGATGACCCAAATCAAATTGCCGACAAATAGCTAATAAAACTCATACCTATCGTAAAAATGCTTCCATAGAGATTACGGCCTAACATTAACTTAGTAAAGAAAATTATTTAAAGCAATAAAACCTTCACGCCACTCTGCATGGTTCAGATATCAAAATTATGTGCGATTTGCGTGTCGGAAACGTAATTATATTAGCGTCGCCGCGTCTAAACGTGAAAAATAGCATGTTCGAGACATGGTCAAATGTAGTGAGGGAAAATATTATGGTAAGTTTAGTTGTTGGCAGACTAAAGCGAGAAACACACTGATCCTACGTGCGCAACGTAAGTGCGTAACGACTCATGTTTCTGTATGAAAAACTATGCAGTAGAAACACACTTATAGTAGGTATGTAACGCAACATACGATAAGTATGTTTCTATTGCATAGTCTCTCGCTTAAAAAGTCGGACTGTGGCTTTGGAGGAATGCGGAACAGTGAGTAAACTTCCGTTGAAAAGAGAGGGTCCTCAGACCGGACGGTTGTTGTGTCCGGTATGGGCAACTGCACGATAGTCGACATTCGGGCTGATGTATATGTTCAAATCGCACGGTAAACTGCTTGCGCGATGCAGAATTTTGACGTAATAGTTTGTTGCTAGTTGGATAGATGGCGTTTTGCGGTTCTTTTTGTCGCGAAGTTGATTTGCTCCATTGGTTTTTCTTGTGGCGGTATTGATGCCGCTACAGCCTGATAGATCTCATATAATTGCGTATTTGACAAGAAAGTTAACTATTTAGGTAACAGTATAAGAAGTCAAACTAATTATTATCTAATTAGTAATTATTATCATTTCTATTTTCTTACTGAAGCATAAAAATGTCTATTTGACATATAAAACTAAAGCTGTCAAACCTCTATTTTATTCGTCACTTAAAACTTATCTAATCAAATCAAAAGTCATTTATTCAAATAAGGCTGAGTGCCAGCACATTTTGAACGTCAAAGTTCAACATGAAGACAGTCCCCCAAAACGCCCACCCGTCACCACTTCCTAGTGTTTTAGTGGGAAGAAGAAGTGGCGCAACAGACTCCCCAACAATACATTTGTCAGTTAAGTTTTAAAAATTAATGGTGTGCCGCTTACACGTGCAATCCAACAATAGGATTGTGACTGGAAGCACAAGTGATGAACTAGATCCAACAAAGAAATAAGAATAAACACTAAGTTTATCGATATAACAATATCAAAAACTAAAAAAACCATGACCAGCAACACGACCAGTTCACAAGCAGCACCCGTTCACGAGCATAATGCAAAGATCAGCCCCGACGCTATCGCAAGCAGCGATATCTAGGGGAGTATGACGAACTTTCTGACGGTAGTTCAGGAAAGAATCATATAGAACAGCTATAGAACAACACTAATTCGTCATACGTTGCTATACAACTCATTATAAAAACACATGTGATGAGTAATTATCCCAAAAATTAAATTTACGGTCAGACAAAAAAAAAACAAAATATTTATATTATATGAACTCATATAAACCTTCATTAGTTCAATTATATAGAAAGAACATTAAGAAGGTATGACAATTGTCTTGCATTCAACACAGCGACCTACTATTTTTATCATCTATTGGAAAATTGACCCTTAGGCACTTGTCTCACCGCCGGTGATCAGCGGGAAGCGAGTAAAGCTTCAAACGAGTTAGCGAGCAGCGAGTAGCGAGTGAGTAGTTTCGATAGTTTTGTCGCTCGGCTTTAAGCGAGTGCTTTTGTGTGACAGGCGATTACTCGCACCACTTGCTCCAACCCGCACTATAGGTAGAAATTACCGCTTGTTAGTGAGTTTTGACCGCCAAGCGAGCATCGCCGAGCGAGTGTCGTTGAGCGAGTATTATCTTTGATAGCTCTTGTCGGTGCGACCAACTAGTGGTAAGAGCCGGCTCGCCAGCAGTGTGAACAGCCAGCTATCGATTATAAATGTATGTGTCTCTTTAACTCACCGAGAAAATAGTCGATAGCTAATCGCTTTCTCGTCGGCGGTGAGACAAGTGTCTTAGTCTATCATCAGCTGCTTAGAATAATAACGCATAGAAGCCGCGTCTAGAATAAAACACGAGCGAAATCGTGTTTCCACTTCATTTTCTTTGTGTGCGTGAGCCGAATGTGTCTACGTTCCTAACACGCACACAGATATAGCTTTCAGTGATACCATTACCAAGCTGTTACCCACAAAATATGGGAAAACACATTACTATGTTGTTTTATCAAATCAAGACAAGTATTTCATGTTATTGGAAACTGGAAAAGATGAAGATGATTTGACATATTTATTCGGAAGGTAAAATTCAATTTATTTAAAAATAAAAGGAAATAAATTGTTCAATGTATTTAGAATGCTTGATGTGTTGTAATCAAATATTACAGGCATGTTTTAATTTCTGACATGTAAAAAAACCGGGTTTGATATGAATTAACAGTAAGTATTGTATATTAAAATAACAAAAATGAAAAACATATTAATCAGTAATATTGTAATCTATATTTTACCATCATTTAAAAACCTTGCAGTTGCAACTGCTTCCTAAAGATTTTCCGCTTTGACTCAACGACTCTTATAATATTTTCTCTTTTTGAGATATAAAAAAACCTATTTTTACAATCAGAATAGGCACACCAGGTAATTAATACAACACTTGATTTATGTACCTAATCAAACAACTTCAGGCAAATAAACATAAATAAACTTAATTATTTAGTCCGGTTTTTTTAAATAACAGTAAATTACTAATTAAATTTTAGTTTAAAAACAATGTAGGTACCTAGCAGTGTCAATAACGACTATAATTCAGAGGCTGTAAATAAATATAGTTTAGTTTAACGCATACAGAATCGCCACCAGTATCCTATTTATAAAGATACATCAAAAACTATTTTCTTTTTGCTGAACAAAAATAAGGGCAAAGGTGAAAGCAATGTGGGTATTTTTTTCCTCACAAATAGCAACACTGTGTTATGTCAAGTTGGGTTATTAGAATTTTGTTTTAATGATCGATTTACGTAAAAACAGTGTATAAAATGAAAATATTTACTTGTGAAATGTAATTTGATCACATTTTTATTGTTTTCCTGTAGTGCTATTACAACCTTTCACGCAAAAAACTGTCATTTTCAATTATTTACTCGCGAGCTGTGTTCGACGGAACGTGACCTTGAGTACTGCAGGCTAACTTCGACGGATTTACGGATAAGGCTAAGGTTGAGTTGCCTCACTTTTTGCACTCGTACTAGGTTTCTATGCGTTATTATTCTAAGATCAGCTGTTAAAAGTGATTGTCTTTTGACTTTTGTGTATTAGATAGAGCTTGGAGATCTATGTCGAGAATATTGTCATGTAAATGTTTGCACAATTGCAACATATTGCTAACAAAATCTAATATTTTATTTGCTATTTTCCTTTTGTAAACCAATATGCTCTCCCTACAACATTGGCTTACAGCCAACATCTTATGCATTTTGCAAGACAATGCTATTTCAAATTTTGTGCATATCAACACATTTTTTTCAAGAAAGGATAAACTAGTGTCTTAAAAACTTTTTACAAAAAAATATAACCGACTTCCAAACAAAACACTACAAAGAATAAAATAACCTAATTTCGGAAGTCGGTGTTTTTGGTTTTGCTTCTTTGTTTTTTTTAAAAAGTTTTTAAGACACTTTTTTATCCTTTCCTCCTCCTTTTTTTTATTTTTCACGTTTATGTGGTAATACCATGACGACGTCTTTGTCAACTTAGAAATTGAAATAAGCAAAAATGCTCATAAAATAAAAACTACTGAACCAAACTGAATTAAATTTTTATGGGACCAAATGGCAAGTAAACTGCATCGAACTAAAAAAGAATTACAAAAATCGGATCAGAAACCTCGGAGTAATCGGTGTACATACATAAACCCACCGAATTGAGAACCTCCTCCTTTTTTGGCAGTCGGTTAAAAATATATATATTTTTTTTAATTCATATTCCATGTCGAATCGAAGTTACACACACATAGTTTAGGTGATCATGAGTTGGAAAAATATTACGGAAACTGTAACGATATAACCATAAGTAGGGACAATTAAAAGCATCATGGTTTACATTCAAGTATTCCAGATAAGATTACTTGAATGTAAAACATAATGCTTTATATACCTAAGTCTAAATATTCAAATCATTTTTCAAAGTGATATATATGTTTGTATACTTGTTTGATACAACTACACCAAGATACACATATGTTAATAATACGCTTATAATCTTCTGAATTTTGTATTATTAAATTAACTAGACTTACAACCTGCAAGTCTAACCTGAAAATTCCGCAAAAATAGTAGAGTAAACAATATTCAAATTAATTATTCTCATTAAAGACAAGTTACTTTGTAATTCAAACATGGTTGTAATTAAAGTTTAATACGAGAATATACTCCGACTTACTTAGACAATCATTAATTTTAAAGTACTTGAACATAAGCCCGAAACAAACAAACCGCACATACTGTAGGCAAGTAACTGTTCTCATGTAAGGTCTCGGTGCCTCCTACACGGCTTAGGTTACACGTCATCACTAAATATTACAATTAATAGTTCTGCGTTACAGTTCATAACTGTTATGTCAACAGGAATATTTTAGAACTTACCTACTGATAATTTTAGGTAAAATTATTACGATGAATACGTCGTTAAACAAGATGAACGTGTGATGTATATGTTAAAGTTAATTACATGTGCAGTGTTGTTTGTTGATCAATAGGCAATAATAGACGATTGACAATAATAGTAACTTAGGCATTAAAAAATGTATTGTAAGTATCATTGTCGTTTGTTGATGCCATGGTTCACAACAGTGCTTCTTCAAACGAATTCATTCTCAAGTAAATCTACCTTTCACCCTAAATGAAAAATATAAAAGGGCTGATCGAAATTAAACTGATTTCTAAGCATAAGTAAATTATAGAGTTTGTTCAGCATCTTCAACAAGTTGTTAGGAGCCGAATTCACAAACTGCGGGGTACTGACATATTGCTGACCTAATCCTGTATGTTTCTTTCAGCAGCATACTGGGGAAACACTACGCGGTTATTAACTGAGTTCTGGTAACAGTTGGGAGCCAATTAAGCTGTCAGTTTAAAATTCAAAGCGCCCATTCAGCGAACCATAGCTAGCCTATATTTAGAATATTTATGTAGATTACATCAAACCTTAGAGAATTAGGGCAAACAAAACTTTTAGGAGATTGAGGGTGCGCCGTTTTAGTTTTCTAAGTTGTTATTGACTTATCTTTAGTTTTTCAAGAGTTTGCTTATCTCAAGTTAATTTTAACTATGAGGATTGACTTGTCGTTTCCCGGATCTATGCTAAAAGAAGCGTATGAGTTGGGTGTCTGCTCACATAAATCAGCTACGAGGTTTTATCTCAAAGCTGTACCGATGTCATACAATGCCTCATTCAACTTTTTACAAAAAAAAAAACAATAGAATGAAAAAATAATGCATGTTTTCAACATTTCCCACTGCTGAATACCCGTCATTTAACTGGCAAAGCCCACAACAGCACATCAATCCAAGTCGTTTCAAATTTAAATCGACTATGAGCGTGTTTTACAATTCAAATAACGCGAAGTTGGACACCGTCGGAAAGGTGGAAACCTTTATATAAATGTAGAACTTTGATCCTGGTTCGAGTTGACTTTTAATATCTTTCAGATGTGGTGACGGCTTTGTAATGGTACATTTAGTTTTTGTCTTTTCTCTCATTTTCAAGTCTGTGTTGTATTTTCTTGCGAGTTTTATGATCGTAGTTGTACCATATAAGTACCATTACTTTAAGAAAAAGCTTCTCCATATATTCTCATTAGCATAATTCATTATGTCATCATCATCGTTCCAGCCAAAAGTTGTTCACTGCTAGACATAGGGGGCTCCCAGGATTCGCCACGTTTTTGCAACAAACCACATTTTTGTAACATTCATCCGCCGGAACTTATAGTTGTAATGACGAAGCGATAGTGGTTTAGAGTGGCATGACATACACCTAAACATTATTTTGAAGACATGTAATTTCCCCTCACTGGACCTGCCTACTCCCCTCTCACAAAGTGGAGCTATGTCCCAGCACATCATAGAGTGTAGACATCGACATATCCGCTGCCATGTATTTACCTAACCCAAGTCGTTAGTCAGCAATTCGTTTGTACAAATGTAGACAAAGATGTTACAAAATAAAAACGACGTGGGCTTTTTCGTCATGATTTTAACACATTAGTGCTCATTTATGGGATGGTGCTAAGCGTAAAAAGCTGTTCCTTTTTGTGTTTCATAAATAACAAAGAAGAAATACACTAAGTAATATAACACTGGCATTTCATAAAATATAATGCAGACACATTAAACGAGTCCTCATGCAAAATTCTTCCCTCGTTGTAAGCATTCTGTCAGCGTTTAATTTCAACGTTCTCAAGACATTATGCACATTTGAAGTTTGTTATTAATGTACGATTCTCTTCTCGGCATTTTCCTACATACAATTTTGGTGAAATGACACAACGTTCAGTACCTATTTGTTATTAATTAGAAGAACCTGAGTTTTGTTGCTTCATAATTAGAACTTACTAATTGATATTGACTTCAAAGCCTTGCTTGGATCATGTCTATTGCCTATAGTCAATTAGGTATATCCTCTGTTAATCTATAGTAATACTAGATGACTCGGCAAACGTTGTTTTGCAATACAAAAAAAAAACCAAATATACACAGAAAATTTCATGAAAATCGGTCGAGCCGTTTCGGAGGAGTTCGGTAACAAACACCGTGATACGAGATTTTTATATATTAGACGAGCTGACTCGGCAAACGTTGTTTTGCCAAAAAGCTATAGTCTACCACCTATTCTCATACCTAACGAATATACACACAAAATGTCATGAAAATCGGTCGAGCCGTTTCGGAGGAGTTCGGTCACAAACACCGTGACGTGAGATTTTTATATATTAGAAGAAGATTATAAAGAGGCAAATCTATACTATTATAAATCTATTATATTATAAAGAGGCAGTTTGTGAGTTTGTGATGTTGTGAGTTTGTGGGTTTGTGAGGTTGTAGGGGGTAATCTCTGGATGTACTGAACCGATTTTGAAAATTCTTTTACCAATAGAAAGCCACGTTATTTGTGAGCGTCATAGGCTATATTATTAAACCGAAAAATACCGCCCAGCGAAGTGGGCACGAGTCAGTTAGTATACATAATTTAAAAAAAAACCGGCCCAGTGCGAGTCAACCTCGCACACGAAGGGTTCCGTACCATAAACTTTAATTTTTATTATGTGTTGTTACAGCGGCAGTAGAAATACACAATCTGAGCAAGCACAATATTTCAACTGTACCTATTACGGTTCTTGAGATACAGTCCGCTGATAGACAGTCGGATGGATGGAAAAACGGATGGACGGACGGACAGCGGAGGCTTAGTAATAGGGTTCCGTTGGTTAACCTTTGGGTACGGAACCCTAAAAAACTAGATAGAAATCATCTTACCTACTCTAAACATGATTATTTTAAACAAACACTTAGGTAAGTACCAAACAAGCGCCCAACACAACTCAATCCAAGACAATTGTCTACACTAATATAATAAAGAGGAAAGATTTGTTTGTTTGTTTGTATGTTTGTTTGTTTGAATTGAATAGGCTCCGAAACTACTGGATCGATTTGAAAAATTCTTTTAGCATTGGATAGCTACATTATCAGGGAGTAACATAGGCTATATATTATCCCCGTACTCCTGCGGGAAAGGGAACTACGCGGGTGGAACCGCGTGACGTCCACTAGTAGATGATAAACGTATAAAGCAAACATTTTAGCATTATTAGAACGCTCAATATTATTGTTATTATATAGGTACAGAAACACGAATTTGTTTGTCGTCTTCTGAGAAGCCACGTAAAGTTTTGAGTGATGCCTGGGGCCGGGAGAACTGCGACTCGAGAACGAACAACCCTGGACTTTCTTATTCCTATTCTTTGAATTTTGAAGTGACCTTAAATGTAATGTGACACTTGTCGTAGATGACTTTGTGAGTGTGAGTAGTTTAACAACTTTGATGTGAATAGAAGTTGTTTCTTGTAAAAGTGTGTGTATTTGTGGCAAGTACTTATTTATTCAGTTACGTTGGAAAGCTGTTAGGTAAAGTAGTAAAGTTTTATTATATTCAGTAGGCACACAGAGAAACATAAAATATTATTTTCAAATTCCCCATAAACTGAGTGCTGTTATCACGAATATCACCATTGTCTGTACTTTCTAAAATACGAGAGTAACTTTCTTCCCTATAAAATGCGTAGCTCGACCGTTCTACTTGCCAGCCGTAAAAAGTTCCACGTGACTGAAATGAAGTTCTCTTTAATCTTTGGAGAGTACGTACATGTGTGCGTATGCGTTTGAACACGTTGGGTTGTTACATGAAAATCTAACGTACATACTTCATTTCAATTGGAACATTAGTAAATATAATATAAAATACTTTTAGGATTAATTTTAGATCACAATTTTCATCCATTTCCAAAATAGAATATTTTTAGACTCTTATCAGTACTTAAAACTTCTGCTTAAAAGTCTGTGTGGTTCTCGTTTAAGCATTTGGGCAAAATTTTATATCGACGTTGGCCTAAATTGTCAACTAGCTAGATTATTTCATACAGACAGACTGTTGTTTGGAAGGAAAGGAAATACGTTTACTGTGACGTCGTTACTAAATCATTTATCGAATGCTGTTTGATTTGACTAGCTGTTCTGGACTACGAATGATCGTTGCTCATATAGCTACCTTATTCACGCACATAGATACGCATCCCAATACATATATATCCAGGGATTTACGAAGACCTATTGCCTTCCGACCTCTAACTTTAATTGCCTTTTACCGCTACTTTTATGGCCCAGGCTTAATGTTATTGGTAAAGATTTGAAACCACCTCCATAAAAAAACTATAGCAAGCACCTAGTTACAGTTGATAATTTACTATGAATTCCTGAAAAAGTTTTCAATTTTACTTTAGATAGATGAGCTCTGCTATAGAAGACAGGAGTAAGAAAAAAAAGTTCATATTAAATTGCTACAGAGCCGTTATGCACATAAATAATAAACTAATCAGCTTGAGTATAGCAGTTCACTAGTACTATAAAGGTGGAATGGTACTTGTGGAGCCTGTATTCTGTCAAAATGGCACAATTCTGTAAAAATGGTGAAATTACATACTATGGCCCAGTTTTTCGAACGAAAGTTACGACGATACTAGAAACTGGGGTTTAGTTTCAAGCTTATTCAGGAAAACTGACATATATGAGCTGGAACTTAATCTAAGCAGTTTGCTTTTATTAAGTTCCAGCACGCTTATAGTGCACTCTACAGGATTCGCAAAATCCATTTTAACTACATCTTAACTAAACACTGCCTTTAGGTTACCTTAGAAAAACTAGTATCCCGAGCGAAGACCTAGCTTCTAGGTAATTATTATAAGAGTTAATTAAACAAGCATAATTAAAGTAGCGAGCCAATTATTCTCTTTTATAGTGCTATGTGTCTGTAACGTTGTGTTACCTGGAAACTTGGTGGTCAGTTACACCGGGCTTTAACTGAAGTTCTTGAACCAACAACAGCGTTTGATTTAAGAAGTAATCAGTTTTAACCATCGACGCTAATATTTCAATAATATTGTAGGTATTTATAAACTACTAAATATAACAACTGACCACATTAAATTAAACCGGATGATTCAATTTGCAATTCAAAATCAACGTTGATAATTTTTAACTAGAATTTCCAAAATTATCATTCATCTACTCATAGAAAACGACTTACCCCAAGTTCTTATTACCATAATCCAATGCAACTTAATTCCAACCGATTAAAACGAAGTTCGGTTCAAACGAAGAGCTCAGCGATAACTTTAATCCCAGTTTAGTACTTAATCTCGCGTTTAATCATAGTGCAATCAACCTGCGAATGTTTGCTTTTATTGCACCACAAATTATGTACCCGAGATCTTCTCTTAGGATAATGTAATATCACCTACTTACACTACCATATAAAAGTGATAAAATAGGGTACCTATCCAGATTTTATGACTTTGCCTTAAACTTAGTTTAACGGGATATAATGGCTGTTGTTCTTAGAACCCTTAAGACATTAAACTAGACAGCCTCTTAATTTTACAATTTTAAGCACTAAAGATATTACGGTTCTGTTCTCGGAACATTTTTTTGTTGTTAAAAGTCACAGGCTAAGCAATCAGTAATTTCATCAGCTATAAATATAAAACGGAAGATTACAAAAATTCCAGACAATAAATTTGGAAAAAGCGCAAATTATCACCACAATAAAATTGGACAAAACAAAAAGTAAGTACGGCGACGCAACGTGTTGTAAAGTAACAATGAAAAATGACGGTCGCCAAGTTGCTACGAATTTGTCCCACCTCAGTAACAAAGTTAGGCAAAAGTGGCTAGATTTATCGATGGGGGATCTTACCGGCAAAATGCTGGCAACACCGTACACTGAGTTAAAAGCCGTGAAGTTGGGAAATTGAAATGAGTTTACTATCTGCAATTCATAGCTCAAACTTGTGCGCGGCTGACGTTTTGAGAATGAAGTCTGGCGTTTATTTAAGTGTACCTACTTAAGTTATGTGAAATTGTTTTATCAGCTATAAATTATTTTAATTTAAAATTAAACAATGCGTAGGTACAAAGCATTTACTTAGTCTTGTTTTGATTCCGGAAGATTGGTTATAACCTACTGATCACAGAGCGCACTCTTCATTTTCCTTATCATCTCAACACAAATCGTCTCATTACGTTATTGCGACTCACTACGTAAGAACAAACAATCCTTTCCCCCTAATTCCCTGCCCACACGTCACACTCACCAGCTGGCGTCTATAACGCAAACTTTATGGGAATACCATCAACACGGCGCAAATCGTCGCCTGCCGACTGATTGGCCATTATGCAAATCTCACACTAACAACGCCCCCGGAGGCGCCTTGCATATTTTACCGGATTATACCCGTAACGCCAATAAGTGATGGCAACCGACCCGCTAGATGTTTGCGATATTGTGTGATGTATGCCCCAATGAGTTGGGGGATCGAACTGTTATATTTTATTAATGGCAAGGATTTTGGGGGAAAATATGGTCTTTGTATGCGTTTTCTGGTCGGGAAACTTGCTATTTATCATGATTGGTTTGTCTTTTGAATATTGCGATATTATGTGAGTTACAATAGGGAATATGCACGAAAAAAATATTTATTATCTATACAGTTTATCTAAAAATATACACAAATTTAATACAAAAAGTGAAAATAGAATCAAAATTGCTCGAAAAACAAACGAGAAATAATTATTTAAAACAAATCTATCTGTCCCTCTCGCGCAAACGCTGTTTTCTATGGCAGCTGTATAGGCGCCAAGAACTTTGACGTCACAATTCATATCGGACGTCTCTTTCTAATTGTAAACTTTGAAGCTTTATAACTTCATCGCTGATGAAGGTATTTAAAAAATAATTTCATAATTGTTTATTAGTGTTAATAAGTATTTCATTTTGCAAATAAAAAAAAACACCGGTAGCACTCCGGGAGTGCCGGCAGAAGTGAAAACTTTAGTATTAACGTTGTGTTTAATTATAAGTACAAAAATACTATCATTTATGAGGTAGAATACAATGTTTATTTATTGCGCTATCGTACACAAATATGACAATTTACATGTTATTATTCATAATATTATATCGTTATTTATTTATATATTACATTAATTTTTATCTCTTAGAAAAATCAACTTTCATCCATAATTTCGTAATTCCGTAATTTCGTATCCTTGGATACGCGTGGCACGCTGTACATAAACACAGACGGACATGTGCCGCCTAAGCGGAGCAGCACACTCAGGCACGGTAGAAAGAGTGGGAGATACTAGTTCCTCTCCCTTCCCCTCGATCTTACGCTTTTTCGATCAGCATCACGTGACCCTGACGCGAGTCCGTCTTACGCTTTTTCGATCAGCATCACGTGACCCTGACGCGAGTCCGTCTTACGCTTTTTCGATCAGGTCACGTGTCCTGACGCGAGTTTAAGATTTTATACCCATTACAGAAAAAGTGCTCAACGCCGCTAAAGAAGTTTTCACTTCAAAAATCGCATGCATATTCCCTATTATGGCGTATCTGAATGCACCAAGTCTACTGTATTTAGATACGCCAGCGTTTAAGCTTATTTTCAAAATAACATAAAACATCTAATATCACGCCTGTATTTTCTGTAAGGAGGATCAGGCAAAAGAATGACTGTAGTGAAGGCTGTAGGTATTTCACCAAGTTTGTTTAAGCCATTTAGGATATAAATCCAGAGTCTGAGCTAAATACTGAAAAATTCCAGTTGGAAAAACGCAATAACACTTTTCCCAACCAAAGAATCAAACCTGGGACTTCATGTTTAGCTATAGGGTTCAAAATAACCGACATCATTACGACTCACAGAAACACAGTTAATTTTACGAGATATAGTTCATCCTTACATTACATAAATCCCATAGATACAAACTAAAGGGAAAGGTATATCCCGGCTTAAGGGCGGGATGTTAAACAAAATACAGCTGATCCCTTACTTCTGGATCAGCGGGCAAAAGAATCGATTCGCACACATCCTTACAGTGGGGCCATGAGGACAGCAGAAACCATAGGCAAAATGAGCGAAGCCCTTCAAAATGATAATTCAAATCAGACATAATTGTGTAGCAGACTGCATAACAAGACAACTCTGATACAAAAGGAACAATTTTTAAGATTAAACCGAACGGATTTTTTGAGTGAAATAGTGACAGGTTTTTCATGGTTATTTATGTTTTATACATATTATCAATTGTAGAATTTCAGTTGTAAATATATACAAAACGATGATATTATATAAAATAACCTTTATTCATCTGAAATAACGTGCCTTTCAAGTGACAGATTTTTTTTTAATACACAAAACCTCTCTTCATAATAATACTAGCAACCTGACCCTGGTATTACACATACCTACCTTCGTCGTTTATCGTTCTTCTTTAGTATTGAAAAAACTGTATCTATTAAAATCAGTTGCATGGTTTAGAAGGAGCTAAACATATATATTGGCAGAAAGCGACTCAGTTTTATACAACTAAGAGGAGATACATAGAAATATTCGTCTGAACTAGTTACGCCAGTATTTCCTCGTTCACTTCGTAGACATAAATAAGGTAAATCAACCAAATAATTGTACTCACCCTCCGCTAGCTTCATTACCACAACCTTGAGATTACATGGAACTTGATTTATCTAAAGCAGCCATCGTTGAAACAATTTACAACATCCGTTCTGGATCACCGCGATTATTTATCAACGTGCCCTTGTTTACGGCACAAACCAATTTGTTTATTTACCTACATTTTCAGGGTTGAGTAGTCAGGAAGTTATTTTGATAACGATCGTTAAGAAATTGCATTGAATAGAAGCATGGATCTTTGGACGATAAAGTGTGACAGTCGGATTATTTCTAAACCAAAATGAGTCATATTTTGGTTTAGAAATAATCCGACACTCCAAAATCTATGAAATGAGTCCATAGGCATGTTAACCTCATTCCGGCTATACCTTGTCTCCTAATTTATCTTTCAGCTGGCTTGCAACCAATGAACGAGGACCACTGCTCACTCGCCAAGTGAGATTAAAGGACACGCCCTAAACACAAGCTGATAAAACGTTTCCCATGTAAAAATTTTCGTAGTAACTTAATTCATAAAATATTCTTAAACATCCAAATATAACGAGATGGAAGGTAAATATTATTAACATTTCTCGTCACATTAAAGGGAATCAGATTATGAAAACTCGACACTTCGCTGTGAAGGTGCTGGGTTTTTAAATATTTTATTTATTTACCTCATATTTCCGACCACCATTAGGTACCTTGTATAACGGTCGACTTGTTGGGAAGTTTTTATTGATTGAGCAAAATATAAAACGGCGCACTGAAAACGTCTCTTAAAAATTATGTTTCATTACATTGTGTAGTCCTTTTTTTTTTTTCAGGAGGAAACAGTCAAAAGGCAACTGATTGGCGAAAAAGACCAGGGAGTGTAGGATTTTTACACACCATATGAAAGGGTCCACTTCTTAAAAGACCACTCCGAAAAATCTTAGCACATTTCAATTCAGCTGCGTAACATTTTTGACAGCCAGACTGATGATGATTGTTTATTTGTAACCATTGATATATAAAAAACCCAAGATCATCATCAGCATCAGCATCTCAAAAACGTCCGCAAAAAACAAGCGCAATATGTATAATTATGCGCAAGTTTCAAACAGTCTTGCATCGCTCGCCATATTGCACTGCTTTGTAAAAACAACTTTAAGCGATCCGTGTAAGGTTGAATTTGCAAAAAAAATTGTTTATAATATAACTACACACAACTCACACATGACACTTGGTACATGTCAGTTTTTGACGACAGTTTCGAGTGTTGCATTTGTTCGAGACTGTGCATCTTGGGATTTTTATATTTCAATGTTTGTAACTAAGATTTTAGAGTGTAGTATAGAGTGTAGTGTAGATATAAGAACGTAAAGCGCTAATTTTATTGTACTTATCTACCAGTCATAAGTATTTATGCATAACGACAACGTCTTGTCTTAGAATCAAGAGTATCAATGTTCTTCAATGAAATACATCAAGAGCAGTGCCGCTCGGGTTCGTGCTTGACGTCTATGACAAATCAGATTTATTGATTGGGGTCTTTAGTAGTCGAAATTTCACCCCCTTCCATTGTACACCAAATTACATATCTATTATTATAACACAGGTAATGTACAATGGCGAGCTTAACCCAAAGTTAAGTTTTCTCCCAGCAATCTTTTAGGCTATAAGATTCCGATTCTCCGCATATATCTACAATTATCACAGTTTCACAAAAGATTTTAAACAAAATTGTCAACAACCATTTGCCAAAATAACCTACGTATCAAAAATGAGGTTTCGAGTCGCATAAAGGGGCTCTTCTATGACTACCACAATCATCATGATGTCGTTGTGTAAAAGGGATAGTGCTATTTGTATTATATAGTGCTGTCTCTCTTCCACACTGGAAACATGATTGTTTTAAGATAATAGGGCCCATGAACGATATATAAAACGGGTGTGATTGTTTTCGTTAGGCATTACCTAATTGCTTTGCTTGATGTGAAATGAGCATAACGGGTAGCATTATATTGTACAGACTATTATTGAAAGATTGTAACGGACAGAGTATTAAAAGATACGTTCATGACCTCAGACGTTCTATCTGCGATAGCGATCTGTCGAAATACCAAATGTAGAGAAGATTTATCTCGATGGTTTGGTAGCGTTTGACAATCTCATACATTTTGAACTTTGACAACGTTACCGCTAATACAGTGTCGCGTTATCTAGAGTCTTATTTAGTAACTTATTTATTCCCTTGCAGATGCAACTGGGTGACTTCTGGTCTAACCAGATGGTTAGACCAAAAGTCGACTCCATCAGGCTACATTGATATCGTTACGTACAGAAGTTGGAGCAAGCCCCCGTAACCTAACCCCGAGTGAAGAACATCACAAAGGATATCAAATCCCATCCTCAGCCGTATTAGTTGTCACAAAACTTTTTCCTCCAGTTAGCTTAACAAGGAGAAACTTGTAACAAGCGTCAAAGGGCAACACTAAGTCAAAGACATCGTTATATTTTTAGCTCTCTTTTATAACCAAAGCGGTAACTTTATCTTTTGAATTCTTTGTGAGTTTGTTTGTCCGTTGTTAAGTAATGCGAGCATTTTTCAACTGATCTCGTCGATGTTTATTTTTCGAGTCCGTATCTATGGATAAGATAAAATCAAAGTGGGTTTTCAAACTGTTTGAGTGGATACCGGAAATGAAATCAAAGGTTTTGTAAATGTTTGTACAAATATAGGTACATACATTTAGGATTGTCATTTTTGTCTACCAATAGCGAGAACCAGATCAATGTTCCAGATTTACAACACACCGAGGGGATATGTCTTATGTCAGTGTTCGGTTTAGACACAGGTTTAGATTTTAAATCGAGAGCGTAGCCAGGAAATAATGACTTATTTTAGTTTATGTTTGCATGACATACTTATAATTTGACGTATTCCTGTAGGTGGTGTGCCATACAAGTACGCCTACTAATTTAAACTTGTTAATTAGAATTTGCAGCTACTTTGAACTTGACCGTAACTATGTTCCAAGAAAGACGAAAGAATTTGCTTTTTTTACCAAATACTGTAGGTACTTAGTAGAATGTTTCAGGTATTATAGCTAATCAATTATAATTTTTGTATTTTTGTCACTTACGATATACATTAACATAACGGAGTATATAAATTAAATAAATTCATATAACTCATACAATGAGTGTGTGGAATGCTACGTAGATGGGGTTTGTTTTAACAACATTTCACCAGGTCGGGCGTGAGTCAAGGCAGCAATGTAGGGCCGTTACAATTTGTAATTATGATCAATGACCTGCCTGAAGTAGTACGTGATGCCAGGTGTCTGCTATTTGCGGACGACCTCAATTTGCTCCTGGCCATCGAAAGCGAGAGACTGTCACCGCCTTCAGCAGGACATTGATCGTGTAGTTGAATGGAGTCGGGAAAACAAGCTGCAGTTCAATGCCTCGAAATGTGCAGTTATGACATTCAGCCGGGCAAAAATACCATTTCAATACAATTACAGGTTGGTCGACGCGCCTATGAAAAGAGAAGAATCAGTGCGAGACCTGGGCGTTCGCATGGATGCGCAGCTGAGATTCCGGGAGCATATCGTGAACGTTTGCAAAAAGGCATACAAAAAGCTGGGATTCGTGCTTCGCAGAGCAGCAGCGTTCACGAATGTTAAGGCAATCTCGGCATTGTACGAAGCGCTAATTAGGAGCCAGTTGGAGGGTAATGCAGCTGTTTGGGCCCCACATGAGGCGAAATATACTCTCATGTTGGAGCACATACAAAATAAATATACGCGTTATATGTACCTTAGGCTGTATGGGGTATACCCCTTGTATCCCTTGATGTATCCTACTTTGTTTGTTTTAGGCATGGTGGGATACAACAGGTTGGAGACGAGGAGGGATCTAGCGTTGGTATCTTACGTCCTTGGAGTATTCCGGGGTAACACAAACAATCCGGGTGTGTTACAGGAGATAGGTTTGTGCGTGCCCGATGGGTACGTGCAGCGTCGCAGACGGCCTGATTTGTTCGCACTGCCGCGCGGTCGCACTAAGCTAATGGCCAAGGCCCCGCTCTCGCGTACATTGCGCACACTAAACCTGGTTGCTGGTAAAATAGATGTTCTCTCGTGTTCACTGAGCGAATTCGCAAAAGTAACATTACACATTTTATGTTATGAGAATTAAGTTTTATTGGAACAATTATTGTATTAATTGATTAATTTATTGTATTGTGTTGTTTTATAATTATGTATATTTGATTGGAATAATTGTATTTAATTGATTTATTTATTGAACTTTAATTGTTTTGTTTTTTGAATTGAATTTTATTGTTTTTTGTATTATAAATTGAATTGAATTATTTTTTCTACACTATCGCATTGGGTCACTGTAATGATAGCTGTATGTATGTCCGTAATAAATAAAAATAAATAACATGACCTCCCTAAATTGGTGCCCTCAGAAAGATACTAGAGATCTGTGAGTATTTTGCTACGGCACACGGGTTCATCTATCGGAATCAGGGACCGGACAACCCCGCTTAAGAGTTAAGCCTTTTGATAGGGTAAGCCGTACATGAGGTAACTCATATCGCAGTGTTACCTTTTGATCGAGTTACATCTCCGAAACCCAGCGAAACGGTTACCACCTTTATTATGGTAAGCACGTGAAGGGGTTAACCCCTTCAATGGCTTAAGCCTTTGAAGAGGTTACCTTCACGAACAGCTTTTATTCGGGTTACCCTGACTTACCTAATACACTTGAGCTGCATGTAGGTGCGGGATACTTGCACCCGAGCGGCGCCTCATTGCCTAACTATTTTTATTGACTTATTACGAATTTGAAAACAAGTGATGAAAGTCGACAGATAAGCGAGCTAATAATTAGGATGAGTAACACAGGTTAGTGATTATTATTTAAAGTACTGAGTTAGGTACCTTAATGTTAATATTGTGATGTGTAATTATATTTGTTATTTAAAATTATTGTAATTATGTTAAGTTACAAGTTACAACTGAATTACTTGGCCTTGTAAGTACCTACTTATTATTTATTTAGTAACATATATTTTTATTATTATTACCAATAGGATTGATTGTGTTTCAGGTGACGCTAGCGATACTGATGATGATAATGTACGATTCCAAGAATATAGTCAGCCGCTTTTTACAGAGAATCAAGACGAATTCCCGAGTACGATTACTAGCACAGGCGGCAATGATATATATTAATAGGTTTAAACTTTAAACTGTGCACTCGTAGGTATAGTATATTTCGTTCGATGCAAACTCTGGCGGTTGTGAAAAAAAGTGCCGAGCGACGCGACGCGCGCAATGTTTTTATTCTAATAAAAACTCGCCAAGTGCGAGTCAGACTCACGTGCAAAGGGTTCCGTACGAATTTCATTTTAATAACATGTTATTTTAACACTATAGACTTTTTATAGATTTTCCTGTAATCTATAGACAAAAATCTATTATCTCCATTTTTTCAATATTTTAGGTTCAGTAGTTTCGGAGATAAGTGGGGGAATGGTCATTTTTTGTCAAATTTCTTGAATAACTTCAAAACCATTTATTTTAAAATTATGAAAAAAATGTAATTAAAACTCTCACAGTAAGTAAATGGAAGGGCATTTGATATTTCACACGATTGCACGCGAGTCCGACTCGCACTTGGCTGGTTTTTCTATGGGAGCTTGGCATAGCACCCTCGCTGCCTTTTAGTTTTTTTTTTCAAAGTAGCGAAGCGGCACATGATTTAACGTGCATAAACACGGTGCCATTTAGTCACACACACTACATAGATTGACTTGGCCATCGCATGAAAACACAATGTATCTCAATTCTCAAGTAAAGATCCTTAAGTAGAGACTGAATAAATTAACCGACTTGATATTACATGGATCTCACAACTTTTTACGGTAGAAGAACTGAGTTGGAAGACTTGGTTTTTTACAAGTTATGGTTATGGCATTACATTTGCTTGTGTCAATTGATGCATCGTATACATAATATCGGTGAACAGCACCTCGCCTCGGCTGTGACATTGTCACAGATAAAATACCTCTCTAAATTCCTTGCTTAATAGAGAAGTACTACAACATACACTTTGCCGTGTAGTATCCGGCAAGTAAAAAGAATAGACCAACCCATCTCACGTGGGTGTCGTATGAGGCGACTAAGGGATATTAGTCGGAATGACAACAACGCATCCGTTTTTTGGCTCCGGTAACCGAAACATGGCGATATATCCATGAACCATGCTGGAATGCTCCCAAATGCCGACCCTTACAGTGGGTAGCAACACTATAAGAGAAAGCATTCCAAGAACTGCGGTCACCAACCCGCATGCCAAGCGTGGTGACTATGGCAAATTCTCACTATGAGAAGCAACCCAGAATCCCAGATTCACGGCCCCCAGTTCCCGGTAGCTGCACTATTCTTGGCCATGGTACCGGCCACGGTAACGGTGCGGTGCTAAGAATCCCCTGGCTATGGCAGGGTACCAATCCCGAAAAATTGACCTGGCGACGTACAACGGACGCTCTCTGCGGCTGAACGAGCGCTTCGCTGAATTGGAAGTAGAGTTAAGTCGTTTTAACTAGCACATCGTGGGACTATCGGAGATCCGAAGACGGGGAGAGATGATACACATCTATAGTGGTCATTTGCTCTATTTCCGAGAAGGACACCAACCATCCCAAGGTGGCGTTGGGTTTATGGTCCACAAGTCACTCAGGGGTAACATTGTGGAATGCGGCAGTGTGTCGGCAAGGGCTTGATACCTTTTACTTAAGATATCAGAAAAGTCAAACATCCGCACACCCTGACGAAGAAGTCGAGGCCACGTACGAAGACATAGTGAAAGCTATGTCTCGTACCAAAACATTCTACACTGTTGTCTTGGGTGACTTCAACGCTAAAGTGGGAGTACAAGAGAGTGATGAGTCGAGAGTAGGTCCATTTGGCTATGGGCGCAGAAATCACAGAGGGCGAATGCTGGTAAACTTCCTCGAGGCTCAGGGGCTTTTTCTGATGAACTCTTTTTTCCAGAAGAATCCTCAAAGGAAGTGGACCTGGCGAAACCCCGATAACGTGACAAAGAATGAGATCGACTTCGTTATGTCTGATAAGCGCCATATATTAAGAGATTTCTCTGTGATCAACAGGGACAATACCGGAAGTGATCACCGACTGGTTAAAGGCAATCTGAATATTAATGGTAAAATCAAAAGAGTGCGCCTAACGAGGTCGACCGTCAGACCAACGCTGCCCCAGGTCGAAGCTGGTTGCGAAAGCTTCCAGTAGGACCTCCAGACCCAATTTGCCATGTTGGAAACCACTGAGGACATTAACGATGCCACCGAAAGCCTGCTTACGTATCATCCGCGAGGTAGGTAATAAACACTTTCGACCAATGAGTTATGGACGTAAATCAGTACTCACAAGCGAGAATCTGGAATTGATGAGGAAACGACGAGAACTCCCGAATGCCACACCGTCTGAGCGTCAGTTACTTAACAGGGAGATCAAGAAGCTAATCAGACGCGACACTCGGGAGTCCAAATACCCGAGACATCGAGCAAGCCATAGCGCGGAATAAGGGCTCGAAGGTATTTGTCAAGCCCCATACCTCTCGTTGTCACCTGCCGAAATTCAAAACGTCACAAGGCACCACCGTCACCTCGAAGCCAGAGATACTCGCTGAAGTCGAAAAGTTCTATGGAGACTTGTATGCTCAAAAAACATGCCCACCTCAGGCCCACGGCGCGGATCATCCACGGGCTAGGCTTACACACCATCTCAAAGACGAGCTACCCGACATTCACATGGGTGAGATTAGGATAGCTCTCGGACAACTTCATAACAACAAAGCTCCGGGGGATGACGGTATAACCACAAAGCTGCTCAAGGCAGGAGGAACACCTGTCTTGACAGAGCTTTTTAATTACCGTCTAAGTACAAGAACAGAGCACAAAATCAATCCAACTGCGTCGAGATGTAAGACAGAGAGACGTCATCTCTCCGAAACTGTTGACGAACGCGTTGGAGGACGTTTTCAAGACGCTTGATTGAAAGGATGGGGCCTAAAAATCAACGGTCAGTATATCTCACACCTCCGATTTGCGGATGACATTGAAATCAAGGCGGAATCTTTACAGAAGAATACATAAATATCTAGGCCAAATTATACAACTTGGGCGGCACAACTTTGAGAAGGAGGCGACCAGAAGAATTCGCTTGGGCTGGGCGGCATTCGGGAAGCTGCGTGATATCTTTGAATCGTCGATCCCACAATCCCATAATACCAGGGTCTATAACCAGTGTGTCCTACCCGTAATAGCTTACGGAGCCGAAACGTGGACAACACTCGCCATAGGCCTGGTCCACTAATTCAAGGTTGGTCAGCGTGTAATGGAGAGAGCAATGCTCGGGGTTTCTCTGGTGGATAGAATTCGCAACGATGTCTTTCGTCAGAGAACTAAAGTTACTGACATTGCGCGTAGGATCAGCATGCTGAAGTGGAAGTGGGCCGGCCATGTCTGCAGACGGACAGACGGTCGATGGAACAGACATGTGTTAGAGTGGAGACCGCATATGGGCAAACGTAGCGTGGGACGCCCTGCAGCACGATGGATCGATGATTTAGAGAAGGTGGCTGGCAGCGGATGGATGCGGACTGCTCAAGGCCGGGATAGTTGACGCTCTTTGGGGGAGGCTTACTTTCAGCAGTGGACGGATATTAGCTGAAATGATGATGACTTCTGTCTCTGCTCCAAAGTTTAGAAGTCTTATCTACAAAATTATTTCAGATTACAATGGTTAATTTATTGTTTACTTATTCTCTCTCACTCTTTATTTATCTGTTGTTTGCATGCCTGTTGTTAAAAGCTCACTACTAACTAGGTACTTTCCTGTTTTTACAACTTAGAATAGCGCACTATTATATTACGACTTAAATATGCTGTGGAAAATGTCGTAGGTTATACATTTGTTATTCTGATATATTTATAACTTAGCATAAGATTTTTAATGTATAACTGTTTATTTTCCCAAACAAATAAAATAAAATAAAAATGACAACATTAAGTAAACAAAAAAGTTACTTCCGTAGTTCCGTCCGTGTTCCGAATTAAATGACGAATGATGAGAATAAACAAGAATAGACACGAAAAAGAAACATTACCTACAATGTTTAGCCTGTGCGACAAGAAAAATTGAACTGTAAGATCATACGGACAATGATTATTATTCCATGTTTACAAGTCGTTTGGTACATGCAACAATGGCGCGCGCCGGGCGATAAGATGTCACATGCGGTCGTGGTTATGCAATTTTCAAACTAATGTCGATTTCGAAGAGTGCATATTACGATGTGTTGGGTTCGAATGGCTTACCCTGTTACAGAGTTACAGGGTATTGAAAGGGTAAGCCGTTCGGAAGGGGTTACATAACATCCGTTCGAGAGTGTAACACGTATCATAGGGTTTATTTTTGAAGCGCTTAAAAAAAACCCGTTCAAAAACCCTTTCAACGAGTACCCGGCCGGTCCCTGATCGGAATACAACGTCTTTGATCGGGTACCCGGTGTCCCACGGCGGTGCTTCCACTCTTTTTGGAGGTCACGCAATAAACTTCGAGAAAAAAATGTCTCCGGTATTTAAATTTATAAGCCCCGTCTCTCGACAATAATTCGTCCTATATATCAGACGATCTAGAGGACGATTTAGATCTTAGAGGGAGCGCAGAGCCTTGTCAGTTCGGGCGAACATGCTGGCCCGCAGGTTCTCACGTTGTACAACCGCCAAATCACACATTTTAACCGACGAAAAAACGGAGGAAGTTCTCAAGTCGATGCGTATATTTTTTTTTTTATGTATGAACACGCATAACTTTTTAGAGAGTAGTCCGATTTTGATAATTATTTTTTTATTAGAATGGGTATACCAAGGATGGTCCCATATAAAAACGGAAGAAAAATACAACCCTAATGGTAGGAAAACAGGGGATGATTGTTTGTTCACTCACTGATTGTAATGTATGACCACGCATAACTTTTTACAGAGTAGTCCGATTTTGATAATAATTTTTATTGGATACGGTATACCTCGAAAGTGGTCCCAAATAAATTTGTAAATACAAATCCTACCGGATTGTTTGCTCACAGATTTCAAATTCAAATTCAAAAAATTTTATTTCAGACCGAGAGATCCATATAGTGTTAGTATGAACTTAGTCTATGTTAGTAAAAAACAAAATAATAAAAATACACAAAAAAAAATACATTAATTGGCTGCATGCACATGTGGACGCACATGCCTGCCAGCCCAGAGCCTGATAAACGGTCCATCTATCTTGTCCGCCAGTGTAGCTAAAATACTGTTACGGCTGTCCCTGAATCGCCGCAACATCGATGCACACCGTTTGCGCATGATGGCATAAAAGACATCCACTCGCGCAAACATGCCCGAAGCACTGCAAAACCGAGGCAGCCCCAACAATATCCTCAGCGCATTATTGTACTGGATGCGCAGAGCGTTGTAAGCCTTCTGCATATACCTAAACCCACAAGCTGCACGAGTAAAACGACTGGCAGTAGGCTTTGAAGAGAGTCAGTTTTACCTCGTCAGTGCATCGCGCAAACCTGCGGGCAAGCATATTGCATCGGGCTGCCAACGCTCTGCGCTCCCTATCTATATCCTAGTCATCTGTGAGAGAACCCGTGACCACATGACCGAGGTATTTAAATTGAGTGACGACTTTTAATGGTGTTCCTTGTAACGTCACCGGTGGTATATTTGTGGGTGTATTGTAAGGTACTTTAAAAACCACCACTTCACTTTTAGTAGCATTATACCTCAAGCCATGAGCCTCCGCATACCTCTCACATATGGCCAACAACTTCCTTAGGCCACAGATTGATGGGCTAAGCAGCACCATGTCATCAGCATAACTTATGTTCTTGATCATTCTGCCATCCACAGAACAACCAACCATGGTGCTACTCAGCTCACCAACCAGCCGGTCCATGTACAAGTTAAATAGAGTGGGAGAAGTCAACCCCCCCTGCCTCACGCCACAATCTAGCCCATACTGTACTGATTGAGCATCTGACCATCTAACACAGTTTGTCTGACTGTCATACCAACATTTAAATATACTTATGATCTCAGGTGGAAGGTCTGTATCATCCGACATTTTCTGCCACAGAATGTCATAATTCACCAGGTCAAAAGCCTTCGAAAGGTCCAGAAAACAACCATATACAGGTGTCTTCCTATCTGTGTAGTACTGCACAGTCTGCTTGAGACACAGAATTGCACTTTCCGTCGACAAACCGGTTCTAAAACCAAACTGCGCGTCGTTGAGCTTGATATGCAACTTCAATTGCCTCTCAAGCAGGCTGTCTAGCACTTTGCCAATGACTGTACCCAGTGAAATAGGCCTATAATTGTTTTTGTCGGATGAATCACCTGTCTTATTTTTGACTATGGGAACTACGACAGTTTTTACGAGCTCGTCAGGCAGATAGGAGTGACCAACACAAAGATTAAATAACATGGCGAGTAACCTAGGTAAGTGCACACCAGCGGACCTTAAATGCTCAACACCCAAACCATCGTGCCCTGGTGATCTGCCTCGTTTCATCCTTTTCAACGCATCTTTAACATTTTTCACAGTGAAACTTACGTAAGGATCACCTTTACACGGGGCCCGAATACCTTGCCTAGATGCATTTTTTTTGAGCGGAGCGACTTTAAAATGGTTCATGAACATGTTGGCTATATCACTGTTATGTGACAAGCCATCCACGTTTGATGGCAGGCTCGGCTGAGGATTCAAAGAGTTGGTTTGCTTCCAAAATGAACTAAATTTCTTTTCTTCATGAAGGGTTGCAATGATATCCATTTTTATCTGGATTTCATTGTTCTGACACCACTTCAACTTAGTTTTAAATCTATGTCTCGACCTTTTCATTTCCTGATATATATCCCCTGACGCAGGTTTTCCATGTAAAATGCAGAGTGCAGTGCAGAGTTGTGTAGCATTTTTTGTAGGCCTCGCCATGTGGGTATATAAAGCCTGTTTTTTAAGTATTCATATTATACAACAAGTAATAGTTAAAGTAGGATTAAATAACAGTGAATAGCTAAAGTAAGATAGGTAGCTATTTTAAAAGTAATAAAAAATTAAGCATGTATTAATTAGTAGATTATAGCCACAAAAATTATAAAATATAAACTTTTAAACAAAAAAATTAAACCTCCGAAAAAAATGCAAAGCAAAAAATAATAAAACTTATTCCAAAAAATAACTTTGATAATTTCGGAAGTCGGCGTTAAAATATGAACAAACAATCAAAAACACCAACTTCTGAAATTACCTAAAGTTATTTTTTTGTAAAAAGGTTTATTATTTGTTGCTTTTCAGTTTGTTCGGAGGTTTCATTTTTTTGGTAAATACTTTTTATTAAAGCGATCACATCACTGTACACAAGGGCCCTTTGGGTCAGATATACCCAAAAGGCTTACAATGATCTGCGTGTCCAATGCAATAACGCATTCAGGGTATTGTAGCGACTGCCGCGGTTTTGTAGCGCCTCAGCGATGTTTGCTGGTGCACGCACCGACAACTTCGGTGTACTGTGGCGTAAAAAATCAGCCTCTCTGCTTTGCAGACTAAGTACGTGTCAGTCCCAACAGTCTTCTGGAAACGATAGCCGTCCGGGCTGACAACCCGCTTGTGTGACCGTTAAATAATAAATCGTAAACGATATGTCTTACTTATTAAGTACTAACATTTGCTAAGTTAAATATTGCTACTGACATTGTAGACCTCAGTATTTGTTGTCTAAATAAATAATAATAACATACGTTCGCATGGGCGTAACGCGGCAGTCACGGTGAACGAAACTGTCACGTCAAAGTTGCGTTTGCGTTCACCTCGGGCGCGAACACATAACACGTAACTAAAGTGTCTGTTTGCCAAGTTTTGAACAGCGTCTTCATATCTTGGGTGTCTGTTTGTCAGTTGCTATTTAGTGCTCGAGTTCAAGGTTGTGAAGTCTATCTTTCTGTTATAATTTATTTGGTGTTGATTAAATTCTCATACCATACGATATTTTTATTTCTTCTCTAGACAATCAAGTGTTTATTAATTATTTTTTTATGGCTTAAATTTTAAAAAAGAAATTTTCACTATACCTTTTAATATGGTAACTGATTCTATACTTCTGAAGAAGAATGTTACCAACAAAATCCAGAAACTTTCTCAAAACCTTTACTAAGAATTTTTAATGAAAGAGCGAAAAATCTCATCAGAAACACTTAAATAAATTTCTTCTCAAAACTTCGGAAACTGGATCATGTATAATGAAAAATACAAGAGCATGAGGGTGGCGAGATTAAAACTAAACTGTGTAACACAAGATGCGTTAGCTAACGCCGCCTAGCGTTTAAGATAAAACTTTTAGAAAGCAGTATGATAATAAATCGTCAAGTTTCCCTTCTCGTTGGCAAGTCTTGGAGCAATGATAGTGAAGGACTAGAAGAGATCATGGGGTTTTTAATACAAACGGGTTTGCGAAGTCGTCTTGGTTAGTATTGCTTGATCAGAACTAATCATCTAAACATATAATTTATCATATTAATTAACATATCATAGATTAGAGCAAAGATCAACTCAAGAAGAGACCTCTACCCCCACTGCTTAAACACAGATATTTTTCCTGCTGCAAGTGGCATGTTTTTGAATGATAATCTATAATATCTCAACTCGCTCACTTTTTGTTCGTTAAAGTACAACCTAGCCTATCACCTCGTCACGCTAAATCTCTTTAAATCCATGAGATTTCAGCTCATTTAATCCAATATTCATCATAACCGAATCCCTGCCGTAAGTGTACATAAACCACTCACGTATAATACAGACAGCCCTCAATTCCACGTACGTCTAGGCTCGTCTGCGAGCCAAAAATGATTGATGACAACATAAATTGAGCTGTCATTACATGGCGCATCCAGTAGTAACTCAACATCCGTCCCCTGCCTTGTCCTACCTTATGACTTAGCAACGGCATAAATTAAGCGGCGCCAAGTAATGGGCAATATTAGAGACAAGGCTGTTTTATTACCATACTTGGGTGCAAGTTTTCTACGTGTCTCCTAGATCGAGCGTTATGCCACAGTTTTACTGAGCATGTATCGGTTTTCAGATTTATGGGCAAGAGTTTAATTTTGTGCGGTTTAGTTTAGTGTACTGGATTTTGGATGAGTTTAGAATAATTGGGGTTTGAACTTTGAAGTGTTTGGTGAATGATGCTGTATTCTGATGAAGCTGATTGAGTTAGTCGTGAAGTATGATAGATCGCAGATTTAGTAGTTTTCCAGAAGCAAAGAACAATCGGCCTCCTTTTTTAGGGTTCCGTACCTCAAAAGGAAAAAACGGAACCCATATGGATCACTTTGTTGTCCGCCCGTACGTCCGTCTGTCTGTCAACACCCTTTATCTCGGGAACGCGTGGAGGTATCGAGTTAAAATCAAAATCATATAGTCAGGTCTACCGTCCCTTGAAGATGTGAAAAATCAAACTTCTATGTTAACGTTAAAAGAGATACAGCCGTTTATGACGCAAGAAAAACCAACGGAGCAAATCTACATCGCAACAAAAAGAACCGCGATGCCATCTCTCCAACTAGCAGCGAACAACTAGGTTGGAATCCTGCATCGCGCAAGCAAAGTTTACATCAGCCCGAATATCAACTATCGGGCAATAGCAGGCCAGGCACAACAATTGTCTGGTAGGAGGATCCTCCCTTTTCAATGGGGCTGTGCGGGACTTTACTCTCTGTACCGCATACCCTCCAAAATATTTCGGCACTCTCCAGGGAAACAAAATTTATAGGGTATTTTCCGTTGACCCAGATCTATGAAATTTGGCTAGTAATACTGTCTTATACTACTAGTATAGGGAAAAATCTGAAAACTATACATTTTTACTATCATTAAAAAATATAGCATTTATTTAAGTATCAATCATCAAGGTTAAGCAACGGTTTCTTCCGGTGTATGGTATGGAACCTTTGTTATGAGAGTCCGACTCGCACTTGGCCGGTTTTTTACTGAGTGTTGCAAAGAAGTATTTAACTATGAGGTTCTCATCTGGTTATCATGTGGGTGAAGGTCGATCTTCCACCGTATCTTAGGCTATACATGCTAAATGTATACCTGCCTAATAGGTAAAATATCGTTATGTGCTCAACATTCATCTATACATATAATAAAATCGTAGACTAACCGTGTCTGTACATTGAATATTTTTGCATGAAAATTACACAGAAAACTCAGGAAAAAGGTATAAAACACAAAAATGCAATTTTTTAAATTTTTGTCTGTTTGTCTGTGCGTTTGTGGGAGCATCACGCTTAAACCACAGATTAGATTGCAAATCTAAGTACTTAAAAATATTAAGTGATAACCCGAGTAACATTTAACGTTTATTTCATCAAAATCGACCCACAAAATCAAAAGATATTGAATTTTTAAGTTTAGGAAGAAACTTCCTAATGTATTCTGATGAGTCAGAGTGCCATCTATTGAGAATAATAAAATGCACGAAAGCATTCAAAATTGTTGAGTTATTTGTGAAACTTTTAATACGTAGACATAGCAAAATAAAAGTAAACATTTTAATACCTTATCGTTATTTACCGTTACATACGGGCTTCTTATTTAACGTCTTCCGCTGCCAAATATTTTGTCAGTTTACATGGTCGATAGATGGCGTTGCACTGATGACGTGTTTTTCTGAATTGCGGTGTTACGATTTTCCGCTGGAGAATGACCTCACACAATTTCTAAACACTGTCGTGTTTCGAAGGAATTTCAGTTTGGTCTCTGAAAGGTCTTAAACTGTTAGGGACCATAATTGCTTAAATCTCTGGTGCTGGTTTCGTTTAAAGTGCATTTATCGTAGAGTCTTAAACTGATTTAGTTTTGCGAAGTTCTGGACGGTTCGACTTGCGGATCAGGCCTGTAGGGTTCCGTACCAAAGGTGCTGTGCTGACGGGACCCTACTGCTAAGCCTCCGCGATTGATTCCGTTTAGAGTGAAGCAACGAACGGTTCGATTTCCGAAACAAGGCTAATAATAAAAAATAAAAATCTTATATTTCAGACAGAGTCCATTTTTTGGTTAGTAGTTAGGTTTAGGTTTAGTTTAGGTTAGTAGTTTGGTTTTTTATGATAAGGTATCGTACCAAAGGTGGTCACGGTGACGGGAGCGATCGATTTTGAGAGGCTACTCTCTAAGTCCGAAGTCCGTAGTTTCGGGCTTAGTTGCGGACGTATTCTACTCCGTATCACCTACAGACTTACGATTAGTCCCGAACCCGAACTGAGAATGAATGACAACACGATTTCACAGTAACTGTCAAATCGTGTTATCATTAGTTCTCATTGGTTAGGTGATACGGAGTGGAATATTTTTTTTTACAATAGATAGGCATACGTTTGACCACTATCTCACCTGATGGTAAGCGATGATGCGGTCGAAGATGGAGCACGTTTGCCTAGAAGCAACCTATTCACTTTTGTCTTAAAGACTCCCAGGTTGCCCGCAACTAAGTTTTTAATTCGTGCTAAGTATCAAACGGTTCGATTTGCGAGCCAAGGCAAATTATAGGGTTCCGTGCCAAAGTTGCTAATGGGACCCTATTATTTAAGCCTACGCGTACGATTTTGATTCGTGCGAACCCAGTCGATTTTTAGGGTTCCGTACCAAGTTTGCTAATGGAACCCTTTTTTTAATAAGCCACCACTGTCCGTCTTCCTTCAGTTTATGCGTTTTATTTCTGTCTCGCTAATATAAAAAATGTCTTTTAGAAAAAGGTCGAATCTTTCACAATATAGCAAAATTCTTAATCTTCTTAATATATTTAAAACAAAGTCGGATTTGTTCGAACGCTTTTCTAACTCGAGAACGGCTCGACCGATTTTCATAGTTTTTGTGTTTTTGGATTAGTCTTCGTCCGGAATAGCATAATAAGAATTAAAATACAAAAAAAGAGTAGGTAGGTAGGGTAGGTAGGTAGGATAGGTAGGTAGGGTAGGTAGGGTAAGTAGGGTAGGTAGGGTAGGTAGGTAGGGTAGGTAGGTAGGTAGGTAGGTAGGGTAGGTAGGTAGGGTAGGTAGGTAGGGTAGGTAGGTAGGGTAGGTAAGGTAGGGTAGCTATGGTAGGTAGGATAAGTAAGTAGGTGGAGTAGGTAGGTAGGGTAGGTAGGTTAGGGTCGGTAGGTAGAATAGCCAGTTGACGGGAGCGAAGCCGCGCGGGTCAGCTAGTCGTAACATAAAAACAAAAAGCATTTTTTTATTAATTAATCATTGTGTATGTTCATGTTTCCTTCCATTCATTTGTTTTAATAAATATTCAGTTTGTAATTAACGCAATTAATTTAAATAACCGCTTTATTATAGATATCCTGGGGTTTCTGGAATTGATTTCGATGAGCGTTCGGAGAATTCATCCATGTTATGGTTTATAAAATTGACTTTCCCCTCCCAATTTTTCCCGTACCCGTAAGAATTTCGGGAATCCTCTCTTAGTGCTCCGCTACACTCCCTAAGGCCATGTAGGTTACATGGCAAATTTAGCTATCTAGCGTTGTCTGCCAGTCACTCGTCACTCAGTAACGGAAGAACTTTATATATTAGGATTACATTGAAACCACTATTAAACTTTTTAACCGACTTCAAAAAAAGGAGGAGGTTATCAATACGACTGTATTTTTTTTATGTTTGGTACCTCTTAATTAACCGACTGGGTGAACCGATTTTCATGATTGTTTTTTTATTCGAAAGCTGGTGCTTCCCGTGTGGTCCCATTGCCACCACGTCAGGATCTGATGATAGAAACCCTGAGAAATCGAGGGCAACTCTCGAAAATTGTAGGCTGGTAAAAACTGATATTCGTGTGTATATCGGGTACAAAAGAATGAAGGTTTGGATCACACCTGATGATGGAGACGACAGAGAGTCAAGGGAACTCCACGTCGGTATGTAGGAACTACCAAGTGTTGTTTTTACATATTCAAAAAGAAAATTAGCAATAACTTGATTTTTGTAGCTTTTATTAAAATAAACGCGTTCTTGTTTTTTTTTTTTTTCAAAATGACCCGGTTATTCTTCTAATAATATCAAACTTAGGTTATTTTCAACCTAAGTTTGATATTATTAGAAGAGCTAAGATTAAATACACGTTTCAAGAAAAGAAACACAGTTAGGAATTTTTGCAAGGTTCAAAGCTAATTTGGTTGGCCTAAAAGGGCAATAATTTCGACGGCGACGCGGTGTTGTGACTTTAGTCATGATATTCAAGAAGTAAAAAAAGCTATCAGCATTAAAACACTTTTTTTTAATGCAGCTGTTTAATACAATAATATACTATCTAGCATTTATCAAATTTCATTACGCTTGAAAATGTTTAAATCTAGGGTGCTTGGCTTTTGGGAGGTCTTCGTAGAGTACACATTCCCTTTCATCCATGCTTGGCGGTATGTAACGGAATGAATCGACTAAAACAATAGAATTTGGAGACGCCATGCCCATGATGGATATCTGAAACAAAGAAAGTGAGGTTAGTTATGGATACAACCCATATTTTTTACTAGCACAATTTCTAAATTTATCAGTTAAAACAGGATATTAACTGATAAATTTAACGGCGTTTGCCAGGACAACTGCCGTTAAAATAGGTAGTAATGGCAATTTGACAGGTTTTCATAGAAAAGTAGACTTTGACAAATTCTAAACTTCAAAAATGAGTGTTCGCAACATGTACATGTCACGTTTTGTAAAATTAATCAATAAAATTATCGATTATTCAAAAGTCACGTACTCGTATTTGTCCACGAACAATTTGCTTGCCTATGTATTTTAAATTAATTCTTATTATTTGTAGTATTTATCACTATATTCCTTAGTTTATTATTTTAGCAGCAATTTATGAATTTTATTAGACAGTACAGTTTTACAATAGAATAATTGGTACAAAATAAGTGGTAGTGGTGTCCATTAGGTAGTACTTAAACGCGTGCCTATCAATAGTAAAAAAAACAAAGTCTTAAATTAAGTCCGCCTGTTTACCAATACTGTGCATAATATATATACAATATTGTGTGTATCGGTAATTACCTAGAGTTGTGTGTGAAACGGGAAAACGTAAAAAAACGACTAGATAAGGAAAACAGTGTCAATACTTACATAGCCATCATATGTTGCTGGCCAGCCGGTCAGTGTCATCTTCAGAGTATGCCATCCGCTCACGAAGTGTGGATCCAGAGCAGAATGAAAGGCCATTCCTGTTACCATATCACCGCTGTCGTGTGCCATGTGGGCAATAACAAGGATTTGGTCAGAGGGATCCGTTGCTTCCATATAAATATTTACTTCTATGGCACCACCGGATTTCATTGTAAAATTGAATGAAGTCACACAACTCAATGCTGGTAATGGTGTTATAAATGAGGTACTGCGTTCGTTTTGACCAGGCAAGTTCAAATCACTGTACTTGCCAACACTCCAGAATGGCAAGGAGGAACAAACTCCCCGATCATTGGAAAACAATTCATTAAAACCTTCTTCAAACGTGTACCTCACACATGAATCGCTGATAGCGTGACTCACCAAAGTAAATAACATTAATATTTTGCAAAGCATTTTTTGAGCTACTTTTACTGCAATACTATAACGAACTAAAGGTAAATAATAAAAACGTTCATTTATAGTTCTTCTTATCTAATCTACCTTGTCTGTATCATTTCAAAGGACCTCTCTCAATATTTTTTGCTAGCGACCCAACCCGGCTTCGCCTGGTAGGTACTTTTTGTTTTAGTGTAATCCATACATACATATTTGTCAACTACATATTGTCCTTTTTCCTCCATACCTTTGCAAATCAGGTTATATAATTTGCATCTTGGTCGCCTTCTAGTGCAATCCGATTTAACTGAATACTAGAAATCTGCCCTCCTCAACTCAAGAGCTGGGTTGTAACTCAATCTCACATGGCAACTCAGTTACAATACAACTGTGAGCTCCCCTACACTCCCCAAGGAGCCCACATGCTAAATTTCAGCTTCCTACGACCAGTAGTTTCGGCTGTGCGTTTTCTGTCAGTCACTCACTCAATCACCAGTATCGAAAGAATTATATATATATTGATTGATTATAGATACTCTTATCTTACAGGAATTTGACTAAACTGCGATGTGATGTGCGATTTATTTAATTTTATCGTTTAAATATTCAAAAACGATATGAATCTTAATTTTATGAATATTGAATACAGGAAAAAACAGATATATGTAGGTACTATCAAAAAACCCAACTACAAAAACAAACAAGGAGATAATATTTTAAATAGGTAGTGTGATAAGCAGTCAATCCATAAGTCATTCAAGAGCGACGACTCTTGAATGGCTCATTACAGGACCTGTACTGAGTAGCAAGCTGGAAAATCTCCTACCACCATTCTCTGACTTGCATTTAAAGTGGTCGCTTACCGAAAATATTTAAAAAAACAACTATCGACTTGTAAAGAAGAAGACACAGTATGTCGGTTTAATCAAAAATGATTAAATTAAATCTGAAAAAGAATAAAAATGACTGCCACTGTATTGCCCAATGCCATTTCTAATACAAGATTCGCAAACACTGGGGGACCTATAAATGAATAATTAAATACTCGTACCTACACCGAGTTGCCAGGTTTTTAACTCTCGAAAATCCGACATTGTGTATTGAGACCAAATTAAGTAACATGTTGTATAACTATACTATACAGCACGTCCACAATTTTTAACATAAACATAAAACAAGACTCAGGGTACCTATTATGACATCTTAAAACTATCATGATAACGGTGTGGGAGGGAGACGGAGTTATTAAAGACGCATAACACTATCCCTTTTTCACAGCTTAATCATGATGGCATTAGCACGTCATAATAGGGCCCAGTACCGTGTATATCGTAGTGTATATCGTCGGCACTAATAAAACATGCTAAATAACTTTGTTTTATAGCATATTTTGTTTTCAGAAGAGTTTGTTTGGTTGGTCGAGCGAATCTCAGGAACTATTGATTCGAATTGAAAAAATATTTTATTTTAGTGTTGGGTATTTATGAAGGAAGGCTATTGACTAAAACATCACGCTACGACCAAGAAGATATAGCATTATTTAAAAATGTGATGCAGACGAAGTTGCGCGGGTAGCTAGTGTAAAATATCCGAAATGTGGAATTCTAAGGGATTGACAGTTTTGAAATATATGTACGTATACGCGTTTGGGAAGTTTATTTATTTATTTAACACTTTCAGCACACAAATGTACAGAGGCGGACTTTATGCCATAGGCATTCTCTACCAGTCAACCTTTGGGTGATGCAGAGAATAGTAGTAAGTGCAATATGGAGAATTATAAGCGACTGATATTATTGAAATACAATAATGAATAATAAACACAGGTATATAACGACGGACTGTCAGAAGTCAGTAAATCTAACTCCAGTCTTGCCATGAAGTACCGTATTATACTCAGTTAATGGGTTGTGGAGATTCAGCTAAATCCGGCTTGACTGGAAGCCGACCACAATATGGTTGGGAAAAGGCTAGCAGATGATGATACATAGGTATATAAACTACACATACAATATAAATATATAATAAATACTAAAATTAACAAGATAAATACGTAAACGAAATACTTGAGAAATTATTACGAATAGGTAAATGGAAAACATTAGCGCTGTGTTGATACTACTGCTAACTTCATACGAATGTGTTCACGAACTTTAACTTTGAAGGTTAATGGGTTGGTTACCATCCTGATCTCCTGGGGGAGCATATTCCACAGAGAATAAGACTGAACGAAGAAGGAAGAGTGAATAAGTCAGTACGGTGAGTGGGACACTGAAGGAGACGGTTGTTTGATGAGCGTAGATTTAGGTTATGGCTGGCGCAAATATATTGAAAGTGAGGGGCTAGATAATTGGGGGAGCTGGAAGAGACAAGCAATGAAAACAAGTTAGTTATAGCCCTTTGCTCCCTGCGCTCGCGTACGGGCAACCACTTTAAAAGCAGAAACATGATCATATTTACGCAGATTGAAAACAAATCGAATGCAGTAATTCAGAAGATGGTCAAGTTTGTTGAAGAGATCTGCATTCAGGTCATAGTAGCACACATCGCCATAATTGATGATAGGAAAAATTAGGGTAAAAAGTTTTTCAAACGATACAGGGCCCGCAACGTTCCCGTAAACTTCTGGCTGACACTAGCGACTTGATTACGCCAGCTTAAGGTTCTATCAATGCGCAAACCTAGATCCTTTACATCAGTGCTAAATGGGACAATCGTACTGTCGAACAGGACATTTGGCAAAGCTGTTTCATCCACTTTAGCGATGCTTCGAGAACTTCCAGGGTTTACAGCAACACCAAATTTATCCGATCATGTTTTTATGGCTATTATGTCTCTGTTTGATTTGTTGATAGTGTCAGGTAATTCGTCGACTCTCTCTTGATAGACAACTGCAAGTCATCTGCATACAGATGATACGCGCATTAAAGTTCAGAAGTTATAGATAAATAAAAATAGAAAACAGAAGAGGAGAAAGAATGCCGCCTTGAGGAATGCCAGCTTCCAAATCACGCCAGTAAGATGAGTAATCCCCAACGCGAACCGACTGCTGACGTCCCTGAAGCTTGTCGTCCCACATACCACAGTGTCTCAAAACGCAAGTCTATGACCAGTGCGTGTTGCCAGTAATGACTTATGGAACTGAAACGTGGTCGCTCACAATGGGCCTCATCAGAATGCTTAAAGTCACTCAAAGGGCGATGGAGAGGACAAAACTTGCGTGATCGAATCAGGAATGATGATATCCGCAAGAGAACCAAGGTTACCGACATAGCCCGAAGGATCGCCAAACTAAAGTGGCAGTAGGGAAGGGCACATTGCTCGAAGAACAGATGGTCGATGGGGCTGAAAAGTTCTGGAGTGGTGACCGCGTACCGGAAGACGCAACGCAACGTTGGAAGGTCTCCCACAAGGTGGGCCAATGACCTGGTGAGGGTCGCGGGTAGCCGATGGATGCGAGACGCACAGGACCGGTTGTTGTGGCGACACTTGGGGAGGCCCATGTCCAGCAGTGGACGTGTTTCGGCTGATATGATGATGATGATAAAATATACGTATGCCAATCTCATTCATTCCAAAATCGTTACTTGGTCTAAAGACGAAAATAAAAAAGCTATGTTACCTTATCGAAATTCATTGTATGTCAGGGCAACCGCCACCAATGTATGTACTGTCACGATCATAAGTTCATCTAGTAGAGTACAGGGGGCCTGAAAAGGCCACTTTAGGAGAACCATAATATGAATCACGTAACAATCTGTCCAATTTAATTTTCATCTTTATCGCTAACGCATTAGGTTCAAGATTGATTGGGAAAATTTGACAGTGACGGGTAGCGTAATTTGCTTTCTGATTCTGCTAAAGTGGCGTTTTTAGACCCGCAGATACGACTTATTAAACTAAATAGGGATTATTACGTGAAACTATGTGATAAGACCTATTTCTTATAAGTACGAAGAATTCACCACCTGCGATTATGTTACGATTTGTTCATAGTTGTACGCAAACCGACGTCGAAGATCAATGCTGGAACAAAATTCAGCGCGGTTCCATCAAAGCGGGCACAACTTTGGTTTTAAACCAACATTGTGTTTCACGCATTTTCCCTCCCAACAGGGTTCAAATTGGGTTCAACATTAATATGTTAATATTGTTGACCTAGTAACTATTATCACAGAGTAAGCCGCTTATCTTCAAGTGCAAGTTCTGCATGCCTACGGGGTGAAGCTAGCCGCTTCAGCAATTTATACTTAACTTTATTCTACATCCCTACATAAGTTAGATTGTGTTTGAAACATATATTTGCTGTGTTGCAAAATAATCCATTTACCTATGCCCAAAGGGTAAACAATCCAAACCTAGTCAAAGTAATAAATGATTGTTTATGTTAAAGACTTGTAACTTTCAAAAACACAAAATTCGGGAAAATCATTTTTGATTTGGTTTATATAAAATTGACTAATTACATAACATCCATTGGGTTCGCAAATACTGAAAATAAAATAATAATAGTAAGTTGTAAATTGAAGGAGTACAACCTTAAATCTTAGTCTTTTGGGCTCACTTCCAGTGGACAGCGATGCGGACGAATTTTTTGACGCCTTATTTTAGCCAGGATTTTTCATTTTAAGTGTATATATTTAGTATACTTTAATTGAATAAAGATAAGCAACACCTTAAAGTGTTAAATGATTGATTTGTCATACTCTAACTGCATCCATATGAAACATTTGGGTTAGCTATTCGGCTTGCCAATTCTGCATGCACAAATTATTTAGTTTTCAAATCACACTAAATATTCAAGTCTATTCCATTACCAATCATAATTATATATTAATTAGCTACTACTTTGCAAACGTGAAATCAAATCAAATACTTGAACTGTGGACTGTGTGCTAGTGCACCACAAATATTGGTCCGTAAAATGGACACAATATTATGAAAACTAAACGTATTTAATTGCGTTATTTAGGTAGATACAGAATGTCTTTTTAGGAAAATTTTGTATATTTATGGTTTTCAACATAAATCTAACAAACAAAGCCATAGTTGTGCATTAAGACCTACGTAGACAAATACAAAGTTAACTAAGTACTTATCTATTCCTACGTACTGCTGACCACTGCGAATGGCTGCGCACATATTTTCCGAGGTTTTAAATCTGTTTATGCATATTAAGATGTGGATCTTGTTTTAGTTTTTATGAGACTAGCACATCTATCCATTTCACCATTTAAACCAGGAACATATCACGAAAACTGGCCAAGTGCGAGTCGGACTCGCGTGCAAAGGGTTCCGAACGAATTTAATTTTTTTAACATGTTATTTTAACACTACAGACTTCTTATAGGTTTTCCTGTAATCTTTAGGTAAATATCTATTATCTCCATTTTTTTACAAAATTTTAGGCTCAGTAGTTACGGAGATAAGGGGGGGAATGGTAATTTCTATTATCTCCATTTTTTTACAAAATTTTAGGCTCAGTAGAGTTACGGAGATAAGGGGGGGAATGGTAATTTTTCGTCTAATTTCTTAAATAACTTGTAAACCATTTATTTTAAAACTATGGAAAAAATATAATTAAAACCCTCACAGTAAGCCCTTTCATCTGATATGTCACACGATATTGTTCAAAAAACTTTTTTTTTTAATTTTCTAGTTTTTCCCCCAAAAGTGACCCCCATTCTAAAAATTTAATGATTTACGTAACGCGTCCGTGTTTGGGTCATAGAAGTCCAAATGTGTACCAAATTTCAACAGAATCGGTCCAGTGGATCCGGAGAAAACTGGCTGTGACAGACGGAGAGACAGACACCCGAGTGATACTATAAGGGTTCTATGTTTTTTTTCGGAACCCTAAAAAATAAAAAAAAATAAAAACCTGCACGACATGAGCCCACAACAACCAGCCCTGTATATAAATATGGAATAAGGATATTAAAAAAGTTTAAAATTCAAGGGCTATTTGCCCTTTTTACAATAAATACGGTACTTATCTCGACAAATACCTCTTCAAACAAAGATACAAATTCAGAAACAATTAAATGAATGACTCTTCAAAATCTCAAACGAAAACCATCAAGCCAAAAACTCGAAATGCTTTCAAACAACTCCTTCATATTCTTGAATACTTATGAAAACAACTGAGATTAATATAACATTTTGTTGTTTATGTTAAGTGGTAATATAACAGGCTCAGATGTTACGTTTCAGCTTTAGCTAAATGAAATGCAATAACATCGCTTGGAGAGCCATTAATTTGATTGGCTGCCATTTATACTTGACAATTGTGGTTTATGTGTACAGGCAGACATAATTTTGTATTAAGTATTTGGTGGTGTATTTTGAGTTCAATTGATATTTCAGTTTAAATATATACATTACTTTTGTGAGAAAACCATCACGCTTGTTTTGAACACTTGTTTTGAATAAAGGTGTAAAAGTGATTTAAAAAAGGCCTTCTTCATTCAAAAGGTAACTTATAAAAGAAAGCTTTAAAAAATATCTACCGTTTTCTTGACCCAATGGTTGCATTTGAAAATGTTACCCAACCAAGTTTTTATTTCATTTTATTTATTCGCCATAAATATCACAATCTCACAAATTCCCCCGGGTGCCCGTCGAATCTAGAATCGCGTTCACCTGTCGCAGTGTCTAGCCAAATTTTATTTAGAATTTATTCCTCACCCTAGTTTGTAGTTTACTTCAAATCCCTGGGCGGGGTTGCTAGATTAAATCTTAAAAAAATGATGTATTGTATGTGTGAGGACTATGTAGGTCGTTATTTTAAGGATTGATTTCATGACTGTCTGGCAGTTTTAGTATATTATGCGGCTTACCCAAATGTCCTTACTTTGGTATTGTTCGTCGGTTTGTTGAGCTCCACAAAGTTTTGAGTTGAGCTGCACGATAACTGACAAATGCTTGCACTGTCTGGACAAGCCCACCCAAACCTGCGTGGTGCTTTCCTCAAAAGGCCACCTCAGACCTTAACCTACATGTTTTTCATATGTTATTGGCAATTGTATGGACTTCAAAAGAGACTGTGACCTCTGAGTTTGTTTCGGTGTTTCTTCTCAGGGTAGTCAGCTGGAAAACATCCGGCCTCATCTAGATAAATATGTCAAAAAAAAATGACGTGTAAAAGAGTTACTTGTAACCTATTTGCAAAATAAATATCATTTATCATTTAAATAATAAACAGAGCTGAATAAAGCTACAATTATTATTATTTTAACGTCGTCATTTTTACTCTCGTTACTGAAACTGTTTTCTATGAAATTATAACGTATAGGTAACAACTAAGAAGTTTAAATACAGAGTAACAGGTCATTCGTTAAGTAGTTATATTTTGTATACAATAAAGTTACAAAATGCAACCTACAAATTTATTTTTATCTATTTCATGCTAATAGTGCCTTTTAGAAATGCACCTTTATTCTAAAACTTGACGTGTATACTTACATATTGTGTAGTCTCATGTATGTTTTGCAAATATATTTCCCAAGTATCAACAACAACATACCTAAATAAACCTGTAATTAACTTTACACCTTTAACCATAACTCCCCGTTAGTACCACTTGACTAACCAAGTACTACATAACAGAAAACCACGAAACGCACACACATACCTTCCTGCACAAAGAGAATACACACACGAACAAACTCTTATGTAGGTATTACTTACGACCCGGGCTTCCTTCAAAACTCAACTAAAAACCTGCCTTATCAAGCCACGGAACAATAGGCCGACATTTAAATTTAATTAAAAGCAATCTTCAGGGATCCTTAGTCTATAAACACCTGGAAATAAATTTACCCGACTGCCAACAATTCTTCTTTAATAGGCCAGCGAGCCGACAACGTTATCGCGAAAATTTAATAACAGTAAAACAAGTACTGTGTGGTACATACGGCCGAAGAGGTTCTTAAACTTTTTACCCTGACGCGTACATTTACGTCAAACACTTGCATATACATACGTCCAGAATGAACAAAAGAACTATTTCACTATGTGCGTCAGTGCAAGTAAAATTTGGCTGTTTGTAGGAGTACTAATCTGTAAATATAATAAAGAACTCTCTTTCGACAAACCTTCCTAGCAGAAAAATTAAATAAAACAACTGAAATCATAATAGTAGGTCCATAATTGGAAATGCTATGTGTGAGTCATCTCTCAAGACAAAATAATAATAATAATAATAAGTTTATTTATTTCTCCTCACAAAAAACAGACTTTACATACTAACAATGTTACTTATATCTATTTAAACACAAATATCTGGATAGTCTAGAATATGTGAGAAGCTGGTGTCTGAGGTAGGCATGAAAATGCCTGTATTTCAGATCACCAGGTCCCCAACCACGGAAGGAACAAGACCAGTTGTATTTGAGTGGTACTGATAAATAACACTTTTGATATAAGGAGCGATTATATAATATTACAGTAGGAGAAATATGGGTAGGTAGTTAAAATTTAACTTGTTAACTAGCATAAAAACTAAAATACTAAAACAAACGCCTCAGTATATGTGTATATGTATGTATGTATGTATATAAAATAATAATCAAGCCCCAAAGAAAGCAGTTGGCTTTTCAATTTACTGTGAGAACTCAATCTAATACTATAGGCCATATTTCAATTTATTTTATTCACACATCCCTAATTTTGATATCGTTACTCCATCTATCAGAATTCGATCGCAAACATAATATTATTCCCCTCATGCAAATTTTCAGAGGGAACGGGCAATAAAATCAATTAGATTTTGGAACTAAACTTAATATTGGCTTCGTCGATTAGATTTTTGTTCACCCCTCTGCCTGAGTTTAGCCACACGTTTGCATACATAAAAGTTTGGAAAGAATTTTGCATACGTTTTGGCATTTAGGGAATTGTATTGGCAATTTCATATTTTGGAGTTTTTAAGGTTCTTTTTATCACAGTTGCTACAAAAAAATATACATAATTTTGATCGTTGGTAAATCAAATCATATCGTGATTAAAAATCAATGAATAATGAGTTTCGCCTCAAAGTAACTCATAAAGACGATCTAGGTCCTGATCAAATGAAAGAGCCTCTCATATCCTATAATACCACATCTGAAAGTTTTGGGAAAGTACGAGTAGTCTTTTTCTTTTTAATTAAATAATCATCAATCAATCAATAAATATAACATTCTTCCGTTACTGACTAACTGAGTGACTGACAGACAACATACAGCCGAAAATACTGGTCGTAGAAAGTAGTAATTTGGCAAATAGGTTCCTTGTGGAGTGTAGGGAAGCACTAAGAGAGGATTTCCCGCCCGAGAGAAATTCCTACGGGAATGGGAAAAAAACGGGATACCTATGCGCATACGAAGTCGCGGGCAATAGCTGGTAGTACATAAACCAACAAAATGTTTCTATATTCTACCAAGCATTTCCTGGCAAGAAGTTCTGTAAATTTTACTATCCGTTCCACCCAGCGGTATGTACAGCATAAGGGCTATACGTATATCTCATTAAGTAGTTATTCGAGGATGCTATGGGAGCCACAACAATGAGCCGTTAGAGCGCAGGCTCACTTAATTAAGCTTAGTTAACTACACGTGCTCACAAAACGGTCATTAACATCAGTTAAAACTGAATGTTTGATGAACCACTGATAGTTGACCTTTTAAGTTTTAACTGAGCAGACCTGAAAATTAGGTCTAATTTTTAATGACAAGAGACGAAGCTAATGGCTCTTTTAAATTATAAATGTTCTCAACCGTCAACTTTTGGAACTCGGTACTTAAAAGTTTTCATGGTAGAGTTGGTAAACAATTATTTTTAAAAGCTTTAGTACTAAATGATCCTTTATCGAATCGGTAAAGTTTCTGCTTTTTGACCAGATGAAAATTTTGATGTGATCGAATATCTTACTTGATTTTGCACGTTAGTTATATTACTGCATGGCCGTTCTTCCTAACTATTTCTCTTATCATAGTAAATCACCTATATATACTAGAAGACTTATTAACAATATACACAGAGTAATTAAGCGCAGAGGCATCAGGTGTACCCAATGGAAATCAATTAATGTTATTGCCGAGCAATACTGGCCTGTAGGTAATTTGCGTTATTTGCTAGCTTATTAAGCCTGGATTATCTTGTGCAGATTGAATGATAGCCATAACTGCTTACTACTATAGCTGGGCTGGACGTACGTCAGTCTTACATAATATACTTGTTCGTCAAATCGAAATAAGTCAGAGCTGTATGTTGGTTGAAATATGTATGTAGCTTTTTCTTTTTCGAATAAGATCTTTCATTAGACACTGATTTCTGCTTATTATTTAGGAGATTTTCAGACAACTTAAGACTATTCTTGTTTCATTGTGAGACACTCTGAATAAAGTTACGACATGAAAACCGGGGTCGCTGCAAGTACAGCTCAGGTAACATAAACTCTGTAATCATTTGTAAGAATTATTTTTTCTATAGTCCAAGTACTTACACATAGTTTGAGGAACACATTACAGTAATTAAATCAAAGTCATTTTGAAGGATTTGAATTAGTACAACATTTTTAACACATTCACCGTTAAGAGATACATTCAGAATAAGTTTAAGCGTATCTTTTTACGTACCTGGAACAGGTGGGTCATTGCATCATATTAAGGTTCTGAAAATGCACGGTTTCTGTGGAAAAGGCTACGTGAGTAAAGCCACGCGAAAAAAAAAAACAAATTGACTACTTATCATTTCATTCGTTTTCATAACATAGGTACATATTTAAATTATGATTAAATGATTTTTATACAACTGGTCTACTCTATACCTTCCGTATACTTAAAAGTCTCTGGTGCTATCTTTATCGCACAATTATGGCCATTTTGCTTAAATAGTCAATTGAATTGGTAGTTTTCACAATAATTTGGAGCCATACAAAACATGATATAATTTACCAAGGACTTTAAAAAATAATTATTAAAACAAAAATTTATTTTTCTACGTTAATTTTTTATTTTATTGTATTTTATCTACGTCTAAAATCACTGTTTAAAAATTTATGTTAATATTTTGACAGAAGTTTATGAAGTTTGCGTGCGAGCAACACTGAATCAGTTGGCGGTTTGAATTAATTTGATGTTGTAGCGCTAGGTTCGATATTTCGAACTTTCCGCGTGGAAGCATGCGGGGACTGCGCGGTGCTGGAAGGTAAAATCGGTGCCTTCGAGCTATCATTTATTTCAGACGAACGGCCTTAATTTTCAGTTTTACAAGTCATAAAAAACAAAATGTAATATCATAAAATAGACGCAATATTATATGTATAAGGTACTATTCCGACTAAAGGTAAATAGACATCTTATAAAACTCAATTTAGTTAAAATCGGATCCCGGCTTCCCCTTGCATAGGATCAACTTGGATTCAACGCAACCAATGATTTTCAATTCGAGATAAGAAGATTTGACTTGGATATATTATTTTATTACTAAAACATGTGTTTTCACTTGGTGCTAAAGGTTTTTAAAGCTCGTCACATAAGGGATGAAATGGAATGCTAGTGTTGCATTCGTAATAAGATTTTGATTCGAAAAATAATGCAAGATTGAATATAATTGATGTCTTGTGCCAAACAAAAATAAATTTTCCGTGTGATTTGAACATTTAGAACAGCCCAAAATTCAACAATCGGGCAGTTGCCCACCGGACACAACACCCGCCCTCCTATAGATTAAGGCACAGTCTCTCTTCCACAGAGGCAGAGAGGCGTCCCAGCAGAGGGAACATTATAGTCTGATAATACTATAGTGAAATATACCAGAAAAATGGCTGCCGATTGAGTTATTACGAACTAGCTAACCCGTGCCCACTTCGTCAGGCGTGTTAAATATAGCCTATGATACTCACAAATAACGTGGATTTCTATTGGTAAAAGAATTTTTAAAATCAGTTCAGTAGATCTAGAGATCCCTACAACCTCACAAACTCACAAACTTTACCTCTTTATAATATTAGTATAGATAATAAGGTAACTACTCAAGTCATGAAGTTAATTTTCATCGAAGAGTCCTCCACTCTAATTGCTTATAGTAATAATGTTTTATTGCAGGCAACTAAGGCCCATAGGAAAAAAAATACACAAAATAATCTTATAGAAAAATAAACTAATATATATATTTTTTTTTTATGGGTTTGCTCTTGACTCTAGTCTAGGTCAGAGATGACAGAGACAAAGTCTATGATGGAGCGAGCTTACCCAGAAGGAGCCTGTGCACTCTAATTTTATATATATTAAAAACATAAAAACTAAGTAATTTAAATACGTTGGGTCGGCGACGTATTGCGCTGAGTCGTGGTGTCATGTAGCCTTCCGCGGAAACGCCGATACACGATACCCGTCGGCGTTGGCCAAAATTCCTCCTTCATAAAAGTCTCTAGATGATGAGTCGGAACCCGCACTACAAAAGATTTGAAGTTAATCTTAAGGCGTGACTCCACAACCTTTCGACTCTCAGGGTGAATTTGGTCTTCATCCTTATGTACTCTACGATCTCCTCTACCTTAGTGGTGTGATGAAGCCGCGACACGTACGGCTGCGTCGACGGAATAGCAGGACGCAGCAACATGTTCGGTTCGGTCAGTACCTACATATGATCGGTAACTTATCTTACTATTTATGCATTTGTGCTGCTCACAAGCAGACGTCATTTAATGGCAGCTTAATCTAATATTACAAGCATTCCGATTGACATAGCCAGTCTGGAATGTCTTCAAACATTTTACTCTAGAAAATATTTTCATTGTTGAAAGTCTTCACTTAGGCATACCTACAATTTTGCTTTGGAAATATTTGAAGATTAAATAGCATACCTAACCAAGTTTGCAATTAATTGCTAGTGACCTCTTTCCACATTATCAAACCTGTAAACACTAACACGATTTGAATATTTTAATCTCGAAACGCACTTACACACCGAATATCAGTATCGTTATCTTTTTAACCGACTTTAAAAACGAGGAGGTTATCAATTCGGATGTATATGTATTTTTTTATGCATGTTCAGGTATAACTCCGTGGTGGGAATGTTGGGAGGGAACAGTACTAAAAAGCGAAAAAAAAACCTTGTTTTGTTCTTGATTTTTATTTAGTCGTTTGTACTTGTTTGGAAAAATGTTTTATTTTTACTACCCATACTGACATTTCCACTAAAATTTACTGCCATATTCAATAATTGGCCAGAGATCACTCAAGACCGAGTGATTTGGAAGGAAAAAGGGGAGGCCTTTGCCCAGCAGTCAAAAACACAAAAGCAGGCTAACAAAAAAAAAACAATACTTCCCCAAAACAAAACGCCCAGGTGAACCTGCCTACATTTCCCACCGCCACGCCAGTTCTCTCCCGGGTCTTAGCCGTCTTAAGACGTCGTAACGGACACCTACGTCTAACTGGAATGCCTTCAAATAATTTGAATATGAATACTCCTTAATTCAACAGACAGTTTGATATTAAATTTGCGTAAGACGTTACTTGGAGTCAGGTTTCTGTAGACTTGCTAATAGAATTGAAACTATGAGATGAACTATTTGTTCTTAATATTAGATGGTGGAGGGATGTAACAAGCTGCTAGCTTGCACCAGGTGTTTGGGAATTTATTTCTGAAGTTATTTGGCTAGACCTTCTTGGCCAAATTAATCTTGGCATAATTACTTAGTCAAAATTTTAAACTGTTAGAATTGCCAACAAAAGAGATATGAGGATCCACTGTAGTATCATAATATTGTTGATCGCAACTAAGTGATAGCAATACTGTTTTCGACTTCAAATTGCGTTCGCATAAAAGAATGCACACTTTCGGTAGCAATGAAAAAAATGTATCTAATCGTAAAACTAATTGTAATGGTGTTTTTTTTTCAAAGGGGTTTTATACCCCTGTATCAAAGCCGTGAATGTGATAAAGACATACACATAGTCAGACATCACATAGTATGATCAAAAGACATCGCTACCAAACTTACAATTACTCGTTTCCCGTCATCAGAACTTTCCCTCATGTTTATTTTTCTTTCATAATAAAGCCAAGTTTGTAGTACATAAGTTTACATAAGTGCGTCCGCACAAGTTACATGAACGTGTTAACATTCGCTCGGTCGCACACTCGACTTTAAGCTCTAAGTACTGAAAGTCCTGCGGCGCCTCTAAGATTTGTACCAACTAGTATGACATTCTTTCACACGTAAATACTAGACTGGATAGTCCCTTTTTTCTCACTTTATGAGACGTTACTTCGTGTGATATTGAATAAGTATGAGGGAAACTTTTAGAACTACGGGTATTTTTCCTAATAGAAGTTTTTGAATTTCAATGGTATGGAAATTCTTCGTATAGTTCTGACCTTCATAACTAAAGATTTTACTTTGTTTTACTTTATTTGAAAATATATTATTTCAGGAAATAATTTTACTTTTCCCAAAGTGGCAACCTCGTCACTATTACCGAACTAAATCGTAAATTAATCCAAAACCTAGTATCGCCATTTTCAAACGAAGCGTAGGTAATAGCTACGAAAACACATTCCTCTGCTCCAAATGCACAGTTTAAAGATTAGAGGCGCTACTGCATCATGTGGACTAGCAATTGACCATTAGTTCTCGTAAGAGGCAATTAAGAGATTATGTCAGAGCAATGGACAGCGACACCCACCTGAGTACCTGCTGCTGACTTGACACCGCTTAGCTTCAGGATTCTGCGGGAAAAGCTGGGCTGTTTTGCACTTTAAACTGTTGCAGCACTCAAACGTAGCATACACAGTAAGTCTAATAATCAAAGACGCTGATAGCTCTACCATACCAACGTTGAATAAATGGGAGTGACTGACATGCGTCAGTATTAATTTATAGCAAGCAGCACCCAGTACTTATGAAATAAGACATATTCATAAATCGGGTCATTATTTTTCACAAAAACAAAAATGCGTTTAGAATTTAATATAATCTTCTCAATCTTTAGAAACAATGCATGAAATCCTTCCTTTGACATATTACATGTGAAACAGATTTCCCCCAGGCATAGATAAATGTGCCATTGAAATGGTTCGACGTACGCCTTCTCAGAGTGCATAGTAAAGTACCTTTTAAAGGTAATCATTGTGCCATAAATCTTGCTTTAATGGATGTACTCGTAATTTCCATTTTAACTGGCACAGGAAGAAAACCGTTGAGTGAAAAAGGAACTTATCTAAATGGGATTCCAGGGATTAATTTATAAGATCGTAGGCAGCTTTGATTTTTATTATTTTGATCGAATTTTCTGCCTTTTTAAAAACTTTAATAAGAAAATGTGTAGGTGATGTAGAGACACCTCTAGACTCTCCTATGGAAATACATCCGTTTCGCGTTCTGAAACCTACCACTTGTTAAAAATGTGGATTTAGAAATACTAGACATCTGCAAGCAACGTCCAAACGCGAGACATGTGTTACAACACCCGTCAACCTCCACCCTAAATAAGTTTAATTTTTAATCCAGATTATAAGACCACAAATTATTCCCTCACAAACTAAAAGCAATACGTTCTAGCGATTTATGTCACTCACATTTTACTTAGAGGTGCAATTTTTTGTTTGTATATGGCCGCAAGGATGCCGTGACGGCGAGTCTCCTTTGTATTTCGTGTAATAAAATCTCGTGTGACGCCCGTCGTCGGCAACGGTGTCCCTCGGCCCCTTTACGGGGTGTAACTTTTCTTCCCTGTCGCCAGTATTTTATTCGATAATAATTCACCGGACGAAAGAAAATCCTTTGTTTCATTAAATTTCTTATGTACGAAAAGTTGGGATGTTAGTTTTATTTCTACCTAAATTCGTTATGTTGTGTTAGAGGTGTATTTCTTTTTTGGTCCCTGCGTCACTCCTGTTTTATTTTTATTGCCACTGTGTTCCTACGTTTTACGTAGCTCTAGTTGTAGTAGTAACGCTAGTTTCAAAGATGATGTGAAAGTCATTTTGGCCACGTAGATGGAGCCGCTCCAATTTGCAAGATGTTTTGATGCCAATCGCGGTAGTCAATGCTATTTCCTTTTTGGTATGACAAGAGGCCTTTTTACTGGATGATCATATAATGATTTCTTCCGATTTGTGATACTACCGTAAGAAAGCAGATGAGTATTGATATTTTAGATGTCAAGAGATGCCACCACTTTTGATCAAGGCTATATAAATACCTGTACCCTCTCCAAACCCCTCTATTTTTTGCAAGTGCACTATACAATTTGGGACGCGGTCCTTGTTTGCCTGCCTTTATCGGAGACTGACCTAATATTAATGTATGCTAATTGTAAGTGGTTACCGGTCACGGATTAGACTAGTTTGCCACTTCCCCAGGGCGTCGTAAGAAGCCACCGGCAACTAAGGGATTACATACGAACAGGCTGGCCGGGAACATCCGCCTATGAATTAATAAGCGTAATTACGTCTGAAACCTGTGATCTAACTTTGTGGCTATGTCTTCCGGCTTATGAAATAATCATAAGCCATAAACTTACGAAAACAAAAAGTGTGACCCAAAAAAATAATTTTACTGTTTGTGGTCACATTGTTTTTGATGATTCAAACCAATATTAGAGTCTTGTATGAAACGGAGCTTGTGTTATTCCTGATAAAAAAGCTCTCTCTGTAGTAGGGCTGAAATTGGGATAATTCCCTGCGGATGGTAACTGGATCAACCTCCATGATGTGTTTCTGGTTTTTTTTCGTCGTGTGTAAAGGACGGTCCGTACTACACCATTAGATATTTACGCCGCTTTCAAGAAGCTGTGATAATTAATTAACATTTTATCTTTAGATCCATAATTCTATACGAGCCAATCCGCGTCGGTCGGTAAGTTTAATGAAATTTAATTAACTTCAACAGTTCGCTAGATTTATTATCGCTATAAAATCTAGAGTATTAACGATAAACTTGCACTTGCGGCCCGCGGGTACGATGTGTAAAGAAAATAAACTTAGGTACGCAAGCTGCGTATTCACTATCTGGAAGTATATCACAACACTTTTTCAGATCAGGGACTGCCAAATGTTAAACTATACTAATTACGTCACAAAGAAATTCACCGTAATGTATGTGGCCATGTCATCTTCACTTACTGAGTTATAGTGAAGAAAGAAACATACAAACACTCTGCCGACCGCCATGTCAAAAAGGCTGTGTAATACAGTCTTTTTGACATGGTGGTCGGAAGAAACTACAGATCTTCACCTGCTACGATCACCTGACCTACCTTTAAAATTCTACCTTTAATACTCATTTTAAAGGTGGAACCACCTTTAAAATGAGTAAAATTACCTGCCCAAATCGATGAAGTGATTTTCGAAGTGGTAATTAAAAAACAATTATTATAACGACTATGACGAAAAAACGACGTCTCAAGCATCACATTGTCAAGTAATTGTCGTCTAGTGAACACACGTCCTTATTAAAGCAGGAAATTAAGAAGTACAGACTTATGTCGGACTAGTTTTTGCTGCGGCTTAGCGCGGATATCGTTTTTTGATTTCCGCAAGTACGACAAGGAGCGGAAATTTTTATACGTATAAGAAATATTTTTAACAATTTTTTATGTCCTAATATCGGAATTGTATGATTTTCTTAAGGTTTCTCTGAAATATCCTTCTTCATACATATTTTAGAAGTCGTGAATTTTGTTGAGCGGAAAGTTCTATATTATTGAAAAAAACAGTAATTGTCATTCTTGACTACTTATTTAAGTAGCAACATACTCCCTGTATTGATATTGATACAATTTATTTAATCACGATACCGGACCACATAACGTCTTAGCGATCGGCAGCTCATAGTTTAGCGATCGCTTTTGCTTTACCAGTACATACCCATAATTTCCTATTCGATATCTGATTCCGATTACTTCGTCCGTAAAATTATGAATTTCTGGTGTTTCACGAAGCGTGTTTCTTTTGATCTTTGCTATCGTTAGGGAAAATAGTTATATTCCCATATTCTTTCACTTTATCTTCGAAATGTTTGGTGTAGCTTGGTACCTACTAGCTAGTTACTACGCAAGGATTTTACCATCCACATGAAAATATTGTAACAGTTGCTCTTAAACTTCTAAAGGTTAAGCTTGTAAATCTTAGTTGGGGTGCCTACATTATTTTAAGCTTCATGGTCTTGTTGCTTCTCGGGTTGGTTGTGTCTGTAGATTCTCCATGTTTAGATACCGTTGCTATGGGAGACAAAAATAGTGTGGAGGACAAACGTAAAAAGGGTTAAATCTGATCTGATGATCTGAAATCCTTACTAATATTATAAATGCGAACGTAAGTCTGTCTGTCTGTCTGTCTGTCGCGCTTTCACGCCAAAACTACTGAACCGATTTAAATGAAATTTGGTACACAGATAGTCTAGAGCCTGAGAAAGGACATAAGCTACTTTTTATCCCGGGAATATGTTCCCTAGGGACCACGCGGGCGAAGCCGCTGGCAGAAGCTAGTACGCAATAAAAGCTGCTATTTCATTTTTACTGCTATTTCATCTATGCCCACTGCCTAGACATTTCATTTTCTGAATATTCGCTGTTAAATTAATACGGTGTTCAATTAAACGACATTTACAAAAATCATAACTCCAATTTGTGTCGGTAACCAAAAACTCCAAGTACGTAATAAAACAAACTCAGTATAATTAAGAATTGAATTACGACGAAAAATAACGATGGTGTTAATTAAACTAGACAATGAACGAATAAAAAATATTTAATAGCTACTGAAAATTTGCTTTAACGATCCAATAAAGGAAGTAGGACAAGATATTATGGACGTTACGACTGTTTTAATTATATTCTATGTGCTATATCATATTTTTTAGCAGTATTACTTGAAGATGAAGCGAGAAGTGAGTGTTTATTGCAAGTTAATTATTATCGTGCGAGAAAAATGGGTGGTAATGAGAAAATAATTGTGGAAATAAAGTTCTTGATGTAGACTATAATTATCATTCCTGACGTCTATGAAAGTCTATAAATACTTTATGAACTGATAATATAAAATTATAGATATATGAGTACCTAAATAGACCACCAACAGAACAAAAAAAGGAAGAAAAAATCAACCCGGTTTTTACAACATCATGGACTCGTAACTTATTTTTGTTACTTGAATTTAATAAATCAATTTAAAATTGATTTCCAAAACAGAAATAAAAGCTACAGGTACACTATTTTCATATTGGTACAAGGGCTGATTTTACCTCAAAGGGCTGATTTTATTATGTGCAAGTGATTGTTGATCCTTCAATAGAAACTTACCTATAAATACTTTGCATAAGTATGTTGTAAACCCACAAGTTACCAAAGCTAAGCTCGGCCAAGATTCGGATTTAAAAAAAGTCCTTAACGAAGAGCCACATTCCTTAAGACTACATTTCCCGACGTGTTCGTAACAAAGAAGCAACACACAAAATTGTTTTAATTGAAATTTGTTTATTATTACAAGACAAGCCATAGTTTAGACGGCGCAAGTTTTAGGCATAACTAAGTAATAAGAGTTGGAGCGCTAGTTAGGACATAATAAAGTTTTACTCAAGTACTACGAGGTACAAGGATCGAGGCAATCAGGTAATTTCAAAGATGTATGGCGTCATTTCTTGATTGGAAATGTTGATTCATCTTGATAGAGCTATTTATCAAGATGATAACTGATGATTTTTTCGCGTTTTGTTAGATATGATTTTTAGCAGATGCAGTTAAATTCAAGAACAACAATAGCAAGACTCCAATCATTATTTGGTACCGAATTGCATTCTTTGAGCTACTATTTGCTTTTCCCATAAGATAAGGCGCTGTAACTATTTTTTTATTTGTTTTTTTTCTCAAAGCTACCATGGTACTTGCTTTATTTATGTTCATATCAAAGCAAAGGCCTTCTAATGATCACGCATTAACGCTCATTGAGCATTCACTGTTATACGGTTACTTAATTCGTTAACATTTTCAAATTCTTAAGGTGTTGTTAATCGATTAAGTATTCACACGATTCAGTCTTTCAGTTAAAAATCGCGCGTTGAAGACTGTAACAAATTGTTTTAATATGTATCTACATATCTTGAAGCATTTTAGCTTTGAGTTTCCAGTTCAGTAGACAAGTAGTAATTATGTACGTAACTTATTTTTACATAAACCTAGAAACGCTAAATTAATCTGCGCTTGCCTCTGCCCAACTACCGGAAACCAATATTTTACATAGCAAACTTATGTGGCCTCCACAACTTATTAATTTGGTAACATCGCATAGTAAGCGAAGCAAGTAATGGATGAGATTAAAGTCAAAAATTGACCTAAACAAAAACTGTATAGTTTCATACTAGGTGAAACTAAGCTGATATGATAGCATGACACTAAATCGCAAGCTACTCCACAATTCATGAGCCCCAAAACAGTACAGGGCGACGTCAGACGCTGCAAGTCGCACAACTTCCTGACTCGCTGACGTCAACTCTCGTAAGTCTGGACAAGGACCAACTAACTAACTTACTCCGTATATCATGCACAAATAAAAGATAACTACATAATTAAGCACCTTTGTTTTAACAGTACCTAGTTTTTGTAAAACAACACGTGATTTCGCCGAAATTGTAGGAATGCAGTTCATAAAGTTACTTACTAGTTACGTTTATTTCTTAATAATATTTCTGTTACAACGGTTCTGTTCACATTCTGTCCTATGAGTCCGGTCAAGTTAGCACATTTAATTGGGTTTATTTAGGAAGCTAATTTATTAATCTTACAATAATTCACATAAAGCAACGAATGTTCAGAACACCATTTTTGAAAAACGATGAGGACCGATCCGACATTTGCAAAAAAAAATATTCTAGGTCAAAGTTCGCAAATATGTCTTTTTTTGCGTTTTCCGCCAAACAGTAAGTTTTATCCGAATAAGGTCCGATTTAAATTGTAGATCGTGTAAGTATCTATAACATTCACTACTTAACACTTTTTCTCCTAAGAATCACCGTTTCTGAGATATAACGTTTCAAAAAGTTAAAAAACTTCCAACGACCCGACAACCCATTTTGCGAACATTGATCTCAATTTTTTTTTTCAAATGTAGGATCGATGGGGACTTTTCACATTTCAATGGTGTTCTGAACATTCGTACAAATTTTAAGCCTTATGCGATTTTTTTTTGTTCGGGCTACTATGATTTCTGCAAATTTTGCGCAACGGTTGTTTTTACTGTCCTTATTTATATTTATATTATTTATTTATTATATACTATGTCCTTCTGATAAAGAAGAGACGCATTCGCTTGACAACCTACATTCATAAAGATTGACAGTTTTTATTTCTTCTGTGCTAATCTGCAATCAGTGCTTTACTATAAGCAGATGGTTTGTGAGGTTTTCTCAGGTCAAGTGCATCCTCCAGCGAGGACAGCTACACATTATACTTAAACATAATATAGTGAAATCTCACTACAGTATGTCTTTTCTCTTGAGACGTTTTTGATAGCTGCGCGTGAGTAGATTAGCCGCCAGTTCATTCGGATTTTTTTCCAGTCGCTTTGATATTTTTTTGTTGAGGCCTGAATTTCCTCTTTGTTAGTCGTCATATTTAGGTGTGGGTGTGTGTGGATTTCGGAATTAGTAACCAACCATGGAACATGTACTATTGTTCTTAATCTTGCGTTCTGCATTCTTTGCAATATTGCTATGTTTGAATTACTTGCACTGCCTCAAAGCTGGACGCCATATGTCTAAGTTGGTTTCAGTATAGACTTGTAAATTAGTAGCATGTTATCTAGCGATAACTTGCTATTTCGACCCAGCATCCAATAGAGATTTCGGTGCCGTATATTAATTCTTCTCTCTTGCATTTGATATGCTGGTTCCACGTCAAGCGGCGATCCAGGTGTAGGTGAGGTAATGTAAAATTTTCTAGGCGTACAGGCGGGCAGTTTTCTCTCCGAAGTATAAAAGTGACTTACACTGACTTTGCTGCGCTAGCCTTAATCTTCCATTTTTTAAGCCACTTCGTAATAGCGTCAAGGCCTTGTTGGAGTTGCTCTGTGGCCAGCTCAGGCTGCTTATTACTCGCGATTATGGCTGTGTCATCTGCAAAAGTAGCAGTCATGACTCTGTCTTACAGTGGTAGGTCTGAGGTGTATAAGGTCCCAATACCGAACCTTGGGGCACACCTACTTTTATACTATAGAATTAAGAAGTCGATTCAGATTCCCTCACCTGAAAAATTCTCTCTGTGCGATAGGATTTCAGCAAAATGTAGTAGCTGTGCGGAAGACTTCTTTTTATCTTACAGAGATTGACAAAATTAACATTAACTTTAATATTCTATGAAAAATGTAGTGTCTCACAAAGCATTTTAAATATTTCACTTCTCTTCTTTTCTTCTTTTTTGTGCACATATTTTCGACAAATTACTATCTGTAACTATTTCTGTGTTTTACAAAACAAATGATTGATTGATTAAAAAAATCACTATCCACCTATTCGTATTTATGTAACAACAATATCGAACAAGCAAGTCCCAGTACGTAGATCTGAAACATCATTACAAATATCAAAAAAGAGGCGAACCAGTTTCAGAGGAATAGCTTAAAATCGTTATAGTTCGTTTGTTTACACTCTGCCCGTAACCACAGCACCTATAAATTGTGAAACAGTAGCGCAAATATTCGAGTAGAGAATCTTCAACCATCTCGATACATAACTTTCAAAACAAGACCTCACTAAGAAAATGGACGCTAAAAGGTCACTAAAGGGAAACTGCAATAATTACATTATTGGTTTTACAGACCCATACATAATTACGCATTTCTTCGTAGGAAAAATTTTCTTTTCTAAATTGCGCTACTGATGTATCTATTTGCTATGCCATAATGGAGTCACGTAGGGTGGCCAACTTTTATTAGATCCATCATGTCGGCTGCGGTGCATTAAACCATGTTTTCACGCATCATTTTCTAAGAATATTGTAACGTATAGATATACTGTTCTGTGTTTTGGGATCACGTTTCTTGGTTATGGAAAGACCTACGTGGTTGCATGAAACCTTTAAGTTAAAAATGTAATTGAGAGGTTGCTTGGAGAGAATAATAACAAGAAACGCAATAACCTTATTCACTCAATTAAAGCTGAGCTCTTTATTTTGAAGTAAGACTACTGCTGTACTTAGGTTCTCAACCGTCTAGGTCTGTTACTAATATTTAACACAAGTGCCGTCCTCGTATCAAACATCAGTAACTCTATTTGATGTTGTTGACCATAATCCAAACGACTAAACACAATTAATCATTGCACGTAGTGAATAGCGTATAAAGTGTAATTTAGCATACAGTAGGCCCATTTATTGCCCATATAAAACTATAGATACCGCAAATCGGCTAAGCAATATAGTGGAACATTTATACCAATCACGAGTCAATTATTCAACATCAAACTACAATTTTGAGGAGTAATGTACTGTGTAATAATGTACATTGGAGCTTGCCTCGAATTAGTAAGAATGGAGAAATATCAAGCGTTATAGGTAGCAAGATTGATCTCTAAATGTTAGAATTTATTGTATGAAGAAAGTAGTGCCCAACACCATTACTATTTTTTTTTTCATGCTGCTATCTTATTTTGATCTCTATAGAACAAATTAGAAGGCTTTCATAAAATGACAGCCTGTAGTCAGTAAAAAAATTAAAAGTCTGAAATGCCGCAAGGTTAATCGCAAGCATCGTGGACTTTTGACAACACTAATCTTTATCTATGTAATATATAAAAATCTCGAGTCACGGTGTTTGTTATCGAGCTTCGCCGAAACGGCTTGGCCGATTTTAATGATATTTTTTTGTGGATATTTGGTGAGTCTGAAAATAGGGAAGTAGGCTATTTATATATCCCTGCGTAATAAGGGATTTTTTTATGGGACAAGCCCGCCACATATTCCCAACCCAACTCCTGCAGGCCAGAATCAACAGTAGTGACCACTAGAAAAACGCCGAGCCAATGAAATATGACAAGTCCCGGAGAAACGATTCAACTATCTTAACGAAATTAATCAGAAAAGTACAGCGGAGTAGAAATAATATAATTTCCACTTACAGGTAATAAAGGTGGCCCTCTTTTTCCGAAATGCACGCGGGCGAAGCCGCTGGCAGAAGTTAGTAGCTTATAAAATGTGGAATACCACTTGGACTAGGTCCTCAGTATTCCTTTGGGTGATACGTGAAAGGAAAACACATTAACAAAATCACAATTCAAAACACCATGACTTTGGTGCAAGTATAAGAGTCAATTTTATTTCTCGGTGAATTTCCATTCTGGACATTATCTCTCCATTAGTCACTTCTCCGTGGCGCCAGCGTACATTGTTCAGCCGGGTGCGTGTTACTCTGTATATTAGGCGATTTGTTATGTTGTTGCCCAATTTTCTCGCTACACTGTAGCCGCCATGCTGTGTTGTGAAATAGGAGGCACGAGCTAAAAATTCAGCGTGAAATTATGTGGAATGACGAATATTGGTATATCAATCTAGAACTCCTCCATTGATATGCTATTATTTATTCTTTGTTTTTGTACATTTGGTAAAACCTAGCGTTAAATTAACTTCTACTAGCTTTTGCCCGCGTCTTCGTACGTGAATATCCCGTTTTTTTCCGTACCCGTAGGAATTTCGGGAAATCCTCTCTCAATGCTCCCTTACAATCCCCAAAGAACCTACATGCTAAATTTCAGCTTTCTACGACCAGTAGTTTCGGCTGTGCGTTGTCTGTAAGTCACTCAATCAGTCAATAACGGAAGAATTTTATATATTAGGATTATTTATTTTATTTATTTAATTCATAAAACATCAATTATACTATTTACATTGTCTCCACCTACTGAAAAAAAAATCAAACGCAACTATAGAACTTTTACAATTCAGAACTGGTGTTGTCTGGAAAAAATACCACACAGGATACCAAGGGTAAAACAAAGAACATGATACAAAAGTTAGAAAGTCCATAAAAGCATGCCAGAATATGAACTTGAAGAACAAAGAGTGTCTATCGCAAATATGATCAAATATGACGTTTCCCTTCGGAACTAGTTCCTTGAAATACGAAATATCTAAAGTTTGACAGCCAATACCTTATGCATGAAAGCAAGAGACTGAATTGAAACAGACGACTTCTCACTCTACAATAGATAATAATATTAAACACTACGCTAGACACTTTTTCCTTGAAATAACAATTTACGTAACGTCGAAATCATCATTATTAGGTATAAAAAAAACGCTAAGTTTATTAAATCTTCTAGAGGAACGACTTTTACTTAGATGGCATGACTGTTGGTAAAGATTTAATTTAGAAATAGCGTTGATTAAACCTAGCAGTTATTTGTTTATTTAAGCAAGCTATTGATCGTTTTTTTTTATCCAATACATAATAGTCGTTTTATCTATGTTTATAAAGTTATTGTTTGTTAAGCTAAGGAACTGAAAATAAAAAGGTAAGTCTAAAATAAAATAAAAAAGCTAGCAAAGAGCGAGTCGGGCTCGCGTGCAAAGGGCTCCGAACGAATTTAATTTTTTGAACATGTTATTTTAACACTATAGACTTCTTATAGGTTTTCCTGTAATCTATAGGTAAAGATCTATTATTTCCATTTTTTTTTTTTCAAAATTTAAGTCTTCGTAGTTGCGGAGATAAGGGAGAGAATAGTAATTTTTCGTCTAATTTATTGATTTAAAAAATATAATTAAAACCCTCACAATAAGCCCTTTCATTTGATATGCCACAAGGTACAGTTTGAAAAGCTTTTTTTTCATTTTCTAATTATTGCCGCAAAAGTGACCCCCATACTCAAAATGTATTAATTGACGTAACGCGTCCATATTTGGGTCACTTCATATTTTATTATGTGTACTAAATTTGAACAGAATCCTTCCAGTAGATCTAGAGAAAATTGACTGTGACAGAAGGACAGACAGACAGACACCCGAGTGATCCTATAAGAGTTCCATTTCTTACGGATGTTCGGAACCCTAAAAACTTGTATTAAATTAAAAACTTTCAAATCGAAAGCAATAGTATGTATTAAAAGAAGTAAAAGATGCGAAATACCATCCTGAACACCACGACATCCGCAAATAAAGTGCACTGAACCTTGTTCAAATGTTCAACTGAAAGAAATAAATATACTCAAATATTTTCCACGCAACGTTTAATATTAGATCCAACGAATTTCGTTCGCCATTGTTTCTCTAACTTCTTTTAGTTTATAATAGTAAGTCTGTATAAAAGGTAGTTGCTGTATGGTTCATACAAAATAATATAAGTCAAATATTAACGAGCAAAACCGAGGGTAAGGATCCTCAGAATAGCAATCATAACAAAAAAGGTATCTATTTAAGCCACTGTGTGATCAGAAATCCATTGCATTACAGTTGAAATTAAAATACAGCAACCTATAGTAAACCACTAATAAATATTAAGAGCGCCATTCGAAGTTATTGATAAAAGTTTTTAATTGTTACATGGTTAAAGTTAAACTTAACTTTTATTTAATTTTTAACTAAATACTTTTCCTCAATCTATATCTATACTTACTAATATATAAAGCTGAAGAGTTTGTTTGTTTGTTTGCTTGCTTGAACGCGCTAATCTCAGGAACTACTGGTCCAATTTGAAAAATTCTTTCAGTGTTAGATGGCCCATTTATCGAGGAAGGGTATAGGCTATATATCATACGCTAAGACCAATAGGAGCGGAGCAGTAATGAAAATTGTGACGCAGACGAAGTTGCGCGGGTCAGCTAGTAATTCGTATGAAACAGGCGATGGAAACATTCACCTTAGAGTTAACAACGTACAGGGGGCGTCTCGCTGTGTTAGTTTTTATTTAACTTTGTGTTACTCTAATGCTAGCGATGTTTCTAACTTTTCGTTATTAAATTATGTTAGTCAGGAATACTGTTGAAAACATTATGGAGATTTGAGTTCGTAAGTTGTTTAATACAATGAGTTTCATATACGTGAAGCATACTTGTAGTTACGTATTTTAATTTTACAAAAATCTCCTTTGCAGAAAAATTCGCTACGTAATGGCAATGGAAGGACATGGACGACCTAATAATATACACTACATGTGTCCAAAATTTTAAACCTACATCAGACTAACATACAAAATGTGTATTATACTTCAATAAACTTGTAGCCCTATCATCCTCAAACTTCAAGAGTTATATTCAAAACATTCAGCATATTAGGACATTTCAAACAGGATAAGCGAGGCATACGCTGTTCTTAATTAAAGCTGCTTCAATACACGGTTTTATACTCCTTATTTTCAAACTGAATTGTACTGTTAAATTCCATACCTTTGCCAACTGGACTGTTTTATTTTTCTTACTTCAAAGTTCAGATTAATCTATAGAAACCAACCAATTAAAACGGAAAACCTTGACACCAAAAGGTCCTCCCATTAATCTTTCAACCACAGTACCTTAAATGTCACCTACAGGGAAAGAAATAAAAAGAGCGCCGTTCCATTTCATGTAACAATTAGAAGGAGGGAGAAAAAAAGGCCAAGGCTTAGGGACCCCACAATAAATTATTAAGGAGACAAAGTTTTGTCTGTACGTTTTTTTATGTCTAAAGAGAAACTTGGACAATCATTAATCCTCTGGCCGACGTATTAAACGGGATAAAGCGATTTTTATTGCGCCAACTTTTCTTAACGTCGATTTAAAATAATCTTCGGTTACATTCGGATTATTTGTAACAGCTTCACAATCGTTTGAGTTTTTCGGGACTCGTCGGGGTTGAGTTGAATTTTAAAGGGCCTAATCGTTCATTTGATTTGCTCCCTACTCTTTTTCTTTTATCGGTTTCTTTCGTAATTTGTAGATGTTGTGTAAACTTTAGGACAATTTATGTTGTTTATTGAATCCAATTTATTTTAGGTAATTTACTTTTATTCAAGACGGAATGGAGGAAATCTCCTTACTTTTTTATTTAACTTTTATTGTTAAACGCGTTTGTTTCAGTGCTCTTTACATTTATGGAAGTCAAGATAGAAGTAAAAAGTACATATAAAATCAGATCCGACAAGCAAATACTCGTAATCTAAACAACATTGAGATTTTTTGAGAATGATTCAAAACCGTTTTAATGTTAGTCCTTTGATACGTCAAACTCATTATTTTTAATTCATATGATACTTACAGGAAAATAAAGCTTTTACTTTGCCCACATAACCACAAAAGTCTGAGCGAGCTTCCGTGAAACCAATAGCCAGTTTCTCGAAGTTGATTGTCAATACATTTGATATATCGCTAGGTTCCCCGTTCAAATGTTATAGCAGCCTGACACGGCTAATGTTGGTTGCGCGCAGTTTACACGGCAAACGCATTAACACCGCAAATTTGTTACGACGTTACAAAGATAACACGTACGGTATGTTTGCGGACTAAGCCAATAATATTTGATAAATGTTAGCGGCTTTTAGAAGATGTGTTTTGAGAAAATAAACTTGGGATGTTATTATTAGATGTGTGTTAGTCTAAAATGGTTGGTGGGATTTTTTTAGCTCCTAGGTGAATAAGCGGAACAAACAAAACGCACAGGGTCCTGAATTTCTGACATTAGTTAACATTCTTAGCTACATAATGGTCACAAGTGGTTTCTTCCTGAATGCAGATACTTAAACGTACATAAACTTACATTATGGGGTAGACGACATGATATACATAATGTTTGCAATAGTTAGATCACTGCACCAAGCTGGTAATAATAATTCTGTAAAACCCATAATCCAGCCACAATATATCATTCCCATTAATTACTTTATCATTTCATTTTGTTTGCTTTTTATCAATGTTAAGATTTACTCTTTAATACGCTAGTATTACCAGTATTTTAATTTATAGTCGTATCACCGGCATCCCCTCAATGTATGTTTCTATATCAGTCAATCTTAATTAGGTACTATAAAAGCATCACAAGATGCCGTACACGTGAATCGTGAACGTGAAAACTTTATCATCGTGAAGTAATTCCCCGTCTTGATTTCAGTTCAATCAGTCAGTCCAAATCTCACTATAAATCTTATAAAAGATTACAAACACAAAAGGCACTGTAGGTAAATAATAAGACCCACCAGCTTTTTCTCAGAATATTTCCGTTTTATACAACTAATCTTACGTATTGACATACGTCGCCTCCAGAAATTAGGGATTTAGTGATATTTGTATAAAAGTTAATCCTAGAATAATAGCTTGGTAAAAAAAAACATTCTTTGTTTGAATTTTTTCTGCACCTTTTGTGAGTGAGAATTGAGAAGAAAAGTGACTCAGATTTCGGACAAAAGGAATAAATGTATTAGTAGGTTTAGACATTAAGTTGAAATTGTGTGGTTCCTATACCAAAATAGGTTTAGAGGCTTTCAACGTGATTGGTTTGGAACGTTGACTACTATTCCTCAACTTCTGTGATAGTTTGTTGTGGGTAACAAAGATTATGTTGATCTCAGAGTTATAAGCGCACCCAAAAGTATAAAAGATAGACACCAAGAATTAGCAGTTAAATTAACATCGCTTTGGTTGCACAATTCACTTGTAACTTAGAGCTAATATTTTTTGTTGATACACAATACAAAAAGCAGTGTCGCACCGTCGCTCGTGAGCTAAAAATACAAACTATCTTCTCGCCGTCGGAAATTACTGGTAACAACAGGTGTCCCCTAGGGAACAGGAATCACACGACACTCACTACGCATTTAACTAAAAGGTCATTTTATAAACTGATTACCTACGCTGCGTAACCTGGGTAGGTAGTATGTTTCTGTGGACGTTGCTATGTACTACCTAAATTCTTAGGCCGGAAAAGAGACTTTTCAGTAAAATTCATGAGTTTACGTCTGCTTGAAGCAAAATAGACTCGTTTAAATTCCAATTTCAAATGTTGTTAGTAGCTACAACGACTCTTAAGGTGATTTTGTATAAATCCTTTAGAAGTCGATTTATTGCGAGCTAGATGTTGTAAAAAACGTTATTTTAACTACTTCAGGTAAGTAGCACATCATTTTAAACACAGAACAAAATCTCAACTTGGTTCTAAGTCTAACAAACTAAACAGACATAGAACAACAAACATTGTATCCCACGCAGCATCCGGAGCAACCTCTTTGAAACTCATGTTAAAGAAACAAGATTGCGGAGTCAGTTCAATGAATATAAGCTCCGTACAGAATTTTAATGCGACGTCACTTATAGAAACTGAGGAAACTTTATCAAGAATATCTACTGAAGCGGACGAACACTTGGAAAAATAAAAAGAAAAAAGAAAATTTAAGTCTATTATCGGCCTTGTCCGCGATTTAGATCTGAAAGAGGAAGACATTTTGCTAATATTGTATTTTAGGGAGGTTCTAGATTTGGACGTATTTGTGACAATTTGCAGTCATGAGTTGTTAGTAAAAGTAAAACAATTTGTGTATTAAAAGGAAACTGGAAATAGTTTTCATCACACATCCATTCGCTGTCTGCAGGAAAAATGCCTCTTGCGCCTGACAATATTTTTGTATTATCATGTTCTATATAGTTTAATTACATTCTATAATTTTGAACATAAATATGTATAACGGAATATCAGGATAGGCAACGGATCTTGATAATCGTCATTCATCATGGGCGTGTTATATCAGGATCGTTGAAATAATACCACGTTTGTGATGAAACTGGGTTACGAGCCAATAGGTTAGCACGCGCGCACCTCGTGCGCTGTCTGTCAAACGAATGCCAGATTGCCAGCTGTCACGGCGTAGGGGCACTACCCCACTTGCTACCCTATTCGGGGTTACCCGCTCATATTTTAATATTCGACCAATTTAAATAAATCACCATTTTAATTTAGAATTCAACAATTACTACTAATAGTATTCGACAAAATTACACAATCAGTTTTAGTTCAGAAATTTGTTAATTGTCAACGTAACTTAAGTGTTGGATTCTCCTTTCTCTCCTTTCCACAAAGCAGTTTTTGATAAAAAGATGAGTAAATACTTAGGTAAATGATTACTTTCAGTTTAATTAGATCGTCAAAACTATTTCCAATTATTTGTACGATCCCAAACCTACTTGCATCACATTACCTCACATAAGCTATAATTTAAGATAATGCGAATTCGATTTTATAAACCATAAAAGAAATCAGACTGCCTATAATACACAAACAAACGAACAAATAAATCTTAAAGACTGGAATCACAGACTAATTGTGTTTATCTCACTTTGACAAAGATTCGTGTAGTGGTGGCGCCATCTGAGATCAGCTTTCACTTGCCAACCCCATATAGCTGCGCGCCGTCATGTACAGGATGAATTTTTCAAGTGTGCCTACAGGGCGAAATCCGAAACTATGAGGAATATCGAAAAACACTGAAAGGAGTCTCGAGCCCGATTTTGATGAAAAGCAAAATTGCATCATTGGATTTTTGAAAAAAAATTGTTCCTACCTAGGAATCGAACCAGTTGATTTTGAAAAAAAACACACCCTGTATTATTACACCATCCGAAAGTGTAAGCTACACTTTCGGATGGTGTAATAATACAGGGTGTATATAAGGATTAAATACTGGGAAGTAATAACACAAGGCAAACTAAAGGAAAGAGCTCATTTTTAACAAAATACTTATTACTACGACTACTTATATGGTGTACATAATAAAGAGTATTCTATTCTATTCCAACAAAACACTTTTTTATCTTTCGGTGTTATGTACGCCGTTATTTTCACGTGCATCAGACCACTTATGTAATAATTTTATAATATTTTAATGTTATATGTACTAGATGTGGCAGTACTTTTAATAAATAAAATACAACCGACTTCCAAACATCGGTGTTTTTGGTTATTTTTTCGTTTTTTGACACCGACTTCCGAAATTAAAGTTATTTTATACGTTTGTAGAGTTTTTGGAAGTCGGTGGTATTTTTTGTAAAAAAGTTTTTTATTTTTCACTTTTTAGTGTTACCTACCTATGTACCCATTAACAGCGTACCGGCGTGATGTTATGTTATGAACTGGTATAAACAATAAAAAGACATGCGATTTCAGAAATCCCGATCCATTTGCTATCATTTATTGAAGAGTTCCGTTGCCTACCTCCGAAGTTCTTCTTCAGATCTTCACCAAATGGAAATAGGACCAGTCCAGGAAAATACTCTTCCAAGCAAAATGAGATGATGATTACCAGGCACAAATATCTAAATTGCGTTAGAAAGTTTATGAAAACTATTATACGTGCCTACAAAATTTGAGGGTTTCCCACTATTTTCATGGGATCACATCATCAGATTCTGAATTTTGAATTCTGAACCTGGTGACAATGGGACCAATCGGAAAGTATATACTTTCAGATAAATTAACAATCTTTCAAATCGGTTCATAAATGATGGAGTTGTGAGGTAACAAACATAATAAAAACACAACCGAATTGAGAAAGTCCTCCTTTTTTTGAAGTCGGTTAAAAAGAAAAATATCGACTCAATTTTTGTTTAGAAAATCAATGATGCAATTTTAGTTTTCATTAACATCGGGATCGAGAATCTACAACTGCATCGTTGGATTTTTGAAAAAATATCACTTACTAAGTATTTTCAATATAAGAGCACATGTGAAAATGTGTTTATTACTTCCCAGAATTTGATCCTTATTAGCTACACTTTCAAATGGTGTAACAATAAAGGGTGTGTTTTTTTTTTTCAAAATCAACCAGTTCGATTCCTGTTTAGGAATAACAATTTTACAAAAATCCAATGATACAGTTTTAATTTTCATAAAAATCGGGCTCGGGACTCCTTGCAGTGTTTTTCAATATTCCTCATAGTTTCGGATTTGGCCATAAACGCACACTTAAAAAATTCAGCCTGTATATGGATAAAATTTGACTTAAGTCATTCGGCACGAAAAGAAGAAGTGAATAATTATGTATAGATAAAAAGCGTCAAATAAGTAAAGTTGACATTGGGATCGTGAAGACCCTTCCGTTAAAGTTATCGAACATTGCTATCGAACACTGGGCGTTACACACTCTTATAAAAATCTATAACATTTTGTTTTAAGTCACATTAGAAATTCACAAAAATATTAATTTAGATTGCAATGTTCCTGAGCCATTACAATTATGACCGCTCGTGTGCAACCCCCCTATCGTTACAGAAAACACGCAAACAAAGCGAGATAAGGGCGGCTGCAAATGACAGCTGTCTCTTGCCGTTGCCGAGATACGAAACAAAGATTGACAACAACAGACGGCAGTATGAATTATTAAGGTGTAATTTTTGGACTGCTTCTAAGATAACGTAGAAGAATGATATCAGTTTGGACTGTCAGTCAGACTTTACTTTAGGATTCTTTGAAGATTTTATTTATCTTAAATGATATTTATATAAAAGTGAGTTCTGCAACGGACTCTGACAATTATATTTTTTGTTGATTATTTTATAACTTTCTTCCTTTGATACGAGTGTCATTTTTTTGCAAGTACGTGTGCTAGCTAAGTGGTATTTTATCAAAATATAAAGTCAACATATCTCCAGTCCGTCCAGTGCCTCGACGTCATTTTGGCAAATATTTCCAGGAGACTAAATAGTTCCAAAATATAGACCTTGTTCTAGATTTCGAAAGATTTGATATTTATTTAGCATCAAAAAGCTAACTAGTGAGATTTTAATCAGTTACTACCTCACCACTTAGTGTAATGGCTCTCAAGATTATAGATACCTACATAGTAAGTGGACTACGAACAACACTCACTGATAAATAACGATGTCTCAGACTTTCGCCCTATTTCGCTGAATATTTTCTAATTCAGTTCATGAAGTTTATCTATCAAATGATTATGTTTTATTATAGTTTCGGTGACTTGTTATTCCAAATGTTCTTTTGATGTTTTGATAAATCAGTTTGAGTAGTTATTTTGTTCCGGTATTTTTACTATCGGAATATTGTCCTGTTGTAAAACTGTCGGGCCAAAGACCTTCTGTCCCCGATCTTCGTTTAGAATTATTGGAGTATCAATATTTTGATCGTTTAATTTTATTGTATTTCGTATCTTTTATATTTAATGAAGTGTTCTAATTATATTTTAGCATCTAGAAAGTAAACTGATAAACAATAATAAGTATGTTTCGTACTTAATCCGATGACCTGCTTGTAATATTGCAGAATAGGTACAACGATTATAATTCAGTACGTAGTTCAAGATAAAATTAACTAGTACAAATAACATTTTAAAGTAAGCTAATAAAATTGTAACAAACTAAAAAAACATTCAAAGATCTTCTCGATCAACCCCACCATGATCATCGATTAATGAAAACCCATTCTCAAACCACCAACAAACTACTAAAACAGCCATTTTGTTTCGGTACACATAAATTACACTAAATCCAGCCAAAATAATAGAAGCAGAACATCTCAAGTAGTACTAACGTAGCAACTTGTAAGTAATCTGTGCTAACTTACTAGCGCGGCACGTACGCGTCGACAAAGTTAAGATAGAAGATAAACACGGACCTACACGAGGATATTTCATTGGGTCAGCAGTTAACGCAATTTGTTTGGACGAGGCATTCACGGCGCCCCGGGCCGGGCAAGATGAGCCAACTAGTGTAGGAGGCAACACGAGGGATAAGTGGTAGCGATAACTGTTATAGTTTGTGAACGTAATACTAACATTATATTCACAAGACAATAAAATGCACGTGACACCACAAAAAAGCGACACCATCTCAATTGCCAAATTGAAAGGCTACTAGGCAGGTAACAATGAACACAAAATATTATCTACATATTGATACGTGAAGTTAAAACTTTGTATCCCTTTTTACGAAAGTTACGCGGAAGGAAGAGTATAACTTTCAAAGTCTATATGGAGAATAAGTGCATAAAGCAAATTACATTTTACATTACATACTGAAAAAAAAAAAATTAATAAAAAAATGTGGTCAAATTTCGACCACTGGGCGACCACTAGTATTGATAATATTATGAAGATATTGCTAACTACAAGCCATCATGCCACCCTACGTTCCCAGTCTATGACAATTATTTTAAGAAATTGTTTTATAGATTAAATTATACCCACGCACATCGTGAGACTAACATGACCCTGCGCATTTGCGTCCAATCTTGATAACGATCAACAGATCACCATATTGATTTCTCTATCTAGAGATTTGCGATCAGACGTATTAATCCGTGAATCTACTTCATATAGCTACAATCAATCTGAACTGCGAAAATCGATTGACTGTATACGGGCCGCCCGCAGCAATCGGTGATAACTGCAGTGAAATCTACAAAGCTATCACCGATTTGCTAATCATCACCCACTTACGTAGATCAATCAATATGCTTAGCCTTTTCCCAATAATGTTGGGGTCGACGTCCAGTCTAATCTGCAAATTCACAACAACAACAAACAACAACAACAACAACAATTCAACAATTTTTCTTTCTTTCTTTTCTTTCAATCAAATTTAACGTAGAGCGAACTAGCTTTCTGACCTTCACAGAGTATCTACTACTCTTTAGCTAGTCCGCTGTCAGATTTTCTGGCATCTGGGACCAACAGCTTTAGGTTTATCAGCCCCAAACTCGTCCCGTTTATAGCCCCGATCTACCTGAATCAACGTTTATCCAGCTTTCCAGGGCTTTGAGGAATCTCGATCTGCAATGCATTGTAAAACATCGACGGACCAACTTCAGCAAATTTTGCTTAGCAATCAACCCGTGCAGCTGTTATTATTAGGCCACAAAAGTAATATTAAATCACCTCCGCTACCTCTCTTTACTTACATGCCCCCTATTAAGCTTCTCCAACCCTGAAATTAAATCGGCCGTGTGATTTACATTTTAATATGGCAAGAGGCTCACCTGTGTTAAAACGGATTTATTGTATTGACGTTACGACATTAGCTGTCCATCCCATCGTAAACTTACGATTTTCAACGTTTATGCTGATAGAATTAACTCTCCTGATCAAGTTGTTCCGGGTTGAAATGTATGAAATTAAATAAAGATATGGCATTGTGACGTAACCACGCAATGAAAAATTACATCTTTCAGTTGTGCGACTAGTTACCAGTTATTACGCATATGAAAAGCCTGTGTGAAAAGTTGTGATGTGAGGAAAATATATTCACCACCATCACCACCCTCACCATTGTATTAGGCACCAGTCCAAACTATGAAATAGTTTAATCATGGAAAAGTATGAGCGAAAATTTTCGCTCATACTTTTACGCGTGGGATCATATTTAATACTTGACGCACACACTTATGACCAGAGGCGGACTTAATTATTGACAAACAAACAAAATATGAAAGGTGACATTCATACTGATATTTTAAATACAAAATATAAATATGAATAGTTTCTTTCTTCTCTTAATAAGTGTCGCATTAAGATATTGTTGTCACTTTTATGACCAACTGTTAAAACATTATGGCTGAGCTTATCTAGCTTAGGTATTATAAAATAAGTAGGTATGCTCAATGTGCAGCGTAGATTTCTTACATTTTATCGGTATAATTAACAAAATATGAAGGTTTTAATCAAAATAAAAATTGATTTAATGTTTCTATGTAAAGAGCATGTGACTTTGTATAGAAAAAATACAGTGCATGTGACTTTGACTTTGCATGAGTATTGACTTTCCTGGAGGGAAAATCTATTACTTCAATTTTGTTATTTATATGTTTTATATAATATGTACTATTCCTTGTATTAAGCACTATAATTATTTTGGTGGCCACCTCAAATAAATGGGCTACAATGACAAGTGGCCATAATTGTCGGGCCGGGCAAAATTAATCGAACCAATCAGCTATTGAACACAGACTGCACGGCGGCGGTGGCACTTTGAAATCAACGTCACCATGATTGCGTGTGGTTAGTACCTACTATTAGCCGAGTTTCAAGATTGCAAGTTACTATGACAAATGTCTAATATCGGGTACGTATCAAAATCTCGAAAGTTCATAATACCTATGATTGAAATACCGACGTCCAAAACACCGAAATTCAAAATACCGAAAGTTTTAAATGCCGATAGTCGTTATATCGAAACACAAAATACCGATGTTCAAATGCCCGAAAGGACGAAATCCCGAAAGGACGAAATACCGATGGAAGAAATCCCAAAGAGCAGCGACGTAGTTCCCGCGATTACTCATAGATGGCACTGCAACACAGTTATGACGGTGGGCATTCTGCTTAACATGTTTTAATCTCCTTTTTTGTCATTGTCTCAGAGATTTTAGGCTTTGGGTCAGCGAGTGAAGCGAGCTCGGGACCTTAGGGCACCCCGACACGGACAGGTTAGGTTAGAAGGGTGTGGCGGAGTCTAGTGAGCGAGCGAAGCGAGCGAACACAGACTCCGCCACACCCTTCGTGGTTATTTTTTTTTGTAAACCCTAGAGCCCTAGTACTTCAGTAGGCTCCGACTACGCTTTTTTGGCAACTTTTAAGTGTTTTGAGGTTAGGTTTACAAAAAATCGTTTTTCTCGGAAACGGTGGCAATTTCGAGATTTTGTACTTCGTGATTTTAAATTTTCGGGCAAATGAACTTTCGGGATTTTAAACTTTCGACTAAACAACCATTCGGCGTTTCAACTATCGGGATTTCGTCCATCGGTATTTTAAAATTCGGTCTTTTAAAATTCGGGATTTTGATACGTACCCCTAATATCTACCCAAATCTGTGGTTTTTGGTAGCCAATGTGTTTTTTCGAACTACGCGTATTTACTTTTAGCATTTTCATGAGAATACACAAAGCAAATAATCATAAATATTTTACCACAGTTTATAGACAAATATTTGTACGAAATCATGTTCCAAACGACCGCTTTACTAAATTAGCTTACCTGCAAATCGGTGAAATCACAAAAAGGGAGCGCGTACCTTACCGACGGCAATTCCTATGAAATATTATAAGACATTACGCCGTTCGGTCGGACTCACTATATAAACTATGTGCTATTACCACAATGAGAGTTTAAGTCTGGGGAGAGTGTGCCCAAATGGAACGAGTGTCGTCAGCAAGGCAAACACCTCACCTTAGAGACCGCATTATTCATGAACCTATTTATTTGTATTGCTTACTTGCGTTGTTTTCGTCTCGGGCTCTTTGCGTCGGTGAGCTGGCTCACTGATATTTTTACATAATCATTATTAGGTCTGGAAGGCTATGGAGACGTGAGAAAGGATTCTAAGAAAAGAAATTGGACGAGAAATTCGTGGATGACGAAAACGTATTTCTGTTTATCAGAAACTGAAGTCGCTTTTGAAAGTTTACGGTAATCTTGTTACCACGACATACACGGGCACAATCCAGACAGCCTTCCCAAATGTCTAAATACCTTCGTTACTTCTATCCTTCTGCCCAGAAGGTGCCATCTAAAGCGGAGAAACCTGAAGTAGCTGATTTTAAAATGATCATCACGTCTAAACGGCTGTTCGATTTTTTTGAAAAAATATGTTACATTAGACTATTTTCTTAATAATTTTAATATACGAAAATTTTGAGTTTTATTCGTACGACAAGGTGTAATTAATTAGTAAAGTCTAACACGTACATAAAAACGAGCATCGGACCAAAACCGCGGAGCGTATTTTAATGGAATTTGCTGATCTCGAAGACAATTATTTAAATCATCTACATTTTGATACACGGCCTTTTTTTAAATCATAGAGTAATAAGGAAAGTACAAAAAACTATTGAATTTTGGGGCGCGCGGGTGTGAAACGAGTGCGCGTGTTGTTCCTCCAAGGTCGCTGGCGTATATCGTTGCCTTAAAACAGGTTTAAAAAATGTGCTTTCTATAAAATTGTTAGTCTTCAAAAAGTCAAAAGTCATTGCAAAGGTCATGAAACTGTAATCTAGTACTTGTTCTTGTGAAATCCAAGTCTTCCGACCATAAACCTGATAAATGAAATCGATAAAAATTGTATCATTCTAATACCGATAATCGCGATTATAAACAACAAAATTATAAGTAAATCGACTTTTCGTTCAAGATTTATTCGATTACTGAGAATATAGTTTTATCAATGTATCTTCAGAGTTAATAAAGTTATCGAATGGGATCTTATCGACTTATAGCATGCTCACTGACTAATCATTATATTTAAATAACGTTTAATATTAGGTATATCACTTCCCTTGTGCGCATTTGTTTGAAAAATCATAACATACAACGTGACAGCTGATTAAATATTTCTCGCTAATCCAAAATATATCCTGAAAAATTAAAACAAAAAAGCGGCTTGAGGGCCAATTCTACTAATTTTTAAGCAACATTCGCATTCGCTTGTCTCAGTCGCAATCTGTCAAGAAACAAGCCTTGATTTCATTGATATATAAAAAAACCCAAGATACACACTCAGCATCTCAAAAACGTCCGCAAAAAACAAGCGCACAATGTATGATTGTGCGCTAGTTTCAAACAGTCTCGCATCATTCGCCATACTGCACTGCTTTGTAAAAACAACCTTAAGCGATCCGTGTAAGGTTGAAATTGCAAAAAAAAAAATGTGCGCTAGTTTCAAACAGTCGCGCATCACTCGCCATACTGCACTGCTTTGTAAAAACAACTTTAAGCGATCCGTGTAAGGTTGAATTTGCAAAAAAAAAATTGTTTATAGTATAACTACACACAACTCACACATGATACTTGATACATGTCAGTTTCGAGTGTTGCATTTGTTCGAGACTGTGCATCTTGTGTTTTTTATATATCAATGCTTGATTTCCATACATTTTTGACATATTGTGACTTGCGACAGAGGTGCGAACGCGAACGTTGCTTAAAAATGAGTAGAAATGGTACTCTGATACACGTCGCATTTATTTAAACGCAACCTGATTTTAACAAAGTAATTTCAAATTTCAACGAGGCCTGCCAAAACACCCTTCCCGGAATAAAACCTGTAACCCAGCGTACGAGTAGATTAGCCACAGCGGCGTACAGAAACAATATAAATGAAAACCATGAACTTAACTCAATTAAAAGAAGAAAACAATCGAGAACAAATGAAAACAAATAAGTCATTATTTAATTAGCCAGGGTACCTATAGAAAATTATATTTATTATGTAATAGAATTCTTAAACAAAGAGTTGTTGTTTTGATTCAAATCATAGTTAAAATCAAACATACAGTAGCGTTATCTTCCAGATTATTACCCATGACTGCTACTGTTTGCGTTATTTGAATATCCGCTCTATGATATTATAATCCTTAAAGCGTATCTAGATCTAACGATATTTTATTTATAACTAGCTCTTGCCAGGCTTCGCCCGCGTGAAAGTTGAAAAATATGCCAAGGGAGTAGTACCGGGATGAAAAGTATCCTATGTCCTATTCCGGGACATGGTCTACTCGTGTGCCAAGCCCCTATAGCTGTTAAGACATAAAAAGGTAACAGACAGACACAGTCTATCACATTTTATAATATTAGTAGTTTGGATTATGTATTTTGTACCGTGATTGATTTACGATTGCGACAATAGATTTCCACAACGCGTTGTGGAAATGACGAAACACCATGTCGCGTTCTGAGCCGTTACTGATACAACCACGTCGCGAAATTAGTATGTAGTACAGACATAACTTTGACATTATCATCACCTCAAACCTAAGTACGACGACGGAGCCACGCACTGTCTGCAGGGTTTAAGGAAATCTAACATGAATGGTATGACGGGAGCTATGTTCGCCCTCAAACCTAACTTTTTTTTTGGAATGCAATTGCTTCAGTTACGGCTCAGACCGCGACATGGAAATTCTTCTTTTCCACAAAGCATTGTGGCCGTTTTCTCATGGGCCACGACGTGAAATGCGCGATGTGGCCATTTGTAAAAAGTCACAACGCGTTTTAAAGTGTTTTTTTAGGGTTCCGTACCCAAAGGATAACAACGGAACCCTATTACTAAGCCTCCGCTATCCGTCCGTCCGTCTATCTGTCAGCGGGCTATATCTTAAGAAACGTAATATGTAGACAGTTGAAATTTTTACAGACGGTGTATTTCATAACGTTACTGACTAACAAATAATAAAAATTAAATATAAATAAAAAATAAAGGGGCTCCCATACAAGAAACTTGCTATGTTCGATTTATGGCAGGTACGGAGCCCTTCGTGTGCGAGTCCGACTCGCACTTAGCCGATTTTTTTATTATTGAGCATTTTCGATCTTCGGGCACAAAATTCATAATTATGGAAAACCACTAGCGACCTGCTCCGAATTCGCACGGGTAATATTTACTAATGTGCGCCCGAAAATCACTTTTTTGACACTTGCACGAACATCGACTTTTCGATTGCACGAACATACGACCGGTCCGATTTTGAAGATTTCTTTAGTTTTTTTAATTTGCCTCTGTCCCGAGAAGCAGGAAATAAATTATCGGAATAATTCACGGGAATAATTCGGAAACATTCAAAACATGTGTAGCAAATTCATCCATCTCTGACAGAAAAATAATACAGCAACAACGAACTCTGCGGCGGTACCAAATTCATCGGGACAGCTAGACACAAATTTTATTCCTATGTAATAAAACAGTGTATTTGAAACGATATTAATAAAATCAAGTACATCAAAAATTTATTAATATTAAAACTATCATTATCGTAATCTTATTAGAACGCAGGTACCTACTGGTATAATAAAATACGTACGAGGTACGGCTGGGTATTTCGCACTTTTCACCTAATCAGCGATTAAAACTATCACAAATTATTTTTTATGGAAGTATTTATGGGCAGGTATGGCAATATCGACCAACCTTTTATTGATAGTAACTTCCGCTGTTAGTTTAAAGTCCTAAATGATGCAGGTATTGCAAGTTATATCAATCAATATACCTACAGGTTGTTTTTTTTTTTTAAGTGTGTCTGAGTGGCCAAATCTGAAACTATGAGGAATATTGAAAAACACTGAAACGAATCTCGAGCCCGATTTTGATGAAAACTTAAACTGCATTAAAAATACATAATCTGTGAAAATTTCAACTTTCAACCTATTGCGGTTCTTGAGATACACCCCACTGACGACGACAGAGATAGACGGACGGACAGACGGACGGACAGCGGAGGCAAAGTAATAGAGCTCCGTTGGTTATCCTGGATATGAATACCATTAATTAATTATTAGATTTTTCATAAATCCAATAATGCAGTTTCAGTTTTCATCAAAATCGAACTCGAAGACTCCTTTCAGTGTTTTTCGATATTCCTCATAAGTTTTTGATTTGGTCATCTAAGTCATACTTTTAAAAAATCACCTATACATATATAAAACTCTTCCGTTACTGACTGACAGACAGACAACGCACAGTCGAAACTGTTAGTCGTAGAAATCTGAAATTTGGCATGTAGATTCCGTTGGGTGTGTAGGGGACCACCAATAAGAAGAGTTTCGAAATTTCTACGGGAACGGGAAAAATCACGTACGAAGTCGCGGGCAAAAAATAATAAGGTTCATACTAAATACTATTTTGTAATTTACCAACCATAGCAATCTACCTACATTTATGTGTGTAAGTTTACTTTCTTGTTAAAAGTGGGTTCAAAATTTTCCTATGTCCTGTCTAGATAAACTTAAAAAATAGGCTAACAAAATATACCGAAGGCTTTGGCACGCCACCGGAAGTGCTGGTGACGTGACGCGCGGGCGCCACCTACATCCGGCCGCCTGACACGCTTCGAATTCATCGGATTACCTCTCAAACAAACCCCTCGGTGATTTATGGATTTTCGTTCAAAATTACAGAAGCGGTCATGTCCTATTATTATGAAGGTATAGTGGGTATATCAAGTTGTGTTGTGTTTGTATTCGAAGTTGATGTTGCAATTTATAGACAGGTCTATTGAATGCTGGTCAATAAACAGGGCACACCCACCTAAAGTCATATTTTATGAACGATCCGCAAGGGAAGCAACCAAATTTCTTGCGCCATCATTAATTGATAGTCGTGGTGATATTATACTTTTATGCCCTTTGGCGGCGGCATACTTATAGTAAGATACATAACATATGGAAAAAAAATAACCAGATAATGTGTCGTTAGTTTGGTATCATAAATTATATTATTGCTCACAGCGACTATGAATGAATAAAAGATAAATAAATGAGACCATAAATAAATAAAATGCCATGACATTCTCTGAAATATAGAATTACAGTAACATAATTGTGTCTCAATGTTTGATTGTAGAAAACTTAAGTACTGTTAACGATAACCTATGCGTATATTTTTGTTTTTTTGTGTAATTAAAAAAAAAGTGTAATTACCAAAAGATATACATAATTAAATTAGACAAATTCATCCAAAAAATATCACATAGTTTAAAATAACCGGCAATCAATTTCTGAGCATTAAAATCTAGTGAAAGAAAGTTTTGGAAGGGGAAAGAGGAGACCTTTGCCCAGTATTGGGACACCAGTATAGACCACCAGTGTTGACTAACGACAAAAATCTTGCGCATGCTGCAGTACCTACAGCAACCTTTTAATTGAATAACTATTTATTTTTAGAAACAACACAGTCAAAAACATTCCAGTAAGGAATGTTTTTACCAGGGTTGCTAGATTTAATCAATGATCCAAATCTAACGATATTAATCAACGATCGCAATCAGAAATAATTTTATCTAATATTGAAATCAGAAAACCCAGAAGCAGGATACAAAATATCACGAAATCAGCTTACTTTTTTTTCTTTTAATGAATTGGGAACATTAATATTTCTATTTTTGCTTTAATTTTAAAGAAATCCATCTGGAATAGGCCAATCCATCTCCATCTAGAATATCAATAACAGTATAGTTACATCTACCATGAACCAGGTATCTTCTTACTCTCACATAGCTAATTGTAAGAAAGGGGCTAAGCAGAAATCCTTGAAATTATTCCATCAGAATATTCAAGGGTTTTTTTCAAAATGGCTGGAAATAGAGTTGTTTTTAGAAAAAATTATGTTTGACATACTTTGTTTCACTGAGCACTGGTTAAAGGATTTTAATTATTTGAACTATATATATTTTAACGTAGCGTACGTTAAAATAAACGGTGTAAATTCGTCGGGATAAAACGTGAAAATTGGCGTCCCCCAGGACTCGATTTTGGGTCCTTTCTTATTTTTGGTATATATCAATGATTTACCCTATTTATTGCAACAAAAACTTGACATGGTGTTGTTTGCCGACACTACCTCTTTAATTTTTAAGATAAATAGACGAGCGGACAATGTTGATGTCATCAATGACGCTCTAGTGCAAGGCCAAAATTGGTTCACGGCGAATAATTTGGTTCTAAATGATAAGAAATCGAAATGCATTAGATTTGCCTTACCAAATGTCAAAAGCAGTGATCGTGACATAGCATTGAACAGGAAAAAACTAGAATTTGTCAATAAAACGGTTTTCCTAGGAATTACGCTTGACCCAAGGCTACAATGGGGCCCTCATATAACATCTCTTTCAGGACGGCTAAGTTCAGCAGCTTATGCTGTTAGGAAAATCCGACAATTAACGGATGTCGATACCGCGAGACTCGTCTTTTTTAGTTACTTTCACAGTATCATGTCTTACGGTATTTTACTATGAGGACGGGCTACAGATATCGAGTCTATTTTTATTTTGTAGAAAAGAGCCATCAAAGCGATATACAAAATCCGCCGGCACGATTCTCTAAGGGAACTGTTTAAGAATATTAACATCATGACGGTACCTTGCCAACATTTAAGAAAACATCATGTCAAAAAGAATTTACATCTTTTTAGTAAAAGAGGCGACAGACATAATTATGATACTAGAAATAGGGACCAATTAGTTCAACCAGGTTTCAGACTGGCTAAAGTAGCTTCATCTTTCATGGGGTACTGTTTAAAATGTTATAATAAGATACCTCCCCATATATTAGAACGAAATGAGACAAAATTTAAATCTTATATTAAACGCACACTATGGAGGCAAGCATATTATAAGTTGGGGGATTATATTGAAGATAAAAATGCATGGCTGAATATGCTGGTTCTGCTCCACAGCCACTAGGGCGCACAAACTAATCTGTTAGCATATGAAAACATTGTTGGGCCGGCTGAAGAGAGCAAGAAAGCTATATTTGCATTGTATAAACTCAATTAATTTAGCATTGTATAATTCCATCCATTAACGGCACATGTGTGAGTACTGTGTACCACTTAAACTATAGCTATCAGTTTTAGGTTTGTTTTTGACTTGAATGTACCCTGGTGGTTGGGAGAGACATGCTCACTCAAAAGTCTAGCTGATGGTGGCGTATGCCTTGGATCATTTGGCTCCCTTCAAAATGGTTGAGCCGAATGGTGCTAGCGAATGCGTCATGTTCGCGAACGGGCGCCGTCAGTTGGGACAGGTCATTTCTCAGCTGCCATGGTTTATTTTAATTATTTCTTTGAATTGTTCCATTTTTCTCCGGAAGCTTTTATCCTGCTCGTATTTTACATCGTTCACATGTATGTATAATTTCAACATGATGTAAACAAAACTTTGTAACAATTTATTATTTTTAAAAGAGTGTCCGAGGAGTTTCTTGCACGTTCTTCTCCATAGAATCTACGCTTTGGAACGTGCAAATAGCTTCATCTTTTTGGACCGACCGACCTTGACAATTGAAAAGTGCCTGTAAATGGTTTAATTGAATTAAATGCTTTGAGTTTGACCACCACATAAATAAGAAATGAAAACGCTTTAATTGATTTCATCCTACCAAATACTGTCTGACTTGATAGCTTTCGTTATTTGCACCTAGTAAATGAACTATATCCAAATGACAGCCGTGTGATGGATCTCACTCGTACTGTAAAACATACATAAGTATCAGTACGCAGACTTAAAAAAAAAATTGTAATAGTGGCTATATATGTATTATAATAGGGTACACTACGTTAATACGAAAAACTTTATTCCGACAGTCACAAATACGAATTTCAAAATACCGATTTTCATAATTCTGAATGGTTCAAAATTCCTAATATAACTCCGATTTTTCATTCATCTTTTTTTTATAATTCCGACATATCAATATTCCTAATGTTTATAATTACTATTATTAAAATACCGAGTTTCAATAGATCGAAAAACAAAAAGACCGACTTAATGATAATTCGAACATCAAAAATACGAATTCCGATAGTTAAAATACCTATTAATTAGAATTCGGAAAAAAAAGGCTTTGAAAAATGAATAGCAAGCAAAATGGTTGTACGTTGTTGTTATAGAAAATAGTTTAATAGAATTTCGTTTCACATAAAATTTTACTCGTGTTATCATTTCATAGAATACTCAAATACGCAGAATACTCACTATGAATAAATTTAAATCATAGATTTTTGTTACAAATAAACTTTGTTTCGATATTCATTATATCATAGAATAACAAATCAAATATTCTTTGTCCTCATATTGATTAGTTAATATAAAGCTTGTTACCAAGGAAAACATTTTATCAAGTGACAGTTTCTAAACATTTCAATTCCCCCCTTTGTCAATGTGCATACCCTCCTATACCGCGTTCATAAAAACAACGCGGGTAAATTCTAGTCAAGCCAAAACTTTTCATTCGGGCCCAGTCGACGGAGCCCCTCGAAGCGATGGTGGCGGGAAATGGCGATGGGAATAAAAAACAAAACTATGCAAACATACAAACAAGCATACACCATGCATGCAGCAAGCATGCAGCATGCAAGCAAGCATGCAGCAAGCATACAGCATGCAACATGCAGCATACGAGCAAGCATGCAACATGCAGCAGGCATGGTTTTTGTCACGGCTCCGGCGCTGCGGGGCTTCGGCGATCCCACGCGGACTTATCGTCGCAGATGGTTTTATTTATAACACCTGCTCCTCAGCTCGCGGGCCGCCTCGCCCCTCCGCGCCTTCGCGGGCTTAAATTATACTCTAGGGGTAGAGCAGACAAGACTACGTGGGGTCGGTTTTACAGCGATTCGTTTCTGTCACTAAGTTCTGTAGCACAAAATATTGACTTTTTAAGACGTATTTTAATTTTAAAGTAGGGTAAAAAATGCTATTTTATAAAAATGGCACTGCCTAGTAAAATTATTCCAAAAAAAATCTGCCATCTTCAAAGCATACCATTGTAAATTCGGACATATAAAACAATAATATTAAGTATTGATTACATTTTCATTGAAATACAATACCATAGAAAAATATAACGAACAAATAATATTCGTTAAAAAATAATTCTACTGTTTGATAAGTTTGTTAAATAAAAAATGTGAATAGAAATTCATTGAATTGTGTTTCTGTGAAATATGTTTCATTCAAGTAAATAGTTGTTGAAACAAAAATATTTGACATAAAATTATAAGGATCAAATACTATGTGAAACATTTTCTGCGAAATGAAATTCTATCAAATTTCTGTCTGCGAAACAAGGGAACACCAAGCCAAATAAACACAATTGCTCATCAGAACAAAGTGTAATATTACATGAACATGTTGCAGCATACAAGCAAGCAAACAAGCAAGCAGGCAAGCATGCAGCATGCAAGCATGCAAGAAAGCAAGCAAACAGCATGCAAGAAGGCATTCAGCAAGCAATCATTGTGCAAGCAAGCATGCAGTATGCAAGCGAGCATGCATCAAGCAGCAGGCATGGTTTGCGGGGCTCTGGCGGTCCCCTCATCCGCGGCGGCGGGCGTTACAACACCTGCTCCTCAGTTCGCGGGCCGCCTCGCCCCTCTGCGCCTACGCGGGCCTAAATTACACTCTAGGGGTAGGGCAGACAAGACTACGTGGAGTCAGTTTTAAAGCGATTTGTTTCTGTCACTTACTTTTGTAGCAAAACTTATTGACTGTTTAATACAATATTTTAAATTAAGATTCAAAATGCTTAAAAATATTCGTTTGGTATATTAAACAGAACTTTTGACCATAGTTATTTCGAAAATAGTTAAAATATATTTGAATATTAAAATATGTAACTAACTGAATATTATTGAAACTAAATCAGAATCTCTTAGCAGCATGTTCGAGGAATTGAAAATCGGAATTTCGTTTTTCGGACCGAAAACCCATCGAGCATTTGATTCTTCGGACGTATGAAAATCGGAAAACAAACAAATCGCATTTACGACTTTCGGTGAAATAAGTTTCGTGATTTTTAATAATAGACATTATAAATCTTAGGTATTATGAAATTCGCACTTTTGAAAATCGGAATATCGAAATTCGGAATAAAATATTTCGGAGTATTTGGGTGTTCCCATTATAATAATAGTGGCTTTTACTATAGATAGGCATACGTTTGACCACTATCTCACCTGATGATAAGCGATGATGCGGTCGAAGATGGAGCACGTTTGCCTAGAAGCAACCTATTTACTCTTGTCTTAAAGACTCCCAAGTTGTAGCTATCTGGAAACACAGACTCCGGCAGGGAATTCCACACCTTAGCTGTACGCACTATGAATGTGTTCCCAAAACGTTTTGTGCGTGTGGGTGAGATGTACACCATGTACCGGTGGCGCATTGCCGTTTCGGCTTTGGCACCTAATACCTAGAAATCGACCTAAATTACCACATTTGCGTATGTTAATAAAACATACTAACACTAGTTACTCTATACCAAACATTTTGTTGGTGAGATAATAAGAGAGGTCGGGCAGCTCTGCGATTTTAGTCCATTAAGTATGTTTCTATTGGCATAATTATAATCAAAATTTCACAAAACAATTCTCAACGGTGTCCGTAATTTTAATTTAGTTTCAGTCGAATATATGCATTATTTAAAACACAGAAAGTTAATTCACGTCTCTGATGATTCATAGGCGAACGATGTTTGGACGCATAGCAATATCCTTTAGTCGTACATTAAAGTAATGCCTTATTCTAGTAGGCCGATTCTACAGAAAGGATAGGATAGGATTAAAAAAAAAACACCACAACTTACCACACCAGCGACTTTCGCTGGTGTGGTAAGTTGTGGTGTTTTTTTAAGTACGCGCATATCCCGTTTTTTCCCGTTCCCGTAGGAATTTCGGGTAATCCTTTCTAGTGCACCCCTACACTCCCCAAGGAACCTTAAGCTTATTGCGACCAGTATTTTTAGCTATGCATAGGCTTTATCTGGATGAAATTTCATCCAGAACTGTTAAGCCGTTCTGCCGTGATTGAGTAACAAACTTCCATATATCCAAACTTACGCATTTACAATAACTTAAAAATCTAAGAATTTCCTGTTTACAGTTTCCTCAAAATAATTCCTGCAATCGGAAAACCAAAATACGCACATCTTACGAGAAATCAATCACTGGCAATCGCAATTAAAGCTTTGTTGATTTTCCCAGTGTTTACCCAGAATTCACAGATTAAAATCGGGTGCTTGCTGTCACACTTTATGTTATCTATGTATGTTGTTCTAAAACAAATAACAATAAAGAATAATTTGCATGTTATTAACTAACTTAAAAATGTCATCGTGTCTGTCAGTTTGTGGAAGCACTAGAATTTTCGGGAAGTTTATCTGATAGGCACGTACTACCAGTATATTTTTTTTCCGTCAAACACTATCAGTGTGTGGTACATAGCAGCGTTGCCGTCGATAAATATGTATGAATAAAAAGAGGCACATTTAAACTTTTCCAATTTCCTTTCATGGCGGTAAAAGACTAATTCTCATAGTAAGTGTACTAGGATTTTGGTTAATAAGCACAAGTCGCAAACAAAGCCGCGAAACAAACGGCTGGTCGAAGATAAAAAGAAAACAATTGCACTTTATCAATTTGCCGGATAGGTATAATAATATAATCTTATCCACGATAACTTTAATATTCCTATAATTACTACACTTACACGACAGTAGGAAGTATCAGTTGTGTGTAAGTGTCTGAATATGGTGGAATATAACAAATGTTTATTTGTTTTGCTGTTAGCGATTTCGGCAATAAAATGTGAAAATTGCGTGACATACGATTTTGGATCAAATTTTTATGACAGCTTCAATAATGGCAACTCTTTGTGTGAGGGTATGGCTTCCTGGAAACTGGGGAACTACAGTTCTCTTGGCATCAACAGACCTAACGAAGAAACCGATTTGTTCATAAGTCCTGATGAGAACCTGAGCTGCGTATCGTCGTACGGCTTCGAGATGAGGTCGACCGGTATTGTGGAGGTTTACGTTTACATGGAGTCGACATCGCAGCGGGATCAGATCGTTGTGCTTGCTAACGAGGTCTCGAGCAGTGGGAACAATGTCGTCACGGGCACGGCTATGCTGACGCCCCTCAGCACCAATTACTTTAATGGATGGCACGTTCTAAGAATAAATTTGTTCGGCACCGGGATTTTTAGTGGATATGTAAGTAACTTAGTTATAACTATTTTTTTCAGATGCAACAATTTTATTGGGACTATTTAAATTTCAATGCAACCTTTCTGACGATTTCTTATCGATAGAGTAGGTACATGATACAAGAAGGAAGGTCTTTAAATAGATTAAATGATTTAAAATGGGTTTTTGCTAACTTCTGTCAAATCTTTAAATATAATCCCTTAAATTGTATTTTAATATCTGTACACCTAAATATAAATACCTAATATTTTTGTTATCTTTAAATAATCTCTTAAGCATACTGGCATTCTTTTAACAGTGGATTAATACCGAGCCAAACATTGATAGAGGTAAAAGATAGGTCAAAGATGAATCAAAGTAGAATGACAATGACGAAACCTAGTCTGGGAACTGGTGATGAATACAACATGTCCAATGCCTACTGATCTTTGAATTAAGGGAAACGAACAATTAATAAGATAATCTAATCGTGCTTATAGTGTGCGCCCTTATCAGAATAATTTGTCAAACACTACGAAGTAGTCAAACAAATGACGTAATTGACACTTGTCTTACATTTAGTATTCTTAAACCACCTTAATTCATAGAGATATCTGAGTTATTCAGATTTTATATTTATCTTCCACCAATGCGTAGCTCTGCGAAATAAATGTATTTTGTACGCACTATAAAATTGTCACATAGCTTTACTATTAAAAATGGCTTTATCTAAGCATTACAATAATAAATATTTTATAACCTACCTATGAATAGTTCCTTAGATTACCAACGCTGATAACTCCTATTGACGTCATAAAAATAGAAAACAAACAAAACATTTACTTATAGTCATATAAAAGCTTCTTCAATTCTGCCTCCTTTACTATTTTAATGTATATACTGGAACTATCACTTTACAGTATGATGATAGAAAACATCTAATTTGTTGTATTTTTGCCCTATTTCAGGTGACATTCCTCGGAGTGGCATCAGCAGGTTCTAAAGTCATAATCGATTCCTTCCGATACATCCCGCCATTGTACGACGATGATTGTCACGTCTACGACGGAGAGTTTGTGACCTCCAGCCCAGTGGAACCAGAAGCAACAGAATCTGAGCACTGTATCGCTTACAATTTCGAATCAGACTTTGAAGCACTTTTCGACACTGACAGGGGCTTGTGCACGGGCTTTACTCGCTGGCAGCTTAACAAATACACTACTTTGCCAATAGATCACCCGAGTTCAGAAAGCCTTCAATTCATTTCTCCACAAGATTATATTAGTTGCGTTTCCTCATTTCCATTTGAAGCTAGTAACGGCGGTGTAGTGGAAGTAAACATATACATGGAATCCGCAGAACTCACTGATCAAATAACTGTGCTTGTAAATAAAATAGCAGCTGAAGCCAGTGATATGGTGATTGGAAGCGCAGGAATTTCACCTTTGGTTTCAAACTATGCTGACGGATGGCACGTCTTGAAAATTGTTCTATCAGGAAGCGACACATTTAATGGATACGTAAGTTTTTTTTTATTAGTGGTCCACTTCTGGTGTAGTTCCATAAAATCTGATTTACTTAGGCGAAAATCAGAAAATCTTTTTTTTTTTCAATCTTTAATACGTATTAAAAAATATGTAGGTAAATCTTATAAGATAGGAAGTCCCTAATTTAAAAAAAAGTGTCTATTCTATAAACAAAAGATGAAATTGAATTAAACGGATTGTTTTTTTTTTCAGATATCCTTCCTGGGTTCAGCATCGGCAGAATCGATTGTCCTTGTTGATTCCTTTAGATATATTCCACCAGCACTTGCAAACGAGGAGTGCAAAATTTATGAAGATGAAGTATTTGAAGCCACAACACCAGTTCCGGTCACAACTGTTGCCCCAATAGGCACTGGCAAAGAATGCGTCACTTATAATTTCGAAACCAACTTTGAAAATTCATTTGATACTAATAATGTGTTATGCAATGGATATTCTTCCTGGCACTTAGGGGATTACTATTCTCTTGCTATTGACACGATAGATCCTGACAGCAAAACTTTCATTGCCCCTAACGAAACTTCGAGCTGCGTTTCTTCGTTCGTCTTCAGGATGATGCCAGGAGGTGTTGTAGAAGTGAACGTTTTCATGAAATCAGCTTCAAATCTGGATTACATAATAGTTTTGGCTAAAAAAGTTGTGCCTTCTGGAGACGACACCGTGGCTGGATTCCAATTATATTACGCCTCTAACGATAACTTCGTTGAAGGATGGAACAAGTTGAAAGTTACCGTAACGGACTTATCAATTTTCGACGGCTATGTAAGTCTGACTTTTTTACGTCACCCTTAATAGTTATAGTTGCAATATTGCCATTAAACGTCTCTGCGACTGATATCACCTTGCATATTTCGTACAGCTTAAACCGATCTCTTACTTACTAAACTAGGCCGGATGTGAGTATAGCCCAGAAAAATATTCATAGTAATTACTAGTCTGTCCTAGCCTCCTATGTATTTTCACAGGCACTATGTTGAGAACAATAATAGAAATGCTGAGTACAATGTTCACAATTAAATCACGTACGAAGTCAGTTAATAAATTATACGTAATTATTGGCCCGCCCCAGCTTCGCCCGGATGACTATATTTTCCAATTTGGATCAGTCGTTACGAAGTTATGCGCGTACATACATTTCGGCGATTCATTTTTATTTATATAGATAGATAGATTCTTAAACTCAAAGGACAGCGCTTTTATTAAAGCGTTGGTTTCATGCTTTCACACGTTATATGCAAACATGTAACGTTTTCATTTTGATCACGTTTTTTGACACGTCGCTTATGGTAAAGAATTTGTAACTTCGATACTAAAACATAACGACTACTTATTATTGCTTCCTATCACGAATGTAAATATTTGTAATCAGATTAATGTCAGTTTCCAGAATAATAGTATGTCTATCATGTAATATTAACATTATGATTGTAAATAATTATATGACCGTGACTTGACGACACGGTTGGCGCAGTGGTTGAGCGATTGGCTGCTACGCTGCGTGTCGCGGGTTCGATTCCCGCACGGAACAAATATTTGTATGGCCTACAGATAGTTGTTCCGGGTCTGGCTGTGTGTCTATGTGTTTATATGTTTTTAAACGCACCCACGATACATGATAAATTCATAGTGTGGGGCAACTTTACAAAAAAAAAACTTACACATATCTAAAATTTTGAAGTTGCGCAAGTTCCGTAAGGAATTCAACAAAATTCAATCATTAATTCTCTTATCCATATTGGCACTATTATTACAATTAGATTGAGGCATTTGGTCCACCATGAAGATGGAATAATGTTTAACAATCTTGTGTTATTTGTTTTCAGATTACCCTGCTCGGTTCGACTGCAGAAGAGTCCATAGTTCTGATTGACTCGTTCAGCTACACGCCCCCTAACTCCGCAGACACCTGTGAAATCTATTGAAGACGAAGTTTCGGCTAAAGTGTTATCTGCCGTCATATTGTTGAAAGTAAGGCTGTCTCCACTGTAGATTACAAAATATAAGTATAAGTTAGAAGTATGGATTTCATCGGATTTGAAATGAATTTGGAACGTGGTTACTTCCAAAATTATTTTTGAGATGAGAGCCATAAGCTCCTTCTCTGACTAATTATAATAATAATGGTAACGTAACTAAAACCCACTCAGGGTCCAAAAATATTAGAAAAGACATAGCGGTAAGCCCAAGCGAAGGTGGTGGAGTGAGCTGGACTCCCACCACGATATACAACAATCGATGAGGATAACTAGATGAAGGAAAATAAGCTATTTATTAATGTTAACTGAATTTTTGTACAAACTTAATAAAATAAAATGATTTTAAAATAACATTTTGACTTTACTTTCAACAATAGGACGTATGATTCGAGGAACCTGAACCAACTACACATTAATGTGATTAGTTTCATCATATTAATTTCTCAAGCATTTTCTGATACAAAGAAAGCTGTTGTACAGAAACATTTTGTAATATGTATTATTACATTTGGTTAGAAATACAAATTGTAATAACACATATTTATTCTCCATATTGCCGTAAAAATGTCTGAAAAATCTTTAAGTCACGCGCAGAACAGCGAGACTAAAATATGTTTATTTTTGCATTTAATAAAATCAATTTATAAAACTGTTCTATTAATTTTATTGATACAAAACATATGTGGTGATAACGACCAGTAAGTAATTAACTTAAACAGACCTAGGTCCTTTTATATAACTAGGTGATTATCAAAAAATAATTGACTGCGTGAGAAATGGCATGACAAAAAAGGGATTGAATAATTGTGTGACAGTAGATAGATAGAAATACCATAATAATAATAAGATATTATACCTTGGTGATCGATTAATATTTAACTAGCTTTTGCCCGCAACTTTGTAAGCACATATCCTGTTTTTCCCGTTCCCGTAAGAATTTCTGGAAATCCTTTATTAGTGCCCTACACTCCCCAAGGAACATACATGCCAAATTTCACTCAATCAGTCGGTCATCATATCATCATCATCATATTAGCCGAAAGACGTCTACTGCTGGACATAGGCCTCCCCCAAGCGTCGCCATAACGACCGATTCTGTAATCAGTCGGTAACGGAAGTATTTAATATATATTGACTAATACATATCGCACTACTAGAACCTACATTCTTATCATTAAAAAAAATCAGATCCACTTTACAATTAAAACTCTATTGGATTAAGATCTCAGGTCCGCCCGACATTACTTGGTTTCTCGTGAACAAAATTTGTGGGAAAGAGTAGTGTTAGTAAATACTAAAAGTAGACATTTATTTCCCTAACGCATTATGCAATAGGTATCAGTTGTACATAGGATTGATTGAATGTGTTCAATTTAGCTCGATACCTTCATGTTGAGGAACGGAAGTTTTTATTGTAAACTTATTATTAGACACGCTAAGAAAAATTGTTGAAGTCATGTTGCAATTGTCATGTATCGTTAAGACAGTTTAGTGATTGATTTTCACAACAATTTGTGTTTTAGGAGTAAGAACTGAATCAATGCCGCCACAAGAAAAACCAACGGAGCAAATCTACATCGCAACAAAAATAACCGCGACGCCATCTATCCAACTAGCAGCGAACTACTAGGTTGAAATCCTGCATCGGGCAAGCAGAGTTTACCGTGCGATTTGAACATATACCATCAACCCAAATATCAACTATCGGGCAGTTGCCCAGCAGAAACAACAACTGTCTGGTAGGAGGATCCTCCCTTTCCAATGGGGGTTTGCGGGACTTTATTCCGCATACCTCCAAACTGGTGACCCTCGACAAAGAACGTCAGTGCAGCCTTCGTGCAATTACTTCAGCGTGACGTCATCATCACTTCTCATCGTGACCTCAAGCTATCGAGCAGCGAGTCCTACAGCCAGCTAGTACCCACGGCTTCTACGAGTATCCTGACCACTAGCATGCAGCAGCCGCGCATTCCTGGTCAGCATCCTCAGCCTCTACCCTCAACCTCACCAGCGACCCTGGCAAGCACACTGCACCTTCGGCCAGTCACATGAAGAGCCATGAAGAACCTCTCCTGGTCAACGCCAGCAATCACGCCACTGCGTCGCACTGCAACGCTGCCCCACATCCGACGCCCTGGTGCAAAAACGCAGAACTGTACCACGTCCGACTTACTGGAGCATAACACAGTGCTGTGCCAGATCCAGCAACTGGAGCATAGCAGCATCATCCCGACTCACTGGGATCTCATCACCCCGACTCACTGGGGCACCGCAGACAGTTCCGACTCACCGAGAACTCTGCGACTTCCGGTTTCGACGCACTGGAATCAACCTTCCACTGGCCTGGCAAGCATCTCAAGATGTATGGACGACTCATCCACTATCGACCTCCGGTCTCCGGAGGGGAGTGATGTAGCGGCATCAATGCTGCCACAAGAAAAACCAACGTAGCAAATCTACATTGTAACAAAAAGAACCGCGACGCCATCTATCCAACTAGCAGCGAACTACTAGGTTGATATCCTGCATCGCGCAAGCAGAATTACCGTGCGATTTGAACATACACATCAGCCCGAATATCAACTATCGGGCAGTAGCCAGCCAGGCACAACAGCCGCCTGGTCGGAGGATCCTCCCTTTACAACGGAGGTTTGCGGGACTTTTGCTCTGTTCCGCACACCTCCAAAAGTTTTCATACTTCATCAAAAAAAAATTCGATGGTTTCATTTTCAGATGAAAGACCAAACTACACATAATTTGCTTTGCTGTCTAAAAATAAAAACATTAAAGTCTTTGTGAAGTAGGATAGGAATATAATCTACACTAATATTACAAAGAGGAAAGATTTGTTTGTTCGTTTGTTTGTTTGAATTGAATAGGCTCCGAAACTACAAGACCGATTTCAAAAATTCTTTCACCATTAGAATCCTACATTATATCTGATGAACATGGGCTATAGAGAATTTTCAAAAAGTTAGGTTAGGTTAGTATCCATATCATATCATAGTCCGTATTAAAACTTCGATAATGTAACCCAAGGTGCGAAAAAAAAAAAAAATCCTTACATCGCGTACGCTGCGGAAACAATTGACAATAGAGCAAAGTGATGTACCACAGTTTTATAGAAGACATCAATATCCACAAAAAAATCAGCGAAGGTATATATGTAACTATTATGGTTAAGTCATAATAACCGGTTTTTGTTCAAATTATTCGATCAAAACCCGGGTGGAATGGAATAGTGGTGATTTTGGTATCATGATATTAATCCTTATCCATTTAAATGGTTTGGTAATTTAGGTTGGTTATGTATACGTAAATTACACTTCAAATAATGCAAATCGGACCTTTCGTTTAAAAGTTACGACAGGTATAAAAATACTCTTGCTTCGGGAGGTTTCTGTGTCGCATAGGCAGGGAGCCGGACGCTCGGTGTCACCACTGCGTCGACTGTCGGGAGGACACGGCGCGGCATACGCTGGCAGAGTGTGCCGCTTGGGAGGAGCCGCGTCGTGCCCTCATTTCTGTGGTAGGCAGTGACCTCTCGCTGCCAGCCGTAGTCCGTGCTATGGTTGACGGCGAGGAGTCCTGGGACGCGGTGGTCTCCTTCTGTGACATAGTCATCGCACAGAAGGAGGCTGCGGAAAGGGAGAGGGAGATCTCGACCTCTCTCCCGGCCCGCAGCAGGCGCACCGGGCGTCGGAGGAGGGCATACGCTGCCCTCTTCCGGCCCCCCTAACTAGGTCCAGGGGCGACGGACTTGGGGATGTCCGTCGTCCCCCATTCATCCGGACCCGAGGTGGCGGCGCGTGGTGTTCCCGTGCGCCCCTCTTTGACGTCGCGGGGGGAGTTAAACACCTCACTCCCCCCGCTGACCCGAGGTGGCCCGCAGAGGCGGGCCGGCACCAGCCGGGGATCACGGAAGTCGCATAAGATCCCACGATCCCCGGCGTAGGTGAGAGATGGAACACCGGGGTGGTTTTAGTCAGTAAGAGTCTGACAGACCCCTCTGCCCGCCCCAGGGAGGAGGACATCCATGAGGATTTCCCCCCGTTAAAAAAAAAAAAAAAAAGGTATAAAAATACTCTAAGTAAGAAAAATGTCGCGGTTTGAACGTTTAGTCTATTAATAAGTAATTTACACGTTAGCCTTTATAGAGGAAAGACTTTCAGAAGATGAAGTTCGTGGAGTACCTACTAAACCCGCGCGAACGAAGTCGCGGGCGAAATGCTAGTATAACATAAAGGCTTATGGAATAAAAAAATATCTAAAATGAAATGAAATCAACCTATAACTACCTACTAAAAACTTGTAAACCCGAGCACAAACACACAAGTGTGTGAAAATAAATAACTGTTGAAAATAACCCTGTTTTTTTAACCGAATTAAAAAAGAGGAGTTTATTGTCTATTGGGCACTCCGACACTCACTGTATATATTCTGCTCTTACTTAAGTAATTACAACAGATTCATTAGACATCCCCATATTTATTTCTTGTCACCAAAACAGCAAGGCAATGATGTCCCATACAAACAAGTTAGTCCTGCCAACATTTGCACTGGAGGGAGCTATAAATTCATACGGATTTGGGGGACGCAAGCGTTAACTGCGCGCAGGCAATAACCTGTCACCTTTGCTTGATTTACGCAATAGTGACGTCATGGGAGGTTTTTCTTGGAAACGGATAAGGCAGCGGTATCTTTCAGTTTTTGTGATTAATTGATTTAACACGTGCGTTATTTTGATGATTATCAACATTGGTATTAAGTCTATGTATTCAATCATGTGGACTTCAAGTTTGTCAAACAAAGTGCTATGAAGCGCAGTACAAGTCCTTTCGATTCATATCTCCTTAATTATTTTCACAACAGTTCAAATAAGACAAGCAGGATACGTTAATAGCCGATGACAAAGATTAATCAGCCGTCTTTGTCCAGTCGCCATTACTATTATCTGGGTTATACCTATACGAGCAACCTGTACTTTTCATAAGGTGGAAATTTAATTAAAAAAACTCCAATTTTATTCAAATCGACTGTCTTAAAATGTTTTGTAGGTAACTAGCGTACCGCTCACGTTTTTACCTGTGTCGACAAAGATAGAAGCAATGATATCAAAGTGGTTCAATAACCACTGCCTACATGTTTATGATTGGTTGTCACGGCCTGTACGCAATCTATTACGATTAGATTGTACTCATAGTCCCAACCCCTTGTGTTTTAAATCTGACGTTTATGACGTCGATTAAATTAATTAGGTGCTTCAAAATTCAATAGGTTAAAATAGCTGAAAAATTACATAAGCCAGGAAATCCAGCAGATACAGATTCAATAATATTTTCTATTAAGGACTAAGGACTAACCCCTAGTTTCAAGTCATGTCCTCCAATTCGGCTCCACTTTGATCAGCAACTTAATCAAAGGTTTTTACCGTTGCCATGGCAACTGAGTCGAGAGGAGGCCCTTCAAACTGACTTGGACTATGCGCCTTACGTAAGAAGTGGTACCGAACTGATCGAGTCATCATCATCATCATAACAGCCGAAAGACGTCCACTGCTGGACATAGGCATACCCCAAAGGGGGGGGGGGGGGGTTGCCACGCCACGCTTGGCACGCGGGTTGGCGATCGCAGTGTATGGTGTTGAGTTTTACAGAGAACGCTGCAGCCCATTCTCTGGCAAGTCCCTTAGTCGCTGTTACGACACCCTCGGGAAGTGATGGGATGGTATTATTCTTTTACGGCGTCGAGTAGTCCACACTATTCGTGCACTCGACCAGAATCGATAGATGACATCTATTAAAGTGCGATTGAATGGACAGTGGAAGATATACCTACATAACTAGTAGGTAGGTACCTAACGATCAATGACATCCACTCGGCAATAAAGCCACCTATTGTGACGATAAACGGTAGGGACACCGTTTAGAAATTAATCCAATTTTAGGTAATTAAGAACAGCCGGTCGATTCTGTAAACAAGTCAAAGTGAAGGCTTGGGTGAAGTGGTCACGAGGTGAACTGTCATTCCATCTTGAATACTTGGATTGATAGCTCACTTTGTGATCACTTGACCCAAACCTTCACTTCCACATGTTTACAGAATCAAACTGCAGTAAGCAAGCACCTTTACTAAAATAGACAATGGAATTTAATATTTTTGTAATTGAAACACACCTGAATATACTAAGCCCGTTTATAATCTACTGTTAAACCTGATAGGTCTAAATTGCGATTCGATAATGAAAATCTAAGAAATAGTTAATCCCTACAGATAATACAATGCGGGCATAGCTTTGGTGGGCCCTTATCAGATAAGCAGTCAATAGTGTACATGTTCATTGATGTTAGGAATGGAAAAGACATGCGAAATTAGTCAAATATAATAGGACATTTAATGCCATACCATACTTAAGTTATAGTTAAGATGACTGTAAATTCAATTAAAGTCCATTTCTTTTTTCTAAAACTAAATTTGAAACAGCTGTAAAATAGGCTGCCTAGATACCTGCGCCGATTTTTTTTTTTTATAAATAGCCTTTACTAAATATGAATTGCGCTAATCAGTTGTTAAAAAGGTTTTAACCTATTCATGTGTTTAGCGTACGAGACTCGAAAAAAAATAGGTTCCTTGTTTACTACCTAATTATATTGATTGACAAAGCGGCTGTGACAAATGAACAGACACACAAGTGACCTATTTCCATTTTTCACATGGAAGTTCGGAAATCTAAAAATAGTCGGATAATCGCATTGTCGCGACGCGCCTGCTTTCGAGAGCCTTGATGCGGATATTTAGCTATACGTCAACGATTAAATCAAATCTGTCTCTTATTCATTTAACAAAAATGACTTAAAAGAAAACAGTAACTAATAAATCTGTGATGTTAAACGACACTTTAATATTGGATGGCTTTCAGCTGCTTCCAGGCGGAAAGTCCAATTCTTTCGTTTAGACACAAAGAGCACAGTGTGACAGCCTTTGTGTTACTGTTTAGGGGACATAGTACACCGCAATGCGGAAATACAATAAAATTTAATACAATTCCCAACGTCTTTGGCTTGACCTGAAACCGTAACACCGTTATTATTAGTATAAATATGTGGTTTAAATCATTCGTAGAAACTTTATGAAATCACAAACGATTAGGAAATCATGCTTTTAGTTATTCACTGTCTTCCAGCTTTAAAGTAATTTTTAAACTAATCTAATTCTACTTTTACACACTTTAGCAATAAATCCCCTAGCACCAAAATTTTAACAAAGGTTAGGTACCATATTTATACATATATGGTACCTAAACAGGTAAGACGATCATTTTATTATGTTGGTGGATACGTATTTTAACAATGAGAGGCACTTGCAAGACAGCAAGACGAAGACTACCTACATTTCTATGTAATCTTTACCCGTCTGTATAATCAATCCATGAACTTCGAAACGCAGGGAAGTTTGTCTGGGAACTCAGCACCGCCAATCAAGCTCTATTCTAATTCTAATTCGACGAGGGTGGGCGTCAACGTCGGCTGAACTTCCACGTCAGGTGTTACACTTTAGTTTGCACCTAACTGTTACAGTTTATATTGGTTTGGTGTTACCACAAACACTATCCGGTCGAAACGTAGTTTGTTCTAAGTGACAGTTGTTTATTGTTAGTCAGCTCTTATTTGTTTGCTCAATTTTTTTTGTCTGATTCGTATTCTTAGGCATACTCGTTTTATTAGGTGATCTTAACCTGCTCAGTGCTCCGACATCAACAAGGACGATGTATTTCAATAATCGGATATTATTGTGAGGAAATGTTATTATTCTGTAACAGACTTTTTAGCTGATAAATTACTTAGTTATAAATTAATTTAAACCTTGTTTTTATAATGTTGCGTTACTTATCATGAATTTTTGCATGCCTTAAAGGTAGAATGTACAAGGAACCCTAATATTTGTAACATCTTATGTATAATGTACCTACATTCTTTGCAAATAAAAATCATTCTATTCTATTCTAATAAAAATGGCGCATTGACAGCTTTTGGATAGAAAATATGTCAATTACTCATATTTTATTCTTCAGTTAAAAATATTTTTTCTAACATGATAAATGATGATTTATCGATAGTCAGCTTAATTTTACTATAGTTCGGGTTAGGGATGCCCAAACCAAACAATAGTGCTATTGCACTACTACTGCTATGGAACTTTTAGCTACGTACCCTTACAATGATATTCAACTATGTACACATTTTTTTTCCCACGTCCTTGTGTCACTGCGGGGTGCCAACTGAAAACCAGTGCTGGGTGTCTGATGCCACGCAAATGCTGGGATGGACACCCTTTTGGTATGCCTACGCTCAGCGCAATGTAATATTATTCGTCTCTTTTATTTACTATGTGTTTGTTGCTGTTGTATCTGTGTCGAATAAATGTTTTCAATTGTGTTCTTTACTTTACATATTACAAAATAAAAAAAAAACAAACGAATAGATTTAAACAACGAACCGCATTATTTAATTAGAAATATATTGTGTCATAGAGTCCCAATACAACGGATTGATTTCACAAATTAATGAGATATCCATCAATTCATCTAAGGGCCCGCCATCGATCAAACTGTTTGCTTAGGACCTGCTGGCACTTGCAAAACGAGACTAAAACGTTATTGAAATCGATCACTAGACCAGAATTAAATTGACCAGCGAAAAACTGGCAATCATTTCACGGAAATACCAAATTAATTTTAACTGAGAAATATAAATTATAGGCACATTCTAATGCACCTTTCGAAAGTACATACTCATTAAAGCATAGTCTTTTTCCAATCAACTGTAAAGTTCTCTCATTTATGTAAATGCAACTCCCAGTTTTCCAATACCAATCAGCTCAACCAATTCCTATTTACAACTAAGAGTGGCGAGCACATGGTGAAACCGATGTTGCGCAATTAATTATTTTTGTGGATTATTTTTTTGATTCCCAATGATTTATTTTTATACGCGTTTGTACATAATGTCGTAATTATTAGTCTAGTTGTTTGTCTATACTAATACTAATACTAATCTATACTAATATATAAAGCTGAAGAGTTTGTTTGTTTGTTTGTTTGCTTGAACGCGGTAATCTCAGGAACTACTGGTCCGATTTGAATTTTGAAATTTGAAATTTGATATATCATCACGCTAATACCAATAGGAGCGGAGCAGTATTGAAAATTGTGACGCAGACGAAGTTGCGCGGGTCAGCTAGTATCTAATATAAGTTGTTTTGGTGTACAATAAAGAAATATCTTTATTTTGGTATCGTTTTCCATTCTTACAATCATTATCATCGTCTGCCTAGTGCCTAGCCTCCTCGAAGTTATGTTGGGGTTGGCTTCCAGTCTTACCGAATATGCAAGTATTTTACATTGAGAGGCAGTCTATCTGACCTCAGCATTCCAGTTACTGAATGATTGCGATCCAGATTATTTCAAGTATATTGCAATCACGATCGAGATTGACCTTGGATGCAATAATGTAAAAAAAGCTTTAAGAGTCCGTGCATAAAACTGACTCGCGCAAGATTAGGCATATTCATGTTTGTGTGCACGTTTACGCACACACGGCTGCGCGTAAAGCTGAGATCGCGTTAACAATTTTGATCCTTTAGTTGGCAATTAAAATATTTTAATAGCGTTTGGTAAAATGCGTTTTGATTTTTGTTATTTATTAGTAAGGTATATTTGGTAAGTTTATCTACATTCAAAATGGTAAGTTAATATGGCAATAGGCTGAAACCAGAAATAGTGAACTGTAATTTATTGACAATGTCTCATCTTTAGAAATGTAATAACATGTTTTGCTTATACACGCTTAATATTTATTTGTTAAAACTTTATGCACAAGTAAAAAAAAACTGGCCAAGTGCGAGTCGGACTCGCGTGCAAAGAGTTCCGAACGATTTTTTTTTTAACATGTTATTTCAACACTATAGACTTTTATAAGTTTTTCTGTAATTTATAGGTTAACATTTATTATTTCAATTTTTTCCAAAATTTTAAGCACAGCAGTTTAGGAGACAAGTGTGGGAATGGTAATTTTTCGACTTATTTCTTGAACAACTTCAAAGCCATTTATTTTAAAATTATGAAAAAAAATATAATTTATATCCTCACAGTAAGCCCTTTCATTTGATATGTCACACGATATTGTAAAAAAAAAACTTTGTTTTTGAAATTTTCTAGTTTGACCCCTAAAAGTGACCTCCATACTAAAAATTTAATGATTTACGTAACGCGTTTGTGTTTGAGTCACAGAAATCCATATGTGTACCAAATTTCAACAGAATCGGTCCAGTGGATCCAGAGAAAACTGGCTGTGACAGACGGACAGACAGATAGATAGACAGACAGACAGACACCCGAGTGATCCTATAAGGGTTCCGTTTTTGTTCGGAACCCTAAAAACACTGTATAAAGGCGGACTTAGGCATTTTCTACCAGTCGACTTTAGGGTGGTGCAGAGAGGTGCATATTATGGGAAAGAAAAAAAAGAAAGAAAGAAATAAAATTCACAACGTTAGGTATTAAGACAGAACGAAACCAAAGAATCAACGCTGTGATGATTCTACCAATTTCTTGCGAATGTGCTTACATGCCTTCAACTTAAAGGACAACCGACTGGTTGCCGTTCTGATGTTCAGAGAGAGCGCATTCCAAAGGAAGATCGCCTGGACGAAGAAAGAAGAGTGGATAAACCCAGAGCGGTGTGAAGGGCATCGTAGAAGACAATTATTGGTAGAGCGTTTACTGTAGGCAGAGCAAAGGAATTGAATTTGTGTAGTTATATAAGTGGGAGAAGAAGGATCATTAAGAAAAGAAAATATTTATTCGACACAGATCCATCTTGAAGACAATGATCTCCTCAGTGACCGTCAATATGGCTTTCGCCGGGGACGGTCAACTGGCGATCTTTTTGTGTATGTCACGCACTGTTGGGGCGAAGCCATCGAGAGACACAGCGAAGCACTTGCCGTGTCGCTTGACATCTCGAAGGCCTTTGACAGGATCTAGCACGCAGGTCTACTCAGCAAGCTTCCTGCTTATGGCATCCCAGCTGGTTTTTGTAGCTGGATATCAGACTTCCTAAGTGAACGGTCGATCCGAGTAGTCGTTGACGGCTGCTCCTCTGACCTCATGGCTATTGATGCCGGAGTTCCTCAGGGGTCTGCTCTCTCTGCAACTCTTTTCCTACTCCACATCAATGACCTACTTCAGCCTGGTCTTGTTGGGTACGCAGATGACAGTACGGTTTCAGAGAGATACTTGTCCAGCGCAACAACCAGCGGGGATGAAGTTCGTTCCTTGAGAGAGGCCACGGTAGAGCGGACAAATTTGACCTTAAGCCTTGTCTCCCAGTGGGGTGATGACAATCTGGTCACTTTTAACGCCACCAAAACACAGGCGTGTCGTTTTACCGAAAAAAGGAGTCGTTTTGACCATACTCCTACTTTTCGGGGTGCATCTGTTCTTGTAACTGATCGGCTCGAGCTCCTAGGCATGGAGTTGATATCCAGTCTCAACTTCGGCGCCACCATCGAGTACAAAGCACAAACTGCGGCCAAAAAACTGGGCATCCTAAATAGGGTGAAGCGATACTTCAGGCCTGGACAGCTTTTAACCCTATACAAATCACAAGCTCGATCCTGCATGGAGTATTGGAGCCACCTTTGGGATGGCTCAGCTAAGTATCAGCTTGCCGCGCTTGACTCGGTGGAACGCAGAGCTAAGAGGCTCATAGGTGACGTAAAACTGGTGGATGCCAAGCTACATAGCTTGGCTCATCGCCGTGAGGTTGCCTGCTTGTCGGTCTTCTACAGATTGTACTTCGGTGAGTGTACCCAAGAACTCCACGACCTCATTCCACCGGCCCCCTTCTACCATCGGACGTCCAGACGCACTGCATCTTACCATCCCTACCTTGTTGCTATTCCACCAACTCGCACTAAGCGTTTCCAAACGTCTTTTATAATGCGCACAGCAAAGGAATGGAACTCTCTGCTTGCGTCCGTGTTTCCGATCACTTACAACCCTAATCTCTTAAAAGTTAGAGTGCACAGGCTCCTTCTGGGTAAGCTCGCTCCATCGTAGACTTTGTCTCTGTCATCTCTGACCTAGACTAGAGTCAAGAGCAAACCCATCTCAAATAAAAAATAGTTTAAAAAAAACAGACAAAATGTACTACAAATTACAGAATAAAATTATACAATTGCGCTAAGCGTACTTATACCGAAAGTGTTACCATCTCAGCATTTGCTGGGCGTTAAATACACAGCGCTTATTGTCAGTTTGGATAAAGAGTATTTCTATTTTATCAATATACATACAATTCATTCGTTACTGAGTGATTGAGTGACTGACAGACATCGCACAGCCAAAACTACTGGTCGTACAAAGCTGTAGAAAAGTGTAGAGGAGCATTGAGAGGATTTTCCAACCCCTACGCGAACGGGAAAAACGGGATATGCGCGTACAAAGTAGCGGGTGAAAGCTAGTTCTATTCTATAAATCAAATCCAAAACTGGTTAATTAGTCACAAGGACAGCTGCAATCTACCAAAGTCAGGGAAAGGTAACAAAATTAAGTGTGAAAAATTAGAAAGGACTGATCCATTTTGGAACAAATGTATAAAAAAGAACTGTCTTTTTACAACACATGTGTCATATCTGAAATAGCTGATCCCGAAAGCTAGGTCCATAAATCTTAGAGACAACAAATATTGAAATTTGTTTTTGTTTACATTAACTGTATTCAAATCCAGGTCATAAAAATCCACGGGCCTTTTCTCAAATTTTGTCTTCCAAAAACTTTCTGATAACTCTTTTGACTTTCATTGTGTAATCAGAACCTGTCCATACTGCAAACAAACACACATCCTTTTATTTAATATGCAGTTAGCCTTGAATTTGGTACGTCGTGATTTTTACGAACTATCGTTTCCTCATTTTTGATTTACCAAAACGTTCGTTAGGTATACGAGATTTGTCGTAGAGCTCGATGCTGCGCTCGACGACGAATCTCGGTTACCTACCTCTTGCGCAAAAGATACAGATATCCACGCATGTGTTTTTCACGTAACATCCATTCGAACATATGTAATTCGGCAAAATTATACTTTTTCCACTTTTAGGTAACTACGGAAACCTAAAAACATAATCGACTTCCAAAAAAACACACTGAAAAGAGTGAAATAACATAAATTTCGGAAATCGGTGTTTCTGGTTTCTTTTTCTTCGGTTATCTTTTTTAACCGACTTCTTAAAAAAAAGGTTCTATGTATGTTGGGCTGCTTGTATTTTTTTATAGGTGTTCACCGATTTCTCCGCCAATTATGGACCGACTTTCAATTTTGTTTTATTCGATACTCCTGAGGTGGTCTCATTGTCACAAAGTTAGAATTTGATGATGGGATCCCAAGAACATCGAGAGCAACCCTCAAATTTTATAGGCAAATACAATGTTTTTCATATACTTTCTAACGCTATTCAGATATATTTTTTATATATATATATATTTTTTTTTTATTTATCTCATGCTTATGATGGACCCACCTGAGAAGTCTACCCATTCAAACAAAAAAAAAACGAATTGGTCCAGTTGAGAACCACCTCCTTTTTTGTAGTCGGTTAAAAATCGGTCGACTCCTCTTATTTGAAGTCGGTTAAAACACATAATTTACAGTTTTTAGGACATGATAAAAAAACACGGACTTGCACACTATACATAACGCAAACGGCTAAAATACAGAACCTCCTTTGTTGAAGTAGGTTCAAAATCCAAACTTCTTTTCTTAACACACAATGTATTTACAACTATATTTTTAATATCAGTACTGAAAACAAAATAAATACTCAACGGACCAAGTTGTAGTAGTCGAAGTATATTCTTGCTAAAATTCATACGTAGAGTTCGCGAGCTCCAGTGACAAGAAGCGATACGTCCTCCAGCTGCGCTAGCTGGGTTGACACTGAGGCGATCGATTTTGCGCGCATGTTACTATAGTATTTATTGAAATTTATTTTCTGTATCAAAATACTTTTTTTTGTAAAGTAAAACTTTGTTTTTACTATAAAATAACTCAAGATTATTATGTTATTTTTTAATTTCTTAAATATCCAGTTTAACATTAGAAAAAAAATATAAAAGTGGCTGAATTTTTCTGTAGAATGACGTAACGTCATCATTTTTTTCTGCTGATTTTTGTATGAGAATGGAAAAAAGTGACCAACACCAACGCAAAAGGGTTATATGCAGTTGTTACTTATATTTTTATATGGTCAAAATTTCTCGTTCTTTTTCCTGAAACGATGGTCAAACTTCACTCTGACATCATTTTTTTTTTAAATGGCATGGTTTACCATTAGTTATGAAGTTTTTTTTGTAAAAACCTTCAAGCCACATGCAAGATGAAGAGTTAAGCTACTCATAACGTGCACAGTTTTGCTAATATTATGTTACACATTATAACAATTGCTAATATTATGTTACACATTTTAACAAACGGAACAAAATTGACCGAAATCAGTCGTTTGGCAGGACGGACTCTTAACGAATCGATTTTAGACGTATTTTTCGGACCAAGCTAAAGACCTACGAGTACATTGTTTGACTCAACTTTCACATCTTTACAGCTAAAAAGTCCTAGCGCAAAAAGAAAACTTTTACACACAAATATTGCATAGTTTAGGGCCAAACAGTCCGTATATAAAAAGGCGTAACAATATGCAGTGTACTGGGGCGATCAATGCAAAACGGAATCCATTCCGAACGCGATCGTTACGTATCGGACGATCGTTCCGTGCGATTTACGATCAACGATAACGATACTTTCTCGTCTACATCGTTAAAGTACAGAGATAACATTTGTTTAACCCCGTGTGTTGGTTGTGCAGACATATACACGTGTTAGCTAATGCTAGAACCTTAGAGTCTGTATCTGGTTGACAAAGTACTAAAACCTATGAAATATATTAAAAAGATTTTTTTTTCATCATAGCGTCAAAAATGTCCAGAAACGGTACCACTAATAAAGTTGAATGGTGTACCGTTATCGAGTGCACTCTTTCAAGTACCTTGGAAATGTCTTGACCACTACCCTTAAGGACGATAACGACATTGAGAGAGAGCGAAAGGCGCTGTCAGTCAAAGCGAATATGATTGCCCGCAGGTTTAAGGTTTAAGCGTGCTTCTAGGGAAGCTAAAACAAAAACACTTTTAGAACCTTATGTTCCTCATTTTACACCTGTAGCCTGTGGGTACATTTTACGCAAAGATCGTACAAGTGCCCTTCGCGATCAGTATAACAATGCTTTCAGGGTGTTGATGGGACTGCCTCGCTTCCGTAGCGCATCAGGGATGTTTGCGCAAATGCGCGTTGATTGCTTTTATGTATTAATGCGTAAAAGATGTGCGTCCTTGGTGCGCAGGGTGCGAGCCAGTTCCAACAGCATCCTGGGCATGATTGCTGACAAACTGGACTGCCGTACTGTAAATCGTTGCTCCAGTGGGCATCAAAATAATCTCTGCTTCAGCTGAGATGCTGAAGCAGTGTTTATTTTGTTGTGTGTGTTCATGTAGTTGTTGTTATACTGTGTCACCAACATAGTTGTAAGTTTATTTATTGTTACTTACACTATATGAGTCATTTTTGCTCGCAATAAATAATTTAATAATAATTAATAATAACAGTTAAGGGCCAGCTCACACTGAGGCGAGACATACTATTGGCATGATGCGGAAGACTAATATAAAGAAAGACGTATGGAAGAAGACACGTTACATCGACCTCAAATCAATTGTAACAACGGCAAGAAAATGATAATGTTGGCAAGGTTCTTGAAACTTTTGACTTGACTTACAAATCGAATGCTTTTTATGACATATTAGTTTTTGCCCGCGACTTCGTACGCACCTATCCCGTTTTCGTATAGCCTTTCTCATGAATGTGGCTGTCATATAATAAAAAAAGAAATTTTCCAAATCCGACTGGTAGTTCCACAGGTTAGCGCGTTCAAACAAACAAACAAACAAGCTCTTCAGCTTTATAATATGCTATCTAATCTAAATATGTATAAAACGAAAAGTCACTCACTCATTCATCACGAAATCTCAAAAACTACTGAACCTACGAAGATGAAAAATGGCACAGATATAGATTTTGAATAGGAAACGCCTGCTAAGAAAGGATTTCAGGTAACTCCCTTCGCAAAAGGGTGAAAATTAAATAGGGGGTAGAAGTTTGTATGAAAAATCTAATTCCTTGGACCAAAACACTTGAAACTTAGTACGAGCCTAAGTAAGTTCTAAAGGTTGTCATCATTCTTTTTTCAGAACTTCTCCTTAAAGATGATTTAGGAGGTGTTAATGTTCGTATGGAATCTTAACACTGGGTCCGATAAAGTTGAAACTAATTAACAATCTTGATTAAAAAAAAATGAGATACGTGTTTTGTATTTCTCTAAAATCAACCCATGATGTTTTTTATGATGCATATTAGGTCTGCTTGCCTCAATTGTCTTGGAAATTGGTATTAATAATTTGAAAGTGGAATATCTGAAACGGATCTAACTATTTTTTCGTGATCAGGGGTTGATAATGAAAAAATCGTTAAATCCGTCCATCGGTGGAAAAAAGGGTAAAAACGAAATATATGAAAAAGCTCATTACCTTGACTTAGAAACTTTGCGCAAATTACTATGTAAAGAATAAAGATCGCAACTATTAATATTACGAGATTACCCTAAACCCTTCAAAGGGGGTGGGATGGGGGCTGTAGAATTTTGCAGAGGAAAGCACTAAATCGCGAAGCACTAAAGCACGAAGTCGCGGGCGAAGTGTATACTATCGATTAGTATAGATTGTATTATTATATAGATAGTTTAGATTTGCTTTGACAAAACTGATTACCGACCGATTTATTGTAAGTTTTATCCATTGAATTTCACTTAATATTCAGGATGTTTCCTCAAATAAACCTACAACAAATGTTGACTGTTTCATCGTCGTTTTAGTTAACTCCTCAACTTTTGTCACGGTTTGTGGCATTGTGATGACAATCAATTAATGCATGCACGATAAATTGATTAAAATGCATCAGATATCGTATGGTTGGTATGGGTAATCTGAAGTAGGTAGCTACCTACATGATATCTATAATCTTGACGTAAGAAGGATTATTCCTACCAAAATGAATGTATCATACCTATACAATTCACGTTTAATAACGTGCATTAGTGACTAGCGATCATCGATCAGACGTCAATTCACTGATCACGATCAGGAATACGTCTTTCGTTAATGAGTAGCCCTAAAATAATTTGGTCATGGTAACACTTGCCTAATTTTATTTGTCGGCTAACTTTTTTTTTTAATGTGTGTCGGACACATTACTTCAGTTTTGGTTCCTTTTTTGTAAAAAAAAGTAGTGTATGTTTATATATAAAACATAAACATGGATCATGGATCATGGATGTTTTTCTTTTTTTGTTTTTTGACAGCGACTTCCAAAATTAAAGTTATTTTATTTAGGAAAAACAAGTAAATACACACAAAGACATTCACAGCACATATCGTTTACAAATACAATAGCATTGCATGCATCTAAATTAAACTTAAGCACAACATTTTCTAAATTAAAGGTAAGCACAACATTTTCTAAATTAAAGGTAAGCAAAACATTTTCTAAATTAAAGGTAAGCACAACATTTCTTATACTTTGTAGTGTTTTGTTTTTTGGAAATCGGTTGTATTTTTTTGTAAAAAAATATTATTTTTCACTTTTTAGTGATTATGATCATTTATTGAGGAGTTACGTTGCCTATCTCCGAATTTCTAAATCAGATCTTCACCAAATTGAAATAGGACCACTCCGAGAAAGTACTCTTCCAAAAACTGGCCAAGTGCGAGTCGGACTACCGTGCAAAGGGTTCCGAACCAATTTCATTTTATAACATGTTATTTAACACTACAGAATACTTTTAGATTTTACTGTAATCTTTTGATATAGAACTATTATCTACATTTTTTCTCAAACTTTTAGGCTCAGTACTTTCGGAGATAAGGGGGGGGGGTGGTCATTTTTGGTCTAATTTCTTAAATAACTTCAAAACTATTTATTTTAAAATTATGAAAAAAATATAATTAAAACCCTCACATTAAGCCCTTTTATTTGATATGTCACACGATACAGTTTGAAAAACTTTTTTTTTAATTTCTAGTTTGACCCCCATACTAAAAAAAATATTTATTTACGTAACGCGTCCGTCTGTTCATTATGTGTACCAATTTTCAACAGAACCGGTCCATAAGGGTTCCGTTTTTTGTTCGGAAACCTAAAAATTACCCAAATTGCTTCAAGTGTGTCTATAAAATTTGAAGACTTCCCTCTATTTCACCAGGATCCCATCATCAGATCCTGACTTGATGATCATGGGACATCTAGGAAGTATACCCTTTCAAACAAAAAAATACAAGTCGGTGCCTGGACCGACTTCGAGTAATCGGGGAACATACAAAAAAAAAGGAAAAAAAAAGAGATGCCAATTACTTTCAATCTGGTAGACCATAGTCAACCGTAAACGCATATAATAATCTTAAAATATTTTAAGCAAACACGATTATGTTCATTAGAGTAAGCAGATTTATGGTGTGTGAGACTCAGCAAATCGGTTTAATGACGTGCCATGGGATTTTTATTAATTGTCATTAACAAATAGGTCTTTTGGTATATCGCGAGCTTATCAGTTGGTATCGAACTCTTTCTTCGAACACCTGGGTGTGTCAAATCGAGTGTTATCGCTTTGCTTTTAATTCGCTTTGAGTGGTAGTCGGCATGGCGACGTTTGGTAATATACCTACAGACCTATTCTATTTCTGTAGATTTTATAATATGCAACTGAGCCCACCTTCATGCAATTTTGTTTAAATTCTTGCACAGCAAACTCACTTTTAGGTTTACATGCCTACTTTTTTATCAAATATTTTTTGAATATGCGTAAAGCAATGGACACATATATGTGCGTATTACTATTGCTTTACGCATATTCACTGAATATTTATTGCTTTATGTATTTGCTGGTATTTATAATTTGAAAGACATATACTTAACTTTCTTACGCTACAACTTTACCTTAGAGCTATGTTTGTATCTACTATTGTATTTAGTTAAAATCAATGATAATACAGTCAATTATTTCAGAGATGCAAATGAAATACACAAAGGAGTTCGAATATTTTTTGTATGGGACCTGGCTGGCATAGCCAATCGCCGCCATTTTTTTGGCTAGAGAACACTTAAACAAACAAAATTTTTTTGGAATATGGTGCCCTAAAGTGTTCCGATGCCGAGATATTTGCAGGTAAAGTTTTCATGAGGAAACAACGAAAATCGTTAAAAATGAACTAATCTCACATGCTTATATGCATTATATAATATTGAAATAATAGTTGCCGGCTTGATTTACCCATTTATATAAATAAAACACTAGTCTTTTGCGATTGCGATGCGACTTAGTAGTAAAGTGGTTTTCACGTCCTCTTGTTTTTAATTTCTTCCAAAAAATGGTTAAGTCCATCTGGTAACTATTATTTGAATATAATCGAAAGAAATGTAATTAATTCACGTTAAGTGATAGTCATTGTACTCACATGAATTCTTTACCTCCAAATATCTCTCGACAAAGTGACACTTCACTGTCCTCATACACCAGTTACATGGCGCACCACGACAAAACAACAAAAATCATAATGGCGGCCGGGTAGCTATGCCACAAAGGTTATTTCCCCTTTTCCTTGTTTAATGCATTTTCTAGTAATGAAAACCGTATCAAAATCTGTTGCGTAGTTTAGACTAAGAAAGCAGAGAAACACAGACTTTATTTTTTACTATTTAGAGAAGATATGGAGATCAATTCTTAATTTTATTTAAAAATCAGTTTCCACGGTCTTACAATAATAACTTCAGCCATCTAAGTACCAACCCATTTAGAAATTACAAAAGAGACCAAATAGTATATGTAACGTAAAAGCGACGAGCGATACTGATATAACACTGTCTTATGAACTTAACGACAAAAAGCGCACACAACTTTTCAAATAAAAAAACACAATGCATTAAAAAACAATACTACGATAACACCAACAGGATCAATAGTTAACGCCTGCTAATTTAATAAAGCAAAATATAAATTTTATCACGTCGCCTGATTAAATTTTCATTTGTTTACTTGTATTCGTCATTGCCAGATATCTTGTTTTATGGTAGGCGCTAAATATTTACTTTACCTCGTTGGTGCACCAACTAAACAATGGAAGGGTCTACGTTTACAAGAATGACATTTGTGAGTGAGGCCTGATTCCCAAAATAATATTCCTTTAAAGAAATTGTTAGAAACAGACGTTTTTCTCCGTTCAATATTAGCATTACTAAGTTCGCTCCCTCCCTAGTACATGGTCTAATGACTGTAGGAGTAATATCACTTACAACTAAGTACCTTCTTTCCACCGCCAAAAATGTATTAGAACTAATTTTAATAGATAAAATGATGTTTTTTTTAGTTTTGGCTATGAGTATGACTGAAAACTTTTTGACTAAGTTCAAAGTTTTGGCTGTAACATAAATATTTACCTCTGTCATAATGAAGAGTTTGTCATCACACTTTTGAACTTGCAAAAATTTCGGTAGTGAATAAGATAAGAAGGCAACAAATAGGTACAAAAATCCATAATAATTATGTAAAGTGATGATGATAAAAGTATCAAGGAATTTGAAGTATTTCGATACCATTATTTTTATTGACTTGACAAATAGTTATCTACGCTAGATCTATAATCTAAGGTTGATCGTAATCATCAAACAATACACCCGTCCCGTAAACCTTGAAAAATACTGCTGTTTCCTAGTAATACTTAGTATAAGAAGGCAGATAACATTTACTTTTATCAATTGCGTTTATAACACAGTCGTAATACAATAAAAATATATTCTAATCCCTCTTGTCACTTATGCCCGTTCTTCAAGACTTGATTTAACTTGCAATGATCTTGTTGCACGTCTTTCCATTATCATGTCTTTTCAATCTATTTTTTTTTTTCAACCATTAACTGACCATCCGATTCAGCTGGTAGAAAGTGGATATGAGATCAGACGTCGAACATTTTGTGCCTTAACATGAAAGTTAGACGGCAAAAATACGGTTGTCTTTAGGAAATAACCTCCTGAGCTGATTTCACTACCTACTACAGCAACGTCTGACACGTGTTTTAAAATACAAAATAAAAGAAATTTTATGAGCATTATAAATAGCTGAATTTGGACTTTAATGTTTTCTTAATATATTGAGAGACAGAGATTTAGATGTATATTTTATGATTGTTATTATAACATACTCGTATGATTTGTTAACTGTACAATGTACGTACAGGTTATCCTTACTAATATTATAAATGCGAAAGTAACTCTGTCTGTCTGTCGGTCTGTCTGTCTGTCGCGCTTTCACGCCAAAACTACTGAACCGATTTAAATGAAATTTGGTACACAAATAGTCTCAGAGCCTGAGAAAGGACATAGGTTACTTTTCATCCCGGGAATATGTTCCCTGGGGATCACGCGGGCGAAGCCGCTGGCAGAAGCTAGTACATAATACATTTCTCACTCCACAATTTATTTTTTGTAGATATCACTATTTCTTCATATTTCTGTGGTGTACATTTTGCGGTATTATTTAAATGAAACAGGTATGAAATATTCCCTTCAATTCCCCAAGCATCGCCCACACCGGTATTATTTATTCGCCTATATTTATTTAAAAAGTTGTGACGCGTCCCCGGAGTGTCGTATTCACCGTTTTGCCGTGAAAGCATTCGATGGTATTTGAATATATTGCCATTTCCTTTTATTTTATACTTGAAAACTTTTACTTTATGTGCAGAGAAGACTAAAGAGAATATAAAAACAAGATAAATAGCAAACACACAGATTCACCAAACATCTAAGTACCTACTTAAAATTATATCATAGCTCTCATACTAAAGTTTTACCATATTTACTTTCACCAGTGTTGATTTTTCAAAATGGTTGAAAATAATGAAATGTCAGTGTAGTGTGATAATTTTAGATTCGATCTTTTTAACTTTTATAAGAGTGTTGGAATTTCTTGCCTGTTCTTCTCTGTAGGTACTTACTACCGCTTGGGGATGAGAAAATCGCTTCATGTTTCTGACTGATGACAATTTAAAGGTAAATGTTTTAGTAGTGTGTAGTTTGAGCACTGCAAGAAAATATGTACAACTTTATGGCCAGGCATTGGATTGGTTGCACAACAACTCATCCATTTTTATCGGCAGTGCGACCATGGTGTCCCAGTATAATATTTCCCGAAGCGCTATATAACAGTAACTGGGATAGTTGTCCTAATAAAAACATTTACACTTAAAAATAAAAAAGAATATGTACATAAAATTTAAATGACCTTATATTAAAACAGACTATAATGTTACATACACTCAGATAAAACATCATGAGTTTAATTTGAGATTCCAAAACTTATGACGATGTGAATTATGGATAACTTTTTCGAGTACGCTATCACATGCATAGCAAACAAAACTGATAAATATCTAAATTAAATACCTACACACTTACACATTTTTATTTAAAAACCACACTACGTCGATATTGTAGGGCTATCGCAAACAATTTACTTTACAAAAACATTTATTGATTTTTTAGTCAAACAAATTAAAAAAGCGCAGCTGGTCAATTCTGTAAACATTTAAGCGTGGAAAGTTAGGTGGAGTGAGCTTGAAATGTGAATGATGAGTAAGGCGCCCCGACACAGATATGTAAGGATTGGGATGACGGGAGCTGACTGGTCCAAGAGATAAATTCAAGCTGTCCCAAGCCCTGACTTAACTCTTAAAATGGACAAATCTTATTCTTCACATAAATCCTTCGTATAATAGTAACATTGATAGCTCAATTTCAATTCAATTTTTTAATACTTACGTGTATCTCATAAAAATCAATATAAATGCACTTACCCTAAGATACATTAACATAATAATAACTAACACAATTTGAGCCTAACATTTCGCGTTTCAAAGTTTGTAATAGATTGCTTAGAACAGCGGGTATAAAAAGGCAACTTTTGTAGATCATAATATTAATCATACAAACATCTGTCAAATTTCATTTTCATCTTTATCGCTAAAGCATTAGGTTCAAGGTTGACTGGGAAAATTTGACAGTTTCGGTTTTTTGATGTGCTGGCTGAGTCTTCTAAAGTAGCCTTTTTAGACCCGCTGATCATTGATAGCTAAGCTTACTCCAAAGTTCACTGTTGATTCTAGTAAGCAATGACGAATTCATGTAAGAGCTGAGTTTATGTATCAATATTAAATTAAATTCTTGCACTCCACCAGTCTTCCTACCAGGATATAAGTACAACCCTACTGCATTAATAAGAAACCTGCAAAATATCTTAATCACATACATTATTGATTCTGGAAATATAATTAATATCACGATAGCATCGAAACGGTTAATCAAAGATTTCTTCAATGTTTTAGCAGTAGCTGACAATAAGATAGCGGTTTTATACCGTCGCGCGTCATATTTCTACTAGGGTAGACATACACTTATACAAAATGCACCTTATGCCTGCTTGTACTCACGATAATGTTATAATCAATAAATGTTAGAAACCTGTCATAAAGCCTGAAATATTAGAAAGACTGTCGGTTTTCATTAAGATTTTTCATAAGTATTGTTATGAAAAAACTTTTTTATTTCTTACACATACAAAAACTCACGTCTTTTCCCATGGAAGTAAACATAAACTTCAGAAAGCCACCTGCCACCACCGCCGCTATTTATTTATTTAATAAGCTCATCAATATTAAATATCATCAAACTTAATAGAAGGTGTAAAAATTGTATTAAATGAAACAATAACGACTATATACATAAATCAAATAAAACAAAAGTCTATTCAAATAAAAACACTCAGTTCAAAAAATTGTTAAAATGCTTTGGATACAGTGTTAGTGAAAAATCCTACTACCCCGTCAGACAAAAATATTATCAGATTGCCAATTCTACAAATTTTCAAGCAGCGTTGGCATTGGCACCTCAGTTGCAAAAAATATTTCGCAGGGTTATTTTATTTTTTACTAAAAGTGTCTCCAAAGATTTTTCTGGTATTATATTATTGTAAAATTTAAAAGTTTCTGTCCGGCATTATGCCCGGTTAATGCCTTGGTAATGGACCTTAAAACCTACCAAATTACAATATAGTTTGGCTGTATCTCCTGATGATAAGCTGCCGCCAAGGTGTCGAGTTATGTGAGAAAATGTATTTTTGTATAAATTGTTTATTTGTTTAAATGAAAGATAGAAAAGACTGGCCAAGTGCGAGTCGGACTCGCGTGCAAAGGGTTCCGAGCGAATTTTTTTTTAACATGTTATTTTAACACTATAGACTTCTAATAGGTTTTCCCGTAATCTTTACGTAAAGATCTATTATCTCCATTTTTTTTTCAAAATTTTAGGCTCTTGTTTCGGGGGAATGTTCATTTTTCGTCTAATTTCTTGAATAAATTCAAAACAATTTATTTTAATGTGATGAAAAAAATAAAATTAAAACTCTCTCAGTAAGCCCTTTCATTTGATATGTCACACGATATTGTTCAAAAAACTTTTTTTTTTAATTTTTAATTTGACCCCCAAACGTGACCCCCATACTAAAAATTTAATGATTTACGTAACGCGTCCGTGTTTGGGTTATAGAAGTCCATATGTGCACCAAATTTCAACAGAATCGGTCCAGTGCATCCGGAGAAAACTGGCTGTGACAGACGGACAGACAGACAAACACCCGGAGTGATCCTGGAAGGGTTCTGTTTGTTTTTTCGGAACCCTAAAAAGAAAGAAAAAGAGTTTATTTGCGCCAAGCAAGTGAGTGAAAATTAGTGTTTTAGTGAGTTTGTTTGTTGATAACATAACCCTATATACTCCGCTCATGACGACACAGCTTAAGCTTTGACCGGATATTTATTTTTATTCTTTTGACACAGAGATTCGCCGCCTTATCAATATTATTATTTATCAATCTTCAATTAAGATACTGTTTTAGTATCAGAGATTTTAAGATACTAAAAAATTTGGTGGTTTTATTTTATTTATTGTAAACGAGCAAAATGCTCACGCGACATCTATTGCTCCTTATGAGTGCATATCATTGCTGTGTCGGGTACCAGTTAAAACAATATTTGACCTTCAATCCAAATAAAAAAATACGTGGTTGTGTTAATTATCGTCCTTGGAAACAAGGATCCGAGTATTTAGCTCGTGATAAAATTAGTGCAAATTTTTTGACTCTAAATGAAAAACTAAGTTGTGTGGCAACTGACGTCGCTCCGATACCTGCTGGAGTGGTAGAAGCCAATATTTTTGTTCACTTAGCCTCCAAGAATGACAGTGTGTCTTTGTTAGTGTTTGAAGCTTTGGACGGCAATGAGAAATTGGTCGGAAGAGCCGACATCTTTGCAACTGATAGAAAGGTTTTCAACGGATATCGTACACTTAAAGTTCTTATTAAGAAGAGTAATGGCTATGTAAGTATTAGTATTTATTATCAGTATCATATAAAATAAATTCACTCACAAAGAATATCAAGTCACCAATTATTCTTTATGTCCTGTCTTTACGTAAAACTGACTTTGAAAAAGTATTGGCTCTCAGCCTAATTAGAATGAATGACTCGAAATAGAATTGGTCTTAGCGTGATGGTGTATAGCCTTCCTCGATAAATGGGCTATCTAACACTGAAAGACTTTTTCAAGTCGGACCAGTAGTCCTGAGATTAGCTTTATATACTTAATATATAAAGCTGAAGAGTTTGTTTGTTTGTCTGCTTGAACGCGCTAATCTCAGGCTATATGTCATCACGCTAAGACCAATAGGAGCGGAGCAGACGAAGTTGTGCGGGTCAACTAGTAGTAGTATATATAGAAGTATAGATAAGTATCGATGATAGTACTTGTATTTTTTCGAAGAATCATGAATGGAACACAATGATTCAGCGAATGAACTGCAGCAATACTAAGGTTCTCAATACAGATATCAATAAACAATAACCCACATATTTGATGTAGAACCAAATGACTACGAAGAAACACACAAAAAGGGGAAGCAGGACTTTAATAATATGTTATTTGATCAATTTCAGGTTGTTCTCTTGGGACGTGCTTCTAAAGCGTCTAGCATCATCGTCAGATCCGTTTACTATATACCAGCTCTGCTATTGGAAAATTCAATGAATAACAGAAATATAAGTTCAAATACTCATAGTATTGATACATCACCTGGAATTACAATACCAAAGATACTCGTATCATATGATACGATTGAATCCACAACGGTGACAGATCCTACTACGATTGAATCAACAACGGTGACAGAACCTACCACCATGGAATCAACAACAGATCCTACCACGGTTGAATCAACAACTGTAACTGATCCTACTACGATTGAATCAACGGCCGTAACAGATCCAACCACTATAGAATCAACAACGGTGACAGATCCTACCACCATGGAATCAACAACAGATCCTACCACGGTTGAATCAACAACTGTAACTGATCCTACTACGATTGAATCAACAGCCGTAACAGATCCAACCACTATAGAATCAACAACGGTGACAGACCCGACTACGATTGCATCAACAACGGTGACAGACCAGATTACGATTGAATCGACAACGGTGACAGTTCCCACAACCATAGAATCAACAACAGTGACAGATCCTACCACGGTTGAATCAATAACTGTAACGGATCCTACTACGATTGAATCAACAGCCGTAACAGATCCAACCACTATAGACTCAACAACCGTGACAGATCCTACCACCATAGAATCGACAACGGTGACAGATCCCACCACCTTAGAATCAACAACGGTGACAAATCCCACTACCATAGAATCAACAACATTGACAGATGCTATTACAATAGATTCAACAACGATGACAGACCCGACTACGATTGAATCAACAACGGTGACAGACCCGACTACGATTGAATCAACAATGGTGACAGATCCCACTACGATTGAATCAACAACGGTAACAGATCCCACCACCATAGAATCAACATCAGTGACAGATCCAACCACGGTTGAATCAACAACTATAACGGATCCTACTACGATTGAATCATCAACGGTGACAGATCCTACCACCATGGAATCAACAACAGTGACAGATCCTACCACGGTTGAATCAATAACTGTAACGGATCCCACTACGATTGAATCAACAACCATAACAAATCCAAGCACTATAGACTCAACAACCGTGACAGATCCCACCACCATAGAATCAACAATGGTAACAGATCCCACCACGGTTGATACAACAACTGTAACGGATCCTACTACGATTGAATCAACAACGGTAACAAATCCAACCACTATAGAATCCACAACGGTGACAGATCCCACTACCATTGAATCGACAACGGTGACAGAACCCACCACAATAGAATCAACAACGGTGACAGATCCGACTACGATTGAATCAACAACGGTAACAGACCCCACTACGATTGAGTCGACAACGGTAACAGATCCCACTACGATTGAATCAACAACGGTGACAGATCCCACCACCATGGAATCAACAATGGTAACAGATCCCACTACGGTTGATACAACAACTGTAACGGATCCTACTACGATTGAATCAACAACCGTAACAAATCCAATCACTATAGAATCAACAACGGTGACAGATCCCACTACGATTGAATCGACAACGGTGACAGATCCCACCACCATAGAATCAACAACGGTGACAGGTCCCACTACGATTGAATCAACAACGGTGACAGATTCCACCACCATAGAATCAACAACGGTGACAGATCCTACCACCTTGGAGTCAACAACTGTGACAGATCCTACTATGGTTGAATCAACAACTGTAACGGATCCTGTTACAATTGAATCAACAACAGTAACAGATCCAACCACCATAGAATCAACCACAGTGACAGATCCTACCACGGTTGGATCAACAACTGTAACCACTATAGATTCAACAACCGTGACAGATCCCACCACCATAGAATCAACAACACTGACAGATCCCACTACGATTGAATCTACAACGGTGACAGATCCCACCACCATAGAATCAACAACAGTGACAGATCCAACCACGGTTGAATCAACAACTATAACGGATCCTACTACGATTGAATCATCAACGGTGACAGATCCTACCACCATGGAATCAACAACAGTGACAGATCCCACCACGGTTGAATCAACAACTGTAACGGATCCCACTACGATTGAATCAACAACCATAACAAATCCAACCACTATAGACTCATCAACGGTAACAGATCCTACCACCATGGAATCAACAACAGTGACAGATCCTACCACAGTTGAATCAACAACTGTAACGGATCCCACTACGATTGAATCAACAACCATAACAAATCCAACCACTATAGACTCAACAACCGTGACAGATCCCACCACCATAGAATCAACAATGGTAACAGATCCCACCACTGTTGATACAACAACTTTAACGGATCCTACTACGATTGAATCAACAACGGTAACAGATCCCACCACCATAGAATCAACAACGGTAACAAATCCCACTACCTTAGAATCAACAACACTGACAGATCCTACCACAATAGAATCAACAACGTTAACAGACCCGACTACGATTGAATCATCAACGGTGACAGATCCTACCACCTTGGAATCAACAACAGTGACAGATCCTACCACGGTTGAATCAACAACTGTAACGGATCCTACTACGATTGAATCAACAACCATAACAAATCCAACCACTATAGACTCAACACCCGTGACAGATCCCACCACCATAGAATCAACAACAGTGACAGATCCCACTACGATAGAATCAACAACGGTGACAGATCCCACCACCATAGAATCAACAACGGTAACAGATCCCACTACTATTGAATCGACAACGGTAACAGATCCCACTACGATTGAATCGACAACGGTAACAGATCCTACAACGATTGAATCGACAACGGTAACAGATCCCACTACTATAGAATCAACAACACTGACATATCCTACCACGATAGAATCAACAACGGTAACAGACCCGACTACGATTGAATCATCAACGGTGACAGATCCTACCACCATGGAATCAACAACAGTGACAGATCCTACCACGGTTGAATCAACAACTGTAACGAATCCCACTACGATTGAATCAACAACAGTAACAGGTCCAACCACCATAGAATCAACCACAGTGACAGATCCTACTACGGTTGAATCAACAACTGTAACGGATCCTACTACGATTGAATCAACAACCACTATAGAATCAACAACGGTGACAGATCCCACTACGATTGAATCGACAACGGTAACAGATCCCACCACCATAGAATCAACAACGGTGACAGATTCCACTACGATTGAATCAACAACGGTGACAGATCCCACCACCATAGAATCAACATCGCTAACGGATCCTACTACGATTGCATCTACGACGGTTACTGATCCCACTACAGTAGAATCAACAACGGTTACAGATCCCACTGCCACAGAATCAACAACAGATGAAACTAGTTCATCTGAAAGCCCTGACACTGAAGACATCGAAGGACTTAGTGCTTTAGTTATTACAGTGATAACATTGAGTTCTGTTGCTGCAGTAGCGGGTCTGGGATTTACTATCTGGTTCTTTGCTTGTTTCAAAACAGGACTACTCTTAGGCGCCACTTCATACAATTTATCTGGTCCTAGTGAAATACCTTAATTTTTAATAATATAATATGAAAAAGTCTGTTTGTTTGCATTTTATTATTGAAGTGTTGTATTGCATAACTTAGTTAAAGGGTATTCTTGAAAGAATTCTCAAAGTTACTGTCTCATAGGTTTTAAATGTAATTAAGAATAGAGCATATTTTATGAAAGTAAATAAAATCAATCAACTTCATGTATTTTGACCTTACTTGTCCTTTATAATTTCCCGTAGTTATTATAGTTAAATAAAGAAACATTACTTATTTGTTTACTTCTGATAGTTAAAATATAATTGATTAAAAAACTAAACTATCGTGCTGACAAAAGATGTTTTTAACCGACTTCCAAAAAAGGAGGAGGTTTTCAATTCGTCGGGTTTTTTTATGTATGTACATCAATTACTCCGAGGTTTCTAATCCGATTTATGTGATTCTTTTTTAGTTCGATGCGATATACTTACCATTTGGTCCCGTAAAAATTTGATTCAGTTTGGTTTAGTAGTTTTTTTTAATGAGAATTTTTGCTTATTTCAATTTTTGCGTAGACGAAAACATCGTCCGAGTATAAAATAACCTAAATTTCGGAAGTCGGTGTTAAAAAACCAAAAACACCGACTTCCGAAATTTAGGTTACTATTTTATACTTTGTAGTGTTTTGTTTGGAAGTCGGTTTTTTTGGAAAAAGATTTTTATTTTTTTTTTAATAGCAAAACGATGTTCATAAATACCATTATTTAAAATTGATTTCGTTACTGGTGACTGGCTGAGTGACTGTCAGACAACGAACAGCCGAAACTACTGGCAAAAGCTAGTAGTTTATAATTCTTTACTGTATTTATTGTAATTTTAATTCATGTAATAATATAGTGATAGTAAACTTAACGTGTAGGTACAGTAGGTACCTTTTAGTTCCTGTCAGGGTTGCGGAATTTGTTCGAAAGGGTCACCGCGGCCCTGGAACGCAAAGGGCACTAGGAGGAACACAGATGGGGTTTAGTCAGTAAGAGTCTGACACTCCCTTCTGCTTCACCCAGAGCGGGAGGAGTCATTTGATGATTTCCCATCGATGAAAAAGGTACCTATTAGTTGACTTTTCTCTGACAAGGAAATCATAAAACTCAAAGGATATTCCAAATATCCTTTGACTGTTTTTCTGTGAAAATAACTTATTATCTACAAACTGATAATAACAATAATAATGTAAAAGAGCGTAAAATATATTATATCATACTAGCTGACCTGGCGAACATCCTACCGCCATGTTTTTTTGTATTCTTTTTTTATATTTTTTTTACAAAACTTCTCCTGAAAATAACGAACACATAAAAGAAAGATTTATCCAATTTGGTGCAGTCGTTTGGAAGTTATGCGCGTACAAACATTTCGGTGATTCATTTTATTTATTTAGATAACATTTTAAAAACTAAAAAACTAATAAACAAAACGAAATCGAAAAGTATGGGTAAAAGCACTGGCTTACGAAAAGAGAGCGTTTATCAAATGTGAATTTAGTAAGAGAGTTACGTGAAGAGAATGAAGATTTCCATTATTATTTTAGATTGCCTGAGCCAGCGTATGAAGAACTTTTGCGCTTAGTTACATCTATAATAGCTAAACAGGAGGACACTTAGAGAAGCTATTTCAGCGCATGAACGTTTAAGTATAACATTAAGATTTTAGATAACTGGTGAAACATATGAAGATATAATGTATTCGTCAGCAATATCAAGAGTCATTGGGGTACATAATTCCAGAGACATGTGACGCAATTTACTCTGCACTAAAAACATATTTGAAGGTATGTAGCAGGTATGCATCTGTTTTATAAATAAAATAACTTAGTACAAATAATCTGGTAATCAGACTTTAATATTAAAGGCACATTAACATTATACCTTAACAAATAAATCAACCTGTTTTTATTTATTATTATTAAAGTTTAAAAAAACAATATCATTATACTGACTTGAAGTTTTTTTTTGTTACAGTTCCTGAGTTCAGAACAAGAATGGAAAGCAATTGCTGAAGAGTTTGAGCATATGGCAATTTTCAAATTACTTAGGAGCTGTTGATGCAAAACATGTTGCATAGTCCCTCCTGCCGGAGCAGGCTCACATTATTTTAATAATAAAAGGGTATCATAGTATCGTTCTAATGGGAATTGCTAATGCAAATTAGGAATTTATTTATGTGGATATTGGAATTTTTGATTGAAAACAAAAAAACTTAATTCTTTCAAAAATTGCATTCATAGAGTTTAAATGTTCCTAAACCCAGAAAACCAAGCGGACATTCAGAAGAGTTGTGTATTAACTGGCGATGAGGCTTTTGCTTTGAGGACAGATTTTATAAAACCATATTCACAAAGGCAATCACTTACTGGCTTGCTCAAGTAAGAGGATATACAATTATAGAGTATGGGCTAAAAGAATTACAGAAAATGTTTTTGGAATCTTGGCGAAAAGATTCCACATTTTTCGATCGCCTATAAATACCAGTGTGCACAATATTAACAAAATGATTTTGACATAATGTGTCATTGCACATTTTTTAAGGAACAAGGCGAGACAAACTTACAGTCCACGTCAGCAATTTTATAGAAAAAATCATGAAAACGGAACTATTGGATTGGGTCTGTGACCACAAAATGGAGAATTACAGTCACTACAACAAACACATGATCGTAATCCCACTCAAAATGCGAAAATTATCCGAGAAAAGTATTAAACCTACTTTAACACTAGTGGTGCAGTGTCATGGCAACAAAGAATATTATAATAATAATTATATTTTTACCTGAGTATCATTTTCACTGTACTCAGCATCAAATGTACTATCATTACCATACGCTGTCTCCTGTTCGCTACTATCCATATTGTCAGCCGATTTTTCACCTGTAAATAAAACACTTTATAAAATAGGTCACAATGTCATTATTGTAAAAAACAACACTGCTACTGTAGGTACCTAATGTAGACACAGGGCTAATAAAGGAAACACACGAATAGTAGGTACTATAGAGCAATTTATTAAATAATTAAATTTACCTCGACTTTGATCGTTCAGAAATTCAAGCTGATTGTAGTACCATAATTTTGGTATGTATACTTGGTCAGTTCCTGAACCTGTAGGTACTCATGCTATCTCGCACTTTTTATGTTCTTTACGGTATCCAGCCATGAATATTTTTTTTTCTTAACTTTATCAACAGTAGCATCTCTTTCCACCTTACGTATAATTTAAAGTAAATTATTGTATGCTTGAAACCTCATATTTTTGTCTTTGTAATCATTGCTTCTAATTTTCCAAAAACAAGGATTATTTTAGAAAGCTTCTATAAATTCTGTGAGCAGCAGTTCATGCGATTAAGTTCGGAAATCACTGTTTTTGAGAATTTTATGAACCAAATGATTATGTACTTGCTCAATTTTCTGAGCCAAAAAAACAAAAACTACATAAACCTCAAACATAGACTGGCGAAACAAAATGACGGCTCGCGCCTCGCAGTGCAGCCACACGTACGAGTTGAGACGAGCTACGAGCAAGATTTCAAACCGGTTGGATCGCCGATGATTTTGCCCGGCTGTTTTAAAGTACGCGTACTTACAGTAACACACAAGTGAAAAAGGTCGTCGAGCCATTAGCCAGTTTGTCAAATTATGTTTTTCGGTAATAAAAAAATGTGAAAATTTTCGGAACAAAATAACTTTCCTACAATTTTATTATTTGTTGGTAGTATATTAAAAAAATTTCTAGTTCTTAGGTCAAAAGACGGCCGCGAGGTCGCCGCCCTATTAAATGGTCCGATCAAGTTCGTTCAACGCTCAACATCAAGCTGCATGATGCGCTCCACGATGCCTAGGACAGTCACTGGTGGAGAGACAGTGTAAAATAGAAATTTACCACTCATCGAGGGATTCACGACCCTCATTAATGAATAATACGACGTGAGGAGTAGGTCAAATGAAACTTAAAAAAAAAACTTTTTTGAATAGACGCTGATTTCACTCTACTTAATGAGCTTTAAAAATTCAAAATTAAAAAAACCAATGCAAAAAAAGAAAAATGAACATTTAAACAGGCAATTTAATAACTACCGCTGAGAACAGACAGAAGCTAGTGTAGAAAAAAATTCATCGGGGCTGCCATTTGCTGTCCTGTCTAACCAGTCTAACCTTGTGATGTCGTATTCTTGGAGAGCAGCATTGACTCGTTGAGCTCGATGTGCGGGCGCTCTACAAATTGGTTTCCATAGTTTACTTGGAATGGTCTGACAATTCCATCAATAGCAACTGCTTTATACATGTCTACTGTCATGAAGCCTCGATAGGGGATCAAAGGCGTTTTAGCTCCAATCATAGCACCACCCCAAAAGGATACCGATTTCCCACCTTGCTGAACTGTTCCAGTGGCAGTTCTTTGCCTTTCACGGTCTCCTGGTCATCTCGAGACACGGACACGACAGTTATCTGGATGAGTACTGATTCGCGATTCGTCAACGAAGAGACATTTTTACCAAATGTTTTCTTCTTCATCTTCTTCATTTTGCCGAAGCCTAGCCCACTGCAATCTCCGTCGTTGACGTTGCCGGGAATTTAGAGGCGCTCCCCAAGACCTCTGTGCTCGTAATCCAGCCTGGTGCAAGCAATTTCGAATGGTCAGAGTGCTAACTTCAAGCCCAGAGGCGGCCCGAACTTCTGCTTTTATTTTAGTAGCGTTGATTGTTGGGTCACGGGCTGCCAGCAATCTAATATAGCAGTTTTGGGCAGCAGTCCAAACAGTTGGGCGACCACTGCGGGGTCGAGCAGCTAAATTACCCACCCCGTGATACCTCTGCAACATGGTCACGACACAGGATTGGGATATAGCAACTCTGCGTGCTATTTCTCTCGTAGTGTTTCCTTCTTCCCTCAAACTTACTATTCTTGCTCGTAAAACTTCTGATATTACGCGAAAAAGTATTTTAAAAGGCGTTAAAATTGACTAAATAAGAATTCTAAATGAGCGTAAGCTAGGACTGAAAACTTTTTTATATGGAAAAACAATTGAACTGTTTTATATTCCAACTCTATATTTTTAAATAAAGAATCTAAAAAGAAGAACAAATCATAATATAATCTACCGTAACAAAAAAGTATTCGATTTCTCAAAGTGATCGCAAACTTTTTTTGATGTGTGTACCTACGTACAATGGACATTTCAGTACCTACTTGAATATATGGTCAATCGACTTGGCATCGCGGCAGACCTCAAAACTGATCGGCCTGGGGCCCTTCTATGACGTACCAATTCCGTCTTGATTCTGATTTGAGGGAGATGAAGCTACACAGGACGAAGTAAGCATTTTTTTATTCAGCATATAGTGTCCCACTACTGGGCAAAGGTCTTCCTGAAGTTCTTCCAGATATTTTTGTCCCGAGCCAGCTCGAACCAACCTTGGCAGTAGTCGTTTAGGTGGTCTTCCTAGGCATGACTGACGTTAATTAAATCATAATAATTTTGAATAAAATTCAATGTTAACATTCGTTGCATACTTTGTACGGATATGAACAATAATACAAAAAAAAATCTTCGCGGCAGCGCGCCGGTTCATTCCTGCGGCGGCGGCGAGCCGTTTCATATCCACAGCAGGGGCGGCGCGCCAGCGCGGCTCTCATAACTAATGCGGAGACCCATGGGCTCAGATAGAATGTGAAAAAAGTGAGGTATTAGTCTTTAAGGCAGGCACTAAAACCTACCCGGTAGTACCACATTTTAAACTTTGCGGAAGTCCCTTAAGGCAATTCACAACCTTTAAGTATTTGGGCCACTGGGCATTGCGCTTGAGCGCAGAGCGTTGGCTGTCCGCTGTAATATGTTGGCTCGCAGATTTGCGAAATGCTCGACTGACGTAAAGGCTACGCTATTTAGAGCGTATTGTCAGTCGATTTATACATGCAGTCTGTGGGTCAACTATACGCAGAGGGCGTACAGCGCTCTGCGAGTCCAATTTAATAATGCGTTCAGGGTGTTGATGGGTTTGCCGCGGTACTGTAGTGCATCAGCCATGTTCGCGGAGGCGGAGATTGATGGTTTTCACGCACTCATGCGCAAGCGATGTGCTGCCACCATGTGCCGGGTACGCGCCAGCCCCAAGTGCTCTCAGGATGCTTCCTGAAAGCTATAGCGGAGAGGTGGGACAGCCCCATACTGGGGCATTGGATAGGCCTACATATGACTGTGGCGTATGTAGGTAATTATGTAAAATTAGATAGAATGTAAGTACTAACACTGGTTTCTAAGTTTTTTATACTAACCAAATAATGGACTCTGTCTGAAATATAAACTTTTTATTTTATTTATTTATTGCTTAGAACTTTTTCTTTGATAACTTTAGTACCGTTATATTATAGCATAAATATAGTCTACAAGTATATAAGCATAGATATAGTCTTTCTCTAAATTTTGAAATATGATTTTTTTAGATCAGTCGTGGTTTGAAGAAGAAAACAGCGGAATACAAAACTGTCTAAGCCTGAGCTACAGTTGTCGCTTTCGCACTTTACTTGATAGGGCGCAGCGCGACGGCATCGGCAAAAGATTCTTCAAATACCTATTTTTCAAATTCCTCGGTACTAATTTCCCTGAAAACATCTAAAGGGCCTTAGATGTTTTCAGGAAAATAAGCGCAACTTTCCGAAATATAGGTTGCAGGTACAAATATTTTTTTACCGCTTAAAACAAGTTTTCAGGATACCAGTTTGTTTATTTGTTCAGGCGACAACAGCCACTAACACAGGCCACCAACGACCTTTAGGGAGTAAAACGGATACGAGCTTCATACCCGTGCGACCGAAAATTTAATGATTGCAGGCAGGTTGATGCAGACGGACAGACGGTTTTTCGATTATGAATTCCGTGAGACGTTAGATTAAAAGCTTTTCGGAAAATAAACAAACTTGTGCGCCTAATTGAACATTTTGTAATTTCGGCAACAAACAGGTCTCCATATCTGGGGGGCTACTCTCTAACGAAATCCGTAGTTTCGGGCTTAGTTGCGGGCGGGCATTTTCTACTTCGTATCACCTAACCACTGAGAACTAATGATATCACGATTTGACAGTTACTGTGAAATCGTGTTGTCATTCATTCTCAGTTCGGTTTCGGGACTAATCGTAAGTCTGTAGGTGATACGGAGTAGAATACGCCCGCCCGCAACTAAGCCCGAAACTACGGATTTCGTTAGAGAGTAGCTCCCCTGAACTCCTTATCAGGAACCCATATGCAGCCCTTAAAGGATAAAGAAAGTAAAATGGTATTTTCAAAATTTTCAAAATGGTGTACACTGTAAAGCCAGATTTCAACGAAAACCATGCCCGAGACGGTGGTAAATGTTGCGCTCTGGTATGAACTTTTCAACGCGTGGAGTTTTAATTTCACGTTATCATCCTTACTAATATTATGAATGCGAAAGTAACTCTGTCTGTCTGTCGCGATTTCAGGCCAAAACTACTGAACCGATTTAAACGAAATTTGGTACACAGATAGTCTAGAGCCTGAGAAAGGACATAGTCTACTTTTTATCCCGGAAGTATGTTCCCTAGGTACCACGCGGGCGAAGTTGCTGGCAGAAGCTAGTATGGATGCTAATTTTTCATTACTATACAGGTATAACGCGAGGTTAACTAACTTCGGAAGACATAAAATTAACTCATTTTCTGTAGAGATTGCGAAAATCAATATTATTTATCATTTATTTAGATTTTTTTATGAATAAGCATGTTGGAATTTGACAATGGCCGTGGCCTGTAGGCGCTTAGTTTATCAATAACATAATTTATTATCTACCCTAAGACCTTCCTTAGCTTATCATTTATCAGTGAGGCTTAAATATTTTAAGCTCCATATTTACATGGCGCCTATTTATATTTTCGAAAAGACACTTACTGGCTTAAAGTAACTACACACACTTCTAACTTACACATAACTAATGTGAATGGAAAAAAAAAATAGTGTACGAGAACACCAAACGTCACTTTGTACAGAATCTGGATCACTTTTACTATTTACATTTAGATTTGATGTTGATATCCCGAGAGAGTGAGTTTAGATGTAGGTGCTTGCTCTATGTGTACCCCTTTACTTCGAGTAATGTTGTTAAAAGACTATCCAAAACCAAATATGATAAATAAGAAGAAAAACTGTGTGTCTCTACATCTGTTAGCAATTGGTGAGATATAAAGAACTACTTTTACTTTATATCATCTCAAGCATTTAGGTGGGGGACCTGGTGTCCTTATAATACAGGCTTCGGCTTAGTTTAGGTACCAGTCTCCCACAAATATTTTTTTTTCAATAAGTATAACATTTCTAATAGTACTTACCTACTTAAGTCATCATGATCGCAGTACAGTTTCTTTATTTTGTTAGTATTAAGTTTTATTTATGGATGAGAAAATAAATGATTTTGAAACGATTTGTTTAATGTGGCAAACAAAAAAATGGTAAAAGGCGCCGCGATGCTTTTGGTTATTTTAGAAAATATGCACATTTAGCATTAATTGCTATGATAAGTTCAGATTTTTTTTTTTCATAATTTTAATTACGTACCTAAATTCTCTACAGTTACTTAAAACAGTAAGGCCGCGTTCACAACTAACATAAAGGCGGCCGCAAGACAAAGTTTATATGGAAAATATTAATTTAACAATGTCTCAAGAAAAATTGTCGCCTTTGTAATATTAACAGCAATGTTCATGCACTGAAACATATTGATAACACTTTTTTCTTTCAGATTCAGAAACTATACCGCCATCACTTAAACACATTGATTTCATCTGTTTTATTTTGTTTCAGATAAGACCCAGGTTTACTTTGTTCAGATAGACATAAGTATTTTGTAATAATTTGACTGCTTATTAGCCGCCGTAATCGCCGCCACCGTAGACATACGAGTATGTAGTTGGCGGAACAACTTAGATATCTTCTACAAATTTATAATATCTATTGTTGCATGAATTCTACCTATATACCACTACTGTTACTATTTTCACCCGAGATGTGCAATCGCTTCATTTACCTAGCCTCGCTCAGCGCAAGCAATTCTATTGATTCTGAACAAACACATCCCGCGCTCCGCATCCTCACACATCTCCGGTGGAAACGCAGCATTTTTTGACCTCATGTTTGAATTGATTTTAATATCCAAGAAGAAAAGCTTTATACCTACAAACCTTGGAACCTTGGAAACAATCCAAAGGTCCTGTCTGCGAATTGTTTTATACGGTAAGGGAATATCTAAGTTATGACCCTTTATACCTTCTCGTTTCTATCTTTCCACTATATAAGCATAGTAAAGACTATACTAGATATTTATCTGTAAGTTACTGACCATAGTACCACTGACTGACGTCTGGGTGGAACTTTGATCCGATTCCATCAGAAACATCCACCAGTTCTTTCCATCCGTTTTACAGCCGCCTAGTAATTGACTGGAGATGGATCAGCTCACAGGCAATGACAACTTAAAGAGTAAGTTATTTTCCTTTAAGCTAGTAGCCTCGCCTTTCTGTCAATCTTCTACATCTCATCGTATAGGAGTCTATTCTTTTAGATATTATGTTAGATAGTTTTCTGAATACATATTATAGAGTTGCTTACTACACGCCCGGAACTAGAATAAAGGACAACGTTTGAGCTGGAGCTAGGTTAATTTATAGAAACCATGAATCGTCTCCTTTCCGTGCGTTCAAACGATTTTGCCATACCTATTATTGGAATCAAATTTAGCTCACAACTTAGGACCCATTAATATTAGTGTGAATTTTATTCTGCGGTGCTTGGCAACTGTACTTAACGCAGCGGTATGTCCCTCGGTGCCCATTAGCCTAGTTCTGTTCTGTCACCTGCTTGATATGGAGAGAAGCGGAAATTAGCTTTTTCTTACTTTTTCGCATTCCTTTTCTGATTTTTTGATGATTAAACTCATTGCGAGATCCAAGACAGTTTAATGGTTTCTCCGGAACTCGTCAAGCTTTATTGAAACGGCGTTTTTGTAGTTGTTGCCATTGATTCTGGTTCTCGGGAGGTGCAGTGGTTGGGTATGGTGGGCTTGACAGTAGAGCGCTAAGTGCTATTCATATTCAACGTTCTTTATCCCACTTTCTGATAAAATATTTCAGCGGGTAAGTTTTATACAACTTACCCGCTGACATATTTTATAATCCGTACAAATCATTGAGATTATACGGATACAAACAAAACATGTTTAACGCGATAACGAGTGCAGTGCAAGGTATTATCAGGTCATTAGCATTTTCACAATCAAAAAGATTTAGAAATTAAAAAAATAAAAAACATCGGATTGCAGTTTGAAATACGATCTCACATTATATCCTTATCCTTACTAATATTATAAATGCGAAAGTAACTCTGCCTGTCTGTCTGTCGCGCTTTCACGTCAAAACTACTGAACCGATTTGAATGAAATTTGGTACACAGATAGTCTAGAGCCTAAGAAAGGACATAGGCTAAGCTTTTTGTTCCGGGAGTATGTTCCCTAGGGACCACGCGGGCGAAGCCGCTGGCAGAAGCTAGTAGTACTTAAATGTGAATAGGAAAATTCCTCTAAGTCCAAAAGTAAAAGTTATAGGGTCACTTTTGTAAGAGCCAAAACTTTTACGAACTTCAAATCCGTAATTACAAATTATCAAAGATTTTCAAGCAAAATCAATCGACAAAAATAATGTGTAATCTAGTCTTGTATCTCCGATATAACAAAAAACACTACAGCATAAAAAAATATGTTGTTTGATTGTTGCGCTCGAATGTTTTTTTTTTATTATTATAAAAATAAAAATTGTATATTAATTTATTTTTATATTTAATAATTTACACGGTGTTCCCTTGTTTCGCAGACAGAAATTTGATAGAATTTCATTTCGCAGAAAATGTTTCACATAGTATTTGATCCTTATAATTTTAGGTCGAATATTATTGTTTCAACAACTATTTACTTGAATTAAACATATTTCACAGAAACACAATTCAATGAATTTCTATTCACATTTCTTTTATTTAACAAACTTTTCAAACAGTAGAATTATTTTTTAACGAATATTGTTTGTTCGGTATACGAGTATTTTTCCATGTTTGTATTTCAATGAAAATGTAATCAATGCTTAATATTATTGTTTTATATGTCCGAATTTACAATGGTATACTTTGAAGATGGCAATTTTTTTTTTTTTGGAATAGTTTTACTAGGCACAGTGCCATTTTTATAAAATAAAGTGAGTATTCTGCGTATTGAGTATTCTATAAAATGATAATACGAGTAAAAGTTTATGTGAAACGAAATCCTATTAAACTATTTTCTAAGAAATAACGTACAACCAATTTACACAAATGTTTAGAGATGGACTTAAGAGGAAACATGGGCGGCGAAACTTTGTATGTAAAAAATCATAATTCGAAGTTTGGCTCTCGACTGTTTTCTCCTCCAATATCGGACCGATTTAAGAGATATTTCACAAACTGAATAAGAAGGATATACACTGTGTCCCTATGTACCGTATAAGCACTACACCCTCGCAAAATTGTCCGATAAATCGCTTTCAACAGAGCCCTAGTGTACAAGTTTGGCAACTATTATGATTAATAGTTGCCAAACTATATATATATATAGAGAATAAGGAGAGATGGCATGATGATTCATGCCATCTCTCCTTATTCTCTAACAAGGCGGTTAGAGAATAAGGAGAGATGGCAAACTAAGTAAGAACCGTACATAGAAGTTTAAGACGGTTATAGGTACGTTCTGAGGACAGAAATTATCTCCATAAGGGAGTACTCACACTTTTTCAGCTCTATTCAGCTTATGCCCATAGAATACAATGATTTTGTATGGAAAAGCGTCTACATCCATTCAGCTTTCCGCGTCTTTTCAGCTTTTGCGGCAAACAAGTATAAAATGAGGACAAATGTGTTTTTATCATGCAACTGCTATGTATGGAGTTCAGCGCTGCTCCGCCGCTTTCAACGTCGAACGCGACCTTACGCGGTGGAACAGCGCGGTACACGGATGGTTCTCGACTGCTTGTGTGACTGACACTGGCATGGTCACCATCAGGGATTTTAATTTTAATAATAAAAAAAATCTCGCTAATTAGTCGCCAAATATCAGAATTAATCGGTCACTGGTTCAAAAGTTATAAGGGTTTATAGGTGGCCGGTCTGGGGTGCGTCTACCCCAGCTTGGTCCATTTGAATCTCTAAAGCTAGGGCACCTAGCGAAGATCTGTGTTCTCTCTCAAATTTAGTCGCTAATTAGTCGCAAGTTTTCGCCAAGTCACAGATTTAGTCAGGTCTTAGTTTAGAAGATATAATGAATACAATTTTTAAGGTAGGTCTAGTCCAAGAGCTAGATCGAAGAGTAATCTCTTCGAACAAATTGCCGATTGGGAACAAATTTGGAACGCATTTTCGCAGCTCGGTAAGAATGCTGAATGGCCTTGTGTGAACTATGAAACCTCAATTGTTAATACTGTCGCACATTCTATTAGGTTCCCGAAATTTAATAAAATTAGTGCTTGTTAATGGTTCTTTTAATTGTTTTAATTGACAGCCAAATCCACCGCACAAATCGAGTTTCATTAAGAAAGAAAAAGGACACGAAGTTTTTTATATCACCTACGGAAATCATTATCAATGGATTTATCTCGGCTACACAGAACGTTATCTTATCCTCGATTAATATTTGAATAATTATGATAGTTATTTTGATTACAACCGAAGCTTAATAATCATAGTAGTTTTTGTGCCTATTGGCAAACATACATGTTTGAAAATGGTGTTGACAAACGATATGTTACGAAAACTTTTTTTATTAACACTTTTAGTGTCTCATGCGTTTAGTGAATCTTGTGTAACATATTCATTTGAAAATGACTTTTATGAAAATTTTAGTAATCTGGGACTCTGTATCGACTACCATTTCTGGACAGTCGGGACTTACGATAGCATTGGTGTGACCGCCCCTAATGAACGCAGTACTTCATTTATTAGGCCTTTAGAACAGTTAAGTTGTGTGTCATCGTTTATGTTTCCCATGACCAACGGAGGTACACTTAAAGTGCTTATTTATATGGAGGCAAACAACCAAAACGAACACATAACAGTATTGGCGAACGAGTATGTGCCAAATGGTGATGATACCACTCTGGGAACCGCTGGGATCTCACCGCTTGCGCCAAACTACGAGGACGGGTGGCATACATTAGAAGTGAACTTGAACAGCCAGGGAACTTCTATGTGCTACGTAAGTTTTTTTTCCTATTATTAAGATATATTTTACCTGCGTTACAGCACATTTTAGAAATTTCATAAATCTAAGACCATTTTCGTAACATGAGCGCTTGTTAACAGGTAGATATTAAGTTATAATCAACTGAAAATGATAGAAATATAAAAACAGACATGCAACTTCAACAAAACACATTCTTAGTTATAAAAAAAATAACCTCCAATAGCAGCAATACTTAAATTATTTTTAAATACGGAAATTCGACAGACCCAGTAGCCAGCCTTTGGTCTGTTGTTTGAATCCTTTTGGAAGAAAAATTTCTGTTATATTTATTTATTGATATTAAATGTCACTAAAACTGTCAATGTATTAGTTTATATTAATGACCACAAACAAGTTACAACTGTCAATTTGACTTTCGCGGGAAACCAACAACTACCAACTACAATGATAAAACAAAATCAAGAATTTAAGATAAACGAATATTTTATTGGCCTAGGGTAATTTCAGTTGAGTAGAAAAATTACTTATAATGTGAGTTTTTTTATACAAATGACACGGTACATGTTATGGGTGCAATTCCAAATGCAATTGTTTGGTAGTTAAAAAGTCGCATATTTTTTGCATAATCATAAACTACCTACTGCATTATTTTCAGTTATTGTACTCCAGAGTTCCTAAGCGGATTGAAAGACTACCGATTTTTTTTTCTGAGTAGGCTTGTCCTTTTCTTTAGTACGGGATATTTCAATGAAGAAAATAAGATAAATCCTGCTAATATTATAAATGCGAAAGTTTGTGAGGATGGATGGATGGATGGATGAATGTTTGTTACTTTTGCTCGTCAAAACGCCTGAAAGGATCTTCATGAAATTTGGCACAGAGGTCTGGAATAACTGGCTACTTTTTATCCCGGGAGTATGTTTCCTAGTGATCACGCGGGCGAAGCCACTGGCAGAAGCTAGTCAAACTATAAATTAAGTAAATGGGGGAACCATTTTTTGACCCACCCACGTAAGACCCTTTATTCCGCTTCGACTGGCTAATTACTCCATATTTTTTTTGCACATTGTGAGTGGTGGTTTAATCTGTTGAGCTCAGAGAACACGTGGTCACAATAAGAAGGCGCCATATGACATGTATCACGATTCACGAATGGAAGTTTGAGAAGAGCTTTGGAGACAATTAATTGCATGCATTAATTGACCCCTGAACTCACCAGATGTGACAGATCTAGAATTTTCTGTGTAGAATAATATAAAAGGACATATGGTCAATCTGGAACACCAAAAATTTAATGTGTATAAATAAGCGAAGCGGAAATCATTCCGGCGTCGAACATTTTGCACACAAACAAGAAAACGAAAGTAGAAGCAAATCTCTCAAAAATCTCATGTTCTTTATACATTATTGACTGTTTTTTATGAACTTTTCGTGTATATTTGGTAGGTCTGAGAATAGGTCGTAGGCTATTTGTTTTTTGGACGTAATTTTATTTTATTTTATATGGCAAAACAACGTTTACCGAGTCAGCTAATACTAGCTAAGCCGTGAACATCTATAACTATTACAGCGAAAGTATAAGGTTAACCCTCAGAAAAGTATTTTAATATACAAAAATAAGGTTTGAAACATGTTCAATATATTTAATAAAAACGGGAAATGCTTTTTTTTTACTATTTATAGGCTCGCGTTTGACCACTATCTCACCTGATGGTAAGCGATGATGTGGTCGAAGATGGAGCACGCTTGCCTAGAAGTAACCTATTCACTCTTGACTTAAATACTCCCAGGTTATAGCTATCAGGAAACACAGACTCCGGCAGGGAATTCCACTCCTTAGCTGCACGTACTATGAATGTGTTCCCAAAACGTTTTGTGCGCGTGGGTGGGATGTCCACCATGTACCGGTGGCGCATCGCCGTTCGTCTTGTGGTCCGATGATGGAACGGGCTGGGCGGAATCAAATTATGCAATTCCGTCGCACATTCCCCAAAATGCAACCGGTAGAAAACCGACAGGCTAGCAACTCGTCGTCAATGCTCAAGACTTTGGAGCTTAGTCGCGACGAGCCTATCATCGCCGATGATCCTCTTGGCTCGTTTCTCAATTGACTCAAGGGCATCAAGCTGGTATCTGGCAGATCCGTCCCAAAGATGAGAGCAGTACTCCATACATGATCGAACTTGCGCTTGATAGAGTTTGAGCAGCTGTTCCGGCGTAAAGTACCGTCTCACCTTTGCTAAGATCCCCAACTTCTTTGCTGCCACTTGAGCTTTTGCCTCTATGAAAGGGCCAAAATTGAGGGTAGATGTTAATGTAACCCCAAGAAGCTCAAGTTGGTCGGTTATCGGCACGGTTGCACCTCGGAAAGATGGAGCTGGGTGGAATTGGCTCCGTTTAGCGGAAAATAGACACGCTTGGGTCTTAGCAGCATTGAACTTGACCAGATTGGTTTCGCCCCATTCTGAGACAGCCTGTTAGGACACGTTCAAGCGCTCAACCATAGCCTCCCGGAGAGACCGGATCTGCGACCCATCAGCTCGTGCGTCGGACACGTATCTCTAACTCATATTTTCTAATTTTAACGATTAACACTAACGAAATCTTCAAATACTTTCAGCAATTACTTCTAGTTCCCTATTACGAATATGCAACCCAAATTGTGATCATTGTATCATCATTTTCCCATCGTTAACAACTTATACTATGAAACGAATACCAACATCGCGAAAAAAATCTTCGGAGTGTACATTTTACGAGCAGATTTTTTTTTCGCGTATGTGTTTTTAACTCAGTCTTGTAACAATAATTGTTACCATGCCACTACACATTATTTTCAATTTAGTTTTCAACAATGCGTGAGGTGTTTTTGCGGAAAACTTTGGCGCGCAATATGCCAATATGTGATACCTAGTAGTACCTAGTACATAGATACCGGTTTCGTACCTTCTGATGTGTACATAATATTTGGGACGGGAAGGTAGTGTACTGCATCTGCATACCTACTGTAATTCAAACTTGATCAGCCACTTGATGGAATAAAATTAAACATTATTATTTTATATTTTAACCTAATATATTATAACAAACGCTTTTTATTATTATCGTACAAATAACTAAAACAACTTGCCTATTCTGTACGCTTTCCAAAAAGGTATAAAAGTAAATTTAAAGATACGCAATTCGTGGCATGCCATGTGTTTGAATCGGCGCGGGGAGAGAAAATCATCTGTGTTTTTAGTTTAGGATCCTCACTAAAACATCCGATTTTACTGCCACAATTCGGCGGGGCGTACACAGCGTCTGCTGCGCTCGCATTCTCTTCGCCGCGCAACAGCACCTGACGGATATACGTCGAATTATAAGTAACCCTTCCCGTCCCGGTTCCATACCCTTGGGGTACGGAACCGGAACGGAATCCTATAACTGAGCTTCTGCTGTCCGACCGTCCGTCCATCCATCCGTCCGTCTGTCTGTCAGCGGACTGTATCTCAAGTCCGTAACAGTTATACCGTTGAAATTTTCAGTGTGTATTCATATACATTTCTATTGCCGCTATAAATAAAAATAATAAATATAAATTAAACTAAAAATGAAAGGGCCCCCATACATGAAACGTGTTCTTTTTTCGTTTTATTTACGGAAGCCTTCTTTTTTTTTTTTATTTGTGATGGGTTTACTCTTGACTCTAGTCTAGGTCAGAGATGACAGAGACAAAGTCTACGATATAGCGAGCTTACCCAGAAGGAGCCTGTTCACTCTAACTTTGAAGAGATTAGGGTTGTATGCGTTTGGAAACACAGACGCAGGCAGAGAGTTCCACTCCTTTGCTGTGCGCATTATAAAAGACGTTTGGAAACGCAAGATTCGAACTCACACTTGGCCATATACATAAAATGATTTAAAAGATTGTTCGTCGAGTTTCGTAAACGTTCTTCCTCCATAGAGATATATGTGCAAAAGCGTATTTCGTGCTTCATGTTTTCGACTGACCTTGACATTTCAAAAGTCTCTGTAAATTGGTTTATTTGAAATGAATGTTTTGAATCTTGAATCTTTGAGTGTCAAACCGAAAGACTAGTTTTGCAAAATTTAGTTTGCCTTTACCGTATTCGACTTTTTGCTGGGATAAAATGTTAATATTTGTTTTTTTTTTATTTTGTCCTCCTTTGCTTCCACCTGTGTGGTTCAACAAATAAGCATTCCTAGGGGATAAATGAGCAAAAAACGCAACTGCTTCACTTTTCACTTTGTCTTGATGCTAAAAAGTTACTTTTACATGTAAAATAAATAACAATATTTTCGAGGTCGCATCAAACAAGACAAGTGCATATCGGAATTGTTCTTTAATTCTAGATTGTTTTAATTCTCTAACTTTTCCGTTACTCGACCAAGTACCTAATTGATTTTGAATTTATGTGAAGGTTACCAACGAAAAGCATTAAATTAGAGTGCTCGCTTCGATCGCCTGTTTCCTGCATTCACGTTTTAGTAGATAAATCGTATGAAAGGTATTAAGAAAACCTAAAACCCTAAATCTCTAAACCTAGGACCTAGAATTATCAACGACATTTCGCTCGCTAAAATTGGGAATGTCAAAAATTAGACATCATTTGACTTTCCCAATTTTTATCGAGGTATTTTACTTTTGCCCAACGCCTAAGCAAACACTAAGTTCTCCCATAGTTACATCCCTAACATTATAAAAAATACTTTACAACACACTTGCTCAAAAAATGCATTTACGAAGCCTGTTGAAAATTACGCACCATACAATGGAACGTACGGTAAAATAGGTACTCTCACCTGAGTACCTACTTTACCGCATGCTCCATACAACGGACTTATGTGCCGTTCGTATCCTTTACGTTTCTTTTTGTTTTAATTCCCTAAAAAAATATAACCCTAATAAGAAAAGTTCAGAAGCTAGAAGGTGAAATAAAGCGCAGTATACTTTACAATGCTTCCTTATATTTTTCAATAATACTCAATTAATTTATTAACAAAATTATATTCAACTTTCCATGGCGGGAGATTAGTGAATTCCATAGATTAAAAATGACCGCCATATAAGCTCATTCATTTTAAGTAGGTAAGTACTTTAAATTAAACTAAATTAAAAATGGAACATCCGAAAACTAATGCTTATTCATTTCAAGTATTTTGATGTTCAGTTTTAAAAATATAATAACATCAAAATTATAACACAACAGTAACAGTTAACCAGCTGAATGATCGAACCTCCTTGGAAGCGCTCTTATTAAAGAGAAAATGAGACAAAGATGAGACGACGATGTACCTAGTTCTAATTTTAAATTTGCAAATTCGTGCCATTTAAACTGCAAAGCTTGTTGCGACTCAGCGACTGATATCTAAAAACAAGAAGTTTGTCTCATTACAATTTGTCAAAAATAAGCGCAATATGTACAATTATGCGCAAGTTTCAAACAATCTCGCATCGCTCGCCATAGTGCACTGCTTTGCAAAAACTGGCCAAGTGCGAGTCGGACTCGCGTGCAAAGGGTTCCGAACGAATTTAATGTTTTTTAACATGTTATTTTTACACTACAGACTTCTAATAGGTTTTCCTGTAATCTTTAGGTAAAGATCTATTATCTCCATTTTTTTCAAAATTTTAGGCTCATTAGTTTCAGAGATAAGGGGGGGGAATGGTCATTTTTCGTCTAATTTCTTGAATAACTTCTAAACCATTTATTTTAAAATTATGAAAAAAATATAATTAAAACCCTTACAGTAAGCCCTTTCATTTGATATGTCACACAATATTGTTCAAGAAACTTTTTTTTTTAATTTTCTAGTTTGACCCCCAAAAGTGACCCCCATACTAAAAATTTAATAATTTACGTAACGCGTCCGTGTTTGGGTCATAGAAGTCCATATGTATACCACATTTCAACAGGATCGGTCCAGTGGATCCGGAGAAAACAGGCTGTGACAGACGGACAGACAGACAGACACCCGAGTGATCCTATAAGGGTTCCTTTTTTTTCGGAACCCTAAAAACAACTTTAAGCGATCCGTGTAAATTTACAAAAAACGTGTGAATTTGCAAAAAAAAAATGTTTATAGTATAACTACACGCAACTCACACATGACACTTGATACATGTCAGTTTATGACGACAGTTTCGAGTGTTGCATTTGTTCGAGACTGTGCATCTTGGGTTTTTTTATATATCAATGATTGTACTATTTTCTCGCAAATGTGTTGTAAAACGTTGTATGATACACGTGCGGATATTGGTATTTAAAAACTCGTGCTATGGTAAGCCCCCGACTTCGTCTCGGACTTACATTCGTCTACTCGTTTGTAAAAACCAACTTACCGCACTAATATCATAAATAACTATTTCTGTCTTTTCGTAGGGCTGCGTTTTTCTGTTAAACTATGCCAGGCCAGTATTTGTTATAAGTTTTAAGTCCCAGTCCAGGGAATGGGATTTTTTATAAAAACATCCACCCCCTACTTCAGCCCTGGTGAACTTTCAAAATTCCTTTTATCGGATGCCTACACTACATAAGAAATACGTCCTCCAAAGGACACTGATACATGTTCGTACAATTTAAGCCTCGAATGTAAAATGATGAAAGCAGTGTCAATCAATGGATTATTTATACCAAGAACTTCGTCATTTTTAGTCGATGCATTCTGAAGTGTGACTTATGTAGGTATATGGCACCTTTACTTCAACTATCAATCCTAATCAATCATCAATCAATATTTTTAAAATTCTTCCGTTACTGACTGATTGAGTGACTGACAGACAACGCACAGCCGAAACCACAGGTCCTAATAACCTGAAATTTGGCATAAAGCTTCCCTACACTCCGCAAGGGAGCACTAAGATTTTCCGAAATTCCCACAGGAACGGGAAAAAACGAGATATGCGCGTACGAAGTCCCGAGACTTCGTACGCGCATATCCCGTTTTTTCCCGCACTAGCTTTTGCCCGAGCAAAAGCTAGTGCCATTACAATTCCCTTTCTCATTTTATATGAGTGAAAAATATAGAAATAGCCTATAGTTCAGGTAAAGAATAAGGGAATCGGTACCAGGTTCTCATTTTTCTGCCCCGAAACAAAACAAGAAAATTAATCAGTACCTATTGTGTTATTAGGAACGCGACTTACACACTTTCGATAAAGGTGATAAAGATGAGAGTTCTGACAGATATTGATATAGGTAAGTTCTTTACAATAATATTATGATAGGGGGATTAGACGGCTAATAAATACACTGATTTAATTGCTTAATACAAATAATTTTGAGCACTTTTCAAGATATTAGGTTTGGATAAGAATTGTGACCACTTTCACATGAGCATGAATCTTAAGATTCAACTTGCTACTACCATATTATTTTTGTTACGCATCCGTGTTTGGACAGAAATATGACCACACGACTGGTCATATAAGGGTTCCTTTTTTTTCGTTCAGATGTATGGAACCCTTCGTGTTCAAGTCTGATTCAAACTTGGCCAGTTTTTCAACATTCTAGCGAAGAAAAGTAATTTACGAAATAGTGTATATTTCGTAAATTACTTTTCAATAGACTTACTCGAAAACTGGTTATTATCGACCCCCACTGCTACTATCTCTTACTGTTAGTTTCAGAATCCTGTCAATATCACATCCAGAAGCACAATCATTTCTACAAGCGCTTTTGTTTTTCTTATTTTTTTAATCTCAGCAATGAGTTGCAACCCGTTTGAAGCCTTATTGTTTTGTGAATAGTCAAACTGGGCTAATAGACCGCGAGCCAGCCTCTAATTTTGTCATACATTTCCTCCCGGACGAAAACTTGTAAGATGGTTAAGAGAGCTTTATTATGGACCTCTGTGATCGTCAGCTGCGATTTGGTGGGTGGGTTTTCCGATTTTCATACGTCCGAAGAATCAAATGCTCGATGGGTTTTCGGTCCGAAAAACGACATTCCAATTTTAAATACTTCGAATAAACTGTTAAAATTAATATTTACATTCAATCAGTATAATATATTCAGTTAGTTACATATTGTAATATCCAAAGATATTTTAACTATTTTCGAAATAACTACGGTCTAAAGACCTACTGTTTAATATACCTAACGAATATTTTTAAGCATTTTGGAACTTAAATTAAAATTTTGTCTTAAACAGTCAATTAGTATTGCTACAAAAGTAAGTGATAGAAACGAATCGCTGTAAAACCGACTCCACGTAGTCTTGTCTGCCCTACCCCTAGAGTGTAATTTAAGCCCGCGTATGCGCGGAGGGGCGAGGCGGTGGTGAGTGTTAAAACCATCTGCGACAATAAGTTCGCGGGGGACCGCCGGAGCCCCGCAGCGCCGGAGCCGTGACAGAAACCATGCTTGTTGCATGTTGCATGCTTGCTTGCATACTGCATGCTTGCTAGCTTGCTGCGTGCTTACTTCTTGCATGCTTGCTTGCATGCTTGCCTGCATGCTTGCTTACATGCTTGCTTGCATGCTTGCTTGCTTGCATGCTGCATGCTTGCTTGCATGCTGCATGCTTACTTGCATGCTTGCTTGTATGCAGCTTGCAACTGTCATTAGTTTTATAATTCTACCTCCTCATACTAAACATGATAATATACTTTGTTCTGACGAGCAATTGTGTTTATTTGTCTTGCTATTCAGTTTTACAAGGCGTTTTTTATTTCGGATTTCTGATTAATAGGTATTTTAATAATCGGATTTCGTATTCTTGATGTTTCGAATTATCATTAAATCGGACTTTTTGTTATTCGACCTATTAAAACTCGGTATTTTAAGAATAGTTATTATAAACATTAGGAATATTGATATGTCGGAATTATAAAAAAGGATTAATGATAAATCAGAGTTGTTATGTTAGGAATTTTGAAACCTTCGGAATTATGAAAATCGGTATTTTGAAATTCGTATTTGCGACTGTCGGAATAAAGTTATTCGTATTAATGTAGTGTACCCCTCCCAAACACGTCGAAAAATAAAATTGTTTTTCAGTCATTTCCTCCCGAATGAAAATAGTGTCAGATTATAGCCAACCCAATATCTTGCAGAAAACAAAACGTCAGCTGGCTGTATCTCGGTGGAAAGGTCGTCAGCTGGTCACACGAACATTTAATTTTTATTTCTCAGTGATTTCCTCCCGAATGAAAATTATGTCAGATTATAGCTAACCCAATATCTTGCAGAAAACAAAACGTCATCTGGCTGTAGCTCGGCAGGAAGGTCGTCAGCTAGCGCCCTGAAGGGGGCACCTATCGCCTACTTAAATTCACCAGCTGACGAGTTTTCCCTCGGCATCTTGCCAGCTGATTTATTTCATTACTTCCAGAATCATATTAACTATCAGCTGAAAAATTTTTATCCGGGAGGAAACGACGTGTCTAAAGTTATTCGACTTTATGCTTCATGCTCCGACTGAAAGATTAAATTTTGGAGCCTTTATTTATTATTTTTTGCTTAAAAAGCACTTACAATTTATAAATATTTAGATTTGTAAGACTTTCTTCTATTACATGAAATAATAACATAATCCATAACTATGAAGAATTAAAAAATCCTAGAACAAAAACTTACAAAATTGCAACGTGATTCACTTTCACTTAACCTTTCTCTTTATATTTCAAAAACTCGATGTCCTATCGACTTGATTATTTTTGTGATATTGTTTTTATGTAAAAACCTTTCATTTGACACTAATTTTGTTACAATACCTCCATAAACAAAAAATCACATTTTCAAGTTACGACACCAACGCTTTGGCATTTTCCATTAATTGACATGCATTGTAGTCTCTCGCCTCTGTATCGCCGGCGTCGCTTTCGGCTCGGGCGTCTATTTTGCCTCGGCTATAATGAGAAACTTTGCCCACGTGCATCAAAAGTACTATTGCAACTAAAAATATTGATAAATAGCTGTAAGCCGCCAAGCACCTAATATTAAAATATAAAAGGTGAACTGATTAGAAAAGTACTGATTTGTAAATGACAAGGCACAGAGTGTGAAATACACTGCATTATGAATCTAAAAGGGGTGTAATATGAGCCAATTTTCGAAAAAGTGTGCTCAAAGTATACCTTTAAAACTTACCCCACCAATATCGCGAACAGGGTCTAAGCTACGGTCAGGGCTTCCTGTACCTATCTATAAATCGATCTTAGTACAATGTGAGTAACCCTTATCATATAATGAGGAGAGGAAACATATTAAGTTACCTATTTCCAACAGCTATAATGATTTTCTATTTGATTTTGAATCTTCTTCTCATCGTGTGGGCAGTAAAGTCTAACGACCCCATACACCCTAGTGACAGACTTTCTTAACCGCCTCAAGGGCCTCTGACATGGTTTATTTGACGACCGCCATTTGGCAGCCGGGAAAAACGTCGTCGTGTACGTCGTGAATATCGTTAAAAAACTCTACTCGTGTTAGACTCACACTCTTCTTACAAAAACTGCACAAAAATAAAGTTAATACATATTATAAGTAAGATTTGATAAGTATCTATTCAAATTACGATACCTTGCTGTCGTGATTATGATGTTATTATTAATTTATACTTAAGATGAACATGATACAAGTTTAGTGGAGTGATAGAGATTAAGTAAATTAATCAGGCGATACTTATCTTTTAATTAATTTTAACAAGTTTTAAACGATATTGATATATAGGCATGAAACTAACACTTCTGGTATACAAAGACGCGTGTCGTCCACTTCAGGAAATCACACGTTAAGTATTTATGACTTTACCAAAAATCCGTGGGTTTTCTAAGACTGTGATGAAACAGAGTCCCAATTCTTCTATTTTTTCAGCTACGTTCGCATCTCATCTTACATTTTGACATTTTTTTTGTGACTCAGATACAATTACGAATGTTGCTTAAAAATTAATAGAATTGACTCTGTTTGTTGCTGTGTCATTATTTTCCGTGTTAATATAGCAGTTAATAAAAATAAAGATAGATACTTCGTCAAAAGCAAAACTTCCTTACATGTCATTAAAAATGTAATAAGTGAAATTGCTTGTCCGATTTTGAGCTGATAGTGATTCCTTTCTTTATAATTATAATCTGTTAAACTGAAATTAATGTTTTACTAGTTTTTTACATATATGTCACGGTGACAATTACCACACAATAAAAGGAATGGAGCACCTACCTATTTACCTAGTTTTATGAAGACAGGTATGACATGGTGCTAACAATAACCAAAAAGCTTACACCTGTAAAGCTTACACTGAGAACATGAATAGAGATTTTACTTTTAAATTAACTGTAGATATTGTATGTTGTATCACGATATCTTATACTGCTAACGTTGTGAATTCAAACCAACGAAAAGCTTTCACAGCACAGACAATCCACATAACTACTTTTTAACTTGCTAAACTCAGCACTTTTTGAAATAAATCTATACCTACTAAAATCTATTTACTCTACAGTGAATTACCTAAAACAATAGTACATGTGGAGGGTAAAATATTTTTTACCATGTGATAGACGCATTATTTCAGATGGATGAAAACAAAAATGCACCATTTAGCTATACAGCTGTAAATCGGTCATCACTATACCAATCAACACCGCAAGTACCTTTATGATATTGTACATTTTGTACTCATTGAGTAGTTTCACACAGCCTTATCTGAATGTACAGATAGACTATTAACCCATTTAGAGATGCTATCTTATCCGTATTCTTATGAATAAATGTATAGCTACGGGTTCGATTAGGTAAATTATTACAAAACTTGAAGTGTTGTGAACTACATGCATTACAAAATGATCCGCGATGTTTTAATAGTATTTATAACGATGTCTTCCAACACATTAAGTGATTCCTGTGTAAAATACACTTTTGAAGAGAGTTTCAATGAATTGTTCACAAATGAGAGGGGGCCTGGTTGTGACTCGATGCCACATTGGACTGTCGGCAGGTACAGCAATTTAGACTTGACAGGTCCACAAAACGAACGCAGTAACTCGTTTATAACGCCTGAACAAGTATTTAGTTGTGTTTCATCATTCTATTTTTCTATGACTGGCAGTGGTACTATTGAAGTGTCCATTTTTATGCAATCAGCGGATCCTTTTGATCAAATCTTTGTTGTGGCCTACCAGAGAGACATAACGTATGACAGATTCTTGGGAGAAGCTTTAAATATGGCTTCGGAACCTAACTTCGTACGTGGATGGCACACCCTGAAGATAACCTTACCTTTAATCGGCACAGACATTGGTGAAGGATACGTAAGTATTACTTAAGTACGTTTTAATAAGTCGTCATAATAAATGATTGGTTGAACATCATAATGAATAATGTAGAGAAATAATGTGATCGATGAAATTTTGAAACATATGTACAGTTAAAATATTTTGGGTTTATTAAACAGTGACTTGTTGCGGAACAAAAAATAATTCGCAAACGTGTTTGTAGATTTTTCACTGTTTCGATGTCGGTGTGAGATTGAGTGCTTTAGTTAAATACGATACGGAATGCCGCCCACTACCCTACCTGATGAAGCCAGTCATTGTACCGCCAGGTCTATGAATTCAGTTGACGTTTGATTTAAATAGGAGATATTATAATAATTTATGGTTATTGACTGCTTAGCTCCTAGAAGATATAGCGTGAAGATTACAATTTCTAAGGATGTTTTAATGGCTAATTTTATGCTAAATTGAACGAATAATTGGAAGTTGAACAAAATTTATCGATAAACGTTAATACGTAATTTTAAAATCTTTAAATGTCCATAACTTTTTTCCGGCCACTAATTTGAATGAAAAAAGACTAAATGTTGGTTAGAAATCAGTTTAATCTAACTTTGAAAACCTCAACAAAATCTGTTCAGTATTTTCGGAGATTAGCGTGTACAGACAGACAGACAAAAAAAATGCTCTTTTTGTGTTCTATACCTTTTTTTGATCGCCCATACTCGATTTTTGGTGTTTTTGTTTAATGTACAGAAATCATGGTTTCTACTGTTTTATTATATGTATAAATATAGATTGAGTCATATACATAGGACAAATTGGAAAATTTTAAAAAAGTTGTACGGTGTGACACATCAAATGAAAGGGTTTATTGGGCAGTAACTTTTTCATAATTGTAAAATAAACAGTTTTGCTGTTATTTAAGGAAATAAATGAAAAATTGTCCATTCAGAAAATAGTTCTTTAGTCATACTAGCAAAACTAAACTAAGATAGGTATCTCTAAAAAAGCTGATTCGTTCGGAACCTACTAGTTACTTACTACTAGTTCTTAACGTAGATGGCGCTGTCAGTACGTAAACATCTGTTCTGTGTTTAAAAATTAACAAAAAGGAATTGATCGCGTACCTAATTCACCTGCATAGTTGCGTAAAAGTGACCTGTAAACATTAAGTGTTCGTGTAACTGTTATCCACTTAATTTTACAAGAGTAAAAAAAACAGTAAATTGTAATCTTGAACAACCACCAAATCAAACTGTAATATCAAGCTTAGAACTGTGGAATGTTGTTAAACTATTGTTTAATTGTTATAACTTAAAACGATATTGTGAACAACATAACCGTTTGAAGTGACAAATAGTAAAAAAGTGGAATCCTTCAAGTGACTCAAGGTGATAGCGCAAAGAATTTTTTTAGAATTTTACTATACTGTAATGGCATCAATTGCTGAATGTACTGGATGTCGTGGCATTCTCGGCAGCTATCCCCATCTCAGATACTTTAATTGTGAGGCGAAATATGACCTTTTTTGTGCATATTTGACGACACGGTTGGCGCAGTGGTTGAGCGATTGACTGCTGCGCTGCGTGTCGCGGGTTCGATTCCCGCACGGAACAAATATTTGTATGGCCGACAGATAGTTGTTCAGGTTCTGGCTGTTTGTGTATGTGAATTTGTTTGTTTGTAAACGCACCCACGATACAGGAGAAATTCCAAGTGTGGGGCAGTAAAAAAGAAAGAAGAAAACAGTAGCCTCCAAGAATTATGATCTAATGAACACTAACTATAAAGCTTCATGTAAGTGTCTTGTGTTGCAAAACGGGCAACATTAACTCTGTATGTTCCACTAAATGCTCAGAAGCAAAGGGTCATGAAGATGCACATAGAAATTCCAATGTCACTATTCGCAAAAGGCCCACAAAATCGCCGCTGAAACCGTCTCAAAAGCCGCTGTTGAAAACATTGCAGAAAATACCGCTTAAGCTATTGCAGAAATCAACGTTGAAATCATCGCAGAAGTCACCGCCGAAAATGCATTCGCAACCATCTCCTGAGTCGCAGCCGCGATCGCCGCAACAAGTTATGGAACCTACTAGCTTTTTTATTGAAAATAAACTACGTGAGATTCTGCAACAGGAAATCTTTACCGCTTTGAACGCAACTATTAAGGAAGTCGGTTAAAAAATTGAAGCGACCGAGTTTAAAAATATTCATAACAAAATAGATGGTTTTCGAGACGCTTTAGAATTCATTAAATATTAAGTATGAAGAGAGTACCTAAATATGTAGTAGTAGTACCAGCCGCGCTGCTGGCGCGCTGCGGCCGCGCGTTTATTATTTGTATGGATTAACAAAGCAGCGCGGCAGCCGCGCTACTGCCGCGCTGAACTTTGCGAAAAATCTGAAGGCGCCCTTAAAATCGTATTTAAAAGTTGTAAACCTACTACAGATTGTAAGCTATTTTTTATTTCTTGTTAAAAGTTATTTGGTTACGACCCTGAACTGTATAGTAATAAGGCAACGATTTTTTTTCAAAGAACCATTGATGGAAGTGGATCACAGTGAACGTATCAAAACATAACTTTTAATTTAGATTTATAAACCCTGTTAGCCATCATTAAACAAATCTACCAATGAAAATTATAAAATATCTACTTTTTTGGGCATTATTTGAACAATACCTGTTTGAAAACAGCGGGCCCGTAAAAGATTACCTTCTTTGGAAGTGAAACTGCGATAATCACCGAGCTTAAATGTGATAACGAAAATCTTAAAACCACCGTTAGCTACCTCACTACCAGGCTGAATATAGTTGACGTACATATGTGCGAGTCACATGTAGAAATAAATGGTATCCCGGGAAGTCGAACTGAGAATTTGGTCAACAGCGTCATTCAACTATCTAAAATCGTTGAAAATCCGCTTACTAGTGAAGATATCCAACATGCTGTCTGAGTAGCAAAAATTAGTAACGACAACCCACGACCTCGGCCAGTGATTGTTAAACTGCGTTATCCTCGTTTCCGTGATCGCATCCTGGCCGCAGTCACCAATTTCAATCACAAAGATCTCGAGAAGAAGCTCTGCACACAACATCTTGGAATAGGAGAACCTGTAAGCCCTGTCTTTGTTTCAGAACTTTTTACAAAAAAATACAATCGACTTCCAATTAAAAATAAAACTGCCCAAGTGCGATTCGGACTCGCGTACAAAGGGTTCCGAACGAATTATATTTTTTTAACATGTTATATTAACATTATAGACTTCTTATAGGTTTTCCTGTAATCTATAGATAAAGCTATATTATCTGCATTTTTTTCAAAATTTTAGGCTCAGTAGTTTCGGAGATAAGGGGTTAATGGTCATTTTTCGTCTAATTTCTTAAATAACTTCAAAACCATTTATTTTAAAATTTTGAAAAAAAAAACAAAATTAAACCCTCATAGTAAGCCCTTTCATTTGATGTGTCACACGACATTATTCAACTATTTTTTTTTTTTAATTTTAAAGTTTGACCCTCATACTAAAAATTCAATAATTAATATAATTATAATAGTTTGGCTTTTTTTTACTATTTATAGGCACGCATTTGACCACTATCTCACCTGATGGTAAGCGATGATGTGGTCGAAGATGGAGCACACTTGCCTAGAAGTAACCTATTCGGTTTTAAATCAAAATAGCTGGAATTCGTTTACTTGGACGACGTATTTTGTCATTCAAATAAATTTTGTTTTCCTGCGACTTTTCAGTGGTGTTGTTAGGTATGGAGTACCACTAAAAAGTCAAAAAACTGGCACCTCACCTGACATGGTTGTTCAGATTCTGTTTCACCATTGTGTGGATCGCCCTGAGGACACGATGAAACATACGGTGGAGGACTGCCCCGCTTGGGCGGAGCAAACCTGTGTCCTCGCGGCGATCGGCGATCGGCGGCAGCGATCTCTCGCGTCCGGCCCTAGTCCGATGCATGGTCCGGAGCGAGAGGTAAACAAATTTATTATTTTACTAGCTGCCCACCCGCGGCTTCGCTCCCGTCAACTGGCTACCCCGCGTCTTTCTTAATTTTTTCTTTCATAAGAACCTTCTGACAATAACAAACACAACAAAAAAAGAATTAGCGACATTGGTCCAGCCGTTCACGCGTGATGTGATTTGAAAATGGGGATTACTTTTGGGGAACAATTTGGAAAATGAAAAAGATTTTCAAACTGCACTATGTGACATTTCAAATAAAAAACTTAGCGCGGGGGTCCCAAATATACATTTAATAATTTTAAAATAAACTGTTAAAGTTATTTAAGAAAACATATGGCAATTAAGAAATCGGCTTCCTTATCTCTGCAACGAATAAGATGATATCATAACAGAATAGTAAATATCTCAATATTATGCACATTCTTGTTTAACACGGTAGTTCTATTTAGCAATGTATAATTTCAACCATTTTAACGGCACATGTGTGAGTTCTGTGTACCTTAAACTTAAGCTATAGCTATCAGTTTTAGGTTTGTTTTTGACTTGAATGTACCCTGGCGGTTGGGAGTGTCATGCTCACTCAAAAGTCTTGCTGATGGTGGCGTATGCGTTGGATCATTTGGCTCCCTTCAAAATGGTGAGCCGAATGGTGCTAGCGCATGCTTCATGTTCGTGAACGGACGCTGTCAGTTGGGACTGGTCATTTCTCAGTTGCCATGGTTTATTTTAAATATTTCTTTGAATTGTTCCTTTTTTCCCGGACGCTTTTATCCTGCTCGTCTTTTACATCGTTCTCACATGTTTGTATAATTTTAACTTGATGTAAACAAAACTTTGTAACAATTTATTATTTTTAAAAGAGTGTCTGTGGAGTTTCTTGCACGTTCTTCTCCATAGAGATCTACGCTTTGGAACGTGCAAATAGCTTCATCTTTTTGGACTGACCGACCTTGACAATTCAAAAGTGCCTGTAAATGTTTTATTTGAAATATACGATTTGATTGATTGATTGATTGAGTCAACATTTAATTCATCGTTCATCGGAACACTCTCCACATGAATCCAGCCCGCACTTGGCAGGTTTGAGTATCATAAGTTTCAAAGGCTTATCTGAATACTTCATTCGAAAGCGCGTTGTCTCATCGTAGTCGCATCGTGCTTTTCTTCGGGAGTTTTGTGTTATTCAGTTCAGATCCTATCTTTTCCGTATTCATTACATTATAAATTAATTTAGATTGCTGATCGATTAAATTATAAAAGTTACAGTTGGGACATTTTGAGTTTATTTAACTGCGACTTGTTGCCACATGCGCAACAAAATGATTCCCAAAGTATTTATTCTAGTAATCGTTGTGTATTACGCATCATGTGATTCTTGTGTGAGATACACATTTGAAGAAAATTTTAATGAATGACTACTACATGACTGGGGACCACCAAGTTGTTTTTCAAGTCCAGTTTGGATGGCGGGCAAGTACAGCGATTCGGTCTGGACGATTGATCACAATGACTTAAGTACAACTTTCATTACGCCTGCCCCTGACTGATCAACTAAGTTGTGTGTCGTCATTTATTTTCACTATGCATGCTGGTGGTACGATTGAAGTGAACATTTATATGGAACATGTGGGTAATTCCGACACGATCATTGTTTTGGCTCACCGGATTGAAGACCCTTTCGTAAATATAGAAAATGTTTGGAATATGGCTGAAACTGAAGACTTCGTGTCTGGCTGGCATACTTTGAAAATAACCCTAACCAACGTTGTTACTGTCACAGGCTACGTGAGTATTGGAAATATTTGATGGATACTTTTCATAATAGACTATTTATTGATAACTCGTTTTCTCCCGCCACTTACTTTACATATAGAATGATTTTTTCAAGTGGCCAAAAGGTCATATCCGAATCTATATAGAATAGCGAAAATCAATCAAAGGAGTGTCTCGTCTTGGACCCGATTTTAGTAAAAACTCAACTGCATCATTATATTTTTTTAAAACATATCAGTTAATGTAAAGATACCCCAGAAAATTAAATCTGTTTTACTATAATGAGCATCGAAATTTCCATTAGTTTGCGATGTGTTATTGCCCAGAATTAGATTCTTATAACTAACCATTTTGTATGATATTTTAATACAATGTGAGTTTTTTTTTTCCAAAATGGGATTCGTTTCCTGTTTAAGAATTTTTCAAAACAAAAAATGAAGCACTTTTAGTACGCAAAGGAGTTTCGAGCCCGATTTTCATTAAACAAGCAACTGTACTTCTGGTCTGTTCTTGGTCTGTGTACTTGTGCAAGCTTAGACTTGCACAAGTATACTGTAACATGTGTTGGAAGATACAGTCAGTTGTGCAAATTTTAGTCACTTCGGAATAACGTGTATTTGTGCAAGTCTAAGCTTGCGCAAGTAAATCGCTACGTGTGTGGCTGCCATTACTTGTAACCTATTTGTAAAATAAATATCATTTAACATAACCAAATTAACAACTTAGTGGAAAATGACAAACTCCGTAAGATTTTAAAATAACTTGAGATATTGTAACACTCAAGCGTCCAGCCGCGCGAGCGACTTTCGCCCCACCTGTCCGCGCATTAAATGTCACTGTATTTTTACGTCCGCGCGAATTTCTTTTAACAAAACCGATTACTACTAAAAAACTACTATAACTACATTCGAGTAAAAATACTCACAGAAAGCTAAAAAGATCCAGAACTTAATTTAGTTAAAAGTAAATTTCTCAAATTAATAATATAGGATGAAAATAAAGCTTCATGTTGAGAATATCAACAAAATATCGTTTTTATTTTTTGTTTCGACTTTTACAAGAAAACTATTATAGTTACCGGAAACAATTTTTGTATACTATAATAGTACATATTATACTCTTTAAAATGATACCAATATTTTAAAATATTAATAGTTTTAATGATGGTACATTAAAACTTTATTGTATAATGGTTTTACAAGGTTACATATATCGACAATAATAATTGAGACTCGAAACACAAACTTTTATCTTCAACAAAATGGCGTCACAGCGCAGTCGCGGAGGATTCGATATAGCGTCCGTCCGAGATGACGATTCGGGGCGCTCTCTTCACGCCGCACGCGCCCCCGCGACTCGCCTGCGCTAGCGCGCGGGGGCCGCGGGCGGCGGAGGGGGGGCAGCGCGCGTTGTCTGCGACGCGTTGCAACCACAGAGTAATAGACCACAGCCTACTCGAATTAATTTTTCCCGCGCTATATAGTTAGTTTTCTTTGAAAAAAAAATATAAACAACAAATAATATATAAAGATCGCTTTTAGCGATAAGGCCGCCCATAGTGTCACCCTATGTAATGTTTTCTTCATCTATTTTTTGTTCTGTAACTTATATGGTGCACAGTATAAAGAGTATTCTATTCTATATACAAAGCCACGCGGACTGCATTCCTGAACACTCAAATGATGGACAACGAGTTGCATTTTAATCATTTCTAGACACATTTCAACATATTTTGTTTGTAAATGGCTATTAACATGATAATAGTGAAGTATTCTCTTATATTTAGCATTTATATAACAAAAAGAACCGACAAGAATACATTTTAAACAACGTTAAATCATCAAACGATGATCGCGTGGGGATCATATAACGATATAACTTTTGTAGCTCAATTATTATATATAAACGTTTTGGAAATGTCATAATGATACAAATTTCGTAAAGGATATGTTTTCACAATTAATTTAATATGAAACAACATTAGAAATAACGTACAAGAAAAGAAAACAGTTTACAAACAAAAATGGCGAACTGTCATTTCCGCATTTTTTTCTGAAAATTTTGTTGCCATTGGACGGATAAAATTTGCTCTCACGGATGACAAACTTCACATAGCGCCATCTAAAAATATTCTACTGTATTGTTAAGAGCTAACTTTAGCGCTGTACACGTTTAAATTGAACGATGTCGTTTAGTGATTGTAGTCACCATGGACGGTATAGGCAAGAATTTTTGTGGTGACTACACTCACTGTGGACGCTTGAGCTCTCGGCTTTGTGGACTGACATAAAACTGCGACTAATCAAAGCACAATTCTTTAGTTTATCCGTATTCGTGAGTAAGTAAACACGAAAACAAAGCTCTCATTGGTCTGTTCACACGTGAGCTCTCACCAACAAAGATCAATGAGAGGCCAAGTTTCCAATTTAACTATCACACCAAAACAGACAAATTGTAGATCAGAGTACTGATTGGTCGCCAGTTTGTATCAGTCCACAATTTCTCGGAACGGCACGGATATATATATTTATTATAGAATACAAGATTTTAATTCGTATATTTCTAGAACAAACGTTCATTTGACAATTTATAGAGAGTTTACAATCTCTCAAGATGTTTTTTACCTTACGGAGTTTGCAATTTTCCGGTGACAAATATATCAATCCCAGCCAGTGGTGCAATCGTCCTTTACTGAAGTACCGATTACGGTTTCGATTCGTTATTCGCTATAATAATACCCATCGAATTACACAGCGATTAATTTGTCTAGAAATTGTCTATGGGTGTACCAATTTTTGTTTTATTATTAGATTTTTTGAAGCAAGGTGTTTGCCAATATTTACAAAATACGGAATGACATAGTTTGCAGGTATTTTTTCGTTTACAGCTATTTCAAGAAGCTCAACTGGAAATTATGAGTGGCTCTTTCTACCAGTTGTTGCATTAATCAATCTGATAAGGTTTTCCACGCAACCCACTCGCGATATATTTTTAACATATTTTCAAAACAAAATACTTTTGATCCATTAAACAGTTAGGTGAAGGTCGCTTCCTATTTTACCCCTCAAGAGGAGGCTGTGGAAAGGGAGAGGGACTCACTCCCTCCACTGATCAGAGGTGGCCCGCACAGGCTAGCCAGCACTAGCCGTTGATTAAGGAAGTCGCGTACATTCCCGCGATCCCCGGCGTAGGTGGGAGATGACATACCGGTTTGGTTTTGTAGTCAGTAAGAGTCTCGCTCTGCCCACCCCAGGCGGAGGACATCCATGAGCATTTCACACCGTTATAAAAAAGCCGCTTCCTACTCGGATCCTCTACTAATAAAATTTGGGGTATTTCTTATATGGCTCAGCAAATGTATCATTTATCCAGACTTCTATTTCCGATGCATGTTAGCACGATTTCGGATGCACCGTAGTAGACCGCGGGTGATCAATGACTTTAAATGACTTTTATTTTTTCCTTAAAGTCAAAATCATAGTCAAATGATTTATTTCAACTAGACCAATTAAGGCACTTTTGAACGTCAAATGAAAATAAAATAAAGTGACTAGTCGTCCGTTCGCAAAAGGTAGATTCTTATGGAGAAGAACGGACAAGAAACTCCATAGTTACTCTTTTCAAAAATAAGCTTTACAATATTTGCATACATTAATCCATTGATTATATGTGAGGACGATGCTCCCAAAAAAACACTTATATACTACTAATAGGTACAATAAAGAAATGCCAGCAGAGGCAAAATTGATAAGTTTGCTAGTAAGGGGACATAGTACTCACATACGTACAAATTTTGCAACTATTGATTTATATGATCAGTGTGTGAGTTAAATTAAATATAAAAATCAGTAAATACACAAATACATAGTACATATTAATATAATAAACTCAAACATATCAACCAATTTCACTATGTCTACTACACCCTAGATTGTCCTATTGGTCCTACACTATAATAATATATAATATTATAAAGAGGAAAGATTTGTTTGTTTGAAATGAATAGGCTCCGAGACTACTGGACTGATTTGAAAAATTATTTTGGCAATGGATAGCTACATTATTAGGGAGTAACATAGGCTATATTTTATCCCCGTAATCCCACGGGAACGGGAACTACGCGGGTGAAACCGCGTGACGTCCACTAGTTTAGAATATTTTTGAGACGGTACCTTATATCTAACGTCCAACCAAACCCACTGAAAACGAAAAAAATTTCAGGAAAATTTTGATCAGCTCCGAAGTAACCTTATCCCCAATTAAAAATAAAAACAGTATTTTTGCCTTGGGCGGAGCCGGTAGTGATAAAAAATCAATTCCCGAGCTACGATTCTCAGTGGTCACTCCAAGTGACCTCCAGAGTCACAAGCGGAAGAAGAAACGTTAGAGTAGACTCTAATAAATGAATGAGATAGATCTCACCATCTGATAATGATACCACTGGCCAAAAGATATTTTACAAACTGAATAAGAAGGATGTATGTATACTGTATCTCTATGTTTTCCTTTTTTGATTAATAGTTGCCAAATTTGTACACAATTTGGCTCTGTTGACAGTGATTTATCGGACAATTTTGAACATTTTGTGAGAGTTCTAGTGCTTACACGGTTAATATCATCAAAAAAGAAAACATAGGGACACAGTATATATCCTATCCTATCTTACTCAGTTTGTAAAATATCTTTTAAATCGGTCCAACATTGGAGGAGAAAACAGTCGAGAGCCAAACCTCGAATTATGACTTTTTACATACAAAGTCTCGCCGCCCGCATTTCCTCTTAAGCTATTATTTTATTGCAGCGTACACAAGTTTAATCCAGCTTTTTGGTTTGTTGTTTTTAGAGCTAGTCCTATGATTCAAACTATTGGTAAGTGTTCAGTGACAAATTTAATACCATCGTTGTCGCTGACATATTTATTTGCAACAACACGTGATCCAGGCAACATTAAAAACTGTTTACTATCAAAATAGCCCAACACAATCAATTAAAATCTTAGTGCCTCAAAATTGCCCATTCAATATTTTTTTCGAATTTGTCAAAATCACAGAAGAGTGACTTCTAAAATCAACAGTTAATGATCATTATTCACGAATTCCATGGTATAGGTTTATAGGCCAATGTCTAGTTTCTACCCGCGGCCTCGCCCGCGTTGATAATATTTTTAACTGCCAGTGAAAATCCCGTCAAGGTTGGTCCAGCCGTTTCGGAAATCCCGTGTAAAAAGTATTTCCATGTTATTTTTTTTGCTCGAAATCCTAATCCTTTTTTATAAAATTAAACATTTACTTCTTATAACATCAGCTATCTGCCAGTGAAAGTCCCGTCAAAATCGGTCTTGTTGTTTCGGAGATTAGCCGGAACAACTGATAAACAAATATTTAATTTTCAAATGCTTTTATTAATAAACAACAATTTTTATATTAGAGGTATCAACAGACACTTCAATTTTATGTATTTGTATAGAAAACAGCAAAAAACACTTTCTAAAATAATAAATCCAAATTAACAAAAAAAAAACATATATCCAGCAAACAGCAAATCTCAAATAAATAAATAAATTTGTTCAGCCATTAAAATGTTATTATAATAATCATAAATAAATCTGCAAATTCGATTTCTGAACATTCAACATGGTACCACTGACTACACCTAATGCATTGAATCCACTCTTCTACTTCTGGGCATTACTGAAGTGGCCTGAGAATGATATATGCATTCAATATTTGTTTTGGGTGGTTAGGTTGAAGAAAAGATGGCCAGTGGTATCATTATCAGATGGTGAGATCTATCTCATTCATTTATTAGAGTCTACTCTAACGTTTCTTCTTCCGCTTGTGACTCTGGAGGTCACTTGGAGTGACCACTGAGAATCGTAGCTCGGGAATTGATTTTTTATCACTACCGGCTCCGCCCAAGGCAAAAATACTGTTTTTATTTTTAATTGGGGATAAGGTTACTTCGGAGTTGATCAAAATTTTCCTGAAATGTTTTTCGTTTTCAGTGGGTTTGGTTGGACGTTAGATATAAGGTACCGTCTCAAAAATATTCTAAATAACATGTTCTTAGTTAAAAAGTTATTTTTATTTCACCGCCATGAAACAACAAATTAAATATGTTTTGAATTATAGTTTTGAATTATATATAGTTTTGAATTAAATATATAGTTTTGAACTTTTCAATTATTGTAAAAACAAAATTACTAAAACTATCCATTTTGGAAAGATATTCGTTTTAAGAGTAGCAAGACCTCGAAAAATTAAACACGCGCATCTCGCTTACGTGTGGTGGTGCTGAACGACACAAACACTAGGACCTCGCAACGCCAGTAGCGGGAGAGGTTATAAATACGTTTGAAATATTTGATTTGCTTAGTGTTCGAAACAAAATATTCCATACTATAGACGAATTCCATAATTAATTGGTATCTCTTTCCTCCACGGTTGTTTTCGCAGCAGATGTTGTGGTGTCAAGCTTAGGCATAAAACAAACAATATTTATTTTTGTCGAGAAAATGATAGTAAGAACAACCAATTAGTTGTTATTTGCATGTCATTATCCGCATATTTTATGTTTATTTTACTATATAGGATTTGTGTATAACTATGTATGTACATACATAAAAAAGAATAATCATTGAAAAAAACCGGCCAAGTGCGAGCCGGACTCCCACACGAAGGCTTCCGTACCTTAATTTTTATTATTTGTTGTTATAGCGGCAATAGAAATACACAATTTGTGAAAATTTCAACTGTCTACCTATTACGGTTCTTGAGATACAGCCCGCTGACAGACAGACGGACGGACGGACGGACAGACAGTGGAGGCTTAGTAATAGGGTCCCGTTGGTTACCCTTTGGGTACGTAACCATAAAAACATACATAACCTAATACATAAGCAATGTTGATTTACGCTTATTCATTAGGTTCGTGGCATCAGCGATCGTCGTAATATTACCCATGAAAAAAAAATACATTAGCACACACGAGTATCTTTAGCATCGCCTCACAGTAAACTGACGGACAGACCTTACTGATTTGTGCCCTATCTAAAGATAGCAAACATACACATGCTGCTGGTGATAATGAAAAATTCAATAAATATTTAATTTAAAAGATTTGTATCAGGGCTCTATCAGGTGCTACAGACTCTGTCAAGTAGGTATATCGAATAGGTACCTGACAGTGCAACACATTTGTCAATGAATAAACGACATAATTTTCACATTAACGTGACAGTTTCCGTTTAGTAAAGCGTAAAATGTATTAAGGAAACTTACGAAATCGTTGGATTTCAGAGGGCCAATTCCACTATTTTCAACCGACATTTTTTCAAAACGGCTGTATGTATTTTTTTTATGTATGTTCACCGATTTAAAAAAATATTTTGACGCGATAACGTCTTATAAATCGATGAACGGCGGCTGCGCGCACGAAAAAGTGTAACAATCGACAGAGAGGCACGTTCGGCTTGTTTGTTAAGAATACAATTGTTTTCTTATGACGTAATGACGTAAAATCATCGACCGTAAACTGACTACTTATGAGGTAGTCCCATTGTCACCAAGTCTGAATCTGATGATGGGATCCCATGTAAATCGAGGGAACCCTCAAATTTTATAGGCACATACAATGATTTTCATGAATTTTCTAACGCAATTCAGATATTTTAGCCTGCTATCATCATCTCATATTGCTGAGCTGCTAGTCTATCCTGTAAGTAACCATTTCGATATCGAGCTTCACCTGAGTGACAAAGCTCACAAAGTGAACTTTATCACACACAACATAAAGGTCTTGTGTTTCTACTCACCTCGGATCTCGCTTTCGAGACTCGAAAATGTTGTTACAGAATAGCACTCCTGATGATGGAAGGTATAAGTTAGGATCTGATGATGGGATCCCATGAAAAATGTTTGTTTGGCGATAATTTTGCCAATTGTCAACCGATTTGGATGTATATTTTTTTGTTTGGAAGAACATTTTCCTAGACTGTTCCTATTTCAATTTGGTGAAGATCTGATAAAGAACTTCGGAGGTAGGCAACGGAACTCTTCAATAAATGATAGCAAATGGATCGGGATTGCTGAAATCGCATATCTGTTTATTGTTTACACCAGTTCATAACATAACATCACGCCGGTACGCCGTGAATGGATACGCAGGTACCACTAAAAAGTGAAAAATTAAAAACTTTTTTACAAAACAGTCGGTGTCAAAAAACGAAAAAATAACCAAAAACACCGACTTCCGAAATTATTGTTATTTTATACTTTGTAGTGTTTTGTTTTTGGAAGTCGGTTGTATTTTTTTGTAAAAAAAGTTTTCTTTTGAACAACGTTCGCATTCGCATGCCAGTCGCAATCTGTAAAAAATAAAGGGAAATTGAGGTTTTTACACAGATTGCGACTGAAATGCGAATGCGAACGTTGCTTAAATATTAGTGGAATTAGCCCTCTGATTGTCGCATGTCAGTTTTACCAAAAAGGCATCCGGATGTTAACAAAATAACCTACATACGCAATGAGACAATTATTTTATACTAATACTTAGATAAAACGCTGTACCTAATACTAAAAAATTCCAATGAAAATAATGATATATCGCTGATATGTAAGTATCTAATGAAAATTGTTATAAATTAATAAAAGTTAGATTATAGTATTAGATATAATTATGATTACCATATAGTAGTGTATGTGGTAGCATCTCTGCTTCGAAAAAAAATATAATTTACCTACTCAGAGATTTTAAAAATATAAATATATTTTGTAAATTCCTCCAATATATGAGTATGCATATGAACCTACCTACTGGATTCTATATGGTACTCAATTTGCGGAATCGATTAATGATTCATATCTTCTTTTAAGAATTAAACGATAAAACATAATAATGACGCTACACTGTATGTACTGTTCGTTTCTCACAATAATATGTTTGAGGTAGGTAATATGTTTTTATTGTTAACTAAATAAAATTTTTAGATTGAACTTCATGTTAGGTAAGTATAAAGCTTGGTGGAATTTTATATTTCTAAAACAGACAAGCGTATAGTTTAGTAACAAGACAAACAGCGCAGAGAAACATATTTCAAAGATCATTTTTATTTGTTCTGATGCAACTTCTGTACATAGTATATTAGTTCTCATAGACAGAGACAGAGACCAGCACAAAAGTATATTATTAGGCTTTTAAATACTACTTATGTCCACAAATAATAATTATTATAATGAAGCCTGCCTTTAAATAATTCAAGCAAAATAACAAAACAGACAGACAAACGCCGCCGGGTGACTTCATTTTATACATTTAGAGATTGTATCTTATCGGAGTCCATTATGAATAATTAAGATAGTTGTTCGATTAAAATATTATATGAAATATAAATTAAGGAGATTTTGTATCTAAAGCAGTAACTGCTGCATGTGGCGAAACGAAATGATTCGCAAGGTGTTAATATTATTCACGTTGGTGTCTTCCGCAGTCAGTGATTATTGTGTGAGGTACACGTTTGAAGAAAATTTCAATGAATGGTTGGAAAATGAGTGGGGGGGAGCTTGTGTGTCGATGCCATTTTGGATTCTTGGCAAGTACAGTGATTTGGACGTAACTGGTCAAAATGAACTAAGTACCTCGTTTATTATGCCTCAATCAGATTTGAGTTGTGATTCATCATTCATTTTTTCTATGACCGCCGGTGGTACCATAGAAGTGAATATTTATATGGAAGCAACAGATCCCACTGACCAAATCTTAATTTTGGCTAACCTGTTAGACCCTATTGGTGGTGATAGAGTAACAGGACAGGCTTTCAATTCGGCCATGGATCCGAACTTCGTGCCTGGATGGCACACTCTGAAGATGACCTTAACCGGTTCAGAAACTTATGAAGGCTATGTAAGTTTTAACATAACTTTACTTAGTACCTGGCAGTTCGTCATGTAAAATATTTAGCTGATATTGTTGTAATACATGCCACGTGCGCTCCTTTTAAAATCAAAAGTGTAGTCAAATTGAATCTAGTAATTTTGAAACTGTTAATAAGTTAAGGATTGTCAAAAGCCAGTAAATCACACTACAGTTAATAATAAATAACAATAATAATTAAAAAACATTTATTTGTGCCAAGTTCTTGCGAAGTACTACCGTGTTACTGGGTTGTGGAGGTCTAGTAAGCAGCCGCTCCACGTAAATACTGGTATTCAGTTGAATCCAGTTTGACTGGAAACCGACCCCAATACGGTTGGGAAAAGGCTAGGCAGATGATGATGAATAAGTTGTTAACGATTTCTCTGAAGATTCCTACTAAAATAAAACTGACCAAGTGAGAGTTGGAAATACACGTAAAGGGTTCCCGTACAGATCAAATTTTTTTCTTTTAAAACAGCTTCTTATATTTTCCTCCCAGTGTCTAACTTGCACTTGCGTAACTTATATTGTGTATTCTGTGGTTTTGTTTAAGTGTAGCTATTTGCATTTACGAATGATTATTGACATTCAGAAATTAGATTTTTGCAAAATGTCAGTATCCACATATGAGACAGGTATCTGTCCCCAGCAACATGTTATCTCCTAGTATGTATGAACAGTATATGTACTTAAATAATAAATGTAAATTTTTTAGGTTTCATAGTCAATCAAACCTAGCCTAGGACATAAGATTGATCCCGGTAGTAGAAGTTTCGACAAACACGCGAGCGAAACCGCGGTCCAAAGCCAGAATGATAATTTTTAATCATACCTAACCGAGCAACCGAGCAAGTCCATCTGTAGGACAAACTAATTTAATTTTGCCTAGGCCAAACTGCAGGTGCCTCACAGTTCTTAAGTAGGTCTTGAAAAGGACATTCTTTACGTTTCAAAAATTCATCTTGCTCGACAGCGTAAATAACGAAAAATCATTTTAAACTACCAAAATGTTTAGCATGAATACGGACTTTACAAACTTATGTAAGTATGATTTGGATTCTTAAGGCCTGTTCAGACCTACGCGATATTCGTTACTAGAGCGGTAGCGATAAATGTCGCTCGGTTTCGCGCGGTACCCCGTCGGGTATTTTGTTTGGAGTTCCGCGGCTTAGGTTTGAACAGTAGGATTACCGCATACCCAGTCAGCTTTCGCTACCTCTCTAGGTAAATAATATCACGTAGGTCTGAACAGGCGTTTATTCTATTGAAAGTCGAAATGCGCTGTCATTCCACCTTGATTGTATGATGGTTTCACGGTTACATGTTGTGTGATAGGTACAGGCAGACAGAACAGAACACAGCAGTGGAACAACCAATTAATTTTTAATGCTCTGTAACGTGTGGCTTTATTGTTTAAAAAAAATGTTTTAGAACCTACTTTAATTAATTTATTTAACTATTTAATAAATAAACTAACACTGGTTATGAATGAATTTGCACTTCTGTTTTATTTGTCGCCTATTGTAATGAAGACGGGCACAAACATTTTTACCTATATGCATTACATTTTATCTTATCGTATTTGATCGGTATCTATATAATTAATAGTTCAAAACAAAGACTCTTTACGTGTCAGTCAGTACTTCCATTGAGCTCTTTTAAACTGCAGATTGGATTTGATGCGGTTTTCACCAAAATACCGAGAATTTATTTCGGAAAGTTCATACTTAACATTTAACTTGGATATAGCAAATATGGATATTTCGATATCTTGACATGTTGTTACACTAGTACATTAAAGCTATCGGAAGTCGGGCGGGTTTCTAGTATCTTATAATTGAATTATTGGAATTACTTGTCTGATAATATAATTAATTAATAAGATTGAATCGTAATTGTAGTATTTTAGATTTTCCTTGTAAAATCAATATACGAGTATATGTATAAAATTCTTCCGTTGCTGAATGAGTGACTGACAGACAACCCACAGCCGAAACTAATGGGCTTAGAAAGTTGAAATTTGGCATTTAGATTCCTTGGGGAGTGTAGGGGAGCACTAAGGATTTCCAGAAGTTCCTACGGGAACGGGAAAAAACGGAATATGCGATACGAACGAAGTAGCGGGCAATAACTAGTACCTAATTACTACAAATTTGAATCCTGAAGCGCTAATTATTCGATGTCCTGAGACAATTCGTTAGATGTTCCATGATAATCACTAGTTTTGAATTATTACCGGCACTCTGTAAATAAAATTAAATCTATATTCTAATTCTAGGTAAGTGTTGAACATAGTCGAGACATTTCAACATAACTTAATCAAATCATCAATCATAAAGAACATCATATTTGACCCAAAATCGAAGAAGTAGGCCAAAAAAACGAGCTTTATTCATATAGATCTTGTCCCCCTTAACATTTCTTATTAAGGTATCAAAGCTGTAACACCACCGTGCTTGGTTTAACTAGCTTACCTAGAGCAGCTTAACCTATTCATCCTTGACTTAAAGGTTGTAGCTATAAGGAAACACAGACTCCGGCAGGGAATTCCACTCCTTAGATGTACGCTAATTGACAGTATTCCCAAAACGTTTCGTGCGTAAGGGTGGGATATTCACCATGTAAGGTACCAGTGGCGTATCGCCGTACGTCTAAATTAAACAAGCTAGGCGAAAGTAAGTTGTGCAAAATCATGCTCCCCGAAGTATAACCGATAGAAAACCGACAGGACGACGAATCGGTCAGCGAGGATGTTCAAGGTCTAAGAGCTTTGACTCGACCAGTGCATAATTGCCGATGAGCTGTTTGGCTCGTTTCTCAATTGAAACGAGCAAGTTGTCATTTGGCGTATCCTTCCCTAGAGATGACATTAGAATTCCTTAAATGATATAACTTGCGTTTGGTAAAGTTTGAGCAACTATTCTGCATGATCTCAACTTTACCAGGATTCCCAACTTTTTCGCAACCAGTTAAGCCATGGTTTCGATACATGGACCAAAAATGAGGGTGGATGTCAACGTAACGCCAAGAAGCTCGAGATTATATGAAGCCGGGTGGAAATTCTTTTGGCGGAAAAAAGACACGCCTGAGTTTTTGCAGCATTTAGAGACAGCCTCCAGAGACAGATAGAAACGCTCAACCGGAGTCTCTTTCCGTCATTTAACACGTCTCTCTGAGTAACGGTGATGTCGTCTTATTTTTTTTTTAAGGATGGGAAATCATCAAATGACTCCTCCCGCTCTGGGTTCCCTCTCTCTCACGCGTTCCGCTTCCTCCTTCGCTAGCATTCCTGCTTCACAGAAGGAGGTTACCGCTTCACATGTGTCCTCGCTCCGGACCATGGCTTGAACCAGAGCCGAACACGAGAGGTCACCGCTGCCGATCGCCTCGACGAGGACACGGCGGTGCTCCGCCCAAACGGTGATGTCGTCTGCGTAACTAAAGATAAAACCACTCCAATGGACCAATCAATCAGGAAGTCTACAATCCAATGGCACAGATCAGCGGAAAGACCTAAGGAAGGCAGCTTACCAAATAAGGCTCTCATGCCAGACCCTGTCGAAAGCCTTGGAGATGTCGACGGAGACGGCAAGCGCTTTCCCATGTTTCTCGATAGCCTCACTCCAGTGGGTTTACTCTCTAAGCCTGAAGTCCGTAATTTTGGCCTTAGTTACGGGCGTTTCCTACTCCGTATCACTTACGAACATACGAATAGTCCCGAACCCGACCTAAGAATGAATGACAAGTGCCAACACGATTTGACAGTTGTGCCTACTCCCGATGTGTTTTTCAGATGTGAATGGCATACGCTAGAAAATCCCCAGTTGACCAATTTTGTCAAAAGCCGTATTGACTTTCAGCTCGGTTAGCCCGACTGTCTTTCTTGGGCATAGGGTTTTCGCTGGCCTGCTTCCAAGCAAACGGTAGTTTTCCAGTCTCTATCGAAAAGCGAAATAGGGTGTCAAGATCGGAGACAATTCAGGCACACGTTCTAAGAATAGTTACCGGTATCTCGTAGGGCCACTAGCTTTATTCACGACAAGGTTACTCAATACCCTACAGACGTCCTTCTGATGAATGCGAATGTCCGACATACTCGTAATAGTCTTGCATCCATCAAGAGAAGCAGGAGGCCCGCGCGTCACCATGGCAGAATTTCGTTTCGACTGACTTTACCATGGACCAGAACGCTTTATTACCAGATGATATATGATTTTAACGTAGTACATACTCGTAATATATTAATTCTACTCTCGACACTACTCTACTCTCGCATCTATACTTGACAATTCAAAAGTGCAAAAGTAAATGATTTATTTGAAATAAATGCTTTGAATCTACTGAAGTATAAAATACTAACTTCGTACACTCCTATTATTGACACTTAATTATTTACAAAACATACGCGAATAACAATAGGTACATAATATTAAAACTTAGATACTTCTAAAAACAATAGTCCACCCAAGGAAATAATAAAAATAGGGGAATTCATGTATGAGCAAATTTTGGTATAGTTGTAGGTAAAGGTGCATTAAACCACATACTAAAAGTGCTAATGGATAAAGGTGAAGCTAACGGGTAGGCGGGGGGTGTAAAGGTCCCTTTTAGAGTTTCTCGTAAATAACTCGTAAACGTTGGCCCGTAGCAAAAAAATGTTCTTATACATATGTAAGCAATCCACATTACATTTTCTACAAAAAAGTTTTAAAATTTGTACACCTTGTAGCCTGAACGTTTTTCCGTTCAGGCTCAGAATGTCCCTTTCCCAAAATGTCCCTTGGTTTCAAAAAGTCCCTTTCCCGAAATGTCCCGTCCCCATAATGTCCATTTCCCAGAATGTCCCTTTCCCGAAACGTCCATTTCCCAAAATGCCAGGGGGCAATTTGGGATTTGTGATTATATCATGAAAATACAGAATATCATTTAAATTAATTACTAAGACTTTCTTGATTTCTATTATGTTATTTGAAATAATATTATATAATTATGTTAACAGTTAGGTATCACGTGAATAATTATTGGTTTTGGTCGTTTTTATATTATAATTATATAATTAAAAGTTGATTGACTACTTGGCTTATGTTATTTAAATATTCCTAGTTTAAACGCGTAGCTGTCGTAGGAAAGGGACATTTTGAGAACGTGTCATTTCGGGGAAGGGACATTTTGAGAAAGGGACATTTCGGGAAGGGGGCATTTTGGGAAATGGACGTTTCGGGAAAGGGGCATTCTGGGTAATGGACATTATGGGGACGGGACATTTCGGGAAAGGGACTTTTTGAAACCAAGGGACCTTTTGGGAAAGGGACATTCTGAGCCTGAACGCTTTTTCGGTAGGATGAATATTTATTGAGATACTAGTTGACCCGTGCAACTTCGTCTGCTCCACTTCTATTGGTCTTAGCATAATGATATATAGCCAATAACCTTCCTCGATAAATGGGCTATCTAACACTGAAATAATTTTTCAAAACGGACCAGTAGTTCTTGAGATTAGCGCGTACAAGCAAACAAACTCTTCAAATTTATAAATTAGTATTCAGCTTTATATATTAGTATATAGAAGAAGATGGACAATAACAAAATAACCTATCTTTAAGAATGGCACGTATAATCACAAAAATGAAATTCCTAATTCGGAAAGTTTGAACTTACGTAGACCATAAATACATAGAGGGACAAAGTAGACTAATTCTTTTTAATTCATTATAATGTTCCCTTGGGATATTGAAATACTCTTCACGCGAGCGAAGACGCGTTTTAACCTCACACTCAAGTATTATAACCCTTGTTATATGACACTATTAAAAACTACTCATTTTATAGCATCAAAACATTCTTGCACTTTTGGTTTTTATCAAATCACTTAAGTCTAATCTGCAAATTTCAACAATTTTTGTCGACATTTCGACATGTTCTTGTTTTCTAACGTTTCAACTATGTGAAATACGTCCTGTATACAAGCGGACACAAAATAAATATAGAGAAGGAGGTCTTTTGAGGATTTTTAAGCGACTTTTTCCTGAAGGGGTGACTTTTAAAAATAAATGTTGTTAAAATCGCTAGGGATCTGTTGTAATATATTTAATTACTTTGTTTTTGTTTATTATTATTATCCCTCGATAATTTAACCATTACTGGCCAACCATTACTTTCCATTATTTTCTAATCCAAGCCATGGTCTACCTGTTAAAAAAGACACTATTCATGGTTCTTCAAAAATTAGGTAACCCAGATCCGGCGCAAACGCATAAAGCGTTTCTCATATTACTATTTTATCAATATAAAAAAAGAGTAGTAAATAATATACCATCACCATCGCTATATCAGTTGGCTCTAATATGATTTTGCTGCTATTAGAAATTTGGGGTTACCCCTTGTTTCATCGAAAATAAAATTGACAAATTATCACTTCCCAAACAATTTTCCGCATAATTTCATTTGCCAAATTATTACTTATCAAATAAAATCTTCACATAATTGTAACGCAAACCTAATGTTTGGCAAGTAAACGTTTAAGCAATAACTTGCGTACCAACTAGTACTTTTACCAATTTTCTTGTAGTCAAATATTTCAGTTGGTGAAACATATTTTACGCAAAATAAAATAAGCCAAATATTTAGTATCGTAGTAGTAGTTCCTGAAGACGTAAAAGTAGTTCCTGAGATTAGCGCGTTCAAGCAAAAAAACAAACTCTTCAGCTTTATATATTAGTATAGATAGCAGGATAAATACGTTTTTTTTATAAAATATACTCGGTCTTCTTACAGGGAAATATATTTATTTCACAAAAAAAGATTGCGGATAAATTGTCGTCATATTTTTAGTAACCTGGTCATGTGAGGTATCAACACAAAAGGCTCGAGAATACTTTACTAGTGAGATTTTAATAATGTAAATCACTTAATTGGTGAACATAAAAACTGGTATTAAAAACTGATTTTAATTCTTAATCCCAATATTTGGGTTTGTAAATGGTTTGTAAGCTCGCTCCATCGTCGAATTTGTCTCTGTCACCTCTGACCTAGACTAGAGTCAAGAGCAAACCCATCTCAAACAAAAATAAATATTTTCTTTTCATTTTAACGGCACTTTCAACTGTGTTTCACTTCAAGGTTAAGTGATAAGCTTGTATGTATTCAGTGAACATGAATTACTATAAATATTATGAATAAAAATGAGTTTTAGTGCAGAACGCCTAACAAACTTCTTCGATCAAAAAATATGTTAGCCATTCGATAAAAAGATTGTGGTAGTATATTCTATTACTGAACTCTTAACGTAAATGATTCTTATAACATAAGAGGTGCCAGTATGTAGATGACATTGGAGTGACGTCGTCCGGGCTTAAAAAAAATGCCGGAAGTCAGTCCAATTAGGATGGCCGGTAAGACTCTACAAGGGTTATTTTTATTTCTGGTATATAAAACGATTGGTGGACCGATGACCTGATGAAGGTCGCGGGTAGCAGATAGATGCGACGCGCAGTACCGGTCGTTGTGGCAACGCTTAGGGGAGGCCTATGTCCAGCAGTGAACGTCTTTCGGCTAAAATGACTCTGTGACGTAGAACTGTTTGCAGGTGATACTTCTCTTGTCTTTAAAGAAGATAGGAATAGACAAGATTTTGATAACTTATACAGCGCTCTTTCAATGGTTACGGAGTGGTTTACGACAGATTAATTAGTTTTGAATCCTAAAAATACGAAATTAATAAAACTCTGCCGCTTACGCCGTCAGGAAAGTTAGACAATACACTGACGACACAGCTCAGTTAGTCTATTTTAGTAATTTTCAAAGCGTAAATGTTCTACGGCAACTTTTTGTAGGGAAAGGCTGCTGACATACAGAATATATAAAAAACGCGCTGTAAGTGCAATACAGATGATTTTTTAAAGTAATATGTCGCGACTCCTTTCAGTCTTTTTCGATATTCCTCATAGTTTCGGATTTAGCCACCCACGCACACATTAAACAATTTCATCCTGTATACCAGCTAGAGTCAAGAGTGCCTACTCGTTTCATTAAGAGAACTTTTCAAAGAGATAGTAATCCTCGCGGTGGTAACTCAATTCATTTTTGCAAACATTGTATGTATAAGGCAAAATAATAGGTCTTCATCCTATGAAATTGCCGTTCGGCAGTACTGGCTATTTGAAATAAAAATAATTTTTGTTTGGCTAAGAATTCTAATTTCAAATTAATTTTATTTTAAAAGCATGGCATTTTGAAAACCAATTGGTTTTCAAAATTAGTCAATTGTTTATTGATTAGCGTTATGTTTTCGTCGCATTCGAATCTCTTTCGTCATTATGGATACGTTCAAAATTAAATATGAGTACTGTCGTGGCAGCAACGTGGCACAAGCTGCACGCAACATCAACGACGTTTACGGAACGAACACTAAAAACGAACGCACCACCTGTTATTAGTAAGCCCGCTTTCGTTCTGGAAATTTCGACCCAAAAACTGAACGGCGTGGTCGTCCGAAAAAATTTGGTCGAAAATGACGAATTAAGGCGATTGTGGAAGCTGATGATATACTCAATCTGGCTGAATTAGCAGTAGCTTTAGACGTTAGCGTCGCAATATTGTTCCATTCGCGTCAAATAGGCAAGGTAAAACGTACAACACCATTTTTTGTTCCTCCTCGACTAAACAAAACATACACACGTAACTCATTTATATACCGTTCCACTAACAATTATAATAGAGAATTTAGAAACATAGACCGTTTTAACATTTCTTTTAATAGCCTTAAACTAAAACTTAAAAGTAGAAATATCACCTAATTAAAACTTACCTTTTTTACTTTGTCTACCTTCACTTTACTTTGTAAACTGATGATATGTATGTTTCATTGAACTTATGTTCTAAACTTCTGATGCAAAAAATAATATGTATTTCTTGCGCGTCCTTCCTTGTTAGGAGTTTATTGTACTTATATTTAACATGATATCACAATGTCGGCACTATAGGTCTTTTGTAAGGAACCAACTGTCTGAAGAATCACATTGTTTGTATATGACTGTTTGATGCCAAAATAAAATAAAAATAGAAAAAAAATAAAAACAGGTTAACAAATGGGTGCCCCACGAACTCAATGTTTTTGTCTTTTATTTGTTGTTTAATCTGACCTTTGTTGTAAGGCATACTATTATTGTATCAAAGACTTTTTAAACGAAGAGAATAATTGTTTGTTATATATACTCATTACAATGTTTTTATGATGAGTTGTACCTATTGTAACATATGATTGTACAGCTGTTTGATATTATTCTTGCCTGAGCATCCGGGAGCAAATTCGTCATGTACCCCTTATATCACTACTAAGTCGGGTTACGTCCTTCCTTCAAACATCTCGAGGGAAACGGGTGCTGCTTGTGGTGTGTGGTTGGTCTGACCGCCTTGCTAGTCGTGGTTTTTTATTGGTATAACGATAAACTTATGGTTCCAGTCATAGTCCTATTGTTAGATTTTACCACTGAACGCGTAAGAGAGCACACCATGTAAGCCTCGAGGCTTAATTAGTTTAGTTCACAAAACTTTTGAGGGCTTAATGGAGCGTGCTAGCTAACAAGTGTCAATGCATTTAATTTAAATTGATTTACATATTGGACGTATTATTTCTGTGTCATGCATTGCAAACTACTTTACATACTACTAAATAAATTCAAATTCTTAAAACATAACAAATGTGCTACCGGGCAGTTCGTTACGCCTGCAATTCGTCTTCCCTGCTATAACACTAGGAAGTGGTGACGGGCGGGCGTTTTGGGGGACTATCTTTATGTAGAAGTTTGACTTTCAAAAAGTGCTGGCACTCAGCCTAATTTGAATAAATGACTTTCGATTTCGCTTTTGACTACTTTTCTTGTGCCCGGTTTCGGAGATACTTACTTTATCGGTCGTTTATCTGTCCGTTAACCACTAACCAACAAATAGCGTTAACAGAGAGATAAACGATCGATAAAAACCTTAGAAACTGGTCATTAGTCTACATACCTAAATCGTCAGTATGGATCCGTTCCATTAATGAAAACGATATTTATTACGAGTTTAATTAATGGAATATAAATGCTACTAATTTCTTAATACTGGTCAGTTTTTTATGGACTAGATTCTGGTGGTCCAAAATATGTTAAAATCAAATTAATTATGTCATATGATGGCTAACATTTGAATAAATGATTATTTGGAGCGGGTCGGTCAATACTCAATCGTAATGATTATTGGGTAAAGGTCATAGAACAGTTGTGGCATAGCCTCCCCGCCGCCATTTTGATTTTTTTTTTCAAAGTTGTGGCGCACGATCTAACATGCTTATATGGGTGGGTGGAGAATACTTCAACAAACAAAAAATGTTAGGAACATAACATTTTAGGGCACCATCTAAAGTGTCACGTTGCTGAGATATTTCGAGGTAAAGTCGCCATGCGCAAAAATAGTAGGAATCCCAATATGTAAAATTCTTCCGTTAATAACTGATTGAGTGACTGAGTGACTGACAGACAACACACAGCCGAAACTACTGGTCGTAGAAAGCTGAAATTTGGCATGTAGGTTTTTTGGGGAGTGTAGGGTAGCACTAAGAGAAGATTTCTCGAAATTCCTACGGGAACGGAAAAAACGAGACACGCGAGTACGAATTCGCGGGCAAAAGCTAGTGGTAAATAATAATATCATAAGCAATAGTAGGAATCTTAACCTACGTTGACTCTTGTTGCCAATAACAACCGTTTAATACAAACTCAAGGGAAAACAGGGTCTAACTGATCAACATGCATACCTAACAGCGTATCGATAGAATTATTGTAATATACTATATATGCATATAAGTAGTATTTAAAATTAAAGTAGCTAGCGGAACTTTACAGACTTAGTAAAATCTAAAACTGATTTGCTGACAATCGAGACTGCGAAGTCATACTCAAAGTATTAAATTCTACCTATTAAAACATTTACAGGTACCATGGTTTACCATGTTTTTTTAGGTTTACCATGTGTTATTACTTCCCAGAATTTGATTCTTATTAGCTACACTTTCAGATGTTGTACAGGTTGAGTTTTTTTTTTTCTAAATCAACCTGTTCGATTCCTGGGTAGGAATAACGATATTTCAAAATATAATAATGCAGTTTTAGTTTTCATAAAAATCGGGCTCGAGACTCCTTTTAGTGTTTTTCGATGTTCCTCATAGTTTCGGATTTGGCCATGAAGGCACACTTTAAAAATTCACCCTGTATACCAAATTCCAAGTAAATTGAGGCAAACGGTAGTAGTATCCTTCACTCAAAACTTCATCACCCCTTTACACCCCCTTCAAGGGTTGATTTTAGAGAATCCCAAAAACACTTGTCTCATGTTTTTTTTTTTTTTTTTTTATAATACACTTAGACCATATTTGTGCCAAGTTTCAAGTACATTGGCCCAAGGAATAAGATTCTTCCATACAAACTTTGACACCCCCTAAATCGTCTTTTGGGGGTAGTTCTGAAAAAACTAATACTTGAAATACTTATGGTTCAAACTTCCACACCCTATTTCACCCCTTTACGGGGGGGAGCATCCTAAAATACTGACGTCTCCTATTCATAATCTACCTCCGTGCCAAATGTCATCTTCATAGCTCTAGCAGTTTTCCAGATTTCATGATTAATCAGTGAGTGAATTACCTTTGCTTTTACATATAGACTAGCTGACCCGTGTCCACTTCGTTGGGCGGTATTTTTCTGGTTAATATATATCCTATGTCACTCACAAATAACGTGGCTTACTATTGGTAAAAGAATTTTCAAAATCGGTTTAGTAGATCCAGAGATACCCCTACAACCTCGTATAACTCACAAACTTTACCTCTATATAATATAAGTATTAGTATAGAAGTATAGATAGATAAACACGATGACGACAATGACAGATTTCTTAGATAACGCCCAAGTTGCGTTGAGGATTGGAAACAAGGAAAAATATTACACGATTAATTACATTGAAATAATGGTGTAACACATTGTTTCTGCGGTAGCGCTAGATGGAATACAACTTACTACTAATTTATTTTCTGACCTGACTTACGTACCTAGTTTGCAAGAAATTCATAATCTATTACAAATACCTACTTCTGAAAATTAAAAATTTAAGATTAAATAAAAACTTTAATTAAACTTTATAACCTAAAATGTATATAGTATACATTTATATTCATCTGTGTTTAATATTAGATAAGTGTAATCACATAATACGCATTATATCTCTTGTTAAGGATTAAATAATTCAAATAATAAACAAATAAGTACTGTAGTTTGTTTATCACTATTTGCTATGAATGTATGACAGTATTATTATATTAATAATATAATTTTACTATATTTTCATTAATTATGAAATGGTGAAAAACGATACTTACCTACTCTTTGAATTTGTGTATCGACAACAAGTAAATGGAGTGTTTTAAAAATTTTGGTAAAATTGATTCTATGTTCGGCTGCTGTATGTATGTTTCATTTTTTTATTTGAAAGCCTATACTCCTGAGGTGGTCCCATTGTCACCAAGTCAGAATCCGATGATTTGATCCCAGGAAAATCGAGGGCAACTCTCAAATTTTATAGGCACATTCAATGTTTTTCATATACTTTCTAACGCAATTAAAATAGTTTTGCCTGGTAATCATCATTTCATGTTGCTGAGCTGATGATGGAAGGTATAAGTCAGGATCTGATGATGGGATCCCAGGATAAATGTTTGTTCAGCGATATTTTCGTCAATTGTCAAACGATTTGGATGATGCTTTTTTTGTTTGAAAGAATATTTTCCCGGACTGGTCCCATTTCAATTTGGTGAAGATCTGATGAAGAACTTCGGAGGTAGGCAACGGAACTCTTCAATAAATGATAGCAAACCTCCCGGGACTGCTGAAATTGAATGTCTGTTTATTATTTATATCAGTTCTGTGAAGGGGTGGTATGCAGATGTTTACAAGTCCCACCACTAAAATGTGAAAAAAAAAAACTTTAAAAAAAATACAACCGACTTCCAAATAAAAACACTACAAAGTATAAAATAACTTTAATTTCGACAATCGGTGTCAAAACACGAAAAAAGAACCAAAACACCGACTTTTTCTGCGACACCAAATTAAAGTTATTTTATACTTTGTAGTGTTTTTTATTTGGAAGTCGGTTGTATTTTTTTTTAAAAAAGATTTTTGTTTACTGGCAGTTATAATCTTATCTAGTCAGTACTTTTCAACTTTATTAATGGGAACGACATAGTTAACGTTATAATTGATGCTCATAGGGTGGCCAACTCGTATGTATGTACTTTGGTTTGTCACCATTTCGGTATGTGGTCTTGGATCTTGCAGTAAATTGGTTTTCTTTTTTGGTTAGGAACCAAGCTACCATTTTGTTTTGGATGCTTTAAAATAAACACTTTTGGTTGGAAGAGCATCCTTTCTAGTTAGGTGGAATTATTGAACCATTCTACTTGAAAGAGCTTGCGGACTCTCTTCCATAACTAAACTTACGTCGTTACTGACGCTAGGCAATATGATAATGAATCAAGCAGTTACATTGTACCTAAAAGAACTGCGGTAGTCAGCCATCGGTGGTAAACCAATTCTATGATTGACAGTGACATTTTTTTGACGATACAAAAAAAAAACACATGAACAAAACCGCTGTATGTATGTTTGGTGCAAATACAGGAATGCAAAGATAAATTCATGCATTACTACGTGCGAACTAATCGCATATAAAGCATGCTATCTTATCCATATCCGTTCTGAATATTATTATATTAAGATACAGTGTTCGTAGAAATTTGAGACTTTAATTATTTTGTAAGAGATCTTGTGTCGATTCACAGTAATTGTTACATGTGGCGAAACGAAATGATTCGCATAGTTTTTATTGTAATAATATTGGTGTCTTACACAGTCAGTGATGAGAACATCAACCCGTGTGTGAGATACACATTTGAAGAAAATTTCAACGAATGGCTACTACATGAGTGGGGACCACCAAATTGTTTATCAGGTCCAGTCTGGATGGCGGGCAAGTACAGCGATTTGGACTGGACGATTGATCACAATGACTTAAGTACAACTTTCATTACGCCAACATTCCAGACTGAACAACTAAGTTGTGTGTCGTCGTTTATTTTCACTATGCATGCTGGTGGTACAATTGAAGTGAACATTTATATGGAACGTGTTGTTTCTGCCGACCAGATCCTTGTTTTGGCTCACTGGATTGAAGACCCTTACGTAAATATAGGAAATGTTTGGAATACGGCCGGAACCCCAGACTTTGTGGCAGGCTGGCACACTTTGAAGATAACTTTAACCAGGGAAGGCACATACGCAGGCTACGTGAGTATTGGAAATATTGTAGTAGGTGCTTGTTATCACTACATATTATAAAACAAAGTCCACTGCCGCGTGTGTTTGTCTGTCTGTTCGCGATAAACGATATTTGTTGAAGGTGTCGGAACGGGATCAAAATTTCATGATTACTTTTGGTCGCGATAACCATCATCCACGCGGGAATGAAAATGAAAAAAAAAAAAAAAATGAAAAATGTTTATTTGTTCCAAAAGCAGTTACATGGATTATAAATGAGACATCCCCAGTAAGTAATTAATAATACTTGTGTTGGGGCATATCTCGCTCTTTCCCAATTATCAACAATATTGAAACTTGCACAAATTATTACAAAAAGTGAATAAACATTAAATTTAGGAATCAGCTAGTAATATTTATAACTAACTTCACCAGTGTGAAGGTTTAAAAACGGCATCATTACCATAAATAATCTAACGAAAACATAGATACTGGAGCTGGAGTATAGGTGCTGGAGCTGTATAAAGTTGTTGCAGTTCCACGCACCTTCCTGATGCGTGTGTGGGGCAGTGGAGGACGGTCCTTCGCTATCCAGGATGCCGACAGATCCAGGCGAACAGCGACCCGATAAGGATCGAGTGTCGCATATTTCAGGACGACAGTCTGAGTCCACTGTGGTTTTGTCTGTCAACACCTTCAGTACATTGCTGGAGGGTTCGGGCCAAGGCTACCGGTTGAGAAGGGTTCCCTTTTCCCCTTTTCATTTGCATAAAATTTTAAGACCTAATATAACTTGGCATACTTTTGTTTCTCCTAATTATATTTTCTCAAAACATTATTTACGCATAACAGCTTACGCATAATTTTTTAAGCGTAATTTCTCTAAACATAATAATGAATAAGCATAACATTCTGAAGCATACATTTATTTACGCATTAGCATATTAAAACATTTTTGTTGGCATAACAAATAAGCATAATAATTAACTCCTAAAATGTTAGACACTAATACACTTTTTGTAGGCACTTTACATTATAGGTATAACATTTTATTTTTATTTTTCAACAAGCATACACCATGCAAGTACCAAGCATGCAAACAAGCATACACCATGCATGCAAGCAAGCATGCAGCATGCAACATGCAACAAGTATGGTTTCTGTCACTCAACAAACAAACATAAATCATGCATGCAGCAAGCAAATATACAAGCAAACACCATGCATGCAGCAAACATGCAGCATGCAAGCACGCAAGGAAGCATGTAGTATGCAACATGTAGCATGCAAGTAAACAGCGGCTCCGGCGCTGCGGGGCTCCGGCGGCCCCACGCGAGCTTATCGTCGCAGATGTGTTTTACGCTCACCACCTGCTACTCAGCTCGCAGGCCGCCTCGCCTCTCTGCGCCTACGCGGACTTAGATTACACTCTAGGGCTAGGGCAGATAAGACTACGTGGAGTCGGTTTTACAGCGATGCGTTTCTGTCACTAACTTTTGTAGCACAACATATTGAATTTTTAAGACAATACTTTATTTTTAAATTAAGGTTAAAAATGGAATTGCTTCCGTTATTTCTATGAATTGTATGCCTAAATACTTTTATGCTAATAGTCATTATGCCTAGTAATATTATGCGAATTAAATTTATGCCAAAACAAATTAGCCTTCAAGATAGTTATGCCAACATAAACTGTATGCCAAAAAAAATGGCAAAGTATTATTATGGCAAAACAAATTATACCATAATAGTTATGCCAAAGTATATTAGGAAAAGAAAAATTATGCGAAAAGAAGGGATCTCGTTGAGAAGAGGTGGTCAAGTCATATCGCACCTCCTTTACATGAAACTCTTTGCTCCTAACAACTTGCAACTGATGAAGCTACTGAAGGTAACAGAAACCTTCAGTAGCGCCATCAGGATAGAATTTGGTGTGGACAAATGTGCGGTCATGCACGTAAAGCGAGGGGAGATTATGCCATTGTGCCAATAGTCGTGACGGCCAATGACGTAATTGCCAAGATCCTCGATCAACATCTCAAGAGGCTCTCGTTGGGCAGCTGGATCAAGGGCTTGATCCAGAAAGCAGTGCTCCTTGACACGGCGCGTATAGTGAGGAGCTTCCTCTCTCGGGAGCCTTGACAACCGATAGCTTAATATTTAAAATTTTACCTAATTAATTTGTTAAGAAAATGAATAAATGGAATAATAATAATAAAGCTTTATTTTTATTCATTTTTAACATAAATGTTCTTTATCACACTTATGTATTTTTCATTTATGTTATTTTTCTCAAAGCCTCCCTTATAGAAGCGTGTGATATACTATCAAATTATTTAGAATAATCTACAAATGCCAAATACAGTGGCGGGTTGTATTCTTCATATTTTTCTATTATTTGTTCCGTAGCATATATGTGGTCCATGGTTGAGTAATCCGGACGGAAAGCCTGCTTGCTCAATTGGTTGGTTTTATCTATCTCTGGTGCTATTCCACTCAAGATAATTGAAGAGAACAGTTTATAGATTGTACATAATAGACTGATGGGACTGTAATTGTTGATGTCCAGCGGATTCCCTTTTTCATAGAGTAGTATTATGTTTGAGCTGCACAATTGTTTTGGTATTTGTTCTTGTTCTATAATTAAGTTGAAAAGTTTATACGAGTGGCCTGTGGGTATCATACACACGCCGAGCCTACAACGTCCTGCGTGTTCAATTTAATAATGCTTTTAGGATGCTGTTGGGACTGTCATGACTTTGTAGTGCTTCAGGAATGTTTGCGGAGGCTCGCACAGGTTTCCATGCCATCATGCAAAAGAAAGCGGCCTCCTTAACGTCGTTGTCGTTGTCGTTTGCACGGTAGTGACAACAGCATCCTGAAAATTATAGCTGCCAGACCGGACTGTCCCTTTCAGGGACACTTTGCGGGGACAGTGTCTTCTCTTGTTTCTTTTTTTCCATCATTTAGGCCTTGTATCCAATTTTTGTGCGATGAACTATCATCTTTATAGGCTCTTTTTGAGCTTCTAAATGTTATCATATTTCTTTCTATGATTGTTCGTCTATGATTTTCGTAATCTTGCCTGACTGCTCTATTTATCTTTTTATATAAATCTTTTAAAGGATTTATATCCTTTAATTCATGCCTCATTTCTTTAGATTTGTCTTTCTTTGTTAGGACTTCTGTACGTCTAGAAATCAGTTCCACTGTTTGCTCACTGATGATTTTGGATTTTCTGTGCGTGGTTTTTATTTCTTCATCTGGTTTTAGACTTTTTGGGATTGTTTCTTTTAGCGTATTGATTAGAGTTTGTATTTGCACATCGTCTGTGTTTTGTATTGTTTCATAAAGTGTCGTTGCATTATTTTTTAGCTTTTTCAGATAAGTTTCTTTCTTTTGTGGACTTCAGCATGTTGTTTGGGGCCTTGAATGAATTCCTATTGATTTTAGGTGCCTGAAGATTCATAGAACATCTTACCATTCTATGATCCGATGAGAATTTTATTCTGTTTAGTACCTCTAAGTTTGTGATTACTTTCAGGTTGTAACTCAAGATGAAGTCGATTTCGTTTTTGGTTTTTGTTGTGGTCTAGAGGTATCCAGGTCCATTTGCGAGAGTTTATTTTCTTGAAGTATGTGGTTCATCAGTGACAGTTTGTTTTTATATGTAAAAATAAATTAGTCGTTCGGCATCCAATCTTTGCGTTAAAGTCTCCTATAACTATTATTTATCTGCTTGTTCCAGCGCTTTTTGTTAGGTCATTGTACAATTTTACGATTTCTTCTTCATTAGAACTCTCTGTAGACTTGTATAATGGACAGTGACATATCATTAAAAGCTCATCTTCAGCAAACCGATTCTCTCTGATGTACCTACAAAACTATGTTGGCCTTCAAAATTTTCTTTACTAAGAAACCCAAACCGTGAAGTCCCACAGTTTCGCCTATGTAGCGAAAGATATACTATTCATGTTCTTCTACATATATTGCATCCTGTTCTTTAAATCTCGGCGAGTCCTATGATGTCCCAATTGATTTCTTCTATTGAATTATTTAATTCCAGTATTCCTGCTATTGATGATAGTCATCTCACGTTATAAGTGCATATTTTCAAATTTTGTAATTCTTCTGGTTCGTTGATTATTTTTTCAGATTTTCTAATGTTATATTAATTTGGTGATTTTTTTTGGTGGAGGGTTGCGGTCTTCTTTCCCCACGGTGCCTAGCGAGCTTGGGAAGTTACTTGTTTTTATTCTATTTGACTGTGTTGTTAAGTTTGTCTTATCCAGGTTCCAGTGGTGGTTCCAGTTTTTAATTTTTTGTTGTTTTTTGCTATGACAACGATGATGCTCTTCCTCTTGCTACGTGGTTGAGAATACTAGGTTTTGCTGTTACTTGTGAATTATTTCCAGGTGAGTCATCGGATGAGCCACGTTTGTCTTTAATTTGTTTCTTCTTGTCGTTTTTTGGTGATGGTTCTGGTGATTCTGTTTTATCTCTTTTCCTCTTCTCTCGATTAGAATCTTTTAAATTTTTACAACTAGTTTACCATATGTCAGAAATGGTAAGTTTCCCTTTTTTCTTTCTTCTTCCAGCAGGGGTTGAAGTTTTTTGCGAGTTTCTAAAACTTATTTAGGATAGTCTTCTTTGATATAATTATATGCCTTGGGCGAGATTTATTCTTCTGAATTAGATGTTTCTTCCATGTTGTTGTTAAAGAGACCACTACTGGTCGATTTTTATTTGAGTCATTACTAATTATATAGGCGGAAAGGTTTTCAATAAGAAGTGCACTTACGTTTCAACACGCTTCCTAGGGACCTTAATGTCGACATGTTCTACACCAGTGTGGCGAACTTGAGACGGCTATTGGCACAGCCATTTTTCAAGGATAGTTAACTTATCTATTACTCTAATTATATAAACTTGTATACTTTCTTTTTATCAACTTATCTATATGTGGAGTCTTTTATTAGCTATTTTTAATATTACATTCTTTATTGGCCATTGGTTTGTTAGTCTGTAAGCCTTCTTTAAAACTAAATAAATAAATAATTAATAATAATAATATTTAGTTTTAATTGGCAACACTAGAAATTTACAAAATTGTCTAATATTGTAAGGTTGGTACTCGACTCTTATGACAGTACGCTTTATAGTCTTTGATGACGTTTGTGATTCACTAGCACTTTCGTATTTTTATAGATTATATCGTCAATAGCAAATGGTTATTATTTTCACTAAACTGCACCATTAACTACTCAGATTATTTTTAATTTGGAAGCTGTAATGATATTCTCGAGATTTTATCGCGATTTTAAGGTTCACTGACAGTTTATATGGATTATTTTCGGCAGAATGACAACTGTACGTGTTTACGTTCACAATACCGGAACCGGAACTCAAACATAGATACTATGGGGATAAAAAGTATAATATCTTTTCTAGTCCAGTTTAATATTTCATGTCAAGCGATTTTGTCAAGCGATTTTGTATCAATATTGCAAAAAAGTTATAAAAGTAAAATTCCTCTTCTCAAACATGCTTGGGTTTGAGCATAATTTTGACAACCTTCTTCGAGATAAATCGAAATTGCTGGACTGGCCAAATACAGCCGAATTGCGGCCGACAAAATTTGGCAAAATAAATCACATAGTAATGGTTCTCAATTCGACAGCGTATACATATTTTTCTATTTTTTTTATGTGTTTTCGCGGATAACTTCGTCGTTTATGAACCGATTTTGATGAATCTTTTTTTATATGAAAGGGTATGCTACCGAGGTGGTTCCATTGCCACCACGTCAGCATCTGATGATGGAAACCCTGAGAAATCGAGGGCAACTCTCGAAAATTGTAGGCACGTATCTGTTAAAAACTTGATATTCGTGTGTATATTGGGTGAAACTACAAAAAAAAATATGGTTTGGATCAGACCTGATGATGGAGACGACAGAGAGTCAAGGGAGCTCCACATCGGTATGTAGGAACTACCAAGTGTTTGGGCTTATATCATTCGTATTGACGAGACCTTTACACCGAAAGCTTTATTTTCATACCATAACATCACGCCGGTACGCTGTGAATGGGTACGCAGGTGCCACTAAAAAGTGAAAAATAAAAAACCTTTTTACAAAAAAATTTACCGATTTCCAAAAACAAAACACTACAAAGTATAAAATAACTTTAATTTCGGAAGTCGGTTAAATTTTTTGTAAAAAAGTTTTTTTACTTCGAAACATGGCAACCAAGGACGCTGAAAAGCTGTTTATTGAAACAAAAAACCTTTGAACACTTTAACGCGGGAAAAATTATTGTTGTTCGTTGTTCGTCATTGACTTGATTTTAATTACCGCGCATTATTTGAGAAAAGTACAATACAAGCCTTGGCCACAACTAGGCATTGATGGACTTACGTATGTGTGCCTCGGCTTCGCATCGGCCCACATTTACACGTTCGTCCATCAATGCCTCTTTTGCTGGCCGATGCAGCAATGTACTATAACGGTAGTAATACTAAATTAAAAGCAATAAGTACATTGCATTTTAGATATACCTACATTTCAACTTGTACTACAACCCGCACTAACCTTACCTACTACTTTAAGTCCAGCCGATCTATTCTGTCGAAATCTCACAGTGTAAACTTAGATGGAGTGAGCATGAAGCGAACTATCATTTCACCTTGTTTGTACGGATTGACGGCTCACTTTAATTTCACTTCGCCTAAGCTAACATGGTGAGACTCTTACAGAATTGCATTGCTTATCTTCAGGAGCACACTCATCATTACAATCAGCTGTATAATTAATGACACAGCGACGTATAGGCAGTTTATCTACATAAGTAACATGTGAATACGTATCAGTGCATGATATTGAGTAACGGATCTCAATCGATAATCAATTTGACTAATCGACAGAGAATTTGACTAAAGTAACAATATTATTACAATTCTTTGTCAATCGTATGAAATAGAAGGAACATGTAGAATTCACGAAGTATGTTGCTGTGCTCAATAATTAATTTTGTAACTGGACAGCAACGTCGCCAACCTTATGCTAATGATAAAATGCATACAGGGTCAAAAAAAACTGCAAATATTATTGAAAAAAAAACTTATTATCTATAGCTTTTGTTTGATTTTAATTGTTATGTGTTTTTTGTGGACAGAGCCCCGCAACGCGGGACCCCGTCTACTGGGCTTGAAATAATACATACACTACATAATGTTCTATCTATCTATAATAAACATTGTACAGAATTACACACCAACATTAAGAAGTGGGGATTGGGTTTAGATACGTGCTGCCGCGCTAGACGAAAAGTGTGGCAATATTAATCCTGGTAGACGGAGCCCCGCTTCGTGGTAATTCTGAATGGTATATAAAAAATTACCGAGTCGGGGTGCCCCAAGTCCAGAGCCCGCTTCGCTCGCTCTTGCCGATACCGCTTGGCTAGGCTAGTCAAGGGAGGCCTGGTCGACGGAGCCACGCTTCGCGTGGCTCCTACTTCTGAATGGTTTATGCAAAGTCGAGCCATTATGTCTAGACAGGAAATGAAATGTATACTCAGATGACGATTAGAGCAGTATCGATAACCTCTTTGTGATTTCATCCATCCGTATTTCGCCCATTCGGGATTTCGTCCCTTCGGGGTTTCATCCTTTCGGCCATTTGGACATCGGTATTTTATGTTTCGATGTAACGGCTATCGGCATTTAAAACTTTCGGTATTTTGAATTTCGTTGTTTTGGACGTTGATATTTCAGCCATAGGTATTATGAAATTTCGGGATTATGATACGTACCCCTCGGTCGAACCCTTCGGGGACTACAACTTTAATCAGAATATCGAAATAAACTTCTTTTCTTTTTTTTACTATATGTAGGCATACGTTTGACCACAATCTCACCTGATGGTAAGCGATGATGCGGTCGAAGATGGAGCACGTTTGCCTAGAAGCAACCTATTCACTCTTGTCTTAAAGACTCCCAGGTTGTAGCTATCTGGAAACACAGACTCTGGCAGGGAATTCCACTCCTTAGCTGTACGCACTATGAATGTGTTCCCAAAACGTTTAGTGCGTGTCGGTGGGATGTCCACCATGTGTTTCTTAATAGAATATAGGTACAATCATTAAATAAAAAACCGAACAAGTGAGATTCTGACTCGCCGCACCGAGGGTTCCGATCGAGTCTTCATTTTTTCCGAGTGTACATTACCTGCGAAAGTTTATAAACTATGAAATCACTCTCATTACTCTGACAAAAATATGGCAAGTAACATTAAAGGACAAACTTTGTTGTTGCCGAAAATATAAGTTTGTAATCACAAAAAATGATTTTTTAATGTGATAATACCACAAAATCCCAATTTTCAGACTTTTTTCTTTACTTCTGTAATGTTTTGCCCAATTTTATGACTCTTGGTCAACGGGAATTACCCTATAGGTTTTAATTCCCTTGCGAACATCAAAACATGCGCCACGAACGGAGCATAAACGGCCTTATCTTTAGATTGAGTTGACTTAAAAGTTTAATTTTTTCACTGCGTCAAGGGGTAGCAAACCCGAGTATTGTGTAATTTCAGCTTGGTTCCTAAGAAAATGATTCTTACCAGACGTACAGACAGACGGACAACAAAGTGATCCTATTAGGATTTCGTTTTTGCCGACCGAGATACGGAACACTAAGATGGTAGTCATTATCTGCCTAGCCTTTTCCCAATTAAATTGAGGTCGGAGTGCCAGTATTTTACGTGGTGCGACTATCTTTATGACCTCCACAACCCAGTTACTGTATAACACGGTACTTCTTGCCAAGACTGGTGTCAGATTTTTTGGCTTCTGGCAATCCGTAATGATTGCCAAATGACAGCCGGGACCAACGAGTGAAAGTGCTTTCCTAGGCATGGAAGAGTTTCAATCATATTAATATGATCAGCCAAAAACAGAACAGTTTCTAAGGTAAGGTAAAGTAACGCTTGCGCGTTGCTTTACCTTGAAGATTGGTCCGTGCGAGATTGGTCCGTGCGGCTGTTATTATTTATCAACGATCGAACTGCTGGACAATGATACGAGGGATTCCTTCATTGGGATCATAGGGCGATAAGAAATGGTACCTACATCCGAAGTTTCAATTTAAAAAACCGGAATATTTCTATATATGTATACTGGGTGAATTTTTTAAGTGTGCCTTCACGGCCAAATCCGAAACTATAAGGAACATCGAAAAATACTCAAAGGAGTCTCGAACCCGATTTTGATTAAAACTAAAACTGCATCATTGAATTTTTGAAAAATTCTTGTTCCTACCCAGGAATAGAACCGGTTGATTTTGAAAAAAAAAGCACCTGTATTATTGCACCATCCGAAAGTGTAGCTAATAAGGATCAAATTCTGGGAAGTAATAATATATGGCAAAAGGAAAGAGCTCATTTTTAACTAAAACTTTTTAATTTTCAAAGAAAAGAATATCGACTTAATTTTTTTCAAAAATCATTGATGCAGGTTTAGTTTTCATCAATATCAGGCCCGAGAATCTACAACTGCATCATTGGATTTAAAAAAATCAGTTACGGTTTAGATAGGTAGCTTTAGTCAGAAATTTTAAAACTAATTTGTTAAAAATGAGAGCTTTCCTTTAGTTTTTCATGTGTTATTGCTTCCCAAAATTTGATTCTTATTAGCCGCACTTTCGGATGGTGTAATAATACAGGGTGTATGAATTTTTTTTCCAAAATCAACTGGTTCGATTCAAATCAAATCAAATCAAAATTGTGTATTTGTGAGAATATGGTAAAATAGATGTTATTATAATGGTTCCAGTATATCCTGCCATAATATGGCGTACAAATATTTCTATATAAAAAGAAACGAAGCTATGGATTAGAGAATAAAATATGAATTTATAATATTTAATAAATAAGTATTGGAATTGTAATGATTAATAAAATTGCATTATATTATTAACGACTTATTATCCTCTAAATATTCTTGAACACTGCAGTAATTTTTTCTAGTAACAAACTGAACAATACCCTTTTGAACAACGGCAATGGTATCTTGAGTATTATTTGGTAAATGGTTATGAACAACGATTTTTCAAAAATCTATAGATGCAGTTTTAGTTTTCATCAAAATCGGGCTCGAGAATCCTTTCAGTGTTTTTCGATATTCCTTATACTTTCGGATTAGGCCCTGAAAGCACACTTAAAAATTTCATCCTGTATATGTCACCGGAAAATTGCAAACGTCGTACAATTGTCAAATATCGTGTGAAATTGTAAAATATTTTTACTTAATAAGCCACAGACATATTGGAAACTATTGAATTTGTGTGGGATTAACTGTAGAGAAAACTTTTTTTTTTCATAGTATATAGAAAAATCATAATCTAATAAAGATTTATTACAATTTTGCGGTGACATGTATATCCCGGGAGTATGTTCCCTGGGAATCACGTGGGCAAAGCCGCTAGCAGAAGCTAGTACGAAATAAACAGATAAGCCATGACACCAACGCTTATAACTTACTGCAAACTTTATTCAATTACTCAGAAATAACTTAAAAGTAATTGACTAAAATAAACAAATCAAAGGCTCTAGACAAGTGACATTCTTACAGCGGTAGCGTGGCGAAAGCGATTGTCAAAACGTCAAAAATGTATGGGATTGGCAAACGCTATCGAAATCTCACGTGATCAATACCTTATATTTTTTGTCATTTCGACAATTGCTATCGCTAATAGATACGACTTTGTCTAGATACGAAGTTCTGCGTTCATTCCCTTTTAGTTATTTATTTTTTCAATGTAAGTTGTCTGCTTACAGATATGTTCGCTAAAAAAAGCGAACAGATAAGATTTTTGTTTATTAATGGATGGGTTTGAAAAATGCTTTCACGGGTAGATGCTACATCATTAATGAGTAAAGAAAGTAACAAATGCAATATTTTTTTAAACATAGGTGCCCTTTTCTAGCTGCAATAATGTAACCTAAAGTGTAAAAAACACCTATAAAATAACTTAGATCGGGGGCGCAAGCCTTTGCAAAAGAATGAACTACAGTTTTACAATCACTTCGTATTTAAGGTTCTTTCAGTAACTGTAGATTATTTTTGTAAATTTTCAAATCGGGCATTCAATTCAAAAGATGTCATGAATTTAAACATGTTATCTAAACAAAGAACAAATAATACTATCTTAACGCTTCCACAGCCTAAACAAGTAGTTGTAGTATAAAACGAAGATGTTATAAGAAAAGTTTTTGCGAAAATCAACCTATAAGGGGCAGGGGGAAAGAGCGAAATTATATTGTTATGTGCAATGATTTAATGAACGCCCCACCGTTCGTTGCTTACGGCGGATTAGAGAAGACCTACCTCTGCTTATCGATTCGCTGCCCCTCAGCAGCCATTAACTCAAATGTCTTATGAAGCTCAGCTTAGGTCACAACCATAGTGGTTACCAACCTTACTTTTTTTGTTACAGATATCTATCATGGGTATGGCGTCTCCAAATTCTATTGTTTTAGTCGATTCATTCCGTTATATACCGCCAGGCATGAATGAATGGGAATGTCCAATCTACGAAGAAGACCAAAGTACCGAGTCATCCACAGAAGATTCAAGCACTGAGTCATCCACAGAAGATGCAAGTAACGAGTCTTCCACAGAAGATCCAAGTACTGAGTCATCCACAGAAGATCAAAGTACCGAGTCTTCTACAGAAGATTCAAGCACTGAGTCATCCACAGAAGATGAAAGTAATGAATCTTCCACAGAAGATCCAAGTACTGAATCATCCACAGAAGATCAAAGTACCGAGTCATCCTCAGAAGATCAAAGTACCGAGTCTTCAACAGAAGATCCAAGTACTGAGTCATCCACGGAAGATCAAAGTACCGAGTCTTCCTCAGAAGATCAAAGTACCGAGTCTTCTACAGAAGATCCAAGCACTGAGTCATCCACAGAAGATACAAGTAATGAGTCTTCAACAGAAAATCAAAGCACAGAGTCATCCACAGAAGATGAAAGTAATGAGTCTTCCACAGAAGATTCAAGTACTGAATCATCCACAGAAGATCAAAGTACCGAGTCTTCCACAGAAGATCCAAGTACCGAGTCATCCACAGAAGATCAAAGTACTGAGTCTTCTACAGAAGATTCAAGCACTGAGTCATCCACAGAAGATACAAGTAATGAGTCTTCCACAGAAGATCCAAGTACTGAGTCATCCACGGAAGATCAAAGTACCGAGTCTTCCTCAGAAGATCAAAGTACAGAGTCTTCTACAGAAGATTCAAGCACTGAGTCATCCACAGAAGATGCAAGTAATGAGTCTTCCACAGAAGATCCAAGTGCTGAGTCATCCACGGAAGATCAAAGTACCGAGTCTTCCTCAGAAGATCAAAGTACAGAGTCTTCTACAGAAGATTCAAGCACTGAGTCATCCACAGAAGATGCAAGTAATGAGTCTTCTACAGAAGATCCAAGTACTGAGTCATCCACGGAAGATCAAAGTACCGAGTCTTCCTCAGAAGATCAAAGTACCGAGTCTTCTACAGAAGATTCAAGCACTGAGTCATCCACAGAAGATACAAGTAATGAGTCTTCAACAGAAGATCCAAGCACAGAATCATCCACAGAAAATGAAAGTAATGAGTCTTCCACAGAAGATTCAAGTACTGAATCATCCACAGAAGATCAAAGTACCGAGTCTTCCACAGAAGATCCAAGTACTGAGTCATCCACAGAAGATCAAAGTACCGAGTCTTCTACAGAAGATTCAAGCACTGAGTCATCCACAGAAGATACAAGTAATGAGTCTTCCACAGAAGATCCAAGTACTGAGTCATCCGCAGAAGATCAAAGTACCGAGTCTTCTACAGAAGATCCAAGTACAGAGTCTTCCGCTGAAGATTCAAGTACAGAGTCTTCCACAGAAGATTCAAGTACTGAGTCATCCACAGAAGATCCAAGCACTGAGTCATCCACAGAAGAGCAAACTTCTGAGCCATCCACAGGCGAACAAAATGCGGAGTCTTCTTCTGAAGAGCAAACTAGCGAATCATCCACCGAAGAGCAAACTACCGAATCATCCACAGAAGAGCAAACTACCGAATCATCCACAGAAGAGCAAACTACCGAATCATCCACAGAAGAGCAAACTACCGAATCATCCACAGAAGAGCAAACTACCGATTCTGCCATGGAAGAGCAAACTACCGATTCTGCCATGGAAGAGCAAACTACCGATTCTGCCATGGAAGAGCAAACTACCGATTCTGCCACGGAAGAGCAAACTACTGAGGAGTCAACCACGCTAGAGCCAAGTACCCTGGTACCTATAGTCGATGGAGATACCAATGGTTTTTGGACTGCACTTACCATTACAATGGTGATTCTTCTATCACTCATTGTATTAGCATTAATTTGTCTGCTATTTTATGAGCTTGGAAGAAGAAGAGCCAAAGCTGCAGCTGCTAGAGCAGCTATTGATAATGATGGTTTCGAAGATCTTCCCAGCACTTTCAGAGTGCCAAGAGTAAGAAGTTTATACTCTGACGCAAACCCACTGTCAAGAAGCAGTACATATATACCTTAATAATAACCAATGTACATAGTACACCCTAAAAGGTAATGCCCCTGCGAGGTTAGATGTTAGTGATAAACATATATTTTCATAGCTTCGAAGAATCCATTATTTACATACGTTTATTTCAACAATCACAACAGTAGAAAAGGTAAAAAAATATATCATTTTAGCTTTTTTACATACCGATAACTATTTAAGATGAGCTACACTGGTCATAAAACGATTGCACTGAATTCATATAAACACATAGTTTATATCCGTTCCGGTTATGCAGAAATCAAAAATGGGTTGCTTTATAAATGAAAGGAGAGTAACTAAAAGTGGTCTATGAACCAATAGCGCCTTTACACAAGGATATAGTTGAGGTTTCCCCACAGTAATACCACTGCAGTGTCGTTAGGTATTGGTGGTCTATGAAAGACCGCTTCCCATACAAATTTAAACAGTCTCATTTAAAGATAAATTACAAATGTAACTGTTTTTCTCTATGTGCATTTATTTTCCTTATTTTTTTTGCAATCGTTTTAATCAGTTTATTTATTTTCACATAACGTCGTCAATCATCTTTAAAATTATATAATCGTCATCATTGTTTATTTTATGAGAGCTACATAGCTCTCTAAGTGAATTTGTGAACTTCACACTAGATCGCTTTCAAGATGCATGGTACGTTACCTATTATGAAAGTGAATTCTTGATCAAAGATTAGGAATTTTGTATTATATCCATCGCTGATCTCATATGCCTAGAAACTTTTACTAAAGAAGACAAAGCTAGCTGATGTTTGTAATTAAATCGAACCTAGATAACATAAAGGATGTTTTCTCCTGAATTCATGATTTCCAACACAACCAAAACACCCACACTAATCAAGGCCAATAAAACTGGAATTTGAAGATAAACACTTTATGCTTCCTACGAAATTATCGTTTATAAAATATACTATCTTATCAATAATGAATAATTAAGATACGTATTCGATCAAAATACACATATTAGAGATATCTACTCTGGGTCTATTAGTTGTAACTATTACATGTCTCGAAAAGAAATGATTCGCAGAGTTCTCATATTGTTAATTTTCGTGACACACGCTATGAGTGAAGTATGTGTGAGATACACATTCGAAGAAGATTTTGATGAATTGTTTACTAATGAGTTGGGGATTCAATGTGTCTCCAGGCCATTTTGGATTGTGGGCACGTACAGCAATTTGGACTTGACTGGTCCGAATGAACGCAGTACCTCTTTTATTACGCCTCTAACAGAATTGAGTTGTGTGTCATCATTCATTTTTTCTATGACTGCTGGTGGAACCATAGAAGTGAACATTTATATGGAAGCAGCGGATGATTCTTCTGACCAAATTGTTGCTATTGCCAACCAATTAGACATCAGCGGTGACAGGGTAACAGGAATGGATGCGAATACAGCCTCAGATCCAAACTTTGTGAGGGGATGGCACACTCTCAGGATGACCTTAACCGGCACAGAAACTTTTAATGGCTACGTAAGTATTTTTGTAGTGTTCATGTAAGTGTTTGTCAAAGCGTATTACTGACTTGAAAGACACCTATAGTGTTTCTGAAAGTATTCGTCACATGCAACCACCACAACTTTTAATTTTAAAAACACTACAAACTACAAAATAACTTTACTTATTTTTGTTTGTTTGTTTTTTAATTTTCATCCAATAAAGAGCTGTCTCCAGAACATATCAGACATATCCGACAGACAGACACTCTAATAATACTAATATTCCCAACAAGAAATATCTTTAAATACTGTTCAAATAAACTCATCCGATGAGGAGTTGCATTTTTGTCTTCAAGATACATCATCAGACTCTCAGAAGGTCGTATTTGGAGTGGCTTTTCAATTTTTATGTTACTATTACCAGCAACAAATATCTTAAAACACAGAAGTTTCAGTCTTTATCTCCAGAACACATCATCTCCTTTTTAAAGTCGGCTAAAAACGAAAAGAAAGTCTTGGAAGTAGTTTTGTAAATTTCATAAATACGAATATAAGTTATAACAATCATTCCATTAACAGGGTCTACCGGGCCCCTGCCAGTTGGCTTCGGCCGTCGTACGCCTTCAGATCCGGTCTGGGACCAAGCATCTGAGGACTGTTTTGCCCTTACTTTTATTTAAAGAATGCGTTTTTGTTTTTTATTTATCTTGACGCAATTCTGGAATATGTTAAATTATTGTTATTAGTAGGAGAGCTAATTTCAAATACCTGATTCATGATATAAATTATTGTCAAGGATTATTGCAAGGTTCAAACCTAACTGCCCAGTCCTTTTTTCAAGAAATACCTATAAAAAGATTTGCACAAGGCAAACATTGTACATTAAAGTGTAAAAATCAGCCAACTCGTATAAAAAGAGTTCCATGAGTTGGTACTTTTTGGTTTTGTTATAGTTAAGTTTGGTTTTAGTTTTGCTAAATTACGACTAAAATGGCACCGTGGATAAGGTACACACAAAGTTTGATGTTGTTATGTATACCTACTGTTTTTACGATTAAGCAAAAACAATAATGCCTAGCGAAACGTTTCCTCTATGGGTCTCCAGCCTGAAGCTGGGAAGTACGTAATCGGTTTTCAAACTACGGTTTTGGTTTTGCTATTTCAGTGTTGATCCATAATAAAAGTTGTTCATAATGATAAGTTAAATGACCCCTTTTCAGGTATAGTGTAACGTAGGGCTGTTCGCTCAATTCGCGACATTTTTCTTACTTATAGTATTTTTATACCCGTCGTAACTTTTAAACGAAAGGTCCGATTTGCGTAATTTAAAGTGTAATTTACGTATACATAACCAACCTAAATTACCAAATAATTTAAATGGATAAGGATTGATATCATGATACCAAAATCACCACTATTCCACTCCACCCGGGTTTTGATCGAATAATTTGAAAAAAAAAGCGGTTATTGTGACTTAACCATAATAGTTAGATATATACCCTCGCGAACTTTTTTGTGGATATTGATGTTCTCTATAAAACTGTAGTACATCACTTTGCTCTATTGTCAATAGTTTCCGCAGCGTACGCGATATAAGGATTTTTTTTGGTATTTTTTCACACCTTGGATTACATTATCCAAGTTTTCATAGGGATCCCTAACTTTTTTGAAAATACTCTATAGCCTATGTTCATCAGGGATAATGTAGGATTCTAATGGTGAAAGATTTTTTTTAATCGGTCCAGGAGTTTCGGAGCCTATTCAATTCAAACAAACAAATCTTTAATCTTTATAATATTAGTGTAGATTAAAGAAAACAGCATGATCGCGACTTCGCTCTTTTAAACTTTCCATTCTGTATAAAACTGTCCGCTCAACTGTGCGTTTAACTTTGCATTAAACCTCACTGTCTTTGTTTCAGATATCAATTATGGGCACGGCGTCTCCAGGTTCGATCGTATTAGTCGATTCATTCCGTTATATACCTCCAGGTATGGATGAAAGTGAATGTCAAGTCTACGAAGACATTACTCCAGATCCAACACCTGTCCCGGACCCAGATCCAACGCCCGTCCCAGAACCAGATCCAACGCCCGTCCCGGATCCAGATCCAACACCCGTCCCGGACCCAGACCCAACGCCCGTGCCGGACCCAGACCCAACGCCCGTCCCGGACCCAGACCCAACGCCTGTCCCGGACCCAGATCCAACGCCCGTCCCGGACCCAGATCCAACGCCCGTCCCGGACCCAGATCCAACGCCCGTCCCGGATCCAGATCCAACACCCATCCCGGACCCAGATCCAACGCCCGTCCCGGACCCAGATCCAACGTCCGTCCCGGATCCAGATCCAACACCCGTCCCGGACCCAGATCCAACGCCCGTCCCGGACCCAGATCCAACACCCGTCCCGGACCCAGATCCAACGCCCGTCCCGGACCCAGATCCAACTCCTGCCCCAGACCCAGATCCAACTCCCGCCCCAGACCCAGATCCGACCCCCGCCCCAGACCCAGATCCAACGCCCGTCCCAGACCCAGATCCAACGCCCGTCCCAGATCCAGATCCAACGCCCGTCCCAGACCCAGATCCAACGCCCGTCCCAGATCCACAAACCACCGAAGAGTCAACCACAACGGGCACGGATACTAATCCAACTGATTCAGATGATACAGGTGCCCCTACACCATATCCATGTCCAACACCACCTACTGGCAATGAAGATACGAAAGGTTTTTGGAACCCCCTTACAATCACAATGTTGGTTCTTCTATACCTCATAGTCTTAGCTCTTGTATGTCTACTGTTTTACGAGATTGGACGAAGAAGAGCTAAAGCTGCAACAGCTGCAGACGATTTCGATTTCGAAAGCCTCCCGAGCTCTTTCAAAGTACCGAGAGTAAAAACTGTTTACCCTGATGCCAAAACTAATCCATACGCAAGAAGAAGTAGTTGGTAACTGGAAAAGAACTGCGCGATCAATTGTTTCGGAAAAAAAACTATTGAGACACTCCGTTGCCGACTGCAGGCGACAGCAGCAGGCGACTTGTCAATGCGACACTTCGGGTTTCTACGAAATAGCTGTAGGCGATTTGTCACTAGCTACGGAAAATGTTTTTTCATTTTATTTTACTATTAGCAACAAAGAATTTACAACACAATTATAGAACATTTAAAATGTTACACAATCATCACACCTGTAAAATGTTAGAAGTATTTTCATATTTTTTTTATTAGATCTTAAGTGAGCGATATTTTGTGAGTTGGTAAATCGGCTTCCAGTTGTCTGGGTGTTGTACAGTCGCGTTCAAAATAGTCAGAACCGAATGGACCAAATAAACAAAGCAATAGGGCAACTTCCTGGTTTTAGGTACATGCTTTATGAGTTTATGCAAAGATATCGATTAATACGAAAGCTAACTTACCTAGTCCAGAAAGTAAGAGAGCGCTTTATGTCCGCAACCGGAGAGATACGGTTGCGGACATAAAGCGCATAAGAAATTTTAATAAAAAGCTATGAGGCTTGTGCTTAAATACTCAATGTGATAGATTCAAGATTCAAATAAACCATTTACAGCTACTTTTGAATCGTCAAGGTCAGTCAAAAACTGAAGAAGAAATCAAGCTATGTATTTGCACGTTCCAAAGCACAGACCTCTATAGGGTAGAAAGTGCAAGAAACTCCACGAACACTTTTTTAAATCATTTAATGTATCACAAAAATCCTGGTATCTTAAAGTCGCCGGTCTCAAACGCCTGAGTAATACAAAAGAGATATTAATTTATATTGTGCAACTTAAAGCAAAGAAATCTGCCTGGCGTCACACAATGATATCGACATCGGCAGTGTAATCACAAAATACTGAAGAAGTAGGTAGTTTATTGCCTACATGCTCGTTTTCACTAACACTAGATGTAAGCACACTATTGGGATTTCAAAGCACGGTTCAGCGCAGACAATCTAACGCCAGTTTCAAAGTGTTAGTGAAAACGAGCATCAAATTAACTGCCCTAAAACTGTTAGCGGAAGTGTCACTATTTAAAATAGTATACTCATAAATACCTATTATTGTACCTAGATATAAGTACTCATGTTATAAAATTACTCAATTATATTAAACCATTATGTACTCGAATAATATCTTTTTGTAAATATTATACTTATTTGTAAATATAAGCGAATTATGAATTATATTTAGGCCTTTTCATTTTTTCTCAAGACTTGAATTTAGGGCCATCTAGTGAGGATGCTGTGAACATATGGTAGGTAGCATCTAAACGTAATTTAGTTTTTTCTTTCTTTTCATCTTCTTGTTTAGATGCGTTATTCAGCGTTACAATAAACAGTAGTCCATACTAATATTATAAATGCGAAAGTAACTCTGTCTGTCTGTCGGTCTGTCTGTCTGTCTGTCTGTCGAGCTTTCACGCCAAAACTACTGAACCGATTTAAATGAAATTTGGTACACATAGTCTAGAGGCTGAGAAAGGACATAGGCTACTTTTTATCCCGGGAATTAGTTCCCTAGGGACCACGCGGGCGAAGCTAGTTTTACATAAATCGCATTTTATGCAAATGACATATTTATGTATAGTTCACCTCAACATTTTGTTAACCTATTGAGACTAGGTAGGTTTACCTACCCGAAAGAATTGTAAGAAATTAAATTAATTCTAATAAATTCTGGACTTTGTTGCATAAAGTAGGTAAGTAGATTATTTGTATCATTCAAAAATATGTAAATAGTATCTAATTCAAATAAATATTATGTGCGAAATGAGTATTGTAGCTATGGTAAAATTTTACGTTACTATACGTCAAAAATATTGGTGCCCTCAGTTGTTATTAGAACCAATACGTGCATACCAATGAAAAATCTGTTGTCATCTTCAACAAAAATGCTGTTGTTGAAGATGACAAAAAAAAACTTTTTCTACTGCTTCATTTGACTCTATCTTAAATATCAATAAAATACTTTAACCAGACCAATTAAGTAATGTGATTCTACCGAAATCTCACATTTTAAAGAATAAAATCAAATAAAAGCTCTGGTTATCAGGTATCCATCTGGCAAAAGACTGGTGAGTGCCCATGGTAGTAAAACGCCCCACACCGACCAGCATCAAATCATTGATAGAGAACAACCATCAGTCGTTATCTTACACGATGATAAGACAGTATTTCTACAAGAAAATTGCTGTTAACTTTTACAGCGATATATGTGTTTGATTTCAACCAACAAGATAATCTGATTTTTATGGTTTCGAACATACATAAGAAACGGAAACCTTATCTTATAGGATCATTCAGGTGTCTCTCTGTCTGACTATCTGTCCGTCTGTCAGACCCATTCTGTTGAAATTTTGTACACATGACGTGAACTTGTGACCCAAACTCAAACTGTACCGTGTGACATATCAAATGAAAGGAGTTATTTCGTTGCACGCGAGTCTGACTCGCACTTGGCCAGTATTTATAGCGTAACTTGACTAAGCTCATGTGGAACAGAGTTTAACGAAGCTTTTAATTTCTACATAGTTACTTGGAAAATGTATAGGTATTTCATCATTTTACATCTAACCGGATCCGGTACACAGCGGTAGCTGCGGTATATCTAGTGGAAATAAACACGTCGTTTCGTAGCTTAGCTTTACCGCTTAGCAAATTTCCTTACATACCTCAGCCGGCAAGGCAGCTTCAAGCAAACTTTTAGGAAGTGGATGAAGAAAAACTATGGCAAAAACATTAATTTTTCCACTGCACTGCCAATATTTATTTTAAATGTAAGCATTATAACTTAATAAGCTTATAAAATACGAGTGTGGTGTACCTACAATATTTTTTCCACTGAGCACACTCACAACATTGTTTAAAAGTAGTTGCAAGCTCGCTGCCTGCATACCAAATAGCTTTGTTGACTGTACATCACATAGCTTTTCATTACTATTTTAGATTGACTTAATCTAGTAATAAGAGTTTGAATCACATCACACTAGGTACAAAAAAAAACAAATAAAAAACGAGACGAAATTACAAACTTCCGACACATTTTTAGGGTTCCGAAAAAAAAGGAACCCTTATAGGATCACTCGGGTGTCTGTCTGTCTGTCTGTCTGTCACAGCCTGTTTTCTCCGGATCCACTGGACCGATTCTGTTGAAATTTGATACACATATGGATTTCTATGACCCAAGCACGGACGCATTACATAATTTATTAAATTTTTAGTATGGGGGTCACTTTTGGGGGTCAAACCAGAAAATTAAAAAAAAAGTTTTTTTAACAATATCGTGTGACATATCAAATCAAAGGGCTTACTGTAAGGGTTTTAATTATATTTTTTTCATAATTTGAAAATAAATGGTTTTGAAGTTATTCAAGAAATTAGACAAAAAATGACCATTCCCCCCCCCTTATCTCCGAAACTACTGAGCCAAAAATTTTGAAAAAAATGGAGATAATAGATCTTTACCTAAAGATTACAGGAAAACCTATTAGAAGTCTGGAGTGTTAAAATAACATGTTAAAAAAATTAAATTCGTTCGGAACCCTTTGCACGCGAGTCCGACTCGCACTTGGCCAGTTTTTTTATACAGGTTCAGTACAGTAACACAAATCCTTGTCATTACACGAAATCAAATTTGTTACGTGACTCGAAATACCTACTCGTTTCGTACATTTTTTTCACATAGATACACAAAAAACATGAAGCACGTACAATAACGAGGACGATATATTTATAAAAGTGTCTAAATTGGTTCTTACTTCCTACTGTAACTCATGTTTAAGAGACATGGAGTCTATAACGATAAAAATATCAAATAGGGCTGATTTTTCAGGCCTAGTTTTCGATTTCTTAGATTCGATTTGGAATTCTAAATGTAACTTTACATTTTAGGCTTGTTATTGCCCTTTCAAAATCATTTAATAAATTGTTGGTTTGGGTTTTGTCAATCACAGCGGTAATATCCAAATACTTGAGAAGAGGATATGCAACATGCTTATAAAAACAAAGTGCTATGCAAGCGGGTCCCTAGGTGGGATTGTCATAATCCTTACTTATATTATAAATGCAAAAGGCACTCTGTCTGTCTGTCTGTCGCGCTTTCACGCCAAAACTACTGATCCGAATTAAATAAAATTTGGTACAGAGATAGTCTAGGGCCTGAGAAAGGACATAGGCTACTTTTTATCCCGAGAGTATGTTCCCTAGGGACCACGCGGGCGAAGCCGCTGGCAGAAGCTAGTCAATTCACACTCAAACTCAAAGTATTTATTTCAAATAAACCATTTACAGGCACTTCTGATTTGTCAAAATCGGTCGGTCAAAAAAAGATGAAGCTGTTTGCACGTTTCAAAGCGTAGTCGTAGTAGTAATCTCTTTAAGATCATGAAGACTCAGAGTTAATAAAACCGTGTCAGCTTAGGCCGCTAATATAATAACTCGATTAATCCAATAATATAGTGTGAACCTGACCAAAACAGCAAAGACCTTTGCTTTGACTCAGTTATTGACTTCGATGCGGAAACGACTGACTTTTTGTAAAGCGTAAAAAGTTGCAACTAAATCTATTTCTAAGGCACTTACTCACTGCCGGCGCGCGATGACCAGCGAGTAGCGAGTGAAGCTTCAAACTCGAAACGAGTTGGCGAGCAGCGAGTGAAAAGTTTCAATAATTTTGACGCTCGGTTTTCAGCGAGTGCTTTTGTGCAACGAGCTTTTACTCGCAATATTCGCTTCGGCCCACATTATAGGTAGAAATTACCGCTGTTTGGTGAGTTCTGACCGCCAAGCGACCATCGCCGAGCGAGTGTCGCTGAGCGAGTACAATCTTTGATAGCTCTTGTCGCTGCGATTAACTAGAGGTAAGAGCCGCTCGCCAGCAGTCTAAACATCCAGCTATCGACTATGAATGTATGCGTCTCTTTTACTCACACGAGATCTATATCTTTAGTCCCTTTCCTCAGCGAGAAAAAGTCGATAGCTACTCGCTTTCTCGCCAGCGGTGAGACAAGTGCCTTAACATGATTAAACTTGCCCGTACATATTATACTATGGAATAACTTACAGCCAAAATCTATTGACATTTCGGAGTGACTTGACGTGGAAAATAAGTAATACTAGCTTTTGCCCGCGACTTCGTACGCGGTTATCCCCTTTTTTCCCGTTCCCGTAAGAATTTCGCGAAATTAGTCTTTTAGTGCTCCCCTCCACTCCCCAAAGAACCTACATGCCAAACTTCAGCTAGTCTATTCTGTAAGAAACCATTTCGATATCGAGCTTCACCTGAGTGACAAAGCTCACAAAGTGAACTTTATTACACACTAGTGGACGTCACGCGGTTTCACCCGCGTAGTTCCCGTTCCCGTGGGAATACGGGGATAATATATAGCCTATGTTACTCCCTGATAATGTAGCTATCCAATGCTAAAAGAATTTTTCAAATCGGTCCAGTAGTTTCGGAGCCTATGCAATTCAAACAAACATACAAACAAACAAATCTTTCCTCTTTATAATATTAGTGTAGACAACATAAAGGTCTCATGTTTATACTCACCTCGGATTCCGCTGTCGATATTCGAAAACGTTGTTACAGAATAGCTTTCTACGGTAGTTTCGGCTGTGCGTTGTATGTCAGTCGAAAGATTAGAATGAAATTATGTGTAGGTACCATACATGGTAAAAAGGTGAAGCTGTCTCTGGAGGGGAATTATCTGACCTAATAAATTTATTAATGAGACAAACATCTAAAAACATTGGGCGTTTCATGAAATAATTTGTGAACTAACATTTAGTGCAGAGAATAATTTAAGTTATAATAAACTATTGATAACAGCGACCTCGTCGGCTACCTGTATTTGCCACAAAATTAATCGTCATACTTACAACTATTACGAATCGTAGTTCTCTTTATTTATTTATTTGTGTTGAGCACAAAACCGCGTGGGTGAAAAGTTCACGATCAGATTTTGATTCATTGCTACGTTTGGTATTTCCCTTGTAAGCTTGCATTAATATATTTCTATCATGACAAAATGTAAATTGCTTTAAATAGACAAACTAGTAAAATTATAAGAATAGCTATAATTTTATGGAAAATCCGCAAGGTCGCGGCCCACCTACGTGCCTATTCTAGGACACAACAGTGGCTGTATATTGTATGGGCAATAATAACGAGGTCATCGACATCAACCTTGACGATCATAGTAGAAGGAAACGCGATATTATAATGCTGCTTTCTCTCAGGCGTATATTATGTTTCCTGATATAATGTACAGGATAATGTTTTAGGAGCGAGGAGCAAGGAGCGACGAGCAACATCTATATACGTTAATACTGTGATGAAAAATCAATACCTTTAACTATTTTGGCAGGTCAAGATTAAAGGAAAACTGAAGAGAAGTTTTATAGCGAATTGTGATTAATACGGAGGTATATATTTTCTTGATCTGTTCACTATCTGCTCTGCAAATGATAATGGAATACTGGCCCCTTATCTGTTCAAACAAAACTCTATAATCGAAGAGAAAATAGAAAAACTGAAATGTTTACGATTCTCACTGCTACTGTCTTACTTAATGTCAGACACCCAGAGTGCCAATTCTACTAACATTTAAACAACGTTCGCGTTCGCATCTCTTTTGCAATCTGTCAAAAATTTATGAAAAAAGACTGGTCAAGTGCGAGTCGGACTCGCGTGCAAAGGGTTCCGAGCGAATTATTTTTTAAACATGTTATTTTAACAGTAAAGATAGACTTCTTATAGGTTTTCCTGTAATCTATTATCCCCATTTTTTTTTCAATATTTTAGTCTCTGCAGTTTCGGAGATAAGGACCCCGGAATGGTCATTTTTCGTCTAATTTCTTGAATAACTTCTAAACCATCTATTTTAAAATAATGAAAAAAATATAATTAAAACCATGTTAAAACCCTCACAGTAAGCCCTTTTATGTGATGTGTTTATTTTTTTATTCTCTAGTGAGACCTTCATACTAAAAATTTAATAATTTACTACGTAACGTAATAACAAACCATGCTATTAATAACAAGCAAGCTATATTTAAGTAACGTAAAACCCAATTAGTAATCACAGATCATGCAAGAGCCATGAACCCAATGCGTCATAATGACCATATACCAGCAGTCTAGGTGACCAAGTTTATGACGAGCTGATGGCCACTACAGCCCAGACAGAAAAACCCAATGCCCTGTGTTCTTGACACAAATATTCGTAAGGCATAATAAGCCGTAATAGCTGACAAGACAAGGCTCTCGTATAAATTTACAATGGGCCATGACGTAGTTGAGTGTGACAGATGAAAAGAATTGCCAGGGGTAGTCTTTGTGGACGGCGTCAGTAGGTAAACCAATTATATTTAACAAACAAACCTACGTGATTATATAGGACTATTATGAAGAAATACAAACAAAAAAACTTAGTAGTATAGTGACGGAAGGTAACAAAACTCGTATTTTTTGGAACTAGACAATATATGACAAAGAATATTATACTAGTATATCTGCATCTAAACTCAACTCAATAAAGGTTTATAGTAATAATACAGAAATTTATCTATGTTACTTATACTAGTCTTTTTCTTCTTCTTCTTCTTCTTGTCGCTGGCACGACAGGTCTTTCGCTTTACGCTCAATAAAGCGTTGGATACCTTTCTTTTTTTACTATAGATAGGCAAACGTAGCTTGTGTAGCTTTTCTTCCCGAAGCTTGTGTAACTATTTGAGTAAAGACCATACCACGCACGTAAGATACTTGCAATGATGAATTTCGGTTAAAACAGTGACCCCTATACATCTTACGATCAGTAAGTACTCAACTAAGCAAGCACTAAGCATGTAACTAGAAGCATTTAAGCAAAATGATCACACTTGATTACTGTTATTGAATGTTAACTGCTCCGGTTGCTGGTCCAAGCTGCATGAGTCAGTGATTTTACATTACATCATATATTTACTGCCGAAGTCAATCTTCCTGAGTCAAATTTTCGATTTTTGTCCCCACTCACTAAGCTGGTACCAGCCAGCTGAAATAGATAAAACTCGCCAGGGCGTTATCCTCCTGGCCTGACCACTTATTTATTTAGAATCGGCGCAGTGTATTATTATATTCCTTTATGCTTTCCTATACAATTTTGCAATTTATGCAGAACCACTTTGAATTTTCTGGGACGACTCGCACTGATTTAATTTGAGGATATTTTTCAATGCAAATTATTACGTTTTTTTATGGTAAAACATTCCAAAACGAAATTAAACTTTGATTAAGTAAATTGCCATTAACGTGAAAATGAAAAAAAAAATCTCAGACTTTTTTTCATATTTCTTCGTCACTTAATTAACGCTTAGAACGTCAAGTATTAAGAAAATTTCTTCCGCAAAGGTTTTTTACGGTAAACGTAACTTGGGACAAAGGGAAATTAGGAGCATTGGAGAACAAAGCGAAGAGGCCGACCACAAAATAAGCGAAGAGATTCTACCACTGGTCTCTGATTTAGTGAAATGAAACAAATCTTTGAAACGAGTGCCTTGAATACGTGTAGGCAAACGGATGAAATCGTAATCTTCAAAATAAGTTGGCTGTCATGTCACCTAACGCGGAAAAAACCTTGTTAAAGTCTGAGTGACATTGTTAAAACAACGTAGGAATATGGTTTTCACCAAGGTTTACGAAAAAACCTGTTCAAAAGCTTGACTGCTGACTGCCAAATATAAGTTCATTGAAGCAACTTATTTAGACTATCTCGGATATAACGAATAATAAAGAACTGGTAGACCTTGATATCCCCTTATTTAAAGACATGTTCTGACAAAAAGTTAATGAACGTTAACGATCTAAACGGAAATTTAGATGCGTCCGTCCAAAACAAAAAAGGATATAAATACGCAAGATGTTTATATACGATTGCTAAGTATGAGCATTATTATTAGCACTTTATGTGGAAATCCTATGTTGAGTAGAGCACAACCAAAGCAATAAGTTTTGTTATTCAATACAATTCATGTTCTCAATCCCAGCGATAATACACGACGAGCGCGTACGAATGATCCAATTAGTATAAAGTAAAAAATAAATAAATCATAAAAAAAACAAGTTGAAACACAAGACATTGTGAATTTCTCAAAAACAGTACAAAACGTCAGATCGAGTTCTTGAATACATAGTAGTTATGAATGTTGATCGCAGAGCGAAATATAATTGGGGCAAGCGAATAAAATTAAAACTCCGAACGAAGACTCCCCACGAACTCGCCAAGATAATTGGTCGCGAAAGCAGAAAAACAAGATAAAATTAATGTGCCACCATCAAAACACTTCAGCATTTCTTAATTAAGCACCCACTTAGGACGCTTTGTTTGTTATACAGAGTTGGGGATGCGTTTCACTTTAATATATTTAGAGGGTGGTGTGAGTGACAAAGGTTTTGTTTCTATGAACAATGAAATGGTATCCTCGTGTTCTTTGCTCTCGTGGACAGAAAACTCAATAGTCAGGCATAGTATCTACTGTTTTACTTCGGCTTCGCTCCTGTGGCCTATCCCACAGAAACCGTGCATTTTCCACGAATAGTTTACGAGCTTTAATAAAGTACATTAGAGGTAGTTTAAAAGTGGCGCCAGTGACGGAAAAGTTAAAAGGGAATCCCTTGTCTTGGTATAGTCATGTGAAGAGGAGAGATGAAACGCATGTAACTAGAAGAGTTATGAATATGAATATAAATGTGGATGGATGGAGAGGAATACCAAAGAAAATATGGATGGATTGTGTGAGGAACGATATGAAAGAAAAGGGAGTCAGTGATAGCGTGACGGCTTATAGGACAGAATGGAAGAAAAAAAACATGCTGCGCCGACCCCAAGTAACATGGGATAAGGGCAGGAAGATGATGAGAATATGAGCTTTAATGTAGATAATTCCAAAGACAAATACTCTTACACACCACTTTACCTCTTTATAACATTCATTTTGATAAACAGCAAATTATAGGTAGATAGTTGATTTTGGCGGTCAACGGAAAACTCGATTCTAAGAAATGTTTGTTTACCGGCTTTTAATAAAATAATCCTCAAAGCGTGTCTCATATCAAAGCTAGGATTAAGCTAGCCTTAAAATTGCGTTAGATAGAAAATGATTAAAAACCATATTTAATTATAATAGAAGATTATAGTTACCTACATAATCTTCGTAGCTAGAGAATGAAGCAATGTAGCTAGAGCATGTAGTTATAGTTAATCATTTTTAAAATTACGGATCTTTTTGATCAGAGTGCCAATTCTACTAATTTTTAGGGTTCCGAAAAAAAAAGGAACCCTTATAGGATCACTCGGGTGTCTGTCTGTCCGTCTGTCACAGCCAGTCCACCCGGATCCGGATCCACTGGACCGATTCTATTGAAATTTGGAACACATATGGACTTCTATGACCCAAACACGGACGCGTTACGTAAATGACTAAATCTTTAGTATGGGGGTCACTTTTGGGGGTCAAACTAGAAAATTAAAAAAAAAAGTTTTTTGAACAATATTGTGTGATATATCAAATGAAAGGGCTTACTGTGAGAGTTTTAATTATATTTTTTTTCATAATTTTAAAATAAATGGTTTTGAAGTTATTCAAGAAATTAGACGAAAAATGACCATTCCCCCCCTTATCTCCGAAACTACTGAGCCTAAAATTTTGAAAAAAACAGATATAATAGATCTTTACCTAAAGATTACAGGAAAACCTATTAGAAGTCTGTAGTGTTAAAATAACATGTTAAAAAAATTAAATTCGTTCGGAACCCTTTGCACGCGAGTCCGACTCGCACTTGGCCAGTTTTTATTAGTAGAATAAGGTAAAGTATGCATTCGCAACTCAGTCGCAATCTGTCAAAAAAACGTCAATTTCCATACATTTTTGACAGATTGACAATGACATGCGAATGCGAACTTTTGCTTAAAAGTTAATAGAATTTGCCCTCTCTTCGTAACAGAAGCTTTAGACAAGTGACATTCTTTCAACTGTAGAATGGAGAAGGCAAATGTCACAGCGTCAAATATCCAAAGGTTTGACAAACACTATCGTAATGCCACGTGATCACTCCCTTATATTTTGGCATTTCGACAAACGGCGTCGCTAATAGAATGGCACATTTTCTAGAGCTTCAGGTTCTCTTACTTAGGCTGCGTTTGCAACAGAGATGTGCAAGGATACATAGCGAGGAATGTGTTTGTTAAGAACCATTGGAATCGTTTGTGCTGAGCGAGTTTAGGTAAACGAAGCGATTCTCATCCTCGCACATTTCTGATGGAAACGCAGCCTTAATATTGAACTGCTGCAACTCTACAGCATAATTCGAAATAGAAGAATAAGTACCTATTGAACTATGTAACATGTTAATTACCACTTGACCACTCCTTACATTTCTAACAAACAGAGGTATCCAGGCTATGACATCAAAAAGTTTTATTTTTTTGTAACTGTGAGGGTTTCAGTAGTACTCTAAAATAAATTAGAACATTCCTATTCAGAAAAAAAACTGTCTCCCAAAGCCAGTGCCTAATATCTTTCTTTTAAATATTTAATTAGGCGACGCATTAATCTAACGTCTCGAAAGAATTAACGCTACTTAAAACTTTTGACAGTGGCCGCCATTAAACGCGGATACTTATTAAACAGGCTCTTGCAGGCTTATAAAGTCCTGGGCTCTTGGGTGTGAGAAATTCTACACAGCTAAGTTATACATTGGGTTTTATTCATTACTTACACTTACTTAAACTGTCCATGCTATGCAAAGGTGCAATAGAAACGACATAGCTTTTATGGCAAACCTAAGTTAAAAACCTACATTAATATGTAGTAAGTACCTACATAGTATGGGTTTTGAAGAAAAGTGGTGACTTTTTTTTTGTTTAAGTGATAAGTTTATATCCGGATAATCAGCATAATTAATTATGCACCTTGTTTAAATCTGAGGATAAGACGATTAATGCACCTTTTTACTACGAAAACGATAAATCTTTAATACATAGTTAATGACAATGAGTTAATCCTGGTAGATAATAATAATAGGTATGCCGAAAATTATATTTTCTTTGTTAACTTAAAAGTGGGAAACTTCCCTGAAAATATTTCAAAATGAGAAAAACTATAATTAATTTGAACTTATTTAGTAAATTTTCTATCTATTTTCATTTAGTTTACATTCCACAATCTTGAAGTAAAGATGGTAAATTGTGGACGCACGGAAACCAAGCCTGATGAGAATTCAAATAAATAAATTAAACAGGTATGATGTAAGTAACTATAAAACCATCAATAATAGAATATGAGCTTGCAAAACCAAGTCTAGATACGTTTATGGACAACCCAATAACCTATTAAAAAATGACCTTTAATGCTGTATTCTCGTTCATCATCCAAAAAAAAAATCTTCCGTTACTGAGTGAGTGACTGACAGACAACGCACAACCGAAGCTACTGGTCAAAGAAAGCTGAAATTCGGCATGTAGGTTCCTTGGGGAGTGTTGGGGAGCACTAAGATTTCCCAAAATTCTTACGGTAACGGGAAAAAACGGGATATGCGCGTACGAAGTCGCGGGCAACTGATGCGAATGGTTCTGGACTTATTTAAAATAATATCGTAGTCATCTTACTTTCTTTTTTTATTTGTGATGGGTTTGCTCTTGGCTCTAGTCTAGGTCAGAGATGACAGAGACAAAGTCTACGATGGATCGAGCTTACCCAGAAGGAGCCTGTTCACTCTAACTTTGAATAGATTAGGGCTGTAAGCGTTTGGAAACACAGAAGCAGGCAGGGAGTTCCACTTCTTAGCTGTGCGCATTATAAAAGACGTTTGGAAACGCTTAGTGCGAATTGGTGGAATAGTAACAAGGTAGGGATGGTAAGATGCAGTGCGTCTGGATGTTCGATGGTAGAAGGGGGCCGGTGGAATGAGGTCATGGAGTTCTTGGGCACACTCACCGAAGTACAATGTGTAGAAGACCGACAAACAGGCAACCTTACGGCGATGAGCCAAGCTATGTAGCTTGGCATCCACCAGTTTTTCGTCACCGATGAGCCTCTTAGCTCTGCGTTCCACCGAGTCAAGCGCGGCAAGCTGATACTTACCTGAGCCATCCCAAAGGTGGCTACAATACTCCATGCTGGATCGGACTTGCGCTTTATATAGGGTTAAAAGCTGTCCAGGCCTGAAGTATCGCTTCACCCTATTTAGGATGCTCAGCTTTTTGGCAGCGGTAGCGGTATACCTTCTTCACAATATGAATGTATATACATCATTATTTCTTTTTTTACAAGTTCACTGCAAAACGTAACAACACCATCAAACATCAACCAACACAAGTTTCAAAGTCCGCTTCAAAGAACTATTAGCTTATAAAACAGAACAATACGTAATAACGTACAGAATTACCGGGTTTTTTGCTTTACTTATCCGGGAGCGCCCGGATGAACCTAAATGTGTCTTTTGTCTACCCGGACCTAGACTGGCAAGCGTGTGACCACGTCAAAAAAGGTTTGGGAAAGTCCCGGAAGCATGTGATTGTTCATATTTCATTATTTGAATAAAGATAATCTTAATCTGTCATCATTATAGCTGTTTAGATATCAGGTTTTACCAGTAGGCAAGTTCTTATATTTCTAAGTAGGCAAAAACTAAATATTGAACAATAAAACTGCTTCTAATATTTTATTTAATTATAACAAACTCACTAAATAAGCAAGTATCGAAGCACAATCCGCAGCACTGCATTTTGTCCCCCTTGTTAAAATCGCAAGTTTTTGTTTAGAACAGAAGAAGTAACATATTATATTAAGCAAGAAAAGTTGTCCCTTAAAATATCAACAAGGTTTTTGCTAACCCTACCATGGAGTGTCCCGGGCAAAAATCACGGGAGCAAACGAACAATGGGCTCGTAGATGGCGCATTTCCTCAGCGGGAACTAATTAAGTGGATTCTATTCAGGTAATAGTTCCGTTTCTATAGTATCTACCTATGTATTCACGTAACTTTGTTACTCGTTTCTAACGCAATTCAGTTGTAAATGTAACTGTGGGGAGAACGTATTGTTTCCATTACAGTTCGTAAAGTTGCCATACGTATATGTTTTTTAAGTAAGCAACGTTTAGTACCTAAGTATATATATTTTTACCGTGCTCAGTATGAAGTCAACCATTACTGTGAAGAACTTCTCAGGCGTTAGATACGCATTAACGTAAGGCCTGTAAAGGGGACCTGAGTACATTAGTAAATCAACACATAAATTACTTAATTAATAAAGTATGCAAATATTGTACACCGCCATGCGACGGAGAAAAAAATCAACCTAGTAACAAAGAAGTGTTTCTTTTGAAATTTTAAATGTTACTACAATTTTTGTACTTGTTTTTTTTTTCATTTATTTTATACTAGCTGACCCGCGCAACTTCGTCTGCGTCACATTTGGTCATATTGGTCTTAGCGTGATGATATATAGCCTATAGCCTTTCTCGATAAATGGGCTATCTAACAATGAAAGAATTTTTCAAATCGGACCAGTAGTTCCTGAGATTAGCGCGTTCAAGCAAACAAACAAACTCTTCAGCTTTATACATTAGTATAGAGTATAGATAGTGTTCCGGTCTACGTCATCCAGTCAAAGCCGGCTGTTGCTGAAACTCAGCGCCACGTCTCTTTTTTTTTTCTTAATAGCAAACATACCATTGATCTATAAGTTTCTTGTATGCTGCTTGCTACCTAGCTTGAGGACAAATAAAGAAAGGGCTTGATATTGAATTTGCAAATCGCAATACTGATCAATTGAGCTAACCTTACGACTGCTTCATATTTTGGACCGCCAACGTACCCCACCACCACCTCGTAAGTAGGGAATTTTCTTAACGACAATTATATTACAATTACTTTATTGTTATGTTAAAGTATGTATTAAAAGTAGTTTATTGAGGCAATAGAGTTAGCAACAGTACCTACCTAATAAATTGGTACTTAATCAATACCAATCAATAAAATCGATTTAATCCTGACTATCTTAAATGATAACGATCTACTATCAAAACTGTTGTTTTACCTACATGCAAATTGCGCAAGTCAACGTCATAGCTATGTGGACTCTGCCATGTACGATCCTAAGATATGTTTTTCTGCTGTTCGTATTTATGATGATAAAAGTTATCTTTTCAAAGAATAAAAAAGCAATGTCGAGAAAATTAACTGCTAAGTGAAGCAACTCTGGCGCCAAACTTTTTGTCACCAAATTCAAAAAGAATTTTATTCAACTCCGGAAACAAGTTTTAAAAAATATGGAGTTTTATTCACTAGTGAAAATTACCAATTACTATTATAATTATTTTTAGGGTTCCGAACAAAAAACGGAACCCTTATGGGATCACTCGTGTGTCTGTCTGTATGTCTGTTCGTCAGTCAGTCACATCCAGTTTTCTCCGGATCCACTGGACCGATTCTGTTGAAATTTGGTGCACATATATGGACTTCTATGACCCAAACACGGACCTGTTACGTTTTTTTTTCTTTTTTTTTATCTAATTTTATTTGGGGGCTTTTATCAAAGATATGGCAGCCCCATCGTACCCTATTACATTAATTGGATCACTTCACATTTTTATTTTTAATTTAACATGAATTGGATATTTTTTTTTTAAACAGTACTTGTTTATAATATTACTTAAAGTTAATGAATTAGAGTTATTCGTGGAGGACCGTAATTAAATGGCACAACTTTTTAATAATATCCGAAGATGGTAGAGATAAAATGGATTGGATTATGCCTACATCAAATTTATTTATTTTAAAATCCTTCATGAATATCTCGCGTTCTACTCCGTTTCGAGCACACTCCATCAGCAAATGCTGCACATCCTCGATTTGGTTGCACACCGTGCAATTAGGAGAATCAGCCTTTTTCATAAGAAATGCAAACTTTGCCGATGGATAGTGCCCAGAACGGAGTCTTAATATCAATTTAACATAATTTCTATCAAATTTAGTATTCTCGAACCAGGGAACCCGAGATGGCTGACCTTGAATGCTTTTGTACCAAATGCCTTTATCCAGAGAAATGTTGAAAAAATGTTGTTTCCAGGAATTAAAACATGCAGATTTAAATTTAGTTGTATATTCCCAATAATCAGGTACATAATTAACTATACATCCGTCCATTACCGCTGATTTGGATATACGATCAGCCTCCTCGTTACCACTTAGTCCAATATGTGCTGGAACCCATTGCAATCTACATTCTATATTATTGTTTTTAAGTATTATTATAAGGTTTAAAATATCATACGCTATCGATGTACCTCTGCTGGAGCCAGAGGCGCATCGAGCGATATGCTGGAGTGCACTTTTGCTATCTGAAAAAATGACTACTTTATTAAAATTTTGATTCAAGACATAGTTGACTGCTTTGTAAATTGCCATGAGTTCCAGCGACATAATTGATATATCACAAATAATCTTATATCCAAACCTGTTACCTAAACTCTGGTCAAATAACCCTGCTCCTTGTCCCTGAGGGCTTTTCGATGCATCAGTGTAAATTTTATGCCACCCGAAATATGTTATGTTCAGTTCTGCTATAATATCACTCAGTAACACATTTGGGTTATAGTTACGTTTAGCGATGCTTAAACTTTGGAGTTCAATTTTAATGAAATTTTTTTGAATATAGGATGTCCAGATTTCTAAACTAAACATTTTAAGATATTCTAATGATGTAATTTCCAAGTGTCTAACGTCATCGTATACTTTCACTAGTAATGGTACTTTTTTGTTTTGCCAATAAGATGTATGACAAAAGTCGCTCAACTCGGATATAAGATTAATTGTGACATTATTTGACCACGATCGAATTTTTAGACAGTATTTGCATGCTAAAAATTCTCTTCTTAAATATAAAGGTGAGATACATAAATCTGATTCCATAACGTGAATAGGGGAGCTTTTAATGTAACCCCCTATTATTCGTAGGGCCTGATTTTGCAGCTTGTCTAGTTTCGATAAATGTGTTTTAGCACTACAGTCATAGAGAAACGACCCATAATCCAATCGACTTCTGATTAAGGAAATGTACAGTATACGTATATGTTTAGTATGTATACCCCAAGAGCTTCCCGTTAATAGTTTTAATATATTCAGAAACTTTGAACTTTTTGCGATTGTTTCATTTATGTGTTTACTCCAACGTAAACTTTGGTCTAACCACATACCTAAATATTTAGTACATGGTGAAAACGTTAATGACTGTTCATTTATTTTAAGAGAAGGTAGTATTCTTCGTCTGCCCCTACTAAATACACAATATGTGGACTTATTGGAAGATAATTCGAGACCAAGTTCGGCTAAAGACATAACAATATGATCTAACGCATTTTGAACATACATTTCACATTTCATAATGTCCTTATCTTTAACATATAGAACAAAATCATCTGCATATTGCGACACTACTACTGAATTAAGATGTTGTTGACATACTTTATGTGTAATTAAATTAAATAGTAGCGGGGATAAAGGGTCTCCTTGGGCTAAACCTCTATTAGTCCATCGGTCTGTTACTAAACCACTGACATCTGTTTTAATTTTTAGATGTCTCTCATTTAAAAATGACCATATATAAGTACAAAATTTTGACCCAATTTGAAGTTCATCTAAAACCTTAACTGCTGCATCAACAGATACATTATTATATGCATTCTGAATATCCAGGAAACAGGCTAACGTAGGTATATTTTTGGAAAATCCATTTTGTATGTAAGTAACGAGGCGGCTCAATGAATCTAAACAGGACAAAGATTTTCTAAATCCAATATTGAGTGGTGATAATATTTTTTTCCTCTCAGTGTACCATTCTAGACGTCTTATTAACATTAAATGAAATATTTTGCATAAACATGAAATTAAAGAAATGGGTCTTAATTTAGGATCAGTAGCTGTATTATTCGCTTTAGGAATGGGTATTATCTGGACATTACGCCACTGAATAGGTACAATACCAGAATTAAAGATTTTATTATATATATATAGTAAATAGGTTCTTGCTAAACTAGGAAGATTATAAATCATTGAATATGAAATACCGTCCTCACCAGGTGCAGAATCCTTTTTTTTTAAACAATTTTCTAATTCCTGGATACTAAAATCACACTCTAAAGTTTCATTCCTAGATACAAATATAGGTCTTTTGTTTGTTACATAGTCAGGCGTCAGTGACCTTAATAACTCCTTTTGTTTATCGATAGGAGGATAGCTGGTAGACTGTTTATAACCCTTTATCCACCGCATACGTCGCCACATGTCATAAACTGATACTACATGGTCAATGGAATCACAAAATCTTTGCCAACCCAATGATTTCGCTTTTTGACTTGCTACATGGAATTCTTTATTTTTTTCTTCTAATTTGGACAAGTTATCAGGGGTTGGATTACGGCGAAACTTTGCTAAAAACAATCTTCGTTGTGCAACAATGTGGGATAATTCAGGTGTCCAATAATTTTTTGGTTTAAATTCTTTTGTGGGCTTAGAACAACATTTAAGGAACGGGATATATTTATCAGCGGCTAAATTTATTTTATTTATAAAGAAGTCATACATTTCTTGAATGTTTGTGTCACCGCACCACACAGCAAAGCTTTTAGATAGATAATCCCTATATTCTCTCCAATCTGCCTTTTTGTAATTCCTTTTTCTATTTATAGTGAAATCATCCGGTATTGTGATTGTCATTTTAATTATTAAGTGATCACTACCAAGGTTTTCATTGAGTACTTTCCAGTCAAATTTGATTGCGATATCAGACGTAGCAAATGATATATCCGGTGAAGTTTTTTGCAAAATCCTATTAACTAGTTTAATTCTTGTTGGCGAACAATTATTAAGGGAAATTAAGGAATTTTCAAGCGACGAATCCATTATTTGAGTGCCTCTTGAATCGGTTTTGACAGACCAGTTAGAGTGATGGCCGTTGAAGTCACCGGCTATCAAAGTTTTACTTGGGAAATGAGAAAAAATCTGGTCCCAGTCTGAAGGTTGTGTAACGACTGAAGATGGGCAATAAATTGCAACAACGTTTTCTAAATCTTTACAGTTAATTAATTTAGCACTTACTACTTCTATACCTGAATTTAAAACCTGAAAAGAATTAAAATGTGACCGGATGGATTTATGAACGAAAATAGCAACCCCACCGTAGCCATCATATCTATCTTTTCGATAACTGTTATAGCTACTTACATTTAAGTCCACTTCATTATCTAACCATGTTTCGCTCACGATCGCTATATGAATTTTTTCTTGATTTAACAATTCTGTAAATGAAATCATTTTGGGCCGTAAACTTTGTGAGTTCCATTGAATAATGTTGATTTCCATATTTTTGTCTATATTATCCATTTATAAATTTAATAATTTTATCTAACCAGTTTCCTTTTAACAAACAACTTAATACAATCTTCTTTAATTCTTCATAAATATTTTTAAACAACAACAAAAACTTTTCTTCAAATGTGCCTTCCGATGTGAATATTCTCTTAATTTTAATTAGAAATTTCTTAAATTCAAATCTATCACGTAGTTGTTCATCTTTTTGGTCGTCTTTTTCTTCAGTTTGTGATGGAGAATTCTCATATTTATCCTCTTCAATCGAGCTGTCTGCCACAAGTTGGCTTTTCTTTTCTTGCTTACGTTTGGTATTCTTTTCTGTGGTGTTTTGTTTCCATTTTACGTTACTTCCTTCCTTCTCCTGAACAGTATGTGTAGAGGTCTCGGGTCCACGATTTTGTAAAGAATTGATAAGCACGCTACTATAAGTTTGAGACTCATTTAGTGAACTTGTCGTAAGTGACGATTTTTGCAGCATACTTTGAGAACTAACGTCTTCTCGTTGTTTTCCAAGGAACAGCTGAAGTGCTTTTCTGTAGGGTACCTGCTCTGTGCTCATGATATTTCTTATATCTTTTTCTTTTAAAAATAAGGGACATTTTTTGTCTAGTACAAAGTGATTTCCTCTACAATTTAAGCATGAGATATTACTTATATCACAATTTGCATGGTCCCCACCACATTTGGGACATATTTTCTTCTTCGTTGGACAGTATTTTAATACATGTCCGAATTGCCAACATCCAGAGCACTGTGTCACGGGGAACACATAGGGCTCCACTTTTAATCGGCAATCATACGCATATATATGGGATGGGAGGTTATTACTTTTAAAACATACTCTTATAGATTCACAGTCAACCCATTTGTTCTCCGAATTAACTCGTCTTAGCCGCTTGATGGATACTATCTCTGTAGTGCATTCCAAAATATCTATTATATCTTTTTCTTTTAAATCTAAATCAACCCCTTTCACCACACCGTAGCATAGAGACATCTCATTTATTAATTGGCATCTCCAACCCATATCTTTAAATTTTTGGCATTCCATTAGTTTAGTGGCATCTTCTTTATTTTCAAATTGAATTAAAACTTTGTTAAAACTTTTATATTTAATTCTTGTAACATTTTTAATACTTTCACATCTTAATAATCGTGCAAATGCCATTTGTTTAGGTATGTTCTCTAGGGAAGTTACACACACTTCGTATTTTGTTATGGTATTTATTTCATCATCTTTTTTTTCCAAATCTACCCTCAATTGATTTTGTGACTCCGCAGAGTTACTTCTAATTATTCTTTTAGGCTTTCTCCTACTCACAGTAATAAAGTCATCATCATCATCATTAACATCATCTTCTCTCTCCTTTCTCTTCTCAGGTAATCTCTTTTCATTTTCTTTATGTATTTCAACTCGCACAATTTTAGGTTCCAAAGATTTGTCACAGTCTTTTTCACAATTAAGTAAAATTTCCATATCGCTTCCATCTTCGTCTTCCCCACTCTCCATTTTAAATTATAAAAGATTGAGTATATAGTAACACTATTCGCGAAACTAATAAACACAGCAGCAGATCTGTAAACTCAACCGTACGCTACGGTTTCGCGACAGCTACTGACGGCCTGTTACGTAAATTATTAAATATATTGTATGGGGGTCACTTTTGGGGGTCAAACTAGAAAATTAAAAAAAAAAAAGTTTTTTGAACAATATCGTGTGACATATCAAATAAAAGGGCTTACTGTGAGAGTTTTAGTTATATTTTTTTCATAATTTTAAAATAAATGGTTTTGAAGTTATTTAAGAAATTAGACGAAAAATGACCATTCCAGTTTCAGAGATAAGGGGGGCCCCTTAACTCTGTAACTACTGAGCCCAAATTTTTGAAAAAATGGAGATAATCGGTCTTTATCTATAGATTACAGGAAAACCTATAGGAAGTCTATAGTGTTAATATAAAATGTAAAAAAAAAATAATTCGTTCGGAAACCTTTGCACGCGAGTCCGACTCCCTCTTGACCGGTTTTTCGTTTTTGTCTTTCTCGGATGCCTAAAGACCCAGTCCTTTGAAAGGTGTACGAGGGACCGAAGCCAACTCGCAGCTGAGGCCCCGTTAGACATTTCAAATGGAATGGGACACCAACCGAAGGTTATCAATGTATGAACTGTGAAAGTATACCCAAGGACAATCCCCGGTTGGAGCAGGGCTATTGCAGAATATAGAAATAAAAGATGAAACGCTATGGGTTGGGGCGGTTTAGTGGACTGATAATAGTTTACACACTCAATAAATTGGTCCCCCGAAAACAGTCGCTAGCACAAAGTGACGTAGCGCCAAGGGGGCAACATATCCTGATGTGCTAGAAGAGTGAAGAGGTATACCACGGCTATCAGGACAATGCCGGAAGTACGGTCAAGATCCCTACCAGCATCTTACTGGATTATACATCCTTCTCCCGAGCACGTTTGCTCTTGCAAATCTCCACTCAGACCGGCCAATTAAGGCAAGAAAGAGGTGAGAGCTCTGTTCCTCGTCAGTGTTCACTCCGGCCAGCCAATAAAGGCAATCCGGTGATGAGTGACAAGACTTCTCCCGGGAGATCAGGTCCATGGGGTCGCTACTGCCCAACAGTTCGCCACAAAACTGCATTGCGAATTGTATCTCTCTTTGTCTGGCCCCTCACCCTAGGTGTGCTCTAAGGTTTGAGGAGGCACGCAAGCCCCACCACGACGTCAACGTAGAGATACGGTGGTATTATTATTCTGCTTTACCGCAGTCGAATAAAGTCGTTTGATTTTACTGACCAAATGTTCTGCACAAATGTCGTGTCATGGTTATAGTACTTTTTATGCTTTGTTTACTTAGATAATCTGAAATTCCAATGTCAACGTATAAAGAAAAATTACAAATTTTTACATCAATCCTCTAAGGTCCGGATACCCGAAGGACCACAGTTAAACCGCACCGCACCTACACCTTGCCATTCTATATTGAGGTCTCGTAGAGCCGATTACGGCATTTTATTACCTCAATGCTGTTAAACTGCTTTATTAAGGCTTTTTGAAACTCCAAAAATGACTAGAAATTGAGAAATATGTGTAGAATATTAGAAACATGGGAGGATTCAAGTATGATTTACAGACATAAATAAATCATTAGCTTAGACAAATTATTCAACTAGCTTGCGGAGTGCGGTAGGTATTATGCTCACGATTCATAGTTTTTTTTTTTTACTATATATAGGCATACGTTTGACCACAATCTCACCTGATGGTAAGCGATGATGCGGTCGAAGATGGAGCACGTTTGCCTACAAGCAACCTATTCACTCTTGTCTTAAAGACTCCCAGGTTGTTGCTATCTGGAAACACAGACTCTGGCAGGGAATTCCACTCCTTAGCTGTACGCACTATGAATGTGTTCCCAAAACGTTTAGTGCGTGTGGGTGGGATGTCCACCATGTACCGGTGGCGCATCGCCGTTCGTCTTGTGGTCCGATGATGGAACGGGCTTGGCGGAATTAAATCATGCAATTCCGTCGCACACTCCCCAAAATGCAAGCGATAGAAAACCGACAGGCCAGCAACTCGGCGTCGATGCTCAAGGCTTTGGAGCTTCGACTCGACGAGCCTGTCATTACCGATGATCCTCTTGGCTCGTTTCTCAATTGACTCAAGGGCATCAAGCTGGTATTTGGCAGATCCGTCCCAAAGATGAGAACAGTACTCCATACACGATCGAACTTGCGCTTGATAGAGCTTGAGCAGCTGTTCCGGCGTAAAGTACCGTCTCACCTTTGCTAGGACCCCCAACTTTCTGGCAGCCACTTGAGCCTTTGCCTCTATGAAAGGGCCAAAATTGAGGGTAGATGTTAACGTAACACCAAGAAGCTCAAGTCGGTCGGTCATCGGCACGGTTACACCACGAAAAGATGGAGCTGGGCATGGTGACAAAAATGTGGAGTTTTTTTTTAATGTATGTACACCGATTACTCCGAGCCTTCTCATCGATTTCTGTGATTATTTTTAGTTCGATGTACTTGCCGTTTGGTCCTGTCAAAATTTAATTCAGTTTGGATCAGTAGTTTTCATTTTATGAGCATTTTTGCTTACTTCAACTTCTACGTAGACGATGAGGTCGTCTAAATATCACCATTTAAAAGTGAAAAATAAAAAACATTTTAACAAAAAATTAAAAGTCGGTTGTATTTTTTTGTAAAAAAGTTTTTTTCATAACCTATCTTCGTCCACAACAACAATAAATCGATTTGTTAGATAGGTAAATCGTCATTATTTTCCCGGATCTGATGAAACAAATTCAAATCGTCTCGACTGATAAATTGACATTAAGTAAGATATTTTATTTAGAATGAACGATAGCAAACTATTTATAAGGTTTTAAAACGATTAATTAATATGTGTGATTGGCTGGCCCAAAAAAAAAACATTTCCTCCTACAAAATCTACCTAATCCAGTTTTCCAGGAATTTTCGCAATGTTTTTACGTCAATATCTAAGCGTATCTACTCGTAATGCGATATTGTTGTGTCAGTTTAGAATTGATGTGGCTGCGTATGCAAGAGCACAGTATTTCCAGCATTTGGTGGGTACAAAGTTCTTCATGTAATCATTATTTTTCGTATAAATAAAACAAGTTGCCGAGATCAGACCATCACAACCAGACCCAGACCGACCAACAGATAAAACCATTTTCATTTCATTTTAGAATTTTAGAAAGTCCATTAATATGATAAACTCCTTGTTTTAAAAGTCACGTACTTTTTCAATACAAGCAGCCTGCGGTAGGTGGCGCACGCGCAACCTATCTTCATTCTATACAGGGCCATGGCAACCATTCGTTTTTTATTGGTTCCTTTAGCCATTATGGGTACCGACTATCCTCCATTATCTATGATAAACTATTATTGTACCAATCTTTATACACAAAATTAAATATTTTGCGGATTCTTATTTCGCCTTCTTCATTCGAAACGAACCTTCTTCGTCTTCAACCCGGAAAAAAAATACATGTGAACTCGTACTTTGAAAATTTTGTATCATTACAAAATAATGTTAAAAAGGACCATCAAAATAAAATCCTGAAAAAGTAATAACGTTAGGAAAGAACTTTTCAATTAAAATAGAATACTATACCTGTAGCAGCTATTACCAAGAAACATTTGTATTATAACAGGAACAATGCCGTATGCCTAGGTTTAGGAATCGGATATTAGGTACAAGGGCCCCATAACGAACCAGTTACATAATTTTAAATAAATTGGATTACAAATATAATCTGCCTTGTATGTAACTACACGTATTGATTGGCCTTTAAACGGATTTGGTAGTACCGAATAGGATAATAAAAGTGAATCAGAAAAGTACCTACCTATACTTCTTGAGTCACCTGTACGAATCCTGATTGCGCGATTACTAGATTCGTAGGCAATACCACAATACCTAAAGATAAAACAGAATGACGTTTATTTTTTAATTAGGTATCTATCATAGATTATTTGAAAATAACACTGCTCGTGAAAATTCTCGAACTTATTAAATAAATCAGGAAGCCAAATTACATAGCAAACACATGTCGAGTATAAGACAGGTACAATACAATAGTAAGTATATCTCTGTCGATTATTTCGAGAAATCCTCCGGAAAATTCGGAAAATTATATTGAGTTTTACGAAGAATGTGAAAGAATTTGTTAATCAGAACATACGCAACGGTATTTGCAAAGCCGTCATTCAAATATTTACGATAAAAAAATAAATAAAACAATCTTTAATTCGGAACAACATCCATGTGGTTAGTAAACAAAAAGATAACTTATTCCTATGGAAGTAAACTTATAATTTGTTCGAGATATTCGAACGACATCCCCTAACAAAAGAGAGTCGTACCTCCCCGCTATGGGCTTCACGATGGAGTTGGAGCTGACCCGCACTCTGCTGAGCAAAGAGGCAGATTTCTGTCTGACGATGGCGTGGAAGCCATCGACGTGTGCTTGTGCAAACATACCTGATGCACTGCAGAATCGGGACATCCCCATCAACATCCCGAACCCGTTATTATACTGGACCAGTAGGGCACTGATAGCCCACTGAGTATAGTTGGTCCACAGGCTGCACGTGTTAAACACTTGGCAATAAGCTTTAAAAAGCAATAGTATTCAGTATTTATTTATTTGTTAACATAGGTAAAGAAATACAGATCTTATGTTTGAGCGCTGTTATGCCAGGAGGCGTACAAATATTGTGTGCAAATCTAGGTGAGGATTACAAATTAAAATTTATTAAAAATCATGCATAATCATGTTATTAAAATAAAAATAAATTGTACAATTACATATTATGTAATACTCCAATTATGTCAGACCTAAATGAGGAATTAATAAAATGTCAAAAATAAAAAAATCTATGTCAAAATAATAATAAATTAAAGATGTTAATCACATATTAGACCTTAACCTCAAAGTAATGCGGGTAATGACATCTAAATCTAAGTAATTTATATGAGGAAGCAACGTGCGAAGTTTTCAAATGTCACCGGTATCGGCATAATATTTTAATATCTATATTTTATATTATGCTTGTAAATTTAGTATTTTGGAGTATACACGACTAGATTTTACGGTCCTGTGACCAATGTTATCGTTGATAGGTAATTGTAATCGCGATATCCATAGCAGCTTAATAACGATTCCTAGAAACGCGAGTTAACGCGAATAATCCCACTTAACGTTGTAAATACGCAAGTGTTTCTGATATTATTGTTATTTAATTACGATCTAGCATATTAGAGATCCGTGAATTTAAGAAAATAACAAAATATTCTTATTTTATATTCGTGAAGATTCGATTTCAGGAGTTAGGTATTAGAGACAAGAGTCAAATGCGTTTTACGTATTTTATTTTATTTGTATATAAATGTCATTTTAAAATTAAACATTGTGTTACTAGCCCAATTATGTACGTGTAATATTATTTGATATGTAGAAACCTAAATAGGTATATTGGTACAGATACATAGGAAATATTTTTCACCTATAAAGATGAAAGAAAACTCCCTGAACAATTGTGAAGGGAAAGGGTTGAAAGCTATAAAATTTATTATTTTAGAGTAGCAACAGAAAACAAGTGATTTACAAGCATAATGGGAGCAGATTGCACAATATAACAATAAAATAGGCATCCAAATGCTGAAAAAACTACTACTAAGGATATTTTTTACATTATGTCCTAAACACGAAAATCTACTCTGTTTCCCCTTTTTGAGCAGCAAATATAATTGGCTAAATACTACACTTGTACTTATTGGAACGAAAAGCTACGTTACACACACTTATTTTATAACTGAATAGTTAAGTATCTGAAATTTAACACTAGCTCCTAAAATTGCAAGAAACGTAAATGTTTTTTTGTGAATTTTCAGGCAGAGTTCCAGTACGTAATGTTAGTCAAACTTAAAAACAGTGGTAGCAGGAGGCAAGAAAAGGTTCCAGCATCTTTATTTCAGTTGTAGTTATACAAGTTTATGGTAATTAAACATGGTGTTTGTAATGCCACTATGAATATTGAATAGGTACTTTACCCGATAAGAACTAAACTGCTAATTGCGCTAACTAATCCTGTGGCCGGAGCCAAGCTGCGGCACCCAATCACAAGCGCCTGCAATACGTCACGATGCGTCGGATTGGCTGTCCGGTCCGTTATCAGCTTTTAGTTAATCACCTCTTTAATTTTCTGTGATATACGAACTTTTTGTGTTTTAAAGAAACATCTCATTTGTACATTCTTAGCCAGGCTCAGGCTGGGTTGTTAAAAAGTTTTTGATTTCGGAATTAAGCATTAGTCAAACTCTGCTTTAACCTGTAAACCTTTGTAAATTTGGTGTTAAAGTTGAGTTTGACTTGTTTTTAATTAAATAAACTCAATTCAGAAAACCGCTCTTGGCAGAATGTAGGTAGGTAATGAAAGAAATTGATAATGCATCAAAATAATATTTTATTCACGCTATTTAATAGCAATGGTAGGAAAATCTTACTTTACACAGACATCTTCATCATTTCATTTCGCGAAAAGCATTGAATAGAGCATCTCCTATTGATACGAAAGCGGAAATTGAGATTAAAAGTACTACTCAAGTCAATACGAGAATGTCGGACGATCGTTAGGCCAAAATAGCATTCGAATGGAAGTCATAAAATAGAAAATTACGTCGTGAAAAGCCTTCGCGGAGACAGCATTGCCAAGAAGAATCTTTATACAAGATTACTTCACAATAACGAGGAAATTCAGAGGAAATCATGGATTTTTAGCCAGCTGTAGGCCAGAACATAACAATACTATGTTGAAATAAGTAATATTCTGAAGAAATCTAAAATGTATAGAACCAAATAAAAAAAAAGTACATATTGTATAGAATCCACGTATAAAATTAGAATATGGTATTGACCAGATCTTTGTTAGATAGTGCGTTAATCGTTTTTCTTGGTAAAGGGTTTACCCTCGAGGTCGACTGTAGCTGTCATTTATTGTTATGACGATAAGTATATGAATGAAACGATTAGCTGCTGTATAGATTGTAGGTTCAAATGAGGACGAGCTTATGGGCGTCTACTTCTTATGGGATTTCACACAAACTGACAAGTCATTATTCTTGAGAATGCATAAAACGTTTTTATTGAACCTTAAGATGCATACCCAAGGTCTGTTGCGGAATGTTGTCGAAAGAGTTACCGCCGATCCTGGAATGCAAAGGGCATTTGACACGGGTGGGTTTTAGTCAGTAAGAGTCTGGTACTCCTTTCTCCGGCCAAAGCGGATGGAGGATCATTTGATGATATTCCATCCAAAACATAGCTAGGTCTGAAAAGTAAAGAACTATTTCAAATAAGAGTTTAGAGCGACAGAGAGATCAATTTTAAGTTTTCTACAAAAGGCGAAAATTCACTCTCTTCGTCGCTCTAAACTCTTTCGGAAACTTTTCTCTTTTTTAAAGGAAAATAAACACTCGTAAGTAATAAATTACCTAGCAACTATTCAACTTGCATTATTTAGGTTTCAATTTGCAGATTTGAAATTGAAATTAATTATTAAGTCTTCCGAACCCTTAATAATTATCTTTTGAATGTTGTGTGGAATGCCAATCCCTTTATTCATAATGAGGTACCTAGATACGAATCGCAAGCTTATCGATATCCGCAAATAGTGAAGAAAAACAACCTGCATGATTAATGAAATCTGATCACGTGTAGGTAAAGTCCAACTTTATGATGAAGCCGAATATCTACTGTAGGATTAACTAAGCTACCAAATAATGTAAGAGTCTACCTAAATGTTTTTATTGTGGTGGTACATAATATGTTCTGTTCTGCAGTGCAATTCTGTAAACATCTCACCGCGTTGTAAAACTACTTGCCCACTATTTGGCTCACTGTTAGGTTCTTAAATAAATTATGTATATTTATATATTATTTTATACAATTTGCTTATTAATTGAATATCATGTCAACGCCTGTTATGTCACACGTATTAATAAATCACCCTTTGTTATACCGTTGCTTTGTTCGTATACCAAATAAAGTAAGCAAATACATAAAACAAAAATAATCTATTTGACCTATGAGCAAGTGCTATTTTTGGTACATGACAAACGTAAAAGCGATAGAGGCACTATTTTTTGAACAAAGCTTAATTTTGCAAGTACCTAATTTTTGTTCTATCAAGTATACAATCTATTGTTTTCTTTATTATTTTATTTCATATAACTATAATGTGGTAAATAAAGCCTATCCATAGACCATGAAAAGATATCGTTTAAACCCATAGTCCATTTAAGGCCACACTAAACATAATTATACACTCTTATAAAGGAAAACCTTGGCACTCTACAAGGTTCTCAAGTTCGTACAATCTGTCGGTACCTTATTATAACCAAACCATCACTTAACCGTGCCATTTCTCATCTTTGAGGCGTCGTACCGATTGTCTATCCTAACCAAATTTTCACAAAGTTCCTTGCCTTGTAATTGTACGTATACAAATGAATGATCCGGAAGCTAACGTTAGACATAATAAAAATGACTCAACAGACTTACGTTTAAGGCAGAATGAATAGCGGTCTGCAGTATTGTGACCATAACGTCCAAGGATAATTGGTGGCGCAAGGATCGAATAAGATATTCACATTTTATTATGTCATTGTTGTTGATGCATTATCATAATGGGTTATTAATATTGCGTACATTTGTAGGTTTAGTAGACTTGTAGGGAATTCCAACTGGGCTAATGTGAATAGTCTGGAGGACACGGATTCGTATTAGGTAAGTAGGTAAGGTTATTACTTTTATTTAGGTCTTCTTCTGTTCGATTCAATAGTTAACTGTGTATATTTTTTGGACTCAATAGGTGGTCATGTTAATTGCAGCATCGGTGGCATTCAATAAATCCCCAAAAGCATTGGTGGTTTTGAGGGGGGCTAAGGCGCGTAAGCCCCCTCCCCCCAAAAAGACGAGATATCTTTGGTATTCTACATCCTAGCGTTGTCTTTGTGAATTTTACGAACAGTACCTAATCTAAGTAGGCTTATAATGCGTTAAGCTAATTTTTGTTATGTGCTTTATAGTGTTGCTACTTTGCTTAAAACCTAAGCCGCAAACGACAATCCTGAATCCGCCCCTGCCCCTAAGTACAGGTGTACTCGCGAGCACTTGGGGCACAACATGTGGTTCATGTTCTGATTGATATATTCAAAACATTCTGAAGACCATCACTTATAAGGTCCCTGAGATTTTCACTCATAACTATCTGCTAAACGCCTTTTGATTTTTAGTATCTAGGTAGTAGAATTAAATTTAAATGAACGTGAAATATCCATGGCAATACTCACCATTTTCAGGTGATCGGCTATTTAAAACACCACTGTGAAAAACACTGTCAAGGTGTTATTCCCGTGTAGGTATAATTATCTACATATTCGTGGTCCGTAGCGACATCTGTTATGTTGAACACGGTACTAATTGCTGCTTATCTCGGTGATTGTAGTGTGCGCTATTTGATAATAATTTATTATGTTATAGCTACATGAAAAACTAGCACTCTTTTAACATTTCTAATATCAAAGCATGGTCTTCGTACGTAGTTAGTTTATAATAAGAGTTTCTTTAATATGAATCTTTATAAATAAAACTTCCGACCGTCCGTTCCTATACGTAGCAGGTTGGTTGACAAGGCATTAGTACGGAAACAATGAATTCACTTACCTTATAATTCTGCTATGCCCGTAGTATTTTAGTCGTGATGATATTAATAACTGGTTCACCGCTCGTATCCCTTGAGGCACCACACTTTTTCATAACCGTAAAAATAACCGATGCATATCTACAAACGAAATAATATTTAACTAGGTAACGTTATAATATATCATGCACACAATGGCCCATGATGGGTGATTAGCAGTCTTTTGATTCTACGATATGCCTATGATATAAATCAATGCGATAAACATTATGATGCTTGATGCTATCAAAATGTTGTTCCTGCTTAGCTTAGTACCTATACCTTATTTATAAATTGAAATAACTTCTATAAACCTTTTAAAATGAAACCATACTTACGAGATGCAGTATCGTAATGACTAAACTTCGTGAAAAAGTGCAGTCTATGAAAAAATGCCGATTGCCGCTATTCTGTTTACGTAAATTGAATATTTATACATGTTAATTTGATTCATCAAAGCGAATAATAGGTAATAAACACTTACCAAGCTACTTAATTTAATTCACGCAATTTTTTAACAACAATAATGCGTTTATTAGAACTTTCAATACTATCTTTGAAAAAAAGACAAATGAAAATAAGCGTCTAACAAATTCCCGCCAATTTTGTGACGAGTCAAAAATTTTAAAACGCGTTTGGCGTTCCATTCCATTTCACGTATTTTTCTTTTTTTGTAGAAGCTGCCAGTACTACTATTTTTGTGTTTAAAGTTGATACTTTCTGCATTTTTTGTTTTCAAACGCAGATAAAATATTTTTGCAAGAGAATGACTTGTAGAAAATAAAATTGTCTATTCTATTTTATCTCTTATTTACCTACCTATAATTTTATATCGTAATCAAAATCTTATTATCTGTTCTGAAAAATAAACAGACATGGGTTAAATGATGGTAAACCAACTCGCCCACTTATATCAACCAAGGCAAAAGCTAAACAAGAAAACCACTTCCGAAGATATTCATCAAATCACTTCCTAACTTTTCTATTCATTTCCTCCATTCATACATTCTTTGATAATGATTCTAAGTGTAAGGCATCGTCAACAAACGCGCAGGTAAACGAAAGTGATATCCCGTTCAAAAGTAAATGCGTGCCACTATACTTTACTATCTATGTTTATTATCATTCTATCTATTTTTACAACAACTCGATATAACTAAGCATAAATACAAACCCAGTCATTTTTATCAATAAATAATTCTAAAATTCTTAAAATTTAAGAAGGTGATTTTTTATAGCAGAGTCTTTCAAAGAATTTGTGTCGGTCAAGGAATTATTTTTCCAGTGAAAAATGATATATTTTTGTCGAATAAGTCTTGATATGGGTATTACCTACTTTGTTATTTGGTCTTATCGCTAATACGATTAAATTGAGAAAGACCTTAAATTACTGGGTACGTAGATCAACTACCTAAACTATTTCCCTAGGTACGTACATTAGTTAAATAGATACTAAACTTAATTAACATATTTTAAAATTAATCCATAAACCGATTTAAGACATCTTATGTAGACGCGCCGCTAATCCAAACACGTAACATTAGATCAATCCGAAACAATAATAGAAATACAATGTGTACAAACATATTTACAACCGCATTAATTAAAACTGACGATCCATCTATGCATAAGACAAAAAACCACCCACAGAAGTGAGAATATAAATGCTGAGATCAACAGGTTGTGATCATTGTTAAACAGATCACAGTGTAGTGAGGAATTGCGGATCGCAGTGATCATGAATATCTTGGTGAGCGTTATTTATTTAATAGTGCAGTGAATTAGGACCTCATTTTTATTTTAATTACTGGTGCTGTTCACAAAATTCAAAATAGTTTCGTGTTGCAAGTGAAAAAAAAGTTGATAGCTTTAGAACTGTTTTTAAAAATCTGAAAGAGCACGTAAAATTAAAAAAAAAAGTAGACAAATTTAAAAAAGGTTGACTATTTTTAATGCTTATGGACTATGGATTGACTATGTTTATCAGATATTGGCAAAGGTATCTTGATCTTTGAGGTGATTCTACTTAGAAGTAGAATTTAAAAATATTAAAAGTTGGTAGCTATAACAGTAACACACTGTTAGGTACATTACCAAGGTATAGATTTGGAAATTCAAGGAAAAATTTACTTAATCTAATCATTTTGTTTTATTTTTAAAACTACATTTGCTGAAAACAAACAGGAATTCGACAATAAATTCGTAGAATTTAAAATCTAAGATAATTGAGCGGTTTCTATTTTAGTTTATTAATTGCTGTATCATATGATTAGATTTTAGAGATACGTTATCGTTTCTATCTTATGGATTGTTAAGATTTTATCGATTACCGAATTGGGTATTCGATCTTGATATGATTAGCTTTCTTGAATATCTAGTAATTAAATTGTAATACATTATAGTTCGGGCCCACATGACTGTGATCAAAACGCCGACAGTTGTTTTTTACGTAATAACACGTAGTCATTCAGAGTAAGTACCTAGCTACCTAACCAGACTTTACAGCTATTGTGAACTATTTACGTAGGAAAGTATGACATACGTCACTGTAGGAAGGAGGTTAGGTACGTATTCTATTCTTCGACATAGCAGAACTACCTTTATTTTCCCCTGATAACTAGATATTTATTTCCGAACTTATGTACAAACTTATCTTTAGCTATGTATGGCGCCTGCCTATCACCCATGGGCGCCTGACGTATTCTAACAGATCCTAAGATAAGCCTCCATTATCCAAAATTATGAGTGTTAATAGAAAAGTTATGTTTGATTTTATCTTTCTATTATTAGTTTCAATTTTACACAAATGCCAGCGAGCAGGCAGGTAAATAACCTTCATACGGTTCAAGTCCATTGATATTTACCTACCATAAAATTAGCTACAAAATAGAATACCTACTTTCAAGTCGATAGACAAGGCATACGGTACCGGACACCTGTTTTTAATTGGGACCGCAAACTGGCCTTCCTCCTGAACGTAACCATGAGATAACTCTAATCCATGGGCATACAGGGGGGATTTTTGCCCAAGCACCCCGTACTTACCTGTAATAGCTCCAATATATTTTCTTGTAAGGGCTATTTTTCAGTGATCAGATAATTATTTAAACAATTAATGAAGGATGGCGTTTAGATTCCAGGTATTCAAAAGCTGTCAAATCTCCATTTTTATTCCTCAAATAAAAGTATAATCTTGCAAAAAAGCAAGTAGGTACCTCCCTAAGAGCGAGAGCAGTTAGATATTACCTATTGAGATTAAAAAAATAAACAAATTAGTTTTTGAACGTCATCGGTTGAAAAACTTAGTGTAGCATTTCATTGAAAGTTGTTTATCTTGCTTCAGCGAGTTTACTTTGACCGCCTACTATGTATGCCACCTGCATGCGAATCATGTTTTTTTCTTATCACTCCCGTGATAAGAAAAAAACATGATCTATCATATAATTTTCTTTGTGCAATGTGCATTGACTATTCATCAGATTCATGACTGTTTTAAAATATAACATGCAAACCTACCTATTTCAATATTACCACTTCCAATCTCACGGTTAACTTGAAATGATTATAAACAAACAACTTATTACAGACTTGCTAATAAGATGTGTCGCATGCATGTCGAAACGATTAGGTTCGGGCGAAAAATAGATACCTAGGTATTTAGAAATCTAATAATGTTACCTCTGAGCATACTTAAACACCATAGTTAAAAGCCAATAGTGAGATATTAAACTATGAAAAAAAGATTTCCATCAGCTTTTGATCATTCAGTCAGAAAAGTGCCAATTCAGTTATTTAGGTAGGTACTTATCGTTACTCAAAGCCCCACTTCGCCTGCTTTAGCCTCTCTTTTTGTGCCGATACTTCACGCATAAAGCTTGTAAGTTATGACAATGAGCAGAGCAGCTAGTCTATTCTGTAAACAACTATTTCGATATCGAGCTTCACCTGAGTGATAAAACTCACAAAGTGAGCTTTATTGCACACAGCATAAAGGTCTTAATTTGAAACTCGCCTCGGATTCCAGTGTCGAGATACGAAAATGTTGTTACAGAATAACACTACAGCTTCAGTAGTATTTTCTACCAGAAAACTTTTGAATGAAGCAGAGACAAATAGTGGTTATGTGCTATGCTACGTTGCGAAAAACACGCGATTAATATTAAGGTAGGTATTTCAATACAATGAAATTAAAAACCCGTGTTCATCAAGATCAGGCCCGATAACTCCTTTGGGTGTTTGTCGCTATTCCTCTTAATTACAGATTTGACCAGCCACGCCCACTTGAAAAATTTCCTGTATTTACTGAAATTAATAAACTAAATATTTGAACAACAAAAATCCTCTCTATCACATATATTTCTTACAATCAATAGAGGTGGTAATAAACATGAATAAATACCTATAAATAAGTAGGTATGGACACTGTCGACAATTTTAAATGGGAAGTAGAGAGGACACCTTCCCATGTGCCATTTATAGGTACGCAGGTAACGGAGATGTTACTTATCCTAGGTACTTTTTTTTTATCGGGACCACTCGCAGTTCACCTCTCTACGGGTGGTTACTGCTCAACCGGGCTAGAAATCCTAGGTACTTAATTATTTTTTCATCTGGTACCAAGCCAAACAAAGCCAGAAAATTAGATATGTTAGACAGGAAACAAAGAACACCTCTGTAAAGTTAGCGTCGGTAACACCAAAACTTAAGGAAGAGGAGTGTGAGGACATGCATTGTTAAGTTCAGTTTAAATTGCTCGGTACATTGAGCAACGTGCCTTTGTTCTCAGTTACGAATAAAATAACTGGTGGGGCAATGTGTTTTGGGAAACGATGTTCTGGTTGATGTTGGAGTCAAAATAAAAACTTTAACGCTGATAGTTTTTTTTTTCATAAAAATTCTGCAACATTTTCGACTGATAGGTTTCTTAATTAGATGGGGCTAGATGAGCCGACTCTGCTTGAGTAATGAAAAATTGAAATAAAAATACATGTAGCCTGATGATTCTGAATGATTTTGGGCAGTAACACAGAAAAGTAAAGAATTATAAGGATTTCTGCCGAATGAAACGCCCAACATCCTTAAGACATCAATAATCCCAATGACTGATGATCAACTCCATCGTTTTATGAACAAATCTAATTAAATCAAGGTGATTGAACGCAGCGGTCGTTAATTATGTTTTTTTTTTTTGTCTCTTTTTTAGAACATAATTTTGCTGTCATGTTCTGTGGCCGTGACCGTCGCTCAAAAAGTGGATACAAGTAATGACATCATAGACGGACAGAGGCGGAATACTGGAGGCTATGGGCTGCTAAGACCTGGTTTCCAAGGTGGATATAACCCTGGCGGGTATAATCAGGGTGGCTACAATCAAGGCGGCTATAATCAGGGTGGCTACAATCAAGGCGGCTATAATCAAGGCGGCTATCCCAACCAGGGTGGTTACAATCAGGGCTATGGCGGCTACGGAGGTGCTACGCCAGGAGGCTTCGGACAAGAATTTGGTGGTAACCAAGGCTATGGGCAAGGATACGGCGGTAATCCTGGCTATGGCGGTAGCGGACCCGGGTTTGGTTCATATCCCGGACAGGGTGGTTACCCTGGTGGATACCCTGGTAGATACCCTGGTGGATACCCTGGAAGTAAGCATATTGATATTATTTCTGCGGACATTGTCAACTTTTGTAATAAATAGGTCTTCTTCTCTTGCGTTACACTCTTGACAGAGTGGTCGTGGTCGTATCTCCAGGGGTAGTGGCTCGCTTCACAATCCTTCGCCACTCGTCGCGCATCGCTGCCTTTCTGGAACATTCTTGGAGAGGTCCACCCAGTGCCGATTTTTCTGGTCCGTCCACCTCATGGGTGACCTGCCTCTGGCCCGTACACCCTCAACTCGTACCTGTACCACCAGGCGCTCAATCGATGATTCATCACGACGCGATACGTGTACTTAGATTATATAAAAAAAAAATACTAAAGGTACAATAAAAGGTTAAAAAAAACAAGCCAGTAGGTATTATCATCAAACCACCAAGACAGAAGAGCAAACGGACAAAAAGTATTAGCTAGGTATAAGTAGGAGCTACATCAAGAAATCGATGAAGTATCTATAAAACTGCCTGCAAATCTGAAAATCATCACAGCTCTTAATCGGGACAAATCAATTAACCCCCAAAGAATTAGTCTTAACCAAAGCAATTAATTACAAAACATAATCTGTATTCATAGGTACAGGAGGATACGGCGGCGGCGTCGGTGGCTATCCAAACAGCTTCGGCCAAGGATATCCAGGATATGGCAGCGGTAAGCACGGTTTTCTGATTCTAAAAACTTTTTTACAAAAAATATATCCGTCTTCCAAAAATAAAACACTCGGTGTTTTTGGTCATTTCGTTTTTTGACACCGACTTCCGAATTTTTTTTTTTTTCACTTTTTAGTGGTACTTGCGTACCCATTCACAACGTACGGACGTGATGTTGCTATGGGAGGTCTCGTCAATACGAATGAAATAAACCCAAACACTTGGTAGTTCTCACATACCGATGTGGAGTTCCCGACGACAGAGAGTCAACTCTCTGTCGTCTCCATCATCCGAACCTTTTGGTCTGATCCAAACCTTCATTGTTTTGTGGTATCACCCGATATACACATGAAGATCAAGTTTTTACCAGATGCGTACTTACAATTTTCGAAAGTTGCCCTCGATTATTCAAGGTTTCCATCATCAGATCCTGACGTGGTGGCAATGGGACCACCTCGGCAGCATACCCTTTCCTATAAAAAAGATGCATTGAAATCGGTTCATAAACAACGAAGTTATCCGCGAACACACATAAAAATATATAGATATATATATTGTATACGCAATCGGATTGAGAACCTCCTCCTTTTTTTGAAGTCGGTTAAAAACTCGGGCCAAACTAAGGCGTACACCGCGTGGGATGCAGGGCAAGATTCGCTGGCTCAAGTTCCAATCTGGCGCAATTAGTCGCGGTTTTTTTAAATTCCATACAAAATCATAAGTAACGCAAGCAGGCGGCCCAATTGATCGAAACAGGTCACCGCCGCGTATGGACATCTGCCATACCGACCGTACTACAGGTGTATTAGGTACACCCTTTTTAAAGAGGTTCTTTTCAATTCTTGCTTGAAGTTGCCTAGACTTCCTACTACTTTGCGCGTTTATTTATGTATCTCTTTGACGGTCCGCGCGGGTTTCGCCTCAGTGTGGCCAGAGCTTTACATATAATTCAGAATAGAACATTTGGTAAACATCCCGATACACATAAAAAAGTATAATTCGTTTAAAAATATACATGTCTATAAACACTAACATTCCTATCATATAGATTCCCTGACTGATTGAAAGACTGTTCGTGAAAAACGATCACGTACTAAGAGTCAATGGCCACTCCGGCCATCGCACTTTAGTACCATCCACGATATTATTCACATATTAAATCTTTGTGTTTCTTACAAAAAACGAAATTATTTGCACGCTAAATCATAGCGGTTTGACATTTTGACGCCATCAAAAGTGATTCAGATTTTAACATGCCTTGGTAAATTGTGAGAATGTATTTTTCTGAAGTTTAATTATGTAACTGTACTTTGATTGTACTATTCAAGTCCAGTTGTTTCAAATTGGCAATAAAAGCTTTAGGTTCACAAATATTGCATTAAATTGAATGACTAATACGTAGTAGGTCAGAAACTTTCGAGTAAATTGTTATAGTTTGGCATAGGTTAGGACCATCAAGTAGTTTGAATTTCATAAATAATATATACTTTAAGTGATACGTAGACAATGGATTCCATGAATTTGATGCCCTGCTTATATTGAACCACTCTTTAAATACTCGTCCCCTTTAGGAGGGTATCTACAAATTACAGTGGCTTTTGATATTGGATAGGGATCTTTGATGTGCTACATCGAATACTAATCATTTGAAACGAGATACACTGGTTTTTATTATCTACATCTACCTTCACCAAAGAGTTAAGTAGCTATAGTAGTACAGTACAGTCTCACTAATCCGGCACCCTCTAGCCGCACCTACTCGACCACTTCTTTCATATGCCCTTAACAAATTTGTACATTCTGAAGTGCTTTATTTATTTTATCTTTTTTTTCTAAGCTTTCCAGTAATCCTAACATTTCAATAATCCTGCACATCATGGTTTTTACGGTTCCGAAAAAAAAGGAACCCTTATAGGATCACTCGGGTGTCTGTCCGTCTGTCTGTCCGTCTGTCACAGCCAGTTTTCTCCGGATCTACTGGACCGATTCTGTTGAAACTTGGTACACATATGGACTTCTGTGACCCAAACACGAACGCGTTACGAAAATTACGAAAATCATGAAATGTTTAGTATGGGGTCACTTTTGGGGGTCAAACTAGAAAATTAAAAAAATACGTGTGACATATCAAATGAAAGGGCTTACTGTGAGGGTTTTAATTATATTTTTTTCATAATTTTAGAACAAATGGTTTTGAAGTTATTCAAGAAATTAGACGAAAAATGACCAATCCCCCCCCCTTATCTCCGAAACTACTGAGCCTAAAATTTTGAGAAAAATGGAGATAGTAGATCTTTACCTAAAGATTACAGGAAAACGTATTAGAAGTCTGTAATGTTAAAATAACATGTTAAAAAATTAAATTCGTTCGGAACCCTTTGCACGCGAGTCCGACTCGCACTTGGCCAGTTTTTTAATAGTCTGGGATTAGTAAGACTGTACTGTAACAAGTTTACGACTAACATGTCTACCTACTTATTACAGTTCACGAAATACAGCCCTTTGACAGATGGATGGTCAGCGAAGGCTTAGTAGTAGAGTAGACTTGCAGGACCTCTCATGATTATGTTTCCAATCTATATACTTATACTTTATATATAGCTGAAGAGTTTGTTTGTTTATTTGTTTGCTTGAACGCGCTAATCTCAGGAACTACTGGTCCGATTTGAAAAATTATTTCAGTGTTAGCTAGCCCCATTTATAGAGGAAGGCTATAGGCTATATATCATCACGCTAAGACCAATAGCAGCGGATCAGACGAAGTTGCGCGGGTCAACTAGTTATTATTATTTATGAAGTTAACAACCGATTTGAGAACCTCCTCCTTTTTTGGAAGTCGGTTAAAAATACAGTCAAACTCTACTTATAGAACTCTGAAATTGAAACCCCACCGTGCTAGGGCAGGGTCACTCTCATATTAGACCATAACTTTGCTCATACAAAAATTTAATCACAATTTTGTCTACCAGGTAACCGCCCCGGCCGCTTCCCGAACCGCCTCGACATAGACTACACCCGTCCCGTTTACCCAGAAATCTCTTACCCGGGTGTTTCCGGGACTGCCAACAACAAATATAGGCCTTTTGTGGACCGGCCTTTAACAACACCTTACAACGTCCACACTGGTCAATACTACTCGAGTTACGACGATCGCTATCGGTACAGTGACCAAGTCAAGCGGTACCTCGGCCTGGCCAGGAAAGCAGGAGAAATCAAGGAGGGCGAAGAAAAATCATAGTTATTTAGTCTTTAGATTAGTACTAATTTAGAACTTAAGATCTGATTAGGTACATATTGTTGCACTGATTCTTTATTAATAAAATTATTTATAGTTCATTTTGGTCTTTTTATGAAATACGAACGCTTTTATAAATTTACATTTTTTTATCGCCATCCAATTTTTTGCAAGACACACATTGTTCAATCAAAAAAAAAATCAGCAGCTCAGAAGATTTTTGTTCAAATAACTGTACCAAATACGAAGAACCGCCAATTTTTGTTTCGATAATGACATCTAATGCTTGAAAATTTTTCAATACCTAACGATAAAAAATCTGACAGTATAATGATTTCCCAAAGTAATAGAGATATTACCTAGTTGATAATAAATAGGTAATAAATGTCACAATTACTCACCACTATCCAATATAATAGTTTATAGTATAGACACATCACAAAATCCCTTGGTCGCCAACAACACACAAAGGAATCAGTGGATATTATTTCCCAGACACCTGTTTTAAATTCCATACCACCTTTTTACCTGATATCAATCTGGCATACTGGGTACTCGCTGCATTATTACATTATAAACCAGTTGGCGATTCGCATCGTTGGGCCTACTTCAATCATTTTGAATTACAATGGTTAACTCTGGTACAAATAAAACGACGGTATGAATAACTTATTTGATTATATTACATTGAATTTCTAATAAATTGGTAATTTGGTACATTCAATATTTTGATAACGCATGGGCCAAAGACTTAGAAGGCATCTAAGAGTTATCCTAGGGTATTATATGAATCCCTGGAATAGTGGTGATGTCCCAGTGCACCCGGACATCGCTGAAGGAAAAGGAAGCCCGGAGGCGGGCATAGAAGAGGGAGCCCAGAAGTGGGCCACCCTGGATGGGTCGCGAATGTCATGCATGGCAGTTCTCGCGACGCACCCATCAAGGCGAAAGTAGGTGCACAGGCGAAGTTTTTAGTGTGTGCAAGTCCACATAACCACGTCGTCTCCCCGGATGACGTGGTATGCGATAGGCATTTTCTGCGCATACCATAAAAAAGGGTATTATATGAAACTAGCTGATCCGGTAATATATGTATATTAGAAGACAATGCTGCGTTATTTGGTTAGACCGTTGTTTGACCTTCATATTCTTCTGTGATTTAGGAGAATAAGCTATGTTGGTATTTAACCAAATCCTACGGGAACCAATAATAACGATCAGTACTAAGACTCGTCGTAGCAGAAGGAACCGTAGTGTCCCCAATAACTAACATAGGTATACCTTCATAAACCCTCAGTTATCCCCAGGGATAGGATATTCATGAGTACAATAACAAAAAGTTACTTAAAAGTTACTAATCTCTGAGTTAACCTCAATGTTCGAATATTTGCTTCAAACATTTCCTCACTAGACGAACCGTCGACATTTTTTTCTACTTAAATGTCAACTAAAAGCCCCTTTCGAAGCCACTCCAAACCCTTTGGCCGCCAATAAAATCAAGAAGAAATAATAATTATAATCACAAATAACAATACTATTTACATTAGGACCCACTGAACCAGTCAGAGGAGATAGAGTTGAAGAATGAAGCCGCTCCGGAGCGTGCGTTCGCGAAGTTGATAGGCAGCGAGCTCGTCATCAGGTCGGAGATGTCGGATCGCGACTTGTTGGGGCTCGATGATATGGGCTTCTTCTTTACCTGGGAAAACGCAGTCTTATTAGGAAAAACTTTTAGACGTAGTTTGTAAGTAATAATGACATGGGTAATATACATTGATATATAAAAAACCCAAGATACACACTCAGCATCTCAAAAACGTCCGCAAAAAAAACGCAATATGTATAATTGTGCGCTAGTTTAAAACAGTCTCGCATCGCTCGCCATACTGCACTGCGTTGTAAAAACAACTTTAAGCGATCCGTGTAAGGTTGAATTTGCAAAAAAAAAATGTTTATAGTATAACTACACACAACTCACACATGACACTTGATACATGTCAGTTTTTGACGACAGTTTCGAGTGTTGCATTTGTTCGAGACTGTGCATCTTGGGTTTTTTATATATCAATGGTAATATATAATTATCTAGGTGGAATTTTGTATATAGGGTCAGCGCACACGCCGCAAGGGCGCAAAGAAATACATCTGACTACATGACTTTGACTTTGGTCAACTAACGCTGGTAGAGAGTTACTTTAGATTTTTGTAACACATCACATGGTTTAAAAGAGTGTCCGTGGAGTTTCTTGCACGTTCTTCTCCATAGAGATCTACGCTTTGGAACGTGCAAATAGCTTCATGTTTTTGACTGACCGACTTTGACAATTCAAAAGTGCCTGTAAATGGTTTATTTGAAACATACGATTTGATTTGATTTGACTTAAAATTTAAAGTTTAGGTATCAGCAGTGAAACCCATCTGCGGAGTTTCGCAGGTTAATTTAATTTGACCCTGTATAATTTGGCATGTTTCGCAGTGTGGAAAAAATGTAAAAATGACTTTACTCAATCTCTCAACACATTTGTTCATTAGGATCAGTTTCAGTGTTTAAACACTAGCTAAATATTTTAAAATTCACGGGGAAAAAAGAAACCATGTTTGTTTGAAGCAGTGCACAGTCCGGACTAAGTAACCATATGTTATAGATAACACAAGACAAAAGGCCATGAACCAAACAATAGCTCAAATATAAAATAAATGAGGAATCGTTGAAACAAACACACTCTTGATGATATTCAATGAGAAGTTGTTATGTTTAGTCTCAGCATTCCATCGTGTACGTAAACGTGATGCCACAAATTGTTAGATATTCACACATTAACAAAGAAACACCTGTTTGCAAAAACATTATGTTTATTAGTATAAACAAAAAAAATATTGAATGCTATTAGTAAATACGCGGTTCACAAGAAAAAACCTAGGAAATTAAGAACAATGGTTAACGGACTGACTAATGTTTATTAGAATAATACGTGTTTGTAATAAATTTAAATCATTCATACCAGTTCACAGTATGAAGAAATCTTCATTCTGAACAATAAATTAAGAATGGTCAATTTTAAAGCAAGCAAAAAAAAACTGGCCAAGTGCGAGTCGAACTCGCGCATGAAAGGTTCCGTACCATTAACCTTAATATTTATTATTTGTTGTTATAGCGGCAATAGAAATACAAAATCTGTGAAAATTTCAACTGTCTACCTATTACGGTTCTTGAGATACAGCCCGCTGACAGACAGACAGACGGACGGACGGACGGACAACGGAGGCTTAGTAATAAACCCTTTGGGTACGGAATCCTAAAAACAGTGTCCTCGGAAAAAAATCGACCAATATTATCACCTCCACATAGTTTAACACAACTCATACCCTGCTGTTTCGTGTTACTATTGCAACTTTTTTTAGCTATAACCTGTTTATCAAGGTGACGGTAATGGTAATGTATCAGCCACATTACCACCACGTTTCTAACATAAGATTAACCACACGTGGAGACTAATTTAATCATCATCAGCGCAGCCTTTTTCTATCAGTCTTGGGATCCTCTTCCAGCCAAAACGGATGCAGCTGGATACTGGGGGGCTACTCTCTAACGAAATCCGTAGTTTCGGGCTTAGTTGCGCCCCGGGCGTATTCTACTCCGTATCACCTACAGACTTACGATTAGTCCCGAACCCGAACTGAGAATGAATGACAACACGATTTCACAGTAACTGTCAAATCGTGTTATCATTAGTTCTCAGTGGTTAGGTGATACGGAGTAGTAAATGCCCGCCCGCAACTAAGCCCGAAACTACGGATTTCGTTAGAGAGTAGCCCCCCTGGTACTGAAGATGACAACAAAATGAAACAGACTGTGTAACTTTCGAATTTCTGACTACCGTTAAGAGGAAACGGCGGCGGAGAGAATTTGAGTAAAAAGTCATAATTCGAGGTTTGGCTCTCACCTGTTTCCTCCTCCAATATTTTTTTTTATTTGTGATGGGTTTGCTCTTGACTCTAATCTAGTTCGGAGATGACAGAGACAAAGTCTACGATGGAGCGAGCTTACCCAGAAGGAGCCTGTTCACTCTCACTTTGAAGAGATTAGGGTTGTAAGCGTTTGGAAACACGGACGCAGGCAGACAATTCCACTCATTTGCTGTGCGCATTATAAAAGACGTTTGGAAACGCTTAGTGCAAGATGGTAGAATAGCAACAAGGTAGGGATGGTAAGATGCAGTGTGTCTGGATGTCCGATGATAGAAGGGGCCGATGGGATGAGGTCGTGGAGTTCTTGGGCACACTCACCGAAGTACAATCTGTAGAAGACCGACAAGCAGGCAACCTTACGGCGATGAGCCAAGCTATGCAGCTTGGCATCCACCAGTTTTACTTCACCGATGAGCCTCTTAGCTCTGCGTTCCACCGAGTCAAGCGCAGCAAGCTGATACTCAGCTGAGCCATCCCAAAGGTGGCTACAATACTCCATGCAGGATCGGATATTGGACCGATTTAAAAGATATTTCATAAACTGAATAAGGAGGATATATACTGTGACTCTATGCTTTCCTTTTTGGTGATATATTATCCGTATAAGCACTGAAACCCTCAAATATGCTCAAAATTGTCAACTATTAATGAAAAATGAAAAACATAGGGGCACAGCATATATCCTTCTTATTTAGTTTATGAAATAAACTGCCTCCGTGGTCGAGTGGTTTAGGCGTTTGCCTTGTGACCCGGTGGTCGTGGGTTGGATTCCCACGGGAAGCATTCTTTGTAAAGTTGTTTCCAGTTTGGCTAGGCTATTGCAGGCTTGAATCACCTGATTGTCTGATAAACAGATGATTCCGTGCTTCGGAAGACACGTATAGGCCGGTGGTCCTGGCCGCCAAATGGCGGTCGTCAAATAAACCATGTCAAAGGCCCTTTAGGCGGTTTAGAAACTCTGATACTAGCGTGTGTGGGGTCGTTAGACCTTACTGCCCACACGATAAGAAGAAGAACTTTATGAAATATCCTTTAAATCGGACCAATATTGGAGGAGGAAACAGACGAGAGCCAAACGTCGAATTATGATTACTTTTAACTCACAAAGTCTCTTCACCGGCATTTTCTCTTAGCAGCTGTCTAAAAGACCTACGAATAGTATCCAGGACCAACTGATTAACTTGTTTTTTCGCAGCACATAGCCATCTCGGTATATAATGCTGCTCTTAAAATACCCCATTATTTATTTTAACCAAACTACCAACTCTTATAAATACCAAAATAAAAATTCACACAATATTTCCTTTCAAAAATACTTACAGGCTTATCCTGCTTCTTTAGATGGCTAGGTGGGGCAGCCACTGGCAGTAGAGAGAACCAGTGTGAGTCTCCAGAAGCCAGCAGTGCAGAGGCCTTGTCTCCAGTCCCTCCTGATAAGACCGGCTTAGTACCGATCAAGGAAGTCAGTTGACCATGGTGCAGGATTAGGCTGCCTAGGAGGGTCTGTGGGGAAACAATTGAATTTTATGACCTGTAAAATAAATATGGGAGTGATTTTTGTTCAGCATCTGAGTAACTTATCATCAATCAATATAGATAAAATTCTTCCGATACTGACAGTTTGAGTGACTAACTGACCGACAATGCTCAGCCGAAACTACTGGTCGTAGAAAGCTGAAGTTTGGCATGTAGGTTCCTTGGGGAGTGTAGAAGAGCAGTGAGACAGGATTTCCCGAAATTCCTACGGTAACGGGAAATAACGGGATATGCGCGTACGAGTGAGTTTATATTTGGCAAGAAGAGCTAAACAACTGACTCATCCAAGATTTATTTTATAACCACTTTATGCCAGTGTGTATAGTGTAGGTACCCATATGGAGGTCCGACAAGCACGCTCCCTTTTAATTTCAATCGATTACAAATAATGTGCTGAAGTGATGTGATTTTACCAAAAGAATAGTGCACGGTCTGTTAATTTAGTACTACATGCTAGCGCCATCTCGCGGCTTCACGAAGTACTTCGTATTTTATTTCATGATAGATTAAAATTGAGCGAATGATTTATTGTACTAACCTGAACTCTCTGCACCGACCTCTTCAAGCTAGTCTGAATATATTTATAGAACACATCATAATCAAACGGATCAATCTTCTGTCGCAGAAACTCGCAGATCTTTATCGACTGCTCCGTAAACGTCTTGTTCTCTCTGGGAACTAACAACAGCGTCAAATGCCGAACATCCATCAGCAGTTGAAGCGCACACCTCTGATTTATGTCTGCCTCGTTCTCTCTTATGACCTTGTCGTAGTGTGCGAAGGTAATAGCTATAACTCTTTCGATGAAGAGAGTGTGTGTGTCTATTGGCAAGGTGTGTGGGGCCACTTCGTCTAGTATCCGGCTGGTGGCGTACAAGTATTCTTGTAGTTTGAGAGACGGTCCTGCTGGTACCTTTATTGTAGACTCGATTGGATTTCCTTCTTCATCTTTTTCTGTGATTTTGATGACATCCCATTGCTACAGAAAAGAAGAACACTTAGTGGAATATATTTCCTTACTTCCTCATTTAAACCATAAGACACTAGAAACATGTACCTTAGGGTTATAAACCAGGTATCGGAGTACATACTATACATGAACCAAATAGTTACAAGTAAGCTAGACGGATCTAGAGTGACTTACCATCATCAGATAATCAATATTCGCTTCCAAAGTAAATGCTTGCGGCAAACCTTTGGTCAAATCTTCAACCTTAGCCACCACAATATCCACCCACTTGCCCCAACAGAACTGGCAGTTCTCCTTCAACACCACACACAAATCATTCCACCTCTTCAAAGCATTATCGTCTATGTTGATGACCCCCAAACTGTCGCGCTCTTCAGGAATATAGCACTTGCGCAAATGCGGCATAAGGGTGGAAATGGCTTGCGTGAAACGCGCAGTGTATATTGCAGTTGTCTTCTTTTGTAATTCAGTGGATTGTAAGGTGGGTTCTTCGAAGCATACCTTGATGTATTGGAGCATGCTGTGGAGAAAAACATTGTATAGAAGCTTAATGGAACCAGTAGTGCTATTCTGTAAATGTCTCGACAGCAGAATCCGAGGTGAAGTATCAAATTCGTATTTGTGTAACTTTGTGTGACTTATGTTGTATGTAATAGAGCTCACTTTGTGAGTTTTTTCACTCAGGTGAAGCTCGATATCGAAATAGTTATTTACAGAATAGACTAGCTGATCGAATCAAATGAAATTACAGAAAACTAAAAAGCTCCAAAAGTTTATGTGTATTAAATCTAAATTCTTACTATTAAACATTTTAAGCAAAACTGCACCTTAAGTTTTACGTCACCAATGATACCTAATATCTACACAATCACGCATGCAAAAAGCATACCTACCTCTGTATATTGCTATCAGAGACATCTCTCAAATACATCTGAATCAGATGCTTATCGCTGTAGATCTGATCGATATCGTCGTCGTCCTCGTACGCAAACAGAAGCTTATCTTTTCCGGCCGAACTTTTCTTATCTTTGTACAGGTACACCCTCAGGTCTTCTAGCAGTTTCTGTAGTTCGTCATCTAAACTTTGGCATAGTTTTTCTAAGGTCGGTGTATAGCCGCGGTCTTGGCGGGCCATGCCTGCAAGAAACAGGACGAGTTGCATGGATAGTCAAAATACTGCTAAAATATTAGCTAGTTGACTGGTATTATGTATGTTGTTGCATTGGCATAAATAGCTTTTCCTTTCAACCAACTCCAAAGACTGATAAGCTACTGACTTTGCCATAATATGCAATATGCCCTTTTCATAAATTCTTTAAAACTTAACAGACAAATGTGTTTCTGGGGAGTTTCTTCCACTTCATCTTACGTAATTTTACGTCCAAAAAGTAAAGGTTCTCAGGATTATTTGAACAAACATTTTTTGATGTTGAATTTATATTTCTATTTTGCCAGACTATCTATATGCAGGTAGGAAGTAGAATGTTCAGGCAGGAGTTCAACGCACACCTAAAAGACAGATGTGCATAGCATAGCATAGTCGGCCTTATAATGTTCCCACTGTTGGGACTCAGGCCTCCTCTCTAGGAGAGGGAATGGGCCGTAATCCACCACGCGGGCCCAATGCGCGTTGGTGAATGTCACATGTCTTCGAATTTTTGGTTCTAGGACATGCCGGTTTCCTCACGATGTTTTCCTTCACCGTTTTGAGAGCAGTGGTAATGAAATAAATTACACAAAGTAATGTGCCTGGCTGGGTTTGAACCCGCCACCTACAACTCGTAAGTCGGAACCGTTACCACTCGGCCACCACTGCTCGCTGCTACTGCGATAGATGTGCGTTGAACCAATATATAAAATTATTGTAAACACCATAATCGGAGTCCTATTTCAGTAATTAGCCTTGCACTGTTACCGTTATAGACAATCAATAATTGCATATCAGATTCTGATTGCATAAGGAGTCTAATCATTCATTGAAAACGAACATTCCTGCATAATCAAGGATATCTTTAAAGATGGAAGATAGGAGCTAAGCTATACAGATGGCGCCGATCAGAGATCCTTGTCGTGATGAATGGCGCTCAGCGTATTCATTGATGACGATTAGACAACCCCGTTACGTGACAGATACGATCTTTAGTATAATATCTTTAGGTTTACATCAGAATCGGTGATTAATAATCACCAACACAGATATCATAATCACTGATAGTCACAGTCATGGATAATGATCGCTGACCCATTGTCAATTGTTTAAGGGTTTTTTTAGGTTTACTGGAAAAACCGTTTACGCAGTATCGTGAGTATGACTAGAGAGGGAAAAGTTCGCATTCTACGCGACACATATATTAAAAACTTCTTCGAACCATGAGCACGTTTTTTTGTTCGATACGTCTGTACCTACTTCAGATCTTGCCCAGCAACAGACCCACCCAGAATCGACTTTTTTGTACAAGGGTTCCACCCTTTGTCTGCGGGTTCCTTTTAATTATTTATCCAAGTTTCACGCAACTTAAAGATATATAGGCGTACATAATGCCTAAGGCACTTTCTACCAGTCAACCAAGGACTATGCTTGCGACATAACAGTTATGATTGATGCCTGCTTACAGGAGATGTGTTGTCAAAACTAGTCCAAATGCCCCACAAACTGAATATTATTACACGAATCATATGAATTTTCGCTACAGGCAGCGCCACCTATTAACGCTCTCGCCTTTAACTACGTAACCGAGCACTGAAACTTCTCGACCCTGATTGCCGGACACCGGACGTGATAAAGAAAATTATATCATTCGAACAACAAACGTAACCATCGATAAAATTTCCATTTCCGAGAAATCAGGCCCATAATCGAAAAGTAAGTCCTTTAAATATGTAGAACAATTTTCGATAAATTTTGACAAACAATTACTAGACTACTGTATTACCCGTATCATAGACAAGATAAAGTTGAATGTCATAATCGATCAGCGTCGCATGCGCAGCTTACCTGCGACAATGAATTTATCAATACTGAGAAATTACTGTAGGTTATCACATATTTGTTCAGCGGCCATTCTTTAACTGCACGTATAGGTAAATAACGTTAATTGATATCGTTTGTAGTGTAGTTTATCGATATGATTTTTTTAAACTTTCTGGTAAAATAATGCTATTTTCTTTACAATGCAACTTCATGTGCAATAGGAGCTTTCCTGTCTGAATCTGACTGACTGACATATCAACGCACTGCCCAACCTGCTGGGACTATACAGGGACATGAAATTATGCACATGGCTTCCTTTTTTGATGTAAATAAGCACTGAATAGGGATATTTAGAAATAAAATTAAACCAATGGAATTGTATAAAATCTCAGTGACTCACGGTGGCGCGGAGATTTTAAGCAATTCCATTGGTTAAAATTTCTCTATTTGGAGAAATGGAGAAATTTTCGAAGGCAGCGAAGCGGAGGCTCCGCTGCAATGGACAGGCAGCCTACAGAGGGTAAAATTGTTTATACTAAATCTGATCAGACGAAATTGCGGGTTAGTGTGGGGCAATGTATTGTAAGAAATATGAAACAATCGATACTAAGTGATATTAATCTGTTATTACCAAAATATCTACCTAGAAAATATATAAGCATGATCAATGATCAAATATGAAAAACATGTGTATTAATACGTAGTTAAAAGTAATTGCATTCCATCGCTCCAATCTCAATTGACATTTACAACAATCGACATCATATCTTTATTGAAATACCCTATTGAGATACAAGATTAATGTTTTCGGTAATTACATTACATACCAATATTGACATATTGTGACATTCAAATGAAATACAATATTCTCATGAATGTTGGTGAACAAAGAAGACTACGTGAAGATGTAAAAGATATGCAAAAAATGTCGTGTTTTGTATATTTTGAACAGAGATCACGTTACTTCGAAAGCAATAAATATTTTCACTGTGGTCGTTAAAGACGACCATTAAGGTCACACCGAGACGCAGCTCACACCGAGACGCAACGGTGCGAGCACTTTTTAAATAAAGAGTTAGGTACTATGCATATAGAAAGTTGATAGAACCTTTGTGGCATAGTCCCGCCCTCCGCCGCAACTTTGATTTTTTTTCAAAGCCGAGCCGCACGATCTATCACTATACAACAAAAAATGTTAGGAACATGGTGCCCTAAAGTATCACGTAGCCGAGATATTTCGAAGTAAAATCACCATGTAACAATCATGGCTTAAAAATGACTTAAGTGCTTATATGCATTAGATTAAATTCAAAAATAGTTTCCAGCTTGATATAATAATTTATTGGAAGAAAGTAAAAATAAGAACACGTGAAAACCACTTTATTACACCTGCATCGCAATCATGAAAGAATAGCATTTCATCATCATCATATCAGCCGAAAGACGTCCACTGCTGGACATAGGCCTCCCCCAAGTGTCGCCACAACGACCGGTCCTGTGCGTCTCGCGTCCATCGGCTACCCGCGACCTTCACCAGGTCATCGGTCCACCTTGTGGGAGGCCTTCCAACGTTACATTTCTTTCTCTCTCTTTAACTTTTCGGCCCCATCGACCATCTGTTCTGCGAGCAATGTCACCCACTTTAGTTTGGCGATGCTTCGGGCTATGTCGGTAACCTTGGTTCTCTTGCGGATATCATCATTCCTGATTCGATCACGCAAGGAAACTCCAAGCATATCCCTCTCCATTGCCCTTTGAGTGACTTTGAGCCTTCTGATGAGGCCCATTGTAAGCGACCACGTTTCAGTTCCGTATGTCATCACTGGCAACACGCACTGATCATAGACTTTCGTCTTGAGACACTGTGGTATGTGGGACGAGAAGATACCGCGCAACTTCCCGAACGCTGCCCAGCCGAGTCGGATTCGACGGTTGACCTCTTTCTCGAAGTTGGCCCTACCTAGCTAAACCGTTTATCCTAGGTAGACGTACTCGTCTACAACTTCGATTGTAGAGTTTCCGATCTTGATAGGGGTGGGTGCTAAATGGGTATTTACCATGATCTTGATTTTGTCCATGTTCATTTTGAGACCCACCCTTTCGGAAGCTCTACTGAGGTCATCGAGCACTGTACTGAGGTTCTCGATAGTCTCAGACATGACGACTATATCGTCGGAAAATCGAAGGTGACTGATGTACTCGCCATTGACATTAATGCCTAGCCTTCTCCAGTCCAAAACCTTGAAGACATCCTCCATTGCGGCTGTTAACAGTTTCGGAGAAATGACGTCTCCCTGCCTCACACCCCGCTGCAGGAGGATAGGTTTCGAGGTCTGATCCTGAAGTCGGACTGACATGGTGGCGTTTTTGTACAAACCTTTCAGCACCTCGATGTACCGATAGTCGATCTAGCACCGTTGGAGAGACTGCAGCACAGCCCAAGTATCGATCGAATCAAAGGCTTTCTCGTAGTCCACAAACGCTAAGCAGAGGGGCAGATTATACTCTTCGGTCTTCTGTATAACCTGACGGAGCTTATGTCTGTGGTCTACGGTGCTGAAGCCTTTTCGGAATCCGGCTTATTCGGGAGGCTGGAAGTCGTCAAACCTGCGCGCGAGACGGTTCGTGATGACTCTGGAAAACAACTTGTAGACATGGCTCAGAAGTGAGATGGGCCTATAGTTCTTAAGCAGGGCATTGTCGCCCTTCTTAAAGAAGACTACCACCACACCTCTGCTCCATGCCTGTGGCGTTTTCCTTTCAAGTATGATGAAATTGAACAGTTCCTGAAGGGCCTTAAGGACCGGTCTTCCACCCGCCTTCAGGAGGTCGGGCGTAATTCCGTCCTCACCCGACGCCCTGTTGTTTTTTAGCTGCTTCAGAGCCATCCTAATCTCATACAGGCTGACGTCCGGGATTTCCTCGGTATAGTGCCGGGTCAATCTAGCTCTTGGGTCGTTAGCTAGATTCGTATCGGGTTTAGTCATTGACGTGTATAACTGTCCGTGGAACGTCTCGATCTCTCTCAGAAGCTCAGATTTGGCCGATATGGTTCTGCCATCAGCGGTCTTCAGTTTCGTGAGCTGGCTTTGCCCAATAGACAGATCTCTAGCAAAAACCCTGAAGCCCTTATTCCGCTCTATCGCGTCTTTAATCTTTGCAGTATTAAAGCGGCAGAGGTCTCTTTTCAAGGTCTTGGAGATCCGTCTATTGAGCTGCCGGTATCTGCACGCATCTTCTGAAGACTGCAGAATCATATCCCGCCTCTCCTTAATGAGCTTCAAAGTAAGATCAGAGACCCTCTTGTTCCTATCTGTACGGCGAGTCTTGAAAAACTTAGACCCGACCGTATGGACAGTTTCCACGAACCCATCGTTACATTCGTCCACGGAGTTCCCTAGGCAATCGGAAACGGTTCTGAAGTTCGAGCTGAAAGCTCTCGGAGTTTTGGATCTGGATCTGTGCTGGACGGAGCGTAGACCTCATTAGTCGAGACCTTTCAAGCTTGATATTTAGATTCAATGAGCCTCTTACCACGCGGTGATCGCTTCCGGTTTTCACCGCGTTAATCACAGGGACATCATTGAAAATTTGCTTCTTCGTCGACATGATGAAGTCAATCTCATTTTTAGTTATACCGTTTGGGCTCTGCCAGGTCCACTTCCTGTGCTCACGCTTTCTGAATAAGAAGTTCATCATATAGAGGCCCTCCTTCTCCATAAAACTAGCTAGTAAGTGTCCCCGGTGGTTCCGACGTCCAAATCCAAATTGCCCCACTCGCAGCTCGTCACCGTCCAGTTTCGCGTTGAAGTCCCCCATGACCACGGTGAAGTGAGTTTTATGACCATGTATGGCTCTGGATATATTCTCATACATGGTCTCTATTTCGTCGTCGGGGTGTGTCGAGGTTGGGGCGTAAACCTATACGACCTTCAACGAATATCTTGACGGTATTATAGTATCAGGTACGCCAGCCTGGTCGACACGCTCTCGATGCTCACCACATTGGACACAAGGGACCTGTGAACGATGAACCCGACACCACCCTGGGACTTCTGGTCACCCTCCCGGAAATAGAGCAGATTGCCGGATTTGAGAATTATCGTGTCCTTCCCCTCTCTTCGGACTTCAGACAATCCCACAATACTCCATCGCAGCCTACTCAATTCCTCCTCAAGTTCGGTGATCTTCTCGTCGGTCCGGAGTTTTTCGTGTTTAGTGTTGCCAGGTCCAGTCGTCGGTGTTTGTTATGGTAGCCGGGTCCACTCAGGGGATTCTTCGCACCCCTTGCCTCGCCGTGACCTTGACCGCTACCGGAGTCAAGGGTAGACGGGCTGCCGGGCACTAGGGGCCATTTTTTGGTTGTGCTTGCTTGTTTTGTTGGTGCAAATGTTTATTTAGCCCAAACTAACATAGTGAACATCATATACAAATCACTACATAGTATCAAACAAAGTCGCTTCCTATCTGTCCCTATGTATGCTTAGATCTTTAAAACTACGCAACGGATTTTGATGCGGGTTTTTTAATAGATAAAGTGGTTCTCGAGGATGGTTTTAGTATTTAATTTGACAAGGTTTTGTGTAAATTGGCTGATACATGAAGATTATTACTGAAGAGGTTGGAAAAAAATTATCTAAAAAATTCTTTACATCGCGTGCGCTGCGAAAACTATTGATGATAGAACAAAACGATGTACTACAGTTTTAGAAAACACATCAATACCTACGAAAAAGTCCGCTATAGCATATGTCTATATTTTATGATTGACTCACAATAACCATTTTTATGTGTCCTTGTTTCACAGACAGAAATTTGATAGAATTTCGTTTCGCAAAAAATGTTTTTCATAATATTTGATCATTATAATTTTATGTCGAATATTATTGTTTCAACAATTATTTACTTGAATGAAACATATTTCACAGAAACACAATTCAATGAATTTCGATTCCCTTTTTTTTATTTAACAAACTTATCAAACAGTAGAATTATTTTTTAACGAATATTGTTTGTTCGGTATATTATTCCATGGCATGGTATTTCAATGAAAATGTAATCAATATTTAATATTATTGTTTTATATGTCCGAATTTACACTGGTATACTTTGAAAATGGCAGAATTTCATTTGGAATAATTTTATTAGGCAATGCCATTTTTATAAAATAGCATTTTTAAACCTACATTAAAATTAAAATACGTCTTAAAAAGTGAATATGTTGTGCCACAAAACTTAGTGGCAGAAACGAATCGCTGTAAAACCGACTCCACGTCTTGTCTGCCCTACCCCTAGAGTGTAATTTAAGCCCGCGAAGGCGCGGAGGGGGAGGCGGCCCGCGAGCTGAGGAGCAGGTGTTATTACAGAGCGTTAAAACCATCTGCGACGATAATTTCGCGTGAGATCGCCGAAGCCCCGCAGCGCCGAAGCCGTGACAGAAACCATACCTGCTGCATGTTGCATGCTTGCTTGCATGCTGCATACATGGTGCATGCTTATTTATATGATCCATAGTTTTGTTTCCCCATCGCCTTTATTTCCCGCCACCATCGCTTCGTGGGGCTCCGTCGACTGGGCCCGAATGAAAAGTTTTGGCTTGACTAGAATTTACCCGCATTGTTTCTGTGAACGCAGTGTAGGAGGGTATGCACATTGATAAAGGGGGGAATTGAAACGTTTAGAAACTGTCACTCAATAAAATGTTTTTTCTTGGTAATAAGTTTTATATGAACCAAACAATATGAGGATAAAGAATATTTGATTTGTTATTCTATGATATGAATTTCGAAACTTTGAATTTTATTTGTAACAAAAATCGATGATTTAAATTTATTCAAAGTGAGTATTCTGCGTATTGAGTATATTCTACGAAATGATAATACGAGTAATTTTATGTGAAACGAAATTCTATTAAACCATTTTCTATAAAACAACGTACAACCATTTTTATGATATTCAAATTTGATATAAAATACTGCTTCATTTGCAGAGGTGTTTTCACCAATATGTATAGTACAAATCCTTATCTTAATACATATGTTAGTCATCTTGAGTGTTTAATTTAGAGAAAAATTGCCGTTTACACCATTTAATTTAGATGAATATCTTAGGAGATATCTCAAAATTAAAGTAAGTCGCGCAACCAAATAATTATAATGGAGGTAGAGATGTCTCAAACTGGTAGACACCTGTGAGCAGACGTCGTTGACGGTTGTCTATTACACTTTTTATTTCAACCTGAACCACAATATTATTGATTCTAGTAATTAGATGTGCACTTTGTTAGTTTGGGCTAAATAAACCTTTGCATCGGTGCGAAGCTGGGGCGGGTCGCTAGTTATATACTAAAACCTTCCTCGAGAACCACTCGTATCTATTAAAAAAATCAGCATCAAAATCAGTTGCGTAGTTTTAAAGATCTAAGCATACATAGGGACAGACAGACAGCGGGAAACGACTTTGTTTTATACTATGTAGAAATAATTAGTGCGCATGATTCTCCAAGCGGGACCGAGCAACACAATTTAATGTTATCGACATTCAGTAGAGGTAGTAAGTTACATCGTTCAAAACCGTACCGTACTTATAAAGTAACAAACTTACCCCTCATCAAAGAATTCATGACCTTAATAACATCAGCCCTGGATTCGATCACCGTCTCTCCAATAAGGTCTTTCCACACAAACCAGTTGATATCAGCCTCCTTTTCTACCTCGCTGTCTGAAGACACCTTAGTCAGGTCAATAAGGAGTTGCGTCTTGAATGCGTCGTATACTTTGACCCACCGTGAGTCTATGATCGCTTGGACGCGAGAGGTCAGTAAAGGCTGGTAGTAATGGCACCATACATGGACCTCTGGTATGTCTAGTGAGGTGCATATTGTTGACCAGTTTTCGGGAGTTTCTGGAAAATGAAAGAAAGGATGAAGTCGAAATTTGTTCCATTAATAATATAGTTTCCGGGGGCTGTTTGTGAAATCGATCACAGTTTCAGTGAGAGCAAGAAATGGAGCTATACTGAACAAACAGCGTCATCTTTTTTACCGCTACAGAGCAAATCAGCGCATTGCTAGCTACAATACTTCAGGCATACAGCCTTTTGGTCACTTTCCAGAAACTTTATGTTAAGTGGTATTGTGCCAACTTTTTCGGTTACGTTTTTTCTGAAAATAGTACATACTTAAATATTTCAAATCCATATTTATCTAGAGGTTTTGTTCATAAAATCATTTATATCCACACGATAATGTCAAAACAAAGAAAGGAAAGCTAGTGTGTGGGAGAGATCTCTAAAGAGTAGCAGTAGGACACTAAAGTAATCAATTCAAAATAAACATACATACCTATCTTGAAAGCCTCTTCCCTAATTTCATGCAGCACTTTGATCCTGGTAATGTTCTGCAGTAAGATCTGCACATTGGTGTCTATGAAGGACTTGACCCACACGTTCCAGTCCTGAACTCCCTTCGTTATCTCCGCCTTGGCTAGCGGCTGCACTTCTTTGTTTGATGACAGCCTGGTAATCAAAATTAGTGGTACGTTTATTTAAGGTTTATAAAGTTGAGAAAATTCAATGGCAATGGTTTAGTGTCTTCATTAAAAGAAGCAACCTTAGGAAGGCGTAGAATTTGAGAATCACAGTACATGAACCTTAACACAGTTTACAATCAAAATATTCCGTTTTTTTTTTTCAGTTATAACTACACACTTTCAGAAAAACATTAAATCATAAACACAACCATACCTATAGTTACATATAGCCGGAGGCAGAAACTTCAAAGAAGATGGGTCACTGAATTTTACCAATTCTATTAAAGGCTGCGAATCTCTCTTGAATAAGTCTTGCAACTTCGCTAGAACTGCGCCACCATCATTATCTGTAGAAAACAAAAAGCTATTTAAAGCACTGTTGTTTAAATGAGTAATATATACCTTTTATCAACGGGAATAAGAGTTATTCAAAAGAGTTATCAATATGAAAAACATTACAAGGAAATAACTATAACCAATGGGCTGACTTTACTTACTCTCATTTAAAACAGCCTGTAAAATTTCAACATACCAACAAAACAAGAATAAACCAGCACAACAGTCTTTAACACAATTTTGACTCCATTTACAATTTTATCTTTAATCTGTGCCTTGACGTCTCCTTCCAATATTTGTGCCAGGTCAAACTGTAGTGTGGACTTGAGGCTACTGTTGCTATGCAGACCTATCAGTGTGTTGAGGAGTTCCACCATAGACTGAGAGTCTAGGAGATAAAGGCTGACTAGACAGGAGCAGGCCACCTGAAAACCAAATAAATAGTATGATTTGACATGATTCTTCCTAAAGCAGAGAACTAAATCTAAATAAAAGCAATGATGTAGCTATTTTCGTACATATCCAAGGATTATTATTTAAAAATGCCTTTAACATATCTCGCGACCCTCGGGCCCCGACTTTCGGAAGTCGTACGAGGGGCCGAAGCCAACTCGCACAGGACCCGTAAGACATTTCAAATGGAAAAGTGGTAAACTCAGAGGCAAATTAGTCACACAGATCTATCTCTAAACATGCGGTCTTAATACACCAAGACTTATTAATTAATCCCATTTACATTTTTCATTTGTATTTAGAAGCCCAGAATAATTCTGCAAAATTCAAATAGAAAGCATGGGCTACATGACATTTATAAATCTTAGATAAGGCTTTGTGAAAAATACTCAACATTTAAATTTTGAGCTTTTTTCACTGAAAACTAAAGTACTTGATTAGAAAAGAGCTGGGCTTTGTACTTTTTCTTTTCGTGTCAATTGATTCTGTAAACTACATAAGTATTTGATACCTCGACACTAATCTCGACATCCTGCAGCTTCTGTCGACACACATCTATGATGGTCTGGTTGAAGTTGGCGATGGAGTTCCACTGCTGCTGCACCAGTCGCTGCAGGGACTGCATTCCTGGCTTGACATTCTTGCCTCCTATTTGGAGTTGCAGACCTGGCAAGGGAAAAGCTTATATATGAAAGCTGCTCTACAGAGACAGAACTACACACTTTCAGCAGGTCTTCAGATTTTCATTCTGAGAACATTATAAGATCTTTTATATGGTGTGTCCAGTCAGCCTTTGGGCATAGGGATAAAAAATATGGCCCATCATTTTTTTAAGCATTACTGCATTTGACGTCACTCATGAGTCAGGACATAATGAATTAGTGCCACATACAAATAATGTTTTGTGTGACAAGTATAGATGGGCAATCCACACCCAGAAAATTGGGTGTTTTACCAAAGCACCGGGTTTCAATCGAGTGGATTTTCCATCTATAGTGACAAGTATAGAAAAAGAACTTTATCACAAAACATACTATTTTAGTAACATCTTTCAAATAAGGTATATATATATTTTTGATAGTAGTCAAATACCCTATTACTTGCCTGTATTAACATGCCTTGCCATGATGAACAACTGTGTGGCTTTCACATAGTCCTCTGTCTCAATGCTGATCCATATCTTTTCTGGGATTTCCATCAAAAGCTTCACTTGGATAGACAAACTGTGCACTGGGTTTGTGTTGAACTGAAAACTATAAAAAAGTATTGAGAAAATATAAGTATGCAGCAAAAGATATTATTATTAACCTGAGTTATCCATTTGTAAAGCAAAGGCATTTCTTCTTTAGAGATCTCTTAACCTGAGTTAATTCAACCTACTATTATTTTCACTGGTTGGAATGACAGGCCCAATGGCTCACCACAGAGTTCCACCACAAGGACTAAGTGTTGAAACCAAATCCTGATAGAATCTCAATTTTCTATGATATTGTGCTTTATCTTGTGATGCTATCAAATCATGTAAATTATAATAAAGTACCTCTGAACTTTTGAAGTTTTGTCATCAATTTTGAAGCCCACCAAATGGGTGTTGTGCAAGTTTTTGCAGGCCGCCATCATATCACCAATATGGTTCAGAGTACTGCTGGTGGTCTCCTTCATCTCTTCAATAGTGTCTGCTGCATGGATCAGGTCCCTGTATCTCTCCCTGAAAAAGTGTACAAAAGCTCTCTGTCAGTAACTATGCTACTTGATAGACTACAACTAGGCTATTACTACTACATGTTAAGACTCTCACCAAAGGTAACCTGTTTTTAGGTGATACTGGGAAGATGTGCATATAGTAAAGAATGTACATAACAATATGCATGACCGATACTTTGGAGGTAATACAACTTTGTACTGATAATCTCAGCTTACAATGGTATGCTGTTAATATTGACACTTACCCAACCATAGCCCGCAATTCCTCTCTCTTCCTTTCAATTTCATATTGCAATTTCTTCTGTACTTGGTCTATATCGCTAATGTAATGGGCTTGAAACAATTGATCAGGAACTATGTCCAGGAGGTTAGGTTGAGACATCTTCGTTAGATTCACGATTTATTTTACTAACTTAGAGATTGCTGCACATAGCGGTGGTAGATACCTGTTCCCACTGGACCACAAGTATTTGTTTAGCACTATTTTTATTTTAAAATGTAAACAAAACAAGGATTATTTTGATTGCCAACACATAGGCTGTCAAAATTAGCACTTACTTGTAATTTGACATTGACAAACGAATGATATCCAACCATCCGTTCTGAAATTTTAATCGCGTGATGCCTTGTCGAAAATACTCTGTTCTTTGGGGGTCTAAAAAGGCCACTTTAGCAGAATCAGAAAGCACATCACGCTACCCGTCACTGTCAAAAAAATTTTTTACAAAAAAATATAACCGACTTCCAAACACTACAAAGAATAAAATAACCATAATTTCGGAAGTCGGTGTTAAAAAACAAAGAAACAAAACCAAAAACACCGACTTTCGAAATTAACAAGTCGTGTATTATTAATAAAAAAATCAAACCTTATTAATATAATTAGTTTCAGCACTGATTAGAGTAGCAGACTAGATGTAGAGTTAGGCCCGCTGACAACCAGGGTTTTAACCAGTATCTAAGTGTGAAAAGACATTTGATGATGTCAGGTATTTTAAAGAAATTTATCAGTTTTAGCCACTGATTAAATAGGAATCCAAAAAGTAGGGTTCCGTTGTTTACCCTTCGACTTTCGAGTACGTGACCCTGTAAATCTATCAGAGAGATGCAAACATTTCTCTAATTTATTATTAATAGGCTAGTGTTCTTCCATAATCTCACCTTATGGAAAGCGATGGTCTGGTCGACAATGAGGCACACTTGTCTGGAAGTAATCTATTGACTCTTGACTCCCCCAGATTGCAGCTATGAAGCTATCAGGAATTGTCCGGCGGGGAAAGAATTCGCAAAGTAGTGCTATTTCTGTATGAAGGGTCGGTAAACCTTTCCAAGGCAGTTGCTGAAATATGCAAGCTTCACTCGACTTTTCTCCATAAGTCGATAGAGTAACCTATTTCCGAGATCGATGCAAACATTTTCCACAGTCGTATGAAAAGCTTTCTTCTAACTTATGCAGGAGAAGGAAGATATGCAGGAGCGGAAAGATCAAAAATATACCAAAAACATAATTCCCGAGATATGTAGGTACCTAGAGTTTCAATGCTTACCCAAAAGCAAATGCTAGGTACACATGCTTGGGGCAGATAATCAAAACATGGGGATTAACCTTTTGAAAGCCAGAGCGAAAACGCATCGGCGCACGTCCCATTCCAGGCCACAAATTCAGCGTAGATACCTACAAAAAAAATAGGGATTCCAACATCCGATCTATAAGTTATCGATAACCAATTAATCATTGCTTTTCGTCCCATAATTTGAAATAAAATATTACGTATTACATTATTATTTTATTGAATTTGACCCTATTTCGTATCATACTATCGTTAAAAAGCGGTTACAAAGTTCTAAACAACCTAAAAGCAGACATTAGAACTACAAACGAATAAATCAAATAAGGATAAGGTACGTCACTAATCTCGTTCGTGACGTCATGCGCTGTCGGGAAGAGCCGACTCTGGCGTGGCTGGCACGACATTTGACAACTTCTTCGCATGCGAGTAGGGATGCGACGTTGTGGGACAGAATAAATAATAATCATATAGGTAGTATTTAACAAAAATCTACTCAATTTACTTATAATTAGTCTGACTCTTCATAGCTTGGCAAACTTATGTCATCTAAGTCCTTCTGCTGTCGCACTTTTCATAAAACGTCCAGTTAATTCACTTAAGTTACTGAACGATTCTCTTCTGGCACTCGATCTCGATCCAGAATATTCAGATACGAATAGTTGTCATAAAAAAATAACTGTCGAAGTAATAGTAAGCTACTTTTAATAAAATATTTCACAAATTTTAAATATAAATTACCTTACTTACCCATAACTAGCTGTCGTGTCTTGCCGACTGTGGCGTGTGGAGGAATACTTTTTTACGGATTTCGATTAGCAATTTTTAATGATTTTTTTTTTGTAGTGAAATGTAACTAATGGATATATCTTTGTGCCATTTCACAATATAATTAATGTTGTTTTTAATAATGGGAAAAAGAAACAGAAAACTTAATTTAGTATATTTATTTTTTACTTAAAAAATATCGTTATCTTGTCGGCTATAGGCGACGGTGGCGTTTTGGGCACGATTTCATTTGTCGGCTATAGCCGACCGTGGCGTTCAAAAGGTTAAGAAATAAAAGTAGCACATTTTTATCGAAATAATAAATATAATCAAAGTACATAATACAATTCAATTTTGTAGTAAAATAACAATAAGATGTTTGTAGTCAATCCGGTGTCGCATACTCCGTATACTTAAATGTCAATGAAGAAATAATAATATCACAATTTGCAGATCATTATAATAATGAAATTCATAATTAAAGATTCGATTTGTATAAACTTTAAGTAAAATAAAACATACTTTGATATAAAAATTTCAGTCAGATACAAAAACAAACTTCTTACTACATTTATGCAAGAATTTAAATGGAAATAAACTTTCGTTACTTTTCCTATAAAACAGTAAGAACTCTGAAGTTATAACACAATTATTATTCCCCAATCCGTGTTTATAGATAAAATGCATTTATTTCCTTCCTTAAAAAAAACACTTCTGAATACCACTCATTTATCCCGCCACTTTTAAATTGTCAATAATTTACTAAAGAAACTTCATTTGTTTTGATAATTTAAAACTTGTTAACCTAAAGTTGTAAAGCACAATTTTCTACTCATTATGAAATGTTAGAACAGGCACTATTTTTTTTTATTCCTCCATTTTGGAGCCAATGTTTAGGGCCTTCAGTATTTGTACATTGTTCGTACTCAAAACGAGTTGACGCCTTAACTATCATACATTAGGAACATGATTGGGGCCAACATTGGCCCCGCATAGAGACAAATGCAAAGCCAAAGTGTGCGTATTTTGACGCTTTATCATGAAATCAAATAAGGACGAAAATTGACGATACGATACACAACTATCAAATCGTCACATGACTCAGAATATCAGTCTGAAAGTACTTATAAATCAGAATAATAAAAATAAATACTCGTAATAATGGACCATTCACGAAACAAGATTCAACTTGGAAAATTAATAAAAATGATTTTCTTATTTCATTATAAAAATATATAATAACACTAAAAATATCCATGTTTAACGGTGCAACATTGATCTATTTGTTACATTAAAATTACACTTAATTCAACCATCTCTAGTTGGCTGTACACATTGTTAGTTACTATAACACAATAAAATGCTTGGAAGTCTTGTTATTGCTGAATTTAATACTAATTAATAACTTTGAAATACTAAAATATAATACATTAAATTTTGAGATCGCCATGGCTATCCTGGGCCAAATTAGATTTGGTTACATTGAAATAAGTCTATATGAATGCCAGAATATTTTGATAATGTAGTTTATTTTGTATAACTCAAAGGTTCGCAAACCATATCGAAATAAAATTAAACATTTAAGAAAAGCAGAACAATGCTCCATAAAAATTTAACTTTCCACCAAAAGTGAAACTATACAAAACTATACACAATTATATAGCCATGTGCTATAAAGAGGAACATTAATTTAGCAAGGAACTCACAACAACAGTCTGTTGACATGGAACCGTCACTACTGGACCGGTTATATTGTCCAGATCGTCACAGGTACATCACCTGGGCACCCCCGGGGCCACTACTCTAACCTAACTAAAGAGAGACTGTGAGTTTGTTTTGAAACCTTACTATATTTTGATCAAGTAGTTTATAGTCAAAGAAGTCTTACAATATCTTACTAATGAAAAAAAATGTCCTAGACGTAAGTCCTCTCACACTGCTGTCAATTTTTCTTCATCTAAAATAAGCTCTAAGAAAGTTGTTTACAATAGATTGAGAGAACCTTTGATTTTCAGTTTAGTCCATATTGTTCTGATTACTGCTCAGGATTGTATCCTGCGGTAACAGGCCTACTAACTTCGTCCATAAACCTCTTGATACTGGCTAACTTTCCCCGTATAAGCCACTCGTTCCGCCGACATAAGTCGGTCAATAATTTCTCCTTAATACAACAGTAACATTGCGTACAGCCAACTGAACTTCGATATAAAACCGCTCTCACTGTGCACTGGACCTCGATCAACGTTCGTTTATTGCCTATGACTTATGAGATTACTGCCACTGACACTTCAGTACATCACTTCGTAAACTGTCGCCTTCTTGTCACCAGAACCCGTCACTATGAACTTATCGTCCGCTGATATATCACAACTGAGCACCGATGACGACTCCTTAGACTGCAAAGAACAAAACATAATATATGACATTGTAAAATAAGCTATGAAAACAAACAATATAAAAATCCAAAGGTTGACTGGTAGAAAATGCCTCGTTGCATTAAGTCCGCCTATGTACCACTATTGTACATGAAGTTTAAATAAATCACTATCACTACATATTATAAAACAAAGTCCTCCACCACGTCTGTCTGTCTGTCTGTTCGCGAAAAACTCAAAAACTACTGCACCGATTTTCATGCTGTTTTCACTAATGGATAGAGTGGTTCTCGAGGAAGGTTTTAATATATAATTTGTCAAGTTTTTGTTTTTGACATTGGTTTTTGCATATTTGTTGGAGGTGTCGGAAAAAAATAAGCCGTCTGGGAGTTGATTACTTTTGCACGCGGGCGAAGCCGCGGGCATCAGCTAGTAAATAATAAATATGAACTATGAAACTGAATTCCACTTGAAGCTAAAACTAAACTGATTTCTTTTCAAGAAGAAAACCGTGGTTTGAACATAGGGTTTTAATTTTAAGTTGACGTTATTAAGTTGAAAAACTGCCGTGTTAGTATGTAATGTCTGTTACGATCTGATCGCCGCAAATGACAACGTACCTGGAATATACTAGCTCCATAAGGCGTACGCCACGCGTTAAGTAGGTTGTCCTTCCCCGTGGACACGAACCACTTGCCGGCGGCGGCGAACTTGAGCGACAGCACGCACGACTCGTGCAGCAGCAGCTGGTAGCGGTCCGGCTTGCCCGCGTGCAGCACCTCCACGTGCGAGTTCTCCATGCCCACCGCCAGCCACGAGCCTGGGGGAGACGGTAATGGTATTACAATTCTGTCTGCACAAACGCATCGGTGGAAGGAAGGAAGCTGCAATTTTACGAATGGGTTGTGTTTAAAGTATTTTGGTATTGGTAATGATGATATGTATTAATTGCAAGGTAGACGAAAGACCTCGTGATGACGACGACACGTATAGAGAATCCGCTGGATGAGAGATCTACAGGTCGTGGCGATACATTGGAGAAGCCTATGTCAAGCAGTGGATCTGTTTTGACTTAATAACAAGAGGAGATGGCTATTAGTGTATTTTTTTTTATGAAGAGTTGACGTCCAGCAGCAGCAATTAGTGATAGAACTGACCAGTGGGACAGTATCCGAGCGAGAAGATCTGGCTGGAGAAGTCGTGCTGGTGCAGCTGGCGGCCCTCGCGCAGGTCCCACGAGCGCACCGTGTTGTCCAGCCCGCCCGTCCACAGCCGCGTGCCGTCGCCGCTGATGTCTATGCACGACGCGCCGTCCGTGTGACCTGGCCACAACAAACATTTTACAAATTTTTTGTTTTTCAATAATTTCTTTGATGCCGCCGATAGCGAAAATGAGCGTATCAAAATGACGAATTTCTTGTCGGGGTTCCAAGTATCTGACAGAATCTTGATGCTCCGAAATTTATTTGGCATAACACACTTGGCATAATCTTCTTTAAACGAATATTTTTAAGGTATAAAAATTATCGATATATATAAAATTCTTCCGTTACTGACTGATTGTCTGACAGACAACGCACAGCCGAAACTACTGGTCGTAGAAAGCTGAATTGGCATGTAGGTTCCTTGGGAAGTGTAGGGGAGCACTAAGAGAGGATTTCCCGAAATTCCTAGAATTCCTGAGGAAAAAACGGGTTATGCGCGTCCGAAGTCACGGGCCAAAGCTAGTTTAATATAATTATTGTTTGGCCGAATGTTTATATGTCCAGTGGCGTGCCTAGGGTTTCAAAATAAGGCAAGCCCAATAAAATTTTAACCGATTTCAAAAAAAGAAAGTTCAGTTTTCGACTGAGTATGTAGGTACCTACGTATGTATTATCGCAATTTTCTGATAAACTACTGGTTAGGTACAATAAATTAAAAGTGAATTCATCCATCTTCTTCTTTCCTAAAGGGACCAGTTCTAAAAAATTGCCTTTATTTAATGAAGTTTTGGACTCATCATGTCCTCTTAAAGGAAGTTCCTGTTGTGCTAAATGACAAACAATATCGACTAATCTTTGAAATACACTACGGTTGGTATCAACGCGCGTGTTATATTTTGAAATTTCCTCAGATAACTGGCGTGATATAGATGTCTCAATTCGTTGTTTACCAAAATTACCGAAAGAAACCATTGCAGGTGTTTATGGGAATTTGCGTGCCTTTTAATAGCGCCAGATATGTTATTTAAATCATTGGAACCAGATGTATTCCAAACGGAATCTACATTCGAAAAAAATATGCAGCACCAGCAATACAACTTATTAGTGTGCGAACAGCCAACAATCCAACTAGTTTTATACACTGATCTATAAAATTTTCGTTTATGCGATTTACTAGTCTGAGAAATACACAAATTAGGCGTCGGCTTTAATGAAGAAATTAACTGTTTTTTCTGAGCAAAGTTTAAAGATTTTACCTTATCTTCACCAATCAAAACTTGAACGCATTTTAAATCACAATTACCTCCATTGTTGTAGGTAATTCACCAAAACAATTGTATCACTGAGAAAATCTAAGAAAACACACAAAAAACTTTAACAACATAACTTTTCCCACTCAAGCAAATGAAACTGAAGTGAGTTGCACTCGGGTGTCGGGAACTATTTACGCAGAGTTGCAGTGTTGTCATTTAGGCAAAAAAAGTCGCTAGGTATATGAAAAATCTAGCTAGATGTCGCAAATTTTTTATTTTTAAGATATTGCTTGAATATTTTATTTCGTTATTTTAAAAAGTCGCTAGTTTTTATTGTTGCTAAATCTTAAAAAGTCTCCAAACTCGTTAAAAATCTCCAAGATCTCACAACGTCGCTAAAACGGCAATACTGCAGAGTTGGCAAGGTGACAAGGTCACGCATACGCGTGCAACTTCATACGCATGCACGGCTTAAGTCGTCCATACTGATCGATTTGTAGACGCACAAGGTTCTAACTCGTTATACGGCACATCGCTATAAGTGCGAAAGTGACAGAGATAGTATTTGAAAGCCCGGCAAAAGCCGGTACGTGTAAGCGAGATAGCTATATGTAGATGCTGTAAGAATTAAGCGCGCGAACTTTTAAATCGTTCGGGTTTGATATTGATTCTCTATCGAGCATTTTAGTAAGGCATGAATTGTACTAAGCATATTGCCATTCCTATAAAATAGCATTTTTAACCTTTAATTAAAATACTGACTTAAAAAGTCAATATGTTGTGCTACAAGAGTTAGTGACAGAAACGAATCGCTGCAAATCCAACTCCACATAGTGTCTGCCCTACCCCTAGAGTGTAAGTAAAAAAAAGCGCCGGAGCTGTGACAGAAACCATGCTTGCTTACATGCTGAATGCGTGGTGTAAGCTTGTTTGCATAGTTCTGTCTTTAAATGACTATCAATATGGAATGTATGCAAAAGGCCATTCTGACTGAACTTTCTGCGATATAATGTTAGATCCAAAAATTTTAATGATGTATTATGAATATTGGTTAAATATTCATAATAATTAAAATTATTATGGTTATGAAATTTATGCCTAAAGGTTATTCTGAGTATTGAAAGCATGATAAATGAATATTTGCCAAATGATTTTCTGCGAAATGAAGTTTAAGAAGTCTGCTATTGGGTTGACCCTCTCTTGTCAAGCATTTGTTTTTCATGACCATACATAAATATAAATTTGTCAATACATATAAGGTAGTTGTATTAAATAAAATTGAAACATTGTTTTACATACCTTGGAATTGTCTAACTAATGTTTGGTTCTGGAGATCCCATACCGCTATGTTTCCATCTGAACAACAACTGAAGCACACCTGTAAAATTATATTTATTTTATTACACAACATTTTTAATAGCAAATTCAAAAAAATCTGATACAACAAACAGTTTCAACCTTACTAAAGTTTCAAGTGGTTGACATATTTAACTAAAGAGTTGCAGATTAACCCATCCATGTTCCAAATGCCTTTTACGCTCCAAGGCCGCGGTAAGTTTTTCGAACAATTCCTTTACCCTAGCAGGCACTAGTCTACTATGCTGACATTTGTTTGAGGCGCTGTGGAGCACAACGCGCCGTCGACCCGAGCCAGCCAACGCGCTCAAACCGCATGTTGGTATGCCAAGGGCCTCAGTTGCGGCGGCTGGGGCGGCTAGGGCGTGAGGTTTGCCTCTCCCTCAGGCAGCTCGCCTCCTCCTTCGCCAGCATTACTGTTTCGCAGGAGGTGCCTGCTTCCCATGCCTCCTCGCTCCGAATCATGGATTTTGTCAGTTATAAGGAATGCAAGGTTGAGTGACCCTGTACTTAGCTATTATTGTAGTTCGATTGTACCTTAGAGTCCGGACTGATAGCGAGCGCGTAGCAGGCGGGCGCGGAGCTGGTGAGCTCGGCGCGCATGCGCGGCGTGGGCGCCGCCAGGTCCCAGATGGACAGGTTGGACGCCTCGCCGCCCACGATCAGCGTGCGCCCGTCCGGCAGCAGCTTCACCGAGCGGATGTAGTTGTCTCGTTGCTGGGAATTGCAATCACTTACAATTAGCCTTTTTTATCACAGTCAAGTGAGCTCGACAGGTTATATATAAATTTGTAATCATAATCATAATCATAATCATAATTTATTTGTCAGAACATGGTTGGTATGTACATTACATGGTCTTAAGTTTAAAAGTATTGTTTCATCATATTCTACCACATGGGCGTACAAATGTTAAAAAGATGATATACATTATATTATAAATAACAATATTTTCAATAATTATAGTTAAAAGTCAAAAGAGAATGTCACACAATGAAAAAATATAAATAATAATTGAATTAAATTAATATGTCAGTGTCATTTAGGTAGTCATTTAAATTATAATAGCATTTATTACATAAAAATTCTTTAAAATGCTTCTTGAATCCAGCCAAATTTAAGTCTCTAATAGGTTTTTTAATTTTATTATAAATTTGCGAGGCTCTGCAGAATATGCTTTTCCGCAAGAGAGCTGTCTTGGCTCTGCGTCCGCGAAGCATGTCATTAAAGATCAATAAAGACAAAAATGTGTCAAGACTTTTAAACAAAAAACGGGCCAAGTGCGAGTCGGACTCGCGTGCAAAGGGTTCCGTACGAATTTCATTTTTTTAACGTGTTATTTTAACACTATAGAATTTCTATAGGTTTTCCTTTAATCTATAGGTAAAGATCTATTATCTAAATTTTTTTTCAATATTTTAGGCTTAGTAGTTTCGGAGATAAGCCCAATGGTAATTTTTCGTCTAATTTCTTGAATAACTTCAAAACCATTTATTTTAAAATTATGAAAAATATTACATAATATATTTAAAACCCTTACAGTAAGCCCTTTCATTTGATATGTCACACTTCTTCAAAATACTTTTATTTTTAATTTTCTAGTTTGATCCCCAAAAGTGACCCCTATATTAAAAATTTAATTAATTACGTAACGCGTTCGTGTTTGGGTCACAGAAGTCCATATGTGTACTAAATTTCAACAGAATTGGATCTGGAGAAAACTGGCAGTGACAGACGGACAGACAGATAGACAGACACCCAAGTGATCCTTTAAGGGTTCCGTTTTTTGTTCGGAAGCCTAAAAAGGCAGAAATGGGGCGGGGCTAATGTTTAAGAAAGGTACCCCATCTTGCACTTTACTTGGCCAGGTGGATATTTCTATCTGAACTTGATGTTTTGTAGGATTTCAAATATTACTTAAATATTTCATTTACAGGTGTTTTTAAGAATGTTCAACTGTTTGGGGTTTGGCAAATTTTAGGTGACCAACATCTTATCTAACAATGAAACCATAACTAAAAGAACTCACCAAACAGTCAAGCTGCGACAAGGGTTCTAACGCAGCCGGGGAGCCAGGGTTACTTATATCCCACAGCTTGACGCAGCCCTTGCCGCCCGTGTAGGCGTGGCGCGCACTGCCCGACAGCGACAGCGCCACGGCGCACACCACCTCGCCGTGCGGCAGCGCCGCCACCGCGCGCGCCGCCCGCGGCACGCCCGCGCCGCCCAGCGCGTCGGCCGGGAAGCCCACGGGCTGCAGGGGCCCACCGCACGAGTGGTACGAGTAGGCCCTGTCGGTGGGAACATGCTGTACTTGACTATAGGGAGAAAGCAATCTTTTATTATTTGCGACGAATGCAGCTGAAAAAAATTTGTAATTAATCAAACAGATTAATCACAATTTTTTTTTCATAAATTTCACACAATATTTCTAAAGAAACCTGCAATATTATTAAATCTTTCGTATAACACTTTTTAGCTCAACTGAATAACACTGAGTTAAGAGTAAAGACAATAATATGTGGAGAGAATTCTTATCATTCCGAAATATTTTAGATTTCTCCAAAACTGAATTTAGTCGAAAGACTTCCACCGCTAGACATACCAGGTACAAAATGATGAACAAATGTGGCTCAAGTATGTTTCGTGCACTATGTGGACTTCGTCTACTAAAAAGTTGTCGACAAGAGACGACTGATTTACAGAAATACGCCATCAAAAATGAAACTCACGGCTTAGAAGGCGCGATGCCATTGGTCCTGTGGTGCTGGTCGTAGTGCAGGCTGTGCGGCGGCGCGGGCGCGGGCGCGCGGTAGGCGGCGTAGGCGGGGAAGCCGTAGCCGCGCGCGCCCGTGGGCGTGGGCGCGCGCGCCAGCTTGCCGCCCGGCGTGCCCGGCTTCTCCTGGGGAACACCTACGATGTTAACTTTGTAAGGCCGGACCGACAACCTCTTGTTCGATCTAGCCCGTCCCTAGTGTCCTCCCCCCACAGACGCCCTAAGACGAGGTCCGTACCCCTAGCGTGTAGTCGCTTGGTTTGTGAGTTTTTTTTAATAAGCTATGGGTGGAGGCTTTCAATCATATTGAGGCCGCCACAGGCAAGTCCGACTAAGAAAACGACCACCTCCAGGTGACAAGTTGACCTACGAGAAGCCACCACTCAAAAAATATAATTTACTAATACCACCGTCCGACGTCCACCACTGTAGGGCGGTATAAAGCTTCGAATAATGTTGGCGACGTGCTTTATACTGAAGCATTCGTTCAAAGAAGTAGAAGAAAAATGTCGTAACCGCCATTATGACTTGACCAAACGAGATATGTACATGAGACTATGTGCACTATTTAATACCTATTTGGTACTATTTACTACCTATAACGAGATATTTGCTACCTTTACGTTTAGAAAAATATCAAAGAAATAAAGTGGTCAGCCATTCTGACGTCAGGTTGGCTGACCACTTCCAAGTTTTCATAGTTTTAGCGTTGTTTTGACCGCGTTGTTAATGTAAATATTTAGTACCTTTTTGCTACCTTAACATATATTTTTTACACAATTTTAAGAAGCTCCTATAAAAAGTTATTAATAATTGCCATTAAAACGTCTGTCCATCAATTATTTACGTCTTTCCATCTCAGAATAATTGCTAACAATGTTTTTGCAGGCGCTTAATGGCTTATAAACAACTTGTTTCTGGATGTCCATACTAAAGTTTTATGCATTTATAAAATTTTATAACTATTTACATATCGCATTCATTCTCAGTAATATAAGTATGTATGACATTAAAACGCTTGCACATAAATTATTTACCTCACGTCTTATTTTCGTAAGATAATTGCTAATAATGGTTTTGCAGGCACTTTCTAAATTAACGGTAATTCATAACTTTAAATAGGAGCTTCTTAAAATTGTGACAAAAATATTTGTTAAGGTAGCAAAAAGGTACTCAATATTTACATTTACAACGCTAAAACTATGAGAACTTGGAAGTGGTCAGCCAACCTGACAGCAGAATGGCTGACCACTTTATTTCTTGAAGCTCCTATAAAAAGTTATGAATTACCGTTAATTTAGAAAGTGCCTCCAAAACTATTATTAGAAATTATTTTGCGACTGTACAGTAAATTTGGTACACATATGGACTTCTGTGACCCAAACACGGACGCTTTACGTAAATCATAAAATTTTTAGTATGGGCGTCACTTTTGGTGGTCAAACTAGAAAATTAAAAAAGGAAACTAAAACTAAATTTGAAAAAAGAATGAATGAATGAATTATGAAATTTTGAAAAAAGAATGAATGAATGAATTATGAAATTTTGAAAAAAAAAATGGAGATAATAGATCTTTACCTATAGATTACAGGAAAATCTATAAGAAGTCTAGTGTCAAAATAACACGTTAAAAAAGTTAAATTTGTTCGGAACCCTTTGCACGCGAGTCCGACTCGGCTTCTAACTTAGTGATAATACAGAGAGTTCATAATATTCTCAACTAGCACATTTCCCCTCAACTTACCTGAATAACTCCAATAAATAGTGAAAAAGATACAAAAGTAATCAACTCACGTCTTTGGAACTCTTGGGCGTGGAGCGACTGGACGACGAACCAGACCTCGAGGGCGGCCGCGGGCCATTGTCTGCGCGCTCGCCGCCCTCTGTGCGCGCGGGCGAGCCGCGCTCCTCCTGCAATGTGCCAATTGTAGCGTGTACTTTTTTTGTACAATCAACTGGAAAATGGATGGCTTGCTTTTACACAAGACGTCATATCCGTGGTTAATTGCTAAAAAACATTGTTGAATTTCACTATGTCCTGTTTTGTACCGCATGCACAGCATGCAGCTGTAGTGCTATTCTGTAAAAATCTCACCGTGGAAACTTAGGTGAAGTGGACATGAAGCTAGCAATTCGTCCAACGATAGAATAAGGCTGCCCACTCACGTCAGACTTTTTCTAACTCCGATAATCGGATCGATTTTTCCTAGCTAGGTAAAAACTAGCGATTTTTTTTGTAGGACGTGTGCGTTACACTATTGCAATCAGTACGTTCCATTTTTCTCCTACAAAAAATCGGTCGCCGATATTATCGGACGTGGGCGGGCAGCCTGAATATTCATTTTAAACTCACTCCGCCTATTTTTTATTGAGAAATGTGGTCAATGTTTACAGAATAGCACCAGTCTATTCTGTGATGCACTGCAGAAACCCTAATAACTTCGATCAGTGCTCATCGAGACAATTGATTCTTTGGTTTGTTTTCTACCTACCTAAGTAAATTCCTTTTAAATGACCTATCAACAATATCATACAATATTTATTGATATGATTTTTATTTATCTTTCTACAATGCACACATGCTCATCATAGGGAATGCAATACTACAAGATGTTTTTGTATTATTTTTCTTGACCAATTTGAGCTGAGCACTATTTCGGCATTTTTTTTATATACTTATTCTAATATTATAAATGCGAAAGTAGTTCTGTCTGTCTGTCGCGCTTTCACGCCATAACTACTGAGCCGATTTAAATGAAATCTGGTACAGAGATAGTTTAGAGCCTGAGAAAAGACATAGGCTACTTTTTATCCCAGGAGTATGTTCCCTAGGGAGCATGCGGGCGAAGCCGCTGGCAGAAGCTAGTTTATTATAACAGCACAGGTTCAAATCCTTTTAAACTGTGATCAGCATTCCCCTAGTCACACGCAACATTCAATGCAAGCCTTAATCTCAAAAACATGCGTTAAAATACCTATCATTAAACACAATGCACTGCAAACGAAAACAGGAAAATCATCTCAAAATCATACAATTCACAGCCTTGAAATCTTGTGAACACTATAGAAACACAGTTGTTACCACCTTACCTCATTGGCCACATCAACTACAAGGTCTTGATCACTTTTTTCAGCATCGCTGTCCTAGAAATGTAATTAGACAATTAATAAAAGTATTTATTTAAGGTACTCTTAAGGTTTCAGCAATAATATTAACTGACAAGTATTGTAACAGCCATCATTATCAGCAATGTATTTACATCTTAACAAAGCATCTGTATAAACAAGCTGTTGGAACAGACGGTTTTTGCTGAGTTGTTACCATTTGTTTTGTTTTTAAGATGATGATTATGGATAATCTTTTGTTACACATCCCAAGGGCTTTTCAATTTATTTTTAAAATAGTTTATTCAAGTGTTCAAGATATTTTAGTCTCAACATTGTTTTTACATGAAAAGGCTCCAAGGATAATACCTTCCCTCACTAATTCTGAATATATCAGACTTCTACCCAAGTAGCAGTCCTCGATCAATACATTAGGTTACACAATCTCTGGTAAAATGCACCGATGCTACTTTGGAATATAGCAAGAGAGACAGAATTTTTATATTTTCAAGAAAGAATCAATCGATTCTCGACTCTAAAGACTCTAAATCACATCTATTACCTAAGATTTCGTCCACCAAGCAACAACCGCCTAAATCGAACACTCGGAGAGAAGGAAAAGAACACAAAAAGCAACATGGATGGTGTGGAAGCCGACACATACACTACATAGACTCACATGGCCCAGTACCTTCTCCTCCTTCCGCCGCTTGGCGTCCAGCGGCTCGGGCTCGGCCGAGCGCGCGCGGTACTTCTGCTCGCGCTCATGGGGGGACACTGAGCGCCTTTGCTACAGTACCAAAACGACATTCACTTTTACGAACACTTACATTTAGCTTAGAAAATCTGACACTAGTCTGGCCAAGGGGTATCGTATTAGCCAGTTACAGATAGGCACTCGTTCCAAGTACTGATATTCAGCTGCATTCAGTTAGATTTGGGAAAAGGATAGGCTAATTGGTTGTGGGCCATTTTAGTGACTAATAAAATGAGTTTTGCTATGCTGAGCTCTATTTAGGTATGAAATTCACTTGTCATAGAATAGGGATGAAACGCTGCTCATGGAGTAGCTACGCTTGTTTGAAACACAGCTGGAATAAGTCCTGAATCGGACCTTATCAAGCAGTCTTCAGCCTATCTTGCCCGCACTTAAAAATTGCGCCAAAGAATGTTGGGTCTCTTCAGAATCACATTATTTGTTAGCTTTATGATGAAGCACAGCTCAACATAGCATAAGTCAGCGTAGCATAGGTTAGAGTTGATTGATCGCCCGTGAACTTAGGAACACCAGTATCAAATAACTACCATAGAAGGTGAATATGACCAACCTGTGGATGTCCCCTAGAGCCGAGTCGATCGTCGTCTCGGGGCGGCGGCTGGCCGGGCAGCAGGGGGGGCGGCGCCGGCCCGCCCGGCAGCACCGGCGGCTTTATGTCTGCGGGAGGGGGGAGCTCCACCTGGAGACCAATCAAGTATGGACTACTTAGTATACAACTGACGACCCTAAAGAAATCCGTGTAAGCCAAAAAAGGAAATTAGTACCTCCACTGTTGCTGCCTTGTGTGTTTCTACTTGGAATAGGTTTATCATGTGTAAACTTGACTCTAAAACTAAATTGAGGTAGGTAGACGTCGACCAGTCGATATTGACTTTCTTGCCTAGTAATCCAATTGCCATGAAAACTATTGCCAATTCCTATAGCATCTACTGGTCAACTGAGTACAAATATCACCGTGAAAACTTAACGATAGTGAACTTGGTGAGCTCTCGATCCGTAGCACCAGGTGGAATGACAGTTCACTTCAACACTTCATCTAAGCTTTAAAGTCGATATTTTTACAAAATCAACTGTCTCCATTTGATCTGTCAACACTGTATTGAGCCTAATTAGTTAATATCTATAATAATATTGGGATAAAAAGTTAGTCACCTTATGCGCCGGCGGCGGCAGATGCGGCGGCGGCGGGCCGGCGCCGGGCGCGAACAGCAGGCCGCCGGCGCCCAGCAGCCCGCCCGCGCCGCCCACGCCGCCCACCCCGTGCGACAGCCCCGCGCTCGCGTGGATTTGCTGCTACAGACAACGCTCTTATTGCAACGAGTATACATATAGCCAGGAACTGTTAGTAACGTGGATGGAGTCGTGTCGAGAATTAATATTAAGGATGACCTTTTAACACGTGGACCAGATTCAGTTTCATCTGTTATCAAATCTCAAGTACTGATATATGTAATATTGGCTGTTGAACAACATTCACGCAATCATTAAAATTAAAATGAGATTTTACAGCAGATTTGCTAATTATGATTCCCATGGAGACCAATGTTGTTTTGAGTACCCACTGCGGATTTATGACAACCAGTATGTCATGGTTACTGATAGCTTGATGGGTATGTTTAGCCTTTGAAATAGAGCTAGATTCAAGGTTACGTTTAAATATATCGCATATGTATTCTAATTGAAATAAGAAGTACCCAGTGATATGTATCAATAAAAACAGTGCTCAAGCTACCATGCATATCCCTGTACCATCATATATGATGAGTGGACAGACATGACTCCTCTCCAGTTCTAAAACTGGCCCACGTACAAAATGTGAAGCATTGTCCACAGTAACTGTATTATATCTGAATTAAACTCAGCTTAAAATATATGATACAGGTATTAAAGTTTCCACAACTACAACTGCAGTGTGATAAAATCCCGTAGTTTATAAGATTCTACACATACATTAACTAGTTTACTGCTAAGTTTATAATGCTAGGAACACAAATGACTGTGAAATAATAACCATACAAATACTGAGTAAAAAATAGATGTGTTAACAAAAAGATGAAGCAAGAATCTATTAGAACACACTATTTTATTAATTATTTAGACACAGGAAGTATATTTCCAATTAATGATACAAGCGTGCGCATGAAATTAATTAAAACTCAGTAAAAACTACTAATAAAATAATTAATGCTAGCTAATTGATTAATTTATTACAAGGTAATTACACTTAAATACGCTAATTTTCATTTACAAATTCTTCCAAGGGTATAATTTTATATTAAAAGTTTAGGTATGAGAATTAAACAGATACATTAACATAAAACTACGTTATATATTTCAAATTTTTCGCATTCTTCGTTACCAACATGTTGAACACGGATTGATTCGATCATGTTGATAGCAAAATAGCTAATGAAACTGATTTACTATCGATGCGTAAATCTCATTCGTCATTATAATGAGAAATAAAAAAAACAAATGTATAATATAAATATGGCGTACACGTCATAAAGCACTAATGATTGCATGTTAGCTGCAACATCTACGCGACCTGTGCCTGCATACAATGAAAACGTGAAGTTAGGAGGTGTGATTATAAAACATTGAAGTCCAATTAGTTTTTCCAATTACTGTGACATAACTTATGTTAAACGTCCGCCTGTGTTTGTGTTAGCTTGTGCATTCTCTTGATTGGTACCACTTTATTGCGATTAATTTTTGCATTTGATGGCATTACAGCAATCATGATGTATGACGATTAAGATGATTATGATTTAAGTTGTACACTGAGCTGTATGAGGCCATGATTGTTACACAATATTCTAAACCATAAATGCCATATTGCATTTATGAACAGGGATTACGAATAGATAATATCAATTTCTGAAGTATAAAATCGGTGAAAAACATAAAAAAATACATACAGCCGAACATAGAACCTCCTCCTTTTTGAAGAGGTCGGTTAAAAATAGGTGATATTCTCCATTTCAAAAAGGAGATTATCACCACACCGTTAATTTGAGCATGCTTGGGCACCACATTAATTTGACATTATTAATACGAATATATAAGAACCATTGAAATTCTTATAAAAATCCCTGAAAAACTAAGAATTAAATAATATCAATTCCCTGATAGGAAATACTGGATTGATGTGTGCAATCAATGAATACTAAAGTCTACACTAAATAGAAATTCATGAAAATGAGATGAGAATGCAAAAGCTAATATGAGAAATTTAGGTGATGTAATTTGAAAAGAAATCAAAGTGGCAACATAAAATAATGCAAAATGTTAATCACAACATATATCAATGTACCAAGCACTGTATATCTTGACTTACAAGCAGATGCTGGAGACCCTGCTGTTGTTGTTGCTGCGAACAACATTAACAATATATATGTATGCTGGTGTACATAACCTTCTTGCACTAACATAGCTGCCTTGTGGATGTCTCACTATGCTCTTTCTACTTATAGTATAGATTTAATGTATGGGATAGGCCATCACAATGGTACATTACTTTCTAGACTGTCTCTGATCAGAACAGAAATAATTTACTATTGTAGTTGAGATGAACTTTTTTTAGAGTCCTAATGCACTAATAGTGTAACTTTTTTTTTATAAGCTCATGTTTGACCACCATTCCAGATGATGGAGACTGCTTTCCTAGAAGAAACCTAACCTTCTTCAACTTTGTACAGTAATCATGTGATCCTCAGTAAGCAAAACTTAGGGCACCACCTATAACCCTTAAGAGCTAATTCAGAGTAAGAATAACTAAGCTTTGCACCATGCATGACAAATGACAACTGCAACTGAACTGTGCAATTATTTTGTCATAAAGTCATGGTTACTTCACTAAATACTAATTGCACTTTTCAGTTTGCTTGCAGTTGAACGCAGGTCATTGTTTTAAGTGAATTAGAAAGTAGCAAATTTACGATCAAGAGCAACAAATGTGAAATGAAATAGTAGAATAATTACAGCTTGATTGCTCCAGATTACAGGAAATACAAGTTATTTTATAAAACACGACAGTATTATTACTAGCAGCAGATGCAGCTATAAGTTCTCTTTTTAGAGCTTGCATCAAAATACTATCAAATATAATTTTGACAGTAAGTATACCTAGGGTGGGAAAATGTTGTTATTCAGAAAATATTGAACAATTTACATAAAATACAAAAAATTTAATTCTAAGATAGTATTTCTAAGATTGATACATAATATATTTTTATCTGTGGATAACTATAAATCCTATTTCGTAATCAAAATAAAATAAAATAAATAAGCAAAATAATTAATGGGCTAAATTAATGATATTATTCAAACACTATAAAAGCTTTGTAAGATGAATTAATATTTTTATAATTAATTGCGTTTTTATAGTTATGGCGTGTAATCTACCGTGGCAAGTATGAGGTAGCTTACCCCAATGATGGCATTAAGTTCGGACATGGTGACTTGTTTAGCTCTTTCCACTGCTGATGCCACCTGTTGCTGATGCTCCTGTGCTAAGAATGGGAGGACCTGCCCTATGATAGCACTTAGTCTCTTTGCTATTTCTGTCTGTAAATGCAATAGAGACTCCATCAGTATTGTATCATTTGGTATTAAAAAATAGATAATGTCAGATTTTGACTTCGATATTTACCTGTTTATGCATCTCCACATTGAGACCATAAGACATTTCATAATACTGCAAGAGAAATAGAAAGAATTATAACTTTATCTTTTGAAAGGAAAAAGAATCAGTGGATAATTTTATGCACTACTGAAATGTACCTTTTTGGTGCAGCCATAACGCAGACACACATTTTTTTTAAATTTGCATTTTGCATGACCTAGTTCTATATTTTTCATTCTTTTTATGAATCAATGTTTTTAGAAAGTTGTGCCTTAGGGGTCACCTCTGATTTGTGTGATAACAGTGATGTGCCTACAATTTCGTTAAACTAGGTATATTCACTAATTGGCTTTATTATTGCACAACAATGGGCAAAATTTATCACATTTATTAGTATTATTATCTTAATTTTCCTCATAAAAATACCATTACAGTGTTATACTAAGTTATTGTTTATGGTAAGAATCTAGGTCACATGATACAGCATACAAAGAAGTATAAAGCAATAAAATAATTGCAAATCTTTAAAAAGACTGTGTGACTAAAATCTTTGACACCAATGTGCTAAATAGTATTTAGCAACTATTTAACACATTAGAAAGTGTGTTTGTCATGTATAGCAGTCAAACTGAGTTTACTCAATCACCTAAGTTCAAATAATGCAAAACAATCAAGATAATACTAAAACATAGGTTATTACAATAAATTAATACTGCTTATCAGTGACAAAGTTTCTATATTGACATAATTTCACACCATGTTCAATAATACTGTTTGAGTATAACTAAGCTTAGCCTACATTGTTATCTAGCCCAAACATTCAATATTTGAATAATTATTATCTTAGTTTTTCACGTATCTTTATTTATTTCTGACTTAACAAAGATATTTGTTCACAAATATACTTTCTTTATCTTCGGCTACATAAAAGTTTAATTACCATAACATAATGCCTCTGCATTTCTGTCTTCTCACTGGCCAGTTTCTCACATTCCAATTTCAAACTGTAAACAATGAATTGTAACTTAATCTCAAGATAAGATAATGATTATGAAAAGAAACAGATCAAATTAGAATAGGTTATCAATGTAAATAATAACTCAACATGTACTTACGTATGATATTGAGCTTGTAGAAAGTTAAATTCCTCTTTTATACGCTCTAGTGTGTCTGCTATTGTAAATTTGATAGGTCCTGCAGGCGGCTGAGGTCCCTGTACAAACAGTGACAAACAATAATAGGGTCTAAGCAGAATCTACTTCAACAAGCTACTTTTCACGATTTAACTTCTGCTATGACAGAATTATATGAAGTTGAAAGCCAGGGAAAGATAGAAAAACAACACAAACCCTTACCGCGGCCGCCGGGTGCCGCGTAGCTGTTGGATACATCTTAACAAAATTCTACTGCAATATCTCCAGTATGCACAATCAAATATAGTTCTCTTTTGATCCGTTTGCTAACACCATCGGCACCATCTCCTATATCACCGTCCACCGCTGCTATAACACACCAAACACCGGAGAGCTCAACTTACGCGCTAACGACAATGATATGCACAAACTTTGCCTCGAAACTTTTGAATTATCGGTCATTATATTGACATTTACAACTTTTATTTACAATTATCAATCACCATGCAAATAACTCGGTTAATTCTAAATTAACATGTATTTCGAGAGACAGTCAACAGATTTTCGCAAAATTTTTAACCATAAATCCACGCCGTAATTTTTGTTCGGCTGTCATGTCATCCATCATCATTCATCACAAGAATGGCATTCTCGAAATTGTTATACATCGTCATATTTCTACACTATCCTTTGCTGCCTTGCAAGTCATAGACTCACTCTTTCAGTGAACACTAAGTCGAGAATATCAGTGGATTAATACAAAATCTTTTGGTTGGTACAAATCGCATCCGTTGTATATGCGATTGAGTTTCCGCTTATGCCGCTACCACATGCTTCACCAAAACAAAATAATAAGTGGGTGATAGACGTACGAACTTAGGCCGTGCTCACTTTGGACACGAATTTGTATCGTAGGTAAACGTACGATCGTGGTCTTACGAATTGAGTGCGCACACTGAATGCGTTTTTCTCCGACAAATAGGTAGTGATATCGCATTCGTGAATTCATCTTTGGTTGTAGAGCAATGAATAATCTGTATCTTCTAGATAATTCTCTTATATCTCGGAGACTGCGGCGGCGTTTTCGCTGTCGCAGAACCGAATGGGTGCGTATAATTTATTTAAAAAGACATGAATTTGGAGAATATCATCATATTATGGAAGACTTAAATAATGACCCCATATTGTTTCATGGTTTTGAATATATTCTAAACACTATACGACCTAACTTGACTAAATACTTTCGCGACACAATATCCCCTGAAGAACGATTAATTGTAACTTTGAGGTAAGGTTGTAAAATATACTTTTTATAATAAATTCGATTGCCGAAAGTTGATGTAAATAGTAAATATGCAACACCCCGTCGATTCAGCTGTGGTGTCATATTATGGCAAAATCTTGTCGTGCGTGGTTAAAAATCCGAACAAGTTCGGATTGTTTTCGGACGTCGGAACTACACGTACGTATACGTACGACTAAGTCGCATCCAGTATGTGCGCTCCCATAGTTCTTGGAAGGCTTACTCGGCTCGACGTCGGTGACACACGTGAAAGCTTGGTCATTACTCTGGTACCAGGGGGACTTCGATGTCGTCAATGGAGGAAACTTTTGTTATTCATGAATAATATTTTATGATAGCCAAACAGGATACTTGTATGAGATAAGCAAAGAAAATAATTCTGTTAATAATTAGTGTTGTGGAGGCTTGTACCAGAAGGAAGTAGTGGATCAAACAGAAGTCAGGATTTTAATTTATTTTCCAACCGACCCATATTTATATGCAGACAAGTGATAAATGACAACGTGTTTTCTTTTTTTAAGTTTGACACTCCAATTTTAGCTTCCAACTCTAGTTTTTCTTGACCAATCTCCCACTCCTGGTGATGTAGGGTTGATTTGCAGGTGCAATAGTCGTGGTCGAGTCATGGTGAGCTGTCGATGTATGGGAGTGTGCCGCCGCTGCTGACGTCTGGGTGCTTGAAAAACTTGTGTCTGATTCGACCACGATGTAGGCTGACTTAAGTCGATCCAATGACACAACTGTTGTACGTAATGATAACTGGATCTCGTAGTGCTTTTCATGTCGCTTCAAAACTTCGTACGGTGGTGTGAGCGGCTGTCTGGAGGTATCATTGCGAACGAAGACATGTGTGCACATCGATAAGTCCTTATAAACAAAGGGCTTGTCAGCTGAGCTGATTGCAAGCGGTGCGGAGCCGGCGTGAGTGTTGCCATAGCGCGAGCGAGACGGCGCACTAGCTCGGCATCGTCAATTGTTTGCCGCATATAAATTGAAAGCGCTTGCAGTGTTGTTTATCTTAATTTGGCCGCCAAAACAAAGATGTCAGCGCCTGTGTCCAGGAGGAAGCATTCGTGAGTGTTAAGGTAGTGGTAGCGGCATTCCCAGTCAGGGTCTCCTGGTTTCGGTGCAGGTCCACGTTGCGTTGACTGCGAGCGTGAACGGGATCGGATACGAAGATTGTCCGTGGGGCGATGGTGTTTTCTGTGGTGGCCATCCTCGACGTAGTTCAGCGATTTGTAGCGTGAGCATCTCGACTTGCTTTGCCAGAGTTTCCAGTTGTGTCACGGTTGATGTTGACGACGAGGAAGGTGCAGGTGCTATGACTGCGGCGACGTAATTCATCTCGGTCTGGATTTTTATTTTCCAACCGACCCATATATACACATGTTTGATAAGTAATAAATCACAACGTGTTTTCTTTTTTCATGTTTGACACTCCCATAGTTTGAATAGCTTCGAAAATCAAATATTTTTGTAACACAATAGCACTCCTCGTGTCACAAAACAAACTAATGGCTCGCGGCTTGCGACTCGCGGCGTTGACAGACGTGCGATCCGAGGCGAGCTACGAACATTTCAAACCTGTTGGATCGCCAACGAACTTACTCGGCGGCTTTTATGTACGCGTACTTACGGTGACACACGAGCGAAAAAGGTCGTCAAGCCACAAGTACGCGTACTTGCTCATACGTCTATCACCCACTAATTCACTATAGTTTTCCACGTAAAAAAAGTTTCCGGTGCAATGCGCTAGAATTTTTGGACTCACTTCTCGCACGAGCCGACAAAATTACTCCTATATCGCTGCTATGGAAAATATTTTTTTCAGGAGAGCTGATTGAAGTTTACCATTATTTTTTCTAACAAGAGTTGTAATGAAAATATATTTGTACTATTCAAATAAGGATAATTCTTCATCGCATGGTCTCACTAATTCGAAATTGTAGTATATAATTAATAATACAGTATTCTTCCAAAGCAGCGATTTGTGTTTAACTGATTAAAAGAAAACTTACCCGAGATGATTCATTCTGAAATTAGAACAAGAATAAAATTAAAAGAAAATACAGATTGCAGCTTGTCGATAATACAACAGCGTTTAGTTTCTTTAAAGATCAATTATTATTTTTCTACTTTTTAAAGTTATTTTTTAGTCGGGGGTTTTTTAAATTTATTTTTTATTTCACGCTTTTTAAACTTAATTTACCTAATAGGTACTACTAGAAAACCTATCATCTCATCATCTTCCTGCCCTTATCCCATGTTACTTGGGGTCGGTGCAAAAGGTTTTTTATTTCTATTCTGTCCTATCAGCCGTCACGCTATCACGAACTCCCTTTTCTTTCATATTGTTCCTCACACAATCCATCCATTTTTTTTTGGCGTTCCTCTCCCTCTCCGTCCATCCACATATGATCTACACTCACCTAAACGGCACTACATCCTACAAGCTTGGAAAGTAGCTTTGCATCTCTCACCAATGTATTCACTCATTTCGGTTTTCTGCTTCATCATCGGACCCTGATCACAATCTATTTATAAGCTATTCATTGCGACCATTTAAATTAATACGAAAACGGAAGGTCTGCTGTAAGTAAGTGAGGAGTTGGGTATCCTGCTCAGGACATGTTTCAGCATCAGGTTAAGGTTGCTGATCTAAATATAATCTGTTCATTGAAACCATTCCAGTGAGTTCAAACGCGATACCTCTACTGTAACTGAGTGAGGAGTTGTGTATTCTGCAGACCTCTGGTTATGCTACAGCATCAGCTCAATATAACCATGTTTTTACAATGTCATGAAGTAACAGAAAACCAAATTTCGCATCGATTAGACCCGTAAAAGCTGGTTAAATGCCATCATCAACTAGAAAAGAGCTGATGGTCTTCAAACAGCTCAACCGATTTAGATGAAACTTGTTTAAGAACCACCGCTAGAAAGCCTGCTTTCAAATAAAAAAAACCGCATCCAAATCGTTTCACCCGTTTAAGAGCTACGGTGCCACAGACAGACATACAGGCAGACACACAGACAGACACACATAGCGGTCAAACTTATAACACCCCTCTTTTTTGGTCGGGGGTTAATTAAAAAGCTGTTAGACCGCGACGGTCAAAGTGGACGTGTGTTCTGTCGGAGTTCTATTTTTGTGCAAAAGCTGGAAGGTCACGATGTCCGACGAGATCAAAATGTTTTATTTTATTTTATTTTATTTTGGGATAAAAAACAGTAGTACAATGCAATGTTATACATACATTGATTTTCTTAAAAAAGTAATTATTATACTACTAACAACATTATCCACTTAGTACTAAATTGTTGTTTATGCTACGGACGGGAGACAAAAGTCGGGAATGGAAGAACTAGAAAGTATATAAAATGTAAGGCTTAGAATAAATAATTCCAGTGGTTTACAAAAATAAAGAATAAACTACAGATTTCCTAAATTTACTTGAGGAGAGGTTAAAAATATCAATGCTCTGAAATCTATTATTATAAGAATCCACAAGTTGGCGCAGATGAGCTCGAAGACCAGCATTAGAGTTACAGACGTGGCTGGTATTGGTAGATAGTAATCGGTAAGGACGAACTTGTCTGCGCACTACCGTTCTCGGAACAACGTAACACAGTTTATTCAACAAATCTGTGCAATCATATTTATTGTGCACAAGACCGTGTAGAAACATTGCTCCAAGAAGCAGTCTTCTGGATGCTAAGGTAAGCAGTTTGTAATTTTTGAGTAAAATGTCATGCGAACTGTAGCTGTGATAGCATCTATAATGCAAAGCTCGTAGGAATTTACGCTGAACAATCTCGATAGAGTCGATATATTTAGAATAATAGGGATTCCATATCATAGTAGCAAACTCCAGACAAGGCCTTACTAGTGACATATATAAGTATCTGTAAGTGGATGGACGTTTGAAATCTCTGCTGTTGCGCATAACAAAACCGTACATTTTAAATGCTTTGTTGATAATATTGTCTACGTGGATATTGAAGTGAAGCTTTGAGTCTAATACCACACCGAGGTCACGCAGTGAGTGTACTCGTTTTAATTGTGTATCGAACAAGTGATAATCATAAATGTGCTGTTTTTTATTTTTCGTAAATGTTATCGAGTTACATTTGGGTATGCTCAATGAGAGTTTATTTTCGGTACAATAACTGGAAAGTCGGTCTAAATCACTTTGGAGTAAAAGACAGTCTTCAATGCTTTTTATAGTTTTGTAGATTTTAAGGTCATCTGCGTATAGTAGAAAGTTAGAATGTTTAAAACAATCGCTAATGTCATTTATGAATAACGTAAACAATAAAGGACCCAAAATTGAGCCCTGTGGGACCCCGGATGTGACAGAAGTTAACTCCGATTGAAATCCGTTAATCACGACTTTTTGAGTACGGTTTGTTACGTAAGAGATGAACCAACGCAGCAGATTTCCGCGAATACCATTGAAGGCGATTTTATGTAAAAGCAACTCATGATCCACCTTGTCGAAAGCTTTCTGAAAGTCCGTATAAACTGCATCAGTTTGTAAGCGATTATCCATGTTTTCGAAAATGTAACCAACAAAAGTGAGTAAATTGGTGTAAGTGGACCTACGTCGAACAAATCCGTGCTGTTGATTAATTATGGACTTGTGTAAAGTAGGATAAATTTCGTTATAAATCAATCTTTCAAAAAGCTTCGACAAGGCGGACAGAATTGAGATAGGACGGTAATTCTCATCGTCATTCTTGGATCCCTTTTTAAAGATAGGGGTCAAATGAGTTTCCAGACATCAGGAAAAACACCTTCATTGATGCATTTATTGAACAATAAATGTAGCGGCTCATATAAATAAACGGCAACGCGTTTGAGAAACGAGGGCGGAAGGCCATCAGGCCCTGAGGCTTTCGAGGAGTCAAGCGATTTTAGCTCATTAAGAACCTTTAAAGGATCGATGTAAATACTACTGATAATGTCACTATTGTCATGAAGGCTAGAAGGCGGTTGCCATTTATGAACATCAAATGTGGATGGCTCATAAACAGATTGAAAATAGGTTGAGAAGAGTTTACAGATATCGAGAGGATCGTTGCTGGAAGTGTTCTTGTATGAAACATTGGATGGAATACCTGAATTGTCTCGTTTACTGGCTACATAACTCCAGAAGTGTTTGGGGGTTTTGTGTACATTGTCTTCAATAGTTATGATATATTTAGAGTAACATTTATAGCATTCTCTGTTGAATCTGCGCCGGAATAGAGAAAATTGCTCATAGTCAGAAATGTTATTGTACACTTTCCATTTTGTCCAAGCGTTGTTTTTGTTTTTGAATAACCTAATCAGAGGACGAGTGAACCAAATTGGAAAGTTAGAGGTTCTGTATGATTTTTGGGGAACATGTTTTTTAATGATACTAAACAAGTTACTATAAAAAGTATTTACAGCTTCTTGTGCTGATAATTTTTCTAGGGAACTATTCCAGTCGATCTCAGATAAGTCCGCTTTTATTTGATCGTAATCGCCCTTAATTAAATTTGACAATCGGGCGGCGTTTCATGTGTGAGTGTTTTAAGTAAGGGGAGGTGACGGCACAGTAAGGAGGATGATGAGGGTCAACGGGTACTAAGTTATCACTTGGTTGGTAAACACGGCAGTATTCGTTGGAGATTAATAAGTCCAATGTCCTGTTGTTAACATTAGTAAAAGTATGGTATTGCGTAGCATTCAATTCGGAAATGAAATTTCCCAGACACCTACCACAAGCAGAATGGGTCTCACTAGGCTGATCGCGTACGTCACCGTTGCAGGACGTCCAATCTATTGTAGGTAAGTTAAAATCACCGATTACGTAAAAACAACGTATCGTTTGATTATTTATAATCGTCGAGAGCATGTCCAAGTATGATGTATAAATGTCCTCTGGTGTGTTAGGTGGTATGTACACTGCGCTGATAAAGTGTCTAGCACGGTCACGACTTGGTAATTCAATAAGAAGAAATTCTATGTGGGTGTGTAAATGGTTACCTATAATATTGGTTATCCGTGATGGTTGTAATGTATGTAAAATGGCAACAAGAACTCCTCCTCCCTCGCGTTTACCAGTGGCCGTGCGATCCCGGTCGCAACGAAAAACATTGTAGCGTTTGTCTACGACCTCACAATCTGCTATGTCTGGTATAAGCCATGTTTCCGTTAATACAATGATATCATATGTATTACTTAAGATATTCATATATATTGTATGAAGTTTGCCACGTATGTCCCTACAATTCTGATAATAAATACACAGTGAGTCAGCCATTGGGGAGGAGATAAGTTTTGATACGAATACTGAGAGAAATTGGGATTTCAAAGATACTTATAGATGCTGCCACTAAGCCTAGTAAGATAACCGAGGGAAATAAAATTGTAGGTGCATTGTTTTAAATTCGCATGAGCTATGAGAGCATAAATAATGATAACTTATGTAGCTGATTACAGTAAAAATACTAAATAAGATAAAAGATATACAAAGTAGAGTAATGTAACTGTATAATATGTTAGATGTTATGATCTGTAGTTTTTTCGTCGGTTGTGACAAACTTGTGAAAATCATTCTTGTTACGTATAGCAAAGATTGTTGAAATGTCAGTCCTGCGCACCAGAATCGTAGAATGCTTAACCCAGCAATGTTTAAATTTGTGCTTGTTAGCCTCAAGGCGACACTCACGAAAGAACAGCTTTTTTTGAACGTTAAGTGTTCGTTTACACAAATTGTATGTGGAGAACCTGTTATGCCAATCTGATCGGATTTCAGTCCCTTGGCCAAGCGAAAGGCGCTCACTATATTGTCACGGATAGGCACAGAGGAGAATCTAACCACAATATTTTTGGGTCTATCTTTATTCAGAGTTTTCTGGGGGACACGATGTACAGAAATAATATCACTTTGTGAAATTGGAAATTTTATTTTATCCCCAATTGACCTAACAAGAGTGACCAGATTCTCCCCTCGCCTCTCCGGGATATTACATACTTCAATGTTACAGGCTCTAGCTTGCTGTTCTAAAGTGTCGATTGTAGCTTCAAGCTCGACGACCAGGTTGTCGGTACGCTCCGCAGAGGTGATGGAACTTTCAAGCGTAGAGATTTTCTTCAAGACATCTTCACATTGGTTGGAGGTAAACTGAAGCGAACCCTCCAACAAGTCGATGCGTTGAGTCAGGTCATTGTTCTTGCCATCCAAGGCTATCATCTGCTGCTTAAAAGTTTCCTGTTCAGCACGCAGAACGTTGATGTCATTGCGAATTTCTGAAGTGTGCGTGGTGAGAAGTTCTAAATCGCTCTTCATGCCAGCGATGTTAGAGTTGATAGCGGACAGGCTGGAGTCAACGTCGTTACGGAATGACTTCAGGGTTGATCTTAGCTTTCTGAGCTAAGATCAACCCTGAAGTCATTCCGTGTGCGAGTGCGTTCAAATGATCGGTAAACACGCATTCAGGTTGCTTACGTTTCCTGCAAGTAACTCCGGGATCGGACTCAGACGTTGTCCTTAAATGGGGGCTTAAAAGCAGGAGAAAAAATAAAACAGCAGAAAACAATAGCAAAAATCTTCCAGCTTCGAAGTATCGCTTAATTATCGCTAAGTGTCGTAGTACCGGGCGACCGAGGACACGTCACAGTGCTGCTCACAGTGTTTCTTTAATTAGTAAGAGAAAAAGTTTTCTTTATGATTTGCGAGACATTTGGTTGAGAGTGACATTTAGTTTTCAGTAAAAAGAGCGTGCGACGTGTTATCACTGCTTAAGATTACTGAATTCCGCCGTCCGTTCGACCCTCCGTCCGTCTGTCTGGCAGCAGGCTGTATCTCAAGAACCGTAATTGGAATTTTCACAGAGTGTTCATTTCTATTGCCGCTAAGACAACAAATAATAAAAATAAAATTAAATTAAAAATGTATGGTGCTTTTTTTTATTTGTGATGGTTTTGCTCTTGACTCTATTCTAGGTCAGAGATGACAAAGACAAATGAATGAGGCTTTTACAAGAAACGTGTTTCTTTTTTCGGTTTAAGGTACGGAACTCTTATGCTGCCTCCACACGCTTGGCAAACAGCGAACACCAAACAACAAACACGAACGTGTGGATAGGTGTTTGCTGTTTGCGTATGTGTTCGGGAAGTGTTTGGCAGTGATCGGCATCGATGTCGGTTTTTGTGCACAAATCAAAGGGTGTTCGTCAAACGTATTTGCGATGTATCCACACGCTTGTTCAGTTCTATTCTGCCGTCATAAGAAAAAGGACGTATCTACATAAAACGAAGTAACCGATTTAAGACTTTTATAAAATAACTTAAGGTCGGAAATCGATTACGTTGTTTTGTATAGATACGTAATTTTTTTTTACTGCGGGAGTACTATTAACCCGAAAGTAATCCGGAATATACTTGCATGTTCGCCAAGCATGTGGATGCCGTGTTTGTGTTGGGTGTTTGTGGTCAGTATTCGGGACGTGTTCGGTGTTTGTCCTGTTTGTGGCAAACACCAAGCGTGTGGAGGCAGCATTAGTGTCGTCCGACTTGCACTTAGCTGTTTTTTAAATACCCACTATCAAAACGAATCTAACTTGAGGGGTGTCCCCCTCAAGCTAAATCCATCAAGCCGTGTAGGCTACAGAGCATGCTAAAGAAATAAATATACATACACTTAGATACACTCGATAACTCTATTTCTGGCGCAGTATGCTAAAAAGACTCGTATTCGAATCAGGATTTTCAAATTAAAGAAGCTAAGTGTGAAATTATTTTGTCTGTGGTTATTTTTAAAATAATGGCAGAATTGTAGGCTTTTTGACATTAATTCTCATTAATTGGCAGATCGTCGTCGCGCTGCAGCTGTTTGTTGAGCGACTGAGTTTGCAGTGGCGAAGTGTTTTGAAATAAACTGACTGGTTGCTTTGTTTTCTCGTGATACAGTGTATTTTCAATGATTATATTCAGAAGAAAGTGCTGTTCCTGAAGTGATTTTCTGTTTTTGTGAGTTTTTTTTTACGAAGCAAAGAGAACCATCATGGATTTCAAAACAGTCGTTTTCAACGCTGCACGAGATGGAAATCTTACGCGACTGAAAGTAAGTATTTTATAATTATATTTATTTAATTGGATATTTATCTAGTCTAAAGACAAGTGTAATGTGAAACTCTTAGGTGGTATAATCAAGCTGACGGTGTTCGTTTTTTGACCTAACTGTAGAATTAACAGTAACTTATTCTGATCCACGTTTATAATTTCCAATTGGTTGCAACGTGATTCCGGATGGCATCACAGGACAATCGTGTCATTTGCGACTCCTTCCTATTGACGTGATATTCCTAATTTAATCTAATCGTGGTTACGCATGAGAATAAAAAATATCTACGTAATAGGTGTTGTCGTAACGTAAAACGATGTTTTCAAGGCACTATTTTGGGAATGCTCATTTGGTGCGATTAAAATCTGAATACCCTTATTTGACATTGACAATACTGAAACTATTATCTCGATATCCTCATTTAGCAATAAATTAATAAGCAAACACAATACAGAGTTGGGTCATTTTAATGTTATCCATTTGTTTATGAAAGAAATATTTGTAATTGTTGCCTGTACAGTTTGTGTAATTTGCTAAACATACACATAATTTTCAGTTCTGTTAACTATTTGTGAGATGCTAGTAAACGTAATGTTCTCATATTTATAACACTGCTGAAAGACATATGTCTTAAAACTATGTTTTGTCTTCTTAAAACTTAACTTGTAGCTAAACTGACCACCATAGAGTGCACTAATCAAAGAATATTTCACTATTTTAAGTCATTCCTCTCTCATAAGAGAAATATTATTGATGTGGATCAATGTTTTCTATAATGCTCAATTTTGTAAACATATGCTTACTAAACCGTTTGTCTGGTGGTAAGATGGGCAAACCACGTTGTTGCCATTGTGGGTAGAACCTGCAAGAGGTTGGTACAGGAACATGGAGATTGGCACAAGAGGCCTATGCTCAGTAGTTTCTTTTTACTATTTATGGACACGCGTTTGACCACTATCTCACCTGATGGTAAGCGATGACCTGATGGTAGTGGGTGAAGTAGGGCTGTGGATAATGATAATGCTTACTATACAAATTATACTAAGCACATTCTTGTCCCAATTAATACTAGCCTTGTCGGTACTGAAAAAAATCATAAACCTGAAAGAATTCCCTAATGTCTCTATCACCAGTTATCTTATGATCCAAACAACTGCATTATAAGTAACTTACTTCGAAAAGTAGTACTAGCAGCATCATACCACTGCACTGATACCCACTTTCCAGCAATGTGTTGCTCTTAGGAACTGGCAGCTTGCCATTGCAGTTTCCAGTCTCCATACTTGTGGAAATAGAAAGTACCCATTTTAATGATAGTCACTTAGTTGTTGGTATAATTTTAATGATAGTCACTTAGTTGTTGGTATAATATAAAACCAAAGTAACCATTCTCAGTCCATATTTCTTTGATTTGATGTTGGATAGTTCCGTACCAGTTCTTGGCAATATCTTCTAATTTTACTTACCTCATTATAAAACTAGTTAGTAGATTTCATAATATTACCTTACTGTCAGTGTTCCCTTTCCAATGCTCCACTTTTGTGTGTCCTGTATCAATCTTTGCGTTGCTGAAGAAGTAGCTTTACCCACGTTTCTACACCACCTTACACGCTACTTGTTCCGTGTTACCTTATTTAACCCTAGCTGCACCCTGGCAGTTTAAACCAACTGTGTTTTTACTTACTGTTCTTTGAGACGTTTTCCTTTTTCCTTAGTTCCTAACTATTGTAGTGTAATGTTAAATTGCCTATAACCTTCCTAAAGAATTGGGCTACCCAATGCACAAATAATTTTTAAAATCTAACTAAAAGTAGAAAAAGAAAATAGAACATTAGAAACACTCTTCACCTTTATTTTATTAATTTTGTATAGATTTACAGTTTTGTAATTCAAATTTATAGTTCTAAAACATGCACACAGTCACACACTGGTTATCTGATGTTGTACCTAGGTATAAGATACTCATATATTTTGTTGTTTCTCTACAAGAGAATAATAATTATAATATTCTTTGGAGAAAGATTCTTAAAACTGAAAAACAAAAATTGTTTAAAACAATATGTACTTACCCACCTAGTAAAAATATTTTGGTTTATAATGTCATTGGCATAATTATCAAATGTCAGAACTCAACTTAATAGTTATCATATTACTGTCAATAAAATATAACATTTAAATGTTGTTTGTGTTAAATTGAATAATACATTTATTGCTTCTTGTAGATAGTTTTCTGATAAAAGGAATTTATGAACACTTTTACAACTTATTTGCATACAAACTTTGACCTTTCTGGGATGCAGTTACTATTCTGGTGGTACTATTCTTATCATCAAAAAAACATGTATGTATAATTATTATTAGTTAGAACATTTGTACACTGACAGCCCTAACTCTATCTCCTTTCGTTTAGTCCATCCAAAGGTTGTCTGTAAGAGATTGCCCTGTGCGATAAGACAGCCCATTGTACACTTGTTTTATAGAATTTTTACTCTGTTTTAAAAATGAGGTGTACAATAAAGTATATAATAAGTAAATAAATAAAAACATGTTGCTGTCTTTAATGATTTAGGGTGTGCAGTATCTTTCAGTCAGACACATAATCAATCAATCAATCAAGCCTTTGTTTCCCGAAACTCCTTGTTTTATACATAATACTGCTTCTACATAAAACTTTTCTTTTCTTTTATGTATTTTTTATTTATAATAGTATGTGTGTGTGTGTATGTGTGTGTGCCTCCTGGCAAAGGCTTCCTCCAACAATTTCCACTGTTTTCTATCCTTTGCAACTCTTCTCCAGTTACAACCCAATGTTAATATAAGTTTGTCCTCCCATCTTTTGCGTTTGCATCAGACACATAATAGGACAATAAAAATATACAGTTCTTTGTGTACTTTCTCATACATAAATAAACAAGCTAGCATACTTTTTATACATAGTGTAAAAATCACATGAGAAAAGATAAGTATGGGTCAACTTATCTGCTAAAAATTGTAAAAACAAGTAATAAAACTTGAGTTATGCACAGTCAAGCAATGCTCACTCTCGGTTTTCCCCTATGAGCTAGAATAATTAGATACCTAACTATTTTATCTCAAGTTTCCCTATATAATAACTGCAAGGCAATCTCTTCTATTGTCTCCTATGTTATCTCACAATGTCATCCCACAATAAATGGTCTGTACAATACATATTTAAACAATATTTTTATTGTTATTAAATAGGTACCTACCTAGCATTTCCCTTGTGGCTTCACCTGTGGCCAAAGGAACCAAGCTTTTTTTCAGGGTTGAAAAGTAATAATAAGGAATTTTCGTATGTTTGTTTGTCTCTGAAAAGTAAGGTAAGAAAGATATTTTGCCTTTCTCGTAATATATTGTTAATTTATAATTATTATAATACTCAAGATTCGTAAACCATATTATCATATTGTTGTTTTTCTCCCATTGATGTCAATACAAAATAACTGCAAAATATACCTTTTTCTTTATGTTTCCTCTGCATGTACCACTATAAACGCTGTATCATTGAATTTTATTACAGTGATGCTGTACAAGTGTTCTTTAGAATATTGAAACCAATTATTTGTTCGTAACCTCACAGACTTCCCAAGTCTTGGTCGTTAGCTCGCATTCGATTGCCTATGGAATTCGGACAAACGACTAAGTGTAAATGAACGAAGTCGAGTACGCCCGTATTCGAACAGCTTTCGTTTTGGTTACCCGAAGTCGTTTTCCAGTAACCGAACGTGAGTAAAACAATGTAATGAATGCATCGGGTGCCCGAATTCGAGTAACGTCTTTCGTTCACCCGAATACGGGCTAACGACCAAGTGTTATTGCACCCTAACGCGATCGAAAATGTTAAAAAACTCGCATCACGGCCACTGCTGTATGAACGTAAACGAAGCAAAAGGAGTAGCAGTTGCTGTTCCGTAGTTTTGCCTATTATGGGAAAAGGGTCCGTTTTATTTTGCTGACAGCGTAAAACATGTAAATAATACTGTTGATTAGTCAAAATGACAGGTCATTGATTGTGAGAATGTGATTTGAATTAATTGTGTTACGCAGTTATGTACCAGTGTCCAGTTCTACAACATTAACCTTTTCAATTTTGGCAGATTTTGTGTTACAGACAAGTCTTGAGTTATCTTACTACCAAGGGTTTTTCTTTCATCTTTGCGCGGTTCCAGTCTACTCCAAAATATGTATGAAATCTTAGTATGTACCTATCTCAAAACTAATGATCTTTCAGACAGCGAATGCTGGCAATCACTTCATTCTTATTTAAGTCATGGAATCATTTATTATCCCGTAATGAGTCGGTGTCAGTCACAACTTCCTATATTATCTAAATGACGACGAGGAAGTGAAACCGCTTCCTTTGTGCAACGAAAGTAAAGGAGACTTTCCACTCTGCACACTGCACCTCGCGAGCCATGCCGTTGATTGCATGAACAGTTTTGTTTCATTTTATTTGGGATTCTTATAGGTAGGACAAAAATTGAAGTTGTAGTTTTAGATGAACTGTAACTATTTTTAATTTCAGCGTCGTAGAGGTTTTTTTAAAGGCTTTCGTAGCATAATGGTAACACACTAATATGCTGCTCAATCGGAGAAGATGCGAAGCCTTATGGACGACGTCTTACTGTTTATCAAGGGGAGCCTATAGTAGCGTGCTAGATTTTAATTTTTCTAGTAAGTTGAATGAGGATATTTGAAGAACTTTCTTGTTGGTGTAGGCAGTCAATAATTATACTCATATTTGCTTCGTCCACAAGAAGCCAAGTCAGCTCGCTCGTTCGACATTTAAATGTTGTCAAGGCGGACTCAATAAACATTTGGACATGATTGTTATGTTGTACGTAAGCAATGCTGAATATGTAACTAACGTCGCAACATTGCCCATACAAGGAGATTTGTATTTAAATGCTAGTTCATAAAAAATGTTGCGTCTTTGACTTTGTCCACTTTGACTAGAACCATTGTGAAATATATCAATGCTACGTTTTATTAAAACATGAGCACAGCGTCGTCGTCTGCGACTTCGTAATTGCCTTGAACCAGCCGCGCGATATGCTTATCTACATAACTATGTGCGCTGATTATTCCACTGTCTGATGGACAATAATAATTCTCTGTAGGGAAAGTAGGTGGCAGAGCGTTGACCCCATTCGAGTTGTGTTTACACACAGGCACCACTGTGGGCGTATGAACTCAGAATTCATGATCGAACCAAGAAAATTCAGTGTTAGAATATTCCAAAAGTGAATGGCGCAAGAGAAATCACAGATTTGTTTGCTCCCAAGTTTCTATTTTCGGATGATTGAGTAGCTTGAAGCGATGTTAGTTTTTTAGCGGATTGCACGAAGGAGCTCAGTCAGAGCTCTATAAAATGTGTATGTAAACTTTCGTTACTGGTGTGTTTTTGTGCACTGATTTATATGTATTAGGAAAACGTGGCGTGGCCATAGAGTAGTATCGGTTGATGTGTTAGACATGAACTACTCGCGGATTTTGGTTTCGTCTAGTGCCAAGCCTCAATCAGCGTAGTAGCACACGATGATGACTGATGGTCTATTAATATTCGTTCTTACCCCGCTACGGATGTAAATGTGTTGATATATTTATCGCTTAAAAATTGTATAGCTCAAAGGCCGAGAACAGAATTGACTTCTAATTAAGAGAGATAATATTGCGCAGATTTGAATTAGTCATTTAGACGACCTCATTAGTGAAAAGCAATTTCGGTAATGGAGGCACAAAAGTTAATCTTGCTTCCCTCGTTTTGAAATCATCTAACACAATTTTCTGGCAAAATTTTCATTAAAGAAGTAATTTGACGGTTAATTGTGTGTTTAATATCCTTGTACTTAATATTCGCAACGGGAGCATTGGTTAAGTGGGCTGGGAGTCTCTTGTGTGTCAATATTTACTACTACGAATTCGTGGACAGTTTCGCTAAGATTCATCCAAATACACTTGCAGAATAAAACATTTCTCCACCATCGCATCTGGCGGTTCCATACCAACTGTATTCCCACCACGTGTTCCCTTTACGAGATTTAAAATAAGTATCGCGAACGGATTTAGAGCGTTGCTTACTCATCCCGCATGCGCGAATGCAACTTGCAAACGTCTTGGTTTCACAGAGCGACGCGGTAAAATTAAACCACAGTTATGGAGCAATGGTCCAATTGAAACGGCCAAGCGATTAATGGCCCGAGTTATGGAGACCAATTAATCTTGATGAGTTTGGCTCAAGTTCTGAACAATGGGAAAGTTTCTATTCTTTTACGAATTCTATTTTGCGGTTAAAAGGATAATTAAATAAGTTTAGGTTGTTCTTGGAGACTTTTTTCGAACCTCCTTATATTCTCAGAACTAATACGTAGGGAAATGAACGATTCGCTTTAATAAATTCTTTTAGTGACGCATTGTCTTCAAATTACATAGAAAAATATATCATGTCTGTTGCGGACAAAGTGGGTACCTACTGGCTGACATGTTCTCGACATGTCTGTTTTTTAATCGGTCTACGTTTCAGTAATACATTTGAGCGTCATCTGACGAGGTCATTACTTTTGTGCCATCCTAAACATAATTTTATTTGAGGAAATGTGGACAATGACAAAATTCCGCAATAATGATTCAGACTCCTCGGTTCCGGGATATGCGACGTGGTTTTATTTTATTCATGTAAAATATAAACGTGTTAGGCATAAAATTAGACCATACGCATATTCACAGCTTTTCCTCTATTTCGTTTTGTCGCCGGTCATTGCCGGCTCTTTGTCTGCTGTGACTCACTCGGTCACTCGTACTTCGCACTCAACCTCCTCCTCACCACGGAAGATGGAATGAGGAAGGACAAAGTTTTTGTTGCCCCACAATATGTTCCTAATAGGCCTTTGTTGATTTCAAACATTGAGCATGGTTTTTTTTTGCGCGCTTTATTTGGCCCACTGCCAAAACAATGCATAAAGACATGGACAGTTCCAAACAATTCCGTTTCAAATCTGTTTATTAGGTTAAATACTGCGCGGGCTATTTATTTACGAGTATGTTGATTATAATTCGTTCTGTAAACGTTTTCAATATGTGTTGACGTTTTTCTTTTCGCGACACGCAGTGCTCGTATTCGAGAAAATACGACGGAAACGCACGCTTCATTATCATTGGTGTTTGCTGCATTGTATTCATCACTTTCTTTTGAACCTAACGAGGATTTTCCATCCATCCATCTCCCCTCTTGTGCAGTACTTCTAAAAACTCTTACGGTAGGTTTCAGTAAGGGTCAAGTGATCCTAACGATTTCTTGCAGTGGCTGCATAATGTGCTTCTGTATCCATATTTTCTGTTTGTCACTCAGAAACTGCTATACTGCACATTGTATTACATGAAGCCATTGTCAGAAAGCTTTCTTGGCCAACGAGAACGTGACTCACAAATGTTTAAAAAAAACTGTCTGTAGCTGTACCACCTTCAAGAAAATCTCATCCACTTCCTCAAGTTTTAAAAACGTCGCAATAAGTTTCTTTGAATAGTTTTGTTTACAGCTTTCCGCTTTATGTTAGTGTTTGGGTAATTGGAATTTTAAATTTACTATATGCTTAGAATTTCAAATGATGTTTTGATGCGCTTTGGATAGGAGTGGCCAATATTAGGTCAGGTTGTCTAATCTAAATGATCTAACGCAATATGTACATTCAATTGTTATGGAACAAAGAATCACGAATAGCGAGATCATTTTGTATGTGGTTCTATTAAAATTCCGTTACAAAACCATACCGTTAGTTTTATTCTATGTTGGGAGCGGTATTACTGCTTCGTGTTGCAATTTCGCTCTGGGCTGAATTCCGTTATTAATTATGTACTTACATTTGTATCGAATATAATAAAATACGGGTACAATTTCGTTGTAAATTGTCTAGTGATTTGTGTGTTGTTTATCATAAAAGTTTGGCACACTGTCTCCATAGCGCCTGTAGTTTGTTTAATGAAAGTTGCCAAGTATGATGAAAATTCACATTATTTGTTTGTTGCACGATGTTCGTTTAGAACCATTTTCCTTCAGGCGACGTTTTGTTACTGGCTGGCACAGTAATTTAAATCAGTGTATAAAATTAATCCATTTGTATTCTTGTCTGCATAAATCTCAGTCGACTGAAATGGCAACACAATTAGTAATCTTCGCGTCGCCGATGCCATTTTTATATTTTTCTGCAATAAGAGTTAGATAACATTCATTTAGTTCGGAGATTACGGAAATCTAATTGGCCGAAGGAGAATTAGGGGATTGCGATTGACGGTGAACTATCGGTAGTTCCGTAAATGAATGTTATCTAACACTAATTGCAGAAAAATATAAAAATATTATCGGCGACGCGAAGATTGATTGAGCCAACTCACTCTTGTTGGCTGATTTGATGAGCAGTGAGCCAGCAAAAAATGATGTTTGTGTTAGAAAGATAACTTCAGGGTAATGACTGTGTCAGTAATGTCAGAGGTCAACTAAACTGAACTGATACGGTTGATTACGGACCGAAAGTTCGGGAAATTGAAATGTTTGAAGATTCATTGATTTGTTATGTTTTGTAGGAATAGTTACCACATACCCTATTATGCGTTGTTTATGTAGTTCTATTGGTTGATTTGAAACGCAAAAAGAACAGAATATTTAAAAGTTATAAATAAAACAATTTACTTACGCATTGTCCTATGTTTTACATGCATTAGGCTGACTGTTGCGTAACAAATCGATTCAGCAATTGACACATATACGGATGTAAGTGACGGTAATTTATGTTAATCTGACCGTTGTTGTAATTCTATTTACACATAATGCTTCTACCTAAAGAATTTCATTCTTCTTATTGGAAAGAATTAAAGCTAAGCGCTTTTTGTGTGCACAGGTGTGAGGAAAATGGGTCGATGTGCTTGTGTATAGCACTCTAGCAGGATTTATGGCCCGTACGTTGTGGCTGGCTACACGTGGCTTCAAGTGCTTGCCTAGCTCTTACATAGTGATACATCATAACGTGACAAGATAAAGAGTAACATGAGCCACGCTTTGCACTTGCACCTTTTATAGAATGAACTACTATTTGCGGAGTTGCTTACGAATTAGATTAAAGACTTCGTGCTCGCGATAAGACAGAAAAGGAATTATTTCTTCACTTTGAAGTTCAGCAGTTTCTTCATTATTTACAGCATGATTTCGCTCGTTCAGCAGTTCAGCTCAGCAAAAGGGCAAGCGAGCAACGCGAAAACATCTCATTTCTTGTAAAAACCTTGTGCTCTTACGCCAAGGAGTACTTTTTTCATATATGTATTTCGAGTGCTACGAAGAAATATGCCGTATGGTGTCGGCCGGTGCCGTATGGTGCCGTAAAAGAATAATACCATCCCATCACTTCCCGTGGGTGTCGTAAGAGGCGACTAAGGGACTCGCCAGAGAATGGGCAGCAGCGTTTTCTGAAAAACGCAACACCAAACACTGCGATCGCCAACCCGCCTGCCAGAAATCAGATCCTGAATATTTTACCGGTAGGACCTTTCGACATCCTCGTTGTCATCACTGCATCAGTTAGCCTGTAAACTCCCTGTATTTTTCAGTTGCGAACGTTAATGAGGTGCTGTTGGGTCTGGTACACACAGACAGCTAAACGATCGGGCGTATCGCCATAATCACTAAGCTTGACAGCTGGGTGGTAATCGCATATCGCGTACTTGATATTAGCACAATGAGGTCTGTGTGTCTCTTTCTGATATAATTCTAGTAAACAAGAAAATGACTTACGAATTTATTGAATGGGAAAGATTTGTAGCTACCAGGGCTTCATAGACCACAAGATTCAAAATTTAAGAGAAATTGGTTTGATTTGTTCAACATACTGCGTGTCAAATAAGATGGATATAATTCATATGGGTAGAGGACACTTCAACAAACAAAAAATGTTGGGAACATGGTGACCTAAAGTGTCACGTTGCCGAGATATTTTGAGGTAAAGTCAACATGTGACATCGTGATTATCATTAAAATTACTTAATTATGTGATTATATGCATTAGATTAAGTTTAAATAATAGTTCCCAGCATTATTTAATCATTTTTTGGAAGATAGTAAAAATAAATACACGGGAAATTCGCAAAATAAGTGTTTAATTTATATAAATGGTTAAATCAAGCCTAGAAATATTATTAGAATATAATCTACTGCATAGAAACGCGTGATACGTTCATTTTTAATGATTTTCATTGTTTTCATATGGTGACTTTACCTTCAAATATCTCGGCAACGTGACTTTAGGGCACCATGTTGATAACATTTTTTGTTGGTTTAAATGTCCTCTACCCGTACATGCATGGTACATCGTGCGCCGCGATTTTGAAAAAATATCAAAATGGCGACGGTGGGGCTATGCCAGCTCCCAAACAAAAAAAGTTCGAACCCCTTAAACGATTGTAATGTGAGTCAAATGATGCGCTGTAGTTGGTGTTTTCCTGTTTACAAACTGAGTAAATATTGAGATCGTTGACTTAATAATAGCCTGTTGCCTGTTTTAATGTAGGATAATTATAGTTTCTGTTGCCTTAACAGGATCTCTTTAATGCAGAGTACACTTTTAACAAAATGTATACTCTACGCCGGAATATTTTTTTCTGAAGGTCGGTGGTAAATTGATAACGATTACGTGTTGATTAGATAGGAATTTGATAGTAGTTTAGATATTTTATGCAGTTTTGGTAGTGAAGTTTAGATATGGCTACTAAACATAGATTGTAAAAAAATAATATTCCTTTTTTGGGCAGTCGTATAAAAACTAAACGAAAACAGTTAATATTATTATAGTATAAAGTTCTCAAAAATATTGGGACATACCTACAGCAGATTACGCAATCATGCTACTATGTTATTCAATATTAGCAGAAGATAAAACAAAAAAAGTTAAGAAGTGTGCTCATATTTTTAGGTGTAGCAAAACTTGATCGATTGCGTCTTACTTATTGCGGTAACCGTGTCGAAAATGTAAAGCAATGTTATATTTTGTAAGAGTGTTTAAGATTTCTTATATAATTTAATGACGTCTGTACAGCAGACTTCGCCAATTATTTTCATTCGTACCTACTTACCTTTTTTCCTAACATTATATTCATGATTCATAATTATTTCGCCAAGCTTTGTTTACGTCAAATTCCGCGAAGCTGTAATTTGGATGTAGGCATGAATCATCATTCATACGTCGCATACGACGGACTGGAACATTCAAGACCTTTTCACAAACATGTTTTTGCTACCAATAAAAAAAAATGAAAACCTACGTCGCAGAAAATACCTACTTGAATGTCCATTCAGAATTTAAATTAAATTGCATACTTAAAGAAGGTATGCAATTTTACTACTTAGGGTCCGGTCAAGTACTACGTGAGCAGAATTTTAGGCATTTTTAACCAACCCCCCCCCCACCCCTTGTCAGCAATAGTGATCAAAGCTCTTAACCCTCCCTCTTATGCCTGCGTAAGCATTGGTAAAGTTTTTACTCGGGACCTATTTCCCCCAGAGTAAAAACAACTAGCTAGCCATAATTATGTCAAATTAAAATCTTCTAAGATTTGCAAACAAAAAAGGAAGTAAATATTACTGACGTAATCACCATTTAAACCCCCCATCCCCCATGTCATCAAAAATAAGCATAGTAAAGACTCCCCCCATTGGTGCTTACGTAATACTGAACGGCCCCTTACCTAATTAAAAGTTTTAACAGTAAATCAATACTTTGTCATCAACGATTTATACAACTTTCCAGTCGTTTTATCACGTCAATGCATACAGTGATAAAATGGCAAACACTGATAGATAACCCTGTGACTGGCCAATAACAGCTTTCGCGATACACCACGTCACTAACATTTTCTAAGATACGATGTTAAAGCAAAAGCGGTCTCCGTTCTTCTTTATCGAAGTCCTGTTCGATCTAATCATTACAGCAAGGGATAATGGCCATTCGCAAAAAATTGCCAGCCTCGCGGCCAGATGTTATCTGTTCGAAACTTTGCGCAAGGTCGGAAGAAGGACATATGGCTTACTGAAAACAGGACTGGAAGAGACGAACAGAAAGGGACCGGCTATCGACAGAAAATCAATTCGAAATAAAAAAATATTGTACGCTTTATGAATTTATGTTACAATTTGTATAAAGCCTGAAGGAGAACTGAATGACAACAAACAAAATAATATCTTCTTCAAACAAAATATTTGTTGAACGAACAACATCGTGATTATTTTTATTGGCACGGTCTGAAAATTACTTTCAAAATTATCTAGGTATGCTGTAAGTCTTGCTGAGGTTTATTATTTCTAACTATGTAACTTGATGGACCCAGCATTCGTTTTAAATTAACGAGAATGTAGCAAATTAATGCTATTCTCCAAATATGAATTGTATTAGTAGATTACATTAAAACATCGTGATAGGTATCCATGTAAATGTCATTAATTGTACAGATAACAAATGTTGTTGTAAATATTATGCTCGAGGCTCGCCTCTGATAACTAAGAGAGAAAGAGACAGCAAGGTGAACACTGCTTGAAGATACAGGATTCTGATAGACCATAATAGGGAATATGCACGAAAAAAATATCTATTATCTATACAGTTTATCCAAAAATATACACAAATATAATACTAACAGTGAAAATAGAGTCAAAATTGCTCGAAAAACAAACGAGATATAATTATTTTAAACAAATATATCTGTCCCTCTCGCGAAAACGCTGTTTTCTATGGCAGCTGTATAGGCGCCAAGAACGTTGACGTCACAATTCATGTCGGACTTCTCTTTCTAATTGTAAACTTTGAAGCTTTATAACTTCATCGCTGATGAAGGTATTTAAAAAATAATTTTATAATTGTTTATTAGAGCTAATAAGTATTTCATTTTGCAAATAAAAAAATCGCATGCATATTCCCTCTAGTAAATGCCATCTTTAAAATGAACCTGGCAAGAACATAGCCTTTATGGTATACCACAAAGAGCGTGTTATGGCTTGGTGGCGTTTAATGGTAATGTAATTACAGTACCGACCTTTAAATGCTACTTGTTCAATTGAATGCAGTGCCCTATGTTTGACTTTGTCGTGGACCCATAAAAAAGCTTCATTAGAAAATTAATAATGCCGATAAATACGTTTTAAAATTAAAGATACTCTCCGACACTTTGTTTGGATTTTGATTACCTTATGTAATTCATTTTCGGGTTTTGAAATACCAGAGTGATAAAGATACCTAGGTACTTATACTGGGTAATTCATTATTTTGTTTACATCTGAGTACATATCTTGTAAGGCAGAATTATTTATGTCGTCATTAAATCTATACTAATATATAAAGCTGAAGAGTTTGTTTCGTTTGTTTGTTTGCTTGAACGCGCTAATCTCAGGAACTACTGGTCCGATTTGAAAAATTCTTTCAGTGTTAGATAGCCCATTTGTCGAGGAAGACTATAGGCTATACGGGAATGGGAAATTCCTACGGGAACGGGAAAAACGGGATATGCGCGTACGAAGTCGCGGGCAAAAGCTAGTGTAAGATACAAGCACTCACAGGTAAACAGCACAATTTCCACTCCTAGATGACTGGCGCTAAATGTATAAAAGAAAAGTCTCTCATCTTACCTTTCTTACAAGAATAAACTGAGTCTTCGAGACAATGGAAAAGGTCAAACGTGTTTTCAATGCCAAGGACTCGTATCGATCGATATAAAATTGTATATAACCGCCTATGTGCTACCTCATGGAATATCGCGTGACGTGCCGACGACGCAAATATTTTTTCAGAAAGAATTTCAGGCTCAAGATTATTTCAGACCATGTTTTTTCTGACGTATTACTGAACAAAACACGAAACATATTTTACGTTATACTGCCTACCTGCTTTGTACTTGACCTTGTTAGAGAGAAACCATAAAGTTTATGAGATCAATTACTAAGAAATAATAAAAACTAGGAAGAGTGAACATAAAAATATCTTGACAGTAATGTTCAGCATTGTTTCCATAACAGGGAAGTAAAACCCTGAGTGATGAGTGCCTTGTGCTGGGCCACTATTCATCACAACTAGACCGTAATGTGCAGCGCTGAAAATGGGGCAAGACGCGCATTATGATGTACCTACGAACTTGGAGGCTGCATACAAGCCAAACTTTTTGCTACCTTTTGACCTGATTTCCACAAATATTTCTTTCTAATTTACACTTTACCTACAACGGCTACAACACTCCACCTAAAAATTTGATTAATTTCCGCTAGAGGAAATCGAACATTTAATCTTTTCACCTCTAGAGGCGTCCTCAAATTTTAATATTTTACTTTATTATCGTTCATCCAATATGTTCAGAATTTTCGTCTAAAACTGTACGTCGCGCGTCGACGCGTCGATACCGTCTCCAGCGACCTCTAACTCCACTTCAAATATACATTTGCCGCGAATTGCACGAACAGGAGGGTGGGTGGAAAGGTCGTCTGAAATTGAGCGAAACTTACCAAATTGGGTTACCTCTGAACTTGACTAAGTATACTTGAGCCTAGTGTAGTATTATTAAAAATGATTCCTCTATTCAATTACCTTGTTTATAAGCAACGAAACAGCAGGATGCTAAACCGGTTTCTCTACAGCAGTTTTTTTCGTGCCAAAGTGTTGAATATTTTATGTGCCAATCTAAGTATCTATTTGATATTTAGTGTCATCTGGTCAATAGAACCACGCCGGTGACCTTGGAAATATTGGTTGGTGACAAGAATCTGCGAATACGTGGCGCCACAAGACTTCGTTCTCATCGGATGACTGTTACTGTGCAATTTTTTATTTAATTGTGCAACATCTGGTTATTGATTAATATGCAAAAAAAGTTTATTTGATCAAGATTGCAGATTGACCGAAAAAAGAGTTCTTGTTTGTAAAATTGTATCCACAGGAATGAATGGTAATAGGATATGCATTCGGGATAGTCTTATCTGCTCAGCCATATTTTTGATAAGACACCAGTTTCTTTTTAAATCACGATAATGCTTAATTTTAATGAATCTACAATATGTGCTTATGTGTTTTTTTCGTTGAAGTTTAATTTGTGTATTCATCTTGTTGCAGGTAAGTTGAGTCCCGCTATGTCGTTTGCGTTTCATCAGGTATAGTATACAATGTAGCACCTACCCTGGAATTGTAATAATAATTTGCTTTGGCAAGTATAATATTTAATACATTGTTTTTAGTAAACAGGCAGCTGCCTGTTTATCAAAATTGCGAATTTTGTTTTCATTACATTGATAATGTCAAATAATAGTTACTTGTCGTGTTTGATAAATTTAATTAACCAAAACAACACGCGACAGATTACTGTCATATTTGGATTTAAAATATAGGGCAGTTGATAAAATGCATGTTGTTTACCATGTAGTGAAGTTTCAAGCGGATGCACATAATAGTGTTCGGTACATATGTAACCATCGAGGGTCAATGATCCTATTTACGTTATACCTACACCAACTAGTACAAGTAAGCTTAGGTAATGACAGGTTTCTAATCCATCACCAATGCTCCGTAAATTCTAACTAACCTGTCTTGTGTAGCAATCAAAATTGCTGGGGAGTTTGTTGGCCACTTCTTCTCCATAGCTAAAACACTAGGAAGTTGTGACAGGCGGACTGTCTTATGTAAAACTTCACGTTCAAAAAGTGCTGGCTTTCAGCCTAATTTGAATAAACGATTTTTGATTTTTTTTAATTTTTGAAGGCGGTACTAAATTAGAACTGGGTTTGCAATTTTTTAAGATGAACAAAGTTCGAGAACAAATAGATAACATAACTCTGCAAAACATAAAATTAGACTTTGTAATTTGTTGGTGACCTAACTTGAAATATCAAAATACAAAAAAAAACTTAATAATAAAGTCAAAAGAACAATCTGAGTCATCTCCTCAGAAACTACTGACATTAGATATTTTTGTTCTATTCTTATACCAACTCAAACAAAAAGTAGAGGAGAGCAATAAAACATGAGGAGCACAGTGCAATGCACAGCACAGTGGGAAATAAACCGGCTCGGTCACGGAGGTCAGCGAGCTATGTGTGGGCCGCGGAAGCACCTGCGAGCGCGTGCCATGACCGAAATGGGAGGCTCCACTTCACGATATGGCCACGATGTCGAACGATATCGTTCGGCGACCTTCTCGGAATGGGATAAATAAAATCAATAACCAACAGAGCTTGCAGATCGAGTTACACATAACAAGCGAGCGTGACGTAGTCTCTCTAGTCGTTTCTATTTTATTGTTGTATCATTTTATCTCTTAAAAGGAAAAATACCGAACACATATTGAAATTATCCTCCCACAACCTCAAGATTTTTTTATGAACTTTAAGTCGTAAGGTGGTAACCAATTTCAAAACACTTCTACGTATATGATAGAAGTTGGAATAGTACAAGTGAAACTGGTGCCACACCAGTCACAACAAACCGTTTGACGTACAAACTCGTTTCCTAGTCGAATGCCGCGCGTTACAAACACAATAACTCACTGACATAAATGGTAGGCCACGTAATTACATTTTCCTTTAAAGGAGTACTAATAATATCTAGTTTTCTAAAGTTCTCACACGCTATTGTCCTTTCACTCGCACGTATGAAGCGTAAGGGAGACCGAGAACATCATCACGGAAGAGTTTATTTATCGATTGGACCTTGACAACCTTGATTAATGCTCATGTGTCCTAATAGTTACTGTCTGTGCCTATGGTACGGCTCAGGTTACTAGACTATTGTTCTCTCGGTCTTAGATGCTGATTGACTGTCTTTCATCGAGCTTATATTCTCTGTCATTATACAATACTGTAGCAGGGGCCTAATTTTAAAAGCATTATATTAATATAAGCAATTTATCCACGATTGCAACCACGTTTCTCGTCATCTAAACCTTGGTCGCGATGATAAGCAGCTGATACCAGAATGACTCTTTGTTTTCCTTTTATTCTTGCGCTAGTTGACCCGCGCAACTTCATCTGCTTCGCTCCTATTGGTTTTATGCGTGATATATAGCCTATAGCCTTCCTCGATAAATGGGCTATCTTACACTGAAAGAATTATTCAAATCTGACCAGTAGTTCCTGAGATAAGCGCGTTCAAGCAAACAAACAAACAGATCTTCAGCTTTATATATTAGTGTAGCGGCATCAATGCCGCCACAAGAAAAACCAACGGAGCAAATCTACATTGAAACAAAAAAAAAAGAACCGCGACGCCATCTATCCAACTAGCAGCGAACTATTAGGTTGAAATCCTGCATCGCGCAAGCAGAGTTTACCGTGCGATTTGAACATATACTACATCAGCCCGAATATCAACTATCGGGCAGTAGCCCGCCAGGCACAACAGCTGTCTGGTCGGAGGATCCTCCCTTTACAATGGAGGTGAGCGGGACTTTACTCTCTGTTACGCATACTCTACTGTTGTTTTTTTCACAATTAATTGATTCCAAGATTCCATTGTGTTATTCTCAGTAATTTTATATTTTTATCACTAAAAATAAATAGTCTTTTACGAATTCGTTTAAATATTATATTATTAGGCTAATAAACATAAACAAGCAATCTTTAACGACTAGAATTTTCACTGAGATTGTTACTAGACGATAAAGAGTGTTATTTGAAGCTGTTTTTAAGAGTTTTCATTTGATTTCCATAACAAGCCTATTCCATCAATGATCTCCCTCCTGCCCTGATCCGAAATTTGGGATTGGAGAAGAACATCTTCCATCTCTACTAGAAATCATCTCAATATTTTCACACCCTTTTTATTTATATCGTCTCGTATGTACAATCAATCATTCGTCTTTTAAATCGTATGTATATCGTATTTATATCGTATATGTTTTATATAGTATACTGTTCGCCCCTTATCATCATCATCACCTGCCTAGCCTCTTCCCAACTATATTGGGGTCGCCCCTAATAATAAATAATTAATTAAATAAATAAATAACTAATAACTGCCTGGTATACAACTATTTCGTACAGTCATATTATTACGTAGAAGATAGGTTGTACCTTTGTATTTGCTCCGTGGGTTGTACACGCTCGTACGTGTCATTAATACAAATATGAATTGATGTTTTGAAATTAATTGCAAATTCAGTAATTGTTAAACACCTTTAGCATTTAATTTAAAATATTCCAGCCGTAACATATCTTTTAAATGTAGGTATCTAGAGCTTTAATAACTTAAAAAAAAAATGATTATCTAGCAGTTCATTTGGCCTCAATGAAGATTATTGGCTTTCATATAAATACGCACTCCGGTACTTATTATTGAGAAACTTCAGTCAGTCGGATTTGTTCTGCTGAATGAGATAAATCGCTTTGATCTGACACAGTGCTCGAGAATGGCTGGTCGTTTACTTTTATGATAAGTATGGAGGTACCGTCACGATTTTCTGCCGTTACCAGGAGAGCAGAGCTGTAAGTAGGCCGCTGTGCGTTGTGCCAGTGAACTGCTTAAATATAGCAATCAAGATAAAGGTTGCAAAAACTGTGTCACCAAAAAGCATCTCATTATTTTCTTAAGCTTTCCTACTTATAGTGAAACTGTTATCCCGTTTTTATAACTTCCATTTTATGGCTCATCTTTTTGTATCGATTCTAGTCCAACTTCTATCGTCACACTTCCGACTAGATTCTTTTCATGAAGTAACACAAAAAGGTCGTCACTTTGATCTACAATTTAGTGCCGAACTAACGGTTTTATTGAAAAGTTGATCGGTAAAATGGCTTACGTTTAAATAGAATCATCGAGACGTGAAATGAAACTTGAACGAATACAGAGTGAATCGATTTGACGCGGCTCCAACGCTTCCGCAGTTCTCGATAGGTGAAAGTGGTCTAGAACGATATGATTAGGTGAGTTGCGAGCCTGCACCGCTGCTTCCAATGGTACAGAAATAGTACCGCTCGAAATATCTGTGAAAATTAGAAAATGTGCAGAGTTTCTAATTTAATATTACTAATCGTCTTTGCTGCAGCATTGGAAAGAAAGTTTAATTCGATTAAAGAGAAATCAGTAAGGTCGGTGACGGGACAGATGAAGATAAGGTCTTATACAGTAATAAAGTAATTTTAAACTTTTCAATTGATTCTGAATATTAATGACGTATGTAGGGTGTGATCTGTCGAATAGTCCAAAGATGGCATTAAAAATGTAAAATCCTGAATGTCGAGCGCTTCAAATAAGTAAAAAAGTAATTCTATTGCCGTTGAACTTCTTTTGTATTGGTATGTTTTGGTCACTACGTCCTTTTCGAAGGTCTCGAACAGACTTGAACTTTACAAAGTTTGTAACATAATACACACATACATAGTAAAGGTGAACAATCATTTACATGAAAATATATCAGAATTATGCATTCAGTTTGTAAATAACTCTGAAAAGTGACTTCATAATGACTTAGCATCCGTTTGTTGAACGGCTTCTTGAACATATTCAGATCTCGACCTTCTTCACACGAATCTTCACGTGAAGTTAATTTAGTTTGATGTCAAGTGTTATGTTTGAGCGTGCTTCGTCAGCCTTGGTCTACTAAACAGCAAAATTGAAACCAATAAAGCTCTAATCTTCAGAGCGATTAACCTTTCAATCGATGAGTTCAATTCATCAGGAATCGTCATCGGGGTCTTGTTCTATTTAATCCGGATTCAAAACAATCGCGTAATTGTGCGGTCGCAAATAGAATTGAGGAAAATGCAAAGATCAACTAAGCTGTAAACATTAGGGTTATTACCGAACGAGAGTCTAAGATCAAGAATCTAGATGAGTTAATTAAGGAAAATAGGATAAGATATATATTAGTGAGTATTAATAGCTTTGTTGCGCATCAAGAAAAGAGAAACGTAATGGAAATGAACCGATCTAAATGCACCGGATACCGTCAGATTTGTGTTGGTAACAGATTCCAGAGTAACTTGTATACTAGTATATGTAAAGATGTATAGGTAGCTTCATTGTTTGGCTTCAGCATAATTACGATGGCAGTTATGGAACTTCACCAAGAGACTCGCGTTGATTGACTTACTAAAACTTTTTGGAAGACAAGTTGACGTTGCAAGTCTTTCAGTCGACATCAAGCGGAGATGGAGATTGCAAATCGTGAATATAACTTTAAGTGCGTTCAATTTACTTTCAGATGTATTTATTCTAGACCAATCTTAAGTTTTTGCAAGTGTTTACGGTTGCCTAGTCAACAAATGGCGCCTATTAGCAAGTCTAAAAATACTAATAGTCTAATTACACAGTAGCCGTATTGAATTCTTGAAGTCGTTTCAAGTAATTGACATTGGCAGTATTAATATGTACCCGTACTATAAATCAGAGTATCGTGTTAGCAATTAAACAGAGATAATATCGCAGATCTATGCTTTACGGAATAGTATTGATTAAATTTTGTTTTTCTGGTTCTAATTGGTTATTTTTGACGTCAATACTTGACCAGTTGGAACTAGACAAAAAACATTTTAGCGATTAATGATTTACATGTATACCTAAATACTTCCTACTGTACTGTTTTTTTTTATTTCTGATGAGTTCTTAGAATCAATAAAGCGAGGACTCTTGAACTAGTTTTCAGATATACTGAAAGGTCTACTTTATTTCAGTAGGGAATTAAAATAATTTGGTACTTCTTCAAATCATAACATTTTGTTTTTCTTCTCCGAAAGATATTTCGCGAAACACTGACTTTTGTATATCACAACTATTCTCAAATATTAATGAATGTATTCGACCTACAATTTCACATACATATTTATATCGTTGATTATATAATTTTCATAGTTCACACATTAACCTTTCGGGTATCCTTGAATTAAATCTACAGATGACTCATTCGCAAAGCCATGTGCATTAACGTGTATCATTAGTGGAATTTCACACAAGTTTTAGTTCTTTTTGTTCTTTTAATAGCAGGTTTTTGACTGCTTATGAAAGTAGACATTGAAAAGGTTTATTTTTATTTAATTAAACAACTAGCTAAGATGTTTCAAAATTCTCAGCTAGTTTAATTCATAGCCCTCTACATATTTATTTACGAGAGCTAATTAAAACTTTTAATCCGCTTTTCCTACATAAACGAAAGTTCTGTTCAATAATGGATGGATCCTCAACAAAAGCCGTGCGGATTAATGTTCATTATGAATCACAATGGTAAAGGTCGTCAGTTAACAATCTTCCGCAAGCCAGGTATGGTGAAAACACGTTTTGTGAACTTATCAGTCCGGGGTCGAAGTGGCCATCAACCAACTTATCCGGGTTCCACGTGTTCTTAATTGGTAGCTTTGTTCGTTTCACGCTTTTCATATGTAGTTGTTAATTAGGAGATGCCTTATGGTACCTTATTAATTTACCTTAAAATTTTTCCGGGTTTTATTTGCCTAAGACCCTGACTGAATGTGCAACCATATTCTTTCTTAATCTCCTTCTGGTTATACTTCCAGATGTGACAAGCATCGCATCGATCTATCTGAAATAGCGTGTTGAATTCATCGACAGATACCTGACAGACAAATTCTCATGGGCGTGTCTTTGACGTTTGACGTCTACGTCAACCCTGTGTAATTACGTGTTCATTCGTCTTAGGAGCTTGGACTACTCTCATTGGAACAAAAAAATCCTTTTGCTGAGAATTCCATGAATACTCAATGAGGCTACCTCAGGTCGCCGGGTCGCCACTGATGAAAGCTCGCGGCCTCACGGGTGTCTATCTCCTAAGCGCCCGCGCAGTATGCTCGTGGCGCCGAGAAAGCGGTTTAAGTCGTGGGTGGATAGGAAACTACAGTATTTATTACTATCGTGAAAGTTGACAATGTTTAACCCGCTATTTATGAATTTATTCAGATTAACTCTTTATTGTCTATTTTTATACTATGTAGACATTTTAGAAATATATAACTTGACATGTTAGGATTTCACTAGATTACCTTTTCAGTATTAGAATCAGTGTTTAGCAAACCTTCATGGGACTAGTTCGAAATCGAATATTTTGAAGTAGATATTGGTCGATCGATCTAGACAAGCGGTAAAAAAACTATACCTAATTTATTTTGTGGTTGTGATAACAAACTACGCAAGTACGTAACGCTGTTTGTATAAAAAATGTTTCCTATTGCCGTGTGTTGCGTAGTTTTGTATAATGTTTACAGTAGGCCATATTCTGTTCCAATTTAGTCTCACAAATTCTGCTGAAAATAATTCTATTTCTAATTTATTTCTAATTTTACTGACTCTCAAGCAGCTGCTGCTTTATGGTTTTCAGACGTGCACGATTTGTATTTGTTCCGATTTATTATGAGACATGGTTACGTGAGACTTAGAAGTTAACATCCCTCTTTGAGAATATTGTCACTACAGAAGGTCTATTGATACCGTTCGGAGATTATTTACGAAACGAACGAATTTCAGTATGCTCGATTGTTATTAAACCAACCCGATTACTTTATTTCGTTGTGTCAATCCGGTCGCCTCGGTCACTGTCCTGACACAAAAAGTATCTATTACACGCATCATCGCTTGCAGCTGTATCTTCGCCTAAACTTTGGCGGTTCAAATGATCACTCGTTTTGTTTTAATTGCCTGAATTGCTTTGACGTTCATTATTTCTCGAAACAGAGCAAGGCGCTTGCACCTCTAGATCTCCATATATTACTGCTGCTGTAACGCGCGTTACATTGATGCTTGTCTGAACGTATCTGCCTCTGTCAGTTTCTACGCTTCATCATCATCGTCATATCAGCCCAAAGACGTCCACTGCTGGACATAGGCCTCCCCCAAGCGTCGCCACAACGACCGGTCCTGCGTGTTTCTACGCTTACTTCTTCTAAACCACAAACGTGGAGCATATTTGTACATTTTTGGCGGATTTTTACAGGCGACGCGTATATTTTTTTTATGTATGACCACGCTAACTTTTTACAGAGTAGTCCAATTTTGATAATTCTTTTTTATTGGATATACCTCGCAAGTGGTCCCATATAAATTGGTGAAAAAAAAAATCCTACCCTAAGGGGGGGAAAATAAGGGTGATTTATTGTTCACTCACAGATTTTAGTGCAGAGTTGTGTAGAATTTTTTGTAGGCCTTCCCATGTGGGCATTTAAAGCCTGTTTTTTTTTAGGTACATATTTATATTATAAAACAAGTAATAATTAAAGTAAGATTATAAACAATTAACAGCTAAATTAAGATAAAAAGCTATTTTAAAAGTAATAAAAAGTAAGCATGTATTAATTAGTAGATTATAGCCACAAAAAAGTATAAAATAAAAACTTGTTAACAAAAAAATTAAACCTCCGTAAAAACTGAAAATCAAAAAATAATAAACCTTTTTAGAAAAAATAACTTTAGGTAATTTCGGAATTCGGTGTTAAAATACGAAGAAACAATCAAAAACACCGACTTCCGAAATTTCGGAGGTTTAATTTTTTTGTTAAAAAGGTTTTTGTACAAAATTGCTGAACTGATGACGATGTTATTGATTGCAAACGTGTGAAGCCGAGGTAGGTCTCTTGTACAGTAAAGTAACTCAGTCTTTCGACGAGCTGACACCAAAACATTGGTACCTAGTAATGAGATGTTTGTCCGACATAAATAATTATAGACACTAGTACGATAGAATCTTACAGTAATTGTCTGCAATCATCGCCTGACGGGCATTCGTAGAAAAGATACCGAAACACGTGAATGATGCACGTGCTACAGCTTTGGTAAATGGCCGCAGACAACACTTGGCCACGCGAAATCATAATTAAAGTAAATTGGACACGACTTGCTAACCGACGACTTTTTGAAGATATTTAGGAGCTTTGATGCACCTTTTTTGTAATCTGTCCATTAGACACGGTATACGATTCGTCTTCGGCCATGATTGAAGATTTTTGTTAGTTAAAAGTATACGGGGGTACCTGAAAGGAGCATGGGCGGGACCCTAAGTTGTCGTTTGGAGGGGGGGGCTTAACCCCGCTGAGGGTAGATGTTCAGCAAAGTAAATACTAACAAAGCACAAAACATTTTCTTTTGCTTAACGTACATGTTAAGCAACAATGTTTTGTCACAAGCCTCCTTGGGTAACTTTTCGTAAATCCCTCAATGACTTCGTTAGGTTGTAGACTACCAAATATACCTCGGTCTTTAGGGGGGGCTTGAGCCCCTTAGCCCGCCCCCTCAGCCCCTGGATTCGCCAATGGATATAAAAGCGGATGACATTGTTATACTGTTACTGCTGTTGTGTACTTAGCAGTTCTATGAAAGGTTACCAGCCGACAGATAACTCGTACAGGCTTTACCAAAAAAAATAAACCTGTACAAAGAGATGATTTATAGAGGGCAAAAGTAGTTGTTTCATGCCCAGGAATGTACAATAAGGCAAAATTGAAGTTTGTATAGACATTGGAGTCGCTGAAAAATACTTCACTATTTTAATTTTAATTCCTGGGTGTGTTTAATTACTTTATTTATGTTGATTGTTGATTCTACTTACGTCAACTGAAACAATTATAGAATTAAATAAATTGCTTGATTTAATTCGATTAGTAAGTTGTTGTTAAGTGCTGTCATTGCGTGTAATATTTTTTTATTTATTCAATTTATAATTTAACTAAACCGTTTGCTTATCAATCAATATATATAAAATTCCGTTACTTACTGATTGTGTGTCTGACAGACAACGCACAGCCGAAACTACTGGTTGTAGGAAGCTGAAATTTGGCATGTTGGTTCCTTGGGGACTGCAGGGAAGCACTAAGTGAGGAATTCCAAAAATCCCACGGACACGGGAAAAAACGGGGCATGCGAGTACGAAGTCGCGGGCAAAAACTAGTAGTATGTAAAGCCCATGCGTTAAATACACTTCAATTAAATCTTGTTTACAATTAATTAATGCCAATGCGATGACAGCATTATTTTCATATTTTTATCATGAGAATAAAATTCATACAATGAGTTATGTTGAGCAGTGGTATTTGTAAGTTTTCCAAACAAAGTGAATCTTATGGGAACGGCATTTTTACTTCATCGGTGTACAAGTTCTATCGTCTTTTTTTTCGTCATAAATCCTTTACTTTTAACACTTTATGTGTCTTGTTAGCATACCTGATGACGTGGCCACCTACTGGCCACAAAATATTTAAGCGTCACCATCGATTCGAAAAGAAGAAGAAGCATACCTGATATAACCAAAGTTTACGTGTACTTACAGCTTTATATCGACCTGTACGTCTACCATGAGTTTTATCAATTTATACTCGCTAGCGACTGTAGTTAAAAAAAATGTATGAAAACTTTTAAAAAACGAGTTTATAACTTTAGTTAACAACTAAACAAATAAATTAGAAACTTGTTTTTTTTAAGTTTTCATACATTTTTTTAACTTAATGACAGGGTCATTTCAAAATATGCTAACCACTGTGACTGAATATTGGAAACCCCCAAATTGCTAACGTTAGGTCTACGTGTGCTTAGCTCGTTACGAAACTGCGTTACAGCTCTTTTAGAATACTTAGAATTTTGATCAGGTATTGTTCTGTAGCAAAAAGCATTTAGGCAATAGTATTTGCTTTAAAATGTCGAAAATATTAGCCATTGTACAGGTATTGCTTAAAATCTCTGCAGATTGAAACCTATGTCGTAATCAGAATTAATGATCAGTTTTGTATGAGCTCTGTTGAAATATCTTTTTTTAATTTTATAAGGTCCCTTAATAGCTACTTCTAAATAAAACAAGCATATGTAGTATCTAATGGATGGATAGTCATTAATTAATCTGTGACACTTGTTAAACTAGTTTTTGTACAACAAAAAATAGGTACCTATTGTATTTGTTGATGTAACCGCAAGATAGAGGTGGAGGTTTTGGGTCTTGTCCTAATTAATTAAAGCATTAAAGCCAAACTATTTTAAATAGTAGGTACTTATGATCAGACTTTTAATTCCTTAAACTATTAACGTTTTCGGTCCAACCCTTTCAGTTCTTGTAAAAATCTAAAAAAATAAATAATGACACCTCAAATGTGAGTCCTACAACCAGGTCGACAGAACCCTGTACTCGTTGCACTGAGTTCCGGACGCAGGCGGGGTGCGGGGGGTGCATCATGACCTATTTGTGAAGGTCAACGACACAGATCCGCGCCTGGGATGACCTACTGAACTGGGAACTAGGATATTGGGTTGTTTTCATGGTCAACAAGTTTTGACAACAAAACAAAGGCACACAAAGAAACTATTTGTTCCGCAGTGGATCTAGAGAACTGCTACTTTAAATGTTCTCACCAGTTACCATCTTGAGTAGACCATTTTAGCGTGACTACAAATGGTAGTGGAAAAAAAGACGCCACCGCCGCGACGGGTCTGGCCCCATCAGTAGCGTCCATAAGTCCTTCCCTATACCGAACCGGCAAAAACACATAATATATTATCTTTCTATGGAACATTTTAAATTTTGAAGCTACTAGTACACAGGAGATGAAACCTGCATTGTAAAACCTGCTCTTCACTCACGACGGAAAAGGACGTAAGCAGTTTGCCTACATTTCCTTTGCGACGTGCTTCAAGCGTGCTGCAATTAAGAAACGGGTTGAGTCAGTAGGCACAAACCCTACTTTTGTATAGAGGAGCGAAACAGGCACCAATTAGCATAGCGACAAGTACCACACGAACACGTGATGGTGTGAAATACTTACACTTACGTCTGCGTAGTTACTTACAGAGCCAGGGTTGCGGAAATTTTTCCTGGGTTGCGGAATTTGTTCGGCACTGCGGCCCTGGAAGGGCATTAGAAGGAACACGGATGGGTTTTAGTCAGTAAGTGTCTGTCCACTCTCTTCCGCTCCGCCCCGGAAGGAGTCGTTTGAAGATTTGATTTCACCTAGGACGCGATGCTCTTTCGCTCAAAAGATGACTTGTCGAGAATGTATTCCTTCGCCAGTATCAAGTCTTAACAGCCCTTCACAGTATGACAAGATAGTTGATGAAGCGTTGTTCTTGATACATACATATATTAATATCACATTGTATACTATACTTATTGAGAACGCATACTACGCAAGTATGCGTCGTGGGAACTGCAAATAAAAATCATACCGGTGTCGTTTTTGCGAGGATGAGTGTACTCACGTAAGTTGAACCGTGTAGTTAATAAACAACCGTGATGCATTCAGATTAAGGTGCAATATTGATGCAAGTTCTCCCTTTTTATGCAACAACTAGCTGATCCGCGCAACTTCGTCTGCGTCACAATTTTCATTACTGCTCGGCTCCTATTGGTCTTAGCGTGATGATATAACCTATAGCCTTCCTCAATAAATGGGCTATCTAACACTGAAAGAATTTTTCAAATCGGACCAGTAGCTCGAGATAAGCGCGTTCTAGCAAACAAACAAACAAACAAACTCTTCAGCTTTATATATTAGTATAGATACGTCATTGATGTGTGGTTAAATGTTTGAAAAATAAAATAAGATATTAATACAAGAGACAAAACAATGAAGACGTAACGCATGCGCATCTAATGAAGTTTTCCTCGGTCTTGGTTTCCACATCAATAAATAATGGCTTTTGTTCGTAATAGTTATAGGTACCTATTACCAGTGCAATTAAAACAAAAGCGTGATCTAATTAAGGTAGGTATTGTGGACTAGTCTTCAAGTGGCGCCTGCATTCCACTTGATATCTGTGCAAATAACTTGAATCATTTTATGCAGTTATTTACCAACACAACCCAGTTACGTGATCCTAAAATTCTCAAAAACTAATATCTAGAGGTATAAGTTGATGTTGCGTTTATTTCCAACAAGGAAGGAAAAGTCTATGAAAAATTATACCTACGGCATTATTTATTTGTAATCTGTACTACACGATGATGAATGGTATAAGTTCCCTGCGAAGATTGGACCTAGTTGCTTTCAAACCGCAAAAAAAAAAACTGTTTCTAAAGATTTTACCTTCGACATTAATTTGGCTCGAAACGACGCGTTCCTTTGCCAATCCGTCAAATTGTAAACACCGCGCAATCATCATTATCCTTAATTTTACGATTGTTGATGATTTGTTTTGTTTTGAAAACTAAGTAGGTTTAATGTGTGGTAAAAGACAGCTTTGATTTGTTTAAACAATTAATATTTATTGTTCGTTGAAAACACATTTTATTTTTGAATAATGCATTATGTACATGCCGTATGTACACAACTGGCCGCAAATATTTAACAAACATTTAACCTGAAAAGCTTGAGACTAAATCAATAATGCACAGACTGCAGACACTGAATTTTTTAAACATTTTCAAAACAAGATACTTGTCTGAAATTAAAAAGGAATATAACTGTAAAATATGGCAAATGGTGTCAACAGACATTAATCAATAAACAGGTACAATAATTTGGATGTGCATATTTTTATTCATGATTATTTGTGAATAGTCGCGAGCACTTACGAAAAGCTCGTAGCAGCAACTCATACCCTAGGTCCTGGTTCGAGATACTCGTAGATGAGTCAAATGTTAACAGTATTAGAAGTTATTCGTGCTGAAAGTTTTTTTTAGGTTGCTAATGTTATCAAATTTTCAATTATGTTGGTCACGACATATTTGCTTATGAGTTCCGCGCTCAGCTGCATTTTTTGCCAGCCAGCTCACTAGCTGATTTGACTATGAGATAAAATCTTGGAGCTTTGGAGTCTCGAGATATAAATATTTATGAGTTCTAAACCAGAAGTGTTAAGTTTGAACAATGACACTTTTGGTTACTATGCTGCTATATTTTACGTAAGTGGAGGCTTGACTTGACTTAATATTTGTGCAAATAATATTTTCAGGTTTTATTCGGATAAGAAACGTCTCAGGTATTTGATTGCTTCGTTGATTAGCAGAAATTAATCGGTTGAAATATGCTATGTTAATTTGCTTGCCGAACCATGAAAATTACAACTAACATGCAAAAAACAAAATCGATAGATTAAGTGATATAAAATAAATCAGTTCACTTCTGTAATTTAGGAGTTGTCAAATGGTTTATCGATCATGTAACCAAAATCCTTCATAGTCATGTCGAAAGTTGTTTTATTGTTACTTGTCACGTTTCCAATCCTTTTGTTCCTAATGGTCACATTATGTCTCCAAATAATTTGGTCGTATTAGGCTTTCCACTTTTGTCTACGAAGCCAGTAGTGCTTTAATATAAGTAGTCTATTTGCGCCACTATTGTCCTCGTTCATAGAACTATTTGATATCTTCAAGGCATTTGCCAGTCCATTGTGAATTGTTAATCGATTTAACTATTCCATGCACTGAACTAATTGATTTTTTATTGGTTTATTTAAGAAGATAAAGAGCATTGGCAATGTTTGTTTATTATTACATCATAATTGGTATTTAACTAGAAACAGATTTATAAAGTGAATGAGTAATCTTGATCAGAGGTAAAGTACCCGTTTTATCATACTTGTAAGTTGAAGTGGTACAGTCTATCAAACGAGGAATTATGATGGCGTTTTTATTAGATTGTTATTTTAAATTCTCCGACTAGGCGACTCTCAATCGTAAGTAGTTGTGTGAAGCTTCAAAGAAATCGGCCCTCGGAAACATGCAATTCATAATTCATGTTCGTGAGCATGCATGACTCAAATCAAAGGGATGACATTTGCACGAGTGAGTGTGGAAGTCGTTACGATCACGCGATTGTTACAACCATTTCCTTCGTATAAATCCATTTTGTATTATCTAATATCCGCTCGGAATCTGAAGTTGAGGATGTATTAACAGGTGTGAACGATTTTTATAACATTTATTGTTATCATCTTGCTTCACACACATTTATTTTTATAAAACAATCGTCACTCTTCCAATTATTATGAAAATAATCCAACCTGATAAACCCTATCAGGGGTTAAGTTTAAATTGCTGTTGGAAACTGTAATTTATGGCTGAAGTTTTCTAGTTTCAACTTTCATCGTAGTTTGAAACTCTCTTGGGTGTTTTGAAATGTTTGTTAAATTATTTGTTTTTAACAACTTATTCAGTCGATATGTTCCTGCTAAACGGGTAAAATCTGTGAGTTTTTCACATTTTCCGGTCACTTGGTAACATTGAACATTTAATAAACGAGGCAGGCTGATTTGTTGGTTTCATTATGTATTCACCGTTGTCTTACGGCGCACCGTGGCACATATATCAAGTGTCTCGAAGTAGTGTTAAATGACTGTGCAAATATTGAACCAGTAACATACAATCTACTTACTATAAAATTGCCTGTACCGTCTCATGTACCGGTGTACGTATAGCGACCTTTAAACGCAGTGCCAAGTCCCTTTTATCTCTCACTGTTTTATCTCTTAACGTTCGTTAGGTTTTTGTTATCTACTAGTCTTTGTAAATCTTTATTGAACTGCTTAGCATTCTCTACAAGTTCAGTAAGCTGTATCAATTGACGGAAATGAATTTTAAAGTGTGTTTACTAGGCTGTGGCTTCGCATCCGGTTGTGGCCAAAGCACGATTGCAATTTTGTATCGATTACTAGTGACTCTTCTATATATTATGTACTAGTTGACCCGCGCAACTTCGTCTGCGTCACAATTTTCATTACTGCTCCGCTCCTATTGGTCTTAGCGTGATGATATATAGCCTATAGCCTTCCTCGATAAATGGACTATCTAACACTGAAAGAATTTTTCAAATCGGACCAGTAGTTCCTGAGATTAGCGCGTTCAAGCAAACAAACAAACTCTTCAGCTTTATATATTAGTATAGATATCTCCAAGGCCTCTTTATTTTTCATACATTCTGTCTTTTGATAGTGCGGACCAGTCGGTAGGAGTTGATCTTTTACCATCATCATCGTCTTCATAAGCCAAAATATCGTTTGGCGTTTAATGGGACTATGGAGCCATTTTTCACCCATTTCTCATTAGACATGCTCTCCAAGGCATCTTAAAAATACTTGGGATATTTTTGTTCACATGGTGTTCATGTGACGTACCTGCTTTAACCCTCGGTATACCTGGTGGCAAAATGTTACGCGGTATGCCTGGGGGGTCTGTCAGACCCTAATTTAAAGTGACTATTTTTCGTACTAGCTGTGGTAACTGGTGTATCTAAACATACTTATTTCTGTACTAGGGGTATATAGTAGGGATAAAAATTAAAAAAAAAAAAAACAAATCCACCATATTTTCTAAATAAATGAATAACTAATAATTTAAGGTTATGCTTTGAGCAAAATTAAATCTAAAGTTAAATCTAACCTCCGTTCGAAGGCATACTATTCTATTAATGATTATTTATGAATAGTTGGTCGCTGTGTTAAAACGCAAGAGTCATAATTATCATGTTCTTTCTCTTTAAGTAATTAGCTTATGACAGGTTATATGTATTCATATAATATTTTTTTATTTTATTTAACTGACTATGTAGGTCAATTCCTTGTTTTTTATATATATGCTTTTATATCATTATCAGTATCATATTGTGCTAGCTAACAAGTGATACATTTCGTGTCACGTATTAATGACTGCATACTTTTATAGAGATTCAAGTTCTTAAAACGTAACAGACAGATATGTCGCTGGGAAGTTTGTTGGCCACTTCTTCTCCACAGCTAAAACACTAGGAAGTGGTGACGGGCGGGCGTTTTGGGGGACTGGCTTTTGTAAAACTTAACGTTCAAAAAGTGCTGGCTCTCAGCCTAATTTGAATAAACGACTTTTGATTTTGATTTTGAAAATCAGGCTTTTTTAACACTTATGTGAAAAAATCAACAAAACTTTAGACAATAGAAGGCACAAGACAAAGACCATAGATAAATCTATAACAATCGGTCCTTGTCACTCCCATCAACGGGTGTAGGCAGAGGTGTAAGGAATAACCTTTGGTTTTGAAACCGGCGCTCGGAATTTTTGTGTTTTTCCACCATCCCAGCTGACTCCGGACTAAATTAGTGGCTTCAGTTGGTTGAAAATGTTCAGCTACTGAGAGTGGTGGTGCAGCAACATCATATTTTAATGAAATACAACGGTTTAAGTAACAGGGTGGGTCTGACAGACCCTGCCAGGCATACCTAGAGTTAACGTATTCTTCTTCGTCACCCTTACACCGGTCTCACATTAACGTGTGAATTCGAAGCCATTACAAAATGGATCAAAACAATGCCGTGTGCACTGTGGCACACGATTTACACAAAAGATAATTAAATAGAGGTCAATGTCGGCTCCCACGTGCTGGACGGAAACGGCCCAATTCAGGACGAACGGTTCGCGAATATGGCACTCCAATGAAACGGACTTGGAAATTAGGTTAAGTGACGGATAAAAATAAACTGCGTGTGAATTCGGTTTAAAAAAATACTCTTTGTCCAGCATATTCCGCAAATTGTCCACATGGCACTAGCACAGCCGTAAACTAAAGTGTTCAAACTCTTCCATCTCCTTAATAATAATAATAAATTCATCTACTCAGGTAATTATAACCATTACACAAAAATCATAAAATCACAAATAAAAATAAAAACAATGATACTAATATGAAAGTAAATGATAGTAGGTATAATTTCGAATTTGTAAGCAACCTATGATGTAAATAACTGATTCATTATCATCATATTTATAAAAGTTTTGAGTACTATTGAGTCACGGTCATATCACCCTATATTTACCTCCATACGTAAATTTGCTATCGTTACTGATAATTCTATATCTGTCCTTCAAACGATAGCATATTCGTCACTAATGTGACTCGTAAGTCAGTTCAAACTAAACAAAAAAAGGGTTGAAATTAGGGATAGTAGAAAAAGATGCCAATATTACTTCCGGTGATGCTACGTTACATGACATGGTTCTGATAAATACACACGCAAAAATATATCAGAGTGGAGCAATGCGTGCCGCAGTAACGTCGGCAACCCATCGATAAAATGTCTCTCTCAATATCCATTCCTATGCAGAATGAAATACATATGTACAAGAAAACGTGCACCATGTGCAGCACTAGCTTTATAACTAAGAATCTATTGTAATATTGTCGCACATAATTTGCACGAAGACTCGTAACTCAAGAGATAGAGAAAACTCTAGATCAGGTTCATTCTAGGTGTAATTGAATCGCAAACAAGTTATTAAGGGCCAGTGTTTAATAGAATTACACTGTAAGCAAGAACTGGAGGGACTTATGGTTATGTATGAGGAATGAATAGTTATGGAAATGGGAGTAAGACAAAGGGCGCCGAGATGATAATAATTTATGTAAGAATAATATAGATTTTGTAAGCTACTACAATCTCGCTTCTAATATAATGGAGCAATTTAATTACGGTTTCTAGAACTCTGATTAAGGTTACCTAGTTTAACCACAAAGCCTTCATTTTCCCTTTAGCGTTGATGTTGATATTATAATTAAAACAGCAAAAAATATATCGTTGAACATGATCCCAAAACTTGTTTTGAAGTTTTAATTAATGTTGAAGCAAAAACAGATAAACCATTGCTTTGCTAGAAGTTTGAAACAAAACAGTAAAAAACTTCTAAGAAAACTCTTGTTTAAAGTTTTATAACAACTGGATCTTGCCCTACAGACAGATCTTTTTACAAGAGTATCGTATCTTAAAGAATGTTTTCATATCGCTCGCAGGGTTTCACTTTCATCTAGCTGTATTTATCCTTTAATAAGCTTAAGTTATTCGAAGCAGACTGTTAATTACTCCGGTATTGTTCGGAAAACATTTAGCACTTTCACTATGAATAACTTAAGTGAAATCGTATTACAATAGGCTAAGTTCTTCCGAGTGAGTGGGCTGAGCTGTGTGCCAGTCTAACATGACCTCTTTGCCTAAGCCACATCTAGAACAAAAATGCATCGGTATTATCATCCGAGAAATTTTCGATTGGTAGGCCAGTAAATATGATACAGAAGGAACGGTCTATCTCTGCATATCAATTCGGCTTGAAGACCATACGATGAGTAATTGGCTTTAGCAGTTATCCACATGCTACGGTTACAACTAAGGTCTAGCTAGCTAGACGAAGAGTGAATGATTCATCATCTACGGTATCATCAATGTATTCGTTGTCTCTAATTTGTAACAGGGTTATTAATTCCGGTCATGACATGACTTCAGTCATGGTTAGAAAGTGAGCTGTCCTCAAATTATAGCAATAAATAATGTTATAGCAATTTCTAAACTTTATGACTTTTAAACTACGGTGAAATGTCTACCAGTTTTCAGAGAACATGCGAAAGTTAAGGAATAGCACCCATTTGTGTTTAATTTTGTTATAAATTTAACAGGAATTACTGCATAATTACAACCAACCAGGGTCAAAACTTATAATCGTAATAATTAAGTGCCAAATGAAATTAATCAACTGGACCGACTGCAATATTATCAAATATTAAACGAGCCAAGAGGATCATCGGTAATGACAGGCTCGTCGAGTCGAAGCTCCAAAGTCTTGAGCATCGACGCCGACTTGCTGGCCTGTCGGTTTTCTATCGGTTGCATTTTGGGGAATGTGCGACGGAATTGCATGATTTAATTCCGCCAAGCCCGTTCCATCATCGGACCACAAGACGAACGGCGATGCGCCACCGGTACATGGTGAACATCCCACCCACACGCACAAAACGTTTTGGGAACACATTCATAGTGCGTACAGCTAAGGCGTGGAATTCCCTGCCAGAGTTTGTGTTTCCAGATAGCTACAACCTGGGAATCTTTAACACAAGAGTGAATAGGTTGCTTCTAGGCAAACGTGCTCCATCTTCGACCGCATCATCGCTTACCAACAGGTGAGATAGTGGTCAAACGTATCCATGTCTACAGTAAAAAAAAAAATTACTACTATTTTATTTAGGAGTGTCCTCTAACTTCTAAAACGTCTGATTTTGTCTTTAAAGATTGCTCTTTTCCAAATTCAGCTGTAGAAGTTTTAGTTTGGCTAACTAGATGTCTCGTCTCAAACGCTTCGCCCAGATTTTATGTTGCATTTGGAATCTTTTTTTTCAAGTCTTTAATTTGACTTTAAGGGTCTGACAAAGAACTGCGTTACCGGCCAGTGACACGTGGCCATCGACTCTTAGTACTGCTGAATCATGATTAGATACAGTTTTTTTGTAACTACGAACTCTAGGCACGATTTTTTGACAAAAAACAGGGCTTTGTTCAATTGAGCTGATAATGCGTTCATATGTTACGTCGTTACGGTTCTTTATAACAAGAGAACTGTTACTTAATTTTTAAGGGCTACAGTATATTACGTGTTGCTATAAACATTGTCATGTAACTATTGCGGAAATGTGTTGTTTACTTTCTTCTACTCCTTCACTTGATTGCTCATGTCTAGGTAGACTTTCTCGCTAGCTAGTATCTGCAAAATTATAATCAACTAGTGGATGTCACGCTTTCACCCGCGTAGTTCCCGTTCCCGTGGGAATACGGGGATAATATATAGCCTATGTTACTCCCAGATAATGTAGCTATCCAATGCTGAAAGAATTTTTCAAATCGGTCCAGTAGTTTGGGAGCCTATTCAATTCAAACAAACAAACAAACAAACAAACATACAAACAAACAAATCTTTCCTCTTTATAATATGTATTAGTGTAGATGATGTCGGAGCAACTTCATTAAGTTTTATGTACTTGAAAGTTATTGCTTACATTATTATGTAAGATTTGCAATAAGGTCTTGTCCTACATTTGCATTTGCACATTATGTGGTGAAATAATATAAGATAAACGAAACTCTGATCTACGATGTCGATGTTGAATCGTTGTTCTTTTTGTGTGGTAGCCAACAAATGTGTTTGAAATTCTTGAGTAACATTGTTCTTGGACGATGAGATAAGGATAAATCAGGTAGGTAGTACATACTTACCGAAATTACTATTCCAATAATATAACAGCTACAAATCACAGGCATCACGTAATACACCATAGCCCTTACCGCTGTGACAAACTGCAGCCGAGGTGAAATCGTGGCGAAAGCGTTTACGCAACCTCCACTGTTCCTAAGCAGGAACTCTCGCTGGCTAGATCTAAAATCTGGCCCTGTCAACATGCGCCAGCAACATTTCTGGGTTAATACTAACCTCCTGTAATCTAGATAAGGTTAACAACTAGAAAGTCATTAAGATAAAGAAAATGGCAATATCTCCTGCTTGGGAATGACTTGATGGTGAAACGCAATAAGCAGTTCCAATGAAACAGTGGCTGTTCTTTAATTTTTTCTTGATTTTCCTTTCCGTATTAATTTTGCCTTCCTACATTTTGCCTGCGCGCCCATGTGTGTTCATCCACTATTAGGATCTCGTTATGTTCTTAACACTTTGCATATCAATGTTTGCAACTGTGTATTTGGACCTGGTTTTCTCTTTTCCAAGATTAATTTGCAACAAAAAATACTACCATTGAAAATTGAAACCGACACGCAAAAGAAAACAGTATTGCCATATTAAGTAGAGATTAATTTGTGTTGATTGACTAATGACGTCCAGCAGTAAATTACTGATCATAGGCCTCATTATATCGCTTGATTTTTTGCCTATCTGTGAGTAACTGTAGTTTGTGATCGTAACACCGATTAATTGCACAATTTGTAACGATTTGGTTGGTCCACAGTCTAGCTGATGTTTTTTTGTTTGTTGTGCTGTAATTTAATTTGGTATGTTCGATTTGATCTTCGAATGTTAACCCAAGCTGAAAAATTGACGGAGACTTTGACCGCTTGTTTAGTCTGCACTTTTTTTGTCTACTTTAATAAAGAGGAAGTTAAAATAATTTTTGCTAACTGCATCATCTGTAAGTGCTTATTCAATATAGGTAAAAATATAAATACTGTTTATTTGTCTATCTGTGTTTGTCTACCAGTGTAGACAGCCCGCATAAATGAAGTTCCACTTTCCATTGACGGCTCCGATGACGATACCAAACATAATGTAACAGTACCTATAGTTTGACAATGATTGTACAACGTTGTTTTGGTAGTTCATTTTATTTCGACATTTTCGTTTTGGCCGGACGCCATCGGAATTGTGAGAGATTGTAGACGTATTGTCCAACCTCAATCCGCAAAATTTGCTGCAGTTGCCAGTCAAAGTAGAAAACGTATTGTGGAAAAATTACTTTCAAATTAATAAAACTGTTTGTTGTTGGTAAACATTTTGCTGCGGCCAATTAAGCACGTACTTCGTTCTGATGTAATAACGTCATTAAAAAGTAAATAAAACCTTATTTGGTGTTTCCACCAATATGGACACCAGATCGTGTTACCATTTTGGTAGAACTACTAAAAATTTGGTAGGTATAGCAACTCAGATGGAAAGTAGCGCGCGGAAGTTCATAACCGGGCCACTGGGTAAGGGGAGTGTCCATCTGGGTAAACGTGTGCATGGACCGATTACCCAATTAAACGGCTTTTTATAAACCGAACTCATACCGGTTATTATAAACAGATTTATATATTTATTTTAATCACTCGGTTACTCGGTGGTTCACTGGATGAGTCATCGTTTTTTAGAATCGATTCATCATAACGTGAAAGGATGTCGCTTTGCATAATTTAGTAATAGGTAGATATTCCATTTACGCAGTTCGTATCGATTCCGCCGTAAACGTCAGGTGTAGAAATTCAGAATGTTATTCGATGCCGTTAAGCCCTTTTGAAAGCATTTAAGCATATATTATTTGATTTGTTGCTTTCCCTGAAACCCTAAACAATGGCAAATCCTTGTCTTACTTTAAATAGCGCTTGTCAAAATAGCTCAAACCAATATTTATTCTACGATATTTCTCATGAATGCTATGAAAATAGTGAGTTGTTTATTTTGAGAAGATAGATTGACGTCGCTTACATAGGACAGGTAGCCGTACATCATGAAACCGTAATAATGCATGCTTAATGTATGTCTTCTTATATTTAGACTCTCTTTGTTAATGTTAAACGTGTCGGGTTATGTAAAATACCAGAGATTACGTCTTCCTCGCAGTGTTATTGATTTACTCTCGGCTGCTGACGTATGTCGAGTGATTTGCATTTTTATTGCGGATTTACACTTGAAGCAAAACGAATTTGTAAATTATAAACACTCGTTTGACAAGCGATCAATTATTATTCATGTATGTTAAATTATTTCTTCGGAACAGTGCATTTTATTTCATAGCAGGTGTGAAATGAAGTGTTTTTCGCATAATACATAATAAATTAGTATCTAGTCTTACCTTTGCATGCGATTCCTAGTATACCCTAGAAATCGATACCGACTGGCAGTAATTTCGTTCTATAGCTACATAGAATCCGATTCCCGACATCCTCTTTACGTTCACACAATAGTCCCGGGTAGGCTTAAGAGCCGGAAGAGTTTTCTTCGTCGCACAGAGGCCATCGAAGACCCTCCACCTTATGTGAGAACCAAGCAGTGGAATGAACATCATTCCCCACTACCCGACTACTTGCAGCCCCAGGAACATCTGCCACCTGGACGTGATCTGCAGTGGCCTATTTGGAAGGCACTGAACCGGTTGCGTACCCAGGTAGGCCGCTGCAAACACAATCTAGCCAAATGGGGATTCATAGACCCGTCGGATACTCAATGTGAGTGCGGTGCTCCTGTTCAGAACATGAGCCACACGTTGGAGTATCCCAACTGCCCGTGCACCTGTACTTTGGGGGATTTAATGAATGCCACTGATGCTGCAATTAACGTAGCCACCTACTGGACCCAAAAAATCTTAAGAAATTAACCATCGTCTCGATAAGAAGAAGATGATAGAAATTTGGTGCTAGGTCGACGTTGTTCGTAAAAGACGCGAACAAGGATGTTGACCATTTTAAACATTCACTTTCAGCGTGTAACTGCTAATTTCTCTGTGTTTCTGCAAATGAACTCAAGCGTAATTTCTTATCAAATGAGTAATGTTCCGCAGCAGTTGTCGGTTTCGTTGCACTTGCGCTACATCCGGTCCAATAGTCGTTAAATTAATAACGAAACAGTTTTACCCCGCCTCGTGTTTGGCACGATATTTCTACACTATAATATGTAGAGTAAGCGTAAGAATGTCACAAAAAAATAATTCAATTACATTCAAACATTAATTCAGTCGGCTGAAGAATTAGAACTGACTTCATGTATTTGTAGTATTGTCTCACAAGGAGATATGATTGGCCTGCAAAATACAATACATAATTTATTACATATGCAGCAAAACATCTTTTCTCGTGCCAAACGTAGTACGCTTTGGCACTAATTGCTTGGGAGTTAGGAATGATAAACACGGATTTAAATTTTCGATGCATCTAATTCGGGCTTCCACACTATAAATAAAATCGTTTAAAAACTCGATTAAATTAAACAAGTTCTGCTGATTTTCGCACCAGTCCGAAAATTAAACAATAATTGATTTCCTAAAGTCGTCCGCATAATGAGCTTGATTGCATGTGTTTTGCATCGTGGCCTGATTGATGCAGTGCGAAAACACGACACGATTATTTCATCGCTCGATTCGGTACGATGCCGCAATTTCGGTTGCTTAAACGAATTACGATTATTTGTGCCATCCGAGAAGTACCGTGTTTAAGTAAGAGAAGGCGAGTGGATCTGAAAGTATCGTCATTAATATCATTTCAGTTGATACTGATACACGGCCACTGCTAGACGTATGCCTCCCTCAAGCGTCGCCACATTGACTGGATCTTTGCTGGAGTGTGTACAAAATACCTTTAGTTAGTGGTGTGGTTTTATATGATGAAATAATTCATGTTAGATGATGAAGCGTATTCATGTTTTACGAGTGATTTCCTCATTCTAAGCCTGGAAGATAATCATCTACTTAGCATTTGTTTAAGTTGTAAGAACCCACTAAAGCGATTAATGCTGCCGGAAGACCGTTTACTTGTAATTGACTGTAATAATGTACCGTTGAGATTTTTTTATTACATTTTCCGTTTTCCACGTCTCTCGTCTATAAATATTAGGTTAGTCGAGATAAAGAGTTTTAGTTTTAATTATATGGAACTATTATATGAAAGGTCATTAATTTGAAACAATATGTTCCAATGTTATAGACGTAAGGCCCTGAAAATCATAAAAGGTGGACGGCATGTAATGGCTATTACTATGTCAATTCTTTTTGTTATTTACGATAAATTCAAAGTTAGTTTGTTTCTCTTCAAAGTTAGAGTGCACAGGCTCCTTCTGGGTAAGCTCGCTCCATCGTAGACTTTGTCTCTGTCATCTCTGACCTAGACTAGAGTCAAGAGCAAACCCATCACAAATAAATATAAAAAAAAATACAAAATTGTAAAAACGCTACCGCTTGTCTCTTACACTGCCAAGTGACTGGTACCACTGTACTCCGCTCGTTGTAATCACATTGTGATATCGCCAACTATTTTTAATAACGCATTCTTTTTGTGGCATATTAATCAAGTGTTACGTATCGCAATGTACTATTTTCGTTTTGCAAGCCGCAGCATGGTCACGAACTAGATTTAATCGATATTTAATGATATAATCGCCACCGGACCTTCGCAATCAACTCTGAATTATTTCTGTTTTGCTTATTTGGGCCAATGTTTTGTGCACGTCTGTTTTAACTCATCATGTCACATCATGTCGTGATATGCACGAGACTAACCTGGTCATTTTGTACTATCTTTTAAGAAAGTAGGACGGCGAAGCTTAAAAGGGCTAAACTGCATAAACATAAATGTTTTCTTCTACGGAGACAAGTTTTTTTTGTACTTTATTAGTAAGAATTGGAACAAAATTCTTTACAATTAATTACGATCTAGTCTAAAAGACTAATAAGCAATTTACTAATAACTTAATATGTAACGTGATGTTAAAACTAAGAACAGTGTCCATTTGCACTTTTACACATGTCTATAGCACTTTCTTAGAGACAAATCAATAAGTAAGTACCTAACATTATTTACAAACCAGAATTATACCCTACAATATTATTCATGAGTCAATATTTGTTTTCTTCCATCGCACTCCATTATATTATACAGTATCTACATTCCGTTTCGTAAAATATGACGATATAAGAAATACATAATGTATGAGATATCTCGACAACGCCCACACAATTATTGTCAGCTTCCATTAAAGGTTTCCATCAGACTGCTGTCTTTGATATTCGCAAATCTAAATAGAAACAAGCTGCGTATCTTGTTAACCAATCAGGAGCTTTTGTGAAGATAGTTAACAAGAGTAATTTTACATTATTATCTCATACTAGCTTTCAACCGCGACTTCGTACGCGCATAGCACGTTTTATTCCGTTCCTGTCGAAATTTCGAGAAATCCTTTCTAGTGCTCCCCTGCATTCGTCATGGAACCTACATGCCAAATTTCAGCTTTCTACGACCAGTACTATCGGCTATGCGTTGTCTACCAGTTACTCAGTCATATAGCGGATGAATTTTATATCTACCTATATATAAAAATGAATTGCTGTTCGTTAGTCTCGCTAAAACTCGAGAACGGCTGGACCGATTTTAATAATTCTTTTTTTGTTGGATTCGCCAAAATACAGGGAAGGTTTAAAAGCAAAAAAAAAATGGGTAGGTAGATAGGGTAGGTAGGTAGGGAAGGTAGGTAGATAGGGTAGGTAGAAAGGGTAGGTAGATAGGGTAGGTAGGTAGGGTAGGTAGGTAGGTAGGGTAGGAGTAGGGTTGGAGTAGGGTAGGAGTTATATTATAGATGAAAATTGTGACGCAGACGAAGTTGCGCGGGTCAGCTAGTCAGTGATATTAATTTTAAGTGGTTAACCAATTTTCTTATTGATTTGGTGTAGATACTCCCGCAATCTCATGTGCGATCTGACGCGACACAAAGTGTTATTTTTGGCACACGTAGTTTGTTTAATATCGTTATTAAAACAGCTTTCTTCTCATTTACAGTTTTGGTATGTATAAGTAAGTCCCTTAGGAAACAAAGCTATTTCTCACTCTCTTCCAGAGTTGAGCTTCAATATTTCACCAGACCCAAATCGTTTTGCTAAAGACAATTTCCACAGCTTTTTTGCAGATAATTGATTACAGAAAGACTGAAGTTAATTTGGAGAAGTGGCGTTGTTAAGATAGCAATTAGTTAAAATGGTAGTCATTTTATAGATTGCTTCATAAGCGTCAGGATTATGCTGTGGATTTCCATTCTTTCTGGAATTTTCTATCAAGTCATGATTAATTTATCTGCATATCTCTCCAAGGCTCCAATCTGACTGAATATCAAAGTCACTATATAAAATACTAGTGAACGTCACGCGGTTTCACCCGCGTAGTTCCTGTTCCCGTGGGAGCACGGAGATAAAATATAGCCTATGTTACTCCCTAATAATGTAGCTATCCATTGCTGAAAGAAATTTTCAAATCGGTCCAGTAGTTTCGGAGCCTATTCATTTCAAACAAACAAACAAACAAATCTTTCCTCTTTATAATATTATTAGTATAGAAGTATAGACTAGCGTTAGCCCGCGATTTTGTAAGCGCAGTTCCCGTGTTTTCCCGTTCTCGTAGGAATTTCGGGAAATCCTCTCTTAGTGCTCCCCTTCACTGCCCAAGAAACCTACATGCCAAATTTAAGCTTTTACTACCGGTAGTTTCTGCTGTGCGTTGTCTGTCAGTCACTCACTCACACACTCACTCAGTAACGGAAGAATTTTATATGTATTGATTGATGATTAATCGCTTTAATTCACCATAATTGTGATAAAAGTTCTAAAAGGAGCAAGATTTTTCTGGAATAACCTTCCATTAGTACGTAAACACGCAAATAGATATACACAAGCCACTTATCTATACCCTATCTTCGCCGACGCTGATACGCAATTTCATCCACTTTACCCAATTACATACATTCCCACATCGTCTGAACCTTGTTAGTGGAACAAGCTTTTCTAACATTAATTTACTTATGTGCTGTTTGCTCCCGAGGAGTGCATTAACACTACCCAGTAATTACACGTATTACTGACTTGCTTTATGGACTTTTATGTTCTTTTTATAGGCCAGTCTTTTATGGCAGGAACTTCATGCCTGTTAGGCGTAAAATATACGTAGTTACTCTATTGTAATTTGCTTTCAAAGAAATAAAACAAACAATTTTCCTTTCGTCTGAAACGAGTTTCATTTCCATATTGACGTCACTGCTTTACTTTATAAGAGAAAGGGTTTTAATAAATTGTGTTGCTATAAGCGAAAATACACTGGCGTTTTTTCTTTTTGCTATAAGAACAAATTTTCTCAGCCATTCGAGTAAAAAGGTTGCTTGCTAAGTTACTAAGTTCCGAGCGCCTGGTCGTTAAAGCATAGCTATAAACACGAACGCGTTTCTTGACTCGAATAACTTAGGCGTTAAAGAATAAAGGCGTTTTTGTTGAAGTAAAGCGACAAAAATATTTGATTGTTTTAAGTTACATTTTAGGTTTAGAGCGATTATTTTACAGGGTATGTTAGAATAACAAATAGTCTTTTTTTTCTTAAATGAAATGAAAGAGTGGCATCCTTCGAAGAAAACAGCCAGCTGTTGTAATAAACCTTTTTCACTTCGTGTTCTGGCCGAGCAAACATTAGCTCGCACGGTAAATGAAAAGTTGACGACCTGTTTAAATCACATTTTCCTGGAAGAAATTGTACTTTCTGCAGAACAGTAAGTGAAGACGTAGGATTACAGGACACTTAATAATCTTAGTGCTAAAATGTTAATAAATAAGTCCCAAGCTTGTCTAGCTTTTAGTCAGTCTACTCACGTTCGAGGCGTGGGCCACTGGGCCCAATTCGTACGTGAAAGTGGGACTGCAAATTGATCTAATGACCACTATAAATAGGCACTTTAACATTCATTACTAGGTTTCTTCATTGTCTATACGTAACGCGGAAATTGGGCTAATATTGTTTGTGCGAAGTTTTTGCAATTCAGGAGTTGTTTTCGTTTTAAGTTTCGGAAACTTAGCACACAAAGTAAGTTATTGCAGCAGAAAGATTTCAACTCTTGATTTTTGCCAAGGTTAGGTTGACCGCTAAAAGATTATAAAAACAGAATATTAAAACCAAACCTTACTTATGTTATTGGGGATTTCAAGAATATTTGGTCGTATTTTTCTTTCATTCGTAAACGAAAAACATCGCAAAAGATGAAACACGAAATCTGTTGAATAATTTTCCATTGCGGAGTAAAAACACGGGCGGCTCATTCTCATTACTGCCCTTTGAAGCTGCCACAACATTTTACGAATACTTAATGATAATGAATCCGCTTCACCACTCTCGAGAAAATATCATCAACTTCATCAGTAACATTTAAAGGCTGACATCTAAAGGGAATGACAAAACTCCAAGTGTGAGCTCTTTTGAATCTGTGCCTTATTTCGTAAGTATTTACACAATTCTTTGTGTGGAGCCTTTAGCTTTACATAAGCTGTTGATACCCCTTATTTGCGGCGTAATGATGATGAGCCGAAGTGTTTTTAAAGGACATTGATGAATGAGAATGATTTGCAATGCCTTTTACTTTTGCTTTGTGTATCTTTTGAAAGGAGGACCACACACGTGACATATTGATCACCTTTGTACATTTGGACCTCTGTAAGGAACAAACAAGCTTCTTTACAGTCATTTCATTATGACAGTATTTAAAAAATACAAAATACCTTGACTTGGTAACAACTTCTCGTCTGTCGAAGCGAAGACGTTGTTGAGGGGGATTAAAAATCAGCAACGCTAACTCTGAAAACTATGTCACAAGAATTTCAAGAAGATATTTTACAGGAGAGCAAGAGAAAAAATCTGGTTAATCATCTAGAAGGTACAAAAAGTCACGAAGCTATATTAGCACGGTCATGTAAATTACACTAATTAGTCTGACAACATATAAGCACGCACAGTTGATAAATAAAGACCACATGATACCATAAAACCACCGCGGAAAACAGATTGTTACGGTGTTTGCTTGCCGGCGACTACATAATATTTACATGGGATGACAAGATTCCAGTTCGAGAATATGATACTTTATTCTGATTTCTGTGGCGCAATAGTCACTGTGGAAAAATCCTAAGTACTGTACTAGAGAAACTGGATGAAAGCAGACTTCAGCATTGTTGTAATTAATATTACACAGAGAGTTAACCCGTAGTTCAACTAGATATTAATTTGCTTATGCTGATGCCCCTTGCAAGACACACATTGAGGTCATTCTTTTCTTTACGTACCATCTAATAAGAATTTTTCCTCCTTCTCCTTACAAATCTTGCGAAATTCGTAACATTACTGTAGTTTGTAAGTCCTTCGGGGACACGAGGACCAGGAGTGTTCATGAGGTATTTAGACAGACCGGTTTCCCCTGCATTGTAACGATGGTTTTAGACAATAAACTGACAATCAAAGAGATAATGATTTCTTAGTTAGTGATAACAATGATTAAACCCAAATAAATTAGGAAAATGGTTGAGTAATTACTTGAATTGTCTTTTAGTTTTTGATCGTTTATAAACACTAATTGTTTGATAAACAATGGATTTTCCAATTTTGGTATACCTATAATAACATGAAATCAGCTTAGAGTTAGATTTACCTTAATTTAACCTTCCTTTGACTGTTTCGCCCGCCCAAAACATACATCGATTTTCTTTGATCACGAAAATCGGATAGAACTGAGTTTCGTCCTCTCCTTGATCTCTAATTTGATTTCTCTAGCCCCGAAACCATTTCTTAACTTCCTTACTATTTAGTGAGTATGGCCTTGGCCCTGACTTATGCATCCACGGCCGATTATCCAAACTTAACGAGATTGCCTACGAAGCTGCTTTTGATGAGGTATTTTTAGAACTGGGCTGAATGTTTGTCCGGAAGTGTCATTTTTAGTAATCCATCACAAATACTACAGAACGATTTACATACATATTCGTAAATTGAATCTAATCTTTCATAGTGTATAAATGCTGAAACATTGATAGTTTTGTCTAATTTAATGAATCAGGCAGGTCAGATCAGATCAAGGCGATAACGAGGTTCAGTGTGACCACGGAGTAGAGCTGAAGACAGAGCGGCGTAGAAGCAAATCGTCAGATATTTCAGCAAAGATTTCCCGAACGGAAACGACATTCAACAATGAAGTACATGAAGAAGATATCATTTTTCTAAACTTCCTTGCTGATCATTCAGAAACTGAAGCTGCCAAGCCCATCAGTGCGTCAGCTGTCAAGGTTCTCTTTCATAAGAGGTCACATGCTGTAGAGCACAAGCATCGCAGAGCATTACATAAGGCCGAATTAAATGTTGGCTCACCATTACGTGGTTCATGTCGAATGTTAACGTGTTAAGTAACGATATTGTTTGTTGGTGCCGATCCAGTCAGGTTCGGTGTATCTGTTTTATTGGGCTATTCGGTAATAAGGTGTTTGGGTTTGTTGTTGGTCTGGATTCTCGACGTACTTACTTTTTAGACTCAAGAAGTAAGTAGAGCGCACCACCAGTACCTAGCCTTTGATCAAGTTAAGTCTTAATATCCAAGCTTCTTCTTCGAATCCAAGGTACAGTTATTTGTCCTGCTTTGCCACTGTCATGGCATCGCCGGTAACAGCGCATAGGTCGCTTTGGTTGCAAGATTTCTGGCACAAGGCAGGAAAGTAGGCGAGTCATGCAGTTACACATCCTTAAGCCTTTAATATTCAGTATTAAAGGTGCTACTTCTGAATTCAGTTATTGAAGTTAAGATCGTTTCAAACACTACTTTAATGCCAATGTTAGACAGGTTTTCTAACAGGGCAGGGGTAAGTGAATGCAACTGATCCCTTATCTACATTTCTTGTTCGAAAAGTGTGTTGTACGTAATAATTTAGTAAGAAATACACAAAAGAGCATTGTTTCACTGAAGACAAGAAATTGAATGAGATAATCGTTATAAAAACTGGCCAAGTGCGAGTCGTACTCGCGTGCAAAAGGTTCCGAACGAACTTATTTTTTTAAACATGTTATTTTAACACTACAGACTTCTAATAGGTTTTCCTGTAATCTTTAGGTAAAGATCTCTTATTTCCAATTTTTTCAAAATTTTAGGCTCAGAAGTTTCGGAGAAAAGGGGGGGGGAATGGTTATTTTTCGTCTAATTTCTTGAATAACTTCAAAACCATTTATTTTAAAATTATGAAAAAAATATAATTAAAACCCTCACAGTAAGCACTTTCATTTGATATGTCACACGATATTGTTCAAAAATATTTTTTTTTTAATATTCTAGTTTGACCCCCAAAAGTGACCCCCATAATAAAAATTTAATAATTTACGTAACGCGTCCGTGTTTGGGTCATAGAAGTCCATATGTGTACTAAATTTCAACAGAATCGGTCCAGTGGATCCGGAGAAAACTGGCTGTGACAGACGGACAGACAGACAGACAGACAGACACCCGAGTGATCCTATAAGGGTTCCTTTTTTTTTCGAAACCCTAAAAATGACTGCGTGATTAAAATTGCATACGTCTGCAGTGTTATGTGTTATTTTAACATTTAATCTATTGTATTAACTATTAAACTCCTTTCATTTGAGACTATTATAAAATGTTAATTGTTATGTCTTTCGTCTATCTTATCGAGACCATCTTTAAACATAACTAGCAGTTTCTTTGCAAATAGATAGCGCGACATTCTTGTTTGCCATTTTGATAATAATGTATTTTTAGGTCGAGTGCAAAACTTCGTTAGTGTTCATTCACTATCTTCACGTTTTTGTCCTTATAGTGAAAGGGGGACAGTTAAAACGTTTCGTCGAATGCTCTTTGAAAAACGTTAAATTTAGCGATGCATTGCATGCGTGTTAATTATCATTAGTTTGTTTGATCGTTTTACGGCATGTCATAATTTATGTTCAGTAGATTAGAATTACAAGAATTTTTTAGAAGTACCTACTAATAGTTGGCTAGAAAAATCGTATTTAAAGTTGCCCATTCTATAATAATATTATGTAGAATATATGGAGCATATAGCATGATATTATAATTTTATTCAATTTTCTGGGAAGGAAAAAGAAACAACCTCGAAGACAAAACACGACACGGAGCAATTGACAATAGAAATCTAGACTGTTACAAGACCTTACAATATGCAATTACCAGACAGACCGACGATTTTGTCGTGATACAATCTTTTCCTACTCCAAACTGCAATGACTGAGCTAAAATGCACAGCTGATGAAGAAACTTCATCGAAAATAACCTTGAAATCTTGCCCTTTAGCAAACTGAAAGCAAAGCAGTTAAGTAAGTGGCGAAAATAAAGAGTCGGTAAAATATCCATTATAGTCCTTAGCAAACGAGGTTGCTAAGGCAGCAGAACTTGGCAAATAAACCATCGCGTTTATATTCGAGACGTCAGCAGTTCAGCACCAAACCTTAGAAGTGCGCCATTTGGATTATCGGAACTAGGAATCACAGAGATACTTTGGCAGTCATACATGCAACGTCACACACATAAATCTACTCACGCAAAACAACATTTTTCTTTTCATACCAAAACAACTTGGTGGAAACTACCTCTGGCCCAGAAACTTGGACACAAATAGATGGGGGAATCCGGAAGTATCACTTGAAAGTCACACGGGTTGGGTTCAAGTTCCTTCCTTTTTAGAAATGGACAAGTGCAGCTGGTTCTTTAATTGGCAGAGCTCGAGAAAATAAAAGCAATGAACAGAAAACTGCGTTTAAGTGTGTCAGTGACCGTATATCAACTCTGGCCGAGTTGGCGGTGGCCGGTTGACCAATTCATGATTTATTATGATTGTAGCTTCCTCCTGAGTCCCGGGGCTGGTTACTTTATCCTTAACACTTTTAGGCCCATCGGTGCCCATCACTCAGCATATGGGTCGAAACATAATTTGTTGCCCACAACTCGCATCCGCGTCGTCGACCCATATGACGACCCATAATTATATGCCGAGTTCTGGGCACCGAAAGTGTAACGGGCTATGCATGCATGCATGCGTATAGTGCAACTGTGGCATGTGCGTGTTACCCGATGTAAATTTATAACTTGATACAGTTTTGGCTATGGGAAACCCTTTGACGTCAGAATATATTTAAAATTTCACTATTTTTTTTCCTTTTATTTTATTAACGTGCGTCACTACAGAATAGTGATCGATTCCTATTATCTGCTACTAAAATCATAATACGGACATAATCAGATTGGGCAACAATACGTTGACGTGTGAACGTTTCCAAACTTGAACTGATTACCGTCTTCTGCTAAACCGGTTACCTAGTTTAATATATTCTAACAATGAGCGACAAATCTGATTTGCATATCGATACAAGGCTCCGATCATCCGAAAAAGCAATTGCTACACGCGCCGTTGCAGCATTGGAAAGGCAAAAGTTTGGTTACGTAACCTTTTTATTGTGTAAGCGTTCGGTGAAAGAAGTTGTCCCACCACTAGCTGCTGCAGTATTGCATACGGCATGACAACGGGCGGTCGACTCTGCGTCTATTCGCACCGCGAACCTCGTTCCGAGTTTAAACGAGTAATCGCTGATCAAACTGAAGTTATTATTGTTGTGCAACCCGTCTATTTGGATCTGTTGTTTGTGTGAGCGAATGACTTTAATGTATGACGTCTGATTGTTTTTTTTTGTTTAGATTTTATTTCTGTTACACGCTGTAAACAGTTTGACGTTTTCAAGTGTTTTAGTTTTCCACAATGGTCATAGATTTGAGGCATAGTAGGTATTATAAATGAAAAAGTTGTGATTACTATCACAATACAAGTAAAAATCGGCTGATCTTGCAGAGTTAAGTAACCGGATATCATGTTGCAACATATTAAATGTACACAGCAAACGATTGCATTATACGTTGTCTGCAAAAATTAAAACATCGACGGGTTTGTGAAAAAAAATCGCAAATAGAACATCAGACGGTTTAATATTTGTCTATTTGGCAAGCATATTATGTTAACTTTAACAGGATCTTGCTAACGTTCATAATTAAGAACAATAAATATGGCAATTTCGTAATAAACTACATTATATAGCTGAAGTTAAGTAAGTTTGCGGTAACTGTGGAGTAAATTAGAAAGCATGAGGCTGTGTGCAGTACGATGCGGTTCTAAGGCCAGCTAACGGGACTTGTTATGGTACCACTTTATGAGTACACGGTACAGGGTTCACCTTATTTTAGTTCACTTTTATACTCACCATTATACATGGTGTATGGCAAGATAGTTTGAGTTTCATTTGTTGGATGACTGATGAGCAAAATGATTACATTCAAGCAAAATGTTTGTACATTGTACCTACTAAAATTGTACTTAAACAAAAAAAAATTAACCAGAGGCAATAAACCTTTTGCCGGTCTCTAGACAAAGTCCTATTTATTATTCTAAACTAAGATGTCTTTACCATACTTGCCGAGTTGCAAAACACCGACTTATTCACAGTCTAGTCTTTGGTAAACTTTTTTCCTAGTCACTTATCTCAGCTAGTTGAGACTATGACACAAATTGCGCCACATAATATGTGTGACATTCGTGATGCAATTGATTTCGCACAAGCATTCTACAAAAAAAAAAAACACTCGCTAGTAAAAGTAATGTAGGACATTCGGTAATGAGTAAAGCCCCTTAGCCTTACTAATATTACAAATGCGAAAGTAACTCTTGTCTGTCTGTCTCTCTGTCGCGCTTTCACGCCAAAACTACTGAACCGATTTAAATGAATTTTGAAACAGGGATAGCCTAGAGCCTGAGAAAGGACATAGGCTACTTTTTATCCCGGGAGTAAGTTCCCAAGGGACCACGCGGGCGAAGCCGCTGGCAGAAGCTAGTGTTAAATAAATTAAAATGAATCCAGATGTAAACAAAACTGACATCCTCATTAGAAATCCACGTGTTCCTTGTTAGCAGAGACCGTCATCATCGTCTGCGATCACATCCGCTGTTTACTTACTTTGTTTACATAATATACAAAGCACACGCGGCTTTACTATGTAGATTAGGATTAAACAAGATTCGGCGTAAACAATCCCTTGTGTAACTACCATTATGGGCTATTTTTGTTTGCTGCAAAATGTTTACTAACCCGGTTTACCGGCCCTCTCGTTTCAACAATGTTTATATTAATGTGACCTCTGTTGTAAGCAACATAAGGTCGAGTTTGTCTTGAGATATTTCCTAGTATCGCCTGAAGGTGAAGCCGTTCGTGTGGTTTAGAACTTAAACTGTAATACTAAGCAATTACAGCTGCCAATGGCCTCTGCGAATGACTAAATACTTACCGGGGTAGATTATTATTTCTTAGCAATACTGCTAGAGCTTATCAATTCAAAGTAACTGTACACGGAAAACAGATACAAAATGGTGTAAATACCGGCCATAGTTTTTTTACCTGGTTTTATACCCAAATACCACTGTAAATAGGTGTTCTTAAGCAGATGGAAATCAACCGTTAGTACTTCAATGCTTTTTATTGAATTTATTGTCAAGTACTGTGTAGTTTACAGTAAAAGTAGGTTGTGGTCTATTGACCCGGATGCGTGAATCATTACCCGATTGCGTCAGAAGGAGGTTTATGTTTTTCGAGAGTATGTATGTATGTATAATTGTTTGGCACGCTCTGCGGCCTGAACGGCTCGATGGATTTTAGCTTGAGAGGTGACGTTAGATTCGTATTTACTGTGAGAGTGACTCTGAGTATATCAAAATAATAAGAAAAAAATGACGGATTTTTGGCGCCAAATTCAAATGTTTGGCACGCTCTGTAGCCCAAACGGCTTGATGGATTGTGCTTGAGAGGTGTCGTAAGATTTGTCTTGATTATGAGATTGACACTATATAAAAATTGAAGATTTTTGGCGCCATATTATGTTATAAAAAAATCTTCATAACCTATAGAGTGGTATATCAAAATAAATAGCTCGAGGAGACGATTCCAAAAATGTAACTCACTAAAATGTTGGAAATAAAAAAATTGGCTTTGTCAAAAAACCCGACTGCTAAAAACGACAAAAAAGTTCTGATGCAGTTCAATCACTGATCTGATGCCACCAACTGCATCAGACTGCTTGAAAAGCGACTAGTTTCGAACTTTTTAGTCGTTTTTAGCGGTCGGGTTTTTTGAAAAAGTCAGTTTTTTTTTTTTCAAACTATACTCATGGCCACATATTAACATTTTCAGCTCAATCAATCGAATATTATCCTTATCACGGTAGCAATAAGACGCATATTTTGTTAATCGATAAGCTTGTGAAATGCTCGATTGCATGTGTAATTAGAACTGCGTAATCCTTTAGTTTCTCATTAGCCTCGTAACAATCACGTTTAATAGTTAATTAATAGTCGAATCAATGCCTTGTTTATGTTACTAATTGGAACACATACTATTCTGGTATTTTCTCTAAATTAATGGAAGTTTTTTCGATGGAATTAGCTGTTATACGTCAGAAAGTCGTAAGAAGTGGTTTAAATACGATTATGAACTATTATAAAGGCATTATGCTTGAATTTTGTTTTAAATTTCTGAAATTTTAAACAAAGGATTAATTATTTATAGTGAAACGTCAACGACCGAATATTTTTGACTAAGCTACCGTAGGAATTCATTCTGCTCATATCACTCGAGAACAATTTTAAAATTAAATTACTAATACACAAAGTTTATAATCTGCGACGAAACGCACTTATGATCTAATGGACACATTTATTCTTCAAATTAAATATTAGATCTTGCATAGATATTTAAAAACAATGAGTAAATCTGGATTGAGTACCTACTTGTGTCGATCTGTAATTCTGTAGTCTGTACCTATCTCAAATTCACAATAAAATCACTGTTTTTAGAACAAGTGAAGGTATATCCCGTTCCATAACTGACTGTAGAATTATATTTATGCTTTGTTCTACAAATCCCGGAAGATTTTGTCAGAATAAATAACATATAAAAATAATATTAAATAAGTCAGGTAATAAAAAAGCTATAAAATAATTATGCCAGTTAACCAAGAGATAAAAACTAAAGATTCAGATGCAACATTCACCAAAGACCAAAACCAGTATGCGGTTTAAACTCAAAACGACGAACCTTCACACGGAAGTAAAAATAATCGGTAAACAGAAGCCATACATGGTTGTGGAAGAAGCATTTCCTCAAGCCTTTAAAAATGTATGATTGTGACAAGGATCAGATGCCCAAACCCCAATTATCTTTAAAATTCATCCTTGCCTTGAAGGCAGGTGTAAACGACCTGAGCCGTTGAGTTGATGACAGTAATCAATGTTCAACGCTTCACAGCATCACTTGATGAGGTAACCAGCGAAAGATCAAAATGTTCACACATTTCTTTCCTCAATCGTACGTGTAAACCCGATGCGTCACAGCCTCCTTTGATTTCTGTAGAAGTTATGCAACAAAAATGTATGTAACAGGCACGTGTGAATGCCATTGTAAAACGTGAGTTATATATTCCATCGATCTCATTCAATTGAACAATCAAACGCGTTTTATTGCTGTTGTAACTATATTGAATGTATCCTCTTATTTTGTTTTGACGATCAGCATCTTTAGTGATTGGAAAATAACAGAAAATTCTACGACGAGTAATTGTTTTGATTTGTTATGATATATTTTTGTAGAATTGCTTTTAATATCAATACAATGAATTTAATAAAAATAATAACAACATTAAATTGCAAACCGATTGGATAGGTAAACAGTATGGATGACTCACCCAATAACAAAATTAACCGAATACAGTCATTCTAAATTTTTGTTTTTTTTTTTCGGTACACCAGACCAGTTTTTCTATTATAAAAACCAGAACACTTCTGTTCTGGTTTTTATAATAGAAAAACTGGTCCTTCAAATTTGAAAACGTAATTTAATCTGTTGATTTGTTGAAGTAGGTGCAAAAAATAAGTGTTTAAACGAAGTGTGCCCAGGAATGTCAGTTTTTGTGATTAAAGAGTCACCTTGCCTGTTTAACGGTCTTGATTAAATGTCATCCTGTTTTATTCAAGAGCATAGTACAATATCTAGACGAGTATGTCATCGTATTTCAAAATATTTGTTTTACGTCAGTTTGCTATTATCTCTCTTATATCTCACAGTGTAATACTATAAACTTGTCGTGGTAATGAAAAGACATACGTAACTTATAAAAAAATGTCATCATCAAACGGCATTGATGTCAATATAACTTATTTTGTGTTCCTGCTTTTCCGGAAGCGAGAGATTTTATTGCAATGTTTGACGTCTGTCTCAGAGTCTGTATCGTTAACATTAATTGCTTGTTAAGAATTCTCTATTAATATAATTGATCAACACGTGGAGCGTATTGATTCATTGATTCATGACTTTACTAGTATTTTTTCTTATCTGCTCATCTTAAATTATTTATTCGGTAGAAATGGGTTTCTTCTGGGCCTGTGAATCCTCAAAAGTTTAACATTTTCTTACAGTTTTTCCTAGGGTATTCTTATGGTATAAGGTAGCAAAAGTTTGAAAACTATACCATGTAAGTGACGACTCGAACTATATTTGTAACAAAATCACATAAGTATTCCTTCAGGGTCGATATTATCACGTTAGATATCTTTCCATGGAGAAACCCCGTATAATCTGAAGGTAATCTGTTTATTATACAGATTTAACAGAAAATGCACCGTTTTCTCAGAAAATCCACGTGTTTTGCGGTTTGCTTACCTTATATATATTTATCCGTGAGCGTTGGACGGTGTCATTTATGGACAAGTGGTTGAGACGTTGCCGCGTTGGCACGATATTGTTAATTTGGCTGCAAGATCAAATCAATATTTAGCCATAAAAGTGTTCATTTCATACTAAAAACAACGTTTTGAAAAACCTTACAACGTGTGACCTTGAAGTAAAATTTAAAAATAAGTAATCAATATTTTACTATTAATATCTTATACATATTTACAGTGCTAGTCTCCAAATATTTTAAAGAACATTAGAATGGAAATGCTGTGAACGTTGTGTGTTGTGATATAAAAACATTAAAAATACCTGTGAAAATAGTGTGTTGTGATATAAAAACATTAAAATACCTGTGAACATAGTGTGTTGTGATATAAAAACTGAAAAGACTATTGAGTGATGTGCTGATATAAAATGTCTGCCGGAGTGTGGGACCTGATGCCTGCGAGGTGTCGGTGGATCGAGACGCTACGCCACTGCGGCAAGACGCTGCTGCGGAGGCAGAGGAGACTACTTCGGAGGTTCAAGAAGGTAAACTTCAGATAATGGAGCATCTGGATGTACGAAGTACTCACAAAACGAAAGCTAAACAATCTAGGTAGCATGTCACCGGTTCTAATCGTTGCGATCATTGAAGACACTGCTTGCTTTGATATTATAGATCCAAAATCAACTTTAGCATGCTATTCATCAGTAATGGTAAGCAAAACTGATGCTGATCGAAAATTCAGAGCACATTTACGAGGAGCATTAGAGAACAATACAGTAAATACAAAGCTTCGTCGCCCACGTTTAGCTTTCATATTTAATGGGGTAAATAGAGCTAGGCAATAACAGCTAGACCTGACTGCAACGGTCGAGTCACGTCCAGCAGTGTATCGAATTTTAATATGTATAAGCCAGTCTACACGTAACTGGACTGTATTTGTGAAAGCAAGACTAGCAGTTTCTTCATAGGCATTTACAATCTTTTCAGTAATCCTGCGCATACACGAGACACTGATAGCGTTATTGCCGTAATTATGGTTATTGTAATCGTTTCCTAACACCCTTACTCTATATTAGTAGTCATTCCATATGGCTAGCTTTAAATCTAGATACTTAATATATAAAGCTGAAGAGTTTGTTTGCTTGAACGCGCTAATCTCAGGAACTACTGGTCCGATTTGAAACATTCTTTCAGTGTTAGATAGCCAAGACCAATAGGAGCGGAGCAGACGCAGTTGCGCGGGTCAATTAGTATAATTATGACTTGCAATGAAATTGTTTTTGGCAAAGTTCGAAGAGTAAAAAAAATACCCACCGAATAGAGAACCTCCTTTTTTGGAATTCGGTTAACAAACAAGGTTAACCTTACTTGACCTGTCGTAACCTATTGGATTTTCATAATTACCCATAAATTTGGGTAAATATAAATAATTTCATATTCATGATTTATGCCCTGGTAAAAAAAAGTTACGAGGGTTTCACACTGTTTTCCGTTGTTGTACTGTAGGTACCAATTAAAAGGTATTGCCACAGTTTTTATTACCCCTTCACAGCTATAAAAATGCTGTCTCTACGATTTACAAATTACAATTACCGACTATGCGAACGTTTTAATTGTATGCAATGATTTAACTTTATCCTTTCACTGAATAGTTATTGTTTACGACTGTTTTTTTATGAAATTATTATTCTTTTACGACAAACGGAGTGAATATGAATATTAAAATATATTCATATAAATCAATTATACATTCTCATGAGTTTTAAACTGGCTACCGAAATTCATTGGCTTGATATTGTTTTTTTTTTATTGAAATATTGGTTTTATTATAACAAGTTTACCTGTAGCATTAACATATTTAAAAAGAAACCGGCCAAGTGCGAGTCGGACTCGCCCACCGAGGGTTCCGTTAAATTTGTAGGTACATACTACTTTAAACAAAGACTATATTGTTTTAATGATTTAATTATAAATGTATAGTTTTCTGACTTTTTCCTATACTTGTAGTATAAGACGGTATTCATTGCCATTTTTCATAGTTCTAGGTCAGCGGAAAATACCCTATAAATTTTGATTCTCTTGAGAGTGTCGAAATATAGGTTTTGTTGCGGGATAAACGGCCGTATCTTTTGTTACATTAACTTAGAACTTTGAGTTTTTCACAGCTTCAAGGGACCGCTGACCTTTTTTTTTTAATGATGGGAAATCATCAAATGACTCCTCCCGCTCTGGGTGAAGCAGGAAGGAGTGTCAGACTCTTACTGTAAAACCCATCCGTGTTCCTCCTAGTGCCCTTTGCGTTCCAGGGCTGCGGTGACTCTTTCGAACAAAGTCCGTAGCCCCAGCAGGCGCTGGCCCTAGCGGGCCCTGCTATTAATGCTGACTGCTCTTTGAGGCGCGCGTGGAACACAGCGCGCCGTCGACCCGGGCTTGGTTCTGATCAGACGACGAGCCACCCAATGCTCGCCGTCCGCAGGCCCGCGCCTACGGCGGTCGAGAAACGCCCTGCGACTTCCGACGCCCGGGGCGTCTTATTCTGTTGCGGCGGCTGGGGCGTGAGATTTCCCTCTCTCTCACGCGTTCGGCTTCCTCCTTCGCTAGCATTACTGCTTCGCAGAAGGAGGTGACCGCTTCCCAAGTCTCCTCACTCCGGACCATGGCTTGAACCAGGGCCAAACGCGAAAGTTCGCTGCCGCCGATCGCCTCGACGAGGACACGGCGGTGCTCTGCCCAAGCAGGGCAGACCTGCACCGTATGCTCCACCGTGTCCTCCGGGCGATCCTCGCATTGTTGACACCCGGGCGTATCCTCCCGCCGAATTCGAAACAGGTACCTCTCGAAACAACCGTGTCTGGTGAGTACCTGCGTCAAACGGAAGGTAAGGACGCCGTGGCGCCGCTCTAGCCACTCCACAAAGAGGGGACTTATCGCCTCGATTGTGGCGTGCCCAGCGCTGGGTTGCGACAGTCGTTGTCTCCATACTGCCATGAGATCCTGCCGGAGCCCCGTCCGCTGTGCTGCGATTTGCCGCGGCAGAGGAGTTTCGCCCCGGCGAAGCGCCACCACACGCCATTCGTAAATGAGCGCTAGGGCTCTCGCCTCTAGATCCCATGGCGGCAGTCCGGCAAGGAGGCTCGCCGCCTCGCCAGAGACCGTGCGGTATCCCCGGGCCAGCCGGATGGCCATGACCCTCTGTGACGCGTTGAGGTAACGGGCAGGTCGCTTTCTCAAAGTAGGCGCCCACACCGGCGCCCCATAAAGGGCCATAGACCGCACGACCCACGCGTAGATCCTCCGGCAGGAGGCATTTGGACCTCCTAGATTGGGCAGAAGTCGCTTGAAGGCAGCCCCGGCTCGCTCCAGTCTGGGAGCTAAACGTCGGAAATGCTCGATGAAGTTCCACCGGCTGTCAAGGACGAGACCCAGGTACGTTATCGTCGATCCGACGCCGATGTGAACCCCTCCTACCGTTATTTGGGATCCCAATGGTGACCTGTTCCGAGAACCATGAAAGCACATGGCTTCGGACTTGTGTAGGGCCACCTCGAGACCCAGCTGCCGGATCCTCTCAACGACTATCGCAACCCCGCGTGTCATAGCGTCGGCCGCCGCCTGGTGCGACCCTCCTTGCGCCAGGACCAGCGTGTCGTCAGCGTAGCAGACCACGCTGACGCCACTAGGGAGGTCGGCGCGCAGCACCCAGTCGTAGCCGATGTCCCACAGGAGCGGCCCCAGAACCGAACCCTGTGGAACACCGCACGACATCTCTCGCTGGTTCCACTCTCCCAGGTGACCGGGGTAGATGACGGCTCTGTCCGTCAAGTAAGCCTCGACTACACGACGGAGGTAGGTCGGCAAGGGACCTTTGACCTAAGTTCAATTTCAACTCGATACCTCAACGCCTTCCCGAGATAAAGGGTCTTGACAGACAGACGGATTGACAACAAAGTGATCTTATCGGGTTCCGTTGTTTCCTTTTGAGGTACGGAACCCTAAAAAGTTATTATACTGCAATGTTAAAGGTGATATCGCAACATTAAAAATGGAGTGTCCATCTTCAGTGTTAGTCATTGTTGATCTGTCTGCGCAACAGTCACGGCCGCCAGTACAATACCAAATTGTGAAATATCTTGCTACTTTATTTTCATTTGTTCATTGTCTTTGCACTATTTAATTAGCTCGGATGTCTTATTGATGAATCAGTATCGTGCCCGATCAGTGCTCAGATTAACATCTTCGGAATTTGTTATGGTGCTAAGTGCTTTAAATAGTCCATTGTTTTACTAATTGCTGTTGTGTGTGAACCATTTTAAACGTCTTGTAAGTCACGTTTTAAGTATCACAAGTGTTAACTATAAGAATTCTGTTGCATCTTATCTTTATCCTCTAGACGCTTAAATTCTAGGAGTTAGGAAATATCTCTATTTTCCTAAATGTCTTTTCGGAAAATTTATATGTTGTTATGAATTAGATAATGACTGTAGTAATTTTTTAAACACTAGTCTATAGAAGATTAAATCATTCGGGACATTCTGACATTTGCGACTATCATCTCTAGTAGCAACACTAAAAGTAATTTTCAGTTTACCCACTTTAGTATTGCAACATTCAAATTAAGTTCTGTTGAGTCTAATTCAGTGCTTGTCAAGTACCTAGCTAGGTAAACTGTAATACACTGCTTAAAGCGGATTCAAATTCAACACCGCTAGTTTACCACTAAGAGCATCGTTGACCCGTTTCGATTTAGTCTGCACACTACTTGTACCACAAGGTGAACATTTGTGTTGATGACTTGATGATCTTTAACTGTTCCAATAGACCATGTTTGTGTACTCATCCGTATCAAGTGGCCCATAACCTTAACTGCTCGTCGCAATATGCAATCACTCTACGAGTAACTTCTTATAGACACTTGACATTATTTGCAAGGAGGATTTATCTAGAAGGTATATATAAAAAGTGAAAAATTATATAGCCTATGTCACCCGTAACGTTTTTGTGAATCTATTGATACCTTAATCATCAAAATCAGTTCAATGGTTTAGGCGCTAGAGTGGAACATACAAATATACATACATACATAAACAGCTGAAATCATAACCCTTCCTTTTGGCTTTGCCGTAGTCGGGTAAAAAATAAGGAATGTTAGAAACATCACTGGACGATGTTGAACATTCCAACAGACATCTTGACCCAAAGTATTATCCTTATAAATACAATTTTATTGGTGATGGCGTGCACAACTTTAAGGTTGAAACAACCAAAAAATGAAACGTTAGGCTTTATCGATTTTACTGGCGTCATTGAGGTTAAAGTAATCCTCTGTATATTCTAAAGATAATTTTGGTGAATTTATAGAGATCGTCCATATAGCACCTAATATTGGTTGAGGTATTAACCCGACTCTCCTGTATTAACCGAAAACCTTCATTTACTTGGCTTCTTACTTCAGAAAGGTCGTATCGTTCAAGGTTAGGTTCGCAATAAATTTGAGCCGAAGCTCCTAAATCCTTCAGGGATTCTTGGGTCCCAGTGAAATGAGATCTGGGGATGAAATTCGGATTTACGAAGATGTAAGTCGAGCGTCTGTTATTAATTTAGATGAATAATGAATACATTTTAAGCAAAAATAAATGTTCGTCTTTCCACATTTTTAAAATTGCTATTATAATTATAAAAATGTGGAAAGACGAACATTTATTTTTTGTTACAGATTTTAATTTAGTGATATGCTGCAAAAATAATGAATCATTTCATTTACATTGACGATATGTTTCGTTTTCCCGCAATAGGGAATATGCATGCGATTTTTTTATTTGCAAAATGAAATACTTATTAGCTCTAATAAACAATTATGAAATTATTTTTTAAATACCTTCATCAGCGATGAAGTTATAAAGCTTCAAAGTTTACAATTAGAAAGAGAAGTCCGACATGAATTGTGACGTCAAAGTTCTTGGCGCCTATACAGCTGCCATAGAAAACAGCGTTTTCGCGAGAGGGACAGATATATTTGTTTAAAATAATTATATCTCGTTTGTTTTTCGAGCAATTTTGATTCTATTTTCACTGTTAGTATTATATTTGTGTATATTTTTAGATAAACTGTATAGAAAATAAATATTTTTTTCGTGCATATTCCCTATTAAGTGTCCTCTAGCTAACATTTGATATTAATTCTATTATTAAATTAATTAAACGTTATGAAGCTTGAAATGCTAAAAACAATCTCAAACAGTTCTAAAAATGGATCGTTGTAGGTACAGGTGTATTTACCGGCGTATGTTTTGCAAGCGCCGCCGGGCAACGTTGCGCCACGCATCGGCGCGGGCGCGCTTGCCAAACTTCTTGTTATTATATCTGGGGATTTCACTTTTGCGAATCTTGATACCAAATACCAGCAGATGACACGATTGTCAATTGCCTTTTAAGATTTGTTTATCAACATCGTACCTATATCTTAGTGACTTATGAAATTGAAATGCGCAAGTCGTTGAGCATGCAGGAAAAAAAATACTAAGTATGAATGTTAACTTTGAGTGCGTGTTTAGAATTTGTAAGAATATCTTTTACTCAGTAACTACAAAATTAAACTTATGCATTTGAATACCAATCCGTCGCTATTTAGTTAGATAAAAAGTCAGGTTTTTTTATCAATGTGTAAAACAGATATAGATTTAGTTTTCAGATTCTAGATATGAATCTTCTTAGGAATGGGTACGCATTCGTTATTTTTAATCAAAGTTAAGCATCACAAAACACAGGTTCGGTGCTTTGAAGATTTTGCTAGTTTTTATTAGAATATCATTAATAGTATAAGTTATTCCGTTTCCTCGTACCTACTCGTAATAATAAGGCAAATATTTGATGTGATTTAAATACATAAACATTATCGTCTTTACCATTTGTATTTACTTTCTCTGTTTGTTTTGTGTTTATCGGACCATACTTAAAAATATACTGTACGTAATGGCCTAAGAAAGACCATTACACCTGTGTGGTTCGAAGAAGAATAACGTAATAATTGGTAATGTTCTAATAAGCGCTTTACTTAATTAGCTATTGTTTGCAAGTGTATTACTTAATTGCTGGGTATCCGATGTCGGGACTCATACGAACCAATGACTAACTTTTTCCAGGAATATTGTCTGACTAAAAAAAACTACCAGTTTTTTTTTAATATTGGTAGTCACGCATTTGACCACTATCTCACCGGATGGTAAGCGAATGTGGTCGAAGATGGAGCACGCTTGCCTAAAAGTGACCTATTCACTCTTGTATTAAAGACTTCCAGGTTGTAGCTATCAAACACTGACTCCGGCAGGGAATTCCACTCCTTAGCTGTACGCACTATGAACGTGTTAAAGTTGTGACTAATCAGCCGCATACAATTTCAAATATTGGATAAACCTAATATTTTCCCCTAAAAATGAAGTTGTTAGTTTTGGTGATTTAATTAAATAAATTAGGTTTTGAACTTTTGACGCTCTAATATAAATGATCTTTGATTCATCAAAATTGTGTAGGAGGTAAGGTATTAGGTAAATCGTGTACTACACCATTATGTGTGCAAAATCTTTTCGACCACTACTATGCATAGGTTTCGTTTTGGTCCCAATCTAACTGCTCTCTCGGCAGTCTAGGTTCATCCCGTAAAGGCACTAAAATGTCAATTGCAAATATTATATCGAGTGTGTAACGTTCTGTCTGTTGATTCCAGGCGTACCTACACAGTTGGCGCTCCGCGGACGAGCTGAACATGTTGGTGGGTGCGAAGGTCGGCGGTGCGACTCCACTGGTCATCGCTTGCAGAAATGGACATTACGACGTAGCCGAATACCTCATCGAGAGATGCAAAGCAGACATCGAACAACCTGGTTCAGGTAAAGTCTCTTACTTATTTTAGTGCCGTGTGGCCGATGGAAATCCCATACAAAATTTCACCCTTATAGATAAAATTTAAAAAAAAACCCTCGTACCTTCAGGCACTATGCAAAATTTCGTAGGACCAGCGGTTTAGGCTGTGAGTTGCTTGTCAGCAAATGCATAGATTTAGGATTGTTACTAAGTTTATTATACATTTGGTTCAAAATTGGCAATGCTGAATTTACTACAACTTCAAGTTATATCTACTTCATGCATCATCCATGGCCAGATGATTTTTTTTATTCATCTGAGCACATAATATGGTGAAACCCCTCAGCCAGGTCAAAAACGTTAGGTAAATATAATTGTACTAGTTACAACTTCGTCCCGCGCAACTTCGTCTGCGTCACAATTTTCATTACTGGTCCGCTCCTATTGGTCTTAGCGTGATGATATATAGCCTATAGCCTTCCTCGATAAATGGGCTATCTAACATTGAAAGAATTTTTCAAATCGGACCAGTAGTTCCTGAGATTACCGCGTTCAAGCAAACAAACTCTTCAGCTTTATATATTAGTATAGATTAACAATGGAGGACTGTTTTTTGCCTTCTGATTAAAATAAGTAAATGATAATGTAATTTAACGAAATTAAATTGGTATCTCTTTAAATGCAGGGTAAATATATTTATAGTATTTTTAATAATAGTTATAATTAGTTGTTTTATTGACTCAATGACGTCTCATCCTCCTAATATATAAAATTCTTCCGTTTCTGACTGACTGACTGACTGACAGACAAAGCACATCCGAAACTGCTGGTCGTAGAAAGCTGAAATTTGGCATGTAGGTTCATTGAGGAGTGTAGGACAGCATTAAGAGAGGATTTCCCGAAATTCCCACGGGAACGGGTTAAAGGGGCTATGCGCGTACGAAGTCGCGGGCAAAAGCTAGTTGAGTCAATAAAAAAAACTGGCCAAGTGCGAGTCGGACTCGCGTGCAAAGGGTTCCGAACGAATTTAATTTTTTTAACATGTTATTTTAACATTACAGACTTCTAATAAGTTTTCCTGTAATCTTTAGGTAAAGATCTATTATCTCCATTTTTTTCAAAATTTTAGGCTCAGTAGTTTCGGAGATAAGGGGGGGGAATGGTCATTTTTCGTCTAATTTCTTGAATAACTTCTAAATAATTTATTTTAAAATTATGAAAAAAATATAATTTAAACCCTCACAGTAAGCCCTTTCATTTGATATGTCACACGATATTGATCAAAAATCTTTTTTTTTAATTTTCTAGTTTGACCCCCAAAAGTGACCCCCATACTAAAAATTTAATAATTTACGTAACGCGTCCGTGTTTGGGTCATAGAAGTCCATATGTGTACTAAATTTCAACAGAATCGGTCCAGTGGATCCGGAGAAAACTGGCTGTGACAGACGGACAGACAGACAGACAGACACCCGAGTGATCCTATAAGGGTTCCTTTTTTTTCGGAACCCTAAAAAGGGTGAATACAATCAGACTGAAAAAATTAAATTAGACAAAATAGACGCAATTTTTGCATGTTAATACTGAGTAGGAGAACCTAAGTTTGAATAGGTACATTGCAATTTAATACGGTACTTTGAAAAGATCAAAGTTGCAGTTTGTATATAGAAAATAAATAAAAAATTACGACAGCTGAATAGGAGAGGGGTCAATCTAGGATAAACTTTTGACTTTGAAAATTAAGTGCGTACATTGTTTCTCAATAGCGCTATTCCATTGTGTCGGTGTTGGCATCAGGTCAGGCGGTCAATACCGTCGGCGAACAGATTCGCCGACATTCCCACAACGTGTCGGTCAATCAGGACCTCAATTAATCACTCGTTTGTCGTGTAAATACAATTGTTTATCTGCTTTATGCCCGAATTGTCACGCGTCGTCAAACGGCTTTCCAATTGCGTCAATAGTTTGGCCAGAAGCCATTTCACTTCAAATTGTTCAACTGAAACTGGTAGCAAATATATCTTTTGTGTTTAATTTGAATAGCAACATGGGCAATAAACTTGTCTTGAATGCTTGTATTTGTAGGGGTTTGTATTGTTCAGTTCTGTGGAGGTCATTAACATAGTCGTAGATGGTCTGGTGTTTAGGTACTTATTCATATGGAAAAAACAATAAGTATAAGTTTATTTATTTATTATTTATTATACACTTTATTGTACACCAAAACTATAAACAAAAAGGAAACTTAAAACTAAACACATACAATGGGCGGCCTTATCGCATTCCGCGATCTCTTCCAGACAACCTAGGATGGACAGTATTTGCCAGGACATGAGATGGGGCTGTCATTGGTGTGACAAAAACTAATTTAATTACAATATAACATAATAGATACACATATACATACATAAAAAGCCATATAATAGATACATAAATACATACATACCAAGTATACAAGTAGTGAAAATAAATGACGACTATCGATAATCACAGCGAAGAAGTACTTATAAAGGATTCAAATTAGGGAACATGCAATATATCCATTTTTGCTTTAATTTAAAGGAACTCCGTCTAGAATTATAGACCACCACATAAATAAGAAATGAAAAAGCTTTAATTTATTGCCAAAATTGCCTTTTTAAACCGACAGTTTAATTTTCGCACGAAAACGGACGATGAAGTCACTCCTGTCTGCCACTGGTCATGAACTGTCCTAATTCAAAGACATAAGGTTGCCTTTTCGTTGTCATAACAGTAGTGACGTCACTAAACGCAGATTGTTGTTTTTAAATACGCTCCGTTTTACGTTATTTTAATTCATTATTTTTTGTTAAAAATCGATATTAACTAAAATAAAAACGTTGCAATGGCCTTTATTTTATACTTTTTTTCATTTTATTAACAACATTCTCATAAATTCTGTATTTGTATCTTCCCTATTATTGTTGTTGTTGTTGAATCCTTTTAAACATTATTTGAGAAATGTTTATTTCTTAAAGCAAACGACCAGAGCCATAGACAAAAGCATTCAGTTTTTCTCTAAAAAATATGAATGTGTCATCCACCATGCCGTCCAACTTTCTAAAGATCCCCTTATATGTTGAGTTGACCTTTGTGGGCTCAATTAACCTTTGGGTTAATGAGAAAAAACACATTCCATAAATAATTTTATACTTATGTACTATAGCAGAAAGTTCATTCTAAAAGAAAGCGATATCTGCAGCTTTCTTAATATTAGCCTATTGACTATTCTTCAGTGATAGTTTTGAAATTTACGGGCTGCTGAAAGCTATCTGAGAATCTAATTCAGTACATCTAATCAAGAACTTTTGTCAAGATTGTCTTGTTTACTACCAAGAACACAGATTCCCACAATATTCTCTTACGACTTACCTATCTTTACAAAAGTCAGAGTTACAAAACTTTTCAAGTACATACTACGTTGGTATTCTTCAATGATTTCTTACGACCTTCAATTTCTTTCAGGATTAGAGAAAAAGTTTGGAACTTTGATTAATCTCAGCGCAAGTTTTCGCCAAAAGTATTTCTCTTTCTAATAATAAATCATTAGGCGTATAATAGGATTTAATTTTGAATTGAATATACAACCATGTCTAAAAATCTGTAGTCTATAATACTCTTGTTTGTGAACATGGACTCACAACACCGTGTGTCTTGACCTTCAAAACCCGAAATATTGTGGTGTAAACACGTCGAACTCGATTACTTATAGTCTCATTGTTTAGATACCCTTGGCCTTAATCTAACAAATACCCAAACATAATGGTCCAGTTTTTAACACTTCATATATCATTCAACTCGTCTAGTCACATGACCATAGCTGAAAGCTTATATGAATACATGTCATTAACAATCAACACCATCGTCAGACATTCTTAGTACCAAGTGCTAAGTACTAAGAATGTCGAGCTGTCGGTGTGTTGTGTCTTGTGTTGATGTTGTGCTGCAGTTAGCTATTGACGAATGTATCGTCTAATAGCTAACAGGAAGACGCTATTGCCTATTGTCTTGACATGTGCTCTTGCTCGCCCTTCCCAGGAGTTTAGACATGGCATACTGTTAGACTCAGCAATGTATCCTATTATGCTCGGCCAATAACTAGGTATATCATAAAAACGGTCCAAAGCCAACTCTAATCTTATTCTAAAAGATGTAAACATTATAAATAGGTGACATTGTTTCTAGTAGGTTGTTAAGTACTGATGCGATTAAATGAAAGAAAAATCCACTATCTTCGAGTGCAATAGACTACTTTATCTCGAAAATGCACGGGTCCTATTGAAAAGGCCGTGGAAGCAAAGCCGCAATAAATAGTTTTTTAGCAAAAAGCCAGGAACACTACACTCCTAAAATCCATCTACTGACATTATCTTTGAGGGTAGGCAGAAATCATAGAAACCTACTACGATGTACCTACTACTTGGTTGCTGGGGAGTTTGTTGCGCCATTCCTTCATCTCAGCTTAAACACAAGGAAAGGGTGACGGACAGGCGTTTTGGACACTATCTTTATGTTGAACTTTGACGTGCGGTCTCACAGCCTAATTTGAATAAATGACTTTTGGTTTTGATTTTTATCGTTATTTCCAGTGACGTTCGACGGCGAGACGATAGAGGGCGCTCCCCCGCTATGGTGCGCCGCGGCCGCGGGCCATTTGCCACTGGTGAAGCTGCTGGTGCGCGCGGGCGCCAACGTCAATTCTACCACGCGCACGCACAGCACGCCCCTCCGGGCCGCCTGTTTTGATGGCCACTCGGATATCGTTAAGTTCCTAGTCGAAAATGGCGCCGGTGAGTTACATGGCATACTTATTTTAAATCGTCAACATCAGCATCAGCGTCCTATCAGCCGAAAGACGACTACTGCTGGACTGAAGCTACAACGCCGAACGTTTAACACTATTCTTCAACAAAGCTTAGGCTTAGAGCTTGTCTAATCAAACTTCGTATTTCTATATATCGTTTTTTACCAGAGCTAGCTAAGAAATAGTGTGTATTTTGCGGTTAGCACTGACTTTGAATTAGAAACAATTTCATTTGTATCTGAGAATTCGTCTTTCCATTTCCAGACATAGAAATAGCAAACCGTCACGGCCACACTTGTCTAATGATCGCCTGCTACAAGGGCCACATCCGAATCGCCAAGTACCTGCTGTCTCTCAACGCTGACGTGAACAGAAAGAGCGTGAAGGGCAACACGGCGCTGCACGACTGTGCGGAGAGCGGCTCGTTGAACATACTCAAGATGCTGCTGGGACATGGAGCTACTATGGACGTTGATTCGTACGGTAAGAAACAATTGAATTGGGTTTTTTTTATTATTGATATGCTCGCGTTAGACGCCTTATGGAAAGCGGTGGTGTATTCGACGAATTAGCACTCTTGCCTAGTAGTAAACTATTTACTGTTGACTTACCTCCAGGGTGTAGCTGTCACGAAACACATACTTCGGCAGATAATTCCACTCTTTAGCCGTACGCATAATGAAAGCATTGAGCTTGAAATTGGAAAAGCTTGAAATTGGCAGTACTTTTATAAGGACCAACTTATGGTCCTTATAAAAGTACTGCAATAAGACCATTTTCATCATTATCAACTCCACTGAAAGTCTTCCACACAACTACTCAAATGCCACCCAATTGTGTTTGAACAAACTTTTTTTACAAGCCGAAAGATTCTAAAAGAAGTTTCTGTTCTGCTTCCTTATATTATTATGTTGAAAAATTCGTCTGCTCGGTGTCGTTATTTATGCGGTACCCTAGCGCGTCCAACAACCTGAAAAGGTAACATAATTCCAATTTCTGTGACCCCTTCCAGGGTGTTGTTGTTTCCAGGTGTTTCCATCATATTGTTAATATTAAATATGTGTGACACTTGTGGTAGGTATGACGCCACTCCTAGCAGCCTCAGTGACCGGTCACACGCACATAGTGGAGCACCTAATAAACGCGGACTACGGGCTGGTCACGAGACAACAACGCATCGACGCGCTGGAGCTACTCGGGGCCACCTACGTAGACAAGAGACGCGACATGGTCGGAGCACTGGCGCTGTGGAAACGAGCCATGGATGATAGGTAAGATGTTTATCGGGATGAATGAGTTCCTTAGACATAGCCAGTAATCATATCTATGTGTATGACAAGAAATACGTTAATTGGATATGTAATTTTCATGTTATAAGCGCATTAACTGACAGTACGCTTTAAAAAATTTTGGCAGTCAACTTAACTATCACTAAGGTTTTTTGCAAAATCATTTTATTTAATTAGAGCATAACTTTATCATGAGAAGTAGGACTATAGTTCAGCAGTTTTAAAAAAGCTACATGCCACATACCTCCTAACGTTACAACATCATTGTTTAGATTCCCTGCGGACGGAAGCGAGCCGATCCCCAAGCCTAAAGACATCCCGCGCATAGAGGCGTATGACTACGCGGTGGAGCCCAGCAACGCGCAGCAGCTAGAGGAGATCCTCGCCGACCCCGACGGCATGCGCATGCAGGCCCTGGTCATCAGAGAGAGGATTCTCGGTGAGTTTGGATGCTAAGTTGTTGATTTGCAATATTTTAGAATTAAAGGGGTTCGAGAATTTCTATGGGGGCTGGCATAGGCCCCCCCCCGCGGCCGTTTTTATGTTTTTACATAGTTGCGGTGCAAATGTTAGCAAAATGGTGCCCTAAAATGTCACGTTGCCGAAATATTTGAAGTCAGAGCTCGCGAAATGAGATCATTGGCTGTTATTCTTGATTTATCTCGCCATACTTATAGTTGTATTGTGTGGTGTAGGCCCGGCGCACCCCGACACGTCGTACTACGTGCGCTACCGCGGCGCCGTGTACGCGGACGCGGGACGCTTCGCGCGCTGTCGGCAGCTGTGGCACCACGCGCTCGACATGCAGCGCGCCGTGCTGCCGCCCCTGTCGCCGCTCACGCAGTCCTCGCTCTACAGCTTCGCCGAGCTCTTCTCCTACATGCTGGCCGAGCGAGCGCGCCCTCCGCTCAGAGGTAAGACTATAACTGTGGCACCACGCGCTCGACATGCAGCGCGCCGTGCTGCCGCCCCTGTCGCCGCTCACGCAGTCCTCGCTCTACAGCTTCGCCGAGCTCTTCTCCTACATGCTGGCCGAGCGAGCGCGCCCTCCGCTCAGAGGTAAGACTATAACTGTGGCACCACGCGCTCGACATGCAGCGCGCCGTGCTGCCGCCCCTGTCGCCGCTCACGCAGTCCTCGCTCTACAGCTTCGCCGAGCTCTTCTCCTACATGCTGGCCGAGCGAGCGCGCCCTCCGCTCAGAGGTAAGACTATAACTGTGGCACCACGCGCTCGACATGCAGCGCGCCGTGCTGCCGCCCCTAATACGATAATTTCGCTAAAAAACATAATTATAACATCCCGAGTTTTATCCCACAGGTCGCATCGTTCCTCCCGTGACCTTCGAAGACATAGAACCCGTATTCAGGAAGGCGTTGTCCGAGATCCATCGCGGCATGGAGCTGTTGGACTCCAAGCTCAGCATCGACCGTGAGCAAACGCTCAGCACGCTACAGAGGGTGCTGGTCATCTCCTTACACCTCGCCGCGCTCATGGCCAAGCTATTGGAAGAACCGGAGTGTACTGACGACATTTCCAGGAAGATACATAAGGCTGTTTACTCGCTTGTTAAGTTAGATATTACGGTGAGTGACCGAATGATGTTGCGGAAGTATTTTATACTTTAGGATTGAATCCCCGACTATTTTGTGTAAAATCATTCAACGGTTACGGTAGTTTTGACTTGCCCTGTGCTTAACTGTTTTGCAAATGCCTGGATAGGCTCACTTCTGAGAAAGAATTGAATGAAACGGTAACTAAGTCACAGTCAGACTATATACTTATTATGCTCCACATTTCATAACCGTAATGTATCGAAAATGTTAGGGCAAACTAATAGTAGATATCCACCTTTTAATGACTTGTGTTGGAGCAGACGTTTTCAAGCGTTCTAGTTAGTTCCCCCCCCCTTACGTGTGGTGTGTGCGTGCAGGTGCGGCAGGGCCGCTCGGCGCTGCACGTGGCGTGCTCGGCGGAGGGCGCGCGGGGGCGCGGCGCGCGCGCGTGGCTGCCGGCGCCCGGCGACGCGCCGCCCTGCGCCGCCGCGCTCGTGCAGCTCATGCTGCGCTTGGGCGCGCCGCCCGACGCCCGGGACGCCGACGGCAACACGCCGCTGCACCTCGTCTGCAAGGTACGATTGACTAACATTGTCGAAATATCATGTGATCAATCCCTTTATCATCATATCAGCCAAAAGACGTCCACTGCTGGACATAGGACTTCCCTCAAGTGTCGCCACAACAACCGGTCCTATACGTTTCGCATCCATCGGCTACCCGCGACCCTCACCAGGTCATCGGTCTACTTGTGGAAAGCCGTCCAACGTTGCGTCTTCCAGCACGCGGTCGCCACTCCAGAACTTTTCAGCCCCATCAACCATCTGTTCTGCGAGCAATGTGCCCTGCCTACTACTCAGATGTTCGCTCCATTTTTTAACTGCGACTTTTTGCACTGGAAGCCAACCCCAATATATTAAGGATTGATATTACACGTTAGCACAACACTGCTCTCAAAACAGTTAAACAAATCGTCGTCAGAAAGAAAACTACATCCTAAAAATACTTTTAAAAAAATACAACCGACTTCCAAAAAAAAAATAAACACTACAAAGTATAAAATAATTTTAATTTCGGAAGTCGGTGTTAAAATACGAAGAAACAACCAAAAACACCGACTTCCGAAATTAAAGTTATCCGAGGTTGCTCTCCCTTTGCGCCTCCGGATTTTTATATACTCTAGGGGCAACTTTACATAGTCAAAAGACTCTGTAAAATTGGGGTGCAAGTCAGTCAGTTTTGGGACAATTTTGACCTATTTTATTCATGAAAATCAGTGTCCAGTGTACAAGCGTAGGTCAATCGTGAAGGTATTGTTTATTTTTTAAATTAAAATATTGTTTCAAAACAGACAAGAAAGTCAATATGTTGTGCTACAAAAGTTAGTGACAGAAACGAATCGCTGCAAAACCGACTTCACGTAGTCTTGTCTGCCCTACCCCTAGAGTGTAATTTAGAATCGCGTAGGCGCGGAGGGGCGAGGTGACCCGCGAGCTGAGGAGCAGGCGACGATAAGCTCGCGTGGGACTGCAGAGTCCCGCAGCGCCGGAGCCGTGACAGAATCCATACTTGCTGCATGTTGCACGCTCGCTTGCATGCTGCATGCTTCTAATCCGTGTTCCGACATGATAATATTCTCTAAACAATACGTTAAACTTTTGCAGTAGACATTTTTAACGTAGATATTATGAACTTAGATGTATTAAATGTTGATATTTTGAACTTAGGTATAATGTCATTCGATATTTTAATCGCTCGGCATTTCATACTTCGACGTTTTAAGCGTAGGTATAACAATTTTCGATTTTTTGATACAATCGATATTTAAATTTTCGATGTTTTGAACGTTGGTATTAAGCGTAGGTATTTTAATCTTCGATATACAAATACTTACCCGGGACCAATCGAGAAGTATAATCCTTTCACACAAAATAAGAATTTTTCAAATCGGTTCATAAATGACGGAGTTAATTCAAAACTTATTTATTCTCTCTTTACAATGGTTGCTTTATAATTTACCTTAATAAATTGTGTAACAGATATATTCCACCATTTAAAGAGACTGGTGCCTGAAATAGGTTTTGGAATAAAACCTGTGGTACAGGGTACACCACAGTATTAGAATAAAATAGTAAAACATTTTATAAACGACCTCTTATGCGATTACAAAAATGCATACAGGGATTAAAAACTAAACAAAAGAAAAAAAAAAACTAAATAAGTAGCAGAAATGAGTTATTTGTGGTGTAACGACAGAGTACAACTTTCATACCGAGTGAAAAAGTGTACAAGGGCAAGTATGACATGTGAGTTGTGTATGTGAATGAGTGTGCGAGAGCGAATATGACCTGTGAGTTTGTGAACTTGTATGTGAATGAAACTTGATTTAGTTTTAGGATTTATGTTAAGGGTGACGTTTAATTTGCTGTATAAAAACTGACAAAGGAAGCAATAAATTTCTGAGGGAGTACTGGCTTAAAGTGCGATGAGGGGCATATCCTTCCCTTACGCCGTTTGTTTATGATGAGCTTAGGGTCAAACTTTAGCTGGGAGTGTTTCTTAACTACAGTAAGCAGGTGCAAATGTGTGTCTGACCGTAAGAATGTCCCATTCTTTGTATAGATCAACATTGGGGAACGGAAACGGGAGACCAAGACCAACCTTGAGTATAGCGCGCTGCGCTCTTTCGACCTCAGTAAGGTGGGTTTTGGCGACCCCTCCCCGTGTTGTGATGCAATACTCAATTAATAATAATAATAATAATAATTAACATTTATTACAAGTAAAAAGACTCATAGTGTTAGTAACAATTTACTTAAAAACTATGTTAGTAGAACACAAAACAAAACAACACAAAAACCAAAACAGCTTGCGACATCACTGCTGCAAGGTGACAGGCCCAGCTGAAACCCTGCAGCAGTGGTTCACAAACGCACAATCTAGCCTGCTTGCTAACATGGACAGGATGCTGTTGGCGCTGCCCCGCGCTCTTCTGACCAGGGATGCGCACCGCTTCCGCATCACAGTATGAAAGCAGTCAACGTGAGCTTCAGCAAACATCCCCGATGCACTGCAGTATCGGGGCAACCCCATCAGCACCCCGAAAGCGTCATTGTACTGGACTTTGATGACTGGCATAGAGCATAGTCATCATATCAGCCGAAAGACGTCCACTGCTGGACATAGGCCTCCCCCAAGCGTCGCCACAACGACCGGTCCTGTGCATCTCGCATCCATCGGCTACCCGCGACCTTCACCAGGTCATCAGTCCACCTTGTAGGAGGCCTTCCAGCACGCGGTCGCCACTCCAGAACTTTTCGGCCCCATTGACCATCTGTTCTGCGAGCGATGTGCCCTGCCCACTGCCACTTTAGTTTGGCGATCCTTCTGGCTATGTCGGTAACCTTGGTTCTCTTGCGGATATCATCATTCCTGATTCGATCACGCAAGGAAACTCCAAGCATTGCCCTTTCCATTGCCCTTTGAGTGACTTTGAGCCTTCTGATGAGGCCCATTGTAAGCGACCACGTTTCTGTTCCGTATGTCATCACTGGCAACACGCACTGATCATAGACTTTCGTCTTGAGACACTGTGGTATGTGGGACGAGAAGATACCGCGCAACTTCCCGAACGCTGCCCAGCCGAGTCGGATTCTTCGGTTGACCTCTTTCTCGAAGTTGGCCCTACCTAGCTGGACCGTTTGTCCTAGGTAGCCGTACTCGTCTACAACTTCGAGTGTAGAGTTTCCGATCTTGATCGGAGTGGGTGCTACATGGGTATTTACCATGATTTTGGTTTTGTCCATGTTCATTTTTAGACCCACTCTTTCGGAAGCTCTACTGAGGTCATCGAGCATTGTACTGAGGTCCTCCGTAGTCTCAGCCATGACGACCATATCGTCGGCAAATCGAAGGTGACTGATGTACTCGCCATTGACATTAATGCCTCGCCTTCTCCAGTCCAAAACCTTGAAGACATCCTCCATTGCTGCTGTAAACAGTTTCGGAGAAATGACGTCTCCCTGCCTCACACCCCGCTGCAGGAGGATAGGCTTCGAGGTCTGATACTGAAGTCGGACTGACATGGTGGCGTTTTTGTACAAACCATCGTAGACTTTGTCTCTGTCATCTCTGACCTTGATTAGAGTCAAGAGCAAACCCATCATTTTCCCCTCGAGCATGACGGAATTGAACAGTTCCTGAAGGGCCTTGAGGACCGGTCTTCCACCCGCCTTCAGGAGTTCGGCCGTAATTCCGTACTCACCCGACGCCCTGTTGTTTTTAAGCTGCTTCAGAGCCATCCTAATCTCATACAGGCTGACGTCCGGGATGTCCTCGGTATAGTGCCGGGTCAATCTAGCTCTTGGTTCGTTAGCTAGATTCGTATCAGGTTTAGTCATTGACGTGTATAACTGTCCGTAGAAAGTCTCGATCTCTTTCAGAAGCTCCGTTTGGCGGATATGGTTCTGCCATCAACGGTCTTCAGTTTTGTGAGCTGGCTCTGCCCAATAGACAGATCTCTAGCAAAGACCCTGGAGCCCTTATTCCGCTCTATCGCGTCTTTAATCTTTTCAGTATTAAAGCGGCGGAGGTCGCTCTTCAAGGACTTGGAGATCCGTCTATTGAGCTGCCGGTATCTGAACGCATCTTCTGAAGACATCATCACACAATCATCTCCCGCCTCTCCTTCATGAGCTTCAAAGTAGGATCTGAGAGCCTCTTGTTCCTATCTGTATGACGAGTCTTGAAAAATTTAGACCCGACATGTATGGACAGTTTCTACGAACCCATCGTTGTAATCGTCCACGGAGCTCTCTAGGCACTCGAAACGGTTCTGAATTTCGAGCTGAAAGCTCTCGGAGTTTTGGATCTGGATCTGTGCTGGACGGAGCGTAGATCTCATCAGTCGAGACCTTTCTAGCTTGATATTTAGATTCAATGTGCCTCTTACGATGCGGTGATCACTTCCGGTTTTCACCTCGTTGATCACAGAGACATCATTGAATATTTGCTTCTTCGTCGACATGATGAAGTCAATCTCATTTTTAGTTACACCGTCTGGGCTCTGCCAGGTCCACCTCCTGTGCTCACGCTTTCTGAAGGAGTTCATCATATAGAGGCCCTCCTTCTCCATAAAACTAGCCAGTAAGTGTCCCCGGTCGTTCCGACGTCCAAATCCAAATAGCCCCACTCGCAGCTCGTCACCGTCCAGTTTCGCGTTGAAGTGAGTTTTATGACCATGTATGGCTCTGGATATATCCTCATACATGGTCTCTATTTCGTCGTCGGGGTATGTCGAGGTTGGGGCGTAAACCTGTACGACCTTCAACGAATATCTTGACGATATTCTAAGTACCAGGTACGCCACCCTGGTCGATACACTCTCGATGCTCACCACATTGGACACAAGGGACCTGTGAACGATGAACCCGACACCACCCCGGGACTTCTGGTCACCCTCCCGGAAATAGAGCAGATTGCCGGATTTGAGAATTATCGTGTCCTCTTCGGACTTCAGACAATCCTACAATACTCCATCGCAACCTACTCAATTCCGGAGTGTTCTCGTGTTCAGTGTTGCCAGGTCCAGTCGTCGGTGTTTCTTATGGTAGTCGGGTCCACTCCGGGGATTCTTCGCACCCCTTGCCTCGTCGTGACCTTGACCGCTACCGGAGTCAAGGGTAGACGGGCTATCGGGCACTAGGGACCATTTTTTGGTTGTGCTTGTCATTGGGGGGGTTTGCCATAATCGCCACGCTTGGCAGGCGGGTTGGCGATCGTGTGGTGTTGAGTTTAACAGAGAACGCTGCTGCCCATTCTCTAGCAAGTCCCTTAGTCGCCTCTTACGACACCCACGGGATGTGATGGGATGGTATTATTCTTTTACAGCACCATACGGCACCGGCCGACACCATACGGCGTCATCATAGAGCAGAGTATATCATTTTAATAGTCCTTCGGTCTACAGTGTGTCTTAAGGTTTTAAAAATTTAGATAAGTTTACGGAGCCTCGGTGCCAGCACATCAATAAAAGGTTTAAAAGTAAGATGGGAGTCAATGATTATTCCAAGGTATCTTATATGATCAGTCCTTTCGAGGGTGGGACAAATACACTCTGTTTTTGTAGAGTAACAAGTGTGCGCTGTAATAGTGAGGGATGACGGAGGAAGAAGGTTAGCTCTATGTGCAAAGGTTATATATATTTCGTTTTCGAGACTATTGGTGTCAATAGGTTGTGCTGCAACTACTCGCTAACCGTGTCAATGCCCTGTTGGGTAACATTAAAGACGTCATCCCAGCTATCGCCAAAGTAGAACAGACGTCATCCCAGCTATCGCCAAAGAAGAACAAGGCGGTATCTTCTGCAAAAGTTATGATTTTTTCTTTAAAAAGAAAGCTGGCAGAGGTCATTTAGTTACACCAGGAGGAGCGTTGGACCAATAATACTGTGGAACACCGAAATTGACAGTTACTTCGTCACTTAGTCTATCATTTATTTTCACTCTTTGTTTTCTCCCAGTAAGGTGGCTCTCCAATAATTTAAGAGGGATTCCTCTTGTTCCAAACCGATCCAGCTTTTTTAGAAGGTGTGGGATTGATACTGTGTCCAGACTGACAACTATAGAGTCAACCAGCTCGTGGAATTCAACCGAATTGAGAACCTCCTCCTTTTTTAAAGTTGATTTAAAAAAACCACATCCTAAAAAGCAAATCCCAGACATGGCATGCAGGTTAAACTAAAATTAATTTCAACATAGTTGGAATAAGATCAAGGAGATTCGATAGTTTGGCAAAGGCTTAACATATCCAAATTCACGTTTTTAAAATAAATGTAAATAATCATGTCTTCATTTTACTTTCCAGCTGAACCCGTGCCCCGCGGAGGTGGTCCGCTCGCTGCTCGCGCACGGAGCGCACATCGACACCGTGAACTACGAGGGCGAGACGCCTGAGGAGATCCTCAAGTCCACGCAGCAGAGCCTCGGCGCCATCGTCAACCCGCTGCGCTACACGTCGCTCAAGTGCCTGGCCGCGCGCACCGTCAAGAACTACCGCCTGCCCTACCGCCACGTGCTGCCGCTGTGTCTGTACTCCACCGTCATCACGCACTGAGCGCAGGAGCGCAGGAGCAGTACTGCACGGCGAACGCTAACGTTACGACAGGTACGACTCGGCCGCGGTCCTCGACTTCTCATTGGTTCAAAACCGTTGATGACGTTCGACACTCCAGTGACACGTGTCATCCCGGCACTGTAGATTTTGAGACTTGTAGTTTTGTTTGAAACGTTATTTTAGCATTTTAGATTGGAATGATCAGTGTATATTTTAGGATCTTTTGAGGCTACATTATTATTCTTTTAATTCGTTGTAATACCACCGGATGCAATACCTTTACTTAACTGCCATAAGAAATAGACTAATAAGGCAAAGGTATGATTTCGGGTTTATACTAAAATTGAGAATATTAGGTTGATATAGTAGTCGAACAAGCTGCTGTGTAGTGTAAAACTGTAGAGGAATCATTGAGATGTCAGTTTTAGCATAAAATTGGTGTTACTCTGATGTCTATTTTGTCACAGTATTTAAATCGGTAGCTCAGCTCAAAGCAGAAATTATAATATATTATTATTATTTATTATGTATTGTGGTCATTATATTTAGTAGTATAAACTTCATAATTCTGTGAATTTATGTTTTATACTTAGTTTTTCTTTATAATTCCTTCTCATAGTTCATATTTCAAATTTATAATTTTATCATATTGACTAATTATTATTATTTGGTAGTTGTTTTGTCCATTGATCATACATTCGAAGTAACGTATTATATTTTTGTGTCAAAAATAAAAGCGTAACGTCCTTATAATCGGTAGTAAAAAGGTAAATAGAAATAAAATTTCAGTGCTGTGCCGTACGTGATTTGAAATAGATGTAATTATGTACATTGGATAAATAAAATTGATGTTTTAAAAATATAATATTTATGTATTTGTAAATTACTGTGCAATTTAATGTGACCACTACTGTTTGTGCAATGGATCAGTTAATGTCACAAATATAATATAATGTTTTGAATTGTTTTAGAGCTCAAAATGAAAATCATAATGTTATTTTGATTACTGTTTGCGTGATAACCTGCATGCGTATTGATGTATCATTAATATACTATCGTCATCGTAAAGGTAGACTATGTAACACTTCGCAATGATTATAAATAGATGAAGTTCATTAGTAGATAGATGGCACTGCGTGTACTTACTGTTTTGTTTTGTACTGAATTATAAGACTTTTTTAACACGATACAGCCATAGTTAATTTTAAAATAGTGTATCTGGAGGTTAAACTTACGTGACTTCATCTGTGTATAATCGTTGACATCTCCACCAAGTGATATTCGCTTTTAATATTTGACTATTATCTTATCGTAACGCTAGCCGTCTGGACTGGAGCCGATAGTTGGAGAGCTTCACTGTAAACCTCTAGTCCTGTCTTACTTAGTACATCCTGGATTACTTTTACTTTATAACAAGCAAACTTACTCCACATGTCAGTGATCATAGCTTGAAGCATATATCAATGTAAAAACAAATTAGACATAAGTAGGCATATTAGAAATTAATGGAGATACGTATAAATTGGTATTGTATATTAGCAGAATGGGTAACAACAAAGTAAACTATTAGTACTGAATAAATAATAAAGATGTTGATTATGTTAACAACGACATCGTTCGCTACTTTGTGTGTATTTCCTCATAGTATATTATAAATTTAGTAATATTGCGTGATTATATGCTAGTTATTTTTGAAATTAATAAAATGCTTTAAAATACTTATTTTGTTTATCTTCACTACATAGTATAAAACAGTCGCTTTCTCTGTCCCTATATCCCTATGTATGCTTATATCTTTAAAACTACGCAACGCATTTTGATGCGGTTTTTTTTAATAGATAGAGCGATTGAAGAGGAAGGTTTATATGTATAATAATATCCATTAAATAGTGGAGAAATATTGTTATTTTTGAGGATTCTAATGTGGTGTCGTAAATAATTACATTTTATGACGCAGACGTAGTTGCGCGGGTCATCTAGTCTAATATAATTCAATCATAGTCCAAACTTCAACCTATTGTCGTTCGTATTCTATCGGCGATTTTACAACAACAAACGAACAACGAACAAACAAGAAATTGATTGCTGACTCTACACAGCCGGCGTCAACTCTCTCTCCACTACGTTGTCGTAGCTACGAGAGATGTCAAAGAAATACTTGGTCACTATTGTCTTAAAAAGCGAATCGAAAGCTACACGAGTAATCGACATCGTAAGGTTCTATTCGGCACATTAACAAGAACTCGACAACATTGTTGCATCCCAATCTCATAACAACTAACTTGCAACAAGTAGGGCACAGATATGAAAGAAAGGGCTTGATACAAAGGTCCGTCACGTTCTTACCCTACGATAACTAAAACAAACGATTAGTTGTAGTTCCGTTTAATATGAAACAATAAAAGATTATAATATTTTGTACATGCATATGAATGTACAACATTGATAAAATATGAAATGGTGGCAGATTATTATTAAAAATTGTTCAATCTGCCGGTCAGTTTTGATCCAAAAGTTTCATAAAATATAAATCAACCCTGGAACAGCTTCTTCAATTCCGGCGAGTCATCGATCAGGGTTTGCAGGTCCCTTAGAGAAGTTCCCGCGAACATCAGCCAGATACGTTTAGCGGTCACCAAGTTGCTCTTCATAACCTTAGCCATAGTTTCTCCATCAGCATTCTTTATGTATCCCATCTTGACGACGAGCTCGACGGGCAGTTTCTTCAGTTGGTACTTACGCAGTCCACACAGAAGGGGCCAGAAGGAGAAATGATCGATCAAGTGCTCGGTGCCGCTGACCGCCGACAGGTACAGCTTGCACTTATCATCGTTGTTCTGGTCCCACTCCAGCCCGAGGACTTTGGCCTCGCTGGACTGAATGTTCGGGAACCTCTTGCGGTTCTCGTAAGCATAGCCAGCGGCGAGGCCCACCAGACGGTTGTAAGTGAATTCGTAATCTTCCACTTTTATGTTTTTAGCGGTTTTTTTGATCAGCAATGGAGTACTGCAACAATATGTCGATAAGAAAAAATATTTTTATACAATGTAACAGAATAAACTCAATACCTACAAAGGGGTCATTGTACTCATCATTATGAACAACTTTTTCTATGGGATCAAAACTCAAATCCCGAAAAAATAATTACCCCATACATTTCTGTGCGGGTTTTTTAGCGATTACGGGTTTGGTCCCATCGTGAAAGTAGTTCAAAACGACGAGTAGGTCATTGCGCCAGTTGGCGACTACTTGGTTAAATTGAGTTGCTAACTTTAGACGAGTCAAAATACACGTCATTGAGGCCGCTGCAGCGCTGGTCGTGTGAAATGCAGCAATTGTCCAAATTGCCCGCGCCGCCCGCCGCGCCTCTGAGTTCGTGTCCACGGCCTTACACGTAAAATAGTTTGGTGACCATGTAAATTGTTCCTAAAATTTCACCTTTTAACACTAAATATAAAATATTACGATTCTAATCAATTATGAAAAATTATGGGAAAATGCAAAAATTGCCGAAATGCTAGATATCGACCACTTTTGTTAGTTGGTTAGTTTGTCAGTTGGTATAGTACGCTGGATTACGAGCTCTACTTAAAAAAAATAAACAACTTTTATTGATAAAGAATACTTTTTATTTTTCACTTTGTATATTATAAATGCGAAAGTAATTCTGTCTGTCTGTCTGTCGCGCTTTCACGCCAAAACTTTTTAAATGAAATTTGGTACACAGTGTAGAGCCTGAGAAAGGACATAGGCTACTTTTTATCCTGGGAGTATGCTCCCTAGGGACCACGCGGGCGAAGCCGCTGGCAGAAGTTAGTAGTACATATTTATTGAAATAATCACATGTTGTCGAATACTAAATATCTACTTTAGTTTGTGGCCATAGTTATTTTCGTATTAATCTTGGTGGTCGCAAACTAACATCGTACCTAATATTTGAACTGTTTCCGTTTGCGACCATTTAGTAAGGACGAATTATTAAAGGAACCAATTCACGCAAGTGGTCGCTTACCAGAAGTGGTCGCAAAACATGCGCAATGACCCCATATATACTTATCAGGCCCAGTACTATGACGTCTTAAGACGATCATGTATAAGGTGTAGGAGGGAGACAGAGTTATACAAGACGCATAACACTATCCCTTTTTCTCAGCCTAATCATGATCGCATTGGCACGTCGTAGTAGGGCCCCAGGTATTGTTTTTATTCTGTTAAACATAGGCGTCGTGATAGTAGGCTTGCGGTTTTGGTGATTCAGCCAACAATACCTGTTTTAATTAGTAATGCAATTAAGATTTATTTTGTTTTTTTAGGAGATCAAGTATTTTTAACCGACTTCCAAGAAATGAGGAGGTTCTCAATTCGGTTGGTATTTTTTTATATACACCGTGTACTCCGAGGTTTCTGACACTTACCTAATTGGTCCCGTAAAAAAATAATTCAGTTTGGCTCAGTAGTTTTTATTTTATGAGCATTTTGTTTATTTCAACTGTGTGATTTTTGCGTAGACGATGACGTCGTCTTAGTACGGGTATCAATTAAAAGTGAAAAATAAAAAACTTTTTTAATAAAAACATAACCGAAATCTAAATAAAACTACAAAATAGAAAATAACCTAAAGTCTGTGTTAAAAAACGATGAAACAAAACCAAATACACCGACTTCCGAAATTTAAATATATGGGTCATTGTGTTGGGTTTTTGTACTGAGTTTAAAAAAACATTGAAAATACTTGTTATAATAACTAGGTACTTAATGTCTTTCTAAGTACCTAGGTACCAAATGCTGCAAAACTTACTTGCGCTCGAGATTCATTCCTTCGATGACGATGGTCTTGCCCGGCTCCACGGTGCTGAGCTTCTTCCTCAGCTCGTAGCCCTGCGCCAGGAGCCTCTCCACGTTGGCGTCAATTCTCAAGAACTCCGCGTCCTTGTACACATTGTAGAATTGCGGCCCGTTGAACGTGGTCGCGGCGCGAGTCTTGGGCTCAGATGAGAATTCGAAATTTTCCATGACTGCTGCTAAACAGAACAAACAAAATACATGTGATTTTTAAAGTGTGCCTGGATGACCAAATCCGAAAATATGACGAATATCGAAAAGCACTGACACTGTTTGCCATGTGTTATTACTTCCCAGGCTTGATCCTTATTAGATACACTTTGGGATGGAGTACCTAATAATACAGGTGTGTTTCAAAATTAACGAGTTCGATTCCTGGATAGGAATAAAGATTTTTCAAAAATCCAATGATGCAGTTTTAAGTTTTCATCAAAATCAGGCTCGAGACTTCTTCCAGTGTTTTTCGATATATTCCTCATTGTTTCGGATTTGGCCATCCAGGCACACTTTAAAAATTCACTCTGTATACGGCGGCGGAGGAGCGAAGTGCTTAGCCAGCCCATCATAAGTTGGTGGCCTTAATATCAAAAATTTACCTAGTAGGTACAATATAATACCTAGTATATAAAAATTTGATTTCTCATCAGATTTATAACAAAGTGTTTATGCTAACATTACTATTTTGTTGTCAATTCATTTTACGTTTATTTACACACTAACTTACATAACGTACTTTAAAAAATATGTCGGAATGATTTAGTAGAGGAAACTGTTTTGACTTTCCATAAATCTTATACCAAAACCTATACATATATGGTTAATAATCTGGACCTATTTGGTCAGTGGGTCGTCTTAGGGGTTTACCTAAACTTAAACCTATTATAAAGAGAGCAAATTGTTTGTTTGAAATTATCACTAGAAGTTGGTTTGGTACAGCAGTAACTATTTCGATATCGAGCTTCATCTGAGTAACAACGCTCACTAAGTGATCTTTATTAAAATTATTACAAACACTGTCTTATATTAATACGATTTTGATACCTCACCTCTGATAATCAGATTCCCCTATCGAGACACGAAAATGTTGATACAGAATGACAATACAGATCGGATTTCGAAAATTTTTGGACGAATAAGTATAAAGCTACACTTTCACTGAGTGCTTTTGGCTATTTTTTATTCTTCTATAATGCAAGGTTCCCCTTGGACATGACATAGTATACGTAAACAGCGGAAAAAAGCAAGTCTACGCTAATATTATAAAGAGGAAAGATTTGTTTGTTTGTTTGAATTGAATAGGCTCCGAAACTACTGGAACGATTTGAAAAATTATTTTAGCATTGGATAGCTACATTATCAGGGAGTAACATAGGCTATATATTATCCCCGTACTCCCACGGGAACGGGAAATACGCGGGTGAAACCGCGTGACGTCCACTAGTGTTTAATAAATATAACACACTATTATTAATATTACGTAGATTTGGTTATCTAATAGAAAACATCCTGTATATTTCTGCATCATATTGCTTTATAAGATGATAAAACTTTGATATTAGTTAGTTTTAAAAATGAATTCCTTTATTTATTTACATCCAAATTGAGTAGGTACTTAAATAAATAAACATAGGATAAAGAGCTGTTGATTTAAAGTAGGTACATACAAAGCACAATAGGTACTGGAATGATAATGATAATAATATCGTACCTACTTGATAGATGATACCCAAAACCCTCAAATAAACTTATTCAAACCAAAGTCAATTAAGAACCTACCTATTGTATAAACTTTATGTCCACGATACTAATAATAAACACAAGAACACTTACATTTCAGTAATTCTGGTCCTGGAGACCGATATATAGGACTCTACTGGAAGAAAGTTAATGGTAGATAATACTGAATTAGTACTTACAATTATTTTATGGAACGACTAGTTGACGAACAAAGTGACTACGCTAGTGAGTCGGAAGTGCAGGACCACAATCGACTTATTATCGAAAAAAATGTCTGTAATAATCGATTCGATTATTACAGACATTTTTTAAAATTTTCACATCGTTGATTAGTTTTAGACCCATTTTGTCTAATGGTAATGTTAAACGATCATTTTCTTTATTTAGTCGCCAGTTAAAAACGCCGTTTTTAACTGGTGAATCGGTATTTTTGTACATTTAATGTACAAAAATACCGATTCACTCAAATAATTGTACCAAATGATAATATTTTTTAATAATCAATTTCAGGATTATTATGTTTTTAGAACTGCCTTCGGTTTTTAAAGCAATTTAGAAACAGTTTATTTTTCACTGAACTAGTAAGCTGTATAATAAATCGCCTAAATACTCCAATTTATGGCACGCTCTTGTCTATGGCTTGTCTTTCCCTGTCGGGCAGAGTCACGGAAGAGAAAATGGCGTGTGGCGGACTTTGTATCTTGGTTATACCATAGATAGATAGAGTGGGTGTGTTGCCACGATGAGTCATTATGCTCGATATTTCTGTAAAGTTAGGGTTTCATATTTCCTAAACACAGAATATGAAATGTTTAAGATTGCTTTTGCAACTAAGTAAATGCTGAACATTGGAAATATTTCATTGTTTTGTGAACAAAAACAATCAAATTAGAGTAGGTTGGTTTAATTTAAAATATTCTACCAACATTTTTTAGCATTAATTCGTCCACAAATAAACTAATGATGAAACTCATTACCTTCTTGTTGGCATTTTGCTAAGTAACTTACTTGTACTTTAAATAGCGCCATCTGTTATCAATCGTACAAACTCTGCCCACGTTCGAAACTGAAACAACATCTCAAAGATCTACGAGATGTCCTTTGTGTCTCTGGTGTTCACTTCTGTGCGAGTGATGATTCTATCCGTGATTCTACTCTGCCTTCTGTTCTATTACTTTGGATGGTCCTGCGGTATTCGGAAGGTGCTTGGCAAAGGTCTTCGGAAAGCAGATAGGTCATAGCTCAAGAGAACTCGACGGACTCGAGGTGCTCACAGGATTTTTAGGGTTCCGAAAAAAAACGGAACCCTTATAGGATCACTCGGGTGTCTGTCTGTCTGTCCGTCTGTCATAGCCAGTTTTCTCCAGATCCACTAGATCGATTCTGTTGAAATTTGATACACATATGGACTTCTGTGACCCAAACACGGACACGTTAACTAAATCATTAAATTTTTCGTATGGGGGTCACTTTCGGGGGTCAAACTAAAAAAAAAAAGTATTTTTAACAATATTGTGTGACATATCAAATGAAAGGGCTTACTGTGTTTTAATTATATTTTTCTCATAATTTTAAAGTAAATGGTTTTGAAGTTATTCAAGAAATTAGACGAAAAATGACCATTCCCCCCCTTATTTCCGAAACATCTGAGCTTAAAAGTTTGAAAAATATGGAGATAATAGATCTTTACCTAAAGATTACAGGAAAACTTATTAGAAGTCTGTAGTGTTAACATAACATGTTAAAAAAGAATTCGTTCGGAACCCTTTGCACGCGAGTCCGACTCGCACTTGGCCAGTTTTTTTTTAAACAGAATTTTGTTTTTTATAAAATGATTATTCATTATTCGCATAGATCTCTTTCAGGGTTCTGTACCCGAAGGGTAACCACTAAGCCTCCGCTGTCTGTCCGTCCGTCCGTCTGTCAGCGAGCGATAGGTATCTCAAGTGCCGTAACGGTGGTAGGTATTTCACTTGCCACTATAACAACAAATAATAAAAATTAAATTTATTAAAAAAATAAAGGGAGCTCCCATACAAGAAACGCGTTTTTTCGGTTTATGGTAGAACACTTCATGTGAGAGTCCGACTCGCACTTTTAGCAGGTTTTATTACGGTATAATGATGAATATAATTTTTGTAACACCTAATTGATAAATCAAACATCAAATACATAAACGACAGGTATCAAACGCAGCATTCCATGATTAATTGAACAATCTAACAACGACACACCTTTCCTCCCTTAACTTAGCAAGACAGAGGACCTTCAGAACATGGGTGGATAAAAATAAAAGGCTCATAAAAATGTATGAGAGGCACGAAATGCGCAGCTAACAAGAAGAGGTTTATCGCCACTGGCCACTGGCCCCCGGGCCACAGGCAACTGGCCCCCCCGCAACTCGCCTCCCGCCATAACCACCTAGTTATTCCGCGTCACCGGTAATTGTGACAAATGAACGTGTTTCGTTATACTTACAAAATAGTTATAGGCGAGTGCGAACTGGCGGTTTGTGGCAAATATTATGATGCTATATTTGGTGGAGAAAAGGGAGATGAATTGGCAGATGTTTCGAACGGTGTTTTTCTTGTTATTGAAATAGTTGCCTTAAAAGGTCAGAAAAGCTAGAAATCATCTAGTTACAAGTGATAAGTACCTACTTGTAAGTCTATTTTTGTCTTTCGAAATTTAAGGATTATTTAAGGCTTGTATACATGCTAATGAACTTGTGCATATAAACGGAGCTAACTACCCCTCTACGCGCCACTCCGCTACACGCATTTCTAATTTATTATAAAAAAAATAACACATATTTTAAAAAAGTAACAAATCTAAATTATTTTCTTTTGTATTGCAATACAAACGAAAATAATTTAGTTTAAAAAAATATCTACTGCTTTGCAAAGCAGTAGATATTTTTTTTTACTTTTGTTATAAAATGAAGGAGTAAAATGGTTTCATCTCAACGATTTGGAGGTGATTTGGTGTTTTTTTTTTAGTATGTGATACTGATACATAAATTCTGGCTAAACCATATTACGTATCATATCATGTAAATTACTACCTATTTTTATCAGATGTAATTTCTCAGTAAATGCCGACGAAAAGTTGCTTCACCTGCACGCTGTTTTTAAGCATTTCTCGGGAGGGCAGCCTTAAGTATTGGGAACCTCAGACTATACCTACATGATTAATAATTGAGCCTAAAACCTTCTCTCGGTGTTTCAGACAAACTTTCAAGTACTTATTCTTGGAAAAGATAAAGAGTTCAGAGAGAAAGAGAGCAATTTTAAGTTTGTTAAGTGAAATGAAAAATCACTCTTTCTTTCCTTTTGAATTATGTTTTGAAAAATATCCAAACAAACTTTTTAGACCTTGCTTGTGCGTACCAAGTTTCATTAAAATCGGTTAAATAATTTCCAACAATGATGAGTTGAGACTTTTAAAGAGCGTAATAAATTAACGCTTTAGCTTTAGTAACGAAAGAAGTATATAGGTAATTATTAAGTGTTTTAGTCAGAGACCTCTGCCCCTGGCACTGAAAACTGGTTATCACTAAACATTTTCGTGGGATTATGGGGTTATAGTCGCCGCTGAAACCAAAACCTCGAGTGACTGTGCCATTGAGCGTCAACTAAAATTGACGCATAATGGCATCCCACATGCCATACCAAATCAATCTTTTTTTTTAAACGCAGTGTTTAATATCCTTTGGCCCCCGATCGACCAAAAATATGGCGGCTGCCGGTTTCTTTTAGTGTTGGGCGTTGAATCAACGAACTAGTTGAATCAACGTTGATGTCTCTTCAACGAGATTAACGTTGACCGTGTACAAATCAACTCGTTGAATTCGTCAACGAGTTACGAGACAACGACGTTTATGAATTCAACTCGTTTGACGAAACGAGAAAATGAACCAAACGTTTTGTTATTTTCAACGTACGTAAATTGTATTTCTTTAACAAGAAAACTCCCGCAAACTGCATCAAATTGTTCGTATATTAACATGACAACAGCATACGTTAATAAAAGCGTTTAACGTGTTACGAACGTCAACTTGCATGAACGATAAATCATGCAAGTTGACGTTCGTAACACGTTAACTCGTTGACGAAATTAATTAGTTGATCAACTAGTTGACAAACGCAATTCAACGTTAACGTTTCGTTGACGGAAAAACCTTCAACGACCCATCACTAGTTTCTTTACAATAAATTATTTAATTGTGGTTGCGTCGTGACGGCTATTGCGACCAGGAGCTCACAGGTATCCGGAAAACCCGTAGAGATGTCGCAAAAATCAGAAAAATATTTTATCAGGATCAAATTAATATGAGAAGTTCATCAATAAAAAAGGTCAACATTTACTTAATGGCAGGTATACATTTTTAAGTTATTGGAAGATAGACAACCTACGACTAGTACCATCAAACTGAATTAAAGTAACCAGATTACGATTGGACAGATACACGATTTAATCTAAAACCATTACAACCAATTATATGACAATACATGACAACTCAACCCTAAACTGCGATCGTATACAACATACGTAACAGTCAGGCACGTGGGTCAAACGGACCCATTGAAAAAACTAGGCACGCGCCATGTCGCAATAGAAAGACGTCGTTAAACAAAGAGGCTATTGTGCCCGAAACGTTCCCGAGTGGGCAGTTATTGTACAAATACGGCTGATTCGCGGAATTCGCAGCGAGACGCTTAAAATTTGCGGGAAAAAAGGCGCGCTCGGGTAGATACGGCCGATTGTGCCTGGTAGGGTTGAAACTACAGGGTTGTTTGTATTTTGGGGTTAAATGTGTATGCTAACAATACTTCGTTAGAATGATATTTGAATCGATGTTAGAGTTTTTGTTGATGTAAATAATGGATCTATCGTAGCGAGAAGTTTTCTATTTAATTATTTCTCATTGTATAACTCAAATCGGCGCCGCGGCGTACTTCATTCTGTACCCAAACTGTAAATTCCTTTTTATTTTACCAGATCAAAGTCAGTCATAGACTGTGATGATTATTTGATTTTTACAAACATTACCTATTGATTCGATTCGATCGGCAGCCTTAGGTAAGTATGTTTATCAACCAACACCCAAAAAATACCAGAAGCAGCCTGACAACCCTAATGTGTCTCCATTCTCTGTTATTAATAACGGCAGCATATTACAATTCAATTTGAGCGGTCCGCCCTGCCGCCGGCTCCGGCCCGTAATCCTTGCGTATAATCTGCCAGCAGATAAACTGAACACAATTATATTAAAAGCCAACATGAAAATTTTGCCAAATCTCTGGCAAATGGTATTAAATCGACGTCTAATAGCATTGTCAGCTGTTCAACACGTATTAACGTGTTCCATGTGCTGATTTTAAATTTTTACACGAGTTCTGGAGAGTTATCGTGTCACCAATTATTATAATAAAATGTATATTGCGTTGCTATATAATAACAGCCGCAAGGGTCGGTCTTCGAGGTTAGGCAATGCTTGCCGAGGTTGGCCGATGGATGGGTGATCACCTTTTACATACCTACCGCGACTCCTCGATGTTTCGGAAGGAATGTCAACTCATCGGTCCCATTTGTCACTTGTACATCTTTGACAGTTGTTACGGGTTGTCAGAAGTCAGATAAAAATCTGACATCAGTCTTGCAGCATAACGCCAAGATACTGGCTTGTGGAGGTACAGAGTTTGTGCCAATAGGGAATATGCACGAAAAAAATGTTTATTATTTATACAGTTTATTTAAAAATATACACAAATATAATACTAACAGTGAAAATAGAATCAAAATTGCTCGAAAAACAAACGAGATATAATTATTTTAAACAAATGTATCTGTCCCTCTCGCCAAAACGCTGTTTTCTATGGCAGCTGTATAGGCGCCAAGAACTTTGACGTCACAATTCATATCGGACTTCTCTTTCTAACTGTAAACTTTGAAGCTTTATAACTTCATCGCTGATGAAGGTATTTAAAAAATAATTTCATAATTGTTTATTAGAGTTAATAAGTATTTCATTTTGCAAATAAAAAAATCGCATGCATATTCCCTATTGTACTAATTTTTAAATAACGTTCGCATATGCGAATGCGTCAATCGCAAACTGTCAAATATGTATGAAAATTAAGGCTTTTTTGACAGTTTGTGACTGACATTCGAATGCGAACGTTGTTTGAAAATTAGTAGAATTGGCTCTCAGATAGCCTACCACATCATCGTATTTCCTAAAATTAATAAAGACAGGTTCGATATTTTAAACGAAATTATTGCGTAAATTAATAAAGCTATACGGTTATGTCTTCATATACAACGTGTAACAGAATAAACGCAATGGCTCTTAAGGGGTCATTGTACTCATCATTATGAATAATTTTTACTATAGGACCAACACTGAAATCGCGAAAAAAAATCGACTTCCACATACATTAATGTGCGCATGACTTGACAAAATGTACTGAACACCTGATTTTTTTTTCGCGATTTCGGGTTTGGTCCCATTACAGGTTGTATACTTTATTCGTGCGAATTTAAGTTTAGAAAACGTATTTTTATAAGAAAAGCAAGCTAGCAGAAGAAATGATGTCTCGTGTAACATTCCCGTCCCTGAAGTAAACAATCAGATATATTTACAAGTGTTCACGGATGGCAGACCGCGGGTATCGGTTGTCTCATTTAACGTAATCGGTTTAGTATAACCAATGCTATTTGTCGGTACAGTGGACGCGCCCTTACCAGCTTAAGTAAGTGCTGCACTGATTGTTATTATGGCTTTGTGTTCACGTACTACACAATATTATGTTAAATATATATTGATTAAGGTATGTGAAAATGTGTATTAGGAAAGACAGTTCATTCCTTATACACATTTTCACATACCTTAACCAACTGATACAGACTTATACCTGTCTCAGTCTGGAGAAAGAGGAGGATATAGAGCAAGTAAAAAAACTTTTTTTACAAAAAAATATATAACCGACTTCCAAACAAAACACTACAAAGTATAAAATAACCTTAATTTCGGAAGTTGGTTTATGGTTTTGTTTCTTTGTTTTTTAACACCGACTTGCGAAATTAAGGTTATATTAAACTTTGCAGTGTTTTGTTAGCAAGTCGGTTATATTTTTTGTATTTGTAAAAAGTCCCTTATTTTTCATTTTCACTTTTAAGTGGTGATACTTTGATGACGACTTCGTCTACGCAGAAATTGAAATAATTAAATATGCTCATAAAATAAAAACTACTAAACCAAACTGAATAAAATGTTTACGGGACCAAATGGCAAGTTTACCGCATCGAACTAAAAAAGAATCAAATAAATTGGATCATACGCCTCAGAGTAATCGGACTACATACATTAAAAAAAATACCCACCGAATTGAGAACCTCCTCCTTTTTTGGAAGTCGGCTAAAAATCAATCTGCTTAGCGAACATAAATGTTGGGGAAGCTGCGTAGCAGTATTTAACATAGCGCGGCTGCCTGTCGCCCTCCACAATCCAGTAGTTTTCTTACCCGATTCCGCTGAATAAGGTGGATGCAATGAGCAGAAGAAAATTCTAAGTGACATGACAATAGTAGAACCACGTTAAAAAACTGATTTTAATTCTGAACTTATCTAACTGCAATATCAAGGACTGATAAATCGCTGTTTATTAAAACATTGACTTTTTATATCTCTGTCACATTGAGGGAATGATTTCATCAGATACATAATGCATACAATATGGAATCCAGAATTAACAATTTTGTGGGCAGCCTACGGTCAACTGGAGCTTTAAATTCCTGTATTGTATTGTGATTACGTACCGGTATACCTTTATTCCTGAACCTGAGGTGTGAGGAAGCTTGGGGAGGTCTACGAGTATGTCCAGCTGAGCTGAGGACGTGTTTCCGCAGTTTCGGCTGATAGGATGATATTGATGAAATTTATTTAATTTAATTTAATTACATTTCATTACATTTCATTACATTTCATTACATTTCATTACATTTCATTACATTTCATTACATTTCATTACATTTCATTACATTTCAATACATTTCATTTCATTTCAATTTATTGTATTTTTATTTATTTGTTTTATTATTTTATTTTATTAGGATCTCCAACAAAGAATACACCTTACAAGCTATATTATAAAGGATAAGAACAAAAATGTATGTGCTTCCTTACTTAGACCACATCATGCAATAGAGAACAATCAGTATGTAACACCTAAAATAGACAATTTAACTATATAATATCGTTCAAGGATTTTTTATATCTTCACTGCATTATGTAAGTCCACCACTACATATTTCTATAGACATTGAAGACTTGCGTTATATACAATTCTAAACAAGACAGAAATTCATTTGATATTATAAATATGCTTACATAATTACTTCAAGTTCAAGTTCTTTAAACTTAACAGACAGTTGTGTTGCTGGGGAGTTTGTTGGCCACTTCTTCTTCCCAGCTAAAACACTAGGAAGTGGTGACGGGCTGGGCGATTTGGGGGACTGTCTTCATGTAAATTTTGACGTTCAAAAAGTGCTGATTTTCAGCCTAGTTTGAATAAATGCCTTTTGATTTTGATTTTGAACTTAGTTTAAATAAGAAATAGGGCCGTTCCCTGTTCCCGCTACCTCTGGCAGACATAACTAAAAGTGTGAAGGCGCCTCACGACGAGGCTCCAGTTAATTGAATACGAGCCACTACCACTGGAACTGGAAACGTGAAGAATATATATGTTGCAGATGGATTGTAATCAGCTGTTTTACAAATCCGGTAGCGAGTTTACAAAACAGCTTCGTAATGTGAAACCACTGAGTGACGTTTAGCGGTTTTTCATAAATGTCTATTGAACTTGATCACACAGGATTGTAGCACAATTTAGCATTTATCAACTATTAGAGGTTATGTAAAACAGCGTGAAATTAAACGTCAGAATTGCAGTGGATTAAAAAATTCATCTGCGAGACGTGTAAGTGCCTTTTCGCGGAAGTGGATTCACTCAAGTATCATGCGCATGTGGCCCGTGACCTTTTCCTCAGGCTAAGGCAGAGGTGTACCTAATAGTACATCCGCATTACCTACTCTTCTCCTCATATAAAACTACACAACTGACAGCCGTTTGAAAAGGCTAGATTATCATGACCGGCATTATTATTATAATAATTGTTGGTCTTAAAATACTATCCTTAAGACTGTAGAGGTAAGGTGACTGTAAGGGAACTCTCTCTTCGTTTTTAGGGTTTCGTACGAAAATTTTAAAAAGGGACCCTTATGGTGTGATTAAGTCTGTCCGTCTGTCATAGCTCGATATCTCAAGAACTACCTACTAATGCTATCAACTTGAAATTTGGAACAGTTTTAGATGACGTTTGCTCAATTATTTTGCAAATAAGAAATAAATAAAAATGTATAATTTTTTTTTTGGGCAGCGACTGAAACTCGTTCCTAAAAATTCGAAGTGGGGCTACTAGGGCATGTGGGGTATCATATGAAAAGAGCGCTATTTGCACATTCTCAAACATTTTTTTTAGACCGCATGGTATTCGACTTTTGACGATATTGTAAAAAAATCACCGTTCCCCGCCCTCCTTATCTCCAAAGTTTTCATTGACAAAAAGTTTATGTAAAAATTACAGGAAAAATAAAACAACGTCTCTAAATAGCACACTTTTTCAGAAATCATCAACAAAAATTAAATTAGTTTCACCATTGGTCAAGAGATGGCGCTGATCTAAAAATGCAATATACACCGCAGTGTTAAAATTCTATGACGAGTATAGGCCTCGCCGATGAAAATTTAAAAAAGATTTCCCGTTTTATGATGTCCGTACCATCATGTAAAACGGGAAATCTTTTTCGTGAAAACGTGAAACCCTCGGTGTGCGAGTCCGACTCGCTCTGGCCGGTTTTTTTCCTCTCTACTGGATCCTGCGCAAACGAGCATCCCGACTGTTGGCGTCAAGCTCACTGTACCATCTACGCCTTGCTCTGCTCCAATGCCGTTGAATGTTTTCAGAGATCGACAGTTGTCCATATGTAACGGTTTGGTGGCGCGAGATATCTACGAACAGTGGAGTATCACTGTAGCTCCTAAAAGCCATTATCAAAAGTCTTCTTCTCTTTTAGTTAGATAAATAATAGATAGATAGATAGAGGATAGATTCGATAGTTAACTTATTAGACTGTTTGGGCCCAGTTAGTAGGCTAAGCTAGACTACGTTAATGAGGGCTATCGCGTTTGAATTCACCGCTAGAGGCGCTGGGTAGCGTGAGGTCGTCGTAATGTCAAATTTTACTGTTGTTTGGCTTTTGACTCGAGTTTATTCACTTATTTGTTTCGATTTTTGTGAATATTTTACTAAAACAGCCTATCTTTAGCAGATTAAGTTACGTTTCTACTGACCACAGCATTGAACTTTCTTTTTTGTTGGAAATATGTATATTCTCTACTTCTTTTTTCCATTGTGATGAGTCCACGTAACACTGCGACACTATTTATCGTTTATTAAAATCGCATGTTTACGGCATCATATATATTTTTTCTTCTAACTTTGTTCACATGCGTGTAATAACAACTTTAATGCCGCGATTAAGGACCATACTCGACAGTGGCACCAACTGGTGAGTACAAAAACGGTAGCCCTCATTGCAGCGTCGGTAGCATCAAAAATCCATAGAGACGACCAAGAAAAGCGCTGTTTTCAAAAACGCCGTACAGCGTGACATGAAAAAATAATTCACTGACGATACCTACTGCCATACAAAACAATAGTCTCGAGTGTGGACCAGTAGTTGCATCCTGAGAGCAGCGATCCGGAAAGTTAAAACGAGCCCCACCTCCTGCCACCCTGACTCACCCCCTGCGCCGCCCGACGCGAACATTTTACACAATTCAATTAAGAGCAGCCTTGTTATCGTTTTTAAATATGTCTGAAACAATACAGATTACATGCTTCCTCGTTGTTTAGGCAAGTTTGCTTTAAATTTATTTTAACTACTTATTAAGTATTGTCAGAAAGTGGTTCAGTGGCAGAAGCTCACATATACAGGTCTCTATAGGTCAGATCTATATGCAACTATGCGATCGTTGGTGAAGCATGAGTGCCTTGGAGTAATTCCACTGGAGACCTGATCCAAGTTTCCAGTGGATTTATTCCAAGGTTCAGGTCACCTGAAGACTCCTCAGTTTTAGATATCAAAATACAGATTTAGCTAAGAAATTCCACTGTTTGACAGCACCCGTGATCACGAGGAATTGTGTCCAACTGCTGGTCACAACATCATTATTACAAATTAGTACGCTTCACGATGTTTCTCCATTTAGTTCAGTTAGATGGCAGTCTGGCGCATTTATAAACACTGTCAAAAGTGAAATGAAGAAGAAATTCCAAACTTTATGTGAAGTGAAACACCATAATGTATTTTACAAGGTGAATAATGATTGCTTTTTTTTACTATACATACGTTTGACCACAATCTCACCTGATGGTAAGCGATGATGCGGTCGAAGATGGAGCACGTTTGCCTAGAAGCAACCTATTCACTCTTGTCTTAAAGACTCCCAGGTTGTAGCTATCCGGAAACACAGACTCTGGCAGGGAATTCCACTCCTTAGCTGTACGCACTATGAATGAGTTTCGGTTATGGGTGCTAACTATCGGTAATACCCGGCACTAAAAGTATTTTTTTTTTGCTTCAGGTTGCCATGAAATTATTACAATCCGTCTTGAACCACAAAGATTCTACTTTTAGAAAAACACAATCTACCCAGAACTCTAAAAGTTCGACACAACATTCTCCCATATCGATAATTCTAAGTAATATTTATCAAGTTATTTAATATTAAAAGAGCTTAATCACTTTGTGTTTTGTTTGTCGTAACCCGAACCGGCGGCGGCGGCGGGGGCGGAGGGTTAGGCGGGGCGGTGGGTAAGGCCCTTCATTACTTAATCTATTGGCATTACCTGGAAGCCGGACTTTCACCGCGTATTTTGTTTTAATTGGTGCTAGTCTGTTAATCTGTTTACCTTTTAAGTTATTAGTAAGTAATATTGCAGTATGGAGGTAAATTAAAAATGAGTTTGCTCGCAAAATTGTGATATTCGTTAGGAATGGTCACCATACCGCTATTATAGTATCTTCTAATATATAAAATCTTGTGTCACGGTGTTTGTTATCGATCTCCTCCGAAACGGCTCGACCGATTTTTATGTTTTTTTTTGTGTTTAAGTATTTGGAGAGAAGAATTTTTATACAAAACAGCGTTTTCCCGGTCAGCTAGTACATAAATAGTTTTTACAAAATCTCTTGAATACATTTTGTAAGTGGTCTAAATGAAGTGAAATATGCTATTTTCATAAAAGTTAAAAAATAAAACTGACGGACTAAACAAAATATTTAAGCTTCAAAATGTGTTATTATAAATTGTTCCAGAATTGCGAAAGAAAATCGCGTTTTTGAGTGTCCTAGGCAAATTGGTTGTGTTCATTTTTCAACACAAACAAGGCTAAACCGATGATTTTTATAAAACAGTGAAAGTTTTACTATAAAAATAAGCTATACGTAAAGCTATACTAATATATAAAGCTGAAAAGTTTGTTTGTTTGCTTAAACGCGCTAATCTCAGGAACTACTGGTCCGATTTGAAAAATTCTTCCAGTATTAGATAGCTCATTTATCGAGGAAAGGCTATATGCTATATATCATCACGCTAAGACCAATAGAAGCGGAGCAGATGAAGTTGCGCGGGTCAACTAGTAAAAAAATATATGTAGAACACATCGTGCAGTGTTCTGCTACGCTGCTACGAGGTGGAAGCTGTAGGTCTACGAAGCCTACGCCGCTGGGCGCTGCTACGGAAACTGTAAAAACCCGTGTTTTGCTTTATACCTACTCATCGTTTTTTTTTTCTAGATTTCTATAATTTACTAGTTTACGCTCACGACTTCGTACGCGCGTATCCCGTTTCTCCCGTTCCCGTAGGAATTTCGGAATATCCTCTCTTAGTGCTCCTCTAGAGTGAGAGAGTGTAGGGAAGCTTCGTGCCAAATTTCAGGTATCTACGACCAGTATTTTCGGCTGTATGTTGTCAGTCAGTCACTCAATCAGTCAGTAACGGAAGAATTTTATATATATTGATCGATTTAACCTTCATGCGTAAAGATACAATGGCGGACATAATGCATGACTATTTTTGTGTCGGCTTTCAGTCATATCGGATATAGCCGAGTATCATTATTTTATTAGAAGCGACTGCTTATCTGACCTGCACATAGTTGCAGACCTGCACACAAGTAACTAGAAAACCCGTCAACCATCGGCAGTGGCGTAACTAGTCTCAAAGGGGGCCCTGTATCAAAAATTTTTGGGGGGCCCGTTTTTATTATTATTATTATTCCATTTATTAAATTAAATACATATAAATTTACAATTTTAAATATTTCCATAAAAAATTAAAAAATATAAAAAATAGAAGGCCACCGGTATCGGGAACAAGGTCCAAGTTACCGGTGGTCAGGGCTTCCGAGAGAGAAACCTCCTCACTATACGCGCCGTGTCCAGGAGTACTACTTTCTGGATCAAGCCCTTGATCCAGCTGCCCAACGAGAGCCTCTTGTTGATGTTGGTCGAGGCTCTTGGCAATTATGCCATTGGCCATCACGATTATCGGCACAATGACTGCTGTGTTCACATCCCACATGTCGACAACCTCGCGAGCCAAGTCAAGATACTTCGTTTGTTTATCTTTCTCAGACTTCACGAGGTTCTCGTCATGAGGGACTGCTATATCAACAATCATTGCGCGACGCTCTAGTCGGTCTATCGCCACTATATCAGGCTTATTGGCAATAATAGTCCTGTCAGTGATGATAGACCAATCCCAATACAATGTGCAATTTCCACTTTCGAGAACTGGGTCGGGCACATACCTATAGTATGGTACTTCCGATTCCACAAGATTGTATTTAAGAGCAAGTTGCTGGTGGATAATCCTGGCTACAAGGTTGTGCCTGTGCAAAAAGTCTCTGTTAGCCAGACTAGAACAACCGGAAATAATAATAAATAATAATTCCTTTATTTGTCAGATCAGTACAATAATATATTCCCCGGGCCGGTGACATGCCCGACATATGTCAACCGTGCCGTCCTTCACAATGTATTTCCGGTAGTTGTTCGTCATCATAACTTCGTCCATAATTGCATAGACAAAACCTTCGGTTTCCCCGAATAGGTCACCAAAACGCAGCCAGGCTACGGACGCTAAGAAGTCTACATCGGGCCCATGTAGGACCCGATAAAAGCGTCCGTGAAGCTCCTTGCTCTGCCATACCTCCCTGCGGTCATTAGTATCTAATACCACAGGTTTGCGCCAGTTCTAACGAGAACGCGGTAAGGCCTTTGTCCACCGCTACCACATCTCGATGCATTCCCACGTCAGCCTCTAGGAAGTACTCCCTAAGGCTGCGTACCTCGCGGTTGTGCAGGGTCTTAGCATTTAAGAAGCCACGACCCCCGCACTTCCGCGGGATATACAGCCTCATCACCGATGACCGTGGGTGATCAATCCGATTTGCGGTGAGCAGTGAGCGTACCCTTCTATCCAGGGCGTCAAGTTCCGTCTGAGTCCATTTGAGTATGCCGAAAGAGTACATCAAAACCGGCATGACCAAACCGTTGAAGCCCAACCTTGTTTTGCGCCTGATAAAAGACTGTTAAGAACTTTGTTCAGGCGGCCAAAGAAGCGCTCCTTCAACGATAGGTTCACGTCAACAGCATTGATGCCTAATATTATTATTTATTAATTTGCAGACCGAGGTCCATAGTGTTAGTAAATACATTAAACTTATTAAACTATTGTTAGTAGGTACACATACAATAAGAACAAAACAGTTACAATTTGACAAACACACAAAACAAAGATGCCAGTCCACTCACCTAGCTATGACCTTTGTGTGTAGTTCCACCCATCTGCCGAGCATTGGATAGTCCCACCGGTCACTCAATGCCCTCAGCATGCTGTGGAAGCCGCCGCGTATTCTGCACCTTAGAGAGGCGCAGCGCTTGCGGATAATTTTAGGGGTATTGTGTTTTTTCTACTAGCTAAAGATTGTCTTGGCAGGCCACGAAGGACACGTCAGGGCCTTTGTAGTTAACTTGTAGTCCGGGGGCCCCGTATCTTTGATACGGCTGATACGGCGGTAGCTAAGTCCCAGACCATCGGCAAGACTGGTGTTAGTTTTATTGGCTACTAGCACTTCGCCCGCGACTTCGTTCGCGCGGGTGAAGTGCTGGGGTAGGTACTCTACGAACTTCATCTCCTATACCTCTCTCTTTATAAGGTGGACGTCACGCGGTTTCACCCGCGTAGTTTCCGTTCCCGTGGGAGTACGGAGATATTATATAGCCTATGTTACTCCCTGATAATGTAGCTATCCAATGCTAAAATAATTTTTCAAATAGGTCCAGTAGTTTCGGAGCCTATTGAATTCAATCAAACAAATCTTTCTTCTTTATAATATTAAATAAATATAATATATAGTATAGATGTGTAAATTACTTATCAATAGACTCAATGTAGCGCATTCGCTTTAACCGTAACATTTTTCTTACTTAGAGCATTTTATACCCGTCGAAACTTTTAAACTAAAGGATAGATTTTATTAATTTAAAGTGTAATTTACATGTACATAATCAACCTTAATTATCAAACCATTTAAATAAATAAGGGTTAATATCATGGTACCAAAATCACCACTATTCCATTCCGCCCGGGTTCTGATTGAATAATTTAAACAAAAAGCGGTCATTGCGACTTAACCATAATAGTTAGACAAATACCCTCCCGGACTTTTTTATAGGTAATAATGATTACTTCAATTATGGAGTATATTATTTTTATGTATCATAAATAGTTATCTCGGCGCGCGCAAGAAATGAATTTTATAGGTAAAATTTTGTTACATTGTTGCAATTTTCTTAAGGATCTCCATTAAAAAAAAATATAGCCCATGTTCATCAGGGATAATATAGGATTCTAATGGTGAAAGAATTTTTCAAATCGGTCCTGTAGTTTCAAACAAACAAACAAATCTTTCCTCGTTATAATATTAGTGTACTGTAGATTGACTTCCAATAACAGCTGTCAAGATCTAATGACAGCTGGGACCAACTTAATGTTTTTCGAAGGACGGAGAAGTCTTGGAATATTAAAATTGTCATCTATCCACGGATCGACCTTTTCAAGATTTTTTTAACCTTGTAGGTCGACCTGTGCGGCTGTTACCTGTTATTTAGCCAAGAGCTCCTGCACGAGCTTTATACTCATTGTAGTAATTTTTTAAAAGTACTTATTTAACGTGTTCCTATCAATAGCAAAAAAAAAAATTAAAGTAGTAAGTATTTTGAAATTTATTGATAGGTCTAGGAATTCTATCCATTTTCTTCACACCTACGTTACCTAATATACTAAGAAGATGACAACATGAATCTTCAAGCATATTTCCAACGTTATTTATTTACCGCAAACATGAATTGCCAATAAGTCTGAGCAGTTAAGCGCCCAATTAGATGGCTTTCGTACGTGTATTCAAAATATCAATAGCAAGCAATCTTTAAAATCTAAATACACGGAAAAATCCGACATTAATTGGTGCCGACGGTACAAGGTTAGGGTGTGTTATACTTCAACGGACAAGCGAGCTCATTGTTGAAGATTTGAAAAAAGAATTCTAATTATAAAGAGGAATTAAAAAGGTGTAACTTCAGAAATGTACGTTGAAAATTTAATCTTACTGTTGTAAGTTAAGGTGTATTTTAGCTTGAGGTTGTGGATGTTATATGACGATAGTTTACCGGTTGTCGTTGTGGTCGCGTGCTTGTAATCCTTTCATTGTAAATATTTATCCAAATAAAAATGTGGTTGTTGATTCAATGTGATGTCTTACCTGAGATTTAAAGTACCAACAATAATAATCCTCACGAACCCTGAAAAAATTTAAAACCATACCCCATGGGTGAACCAGCTCAATGGTGTACAACAAAGAATATTTCTATTCTATTCAATATTCTCATCATCATCATATCAGCCGAAAGACGTCCACTGCTGGACATAGGCCTCCCCCAAGCGTCGCCACAACGACCGGTCCTGTGCGTCTCGCATCCATCGGCTACCCGCGACCTTCACCAGGTCATCGGTCCACCTTGTTGGAGGCCTTCCAACGTTACGCCTTCCGGTACGCGGTCGCCACTCCAGAACTTTTCGGCCCCATTGACCATCTGTTCTGCGAACAATGTGCCCTACCCACAGCCACCTTAGTTTGGCGATCCTTCGGGCTATGTCGGTAACCTTGGTTCTCTTGCGGATATCATCATTCCTGATTCGATCACGCAAGGAAACTCCAAGCATTGCCCTCTCCATTGCCCTTTGAGTGACTTTGAGCCGTCTGATGAGGCCCATTGTAAGCGACCACGTTTCAGTTCCGTATGTCATCACTGGCAACATGCACTGATCATAGACTTTCGTCTTGAGACACTGTGGTATGTGGTATGAGAAGATACCGCGCAACTTCCCGAACGCTGCCCAGCCGAGTCGGACCTCTTTATTCTCCTATATTATATTAATATTTAATATTCTCCTATAGCTAGATATTTTTCTTCCGGTAAGTTTTGACAGAAAAAGAGACAGATATTGGTAGGTACAATGACAAAGTGTTAAGAATACATAGGTACAGATACAGAATCATCCTTTATTAAAGTTCGTTAAAGAGAAAAACCCGGCCAAGTGCGAGACGGACTCGCATGCAAAGGGTTCCAAACGAATCTCATTTTTTTGTAACATGTTATTTCCAAACCAGCTTCAAACGTCAAAATACTTACTAATTGGCAGTAAGTCACAACACAACCATATTGATAAGCCATCTCAGACAAAAACTGCGTTTCCCACAAAAAATCACCCGTAAAACAGTATAAGAAGCAATCATTAATAGCTGTACATTTGATAGTTTATCAGTGAAAACATCTGACAATAACGCGGGTACACTATTGAATGTAAGGTTGGCAGCGTTGGTGCACAATGACAACAACGTTTATGTTGGTAGCGCTGGAGCACACTCGACAATCGCAAACATTGGCGGCGGCGTGACGACACTTCATTATATCGGTATTGAACATCGATGCGAGGGAGGGGATGACATGTCGATACAGAATTATCGATGTTTTTCAACTTATGCGAAATAAAATCAACGTGATCGTTAATACCTTTGAAATTGTGCGTAAAATGGGAAACAGATAAATTAACACAAGCACATGGAATAAAATTTACAGCCCTATTTGATTGTTGCACTTACAAAGGTACTTAAGTCTCTAATGGACCGTCCACACACGTCTGCGCAGACTTTGAACTCTGCACAAAAAATGGTACCTATGCCTTTTATAACTCTGCATGAGAAATGGTATCGTATGCCTGCGCAAACTTTGTTGTAAGTCTGTGCAGACATTTTTGTTCAGAGTAGAAAAGTCTAAAGTCGCAGACTAAAGTCGGTGTCGTGTGGACCTTCTATAAAGTTAAGATATGATTAAAGTCTGTTTCCTGGTAGATGTCAAGAAACAAGAAAACAAGTGAACAGGTTACTCTTAGGCAAGCGTGCTCAATCGTCGGCTACATCGTCATTGACCATCAGGTGAGATAGTGGTCAAATCACACGAGCATATTAATAATACTTTAAAAAAATACGTTCAATTTGCCTAGAGCGTAAGTCAGGATCAGTTACTTTGTAAAACATTTCTCAAATTTTTATGCTAAAAATAGTAAAAAGTTAATAAAACTAAAATCTATCGACATTCTAAAATCTATCGTGAAACACTAATAAGAGTTCCCATCACTACTCCTTGAATTGGCGTCGCAACAGGGGTGCGCAACCCTTCATCGTGGCTTAATTCTATAATTGAGGGTTAAATCTCCGGCAGACGCCGACCTCATTATCACACCATGTTTATATCTCGGTAGTTAATCGTTCACGCTACAGCCGGCATGCGGCAGGGAGGCCTATCTTGATGGCATTTCCACTATTACATCATAAAAATATGTGATTTTTGTAGAAAGGTTGGATGTATGAATGTATGATCAGAGCAGTAATTGGCAATGTCATCATTATCTGCCTAGCTTTTCCAGAGCTATGTTGGGGGGGGGGGGGAGGACACCTCACTCCTCCCGCGGGCCTGAGGTGGTCCGCGTAGCCGGAGATCGTGGAAGGCGCACTTGTTCTTACGACCCCCGGTCCAAGTGTGAGAAGGAACACCTGGTTTTTAGTCAGTAAGAGTCTGACAGACCCCATCGTCTGCCCCAGGCGAAGGACATCCATGAGGATTTTCCACCCCGGCAACAAAACAAAAAAAAAGAAACGGTTTCCAGTCTAGGCATAGCTTGGATATATGAATGTATGACATTTGTTCGCTCCATGATAGACCTCATCTATCGCTTTCCATCAGGCGTGATTGTGGTCAAGAGCAAGCCCATTCCTAAATAAAAAAAGATAAAGAAATGAATTATGTACGAATGTTCCCAGTCAATTGAAACGTCATTAAAATTGGAACTGTCTATATCTGTCTGCCTTTTGTGACTTAGGAAAAAGACCTGGTGGTTTTATAACGGCAAGTGTGCCTATGTACAGTCAACAAAGCTATTTGGAATGCAGGTATCTAACTTGCAACTATTTTTAAACAAAGTTGTGAATGTACTAAGTACACAATTATTGTACACCACACACATAAGTATGTCATAAGCTTAAAAAGTTATAATGCGCAGGCATCTAACGTGCAACAATGTTTAAACAAAGTTGTGAATGTGCTGAGTACACAATTATTGTACACCACACACATAAGTATGTCATAAGCTTAAAAAGTTATAATGCGCAGGCATCTAACCTGCAACAATTTTTAAACAATGTTCTGAATGTGCTGAGTACACAATTATTGTACACGACACACATAAGTATGTCATAAGCTTCAAAAGTAATAATGCACACATAAGAAATAAATATTGGCAGTGCTGTGGAAAAATTAATATTTTTGCCTGTGTACCGAATAGCTTTGTTAACTGTACAAATACTGCACACAAAGTTTAAATAAATAACATCCCTAGGTGGTAGCAAAAAATAAGACTGAAGCCCATTTTATGGCATCCAAGTGGTTGCACATGCGTTGCTGATTCATAGACTAAGCTGTAAAAAATAGTTTTTCGTATCCCAATGCGAATGATTTTAATCTATAGTTAGGTATTGTATCATTTTCCAAAAATTCTTACGATTGAAAAATGTGAGATTTTTAGGAATACTTACTTTTAACTTACCGACTTGAACCATTAAATATGTTATAGTGTTTTCGATTTTTTTGTTTGTTGTTAAAGCAGCGAAATTTTAAAAATAAAACAATTGCAAAATTCAAATGAAATCAAATTCAACTCTATATAATTTTACATCTTGAACACCAAGGCTCAAACTCTAGTTATGGGTAACGTAAGCTTCTAAACACCAGTATTTACCGTAACAAGCATACCTCTAATCCTCACGAACTAAATACTAACAATACCGGTATCAAATACCTGTATTATTCCACTCTGTAGTACTACAGACTCCAGTTGTACTACTTACCGGTATTCAGGTATTTATAGTGAGTACAGAAGTAAGTAGGTATACGTGAGGAGGAGGCTTATACTCCCACGGTTGTCTTGTGAAGTGAGGGTGCGATGTAGTATGGTAGTAATTGTTGTATGAATTATATTACCCATTCATTTATCTTTAAGCAGTGTAGTGTTACTGAGAATTAGTTGCGACCAAATATATTTGGAAGACCTTTAAAAATAAATATGAGATAAAATATAATATTTATTAAAAACTTAACGCAGTCGTAAGTTAATAGTAAACTTCCTCTTTCAATTATCAAAATCATTTAATCCCACGTAAAACTCCAAAATAACATAAAAAACAAAACCTGAAAAAAATCGCAAGCAACCGAACAAACACATGAGAAGCCAACAATCGTAATAATCTCTATTTTAATCGAACGAGCCGGGAGTTAGGTTGTGGGCGGAGGCGAAAGGCTTTTTAAAAAGACAAGTGTTCAGCTTGAAGAGCGGATTAAGACTAACTTTATTCATTGATAAAAACCTTATATGCTATCGTAATACAAGGAGTGCTTATTCTAAGTGATTGCCTGTTATCTTTATGATACCAGGAAATAGTCTAATTAACAATGATGGTTATTGTCTAATAGCCTTGATAAGTATATAAGATTAAGGTTATGCTTATATAACTCCTCCCCCCTTAAGATGAAGGCGCGCCGAAGGTTGCGACTGAAGTTGGACTGCATCTTCTTCAGGATGTTGCAGGACCGGAAGATGTGCTGATCTTGGTTTCCACCAGAACTTGTAGATTGCTGCTCCACTTCCTGTTACTATGATTATTATATATAATGATATCGATGACCAGCTAGGTGTGTTGGTAATGATTACAGGATCTATTATTGAAGACTCCACTTCTTCTGATTGTTGAATGGCTTTCTTCAGATTGTCTAATTCGATATTTTCTAGTTTAATTTTCATTGGTAGGACTTTTGGTGTTTGGTGTGCCCGTGGTAATGGTATGGTTTCCTTTACGTTTATGTACCTTTGATGCGTTGTAAGAGTTCTGTCCATGACTTGTACCTTGCAGTTGTTGTCTGTTGTGATTAAGAAGACGCCTTTGTTGCGTTGGTATTGCACGTCGTTACCGCAGGTTGTTTTGATGACTTCTTCTTGTTTCATGATAACTATCCAGCTGTTGTCCTTGATTTGCTGGATGATGTTGTTTTCGAAGGTTGCAGTTGCATAGGTGCAGTTGTGTGGTTCTTGATGTTGGATGAGTTGAGCTAAGCAATCGTCTGAGTGCAGTAGAGTGTTCCATTCTAGGTGTTTGCAAATGACTTCGTCTTCCACTATCGTCGTGCATGGCTCGTGAGGATAGGCAAACTCATTATTTCCCAAGACAAGGAGAGGATTTTTAGGTATCAGGATAGTATTGTTATTGTTCGGGATAGAATAGAGATGTAGGAGGTTATAGGGTTGTTCAGCAACTATTGGTATGTCTAGTATGAAGTTAATAGTTTCATTGGTACTATAAGCTTTTACTGTAATAGCTTTTTCCCATAGCTGGATGTTGTTTAGATTTGGGGCAAATGCTAGGTTACCGGTTATTTCGTTTTGAATATTATTCAATTCTTCTATTAAATATGAAGGGTCGATAATGCTAGGGTGCATCTTCTCTAGATGTGCAAATGTTAATGCATTTTCTAGTGTGTCTAATCTGTCATAAAGCTGTTGAAGTGAACTTGCAATGTTATTAAAAATACTGGTTGTCAGGTAATTGGTTTCGAACTCAGTTTCCTGCGTTGAGTATCTGTCTATTGCCCTATATATTTTTTCTTGATTATCTTTGATGTGTTTTAGATTAATTTCATAGTTCTTCATGAAATCTTGTACAATACTAATAGTTTTTCTTTGGTTGGCTCTATTGTTGTTTATTGAAGCTTGGATTGATTTTATTTCATTATCAAACTTTGTCGCATCGTCCTGGTCTAGGTTACCAGTGATGGCTTTTACTACAGTGCCTAACCCATCTATAAGGCCACGTTTATATCTATATCCTAATCTAAACCCTACGGTTTTTAAGCCTAAATATACTAACTTACTTTCTATAGTATCCACACGATACTCTATTTGTTTAATTAGTGCTGTTATGTCTGCGGAGCTATTTTGTTTCAATTTCATGGTGTAAAAGTTACTGCAGATATCTAGGAAAATTTCTCTTATTTTTGTTGTGTTATATACTATTGCTAGATGGTATGTGTCTACCTGATACTGTGCTTTAGCTTCTGTTATTACTAGGATCCCATTGTGATTGTCTATTGGCTGTATGACTGCTGTGGCAGCGGCGAGCCGGAGCACTGCGACGAAGGCGATGGCGTTCCTGAAACATTTTCAGGACGCCTTAGTAGGCGGAAGTGAACTCTTATTGTTTTTGCGTTCACATGTTTGCCTACTATCTCCGCTATTTGCTCTGGGTGTAAACGAACTATTGTGTATGGTCCTAAATATTTAGGTTCTAGTTTGTTGCTTCTAGCTGTTTTTGCTACTTGTTTGTAAACAACGTCGCCTACTTTAAATTGTGCTGTTTCTTTGTCTTTATTGAATCTATCTATTGTTTGTTGTTTGTCTTGTGTAAGTTTGCTATTAATTAATTTCTGTGTGTTTTCCATTATTTGTCTGTGTTTAACTACGTACTCTTGGTAAAATTCTTTAGGGCAGTGAAGCTCTAAAGGATTTCTGCTATCGGTGTGTCCGTAGAGTAACTCAAAGGGTGTGAATCCTGTTGATGAATGAATGGTGTTATTGTACGCTATCATGGCGTATTTCATTAAGTTTGTAGTGTCATCTTTGTCCGATATTCTTTGTACTCTAATTATTTCAGCTAGTGTGGAATGTAGTCTTTCTATGGGTGAATTTGAGTTCGGGTTATAAGGTGTTGTGAAATGTATTTGTATGTTATGCATTGCGCATATTTCAGTAATAACTTCGTTATCGAATTTCGTGTCGGAGTCTGTGGTGATTTTCTTTGGTACTCCTATTACTGAAAATAAGCTTAGTAACGCTTCCGCAATGTGTATGCTGGTTGAAGCGGTGAGTGGAATTGCTTGTGCATATTTAGTGAAGTTGTCTATTATGGTCAGGAAGGTTATGCCTCCACTACTATAAAGATCCATAAACATATGTTCCATTGGTCTATGTGGTGTGTCAGTTAGGGATAGAGGTAATTTCAGTGGGTTTCGTTCATATTTGCTTTTTAAGCATTTGTCACACTTATTGATGAACTTCTGTATTGAAGCTAGCATGTTAGGCCAGTGATAATTTCTATGAATATGTTTATACGTTTCTTGAATTCCTCTGTGTATTGTTTTACCTTCATGATATTTCCTTATTAAGTCTGTTTGTTCGGAAATATTTTCTATAAGTGTAACTCTATTCATACATCTAACTAATTTCGGTCCACGATTGCTGAATATTGTTTTGTAGACTTCGCAAAAAAGTGGATAGTATTCTTCGTGATGGAAAAAACAATGGAAAATCCTGTCCGGAATTGTGTGTTCTTTTAGGAATTGGATTATTTGGTCTTTAGTGTTGTTTATTGGGATCCAAACATCTTTTATAATCGTTTTGCCTTTAGATCTTTCTTCTACTCTGTATGTGTCACCGGGTGTCTTTCTGATGTGGAATTGTTTTAGTTGTCTATCGATTGCGTCATCTATCTGTGGTATTTGGTCTGATGTTATATTTGCTTGGTTACTATCTGTGACTTGGTTAGTGTTATCTGTAACTTCGGGTGTAGGTGTTACTTGCGATTGAATTATGTTATCCGGGGTAGTGGGTAAACCCAATAATGTGCGAATGTCAATGTCTGTTAAGTCTATATTGTCATTGGATGTGCTTGGCTGAGGGTTGTCGCTGAGTTCGTTATGGTGTAATATTTGGACTCTGGAAAGTGCATCTGCGTTTGTGTTCGCTTTGCCTTTTTTATATTGAACATTATAATTATATTCTGCTAATCTTAAGCGCCAGCGTGTGAGTTTAGAATTTGGGTCTTTAATTGACATAATCCATGTAAGTGGACGATGGTCTGTATATATGGTAAACTGTTTACCATACAAGTAGGGGCGAAAATATTTAATGGCCCATACGATACTCAATAGTTCCTTTTCTATAGTTGAGTATCTTTGTTCTGTTTCTGATAGTGTACGAGAAGCGTACGCTACTGGTTTATCTGCACCTATTTCACCTTGTGATAGTACTGCGCCTATAGCTATGTCTGAAGCATCTGTAGTTAATATAAAAGGTTTTTCGAAGTCTGGATACTGAAGTATTGGTGCATTAATTAGTACTTCCTTACATTTTTCAAATGCCTGTGTGTACTCTGGTGTAAGTGTTATTTTACTACCCTTTTTTAAGCATTTTGTAAGTGGTTTTGTGAGTTTTGCGAAGTCTTGTATGAATTTTCTGTAGTAGCCTACTAATCCTAGGAAAGATTTTATTTCTTTCTGTGTTTTAGGTAAGGGGAATTTTTTTACTGCTGCGATTTTATCTTCGTTTGGCTGAAGGCCTTTATCTGTAAGTGTGTGTCCTAGAAATTTGACCTGTTTTTGTAGGAACTCTGATTTATTTAGTTGGATTTTAAGGTTATGTGTCCTGAATCTATCAAATACCTGTTTGCACTTGTCCAAGTGTTCCTGTAGGGATGTGGAATATATGATTACGTCATCTAAATAAGTTAACACGTTATCTAGACCTCGCAATACTGAATCCATCAATCTCTGGAATGAACTTGGTGCGTTTTTCAAACCAAATGGCATTCTGAGGAATTCGTAATGTCCTCGATCTATGGAAAATGCAGTTTTTTCAACATCTTTTGGGTGCATTTCTACTTGGTGGTATCCTGATGCTAAATCAAGTGTGGTGAAGTATTGAGCACGGCCTAATTTGTCCAGAATGTCATCTATGTTAGGAAGCGGGTATTTATCTTCTATGGTCTTATCGTTTAGTTTTCTGTAGTCTATAACTAGTCTATACTTTTGTTCTCCTGTAGCGTCTAATTTCTTAGGTACTATGTGTACTGGGCATGACCATGGCGAATTACTCTGCTGAATTATATTGTTTTCTAATAGTTGGTTAATTTGTTTCTTAATTTCCTCTTTTTGTTTCGGTGCCTGTCTATAATTACGCACAAAAATTGGTTTGTCATCTGTTAGTCTTAACTGATGTTTAATTTCGTGAGTAAATGTTAATGGGATTTTTTCGCAATGGAAAATATCTCTATAATTGTAACATAATTTTTTGATTTCGCGATATTCTTCTGCGTTCATGTGATCAGTTCGCAATTTCTCTAAATTCTGCTTTTGTAGTTTGTCCAGATCTTTATTGTTGTTTTTATTTGATTCTGGAATATTATTTTTTTTTATATTTAACTTTTGGAAATTTAGGTGACAACTGTTTCTAAAGTTTATACTTTTATTAGAAGTGTTTATTACTGTCATTAGTGCATTTCCTTTCTTTACGGTGATTAATGCTGGAGGAAAAATTAAACCATTTTTTGTTGCTTTTCTTTCTGAAAAATATTCACCCTCTTTATAGTTGCATAATAACTTAATTACCTGCTCACATTTGGGTTTTATTTTAGTTTGAGATTTTATGTCGTCTTTAATTGGTATATTTGTTTTATCTGTTTTTAGTACCATATTTTTAATGTCTATTTTGCATTTTAATGGGACTAGTAAGTCTAAGCCTAGTAGTCCCATGAAATCTGGATCGAAGTTGAACAATAGGAATTTATGTGTAATTTCTTCTTTAAATAGGTCTATGGGGAGTTTAATATATGCTACTTGCTTATGTTTTGAAGTTGCGTGTGCTGTTTTTATGAAATGTGTCTCGTTTTTTATTTTTATGTCTATATTGTTTTTATCTTCTAAAATTCGTGGATTTATTAGTGATTGTGACGCACCTGTATCCAGTAGAAATCTGCCGCCTAGTTCGCTAATATAGATGTAAGGTAGACGATTATAACTTTGAATGTTATTCATAAAGACTATATTGTTAGCTGTTTTTCTAGTTCTGTGAGAAAATTTTCATCTTCTACTATCTCAGACGCGTCTTCTGATTCCTGTTCTGGAGTCGCATCATCTGTCTCGTCTTCCTCCACTTCGTTTTGGAAATGAAGTTTTTTATGTTGTTCTGAATTATTATTATTATTATTTTTATTGAATGTTTTCTTTTGAAAGCCAGCTGATTTATTAGATTTATTATTTGTGTTAGGTTTGTAGCTATTTTTATTTTGTTCGCTACGTCTAGCCCTGAGTTTGATCTCCTCTTGTTTTGCTACTGTAATAGCCTGCTCTAAGTTTTGTACACATTTTAGTTTTATCAAGATAGCTGTAATGGGATTTAATTTGTCTAGAAAATTTTCTAGAGCCATTTGCTCATAATAATCTTTTTTGTCTGGGTTAGCTGATATGAGGGTACTCATTAAGGACCTGATTTTATCTCCAAACGCATCTATTGAGCTATTTTCACGTTTAACTATCATTAATTCTTGGACCAATTGGATTTCGGTCCTAAATTCTCCGAATTTTTTTTGTAAGACATATTTAATGTCTTCCCAGGATTTTGTGCCGGGATTTTCAGACAAAGCTTCAACAGCTTTACCTGTAAGTTTGTTTCTTATTAGACACGCTATACACGCATCGTCTTTATTGGTTATGAGTCCCAATGCATTTTCTACACCTTCTATGTAAAATGCTAGTGTTCTCCTGTTTCCGTCATAGTTAGGTAACAGTTTCGAGAACGTAGAGTAGTCGGTGGGAATCGACTTCTCTTCAATCATAGGTTTCTCATCAAGTGTCTTCTTATCTTGAGCCATTTTAATCTCTTGAATCAGTTGACAACTATGTATGAGAGACAGCGATAAAAAGTTGTATTGCAATGAATACTAATACCTCAACACAGAACACGCAAAAGTTGCTTTTTAGTGCTAGGAATGGTTAAAACAAAGGATCTCGGGAATAATCAGATTTAATGCTTACCCCACGAGCATAGCCGATGAGAAGGCTGTTGAGTCGTCCGTAACTTCTTGCTTCTAATCTTGCTTTTTCTGCTGCCCGTCGTCTCTGCGAGCTGCCCACGGTAGGTTCTTGATCACGCCACGGAATCTAGGATTACGGAAATCTTCCTCTGGAACCGAAGAACGCGACGTACCGACTGCGCCAGTTAGGTTGTGGGCGGAGGCGAAAGGCTTTTTAAAAAGACAAGTGTTCAGCTTGAAGAGCGGATTAAGACTAACTTTATTCATTGATAAAAACCTTATATGCTATCGTAATACAAGGAGTGCTTATTCTAAGTGATTGCCTGTTATCTTTATGATACCAGGAAATAGTCTAATTAACAATGATGGTTATTGTCTAATAGCCTTGATAAGTATATAAGATTAAGGTTATGCTTATATAACTCGGGCGCGAACGAATTATACGTTTATACTTGTAATTTCAATCACAATATTAATTCTGTCGTCGCCCGCCTTAAATAAGTGCTGGGGCCGTCCAATCGATAAGTTGAGGCAGGCTGGGCGGGCGGGCGTTTGAAGTAAATAACGTTTTGGGCGGGGGCTGATTGGTTGGTTGCTGGTGGGCGGGGGCAGGCCGGGGCGTGGTGCCATTGGTCGGGGCGCACAGGACAGTCTCGTGGCTACCGCGGTGCTGCGCGGTGTGGCTCTCGCGAGAGTAATGTTGTGATTTGTGACACCCGTGGCCGCCGATATTCAGGTATGATTTTTTTATTAATTTAAGATTTTTTTGGGGCTTTTTTTTTCAAAGAAAATATTTATATAAAATATACTTATTCAGTATTTTTAAAATTATACTAAAAAAACTTTTTTTATATACATATTTTTTAAAATATAATCGCATACATCGGGAGTTTCAGTAAAATATTTTTACTGATAAAACTTTAGTTACAAACTACGCTTCTTCGTAGCGCGTAGCGGTCGTAGCACTTCGGCTACGGAATTTATACGCTACAACTTTCGTAGAAATTTTTCGTAGTCCGTTGTTTAAAAACATTTGCTTTATTTTTTTCTTTTTGTTAATAACTTATAAAAGAGCTTGTTAAAAATACAAATAATCAATTATTGTTAACGTCATTGACACATCTTGAGACTGGAGTCTGCGTCAGTTGTAATTCGTGCAACGGATTAATTATGTATGTTTTTATTAACACGTACTCTTTTATAACTTCCATAAAAATTGGGTAGAATACGCGTTATTTTTAAGTTCCTGAAGATATTTCTAACAGGCAAGTATGCGGTATCAATAAATAAATACAATAAAGGCAAACCAGCGGTTTTCAATTTCTTTTGAGATTAGAAGTCATATATGGCTGGGTATAATGTTGTCAGTGTGCCTCATGTGTACGCAGCCGGTACCTTTATTTCCGTTTTTCTAGGACGTTGCATTACGTTTTATTAGAGTGATGGTTTTCTTCAAGACGATTTTAAATCTATCCAAAAAATAACGCAATGTGTTTCCTTATACTGACATCGTGTGCTTGCAAGTTTCTTTGGTTTTAATGATTGAATGGGTCCAAAATCAAAATATATAAAATTCTTCCGTTACTGAGTGAGTGAGTGAGTGACAGACAACGCACAGCCGAAACTACTGGTCGTAAAAAGATTTGGCATAAAGGTTACTTGGGGAGTGTAGGGCAGTACGATCTCTAGTACTGCCCCCTGTGATTTCCCGAAATTCCTACGGGAGCGGAAAAAAAGGGGATGTGAGCGTACGAAGTCGCGGGCAAAAGCTAGTTGATTATAAAATGAAATGTTCAATTAGAACGCGTCGCTCTAAATAGAATAAAACAAAGTCGCTGTCTACCTTTGTATGTTTTTCCGTTTACTTCTTCTATACCACGTAACGGATTTTGTTACGGTTTTCACAAACAGAAAGAGCGACAAACTATGAAGGTTCATCTACATCAAGGATGGCGAACCTATGGCACGTGTGCCAGAGGTGGCAAGCAGCAAAATAATTTGGGCACGCATATACAAGACAAGATTAGCATCATGATGAAAGTTAAAGTTCAGTATGGCTTCTGTTGTTGCTTGTACAACAGAAATTTAGGTACTTTTATTTGAAGAAACACAAAACGGATAACATTAAGATTGCTTTATGAATTTATAGTTACAAAAAAAAGAATTAAATTAATAGCACCTTTAGATATTTCTTGTCCATTGAATCACCAACTCGAGATTTTTTTGGCGGCTGTCATGTCTACATTATTATTTTTAATGAAAATGGCACGAGCACCAAAAAAGGTTTGCCATCCCTGGTCTACATCAATTGCACCCGTGCAAAGCCAGGGCGGATCGCTAGTCTGAAATAAAACGTGTCTATGTATAACCCGCATTTAATTGGTTTTTAGATGGCGTATTCTACTTTATTGTATTGTATACCATACAGTAGTTAACAAGTTAGTGGCTCATCTTAGGTACTTATTTACCCGACTACTTTTGTACTAAAACATTCCTCTCGTAAAGTTTTTAAGATTATTTACAGAATATTTAGGTAATTTAGTAAAACGGTTTTTTTATTATTTATTGGCACGCGTTTGACCACTATCTCTACTGATGCTAAGCGACGATGTGGTCGAAGATGGAGCACGCTTGGCTAGAAGTAACCTATTCACTCTTGACTTAAAGACTCCCAGGTTGTAGCTATCAGGAAACACAGACTCCGGCAGGGAATTCCACTCCTTAGCTGTACGCACTATGAATGTGTTCCCAAAACGTTTTGTGCGCGTGGGTGGAATGTCCACCATGTACTATGGTAGCGCAGCGCCGTTCGTCTTGTGGTCCGATGATGGAACGGGCTTGGCGGAATTAAATTATGCAAATCCGTCGCACATTCCCCAAAATGCAACCGATAGAAAACCGACAGGCTAGCGAGTCGTTTACATTGTTTCATGTTGTCCGACACTAATTGGTGTTTTAAATACCTAACGCTTCACAGTTTTAGGGACCTTGCTCAATGTAAATATAGGATAGTTACCTATTACTATTAGGACACGGGTCTTTTATTTAAATCATTAAATTCACGGATTGGGTGAGGAGTGATATGAAAGAAAAGTGAGAAAAAAAGTGTTGCGCCGACCCAAGTAATATGGGATAAGGCCAGGAAGATGATTACAAACGTTAATATTAGTTTATAACTCAAAACTATGTATTTTATGCATATTTTATGGCAAAAAAGAAAAAACATGTTTTTGCTTTTGCTCAGTCTTTTGCAATTTTTTTTGAGGCCTGAACTGCAAAACTGGTAAGAGGAAGCTCTTTCTTTTTTGAAGTCTTAAAATAAAAGTTTTAAAAACATTGCTTTTAGCGATGAGGCAGCTCATTGTGTCACCCTGTATAATGTTTTCTTCATCTATCTTTCTGTAATTTATATAGTGTACATAATACTGTATGTACTGTCTACAAAACTGATAGTATTCGCGCCGATGAACATGCATTCTCATTCCAGTCCCCTGACCCAAAAATCAAAACCAGCCACAAGAAAAAAGTACATCTCGGTAAAAAGTCATTGCTTCCGTAGATTACATTTTGAACAAGACAGATAAGCAGAAGATTTAATTTTTGTCCCTCCTTAAATATACATGGGAGTGTTACATTGTTTAAACAGGGGAGGACGGGCCCAGGGGAGCCTATAATTGAAAGACAAACAGGGGTCGGACGATTCGCGACGAATTCATTATTTCTACATTAAGTTGATACTGCTTCGGGTTGACGTCATGCGGATTATGTTTCTTAGATTATCATTGGAGGAATTTGTTTCTTGGTTGCAATGGTTAGGTAAAGTTGTTTCTGTTAATTCTGGTGGTTTAGTTTACGTGATGTTTGTTTTAAAAAATAGTGATATTGCATTTGGTCTGGCCACAGAGCACCGGCATCGATTGGAGATATCTTCTCTATAAAAGTGATAGTGTCTGGTAGTCTGCTAGTAGTTTCCTCTGTCACAAAGAATCACGGGCTAACGGGCTATCAGCTCCCATTGCTAACTCTCACGCTTAGTTTATATAGAAGTGATGCAATGCCAGCAGCACTGGAGGCGGCTTTCGAGGTCCAAAATCGATAAAAAAGGCTGAATGTTTGAATCTTTCGGAATCATGTCTTAATTTGTTCAGATGGTGACATGAATGAAATTTCTGTATTTCCTAGGACCTTTCAGAAAATAATGAATGTGTAGGTATTTACCTACTCCTAAACAATTATAATCTATTCGCTATATAAATTGAGTTTAGTTAATTTAACCTGTTAAACCTGCTTTTTATGATTGTATTAATACGAACGTTCTTTATCGTCGCATTTTTTCCCAATTTCTATTTCATTGCCTCCCACGTCCGCGCCAAATAAAAATCAGATGTCATTTTGACATTTAACTTTTAAAATGGCGCCGTCTTCATCTAACTTTCTTTTATGAGTTTTCCTCGAGGAGCGTTTCGTAAATTGTGTTTATAAAGCTGTTTCATTGTCAATTCGTTTGTTTGGCTGTTCTCCTGAACTGGATTATTGGTTTGTCAATTGAATAGCTCGGTACAATTGATTTGTTTGTGTAGACAGGTAGACTAGAGATTGGGGAAAATCTAGAGCCATTTTTATAGGGCTTAATACTTTTTGTTCCATTTAATAACGGTTACTGTTACGTTTATATAGGTACATAAGCCCATAGCTTTGTCCGCGGCCTTGACTACTAGACCCAAGATCGACTTTTTACTGACGAAACCCTGTGTGATCTACTAATTTCAAAGGTACTTCTTAAAATAACAAATGTGACAGTAGGTAAAGTTCAGTATACAATTATGAAGTATTATTCATTTTATTAACATAACCTATTTAGTATTTACATAGTTGCGCAGTCTGTTATTCGTACGTCTATTTATATTTTTGCCTTGCCGCGATCGACCGCACTAATAGCCGCGATCGACCAGTCGATCGCAATCCACCGGTTGTTCATCCATGCCATAGAACATAATATCCTATGCCAATCTGCATTAGTGTAGGTTTCCATGGTTGAAAGCCAAAAAAAAATTGTTTAGATAAGTCAGTAAGGTGCTCCTTTTTTCCCTTAACCAGTCAGGCGACGATTTCACAAATGATTCCAACAAAAACCAAAAATACTGTCGCTTTGGGATAAACAGCATAGAAAAAAAAGGACACTACCTATTTATTAAACAAGAAAATACCGTATTATTTATGCATAAGCCTCCGCATATCTCCGTAATAAACTTAATAGAGGGGGAAGAACTAAATAAAAAGTGGGCAACTTCCACCGAGTGGGTAATTTTCATCAAATCAAGTCTACAGATGTCACTTCGCCGGCGTGGGCGATTCAATTACTGGTATAAATAAATTCGGAGACAATCTACATGTTGATGCCTCTCGTTCCCGTCGAGAAGGGATTCATGTTTAAACTTTCTCGTTACCTTACGATAACGTTGATTTTAAAATGACAAATTATTCAGATTGTATTTTTATGACAACTTTTATGGAACGTCTTGTTATGTGATTTGTTTTAATTGTGCCTTCCTTATTACACTTGTTTGTGTGTGATTTTTAAAAGTAATTTAAATAAGGTTTTCACAGTCATTTATCTACTCTTAGAGAAGCTATAGTAGAGATAGACAGTCGATCTGTAAGTCTACCATGAGTTTTATTAATCTATACTCGCTAGCGACTGTAGTTAAAAAATGTATGAAAACTTTAAAAAAACAAGTTTCTAATTTATTTATTTAGTTGTTAACTAAAGTTTTACTTGCAACTTGTTTGCTTGTTAGTTAACAACTTAAACAAATGAATTAGAAAAATGTTTTGTGTCGCTAGCGAGTATAGATTGATAAAACTCATGGTAGACGTACTGACCAGTGAGTGGCTTATTAAGATTCTAGTCTTCAGCTGCATTGGGTTGGACTGGAGATCAATCCCAATATAGTTTGGAAAAGGCTAGGAAGATTTATAAATCTATTAAAAGTGCCCAGCCGCATTGAGAAAGCTTGGCGATCAATGTTCGTCCCTTCTCTATCAATGAGGTAAGAAAAGCTAGTCTAGAGGTCAACTTTTTAATATTCTATCGGCCCGCAAATGATCCAACACTTGCGGGTCTATAGAAAATATACAAATTACAGACGTATGTTACATACACTCTCGTCTTTCCCCACGGGGGTAGTCAGAAACTGCAAACCGTCAGCTATGATCCATAAATACTTTCTTCTTTTGCTTCGTTTACGTTCAAACTTGATTAAATAATTATGCTATAATAATAATGAATCTTTATTTCAGACCATGTCCATAAATAAATCGAGATTAAAAATTTGAGCACGAATAAAAGTTTTCAGGATACTTGAGTCCTGTTTATCCGCGATAACCATTAGGATGCTATTAGTGCTACCCCGGACTCGGCTTAACAACGACGCGAGCCGCTTGCGTACGATGGCATGGAAGCCGTCTACCCTGGCCTCCGTAAACATATCCTTCAGAAAATGATTTTGAAGTATTAATTAAAATAACATAAGTGGGGTTGGTTCTGAAGTTGATTAATTAATGATTCTAGTGAAAAACTCTGTTAAAGATCTGAGTATTCCGGATTGGCCGGCTTTTCTTCGAAATATTTGTTACTATATTTAGGACGATTATATTTTTTTTGTAAAAAGTTTTTTATTTTTCACTTTTAAGTAGTGATACTTGGACGATTTCTTCGTCAACGCAGAAATTGAAATAAACAAAAATGCTCATAAAATAAAAACTACTGAACCAAAATGAATCAAATTTATGGGACCAAATGGCAAGTATACTGCATCGAACTAAAAATGAATCACAGAAATCGGATCAGAAACCTCGGAGTAACCGGTGTATTTACATTAAAAAAAAATTACCCACCGAATTGAGGACCTTCTCCTTTTTTGGAAGTCGGTTAAAAATAGAGGAAACTTTGTGTAGGTATATGATTTGCACCCTTGCGAAGCCTGGTTTGGGTCGTTATTTATGCAATCAAGTAGAGAAAAGAGAGGATAGAGAATTCTTAAAGAAGATTATGTTGACTCCAAATAAATTAAGATAGAGGCAAGATAGTAATGATATCATAAGAAATGTATAAAAAATATAGTCTTACAATTGATGAACCTGCCTATATTTTCGTTATCTTGTAACAAAGTCAATCCTTAACCCATTTAAACTAAACGTTTAAGAAACAGCTCCCTATTTCAAACATTTAAATCCAACAACTGTTTAATTTTCAACAAATTAATTTACCAAATTAACAATGGATTCCGGATTAGTTACGAATTCAATTGTGCGAAAAATCTGTGCAGAGGAGAGCGGGGTTGCGCGACCCGTGTGTCAACACGGCTCATTGTTCCCTGAGCGTTCGGCGATGAAACAAACGCGCTCACTTTAGAACTTCATGACGTGCCAGGAGGTCGCTGTAAAAAGTGGGATTTATTTTTAATTTAGTTTTTGGGTTACGCTATATATACCAACACAAATTCAGGCCTTTACCCATCAGTGGGTAGATAGACAATATAGATGGTTTACCTATGAAATTACCGTTATTTTTTTGGGTTACTTGGAACTATATAACTTAGGTGACTGCAGGAATTACAAATGAAAATAAACGTTAAATTTAAGGCATGTTATTCTAATTTTAAAATTAACTATGAAATTGTTCCTTTGAGTTTTATTTTTTCTATAATATCGCTTATCGGTACAGACCTAATACAAAACGCCACCACCTTCGATTTTTAAATAAACCTATACGTCTTTTGCTTCGTTAAAAATTATGTCTCAACTTGTTCCAAACGTTAGGTAGGCGGATACATGAAAGAAGCACCGCTTGGATTCAATTGGTAACGGAAAAATTGCAAAATAACCGTTTCTGGCATAATATAAAAGCAACAACTATTTAATATAGATACCTATCTGAAATGATAACCCTCATTTCCAAAGAGAAAGGAATGAATTAAGTTAGTAATTTTAGCAAATCAAAATCAAAATTTAAAAACCTCACCGAAAAACCAAACCGCTGCAACTAAAATCTAATAAGCAAACATTAAAACATTTATCCATCACTTAACGTCGACAAAGGCGCCCCCAGCTCCTGGCCTACAAACTCAAAGAGCTGATTAAATATGAATCGACGAATTAACTCCGTCTTTGGCCGTCGACTCAATTAAGCGAACAAAGTAGCAAAGTAAATAACGAAGCTGAATTAATTTTGTACGAAGCCTTTTGAATTGGAGGCGGCTTGTTTAAACTATATGTCTATTGTGCAAGGATGTGCGGAGTTCGGGTTTATGATTATTATTATTTATTATTCATTTATTTCAGGCAACTGTGGCCCATACAGATACAATACACAATAAAATAGAAAAAAAACTAATATGTACATATAAAATATAAACTCTCCTCCTTGCGTCGTATTCCTCAGTGCTGAGGGTCGTGACCTTCCTTCTGTATCACTTTCACACGTATGATGTTTCTCCACCTGTTTCTGTCCCTGGCGGTGTGGAGGGCGTTGTGAACGGAAGTGTCAAGGGCGGTGCGAATCTGGTCAGACCAACGTATTGGACTGCGTCCACGAGGTCTTTTTCCATCTACTTTGCCGGTTACGATGAGCTTCTCGAGGTTGTCACCTATATAAACTAAGACACACGAAGTGACGGCGTCGTGTTACGCTGCGCGGTGTCGCGTAGCCTACCTCGAAAACGTCGGTAGACTACACCCTTCGGCCAAAACTCTTCCTTTAGGAACCTGTCGAGATGTTGGGTCGGAACCCGCACCACAAACGACTTGAAGTTGGTGTTGTGACGCGGCTCCAGCTTCTCGACCTTCAAGGTCCAGCTGGTCTTCACCTTCATGTGCTTATGATTATGTGGATAAGGGTTTTGTGATTATGTTTATAAATGATGGGATGGATTCTGTGGCTATATCGTAGCGATCAGTAATACAGTTAGAAGAAACTTTTGATTTAATGAAAAACTTGCCATTGGTACCTCCTCACTAATTAAAAAGAAACTTTATTTTCATAGTTCATCGTTGGAAAATCAACCAAATTATGTAAAGTTTCGACAAAAAACGTTAGTCAAAATGGTGTAATTTAGAACGGCTACTTTGGTTTTATTGAAACACTAGTTGACCCGCGCAACTTCGTCTGCTCTGTTCCTATTGATCTTAGCGTGATGATATATAGCCTATAGCCTTCATAAATAAATAGGCTATCTAACACTGAAATAATTTTTCAAATCGGACCAGTAGTTCCTGAGATCAGCGCGTTCAAGCAAACAAACTCTTCAGCTTTATATATTAAAATTAACTAGTCGACCCGCGCAACTTCGTCTGCTCCGCTCCTACTGATCTTAGCGTGATGATATATAGCCTATAGCCTTCATCAATAAATGGGCTATCTAACACTGGAAGAATTTTTCAAATCGGACCAGTAGTTCCTAAGATTAGCGCGTTCAAGCAAACAAACAAACAAACTCTTCCGCTTTATATATTAGTATAGATATATAGATGGGATTAACTAACAATTAAATGAAAGAGTAAGTAAAAGTCAAGGTACTATAATTTTATATCGAGTTCAAGAATATCTGGAATAAAATAATCCTATACGTTATAATAAATGAAGAGGAAAAAAACTAAATCAACAATAAAATAAAAATCTCCAAAAACACTTCAAAGATCAACGTACCATGACATATTATTTTGACTTTTACAAAACTGTCCGTTTCGTCACGTATCATAAAAATTTCGAACGAGTCCCCTCGACTACCGACTACGGACTAGGTAACGAACATCGGACCGTAACAATGGCGCACGGGTCCGTCGGGCGGCGGCGCCGGCTGTCTTTATAAAGATTAAATAGTATTGCGCTATACAAAACGGATTCTCAAAGGGACTGGTTGAAAGAACCATTCGTTGTTCAGATTTTTGTAGGGTGACTAGGTTATCGCGTTTAGGAGATACGTTTTTGTTTTAATTTGCGTGTAAATAAACTAAAGTTTTTCATTCAAATTATCTACGTTGCCTTCCAATGGCAAATAATACTTCTATTAATTATAAAATTCTCTGTCCTATATTTAACACTCATTTAGCAGATTCAGATTTTAGAAAATTATAATTAAAAATCTACCAAGACTTGCTAAAGAGCTTATTTCTGATTTTTTTATTAGTTCCGTATTAAGGATAATTTGCATTTATTTCTAAACCAGAATAAAAAAAAAATATTTGCGAGTGAAATCAAAGAGAAGACCACTAAAATGCAAACTGCAATCTTTAAAACCTTCAGTACTGTTAGATATTTATTTAAATATCAAAGGCAAACCCAAATTGCTATAGGTAACGTCTTATCATTGAATTCTCTGACTATACTACACTTTATTTTATTGCCAATTCAATTTATTGCCTTCGCGAACTTGCCGAAAAGTACAGTTTCACGGTCACCCTACTGTCCCCTGCACTTGACACACAGATTCGAGTGTCCCCTTTAGCTACGGATTATCCGGGGAAGTGCACAACATGTTGTCAATGCGCCGATCGTTGCGGTACACCCGGTATTGTGCGATTTGTGCGTGTTAGTTATTTGGACACCCGATATCACTATCTGTTATTGAGATGTAGAAATATTTATAGTGTAGTTTTGGTTTCCTTTCGAGGTTTATCTAGATTTATTTTTGGGGTGTCTTGTTCCGAGGCAACTTCAAAAAACTACTGGTTTGACTTTCTATAAAGTGTTATGTACTCACTGAAGTTTTTTGTTACCTATCATGCTATTCTTTAGCAACTATAATGCAAGTTACTTCGTGAGTTTATTGAAGGATTGTAGCGTAACAATATCAAAGCATCGTGTACCTAATACCTATAACACACTGAATGTTAAAATCATTGTAATAGATTTCTAGAAATAGCAAAGTTATCACAAACAAATAATTCTCAGAAACTTTAATTGAGACCTGCTATGGCTGCTACTGAACCAAATAAATAATTAATTCAAAGAAAATAAAAGCCGTGAACGCATTAAACTAATGCCGACAACCATACTAAAAGAACAGATTTCTTCCAAAAACGATTAGTTCCGTTACAAGTGTACACATGTGCTCATCCCCATCGCATCCCGCGGGGGATGACCCCCATGTATCACCGATATCAACACCATATGGCCCCCATAAGGGATTTATAATTACAAGTGTATTTTATTAAATGTATTGTCCGCGCATCAGCAAGAATTGTAGTCAGCTGAACCGTGAAATGTAAAAAATGATTAATATGATGTAAGTAATCTGCATGTTGAGAAGATGTGCGGATAAAAAAAATTCTTCTTTTTTTACTAATTACATTAGTAAAAAAAATGTCTTCTTTTTTTACTAATGTAAAATACGTAAAAAATAAAAAAAAGTATAAAATAATTATTGTTAATTTTAAATTTTTAAATTGAATCAAAAGTAGATTTATTATTTGTTGTCATAACAGCAATAGAATTACAGACTCTGAAAGCTGTAACGGTGCATGAGATATGGCCCGCTCACAGATGCTTTGACTTATCTATGCTGAATGCGACTTTCCAGTCTTTAAAGACGAAGACCACCACTATTCTTGGAGAGAAACGTGCCGATGGTTTCAATCGATGTTATCATTAAATGCACAGTGTTATAAACACCCATTTCGTCACAGCCAAAAATAATAACAACTAATCTATTCACAAAATCACCACAGAAACAATTGAATGAGCCCTAAAACGAACATATGTGATCGTTACGTTAGGCAGCGTAATGTCGTTTTACTTCATCAATTATTTTGCCGGGCTCCTCGGCCCACTGTAGGGGTGACACAAATTGACTAATCACACCCTATAATGATCCCGCCGGTATGTCACCACGTCCCGGCCTTGCCAACCCTACTTTGATTCCTGATTTTCGAGCAGTTTTAAGTGGTGATTTATCATTTTAAAGTGGTGACATGTTTTGTTACAGTGTTTTATAATGTTTTTAAGGGTGAATGTAGGTCAGGGTTGTTTTGTTTGCTGTATATCTTAAACCCTTTTAAGGGTTCCGTATCCGAAGGGTAACCAACGAAACCCTATTACTAAGCCTCCACTGTCCGTCCGTCTGTCTGTCAGCGGGCTGTATCTCAAGAACCGTAATAGGTAAACAATTGAAACTCAGTGTGTATTTCTATTGCGGCTATAACAACAAATAATAAAAGTTCAATTAATATGAAAATTAAAGAGGACTCCCATACTAGAACCGTTTTTTTTCGTTTTATGCTACGGAAAGCTCCGTGTGGGAGTCCGCTCGCACTTGGCCGGTTTTTCTAAGAATAGTCATATTTTAAAGGTGTGAAATGATTGCTTTGTAAAAGGAAATCCTTGGAATTAGTCGTCTAAGATTTCCGACAGATGTACCGCTAGCGACACGAACAGTAGAGGAATAATTTTAAAGCCGAAAAAGTGGATCCTCGGGAAAACTAATTAATTAATTTAAAACAAAGACTAGCAAATTGTGCTTTTTAGTAATAAGTAATGAAATATACAATACAGTTTACTAGTTTGTCAGCCGAAGGAAATGAAGAAGAAACTTTAAAAAAAGAAACAAAGAAAAAATATTTATTCCGCCCAAACAGACGCACAGTAAAATACACAAATAATAAAAACAACTATAAAACAAAATAAGAGACAAACATTCGAAACTTTAGAAGCTTTCTTCAGTTCTCTTGGTTTTAATTAAAATATAGTTTCCAATGATTTCTTAGCACAACTTTAAAAACTCCACGAAATAAAACCTTTAACTCCGAAAAACAGCAGTCAAAAGAGGGTCCCTGAAAGGGGCGGTACACACATTATCGCTCCCCTCAATATGCCCAATTGATATTCGATACACTAAATTCACACGCAAACTGCCTATTTGTATACAAAACGATCACTTTTGTCCCAAATTTATTCGGATATATCACACTGTGCAGTTTTATTGTGCGGCAAAAGTAAATGAAGTCGTTTTATCGGTTATTTGTCGTATTAATGGGACAGAATGGCATTCGGTAATGATGTTTGGTTTATTATTGCGTTAAATGACCGAAAAGTGTGAGGAACATTAATAATGATGGATTGGTAAACTATGGATCACGAAATAATTATTTCTGAAAGAGTTTTAGATTCGTTTAGTACTACAATTCATCGTAGGGCAATAGCCGGGCGGCGCGGTGGTGAGAACATTTTAGAGTGATAATTAATTTTTAAAAAAATCTGAGGACGTTCTTAGAAATAAGTATCATCGTATTGAACTGATTAGGTAATAGAATGTAGGTATCTTTGTTAAACATAGATCCCCAAGTTTTGTATTAATTATAAAAAATTACATCTTTGGCCATCATCATCATCATCATATCAGCCGAAAGACGTCCACTGCTGGACATAGGCCTCCCCCAAGCGTCGCCACAACGACCGGTCCTGTGCTAGCCGCGACCTTCACCAGATCATCGGTCCACCTTGTGGGAGGCCTTCCAACGTTGCGTCTTCCAGTACGCGGTCGCCACTCCAGAACTTTTCGGCCCAATCGACCATCTGTTCTGCGAGCAATGTGCCCTGCCCACTGCCACTTTAGTTTGGCGATCCTTTGGGCTATGCCGGTAACCTTGGTTCTCTTGCGGATATCATCTTTCCTGATTCGATCACGCAAGGAAACTCCAAGCAGTGCCCTCTCCATTGCCCTTTGAGCTTTCTTATGAGGCCCATTGTAAGCGACCACGTTTCAGTTCCGTATGTCATCACTGGCAACACGCACTGATCATAGACTTTCGTCTTGAGACACTGTGGTATGTAGGACGAGAAGATACCGCGCAACTTCCCGAACGCTGCCCAGCCGAGTCGGATTCGACGGTTGACCTCTTTCTCGAATTTATCTTTAGACCATTTTAGTAAAATCATATATTAGGATCGTAATATTAATCGAACAACAATCTGTCAAATTTCATTTTAATCTTTATCGGTAAAGCATTAGGTTCAAGATTGATTGGAAACAATTTACAGTTTCAGGAAGCTTGATGTGCTTTCTGATTCTACTAAAGTGGTCTTTTTAGACCCGCAGGACCATAATTAACAAGTGGGTATTTTTAATTTGTTACTAACTTCTACTAGCATTTACGCCCGCGTGATAGTCCGAACTATCTTCAAAGTACATATATCATTTTCATTGGTTCAACATTTTAGGCGTGAAAACATAACAAACAGATAAGAATTATTTTTCCATCCACCTATAATATTACTGTTTTTTATTTGTTATAGAATGGAAGCTACAAACTTAGCACTCTCCCCGCGGGAGACTCTCAAACCTAGAGCAGAACATAAAGCTTTGCAATTAAGTGGAAAACCCAATCAGGTAAGAACTTAAGTACTTTGCAAATAGACTGACTTAATTTAAGGTGCTATAAAAGTAGGTCTTAAATTAGAACTCATAATTAACTTAATTGCAACATTTCCAGGATATTTTTATAACAGCTAACTAAAGATAAGTGAAAAGAAATCTCAAACGTAAATATCTCACTATTTTTTAGTAAAAAATATTTTATCTTTAGTGTTATTGATTATTTCTCCGCTAGTGTGTTCAAAAAGAATACGCGTTTGTACTCTCGGGTCTATAACGAACTCGCGTTCGACTCGGAACTAAATTCCGCTTCGGTTGCAATGTCGAACTTCGCCCACATGTACAAAAATAAACCATTCTTCCACAGGTCGGCACAGTCCTCCTCTACGGAGTGCCAATAGTCTCCCTGGTGATCGAAGGCAACGAGCGCCTCTGCCTGGCCCAGATCTCGAACACCCTGCTCAAACAGTTCTCGTACAACGAGATACACAATCGCCGGGTGGCACTCGGCATCACCTGCGTGCAATGTACCCCGGTACAGTTGGAGATATTGAGGAGAGCAGGGGCCATGCCTGTCTCGTCACGGCGATGTGGTAATAACACTCATTATGACATCTAGTAAACAAGTAGGTACAGGTGAAATACTGGTCTGTTCCTGGATCTGGTCTGACTGGAATTTGACAGAATTGGCTAGATGATGAGGTACAGCTACGCAAGAGTTCACTTTGAAGGTGGTTGCTACAATACACGATGGCAGGACATTTCTATGTTAACGTTTAGTGATTTTTCTTGTAGGAGTTGCATTTTTACTAAAGCAAGTAGGATACTTACGGCTTTTACTAAATAATTGCGTACAGCCATTGATAGTCATAACATTATTCGTGGTACAAAACAGAATAGAGTCCCTGGTAGTAGGTACCTATCAGCAAAAAGCGCAGTTTTCTTTGGCACATTTTCCGTAAACAAGGCCGACGAAACTCTACCCATACTTCGTTTTAGTAACACTTATGATAAAAAGGGAAAATTCATGCTTCTTGTACTTTTCTTCTGTAGTTACTTTCATTTTTGTTAATTACCTGAACCTCGAATAGAAAAATGGATCCTATCTCCTACTATACAAAATTTTGGTAGGCATAATGACACGAAACAAATTACCTATAAACTTCAATAGAATTTCAGCAGTCCGCCATCAAGATCTTCCTAAAGTTATCCCATGTTCCAAAGGGTCAGCAAAACACGTTTTCTTCTTCCTTTCTGTATTTTCAACCGACGCTTTTCACTCTCTTTTCTTTCATATGCAATTTCTGAGCAATGCTCAGATAATTCATCCATTTTTTTTAGCAACATTTAATGTAACCTTCATTACCACCCGCCAGGTATGATAACACGGCGAGAAGCAGAGCGGCTGTGCAAGTCGTTCCTCGGAGACAATGCTCCTCCAAGATTACCGGATGACTTCGCGTTTGCTGTCCATCATGAGTGCGCTTGGGGATGCCGAGGAGCATTCTTACCAGCCAGGTAAAGAAATGGTGGAAATCTTTTAGTTAGTGTGTTTGAAGGAATGTGTTGTTGTGAACGGCCCAGGCGACAATGGCGAGAATTAGTTGACTGGGAAATTAGGCCATGATAGCAAAACAGTCGTGAGAAGCGGAAAACCGGGGAGGCCTTTGTCGGGCAACGGGTACAAGCAATAGTTGCAAAACAACTATTTAGAGTAATTCTTTTGGTGAAAATATATTAGTAGAAAGATTTGGGAAGTTAAATAATGGTAAACAATATTGATGTGACTTTTTACTCAAACACATATTTAACAAATAAACTATTGCTAAAACTAATGGTTCAATTGATTTAGTAATCGTTATTGTTGTTTTGACATTATTTTTTTGTTGCATTTTATTTTTAAACTGTGTTTTAAAATAAATAATATTAATAACACATCAAGATTATTAAAATTTACCTTTATTTTAATACGTTACGAACTAAATAACTAATAAACCAAACTATATACATATGAATATACAAAAATAAATACACTCAGGCGTCGAAGAATTCCTCCGCATCGCTGTCATCCGGAAACGTGCCCAGAAGACTGGCAGCGTTGCCACGTTGAATGGCAATACTAATTCTTTGAGCAAAGAACGAGCCAGCCCTCTTGTCACGCAAAGGTCAATCAGTCGGCGAGAAATGGCCTGAAAAAGGAGACGCCCACTCGGACCCCATGACCCTAGCGTTTCGACCCCAAACGGCTACAAACTGTGATTACCAATAAGGTTACTGTATTATCTGTACATCTTTTCCTAGGTACAACTCTTCTCGAGCAAAATGCATCAAGTGTGCCTACTGCGGGCTATTCTTTTCCCCAAACAAGTTCATTTTCCACTCCCACCGAGTCGGGCCTGGTGACAAGTACATACAGCCTGACGCAGCCAACTTCAACTCGTGGAGACGGCACATGAAGCTGAGTGGGACCCCTCCGGAAGAAGTGGTGCACGCTTGGGAAGATGTGAAGGCCATGTTCAACGGGGGAACGAGGAAGAGGATGCTGTCGGCTGCTAGGTGAGAGCGAGATGGATATGTTTTTGGTTGTTCAGTTGGGTGGGTGAAAGGGTTCGGTTTTGAATTGTAAAGGAGACGATTCATTATTCCCAGAAAATCAAACTAGCTCCGGCGCAAATATTTTATATCTTATATTATAGAGTTTAATTAGTAGTAAAATAATAAACCTTCACCATCGCTTTATCTGGTGACTAACATGATTTTTTGCTGATAGAAGTTTAGAGGTAGAGTTCCTTTGCTAAACCCTGCAGCCTAAACGACTTAATGGACTTTTATAAATGAGGAATTACTATAATCGTCGGGACACACTGCACTCAATATTTTTAAATGTCTTTGATTTCAAGTTAAGCTTGTATGTTTTCAGTTAAAATAACAAATTAAAAAAAAAAAACTATGAGTTTTGCAGACAAACCTCTTCGGGCAAAATAAATAATGTCAGCCGCCCGATAGAGAGTAAGTGGTAGTATATTCCCCTTCGGTCACATTCGAAACCAAGGTTCGAAACCAGTTTCTGAACAAGAATAATGTTTCTTCTTTCGAAATTTGTTTCGGACCGGATTTTATTTCCAAATAGTTTCACAAAATTATTTTATTTGACACTCACAGTGTTTATATATTTTTAACTTCCTAAAAGGTAACGCTAATAGCTCAGATAAAAAAAACATATGCATGGATTGCCTAGTGGTTTCCCGCTAATACGACAATTTTCTTTTCTATAGTTCACCAATCACCATATGCTATGTATATACCTATATATCTAAAGAAGTTTTGATTTTCATTTGTCAGTTTCGAATGAGGAAAAATTATACTTTTGTCGAAACAAGTTTCGAGATAGGAAATATAATTCTTATATCGAAACTAATTTCGAAAGAAGAAACATTATTCTTGTTTGTTTCTAAACAAGAATAATGGTTTCGAACCTTGGTTTCGAAGGTGGCCGAAGACGTATATTCTATTACTACTCTCCCTACTCTACAATCTGTGATATAAATCATTAGATCAAATAGAGGTGGCTCAATTTTGTACCTTGTCCTTTGCTGAAGACTGGCTACTGTTATTTTTAAGCTTTTTTTCCGACTCATTCGAGGGTCAGGGAAAGTCTGGGAGTTCTTTTAAACTCTCTTTAGTTATGTATTTGACTTCGGGAACTGTGTACAAAAATCTATATAAATAGTTCAGCCTAAAATTGTGCTTCAGAAGAGTACCTCTTCGCAGGCCTGAGTCGGAAGGCAGCACTGAGGCCAAGAGACCTGCGGCCAGTCCTCCTAGCGCCCATGCTCCTGTGCCCAGGCTGGCTGATTATGTGTGGGGGGCGCGGCTGCCTCTGCCGTATGCTATACCCTGGCTGAAGCCTACTTTGTGGACACCTGGTAAGTTGTTGTTGTTGTTGAAGATTTTATTCGTTTCATTTTGTAGAAGGGATGTAGACTGAGAGCTTATTAAAAGCAATGTTATCCGACTGAAACTCTTTGTATTAATAATAAGGCAAGAAAGCTAGTAGTTTTTAGTTATAATTACTCTGAAACAATGATGCTAATGTATATATGTATGATGGAAAAACCATCGTGTGAGAACACATCAACGACTTCACATAAAACTTTGAGACCTAAAACGTGATGCACGAAGGTGATAACCTAACTACGATAATAGACAAATCATTAATCGAAATATACCCCTAATTCTATGGAATACTAGCTTTTGTCGGCGGCTTTTCTCACGTCAACTGTTGTAGCTTATAACCGTCTCCAACCTCATCAATAAAAAAACAACAAAATCAGTTTAGCGATTTAGACGTGAGAGCGTTACAAACAAACTCACTTTCGCATTTGTATTAGTCATAGTTATAGCATTAGGATAAAGGTGGGTACTTACAAGAACATCCTCTGTCTAGGTGCGTTAACGGCATTAAGCAGCGTGAACTCAATCGAGGAGCCGCGCGCCTTCCGACCAGTGAGGGGACACAGACTGGAGTCGCCGCAGCTGTCACCAGTCATGTCGCCCCCGAGGTCTCCAACTAGGTAAGAACAAAGTACTATGAGTACGATTATACTGTGAACAAATGCAACGGATGGTCTCCCTCCTTAAATTTGGACGTTCTGAAAAGCTATGAGTTATCTCAGTTCCCTACCTACCTACTTGCTAGCTGTAAGTTCGTGAACCGATAAGTTGCAGTGTATGTATGTAGACGTAAAACTTAAAGCTAAGATTTTCCGCGTTGCGTTTAAATAAGAGTGAGAAAAGACACACACACATCATCACTTTGGCACAATAGTTTTGGTCCTTTGACCCGAAAAGCTCTAACGAAAGCAATCTTGAGGGTGTTTTATTATTCGTAAACCTTTATGGCATACTCAGTCTGGTAAACTCTCACCGCAAGCTCAACGAAAGAGATTTTATACTGTTTTTTAACCTACATTTTGTTTTTTTTTAATCTGGTATAATTCTATAGGTCACCAATGTCCTCATCGCCGCGTCGGTCATCACACACTAGGTCACCGCTGCGGTCACCGCCGCCATCTTCCCCGGCGCGTTCACCCAAGAGCGACAGAGATAGCGATGAGAGCGTCGACATAGAAACCACTGAGGAAGACCAGCCGAGGGATGTGGTGAGTGACATTCTATTGACAGATTTGAAGATTGGAGCTATCTGTAGGTACCTATGTGTTTATGATTACGACAAACTAGACTGTACAGAGAAATTAAGTGAGACGTCGCGGCTGGGACCTGATCACAGTGACCGAAATTTTAAATTCACTGTGGTACCTACCTGTACAGTTTATCGACCGGTTTTTTAATTGGAGTTAAAAACGTATAAACCCTACTTTAATGCTTAAGTTTGGCGGGTCATTAGGCTGGCGGAAATGCTGTGAAATGGTAAAAAGAGATATAAGGAAATCTGTGTTAAAGTCCAAATCACACAAGCCAAAATTGAATAAATATAACCCATTATATAAGTCAACAACAAGTACACATATTATTTTAGTTTTGCTACAGATCCCTGTATTATACTCCGATAATACCCATACAAAAGAAACGGAGTACTCAGGAAAGACTACTCAAAACTCGTGAATAAGTCAGTAAAAATAACTCGAATCCTTTTATAACTTACGTAAACGTTTCTCAAAGATGCAATTTAATAGTATTGAGTGAATCGTATTATCCACTCGAGTTGAATTTTTCTGAGCTCGAGCGAACGGAGAGTTGGATCCAATTTAAAAAGTTGGAAGAGGAAAATTTTTCCAATCACCTTGTCTGTAACTCGGTAATCGTTGCGATTAGTTTTTTTGTTCACCTATTTAGACTTCAAGGTGCTCTGCTGGATTTTCTGGAGGAATTGTGGTGTAATGAAAAGTGGGATAGGAAAATTGAGAATTGAAAAGATATATCATGGAAAATTGTATGGCCGGACTGTTTTAGAATACGTACACATATATCATATAACATTTCTCGTGAAACTAAACGTGTTGAAGCTTTGATAAGAATCCGTTTGAAGCAAAAGCATGCTTTGCAGTGCGATTCTGTAAACTACTCACTTGGAAAGCTTAGGTGAAGTGAAGAGGAAGAGAGCCGTCAATCAATACAAAAAAGAATGGAATGACAGTTCACCTCACGCTCACTCCACCTAAGTTTACGCGGTGAGATATTGATATAATAGACCGACAACATCAATTAGGATCAGAATCAGAACTTTATTTGATAAAAAAAAGAATGAAAAAAAGATTAAAATGTTAGGTACATACCAATGTGCAAACTACAAAAGCGAAAAGCTCACCTCTCACCACATTAGCTTTCGATTCAGAAAAGTTTCTAGTATTCGTTAGAGCTTCTTTTCTGTGTCATTGTTAGTGCTTTTGCAAGGATCCGCAATAACCTATACGATGATATTTTACGCTTGAAGATATAGTTTCATTTATTACGTCAAATCTGTTTTAATACGTTGGTATTGAAACTTCAATTCGACAAAATTTGTTTCTGCCATTTTCAGTTATTATCCAGCCAGTCAGTTTACAAAGAAAACTTGTATAATTAATGCATTGATTAATTTCATTCGCCTTAAGATTTGCCATTTAATTTCAAGCGGTGTCCGCCATGTTCCCAGAGGAGTACACTTGCCGCCATTTTACAAAATGGCTGCCCATTCGAGGCTTTTGCACGTCGTAAACTCTGTAATTACTGGCGGGACGAATTCAAATGAACTTCATTTCGGTTTTAAATAAGAGAAAATGTTTAATTTAGTAGCGATCGGGACTGTGGACCCAATTAATTGCGGATTTACGTTTTAGTGTCCGCACGGTACGAGTTTTCGGGGTTTTCTTTTTTATATTGAGCATTGAGTAAGCTTTGGTGCTTTGGCTTTCATGGACAGTAATTGGTGGGTGTGTTTGCTTTTCGTATTTGCAAGACGGGCTTTATTCTTCAGTGCCTTTGGCAAGACTACAATAATAACCTCCCTACTTTTAAATTAATTGCGGGTTATAATAAAGTAGTTCGAAAGATTTTCGATTAAATGGTTTAAAACGACGGTAGTAGTAGTTGGGTTAAATTGATCTTTTAGGGACTCAATTTCACGTAAGAATAGGTACATTATTTACAGTATTTAAGGTATTTTATAACGAGCGAAACACCAAAATATGTGTTTGGGTAGATGTTCATATTACACCCACATTTACCCAGTTTTGTTTCAGTCCTAAATAACCTAACCTTGAATCCCGTCACAATATTGATTAACAACCCAAAACAACATGAATAACACAGTTCTAAGTAAATCCTGTAGGTTCTGATCGTAGATAAGTTATTTACCATTGCTGAATGGGCATTAGCTGGTAAATAAAAGGCTGTTGCCTCTAATGATTGACGTAAACGATAGTAATTAACGCGCCTCGAGAACCCTACGATTAATCCCTTCAAAGGACGTGTTAGGGTTGGCAACGGTGAGAGTTTGTGTTGGTTAGATATAAGAATGATGTTTCGGAGTAAGTAAAACTGTTGGTTTTAAGTAGTCGAAAATAATGTCTGGTTTTATTGTTTTACACATAAAAACTGGCCAAGTGCGAGTCGTACTTGCATACAAAGGGTTCCGTACCATAAACCTTAATTTTTAGGGTTCTGAAAAAAAAACGGAACCCTTATAGGATCACAAGGGTGTCTGTCTGTCACAGCCAGTTTACTCCGGACCAACTGGAACGATTTTGTTGAAATTTGGCACACATATGGACTTCTATGACCCAAAAACGGACGCAATACGTAAATTATTATTTTTTTTTGCATAGTGGTCACTTTTGGGGGTCAAACTAGACAATTAAAAAAAATTTTTTGAACAATATCGTGTGACTTATCAAATGAAAGGGCTTACTGTGAGGGTTTTAATTCTATTTTTTTCATAATTTTAAAATAAATGGTATTGAAGTTATTCAAGAAATTGGACGAAAAATGACCATTCCCCCCCATATCTCCGAAACTACTGAGCCTAAAATTTTGAAAAAAAAAAAATGGAAATAAAAAAAATCTTTACCTAAAAATTACTTATTAGAAGTCTGTAGTGTTAAAATATCATGTTAAAAAAAATTAATTCGTTCGGAACCCTTTGCACGCGAGTCCGACTCGCACTTGGCCAGTTTTGTTATTATTTGTTGATAAAGCGGAAACAGAAATACACAATCTGTGAAAATTTCAACTGTCTACCTATTACGATTCTTGAGATACAGCCCGCTGACAGACAGACGGACGGACGGATGAAAGGACAGACGGACGGACGGACATTGGAGGCTTAGTAATAGGGTTCTGTTGGTAACCCTTTGGGTACGGAACCCTAGTAAAAAGTATTATTAAAGAAGTACCGTGTTACCCAGTTACAAGGAGGTCAAAAAGGAAGTCGCCACGTAAAGAAATGGTATTCAGCTGATTCCGGTTTGACTAGAGCTCGACCTCAAAATAGTTGGGAAAAAGCTAGACAGAAGATGATTTTTAGTGATACTTGACAGTGGCGTCAGTTAAATAATTAATTTATACATCTTTTTAACGAGTAAACGTGTACTGTTTGCTGACATTTTCAAGACGACATGACAGCAGACAGTTCTACTTGTCTATAGATCAAGTACTTAGGTAAGAATAGCTACGTAGTCAACTCAATTATGTTTGATTATACCAAATTTATTTCAGGATATCTTGATTGGTTTCACACTTTAACCTTTTAACCGTCCGACTTCATATCAGTTGTCACAAAAAATACTCTTAAAATAAACACCATCAACAAAGACGGATGTGCAATACCTAAATTTGTTCTTAACGAGCTGTCGAAAATATCCGACTCTGGCGATATGGACTCGAAAATATTTGTCGGATTAATCCGACGTAGACGGTTAAAAGATCCTAATAAAAGTATGTAGTAATTGACTTTTATTGGGACCAATTTTACAGCTGTTACAAAACTTAAATCGCAAACATTGGTAATTAAGTTTTTAAGATTCACTGCCATTTTTTCAAATTAATCCAGTGATGTTCCAAAGGTCAATAATAATATCAAACATGGCGACTCACAGACACAACAAACTGAATGCAAGCTTAAAGAGAAACGCATTACAAATCCGTCGACTTCATTACACTAATAGCCCAGGAGCCTGAAGCCAAATCGGTCACAATCATCAACCCATCTACCTATTACGTCATAGTTAGCCGTATAGTTATAACAAAACAATTAATATAGATTGCCAAATCAGAAGTGGGATTAAAATGTAATCGCCAAATCGGATCCAATACCGGCAGACTAGTCTAGATGGAATCGGCTTAGTGTTAACGCCGCGGGGCTACGCTTATTGGATCGATCCATTGTCCGGTCATCAGGGCTCTTTGTCTATATTGGCAGGTGTAACGGTATTGTGGATTGGATTTTAAATGATTGATCGCTTGGAGTGCAGGTAATGAATTAATGTGATGTTGTAGATATTACGCTGGGAAGATTTATTTTGGTTTTACTGAGGAAGGTTGTACCTTGCCTAATATAATCAATATTGCTGGATGTTATGGTAATATTACCAGAAGGACCAGAAGTATGTTGTTGTTTTTCAACGATTTAAATGAAAGTAATGATGATCACGATTACTAAGGAAAGTAATAGTAACACGGCATTGTAAAATGTTTTTCAACAAAAATATTTTTGTCACTTGAATTAAATTTGGGAGTCTTTATAAGTTATGAGTAAATAAGTTATAACTTCTTGGCTAGCGAGCTTAGATCGTCGACCACATCTTCGCTAACAATCAGGTGAGATTGTATTCAAACGCGAGTCGATAGATGAATTGAACATACATGATTTTGTTTTGTTTTATTTTTCGATAAATAATAAAAATGTCTTAGAAAGACATTGTTTGAGATATTTAACTAACCATTCCTTAATCGTTTATCTAGGCCATTTGCATCCCGGTTTTATAAGAGTCATCCAGTTACTGAATGTCTATCGTATTAAAAAATCAACAAATATTTGGGATTAAAAGTGTAACGTTAGAGGCAGCCCTTGGCACGCGCGCTGTTCAAATTAGGGCGCGTTTACAAACAGGCACTCGACACTCCATCATAAGCTCCAATACTTTAAGTCCTTGTCGACAAGTTATTGAATTAAAGCGGCACATCCCTCTGTTTAATTAATTATTAGTGGACATTTGAGATATGGTTTCGTTTTGTGTCTAATTTAAAATCGACGACGGAGAGAGATTCTATAGAAATGATTTTTAACTGGTAATGATAAATCTTAGTTCAAATCTATGAATAACTAGCTGACTTGGCAAACGTTGTTTTGCCAGACAAAAAAAAAATACCCTACAACCTATTCTCATACCTACCGAATATACACACAAAATTTCATGAAAATCGGTCGACCCGTTTCGGAGGAGTTCGGTAACAAACACCGTGACATGAGATTTTTATATATTAGATATGACATAAGTCAATTCGCTGTCTGATTCTGTCTGTTTCTCCACAAACTTCTTGAAGCAGCTACGATTTCAGCAATAGAAAAGCTATAAACAAGGGACGTCTGTTTATAACATTTTATAATATTTTGCATTAAAACCGCTGAACAATGGATTACATGGAAGTTATTAATTACACTCGAGCGAAGCCAAAATAAAACCATTTAGACATTTGTTTTTCCAAAACAAAAGCAGTTTCCTTAATAAAGAAAAGAAAGAAAATCCGGCTAACGTAAAAAACCGTTCTAGTTTAGTCCGTTAGTCCGTCTATGTATCCAATAACCAGGTACTATTTACATGAAGTTTAAGTAAATAAATACTTAAAAACAGAGTAAAGAAAGAAAACTACAACGAAGAAATAACCACTATTCGAACACGACATACTAGTAACCAAACCACCAAAATACAAAGTAACCACCAACCGAAAAACGTATCTTCAAAAGACGAATGGCCGTAATCCTCGAGGCGGACATTAAAAAAGAAAAAGAAAAAAAAATCCCGGTTTCGTACTACCAACACATAAATACTTTTGTACCGTTATAGTGAGTTCGGTAACCGGATCACGTTCCTAATAGATACTTCAGGCGGATTGCGCCAAACGATTCAATTGTAGTACTAGATGTTGGTATAAATCACTCGCTGGTTGCCACTTTGTTTTAGGCACGTAGAGATTATGTTTGGGTCTCGTGATGCGTTACAAGGATACGTGGGATTTCTTTAGTGAATTTTCTGTTTTACTGCGGTCCCGTTTCCGAATATTGTCTGTTGAAATGGTGGAGTGTTGCGTTTTACGGAAGAGTTGCAGTTTTAAGAGACTTTAAGAGATGTTTACTGTAATTCAGGAATGAGGAAGCTTCTTGTTTTCTAATGTAGGTAGTGCAGATTCATACTAGTGTTGCAGAAAGGATTAAGATAATATTTTTGATTGGAATAGTTACAATTCGAAATACCCAAACAAATGCATTGTTGACTCTGGATCAAAGTAAATTAGAGGATGTTCTATTGCCCCTATCTTTCTTCAAATTATAATTTCATATTTCGATGCATTGTATGCGTCGCCATAGCCCAAGGCAATGCCGTACCTCGTAATTGAATGAGACTAAACAATTGATTGTACGCAATGCAACAGTGTCGCCCCCCGGGATGCCCTGCGTCCCGCGTCCCGGCCCCGGGGGACAGTGACGTATCCCAGTTAATTACACGCTTCACACGCTGACGTCATGACAATGACGTCGTTTTGTATTAATCGTGTTTGAACTTCGATCCGATGTTGGTTGTAACCTAATCAAAAATTAACTCTGTCTGTCGTGTGTACCGACGTTTCCATTGAAATAGAAAGAGCTGTTTATTTATCTAAACTAGGCTTTGACCTCAATGTCATTCTGCCTAGATACAACGCGGGTACAGTTTGAGTGTTAGTTTTGCCAGCGAATGCCAGACGGTCCAGCGTTTTTTTGCTTGTCGGTGACCTGCTCCTGAACTGTTTAAATATTACAACAGCATGAGCTTTGCATTCTAGACACGACTGCAGCTCCGTTTGAAAGCGAATATTGTGTAATATTTTACAACCTTCTATTTCGCAAACTACAAGATTGATTTATGTTCTGCTTCAAAACTGATAGTGCTTATCTAAAGTTTAAGACTTTCTCAGGAAAATGATTTCGCTGAATAAGGTTTCCTTATAAAAGTGTGCGATTCCTCGAAAAGTATAACAAAGATCGGCATTTCGACAACCTTCAAAGAAAATACTTAAATGAAACCGGTTCATATAGGAATAAATCAACAAGCGAGTGACGTATTGATAAACATCTTTTCTTCGGCTACCCACATAAAAAAGTATGTCGTATTACACGTTCCATAACCTATAACATGTCTTGTCGGTAAACAAGTGACACTTAGAACAAATTACTCTGTTTAAACAACAATACATTTCTTTTATTAAACAAAAGTCTATGGCATCAATAATTCAATGATATTGTAACGCACGACAGTTACAATCAAATTATTTGTGTCCATACATTAGTGACAAAGAGATCTTTATCGGAGTAATATTAAAAGTTGGGCAGTTATTATTGCTAGATAGTGTTTTATTTTCATGGTAATCGAAAATCATTTATGTTAGAACAATAGCAAGTTCAAGCAGGCTTTGAAAGGTTTACATAAATTTTAATGTTGTTAAATCTAGTCAAATGTCATCTTCGTACTTGTAATGCGTTGTTATAAGAGCTATGACAGTAAGTTAGTAGATAACATTTTCAAAAACCGACAAATATACCTAACTATAAGAATAAAATGCAATTAAAATAATTACGCAAGCAGTATGTAGTAGTTTTGCCGTTTTGATAATAAATCGTCAAAAATTCATGCCGAAAATCTCCAATTATTAATTTCTATTTCACCAAAAATAAAATAATAGCAACCAGAATCAAGTCTGAGCCGTTATTTAAATGTCGTTGTGACATTTCGATATATTTTTTTTATTTACCTCATTTGGGATTTGGCATTTTGGCCCGCCCGTTTTTATTGGTAGCCGTGTGCGGAACATTAATTTTGTTGTTCGCTCGTGGGCCGCGGAAATGTATGCCCCTAGTCTTTTGTTGTTCGTGACGTCATTATTTTTGCGTAATGGTTTTTTTTTGCTTTTTTTTCTTTTCTGAATTCGATTTACAGTTGCCTTATTGTGTTTGCTACACGTGCGTCTGTTGAAAACTTTAAAAATACACAAATCTTGAATGACATTGAGGTACATTTAAGAGCAAATTCAAGGAAAATATTTTGTAAAACAAAATTAACCGTTCGTAAGGACTTTAGCTGCGTTTTTGCAGTATTTACGTTGGATTGTGTGTGCATTGGAAATTGTTTCAACATCGTACAAAACAAAAGAAAAACCGATAAACTGATTACATCTACATATAGACACAATCAAGCCTAATTCAACCACAATAATTCGTCAAATCTAAGTCAATAATTACCCATATATAGAACGAATACCTTTTGAAATCTAACTAACAAATAGAAGCTTTAATTCGAAGCACTCATTGGCACGCGATACATGGAAGTATGTTAATCGAACTACGATATATTATTTAACGTAATAACGTGACTCGAAGCCACGTAACGGTAATAATTATATGGAACCGGCGATGAATAGTTTAGTAGGAGAACCATAGAGTTGATAGTACATAGAGGAGCTCAGGAGAAAGTTGTGTGTGGTTATGAAGAAGTTCGTAGGCGATCGTAGCGGGGTGCTACGGCGTAGCAACGTAGCAAGTCAAGTTGCTTAGAAACGCATCGATATAAATACACCTTGGTATTTTGTTTTAATCAATATGTTAAATAATAATATTTAAATAATAACAGCCGCACGGGTCAATCTTTAAAGATAAGATAAGGAACAGAACTGCAATTATAATATTCATGTCAAGTATTAACTTGTTCATAAAGGCATCAATAACGATAATTTTGTAAGAATCCAGCATCGCAAAAATATTCTTACCAAATTATCGTTAACAGGAAAATAATCCCGTCGGAGTTCCGTCGGAAACCGAAAATTAATTCGTGTCAGAAGCCGATGTTACGGAAAATATTTTAATAAATAACTTGTTTTAAGAGCTGTATTTATAAAGATATGTTTAATCTGTTCGTCCCTGCAAGTTCTGATCCGATAATTAATTTTTTCACTATAATGGCTTGTAACATGCCGTTGAGTTTCATATCCTACTCTGAAAAAAAAAGCACTGTCCCTTTTGGAAAGACTACGGGATCGGAGCCTCGGGAAAATACTATTTCAATAATAATATCACTTTTAACTCCTGTTCCCTTCTTTAAAAAATGGTCCTTTTATACGCAGAATAATTTTCAAGCAAGCCTCTTCTAAAATCTTCCATGGTCAATATTTTGTCGCCAGCGCAGTGGCTTTTAAATCAAACAACAATAATTACTGTGAGCTTTGTTCGTAATGTCACTATCTGTTCACTCGCAAACTGGCCAGCGATGCTCAACATTTGCAGTTTGACAAGACAACACTGATGTTACCGCAACTGGCCAAATTGTCATGAAAGATTGAAGTGTTTTTGTGGATAGTAAAAATAACTTTTTAAATTATACGCATGAAACCAGCTTGATGTATTCATTACTGACCTTCTGACTTATAAATAGTTTCACCTTAGTTGTTGTTACATACTTTAAAATCTCTTATCACGTAATGCAGTATTTTTTTAATCTTTGACACTCGTTTCGGTAATAAGCAGGTATTGTGCTTCATTGGACTTTTATTCGCAGTAAATACTGTTGTACAAAAAACTCAGCACAGTAAGAACAGAGGCGATACTTATTGGAATTACCATCATCATCATCCATAGCCCAACTTCGCCTCGGCCTCCTTTTTCTTGTGGCAATCCCGCGATGTGCGATGGTAACAATGTCGTTTACCATATCGCCGCCGGATGACTGGCACTTCTTCTTCCAGTCCACGGACGCCACTCGGTCACTGCCTCACTCCACTTATCACCACCGCGCCTTGCCAGGTGTCTTGCCCAATTCAATAGGGAAGATGCAAATATAGAATTCATGAGAATGTTGTTAATAAAATGATAAAAAAGTATAAAATAAAGGCCATTGCAACGTTTTTATTTTAGTTAATATCGATTTTTAACAGAAATAATGAATTAACGTAACGTGAAACTGAAAGTATTTAAAAACAACAATCAGCGTTTAGTGACGTCACTGCTGTTATGACAACGAAAAGGCAACCTTATGTCTTTGAGTTAGGACAGTTCTTGACCAGTGGCAGACAGGAGTGATGTCATCGTCCGTTTTCGCACGAAAATTTAAACTGTCGGTTTAAAAATGCAATTTTGGCAATAAATTAAAGCGTTTTCTTTTTTATGTGTTGGTCTATTCTAGATGGAGTTTTTTAAAATTAAAGTAAAAATGGAAATATTGCATGTTCCCTATTCGGGTTCTGTACCTAATTCCTGTGTGAGATGCTAGAAAATGAGGTGAAGTGAATATGAAGAGAGCTGTCAATCCATCCAATCTAGGTGGAATGACAGTTCACTTCAAGCTCAGTCCTCCTAAGTTTTCACGGTGAGAAGTTTAGAGAATCAACCGATGGTTCTCTATATTGGGATTATAGGCAATCCAAATATCATTCACATTAATTTCAAACACCAACATGAACTTTGACAAACAATAAAAATCGCTGTAACAGCATAACGGTAGTTATTAGTTAAGTGATAGTAACGAAGGGGTAGCTTGGAGTGCCGTCCGTGCCCCATCAGATAGACAGGCTCTCGTGACGGTAAACGAAAACGCGCGATTTAGTCACGAGCCGCGTGGAAAACGCCGATTATTGTCACTGAAGCATAGGTACTTTTACTTAATTATACTGCTTGATGAGTGCACTGCATGCGTGATTTTAGATTAGAACTATTTCCATGTTATCCTGTGCCATGTCGATATCGTAATGTCGACCTTTTGACATGTACAGTACTCAAGTTAAAAACGATAAAATCTCGGGAGGATTTAGTCGTTGACCGCTATTTTTGCTACCGGACAGCATTGTTGCGTTTTAGGAGTCATAAGGCCACGGACACGAACTCAGCGGGCAAGGAGCGGCGCGGGCGGCGGCGGCGCGGGCAGTTACATTATGCATTTGACACGGCCAGTGCTGCAGCGGCACTCCTTGCCCGCTGAGTTCGTGTCCTCGGCCTAAAAGTTAGAGGTCGTACGTGGTCACCTACTGCCCTCAAACTGCAGTGCGATTCTGTCAACGTGTCACCGTGTAAGCTTAGGTGAAGTGAAGAACTTGAAGTGAGCTATCAACCCATACAAACAAGATGGAATGACAGTTCACTTCATACTGATGTGAGTATGAAGTGAACTGTCATTCCACCATTTAAGAGGAAACATGGGCGGAGAGACTTTGTATGTAAAAAACGACGGGTTAAAACGACTACTAAGGTTAGTAGTCGTTTTAACCCAAAGGTTGACTGGTAGAGAATGCCTTGTTGCATTAAAGTCCGCCCATGTACCACTACTGTACATAAAGTTTAAATTAATAAATAAATCCGCCCGCATTAATACGGTGAGATGTTGACAGAATACACGGGCCTGACACAGTGAAAAAAAGAAGTCATTTTAAGCCATAATTTCCAATGTGATGGTAAATCTTTTGGGTTGTTGCGAACAACCTGAAACATAGGTTTAAATTAACCTAGATCGGGCTGGTCGCTACCTAACACTGCGATTCCGAACAACCATTACTTGCACCTATAATAATAATATCTTAGTTTTAGTTTATTATTAGGCACTATTTTTGTATGGAAAACTTATTACTATTGGCTAAATGTACACTTTTTGTAAACTTTTTCATTTGAATATCTATACTAATCTATATCTATACTAATATATACAGCTGAAGAGTTTGTTTGTTTGTTTTTTTGCTTGAACGCGCTAATCTCAGGGAGGTCCGATTTGAAAATTCTTTCAGTGTTAGATAGCCGATTTATCGAGGACTAGGCTATCTTCACGCTAAGACCAATAGGAGCGGAGCAAACGAAGTTGTGCGGGTCAACTAGTTATTATAAACGCCGATGCAGGTTGTTATCATGATTTACCAACAGGTAGACCGTCTATCGACTATTCATTTAACAAATCGATCTTCGTGAAAAAGTTATGTGCGTAGGAAGGAGCGGCTCTGAGACGTAAAGGGTATTTAGAGAGCGGGTGGGTTTTAGTCAGTAAGAGGCTGACACTCCCTTCCGCTCCGCTCAGAGCGAGATGGATCATTAGTTGATTTCCCATGCAAAATAAAGTATAGTAGAAGCTTCTTATGAATAAAAAAAAACAAACTAAAAACGTATTGTTTTGCTCCATAGGCATGCACCTGGCCAATCAGTAGCGTCCCCACTCCTCGCCCCGAAGAGAACTGCTGGAGCGGCCTGGTGCCCAAGGTGGAGAGGGATGAGGAGTCCAGGGTGGAGCCGTGGAGGCTGCCAGACCTGCGGCCCTCGCTGCATTACATGCATGACCGCGGTAAGTGTAAGTGATCGACCCTTTTCCAATCGTAGGTATACCAACCCGAGGGATTTTTGAGATTCCCCATTTCTAAACTCAACAAAAGCTTTACCTACTAACTCAAGCTTTTATCGGGCTGGCTTTATTTCCGTTATCGAAACAGGAACTGTGGATTTTTCCGAGGGAAAAAGCATGTTTCACTTATTCGAAATCTAAAAAATTGCGAAACAGACGACGAGAACGTTTGTCTTAGGCTAGGACGTCGTAGTTTTCCAAATGCTGCCCATCCTAGCTGTATCCCTCCTTCCCTGCTGCCATTTTAAGTTGTCTACACAGCTGGATTATTAAATAGGTAGGCACATCACAATGTTATACCCACATGTTTATATAACAAAAAAACTAAGCTGTACAAAATACCTAATGACCTAAATCTCCCCCAGATTAAACAACATGCACAATTTCCCAACATTTCCATTCCATTCAATGGGAGATTCGTATCAATAATAATTAAATGGCGCGTTCATATTTACTGGTGTACAGGCTCTAATTGGCAGTACCGGGAGCCGCAATTATATCGGGATTATGTTACCGGTACCCGGAGACGCGGGTCGATATTCTCGTTCAGTTAGGGCTACCTAACATTAACAGACGTCAAAATTTATCTTGAATTATCAGATTTTTGAGGCTTTGGTCAGAATTTTTGATGTATTAATGAAATACTGAATGACCTAGTTAGCAGTTCTATCATTAGCACGAACAACAATTAAACTAAATAAAACTCAACGCAATGAACATAACCGCTTTGCTGTGGCGGCCATATTGCGCGTCATCGCGAATCTGTGGGGCCAAGTCTGGGTGGTTTCTGGTTTACGCTACTACGACGGTATCTCGTAAGTTACGATAGTTAGTCCTCTATCAGTCAGGAAATTAGGCTTTCTATCGGAGCTTTTCAGTTATACAACGAGGAACAGATTCATCGCAATATTCTAGTAATAATAATCCTGAGATTGCTAAAAAAATCAGCTGATCAGTACATTTTGTCGAGATAGGTGCACGTAAATGTATGGAGTTGTGTTTTTTCGTGATTTCAGTGTTGGTCCCATAGTAGAAGTTGTTCATAATGATGAGTAGAACGACTACTGTTCTGGTAGGTAGGTACCTAATGCGTTTATTATTATACTAGTTGACCCGCGCAACTTCGTCTGCTCCGCTCCTATTGGTCTTAGCGTGATGATATATAGCCTATAGCCTTCCTCGATAAATGGGCTATCTAACACTGAAAGAATTTTTCAAATCGGACCCGTACTTCCTGAGATTAACGCGTTCAAGCAAACAAACAAACTCTTCAGCTTTATATATTAAGTATAGAAGTAGGTATAGATGTTACATGTGGTATATCTCAGGGGCAATTCTCGTATTTCCAAGGAGAGTCTGCATTCGAATCGCATTCGCAGACTGTCACAACCACCTCTAATTTTTAGACCTACGGAACACTATTACCAAGCCTCCGCGGCCCGTCCGTTCGCCTGTCCATCTGCCTGTCAGCGGGCTGTTTCTCAAGGACCGTAATATGTAGACAGTTGTTTTCACAGATTGTGCATTTCTATTGCCGCTATAACAACAAATAATAAAAATTAAGGTTCATGGTACGGAACCCTTCGTGTGCGAGTCCGACTCGCACTTGGCCGGTTTTTTTCCACACGTTGACATTGATTGTCGCTAAGATGATATTGCAACTTAAATTTGAACACCTTTAAGTACGAGGATTATTGGTTTCTGGTAACCTTTAAGTACGAGAATTGGTTTCTGGTAACCCTACTTTCAGTTCACTTATTCTAGGAACGATTCATTTGCAACTCACGGTGCAGGAATGTCTCTACTTGTGTGATGCACTTATGTAGTACCTATGTATGAAATATAACATTATTGTGTAATGTGGGTAACTGCATATTAAGGTTTTGTTGTTATACCCTACACTGGGAATAAAGCAATCGCTATCTAGTAAGATCGAGTTTTACTTCATTTGAAGTCGTTTTTAGGGTTCCTTACCCAAAGGGTGACCAACGGAATCCTATTACTAAGCCTCCGCTGTCCATCCGTCTGTCTGTCAGCGGGCTGTATCTCAAGAACCGTAATAGGTAGACAGTTGAAATTTTGCCACTATAACAACAAATAATAAAAATTGAGGCTTATGGTAGGCCTACGGAACCCTTCGTGTGCGAGTCTGACTCCCACTTGGCCGGTTTTTAGGGTTCCGTGCACGAAGAGTAACCAACGGAACCCTATTACTAAGCCTCCGCTGTCCAACCGTCTTCTGTCTGTCTTTCAGCGGACTGTATCTATCTCAAGAACTGTAATAGGTCTACAGTTGAAATTTTAACAGTGTGTATTTCTATTGCCGCTATAACGACAAATAATACTACTTAAATATTAAAGGGGGTTCCTATACAAGAAAGAAACGTGTTTTTTCGGTTTATGGTACTGAACCGTTCGTGTAAGAGTCCGACTCGCACTTGGCCGGATTTTTCGTTGATGTTATTTTTGAGCCCATTGTGATTGACTTGGTTTTTCTTGTAGGTAGATAGATAGATAGATAATAGGGTAGATATTTTTGGATCATTAAAATCATAATCGCTTATGCCGTAGGTTTGGTACGTAGGCAGTTTTTAAGTAGGTAATAACGTACGTAGGTAGGTAAATGTATTGTCCCATAATTACATATCCATTGAAAAGGTCAATACCTAGGTACTGTGACACAACCTCCTTGGATGGCTCACCCTCCGGGGACCTCAGTCAATTTAATCATAAAAAAAGCTTTAGAAGAATTAGGAATTTAAAATAGGTTCAAATATTGACATACGATGATTGATTTGTCTTTCTGAGAGACCTGTAAAAGTTTTTCTTGAGAGCACCCGCTCAATATAATGATCTCTTAAATCGCCAAAAGTATTTTTATTCATATCGATCCCGAGACGTTTCAGAAGCCCCAACCTGGAACGTCTACAGTACCTACTCTCTCTCTCATAGATCACTTTCGTGGTTCTCGGTAGATTAATTATTCTTCTTCTTCTTCGTGTCCTATCTATCTATACTTCTATATTAATATATAAAGCTGAAGAGTTGGTTTGTTTGCTTGAACGCGCTAATCTCAGGATTTACTGGTCCGATTTGAAAAATTCTTTCAGTAGTAGGCTATATATCATTACACTAAGAGCAATAGGAGCGGAGCAGACGAAGCTGCGCGGGTAAACTAGTGCGTTATATTTAGCAGAAATACATACCTAAGTACATAATAATAGGTACAGCAACGAGTTTTATAGGACCATCTCGCCGTTCCTTACGTCAACCTTCGAGCTATTTTTTCGAGCTTCAAAATGTTTTAAATACCTATTTAGTAATCTGAATTTTTTTCTTCTCTTTTCCAGATAGAGATTGCGTAGCCTGCGTCGCGCCATTACCTCTGCTGCCTCCGCCCGCTCCGGCGCCGCATTAGTCAATACTTACTGTAATGAATACATATCTGTACCTAGTCCTAATTAATTAATTAGTTATGAAGTCTATACATTAAGTCGAGGACTGATCGTTGCAATTTTTTTTTGTGCCCGCATACTGGCGGTGGTGACTTACCGCCCGCCTGGTGATTTACTGTCATCTCCACATTACCTTACTCGCATGCGAGCACGAGAAATGAGTGTAACGTGATGACCCCTGATCTCTCTCAATTTGCCAAAAAGACTAGTCGCGCTTACACGTTGAATTATATTTTATTACTTACCTACATTACAATGCTTACTATAATATATGATGTAAAAGTCAATTTACATTAATTATTTCTGTTTACTCACTATCACTTTATGTATCTTGTTTAATTTTGTTGATCTTGGGTTTATTGGCATGAAACGAATGATTAGTTGTGATTATAAATTTATATAAACCTAAAGGGAATAAAAATGGCGGTAATTTACTGTACAAAATAACGCTGTCGCTGGCTTTGTTTTAAACATTTGACAACTTTATTTTTAAAATCTTTCTATATGGAAACGAGAGTCCTTCAGACGCGCCTAGTCTTAAGTGTTTTTTTTTTCATAAAATCGCTTTGTTTTGCCTTAGAATGCGGATATTTTCGGAGTATTTGGCAGCAAAACAAATGTCGAGTCAGCATTTTACACTACAATAAAATTGCAGTCTCCATTTTGTCGAGATCACGCCTACATGGTCTCTTTTCATGGACTCTTGAGACACAAAATTACACCACTTTTACATCACAATATCCGCTAGGAATCAATTTGAGACTTAAGCTGCCGCTGAAATTTACTCTAAAAATTACCGCCAAAAACTCAATTTGACAGGCCATTAGTGTTGCTACGTAATTAAATTCAGAAAAAAAAATACTGCAGAGTGGTTTCGATTTGCATTATTCTTAATTAAAACTGTCTAGTCACACAGAACAAATACCTTGAGGTAATAAGCAGAATTTAGTCCTGTAAAATTAGTCTAGTTAATTAGAAATAATATTGCGTAGTGTAACATAAAAAGCAATTGTAATGAATTTAATTCATTGATTTATTATAGATCTTAATTTAAGAATGTAATCTAGTCAACGGCTCTATAACATGTAGTTCTATCTAATAATGTAAAAAAAGATCACGCACTTATATCTAAGCTAAACGACTTATTGTAAATAGCTGTTATTATAATATGCTATGATTTGTTATAATTTTTAGTAAAATTAATTTAATTCAATTCTTCATATTTAATTGAAATGCTAAACAATAATAATTTGGCTCGAAATCAGGGTTGCACTTGTTTATAGTACCTACAGTTTGTCATACCTGCATTCATTTTGATAACCTACAACAATTTATTCATAATTATGTATGTATTTAATGTAATTTACTATATTGAAATGTAGTGATAATATTAGTAGCACAAAAAATAAATTACACAACCAAGGTTTTAAGTTTTTCCTTTCCCCATTATAGTTTGGTTACTATTAGCATAATAATATGAAAACATAACATTAAAGCGAAATAATTTCAACAAAGAACAACAATATGCCACAGTGGAACTAACAGTTATTACACACACATACTACTGTACTAACAACACTGAGACGGGATATTCTAAAGTGCAACACTTAGAAACATCTATTTCGTTGAAAAGGTATTACTTTGCTCCAATAGAGCTAGGATGGATCACATTAGTTGACCAATGGCTAGATCCAGTCCAAATGAGCGCAGTGTATGAATAAATACATGAACAAATAAATCCCAAATGCAAAGTAATGTACTATTTTAATACAGTGCGCTCACCATGCGTGCATCATACAGGGAACGTGCAGGAACTAGAGGTGGCAGCACAGAAGTATCATTTTCACGTATATTTTACTTATAGGTTTCGAATTTGGAACGTTGGATGGCACCGTCTACTTCGTGCACGTTTCCCTAAACGGAGCGTGCAGGAACTATTTTTGGCAGCACAGAAGCGTCTATCATAACAAATCCAAATGTTAAAGTTTCCAACCTGCAACACTAGATGGCATAGTCAATGCCGTGCACGTTACCTATTTTCATTTCAATACTTACTGTTACCAAAACGAAGTGTTTATTGTATTCGTGACAATCTAAGAAGTCATGGAATAAGTGCAATCTTCGCATCTTCATAGTTCGCAAACACGCACTTGCGTGTCAAGTTGTTAAAATCTAGGAAACTTTTAAAGGGAACGTGCGCGGCGTTGACTATGCCATCTAGTGTTGCGTATTCGAAACTTTAACGTTTAGAATACCGCTTAGTCTTGACACTGAAACTTTTGTGCTGCTACCTATGTGTTCCTGCACGTTCGTTTAGGGAAGCGTATACGAAGTAGACTGTAGTGATGGGTCGTTGAAGGTTTTTCCGTCAACGAAACGTTAACGTTGAATTGCGTTTGTCAACTAGTTGATCAACTAGTTAATTTCGTCAACGAGTTAACGTGTTACGAACGTCAACTTGCATGAACGATAAACGCCTAAACGCTTTTATTAACGTATGCTGTAGTAATGTTAATTTACGAACAATTTGATGCAGTTTGCGGGAGTTTCATTGTTAAAGAAATACAATTTACGTACGTTGAAAATAACAAAACGTTGGGTTCATTTTCTCGTTTCGTCAAACGAGTTGAATTCATAAACGTCGTTGTCTCGTAACTCGTTGACGAATTCAACGAGTTGATTTGTACACGGTCAACGTTAATCCCGTTGAAGAGACATCAACGTTGATTCAACGCCCATCACTAGTAGACTGTGCCATCTAGTGTTACAATTTCGAAACTTATAAGTAAAATATCCTTGACAATGACTCTTCTGTTCTGCCACCTATAGTAATATAATAGGAGACACTGCGTTTTTATCCCGCTTGGTGGCGTCTTGGTGACTGTACCTTGTTTTGACATAAGAACTGTCAAAACCTATACATTTTTTGTAAACAAGACTATTTTTTCATTTTTTTTATCAAGAGTGCCTCAATGCAGTGCCTTAAATTAAAAAACCGAGGATCTTTTGGGAAAGACTTAACACGCAAGAAAAAGCAATGAGAAAGCGCATTGCGGATTAAAAACTTCAGGGCAAGTGGTACAGCAAGGTTATGTACTACACAATAACAGAATACAATAACACAACAATCTACGAGTACCTAGTCCTATAACATACCTTTGAAAGTTTCAAAAGGCGGACATACATATGAACTGTCTTCTTCAAGATCAAAGTGGGCTTCAAAATTTTGATTTCGATCGTATTCCTACAACCTAGAGAAAGAAAAACAGATAAGTTTGTTTCTATATAAAAAAGAAGACATATGGTACATAACCTCAAATACTTAAAATACCTACCTCTCAATCAAATCGGCTTTTTTCCCAGCTGTCGACGCATTTTTTAGTCGAAGCTCAGTTCGAAGTTCACGTAAAGATAACAGCGAGTACATTTTTTAAGGCAAATTACAAAATAAACATAGAAAATCGCATAACAGATGTAAACAAGGTACAGTCGCTGAAAGCACCATCTGCTTCTACCTTTTAGTGTGCCTTCTCATTACACGTTCCCTATTGGTTTTTTGCTAGCTTTTTAGATCCCTTGTCTCGGGTTCACTGTTTTGGTGGTCATCAGCATAGACAATATTTTTTTAACCAAAGCTTATTAATGTACTGGCAACATTTTTTCACTGTTGTCAACCGCTAGGTAATATGTGTTCTGTGGTTGTCAATGTCAAAACTCTAGTTGTCAAAACTTCTTGTCTATTCCTTTTCCTGTTAAATTTTCTCCTGAGAGGTTGGTTTCGTGTTTGTTAAAATCTAAATTAATCGTGAAATCTACTTAGTTTTGAATTAAATCCAGTTATGGTGTATTTAAGGACAGTGTATTCTTGTTGCTCATGTGTTTATTTTGTTAAATTTGTGAAAAGCCGGAATGTTATAAAATGATAACCTATGTTCGACAGCGTTTGAGACATAAGCCGCTCTGTGTTTCAGAAACTAAACATGGGGCGTTACTCGAAGGAGCCTGATAACCCAGCGAAGTCATGCAAAGCGCGTGGCTCCAACCTTCGTGTTCATTTCAAGGTAAAACACAAAACTGTTATTTGTATACTATTTATCGATTCCACATGGAATGACAGACCTTCGCATTAATGTTTTATACTTTAATACGGTTTAGAAATGATGAAGTTTCTAATTTACTACATCTAAACGAGTGTTTGCTGTAGAATAACTAACTGCGGTCAAAATATCTTAGTTTGATATAAGTATAGGAACCGCTCAAACAACCAGTATTTTACTATAACCTCTGATTATATGACTGTTGTTCAATTTGATATGCTATTTCCCTTCAATAATGAGGGGGATAACCTCTAAAACGTCCACCGGTTTAAGTTTGAAAATTGAGGAACAAATCAAAACATGGTATTGAATCCCTTTGTGTGACAAGCCTTCAAACCTTGTCAAACATCAACAAACTAATTGATAGATCTTGAAAAACATAATTTACTAAACACAACAATTCACATGCTCTCAAGCGAACACTTTGCAAAGCCCTACTCCATAAGCAAAGTTTCTATATTATCATAAATCTAATCTCTCCCCTTCACTTATATTTCAGAACACATATGAGACAGCCATGGCGATCAGGAAACTGCCTCTGCGTCGTGCTGTACGTTACCTGAAGAATGTGACAGAGAAGAAGGAATGCATTCCGTTCCGCCGTTTCAACGGTGGTGTTGGTCGTTGTGCACAAGCCAAGCAGTTTGGCACCACACAGGGTCGTTGGCCCAAGAAGTCCGCTGAGTTCTTACTCCAGCTGCTGAGAAATGCTGAGTCCAACGCTGACTACAAAGGCTTGGATGTTGACAGGCTTGTCATTGACCACATTCAGGTGAGTTTTGGTTTTGAAAAACAATTATTTTGTTAAGTTTATGCACTAAACACAGATTTGATTTGTACAATTGATTGATTCTTCAATTTGATAATTTGATTTATTTTGATTTCTGTGCAACATGAAAATGAGGGCCTGTGATCTAGATTTTTGGCTGTACTGTGTGTCATATTTTAAAATGCGCTATGAAAGTTGAGGTGTGCAGTATAGCAGTGAGTGCTTCTTGTTGTTCTTTGATCCCTAAACATGGCCCCCTTTGCCCTAAATTTGTCTTTGGATAAAATAAATGATTTTCACTATACCATGCATCAACAAGTACAACTTTTTTCAGTTATATTTACTAGAACAAGAACTCTGAATTGGCTTCTAAGTAGTATCAGCAATACTGGCATTGGTGTCAACCAAAGATGAGCTGTCTTCAAGTTCTTGCATAATTGGCATACATGTTGATCAATGTTGTGATCTGCAAAAGGCAATGTAACATCAAGATTTTTTCAAGTATCCCAGTATCAATAAGCTAAGAAACAACTCCCAAAAATGGCAAAATTTGAACTTGGGCAAACGGGAAAAATGGCAATAATAGCCACGTACTGTCTGAGTGAGTAGCCTCGCAAGGCAAATCCTTGGTCATTAGCCGCGTACTGACTGAGCGAGTAGCCTCGCGAGGCAAATCCTCGGTCATTAGCCGCGTACTGACTGAGCGAGCAGCCTTGCGATGCTGCTTCGGCCGTTTGCCGCGCGATGTTTGCTGCGCAAGGCAGCCTCAGGTTGTAGAATTTTATGCATAATATGCCGCGCGAGGAAAGGCCGAGCCAATTTTGCTCAAGATCGCCATGAGGTCGCACGTTCGGAACGCTATCGCCACCACTGCCTTTATAATATTCTACGGCTTGTAAAAAAAAACTGGCCAAGTGCGAGTCGGACTCACGTGCAAAGGGTTCCGAACGAATTTAATTTTTTTAACATGTTATATTAACACTACAGACTTCTAATAGGTTTTCCTGTAATCTTTAGGTAAAGATCTATTATCTCCATTTTTTTCAAAACTTTAGGCTCAGTAGTTTCGGAGATAAGGGTGGGGGAATGGTCATTTTTCGTCTAATTTCTTGAATAACTTCTAAATCATTTATTTTAAAATTATGAAAAAAATATAATTAAAATCCTCACAGTAAGCCCTTTCATTTAATATGTCACACGATATTGTTCAAAAAACTTTTTTTTTTAATTTTCTTGTTTGACCCCCAAAAGTGACCCCCATACTAAAAATTTAATAATTTTCGTAACGCATCCGTGTTTGGGTCATAGAAGTCCATATGTGTTTAAAATTTCAACAGAATCGGTCCAGTGGATCCGGAGAAAACTGGCTGTGACAGACGGACAGACAGACAGACAGACACCCGAGTGATCCTATAAGGGTTCCTTTTTTTTTTCGGAACCCTAAAAAGGAAAACTCCGTTTTCCAAAACTAGCAATAGCGTTCCGAACTTGTGGCCTCTTGGCGGTCTTGAGCAAAACAGGCTCAGCCTTTCTTCGCGCGGCAAATTATGCATCAAATTCTACAACCCAAGGCTGCAAACGTCGCGCGGCAAATGGCCGAGGCTGCCTCGTGAGTCTGGTTGCTCAGTCGTGGCTATTTGTAATATTTTACCCTTATGGTTCCATACCCGAAGGGTAACCAACAGAACCCTATCACTAAACCTGCGCTGTCCATCTGTCTGTCAGCAGGCTGTATCTCAAGAACTGTAATAGGTAGATACAGTGTATATTTCTATTACCACTATGTATAACAAAAAATAAAATTTAAAATTTTTAATTCATAATTAAATTTAAAATTAAAGGGACCTACATGAAAAGCCCTTTGTGTGAGTGTATGACTCACACTTGGCCAGTTTTTTATGACGTGTCGGTCTCATAGTGAAAGTTTTGTTCATAATGACGAGTACAATGCCCTTAGACGTATTGCGTTTATTCTGTTACACATTGTATAAAGCCCTAAGTTGGAAAAGATCTTTTATGATTTCTGGACTTTATAAAAAGACTAGCTGACCCGCGCAACTTCGTCTGCGTCACAATTTTCATTACTGCTCCGCTCCTATTGGCCTTAGCGTGATGATATATAGCCTATAGCCTTCCTCGATAAATAGGCTATCTAACACTGAAAGAATTTTTTCAAATCGGATTAGTAGTTCCTGAGATTAGCGCGTTCAAGCAAGCAAACAAACAAACAAACTCTTCAGCTTTATATATTAGTATAGATAATATTGCGGTTAGTATGTTTTCAAGGAATATTGGTGTGGTAGTTTTTACGAGGATGGTGCAGTAAAATATTGCCTTCAGCTTGTCAGTGCTACTAATTTCTTGTAGACACTGTTTTCGGAAGGCATACATCAAGAAGTGGTTAACATAAAGAAAGTTTTTCTATGGAACTTTCTTTTCTCAATCACTGACACTTGCAGCCAAATCCAGCCCTCATTTTGATTGTATAGCTTTTATCGTGGCTTTGCTTCTGTCTGTGGCCTGTCCCAAAGGAACCACCGTTTTCTGGAATAAAAGAGCCCCTAAATTTAATGATAATGTAGCATTATATCAGTGAAAGAATTTTCGAAATTGGATCAGTACTTCCAGAAATAACCTTTTACAAACAATTTTGCGTCTCCATAATAATAGTTGAGATTTTCTTTTTATTTAGCCTGTACTGTTCTAATGTGGGGCAAAAGTTCCCCCAAATCCTTCCAGATATTCCTTTTCCAAGCCACTTCAAGACAGCCAACCTTTGCAGTAAGCGTTTAGGTGGGCTCGCCACTAATTTCGTCCGGCCTGGGCGTCCATCCTCGGGCACCCAGTTTGTGGCGACTATTTTGTTGAGTTAGACATAAAATTTAATCGTTTTTTATTGATCTACAGGTGAACCGCGCCCCCTGCCTGCGCAGACGTACATACCGCGCGCACGGTCGCATCAACCCCTATATGTCGTCGCCGTGCCACATCGAGGTGTGCCTCTCCGAGCGCGAGGACGCCGTGGCACGCGCAGCGCCCGCTGATGACGCGCCCGCGAAGAAGAAGCTGTCCAAGAAGAAGCTGGCTCGCCAGAAGGAGAAGATGATGAGGGAATAGATGTTTAAGGGTTAATAAATGATTTTACGGTCAATGATTTTGTTTGATTTCAGTAGGTCTTTTAGCTATTAAAGAACCAAGAACCAAGGTTACCGACAACTATAACCAAACACTGGTCAGGGCACATTGCTCACAGAACAGATGGTCAATGGGGCTGAAAAGTTCTGGAGTGGCGACAGCGTACCGGAAGACGCAGCGTAGGAAGGCCTCCCACAAGGTGGACAGATGACCTAGTGAGGGTCGCGAGTAGCTGATGGATGCGAGACGCACAAGACCGGTTGTTGTGGCGACACTTGAAGGCGTCCAACAGTGGACGTATTTTGGCTGATATGATGATGATGAATCTATTAAGCACAATTGCACACTTACATTATATCAGGATTTTTTTCCTGTGGGGGTACACAGAAATTACAGAATACTACCTACGCGGCCCGCATCAAACAGCGTTCTATGAGAGCGTTTACGGAGAAGCGATATTACACGCGTTTGCAGGAAATGCAGGCGGAGCCCTCGGATGTCAACGCTGCGTCGCACGACACGTTTATCGCGGCGGCGAACGCAGCGTTGCGAACAGCCATTCCTGCAATACACCGTTCGCGGAAAAACGTAGCGAAACACGCGGCGTCGCTCGCGGAAATAGTAATATACGGCGATACTCGGCCCCCGCTCCCAATGCCCGCCGCCTGTTCGTAAACGGAAAAAACGTTCGACGCGCCGCAAAACGCCACGCGGCGTTGTTCGCCGTGTAAGTTACCCCAACAGGTAAGTGTCTCCTATGAGTAGAACGTATATTTAGTGCGTAATCTGCTATAAATGTGCGCTACTTATAGAATTTGTGCGCCTTGCCGTTTTGGAAAAAAAACGGAATAAACGATTTCTGCTAGGTTATCGTTTTTCTAGCAGGAAAATTCTAAACGAATGATCGGAGAGAGAAATATTGTGCATGGGCAGAGAGCTTATATTGGTGCAAAAATGTGCGCCGAAAACATAATTGGTGCGTCTTCAGGTTTTCGAGATATACAATTTCCTGCTGGAGTAACGTTTTGCAGAATCGTGTATCTCTTAAACCATCGTATGTGCGCCTGTGGAATAAACGTACACGAGTAGCTCTTAATTTGTGCGTATTTGTGACAGAATTAGATTTAGAAAGATATTTATAACTTTTAAGTAATCACACTTTTTCGAAAACCCGAAATAAAATCGTAGCTCCTAAATGAGAAAGGTATAAGCTCGCTGAAAACTGTATTCGGTCCTTCTTGACGCTTTGAATAACCATTAAAAGTTTCCAAAGTGTGTACATGCATGCGTTATTGAATAATATTGCTAAAATTCAAAACGACACGGTGTCATAACTTTGACGGCAAAATACAAGAAACCGGCTCAACCTAAGATGTGTGGCTTTAAAACAAGATATAGTGCGTTAAGTCAAAAATATATAGTGAAAATATTCTGCTTGGAATGTTTCGCATTAAGTAAATATAAACAAAAAAAAAACTGGCCAAGTGCGAGTCTGACTCGCGTGCAAAGGGTTCCGAAGGAATTTAGTTTTTTTTAACATGTTATTCTAACACTACAGACTTCTAATAGGTTTTCCTGTAATCTTTAGGTAAAGATCTATTACCATTTTTTTCAAAATTTTAGGCTCAGAAGTTTCGGAGATAAGGGGGGGGGGGAATGGTCATTTTTCGTCTAATTTCTTGAATAACTTCAAAACCATTTATTTTAAAATTATGAAAAAATATAATTAAAACCCTCACAGTAAGCCCTTTTATTTGATATGTCACACGAAATTGTTCAAAAAAATTTTTTTTTTAATTTTCTAGTTTGACCCCCAAAAGTGACCCCCATACTAAAAATTTTATGATTTACGTAACGTATCCGTGTTTGGGTCACAGAAGTCCATATGTGTACCAAATTTCAACAGAGTTGGTCCAGTGGATCCGGAGAAAACTGGCTGTGACAGACGGACAGACAGACAGACACCCGAGTGATCCTATAAGGGTTCCTTTTTTTTCGGATGCCTAACAAAACATGTAAACCACGGGCTGGTTATCCGACTGTTTTTTCCAAAACGGCCAGGCGCACAAATTCTATAAGTAGCGCACATTTATAGCAGATTGCGCACTAAATATACGTTCCACTCATATCACTCTAGGAGACACTTTCCTGTTGGGGTAACGTACACTTGCTCGCCGACATTTATTGACTTTCTTAATATCAAAATCGGAAATAAAGAATCGGCTTCTATCGATCATTTACGTTCTCTAGTGATGAAAAACGGTTCATAATTTATTGTTCGGGTATCTTCTACGAAGGGATATTAGGGAATGGTCAATGTACTTTATTGCAAGTTTATCTGGCGCCTACGATAGTCGCCTATTCATGCTATGCTTAACAACTGTGTAGGTTTGTACCATGGGACTCAATTCAAAAAGTAACTCAATCTTACATTTTTATTCATAAACATCTAGTAACGAATATTTACACGATAATAATAGTTATTGTAGCAACGTGGATCAATTGAATCACGTGAATTAATTCATATTTTTTTCATCCCTAAATTCTTGTTTGCGCGTCTCAAACTGTATAACTCGGCGTATGCTTCAGCAAGACAGTTTTCTAAGCAATAGTTGGCTTCAGCTAACTTCTCAGCGTGCTTGGACGCCTCAATTCTCATTTTTTTTGCTTCAACAATGAGCTTTTTCAGTGCCTCATTCTCGGATTGTAGGTTGACCAGTCTCATGTCAACAATTCCACGCATGGCTCTAGTTTTGCAACCTTCTGTTGAAGTCCCGAAGTTTACAGGCTTCTTGTTTCACGTCATGTATCCTCGATCTTAGATACGTATTCTTTTCCTTGAGGTCGATAGCTCTTGACATCTCCTGATGCTGCTTGTCAGTGGCTTCGAGTAGCTCCTCTCGAAGACTTATGTTTTCTTCCTTGACTCTTTTTATGGTGCCATGGGAATCACAAGGCCTTCGATGTGAATGGAAGGGTTTTTGTAGTTTCATGTTCTAAAAATTCATTTCACTTGAAATTTGGATTTTGATGTAAAATTGTTGGTTTTGATTTTGTTTTTTTTTTTGTAGCCTATACTGACCATAGATCGAACATAAACTATACAAAGTAAATACTTTTTGCAGGCCTCTGCGACTACAAAAAGGAATGACTTTTAAGGTTTTATAGAAACCAGTCGAGAAGAAGCTCGTAGCTAAGTATTTGTATGGCCTACAGATAGTTGTTCCGGGTCTGGCTGTTTGTGAATTTATATGTTTGTAAACGCACCCACGATACAGGAGAAATTCGTAGTGTGGGGCAAAGATTAAAAAAAAGAGACTGGAACAAGATAATTATGCTGTGCCGACCCTAAGTTAATTAGGATAATAGCAAGAAGATGCCTACCTCGGGATGTTTTATTTGTTTTGACGGGTACAACCTTTGTGTGGGTGCATGTCCACATGGACAGATGAAAAAAAATAGCCACATATATTAACTCTCGATATATTTATTTTCGACATATTTATTTTCTCGTGGCTACCTAATAACAGCCGCACGGGTCGATCTTCAAGGTTAAGCAACGCTTGCCAAGGTTGGTCTGTGGATGGGTGACCATCTTAACATACCGAGTTTCCTCCGTGTCTCGGAAAGCACGTTAAGCCGTTGGTCCCGGCTGTCATTTGTAGATCTTTGACAGTCATTACGGATAGTCAGAAGCCAGTAAATCTGACTCCAGTCTTGCCATGAAGTACCGTGTTACCCATTTAATGGGTTGTGGAGGTCTGGTAGGCAGCCGCTCCATGTAAAATACTGGTATTCAGCTAAATCCGGCTTGACTGGAAGCCGACCCCAATGTAGTTGGGAAAAGGCTAGGCCTTTCTGAAATTACCTACATAGCAGTTTTTGTCGTCCCATCCTTACCTCGCCCCTAACTCGCAGCCAGTGGCGTAACTAGTCTCAGAGGGGCCCTGTATCAAATATTTTTGGGGGCCCCGTTTTTAGGGGTATTGTTTTTTTAAATAAAATAGGCTCTACTAGCTCAGAACTATCAGCAGGCCACGAAGGAGACGGTAGGACTAAATGTATAGCTTTGGGTCCACACGTCGGGGCGCTCGTAGTCCGGGGGCCTCGAATTCTTGATACGGCGGCAGCTACGCCCCTGCTCGCAGCCCTACAGCCAATTGTGTGCATAATTAAACTTGCAACGTTCTTGTCGTCCCATCATTACCACGCTGCTAACTCGCAGCCAGTGGCGTAACTAGTCTCAGAGGGGCCCCATATTAAATATTTTTGGGGGCCCAGTTTTTAGGAGTATTGTTTTTTTAAACAAAATAGGATCTACTAGCTCAGAACTGTCAGCAGGCCACGAAGGAGACGGTAGGACTAAATGTATAGCTTTGGGTCCACACGTCGGGGCCCTCGTAGTCCGGGGGCCTCGAATTTTTGATACGACGGTTGTCGCGAACGCGAAGGAATATACCCCACGCCAGTCAGAATCAGTAGCTTAAAGGTACAGATAATAAATAGTTAGGACGTGGCGTGAGGTGGAACAGAGTGGGGGTAGCGCGCGCTGATGGACAGTGCGCGCGCACCGCACTCACTTGGGCCTGAGGGTCGGAGCTGGTGGGAGCAAGCAGTACATTGGTGAGCGAACCTGTTTTATCTCAGTGCACGTATCTTCAGATTAACCAGATATTCATTTTATATTATAAGCCAATGTTGTCTATGTGTGTGTGTATTATTCTAACAGCGATCAGGGGGGCTACTCTCTAATTCCGAAGTCCGTAGTTTCGTGCTTAGTTGCGGGCGTATTCTACTCCGTATCACCTAACCACTAAGAATTAATGACAACACGATTTAATAGTTGCTGTCAAATCGTGTTGTCATTCATTCTTAGTTTGGGTTTGGGACTAATCGTAAGTCCATAGGTGATACGGAGTAGAATACGCCCGCAACTAAGCCCGAAACTACGGACTTCGGGCTTAGAGAGTAGCCCCCCAGATTCAGAAATGATACCAAATCAGACCAGCATTCTGATGCGAGGCTCGAGGTGGCTGTAAGGGAAGGTTGGAGGCCACTTTAGGGGAACAGCCCCCTATATCATTACGATGATAATTCAGTGAAAATTTCCTATCGTGCCTAGGCGTGATTTTGAGACATAGGTATTTTAGATTCAGATATTCGTCATTTAAAAACCTAGTGGCGACAACGGTAGCTACAACCCTGCTCGCAGCCCTACAGCCAATTGTGTGCACAATTAAACTTGAACGTTGAGAGTTGCCGCGAGCCGCTATCAGTCCTTCAGTCGTTATCGACGCTGCACGCATGTCGAACGCGCGCATTGCCTTGTTGTACGCGTGCGCGGTCGCCGTGATCGCGGTCTACGCTGCGCCGGCGCTGCCTGCCAGGTCCGATAATAAAGGTAAATTAATTATTATTAATTTAAAATAATATCTATTGTGTTTTTGAACTGGGGACGAGAAAGAAAATATTACCTAAGTAGGTTTGGTATTACAGTCATCAGGATGTGTAGCGAAAATCAACGTCTGCATATTTATTCAGTACTTACCCAAAACTTTATGTACGCTTTTACTTTATTTTTGTAGCGCTTCTTTTTTATGGTTATCTGAATATCTACATCTACGTAAATTTCGCTCTTTGTAACTTATTTATTCTGTTAGCGTTTTCAAAAGGGGCATCAGCGGCGCTGTGTAGCAGCGGTTGTGCCCAAAAGCTTGTCCCATTACTCTGTATAGACCCATCCAACTGGCTTCTAATGCTTTGATATGTGGCGACTCGTGAGCCTGTCGTCAACTTTATATTTTCTATACTAAATTAATGAAATTCTTAAAACGCACCTGAATTACTTTGCTCCGTGATTTTAATCTTTTCGGTTTGGTCCGGTGCCAAAATCGACAGCTTAGTAAAACCCACCACCATGATCATGTCAACCCGTAGATATCATCCTTGCGTTCTTTCCTATTGTAATGTCATTAAGTTACCAAAAAAGTTGGATTGAACCCCTGAATTACCAGCATTGCGATTCTGTAAACATGTCGAAGTGAACACTTGGGCGAAGTGAACGACAGGTGAGCTGTCAAACCATACAAACAAGATGCGTGACAACTCACTTGTCGTTCACTCCACTTATGTGGTCACGGTGGGATGTCGACAGAATCGACCGGCAGGTCTTCATGTTCACTTCGGAGCTTCATGATGAAAACATAAACGGAAAATTAGCGCTTCTCAAATCGAAATAGGGAACACCAATTCGTCCCTCTATCTCATGGGATAAAGAATATGAAGTATCTAGAAACGATTGATTTTACGCAATGATTACTAGAGACTCAAGGTTTGCAAATACTTCGTAACCACCACTTTGACAGAAATACCCAAATCCGCTATCGATGTTAACTAAGTACGAGTTTTCTTCTTTTAAAGAAATACAGCTCGACGTAGATGCCCCATAGTTATATAGTCCTGCACATTCAATGCAATTCTGCAACCAGCATAAAATAGGACCTATCATCACTCTTTATGCACGCACAAGCACGCAATCCGCGTGCCCACACGCATACAGCGATCAATCAAACGTCTTGTACCTAAATCACAAAACGCACTCAAGTATTTTAAGACCCCCGATCGTAGTTCCATTTGGATCATTGACACCAAAACTGTATCTAAGTGAACTCACGCGCATGTCAACGATCCTTGCGGTATCTTTGATCGCTTGACCCATATTAGCAGTGCACTTACCAACACCGGACGTTGGTAAACGCTTGTAAATCGTTACAAGAGTGTGATGTGATTTTGACCTATTTACAATTGTTTCTAAGTACCGTCGTTTGATTGAAAGAATACCTAAGACACTGGGCTGTTTTGTCCTCTGTTTGTTTTTTAACAATCTGCTTCGAATTCACAGAGTTTTCAGGTTCTGCACTGGTTGCTTTTGTAGAGTTCTGAAGAGCCGAAGAGCCTAGTACTCAATAAGATTATTCTACCGTGGCTTATCAGTACCTTATAGTGAAATATGGTGTAACAAAAGTCAAGAGCTTAGCTTTTTCTTTTAATGCTGTGTCTTGTGCTAATTTTCTTGGGTCTGCTTAGTCTCTTTTACTTTCATTCTCCCCTGTAACGTTAGATTAGGGATGGCCAAGTGAAAAAAATATATCGATATTTATCGTATCGATATTTATCGTATCGATATTTTTAAACAGTATCGATAATTATCGAGTTAAAAATATCGATATATCGTCAGTTTTCGCATGATTATTCACACATATTCCCAAAGCATTAAAACTTCGTAAAAAAGAATAGACGAAAATAGAAGAAAATTGTATTTTTTATTAATGCTCGAGCCTAAGCAATTATATAGAATTTAATCAAACCAGTAGTCATCAGTGGACATTAGTATCTAATAACATTAAACACGAAACTAAAGTTGCGTTAAAAATATCGAAATTGATACGAATTCGATACTCTAAAATAAATATCGAATATTGATATATCGCGATTAAAAATATCGACGATATATATCGATAATTGTATGGAAAAATATCGATATTTTTTGCCCATGCCTACGTTAGATTACTCATACTTGAGAGATTATCTCATACTTCAAGACGGACATTTAAGTCAACATTCAGCTTTTACCATCACAAGCCATTATTCGTGCATGGCCGAGAGACTTACTAAAGACTCGTTATGGTCCTCCAGGAAATCTGATCATCATGAACTCTCCAGAAGCCATAACAATCACGAGGATGGCCTCATCGTCTGCCATTACACATCGTATTTGTATACCAGGTCACTGTCATGACACACTGCGCGAAATTCGTCCTCCCGAGGCCCACTTATGATGTTCCATTTCCTTAATGTCCATCGCAAATTGTGCGTAGGTTAACAACACTTGGTCATAAAATTTTGCGAACTATTTCTGGTTGGAATATGATGCTAAATTCGATGTTGTTTTCGGCTAAAACTAGGAGATTGCATCATGCCTATCTTCAAAGTTAAAACTTATGTGTTATATTTGTTGATGTCAGGAAATAAAATGCCACTTCACCCTCAAAGATCTTCATTGCTTTAAAATACAGCCTGATTAAACTTAGCTTTCCTAATCCGAGTAGATTTTATGTACTTTTTAAGTCAATAAGTTTAATCAAAACGTAAAGACTACGAATCAGATGGTTACATTAGGGGGTGGTTCATTCAAACTATTGGGATATTGTAAGAAAAAAAAACAAAATTCAGGTATCGATGCTAAGTATAAAATGATGAATGCAAAAAGTATCCACATCATTAAGGATAGTCCAGCCGATTATTATTACACGTGGGCCAAGCTGTTTACAATCCTGTGCCCTGAGGAAATATTTTATAGTCCGTTAATAACTAAAGTACTTCACACCCACAGTCATGAAGTTCCTACTACGTCTCGTGAGGAGTCACGTTTACAGCCATCTGCTCCGGTTCGCTATGACGACGTATGACGTTTACTGTCTCGCTTTTCATTGGGTCTACGTTGTTATCTTCCTCTTCCGCTACAGTTAGATCTTTGTTGACATGAATGGAATACTAGATACTATTTATCATGCATCCTGATTGTTACTATGATAGTTCGGAATCTGTAGAACCATTCCTTGAGAGTTCGATACGGTAGAGGTGGGTTCTTAACTATGTCGTCCTGGCAGTAGAGAGAACGAAGCAAAAGAAGAAACAAAATAAGTGTCCAAGTAAAGGCAAAGAAATAAATAAGTCCCTTGTTCCTTGTACCTCTAAGCTATTGGCCAACCTGTTAAAAGTATCTCCATATTACAAACACGCTGGGGCCTATAACGTTTTAATAGAACCACGTGCTGGTCACGTTTGTAAGCATCTGCTTTATAATAACTGGCTCTCAAGCCATCACGTATAGCTGTACCTATCCATGTTTTACGATGCCTCTTCTAACTGCTGAGACACACCCCTTTTCTAGTCAAGGCGTTGAACTTTGTGCCTTTGGCTCAGAAATCTGGAAATATATGTTTCAAATCCTTATGCATAACATTCATTCTCCCTAAAGTTTTACAGGGCAATTATTATTCTTTGAAAGAGTAACGTGCCTCTTAGGTCTACCTTAACACAGAGCTTTTAGGAGTTTACATCATTTAAGACAAGGTACCACAAACAACAACATTTCGGAAATCGAAAAAACATGGACTATATTAATTGCATCTTGCCCTTCTTTTGATTTGTCTTGTGTTGTCGGCACAGAAAATATAGATTGATTTTCCTAAATGCATCTCTCAAGACAGGTTGCAAGCTCCTGCTTGAACTCACGACCATCACATCTCACTGTGTGAGAATGTGAGGGCCAAACGATTTCTCTTAAGTTGGGTCAGGGATCGTTCTCTTATTTTAAAGGACTTTTAGCTTCTGTTCTACATCCAAGGACACACGAATTTTGTAGATCAGTGAACTGTCATCCTGAATGTCATTTTATTTCGAGAACTATCTAAGGATTGCTCCACCTATGCTCCGTATATCTGAAACAAACATTGTTGTTTGAAGTTATGCAACATCAATTATGTCCAATATCCATAAATCTGTGGCGTACAACTGTCCATTTTTATGCACATCGTCTTAAGTGATAAATGGTGGTTCCTAACGCAAACGACCGGGAAGTACTGGTCTGGTACTTGTACCACATATAGACCAATTGTCAACATTGGATTATGAACTCATGTTCTTTGTATGGAATTTGTAGCTTTTTGAGTAGGAGTTCGTGGTGATTGTGTTTTTCTGAAGTGAGGATCTCAAATTTACAGAAACTTTTTCTTAGTCGAGTGCGAGTCGGAATCGCACACTAAGGTTTCCGTACCACAAACCAAAAAACCTTTAATTTTTAATTTGTAAATTTAGTTATTTTTTTATTATTTATTGAAATAGCGACAATAGAAATACACAATTTATTAAAATTTCAACTATGTACCTATTACGGTTCTTAAGATACAGCCCGCTGACAGACAGACGGACGGACGGACAGCGGAGGCTTAGTAATAGGTGAAAGAGTGGGTAAAAATGTGGAGTAGCAGTGAATTAATTATAAGTATTATGACTAAAGCTGCTGCTCTTAGTACAGATGCAGTACCATAAGTAATAGAAGATCATGGATTACCTATTAATTATTTAAATACCTATCTCGAGAAGAAAGAAAATCTATCTATAGGTTGAAATGACCTGTTCGGTTCTGATAGTTGCTTTTTTCCATTTTTACCCCCGACATAAAATGACGGGGTGTAATAAGTTTGATGTGTCTGTCTCTCTCTCTGAGTGTATGTGTGTGTGTGTGTGTGTGCCTGTCGGTGGCATCGTAGCTCCCGAACGGACGAACCGATTTTGATTTTGTTTTTTTTTGTTTGAAAGGTGAATTAGTCGGGAGTGTTCTTAGTATGTTTGGTGAAAATCAGTCCAAGATGGCCGCCGCCACAAAATGGTGGATTACATATTTTTTCACAACTCCTTCAGTAAGTGTATCAAATGAAAGGGATTGACTAGTAGATACTATACACCATGACACATTTCAAATCCAAGATGGCCGCCACCACAAAATGGCGAATTACATTTTTTTACAAATCCATGAAAATGGGTAAGTATACAATGAAAGGGCTTGACTAGTAGAATAATGTACACTACATTGAAAGGAAATGAGCAATATTAACTAACGAACGAAATGAAAATTAAGTTTAAAAAAGCATGTAATAAAAATTAAATTAATAATTTCAAAAACCTCCGTCACAAAAACTTAAAAAAGTAAATAAAAATTTCTATTGCTCCTTATAGTTTAATATTAGCGTCATCGCGTCGGGAGACCGCTAATGATACTTATACTTAGTAAATACAAAAGATTTGCGGTTTCTCGAGGCGAAGACGCTTTGCCCAAAGAATCGTACTTACCTATATTAAACTAAAAGGAATATATCAAGATATTCATTCACTATAATTACTTTGGCATCTAATTATTGACATAACTAACTATATACACTATTAACACGAAATAATGTACAAACGCGTATAAAAACAAAATAAAACATTGAACATCAAAAAAATAATCCACATCGCTGTCAATGGCAAAAGTGTCCAGGGCAGCATTGCCGCGTTTTGGCCGAAAAAAAGCCCAGCCCTCTGGTCACGTGAATAGTCGATAAGTTGTTTACTAAAAGGTATCAATAGAAATGATTATTTACTTTTTAAAGTTTTTTGTTCTCAATTCCCATCTTTAGCGTCACTTGTATTTATTAAATATGGTTAAGTTAGATTGATCCGTCAAAAGGTAATAATTAGGAAGGGTGGAGACTTTCGGCGTAATCTAATAAACCTGTGCAGGAAGATTCCTACTCCATATTTTAATAATATCGTAATGTCTATGACATTGAATGCCCTGTCTTCCTAGTTTCTCACCGGGAATTATTACAGCTGCCCTGCCTCTTCCGTGTTTGAGTAATAACTGAATGGATTTAAAACCCGGTAGGGATTTTGATGATCCCCTACCGGGTATATATCATACTAGCTTTCCTCAACCGGTTAAGGAATTTTATTATTGTTGTGTTACTTATGTTTTGTTCTGTCTGCTGTTATCATTCAATATACATAAAATTCTTCCGTTACTGACTGATTGAGTGACTGACAGACAACGCACAGCCGAAACTGCTTGTCGTAGAAAGCTGAAATTTGGCATGTAGCTTCCCTACACTCCGTAGGAGAGAGAGCAAGCGAAAGATTTGCCGAAATTCTTACGGGAACGGGAAAAAACGGGATATGCGGGAAGTCGCGGGCGAAAGCTAGTACATTATATCACTACTTCAATTTAAAGAGTTGCCTATTGCTGAACATAAACTCATCAGGCAGTTCTTTCTTGCAATACTCATTTCTATCTAATTTTCAACTTAAATGTCAGATAAGATGTGGGTTAAAAGAACCACTTAGGTATTAGGTCTCATTAAATGCCAGATGACATCGCGGTAGACCAAAACGAAGGTGGAGAGACGAACTTGGCTTATACCGTAAGGGTAGACGAAATGCCTATCCAGGCGATAAGTCCCCTCTTTGAGGAGTGGTCCTCAACTTCCGCCTGACGCAGGTACTCACTGGACACAGTTGTTTTGGGAGATACGTGTTTCGAATTCGGCGGGACAACACTTTGAGGATCGCCCGGAGGGCACGGTCTGCCCTGCTTGGGCAGAGCACCGCCGTAACCCAGTCGAGGCGATCGACGGCGGCGAACTTTCGCGTCCGGTCCTGGTTAAATGCATGGTTCGGAGCGAGGAGGCATGGGAAGCGGTCACCTCCTTCGGCGAAACAGTAATGCTAGCGTAGGAGGACGCAGAACGCGTGAGAGAGAGAGATACCTCACGCCCCAGCCGCCGCAACAGAATAAGATACCCTGGGCGACGGGAGTCGCAGGGCGATGCCCGGCCACCATAGGCGCGGGCCTGCGGATGGTGAGCATTGGGTAGCTCGCCGTCCGATCAGAACCAGGCCCGGGTCGACGGCGCGTTGTGTTCCACGCGCGCCTCAAAGAGATTTCAGCATAGTAGACGGGGCCCACTAGGGTCAGTGCCTGCCACGGTTGCGGAATCTGTTCGAAAGAGTCACCGCGTCCTTGGAACGCAAAGGGCACTAGGAGGAACACGGATGGGTTTTAGTCAGTAAGAGTCTGACACTCCCTTCTGCTCCGTCCAGAGCGGGAGGAGTCATTAGATGATTTCCCATCCTTAAAAAAAAAGAGCTGTCGAAATGCCAGAGGACAGACTTGTGTGGAAAGGGAAATACAGGTCTTTGCCCAGCAGTGGGGTATAACGGGCTAACTGTGAACATAGAGAGATTGAGCTCGTTGTCTCACTGCAGACGTAAGGTCACCCACCTTTTCTGTTCTTCACTCTTGGGGCTGTGTCGGTTTTTTTTCGGTTCGGTTTGTTACCGGACATACGCTACCAAAAGACGTAGCTACATTCACCAGCTCCGTTTAGAACTACGCTTATACAAGAAATTGTTTCAGGATCGAAGATGGTGCAAGAAGAAACTATAGTAGTGCGGAGGTTGCCGAACGCTTACTTCTATCCGTTCAGCTTATGGCCCTTACCGAAGTATCAAGTTAGAGGTGAGCATCATCTCCATCATTATTTTGACCAACCAATTGAGTATGGATTTTAAACTTCACTGACGTCATGTATACGATAGTTGCTGCCTTCTAGATAAAACATATTTTGCACAGTTTTTCTTCTGTTACTTTGGTCCTTTTGTCATTAATTCATCTGAATAGTGGTGTATTTGAGTTAATTTATGTATATCTCGAGATAGGGTCAAGTAAGATTCTTGAACATAACGTGCATTTCTGTAACTAATTTTTTTTGTATTCGCAGATAATGAAGATCCCCATGAATCGTTTCCTTATAGAAGAAGTTATACTATTAAGAGACAAAATAAAAGATAGTTCACTGACTTCAGTTCCTATATTTAAGATAAGAGCCGTTTAAGTTATGAATTGTATTATTTGCAACTGTACTGCCAATGTTTTTCGAAGCTGTGCCGTGCTACGGAGAACTGCTACGCCATGGTGAAAAGCTGTCCGTCGATAGTGTTCGTCGAAAATGTCACCGTGACAACATGAAACTTATTTGATCTGAGCTAGACATGAGCTGTTATTGCAGCTAAAGATAAATGATTGACAGCTCACCTCAAAATCACTCCTCTAATTTCACAGCGAAGTTACCAAATAGCACTGTTGATGCTAGGGTTTGATAGATCATTTTGAGCTCACTTTACTTAATTTTTGGAGATGATGAATGACCAAAAAGTTGTTTGAAAACAGTACTACACAACCTGTATAAAATAACGAAAGATATGAGCTGGAAGTCAATAAATACGTAACTACCCATGTAAATATATAGGATAGGTTATTTTTAAAATATTTTATTATGGGAGTCATTATAATATTCGTTTTGGCGGGCAGTTGTTTAAGTTTAGGTGTTTTAGTCATTGTTTAATTAAAATAAATTATTTTTTAAATACTTATTTTGTTTGTATTCCCACTCCCGCTAAATCTAACTTCTTGTCTCTTGTTATAAAGTACCTGACTTACTTCATAGATGATCAGTATATAAAAGACGGAACATAAATGATTCTCTAAATAAATTCTAAGTTTGAATTAACTAATACGAAACTTAATTCTTTAAAAAATCGCAACAGCGGCATTAAAGTAACGCCATCTATGTCCTCGCAAACAAAACACAACTTTGCGAATTCCACCTTCTCAAAACAATAAAGGCGTAAGTCCACTATTGATTACGCATGCGCGCTACTGCCCTCATCTCAGCTATCGAGCAGCATCTCGCGAATTGTAAACATGTTCATTTGAAAATATACGAAATACATCACAAATATCCACCAGAATGAAGCTGGGATTCGTGTTTATATTGCTAAGTTACGCCAGAAGCTGTTTTGGTAAGTAAAGTGCTGATTTTTCTTGCATTTTTGGTGAATAATTGAATTTTAGGCAAGCAAGTACAGTCGTTTGCAGAATTCTTTCGATTTTTGTGCTGTCTTGGAGTAGAACCGTCCAAATTCTTTAGCTTCATTAATATTGGATTTGTACAGCGCGAAATAAATGATGAGTTAAAAATGTTGTGTGTTGGTACTTACCTTACATACCTACAGTATAAAACTAATAGATACAATTTTGGGAAGAAGAATCAATCAGACAAATGAGTTTACCATATTATTGTCAGTAATAAATTATTCGTTTATGTCAGACAGACAAGGCAATTGCCCAATTTCAATGCAAATCTCAAGTGAAATTTAATAGATATGATTGGCCGTTTATATTTGGGTCAACCAATCACACGCTTGCAAAATTTGACAGCTGATTTGAATTATGTTAGGCGCCAGATACACTTGCAATGAAGTACAATAACCTTTCCTTAATATTGCTTCGTAGATACCCGAACAATAAATAATGAACCGATTTTCATTACTAAAGAACGTAAAGGATCACGATAGAAGTCGGTTCAGGACAGCTGTATGTCTTTACTTCTGTGTTTTTTTTTTATTAAGAAAGTCCGTTACCGTTACCGTTATTGTACATTTATATGGCGCCTACCATAGCCAGACAGAAGCTAGTAGTCATTGTTCAATGGTAATTTTCCAGGTGTTAAGCTGCTCGAAGCAAATCCAGATGTAAAGAGATTATATGATGACCTGCTTAGTAACTACAACCGTCTGATACGACCGGTGACCAACGTCAGTGACATACTGACGGTCAGGCTTGGACTGAAGCTGTCTCAGCTCATGGAAGTCAATCTTAAGAATCAGGTCATGACCACCAATCTTTGGGTGGAACAGGTTAGTTTAATTAAAGTACTACGGTAGGCAATTGGTTTGAAAAACTCACCGCGTCCCAGGAACGCAAAGGGCACTAGGAGGAACACGGATGGGTTTTAGTCCGTAAGAATCTGTGACTCCCTTGATGATTTCCTATGCTTAAAAAAAAAGAAAAAACTGCCGGTAGGCATGTTCTTATCTTTTTTTTTTTGCGTGTTTAACTGAAGTCATGTGTAACCAAGTGGTCAGTGAAAATATTATTAACATCAATACATACTAATCCATCCTTACTCCTGAAAGAAAACGTTGATGTAGAACGCATATGTGAGTGAACTTCTATGTTCCTAAAAGCTGCCGCCCGCAGCTTCACCCTTCTAATTAGTAATTCCCCCGTTTATAAATATTAAAGCCTGTGTTATTCAGATATAAACATAAATCACTTACGATAGTAGGTGAGACTAGCTTGCGAAACATTAGTTTTGGGATTGCAGTCATTGGTTACCAGCTGGACCCCTAAGCAGTTTCATGCATTCGCTGATTACCTTAAAACAAAGCTTGAAGATATGACGATACGTTTCAGAAATGGTTCGACTACAAGCTCCAATGGAACCCGGACGACTACGGCGGCGTTGAGATGCTGTACGTGCCTTCTGAGCACATCTGGCTGCCTGACATCGTGCTTTACAACAACTGGGATGGCAATTATGAAGTGAGTATTAGTCTCAAGTTAACCAGTAGCCAACGTAGATAAGAGAAGTCTTAGCGACGCAGAGTTCAGTATTGTAATGCCTTTAGGGTGTTGTTGGGGCTCCCACGTTACTGCAGTGCATCAGAAATGTTTTCTGAAGCACGCACTGATGGCTTCACCACCATCCTTCGGAAAAGGATGGCATCCATGATGTGCAAGGTGCGTGGGAGCGTCAATGACATACTGAAGGTCATTAGTGATGAGCCGGGTTGCGCCATCATGGCGCATTGGGTACACACATGTGCATGTGCCCGGTGCGTCAGGTGAGCGCAAAAAATATATGAAAAACAACAAAAAATGTCTTTTGTATTGTGTCTATTACTAACATAGCTTTTAAGTAGTGTGTATTACTAACAACATATGGACCAGTCTGATTTTTAATTTTTTTTTAATTAATCTTTTCTGGATGAATCTCACCGTGAAAACGTATATGAAGTGATCAAGAAGTGAGCTCAATCAAGGTGAAATGATATAGTTCATTTCAAGATCGCTGCATTTAAATTCTCTCGCTGAAGGGATCTCAGAATAGAGCAGAGAGCTAATTCTACTCATTTTTAAGCAACACGTCGTTCGTATTTCGATCGCAGATGCAATCGGTCAAGAATGCCTCAATTTCCCTACATTTTTGACAGCTTTAGACTGCAACATGAAAGCGAAAGTTACTTAAAATTTGTAGAATTGGACCTCAACTATTGGCATGACACTATAACAAGACAACGATCAAGAGAAGACAAACGGATTACTAAAAAAATAAAAACTACCGCTGAGAACAGACAGAAGCTAGTGCAGAAAAAAATCTGTCGGGGCTGTCATTTGCTGTCCTGGAATTACAGAATACAATGATTGCTCACATAATCTGTAGAATTGCAATCATTTAATCCATTTCAGGGTAATAATAATATAGAGGTACTTAACAATTAATATAAAAATTTGCGGTCTCCCGAGGCGAAGACGCTTAGCCCAAAGAATCTTACCTACATTTAATTAAAAGGATCAATACGTATTATTTTTCCACTTTTTAAAGTTATTTTTTCGTCGGGGGTTTTTTAAACTTAATTTTTATTAGGAGTCCGTTTGTCTTCTCTGGCAAAGCTATTTGTTTGTAAAGCTATTTTCTTTGTTTTTTTTTTTGTTAAATAACAAAGGCACTTCTTCTTCTTCCTCTCCTTATCCCATTACACAGGTTCGTGTCTCCTCACTTTCCTGCACCAAGCCAAACGATCTTAGGTTGTCGTTTCTTGCAATTGGGGTTTCCTGTATGATCATATCTATTGCTTGGATACGCTAAATACCATCGTTTGTTGGATTTCTAGGTAACACTAATGACAAAAGCTACCTTGAAGTATACTGGTGAGGTGAACTGGAAGCCGCCCGCGATCTACAAGTCATCTTGTGAGATCAATGTCGAGTACTTCCCCTTTGATGAGCAGACCTGCTTCATGAAGTTCGGATCTTGGACTTACAATGGGGCTCAGGTGAATAGCAGAATTACATGCTAGTTTTTAGGGTTCTGAAAAAAAAAAACGGAACCATTATAGGATCACTCGGGTGTCTGTCAGTCTGTCCGTCTGTCACAGCCGGTTTTCTCCGGATCCACTGGACCGATTCTGTTGAAATTTGGTACAGATATGGACTTTTGTGACCCAAACACGGACGTGTTACGTAAATTATAAAATTTTTAGTATGGGGGTCACTTTTCAAACTAGAAAATTTAAGAAAACAGTTTTTAGAACAATTTCGTGTGACATATCAATTGAAAGGGCTTACTGTGAGGGTCTTAATTATATGTTTTTTCATAATTTTAAAATGAATGGTTTTGTAGTTATTAAAGAAATTAGACGAAAAATGACCATTCCCCCCGCCTTATCTCCGAAACTACTGAGCCTAAAATTTTGAAAAAAAAAAATGGAGATAATAGATCTTTACCTAAAGATTACAGGAAAACCTATTAGAAGTCTGTAGTGTTAAAATAACATGTAAAAAAAATTAAATTCTTTCGGAACCCTTTGCACGCGAGTCCGACACGCACTTGGCCAGTTTTTTTTTAAATATCTTTGGTTTGGCCAAATAAGCTATTTGAGAGTCTGACAATCCCTTTCGCTCCGGTCAAAGTGGACGGAGTCATTTGATGGTTTCCCATTCTTACAAAAAGCTATGTAAGAGATAGTTTGGTCGGGTAGGTAGTCAGATGACTCAATGACCCAAATGCTAGGTTAGCTCAACGAAGCAATGGTTGGTGTATGATTATGCAAAGCCTTCGCAAAAGTTGAGCGTCAGTTCAAATGGTCATTCTTCTTTAACTTCTCGATTAACGTTTAATTGGAGCTACCATGACGCATTAATGTTATCATGTTTCCGTTTTGAAAAAGGATAGTGCTATGCGTCCTGTTAAGCTGTGTCTTTTTTTCGCAATGGAACCATGATGGCTTTAAGAATGCATAGGATGCATTTACATGACGTAACAACGCGCTACGATTTAAATGGAACACGATGAGTTTATTTGATTATGTGCTTGTTTTACTAATTTGTCAACCACAGAGAATCGACTCATCGTTGCGATCATATTTCAGGTGGACCTAAAACACATGGACCAGTCACCAGGCAGCAGTTTGGTCCATGTTGGCATAGACTTAAGCGAATTCTACCTGTCAGTGGAATGGGACATATTGGAAGTTCCAGCTACGAGGAATGAGGAATATTATCCTTGCTGTCCGGAACCGTTTTCAGGTAAAGTATCAAAAGATAGTTATGAGCTTCCTAGAAAAAGAAACAGTATAAAGCAAACTTTGAGCTTTATTTCCTTTTTGTTTGATTCAATGAAAATGTGATAGAAGTGAGTGACGATAAGCATGTATTTTATTCAATACTTTAATTTTTAGGGTTTCGTACCTCGAAAGGAAAAAACGGAACCCAAATAGGATCACTTTGTTGGTCGTCTCTCTGTCTGTCTGTCAATACCCTTTATCTCGAGAACTCGTGGAGGTATCGAATTGAAATTAAAACCATATACTCAGGTCTACGGTCCCTTGAAGCTGTGAAAAAATCATAGTTATAAGTAAATATAAAAAGATACGGCCGTTTATGCCGCAAAAAACGAACATTTCGACACTCTCAAGAGAATCAAAATTCATAGGGTATTTCCCGTTGACCTAGAACTATAAAATTTGGCAAGTAATAACGTCTTATTCTACAGATATAGGGAAAAGTCTAAAAACTATACATTTTTAATTAAATCATGAAAAATATAGTATTTATTTAAAGTACGTAATCAATCATCGAGCGTAATAAGCCACTGATTGGATTCAAAATCTAGGTACTTCAAAAAATTAAGTGTTATCCCGAGTAACATTTAGCGTTTACTTCATCAAAATCGACCCACAAAATCAAAAGATATTGAATTTTTAAGTTTAGGAAAAAACTTCCTAATGGATTCTGATCAGTCAGAGCGCCATCTATTGAGAAAAAATAAAATGCACGATAGCATAAAAATAACACCATAACAAATTGTTGTAAAAGTGTGTCCATGGAGTTTTTGCACCACAGAGCATCTACTTGCTTTGGTACAACTTCATTTCATCGACTGGTCTGGCGACCTTGACAATTCAAAAATGCCTCTAAATGTTTTAATTGAAATAAATAATAATAATAATCATTTATTTAAGTTTCATAGACTCATTAAAATAATATTCATAAACACAGTCACTTTAAATTGTCATTATTGTAATTGTTAACTGTTATTATTTAAAATAATGAGTATTGAGTTTTGATAATCTTCGTCGTTTTTACAGATATAACATTCAAGTTGACGATGCGCCGAAAGACATTGTTTTACACAGTGAACCTGATCATACCGTGTGTGGGCCTTACGTTCCTGACTGTTTTGGTATTCTATCTGCCTTCGGATTCCGGTGAAAAGGTAACTAGCGGTTTGTTAATCTTTTTAATGTGTGTGGTAGACGTAACGACATTCTATTTAAAATTGGGGCTGTTAGAGTTTACTAATTTAGTACTATCTCCTGTTACTTTGTTATATTTTAGATTTTCTATATCAAGTAAAATGTAACTAGGTATTAGTTAAATTACTCTTTTCGAGAACTGTTTTCGATGCTTCTATGTTTTCTATACTATAACATCTATTTAGTTTATTATTTTGACCTGTCGCTCCTAGAGTGACTTCAGTTATTTTAAGTAACAGACTGATGCTCTTCTATTTCGTAAAACAAAACTGAGATCTGTTTAATTTTGAGTAAGTTTATTTCTTCATTATCTATTTCTAGTTTATCTTCTTGTGGTCTTGATATATTTACTACTGAGACGGAGAGTGCTATTGCCCAAGTGTTTTCTCAAACGTATTGAAATTGACGTGTAAATTTTGTTTAAAAATTGGCGTTCTTGAATTATTTTCAAAGATTTTTTATATCAGTAATTGTATACAGTCAAGTGTAACTACTGAGTTGGAACTGTTTGTGCGATAGTACTTTCATAGGATAGGTTTTAGTGGGGGTAACCGAATCAAATTTTTGAGTATGATTTGCATTGTTAATATTATTATTAAGTTTTAATAGAATGTCGTTACAATATAGCTTTCTATGTAAATGTGAATGGGATGTTTCAGGGCATGTTCATATAGCCTTCAATCCGCAATACCATCCTTCATGCCCCTCATCCATTGGTAATGGTCTTTTTTGAATCACTAGCTAGTCGTGTGGTGTGTTAGCATCATCTGGATATTGTTTGCGTTTGCTATTGTCTTTCCACGCCCCAAATTTTGAATAGAAATGAATCTAATATCTTAATCCTTAAAATTTGAAACCCCTGTATTTTGTTTTTGGATAAACATAGAAGTATTTTGGATATTCCTGTCCAATTTTCCTCAGATACGAATGTTTTTCCCTTAACTTGAATGATTAATACTACAGCTACAGCCAAGTATTGTTTCCTCAAGCTTACACAAAGGCTGGCCTTATTTATTTCGATTTTGTCTTTGATTTCAGCCCTACCTACTCTTGGGTCTTAAGGCCCAACGATATCCTTTGTTATTTTGTTCTTATTTATTTCTTGAATGAAATATACTCCTACCATTTTCTTAATACAATTTTATGCATGTATCAGGATTTAGCGCCAGTGATTAAAGTTTTTTTGATTTCTTCTCTTACCTACGTTGGAAACCAAAGTATAAGTTATGTTTCCAAAATTGAACCTCTCCTAAGTTAATTCTTTCAATATAATCTTAAATAATAATTAAATTAATCATATCATTGCATGATCCCAAATTATTCACTCATTGGTTGTACAACACATTCCATGATTTGTAACTTACTCTTTTCTAAGTAAATGTTAGTGGAAAGACAATTTATAATTATTAAATTGTAATGTGATAGCTATAGTATGGATTTTCGTGCACTGATTTATATGCAGGTGGAATTAACTTGTGACCAAGGTTCGTTGACCACTCCATCGGGAAGAACATGAAATGGTAAGCATGACAATTTGCGAGTGAACTATACAAATTCATTTGTCGACAGAGAATTGAAGTGGTTTGTTGATTATATAGAAGATTGACTTAGGCACTAGCGAAGAGATCGTTTTAACAAAGGCTTTTGACTCGATAGTCATACTGCCAGTTGCTTCTTTAAATGAATACAAGTCAATCTTCTGTATTGTCTCAGTAGAAGAATGATCGTCCAAACCATCATCATCAGCAACAGCAGTGGGGTGTCAAGGAACCTAACATCACAAGCTAATTCCACATTTAGTGTGCAAAAAGCCAAAGAATTGAACAAAATAACTCAAAAGAGACTTCTCTTCCTTAGATATCGCTCTGCATCTCCATCCTGGTGTCCCTCACTGTGTTCTTCCTTGGTCTGGCTGAGATAATTCCGCCAACATCCCTGGCAATCCCCTTGCTTGGGAAATATCTACTATTCACGATGATACTCGTCTCGCTCAGCGTTTGGGTGACTGTTTGCATACTTAACGTGCATTTCAGGTAAATATTCTTTTTTTCTTTTCTCGTAGATATCGTTAAGCATCTCGATTTTGGTGTCGCTGACTGTATTCTTCCTGTTGCTGGCTGAAATAATCCCGCCCACGTCGCTCGCTATACCTTTATTAGGGAAGTATTTGCTGTTCACCATGATTCTGGTGTCTCTGAGTGTTTGGATGACCGTTTGCGTTCTCAACGTTCATTTTAGGTGAGTAAGAAAGTTAGTTAGCTTCCTTTCTCACTGTTTCCACTTCCTTGATTACATATCTGGCTATACTGTCGCTTGGTAGTTGTTGTTTATAAATATTATTTACTATTAAAATCAAGGTAAATAAAGTTATCATAAAAATCTAGTGGCAGTGCTTAATAAAACCTAATAAATAAAGATGATAATAAAAAAAAAAAATTAACTAAGCTTTGATAGTTGCTAAAAACTGTGAAGCTTTTAAAAACCTATACAAGTACCTATGCGCTCCTTGGGTTTGGTTGGTTGACGATTATTAACTTGACCAGTCAGCCCTGTGGTCTGACCACTTGCAAGCTTTAATATATATTTATCCAATCTGACCTTAGCTTGCCCAGCAAAGTATGTTGCTTGTAATAGTAGATACAGGTGCGCACATAATGCTAGTTTTAACTGTAAGAACCACAGTAATATAAAGGTTAGATTAAAGGGTAGATTCTAAAGTGTCCTAACCTTAGAATTTAAGGTGTTGTTAGAGTAAACGCTAAATGGTAAAACAATACACTAAATCATCATGACTCTTGACTCAGAATCAGCATACACCCCGCAAAAAACGTGTATTTATAAATACACAAATTATGACATATATTCCATGGTGCAAGACAGCAGCAGGCTTCAGAAAGGAAAAGTAAAATATGTTGGGAAATTTTGAAACCAGTTTCTTAGGTTACGTAGCTGGGCTATGGCACTATGTGGTGTTTCAGGGAAGTTTGTTTCAAAAGTATACCAGCTATTAAATATTTATGAAGTAACTATAGTTCATTATAAAATTGCTGATCTAAAAGTTAGTGGGTATACTTTACTACATGGTTTAATAAATAATTTAAGAGAGTTAATGCAATTTCGTGACTCAAATTTTCATGCACATAATTTTGGAGAGGCTTATACAATGGGAATAGATATTTTAGTATCTTCATAGAAAAAAGAAGAGAATGTTACCACTGGTGCTACGGTTGCCTTTTAACCAAAATTACATAGGATTATCAAAAATATCTAAACCATTTCGATTTCCGATGAATATTAAACTGATGGTCGAGTCTGTAAAATTTCATGAAGGGAGCTTAAAGAGAGCTGAAAATTCCTAGCACCTAGTTGGAATGATATCTCGCTTCACGCTCCAAAATTTAACGGTGAATTTTGTATAGTCTGGCTACTGGGTATTCGGTGAAGTTGATGATGCGAAGTCCAAGAACGTTGTACTGAAAAACTTTCTGATTGGTAAGTTCAAGTGACATTTGTAATGTAGAAATTACTAACTAAAGCAGTGATAGACACAAGCCCGCCACACATTCCCAACCACTGTAACTCCTGAAAGCCAGAATCAACAGTGGCGACCACCAGAAAAACGCCGAGACAATGAAGCCCGACGAGTCCCGGAAAAACGATTCAACTGTCTTAGATCCCGCAACGAAATTAATCAGAAAAGTACAGCGGAGGAATAGGAAAAAAAAAGAATTTCAACACAAGCAGTGATAGTTTTTGGCAATTGGCAGCTTTAAATAGGTTACAGGTTCCGGTATTCTGGTGGATCCGTTAAATCGTTGGATCGGGTACCATTGGTTACCATTATAGATGAAGCATTTTCCAATCCCTAGTTAATTCACAAAGGGTAAACCACATAATTTTAAATTTTCGCTTTCTGTTGAATAAGACACCACGCTTACGTTTTAAATACGTGTAATACCAATAGAAAAACATCTCGCCTCATACACATAAGTATGTAGGTACCGTTTTCTATTTAAAAATATTCCATAAACTAAATAAAAACACTCAAAAATATACTAAAAATATTCCGGTAAGCGTTGTTCGCTAAATAAAGGAGTACGCATAAATCTACAGGTTCATTGTAATAACGTCACTTCGATAGCGGGACAATGGCGTGAAATATGGAATGGTTACACTCTAGTTTAGAGAATGCTCTTCATTGAATGCATACGGACGACGTAATGAGAATTTAGGTGTTGAGATATGATGTGTTTCTAAATGCGGCTTTGTGCTCGTGGAAAAGTTTTAATAAAGCCTGGTTCGGGGTATTTTTGAAAGGTTTAAAAGTCCGAATAAGAACCTTGTTCATAAAAATGCTTTCTACGATATAAACAATTTTTAACCCCTGACGCAAAAACGGCGTTGTGTGTGTCTGTCTGTGGTATCGTAGCTCCCGAACGGATGAACCGATCTTGATTTTGTTTTTTTTTTGTATGAAAGGTGTGTTCTTAGCTATATTTGATGAATATCGGTCCAAGATGGCCACCGCCACAAAATGGCGGATTACATGTTTTTTTACAACACCCTCAATATGGGTATCAAATGAAAGGGCTTGACTAGTAGAATAATATAAACTACATTGAAGGGGAGTTTAAAAAGCATGAAATAATTTTTTTTTTTTTTTTTAAATGCCATATACTCGTACTTACCATATAATTATAAGTATTATTAGCGGTCTCCCGACGCGATGACGCTTGGCCCAAATCATCGTACCTATATTAAACTAAAAGGATCAATAGAAATAATTTTTTAGTTTTTAAAGTTTTTTATTGTGGGGGTTTTTAAAATTATTAATTTTTAGAAAGGTTTCCGTTGTATGAGGAGCTCGTGGCTGAATAATAACAGCCGCACGGGTCCATCTTCAAGGTTAAGCAACGCTTGCCGAGGTTGGTCTGTGGATGGTTGACCATCTTAACATACCGAGACTCCTCCGTGCCTCGGAAAGCACGTGAAACCGTTGGTCACGGCTGTCATTTGTAGATCTTTGGCAGTCGTTACGGAGTGACAGAAGCCAGAAAATCTCACACCAGTCTTGCCAAAGAGTACCGTGTTACCCAGTTAATGGGTTGTGGAGGTCTAGTAGGCAGCCGCTCCACGTAAAATACTGGTATCGAGCTGAATCCGGTTTGACTGGAAGCCGACCCCAATGTAGTTGGGAAAAGGCTAGGCAGATGATGATGTTTCCGTTGTATGAGAGAGTTGGAGCTATATAGAACACATAGCACTATCGTTCTTTCACAACGAATTCATGATGACAATGACAAGTCATAGTAGGATGATGGTAGTTTCTACCTTCAGGCGGCGTGCTTGGAGATAGATGCAGGATGGACCGTAGCAGGTAATTCAGAAGTTGATTTTTCATTATATATTTTTAAGTACAATCCCTTGCAAACAAAAATGAGGTGTGAGTAGAGTGAGTGTAAGTGCTAAAAATAAACACAGCACGTCTTTTTTCTTACTATTGATAGGCTCGTGTTTGACCACTATCTCACCTGATAGTAAGCGATGATGTGGTCGAAGATGGAGCACGCTTGCCTAGAAGTAACCTATTGACTGTTGACTTAAAGACTCCCAGGTTGTAGCTATCAGGAAAAACAGACTCCTGCAGGGAATTCCACTCCTTAGCTGTACGCACTATGAATGTGTTCCCAAAACGTTTTGTGGGTGGGATGTCCACCATGTACCGGTTGCGCATCGCCGTTCGTCTTGTGGTCCGATGATGAAACGGGCTTGACGGAATTAAATTATGCAATTCCGTCGCACATTCCCTATAATGCAACCGGTAGAAAACCGACAGGCTAGCAACTCGGCTAGCACGTTTTAATAAGGATAACAAATAAATTTACCTAGGCATGTATGGATGCATAGTTCTTCTACAGAAAATTTCCTAGACAAGACAAGTCAAATCCTAACCTAACTCAACCTATTTTATGCTGTAAATGATACCTCGCCTTTACATACGGAGCCAGTCGCATCAAAATTCAAGCTATCACAACATTACCCCCGAACAAAGGTGTGTACCGAAGCTACACGAGTATCGACTGCAAGTGAAACTACCCCCTCGTTATCGTTACAATAAAAATTAACCGACTGCGTTGTTGTAATCGCGCTGCTACAAATGGTTTCAACTATAGAGTACAGAATCGCCGTGCTGGCAGCGACTAGGGACAGATTCACGTGCCTGCGTACAATGTGCACGAAATACAAGTTTTGGCTGTCATAGTTGACATTTCTGTATTGTATTGAACATTTCTATTAAATTTCATTTGACATTTCTATTAAATTGTATTGGACATTTCTATGATATTATATTGGCCATTTGTATTGTATTTGTCGTAGAACTTTAAATCAATTTTCATACTACTATATATTTTTTTTAAATAATTATGTTTTAACACCGAGCCGAAAATTTGTAAATGTTATGTACGCCATGTACGATATTGTCACGTGCATCAGACAACTTATATAATAATTTTTATAATATTTTTAATGTTATATGTATGTGATGCGGCAGTTCTCTTAATAAATAAATAAATAGTTATAGTTAAAGCTGGGTTCTGCCAGCGGATGAGTCATTCAAATCTGACCACAAATCTTACAAACTTGGCCACCCGTTTTCATTACTTTAGGGGTTAATTTCGAAAAAAAAATCCATAATACTTGTATGCGACATAAAAGGAACCTCTGTACAAAATTTCAGCTTTATAGATCAGCTCAGGCTCAGGGTTTAGCTGGGGCATTGATGAGTCAGTAAGGACTTTATTTTTTATGTACTAGTCGGCTTTGCCCGTGACTGTCGGAAATCAACCCAGCATCCAGGACATACTCTACCCAAGCCAAGTGTCCAATTTGATCAGCCGTGAAGAGATAATAGACAGATAAAAAGGCGCAGTTACTTTCGTATTTAATACAACCTGTAACAGAATAAACGCAATACCTCTTAAGGGGTCATTTAACTCATAATTATGAACAACTTTCACTAAGGGAGCAACACAGAAATCGCGAAAAAAAATCGACTGCCCCATACATTTATGTGCGCATAATTTGACTAAATGTACTGAAAAGCTGATTTTTTTTCGCGATTTCGAGGTTGGTCTCATCGTAAAAGTTGTTCATTATGATGAGTACAATGACCCCTTAAGAGGTATTGCGTTTATTCTGTAACACGTTGTATATTATAGTTTGGATATAGATTGACACGGGCCATCAATGTATACGGTGACACACACTGACACGGTTGGTTTGTATATCAAGTTTGGACACTGCCGTCTCTAGCAGTATCCGTGTTCTGTGGTTTGAACCGTTGTGCGTAGTGATGTGCCAACTATCTCCGGCTATTCGAATAGAATGGCATTTGAATTCGAAGTCAACTGTTTGAAGTACTTGGGACAGAACGTTTTGTTTACTTTATGTTGGTATTGGATATGAACTGGTGTCTAGGGAACTGGGAAATCTTAGTTGCCATGGAGACAATGATTGAGGATCGGGATACGCTGTGTAATAAAAATGAGGCAAAATGTAATACAGGCTGCTACGAAATGTTCTATGGATTTGCCCTCGGTTTTTAAATTAATTCAAAAGTTAATCATTTGTTAAATTCCACCTGAATGCTAAATTATGTCAAGTATTCATTGAAAAAATAAAAGTATGACTACTTATCAACTTGTATTCAATTGTGCACAAAATGTCAAGTTCTTGTTTTTGAGACTAACAAATTGGGAGTTAGTTTCAAACAAGAACTTAGCGTTTTGGTCCGTTCTAGAATACACGAATACAGAAGAGGTAACAGAAGCACAGGACATTTTACATGATTTGATGGAACTCTGCATAATTTATTTTAAAGTTACCAGGGGCATGTATTTCCTTTTTGGAATAGATTAAGTAATCTGCCAAAATACATTTTTAAGGAACAATCTACATTTTTAAAATGCTTAAAGCCGGAAAATGGTGATGCCGCTACGACGACCCTTGGGAATTAAAATTATTTATGCAAATACGACGTCGTGAATATTTTTGAAACTTAAATTACATTTCAACAATTTCCAGATAGCCATGATACAATAGTTATCCGAATGATTCAAACGCCACATCCCTATTCCAGCGCTTCGAATAAATCTTCCGTTTTCATTGTTATTTTGTCATTACAGTAATAGAACATTGTGTGTGTGATATATGGCGTGCAAGATAGCACGATAAGCTATTAGAGCTTTGAATAATTTGTGGCGCTGTGTAAAATACAGCGGTATTTCATACGGTAATTAACGAGGCAATTTGAGTTAGATCTTTCAGCGCTTAAAGCGATGGATTGTTAAGTGATCGTTGCTTAATGACGTAGGTAACAGTGTATGTTATCTTTATCTTTAACATTTTGAGTGTAAGAACGAGGTAATTTTTCGTGAATTTCGATATTTTGATTTACTAGCTAGCTTCCCCTTAGTGTTGGCGAAAATCCTTTAATTATATTCACCCATGCTCTTAGACGGAAAAATTTCATCACAAGATGTATTTTTTAGGGTTCCGAACAAAAAACGGAACCCTTATAGGATCACTCGGGTGTCTGTCTGTCTGTCCGTCTGTCACAGCCAGTTTTCTCCGAATCCACTGAACCGATTCTGTTGAAATTTGGTACACATATGTATTTCTGTGACCCAAACACGGACGTGTTACGTAAATGATTACATTTTTAATATGGGGGTCACTTTTGGGGGTCAAATTAGAAAATTAAAAAAAAAAGTTTTTTTTTAACAATATTGTGTGACCTATAAAATGAAAGGGCTTACTGTAAGGGTTTTAATTATATTTTTCCATAATTTTAAAATAAATGGTTTTGAAGTTACTCAAGAAATTAGACGAAAATTTTTGAAAAAAAAAATTGAAATAATAGATCTTTACCTATAGATTACAGAAAAACGTATAAGAAGTCTATAGTGTTAAAATAACATGTTAAAAAAAATTAAATTCGTTCGGAACCCTTTGCACGCGAGTCCGACTCTCTCTTGAACGTTTTTTTTTTTAGTTACCCTTAGTTGATGACTCTTGAAATGGATCGTGATGGATCTCATTAATTTTTTCCACGATAAATATTCACATATTCAACTAGCGCGTTAAATAAGATCCTAGCACAGTTGAATAGCTAAGCTTTTTTACTGTCGTATTACAGTGGTACCCAACTGATAAGGCGCGTCGTGAATCTTCGTTCGCACAGAAAAGAAAGTATGGCCTCGAAGATTAACGAAAGAAAGCAAACTTACAATCAACCTTAGATCACTACTATAAGGTTCATAATACACTGCAGCTGTTAGTTTCGTCTCACTCGCAAGTCACGTGCATGCCACGCGGCGCGCGCTAACATGGCGGCAGCTGCCGACCAATAGCGGTACAGGAAAAAAAAGCGCGTTGCGTGGAGCGTGCCGATTGGTCAATAGCATTTCCCGCGCTTTGAAAATTCATCTTCTGCGCAGGTACATCGGTAAGCCATATAAGTTGGGCACTACTGTACTAATAGGCTTTTAAAGTCACCGGCAATAAAAAAAAAATAATTGAAAAGATGATCTATAAATTCTAGTGATTAAAAGATACCTTGTAGCCCACGAAGGTATTAGTACCTGTAAGGTGGGTAGGTAGACCGAAAGAAGGAAAAAATAGTTTAGATTTTACAACATAATTACTACCCCAAACTTCATCCCCTAAAACTCTCTACTAGGTCACCATCAACCCACACGATGTCACCTTGGATGAAGAAATTGTTCCTGCAGCTGATGCCCAAGCTCCTCATGATGAGGAGGACAAAGTACTCCCTCCCGGATTACGACGACACCTTCGTGTCCAATGGCTACACCAATGAACTGGAGATGAGGTAAGGTTTTAAACAATTAAATTTTTTTTTTGCTTGTTTTTACAAGGGTGGCCGCATAGGTACGGTTTCCTGATAAGAAATACAGATTCGGAGACCTGAATGTTTGCCTAACATTAAAAATGTTCAACTAGGCGCACACGTTTCTTTATTATCCGAATGGAAAAACCAGAAGTTCCTTTCAATACTCAATACTTTATTGCGTTCCATATGTATGACATAAATAGTATATACAAGGTAAGAGATCAATATGGACCCTGTCGGGCACAGCAAAAATTAGGAGAGAGGAAGACGGCTAAGTAGCATTTCAAGGTATTCAATATTTTCAAAAATTATTTTAAATATCGAATTGTATGTATAATTATGAATATATTTATTAGGTCTGTGTTTGTATAATAGGTAAATAAATGTCAAAATGTAATAGGTAAATAATTGTCAAATTGTATGTATCACTATGTATATATCAATTAGGTCTGTGTTTGTAGGTCGAAAACCAGCGTTGAGTTTAGGACTGAAGAATTCTGTGACGTTCGATTTTCCGAACGTCACGGAAATCCGAATATGAAAACCTAATCAGGAAACCGTACGTATGCGGACCTGCCTTAAATGACTACGCTATCAAAACATAACACTAAGCTAACCTACAGCCATTTTGAGGTGAAAAAATTATCTATCCGGAAGTTTATTAAAATGTGAGGGTGAAAGGTCAAATTAAATTACCTGGTGAAACTACACTACTCGCAGCTATTTGGTCCCCTTTATAAATTGTAGGATTTATAGTAGTTTGCATTAATTAATTTAGCTTCAGCAGATAAATCATTGGACTTGCAATTAAGAGTGTTTTTAGTGTACCGTACCTCAAAAGGAAAAAACGGAACCCTTATAGGATCACTTTGTTGTCCGTCCGTCTGTCTGTTAAGACGGTTTATCTCGGGAACGTGTGGAGGTATCAAGTTGAAATTAAAACCATATACTCAAGTCTATGGTCCCTTGCAGATTGGTCGTTGATGCCGCAAAAAACGTATATTTCGACACTCTCAAGAGAATCAAAATATATATATATATAGTATAGGGTATTTCCCGTTGACCTAGAACTATGAAATTTGACAAGTAATACCGTCTTATACTACAAGTGTAGGGAAAAGTCTGAAAACTAAACATTTGTAATTAAATCATAAAAAATATAGTCTTTATTTAAAGTAATTTGTAGCTAGAAATTTGTCCGGAACCCTCGGTGGGCGAGTCTGACTCGTACTTGGCCGGTTTTTAATTTGTGTTATGTAGCCTAATTTGAAACTCATGGTACCTAGTAATCCTGGCATCCGGCTATATTGGAAAACAACCCCCTCAAAGTGGGACAAGGCTAGGCGTATGATTTTTTTTCATGTATAAGTCGATTACTTAGTTATAACGTTTTACCAGTTGATTTAATTTGACTTTGTTTTTCTAGATTTTTTCAGTTGCGTCAATTGGTGGAACAATATTTTTTAAACTACTGTTTTGAACTAATATTTTTAAACTACTATTTTTCAAGCCCTTCCGACGAACGGCTGCAAAGACTACTAAGTAGCACTTGCACTTCAAGGTAAAAACTACCTGAAACAGTCTTGTGCATCCATGCATGCATGTAAACGTGGACAACTGCCAGCTTGCTTCCGATTCTAAATATTTTCGTCAATTTTCCTTGCCTTTCCATAAGTGTATGTAACAATTGCGTCTACGGAAATTCCCTGTAAAATAAATTTCCAATAAAACTCAAACTCGCAAGCTTCGCGCGCTCTGTAAGTTACGCACCTGTTCTTGGCTATGTCCACCTGCATAGCTTTGCCGTTTTGTGTGAAAGTGTTATGTAAAAATTGTCGCGATGCGTAATTCGTCGCCGAGCTGACGGATGGCGCCTTCCGTATTTTTTGAACAAATTAACGCGACGATCGCGTATTTGCGTTGATGATCGCTTAGTAACGATGACGGTGACGCTTACTGTGACAACGTCCACGATACTCACCAAAGCACGACAAATGAACCGTGCAGTTTAGAGCCTATGCACACGGTGTATTTTTAACGCGCCGACGACCGACGTACATTTTACGAACGCGCGCTAACGGCGCTGTACGAGTAGATGTGACCAAAAAACGTTTTCTTACAAAAAAATACAACTGACTTCCAAATAAAAAAGAAAACACTGCAAAGTATAAAATTATTTTAATTTCGGAAATCGGTGTTTTTGGTTGGTTCTACATATTTTTACATCAACTTCTATTTAGAAGTCGGTTGTATTTTTTTGTAAAATGTTTTTTATTTTTCACTTTTTAGTGGTACACCTAACAACAGCACTGGAAAGTCACAGAAAAGCAAAATTCGCACTTTCGTTTACTTGGATGACAAACCAAATACGCCATCTAAGTTAACGAATTCAAGCTATTTTGACTTAAAAGCCAAACCACTAAACCTATTTTGATGAAATTTAAATGGGACCAATCGGAAAGTGAAAGAAGAATTTTTTAAATCAGTTCATAAATGACGGAGTTGTGAGGTAACTAACACACATAAAAAAAAAAACGAATTGAGAATTCCTTTTTTTGAAGTCGGTTAAGAAGCAATACTGTCTGCGTCTGAATTGCGTTTAAAGCGCGATAGCGCGCGACGTCGCGCGTCGGCGCGTTAAAAAACAACGTGTGCAAAGGCTAGAAGGTGGCGCATTTCTTACGTAGCGCGGTGGTCGCTCGACTTTAGAGGTGTACTCCAACGACAAAGCTAATTATTACTAAAATCAGAGTTCCAATTCAACAAATTTTTAAGCAACGTTTGCATTCGCATCTTTGCGCAAACTGTCAAAAAACATTCTAATTTCCCTACATTTTGACAGATTGTACATGAGAATGCGAACATAGCATAAAGAATTGTAGAATTGGCCTTCAGGTTTGTCCTCGAATAAAAGCTATGGTAGGCGCCAGATAAACTTGCAATAAAGTACATTGACCTTTCCCTAATATCCGTAGATACCCGAACAATATTATGAACCGTTTACTAGAGAACGTAAAGAATCCCGATAGAAGTCGATTCAGGACAGCATTATGTCTTTATTTCTGTTTTTGATAAAAAAAAATTGTTACTATTGATAGGCACGCGTTTGACCACTATCTCTCTCTCTCTGTTGGTAAGCGATGATGTGGTCGAAGATGGAGCACGCTTGCCTAGAAGTAACCTATTCACTCTTGACTTAAAGACTCCCAGGTTGTAGCTATCAGGAAACAGACTCCGGCAGGGAATTTCACTCCTTAGCTGTACGCACTATGAATGTGTTCCCAAAACGTTTTATGCGTGTGGGTGGGATGTCCACCATGTATATATTAAGAAAGTCAATTAATGTATGTGGCTCAATGACTTTTATTGCACATTTATCTGGCGCCTACCATAGCATATACCGCACACGCACCGACTAAAGCCAATATAAATGTCGATGGCCTATTAATGTGTGGATGCATCACCGTACATACGAATGCGTTGGAATCACTCACTCGATGGAATTATTTCGTTTTATTTAAAAAATCGGTTAATTAAAACGGTTCTCGATTACTGAGGGCCCTTTTATTTATTCGCTAGTGGATGTCACGCGGTTTCACCCACGTAGTTCCCGTTCCCGTGGGAGTACGGGAATAATATATAGCCTATGAAACGCCCTGATAATGTAGCTATCCAATGCTAAAAGAATTTTTCAAATCGGTCCAGTAATTTTGGAGCCTATTCAATTCAAACAAACAAATTAGTGTAGATGAAATATCCCGTCATATTATCTCCGTTTGTGTTGTGTATTTCAAAGTATATATTACGTATTACGTTAGTACATACGTAAATTAATAATTTCATAGGCATTTGTTTCCGTACACAATGTGTTTTGAACACGTCATGACGCCTTTGGTTTCCGTGTCCGGAACAATTAATTACTAACTTACTTAATGAGTAAGAATTTAATAAGATTTATTAGCTTAACTCTCATTATACAAATTCTAAGCCCACGTATCCACCTGCAAGCAAGCCGCATGTAAGTTTAATAAAAATAAATAATAAAACATTTATTTTCAGGTTACTATGACCCATAGATACATACCTTAACCTAAGTATACATAATTATTACCTACATCACAGAGCACGATGAAGCAATTCTTCACATTATACCTCGGTATTGTAATGCAGCTTTCGTGGCGAATTGCATTCAGTACGTCTACCATGAGTTTTATCAATCTATACTCGCTAGCGACTGTAGTTAAAATAATGTGTGAAAACTTTAAAAAAACAAGTTTCTAATTCATTTGTTTAAGTTGTTAATTAACAAGCAAACAAGTTGCAAGTAAAACTTTAGTTAACAACTCAAAAAATAAATTAGAAACTTGTTTTTTTTTTTTTAAGTTTTCGTACATCTTTTTAACTACAGTCGCTAGCGAGTATAGATTGATAAAACTCATGGTAGACGTACAGGTGGCAACGCGGCCTTCTTCTCGTGTGGGCAGTAAGGTCTAACGACCCCACACACCCTAGTGTCAGGGTTATTAGTTACGCGGCCTAATAAGTACAGATTCGACATAAAGTCAATATTTTTCTATATACTATTTCATGTGGAAACTTTTATTTTAACGTTTAATACCTAATCCATATCATCAAAGCCTAGTTAGGCTAGCGAGACGTCGTGAGTTTGAACCCCATTCCACTGTACATATTTTCCTCATCAGTGGTCGAGGGGAAAACAGGAATGGCAATGAACCATATACCTAGGTAGCCAGTAAAGCATGGAGGGTGCTAGTAATCAATCTTTAGAAAAAAAAAAACAAAATGGCGTTTATTTACTTACCGTTTCATGTTCTTAAGCAATGTTTTTTTTTGCATTGAACTGCGTCTTTTTTCGCGTCCGAAACTCATTTTTCGATGTTTCCTTCCTCATAAACAAAAAGGTTTTCCGTTTTCCTCATTTGTATATTCCATGGTTTTACTTACCTTTATGTTGAAACTCTTTGAAAGTCTCGCAGACTTTTGAAGTCGTTGCGACTTTTAGAAGTTTTGGTGAAGCAACAGGTGAAAATGTTTTGAAGAAAAAGTTTTCATATACTCGTAGATACTAACTTTTTGTGTTTTTTTAGCAGGGACAGTTTAACGGACGCGTTCGGTGATAAAGATAATGGTGATTATCGCAAATCACCAGCCCCTGAAGACGATATGTTGTCTGCTGGTGGTGCTCACCAAAGACCTTCAGGTAAGATGCTTTCCTCCGAGAAAAAGTAATTCAAAACTAATAAAAATACGAGTACTTCAAATTCTTTAAATATCCTTTCATTTTAAACTCGAAGAAAAACTGTAGTTATAGGGGGTATGTGTTGGTCACCAATTCGCCGGCAGTTTGCTTATTCAAGCAATAACAAGGAGAGCAAATTTTCAATAGCAATAGACGCCCAGCAATACCAGATATCTTTTTCAGGATTCCGACAGTTCGAATGAAAAAAACAGAACCATTATAGGGTCCCTCGTTTGTCGGTATGTCCTCGAATCCACGTGGATAATAAACAACTCTTTTTCTTCTTATCGTATGGGCAGTAAGGTCTAGCGACCCCACACACCCTAGTGTCAGAGTTTCTAAACCGCCTCAAGGGCCTCTGACATGGTTTATTTGACAACCGCCATTTGGCGGCCGGGACCACCGGCTTATACGTGCCTTCCGAAGCACGGAATCATCTTTTTATCAGACAATCAGGTGATTCAAGCCTGCAATGTCCTAGGCAAACTAGAAAACAGCTTCACAAAGTTTGCTTCCCGTGGGAATCGAACCCATGACCACCGGGTCACAAGGCAAACGCCTAAACCCCTCGACCAAGGAGGCAATATACAACTACATCTCGAAGAGGGAGGGACCTGTGATCCAGCAGTGGGCATTATCCATCTTTATTCTCAAATTTTACCACTGGTAATAAATAGTAAACGAAAGGAATCTATGTGTACTTCAGTTTCATTACAGCATTTTTCTTCTTTTCTTCCCAATAGTGACTGAATCAGAGAACATGCTGCCTCGCCACCTGTCTCCCGAAGTGGCGGCTGCGCTGAAGAGCGTCAGGTTCATCGCTCAGCACATCAAGGACGCTGATAAGGATAACGAGGTCAGTGACCTTTACGATAACAGGGCTTTGTCAGCGGGCTCCTCGCTCCAGCAGCGTGAAATGAGTTTTTTTATATTTTGGGTGAAGAATATCATCATAATTACATTATGTATTAAATCTTAAATGTAATCTGAATTTATTTCGCCGAGTTTGGAAGTTTCTAATAGCTACTAAGACTGGGATGGGTAATTGGGTACAATAATATTAAAAAGAGGAAAGATAAAGTTTGTTTGTTTGTACCGAATAGGCTCCGAAACTACTGGACCGATATTAACCATTTTTCACTAATAGAAAGCTAAATTATCAGGAAGTAACATAGTCTATAGTTAATTTTCAAAAAATTAGAGATGGGCGAAGTGCTAGTTAGGTATATACGAAATGAAGTAAGCTAAGAAGAACGTCGATTTGCAATTTCAGCTGAAAAATGTAAGAAAAAAGTTTCTCAAAGAATTCGTTCGATATTTCGTCAGCATAAAAACTCTTCGCTTCACTCAAAGGATTCTCGTCAAACAGCTATGAAAAGAAAACTTTAAAAGAACTTTCATCTTATTCAAACATCTCATGAAAACCACAAACTTTTACTCCGACGACGCGAAATAACCTAAACAAAAAAAATAGTCTACGTCATGAATTTTTGATAAAAAAAACACAGGAAAGTCTTAATTATCATCGGATAGTAATAAAGGAGGGACAAAAAATACATTTTGCTTGTATATTCAGGAGGACATTTAAATATTCATGTACTGTCGACTCGTAATGGTTTGGGGCGCGGGGAGAATAATGGCGGCGTGGCGAGGTCACTCTGACAGGTACCGGTGTTCCTCTTGTTATAATTACGTCAAGGAATTTGCTCGTCAATGTTCTGAGGTTGTTTGTGTCGTAGTTGGATTAGCGTAGCGGCTCGTTTAAGTTCCAGTATCGGAGATACATATTGTTGTTAAAGACTATTTGACAACTTGGTACGAGTTTGACATCGACTACTTGACCCGCGTAACTTATTTTGCGTCACATCTTTCATTAATGCTGCGCTCATATTCATCGTTGCGTCATGTTACATAGCCTATGTCCTTCCTCGATAAATGGGCTATCAAACACTAAAAGAATTTTTCAATTCGAACCAGTAGTTCCTGAGATTAGCACGTTCAAACAAACAAATAATATAATATACTCTTCAACTTTGTATTATTTAGTTTAGATTCTTCAACAGGTGGCTCGGATTTTTGCCGTAATGTAGATAGATTTAAAATAATGAAAACAATTTCAGTTCGTAGGAAATATGTAGTTGCAAGTAGTTCTAGTAGTATCTACTACGAAAATTTACTAAGTACTTAGATCAAGCAGAGGCGAGCACAAAGGCGATATTTTCCTAAATCTTCTCCACCGTAACATGAAATTTCAAAGAAAATATCTATTACCACACAGTTTACATTACCCATTCGTACACTTCCGTGCATCGGTTGTGTTACAAAACCGAATAACTCATAAGTTGGTGGTTCATTGCAAGCTCGCGTGCATTGTACACTATCGTGCACCGAAAATCGTAAAACCACCAGAAAAATACGAGGGTGTAATAAAGAATTGAGAAATGGTACCGTGTGTTTGCACTGAATTGTAGTCTTCACAAATGGAGGATAAATCGTACATGTTGGCTAGTTATTAGCTAGCGTGCAGCGTGCAACAGATTCTCATCTCGTGCAAGCCTTTTTATGTGTAGGTATACTGGCGAAATTGGTTCTCTCCTTCGATAAAGTGCCTTGATTGAAGTTTGTAAATCATATTACTTTTTTAGGGTTCCGTTTTAGGGGGATGCGGAACAGAGAGTAAAGTCCCGCACACCTCAATTGAAAAGGGAGGATCTTCCTACCAGACAGTTGTTGCGTCTGGCGGACAACTGCCCGATAGTTAATATTCGAGCTGATTTATATGTTCAAATCGCACGGTAAACTCTGCTTGCGCGATGTAGGATTTCAACCTAGTAGTTCGCTGCTAGTTGGATAGATGGCGTCGCGGTTCTTTTTGTTGCAATGTAGATTTGCTCCGCTGGTTTTTCTTGTGGCGGAATTGATGCCGCTACACCGTACCAACGGAACCCTATTACTAAACCTCCGCTGTCCGTCCGTCCATCAGTCTGTCAGCGAGCTTTGTCCAAAGAACTGTAATAGGAAGACAGTTGAAATTTTCACAGTGTATTTCTATTTGTGCTAAAACAATAAATAATAAAAATAAAATAAAATTAAAAATTTAAGGGGCTCCTCCCATATAACACACACACACACACACACACACACACATGTTTCTTATATGGGAGTATGGTACAAAACCGAACCGTTCGTGTGAGATTCGACTCTCACTTGGCCGGTTTTTTTTAATTTGAGTTTTTCGAGCATTTTATTCTTGTTTTACTACTGGGTTTATTTTAAGGACTCGATCAACGTTATTATGCGCCTTAACATTCGTGCTAGGCCCTCAGGTCTAGGCGGAAGAAAAAGAAAAATCTTATCCACCGAGGAAATTTCATTATCTAAACACGTTCGTTCCTAAACTTTTATTCCAAATACCAGGACGACATAAAAGTAAGCGGGTCGCCGCCACGCACAGCCGCGACAATCAGTCAAAAAATCGTCCAATTTTCATAGCTCCTTCCATCTGATCGAATTCATTGGTTCCTCGCCTCGCTCTGCTGGTTTCGTGAACGTATTAAGGCTCAATCGAAACGTCTCTGATCGTTAATTCCAATTTAAATATTCAATAGGTATTGGATGAAGCATTAAAATTTCGTCGTTCGTTTGTTGAACATCCCTTAAATCGATGTTGGATAATTATGTATGTCTGGGTTAAGGTAACGATGTTCTGGTCTTGTTTAATATTGTTTTGGTTGAGACAGGACGATCGATTTGTTTGTTTTACTTATAAGACAAACTTATTACACGTAGTTTTTAGGGTTCCGAAAAAAAGGAACCTTTATAGGATCACTCGGGTGTCTGTCTGTCTGTCCGTCTGTCACAGGCAGTTTTCTCCGGATCCACTGGACCGATTCTGTTGAAATTTGGTATACATATGGACTTCTATGACCCAAACACGGACGCGTTACGTAAGTCATAAAATTTTTAGTATGGGGGTCACTTTTGGGGGTCAAACTAGAAAATTAAAAAAAAAGTTTTTTGAACAATATCGTGTGACATATCAAATGAAAGGGCTTACTGTGAGGGTTTTAATTATATTTTTTTCATAATTTTAAAATAAACAGTTTTGAAGTTATTCAAGAAATTAGACGAAAAATGACCATTCCCCCCTCTTATCTCCGAAACTACTAAGCATAAAATTTTGAAAAAAATGGAGATAATAGATCTTTACCTAAAGATTACAGGAAAACGTATTAGAAGTCTGTAGTATTAAAATAACGTGTTAAAAAAATTAAATTCGTCCGGAACTCTTTGCACGCGAGTCCGACTCGCACTTGGCCAGTTTTTTTTAAGAGGAAACATGGACGGCGAGACTTTGTATGTAAAAAGTCATAATTCGAGGTTTGGCTCTCGACTGTTTCCTCCTCCAATATCGGACCGATTTAAGAGATATTTCACAAACTGAATAAGAAGGATGTATACTATGTCCCTATGTTTTCTTTTTTTGATTAATAGTTGCCAAATTTGTACACTAGGGCTCGTTGACAGCGATTTATCGGACAATTTTGAGGGTTCTAGTGCTTATACGATTAATAAATCATCAAAAAGGAAAACATAGGGACACAGTATATAATAATATTCTTTATTTTCGGACAACAATGATCCAGCGTGTTAGTAAACAATATTATAACTTATTACTAGTGTAAGTAGTTAAAATACAACAGAGAAGAAGACAGAACAGAATAAATATTATTGTGAAAAGGACAACCCCAATCTAATGGTTTGTACTTCTCACAAAACTTTTAATAATCGGAGAGTCGATACTCTCCGCCACAGTTTTTAGTATGCTGTTGTCACTCGCCCGCAACCTTGACAACAGCGACGCGGTTTTTTTGCGAATGACGACGTGGAAGCCGTCGGTTCGGTCTTGCGCAAACTTACCAGAAGCGCTGCACCAACGTGGTAGTCCCAACAGCATCCTAAAAATCTTATTATACTGCTCGCGTAGGTCATCCAGCGATCTTTTGGTATAGTTTATCCTTCTCATTCAGTTTGTAAAATAGCTCTTAAATACGTCCAATATTGGAGGAGACAACAGTCGAGAGCCAAACCTCGAATTATGACTTTTTACATACAAAGTCTCGCCGCCCACGTTTTCGTTAGGTCGCTAGTATCCTGTCAGGGTTGCGAAATTTGTTTGAAAGAGTCACCGCGGCCCTGGAATGCAAAGAGCATTAAGAGGAACACGGATGGGTTTTAGTCAGTAAGAGTATGACACTCCCTCACTCCCTTCTGCTCCGCTCAAGACGGGAGGGGTCATTTGACAATTTCCCGTCCTTATAAAAAAATGGTGGTACCCACTACGGTGGGTAGTGTCACAATCATTTTAATGTGTACCATACCATCATACCGACAATCGATGTGATGTAATTTTTGTTTCTACAAAATAATGATACACAGTAGATACATATTATAGTATTAAAAAAATTTGAGAGGTGTCAAGGTACATCCGGATGGATCGAAGTTCCTTTCGATTAATTAGTGAAGGAATTGTATTATTTTTTTAAGTTATAATAATATAAAAAAAAAACATATTTTATTATTGTTAACAAATGTACTGTAAACAGAAATAGAAAGACGAAACGAAAATAACTGGCTTGCTTTCTATGAGAGAGAGAGAGAGACAGACACAGAAACACGCGCGCGCCGCACGGCTTACAACTATAGCAAAAAGTGTCGTTACAACTTTTCGTATGATTTTTTTCCGTCTAGCCCCCTTTCACAACGCGCGATAAGGAACTTCGTTCCAATATGTGTTCCTTGCGGGAATCGAACCCGCGACACGCAGCGCAGTAGCCAATCGCTCAACCACTGCGCCAACCGTGTCGTCAATTATATTATTTTGATCTTATGATGCAATAATAAGCCGAAAATCGCTTTATAGCCAACGTAACACCCAAACAATCCACACACACAATGATTCCAAAGTTATGACAGTTCAAAACCCCTACAATTCCGTTAATACAATCTGGAAAGCTCCACAATTTGCCAAATGGCTCCACAAACAAATATATCACTTAATAATAGCAATTAATTCCTGCCACTATAACACATTTACTGAGCTAATATTGTGGATCCCTTCGAGTGAATGTGAACGAATGTTCCCGAAGGACCGGGAGTGATGAACGAATGAATGTTTTATTACCTGCGTCCTAGAGGTAGCGGTGACGAAATAAGGAAATAGGGGAATAAACGAATTACGGAAACTTGTTTCGGTTAGTGATGGAACGATGTTAAAGAAATTAATGAAATTGATTTAGGGATACGCTCTAATTTTCACGAGTACAGGGCTTGACCCTTGTGTTTCATTTAACGAAACATTTACGCGTTGGTTACTGTACAGGTACACGTGTTCTCTTAATTTTTCCAACACGTGTAACGGCTTTAAATGTAATTTGGGAAAAGAAGAATACGTAAAGGAAAAGAGCGCTAAAGAGCTTAACAGTGAAGTAGAAGTAAGTATTTAAAAGTAAAGCAGAAATTGCTCTGAGATAAAGCTTTACTCAAATAAGTAACATGAAAAAAAAAACTTGACAAAGATACTTTTTATATTTTTTAACCGAATACTGTCGCCTGACAGAAATAATAAATTAAAAAGATATTAAACGTCAAACAGTCGACTGCATTTAAATTCGGAATGCGCCGCCATCGTGAATGTCACGTCAAGTGCCATGTGACATTAGTGGCCGCGCATTTCCCCTGTAACCCGCATGATGGCTTGACGTAGACCTACTGAATAGAGTTTAATTATAGGTTGACTGTGGTTTGGCTTGATGTGTATTTTAAGGGTTCCGAAAAAAAAACCGAAACCTTATAGGATCACACGGGTGTCTGTCTGTCTGTCTGTCCGTCTGTCACAGCCAGTTTTCTCCAGATCCACTGGACCGATTCTGTTGAAATTTGGTACACATATGGACTTCTGTAACCTAAACACGGACGCGTTACGAAAATGATTAAATGTTTAGTATGGGGCTCACTTTTAGGGGTCAAACTAGAAAATTAAAAAAAAGCTTTTTGAACAATATTGTGAGACATATCAAATGAAAGGACTTACTGTGAGAGTCTTAATAATTTTTTTTTTCATAATTTTAAAATAAATGGTTTTGAAGTTATTCAAGAAATTAGACGAAAAATGACCACCCTTATCTCCGAAACTACTGAGCCTAAAATTTTGAAAAAAATGGAGATAATAGATCATTACCTAAAGATTACAGGAAAACCTATTAGAATTCTGTAGTGTTAAAATAACATGTTAAAAAAATTAATTCGTTCGGAACCCTTTGCACGCGAGTCCGACTTGCACTTGGCCAGTTTTTTAATGCTGTGTTCGTCATGAGACAGTTACTCATGAAACAACTACCTACTTCTTACAGCCTATCAAATTTCGGTATACATTTTTCGCTAAATATGGGCTTTTCTATATTCCTTGATTTATAAAGGATTCATATTGATTGATTTGACCATAATAGGATGTTAGTAAACAGTTGTACGATTCTGTAAGCATGTCGAAGTGATGACGAAGTGAGCTCTCAATCCAAGTTTTCAAGATGGAGTGAAACTCACTTCGTGATCACTTGACCCAAGACTCACTTCACTCTGATATGTTTACAACGTCGTCCGGCTGACAGTAAACAAGAAATAGTTCTGTTTTTCCTTCAAAATCTCAAAGATATTCTCTTTGACATTTTAAGTTGCGTTACGTGCTATTGAAAGCATATTTATTTTCCTGCTCTTATACTCTTTCTTCTATTCTTTTAGCCGTTGTTGGAGCCTCTCTAATCCTAAAATCTATTATTTGATTGTTGATTTTTTTAAATGAAATTCTAGATTAGAGTCTAACAGGTGAAAACATGTCAAAATTTCGCATTAAAACGGGGTTTGACATGTTCTTTACTCAAAAGACTGTTCAGAAATCCCCACAAATTTGCCCGATCAGATAATAATGCTGTAATACTTAGATGATCGTGTATTTTGATGATGACTATTATCTTTTATCAAGCTGCGACTAAACCGAACACCTTAACGTGTGAACTTTTTCTTCCGTTCCCTGTGGCGTTAATTTTCCTCTAATGCGGACAAAAAGTGTAAGATAATGCTCATTTCTTATCCGAAGAGGATGAAGTTGGAGTATATGTTACGTCATTACTTCTACCTGTATTTATGAGGATTTATTACAGCGGCAGGGGCGTAGAATTTTCTTGAAGAAAATAATGTAATATTTCCTAAAGAATACCTATTGTGAGATAATTCCTTCATGTTAGATGACGTGGCTAACCATTTATAATTTTATTGTCAACCTTCTAAATTCGATCAAAATGGTAAAAAATATTTTAGGTCCGTTAGATCCGCTCATCTATTTTGTACAGCACCACGATACTTAGGCTATCTCACCTGATAGTAAGCGATGATGAAGTCGACGATGTAGCATGCATTTTACTCTTGAATTTAAACCTATCCACATAGTCTCCAGCAAGGAATTCAACTCCATAGCTAAACGCATAATGTATGGCAGGAAGTCCACCTTGTATCGGTGGTTATAATCGTCTTACGTTTCATAGTCTGATGATGGAACGGGCTTGGCGGAATTAAATTGTGCAATTTTGACGCACGCTGCTCGAAATGTAACCGACAAGCTAGCAACTCGTCGTGGACGTTCAAGGCAATGCAATCCCCTGAACGAGGCATAGCTCCAATTAAGCTATGACTCGATCAGGGCATCATTGCCATCACCTCTTGACTCGTTTCTCAAAATATATTAAGAAGAATACCTATCACTAAAGTCACCACAAAAACATTATCTTCGCTGATAAACCAACCAGATTAATAAAGTTAATGGCGTTTGGTGGCTGGCACTCGAATGGCTCCGCTGGGAGCGTTGTGAGTGGCGAGTAGTCTTACGTGGCCGTAATGACTTTTAGGTATAAGGAAAATATTCTAATATCCCGCTAATATACTGAATTTATTTTTATGCAGGTGTGTTTGAGCAAACCTAATTCAACATTTTCGTATTTTTCTTAAATTGGTACATTCTAAGGGCCTACGCACACCCGGACGGAATGTTAGACGATTGAAAGTATCAAAGGACACTCAAACAAATCTAGTAGGAATTCGACTAAATGCATATGTTTTAAATTGATTCCGTGGCATCGAAAGGGATTTCTTGACACGGGATTGGAGAGTGCGCCAAGAGATCCCGCGGCGGGATGCCGCAGCGCACTGCGGTATTCAACGGCACGCTGAAGGACGCCGTGACATGCCGCGGGGTGAGGCAGTGTACGCGGAAGTACATGCGTAACACATTTGCCATTTTTTATTTTTTGTTGCCGGGGAGGAATATCCTCATGGATGCCCTTCGCCTGGGGCGAGCGAAGGGGTCTGTCAGACTCTTATTGACTAAAAACCACCCCGGTATTCCTTCTCACATTTGGACCGAGGATCGTGAGAATTAGTGCGCCTTCCATGAACTACATTTGCCCCTACCCTTACCCTAATCCTAAGAACAAATCGGCCATAGCAGACGGACATACAGGCAGATAGACACACGAGTGATCTAAGTTTCCGTTTTTTTCATGTGGACGCTCCGAAGCCTAAAATGAAACATTTTTGATAATGGCTTGCTTTGCCAAGCAAGCCATTATCATGATGCCTAAATTATTTTTAGGCATCATTAACACTGCCTTAAAAATAGTCACTCCCGAAATAACATAAAAGGTTCTGTTTCATTCATCAAAATATCACCTTACTGAGAGAGGAAACAAAGCGACCGCAGTAACGACTCGGTGAAGTCTTAAAATTTAATAAAAATATTCTCCCAGCTGAAATTCGGTCACAGCAGCCAATTACGTGCTCGCAATGCGAGTATCTTCACAAAGAAGATTGGTTACATAAGCCACATGCGAGCTCACGAACGACAACTACAGCGGAGCTGAAGCAATCGCCTTGGCAGAAATCGGTCGGACCACATCATCATCATCATCATTTCAGCCAATATCCGTCTACTGCTGAACGTAAGCCTCCCCCAAAGAGTGCCAACCATCCCGGTCTTGAGCAGTCCGCATCCATCCACTGCCAGCGTCATCAATCTATCGTGCCGCAGGGCGTCCCACAACACGTTTGCCCATACGCGGTCTCCACTTTAACACATGTCTGCTCCATCGACCGCCTGTCCGTGTGCAGACATGGCCGGCCCACTTCCACTTCTGCATGCTGATTCTACGCACTGTCATCATGCGGAAATACAGATGCACTCTCTGTTTCGTTACTGTCATAGTCCGAACGGACGGCAAACTGACATGAATCGGGAGAGATCAGGCTCAAGATAGAAGACGACTATACGTATTTTCCGAGGCGAGAAGGTGTCTCACCATCGATTTTCAAACTTCGGACTGCAGTAAGTCTCTTTGCCCGACCTAGTGATCGAACCTAGGACACCACGTGAGGTAGTTGCGCTTGTGATCACTGGACCATCGAGGAATATATTGGCTATATTTCAGCGCTTAAATGCGCGCGCGCGCTTAAAGAAATAAACATAAAATATTTTCTTACTAAAAATATACATTAAGATATTATTATTTTGTGTGAAAATATCAAGTTTCTGTACTTGAGGTACTTATGAAGGAATCGGTCCGTCGGGATGTCTGAGTAGATCGTTGAGTGCTCATTTTAAAGTGTCGATAATAAGGCTCGAGGAAAAAATATAGAAATTGTGGCTTTTAAGTACTTAAAAGCACTGAAAGGATCGATTAATGGACGACTTTAGTAAAAATATCCTAATATATTAAACCCAAGGTTCATTTTTTTTTTACAAATTATGTTTTAAATGAAAATATTTTTTAATCAAAAGCTCTAAGACTATGAAGTTTATTTTTATCACATATTAAATAATGACTGGCATTTGATTAAAGCGGAAAAATATTGAAATCAGATTTTTCAATCATTTATGCATCAATCTTTTTTAAGTCATCTTACACATCCGGCCAAAAAAACCATCATCATTCACCACTATCCAACGTTAAAGACACCGGTCTTTTTAGAAATCTTAGCGCTATTCAACAACGTCAGTACGTCGTAAATTATTCTCCCCACATAACACAAATCCCAAAGTAAAACACAATTAGCGAATTCAAAACGCAGCGTTTTAGTAATGCCGTCGTATTATCATTGAGACGAGCATCGAGTAGGGACTAAATCTAATTGCGATCTCTCATTACTGGTTACGATGGAAGAAATCAGCACATTTAAATTGCTATCGATCCTTTCTTCCCTAAGGAGCTATACTGGCTTCGTCTCCTCGAACGATAGATACTGCGAATGTGCCGAGATGAATTTCAAACGATTTAGTGGGGTAAGTGGCGGCTGGTTTTTTTGCTCGCAAGTGTTATTTGTTATTTTTTGTAGATTGCGTTTTTAAGTTCTTTTTAGTTACAATTAATCTTGTTTGCGTTTAGAGAGTAGGGAATGTCAGTAGCGGGGTTGGTAAAAACGCAACTTATAAAGTTAACGTTCATTACATATTATCCATTTCAGATCAAAGTTAATTTCAACCAGTTCCTCGATAATAGAAACGTAGTAGATAGCTACGACTTTTTGAAGGGCGTTATCATAATCAAAATTTGATAAAATAACAATAAAACCTTTCTAGAGTATTTCGCGGGTAGTATGGGATAGAAGATAGGTATTTCTGACGAAAAACAAAAATGTATTTCAACTTGTTCTCTCCGAATTAACTCTAAACAAATCCTACATCCAAGAACGTGCTATTTATTCACCAAAAACCAAGAAATTGTTTTATTTGCGCTCCCAAACGTACAACGTAAACTGTCTTATCTACGTCAACATAAATAAACGTAAACACTTGAATGTAAAACAATAAAATTAGCAACACAACTTACGTCACGTCGCACATAAGTAAATTAGTGAGGCGGCAAGCTCCCCGACTAGGCCGACTGCCAACACCGCTATTGCCGAAAACCGAATTGTTATTCCGAACACGTTTTTACGTCTCTGAGATAACCGCACTTCATTTTTGAAACGACGATATAAATAGCACCCGGAGGCCGAATAAATTTTAAAAAGCATCTCGCCGGATTACCCGAACGATCCATTTTTGTTCGCGAATTAATATCGTTTTTTTTTTCTGTAAATAGATATTTGTTTAGTCTTTGATATCTCTGTTGCGCTTTTGTTTGAAGTTTAATTAGTTCGTAGTTGTTTCAATTTGAAATGACCCGGTTCATTGATTGACTCAGGTAGCAGGGATTTCGATATGATTCCTGTGTCAAGTCCGCCTACGAACTTTTGTATTCTATTTCTATTGCTAGAAGAGTTCTTAAAATTTTTATCTTGATGTTGAATTTAAAATTAGAACTGCGAACGATTTATGTCAACTTTATGACGTATTATAAAATTTATAGCTGCTGTAGATATAAGTCGTCTGAGCTGAATATTATCTTTATTCGCGGTGTGCCATACTTTTACGATTTTAGAAACGAAATTAGTTCATGTTTTGTATTCATGTTTGAATTTGTAAATAAAGAACAAACTGAGTAAGTTAATCTTCCGTAAATCCGATTAAAACTTAGGTATCTACCTGTAAAAGCAGCTACAACTACAAATATTGAAAAAAATAAGCACTAAAGAGACACGTATTACAAAAGTATAAATTCCCGTATATAAGTTTTTCTCAGAATAAAATACGTAGCAAAGGAATACTTTCACTTAGAATAGATCCTCCTATTGTTGGATTCGCAAACACCAAACAGATAACCCGCCTCCATTCCTTATAATCCTAAGGGTTCCGTATCCGCTGCGCCCTAATATTTCACTTTTGACAACTCAACAATCATTTTCACGCATCCCTATTGAGTTTTGACCTAATAACTCTCGGCTTTCGGCGTCCATAGCCATCATTATTCGGCCGTCTCGATGAGCCGAATGCCGAAAAATAGTCTATATTCGTCGATTCACTTTGTTTGCCGCCTGTACCCTTTATTAATGATAGTTGCTCTTATCTTTACGTAACCGACAGGGCTTGAATGCGAAGTAGGATGAAATATGTAATATTGAAGTGTTTTTGCGGTGTTTTTTCGGCCTGAGCGTTGAAATGCTGAATGTATGGGATACTGCTTGTTTATTTGTTGTTCGGTCTGTTCGCTTCGTGTTTTTTGAGTGAAAAAATGTTGTGAAATGGATATTTTAAAAAAGCTTTCGAGCGTTACTTTGGGGCTTACGAGGGGATACTGTGTCGCGTTCAAATGCGTGTGTTTTTCTATCACACTTTGGCAATTGTTTTCGTTTTGGAGTCTGCAATATTGTTTTTGGGTATACCTACGTTTAATACAGTTGTTTTTATTCCTAGGGTAATGCCTTAGGGTGCAAACATAAAGATAGGTTTCCGGTGCAGGCAGGTCTGTGCGGGCCGGTACCGAACGGTACAGGTATAATATTCCCAGGTTATCTTATGCGCTCATTTATAAAGAACCAGGTTTAAACTTGTCGGTGCCGACCAGTGCCGACTACCTGGAGCGAGCCATATGTCCGAAGAACCGAACGAAATGGTTGTCAGTAAGGATAGTTTTACCTGTTTCTTTATGTTGGTTAACCCTGCACCGATCGGTACCGACCCGCATGGGGTTGTCTATGCCGGAAACCTGTTTCTTTATGTAAGCACCCTTAACTGTCAATACGTGAAATTCTATTAAAAAATCAGAAACTAGTTTTAATATCATAGTTTTAATACCATAGGACCACAAGACGTACGGCGATGCGCCACCGGTACATGGTGAACATCCCACCCACGCGCAAAAAACGTTTTGGGAACATATTCATAGTGCGTACAGCTTAGGAGTGGAATTCCCTGCCGGAGTCTGTGTTTCCTGATAGCTACAACCTGGGAGTCTTTAAGTCAAGAGTGAATAGGTTACTTCTAGGCAAGCGTGCTCCATCTTCGACCACATCATCGCTTACCATCAGGTGAGATAGTGGTCAAACGCGTGACTATCAATAATAAAAAAATATATATATACATTTCGAATAGAAGAATCCCAGACACACGCTACTTTAACACAAATGTACGTCTAAATATTTCCAATACATTTATATTTCCGGGATAACTGCAAGCAGTTGCAGTGCGGTTGCATATTTGCTTTAAAAGCTTACCCATCCCAAGAGGCAGTATACCGATATACACACGGATCGTATCATGAAATCCTCCAAACCCCTTCGCGAGGATTTCGCTCTGTAACATACACATTGCAGTTTATGTTGTTACGTGAGCTTCTACCAACAGAGATAAGTTAGCAAGCTATGTAATACGGAGAAAAATGTCAGCTTGTGCTGTGAATTTTAAATTTTAGTACATAGTTTGTGTTTTTGATGAGACACGTGGGAGGTTAGAATGAGGCTCTCTTTGAGACTGGCGTGTAGAATGTTAGTCACCTCATTTGTGAAAAAAGAGTAAGACTTGCTTCTATTAATATGTAATTTACCGTTAGTACAAGCGGGAGTACGGCGCGGTAGCGGGAGCGCCAACCCGCCTGCCAAGCGTGGCGATTATGGCAAACCTCCCCCTTTTGGGGGAGGTCTATGTCCAGCAGTGGATGTCTCTCGGCTGTTATGATGATGATGATGATGACAAGCGGGAGTCAAGAGTGAAAATCTTCACGATTCATGTTTTTCACGATCGTGATTTTTAAAAGACCATTCGTGAATCCTGATACCCAAAAGAGCTATTTAAAAAAAAAGGTTTAATGTTCTTAAAAGTATAATGTTTGGCATATATCATAACCACTCTAAATCGATGTATGTATGTATACATATCCAGTCTGCTTGACTAATAAACTATCAATCTAACTTTCAAATTGAATCGGGACCGATATCAATTAATATCGTTCAACACAGATGACCCGTATCCAAAAATTGTGTGTCGCCACCAAACAAAGCGGTTGCATGCGATTTGCGGAAGCTACGCCAGTGAATATTGAATTTTTATTTATTATATTTAGGTATAAACTTTATTACATAGTCGGCCTTCTATAATGTTCCCACTGTTGGGACTCAGGCCTCCTCTCTAGGAGAGGGAATGGGCCCAATGCGGGTTGGTGAATGTCACATGTCTTCGAATTTTTGGTTCTAGGACATGCCGGTTTCCTCACGATGTTTTCCTTCACCGTTTTGAGAGCAGTGGTGATGAAATAAATTACACAAAGTAATGTGCCTGGCTGGGTTTGAACCCGCGACCTACAACTCGTAAGTCGGAGCCGTTACCACTCGGCCACCACTGCAAACTTTATTATAATGTGCATATTCTAGAATTTTACGTGGGTTTGGCTATGAATCTTTTTTCGTGTCAATTGAGTAAATACTCAACTTTTGTCCAAGAAACTTTACGTGGTTACAAACCTACTGTTAGTAACTGTTATTTCCTAAAGGTAGAATAATATTTACATCAACCGAGGAGAAATCTCGCCTCCAGTCTCGTAATCTGTGTAGCCTTTTCTAAATATATTTTTAACTTCCAAAAAAGGAGGAGGTTCTCAATTCGGTGGGTATTTTTGTACACTGATTACTCCGAGGTTTCTGATTCGATTTCTGTGATTCTTTTTTAGTACGATGCAGTATACCTACTTGCCATTTGGTCCCGTAAAAATTTGATTCAGTTTGGTTCAGTAGTTTTTATTTTTAAAATAAAAGACGTCGTCCAAGTATCACCACTTAAAAGTGAAAAATAAAAATCTTTTTACAAAAAAATATAACCGAGTTCCAAACAAAACACTACAAAAAATAAAATAATCTTAATTTTGGAAGTCGGTGGTTTTGGTTTTGTTTTTTAATACCGACTTCCGAAATTAAGGTTATATGAAAAAGTTTTTTTTCAAATACACACAAAAATAGAGCATTCTTTAAGAGGCTGAATTATTTTGCACGCCAGTGTATATCACAGATCCACAAACTAAATACATTGCCCAACCAAGGTATTTCCAGCAACCAAGCAATTTTTCAAAGAACGCTTATTAGCCTTCGATCCAATAGAAAATGAATCAATTTGAAGAAAATTGCGTCTCAGGTTCAATCAGACAGCATTCAGTATTGGTGGCTAGACCAGAAATATAACGCTAAATGGATTCTGAAGAATCACAGCCCATTTTGTTTACATGGGTAATAAACGTCATAAACATTGATTTAGTGTTTTGTATATCTTCAGAGAATTACGAGAGGTGTTTTTGATGGGTTCAATTGAAAAATGAAGTTATAAAGCAGTTATTTTGATTGGAACTTAAAAATTTCTTTAAAGCTGATGAGATAAAGATAAAAACGACTTAATTAAGCAATATATAGTTTAGCAAAGAGACCGGCAAACCGTATAAAGCTAGTGGGAAAAGTAGTACTACTGTCATCTACAAAGAAAACATAAAGAAAATGGCAGAATGATTTTGATTTCTTCTCCAGAGTCTACGACAGCAATGGATTTTACGATGCTTGCCGCATCTTTTTCTTTCAGGTTATGAAGAAAATGTTGAAATATTATCATCAGCATCATCATATCAGCCGAAAGACGTCCACTGCTGGACACAGGCCTCCCCCAAGCGTCGCCACAACGACCAAATTAAGAGGTTCCCTACTCGAAATCGAATGACGTGAGATCGAATAACAGTGCTCGAAAACGTTAGCTCGATAAATTATGAGCGCGACAGTTCACTACCATGATGCATCAAAATCTCGAGAAACTATAAGCTCGAATCATCAGCAGTGCGAAGGCCCATGATCTTGAAACATCATTTCTCGAACGACCATCTAATCGATTTACAGAATAGTTTTAAGGCTTTTATTTGAGTACCTAAAAATTAAAATAAAACAATATATGCGTAGAAATAGAAATCATTCGATTTCGAGTAGGGAACCCAGTATACTCACAGACGGGGTCTGTAGTCAAGATATTGCCAGGTGTTCAATAGAATGTTTAAGTCAGATAGGGTAGGCAATTGTTCCATATAACATAGTGGTATTGAATTGCTTCAGGATAGACTTGGGAGCTGAACCCTACATAGTTGGGAGAAAGGCTGGACAGACTGGTTGACACAATGTAACTGGCTTTAAGCAGCATCACTCTCATAATCATCATTATATCAGCCGAAAGACGTCCACTGCTGGACATAGGCCTCCCCCAAGCGTCGCCACAACGACCGGTCCTGCGCGTCTCGCATCCATCGGCTACCCGCGACCTTCACCAGGTCATCGGTCCACCTTGTGGAAGGCCTTCCAACGTTGCATCACTCTATTCACATAACATTTCAAATTAACATTTCTTCTTACCCTGAAAGAAAAAGTTGCGGAAAGCATCGGAAAATACATTGCTGTCGTTGACTCTGAAGAAGAAATCAAAATCTTTCTTTATTTGTTTTAAACGGAACCCTTATAGGATCACTCGGTCTGCCTGTCTGTCTATCTGACCTTCTGTCACAGCCAGATTTCTCCGGATCTACTGAACCAATTCTGTAACGGACGCTTTACGTAAATAAATAAATTTTTAGGTTTTCAAACTGTATCGTGTGACAAATCAAATGAAAGGGCTTACTGTGAGGGTTTTAATTATATTTTTTCCATAATTTTAAAATAAATAGTTTTGAAGTTATTCAAGAAATTAGACCAAAAATAACCATTCCAATAATTTCAAGCTCAGTAGTTTCGAAGATAAGGGGGGCCTTATCTCCGAAACTACAGAGCTTAAAATTTTGACAAAAAAAAATGCAGATAATAGTTCTATACCTAAATATTACAGGAAAAGAAGAAGCCTGTAGTGTTAAAATAACATGTTAAAAAAAATGGTTCGGAACCCTTTGCACGCGAGTCCGACTCGCACTTAGTAAGTTTTTCTTTGTAGATGATAGTAGTACTACTTTTCCCACTCTCCTTTTACGGTTTGCCGGTCTCTTCCAAATTATTATATTGCTTACATCGGTATACATATAAAAAACCCAAGATGCACAGTCTTGAACAAATGCAACACTCGAAACTGTCGTCAAAAACTGACATGAATCAAGTGTCATGTGTGAGTTGTGTGGAGTTATACTATAAACAATTTTTTTTTGCAAATTCAACCTTACACGGATCGCTTAAAGTTGTTTTTACAAAGCAGTGCAGTATGGCGAGCGATGCGAGACTGTTTGAAACTTGGGTACAATTATACATATTGCGCTTGTTTTTTGCGGACGTTTTTGAGATGCTGAGTGTGTATCTTGGGTTTTTATATATCAATGCTTGCTTAGCTAAGTCTTTTCCATCTTTATCTCATCAGCTTTAAATAAATCTTTTGTCCTAATCCATATTAATGAAAAACAATCGAATAGAAAACGAAAATACCTTCGAAAATTATAATAACGACACTATAAAGTCGCATTGCGGGTTGATACATAAAGTAACTCGACAGAACCGCATAAAAGCTTTTACGTTAGCCATCAAAAACTTACTGTACATCCATTTTGATACGAAATTCCGTATTAGGGGTCAAAGTACGTCAAATGAACCAACAACCGTCTCCCAAATTGCTGAGAGTGCACGGTTCTCCGGGGACACGGTGAGGTCATGGTTTCCTGCTGGATCACTGTGTTTTTGTGAGTCTTTTCTTTTTGTTTGTACGGTTTGACTGTGTTAGTGCACTGTGTTTGGATTGGTGTTGTAGATTAGGGTTGTTGTTCACTTTAAGTGCATTGGATAGATACTTTGCTTTTCTCGTATTGGTTAGATAGGTCAATAGAAAACTAAGCTTTTAGTATATTTGCGAAATGCTGCGTTCATGTCTAATGTAATAAGTTGAGCATTATGTTCTTAGCCACCCAAGACACACTCGTACAATATTAGATTCTCTGAATGACCATATTTTCATGGGCGCCGGGAGGGGGTGTAAGGGGTTGTAGTTGCGCCCCCCTGGCTTTCAATAAAATATACGAAAACATGAAGATATTTAAAAGAAATATTAAACAAGTGGAATGTATTAAAATAGACCTAGCAAATCCTAGTTACTTCACGTTAGGTCTTACACCCATTTTCTTTAGTTCTCAAACTGCTCTGCATAAGTCAACAAAGTTAGTTTCATCTCCGTCTGAATGGGCGGACTATTTGAAACCATGTTTTGAAGATGCACCCCCCTGAACTAGTACTGCCGGCGCCCATGCATATTTTATAGTGTTCGTTCCTCGATTAATTATTTTTCCTTTACAACGTAGGTACTTTATTTTCTCATAAAACTCTTCTTAACTAACACAAGAAAACCTATCTTCCAGCAGTTTTAACGCTTTAATACAACTGCATAATCCATCCTGGTTACGCCCCCCACTACTTGCGCTATCCAACCGCTATCTACGAGGGAATGTATGAGAAATTTTCAGTGAAAAAGTCTGGTTAAAATAAATAGGATCTCGGACAGCCGCTCTGGGCCGGTTCTATGTACTTGTATCAAGCAGACTATGTACTGTACTGGTCGGGGATGTACTAGGTATTTTAAAATACATTTTTAGTGGAAAAACGGTGTTTTTGGTAGTGTTGTTCTAGTTTTAAGATACACAAAGTCATTTCTGGATATCTTTTTTTTTACTATAGATAGGCATACGTTTGACCACTGAACACCTGATGGTAAGCGATGATGTGGTCGAAGATGGAGCACGTTTGCCTAGAAGTAACCTATTCACTTTTATCTTTTGGCAGTAATTAAAAAAAGGTTGATGAAACTTGAATTTGGATTTTTTAACGATCTCTAGAAACCACCAACGGAATCAAGATTTAGAAAATGATTTAAAATTAATTTTATTTAATTTACATTGAATTTCAGTAGTATATTATTTTTAACGTTGTTACGTAAGTGCGCAAATGAAAAATACCTGAATAATTACGATTATTTAGTGTTTCGCTTTAAATTACAGTTCTCCAGTAAAATAAATAGTTAGTAATAAATGTTTATGAATTGTGAAGCGATTCTCGGCAAGCTCTTCATTAAATGCATACCAGTAACATTCCATTGGACTATAATTAATTGAGCCAGAAATATTAATATTTATTTGCTGTTAAAGGTACTCAACACTGCTATGAATTGTGTATTATGTAAGTGTTACGTTTCGTGTAGTTTCAGGAAAAGAAACAGCTGCCATAAAAATCGCTAAAAATGAGATTAGTATTCAGTATTTATTTATTTGTTAACATAGGTAAAGAAATACAGATCTTATGTTTGATTAACAGAGCTCTATGTTATAACAGGAGGCGTAAAAATATTGTATGCAAAGCTAGGTGAGGATTACAAATTAAAAATCATGCATAATCATGGTATTAAATTAGAAATAAATTGAACAATTACATATTATTAAATACTCCAATTATGTCAGATCTAAATGAGGAGTTATTAAAATGTCAAAAATAAAATAAAATTTATGTCAAAATAATAAAAATGTCAAAAAAAGTTGAATGATGTGTTGACAAGAAAGAAAGAGTGTCCGTGGAGTTTCTTGCACGTTCTTCTCCATAGAGATCTACGCTTTGGAACGTGCAAATAGCTTCATCTTCTTGGACTGACCGACCTTGACAATTCAAAAGTGCCTGTAAATGGTTTATTTGAAATATACGATTTGATTTGATTTGATTTGACATGTTCCTATCTAAGGACTATATGCGGCAACGAATCTGTCTGTCAGTCAGTGCCAGAGTTGACATATTGCGACTGAAATTCGAACGATGCTTAAAAATTTGTAGAATTTGTCCTCAGAATTAAAGTTTTTTTTTGGTTTATTGTTTTGGGAAGTGTATGGTCAGCTGTGAAAATGTCATTTTTGTAGTGGTTAACTTATAAAAAAATGGCCAAGGGCGAGTCGGACTCGCATGCAAAGGGTTCCGAACGAATTTAATTTTTTTAACATGTTATTTTAACACTACAGATTTCTAATAGGTTTTCCTGTAATCTTTAGGTAAAGATCTATTACATCCATTTTTTTCAAAATTTTAGGCTCAGTAGTTTTGGAGATAAGGGGGTAAGGTAGTAAGCCCTTTCATTTGATATGTCACACGATATTGTTCAAAAAGCTTTTTGTTTTAATTTTCTAGTTTAACCCCCAAAAGTGATCCCCATACTAAAAATTTAATTATTTACGTAACGCGTCCGTATTTGTTCATAGAAGTCCATATGTGTTCCAAATTTCAACAGAATCGGTCCAGTGGATTCGGAGAAAACTGGCTGTGACAGACGGACATACAGGCAGACAGACAGACACCGGAGTGATCCTATAAGGGTTCCTTTTTTTTTCGGAACCTTAAAAATATATCCTACTGCGAGTTTTTTTATTAAAAACTGCCACAGTAAAAAATATAAAACAAGTAAAAACACGAGCACAAGTTTGTAATAAAACTGCATGCTACAAAGGCAAATAGTTACGTAATAAAATGTCGCAACGAATTTTCTAGCACAAAAATAAAGGCTGGCGGACAGCGACACAAATTGAGATATTATCTTCATAATCAGCTTTCCTAACTTCTTTGAGTACAGAGTGTTTATGTACAAAAGTACAAACGTGTCGTTTTGTTTACATAATCGCTTAGGCACGGTTAATCCCAAACGGGAAATTGTCCCTTGATACGCTTCCCCTTATTCAAGACTCAAGGGTCTTGTTACGAGAGGAAATAATGAAAAAAAGACAAGGAAACTCTATTTAGATGATAAGGTGTGCTCAGACGTGGCGACTTTCCTAATAATGGCGGTTGATAGCCACTTTTTGTTGCAAACAACAGCGACTGTCGTAATGAATTCGTGAGATAAATGGAAAAGGATGAATTGTTCTAGCTGCAATGATTAATATGCAGAGTTTGTTAGATAGGGTCTCCTTTGTTCGGCGTGCTAACGTTGTCGACTAACATGGTCAGTTTTTGAATAGTTTAAGGTTGAAAAGTTTCATACAGAGCCCTTTTAGTGGAGTGGACTTGACAGTATTTGGGGACCAGTGATACAAAGATTAATGACCCTGCAGATAACAATGTCGGGTTTTTATTTCAGTTACTGAAGCTTAGTTTTCTAAAAATGGAGATATTCAATAAAGGACACTAAAAAAACTAAACTAAAAAAAATTAAAAAGAGACTAAAAAAATTATTAATTGAAAAATGGTACTATACCATTGACGAATTCCTTTTTGACAAAATAAGATAAACTAAATGATAATTATGTATTTATGCTTGACAATTCAAAATCTTGACATATTAATTGTATTCTAAATGAAATTTATTATGAAACAGATTGTGTTCTAATCATTTAAATTTATGCTAATTTGTATGTAATGTCGATTTTATGTTCTTCAGTCCTAAATAGTGTATGCCCTAATGGATAGTTTTTTGAGTTACCGTAACCTAATTATAAGACCTATTGTATCACCAAAAAACACAATAATAAATACTTTACTTTTACTTTAGGATTTTTTGTATTTTTTAAGGGTTTCTGAAAATCTTTTTTCTTTGAATCAAGTATGTTAGTTAATAGTTCGTATAGGAAAAGCATTGTCAAAGTATAGTGGCCGCTTAGTACTCGTTTGATCACATTTCACAAAGGGATTCATTTAAACGCGAGTAAACAAGAAAACAACGCTTGTCCACATCAAATTGCCTCTTTAGAATAATTGGCCGCCATTCTCTTTGGGGAAACTTTTAAATTATAGAGGAATAGGGAATCAAATATTACTTCGAAACTTGAAGAATTTAAATCGAGTGCCATTTTAGTTGACGTTCATGATTTTGATTAATAGGGCCGCGAATCCGAGATTAATAGGAAAAACTTTTTGATCTGAGTTTATTCAATTCATAATCTGTCGAGATTCTGGGTTTAATTTGAATAACTGGTGTCTATCTTTCGCAGAGTTATTACTTTAGTTTGTCAACTGTTCTAAGTTAAAAGAAGCCGATATCCAACAGCTTTTCTTCGGTAGCTTTGTCATATTTTTACATCTGGATAATGTTTTAAGTAGATACCTTAAACAGTGTCAAAGAAACATTTGCTGATTTGCTCATTATACATATTTATTTGTATAATATTTAATCATAATGTCACCCCACAGTCTATCTACCTTTTGACTTGCGTCGCATGCCCTGTCGCCTGTACTTGCGACAACTTTATGGCTGCGTCAGCGAATGGCGTTACCGTTACTGAGTACTGGACCAAACATTTTAATCACTCTTTGTCATCGACACGCTTAGAAGAAGTAAAATTATGATTATCGCGTCGTCGAAAACGTGACTGCTCAGCTTAGGATCCTAGGGTTGGGAAAAGTGTGAATGAATTCCACTAGGGAATTCTTAGTGGCATCCCAAAGTGGTTTCACTACAGGGTTCCCTGCATTTGACATGAGACCGACTAACAGACATGTGGCCCATGATCTAGTGACATTTCTGCGAAAACGAATGTCGAACATTCAAAACGTAAGGGGTGTTCGTTAACGCAAGTCAATCTCATACATTTAGGAGATTGATACTTTGTTTAAAGAGTCGTCCTAATTGGCTAACGATCGTACGAGATAACGATACGATTTCATCGCGCGATGAAATTGATTCCTGTGCTCGATCGAGGATTTGCAAGCTTCAGTTTGGACACTAAAGAAATGTGTGTGTTTAATCTCGTCGTGCGACGAAATCGCATCATTAACTAGTACGATCGTAACCGATTAGAACGACGCCGTAAGCTTTTAGTGGTATGAGGATATACCTTGGTCCTATACACCATTGAATTCTTCTCGGAGATCCCTAATGTGATGGCCATAATACCTTTTTTTTAAGGATTGGAAAACATCAAATGACACCTTCCGCTCTGGGCGGAGCAGAAGGGAGTGTCAAAGTCTTACTGACAAAAACCCATACGTGTTCCTCCTAATGCTCTTTAGGTTCCAGGGCTGCTGAGACTCTTTCGAACAAATTCCGCGACCCTGACAGGAAGGCTATGTTATCTATGTTAATGTTATTTTCCATTGTCTCCAGGTCGTCGAAGACTGGAAGTTCATGTCCATGGTGCTGGATCGCTTCTTCCTCTGGCTGTTCACTATCGCCTGCTTCGTGGGTACCTTCGGCATCATCTTCCAGTCGCCGTCACTCTACGATACCAGGGTACCAGTAGACCAGCAGATCTCTTCCATTCCTATGAAGAAGAATAACTTCTTCTATCCTAAGGATATTGAGACTATTGGGATTATTAGTTAGATTATTTATTTTAGACAATTTTACCTGTGTTCTTGTTACTTTATAATGGACTTGTTTCGGCACTTATGGGTAAGTTCCTGGTACCCACATTATTATCAGAAGAGAATCCGACAAATTCTGTTTCGATTTTTAGGTTATCTTGGCTAACTTATCTGTACGTCTACCATGAGTTTTACCAATCTATGGTCGCTAGCGACTGTAGTTAAAAAAATGTATGAAAACTTAAAAAAATACAAGTTTTTTTTTTTTTTTAAGTTGTTAACTAACAAGCAAGCAAGTTGCAAGTAAAACTCTGGTTAACAACTAAAAAATCTATACTAATATATAAAGCTGAAGAGTTTGTTTGTTTGTTTGCTTGAACGCGCTAATCTCAGGAACTACTGGTCCGATTTGAAAAAATTCTTTCAGTGTTAGATAGCCCATTTATCGAGGAAGGCTATAGGCTATATATCATCACGCTAACACCAATAGGAGCGGAGCAGTAATGAAAATTGTGACGCAGACCAAGTTGCGCGGGTCAGCTAGTAAATTATAAACTTGTTTTCCAAAAGTTTTCACGCATTTTTTTAACTATAGTCGCTAGCGAGTATAGATAGATAAAACTCATGGTAGACGTACTGTTGGTGAAATAGATTTTGTCCATATATGGCTGATATGTGGTTATTTGTTGCGAAGTTCCAGCCTGTAGGTAACACAAAAATGGGTTTCAACGCTCTTCGACCATGCAGAGAGGAGGTATTGATACTTCCTGGAATATTCCAAGTTCAGCCCTGGTTGAAATTATTCTTAGAATTGATTTGAACGAAAACCTTATCTGAATAAAATACATCAGTATATGACACGTGTTACACGAGTGTACCTCTATGTTATTTTACTCGCGTTACATTAACTTCTTTTGAGATGGAAGAGTATCTTAAATTGAAAATAATGCTGGATATATATATTTATCAATTTGTTATTGGTATAAGGTATTGTTAGGTTTGTTTACATAAAAAAGTTACACAAGAATATTATTGTTATTGATCCCTTAGCAGGGTTTAGGTTGTATTCTTTGCAATATAAAATGCAATTCTAAGTGTAATTTTTCTTAGTTCTCTCATTTGGTAAACAATTGACGCCATATTAGTTTACAAAAATGAGATTTTTAAGGAACAATGCACTATATAATTTGTATAACGCTATGAATAATATCTAGTAATTTAATTAAATTGCTCACTTTACTCATTTGTTGATACGTTAGTCTAATTAGATGATTTATGAAAACAAGTTATATACAAATATGTACATGTTACACTTCTTTAAAATAATTAGCACAATATATTATTCAGAAAACATCCTATATTAAAAACTGCTTAATAACTGACAAGGTCTACTTTTTCAATAGTTTAAAATAAATGTCGTAATTTATACGAATAAAGGATTAGGTTATAAAAACTTACATAAAATAAATATTATTTGGTGTTGGTTTAATTGTACCGTGGTGATGAATCTACTATTTTGGGTAAACACGTTATTAATAAGGTTTTAAAAATTACATATAAAACTTAAATTTATAGACAAGACCGACCGCATCATCACTTATCATTAGGTGAGATAGTGGTCAAACGTATGCCTATCAATAGTAAAAATAAATAAAAATAAATAAGAGTATGAGAATAAACTGAAAATAATAAAAAGTGTAACCCAATCTAAATTACCACTTTTTTTGGTGTGCATGTGAAGTTATATAATATACAAGATAACGATAAGTACGGTAACGGTAGTAGGTATAAAATAAAATGTGTATTTTATTTAATGTTGTCGGAAAGATCTCGAAAAATACTATATTGTAAAATATTGTACTTAGTTAGAAAAATAAACATATTAATCAAATATTAGATTAATAAAAATAACAAAGTTTTTATTAAATGAATATAACCGTCTGTTTATTTATTGTTATTTTCCGTGAAAACGATTTTGTTAGAGTAGTTACCGTTGTAATTAAAATAAAATTGTTTTTGTTAAACAACAATGTTAAACTAAATAAGTTATTTTGAGAAAAATAAAATAAAAGTATGTACCTAGTTCAAATAAAAATAATTAAAACGAATTATCTAAAGATAATTATAATTTAAAAAACGCACATTGGCTCATGGCAAACTTGAAAAATTATGGAGATGATTATTGAAAAATTAAAAATCTTTTCAGCGTAAACTATAAGGAATTTTAACAATAAGTAACTAATGTATAAGTAGTAAAATTAAAGGCCCTCGCAGACAGGTGCAACGAGACAATATAACGACGACACCTTTTCATAGAAAAGAAACTCGTCATAGTATCGTTGTTTTATTGAGCGTCGCGCTTGTCTGCGGGGAGCTTTAAATAAATATTTTAATGTAACGGCTGTGAATGATAAGTTTTAAGTTTTATAAACTGACAAGTTTAATAAATTTACCTATTTCAATGTGTACTGTATTGTACATTATTATTATCGTAAAGTTTAGAGCCTAATAAATACCTATGACGATATTCTGCTGTTTTATTGGTTACCTTAAATGAGGGCCCAACCTGGAAAAAACTTGTTTGACTTGATATCAGAGTACTTAATACTATCACCATGTACAACCTCGTTAGTGATGAAAATCCACGCCCAATCCTTTAAATACCATTAATAAGAGAGGCACTAAGTATGTCCTTCTACCAATACCAATTTTCTGGTCGATCCCATAATACAGGCAAACAAAGATTTGAGTGTGACACACAGGCCTATAGACAGATATCGAAGTCCCAGATTTTTCCTTTTTGACTGTGAGCTCAAGGACTTCGCTGTCACTTCTTCTTCTTAGCGTGTCGATGACAAAAAAAAAATATAATTAAATTATATGTTTGGCCAGTATTCAGCAACGGTAACGGCATTCGCTGACGCATCCATAAGGTCTTCACATGTACAGGTGACCGGGCATGCGGCGCAAGACGAAAGATGGGTCATGGACTGCGGAGAGACGCCACACAAACACTGAAGATCGGAGCCATCTGAGAACCCCCACCTGAGGAAGTTTTCCTTACTGCGGCCGACCCGAGTACGAAGTCTATTAAGAGTTTTCCAGGTCGACCACGGCAAGGCGTGCCCAGGAGACAGGCTCTCCGAAGATTCGATAAAATTAGGATACTCCCTCCGTACGTGAAATAGGGGGTTGAAGTTAATATGAAAAATGTTATTCTTTAGGTTTATAAATTTGAAACTTAACACGAATCTGGCCTAAGTGAATTATAAAGGTGGTCATTATTAGTTTTTCAGAACTATCCCCAAAGTGCGTTGTCACGGTAAGCTATTATAGAGAATGATGACCTATTACACACTCGGGAGTCTATTCCGGCTGGCCTTTTTTATGGATGGGAAATCATCAAATGACTCCTCCTGCTCTGGGTGAAGCAGAAGGGAGTGTCAGACTCTTACTGACTAAAACCCATCCGTGTTCCTAATTCCCTTTGCGTTCCAGGGCCGCGGTGACTCTTTCGAGCAAAGCCCGCAAATTCCGGCTGGCCTATAATGACAAGGTTTGCTCACTTGCATCAAAACATAACCCGAGCCTTCACTTCTACAGGTTTACAGAATCAACTAGATGTGTCTTATACTCAGGTGAAGTGAATATGAAGCGAGCTGTCAAACCATGCACACAAGATCAGACCTCAGTTTTCACGGTGAGATGTTTACAGAATGGAAAAAACGGAACCCTTAGAAGTTCACTTTGTTGGCCGTCCGTCTGTCTGTCAAGACCCTTTATCTCGGGAACGCCTGAAGGTATCGAGTTTAAATTAAAACCATATACTCAAGTCTACGGTTCCTTGAAGCTATGAAAAAAATCAGTTCTAAGTTAACGTAAAAAAAATACGCCCGTTTATGCCACAAAAAACGTATTTTTCGACACGCTCAAGGGAATCAAAATGTATAGGGTATTTCCCGTTGACCTAGAACTATGAAATTTGGCAATTAATAGGTACCGTCTTATACTAAAAGTAAAGGAAAAAGTTTGAAAACTATACATTGGTAATTAAATCATAAAAAATATAGTCTTTATTTAAAGTAATATGTACCTACAAATTTGTACCGATCCGTGGGCGAGTCCGACTTGCACTTGGCCAGTTTTTTGTATTATAATTAAACTCCGCTTTTTTTTTTTTGGCGCACCGTGTCTCGGATCCCGCTACCCTCCGCGACTAGTCTCCCGATACGCCCATATCAACGCGAGCCTGGTCGGTCTGCCTGCATTGGAACAACTATTTCGACCCAACTCCTCTGAATTGTGTGTGGTCGCAAGCCATCGGCCGACACCTACTACCAGTTAGTGTGGTTGCATATTAAAATCAAAACTTTTCTCAGCAAATTTCAAAAGAACAACGTACAAATCAACAAAGTTTAAAATAACGATGGTCATTTTATCAAAAGTTCAGCTGACCAAAGTCTGGAATATCAATGTTTATATTATTTATTACACTGTTGACCAAATCGTTTAAAGGTCAAAATGGATTACTGGCGACTCACCATGGTTCTGGGTGGTTTAAAAAAAATAACCACGAAGGCTAAGGCCTCCCGCCTTAGCCTTCTAACCTAACCTATCTGAGTCGGGGTAGTCTGAGTCGGGGATATGTTAAAATTACATCAACTTTTGATCAGTCGTTCATTTGATGTCACATACATTGGGATTCTAAATTTTTTCTAAATAAAACATTTGGTCATTTAAATTTTGTTATTTCGTTTATTGTTCGTTTGAAATTTGCTCAGAAAAGTTTTGATTTTCTAATATGTAACCATTAGTGTCACCTGATTAGCCCACCCGGGGACCACGTGTAGGGACTAGCAATGGGTATACTCCTACGGACGCGGGTGACTCGGTCCCAAAATAAGGACTGTTGCCGCTGTTTATAGGTAACCGAAACACTGTCTGAAAGAAGCACCAAAATCTGAAAAATAAATGCCAACGCCAAAGCTGAGCCTCCAGTAAAAAATCATCATCTTCCTGCCCTTATCCCATGTTACTTGTGTCGGTGCAACACGTTTTTTTCTTCCATTTCTTCTGTCCTATCAGCCGTCACACTAGTCACGCTATCACTAACTCCCTTTTATTTCATACTAGCTTTTCCAGCGGCTTCACCCGCGTGATCCCCAGGGAACATATTCCCGGAATGAAAAGTAGCCTATGTCCTTTCTCAGGCTCTAGACTATATGTGTACCAAATTTCATTTAAATCGGTTCAGTAGCTTTGGCGTGAAAGTGCGACAGACAGACAGACAGAGCTACTTTCGCGTTTATAATATTAGTAAGGATTGCTCCTCACATAATCCATCCATCTTTTCTTTGGCCTTCCTCTACCTCTTCCTCATCATCATCTTCCTACCCTTATCCCATGTTACTTGGGGGCGGCGTAATACGTTGTTTTCTTTAATTCTGTCCTATCAACCATCACGCTATCACTAACTCCCTTTTCTTTCACATTGCTCCTCACACAATCCATCCATCTTTTCTTTGGCCTTCCTCTACCTCTCCATCCATTCATATTTATATTCATAACTCTTTTAGTTACTTGCGTTTCATCCCTCCTCCAGAAACAAATAAAAATCTGTTTTTTTTTTCTTAAATAATTTATTGCGAGTGCGGCAGTTGAACCAGGCGGGTGATGTAGTCGAACAGGCTGGTGGGGCAGAGCTCCACATATTTGTCGCAGTCGCCGCGGTGGCCATCCGCTTCTGCCTCGTAGTACTCGTCCTCCAGACCCTCCTCCTTGGATGATGAGGGCCTGTAAGTACCAGAGAAATAATAAGTTCAATATTGATAGAAGAATACAATTTTTTTTTCCTAAAACCTACTTGTTATAACTGAAGAAATATGGATTTCTATATACTTTCTTTGTAACATATACCTAGTAGTCAAACGCGACCCGTCTGACCATTATATCAACTGACGGTAAGCCATGATGACCACATCGTGGCTTACCATCAGTTGACGACAATGGAATGCGTGCGATGGAGACTCTTGACTCAGGCCCGATTTTTGAGGTCCTTTATATGTCCACGCTATTTGTCATAACGCCATTGGTTGGTTCGTGGTTAACTGCCAGATAAACGACCGATAAAATAACTCTGAAACCGGGCATTAAAGACCTCTTCACGCCTTAAAATGAGTGTAGAAACACGTTCAGCCGGTCGATTCTGTAAACATGTCGAAGTTAAGGCTTGGTTGAAGTGATCACGAAGTGAGCTGTCATGACAGCTATGAGAAAGACATGTTTAAATCGCACTGCTGGTTCAACAAAAAGAATAGATTGAAACGGCACACAAGAACCAAGGCTTTCTTCTCATCAGTTGGTAACTCATTATAAAAGCAGTGAAATGCGAATTATAATGGTAAGTAAAATGATATCCTTTGTTTTGACGTGTTGTAGCTTGGACACGATATACAAAAATCGACGTTTCTTCATGATTGCGTTCCAAGAAACAAAAGAACGTCGTTTTTCTTCCAGTCCATCCAGCCGTGACAATTTGATTTTTGATTTATTCAAATCACATAATTCTTGAGCGAGACACTTGGGTATATTTGTATGGGCCAAATTGTGTTAATATTTCATTTACGCAGGAGTTCTTTTGGTCTATTTATTTTATGATTTTTGAATAAACAGAGCACTTAGTTCGGAATTATGTGTTTGTGTTCAGTTATGCCTAATTCCTGAACTTTGCTAGCATCAAAGCTTGTTTTTCAGGTCTTTTGTGTCGGTAATTTTCGTTGCAGAGCTCTTAAAGGATTAAGGAGGCTTGTAAGCTTTCTTTTCTTTTTACAAACGATTATAAACCTTAGTATCCTATAAAAGTCAAGAGGTGAACTTACGTGAATATGATATGCAGGATGTGTCCAAGAATGCCGTTGTGATGTAAAGGAGTTTCAGCTGCCTCACAGATATTACGTAGCATGCATTCTCTGCCCTTCATGCCGTATCTGGAATTTACAGTTCATGGGTTACTTCCTACACAAAACTTTATTGGCTCATCATCAGTTCAGCCGAAAGACGTCCAATGTTGGATATAATAGAATCATCGGCAATGATAGGCTCATCGAGTCGAAGCTCCAAAGATATGAGCATCGACGCCGAGTTACTAGCCCGTTCCATCATCGGACCACACGACGTACGGCGATACGCCACCGGTATATGGTGGACATCCCACCCACAAGCACAAAACGTTTTGGGAACACATTCATTGTGCCTATAAATAGTAAAAAAATAGGCCTCCCTCAAGAGTCGCTACATCGACCGGTCTTCGTGTCTCGCATCCAGCAGATCCCCACGGCCTTCACCAGCTCATCGGTTCACCTTGTGGGAGGCCTTCCAACGCATCGTTTTCTAGTACGTGGTCCCCACTCCAGAACCTTTCGGCCCCATTGACCATCTGTTCTGCGAGGAATGTACCCTGCCCACTGCCGCTTCAGTTTGGCGATTCTTCGGGTTATGTCGGTAACCTTGGTCTTACTTTGACCTTACTTTACTGGCTGACTGATAGAAATGTCAAAACTGGACTACTGAAGAAGCATGAGGAAGATATTTTACTTAGTGTTCGAAAACAAGTTAGAATCCTTGACTGGTGTACCTCTAGTGGGTCTATAGTCCTCGTCACGAGAAGCTATACATTTAGTAAACAAGAAATCCTACCAGGTTACGTAACGACAACAAATAATCCCAAATTCAATCAACTCGAAAGTAACATACGTGTAATACGGAACTAACGAGCATATTCACTTGGTCGGGTTATAATTTTATCAATGCAAAGTGCTGTCGTCTAATGTTTTGTGGTACTAGACTCATGAAGAAACACTTGGATGTGTTTACAAAATTTATAGTTTCTCGTGGCGGGGACTATAATTATTATATTGTTAGACTTGAAAATAAAATACTCACTCTTGAAATCGGTTTTCCAACACGGTGTAAGCCAATTCCCTGGATATACTACGACTTTGTCGCGAGGTGACAACCTGGAATTCATAGAATAAAAGTGAGGAAATTTCTATTATGGAATCGGAGAACATAAAATTCGAAAAAAGAAACTGTATTCAGTTGTGTAATTACTTCGACTATCTATTTTCTAGCACGAATTACGTGTCAGAATAATGCATGTTTAATGGCACCATAGCAGGCACTTTTTTTAAGTCGGAAAACCGCTCTGGGCAGACCAAGGGAGTGTCAGACTCTTACTGACTAAAACCCATCCGTGTTCCTCCAAATGTCCTTTGCGTTTTAGGGCCGCAGTGACTCTTTCGAACGAATTCCGCAATTACCTTCACCACATGCTCTGACTTCTGCTATTCAAAAATATATAGAAGAATACATGCTTTACTTACAGGTAGATTAGGGAACAGAACCTCGTCGATCTCCGTGATATTGGTCAGCGTACTGTAGTTGGATTCAAAGTTGTAGGACACGAAGACGTTCTTGTTGGGAATATCAATCGGCACAGCTATCGCGAGGAAGGTCTGAAAGTGGATACAGAGATCATTACACTGCCTCCGTGATCGACTTGTTTAGGTGGTCCGGTATGACTGGAAGCCGACCTCAATATAGTTGGGACTAGGCAGATGATGATGACGCTACTTTACAAAATGGCTCATTCAATGGTAAGTTTAGGATCAGAATGATGAGAGGAGACTATGTATATCCAGTATATAACTCTTACTTGCAAAGAAGATATTTTAATTATGAAGGTTTCTTACCCCGTAAAGACTGGTAGGAGGGAATATGAGTGATCTTTTGTGTTCTGACTTCGCTGAAGTGGTGGTCACTATGAGGAACCTGAAATCCATTTTTTTGTTGTTAAAGTAAAAACAGTAGTAGAAACCTTATTTCATAATTTGGGATACTCGTTATTAATTTGTTATAAAGTACCTTTAAGAGTTGACATAAACTAAGAATACAGATTTGATTAATTTTTACTGGTAAGGATTTTATGAAATTATTGGAATAATAAAATAGAAAAATAATCTATTTGACCTTTCACTGTTCTCTGGAAGTAAAACAAAAATTAAAAAGGAAAGTTAAGTTGAAATAAAAAATAGTTAAAAAGGCAAAAGTACTCACAGTGTAAACAAAACCTTGATGCACTTCATTTTGACGAATACCAGAACATATAACACAAAATATATGTAGTATGTACACACAAACACTGCTCCGCACACACTGCTTCTAATATTTTTAGTTGCGCAGGCGACTCTAACTGTTCCACATTTTACTTCATTATCGAGCGGTCGCTAAACTAGAGTGCAATACTTTCGAGAATGGAGACTTCCATGAATTGTTTGCAGGAGCTCCATTTTACTCGTACTTCGTGTATATTCGAGTAGGCTTTAAATATAATGTCCGGGCGACTTACAGGTTAAGGAATATATCATGAGGACGACGGTATGTGTAGGAAAAAAAACAATACTTGTGATGTTCTGCCTACGCTTCTATAGGGATTCTCCTGTAGGTAGCTCCTGTAGGTGGTCCTTGTAGTGGATTAAAGTCCACTCCTAAGAAAACGAGGCCTTAGTCTAGTGCAGTGGGATTATTCTCGTATGTTGAATTATTCGTCTAACAAGCATTGTATAAGTGCACTATACTTAGTTGTATCTACTGTAAGGCAGTACCGCTATGTGACAATAGTCTGGTCAAAAGGGAGGTGACGATGCAAAGGTCCTAATTGACCCAGAACATACGGAAACTGACCCAGAATGAGATTTCATAGCAACGAAGACTTGACAAGGAAATCACGCCTGAACAAATTGATCTAATACTATTTTGTCAACTTTCTCTTTCAAAAATAAACCTCCAATTCATTCTTCTTAGTTCAAATGGTATGTTTAGCCCCCAAAATTCAACATTGCGAATTCTAAGGGGCTTGCACGAATGTTTTTGACGTATAATAACGTAACCTAAAATTATACTCGTTTCGCACAAATTATTTATTTGAATTGGTTACCTATATTCATGTTACTGTATGACACAAATTGTGAAGGTATGTTGCGTATTAAACCTAAATACTTTGGGGTTGTAGTTTTTTATATTCCTGCTCAATGCTATTTACCTAATTGAAATATTTTGACGAGAGACGTTAAGTTACCTTTAAACAGGATAAACGGCACAAATTAAGAAAAACCCTGCGGCGAAAAAGTTGCTACCAAAAAACTTGTAAAAAGCTGAACACCTGTACATCAATTTAATTCATACCAACGTCCAAAAATATTTAAACGGAGCTTAAAATTTATCTTAACCGTGAGTCACAAATTGGCTCCACGTCTTCTTGACGGATGTAATCGCGGAATTTACGTGACAAAGCTCCTCAGCAGACATTATTGAGGGCTGTTTACACCCGTTTAGCTGTAATAGGCGCGTTACTCATGTAGGTGACGGTTCTTAAAGGAATCCCGATTTTAAATTACGTGTATACGTCATGAGTTTGATAAGAAGCGGTTGTGTTTTGTGGCAAGACTGGATCTTGGTGATTTGTTGTTCTTTGTTGAACCCGTGATTGTTTAAAACGGGAATGGATATTCCGATTTTTTCGTTGATCATCCGAAATATTGAAAATTATTGGAGTCAGGCTTACAGGCCCTGTAAGGAACTAGAACAATGTATTATTTGTTCCAAACTCAAATCACAGATTAAGACAATAGCCTAATTAAATTGGAACTTGGTAGATTATCTGCTGCATACCTTTTAGAGATACCTCTAAAACAGAAAGTAAAGCCCCGCAAACCACCATTGAAAAGGGAGGATCCTCCGACCAGACAGTTGTTGTGCCTGGCGGGCTACTGCCCAATAGTTGATATTCGGGCTGATGTATATGTTCAAATCGCACGGTAAACTCTGCTTGCGCGATTCAGGATTTCGACGTAGGAGTTCGCTGCTAGTTGGATAGATGGCGTCGCAGTTCTTTTTTGTTGCGAAGTAGATTTGCTCCGTTGGGTTTTCTTGTGGTGGTATTGAAGCCGCTATAACCTCAAGAAAAACCGATATGGGTCTAAAATATCAGGAACCAGCGATGCGGTAGATCCAAAAGGAGATCATGCAACGAGTTGGACTCGTACCTAAAGGATTGGGTTCTAATTTGTCCGAAATAGACAAAAATATAAGGAAGGACCTTTGCCCTGTTGATGGACAGTAAAAAAATAATAAAATAATGGCTTTTTATGTTTTACTCAACTGTAAAATTGTTTCAAAATTGGAGCAGACACAAAATAAATATATGCATCTTTGGAGAGAGCATTGCAGCTGCAATGCTTTTCTTACAGAAAAGCTAACTTCCAGACACGGAGGAGATGAAAATTTTGAAGTTCTTTGTGTACCTGCACACAAGTTTTCACAACAATATCGTCCCCGATCCCAATATGAAAGCTCCTCAATAGAATCTACATAATAAAGTGGAGTTTCCTTCAAATGTCAAAACCACTCGTGACGTCAATACTTATATAAGATTTTCCTTTATTTCCTTTTCTATATATTTTTATGTAGAACATCGACAATTCGAGAATCCCTCCCTACGAATAATTGCTCATTATTTTGTTATGTTTAAAGGTCAGTAGTTTCAGGATTAATTTTGTTTATCTTCAGGTTAGATTAGATGATGGTACTTAAGAGTAGGAGGCCATTTAGGGTCCTTAGAACATCAGAAAGAAATAAAAATTGGCCAAGTGCGAGTCGGACTCGCGTGCAAAGGGTTCCGAACGAATTAATTTTTTTAACATGTTATTTTAGCACTATAGACTTCTAATATATCTTTAGGTAAAGATCTATTATCTCAATTTTTTTTTCAAAATTTTAGACTCAATAGTTTCGGAGATGAGGGGGGGGGGGGGAGGAATGGTCATTTTTCGTCTAATTTCTTGAATAACTTCAAAACAATTTATTTTAAAATTATGAAAAAAATTAATTAAAACCCTCACAGTAAGCGCTTTCATTTGATATGTCACACGATATTGTTCAAAAAACATTTTTTTTAATTTTCTAGTTTGACCCCCAAAAATGACCCCCATACTAAAAATTTAATGATTTACGTAACGCGTCCGAGTTTGGGTCATAGAATTTCATATGTTTACCAAATTTCAACAAAATCAGTCCAGTGGATCCGGAGTAAACTGGCTGTGACAGACGGACAGACAGAGAGACCGAGTGATCCTATGTTTTTTTTTTTATCGGAACCCTAAAAACGAATTAGAAGCCAAAAATAAAAGTATTAAATTGTTTGTATGGTATTATCTGAATTAAATAATGTTATTGCAGTTACACTTCATTAATTGTTTTCGTGAAACCCAAAGGTTGATGGGTTGAATGCCTTGCTTGTAGTTAGGAATGAACAACTAATTCTCACCCATCTTTGCTTGTGATGATTAATGTAATGATTAAACGCGGTCTCTGTCGGACTGCATCTAAAAGTAAGAGATGCGCGATGATAAATCACAAAAGGATTTAATCAATTTAAATATGCTGCGTGCACAAGCATCATATGAAAGTTACCAGCTCCCACCAGCGGCTTTGCTCGTGTGAAATTCAGAAATTATCCCAAGGGTAAATACTTCCGGGATAAAAAATTTCCCTTTCATCCAAAACTGTTCAGCCAATATTAAAGTTAACAAAATTAGTTTGGATAAACTCAACAACAGCATTGTGCACCAGAACAGCAGCGCCTCAAGTCTGCTATTACAATAGTTTTAGAATGGTCTATCATTGATTTCATAATTGTTGATTTTGACAACTTTGGTAATCTACTAATATAAAAGCGTCATTATGACTTTCCAATGGTCAACCACTGACACTCCACTGAAAGAAATGACATAAAATGTTAATCTCGTACGTAAACGTCGTCATTGTCATTGAATAAATAATATGTAAATATATATATAAAAGAAATCTGGCATAACTTAAGGTTCAAAAGTAAGTAGTTTTTCGAAAATCATTTCTACTAGGAGCAGTGGTGGCCGAGTGGTAATGGCTTCGACTTACGAGTTGTAGGTCGCGGGTTCAAACCCAGCCAGGCAAATTACTTTGTGTAATTTATTTCATCACCACTGCTCTCAAAACGGTGAAGGAAAACATCGTGAGGAAACCGGCATGTCCTAGAACTAAAAATTCGAAGACATGTGACATTCACCAACCCGCATTGGGCCCGCGTGGTGGATTACGGCCCATTCCCTCTCCTAGAGAGGAGGCCTGAGTCCCAACAGTGGGAACATTATAAGGCCGACTATGCTATGCTATTTCTACTAACGGGTTTAATAATAATCACGCTTGGCAGGCGGGTTGGCGATCGCAGTGTTGTGTGTGTTGCGTTTTACAGACAACGCTGCTGCCCATTCTCTGGTGAGTACCTTAGTCGCCTCGTACGACACCCACGGGAAGTGATGGGATGGTATTATTCTTTTACGGCACCATACGGCACTGGCCGACACCATACGGCGGTTATAATAATGGCAATACGACAATGTCATTCTACCACGATTTTATTAAGAGACCATTGACCGACCAATGATCGACCATTATGAATTTAGTAGATTACGAACTTTTAGCAAAATGACAATGGGATCGTGTTGGAATGACGAATTTATAAAAAATAGCAGACTTGTTTCCCTGCTGGGTGTACCTTATAGAAAGTAAAAGATTCGATCACACAAATGAACTGGTACACGGATGCTGATGCACGGTGCACGGTAAGCTAGGTGTCAAAATAATCGATAAAACACGAACACAAATCCTGGTTTAAGCGTGTGTTTATCCCCAGCAATCTCCACAGCGATCGTAGCAGGCTATGGTCGATCATGTTCAATTACTGGCTCATAATTACGTTGGAGTCGGGCCGAATCTGCGCCCATCGCCGATACTGGCCGGTAAAACAGGCTCACACCAAAATGTTTCATTAATTAATCGAATGATTGGTTGAGCGGCTACAATTATTTTAGTGGTTTAATGGTTTTTAAATTGGTGGTGGTGTTATTCTCTGGTGTATTAAAAAGAAAGTAAAATTACATGCTTATGTTGTCTGCCATTATAGTTAATGCTGATTTGTTTGGACACGATTGAATCGTATGTAGGTTGTGGTAGGACCTACCATGTACAGGTAGATAGCAGTGTTTTTAAATATCATAATAGGCCCCCTGCTTCTCCTGGTGGATGCGAGTCGAGTATGTCGAACATTCGAATTCATCAGAGGGACGTTCTTCGGGTACTGCGTAACCTAGACGTGAACAAGGCTAGTGGCCCCGACGGGATACCGGCAATTGTTTTGAGGACTTGTGCGCCTGAGTTGTCTCCAATCTTGACACGCCTATTTCGCCTTTCGTTTGAGACTGGAAAAGTGCCGAAGGCTTGGAAGCAAGCTAACGTGCAGCCCGTGCCCAAGAAGGGTAGTCGAGCTGACCCGTCGAATTATAGACCTATCTCAGTAACGTCCATACTCTGTAAGAGTATGGAACGCGTGCTGAATCATAAACTCCTGGCATACCTAGAAGCGAGTGATCTCCTTAGTGACCGACAATACGGGTTCCGCCGAAATCGGTCAACTGGGGATCTTCTTGCGTATGCCATTCACATCTGGAGTGAGGCCATAGAGAAGCACGGGGAAGCACTAGCGGTCTCCCTTGACATCTCGAAGGCCTTCGACAAGGTCTGGCACGAAAGCCTTATTAGTAAGCTTCCTTTCTTCGGTCTGCCCGCCGGATTGTGTGATTGGATCGCGGATTTCCTGAGGGATCGGTCTATCCGAGTGGTCATAGATGGCTGCTCGTCTGGACTGCTGGATATTAATGCCGGGGTTCCTCAGGGGTCGGTGCTTTCGGCAACACTGTTCTTGCTGCATATTAATGATCTGCTTAAACCCGGTACCTTTGGGTATGCAGATGACAGCACTGTTGCTGAGAGATACGTGACCAACGCACGAGCTGGTGGGTCGCAGATCCGGTCTCTTCGGGAGGCTATGGTTGAGCGCTTGAACGTGTCCTTACAGGCTGTCTCAGAATGGGGCGATGCCAATCTGGTGAAGTTCAATGCTGCTAAGACCCAAGCGTGTCTGTTTTCCGCTAAAAGGAGCCAATTCCACCCAGCTCCATCTTTCCGAGGTGCAACCGTGCCGATAACCGACCAACTTGAGCTTCTTGGAGTTACGTTGACATCTACCCTGAATTTTGGCCCTTTCATAGAGGCAAAAGCTCAAGTGGCTGCAAAGAAGTTGGGGATCCTAGCAAAGGTGAGACGGTACTTCACGCCGGAACAGCTGCTCAAACTCTACCAAGCGCAAGTTCGATCATGTATGGAGTACTGCTCTCATCTTTGGGACGGATCTGCCAGATACCAGCTTGATGCGCTTGAGTCAATTGAGAAACGAGCCAAGAGGATCATCGGCAATGATAGGCTCGTCGCTACGAAGCTCCAAAGTCTTGAGCATCGACGACGAGTTGCTAGCCTGTCGGTTTTCTACCGGTTGCATTTTGGGGAATGTGCGACTGAATTGCATAATTTAATTCCACCAAGCCCGTTCCATCATAGGACCACAAGACGAACGGCGATGCGCCACCGGTACATGGTGGACATCCCACCCACGCGCACAAAACGTTTTGGGAACACATTCATAGTGCGTACAGCTAAGGAGTGGAATTCCCTGCCTGAGTCTGTGTTTCCTGATAGCTACAACCTGGGAGTCTTTAAGTCAAGGTGAATAGATTACTTCTAGGCAAGCGTGCTCCATCTTCGACCACATCATCGCTTACCATCAGGTGAGATAGTGGTCAAACGCGTGCCTATCAATAGTAAAAAAAAAATAAAAAAAATAATAAGTCTTGAAAAGAAAGGGTAATAAATAAATAGAGTGATTTTTGTCACAGGAGAATTGTTGTTGTGTAATTGTGTGTGTGTGTTAAGGGAAAAAACGTCTTCCCAGGTTCGTCATCTCTGAGTGGAGAAGATTGATATTCTAAACAGCACCATGTTGCTGGTGATTTTGTTAAGCCAATCGTTCTACCTATCTTAAACACTTAGAAGTGAATAAATAATTGCGATTACTACTCGAACTATTTTGGAACTAAACAAGTTTTTTTCTTAACTTTTGACTTTTTTCTAAGAAAATCACAGCCACTTATCATCAATATACTCATATATAAAATTATTCCGTTACTGACAGACAACGCACAACCGAAACTACTGGTCTTAGAAAGCTGAAATTGGGTATGACGGTTCCTTGGGGAGTGAAAGCACTAAGAGAGGATTTCTATAAATTACTACGGGCACGAGAAAAAATGGTATATGCGCGTATAAAGTCCCGGGCAAAAGCTAGTTAAATTTAAACAAAAAAACAGAAACGCCAACAAGGCTTCTCAGTCAGCATTGCAGCTCAATGCTCGGTGGAAGCTGGAGGTTGTGCAAACAGCGCCGACCTACAAACAGTGGTCCAACGAGTAGCTGCGAGCCTCAGCACTCCTTGTGTATACGATACCTCGCTCAGATCAGATCGCCTGTAGATACGAGTAGGGAACTGAGTGGGCAATAAAATTATAGTGGAATTTGTGTTTGGGAAAGCCAATTTTGAAATGACTATGGTCGTGAAATCGGATGCTAAAGGTTTCAAAGTGTTTAGATTGGTCCTGATGTCGTCTGGTTTTTTAACCGACGAAAAAACGGAGGAGGTTCTCAAGTCGACGCGGATATTTTTTTTTTATGTATGAACACGCATAACTTTTTACAGAGTAGTCCAATTTTGATAATTCTTTGTTATTGGTTTGGGTATACCTCGAAAGCGGTCCCATATAAATTTGAAATTAAAAATCTTATCCTGAGGGGGGAAAATAGGGGTCATTTATTGTTCACTCACAAATTTGTGTGCAGAGTTGTGTAGCATTTTTTGTAGGCCTACCCTTGTGGGTATATAAAGCCTGTATTTTTAAAGTATTTATATTATACAACAATCAATACTTAAAATAGGATTATATAGCAGTTAATAGTTAAAGTAAGATCTAAGGTAGCTATTTTAAAAGTAATAAAAAATTAAGCACGTGTTAATTAGCAGAATATAGCCACAAAAAAGTATAAAATAAAAACTTTTATAAAAAATTAAACCTCCAAAATATTGAAAAGCAATAAATAATAAATATAAGTTATTTTTTTGTAAAAAGGTGTATTATTTTTTGCTTTTCAGATTTTTTGGAGATTTTTTTTTTTGTTAAAAAGTAATTTTTCATTATTATTATTATTATACAATTACCTTCTATCCTTCACTCTTTTAAATTCATCCAGTTCGTCGTTAAATCGTTTTTAGCAATAAGGCCGCCCATTGTATCTCCATATGTAAATTATTATATTCATTATTTTATTTGTATATATATCTTAGTGTTGTGTTCCGTATGTGTGTCCGTGACATCACATCAGGCCCTGTCATAACACCAGCGCTGTTATATTTATTTTTTAAATATGCTGAGACAGGGACCTTTTTGGGCTCGCACAAATTAATTTTAAGACGCCGCTTATATGTATTGATTGATATGTATGTCTTGTGCGAGTCCCAAATAAATATTTTTCTTTCTTTCTTTTTCTTTCTATCTTTTCTGTAACTTAAATGGTGAACATAATAAAGAGGATTCTATTTTTAATAGAATTTAATCAAATCGCAAAACTAGTATAAGTTTCCCAGTGTCATATATTCGGTCCACGTCGGTGAGAAATTAATCAGGAATATCCTGGCTTCGCCACTGTTTGATTATGATGTGCCGTACTTCACCGATGGTAATCGATACCATCGGTGAAGTACGGCCTGGAAACTCGCTTGCCCGAATACTGACCAAACTGACAAACAATGACACCAGCCACTCAGCAGAATAGTTCAGGAGCAGGAGGAGAGTTTTTGGCCGCGTAAATATATTATTGGTAAAAATATATTCTCGATTTTTTTTGGGGTTCAAATCCTCGGGCCAAGACTGGTTAACACTTCCTGTGACCCAAAGGCAGGCTTTTATTTGGCCAGAGACTAAGCATTGCCATTTAACGTGGCAATGCCATTAGTCTCTTGGGCACATTACCACTTGACAGCGTTGAGCACGAAGTTTTTGATGCTATATTAATATTAGTTATTATTCAATATGTTTCTAAATAAATCGCAAAACTTTTATTAATAACTATCGCAGTTTTTACGTACCCATTATTACTTTTTATTTTGGCTGTTCTATATATTCGATGTTTTATTTCGATTCGTTCAAATGTGCTGATAAAAATGAAACTTTCATAGAAATCGAAATTTATTTTTCAATCAGGACCTCACAAATCGAATGTCGTCATCGGTTCCCCCATTCAAAACGTTGTAGTCACAAAGGCAGGTGTGATATTGTCCAGTCAGCGTGGGCAATTTTGTAGCGCGCAAATATTAACATGTTACGTTGTCACCGACGGTAGGGCAAGAACGATAGTTTGAATGAAAACAGGATTGCAACCTGTGCCTACGTATCGATTGGCTTCATTCAGGAATACTGGTTTTCTATTGTTGGTATAGTGTTTGTTTACGGATGGAACGTCATCAAATGACGCCTTGCGCTCTGGTTGGAGCGGAAGAGGGTGTCCGTTTTCTTACTGACTAAAACCCATCCGTGTTCCTCCTAATGCCCTTTGCGTTCCAGGGCCGCGGTGAATCTTCCGAACAAATTCTACAACTATTGGTATAGTAGGAGAGTGCTGGAGTCTGGCCAAACCCGAGGCTTTAAAAAAAATCCGTCGACAATTCACTCTAGCTATGTTTATGTAACAAGATTAGTGTTGGCCCTTCTACTTTGGTATTGAGCAGTTTTAGTTTCTTATTTCTTGTTTATTTAGCCCAAACTAACAAAGTGAACATGTAATTATCAGAATCAATAATATTGTGGTTCAGACTGAAATAAAAAGTGCTATAGACAACCATCAACGACGTTTGCTCTCAGGTGTCTACCAATTCGGGACATCTCTACCTCCGTTATAATTATTTGGTTGCGCGACTTACTTTAATTTTGAGATATCTCCTAAGATATTCATCCAAATTAAATGGTGTGAACGGCAATTTTGCTTTAAATTAAACACTCAAGATGACTAACATTGTTGTTAAGATAAGGATTTGTACTATATTGGTGAAAACCCCTCGGTGAAAAATTTGAATATCATAAAAATGGTTATTGTGGGTCAACCATAAAAGATAGACATATGCTATCGCGGACTTTTTCGTAGGTATTGATGTGTTATCTAAAACTGTAGTACATCGCTTAGTTCTATCGTCAATAGTTTTCGCAGCGCACGCGATGTAAAGATTTTTTAGATCATTTTTCTTCGACCTTTTCAGTAATAATCTTCATATATCAGCTAATTTACACAAAATCTTGAGATTTTTTTTTTCTATGTGATGGGTTTGCTCTTGACTCTAGTCTAGGTCAGAGATGACCGAGACAAAGCCTACGATGGAGCGAGCTTACCCAGAAGGAGCCTGTTCACTCTAACTTTGAAAAGATTAGGGTTGTAAGCGTTATAATATAAGCGTTATAATTATATACTAAAACCTTCCTAGAGAACCACTCTATCTATTAAAAAACCTCGCATCAAAATCCATTGCGAAGTTTTAAAGATGTATACATATGCATACATAGGGACAGACAGACAGCGGGAGGCGAATTGTTTTATACTATGTAGAGACTAGTGGCCCCCCTCGGCTATATACATTTCGGCAATTTATTATATATTATATTATAGACTCGCGTTTAACTACAACATCACCTATAAAACTTGTTTTTCCATGAGTAGTGTAGAAAAACTTCCATAAGAAGAATTATCACATGATTTGTACGAAAAAAAAAACATACAATACGTAAGTCGACTGTTTAATTCACACCACGTTGTCAGCATACAAGGAAATAGTTTCCAGAAGATTAGCTGGGCAGTTCTTAGTGTATCTTCTGCACTTCTTGTCGAGGCCGTAGTACTCTGCCTCGTAAAAACTGTCTGCTATGTCATCTTCTGACATTGATGCTGATGGGCTGTAAATTATACAAAATAATTATTTACTATCAGATGTGGCCCGCGACTTAGGGTGCCTGTCCATTGTGCGGAGCGAGGCAGCGGAGCGGAGAACCGGAGAAATATTAAACAATCATGCCAGTCAAAACGTCAGTGACTCACGTGGTGCGGGGATTTTATGCACTTCCATTGGTTAAAATTTCTTCGTTTCTCCGCTCTGCTGCCTCGCTCCGCTGTAATCCATTACAGGCACAATTAATCGTGTGGATTTTTTTACCTATATGCTATTCCAGACTATAATTCAATCTCTTTGTTCGGCTGTTCTGGATTGATTGAGTAACAAATATACATCCGATCAAATTTTCGCTTTATAATAAATAAGCAATAAATCCTAACTATATGCATATGAATATACAAAAAACAAATACACTCAGGCGTCGAAGAATTCCTCCGCATCGCTGTCATCCGGAAACGTGCCCAGAAGACTGGCAGCATTGCCACGTTGACTGGCAATACTAATTCTTTGAGCAAAGAACGAGCAGGCCCTCTGGTCACGCAAAGTGTCGATCAGTCGGCGAGAAATATCCTTAAAAAGGAGACGCGCACTCGGACCCCATGACCCTAGTGTTTCGACCCCAAACGGCTCAAAACTGTAATTACCAATAAGGTTACAGTATAATAATAGTAGTAAAATAAAGTGACTCTCTATAAAATGATGCCACAATCATTTACAGAAAATAACCTACTGGCTTATAGTAAGGACCATAATCCCTCAGTAGAGTGGCATCTTAATTATGCGCTAATACTGTTTTTCTCGAGCCATGTCAAAGAAGATTAAGAAAATCGACTGCGGGCTTTGTAAATTTTCTTTACCTAACATATTTTTTTGAAAACTTGTCCTTGAAGATAAAGATTTTTTTTTGTTTTTAGGGTTCCGAACAAAAAACGGAACCCTTATAGTATCACTTACACTCACAAGAAATTAGACGAACAATGACCTTATCTCCGAAACTCCTGCGCCTAAAATGTTGAAAAAAATGGATATAATAGATCTTTACCTAAAGATTACAGGAAAACCTATAAGAAGTCTGTAGTGTTAAAATAACATGTTAAAAAAACTGAAATTCGTTCGGAACCCTTTGCTCGCGAGTCCGACTCGCACTTGGCCAGATTTTTCTTTTTTTTTAACTTAAAATATCTATTAAACATAACTTTGACAATCTCGGGTTCCTGGGATCCCAGACCTTTAGTAGGCGTTCGAGGGGCCGAAGCTGGCAGAAGCCGTGTTATATATTACCAATGGAATGGAGCACCAACCGCCTATTTATTTATTATTTGTTACTGGCATTCTCTTGACGCTTATCGACAAGATTGGTTCTCACTAGCCCTGCAGTGGGATGGAATAGCCAAAAAATAAATAAATTAATGTTCCAGTCATCCAAAATGGTGATGTTGAGATTGCATGGCCAATGCATAGTTAACAAGCTATAGGGTAACAAATCAGCAACTTACGTAAGAACAAGGTATATCAAGTCTCCCATCAGTCCATTGTGCAAGAAATGAGCGTAAGCATTCTCACAGATGAGCCTGAGCAAGCAAGCTCTCCCTGGATACCCGTGTCTGAAACATACAATGTTATTTTGAACTCATTGTGCAAGTATTGGAAAAAGAAATGTTGGTGTTCCGCTGGCAAAATGGGCAGATGACATTGTTGCCATCGTGGGTACAATGTGGATGAAGTTGGTACAAGGGCGTGCCCAAAACAACGGCTTATGGCCCAGCAGTGGCTGAAGTTAGCCTGTTGAAACACTTTAATTGAATGGTGGAAAAACACAATCAGCGGTGGTCAGATGACGTGGGCGCGCAACGCTTTGGCTAGTTTGAAGTCTGGCTGGAGAGATCTGAGAAAGACTTTTGACCAGCGATAAGAATTTCTAGGTCAGCTGTGATTCAATTTATTTATTTTTTTAATTAATTTTAATAGGCATCTACGTCAACCTTATTATTTATGTTTAATCTATGGATAATGCAGTGGGTTGCCACGGGACTTCCCAAAATTGGTTAACTCTATGCCTATGTTCTATGTTGTGGATATTTATTGTCTCTTAATAAATAAAATACGAAAATATTATATTGTAACTTTGAATGGAAGGAAGTAAGAGATGAAAGTAACTAAGATAGAATACAACAGTCTGTCGGAAAAGCTAATTGGGAGGAAATGGATTAAATAATAATGTTTTGGTGCTTGGCAGTAATGAGTTGCCTTTTTGATTAGTATTTTATGATGCTGAACTCAATTTTCCTTATTATTCGGTGTTGTACCTATTCCTTATAAAGTATTACATAAACTGCCATTGAACTCCGAAATGGCATTATTTTTAATATGGATATCATTGTGTGGATCTCATTTTAACTAATCCAACTGCCAAAGTTGGGTTACTTAAAATGATATCCACACGTTGAAAGGCGATGACCTATTTGGCTGAAACCACCAGATTACATAAGTTAAGCTAAATAGCATTGAGGGATGACTTTTGGTTTGAACTCCAAAACAATGTAAGCTCTACTAATACTTCAAAAGCAAGCACAATGTATTCGAGTCTACCAGGATAGCAACAGAATTAGTAGGTGTACCGCTGTTCAGTGGTTAGTAACTACAACCGTTCGACGGAACTAAGTCTTTGCTACAGCGGCTTTTAGTTCTCTTTTGTTTTATGGGCTCCTGGTACTTGAGAATTTGTTTAGAGTTGCTCACAAAGAATTTTAGGACCCATTTTGATGGTAGTAAGGTATTTTTGTCAGTGCGGTGTGGCGCAGAGATATTTTTGAAGTGAAAATTTCTTTAGCGGCGTTGAGCACTTTTTCTGTAATGGGTATAAAATCTTAAACTCGCGTCAGGACACGTGACCATCGAAAAAGCGTAAGACGGACTCGCGTCAGGGTCACGTGATGCTGATCGAAAAAGCGTAAGACGGACTCGCGTCAGGGTCACGTGATGCTGATCGAAAAAGCGTAAGATCGAGGGGAAGGGAGAGGAACTAGTATCTCCCACTCTTTCTACCGTGCCTGAGTGTGCTGCTCCGCTTAGGCGGCACAGGGCGCTTGCGCGAATGTCCGTCTGTGTTTATGTACAGCGTGCCACGCGTATCCAAGGATACGAAATTACGGAATTACGAAATTATGGATGAAAGTTGATTTTTCTAAGAGATAAAAATTAATGTAATATATAAATAAATAACGATATAATATTATGAATAATAACATGTAAATTGTCATATTTGTGTACGATAGCGCAATAAATAAACATTGTATTCTACCTCATAAATGATAGTATTTTTGTACTTATAATTAAACACAACGTTAATACTAAAGTTTTCACTTCTGCCGGCACTCCCGGAGTGCTACCGGTGTTTTTTTTCTTTTTAGCAGCACTTGCACTATAACAAAATTTAAGATGATGTCGCAAAGGAGCGGTGATATTGTATCGGATTCTTGTTGGGCTGTTGGATAACTTTGGGGCATCGATGCTAAGTATTTTTTCAGGAAATTTAAACTGCATTTAAAATTGGCACATAAAAACATCTATTTAGCCACTCCATTAGGAACCATAGATTTTATAATGGTAATAGTGAAAGTTTTGTATGATAATTTCATGATTTTAGGCACATTTTTTTCTTTTTTTTTTGTGATGGGTTTGCTCTTGACTCTAGTCTAGGTCAGAGATGACAGAGACAAAGTCTACGATGAAGCGAGCTTCCCTAGAAGGAGCCTGTTCACCCTGACTTCAAAGAGATGAGAGTTGCGCACATGTGGTGCTTACCCGTAAGAAATTGTACATACACCATATTGTTTTAAGTTAAGTATTTTTGAAATGTTAATTAATGTCTCAATATATAAATGTAGAAAACTTACTTCTCCAGCATAGACTCGATGAAAGTGTAGATACTGCTCCGAGTCATTACTGCTTTTGGAACTTGAACACTACGATCCTTTCTGTCTCTTGATACCTAGAATAAAATCAATTGATCAATTATATGAATTTATTTATTTTATGCACAACCTACTTAAAATAACCTTGTTAAATGTTGATTCATCACCTCATAAATGGTGAAAGTAGTAACATTTAGCTATAACTAAAATCATGTCTTTTTGTAGCATAATCAGTCTTTATAGGGACACAAGTCTCTCTTTGAGAGGAAATTATCTTAAATGTGGGTCCAGTACTGATTAGTGGATGCTACTTATCTTCGAATTTTGGTTCTAGAATGTCCTAGAACCAAAATTCGAAGATCACAGGCGAGTGCGTTTTCTTCTTTCTGAAAACAACATGTGTTAGTTTCAGAAAGAAGAAAACGCACTCGCCTGCTTGGGTTCGAACCGACAAACTACGTCGCCGTCGACGTCACCCACCTCAGAGGGCTTAGTGCTAGTTTTTAAAGTATTCGATCGCGTTAACATATTACATTCGCTTATGTCAAACTGTATGAAAGAAACCGCCAAGTGCGAGTCTGACTCGCGTACGAAGGGTTCCGTACCACAAACCGAAAAAGCACGTTTCTTGTATGAGAACCCCGTTTAATTTTTAAGTTAATTTAATTTATATTTTGTTGTTATAGCAGCTACACACTCTGTAAAAATTTCATAAACAGCTCGCTGACAGACAGATGAACGGACAGATAGCGGAGGCTTAGTAATAGGGTTCCGTTGGTTACCCATCGGGTACGGAACCCTTAAAAGGGATTTCCGTAACTGTCTCCAGATGGCGCTTATTCAGATTCAATACAAATTAACGTTTACGCTAACGCGATCGCGAACGTTAAAAAACGCGCACTGAGGCCACTGACTTTCTGTCTTTCTATAAAATCCTTAAGAGCCCTATCACAGAATTGCGTTTTCATTCACAAAACTGCTGACTCATCGCATTATGTAGAAATTAGGGCGTTGCAATTACGTTTATTTTAGGGTTTATTACTAATTTATTTAATGAAGATGTATTAAATTTTAAATTTTTCGTAATAATATTAATGTATTAAGGAGAAATTTACAATTAATTCTAAGCGTTTTTAATAGTTTTTATAGATATGAATGAATTTTTTTTACGAGATATTCCATTATTATTTCAAATTTCTGAGGCCGCAATGCACGAAACCACTATACAAGGAATATTATAACATATTTTTAATTTCATTTGGTTAGTACAGTAGTGAAATCCACGATCTCAAAAGTACCGTCGCGCTTTTCATGAGAAACTTACTTCAGAATTTTTGCTTTTTACAAATAGATAAGAGAAAAATGCGAAAAGTGAGGCCGCTATGTTCAATACTAATAACTATTCTCAACTACCCAATAAGCCAAAGTTGTCTAAATATTTCAGTTTCTGAGAATAAGAAAGCCAAAGTTGGTCATTTTACACAAAAGACACAGTCAAATTGTAATAGGCCTCTTAATAAGTTAGCCCCGAAGTGAAAACGGTTTTAAAAGAATAAATTGGTAGGTACTGACAGTTTCAATGTCACCAAGCAAAGCATCGAAGTAGGTGGCATTGTCCACGCTGTAGTAGTTCGCTTCGTAGAACCACGCCACGCTCACGTAGGTCTCCGGGTGGAGAGGAATGGAAACTGTTGCGAATACCTGTACAAGTAAAAAAAGATTAAAAGGAAATACTGGCGGTGAGACTTTGTATGTAAAAAGTCATAATTCGAGGTTTGGCTCTCGCTTGTTTCCTCCTCCAATATTGGACCGATTTAAGAGATATTTCACAAACTGAATAAGAAACCGATAAGCACCAGAACTATTGTCCGTTAAATCGCTGTCAACAGAGCCCTAGAGTCAAATTTGGCAACTATTAATAAAAAAAGGAAAACATAGAGACACAGTATACATCCTTCTTGAGCGTCCTAAATAGAGTAAGGCGATACTTTACATTTGGACAGCTTCTGAGTCTGTACAAAGCACAAGTCCGTTCCTGTATGGAGTATTGCAGCCACTTATGGGATGGCTCAGCAAAATACTAGCTTGCTGCATTGGTCTCGGTGGAACGCAGAGCAAAAAGGCTAGGTGACGAGAAGTCGGTGGCTCAGTTTCACAGCCTATCGGTCTTCTACAGACTGTGCAGAAACTCCACGACCTGATGCCACCATCGTCCTTTTACTACCGGAATACCGACAGTACTGCAGGGTACTGTAATACTTCCACCTTGGATGCATCAACTTCTTGATAAAAGCTTTAGAAGAATTAACTAAAAAAGGAAAATGATTCCTTATGCGCACAGCTAAAGTGTGGAACTCTCTGCCAGCGTCTGTGTTCCCGTCCACATATAACCCGTCTGCCTTCAAAGCAAGAGTGAACAGGCATCTTCTGGGCACGCTCGCTCCATCATAGACCTCATCCATCGCTTTCCATCATTGAATTGATTGCGAACAAAAGCGTGATTGTGAACAAAAGCAAGCCAATTTCTACATAAAAAAACTGGCCAAGTGCGAGTCGGACTCGCGTGCAAAGGGTTCCGAACGAATTTAATTTTTTTTAGATGTTATTTTAACTCTATAGACTTCTAATAGGTTTTCCAGTAATCTATAGGTAAAGATCTATTATCTCCATTTTTTTTCAAAATTTTAGGCTGAGTAGCTTCGGAGATAAGAGGGGAGAATGGTCATTTTTCGTCTAATTTCTTGAATAACTTCAAAACCATTTATTTTAAAATTATGAAAAAAATATAATTAAAACCCTCACAGTAAGCCCTTTCATTTGATATGTCACACGATATTAAAGTGACCCCCATACTAAAAATTTAATAATTTACGTAAGGCGTCCGTGTTTGGGTCGCAGAATTCTATATGTGTACCAAATTTCAACAAAATCGGTCCAGTGGATCCGGAGAAAACTGGCTGTGACAGACGAACAGACAGACAGACAGACACCCGAGTGATCATATAAGGGTTCCGACATACAGATGTCCCGAAGTGACTTCTATTGTGATTTTTTACGTTCTCTTATAATGAAAAATGGTTTATAATTTATTGTTCGGGTATCTACGAAGGGATTTTAGGGAAAGGTCAATGTACTTTATTGCAAGTTTATCTGGTGCCTACCATAGCAGCTCGGAGAAACATCGTTACAGTTCTCCTATACTACCCCCGTACCACAAAATACTCAGCCACAGTGACCTATGCGGTGCCACCATCAAAGCCATGGAAGTGGCAAAATTTCCAGCTACACAAAGCTTAGCTATTGTCGTGCCAGCGACACGAAATAGCTAAGCACGAAAATAAAGAAAGCAAATAGAAAATAAAGATAATAATTATAATTGGAGAATTGTTTACAATTACATCATTTGAAGATCAAAGTATAATAAAATACGAATATTTCGTCTTATATTTTGGTCAAAAGAAATAAATCTAATAATAAATACTCACTCCCCACTGTGTGGCCGGTGTAAACAATAAATATCTTCTGGTTCTCTTCTTTGAGACGGTTTCTTCGCAAATTACACTTAATAACACTACGCTCCTGAAAAAAACACGTGTAAATATTATTTATTTGCTTGTTTTTGTTCTCGTCATTCGCTTATTCTTAACGGTTGAGTTATTTCCGAATCGATGACTTTCAACCCTTTTTGGTTATACAACGTGTAAGAGAATAAACGCAATACCTCTTAAGAGGTCATTGTACTCATTATTATGAACAACTTTTACTATGGGACCAATCAGCTGTTAAAAAAAAAATCAGCTGTTCAGTACATTTTGTCGAGTCATGCGCACATAAATGTATGGGGGAGCCGATTTTTTTTCGCGATTTCAGTGTTGGTCCCATAGTGAAAGTTGTTCATCAAAAAAATTACCACTTACGAGGAGTTGCGTATTTTCTGTTACAGGTTGTATTTAAGCCTCAGTTTTAGGGTTCCTTACCCAAAGAATCATCAACAGAACCCTATTACTAAGCCTCCGCTGTCCTTCCATCTGTCTACCCATTACCATTCTTGAGATACAACCCATCTCAAGAACCGTAATGGGTAAACAGTTGAAATTTTCAGTGTGTATTTCTATTGCCGCTATAACAACAAATAATGAAAATTATAAATTAAAGAGAAACCATGCAAGAAACGTGTTTTTGTTCGGTTTATGGTACGGAACCCTTCGTTTGAGAGTCCGACTCGCACTTGGCCGGTTTTTTCTTATACAATATACGAAGGTTAAGCAACGCTTGCCAAGGCTGCTCTGTGGATGGGTGACCATCTTTACATAACGAGTTTCCTTCGTGCCTCGGAAAGCACGTTAAGCCGTTGGTCCCGGCTGTCATTTGTAGATCTTTGGCAGTCATTACGGGTAGTCAGGAGCCAGTAAATCTGACTCCAGTCTTGCCATGAAGTACCGTGTTACCCAGGTAATGGGTTGTGGAGGTCTGGTAGGCAGCCGCTCCACGTAAAATACTGGTATTCAGCTAAATCCGGCTTGTCAGGAAGCCAACCCCAATATACTTGGGAAAAGGCTAGGTAGATGATGATATGTATATAGGAAATTTGGCTTTAGGAAATTTTAAGAAAACGCTTTCAAATTTTAAGAACAAGCTTTCAAATTTTAAGAACAAGCTTTCAAATTTGAAGAACAAGCTTTCAAATTTCAATATGCCTAGCAGTTTGACAACTATGAATGTTACTGTCGGCGTCCACCCTTACCGGATGCAGATGAGGAACAGTATTATACGTGGAGCAACTGCCTAGCTAACCACCACAACCCATTAACTGGGTGACACAGTACCCCTGGGTTAGACTGGTGTCCGATTTCTGGTTTCTGACTATCCCGTCACGACTGTCAAAGATCTACAAATGACAGCCAGGACCATCGGCTTAACGTGCTTTCCAAGGTATGTTTGTAATAGATGTTACCCATCTACGGATTGACCTGGCCATTTGCTTACCCTCGAAGATCGGACCGTGCGGCAGTTATTATTAAGTCATGAGCTCCTCAAGCATCATAGGTATGTACCTATGATGTAAAGCAATAGCGAAGATAAAATTTGAAAAAAATTGGTTTACGTTACCAAAAAGCAATGATACCTAAGCAAAATGATAAGTGATGTTTATTTTGTAAGTAGGTTATAAATAACACTTTTACACGTCAATTTTTTTTTGCCGTTTTAACCTAGATGAGGCGGTGTTTCCTAGCTGACTACCTTGAGAAGAAACACCGAAACAAACTCTTGACGTCCATAAAATTGTACTGGTCAAAACATATGATAACCATGTAGGTTGATGTCTGAGGTGGTCTTTTGAGGAAACGAAAAGACCTGTCCAGACAGTGCAAGCATTTGTCAGTTATCGTGTAGCTCAAACTTAGAACTTCAAGGAGCTCAACGATTTGACGAACAATACCAAAGTAAGGCCTTTTAATCACTGTTAACTCTTAAACGGGCATAACGATCTGGGAATCGGAAAATAATGTCAAATGGGCATAGGTATTAAATTACATTTTTAAACAAAAAATTATGTACTTTGAATATTGAATGAGTGATTGATAAGTCTTTAATTTTCACGTTTTATTCACTTGTATTGTTATGAATTTGTCATTATTTAATAATTAATGGTTTTACCACTGTTTTTGGGCTAGCGGTGTTAACCTATAATTAATTGTTGCACCCGCAATTGTATCCTATTATAAATAATAAGCTGCTAATGTACTGGTGTAAACAATTGTTGGTTAACCTGAATAAAATAAATAAATCAACTTTGTACAACAATGGAATACCTACCAGGAACTGATTATTTAGTTTATGAACAGAACAATATGGTGGGAAAACTATTCCCTTTGCCTTATTAAGGGTACACACTGTACATACACTACTAAAACCACTTGATTTAAAATACACTTACACAGCCAAATAACGTCCCACAAACATGATGACATAAAAATCGTATATTTTCAACAATACAGACTATGTTTCAATTTCTTAAAGTGACACAACCACCGTCACATGGTCCAGGTTTAATGTACGCCTGACCACCTGATATTTGGTGTTGACTCAAGTAATTTGTCCCATTTGTCAAATGTCGCCGACTTCTAATCTTTGAGCATGTAAACGGTAAAAGCTTGGGTGTTAGTTTCGTAACGAACCTTTTAAACAGTAAGAACCGAAGAAAGAACTAGCTTTTAGTAACTGGTCTTGAGATCTGACTATGAAAAGTTTCTCTATGGTTTTAATTCTGTAATATACCTTTTTTACATATTTTTTTTTACAGAATTGTAACCAAAGAGAAATTCTTACTTTAACATAATTATTCACTTGTTTTAAATTATGGTTTGTCATCAAATGACTCCTTCCGCTCTGGGTGGAGCGGGAGTGTCAGACTCTTACTGACTAAAACCCATCCGTGTTCCTGCTAATGCCCTTTGCGTTCCAGGGCCGCGGTGACTCTTTCGAACAAATTCCGCAGCCCTGGACGTTGAAGTATCCTGTTTAATTATTACCCGGTTACATAGCTAAACAGTGGTAGTTATCGTAGCGTTCCTGAAAGTTTGGGACTACTGTTCAAATGTTTCCGAAAGTACGTGCTAAAGCAACATGAATCATTTGATTTGATTTTATTTAAAGACATATTAATCAAAACAATCAGATACCCATCTGATTGCAAGTTTTTTACGTCACTTTATTTAGAGGAAATGCTGGCGGCGAGACCTTGTATGTAAAAAGTCGAGGTTTGGCCCTTGGCTGTTTTATCCTCCAATATTGGACCGATTTGAGAAATATTTCACAAATTGAATAAGAAGGATATGTACTGTGTCCCTATTGTGTTTTTTTGATGATTTGTTAACCGTATAAGCACTAGAACTCTCACAAAATGCTCAAAATTGTCGGATGAATCGCTGTCAACTATTCACCAAAAAAGGAAAACATAGAGACATAGTATACATCCTTCTTATTCCGTTAGTGAAATATCTTTTATATCGGTCCAATATTGGAGGAGAAAACAGTCGAGAGCCAAACCTCGAATTATGACTTTTTACAAACGAAGTGTCGCCGCTAGCATTTCTTCTTAAAACTAAAATTTGGTTGTTTTGCTACAGAATATCACTACGTCAAAGCCCTTTTCCCTACCTACAGGTACAATAAATAAAAAAAAAATCAAACAACAGAAATATGATAGGAATCAAACGACAAAGATTCACTTAATAGACCCTAATTAGATTACCAAAAAAGTCCTAATTAAACAGATTGTTTTACAATCTACTCGTCTAATTTGCAGGACGAGAAAAATCACGAATAATTTAATTACTGCGAACATAACTCATGAAAGTCAAATTGGACTGAGGTATATAATAATTTGGGAGGGAAATCAGATGGACGGAACCGAAATGTATATACCTATAAATGTATCTATACATTTACAATTTAGATGTTCCTATACATTTGATGGTACAATATGATTTACCATTTTTGTTGGTATAGTTGTCAAAAAATAAAAGGCCCGTTTTGACAGCAGGATACAACATTGCTTTACTAGTAAGTATGAATGAGACATAAAAATAAATCTCTTTCGCACTTAGTGGTAAAGCAATCTTCTATCCCTCTCTACTCAGCTGTCAAAACGGACTTCTTAGATTTTGGTGACTTTAGCATACAATAGGAAGTGTCTCATTAACATAAACTGTACTTTAGAAAGATGAGACAGTCATAGCCGAGTGGTGATAGTTTTCATCAAAGACTTTCATAACTAGGCACTTAACAAAGTCTGAGACTGAAAGACTGATAATTTTAGACAGTTGGACATGCACTTTACACTTAAGAATCTATAAGAAATATCAAAAACTCAAAACATGAATACCGGTTGAACCATAATTAAAACCATAAAACATTTAATTATCTGAAAGCAATAAAACAGGAACGCAGCCCGTTTCATAACAAAATGCGATGTACAAAGGAGAAAAAATATCTGTTCAACATACTGCAGCAGTGGTGTACAACCGCAGAATCTCATTTTAACCTTTCATTTCAATAAATTGGCCAGCGTAGTGTGGAGAAGAGTTAACTTTGATGCGGTAGAGATGGCGCAGAACCCTGTGGAACTCAGTACATAGTGTGGGCAAATATTTGCCAGAGAAATGCAAGGGTAAAGGCAAGTTATAAAAATGAAGTGAAAATTTTAAAGTTAAAAGTCTAGTACGAAATTTTGTTATTATTCTGTGTTTTGGTGTCGAGTCGTTTTTGTCTAGTCAATTTGAGTTGGGCACTGAAGTTGGGAAGTTTTGTGGGTGAAGAAATTAGTTTTGTAACTAGTTTCTTTCTATTTATGAGAAGTTTGGTTTCGGGGTTAGGGATTGACGTATTGCTTTTCGTTTTTAGCTTGTCCTTGATGAAAATGAACATTTATTTGATCTGGATTGGTCGTATTTAATGCTAATTTAATTCAGTCGTCATTATCTTCACGTGACCAGGGGGCTGGGCTTTTCTTCGGCCAAAGAATAAGCATTGCCATTTCACACGGCAATGCTGCCAGTTTTATGGACACTTTTGCTAATGATTTATTTTGTTTTTATACGCGGTTGTAAATAATTTCGCGAATTTATCGTCATTATCATTAAGTTACTTCTTTGGTACTTATTATTTCGGGTCACTTATTAAATATACTGTTTATCTCTTCCAAATCTTGCCTTTTACATTGCTTTTAGTACCGATAGTGTATTTCTTCATATTGCTATGATTATAATTTGCTCTAAATTAAAGGATACTAGCTTTTGCCCGCGACTTCGTACGCGCAAATCCCGTATTTTCCCGTCCTCGTAGGAATTCCGGGAAACCCTCTCTTACGGAGTGTAGGAAAGCTTCATGCCAAATTTCAGCTTTCTACGACCAGTAGTTTCGGCTGTGCGTTGTCTGTCACTCAGTCCCTCAATCACTCATTCAGTCAGTAACGGAAGAATTTTATATATTAGGATAGTATGGCTTTGTAGATTGTTTCTGACAATCGACACTATATAACTAACTGATATTGTAAATAGCAAAATAATTCCGTTTGTAACCTTATTTCGTCTTAATAGCTGAAGGGATTTAGATGAACCTTAGCACACTGGTAGGCCATATCCCGTATTAAGACAAAAATACTCTTTTATCCTGGGATATCCCGATTTTATATTTTCCGAAGCTGTTTGTTCAATCGCTTAAAGTGTTTTCTTAAGGTAAATAAGTTCTAGTACTTTAAAAATAAAGACCTCATTTCAGTATCAAAATACAGGCTACACTCGCAGAATAGGCTCGTTATGTGTAATGTTTTGTTAAGCGCAGATGTAAGTTGTACCTCGGCTCCACGTTAGCAAGCATCTGGGCCGTTCGGTACAGGCCAAATCACTGGGAAAACATAACGGTTCATTAGTCAGACACTGCCGTAGGCTCTGTGCAAACATTCTAACATTTTATCTTATACAGTATTTACACGCCGACGGTGCCGGTTCGCTCAAAATCGACGTAAAAACGAAATAGTACGATGTTGCTTGCTTTAATTTTGTTCAATTTACTTTCGTTGTTCGGAGCGGACGCGGGCAGGCAGCGGCGCTACCTCGTGTACCCAGACGGTGGCCCGGCCAGAGCACAGGTACGGCTTATTAGAACAAATCCATGTAAATTTACATAGCGTACCTGATTTAACTTAAGCAAATGATGTTTTCTTTGCACAACGGATAGGGCTAACGAAGCAGTGTCTTTTTTGTTCGTGAATTTAAATGCAATTAAGCTACTGTCTGCCTTTTGAAGCGTGCCACGAGATTTTGTTTTTAATTTATTTCTGTCTCAAACAGACATGTTTTGTCTAGTCTTCTTGCATTTGCTTGAGTTCAGCTCTGGACGTTGTTACTCCTGCCAAATGTTTTGCTGAAAATTTTGATGAAGCTTTCCAAATGCCTCTATTATTTCAGTGAGAAGGTTATTTACTGTTTACGTTCACTTGAAATTCAGTTCATTTGAATGATGTTGTGTATCTTATTGTCATTATCTTGATTATATTAGCATTTCTGTTCATTATTTTGAGTAACACTCAAATATATGTTTATATCTACATAAAACATATCTCGTTGCAGCGTGCTTGTAACATCTATGTGTTAATGAATTTTGTTGAAATGAATAAATTTGTGTTTTTTTATGGCATTGTTTTATAATAGCGCAAGAAACTCGCTATATTTATAGTTCATTTTCACTTTGCATTACTAAAGTTATTATTTTCACAAAAATATTGTTATATCGAACCGTGTACAGATTTACTGACCTGACCTACATTTACCCAAATTGATTCTAACTACGGCCAACTTTCTCAAACTTTTCAGTTTATCATCGGTCTCGGTGTTCCAGTTGACCTGAAAGAGCAGTCAGTAACCGTTGGAACCGTTATAAAGTTCCAATATGATTTGCCTACAAACAGTACCGAGTATACAAGCAGAATCTACGGATTCGCGGGAACTGTCTCCAGGGACATGGACGAAGACAATCCAACACAAGACGTCACAAATGAAGTAGATTCAGATGATTCAAGACAAATAAGTGAAACAGAAGATTTCGTAACTGATGAACCTGAGGGAGACAACGACACTTTAGTAGATTTGACTTTTGATGACAGACGAAAAAGGTCTCTAGTCTATTCTGAAGGTGGTGTTCTAATTACGGATACAACAACAGTTAAAGAGGATTTGTCTTTAGATGAAGCGATTAAAAAACAAGAAATGATTGACCAGAATGCTTTGGAAGAGGAGGAGGAACCACAAAGAATGAACAGATGGGACTTTTATAAAGTAATCGAACGCATGGTTGAAAGGTAATATTAACGAAATTTTAATTAAATAGTTGACATTATGTAAATACTGTTAGGTAATCTTACTTCAGTGTAAAAGTTTTACTATTAATAAACGTTTTAATTTTGAACTCAATTTTACTACAGAAATATACGAGCACAAAATCACTCTTGCTCGGGTTAAAATACACAGCTATAAAAAACTTCAAAAGAATAACAAAGAATAAAAGCATAAAGTTTATGTTTCAAACAGAACGAGCAAAAATAAAACACTGAAGCAACCAGCGCTTAGCTCGCACAAATAAAAGGAAAGAATTAAAAATAATCCGAAAATAAAACTTAAATCAAAACATCATTTAGTCCGAGTCTTTTATAAAGAGTTAACAAGAATCGCTATAAAGGTATAATATTTTATTAAGGTTGGCTATTGAAACTTCAGGTACGGGTATTCAGGACGGCCGTGCTTGCTCCGAACAATCTGCGAGGCTGCCGAGGTACCATTCACCCATGAAAACGGCTTGCTCGGCGAAATTGGACATATACTATTCACGTAAGTCACTAACGTTATGAAAGGATTTTGGTACTGCGTTATTTATGAATGATATATCATTCATTCGGGTGGAGTTGACGGGTTAAGATTACAGCTTTTTGGTTAAGGAAAATCGTTTAATGTGCTGTTGTATGTTGTGTTCGGGAATTTTTATTCGAAGGGTGTGTAAATGAGGCGCGCTAACTCGGCGTTTTCATTTTTAATGCCTCATATTTTTCTGCGTTTCTATTGAGATTTCTGTGTTCACCGGGTTGGCATTTTGCATTTATTTTGCTTTAATTCTTTCTCGGATAATTTGTGGTCATTGTTTTATTATAAGCTTCTTCTTATCGTGTGGGCAGTGTCAGAGTTTCTAAACCACCTCAAGGGCCTCTGACATGGTTAATTGGACGACCGCCATTTGGCGGCTGAGACCACCGGCTTATACGTGCCTTCTGAATCACGGAATCATCTTTTTTATCAGACAATCAGGTGATTCAAGCTTGCAATGTCCTAGCAAAACTGGAAAACAACTTAACAAAGTATGCTTCTCCCGTGAGAATCGAACCCACGACCATCGGGTCACAAGGCAAATGCGTAGAACCACTCGACCACGGAAGCAGTTAGTTTATTATAGCTTAAGCAAATAGAGATATAGATAGAGATATAGATTATCATTTCCATCAATAAAACTTAGCTAATGGACAAGTTATCTGGGTGTATTGTTATTGCAAACTAATGTGGTTCCAGAAACCATTTGATTCCTTAGATTCTTTTTCTCTTCTTTATTCCTTACAATGATTTGAGACCTATGTGTGTAAGTGAGATGCCAAGTAATAAAATAGGATGTCTACCTACAGGGCTCTTTTCTGTTAAAAAAATATACCGAAAACATTAATAAGTGTTTTTATAACTCGAACATCACCTAACTTATTATTGTCTTTGCAATCACAAGACAAAAATTCTGAAGACATAACACTGCCTACTATTGAAATAGCCTCAACAGGGTCAAAATGATCTTATAGTACGGGTACTCTTGACTCGAAAAGAATTTCCTGAAGAAGACACTACGTACACACCTACCACTTTATGCAGCTTATTTTTATCTTCTCTTTCCTCAGGCCATCGACAACAAAAGACACGCTATCCCACCATACGGACAATGAGTACCATGCAGCGGAAAGGCTCGGAAGAGAAGTCGGAGTGAGCTGCGAGAACCTGTTCCCAGAGTGTGAGGGCTCGGTCCTCAGCACCTTCACTCACATCGGAGAGGAGACGCTGCATAAGTTCGGGTTCTTGTAAATGGTGTCGAAAAGTATTGTTGAGGAGTTAGGAGCTGTATATACGTAGCAACTTTAGTTGGAGCAAATGTCAATTTTTGAAAGGTTTGTTATCGTCGACCATATCATCGCTTTTCTTCAGGTGAGATTGCGGTGAATCGCGAGTTTATCGATAAATAGGTAAATGGTTTCACGACTTTAACGGTTGTTAGTACAGAGAGCTTAGTGCGAGTTTTTTAACGAACTCGCACACGAATGGTCCCTTCCCATAAACCTTAATTATTATTATTTGTTGTTATAGCGGCAATAGAAATTCACAATCTGTGAAAATTTCAACTGTCTACCTATTACGGTTCTTGAGATACAGCCCGCTGACAGACAGACGGACGGACGCACGGACAGCGAAGGCTTAGTAATAGGGTTCCGTTGGTTATCCTTTGGGTACGGAACCCTAAAAAAAAGGTTTTCCGTTATTTTCACCAGACGGCATTTATTCAGTTTCGATACTAATTGAAGTTCTTTTTTTTTGGGGTTTGCTCTTGACTCTAGTCTAGGTCAGAAATGACAGGGACAAAGTCTATGATAGAGCGAGCTTACCCAGAAATAGCCTGTTCACTCTAACTTTGAAGAGATTAGGGTTGTAAGCGTTCGGAAACACAGACGCAGGCAGAAAGTTCCACTCCTTTGCTGTGCGCATTATAAAAGACGTTTGGAAACGCTTAGTGTGAATTGGTGGAAAAGTAACAAGGTAGGGATGGTAAGATGCAGTGCGTCTGGATGTCCGATGGTAGAAGGGGTCCGGTGGGATGAGGTCGTGGAGTTCTTGGGCACACTCACCGAAGTACAATCTGTAGAAGACCGACAAGCAGGCAACCTTACGGCGATGAGCCAAGCTATGTAGCTTGGCATCCACCAGTTTTTCGTCACCGATGAGCCTCTTAGCTCTGCTCGTAATTGAAGTTTACGTTAATAAGATTGAGAACGTTAAAAATCTCGCACTAAGGCCACAGTACGCAGTATACGCAGTAGCTTGAAATTGTATTGAAAGAGACATAAACGTAGTGGCTGTTATTCAGATGTCGAAAAAAAAATTGCTCTGTCTGCGCAGCGCCTCAATGAAGACGTTGTAAGTTTTGGTCAGTTTAAAGTTAGTCGTTTTTACAAAATAACTTATGTTACTATTCAAAAGCTATTAGATAAAATTTTAGTCTTAGTACTTAAGGGAGGTAATCTGCTACCAATTTGTCGATATCGTGTGATTGATAAGGTACTTCCAAATGTCGACCTAATGATGCTTGACGCTTGGAATATCATTTAGTGTTCTTGTAATTTATATTCTAAATAAAATATGTAAAAGAAAGTGTTTTATTTAGTTCTACAAAAAATATCCTAGAGAATCATTGATATATAAAAAAAACCAAGATGCACAGTCTCGAACAAATGCAACACTCGAAACTGTCGTCAAAAACTGACATGTATCTAGTGTGAGTTGTGTGTAGTTATACTATAAACAAGTTTTTTGCAAATTCAACCTTACACGGATCGCTTTAAGTTGTTTTTACAAAGCAGTTCAGTATGGCGAGTGATACAAATTTTTTTTTTGCAAATTCAACCTTACACGGATCGCTTAAAGTTGTTTTTACAAAGCAGTGCAGTATGGCGAGCGATGCGAGACTGTTTCAAACTTGCGCATAATTATACATATTGTGCTTATTTTTAACGGACGTTTTTGAGATGCTGAGTGTGTATCTTGGGTTTTTTATATATCAATGTAGAGAATTCAACAAATTCTACACAAAAGGAATATCGTCAAGAAGTAACTTAAACAAGATTGTAACTCTATTTTATCCGATTGGCAGTTTCTGAATTACGTAAGAGTTTGAAGTTTTTTTTTTACTCTGTTTATATATTTACAACAGAATAGAACAACAATACTTACTTCCTTACTATATTATATTATAAATTATATTTTATTATATAATATTATAAATGTGAAAGTAACTCTGTCTGTCTGTCTGTCTGTCGCGCTTTCACGCCAAAACTACTGAACCGATTTAAATGAAATTTAGTATACAGATATTCAGAGCCTGAGAAAGGACATAGGCTTTTTATCCCGGGAGTATGTTCCCTAGGGAACACGCGGGTGAAGCCGCGGGCAGAAGCTAGTACCTATATATACTAATAAAAAAACTTGACTAATTACAAAAAAACCGGCCAAGTGCGATTCAGACTCTTACACGAAGGGTTCCGTACCATAAACCAAAAACTTGTATGGGAGCCCCCTTTAATTTTTTTTATTATTTGTTGTCATAGCGGCAACAGAAATACACACTCTGTTAAAATTTCAACTGTTTACGTATTACGGTTCTTGAGTTACAACCCGCTGACAGACAGACAAACAGACAGACGGATGGACGGATGAACGGACAGCGGAGGCTTAGTAATAGGGAATACCGTTGGGTACGGTTCCGTTTGGGTACGGAACATTTTTTTTCAAATGCTAGCGGCAAAAAAAAAACCAGAATACTGGCAGCATTGCAACGCTGAATAGCAAAGCTGATTTGAAAAACTCAGGCCTCTGGTTACGTGAAAGTCGACTAGCTGTTTGAAGTTGAGTTTTTGCCAAAAGTCTATTTTAATCTCAAGATGATGAGGTTTGACATATAATAATATGTTCTTCGCAAACCAGCCACAAATCATTGACAAACAGTAGCATGCGATTTTTTTATTTGCAAAATGAAAAACTTATTAAATCTAATAAACAATTTTAAAATTATTTTTTAAATACCTTCATCAGCGATGCAGTTATAAACCTTCAAAGTTTACAATTAGAAAGAGAAGTCCGATATGAATTGTGACGTCAAAGTTCTTGGCGCCTATACAGCTGCCATAGAAAACAGCGTTTTCGCGAGAGGGACAGATACATTTGTTCTAAATAATTATATCTCGTTTGTTTTTCGAGCAATTTTGATTCTATTTTCACTGTTAGTATTATATTTGTGTATATTTTTAGATAAACTGTATGGATAATAAATATTTTTTTCGTGCATATTCCCTTAATTCTGAATGAGAAATGACGCTAACGTTCACGCTTGTATTTTCTACTGTCCTATTAGTAACGACGAGGGTGGCCTATACCGCAGAATAAAAGCGTGCATTTTGCAGGACTGACACAGTATAGGGTTCCGTAGTAACCCGTCCTGTAAAACAGCACTAATTTACTAACGCACAGGACCGGTTGTTGTGGCGACACTTGGGGGAGGTATATGTCCAGCAGTGGACGTCTTTCGGCTGATATGATGATGATGATGACTAATCTACATCTACACCAATATTATAAAGAGGAGAGATGTGTTTGTTTGTTTGAATTGAATAGGCTCCGAAACTACTGGACCGATTTGAAAAATTCTTTCACCATTAGAATCCTACATTATCCCTAATGAACATAGGCTATAGAATATTTTCAAAAAAGCTAGGGATCCGTATGAAAACTCGATAATGTAACCCAAGATGTGAAAAAAATACCAAAAACGATCCTTATATCGCGTACGCTGCGAAAACTATTGACAATAGAGCAAAGTAATGTACTACAGTTTTATAGAAGATATAAATATCTACAAAAAAAAATCCGGGAGGGTATGTATCTAATTATTATGGTTGTCACAATGACAGCTTTTTCTTCAAATTATCCAATCAAAACCCGGGTGAAATGGAATAGCAGTTATTTTAGTATCATGATATTAATCTTTTTCTATGTAAATTGATTAATAATTAAGGTTGGTTATGTACATGTAAATTACACTTTAATTTATTCAAATCGGACCTTTCGTTTAAAAGTTACGACGGTTCTAAAAATATTTTAATCTGTTAATAAGTAATTTACACATACCCTTGAAGATTGGAGGTTAGATGGGAGATAAAGTTCGTGGAGTACCAACTAAACCCGCCCGAACCAAGTCGCGGGCGAAGTGTTAGTTAATTATATGTTTAGGTGACTGAAAAGTTCGCTCACAGAATAAAGGATTGAATTTAATTCGCATGTATTTCTAAAATCCCTAATCTCTATCCATTTCGGCCACTAAGACAACAATACAGCGAAAATAAAGAAAGAAAGAAAATAAAAGAGAAAATAGTAAAAAGATACTTGCACCCTATAATAACCCACTCTAAGTTGACTTTTGTGAATAGCGGGGGATAAAAAACGGGTAATGCACTCTATTTTGTGGGTGATTCATGTGCTGTTTCCGAAAATAGCATGAAAACCTACACCCTGTATATACCCGGTTCTCTTTTATGAAAATGAATGCGGTATGATCCTGTGCATGCAGATTAAGGTTCGTATTATGAAAAAGTTTGCATTTGAGAGATGGCTTATCTTTTGTATTTTAGAGGATAACAGGCTCGATAAACTGGTCCCTATTTCGATTGCATGATTGATTTGAAAAACTGGCCAAGTGCGAGTCGGACTCGCGTACAAAGGGTTCCGAACGAATTTATTTTTTGTTGCATGTTATTTTAACACTACACGTACACACTACTTCTGGGTTTTCCTGTAATTTATAACTATTTTCTGCATTATTATCAACATTTTACACTCAGTAGTTTCGGGGACTGGTAATTTTTCGCCTAAATGGCAATATTTCTTGAATAACTTTAAAAATATTTACTTTAAAATTATGAAAAAAAAGTGGCCAAGTGCGAGACAGACTTGCGTGCAAAGGGTTCCGAACCAATTTTATTTCTGTAACATGTTATCTCAACAACATTATAGGTTTTCCTGTAATCTGTAGGTAAAGAACTGCATAGAAAGAATCTGCACTTTTATGGTTTTATTTCTTGAATAACTTCAAAACTTTTTATTTTGAAATTATGGAAAAAATATGATTAAATCCCTCACAGTACGCCCTTTCATTTGATATGTCACAAGATGCAGTTTAATCAATTTTTTTTATTGAAATTTTCTAGTTTGACCCCCAAAAGTGACCCCATACTCAACATTTGTTTATTTACGTAACGCGTTCGTGTTTGGGTCAAGAAGTCCATATGTGTCCCAAATTTCAACAGAATCGGTCCAGTTGATCCGGAAAAAACTGGCTGTGATAGATGGACAGACAGACAGATAGATACCCGAATGAAGCTAAATGGGTTCCGTATTATTACGGTGCTCAAAACCCTAAAAAGCACAATATTTTCGTATAATTCAACATGCAATCTGTCGAATTAATCAAGTTATCCTGAAACACGAAAATTTTAAAATGAGTCTATGCCTAACAGCGATGTGAAGTTTCTGTATAGCGAGAGTAATTTTAATACGAGATCTAGGATTTGACATAGATGTCGTTGTAGCGGCACACCACTACATACGAAAACACCTGACTGGCGCCACAGAAATCCTACACCGCGAAATCTAAGTTCTCCGCACAATTTGAACATGGAGGGCAGCGCGACAAGTTACACTCACCAGACACTACACCCGTCTGGTCGGAGGATCCTTTTCTCCTCTTCAAAGGAGCATGCGGGACTGTACACCCGATTCGTCATACCTCTGTATCGCCTTGCATCAATAAAAGGATGGATCAGTAGAAAATATATTTTATTCGTCTTACAAAAGCGGCCCACTTAATGTACACGACTTAAACTACCCCTAGGCGCGTTTTTTATAATTCATTAAAATAATTGGTACAATAAAAAACAAATAATGCATTAGGATTGTTTATGTTGTTTACGTTTCAAAACAATGTCGCGTTCTATTCCGCGCCGCTTATGAAACACAGGGACAGACTGCGCTCGTTACAGGATGTTTCAAACTACGTTATGCATAATTTTAATTAATAATATTTCATTTTTTCAATAATTCAAATGTTTATAAATATATATATATATATTTAAATGAATGTGTAGTAGTCATTGCATACATGAATTGGCCTGCCTTTGTAAGACAACTAAAATGGCACCGTGTGATAAATGATATTTATTTTGCAAATAGGTTACAAGTAACTCTTTTACACGTATTTTTTTTTGTCGTATAAATCTAGATAAGGCCGGTATTTCCTAGCTGACTACCCTGAGAAGAAACACCGAAACAAACTCAGAGGTCATAGTCTCTTTTGAAGTCCAAACAATCGCCAATAACATTTGAAAAACCCTAGGTTAACGTCTGAGGTGGCCTTTTGAGGAAAGCACCACGCAGGTTTGAGTGGGCTTGTCCAGACAGTGCAAGCATTTGTCAGTTGTCGTGCAGCTCAACTCAGAACTTTGAGGAGCTAAACGAACCGACGAACAATGCCAAAGTAAGGACATTTGGGTAAGCCGCATAATATACTCAAACTGCCAGACAGTCATGAAATCAATCCTTAAAATAACGACCTACATAGTCCTCACACTTACAATACATCATTTTTTTAAGAACCATGCAGATTAGTGTCTGAGATGGTCTTTAGAAGAAAGAACCACACAGATTTGAGTGCACCTGTCCAGTCAGTGCACGCATTTGTCAGTAGTCGTGTAGCTCAACTCAGATCCACTTAGGAGCTCAAGTGTATTTTAATAATATGAAGTTAAATATAATTATGTCAAACTCACAGCCTGGAAACCGGTCCAACTTTGGCATTAGTGTTTAAAACGTTCTTAACTTGAAATATTCAATAAAGAATCTGGCCCTAAGAGCGATTTTCCTCTAATACTAAAAACATAAAAATAAAATTCGAAACAAAAGTACAAAACGTTTTATTTACAGTCCCCACCGCCCGTCTCCACTCAGCCGTACTTGAAAATTACACATCATTTTCAAACAAGAATTATTTATCACCTATCACGCCAGATCATGCAGCTTAGTGAACACATCTATGAATGATAAGGAGCATCCTTGATATAACTTGGTGCAGTCCTGATGCTGCTCCCCGTCGGTGTACGCTTTGATGTACGGGTAGGTGTCATCGCTTTCTGTTAGGTCACTGGTGCCATCATTCTTGGGACTGAAATGACAAAGAAACAGGAATGAGATACTACTAAGATAATATGATACCAATTTGGACATGTGGGATGAGGACTTAGCAATCTTTGTAAACGATATGACTTAAACTGTCCCTTGCTACCCCCCTAATATGACACAGCTAAGCCGAGGTCCGTATCCCACAAGGGGTGCCCTTAGCGAGTGGTTATTTAGCTTGTGAGTTGTTTGTAAGTAGTATTTAGCCCTGGTTGATGGCCTTAAATTCATTTGAGGTCACCACAGGAGAGTCCATTTAATCAGTAACCAGTCACGTGCTGAACTGAGAGTGGCCACGTCAAAAAATAAAATAGTCAAGTCAATAAATGGCATAATAGCCACAAGTCTCGAACAACACCTCTCGGAATCTCTCGTCGGCTGCTGGACCAAGGAAAACGCTACTTCTGGACACGTCTCGTAATGTAAGGAGCTTACTCCCTCTGGTGCCCTGAACATCGGTAGCTTGGACCCTGTTTCCGATACTAACAGCTTATCTTGTTTTCCGTGGCACGGAGGAAATTCGGGAAAGGCTAATGTACATATAACAGATTTAAAAGAAGGACACGAAAATGATTTTATAACATTTAGTATTATTCCATTTTTAGCGAAACTCTTTATATTCGCTTCTAGAAATGTGCTTTGTTTAGAAGATGAACAGCATCGTTCTACTAATTAATTATTTAGTTTAATGGGACCACCAATTCACATGCCTAACGTAGAATTTATGCCAATACCTAGGTACATTGTAAATGGACATTGCAAGTACCAAATTCTGCAGACTATCTACCCTTAAATCACGAGGGAAATTATGGCTTTCCAATACCTTGCAGAAATTGGTGGCCTATATGCAGCAAACTATCTATTCACATGGTAGATGTACCTACTCGTATTATTGGTTTGTATGTACACGTACAGACACAATCATCTCAACCAAACAAAGGTTTTCCGTTATTGTCAATTGTCACCAGACGGCGCTTATCCACTTTCAATACGAATAGGGAACGTGCACGGCGTTGGCTACGCCATCTAGTGTTGCACATTCAAAATTTTAACGTTTAGAATACTTGACATTGACGCTTCTGTGCCGCCACCTATCGTTCCTGCACGCTCCGTTTAGGGGAACGTGCACGACTGTGCCATCTAGCGTTGCAATTTCGAGACTTATAAGTAAAATATACTTGACAATGACACTTCTGTGCTGCCACCTATAGTTCCTGCATGTTTCCTATGGACGTTTACATCAACGCGGAAGGAATTTTAAAGATAAAGCGCATCGAAGTTCAACAGCGGGGGGGGGGGGCTGGTGATGTCACGTCGCTAGTAAAAATTGTATTATTATAGTGACGTTGAAACGGCGAGTTTTTAGCGCACTGTACCGTCTTCATTTCTTGTTTATACGTCTACAATATTTTCTGGAAATTTATATGTTGGACTAATAAGACTTTTTCTGTATAACACATAAACTCGCTTGGTAAACTGATACTTAATGATGGACATCACTGGTTGCATGTATCATCAAAATTCTACAACCCACACACTCAAATCACGACCGTCGCTCAACCAGCATTGCAACTAAGTTGAAGAGCAAAGAGCCTTCGTAGCACATTGAGTATGTGCTCATCAAATTGTCAAGTTCGAACTACTAATGGTAGTAACTAGTTGAGTTGAACTCGTCTACCTCGTGATGTAACTCTGTAGGGCATGTGGTATTCTGGAACGGTCATTGAACTTTGGACTTAGGTACATATCTTACGGTACAAGTATAGGAACTGTTCTTGCTATGAATATTATGCCAGTCGGCAGGGCTAGGTGACTGATAATTTCGAGGGCGTTTCGTATTTTTAACCGACTTCCTAAAAAGGAGCAGACAGGCAGCTCAATTCGGTGGGTATTTTTTTTTTAATGTATGTACACCGAATATTTCGAGGTTTCTGATTATAGTTCTGTGATTCTTTTTTAGTTCGATGCAGTATACTTGCCATTTGGTCCCGTAAAAATTTGATTAAGTTTGGTTCAGTAGTTTTTATTTTATGAGCATTTTTGCTTATTTCAATTTCTGCGTTGACGAAGACGTAGTCCAAGTATCACCACTTAAAAGTGAAAAATAAAAAACTTTTAGAAAAAATATAACCGACTTCCAAACAAAACACTACAAAGAATAAAATAACCTTAATTTTGGAAGTCGGTGTTAAAAAACAAAGAAACAAAACCAAAAACACTGACTTCCGAAATTAAGGTTCTTTGTAGTGTTTTTTTAGGAGTCGGTTTATATTTTTTTTATTGAATTAACATTGTCAACAGTTTTGATATATATAAGTTCAGTCTACGATTTCTCGACACGACATTAGAGAGCGCGCTAAAGCTAAGCGTCCACAGGTCGGTATCGTACGCATCGGACGCATCGTATTTAACGGATCGTAGTATTCTTTGTCGCTGACCGGTAGCAAAATCCATTTCGACTCGGTGTGGAAATTATATAAGCCCAATGATACTTACTTCAACACAAACATTGCCATTTCGTGCAGCAGATCCTCCTCATCATCAGAATGTAATGGCTCAGCTCCAAGTTGGCACAGCGTCTGCAGTACGCACGACTTTCCGTTGTGGCCGAATCTGGAAAATTAATACAGTTGGTAATAAAATACATGAAACATGGTTGCTCACAATGGGCCTCATCAGAAGGCTTAAAGCCACTCAAAGGGCAATGGAGAGGGAATAGCTTGGAGTTTTTCGGCTGACATAATGGTAATAAAATAAATTGCCGTTTCTCTAACTTTTTTTGTTAATATGTTTGTAAAAGGTAATCTCTGCAACTTAAATGAAAAAATCTATAACTAAATGACACAAGCTTTTAATCAGATAAAACACACGGATCCTGTAAGACAGGCCTAGGGGCGAAGCCTCGAAGAAAAACCTTTTCTGGATAATCCCAGACTAATCTCGTCGTTTCCGTTGGCGTTTTCTACTTACCCCAGACTTTGGGTAGGTACCCAATTAGAATATCCATGTAACCGGGTTATTACATACACCGTTAGAGTTTACTAGCTGAACCGTGCCCTCTTCTTTAATATAGCCTGTGATACTCACATATAACGTGGCTTTCTATTGGTAAAAGAATTGTCAAAATCGGTTCAGTTGATCCAGAGATTACCCCCTACAACCTCACAAACTTTACCTCTTTATAATATTAATATTATAGAGCATAGATAATAAATCGCGTGAGACTAAATTATTTCTCTTCGATAAAACATGGATGTATTGTAAAATAGCTATACATATAATTTGTAATAGCTATTAAGGGTTTAATTTGGTAACATATATTACAAAATGACTGTGTTTGCAATAAACTGGTGACAAACACACAATCAAAAAAGAGATGTTCTTTTGATCAGTTTTGATCGGTTATCGGGATTATCCACATACCCGAGACCCAAAAAGCATCGTATTAAAATATTCACACCACCAAAATAAATATAGACGATGTTTATTAAAATAGCCCAGCACCAGTAAACAGTAATAAATAACGAATTTTGACATTCGCAAAATTGCTGTTGACGAAAGCAATTTATGTGAAAATTGCTTCCGAAAGCAACCAAGTGTCGAACTGAAATAAATCACGATTTTTTATATCTTGCGCTGCCAATCGGTTATCCGTGAATAAACAAACACATAAGCCAACTGTGACGTGAGCAGGGTCTTGAGTTGTTGTTTGTTTTATTTTTGAAGAGCTTACAAGTAAACAAAATCATGGTAGTAACTTGTACAGTAACCTTAAGTAACTACTAAACAACTTGACTAATAATCTAGAAATAAGAAATTATACACAAACGCGTATTAAAACAAAATAAATCGTTGGGCATCAAAAAATTCATCCACATCGCTGTCAATGGCAAAAGTGTCCAGAACACTGGTAGCATTACCGCGTTAAATGGCAATGCTTATTTTTTGGCCGAAAACCATGGGCCTAGGGTTTCAACCCCAAATGGCACAAATATAAAACTCTCTTTATATGCAGAGGTTACCGACATAGCCTGAAGGATCGCCAAACTGAAGTGGCAGTGGGCAGGGCACATTGCTCGCAGAACAGATGGTCGATAAGGCCGAAAACTTCTGGAGTGGCGACCGCGTACCGGAAGACTCAGCGTTGGAAGGCCTCCCACAAGGTGGTACGAGGTGGACACTTGGGGGAGGCCTATGTCAAGCAGTGGACTTTCGACTGATGTGATGATGATGATGTTAAGCAGAGACTAAACCTCTGCTTATGAAGTGACGATCAACCAGGGATAACGATTGTCTAAAGTCGAATATGTAGGATTGACAAGCATAAAGGCGCAAATCCACCGTGGTGCACGCTGTGCACGGGCACGCAACGCACTTTAGCTGTGTGGGTTCATTTTTTGGTAACGTGGGTCTACGTTTCTACTGCAGTACACACTATACGCAGCTACGTTCCACAAGCCGTATCTCAAAACTGTGCACCGTTTTGACATAGTCGTGGGTTAATATTCGTGTATAGCGTGTACCATGCGGTACACGCTATACACGGCTATATTAACCCACGGCGTGCATGACGTTGACAGCGTTGAGCTATAGCATAGCATGGCATAGTCGGCTTTATAATATTCCCACTTTTGGGACTCAGGCCTCCTCTCTAGGAGAGGGAATGGGCCGTAATCCACCACGCGGGCCCAATGCGGGTTGGTGAATGTCACATGTCTTTGAATTTTTGGTTCTAGGACATGCCGGTTTCCTCACGATGTTTTCTTTCACTGTTTTGAGAGCAGTGGTGATGAAATAAATTACACAAAGTAATGTGCCTGGCTGAACCCGCGACCTACAACTCGTAAGTCGGAGCCGTTACCACTCGGCCACCACTGCTCTTTGCGTGCGTTGAGCTATGTGAGGTCCATATTCGAGCAAGTTACGCGTGTACCAATGACCCAATCGCATACATTTTCTTGCTAAGCGAAGCTTCTTTAGAGGAAACATGGGCGGCGAGACTTTATGTAAAAAATCATAAATCTCATGTTTGGCTCTCGACTGTTTTCTCCTACAATATTTGACCGATTTAAGAGATATTTCACAAATTGAATAAAAAGGATATATACTGTGTCCCTATGTTTTCTTTTTTGATGATTTATTAACCGTATACGCACTAGAACCCTCACAAAATGCTCAAAATTGTTCGATAAATCGCTGTCAACAGAGCCCTAGTGTACAAATTTGGCAACTCTTAATATAAAAAGAAAACATAAGGACACAGTATACAATCTTCTTATTCAGTTTGTGAAATATCTTATAAATCGGTCCAATATTGGAGGAGAATTCTGACTTTTTACATACAAAGTCTCGCCGCCTATCCTCATGCGTAGCCCCTCCGTGCGCCGCGGTGGGTTTCCGCCATAAGTGACGTGACACGTGGTTAATGTCATTGTGTTTTGGGTTTGGTTTTGACTATGGATATTGCTGGTAGATTGTCACTTTGATTAGAGCCTCACTGAATATATGGTGGAGTTGCAACGAGTGATGAAAAACGAATGTGAACTTTTTTCTTCCTGTATTTCGATCCATCTCCTGAGAAGAAAAAACACTCTTGAACAACGAAAATCCCGATTCCTTTGTCACCAAGAAAAGGAAGAATAAGGAGTGTCCTAAATTTCGTCAGAAAATACCGAATATCTATTTACAGTCAACAAAGCTATTGGGTATGCAGGCAGCTAACTTGCAACTACTTTTAAACAATGTTGTGAGTGTGCTGAGTCGACAATTACTGCCGTAAACACACTCGTAAGTCTGTCAAAAGCTTAAAAGATTATAATGCACACATTAGAAATATACATTGGCAGTTCTGTGGAAAAATAATATTTTTGCCTGTATACCGAATAGCTTTGTTAACTGTGCATGTAAATTTACCTCCTAAAGTCATTGACCGCATGGTTTAAACCATAATCCAGTTAGCTTGATTAGATGTTTGTTGTAGTAATCCAGAGCACCATAGGCGGCTAGGGTTGTCACCTACACGAGTGCCTAAGAATGGTATACGATTACCTAATGTTTCCATACGGATTCTCATAAGTATAATTATGGCTGCATACTGTATAGCCTTATGTAACCGACATTTTTTTGGCATTATTATTAAATATTTATTTATTTTCACATATGACTAACATAATTAATAAACTATGCCCCACAAAAGTTGGGGTTTCCAAAGTTAGATTAAGCTTATTCCTGAGCAACATTTAGGCTTTGTTTCATTCAAATTAGTGGTCGCAAAAAAAAGTTATGAACCTTTTAAGATTTTAAAATTACGTATCAACGATTCTCGACAAGTTTTGTTCATTTTTCAATTATTCGTTCAGTTTAGCATAAAATTTTCCTTTAAAAACATATCCTCAGAAATTGTAATCATCACGCTATATCTTCGAGGAGCTAAGCAGTCAATTACCATAACTTATTATAATATCGGGAATTTAAATCAAACGTCAACTGAATTCATAGACCTGGCGGTATGATGACTGGCTGTCGAATGATTCGGTGTAAGTTGAAACCCCAGTATTCGCAACTTTTTTTGTGTGGAACTGGATGTGACGAAGTACTGAAATTCCGGATTAGTAGGACAATAACAGAACCTATTTTCTGTTTTTCTGTATTCTTTTTTTCCGCATCACGATAAAAAATATAAAACCAAAGTAGATAACTTTTACACATAAACTTGATAGGAATTTGTGCCAATATAGATGAAATCAACTTACTATCTACGTAAAAAAGATACCTGCAATGCCATCTATTGACCCAAATAGTACTTTCGACGGCATGAGATTATACCAAAACATATTTTTTAGTTATTAGTGGTACATTTAAAACGTCTTAACTTATCTTTTGATAGTTCAACTTCATATTCCATAGATGGCGTTATGCATTTGATCTCATTTATTGCGGTGTTAAGATAACAATGTTCGTCAACTTACGTGCGCTTACATTTGCTAAGCTAAATAAGCCAAAGCTGCTCAATAACACCTGTACTTTGCAGGATTTAATTAATGCCACCGATTTTGCAATAAACGTAGCCACCTACTGAACCACAACAGTATGAAGAGTTAACCATCGAATCGAAAAGAAAAAGAATAAAAGTTTACAGCCCGAAGCCAGGGGTCATATCATACCACCCGCGAGCATCGGATATCGGGATATCCCGTTTTTTTCCGTTCCGGTAGGTAATTCGGAAAATCCTACACTCCCCAAGGAACCTTCACGGCAAATTTCAGCTTTCTACGACCAGGAGTTTCGGCTGGGCGTTGTCCGTCAGTCAGTCAGTAACGGAAGAATTTTATACTAAGATAAGTATGGACCGATCCCAATACAGTTAGGAAAAGACTAGGCAGATGATGATGATTTATTTATTTATTTATCAATTTTCAGTTTATCCAGTTCATACAATTTATTTTTTCGAAGAAAGTAACTGGCATCCTTACACTAAAAAATATATCACAGTCGTGATTGACGTCAATATGAATTAGGAGGTAGTTCCGGCAAATACGGTACAATACGATTTGCTAAAACGACTTGTTAAGTTGGCAAATAAACTAACGAGGTGAGAATAGAAATGTGGATAAAGCAATCAGATCGATGGGATATAATTCTGTTGTTCTTTAAATTAGTGTAGGTTCTTTATGGAGTAAGAATTATAACGAGAGAACATTCGTACATACACGCATGTATGTTACTGCATATTGCTAAGAGTAGCTAGTTATGAGTTTTCGAAAACATTTAGTTAAATGAGATGGTGGTGCAATTTAGCTGGTGGCCCAATTTACCATGATGAAGCTTTAGATTTTGGGAATGAGGATAATTCCAGGAGAAAATGTATAAGTATAGCACAGTATAAAGGAATACTCTAAATTCCATTCCAGTCGTGACTGATGACGTGAGAATTCATCAGATAGAGCTCAGGGTACAGTAACGCACAGAAGTGATAATGTCTTGAACAAATTGGACGGTACTTAACTGGTCCGATTAGCGAGGTGACAAATGAATTAACAGTCACACTCACTATTGAAATCACTTACGAGAGCCGTGATTGGCTGATAACTGGATTATGGTTCGGCGGCCATTTTGTATTCTTGTAAAGCGTTATTGGTTTTGGGCTAGCAGGTTTCTGAATTAAGTATTGGTAAAATGGGGTCAATAGAAACAAAGATTTAATGGCATTTTCACTTGAATGCCACATCATTGGTTTCTACAAAATATCATTTTTTAAAACTAATATGGATTTAAAAAGAGTCCTTTATAATAACTTTCTAATCACCCAATACAATAAAACGGGGTAAATAGAAACGCAGGTTCTATTTACCCCGTTTTATTGCACTTGGAGTTAAAAACGGTTTTCAGGCAAATGTAAAGTTTGATGTTATTGGTTTTGGACAGACCAGAAGTTGAATATAGACTGGTTTCAGAATTGAGTATTTAGAGTTAAGAACGTGTCAAACCCCCTTTAAAGCCAATATTGTTTCATGCAACGACTACCAGAGAATTAAACGATAGCTGTCCAGCTATAATGATTTTGTAAACACTGATTTAAAAGAGTGTCCATAGAAGTTTCTTGCACGTTCTTCTCCATAGGATCTACTCTTTAGAACGTGCAACTGCCGCGCTGGAGATAGGGTCGGTGAGTGTTTTGCTGCAGAACCACTTGCTGCTCTTGTCGCTAGCGCGGCAGAATTAGCTTCATCTATTTGACTGACAGACCTTGACTATTCAAAAGTGCCAGTAACTGGTCTGTTTGAAATAAAGTATTATGTATTGTATTTTTTGTATCATTTAATTAAGCTAGCTAAGTCCTCTTATTATAAATAGGAAGAATCAGAAACCACGTGAGTTTCAGCGAGCTTCTAAATTCTTCAGTGCATTTCTCAACACATTGTAGAGGTCGTTGTAATGTACGGTTCTGAAACCTTTCGGTTAAAATATCATTATATCTTCAAAACACTAAACCGAACTAACGATCTCCACAGTAAGTTCAAATATGTATGTAGTTAGGTTTAATACATTGAACTGCAGCTGCGGTTGGCCCGATCCTTATGCTGACATAATTCAGCACAGAGGTGAACGGGGGTGTTTGTAATGTGCAACACATTGTCTGTGGCAATGTGTATTACGTTACAGCACAGGTCAGCCATATTACATTCTAGGCTGATATAGGTCCGATTATATTACTTTGGAAGAATTAATTCGCAATTATCAATATTTAACATTAGTAAAATTTTTACTTGCTAGTAATAAAACGACATAAAATTGGTATTCAGTTACATAGGAAGCCACAACCAATGCTGCTGGGAAAAGGCTAGGCTGTGGTGATGAGTTGGAGATGAATACCAGAATTACAGGTTTTGCAGGTATAGGCAGAATGTTGCTTCGTAAACGTGATATTTTTAATGTGTTCTACAATGAAGCACGCTTGCCAGACGACCCACTGACTTTTACTAGCCCAGGCCCCAGGCCAGGTTGTAGCTATCACTAAACACAGAATCTGGCAGGGAATTTCAGTCATTGTGAAAGCAGTCCACGGTTTTGTTCACCAGTGAAATTTCAGAATCCGACAATATTAAGGAAACATACAAAATTTTGAAGATTTAATAACTACCAACAACCAAAGATACATTCATGAACTACCACTTCACCAATCAGCAATATAATCCCCCTTCTAATGAGGAAGACAAACCCCAAAACCAGATAACGAACACCACAATACAAACTAGTATCATTATCCTCTAATAAACAACACACGGTATTAATGTTGTCACAAAACTTATAACTACCCTCCGCCACAGCTGACTAATGAACTTGTTAAGTAGCTATTACCTCGGTAGTTAGCTACGAAGACGTTTTACTCAGGTGTACTAGGATAGCATGGAGCGTAAAGATGATGCATCTTTTAAATGGGTTATGCATTACAAATTGTACATAGCATTATTTAGACTGGGATATTCTAGAGAGTTATGAAAACCAAGCCAGCTTCATCAGCAAGATGTTTGTGGAGAGGAATAAATCTTAGCAGACAACCTAGAGGTAAATGTTAAGTAGCAATTACTTCGATAGTTAGCTAAGAATATCTTTTACTCAGTTGTACTAGGATAGCATGGGGCGTAAAGAGGATGCATCTTTTTCAGTGCTTATGCATTACGGAGTGTACTTGTGCATTTTGGATGTTTACGCCGTAGGATATTTTTAGTTATGGAAGGACTAGCTGACCCGCGCAACTTCGTCTACGTCACAATTTTCATTTCTGCTCCGCTCCTTTTGGACTTGGCGTGATGATATATAGCCTATAGCCTTCCTCGATAAATGGACTATCTAACACTGAAAGAATTTTTCAAATCGGACCAGTAGTTCCTGAGATTAGCGCGTTCAAGCAAACAAACAAACAAACAAACTCTTCAGCTTTATATATTAGTATAGATATGGAGGGTTGTGGAGGGGTATGAAAGCCGTGTAGTTGGATTTGGAGGAAACTAAGAAAATTACATCTAATGTGTGGTTTTGTCCATTGCTCGTTAAATATGGGGCTTTAAATCTAGACGTATAACAGAACGTTTGATTAATGAAAACGATAAATCCCCAGCCAGTTTACTTATATTTCAGTTGTTCTTATGTCTACCATCAGGTAAGTAGGTAAGTCATCAATCTTTCTTATGAAAAGTTATAAAAAACTGATTTGCTATGAAACCCAAATGTGCCTTAAAATAAGTTCCAAGAATTATCGCCTCAAACAATGTAGAACCCACGAATTCAGCAGGTAATAAATATCAGATTAGGTTAATGATAAGGATTCACTCACCCATCTAAAATAGATTCCACGTGCTTATAAAAGTGGTACAGCTTGGCATCATCATGGTAATCCCCATTCTTGTCGTCTTTGATCCCCGCCTCTCTCTTCTTCCTCGCAGTCCCGACATATCCAGTGTTGGCTTCCAACAAGTCGATGGGTATCTGAGATCTGTTCCACGGCAGTTGGAAGTTAGCTTGAAATGCGTAGTTCACGTTTATGTGTTTCGCTGCACTCGGGAAGCCAAATCCAGCGTTGAACTGGAAAGGTAGAATTTTTATTTAATTACTAGCTTTTGCCCCCAACTTCGTACGCACAAATCCCGTTTTTTCCCGTTCCCGTGGAAATTTCGGCAAATTACTCTCTTATTGCTATCCTACGGAGTGTAGAGAAGCTACATGCCAATTTCAGCTTTTTTTCACCAGTACTTCGGTTGTGCGTTGTCTGTCAATCACTCACACTGTAAAGGAAGAATTTTAAATACAGGGTTATTTGTGAAACACCGACAACCTCTTAGGCAGTGAAAGTACACATGATTATAAACAACTTTTACTTTGAGACCAACCCTGAATACTCGAAAAGAATATCAGCTGTTTCATACAAAATGCAATATTTAGCCAATGAGCAATATTTAGTCAGTATGAAACAACTGATATTTTTTTCGAGTTTTAAGGGTTGCTCTTAAAGTCCACTGCCTAAGAGGTTTTTGGTGTTTTACAAATAACCCTATATATAGTTCTACGAAATCAAAAATATGCATATTACTTATGTAACAAGGCTTCTATGTACATCGAAAAGCAAGTTAAGCTGTCCGGCTGTCACTTCTCTATATTTGACAGGTGATTACCGATTAAAAGCCTGAAATCTGACACCAGTCTTGCCAAGGGTTATCATGTTACCCAACATCCGGTTACATTGAAGACTATTCCCAACATGGTTGGGAAAAGGCTAGGGATATTGATTGATTTGGTTGGGCAGCTACTCCGTGAGAGATAATAAGTAAAGAAAAAGCACTAGACCCACCGCCTAGTGCGACCCGTCAATTCAGTAGAACAGTCTACTGATGGATTTAGTATTGTTTTTTAGTCTAATTCGTGAGTTTTTTAAGGTCATACAGCCATTTACAATAAAAGGTTTGCAAAACAGAGGGTACAAACATGATTTTAACACATATTCAAATTCAATTCGTGCCCATTTTATTCACGAATGCGGTATGCTCACAGTTTACGCGGCCGATCATCCATTCGATAAATGCGATTAATTCCTCACTTCGCCACCAGCGCGACGAGGGCGCTTATTTTTTGCCGGGAACCACATGATCGGATTATACTGCTATATTTCGTTGCAAAGGGGCCCCTAACTCAGTTACCTTACGCCTCCTTTTTGCGATAAAAGGGCTCTTTCCTTCAGTATATTAAAAGCTGAAACAGCCAGCATTTTCTCGAACGTAACGTATTTAAGTTATGATATGTTTGGTGTATGGCTGTGTTGTTTTTTAAGGATGATATATGGAGTCTGACGTCTTTGTTAATATTCAGAACGATATTCTTGTCGACAAAATCTTTTATGAGTACTTTAATATCTATCAGCTGTGATTTTGGGTCAAAACCCTTGAATTCCTTGACATATACAAAGCCGAAAAGACACGACTTGTTCTGGCTTCCAATTCGAATCAAATTGACCGTTATACTTTGTGATTCATTGAAATTGATCGAGGGTTGTCATGGCCACTAAAGTCGAGACGAGGTACTTCAATTCGTCTTGGAATCTGTAATTTTGTTTAAAACTTGTCCTTCAAAGGATGAATAAGCTAAATATTTTACTCAAGCCACCAAATAAAGCGACAAAACCAATTACACAGTACACCCAAATATTTAAACCCAAGTTAATTTCTTTCTTTTACATTATTTTACCGCAGGTTTCGTAGGGTTATTTCACTCTCACAAATGCGAATACAAGCTATTGACTTATCTTCCGGAAATGTTCGTCGAGCAATTTTCCTATAAATAATCACGAGCCATTGAATACCAATAATATATTATTATTATAATACAAATACTTGATGGAAGGAAACTTTGACAGTGTTATGGCTTCCTAAGAACTTACACGTGTTTCTTTTGAAAAAGGCCAATTGAGAAAAGGGAATAGTATCAAAAAAATCGGCCAAGTGTATGGGAGTCCCTTTAATTTTTATTTAATTTTGATACTGGTTGTTATAGAGGTAATATTAATACACATTCTGTGAAATCAACTATCTACCTATAACAGTTCTTGAGATACGGCTCGCTGACAGAAAAACGAACGGACGGATAGCGGAGTCTTACCCTGGAACGAAAAGGACATTTCTGTGAAATCATATGTGTTGTCAACGCAGTAAACTATAATCACATTTACTGGCTGATTTATAATCAATCTATATGTATAAAATTCTTCCGTTACTGATTGATTGAGTGACTGACAGACAACGCACAGCCGAAACTACTGGTCGTAGAAAGTTGAAATTTGGCATGTAGGTTCCTTGGGGAGTGTGGGGGAGCACTAAGGGGCCGTCTCCACGAGCATGAGTCGCGGGGAGTTGACGTTTTTTCACTTGTCGAATCGCCGCGATAACATCACCGTGTGGAGACACGATCATCTGTGTGATCGTGTGTAGTGTAGTTTATCCCTGTTCATGTATCGTGCCACGTATTTCTATTACAATTCTTTGTTATAGAAACTATTGAATTTGGATGAGATTTCTTGAATACAAAACGATTTTTTAAATAATATAGCGAGAAATTACCTCCTAATAAAGATTGATTACTATCTAAAGATGTATTACTATCTTTTAAACTTAACTTAACAGACAGTTGTATTGCTGGGGAGTTTGTTGGCCACTTCTTCCCAGCTAAAACACTAGGAAGTGGTGACGGGCTGGGCGATTTGGGGGACTGTCTACATGTAAACTTTGACGTTCAAAAAGTGCTGATTTTCAGCCTAGTTTGAATAAATACCTTTTGATTTTGATTTTATAGTACGGAGTCTGCAATATTCCGGTGGCATTTATATTGATTGCTACAAAGCTCTCTTTAATAATTTCTATTTAACTTGGTCTTGTTTTATTGAAATTACGAGTACCTTTAAAGGATATATAATAGTCGGTAGTAAGTATACAGAGAGGATCAAATGAATGAACCGATTAAATCTTCTAAATGCTTCCCTTAATCTGGCGTTTTTTCCCTCAAAGAAACTGTAATCCCGGAACATCCGGCTTAAAAACTTTTTACTGCGGAGACCTTCTATAGAAAAAACAACATACCTGAAGGAGGGTGCTGTTAGGCCATAATAGTTGTCTTTTACTCCTGTGTAGTATCCCATCAGATAGTTCCGTCCCTTTCCCACTTATGGTGAAGAAAAGGCTGGATGCAATAGTGAGGGGAAAAAGAATTTGTTTGTAGAACATGATGGTATAACAGAGTATACGTCTTGAATGCGCGTGAGTTGCCGAATTTCGAGTGACACACTACGTTAAGTGATGGTAATCGTTTTGGATAACCGATGGAAATTGATAGAGATAACGTTAATGTTTTTAACCGACTTTAAAGAAGGAGGTTCTGTAAGATTTTTACAAGTTTCGGGGTCTTGCCTTACGAAGTCCGCGAAATTGTCATGTAAAATTTAATTAATTTTGTTTGAGCGGTTTTTTAACTATATTCTCTTAAACTTGCAGCGACTTATTAAGTACGCCTTCTATCTGGCATAACATAGCGCACTTTTATTTTATTTGTATAACATCCATTTATTTGTACCTATGTTAACAAATCAATAAATGACTTACACAATCACTGTTGTGGGTTACACATTGAACGCAGATAATGAAGCATCACTGCAAGCGTCTTAGTATCTATTTGTTGTTTTGTTTTGTAATTATTTTAACTGCGTATGCATATAATTGATAATGACAATTTAAAGTGACTGTGTTTATGTTTATGAATATTATTTTAATGAGTCTATGAAACTTGAAAATAAATGATTATTATTATTATTTCGTTTATTTATTTTTCTGTACATAAAGATTAGATTTTAAAATATGTCTTCAAAAAATATTAAAAAATACATTTAAAAATATAAAAATTATTATTATTATTATGAAGCAGTTCAGGAATGCTTGAGATTAAAAGCCATGAAGTAAACACAAGAATTAGACAGTTGTAAAGATAAAATATAATAAAACTGAGAAGCTGTTAAATGATTAAAAGTTAAGTTCTAAAGTCAAGAGAGACCTAAATCAAGGGACTAAAAAAACATATTAAAGAAAAAAACATCTGACTATTATGAGTATGCTAGTCATTACGTGTAACCTACTTACACCTCATTAAATTACAATTATTTAATTGAAGGCAAGGCAGTTAGCTCCGTTACCGTCTTGTTAAATGTCTTAATTTTACTCATAAGATTCAATTTCATTTTTGTAACATGCTATTTTAATACTAGAGACTTCTTATACCTATAAGAAGTCCTATAAGGTCCTGTAATCTGCATTTTTTTTTCAAAATTTTAGGCTCAGTAGTTTCGGAGATAACGGGGTCATTTTTGGTCTAATTTCTTGAGTAATTTGTAAACTATTTATTTTAAAATTATGGAAAAAAAATATAATTAAAACCCTTACAACAAGTCCTTTCATTTGATATGTCATACAATAATATAGTTTAAAAAACTTTTTTTTTAAAATTTTCTAGTTTGACTCCCAAACTCAAAATTTATTTATTTACGTCACAGAAGGTCACAGAAATCCATATGTGTACCAAATTTCAACTGGAAGAATTCCAAGAATTTCCAGACTTTAAAACCTGCTGTGACAGACGGACAGATAGACGGACAGACAGACAGGCAGGCAGACAGGCAGACTGACAGACAGACAGACACCCGAGTGATCTATAAGGATCCCGTTTCTTACGGACGTTCGGAACCCTAAAAAGGCAAGGTGACAGAAGAGAAGTGTAAAAATGGCTGTCGCCGTATAGGCAAAGCTTCGAGGCAAAGGCATGGTAAGTGAGGAAAGTGTCATCGTGACAGTTTTTTGGAGGGTATGCGGTACAGAGTGTAAAGTCCCGCAAACCTCAATTGAAAAGGAGGATCCTCCGACCAGGCGGTTGTTGTGCCTGGCGGGCTACTGCCCGATAGTCGATATTCGGGCTGATGTATATGGTCAAATCGCACGGTAAACTCTACTTGCACGATGCAGGATTTCGACGTAGTAGTTTGCTGCTAGTTGGATAGATGGCTTCGCGGTTCTTTTTGTTGTGATGTAGATTTTCTCCGTTGGGTTTTCTTGTGGCGGTATTGATGCCGCTACAGTTTTGACCAGGGTAGACCAAATAAACGATAAATGGATTGTGTGAAGGATATCTAGAAAGGGGGTGGTGACTATTGAAATGAAAACTACCAGAGCAGTGTGGACGAAGCCAATAAAAGTCCCTTATTCAAATTAGTCTCCCCGCCAGAACTTTTTGAAAATCAACGATTACATAGAAACAGTCTCACAGAACGCTGCACAGTTACGCTGAACAGTTAAGAGGCCTCTTACAGTCCACTAGCGCCGCCAATCGAAAAAATGTCATAACTCGTAAATAGAATCAAAAATACAAAATATGTTCTATTATTACTGTGGAAAAGGCAATAACTTAATTTTAAAACACCTTGTCAACACTTGAAATATAGCTGTTTAGCTAAATCGTGCAATCAAAACATAAACGGCCGTTTTTGTTACAAATGCACGATTTAGCTATACAGCTATATTTCAAGTGTTGACAAGGTGTTATAAAATTACGTTATAACAATTCCTAGTGTTTTAGTTGGGAAGAAAAAGTGACGCAACAAACACCTCAGCAACACATTTGGCTGATAACTAGATAGTCCAGTAACCTTGTCGCCTGAAAGTACGAAGTAGTTTGCGTCAAATCCGGTAGTTCTGATTTTTTGCAGACTTGTTTATAATGTTGGCCCAATGAATAATCCAAGCTTGTCACCTCAAGCGCCGAACAGAACTTTGTCAAAAATCGAAAAATCCGGATTTTTTCAGATTTTTATGTTAATAACCCTAAAAGTTGATAGTACCCAATAGTTTCCAAGATAAAGCCTTTTAAACTTTATCATTTTTTCGAACTTCGAAATATTTTAGACGTCACTCGAACAACTCTAGCGTGTAGTTCCAAAAATGTGGAAGAGGCAGGAAGAAGCAAATGATGTCCATGGTCGAAAAAAAATCCTTTTAAACGTCCGGATTTTTTTGACCATAGACATCATTTGCTTCTTCCCTAAGCCAAAGAAACAGGATGACCAGTCACAACCACTTAAAGCATGGATGAAGACGAAAAGCTCTGGTTTCAATGAGGATTTTGAAGAGGCGATGCTGGACATGACATCTGATGTTTTTTCGATTTTTGATAATGTTGCGTTCGGCGCTTGAGGTGACAAACTTGGATTATTCATTGGGCCAACATTATAAACAAGTCTGCAAAAAATCAGAACTACTGAATTTAACGCAAACTTTGATCTATAAAGTTACTAATATGATTACAAATTCTTCAATGTTCCATATCAATCATCAACATTGCATAACAATCACTCTACCTAGGCTGTTCTCAACTACCGGGGTCGTCTTTCAGTTTAACCGGATACAGTTGAATATCAGTACTTTTCATGGAGCAACTGCCTATATGGCCTCCGCAAATCAGTGGGGTCGAGCAATAAAAAAACTGGGAAATACGTTACCCCTTACCAAGAACGGTAAAGGTGGAAACATATAATCGGACGCGTCCGATGGACGCGGCTAACAGCGTGGCTCCTCCCGAACCTGGGCGGGCCCAGTGCGCGATGCCGGCGCTTGTATGCCGAGCATGGCCCATACGGGGCACCCATCTGGGCGGACTCCCTCCTGTGGAGGGAGAATGCAACCGCAATCCGCAGGCCCCAAAGGGCCATTGCACTGCGGTTGGCGAGGGCCTACCGCTCGGTGGGCTTTTCGGCGGCATGCGCTCTGGCCGGCACCCCTCCTTGGGAGTTGGAGGCGTGGGTGCTCGCCAGAGTGTACGAGTGGACGGTGCGCCGGAAAGCGCCCCGTCGCGGAGGAGCGGGAGGCCTTGCGGCGTGAGGCGAAGGACATCATCGTCCTCCATTGGACGGGGGACCTCGCCACCGTCACCTTTGGCCGCCGAACGTTGGACGCGCTCGGTCTAGTCCTGCGAGACTGGCTCGAGCGGTCCCATGGTTTCCTCTCATTCCGTCTGGTGCAGGTGTTGTCAGGCCATGGCTGTTTCGGATCGCACCTGCACCTGGAGGAGACTCCGGCGTGCCATGACTGCGGCGTGGTGGAGGACACAGCACAGCACACCCTCGAGGTGTGCCCGGCTTGGTCTGAGCTGCGCCGCAGTCTGACCGCGGTGGTCGGGCAGGACCTCTCACTTCCCGTCGTGGTCAGCTCCATGCTGGAAAGTGAGGGGGCCTGGGCAGCGGCCGCATCCTTTTGCGAGGACGTAATTTCCCAAAAGGAAGCGGTGGAGCGCGCGCGGGAGGATGACCCTCTCGCTGCGCCGCTCTGAAGACGAAGGAGAGGTCGAAGAAGACGTCGTCTTCTCCCTCCTCATGGTGGTGATGGGCGGGCGACAGGCGCGGGGACGCCTTCGACCGCATTGCACACTTCACCACCTTCGTCGGACATTCCCGGCCCTTCCCCTACGGGGAGGGCGTGAAGGGCCCGCCGTAAAGGCGGGCGGTCGTTGTAGAAGGACTGGACGTAAAGGCTGCGCCGATCTCCCAGTACCCTCCTCTCAGACTCCTGTCAGCGGGCTGTATCTCAAAAACCGTAATAGGTAGAGAGTTGAAATTTTCACAGATGTATTTCTATTGCCGCTATACATAACAACAAATCCTTACTAATATTATAAACGCGAAAGTAACTCTGTCTGTCTGTCTCGCTTTTACGCCAAAACTACTGAACCGATTTAAATGAAATTTGGTACAGAGATAGTCTAGAGCCTGAGAAAGGACATAGGCTACTTTTATCCCGGGAGTATGTTCCCTAGGGATCACGCGGGCGAAGCCGCTGGCAGAAGCTAGTACCTAATAAAAATTAAGGTATATGGTACGGAACCCGTCGTGCGCGAGTCCGACTCGCACTTGGACGGTTTTTTTTTCTACGAAATTGATCATTCTTGAAACTTCCCAGTATACTAAAGGTTACAAATTCATAATAACGGTTTGAAATATAGTCTTGTATACAAGTAGTAAACAAATATGGCGTACTTACTAGTCTAAAATTTAAAATAAAGTTAAGCCAAAAGTTTTTTAATGATTAATTTAAAGCAGTTTTGACTACTGTTTAGACTTATACAGTGACAAGTCTTTCTTACCAAGTTCAAGACAAAAACGACGATTGTTTATCAAATAGAAAATGTTAATGACCCCTAGTTCCGTGTATATATCCTGTCAAGTAATATAACATTAAACGTACCTGCAAAACCGAACTGTTTAGATACAACAACACCTGTCGTTTGTCTCTGAGCACGATCTCACTGGGCCCGATTTCTTCAGCACTTACAACTAAAAACATTGAATTTAGTAGTGTTACTGTCAAAATATTTGCTAAGGTAAGCATGGTGCGTCTGCAACGTATCACTCTGTAGTGGGGCACATAAGACAATGAAGTTCACACGTTTACAATTACGTTTCACGAAGGAAATCGGTGCAGCCCGTTTGAAGATCAGCTAAACGGCTGAATTGTGTAATATTCTGATTTTTTAAATTCCGTTTAGCTTGATAAATTCCTTTATTTATTATTCCTTTTTTTCTGGCAACTGTGACCCATACAAATACAATAAAAATAAACTAATACATATAAAATATAAACTAAGACACACGAAGTGACAACGTCGTGTTTTTTTTGCCATTTATTTTGTATAATCGTTTATACTTGTAATAATAATGAGGCATTGATAGAAAACTAAACCAAAACAGAAATCTGAAATCATTTGTAAGAAAAGTGTAGTGAATAATACCTTGACTGATGACAGGGGAATATATGCGGCGCCAACTGTAAGTAACTTGGGACGAGAGCAGGAATATCATGAACAGTAAATGTAGATTATTCAAATATATACATAGGGTTAAGAAGGTGGGTGATTTTTTTTTGTATGAAACACAACAATACGTTTTTTTTTCACGTAGTATAAAGATTTTTCTTTTTATAAATTCCAAAATACAAAAAAAAAAAACAAGAAAAAAATGTTTTGCAAAAACAAAACTAGGTAAATCCGGATAGCAAGCGTTTCCTAGTAGCACACGTAATACGTCAATTTTAAGGTATTGTCTCGTGACCGTTTGTTGTTGGATAAACATATTAGTGAGGTGGGCGGAGTCATGTGACTTCGAGATTTAAATGTTAGGCTGCGGTCACGTTGGAGAAGTTTCTATTAAGTTAAGTGCAGTTTTACATTGGGGGTTGTCTGTGTTTAGACTTCTTAATACTATCTTCATCATCACCAATTCAGCCGTCCACTGCTGCGCATAAGTCTTCTTCAAGAGTCGCCACATCGTCTGGTCCTGTGTCGGTCGGTTATTATTAATCAGATTAATTCAGAAAAAATAAATATACTATTACAAAAAAAAACTCCTTTAATAACCACTGATTGTTAGTAGCTTTCAATACTACTCCTCTCGAGTGGGAAAAAAGGAGGGAGGAAGAGTGGGGACTCCATTTAACGCATTAAGACTCCCATTTGGTCCATTGTGCATAGGTGTCCTGGCTAAATTAGCCAGCCTAGCTCCACCCAGAAGTATCCTGGGAGCTGCACAGGCTTTGCGGAGCTACCTCACCATTCCGAGTACTACTACTAACTAAACTGAGTAGTACTAACAAAACAGCTGAGTAGTCGTTTTGTTAGTCGGGGATGTAGACTTGGTATTGCCATTTTTTACTGCCTGTAGTCTGTAGCCCGTGACAATTTGTCGTTATGGAGTTGAGTTGATCTCTGGCAAATCCATGTACGAAACTGTGAGGAAGGTAGGGGTAGGAGTGGGTACGGGCCTAGCACAGCCATCTTGGAACTTTTTTTTGCAAGTTCATCTGCAGCGTCATTGCCTAGGCATCCACTGTGCCCTTTGATCCACTAAAAGGTATTTCTGTATGGAAGTATTTAGCGTACAGTTCCTCAATAAAAGTTTTTATAATAAGTTTGTCATAGTAGCACATAGCATTTTTTTAACATAAATTGGAATAACCCTACAAATAATCGGTCAAGAGCGAGTCGGACTCGCGCACCGAGGGTTTCGTACCACCATAAACAACATGAAATGTTTTTAAATTTTCATCGGCGAGGCCTCTATTCGTAAGAGAATTTTAACACTGCGGTGTAAATTGCATATTTAGATCAGCGCCATCTCTTGACCGCTAGTGGAAATAATGTAAATTTGTTGATAATTTCTGGAAAACTGTGCTATGTATTTAGAGACATCGTTTTATTTTTCACATAGAATAATTTCAGATTTTTTCTATGCAAACTTCAGAGATAAGGGGGTAAAATGGTAACTGGTAAAATTTATCTCGTTTTTCGTGAAAAGTCGAAAACCATGCGGCCTGTACAAATAGCGCTCTTTTTCGGTCGCTGTTGCAAAAAAATATACGCATTTTTTATTTCTTTAATTTTTGCAAAATAGTCGACCAAACGTCATCTAAAACTATTCCGAATTTCAAGTTTCAAGTGGAATTAGCAGTTTTTGAGATATCAGGCTGTGAAAGATGGACAGATGTCACACCAGTAGGTTTTCTTTTAATCATTTTGGTACGGAACCCTAAAAACGACTGAATTAAGACCAAAAGCCGGTCTTCACTTTAATAATTTATCTATGAAGATACATTTTCATTGAATAAAAAGAAAAAGGTAAGCCTCACGAAAAAACGGATATAATTTCAACCGCCCCAATCCGGTATTACCCCAATCCATTACGCAATATGAACACGGCCTTATAATACTGGCTACAGACGAACTGGGTGCATTGACACCTTTTCGAACAACACAACTCTGATACGCGTAGTCGACACACGTTGAAAATGTGACTCCTTACCCGCTCCCTGATTGGCTGCTCATGATTAAAAGTTAATCCGGAAAAATGGGGTAAGGTACCTCTTACCAGCCATGTTTTTTTTAAGATTTTTTGGCAGCGTGATTGTCATTTGTTTCGATTTTTATGAGAGTTTGGACTATGAATCTAATCAGAATCTGAAAAAAAAAACTTGTCAAACAAATGGTTTTTCTTAATTTTTCATCTATTAAATATAATCATTGTTGAAATATTTAGCTGCAATGGTGAAATCAATCCAAAATTCTGTACATAGAGAGTAAATTATAGAAAACATTGGATTTTGTTTACAATAAATTTTTTCATGTTGCAATAAATTGTTAGTTATAAGTTAATTTTTTGATAAATGATTTATTTATTTTGTAAGTTGGTTATAAAAACATTTTAAGACTCTTTTTTGTCAATTTTGGATAGTTGAAGCCTGTGTTTCCTAGCTACAGAAAAACCAACTGAGAGTTCAAAGTATCTTTTTAAGTCCATACAATACGTCTCTTTATAAAGACTTTAATAAAGAGACTTATAAAAAGCGTATGGGAATCATGTAGGTGACTTTTATTCTAATAAAAACAAAAACAATACGCTATTAAAAAGTGCAGTGTCAGTGTTATCTGTATTCAGTCATACTTGCGCAATTTTGTTAAATATAGACATCAATATGTAACAGAAACAAATCCAGTTTCAGCTGGATTATTTCGGCTCTGCTCATGATCGCAGTTGGTGTATCCGCTGATGATGAAGAGGAACACAAAGCGATGGTCATGAAGCGGCAGATCAACAGTATCCCACTGGTCTACCCTCAAGGAGGAACTTATAAGGTAAGAAATCTATTTTTTTTTGTAATTACAGTTCTGTTCAGTCTGTTGGCAACTTAACGAGTAGCTCCGATTGACCCTGTACAAAAAAATAATTATTTAGATATAAAGTAACAGAAGAATTCAGTCAATCGGACTGTATGCATAGCACCTACACGAAACGATCAAACTGTTTAGTATCAGCGATTTTTTTTGAGAGAGATCTTAAGGTAGAGTTAAATTTCGCAGCCATATCGTAAATGTAGCCGTTTCATGAAGTGGTCGGCCATTTCACATAAAATGGCCACCCCTAACCTAATCTTAACTGATCTAGAACGACAGAGCCTCGCTATGCGGGTCTCATATTTCTATCTGCAGGGTTTTTGTCTCAGCTTGCTCGCTTTGCTCGATCACTCTGGCTTCCGTCATCGCATTCGAACCAAACGTCTCTGTGTCGAAGTGCCGTGAATACTCCTAACCTAACTTCGGTCACACATGAAATGATAATTTCTTCTATTTTGCAATAAAGCATACATACAACTGATATTAATGGACAAGTTTAAGGCTGGTGAGGCAGCGGAGCGGAGAAACGGAGAAATATTAACCAATTGAATTGCACAAAACGTCAGTGACTGACATTTTGTACAATTCCATTGCCTCGCTCCGCGTCTGTGGTCAGGCATCCTTATGGAGAAAGTACAAGGACATTTTATGAACGATAAAAATTGTTTAGGAGTTAATAATGTATGGGATCAAAAAGCCCTGATTGACAGTCAGAAAACGGCTCCAAATACACCATCACTTATGAACGTTCAATCTTCTAACAGCTCATCATAGGCTTGTCATCCCCCATCCACGCTGAAGATTACATCAGCCTAGCCTTCGCAGCCAACTTCCAGTACCAGTACGTGCAGTTCGCGAACATCTCAGAGCTGTCGCAATACTACTTTATCAAGACCGTGTCTAGAGAGCAGAGGGAAGCGGATATAGCTGCAAGGAGGGATGAGAGGCTTACGTTCTATACTGCGGTCGCTGATATGCTGAAGACGTAAGTATTTTATTACCAACTATCTTCTGCCAGCAAGATACCTAGTGAGGATGAGGAGGGAAGTGGAAATGATGTTTTTCTTAGTCCTCCACTGTTTTTATCGGATTAATTTCTTGATTCCCATCCAAGACAGTTGGATCGTTTCTTCGGAACTCGTCGAGCGGTTCGCCACTGTTGATTCTGGCTCTGAAGAGTTGCAGTGGTGGGGAATAGTATGGCGGGCTTGCCCCATGAAAAAAACTTAGTACTAAGAAAAACTGAACCCCGCACCGATGAGCTGGTGAGGGTCGCAGGTAGCCGATGGCTGCGAGACGCATAGGACTGGTTGTTGTGGCGACGCTTGGGGAATGCCTATGTCCAGTAGTGCACGTCTTTCGGCTGATATGATGATTGAGAAATATATCTGGTTTCCTAATCCAGGACATGGTCTACCCGTGTGTTAAGTTGCATCTAAATCCATTCTGCCGTTGAGGCGTGATTTATTTAGAAACATTCAGACTTTTAAGTTTATAACATTAGTAAGATATTTTGTCTGGTGATCATAAACGTATGCATATTCAACGTCCAGGTTGTCGGGGCGCTGAGAGGGTTAAGTGCGAGTTTTTTAACACAATCGCGTTAATGTAAAGGTATGAGACATCATATCGGGAAACCTCCTTTTTCAATACTGTTTGACACAATTAGTATGGAAAAAGGAGGTTTCCCGTTATTGTCACCAGACGGCGCTTATTTAGTTTCAATAGAAATTGATGTTTACGCTAGAACGATCAAGAACGTTAAAAAACTCGTACTAAGGCCACAGGGGTAAATATACTTTGACGTTTACAAAATGCATAACATGGACAGCCTAGATTGAAAGCCTCAACGTTGTTTTTCGGATCGGGCCTAGTAACGTATTTCTCAAATACGTAGAGCATGGTTGAGTCCGCTATTACTCTTTAAGTGAGTACAATTCATCAGTGCGTGTTGCCAGTGATGACATACGGAACTGAAACGTGGTCGCTTACAATGGGCCTCATCAGAAGGCTCAAAGTCACTCAAAGGGCAATGGAGAGGGCAATGCTTGGAGTTTCCTTGCGTGATCGAATCAGGAATTATGATATCCGCAAGAGAACCAAGTTTACCGACAGCCCGAAGGATCGCCAAACTAAAGTGGCAGTGGACAGGGCACATTGCTCGCAGAACAGATGGTCGATGGGGCCGAAAAGTTCTGGAGTGGCGACCGCGTACCGGAAGACGTAACGTTGGAAGGCCTCCCACAAGGTGGACCGATGACCTGGTGAAGGTCGCGGGTAGCCGATGGATGCGAGACGCACAGGACCGGTCGTTGTGGCGACGCTTGGGGGAGGCCTATGTCCAGCAGTGGACGTCTTTCGGCTGATATGATGATGATGTATGATGAGTACAATTAAAAAAGTAAAAATACCTAAACGTTCTCATTTTCAGAAAAGGCATAAACGGTGAGGAGTGCGTCTACCGAGCGATTTGTGAAGCGGCTCAGTATCCGGTAGAAGAAGAAGGGCTGGTGGGAGAAATAATACACATACTGCTGACGTAAGTCTAAACATATATTTTTTTAAATTATTATATCAAACGAAATTTTCATTATTTTGTCGTATCGATTCGTTTTTCCGTAGCGTGACATCGAAGTTTTTAACGCCCAGTGCTTTTATGCGGTTAGTAATTTATAAAGATCAGTAATGAGAAAACAACTAGCGAAGCTGCCTCTCTTAACTGTGGGATGAGTATCACCATAAAGATTTCTGCCGCAAATCAGTATTGTGCTTTTGCTGTAAGTTTCCTTATTTTTAAAGTCATCAAATGACTCTAACACTGGGATCCCACTCTGGCCAAAGTCCGGTCCCTATTTCTTCTGTAGACCTTTAGTGTTGCAACCAGCATTCATGAAATGAAGTGGGAACAAGAAATAGGTTATGCATTCATCGAGTTTTCAAGATAACATCAATATCCCCCAGTGAAATTCTTCAATCAGTTAAATCATGAACTTAAAATAAACGGATGAAATTAAAATGATCACATTATTGAGCTGTCAATCGTCATTCAGGTCAATGATCGTAGTCTCTCCATTATGAATATTTTACACTTAATTAAGTATCAGCTATATTTAAATAAATAATTATACGCGAATATGGTGTCAGTTACGAAATAATGAAGAGCATTAATTAGCGCGTTTTAACAGTCAACTGGAGACTCGACCGAAGCCAGTAGATTTACTGCAGGATAGAATAGAATTTGTTTAATAACTAAAATTTTGGAAGCTAAAACTAGGGAAAATGTGTAATTTGTGAAGTTACGGACTAAGCGACCCGTTTGATTATCACGAGCTCGGTCCTGATGGAATTATGTCATACACCCTGTGTGTCCGATTGGATTTCCCATGCACGAGAAAGTTGAACATCCCAACAAAGTTTCATTCCAAATCTTTTACACCTTTAAAGGATAAAATTCCTTATATGTGCTCTGTACACACACAAGCTAGTTCCTTATAGGAACTAGCTTTTACTCGCGACTTCGTACGCGAATATCCTGTTTTATTTCCGTTTCCATAAGAATTTCGGGAAATCTTCTCTTAGTACTCCCCTTCACTCCCAAACCTATATGCCAAATTTCAGCTTTCTACGACCAGTAGTTTCGGCTCCGCGTTGTCTGTCAGTCACATAATCAGTCAGCGACGGAAGAATTTTATTTATATATATATTGATGATTGAACTTTAGTCGAAAACCAACAAGTGCGAGTCGGACTCTCATTTAGAGGTATGCGGTAAGAGAGAGAGAGAGTCCCGCACACCACTTTGGTTATGGATCCTCCTACCAGACAGTTGTTGTGTCTGGCGGGTAACTGCCCCATGGTTGATATTCGGGCTGATGTTTATGTTCAAATCGCACGGTAAACTCTGCTTGCGCGATGCAGGATTGGCATTGGATGGCGTCGCGGTTCTTTTTGTTGCGATGTAGATTTGCTCCGTTGGTTTTTCTTGTGGCGGCATTGAGGCCGCTACACTCACACGAAGAGTTTCAAACCACCCACCGAAAAAAAAAACAGGTTTCTTGAATACGAGTTCCCTTTCATTCATATTTTAATTTTATTTTATTATTTGTTGTTAAAGCGGCAATAGAAATATACACTCTGTGAAAATTTCAACTGTCTATTTCGGTTCTCGAGATACAGCGCACTGACAGGTTTCGTTAGTTACCCTTTGAGTTCGGTACCCTAAAACTTACATAATCTCGGTTTAGGCTGATTTATTAGATGTCATATTAGTTCTTCCAAATAAATAGATAGATGTGAAGCTGAGGAGTTTGTTGCGCTATTTTTTCCCACCTGAAACAAAAATGACCGTCTGTCACATTGATATATAAAAAACCCAAGATACACGCTCAGCATCTCAAAAACGTCCGCAGAAAACAAGCGCATAATGTATAATTTTGTTTGAAACAGTCTCGCATCGTTCGCCATACTGCACTGCTTTGTAAAATCAACTTTAAGCGATCCGTGTAAGTTTGAATTTGCAAAAAAAATGCGCATCACTCGCCATACTGCACTGCTTTGTAAAAACAACTTCAAGCGATCCGTGTAAGGTTGAATTTGCAAAAAAATTGTTTATAGTATAACAACACACAACTCACACATGACACTTGATACATGTCAGTTTTTGACGACAGTTTCGAGTGTTGCATTTGTTCAAGACTGTCAATCTTGGTTTTTTTATATACCAATGGTCTGTCAACCTAATTTGAATAAATTACTTTTGATTTGCTTGGCTTACCTCGTTTCTCAACTGATTGCCGCACTGGTATTAAGAATATTCACGCTACAAGCGCTTTCTAGTTTATCATTATTGAGCCTTAGAACTTTTAACTATTAAACTAAACATATTTTCTCTCATCATCATATCAGCCGAAAGACGTCCACTGCTGGACATAGACCTCCCCCAAGTGTCGCCACAATAACCGGTCCTGTGCGACTCGCATCAAATTTTCCTCTCATTCTCAAGTAACACCGGATTTCATAGAATTATTTGTTAATTTTAGGCCAGACTACGGAAGAACGCCGTTCGACGAAAAGGACGAAGATTGGGAAGACCTGATGGGAGCTTACAACGACGCGGCCATCGCTGGACGTCAGATGTTCAACTGTGCCTCCATCTACTCCGGTTGCCCTGAGGGTCAAGGCCTGATGGAGATGTTCAGTATACTGAGAGATGAATGAAGAAACTGTGGGCTGATTACATTTATATTTTGTCCAATTGGTGAAGGTGTATTTTGGCGTAGCCATGAGGCACAATGATATTGTTTAAAATTTAAGTTTGATTGTATATGTTCCTATATTGTGTGTATTGGTGTGCCATATAAACATGTTTTCTTTCTTTGAAATATGCAAGTGGATTTTGTAGATAGTCCTTTGCTGCTGAGTTCGCATATTATTGATAATAAATTGCATAAATTCACGTCTGTATGGAGATGGAAATGTTTTACCTTGATTAAAAAAGTAGTTGAAGTACATTTTTCGATTACTAATTGTTTCTTTTTTAAATTAACGTTACGTCGACCTTATCTTGAAATGTTGAAACCGCCTGCTGAAAAATAGACCAACATGTCTGACGTCAAAATAGCGAAATCTAGATTCTGTTTCAAAGCCAAAATCTTCAGAACAAATAACAATCTTAAAACCAGCGATATATCTTCAAGAGCTTGACCAAAAGACTAAAAAAGGACTCAAAAGAAACGTCTGAAGGAACAGTAATCCTGAGCAGTGCTGGTTATAAAGTGTCTGAAGCAAAGCCCGCTGTTTGCCCGAACCGCTTCTGGCGACAAATTAAGTAGATCTCATGTATGAAGCCGGTCACGTACGGGCGATCTTTTCCTTACCATATTTACATTGACTTAGTAGTTTGTCAACTATCGGTTCTCGATTGCATTTGGTTTCAAATTGTTTGGGTAAGGATGTTGGCGCGATTTTGATTTGTTTGTAGTTTTTCTTTGTTTATTTGACTTCTAGATGTTTTTATGCGTAAATGTTTGAGAAATGGTATAGATCTAGCTTACACTGAGACTGCATTCTTCAATAAGTTTTGTAGTGGTTTTGTGAAGGTGGTTTTTGTTTCTTTTTTCTGTTAGGAATTATGGTAGGTATACTAGCTTCACAACACAGCATTACTTGCGTGAAAAATGTTTGACTATACCTTGAAAATATAATAACAGGACATTAAGTGTTCTATAGAGGTAATACCCATGACAAAACCTAAGTCACGGGCCAATCGTGTGCCAAATTTTATACCAATCCATACAGCTGATTACCCGTGAAAAGTTAAAAAACAGACAAAACTTTCGCATTTATAATACGTATTTTTATTTTTTAAATCCACTATTTTTATCGCTGTGAGAAAAAACTTTGAGTAAAGCTCGCCTTTGTACATAAACTTTCCTTCACTGTCAAATTTATAAGTTGCTGTGGTGAATAATAATGAATCAAGTAAGCATAAATCAGTACTGTTAGTTTCAAAACTTACGTTTTGCTAGAGATATTGGCGATAAATAGACAAGTATTAACATTTTTGATGGAAAAATACGTTTCTAAGGATTATTGCTTTTTCACTCATATACAGAGCGTTATGGAATGCTGTAGTCATATTTAAAAACTTGCATGAAAATTGACAACTTTCCTCAAGAAAATCATGGCCAGTTTTTCATACAAAGTTTTTAAATATAATACGATTACACCTTATCGTCCATCCTGTTTAGAACCAATACAAGCTATGGAGGGTATGCGGAACAGAGAATAAAGTCCCGCACACCTCCATTGTAAAGGGAGGATCTTCCGACCGGGTGGTTGTTGTTTCCGAAATGGGCAACTGCCCGATAGTTGATATTCGGGCTGATGTAAATGTTCAATCGCACGGTAAACTCTGCTTGCGCAATGCAGGATTTCGACGTAGTAGGTCGCTGCTAGTTGGATAGATGGCGTCGCGGTTCTTTTTGTCGCGATGTAGATTTGCTCCGTTGGTTTTTCTTGTGGCGGCATTGATGCCGCTACAAAGCTGCAAATGAAAGCAGTTGAGTAATTAAATGGGGTAAATTAAGGATATATCGGCTGGATGGACAGCTCCAAAAGCACGTGTAGTGGTAACATCGCAAGAGTTTGCATGTTGCATGCGACCGAGAAAGTGTTGGGCTCTGAATAAGTGTCAACAAAACTTGGATACGGGTGTCCTTGCAGTATCGACGACGGTACCCTGGGTTTGAATGATCCACTAGATTTACGCGTCATAGTAATTAAATATCATTATTTTGTATCATAACGAGTATGTATGTACTACAAAAAAGAAATACCTACTTTTATTTTTTGTAGTAGACTAAAAGAAAATCCTTCGTATCAAAACGTCCTATTCTCAAAATGTCCTATTAGCAAATCGTCCTATTCGCAGAACGTCCTAAAAACAAGTGTGGGAAAAATACGGTCATACTTCATATTAATATAAGATTTTTAAACACAAGTAAATACCGACAGATTTTTTTTTTCTTATCTTGCCAGCGACTCCATCCAGATTCATTTTTTACGTTTCTGATCTCGTAGTGGTTTGTGAGTCATAACCACTCATGATGGTTCTAGCCCCGAAAATACCTATTCATAATTCTGGTAATTTGTAAGTCTTATACTTAAAGATTACTGAAAAACGTATAAGAAGTCTGTAGTGTTAAAATAACATGTTAAAAAAGTGAAATTGGTTCGGAACCCTTTGCACGCGAGTCGGACTCGCTCTTGGCCAGTTTTTTTTATCAGTATAACTGTACTTTGACAATAGGACGCTCTGCTAATAGGACATTTTGTTAGTAGGTCATTTTGTGAGGACGTTTTGATACGGAGGCAAAGAAAATTAATGTCAAGAAGTAGTAAGCTATATAAAACTGTCAGTCGAGTGATTAAGTTCTTATGATATAGGAATTCAGTGAAATTAACTTAGAATATAGAGGTCAGGCTCACATAGCCATGATTTTTCAAACGTGATAGGCACTGTTAGTCATAGACTTTTTTCTTGAGACACTGTGGTATGTGAGACGAGAAGATACTACGCAACTTCCCCATCGCCGCACAGCCGAGTCGGTTTCGACGGTTGACCTCTTTCTCGAAGTTAGCCCAACCTAACTGGACCGTTTGTCCTAGGTAGACGTACTTTTCATATATACATAGATGGAACACCTGTATGAGTGATATGACCGGAAAAACTGTGGTTACTCGTATTTAAAATCAGTGTTGATGTTTTGAACGACGTAGAATATATAAATAGACTTCTCATAGATTTTCCTGTAATCTATAGGTAAAGATTTATTATCTCCATTTTTTTCAAAATTTTAGGCTCAGTAGTTTCGGAGATAAGGGCGGGATAATGGTCAATTTTCGTTTAATTTCTTGAATAACTTCAAAACCATTTATTTTAAAATTATGAAAAAAATATAATTAAAACACTCACAGTAAGCCCTTTCATTTGAATAGTCACACAGAATTTTGAAAAAAAAAAAACTATTTTTTAAATTTTCTAGTTTGACACCCAAAAGTGACCTCCATACCAAATTTCAATAATTTACGTAACGCGTCCGTATTTGGGTCACAGAAGTCCATATGTGTACCAAATTTCAACAGAATCGGTCCAGTGGATCCGGAAAAAACTGGCTGTGACAGACGGACAGACAGACCCCGAGTGATCCTATAAGGGTTCCGTTTTTTATTCGGAACCCTAAAACCCCACTACTATTTTATTCCACTAAAATAGTTGTCTCCCACAAGGCTCACTGGGCAATCAGTTCAATAGTAGCCGATTTGGAGGCCTCGAGAATTTATTGAGTGGTCCAATGGTACCTAACCGGATTTATTTTGTGCTTACTACGCACTGAGCTTTCATTAGAGTCCAAGGGGTGGATAGAGACGGGTATAGAATGATGGTAAGAGTGTGAGAGAGAAAGGTATACGTTTATTTGCATGTAGTAATGATTTTGTCCTGCCGTTGCGTGCTTCCTTACCTTGATGTTCTATATTTCTTTATTTGTAGGTTATGTGTGTCTATGATCTTAGTAATTTATGAAAGTGATACCCTGATAGCGGTTCAATTGGCGTTTGAAATTTTCCTTAACGTTTTTTCTTACGGTAACGGTAGTTGCTGAAAACCAGCGCTGTTGATTTTTGAACTTGTCCAGAGTCGCGGCATACGGCGGATTTTTGCTCGGATGTGACGCACAACTTTAATTTATGTATATTTTAGAGGTTATTTGTACCTAAATCGTCCATTTCTGTTTTATTATTATTGTTTGTTTTGTTTTTGTGTTCTCAACTTGTAACTGTCAGTCAGTGCCGTACGGCACGCCATAGACAACTATTGAACTGTGTTCGGTTTTGTCTGTGGTGTGACCAGTGCTTCGTGGTAGGTAATGTCCTGACATAGTTTATATTGTAACTGGTTTTATTAATTTAGTTTTTAGTTTGTAAGTGCTTTTATTTAATTTGCTGATTTTGTGCGTCTCTTCTGGCGGAATAAACGCGCTTTCTTTCTTTCTTATTCATTTTTACTTAAATTCAATAATTATAATTTAACATGATCTTGTTTCGACGCTAGCTAAATGGTTAATGACAGGGACAGATTCCGTATTGATTTTAAGCAATCTTGATCCTATCAGTAAAAAAAAATACGAGTACCTAACCTAGATAGTACATAATAATCGTAAGATCGTAAGCTTCAAAACGCCATCTGTGTAGATCCATACACACTCTTATGCTTCGGGTACCTTCATACATCTGCACCCCAATTGTGTTGCTCATATTGCATTTTCTTTCAAAACGGAATGGAATTCCAGAATAATGCTTTATTATGTTAAAAATCATTTGCGTACTACGCAATTAGGCTGCTGGTCATATACGCACGTAGGTTCTCTGTGAGTTCCGAAGAACACGCGTAGCTACGTTGACCCCCAAACTAGTTTACGCCACAATTGCTGCTGCAAACAAATCAGCTGCGTCACAACCTACGCAGCAGAAAGGAGGAAAGCAGAACCGTCGCTGTGAAACCCTTCCGAGGAATCCGGAACAGCGCTGTCCAGCAAAGCCAGAGTGTGATGAGGATGGCTTCACCAAAGTGCAGAAGAAGAAGAAGAAGCCTATTTGTCGCAATCAATGCGGTACTGGACTGACAGGACCAAATATGCTGCTACGTCCAGCAGTACCTACGACGTTGTTGTATGTGTCCCGACTACATCACTCCACGAAGGTTGAGGAGATCGTGGAGTACATGATGGTGAAGACCAGCTGCACCTTGAGGGTCGAGAAGCTGGAGCGGCGTCACAACACCAACTTCAAATCGTTTGTGGTGCGGGTTCCGACACAACATCTCGACAGGTTTCTAAAGGAAGAGTTTTGGCCGAAGGGTGTAGTCTACCGACGTTTTCGTGGTAGGCTACGCGACACCGCGCAGCGTAACACGATGCCGTCACTTCGTATGTCTTAGTTTATATTTTATATGTATTAGTTTATTTTTATATTGTATATTGCCATATTGTAGTTGTATTTGTATGGGCCACAGTTGCCTGAAATAAAGGAACAATAACAATAATAATTATCATCAATGATATTTCATAGTTATGCGAATTTGGCCAGAGAAGGCAACTCACAAAGAACGTTCTACCATCGGACATCCAGATGCACTGCAAGTTACCATCCCTACCTTGTTGCCTATATGTATATTCTACCAATTCGCACTAAGCGTTTCCAAACGTCTTTTATAATGCGCACAGCAAAGGAGTGGTACTCTTTGCCTGCGTCTGTGTTTCCGATCGCTTACAACCCTAATCTCTTCAAAGTTCGAGTGAACAGGCTCCTTCTGGGTAAGCTCGCTCCGTAGACATTGTCTCTGTCATCTCTGACCTAGACTAGTCAAGAGCAAACCCAACTCAAATAAAAAAAATAATTTTCAACGTTTTTTTTTTATTCCACGTTGTCTGCCCAGCTGTGGGAAGTTATAGGTTAATTTAAAAAAAAAACGGACAAGTGCGAGTCGGACTCGCCCACCAAGGGTTCCGTAGGTACAAACTTGTAGGTACAATTTACTTTAAATAAAGACTATATTTTTTATTATTTAATTACAAATGTGTTGTTTTTAGACTTTTCCCTATACTTGTAGTATAAGACGATATTACTTGCCTAATTTCATAGTTCTAGGTTCTATTAATGGGAACTACCCATTGATCTATTTTTTATATATCAATGGCTACCCTATTAATTTCGATTCCCTTGAGAGTGTCGAAAAATACGTTTTTTGCGGTATAAATGGCCGTATCTTTTTTCACGTTAACTTAGAACTTTGAGTTTTTTACAGCTTCAAGGGACCGTAGATTAGAGTACCTATATGGTTTTAATTTCAACTCGGTAACTCCACGTGTTCCCGAGATAAAGAGTCTTGACAGACAGACGGACGGACAGCAAAGTAATCTTATAAGGGTTCCGTTTTTCCTTTTAAGGTACGGAACCCTAAAAATGAGGATGTTCAGTATTGCGGTTGCACTGCATAATAATTAAATATGGACACCCACAAACGGGGGTGTTGTCGTAATTGCAAGCTTTGTAGGAGGATTTGTGATCAGCGTATACTGTTATTAGGTGGCTGTTATTGCATATATGTTTGACAGTAAACCATTATTTATATCCACGCAACATTGTTAGTTTTACAGAAAATCATGCGCTATTCGGCAATAAAAACTGCTTCCATGTTGTCATCTTTGGCATTCAACTCTAATGCTAATAAAATGGACGGAAAAGATTGAGCCATTTGTTATCAAAGTCCAAGGTGCTACGACGGAAAAAAGCCCGTATTTAATATAAATTCATACAGCAATGGGAAAGTTGTAGGTTTAATTACACTATAATAAATAATTATGTACGAGTAGAACTTAGTTTTGATCATCCAAAGGACAATGGAGAGGGCTATGCTCAGAGTTTCCTTGAGCGATCGAATCAGAAATGAAAATATCTGCTGGAAAACGAAGGTGACCGACATAGCCCGATAATCGCTGATCTTAAGTGGTTCCGGAAGACGCAGCGTTTGAAGGTAGGGTGGAGAGAAGACCTGGTGACGGCAGTGGGAATTCGCCGGATACGTGATGCACAGGACCGGTCAATGTGGTGACACTTGGGAGAGGCCCTATAGAGGTACAGATAGGATACGTAACAGGGTGCAAACTCCCGCAAAACTCCATTGAAAAGGGAGGATCCTCTGTCTAGAGGTGATGTGTCTGGTGGGAAATTGCCCAATAGTTGATATTTGGTGTATTTGCCGTATGGTGTCGGCCGGTGCCGTAAAAGAATAATACCATCCCATCACTTCCCGTGGGTGCCGTAAGAGGCGACTAAAGAGTTGCCAGAGAATGGGCAGCAGCGTTCTCTGTAAAACTCAACACCATACACTGCGATCGCCAACCCGCCTGCCAAGCGTGGCGACTATGGCAAACCACCCCAAATCTTGGGGGAGGCCTGCGTCCATTAGTAGACATCTTTCGACTGATATGATGATGATGATGATATTTGGGCTGTTGTACATGCTCAAATCGCTCGAAAAACTTTGATACCGCGATGTAGGATTTCTGTGAAGCCTGGTCTTTAGTTCGTATATGGCGGTACAGATGCTGCTAAAACGTCAGTTGTTAAGTTAGTATGTGGCGGTATAGATGCTGCTAAAACGTCAGTTGTTTAGTTAGTATGTGGCGGTATAGATACTGCTAAAACGTCAGTTGTTTAGTTAGTATGTGGCGGTATAGATGTTGCTAAAACGTCAGTTGTTGAGTTAGTATGTGGCGGTATAGATGCTGCTAAAACGTCAGTTGTTGAGTTAGTATGTGGCGGTATAGATGTTGCTAAAACGTCAGTTGTTGAGTTAGTATGTGGCGGTATAGATGTTGCTAAAACGTCAGTTGTTGAGTTAGTATGTGGCGGTATAGATGTTGCTAAAACGTCAGTTGTTGAGTTAGTATGTGGCGGTATAGATGTTGCTAAAACGTCAGTTGTTGAGTTAGTATGTGGCGGTATAGATGTTGCTAAAACGTCAGTTGTTGAGTTAGTATGTGGCGGTATAGATGTTGCTAAAACGTCAGTTGTTGAGTTAGTATGTGGCGGTATAGATGTTGCTAAAACGTCAGTTGTTGAGTTAGTATGTGGCGGTATAGATGCTGCTAAAACGTCAGTTGTTAAGTTAGTATGTGGCGGTATAGATGCTGCTAAAACGTCAGTTGTTTAGTTAGTATGTGGCGGTATAGATACTGCTAAAACGTCAGTTGTTTAGTTAGTATGTGGCGGTATAGATGTTGCTAAAACGTCAGTTGTTGAGTTAGTATGTGGCGGTATAGATGCTGCTAAAACGTCAGTTGTTGAGTTAGTATGTGGCGGTATAGATGTTGCTAAAACGTCAGTTGTTGAGTTAGTATGTGGCGGTATAGATGTTGCTAAAACGTCAGTTGTTGAGTTAGTATGTGGCGGTATAGATGTTGCTAAAACGTCAGTTGTTGAGTTAGTATGTGGCGGTATAGATGTTGCTAAAACGTCAGTTGTTGAGTTAGTATGTGGCGGTATAGATGTTGCTAAAACGTCAGTTGTTGAGTTAGTATGTGGCGGTATAGATGCTGCTAAAACGTCAGTTGTTGAGTTAGTATGTGGCGGTATAGATGCTACTAAAACGTCAGTTGTTTAGTTAGTATGTGGCGGTATAGATGCTGCTAAAACGTCAGTTGTTGAGTTAGTATGTGGCGGTATAGATGCTACTAAAACGTCAGTTGTTGAGTTAGTATGTGGCGGTATAGATGCTGCTAAAACGTCAGTTGTATAGTTAGTATGTGGCGGTATAGATGCTGCTAAAACGTCAGTTGTTGAGTTAGTATGTGGCAGTATAGATGCTACTAAAACTTCAGTTGTTTAGTTAGTATGTGGCGGTATAGATGCTGCTAAAACGTCAGTTGTTGAGTTAGTATGTGGCGGTAAAGATGCTACTAAAACGTCAGTTGTTGAGTTAGTATGTGGCGGAATAGATGCTACTAAAACATCAGTTGTTTAGTTAGTATGTGGCGGTATAGATGCTGCTAAAACGTCAGTTGTTGAGTTAGTATGTGGCGGTATAGATGCTACTAAAACGTCAGTTGTTGAGTTAGTATGTGGCGGTATAGATGCTGCTAAAACGTCAGTTGTTGAGTTAGTATGTGGCGGTATAGATGCTGCTAAAACGTCAGTTATATAGTTAGTATGTGGCGGTATAGATGCTGCTAAAACGTCAGTTGTTTAGTTAGTATGTGGCGGTATAGATGCGGCTAAAACGTCAGTTCTTTAGTTAGTATGTGGCGTAGATGCTGCTAAAACGTCAGTTGTTTAGTTAGTATGTGGCGTAGATGCTGCTAAAACGTCAGTTCTTTAGTTAGTATGTGGCGTAGATGCTGCTAAAACGTCAGTTCTTTAGTTAGTATGTGGCATAGATGCTGCTAAAACGTCAGTTGTTTAGTTAGTATGTGGCGTAGATGCTGCTAAAACGTCAGTTCTTTAGTTAGTATGTGGCGTAGATGCTGCTAAAACGTCAGTTGTTTAGTTAGTATGTGGCGTAGATGTTGCTAAAACGTCAGTTGTTTAGTTAGTTTGTGGCGGTATAGATGCTGCTAAAACGTCAGTTGTTGAGTTAGTATGTGGCGGTATAGATGTTGGTAAAACGTCAGTTGTTGAGTTAGTATGTGGCGGTATAGATGCTGCTAAAACGTCAGTTGTTGAGTTAGTATGTGGCGGTATAGATGCTACTAAAACGTCAGTTGTTAAGTTAGTATGTGGCGGTATAGATGCTGCTAAAACGTCAGTTGTTGAGTTAGTATGTGGCGGTATAGATGCTGCTAAAACGTCAGTTGTTGAGTTAGTATGTGGCGGTATAGATGCTACTAAAACGTCAGTTGTTTAGTTAGTATGTGGCGGTATAGATGCTGCTAAAACGTCAGTTGTTGAGTTAGTATGTGGCGGTATAGATGCTACTAAAACGTCAGTTGTTGAGTTAGTATGTGGCGGTATAGATGTTGCTAAAACGTCAGTTGTTTAGTTAGTTTGTGGCGGTATAGATGCTGCTAAAACGTCAGTTGTTGAGTTAGTATGTGGCGGTATAGATGCTACTAAAACGTAAGTTGTTGAGTTAGTATGTGGCGGTATAGATGTTGCTAAAACGTCAGTTGTTGAGTTAGTATGTGGCGGTATAGATGCTGCTAAAACGTCAGTTGTTGAGTTAGTATGTGGTGGTATAGATGCTACTAAAACGTCAGTTGTTGAGTTAGTATGTGGCGGTATAGATGTTGCTAAAACGTCAGTTGTTGAGTTAGTATGTGGCGGTATAGATGCTGCTAAAACGTCAGTTGTTGAGTTAGTATGTGGTGGTATAGATGCTACTAAAACGTCAGTTGTTGAGTTAGTATGTGGCGGTATAGATGCTGCTAAAACGTCAATTGTATAGTTAGTAGCCGCTATAGTCTAATTTAAGTACTGCTAATAATTTTAGTATTTAATCTGTATACGTGTCAGATCTGTGAAAAAAAAACTTTTTCCTGCTTTCTATGCCCAACAGTGGACGTTTTGCGACGAAAATTATGACGACTAGCTTAAATTAAGTCTTAAGAATGCAATATAGTGTGTCAACCTATTGTCATTAACTGGATACAATATCGTCTCTCTTAATTGCTACTGGCCTGCATACTCAATTTATTTACATCAACAACTAGAATATTTTACATAAAATCCCCCGTGAAAGTAAACTAGAATTCCGAGCGAATAATTTAATTAAAAATGACTGCACAGTGTCGAGCAGGCATCCGGCAGCAGCTTGTTAGTGCTACATTATTATATGACATCATTAGGTGGGTAGGAGTCTCCCATTCTTTGGGTGTCAGTTTTTTTGCACCGACTTGTAATATGTATGTTGAGGTGTATTTTGAAGGAAAAGATGATGGCTATGTATTTCTTTGGCCAATTAAATATACTGGTTTCTGAAATATAGGTATTCTAACTTAGCTCTTTCGTAAAATTCATTTCATGCGTAGAATTATTGGCCGAGATATATGTAAATCAAAACTGTGCATGGCGCAATTTGATTGGGTTTAGTCCGGGACAGGAATAATTAAAATATTAAATACGAATTTTTACTTTACGGAAATAAGCCGAAAACGTCTGGAAGAGCCTTTGGTCCAGGCCCTGATGAAAGGAGACCATTCCATCCCCTAAAATGTAAGTAACCTAACCTCCTGCCAGGGTTGCGGAATTTGTTCGAAAGAGTCTCCGCGGCCTTGTAACGCAAAGGGCATTAGGAGGAACACGGATGGGTTTTAGTCAGTAAGAGTCTGATTCACTCCCTTCTGCTCCGCCCAGAGCAGGATGATATCCACATTTGATGGCTTCCCATCCTTAAAAAAAGGTAACGTATCCTTTGGTGATGAGACTTTGACTTCGAATGATAGATGAGAAATAGGCGGGAGAAGGCAAAATTCAATCAGGGTCAATGATACGGATAAAATCTATGATACTAAACAATGATCCAGAAACAGCTGTTATTTAGCCTTTTTGATATACGTACAACGGAATGAAACAGATACGAAGGAAGGTACTTACGTCAGTTGTAACAGGTTGGCACTAATGTGTTAAGGTCCATCATTTACGAGCATCAGGGGAAAAATAAAACAGGGAAATTACTTTTTAGGACGCAAAATCTGTCTATTGTACTCTGAAGGGTCATAGATATTCTAGATAAGTAAATACCTATTAATAATCTTTCGAATAAATCTTCTCCTTTATTGACGAGTTACTGAAACAAACTGGTAATGAACAAATTGCTTGAGAACTAAACGAAGTTTATCTTTTTCTGATGAACCCAGGCTAGGGTGCCTGTCCAGTAGAGTGCCTGTTCATTACAGCGGAGCGAGGCAACGGAGCGGAGAAACTGAGAAATTTTAACCAATGGAATTGCATACCACGTGAGTCACTGACATTTTGACTAATATGGTTGGTTAATATTTCTCCGTTTCTCCGTTCCGCTGCCTCGCTCCGGGCAAATGGAGAGGCATCTTTACAGCGAAGTGAGGCAGCGGAGCGGAGAAACAGAGAAATTATTACCAATGGAATTGCATAAAATCTCCGCACTACGTGAGTCACTGCCATTTTCACTCACTTGTTTGGGTAATATTTCTCCGTTTCTCCGTTCGGCTGCCTCGCTCCGCGCAAATGGACAGCACCCTTAGGAACTGTTTTTCTGATAATTATTTTCGAAATTGTTCTAAGCTGTCTAGTTGTCAATTATTAGAAAGCTAACAAAGTCTAGTGGCAGTATTCAAGTCATTCATTTGCCAAATCTTTTCCCAACTCTATTGAGGTCAGTTTCTAGTCCGGGTTCAACTGAATACCAGTATTTTACGTGGAGCGGGTGCCTGCCAGACCTCCACAACCCATTAACTGGGTAACACGGTACTTCTTGGTAAGACTGGAGTCAGATTCACTTGCTTCTGACAATCCGTAACGACTGTCAAAGATCTACAAATGACAGCCGGGACCAACGGCTTAACGTACATTCCGAGGCATGGAGGAAACTCGGTATGTTAAAATGGTCACCCATCCACAGATCAACCTTGGCAAGCGTTGCTTAACCTTGAAGATCGATCAGTGCGGCTTTTGTTCTTTACCCACGAGCTCTTCTCAGTATTCATTTATTATCTATTGACCTGGGAAAAGTTGTTTTGCCATATAAATAAAAAATAGCCTACGATCTAATCTCAGACCTACCAAATATACACAAGAAATTTCATAAAAATCAGTCAAGCTGTTTCGGAGGAGTTCTTTTTTTACTATTGATAGGCACGCGTTTGACCACTATCTCACCTGATGGTAAGCGATGATGTGGACGAAGATGCATGCTTGCCTAGAAATAACCTATTCACTCTTGACTTAAAGACTCCCAGGTTGTAGCTATCAGGAAACACAGACTCCGGCAGGGAATTCCACTAGTATAATTCCATAGTAGAATTCCACTAGTTCCATAACAAATACCGTGACACGGGATTTTTATATATTAGTAGATTAGATTAGAAGAATAACCCTGTGACCACACTTTCTCACATTTTTATTGGCCAAACTCATTATGCTAAGTTTATTTACTAATCAGACTTAAATATAAATATTTACAGAAGAATGTCATACAAGTCTTTGTCATAAGTTACATAATTAATAAATAATATATATAATAAATAATAATTAAACATCGGTATACAGTGATACGTCTAAGAACGAAAATGGACACGATGTCAAGGAAACTCGACAGTCTTCTGTAGTTTTGTTGTGCCATTTTTCCGTAGCTGATGATTGTTGCCTGAAAACAAAATAATATCGTTTTAAAAACAATGTAGAAACATCACATTTCTAATATACGTCATAAAACTTTAATTCTCCAATAACAATAACTTTTGATTCAAAATCTAATTCCCAGAAATAATGTTTCAACTGAACCTTAAACTTTTGTTTCAACCAGACCCCACGTTGTAATTTCCGAACGTGAATGTCCATTTTGACGTAAAATTCGCTCGTAATTTCATTTGAGCGTTTCAACGGGCTTCACCTAAGAACATAATTTCATTAAAAATATCATTTTATATTACCTGAATACCATTTTTAAAAGTTTGTGGTATATTTTTCGTGGTTCGGGCATCGTTTCCAGTTCGCAAATGGCTCGGCGGACGCAGTGGAACCCATTCAGGCCGTTCCTAGGGCAATCAATTTGTTTTTGGTGAATGTTTATGGTATTTTATGAATTTATGCATTTATATTGACGTGTGTGTGAATGGGTATAAAGTGTACGTACTGAACAAGCTTATTGTTAGGCTCTGTGTTATTTTCGGGGTATAGTAATTATAGTTTAAAAAATTAAGAAGTTAGAAAAACAGTACGGTAACGGCATTGATATATAAAAAACCCAAGATGCACAGTCTCGAACAAATGCAACACTCGAAACTGTCGTCAAAAACTGACATGTATCAAGTGTCATGTGGGAGTTGTGTGTAGTTACACTATAAACAATTTATTTTGCAATTCAACCTTACACGGATCGCTTAAACTTGTTTTTACAAAGCAGTGCAGTATGGCGAGTGACGCGCAATTTTTTTTTGCAAATTCAACCTTACACGAATCGCTTAAAGTTGTTTTTACAAAGCAGTGCAGTATGGCGAGCGATGCGAGACTGTTTGAAACTAGCGCACAATTATACATTGTACGCTTGTTTTTTGCGGACGTTTTTGAGATGCTGAGTGGATATTAAGTTGCAAACAAAAGAACTAGAAAATATGTATATTTGAGTCAACTGAACAGTAAGTAGGTAGCTAAAGCTGTTTTAGACATTTTTAATTATTAACTAGTCTATTGCTTCGTAGAACATGAATCTGAATCATTGTCATCAATTCTAATCTATATATAACTATATGAAAGATCACTAGCACAGGTATGTAAGTATAACGGAAAAAGAAGTCGGTTTAATTAGATCTTTCCCTGAAAGTGAAGACTACACAATCGTTGTGTATACTACACAATAGCCTAAAGAGCTACTACACCAGGGTGTATGCTACACAATAGTCACGAGAGCTACGACACTAGAGTGTATATTACACAATACTCACAAGAGCTACTACACTGGAGTGTATACTACACAATAGTCACGAGAGCTACTACACTGGAGTGTATACTACACAATAGTCACGAGAGCTACTACACTAGAGTGTATATTATACAATAGTCACGAGAGCTACTACACTAGAGTGTATATTATACAATAGTCACGAGAGCTACTACACTAGAGTGTATATTATACAATAGTCACGAGAGCTACTACACTAGAGTGTATATTATACAATAGTCACGAGAGCTACTACACTAGAGTGTATATTATACAATAGTCACGAGAGCTACTACACTAGAGTGTATATTATACAATAGTCACGAGAGCTACTACAATAGAGTGTATACTACACAATAGTCACGAGAGCTACTACACTAGAGTGTATATTATACAATAGTCACGAGAGCTACTACACTAGAGTGTATATTATACAATAGTCACGAGAGCTACTACAATAGAGTGTATACTACACAATAGTCACGAGAGCTACTACACTAGAGTGTATATTATACAATAGTCACGAGAGCTACTACACTAGAGTGTATACTACACAATAGTCACGAGAGCTACTACACTAGAGTGTATATTACACAATAGTCACGAGAGCTACTACACTAGAGTGTATACTACACAATAGTCACGAGAGCTACTACAATAGAGTGTATACTACACAATAGTCACGAGAGCTACTACACTAGAGTGTATATTATACAATAGTCACGAGAGCTACTACACTAGAGTGTATATTATACAATAGTCACGAGAGCTACTACAATAGAGTGTATACTACACAATAGTCACGAGAGCTACTACACTAGAGTGTATATTATACAATAGTCACGAGAGCTACTATACTAGAGTGTATACTACACAATAGTCACGAGAGCTACTACAATAGAGTGTATATTACACAATAGTCACGAGAGCTACTACACTAGAGTGTATATTATACAATAGTCACGAGAGCTACTATACTAGAGTGTATACTACACAATACTCACTAGAGCTACTACACTAGAGTATATACTACACTAGAGTGTATACTACACTAGAGTGTATACTACACAATCGTTGTGCATACTATACAATAGTCACGAGAGCTACTACACTAGAGTGTATATTACACAATAGTCAAGAGCTACTACACAAGAGTGTATATTACACAATACTCACTATAGCTACTACACTAGAGTGTATACTACACAATACTCACTAGAGCTACTACACTAGAGTGTATATTACACAATAGTCACGAGAGCTACTATACTAGAGTGTATACTACACAATACTCACTAGAGCTACTACACTAGAGTATATACTACACTAGAGTGTATACTACACTAGAGTGTATACTACACAATCGTTGTGCATACTATACAATAGTCACGAGAGCTACTACACTAGAGTGTATATTACACAATAGTCAAGAGCTACTACACAAGAGTGTATATTACACAATACTCACTATAGCTACTACACTAGAGTGTATACTACACAATCGTTGTGTATACTATACAATAGTTACGAGAGCTACTACACTAGAGTGTATATTCCACAATAGTCACGAGAGCTACTACACAAGAGTGTATATTACACAATACTCACTAGAGCTACTACACTAGAGTGTATGCTACACAATATTCACTAGAGCTACTACACTAGAGTGTATATTACACAATACTCACTAGAGCTACTACACTAGAGTGTATTTTACACAATAGTCACGAGAGCTACTACACAAGAGTGTATATTCCACAATAGTCACGAGAGCTACTACACAAGAGTGTATATTACACAATACTCACTATAGCTACTACACTAGAGTGTATACTACACAATCGTTGTGTATACTATACAATAGTTACGAGAGCTACTACACTAGAGTGTATATTCCACAATAGTCACGAGAGCTACTACACAAGAGTGTATATTACACAATACTCACTAGAGCTACTACACTAGAGTGTATGCTACACAATATTCACTAGAGCTACTACACTAGAGTGTATATTACACAATACTCACTAGAGCTACTACACTAGAGTGTATACTACACAATACTCACTAGAGCTACTACACAAGAGTGTATATTACACAATACTCACTAGAGCTACTACACTAGAGTGTATATTACACAATACTCACTAGAGCTACTACACTAGAGTGTATACTACACAATATTCACTAGAGCTACTACACTAGAGTGTATATTATACAATAGTCACTAGAGCTACTACACTAGAGTGTATATTACACAATACTCACTAGAGCTACTACACTAGAGTGTATATTACACAATACTCACTAGAGCTACTACACTAGAGTGTATACTACACAATACTCACTAGAGCTACTACACTAGAGTGTATATTACACAATACTCACTAGAGCTACTACACTAGAGTGTATATTACACAATACTCACTAGAGCTACTACACTAGAGTGTATACTACACAATACTCACTAGAGCTACTACACTAGAGTGTATATTACACAATACTCACTAGAGCTACTACACTAGAGTGTATACTACACAATACTCACTAGAGCTACTACACTAGAGTGTATATTACACAATACTCACTAGAGCTACTACACTAGAGTGTATACTACACAATATTCACTAGAGCTACTACACTAGAGTGTATATTATACAATAGTCACTAGAGCTACTACACTAGAGTGTATATTACACAATACTCACTAGAGCTACTACACTAGAGTGTATACTACACAATATTCACTAGAGCTACTACACTAGAGTGTATATTATACAATAGTCACGAGAGCTACTACACTAGAGTGTATATTACACAATACTCACTAGAGCTACTACACTAGAGTGTATACTACACAATATTCACTAGAGCTACTACACTAGAGTGTATATTATACAATAGTCACGAGAGCTACTACACTAGAGTGTATATTATACAATAGTCACGAGAGCTACTACACTAGAGTGTATATTATACAATAGTCACGAGAGCTACTACACTAGAGTATATTTTACACAATACTCACTAGAGCTACTACACTAGAGTGTATACTACACAATACTCACTAGAGCTACTACACTAGAGTGTATACTACACAATACTCACTAGAGCTACTACACTAGAGTGTATACTACACAATACTCACTAGAGCTACTACACTAGAGTGTATACTACACAATACTCACTAGAGCTACTACACTAGAGTGTATACTACACAATACTCACTAGAGCTACTACACTAGAGTGTATACTACACAATACTCACTAGAGCTACCACACTAGAGTGTATAACTATACAATAGTCACGAAAGATACTACACTAGAGTGTATATTACACAATACTGACTAGAGCTACTACACTAGAGTGTATATTACACAATATTCACTAGAGCTACTACACTAGAGTGTATGTTATACAATAGTCACGAGAGCTACTACACTAGAGTGTATACTACACAATACTCACTAGAGCTACCACACTAGAGTGTATAACTATACAATAGTCACGAAAGATACTACACTAGAGTGTATATTACACAATACTCACTAGAGCTACCACACTAGAGTGTATACTACACAATATTCACTAGAGCTACTACACTAGAGTGTATATTATACAATAGTCACTAGAGCTACTACACTAGAGTGTATATTACACAATACTCACTAGAGCTACTACACTAGAGTGTATACTACACAATATTCACTAGAGCTACTACACTAGAGTGTATATTATACAATAGTCACGAGAGCTACTACACTAGAGTGTATATTACACAATACTCACTAGAGCTACTACACTAGAGTGTATACTACACAATATTCACTAGAGCTACTACACTAGAGTGTATATTATACAATAGTCACGAGAGCTACTACACTAGAGTGTATATTATACAATAGTCACGAGAGCTACTACACTAGAGTGTATATTATACAATAGTCACGAGAGCTACTACACTAGAGTATATTTTACACAATACTCACTAGAGCTACTACACTAGAGTGTATACTACACAATACTCACTAGAGCTACTACACTAGAGTGTATACTACACAATACTCACTAGAGCTACCACACTAGAGTGTATAACTATACAATAGTCACGAAAGATACTACACTAGAGTGTATATTACACAATACTGACTAGAGCTACTACACTAGAGTGTATACTACACAATATTCACTAGAGCTACTACACTAGAGTGTATGTTATACAATAGTCACGAGAGCTACCACACTAGAGTGTATAACTATACAATAGTCACGAAAGATACTACACTAGAGTGTATATTACACAATACTGACTAGAGCTACTACACTAGAGTGTATACTACACAATATTCACGAGAGCTACTACACTAGAGTGTATGTTATACAATAGTCACGAGAGCTACTACACTAGAGTGTATACTACACAATACTCACTAGAGCTACCACACTAGAGTGTATAACTATACAATAGTCACGAGAGCTACTACACTAGAGTGTATATTATACAATAGTCACGAGAGCTACTACACTAGAGTGTATATTATACAATAGTCACGAGAGCTACTACACTAGAGTATATTTTACACAATACTCACTAGAGCTACTACACTAGAGTGTATACTACACAATACTCACTAGAGCTACTACACTAGAGTGTATACTACACAATACTCACTAGAGCTACCACACTAGAGTGTATAACTATACAATAGTCACGAAAGATACTACACTAGAGTGTATATTACACAATACTGACTAGAGCTACTACACTAGAGTGTATACTACACAATATTCACTAGAGCTACTACACTAGAGTGTATGTTATACAATAGTCACGAGAGCTACCACACTAGAGTGTATAACTATACAATAGTCACGAAAGATACTACACTAGAGTGTATATTACACAATACTGACTAGAGCTACTACACTAGAGTGTATACTACACAATATTCACGAGAGCTACTACACTAGAGTGTATGTTATACAATAGTCACGAGAGCTACTACACTAGAGTGTATACTACACAATACTCACTAGAGCTACCACACTAGAGTGTATAACTATACAATAGTCACGAAAGATACTACACTAGAGTGTATATTACACAATACTCACTAGAGCTACCACACTAGAGTGTATACTACACAATATTCACTAGAGCTACTACACTAGAGTGTATATTATACAATAGTCACTAGAGCTACTACACTAGAGTGTATATTACACAATACTCACTAGAGCTACTACACTAGAGTGTATACTACACAATATTCACTAGAGCTACTACACTAGAGTGTATATTATACAATAGTCACGAGAGCTACTACACTAGAGTGTATATTACACAATACTCACTAGAGCTACTACACTAGAGTGTATACTACACAATATTCACTAGAGCTACTACACTAGAGTGTATATTATACAATAGTCACGAGAGCTACTACACTAGAGTGTATATTATACAATAGTCACGAGAGCTACTACACTAGAGTGTATATTATACAATAGTCACGAGAGCTACTACACTAGAGTATATTTTACACAATACTCACTAGAGCTACTACACTAGAGTGTATACTACACAATACTCACTAGAGCTACTACACTAGAGTGTATACTACACAATACTCACTAGAGCTACCACACTAGAGTGTATAACTATACAATAGTCACGAAAGATACTACACTAGAGTGTATATTACACAATACTGACTAGAGCTACTACACTAGAGTGTATACTACACAATATTCACTAGAGCTACTACACTAGAGTGTATGTTATACAATAGTCACGAGAGCTACCACACTAGAGTGTATAACTATACAATAGTCACGAAAGATACTACACTAGAGTGTATATTACACAATACTGACTAGAGCTACTACACTAGAGTGTATACTACACAATATTCACGAGAGCTACTACACTAGAGTGTATGTTATACAATAGTCACGAGAGCTACTACACTAGAGTGTATACTACACAATACTCACTAGAGCTACCACACTAGAGTGTATAACTATACAATAGTCACGAGAGCTACTACACTAGAGTGTATATTATACAATAGTCACGAGAGCTACTACACTAGAGTGTATATTATACAATAGTCACGAGAGCTACTACACTAGAGTGTATATTATACAATACTCACTAGAGCTACCACACTAGAGTGTATAACTATACAATAGTCACGAAAGATACTACACTAGAGTGTATATTACACAATACTGACTAGAGCTACTACACTAGAGTGTATACTACACAATATTCACTAGAGCTACTACACTAGAGTGTATGTTATACAATAGTCACGAGAGCTACCACACTAGAGTGTATAACTATACAATAGTCACGAAAGATACTACACTAGAGTGTATATTACACAATACTGACTAGAGCTACTACACTAGAGTGTATACTACACAATATTCACGAGAGCTACTACACTAGAGTGTATGTTATACAATAGTCACGAGAGCTACTACACTAGAGTGTATACTACACAATACTCACTAGAGCTACCACACTAGAGTGTATAACTATACAATACTCACTAGAGCTACTACACTAGAGTGTATACTACACAATACTCACTAGAGCTACCACACTAGAGTGTACACTACACAATAGTCACGAGAGCTACTACACTAGAGTGTATACTACACAATAATTACGAAAACTACTACACTATACAGAATTTATACACAAACACAATCGTAGTGTATATTAAAAAGACCCCAAGAGCTACTTCACCAGAGTGTATACTACACAAACACAGTCGTTGTGTAATCTACACAATAGCCACGAGAGCTACTACTCTAGAATGTATACTACAAAATAGCTACGAGAGCTACTACACTAGAATGTATCACAATCGTTGTGAGCAAAAAGGCGACGATTGTGAAAATTAAGAATAATTAATTAAATAGAATTACTCACTTATCTAGAAGAGTCTCCACATGATTATAAACCGTCCTTCTATGTATGAAGTGGTTTCGGTAAGGATGGAAGGTGTCTGGTGGAGTATCCCAGTTTATGCGGAACCCCAGAGCTTGAGCGAAGATCTGGTTCCAGGGAACTATGTTTTCTTTGATGTTGAAGCGCAGCTGAAAACGGTAAAAAAAATGGATTTCAGAAATGTTTGCTAATCATACTGGATCAGACTTGGTTAAGAATATCATTTAGAATTGTTAGATTTAACTGGGTAAGTTCATATTAGTTCATATTTAACTGATTCAAAAAGTAAAAGGGAAGAGGTCTTCACCTTTTACTTTTACTCTTAGCTTAGTCAATTATGACCTTTTTTTTTAAGACGATAAGAAATAACTAAAACCCATCCATGTTCCTTCTAATGCCCTTTGCATTCTAGGGCCGTGGTGATTCTTAGGAAAAAAATCCCAAGCAAGCCTGGCAGAAAAGGTACTTTAGATGATGTTGTTGATGATGATGTTGTTGGTTTGCCGGGAGATAACTCAACTTTGAATTAACACAACGTATCACTAATTTCGATGTAATAGGGACAGACTGTGAGTGTCATGTGTGACAAAAAATTAATACTTACGAAGAAATGCGTCATATTCTTGAAGCTGAGGTACCTTTTGTGTCGATGACTAGCGGACTCAGTAGCCTTGCCAAAGTCTATAACCATAAACACTACGAAACAAATATAGCACACCACACACACTTGAATGGACTTGTTCATCTTGTTGCTAAAATTACACTTCATACAAATTAAAAGCTGGAAACACTGGGTTTTAATAAAAGTTTGATACCCGCTTCAATTAAGCAGGCAGAAGCAGTACAATTTACTTCATCGTTATCATTTATGTATATTGTTTTCAACTTGAGTTCTAATTTTAAATATGTGGACCAATAATTTTGACCTGTCTGGTATTTGGGGCAAATTATGTTTATGGTCTCATTTATACTTTTATTGAAGTTAATGACAAATGTGATCCATATTATTAAAATCGATTCCTCTTTTATCTTTATACACACTGATTCTAGCTCCTACAGGATTAGCTAAACTTATTCACAAAGCGTCTTGGCTAATATCACACTAATTTCAAATTTGTCTTATTTTTTCCACCAATTGAGTTTTTAAAGACAATTTTCGTTTTTCACAACACACAGTAAAGATGAGGTGTAACACAGAAATAATATAAAAGCGACAACATTCGTACGAAGCCTTCGCGCTCAAAGGGGGTCATATCAAGTTGGGCGTCGAAGCAATCTGCGCGCCGTCATTCAATTGTAGGCGGGGTTTGAGTTGACGTCAGCGATAACGGCGCGTGTACTTAAAACAACGATATCTCTGAATTTGTGTATGGGAGCTACATGAAACTTATGTTTTTGGAATTGTTATGAAATAAACTAATTTATTTTATGTGGATTAGTCCAGTTTTACTTTGTAATATATTAGAAATTCTAGTTTGAAGTCAGCGTTAGTGAAATTTTCCAGTTTTTTGTACATAAATGGATAGAAACAAAAAAATAAACCGTAACTTCAAAAAGTTTTTATATTATTTACATAAATACACCCTATTTATCATTAATCGATAAAAAAAAACACACCTCTCCATACAATTTTTTTAAACCACAAGCTTTACAAAAAATTGCTCAAGTAGGACGACCCGGGCGCTAACAAAAAAAATGTGTATGTTTGTACTTCAGTTCCGGGCACTCTGTAAGCCAAGTGGCTTAGAGTAGTATCTTATTACATAGTTTGGTACACTGTCTTATCACAGACTAAGTGTTACCTGTTAGAACTGTTTAGTTTACGAGTTATGAGTCACAATGCAAACACTTTAAAAAGAGCGATAAAAAAGACGCTTCCATCATTTGGATCACAGAGCAAGTATTATTGCGTTTATTTGAAATCTTATTTCACAATCCACATGATGATGATATTTACTAATAGAAAAACACATCACAAGGGTATGTTGCCTAGCAAAAACATTCTAGAAATCGACCAGCAAAATTAACAATTTGACGACAAAAACACACAACTTAAGACTAACATAGTATGGATACGACTCAATGTTGTTAAGTACATCTGAACTCGATTAAAAATTACTCTAAATTATAACTGACAAAATGAAATATTGCAATAGACTAGAAACATATGGAAAAAAAAAAGAAAAAAAAAAATGAAAAAGTAAAAGCTGCAAAAAAAGACATCACAACAACCACCGCATCAGACAATCCACTAGATCCGCTAAATCGTCACTATGAGAAATGCAAAAAAAAAAACAGTCACATAATATACCATAACCTTCCTTTCAACTTATAAACCATAACTCTTTATTTGCGTCGCGCAGTCGGGTAAGTCTTATCCATATCTTCTAACGTCTTAGCAAAACCATTATGACGTCACGAATCCCCGGAGTGTCGAGCTATCCCTAGAGGTCGATTACGTGTAGGCGTGTTTTTGTTTTCAATTATACTCACATTTCTGACGATATTACTCAAAACAAATGCAATAGAAGCGTTGTTAATTAACATAGTATTGTAAATAACGATAGTTTGATAGGCATTAGTCGTATTTACTATTCTTAATAGATGAAACAAAACGGTCCCTACCGGTCGCTTGGCGCGAAAAATGGACGACGATGTTCGTTGAAATAAGTATTTCTTCCGGAATTTATGCCAAATACACAATCAAGCTATTAAAAACAGTTCAGTACTTACCGTTCCATGATTTTTCACTACGTTTCTAGTAAAACAACACTATATTCACTAGTAATTCACAGACAAAGCGCAGGCACAAACCAACTGTATGACGCGCAGAATGGTACTGGTTTGACGAGTTACACACGACGATTGTTATGGGTCAGATACCGTTTGAGTGACAGAATGTGTTCCTTGTCTTTTTCACGAGACGTTGGGCAAGTTAGAGCTCGATAGGCATAGTTTTCACACAAAAATAACGGTCAAAACAAAAGCGCGCGAACATCTATCCTCTAAGGATAAACGACATTTACCGGGTCTATCCCCTAGGGATATTCGACGCTTAGCAAGATATTTGATGTATTGTTTTTCAACAATTATTGTGTTTGGACAACGTAAACTAGTTTATTGGATGTGGGTTGAGTCAGCCACTGTTTTAGAATGTATTAAAGAAAGCGCCAACTGTTTAAAGGTTAGGGTCGAGTCATACTTAGGTACGAAATTTATTGTGTGTTTCTGTGAGTTCATATTTGATTTGATTTTTGTATTAATTCACAAACTTTTAATTTGTATCTAGGATACGTTTTGTATCGGTCATAGTGGATGGTCGAATGCTCTCAGAAATTCAGGCACACTTTTTTTGTAGGTTTAATCATTCTACTTAGCTCACTTTTGGAACTAAATCAACTAAAAGTTTGTTAAGTTCAATTCTGCCATCATCATAATTTTGATAGAATATCTTAATTTCGTGATTATCAAGGCCCATATCAATATTTTGTCCTATTATCAAATTGGCAAACCATTATGTGGATGTGTAATACATAAATCTTTTTTTACATAAGCCTTTAATTCCATGCAAGTGTAAATACTTCCTACTTCGGGGGAATTTACAGTCGTGAATTGAATTAACAAACACTCTTAAAGCTTAAAAAACCGGTCAAGAGCGAGTCGAACACGCGGGCAAAGGGTTTCGAACGAATTTTTTTTGTAACATTTTATTTTAACACTACAGAGTTCTGATAGGTATTTCTGTAATCTTTAGATAAAGATCTATTATCTCCATTTTTTTCAAAATTTTTCCATTATTTTCGGAGATATATAGTCATTTTTCGTCTAATTTCTTGAATAGAAATATTATTTTTCAAACCATTTATTTTAAAATTACGAAAAAGATATAATTAAAGCCCCCATAGTAAGCCCTTTTATTTGGTATGTCACACATTGTTCAAAAAACACTTTTTTGAAATTTTCTAGTTTGACTCTCAAAAGTGAACCCCATACTAAAAATTTAATGATTTTCATAACGCGTCCGTGTTTGGGTCACAGAAATCTATATGTGTACCAAATTTTAACAGAATCGGTCTAGTGAATCCGGAGAAAACTGGCTGTGACAGACGGACAGACAGACATACAAACACCCGAGTGATTCTATACGGGTTCCGTTTTTGGTTCGGAACCCTAATAAACAAGGTAGTCCAAAAATTATTAAAATATATACTTATTCTGCCTTTCCACATAATCATAAATATCCCTGCGGTGTATGCGGTGGAAGGTGCGAAAATTAGGTGAAGGCGTCCCAGTTCATTTGCGGAACCTTTTTGCTTGCGAGAACAGCTGGTTCCCAGTAATTATATTCGCTTTGTAGTTCAAATTTAGCTGAAAATTGAAGAAAAGTATTGTAACGTTTAAACTATAATTGGTGAATATGAAACAGATTTTAATGACTGCTTGGTTTTTTTGTTTTTCGTTTTTACAGAGACTGCAACGACAAATGCTCATGTATATCAAACGAAGTTTTTCAACTCACTCATGTAGGTTCCTGTTCTTCACTTCAGTTATTGAACAAAAAAAAAAGAAACATAATATTAAGCAACTAATTATTGTGATAAAAGGGCCGTAAAATTTTCTGCACAAGTGAAAAATACTAACAGTACGAGCCTGAAAGCACGGGCAAAAAAAGTGTTTCCACTATAAGTTAAAGTTGCTTTTGAGAATTTAAGTCCCAATAAAATAAGCATTAAATAGTAATACTCACATAGAACCGCGTCATATTCAGGAAGGATAGGTATCTTCTGTTCCTGTGTAGCACCAGCTTTGTATCAGCCTCGCCTACATCGATTAGAATGAAAACCAGACTCATGTAGCATATCAACACTAGTGGAATTATTTTTTTCAGATTTGCCTGTGCAGGTTTTGTTTCCTTAATGTGCCGTTTTGACGACACGGTTGGCGCAGTGGTTGAGCGATTGACTGCCGCTCTGCGTGTCACGGGTTCGATTCCCGCACGGAACAAATATTTGTATGGCCTACAGATAGTTGTTCCGGGTCTGGCTGTTTGCGTATGTGAATTTATATGTTTGTAAACGCACCCACGATACAGGAGAAATTCCTAGTGTGGGGCAACGTTTTTTTTAAAAGAAGAAAGAAGAAGAAGAAAAGAGAATGTGTGGGATGTAGAATTATATGGCTCTCATATTGTAAGTTGTGAGTCGAATCTAAAAAAAGATTTTATTAGTTGCTATTGCTAATAATATAGAACAGTTAATCCGGAAATTATGTGGGTAAGTACTACTTTGTCAAGAAGAAAAGATCAATAATACATTAAATGTTAGTTATTTTATCACCTTCAAAGTATGTTCCTTCAGAAACGATACACTTACGCCAGCAGTAAATTCAAAAATCAAAACATTTTATAAACGCTTTTTCCGGAATCGAGTTCAGTTCTCGCCGCTAAATTTCTTTTGTTTTCTATCGAATGAAACCGGGTGCCACGAAGTTGTAATTTGAGTTTAGGAAAAAGAAAGAAGTCGGCTGGAGCTATATCTGGTGAATAAGATGCTTGCTTGATGGTATTTGTTGAGTTTTTGGTCAAAAATTCGTTCACAATGATAGCTTCGAGCGGAGGCGCATTATTGTGGTGCAAAATCCAAGAATTTTCTTTAGACAAATCTGGCCTTTTTCGTCTAATTTGCTTTCTTAAACACCGCATAACGCTCAAATAATATTCTTTATTTACCGTTTGTGAATTCTGAGTCTGAGTGCACAGCACCGCAATGGTCAAAGAACACTGTCAATACTGTGACTTTTGATCGACTTTGCCGTGGTTTTTTCGGTTTCGTTTCAGTGGGAAGGCGCCACTCCAAAGCTTGTTGACTAGTTTGCAAGTCAAACTCGTAAAACCCACGTCTCATCACCAGTAACAATGCGATTCATAAGTTGGGTCGGAATTGACTCGTTGCGATTGAGTTTTTGGAGAAAATGCAAGTATTTTGGAACTAGTCGAGCATCAACACGTTTCATAATCAAGTGATTTTTTAAAATGATACGGAACGACTTGTGAGACACAGATAGTTCGGCGGCTATCTCTCTCAAACTTAAATGAGGATTTTCAGCCACTATTTCCTTCACTTTTGCGATGTTTACTTCAGTTGCAGAACTTGATGGCCTACCAGAGGGAAGCAAATCCTCCATCACGTCTCGACCGCTTTTGAACGCTTTGTACCACTCATAAATTGTAGCTCTTAGCTGTGTTTTTGATAAAGTCGATTCACCGTAAGACTTTTGTAACATTTTCAGTGACTCCGAACACGACATTCCATTGGCGATGCAAAATTTAAGACAAACTCTTTATTAATTGATTTTATTATTTATGTACACAGAAAAACAGTAAAAGTTAACATTATAAATATGAGTACAAAGGAACTGCTTATTTCTAACGAAATTTCTTCCAGCAGACCTGCGACAGGAGAAATGAAAAAGAAATGTAGACAATAGTGTGTAAGAACAAGAGAAGATGAGTATGTAAAGCCTTAAAATTAAATTAGTAAATAAATAAAAAATACGAAAATATACTTATGAAATAATAATATATATACCGAATATTATATCATATTATAAAACTCTTTGATCGAAGTTTTTGTCCATTATGAAATTCACAATACGCACTAGATATGATATAACTAAAAATATCACTGTTTTTAATCTAATTAACAGATGTAACTAAAAGTACAACTCATGAAGGTTATGGAATGGGAATGGTTGTGGTTTGGAATCTCTATAAAGTCTTCTACTTTTTTTTTTTTAAGTTGGTTGGGTCGATAATTCTCAAAAATTCAGAAAAAATCCATAGTTCGAAGACTATGAAAAGTCGCGAAACATACATGGAGGTGATTCCGATACCCACGATATGAGGGAACCTACATTTTATTTTTGGACGTCAATGTTTTGGCCATCCTGCATATTTTCGGACGAAAGTCAACGAAAGTCAACGGCCGATTCGGCCGTTGACTTTCGTCCGATCCGGTCTTGGCCGAATCCTTTTTTAGAGGCAAAGTAACGTCAGAAACATAATTGGATAACACCTATTTTACTATGACACCATGGATAAATTATTATTAAAAATAAAATAAATGTTAATGAGTGATCTCTCACGGGTCGGTTTATTTGTTATTAATAATATAAAAATACCGTAAATAACACCTACCAATAACAATTTTGGCATGTTGCACTCACATTGACACACGAACTTGGTTGATTAAAAGGGTAAGGATTTTTTGTTGTGCACTTTATCTTCCTCCAACAACACTCTGATATTTACTTAAATAAAATATAACCCTACTTAAGGATTTTCATTCTAACTGTACAAAATTTGCTTAAAAAAAAGTATCGTCAGAAACACCACTCAAAATATAAATAATAATGCAATTCCTATTTCGACCGGATCGGACGAAACTCAGCGGCCGAATCGCCTCATCATCATCATAATCATATCAGCCGAAAGACGTCCACTGTTGGACATAGGCTTCCCCAAAGCGTCGCCACTACGACCGGTCTTGCGCGTCTAGGTCATCGGTCCACCTTGTGGGAGGCCTTCGTTGGGTCAACGTTGCGTCTACCGGTACACGGTCGCCACTCCAGAACTTTTCGGCTCCATCGACCATCTGTTCTGCGAGCAATGTGTCCTGCCCACTGCCACTTTAGTTTGGCGATCCTTCGGGCTACGTCGGTAACCTTGGTTCTCTTGCGGATATCATCATTCCTGATTCGATCACGCAAGGAAATTTTTGCAAGCCTCAAGCCCAAGCATTGCCCTCTCCATTGCCCTTTGAGCGACTTTAAGCCTTCTGATGAGGCCCATTGTAAGCGACCACGTTTCAGTTCCGTATGTCATCACTGGCACCACGCACTGATCATAGACTTTCGTTTTGAGACACTGTGGCTCAGTAGCCGAATCACCTATTTAGCCACAATTAGCAAGCTAAAAAAGTCTAGTGACCATATTTACTCACATTTTTGTTGGTCAAACTCATTATGCTAAGTTTATTTTACTAATCAGACTTAATTATAAATATTTACAAAAGAATGTCATACAAATCTTTGACTTAAATAATTAAACATCGGTAAACAGTAATACATCAAGAAACGAAAATGGACACGATGTCAAGGAAACTCGACAGTTTTCTGTAGTTTTGTTATGCCATTTGTCCGTAGCTGATGATTGTTGCCTGAAAAGAGAATAATATACATTTCTAATATACTTCTCATAAAACATTAATTCTCCAATAACGTTATCTTCTTTACCTAAGAACATAATTAAAAACAAACATAATTTAATTTCTAAACGCTTAGTTGACACTTCGCGTGACTCAAGGGCTGGCTTTTACCTCGGACAGAGGATAAGCATTGCCATACAGCGTGGCAATGCAGCCAGTCTTTTGGGCTCACTTCCAGTGGACAGCGATGCGGACGAATTTTTTGACGCCTTATTTTAGTTAGAATTTTTTTTTTATTTTAAGTGTATATATTTTGTTTTATTTTAAGTTTCTTTCTTGTTTTATTAGGGGGTTTTAAAGATAGAATAAAAATAAAAAAACTTCATCATAAAAAAAAATCATTTAAAATGTTATTTTACATTACCTGAATACCATTTTCATAAGTTTGTGGTATATTTTTCGTGGTTCGGGCATCGTTTCCATTTCGCAAATGGCTCGGCGGACGCAGTGCAACCCATTCAGGCCGTTCCTAGGGCAATCAATACGTTTTTAATGAATGATTATGGCATTTTATGAATTTATGTATTTGTATTATTTTATAAGTGAATGCATTGCCAAATCCGTAACTATGAGGAATATCGAAAAATACTGTAAGGAGTCTCGAGCCCGATTTTGATGAAAAGTAAAACAAAATCATTGGATTTTTGAAAAATCTTTGTTCCTACCCAGGAATCGAACCGGTTGATTTTGAAAAAAAAAACACCCTGTATTATTACATAATCCGAGAGTGCAGCTAATAAGGATACACTACAGGGTATACTACACAATCGTTGTGTATACCTACACAATAGCCACGAGAGCTACTACACTATAGTGTATACTACACAATAGTTCCGATAGCTACTACACAACAGTGTATACTACACAATCGTTGTCTATACCTACACAATAGCTACGAGAGCTACTACACTATAGTGTATACTACACAATGGCTATATTTTACTACATAATAGTCACGAGAATTACTACACTACAGTGTATACTACAGAATAGCCACGAAAGCTACTACACTGTAATATATACTACACAATAGCCACGAGAGCTACTACACTACAATGTATACTACACAATTGCTGTGTATACTACACAATAGCCACGAGAGCTACTAGACTATTATGCATACTACACAATTGCTGTGTATTCTACACAATAGCCACGAGAGCTACTACACTACAGTGTATACTACACAGTTGCCACGAGAGCTACTACACTGTAATATATACTACACAATAGCCACGAGAGCTACTACACTACAATGTATACTACACAATTGCTGTGTATACTACACAATAGCTACGAGAGCTACTACACTATAGTGTATACTACACAATGGCTATATTTTACTACATAATAGTCACGAGAATTACTACACTACAGTGTATACTACAGAATAGCCACGAAAGCTACTACACTGTAATATATACTACACAATAGCCACGAGAGCTACTACACTACAATGTATACTACACAATTGCTGTGTATACTACACAATAGCCACGAGAGCTACTACACTACAATGTATACTACACAATTGCTGTGTATACTACACAATAGCTACGAGAGCTACTACACTATAGTGTATACTACACAATGGCTATATTTTACTACATAATAGTCACGAGAATTACTACACTACAGTGTATACTACAGAATAGCCACGAAAGCTACTACACTGTAATATATACTACACAATAGCCACGAGAGCTACTACACTACAATGTATACTACACAATTGCTGTGTATACTACACAATAGCCACGAGAGCTACTAGACTATTATGCATACTACACAATTGCTGTGTATTCTACACAATAGCCACGAGAGCTACTACACTACAGTGTATACTACACAGTTGCCACGAGAGCTACTACACTGTAATATATACTACACAATAGCCACGAGAGCTACTACACTACAATGTATACTACACAATTGCTGTGTATACTACACAATAGCTACGAGAGCTACTACACTATAGTGTATACTACACAATGGCTATATTTTACTACATAATAGTCACGAGAATTACTACACTACAGTGTATACTACAGAATAGCCACGAAAGCTACTACACTGTAATATATACTACACAATAGCCACGAGAGCTACTACACTACAATGTATACTACACAATTGTTGTATATACTACACAATAGCCACGAGAGCTACTACACTACAATGTATACTACACAATTGCTGTGTATACTACACAATAGCCACGAGAGCTACTAGACTATAATGCATACTACACAATTGCTGTGTATTCTGCACAATAGCCACGAGAACTACTACACTACAGTGTATACTACACAATAACCACAAGAGCTACTACACTATAGTGTATACTACACAATAGCCACGAGAGCTACTACACTACAGTGTATACTACACAATAGCCACGAGAGCTACTACACTACAGTGTATACCTACACAATAGCCACGAGAGCTACTACACTATAGTGTATACTACACAATAGTTCCGATAGCTACTACACAACAGTGTATACTACACAATCGTTGTCTATACCTACACAATAGCTACGAGAGCTACTACACTATAGTGTATACTACACAATGGCTATATTTTACTACATAATAGTCACGAGAATTACTACACTACAGTGTATACTACAGAATAGCCACGAAAGCTACTACACTGTAATATATACTACACAATAGCCACGAGAGCTACTACACTACAATGTATACTACACAATTGTTGTATATACTACACAATAGCCACGAGAGCTACTACACTACAATGTATACTACACAATTGCTGTGTATACTACACAATAGCCACGAGAGCTACTAGACTATAATGCATACTACACAATTGCTGTGTATTCTACACAATAGCCACGAGAACTACTACACTACAGTGTATACTACACAATAACCACAAGAGCTACTACACTATAGTGTATACTACACAATAGCCACGAGAGCTACTACACTACAGTGTATACTACACAATAGCCACGAGAGCTACTACACTACAGTGTATACTACACAATAGCCACGAAAACTGCTAATTAACAAAAAGGCGTCGATTGCGAAAATTAAGACTACTTAAATGAAAAGAATTACTCACTTATCTAGAAGAGTCTCCACATGGTTATAAACCGTCCTTCTATGTATGAAGTGGTTTTGGTAAGGATGGAAGGTGTCTGGTGGAGTATCCCAGTTTATGCGGAATCCCAGTGCTTGGGCGAAGATCTGGTTCCAGGGGATCATGTTTTCTCTGATGTTGAAGCGCAGCTTAAAATTGTGAAAGCGATTGATATCAGAAATGTTTGTTAATCATACTGAATCAAACACGTTTAAGAGGGAACTCTAGTCGGTAACCCTTGGGCCTTTCTCCATACAAACGCATTCCGCTGTTTTCTTCGTGGATAATGCTGCTAGAGCAATGATATTTTTCCAAAAAAATGAATTAATACGTGCCTCTATGATTTTCTTTTTCTAAAACATAATTGACAATCCAAAAACCTAAAAAACAACCCGTTTTACCGCCATGTTCAGACGACTATCAGACCAATTCGATAAGTTCTTAACAAAATAGAAAATAATAAAAGCATAGATATAGTCTTCCTCTAAATTTTGATATATATTTTTTATAGATCAGTCCAGTTTTGAAGAAGAAGAAAATAGTGGAATACAAAACATCTTTTGGTCAAGGTTTTTACAGGTAAAATCAGCCTCTGCTGCAGTTGTCGCTTTCGCACTTTACTAGATAGGGCGCAGCGCGACGGCATCCAATAATTTCTTCAAATACCTATTTTTCAAATTCCTCGGGACTAGAGTCCCCTCTTAAGAATCTCATAAATAACTGTTAGATTTAACTGGGTAAGTTCATATTAGTTCATAAAAATTTGATTCAAAAAGTATGAGGGTAAGAGGTCTCCACCGCTTAGCTTTAGCTAGGCCAATTCTGACCTTTTTTTGTTTTTTTTTTTTAAGGATGGGATATCATCAAATGACTCCTCCCGCTCTGGGCTGAGCGGAAGGGAGTGTCAGATTCTTACTGACAAAAACCCATCCGTGTTCCTCCTAATGCCCTTTGCATTCCAGGGCCGCGGTGACTCTTTCGAACAAATTCCGCAACCTTGGCAAAATACTAAAGATGATGTTGATGATCTAAAGGTTTTCCGGGAGAAACTTTGAATTAACACAACGTATCACTAATTTCGATGTAATGGGTACAAAAGTACCCATGTAGGACTTGCGGAATTTGTTTGAAGGAGTCACCGCGGCCCTGGAACGCAAAGGGTATTAGGAGGAACACGGATAGGTTTTAGTCAGTAAGACTCTGATACTCAGTCTGACCCTTCCACTCTAGGCGCAGCAGAACGGACAGACTCTGAGTGTCATATGTGACAAAAAATTAATACTTACGAAGAAATGCGTCATATTCTTGAAGCTGAGGTACCTTTTGTGTCGATGACTAGTGGACTCATTAGCCTTACCAAAGTCTATAACCATAAACACTACGAAACAAATATAGCACACCACACACACTTGAATGGACTTGTTCATCTTGTTGCTAAAATTTCACTTCATACAAATTAGAAGCAAAAACTGGGTTCTAATTTTAAAATGAAAAGTTTGATACCCGCTTCAATTAAGCAGAAACAGTACAATTTACTTCATCGTTATCATTTATGTATATTGTTTTAAACTTGAGTTCTAATTTTAAATATGTGGGCCAATAATTTTGGCCTGTTTCGTATTTGGGGCAAATTATGTTTACCGTCTTATTTATGCTTTTATTGTAGTTACAAATATGATCCAGATCGATTCTTCTTTTATCTTTATACACACTGATTCTACAGGCTTTATGTTCATATAGCGTCCTTGCTAAAATCACACTAATTTAAGATTTGTCATATTTAGTTTTTTAAACACAATTTTTTTTTTCACAACACGCAGTAAAGAAGAGGGGTAACAGAGAAATAATATAAAAGCGACAAGATTCGTATGAATAACAGCCTACATGCTCAAAGGGGGTCATATTTGATGTATTTTTTATCAACAATTTTTGTGTTTGGACAACTTGAACTAGTTTATTGGATGTGGGTTGAGTCGAAAACTGTTTTAGAATGTACTAGTGGACGTCACGCGGTTTGACCCGCGTAGTTCCCGTTCCCGTGGGAGTTCGGGGATAATATATAGCCTATGTTACTCCCTGATAATGTAGCTATCCAATGCTAAAAGAATTTTTCAAATCGGTCCAGTAGTTCCGGAGCCTATTCAATTCAAACAAACAAATCTTTCCTCTTTATAATATTAGTGTAGATAGATTAAAGAAAGCGCGAACTGTTTATAGGTTAGGGTCGAGTCATACTTACGAAATTCAGGGCTCTTAATTTTTTTTACTGTGTCTTCATATTTGATTTGATTTTTGTACCAAGTACGTCAAAATTTTTACTAAGGATACATTCACTCAGAAATTCAACTCAGAACGGCACATTTTTATTTGTACCTATTCTTAATTTTACTTAGCTCGTTTTATTTTTTTTATGTTACAGTTTTTGGAAAACTTACAGCTTTTTTACAGTGTTGGAGATAAGTAGGAGAATAAGTTTTAGACCGAAATTGAATATACCTCAAAAATTTTCTTTGTATGCTTTCCAATCGATTGATATATACGTTGTAATTGGGATTCCAAACTTGAGAGGCATACTCGAGATGACTACGAACGAAAGTACAGTAGAGAATTTTAATACTTTTGGTTTTAATACTCCTGAACTCAGACGAGAGTCTTAAAATGAACCCTATTGATTTAGATGCTTTATTAATGATTTGATCGATGTGTTGATCAAATAATAACTTTGAATCAAATACAACGCCCAGGTCTTTGACTGTGTTAACTCTAGCTAGGGATTTGTCTAAAAGTTTATAAGCAAATGTGATAGGTACGGGCTTCTTAGTGAAGGAGCACACGTAGCACTTGGAGACGTTTAAATGGAGCTTATTAGTGGTGCAGTAGTACTGGAACCTATCCAGATCCTCCTGCAAAGATAGAGCATCTGATAAAGAGGATATCTTTGTCATAATTTTCATGTTATCCGCATAAAGAAGTATTTTAGAGTGACGGAAGCAAGAATCAATGTCATTGACGAATAAATTGAATAACAGAGGCCCTAATAAAGATCCTTGGGGCACTCCCGATGGGATACGCATTGATCTTGATGAATATCCATTCAGCACAATAGTCTGAAACCTGTCCTCCACATACGACTTAAACCAACGGGAAAGATTACCCCTAATGCCCATGGACAGAAGTTTACGCATGAAAACAACGTGATCAATTCTGTCAAAACATTTGGAATAGTCGGTATATATTGTGATACAACCTCCTTGGATGGCTCACCCTCCGGGAACCTCCGTCAATTTAATAATGAAAAAAGCTTTAGAAGAATTAGGAATTTAGAATAGGTTCAAATATTGACATAAAATGATTGCTTTGTTTTTATGACAGTTCTGTAAAAGTTTTTTCTTGAGAGCACCTGCTCAATATAATGATCTCTTAAATTTTTTTTTAATCGATCCCGGGACATTCCAGAAGCCCTAATTGGAACGTCCACAAGTGGCGGCAGCGCCGGGTAAATAGTAAAATAGTAACGCGTGTGCTAAGCGTATATAGCACGAAGCCCTATTTTTTATAAAGCATCTCGAAGGATGACGAGATGTTGTTCATAATCAGGCGATAGCTGGAACGCCTGGACAATAAAGCTAAGTGGTTTTTATATATAAAGTGAAATTTTGAATTAGAAAACATGTTGTTATATACCGGTATAGACCGAGTTTGTTTTGAAGAATTCATAGAAGAATTCAGGCTCGTCGCTGTGAGTAGCGAATGGCGTGAGAGCGATTACGCACTGATTTTGGGCGCATTTATGGAAAGCGCAGCCAAATATTTCTATAACTACACGTACCATGACGGTATCGATTTTGAATTGCTATGCGACAAGATAAGAAACGAGTTCCCGTGCAAATGCACAGCCTGTAAACAAAGGGCATTAAAACGTTTAGTTCATGTTGAAAAGACGAGTGCCAAAGTATCCGACGGATGCAGACAGCAAGAGCTTGTGTCGCTTGTGAATCTCGATAATGATACAATCTTATATTCTAGCGTGAAAATTGAAGATTCACAATTTAAATCTGATGACTATGAAGAATATGATGACCACGAGGACAATGATGACAATGATGTGCATAGCTGTGGAGAGAGCAGCCTAAACATAATCGAGATGGAACTGGACGGAACGGAGGAAAGTGTTCAAGCTGGTGTGTCCGTTCCAATATTATATTCGGTCTCATTCCAGAAAACCAGGTGATTTTGATGCACGAACCAGAACCCAGTTCCACTGTCGACCCTGATGTGGACGCTGTCGAAGTGGATTGCAGGGAGAATAACCAGGACGAAGAAGCTGCCTCGATGGAAGACGGACTGAAGGAGATGGTCCAGTACGAAGCACAACTCGCCGTGTCGTCGAATGTTGCTTCAAATTCATCATCAAATATCATTTCAGCCAGAAAGGCAAAGAGTAGAATAGAAAATAAAATTGTTAGGGACTTGATTTTATTTGATAGGAAGAATTTACACACAAACATACACACACATAATGCCCTGAAGAGACATGAGTACGTAACTAGTTATGAGTACAAGCTTCCCCTTCGAGCCCGAAAAATAAAGAAAACAAGGGTGAGAAGAAAGACAGAAATATTCCACTTATATTTACAAACTGAAAGAGAAATCATATACATCAAATCATACAAGATATTCCATAAATGATTTGATAGTTCAGCAACCTTTGATTTTTATATGGAAGTATTTTAGAAAGAAATACGAGATTATTTTACACAATTATAAAGTCAGGAAACGTTTTATTTTGAAGAGTTTAGTTATTTGAGTTTCCACTATTTACACTTTAATGTTAGTTATTTTCAAGTTCTTTGCTGATCTCATAGCATAATATAGTTTTATTAAATTTTAATAGCAACGAAACCCGAGGTATTGGCTAGTATTAGTTCAGTCATAGATTGGCATGACAACGTTAAAAACAATTTGTCAATGTGTCAAACTAACTTAAAAGGACACCGGATAAATAGAATTTGGTGTATGGAAGTGGTACTTCGTACTTCCATGCAACAGACTGCTAGGTATGGTAGTAGGAAGTTTATTTGGTACTTATAGGTGACAGACAGACTATGTAAAATGTATATAGAGCTTTATAGATTGTTCATGTAAATAGGTAGAAACCATTAGAGTATAAAAAAACGGATCTATGGTAGGAAAAAGTATGTTGTCAAATCAAATGTCAATTCTATAACAAAACATTATTTTAGTTTGGTATGTTGAATAGTTTATTAATCGGTTTTTCTTTTTCATGTGATGTTGGAATACGGACGATGATAGACTACTTTGATGATGCTGCCGGGTGTAGAAGAGAAGGTCGCGATTAATATCGATATATAGCTAGGTTGAAGTTATTCCAGTTTTATATTTCTATTAAGGTTTCAGCGTCCACTGTAACGCAATTGAAGGACTACATGGGCGGTGATACCAACTTTGCATACGGGGCATAGCCTTCGCAAGGGGTGGCAAGTTGTCACCATTGGTTGAGCTGTTCGATGGAGGCAAATAGTTTCAATATTTTTTTTTTAACAGATTTTGATTACTGGAATGAGTTCGATGTTAGGAGTTAATTCTTTGACAGAATAGACCTTCGCTTCTTAACCGTCTGGCTGCCGCGTAGACTAGTTAGGGTAACTTTCGTGAAGTCAATCCCTTCTGGATAGATGTGAATTTTCGCATCATTTTATTTACGTCCGGCAATGTGCTGCAGATTTTAGGGGGGTTTTACTGCAGCAGGGTTTCAGCATGTCTGCGTTATTGTCCAGCGTAAATGGCGCATAAGAATTTAAAAGTATAATGCTTATCGCAGGACATGACTGAAGCTGCTTCTAAAGAAGCATATAAGAAGCAACCCTGGCAGCGAATATTCCCCCCATAGGCAGGAACTCCTGGTTAGGGATAGGTAGGTGTTTAACTCTTCCAAAGCTTTGAATAAAAGATTACAGGAAGACTTTCCTAGTATCTTCTATTCGTGAGGGCGTAGCTCATGTGATACAACCCTTTTGGATGGCTCACCCTCCGGGAACCTCCGTCAATTTAATAATAATAATAATAAAAAAAGCTTTAGAAGAATTAGGAATTTAGAATAGGTTCAAATATTGACATAAAATGATTGATTTATTTTTATGACAGTTCTGTAAAAGTTTTTTCTTGAGAGCACCTGCTCAATATAATGATCTATTAAATCGCTTAAAGTCTTTTTTTTTTAATCGATCCCGGGACGTTCCAGAAGCCCTAATTGGAATGTCCACAATATGACGTCGATTTGGGGCCGATTAGACAGACTCTGATAAGAAGTCACTACAGAGAACGAGGTTTGTAGTCGTTGACCGACCACCCAAGAATCCATGCTGGTGTTCGCTAAAACTGAGCCTGAGAGCAGAGTAAACTTGCCTGTACACAATTTTTTCTAATATTTTAGCAAACACGCATAACTTGGATATCGCTCTATAGTTGTCAACGCAGTTTCTTGGTCCCTTCTTGTGAATAGGAGTCATATAAGCCGACTTCCACATAGCAGGCATAACCCCGGTATTCAGAGATCGTCTGAATAAGATTGTAAGAGAAAACGAGAGGCTTGTAGCACAGTTCACTATGAAAACCGGTGGGAGAGTGTCTGGACCAGCAGATTTATTTACGTCCAAATGCTCTAGCAGTGTCATAACCTCGTTCTCAGAAACCTCGATAGTGGCAATATCGTATGGAGTGTAATCTGTTCGCTCGCTGGTGGACTCGTATTGTGCACTATCCTCTGAACTGGTGGATTCATGGAAGTTAGACATAAAGTATTCTCCAAAGAAATCTCAAATTTCCTCACCATTACTGGAGGACCGGTCTCCAAACTGCAGCACAGAAGGATATGAGTTGTTTTGCTTCTTTGACTTAACGTAGCTCCAGAAGGCTCGAGGGTTGTTACGAATACCGGTTTCTACGTTTACCATGTTACGTTTTTGGAACTAATTCTACTAATCTATTAAGTCAAGAGTGAATAGGTTACTTCTAGGCAAGCGTACTCCGTCTTCGACCACATCATCGCTTACCATCAGGTGAGATAGTGGTCAAACGAATGCCTACCAATAGTAAAAAAAAAAACTATGGTACGTCCAATTCCGCCACTATCCTCATTTCCTAAAATTTTTGATTTATGTGATCCTCATTCGATGGCCCATATAAATATTTTGTCTTATTATAATGTCTTATTTTAATATTTTGTCTTATTATCAAATTGGCAAATAATATGTGAATTTGTAATACACAAATCTATAGAATTTGAATCGATGCAAGTGTGCATGCTTCCTACCTTCAAGGAATTTAGAGTCGTGAATTATTATTTATTTATTTTATCATTGAATTATTATAACACAATTGAACTAACAATCACTCTTTAAGCTAAATAAAACAGAAAATATTCGTAATGTTATATTTTATTCATACTTTTACAAAAGATACATTAATTTATATAAACTCAAAACTAAGCAAGGTCCGTGTATGGTGCCACTTGTAACAACGATAAGGGACACGTAGATAATGACGTGTCACAATCTTCTGAAGTTGTATTGTGCCATCTCTCGGTGGCTGATGAAATTCTCCTGAAACACAAAATACTTGAATAAGTGACAGATGCAAAGAAAAAATAAATAAAGACTCTTCTGAGGCTGATTCTGCAGATGACTTCTGACATAAGCAAAAAAAAAAATATAGCCAACGGGTTTTTAAAAATTTACGTACATTTTCCAGCGTTGTAACTATCAGTATTAGTAAAACATAAAATACTATTCATGAAAACCTGACGACATGCACAAATAATAAACTACTCTAAGCTAGGATCACTGGGTCCATATTGCATTGGCATGCATCTTTGTTTCCAGATTACCATATAAATAAATCCTATTACAGAATTAGCATACGAGCATATGAAAGGAGTGTATTACCTAAAAACCATTTTTAAAAGTCTGTGGTATATAAAGTTGGGTTCCGAGATCATTTGCATCTCACAGATGGCACGCCGCACGCAATGGAAGCCATCTAGTCCGTTTCTGAAAAGGAAGTTTTTAGTTGTTTTCATTTAAATATTAATTCATTCCATTTTTGGATGTTTGTAACAGTACCTATAGTACCTTTATTTGGGGCTATACATGAGCCCATTTAACTGATTCATTCATGCATTCATATGTAGCTGATTTTGGGCAAGGCGGTAAGGGTAGCTTCGTAAAAAAATAGTCCCCCAGTTAGAGTACCAAAAATATAGGACACTAACCTTTTTTTTCTTTTGTCACGTTCGTTGAAATTTTGCGTAACTTCACGTCAACGTAAAAATTGTAGTGCTTTTTACCAAGAACTGATCATCGTCAATTTTCATTGAATTGAAAATGCAAAAATTGTGTATCAAGATAGCATTCCTATTATGTAAGTCTCTGTTTAAGTTTCCAAGACAAGGGATGTTTAGAAGTGCAATGGTAGTGGGGCTGCCACAGCCTTTTGAAGAAATGAATTATATTATAGCTATCAGTTAATACAGTTGTTTTGTTGCAATGTTACCCAGTACCTAAGTTTTTAGAAGGAAAAAAAAACTAGGTAGCCCAAAAATCATAAAAATACATACTTATCTAACAGCCTTTCCACGTAATTATAAATATCCCTGCGGTGTATGCGGTGGAAGGTGCGAAAATTAGGCGAAGGAGCGTCCCAGTTCATGCGGAACCCTATAGCTTGCGCGAACAGCTGGTTCCAAGGAATTATATTCGCTTTGAAGTTGAGTTTTAGCTGAAAATTTACGAAAAGTATTGTAATATGAAAATAGATTGTAATAAATTTGCTTAGTCTTTCTGTTATTATATTAAGAGACTGCAGTAGTACATTTTGATGCAATAGGGCAAACTTAAACATTAGAGCCGATGTGGAATAGACGGCAAAGCCGAAGGCGAGGGTCTTATGGAGCCTAAACATTGCAACGACAAATGGTCACGTATATAAAACGAGTTTTTTCAACACACTTATTTATGACCTCGTTCTTCACGATGGTTATTGAACAGAAATATAATATTAAGTAACTAATTATTGTGATAAAAGGGTTGTCAATTTTTCCGCCCAAGTGGAAATACTAACAGTATGAGCCTAAAAGCACGGGCAAAAATTTTTTTACACCTATTATAAGTAAAGGCTGCTTCTGAGAATTTAAATCCCAATAAAATAGGCATTTAATACTCACATAGAACCGCGTCATATTCAGGAAGGATAGGTAGCGTCTGTTCCTGTGTAGCACCGGCTTTATATCATTAGCCTCGCTTACATCGATTAGAATGAATGCTACCAGACTTATGTAGCATATCAACACTAGTGGAATTAATTTGTTCATATTTGCCTGTGCAGTTTTTGTTCCCCTTATGAAGTGTGCTGCAGTTTTTGTTCCCCTAAGGATGTAGAATTATATGGCTCTCATATTGTAAGTTGTGATTCGAATCTAAAAAAATATAAATTGTTATTGTCAATATAGAACAGTTAATTCGGAAATTATGTAGAAACCTTATTTAGAAACCCTTCGTGTGTGAGTCCAATTCGCACTTGGCTGGTTTTTTTTTCTGTTATTGATAGGCACGCGTTTGACCACTATCTCACCTGATGGTAAGCAATGATGTGGTCGAAGATGGAGCACGTTTGTCTAGACACTCTTGACTTAAAGACTCCCAGGTCGTAGCTATTAGGAAACACAGACTCCGCCAGGGAATTCCACTCCTTAGCTGTACGCACTATGAATGTGTTCCCAAAACGTTTTGTGCGCGTGGTTGGGATATCCACCATGTACCGGTGGCGCATCGCCGTTCGTCTTGTAGTCCGATGATGGAACGGGCTTGGCGGAATTAAATTATGCAATTCCGTCGCACTTTCCCCAAAACGCAACCGGTAGAAAACCGACAGACTAGCAACTCGTCGTCGATGCTCAAGACTTTGGAGCTTCGTCGCGACGAGCCTATCATTGCCGATGATCCTCTTGGTTCGTTTCTCAATTTACTCAAGGGCATCAAGCTGGTATCTGGCAGAACCGTCCCAAAGATGAGAGCAGTACTCCGTACACGATCGAACTTGCGCTTGATAGAGTTTGAGCAGCTGTTCCGGCGTAAAGTACCGTCTCACCTTTGCTAGAATCCTCAACTTCTTTGCAGCCATCAAGTGGCTGCAAAGAAGTTGAGGATTCTAGTCGAGGAGGCTTTTGCCTCTATGAATGGGCCAAAAGACTTTTGTCTCTTTCATAGAGGCAAAAGCTCAAGTGGTTATTAAGTAACATTCGCATTTCAGTAGTAATCTGTAGTAGAATTGGCCCTTTGATAAGTTATTGCTACTTATATTTTAAATGCGAAAGTTTGTGAGGATGGATGGATGGTTGTCACTCTTTCATGTCAGAACGCCTGAAAGGATTTCATGAAATTTGGCACAGAGGTAGATTGTAGTCCGGAATAACAACGGGCAACAGCTAGTGTTGTTAGTAAATATTGGAGTATGTATTACAAAATAAATTGTAGTTTTATAAAATGATTAAATTGTGCATGTGAAATCATGTGACCCCGGATTACAACGTGATTTTAGTTCCGTTGTAAAATAAAAGTAAACAGAAGAAATTCTTAGAAAGTTGTCAAAAACGATTTCTTCTGGATATCGGTACGGGTCAATATTTCAAGGTGTTAATATGAATTTCTGGTACAAGCGTGATTCTAAATCTTAAAAGATCAATGTTCATTTCATTTTCATTTATTTAATTCAATAACAATTTACATTGTGTCTGAATGTGTTACAAGAAAAAAAATGAAAAATAGTGAAAGTGTGCAGGCAAACGCATTTGATAAAATTTTGAATGCAAAATTGTATCTACAGACATTTTAATTCTAGCACTTACCAAATAATCTTTATTTTGTCTAAAAAGTGACTCAATAGGTCAGGCCAGATTTCACTTTTGAATCAAAAATAAAATATATAGCAAACTTAAAAAATATCCAAAGAAAGCTGTATATAGATAAACATAAAAGTAATAAAACGCCATGCGATGGGACTGTAAGAGAAAATGAACTAAACTATTTCAAGAAAGTAGGTTTTATTTGATATTTTGTTCATATATGGCTATTCTTTGACCTGACCTACATTTTTTGGTAATTCATTGTGGCAATTCTACATGGTGACTTTTTTTTAAATTCTATGATCCTTAGTATTCGTAGTTAAATCAAACTTGGAAATAAGATACCGAGTAATTTACAAACAGAATATCTCGAAGAACTGACGCTTATTTCATCCATTCTGTTAATTATTTAATGTCGTTATAATGTACAGTTTTTACAGCATCAACAGATTCTCACTATGAAATAAATTGATTTATTCCCACTGACCCAATGTTTTTTGGTTTACAATAGACGAATTTTTTTCAAAGTACTAGGTTTCAGCTGGCCATGCACAATATAAACACCCTGTAAAAGAAGAGTTAACGGACAGCCATTATTTGTTAGTCGTGATCAACGGTACGTTAGCCGCGGATAATCTTGACATTGTTAACTTAGAACCGAATGCGATACTTTGCTTTACACATGAAGTTTTAGAAAAATCAAATGAAGATTTACAAAATTAAATAGATGTAAAGATAGAAAAAGAAGTAATTTTCTATGTTTGTGATATAAAATAAATCATTAAAGCACCAACAACTCAAATTGATGAACTAGACGAAGGATCGTCAAATAAACAATATGATATTTAAAATGAATGTAATGATAAATTCAGCGTTGTTATTAATATTACTAGGAGCTCAAGCACAAGTTCAAGTAAATGATACTACTGATGAAGTAGAAGTATACAAGAAAAGTGAAATTCTGTCGAGGAGGAAAAGATTCATCATATTTCCAGAAGGCAGTTCTCTTCAATTAGGTAAGTCTGAAATTAAGATCATACAATATTTTCGGTTCGTGTTACTGAAATGTGTTTATCGATCTTACTTTAAAAGTGTGTTTTGGAATAATCTATCAAATTTCCTTCTACTGATTGCATTAAATTCCGTTCATGCCTTTTGAAGGTTGACTGTTAGACAACCATTTTCTTAATATTATTATTAAATTAGACAACGACCAATATACAACGACAAACTTGTTCCAAATTTAGCATTTTCAGCTGGCGCCACTCGTTCTGTGAAGAGCCACAAACTCTAAACAGCATATTGGATGCTGTGTGGTTCACCATTACGAGCGGGCAATTGCACTGAGCTCCTAACAAATGGACCTGTGACGTAATGTGCTCCTCAAAACACGAAGAACGTTGTTATACCAGATTCAGTCGTATCATTTATACAGTAAATCCTTGTCTAAATTAGGAAATGTTGGAGTACTCTCGGATTTAGAACTAGGAACACTTACGTTTATATGATTGTACCTGTTCACTAATTTCGTTGAATGGATAAGGTGTTAGTATTATTCGGGTGCCGTTTCAGGTTGCAGTTGCAACGTAGAATTGTAGTGTACTAAATGTGGCTAATTCCGCGTACGCGTAGGTGTGGCTGTATATAGGAATACATTATTAGTCGATCAACCAGAGCGCCAATTCTCCTAATTTTTAAGCAACGTTTGCATTAGCATCTCAGTAATATTCGGTACAAAAGCCTCAATTTCCAAACAGTTTTGACCTTGAATTGGCTTGAGGTGGTTTCACTTCATCATGCTTCGATTACGATTTGAAGCATGATGCAATAAACATAATATTGTCTGATTGATGTTAAAAAAACTGGCCAAGTGCGAGTCGGACTCGCGTGCAAAGGGTTCCGAACGAATTATTTTTTTTTAACATGTTATTTTAAGACTACAGACTTCTTATAGGTTTTACTGTAATCTTTAGGTAAAGATCTATTAACTCTATATTTTTTTCAAAATTTTAGGCTCAGTAGTTTCGGAGATAGGGGGGGAATGGTCATTTTTCGTCTAATTTCTTGAATAACTTCAAAACGATTAATTTTAAAATTACGAAAAAAAAAAATTAAAACCCTCAGAGTAAGCCCTTTCATTTTACATGTCACATGATATTGTTCAAAAATCTTTTTTTTTAAATGTTGTGGTTTGAACCCCAAAAGAGTCCATCATACTAAAAATTTAATAATTTACGTAACACGTCCGTGTTTGGGTTATAAAAGTCCATATGTGTACCAAATTTCTACAGAATCGGTCTTGTGGATCCGGAGAAAACTGGAAAACTGGCTGTGACAGACGGACAGACAGACACCCGAGTGATCCTATAAGGGTTCCGTGTTTTATTCGGAACTCTAAAAATAGGGGGTGGTACTTAATTTGTTTCGTATTGTTTTATTTTCACAACACTTTCACGTTTTTTTACAGTATTCTGTACCACATATGCCATGATCTTCAGAATCGGAGACATTTTTCTCTACGGATCGACCGCTGCGTTAGCCTGGGAGTTACCACAGGACCCCTACTCTCCGTTCAACCACCATGCAGATCCTCTTCATCGGAGAGTAGACACCAAAACGATATACTATACTGATGAGTATGGAAAGGTTATTGATAAGAAGCCGTATCACAGGTAAAAATGAAAGTCAAAGGTATATTTCGGTTAATTTAATTCTGTATTTATAAGTCATCAAAAAACTCATGCAAAGCGCATACATAAATAGCCATAAAAACATGTGTAATTCTTCCATAAGTAAAATATATACAAAGAAAACACATAGATGTAGTTAACGAGGAAATCAGGTAGTAAATGGTCTGAACACGGTCATTAAAATGAATTCGAAACAGACTTGTAACATACGGGCTTACTTCTCTCAGTCTAACCAGCCCTAACTCCTAACTTAGGCAAATAATTAATGTCGCGTTTGCCAATTTGGAAAAGTAGCAACTGACTCAGACTACTTGTATAACCAGATTAATTTAAAAAAGAATCTAAGTACAAAAAGAAGGTCCTTGGAAGAACAGACATATTATTGTTATTTTTTATTTATTTATTAGACAATAAAAGGTCCACACTGACAAAACACAAAACTCAAGGTTAGTCATTAATTTATTCAAGGATGATTTATTTTATGCAACAAACAACTCTTAACTATAAACCAGAAGAGCCAATATCCCGTAACACATCGTGTTAATAAAACCCTGACATACAACACAAATAGAAACCTTAAAACTCCCAACTAAATTGCAAACCCTAGCAGACAGACTACAAACTATGCGGAATTAACTATCCATGAACAACTTTCAGAAAACCCATAGCGAATCCCGCTTTCGCAAAACGCAGTGTAGACGGGCCGGACAAAAAAGGAACTTTAGAGAAATTCAAAATAGACAGGAAACAGATGCATGCTTCGGAAAACAAACGGCAATATTTGAACGAACGTATGGCGCAGCGGAGCGTCGAATATCACAGGAGCAGTCGCGCCTCTCTGTACCAGAAAATAGAAACGATGCTACACGGGTAGGTAGTATGTCACGCATTGGTTCGTGGGAAACCATTTTAGTTGTCGATTACTTTTTATGGTTTTGATTTTTTAATATCCTGTATTGTTGCATCAATTTTTTACATTGTTCTTGAGAAAAATTTAAGAGGTGCACATTCACAGAAAGAATGTTATTGACTGTGTCAAAAGCTTTGCTCAATTCCAAATATCGTTTTAGTCCCACTATGCTAACTTAAATTAATTTTAAAGAATGTCATGTTCAAGTTTCACGGCTTCCTTTTTCAGTCTCGGCGTGAACGGCAAGCACTGTGTGCTAAAAACATTATGCTTGGTCGGTCAAACTCAGGACCATCCACAAGGCGAGTTCTTCCACGAAATTATGAGAGCCGTTTTTACGTAAGTATCACTGGTTACTGGTCAGCCTATCTGGATCTTCTTCTTATCGTGTGGGCAGTAAGATCTAACGACCCCACACACCCTAGTGTCAGAGTTTCTAAACCGCCTCAAGAGCCTCTGACATGGTTTATTTGCCTTTCTAGATTATTCGTAATTTTAGATTTAAAACAACATGCTAAAGTCTGCTGCCACTTCCCATGTTTGAAACTCCCAGGAAAGTAAAGTTTTGAGAGTAAGACTGAACTACCTCATGAGTGACAGAAAGACATTTGGCAGTTAAATCTAACTTTATATTTTTAGAAAAAAAAAAAATACAAAATATGAAAAGCTATGAAATTAAAAAAAAATAATGCAAATGTATTTTGAAGAACATTGCGAACAGCAAAAACTTGATTACTCATGATTAAAGACGACAAGATTAAGCTCGAATGTACATAATTATATTCGAACAATTAATTAGGAGTCTCGAAATTGAATAATTAAGAATATAATTACAGAGATTTTGTTACAAGCCGCAAGTGGTCGGATTTTAAAGGGAGATTTTGATATACACTTGTTTGAAGGCCACTATTGTTTGGAATCTTCGAATTATCAACAAACGATGTACAGTCCATTCGATGTCAGTTGATTTTATAAGGAATCGCTGCTTTTATTTGCTGAGTTAGTTTTATAAAACCATAATAAACAATCATATTTATTTGTTTTAATAAAAAATAGCCTTTTAGAAGTACAGTTTGCTATTTATTCCTATTATTTTTAACCCCCGACGCAAAAACGACGGGGTGTTATAAGTTTGACGTGTCTGTGTGTGTGTGTGTGTGTCTGTATGTGGCATCGTAGCTCCTGAACGGATGAACCAATTTTGATTTAGTTTCTTGTGTTTGAAAGGTGAATTAGTTTCTTGTGTTTGAAAGGTGAATTAGTCAAGAGTGTTCTTAGCTATGTTTGATGAAAATCGGTGCAAGATGGCCGCCGCCACAAAATACAACAATATGGGTCACAACTCCCTCAATATGGGTATCAAATGAAAGGGCTTGACTAGTAGAATAATGTACACTACAGTGGGAATGAGGAATATTTACTAACGAAATGAAAATTAAGTTTAATAAGCATGAAATAAAAATTAAATTAAAAATTTAAAAAACCCCCGACGAAGAAAAACTTTAAGAAAATATTTCTATTGATCCTTTTAGTTTAAATATAGGTACGATTCTTTGGGCCAAGCGTCTTCGCCTCGGGAGACCGCAAATCTTTTGTATTTACTTAGTATAAGTATTATTAGCGGTCTCCCGACGCGATGACGCTTGGCCTAAATAATCGTACCTATATTAAACTAAAAGGATCAATTGAAATTATTTTTTACTTTTTTTATAAACATATTTTGATAACCTCATAAAAAATGTTGAAAAAATTAAATGCTGTGAGTATTACTAAATGTCCACAGATTTTGTAAGACCTGCCTATAGAAACAAAAAAGGGCTGGTGAAAGGCTGGCTAATATAGTATCTCTCCGGTCCCTTGAAAAATCAAGAAGATGGCGGATCTTCATTTAGGCATGTTAAATTAAAAATTGATTATACCGCGACAGCCCGTAACAATTATAACAATCATATTACATGGGATGGGTTGGCTTTTACCTCGGAAAAAGGATAAGCTTTGCCAAACAACGTGGCAGCTATCTTTTCGGCGTATTACCAGCGGCCAGGCAGCGGTGCGTAGCCGTATACAGTCAATCTCGAATGCATTTCATGGTCAAAATCAATGGTGTGATCCGTGGATCGCGTTCTAAATTTACTTTGTACGGGCGGCCTTAGGACTTAAGGACCAAATTCAGTCACTACGCTATCGTTATCTATGTCGAGACTGCAGGCCCTGGCCAGGAATTTTTCGACGATATTTTCGATTAGTTCTAGTTAGGAGATTATTGCTTAAGTGTAGATATAGTAATATTTAGTTGTGAATTATATTACATCTGATAGTTCCAGACTATACCTAACTTGTGTTCACATTTATTTCCAGTTTACCAAAAAACTCAGCGGGTGTGGAAGACAAACACGCTGAATACGACGCAGCCCTCTCCGCTACGGGCTCCTGTGATGAACTGTATCCAGAATGCGATGAGCCCCTGCTCGAACCAGACGCCGCGAGATTTGCTTACTAGGGGATGCAGACGGGAGACTATTGTGGGGCTGATATTTAGACAATGATTTAGGCATGTTGCTGATTTTTAGACAATAGTTTGTTGGGACCGAATGATTTAATTTAGATAAAAATCAATCCCTACAATTACAAATTAAAAATCAGAAGAAGTAGTAAGGAGGTCAAGAAAATAACAATGTAGACAAATTCAAACCTTTGAAAGAACTGTTCAAAGTATCATTCGGTTTCTATATTTTACTCTACTGAAGGCATATTTTCTTACTTAAAAAGCGATTAAATACTAATCGCAATATCATCTCGGTGACAATCAATGTCAAAATTAAAAGTATTTTTGACAGATTGCGACTGTGCCTGTGATACGAATGTCAACGCTCCATACAATACGAGAATTGTCTCTTTGACAGTATCATTATAACATCTCAGAAAAGTGTCATTGACATCTTTGCACTTACGAAATTTGTTATTTTGTCCATAGTTGCTTTATTATTTTGGTTTCTTTGCATGAATCTTTTCATCAACATAAATCTGCCAACCAATTGTTGCTCGTCTGTAATCCACCTGATTTAACTAGCTCCTGCGTTTGAGAGCTCAAGTAATGTTGGCCGATTACTGTTTGCAGTTCATAGTATATAGTGGAATCTTGTGTTTTCATTTTTACAGACTAATGGTTTACTTTGCCAAGTTTTAGAGGATTTGATTAAGTGAACTCGGTAACACTAAAATAAATATCGGACTATTCGAGGTTCTTTATTTTTCTAGATTTTAAAACACAGTTATTCGGTAGGGATAGATTCCCTAAAAATAATTGTAACATAAAATGAATATTTTATACTTTTGAAAACACCAAAAAATACGTGTCTAATATTTTTCATTCAGGTCCATTGTTGATCAAAGACTAGACTTCAATTCAATTGACTGGATTTGGACGACATAGATTCTGACTACGTTCTAGACATAGATTTAGGCTTAGTTATCGTTTTAGAGATTCTAAGATGGGACAAAAAGGAAAGGGTTTAATTTCTAAAGTGTATTAGAAACCATAAGATTTATTTGGCAAGCTTATCGCCGATAGATCATTGGCGATTGGCTTGTCCTATGTCAGGACGAATAGATTAGTTTATTCTAGTTTTGTAATGTAATGTTACATTTGAATAAAGATTAGTATTAAGTGTCTTACCTCATTATAGTGAGATCAATTGTATTATTGTGTTGCACAGTGTCTAGTTTGTAAGATTATTATGAAATGTAACGCATTTTTTTAATTAATTTAAAAGACTAGGAATAATGTTTATATTTATTTTATCAATGAATAAACTATTGATCAGTGTTTTGTTTTATTTATTATTATTTCTTACCATACCCTCATTCAAGAGGAATTTAAAACCGTAAAACACTGCTACTCTAATAAGGCCTACATTGTTTTCTTTGTTTCTAAGCAAACATTTTATGTTTTTAACATTCGGAATTGTCGCACGATGGTAACAGTAAATCAATTTACACAGTGTTAATTGACAGTTTCATTTGTAACATTAGGGTTTCAATGGTCCACGAACGGGACAGTACATTTTATGATTCACGACGGGCAACTCTGAATCGAGTATTGAAAATTAAATTTAGAATCTTCGAGTTTGACATCCGTGTGGCCAGTTCGAAATAAAATCCGTTAAGAACAGGTTGCGTTCCTATTCTAAAAAGCATTTTTGAATAACTGTTCGTTATTGTTCCGAATATGAATAGTATCTTTTCATATTTCGTAACGTTCCTAGTGTTACAGACAGTAATTAGTGAAAATGTAAAGCACAATGGAAATAATACGGTAAATGAAATTCATGAGGAAAATGAAGGATCAAGAGCGTTGTCGAGACGAAAGAGATTCGTAATATTTCCAGATGGAAGCTCTCTGCAACTCGGTAGGTGAATACTTATGAGTGCTAAGCATTTGATCCGTAATGAGATAGTATTTTTCAGCTTTCCTTTTTAAAATGCAACAGTTATTTGGCTTTTCAAGTGCATTGAGGTTAGTGGAAATGAATGCATGTTGACATTGTTTGACATTCTTGTTCTTGCAGACTTATTATGGGGACTGTTAATTATTCTTAATTGGATGGCTTCCGTTAATGTTACTGTTTACAGTGTTAATTATGTCAGAATTTAATTGTATGCCCGCAAGTTGTTCATTCATTCATTCATAAATTAGCGTAAATCTCATATTGTAATTAGTCTGAAACTCCACTAAGTCAGAACTAATCCGTTGGAGAATTGGCACTTGAGCTTGTTTACATTAGGATGCAAACCATTATATTGCAAGTACTCGGTACTTATTGCAACGAGACATTTAGTTATAGATTCAGCCTCATTCGGTACCTTGATGTGATGAAACAAACCTCCTCATCAAACGTGCAATTATTATTTTATTTCGAGCGTCAAAGTTCTGATAAAGGTCGTTGGTCATTCAAATTATAAAAAATGAGGAGTTAATAATCCTTTTTTAATTTGTCTCTTTTTTGTCAGTCGGAATAAAGGATATATTTATTGTCATTAATATATGGTTTATTTTATTTATCATCTATATCTGATCTAACGTTTCTATTTTTTGTATTTCCAGTGTTCTGCTGTCAAACGTTAGCGGTGATTCCTATCGGTGACATTTTCCTCTTCGGCAGTACCGCAGGTCTTGCTTGGAGTCTGCCAACGGACCCCAAGATATTCCACTTGTTCAAAGACTACGGAACAGCTCTGCGTAGAAATGATGATGTTAGGACTATCAACTATCTTGATGATAGAGGAAGAATTATAGCTAAAGTTCCGTATAAAAGGTATGTTTGAATTGAATTTTATGGCAGCAAGAATTCAAAGATTCCAAATGGTCGAGCAGAAGGAAAAATGTAATATTTATTCTTGAAAAATGTGAAAACAAAAAAAGGCAATAATAAATAAAGAATTGCGCAGATTGGGAAAGAAATAAAGAGATGGTGTAAATTTCTTTGATGTCTTCTAGGTTGATCACTGGCGCTCCATAAAGTGTCATGGATCATACAATTTCCTACGTGTTGGTCCGTGCACCCGTGGCTTAATTTAAAACTTGATAACAAGACTTTCAATGGAAAAGAATTCTCTTTATTCTAAACTATAAATAATTGCAAAAAGGGCTTAAAATGCTAAGAGCTTTGGTGTCTGTTTTACAAAGTGCTTGCTAACATTTTTTTTTTTAATTTTCCAGACGATTGATAGTGAATCCAGCCTTCTCGAAAAGAAGTGTAGAGGATGATGACACACTCTCGTTCAAAGAGAAGCTAAAACTGAAGATAGATCGGAAGAAGATGCATGAAAAACACCTGAAAACCGACTATTTGAAGGCGCAGCATCTAGACAAGGACAGTATAGAGTTCCATAGAAGCAATAGAGTGGACCTGTATGCGAAGATTGAGAAACTGTTGTCAGCGTAAGTAAATGGCTACCTACTTATATTAAGGTTATTTTGGCACACCAACTGTGACTACTTCTATCACAAAAATACTGCTAGTTGGAAACGGCACGGGAGGAGTATGCCTGGAAGGACTTGGGGGAAGCCCTTACTAATCAGCGGGACAGCAATGGCTAGATAATACAACAACGACGTCAAATTAAGTATGACAATACTTATATTAAGGTCAAAAAGTCAAAAATGAGACCCATTTTCAACTTTTTGACAGTAAATATTCTCGCTCATAGGTAGACACTGTCTTGTTGCTAACGTCATTGTGTGAGTGATTAAAACACGCATGATATTAGCTCCATATCTGTATGTCCAATCTCGAAATTACTACAGCTCGGTAACGGCTTTTTTCCTTCTTCTCCTGAATCAGTTGTTTTATTTGTTGCTAATGATAACTGTCGTATATGTGGGTAATTGTAAGTCAGCGCGCACTTGTGTTTGTATCTGCGGCAGTTCAAATATGCGCTCGGTTCGAACGCACGTCTTTTATTTCGCAGTCCTTAAGAAGTCAATTTAATAAGCTTAATTTATTTGCAGGATGGGAAGAGACGGGCGGCAGTGCGTGCTTTACAAACTTTGCGAGGCGGCCCAGCGGGCTCACAAGCAGGGGACATTTCTACAAGAGTTTCTTCGAGCTGTATTCACGTAAGTTTCATCAATCATACATTTTGTTTTGCCCTGGTCCGTTATTCTTTTTTATAAAATGTAATTATACTCATTTTATAAGTCACTTTAAGACTTATTTTTGCATCGTCATCATTCAAATGTAAGACGTCTACTGCTGAACTATTTTTTGCCAATTATTTATCACTGTAGCAATCAGTCCTGTTCTGCATACATTCTCTCTATCCAGTTTTAGCAGCAATCACTTTTATATGTTATGCCATTGGTCAAGGCTGTAATTTGAAGCAGATTATACCTTTTGACAGTCGTCACGATGGTTAGAAGCCAATAAAATCTGACACCTGTCTTGCCAAGGAGTTTCATGTTATCCAGATAATGGGTTGTTGTAATTAGTTGCATGCAGATAGACCGATCTTCTGACAGGGTATGCGGTACAGAGAGTAAAGTCTCGCAACCTTCATTGAAAAGAGAGGACCCTCGACCAGACGGTTAACTGGCAACTGCCCGATAGTTGAAATTCGGACTGTTGTATTATGTTAAATCGCACGTTAAACTGACACCGGTATGCAGGATTTCGACGTAGTAGTTCGCTGCTTGTTGGATAGATGGCATTGCCGTTCTTTTTGTTGCGATGTATATTTTGCTATTATTTATGGCTTTTTCTTGTGGCACCATTGATGCCACTACAGTTGGGAAATGGTTAGGTAGATTAATTGACACTTCCAGCCAATCGTTTCTTTGGCTTTCTCAAACTCATAAAGAGCCGAATATTTCTTGTCACTGACACATTTCACCATATCATGTAAGTTTAGAGCTATTACTTTAATACCTTTCCCTTAATTTCAGTTTACCAAAAGGCGAGGAGTTTATATACGACGAACATAAGGAGTACGACTCGGCACATGTGGAAACTGATGACTGTTCTGCGAAGTATCCAGGATGTGACGACATAGATGGATCGATAGTCATATGATTAATATACAAAATTAAAATATTTAAATTAAGTTATTTGTTTTTTTTTATCTTCAATTTTTTTTCTGGCAAGTCAAGTAATCATTGTTCTTCTAGATTTGGCAACGGAAAAAATGAATATTTTGTCAGAACAAGAAAATTTTGACAGAGAAGACTGATCTGTGCCGTGGTTTTTCGGACTATCGGGGTTATTTCGTAGCACACAGATTGTGTGCATGGCTTCACATTTTGACAATTCTACAACTTTCATTGCGCTTTTTGCTGTCGAGTAAATTAAGTAGATTTTCAGATATGGTATAAAGCAAGAAATAAATACCTGGATGGGCAAAGTTCTCCTCCGTTGCCCAATGGGGGTGTTGTATGAACATAGTTCTGAATTTTACTACGATATTGAACCGTAAATAACATAAAATCTCTGTGTTTTGTGTACCAGTACTGTTACCTATATATGAGTGACATACATAAATTAGGGGCGAATATGTTTGTTAATAAGGCACCTATCTAGACTTTGGGCTGCTGTTCAGAAATCCTTGATAGCTGGATATAAAATCCATGGTTCGCTAAAAATAGCAGTTAATCGGAAACCCAAAAGAACGACAATTCACAAAACACAGATTTCCATATATAAGCCATATCTTTGTAAAACATTTATAAACACATTTCTCAATCAGGAGCTGTAAACATGGTGCAATAGATGGGCAAATAAAAGTAAAGACGCTATAACATATACAATCACTAACGGCGAGTTTTTGATCCGAGCTAACTCAACCAATGCTTAAACTTATTTTGATATAAAATTACTTATTTATTTGACAATAAGTCACGCTAAATATTGATGACAAAACGCATATCAACAAAATTTATGTATCCCATATTTTTTTAACTCATTGGTAACTACGGATCAAAAGTCCCGCCCTGTACCAAAAAAACTAGGGATCTTGCGGAAACTATCTACGCGGCAACAGAGGCCAAAAAACAGGCCAAATGCGTGTCGGACTCGCGTGCCAACCAATTTCATTTTTATGTTGTTTTAACAATATATACTTCTTATAAGTTTTCCTGTAATTTTTAAGTAAAGAACTATTATTATCTGCATTTTTTTCGAAATTTAACCTCAGTTGTTTCGGAGATTATGTTCATTTTTGATCTAATTTCTTGAATAGCTTCAAAACTGTTAATTATATAATTATGGAAAAAATATATTTTAAAACTCTCACAGTAAGTCTTCATTTGATATGTCACATGACACAGTTTGAAAATCTTTATTTTTTTATTTTCTTGTTTGAAATACAATGACAATGCAAAAATGGAGTTTTGGATTGTTATTTTTTTTTTTTAATTTTCGAGTTTGACCTCCAAAAGTACGATTTTAATATTAAATAATTACGTAACGCGCCCGTGTTTGGGACAGATAGACTGACAGATAGATTGACAGACACACTGACACATACCCGAGTGATCCTATAGGGTCCCCGTTTCTTACGGATGTTCGGAACCTTAAAAATTAATAGTCGAATCTTAAATGGGAAAACTGACACTCAAATAATAGCTCACCTAGTGTTGTCGAACACCAGGTGAGCTATTGTGACATGAGAGCACTCATTTTTTATAAGGCCAAGGATCTTTTGGCAGTTTGAAGGCAGATTTTTTTACTCATTTGAGGAAGTGATAGCAAAAGTATTTATGATTTCTTGCCAAAGTTTTGCATGAAGGTAATCATCTCAAGAGAATCAATCAAAGCAAGGAACGGTTGTAACCCTATTTTATCACAGTGGATAATCTCAAAGGAGGATATTATAGTGCACAATTTTTGCTTAAACCGGTACACTCACCGCTCATACACTCTCAATGTGCGACAGGACTGTGATCCGACATGATCGCGGAGAGATCAGGTATAGAACGGCTTAACATGCTTTTCAAGGCTGTGCTGAGTGTGTTGGTGTCACACTCCAACTTCCAAATTGCGGGTTGCTGCTGATAAATTCTAAATGGAAAAATACAATAACACTTTTTGTCCGACCTGGCAATCAAACCCAAGACCCAACGCTCGGTAGTCACACTTTTTAAGATCGAGACCAACGTGGTAGTTGGAATACCGAATTTCGAATTACAGATCCATCTCGGTAACTTCCGACAATATGGGTTCCGCCGAAATCGGTCTACTGGGGAACTTTTAGCGTATGCTATTCACATCTAGAGTGAGGCCATAGAGAAGCACGGGGAGGCACTTGCGGTCTCCCTCGATATCTCGAAGGCCTTCGACAGGGTCTGGCACGATAGCCTTATTAGTAAGCTTCCTTCCTTCGGTCTTCCCGCCGGATTGTGTGATTGGATTGCAGATTTCCTGAGGGATCGGTCTATCCGAGTGGTTATAGATGGCTGCTCGTTTGGACTGCTGGATATTAATGCCGGGGTTCCTCAGGGGTCGGTGCTCTTGGCAACATTGTTCCTGCTACATATAAATGATCTGCTAAAACCCGGTACCTTTGGGTATGCAGACGACAGCACTGTTGCTGAGAGGTACGTGTCCGACGCATGAGCTGGTGGGTTGCAGATCCGGTCTCTCCGGGAGGCTATGGTTAAGCGCTTGAACTTGTCCTTACAGGCTGTCTCTGAATGGAGCGATGCTAATCTGGTCAAGTTCAATGCTGCTAAGACCCAGGCGTGTCTTTTTTCCGCTAAAAGGAGCCAATTCCACCCAGCTTCATCTTTTCGAGGTGTAACCGTGCCGATAACCGACCGACTTGAGCTTGTTGGTGTTACGTTAATATCTACCCTCAATTTTGGCCCTTTCATAGAGGCAAAGGCTCAAGTAGCTGCCAGAAAGTTGGGGGATCTAGCAAAAGTGAAACGGTACTTCACGCCAAAACAGCTGCTCAAGCTCTATCAAGCGCAAGTTCGATCGTGTATGGAATACTGCTCTCATCTATGGGACGGATTTGCCAAATACCAGCTTGATGCCCTTGAGTCAATTGAGAAACGAGCCAAGAGGATCATCGGTAATGACAGGCTCGTCGAGTCAAAGCTCCAAAGTCTTGAGCTTCGACGCCGAGTTGCTGGCCTGTCGGTTTTCTATCGATTGCATTTTGGGGAGTGTGCGACGGAATTGCATGATTTAATTCCGCCAAGCCCGTTCCATCATCGGACCACAAGACGAACGGCGATGCGCCACTGGTATATGGTGGACATCCCACCCACACGCACAAAAAGTTTTGGGAACACATTCATAGTGCGTACAGCTAAGGAGTGGAATTCCCTGCCAGAGTCTGTGTTTCCAGATAGCTACAACCTGGAAATCTTTAAGACAAGGGTAAATAGGTTGCTTCTAGGCAAACGTGCTCCATCTTCGACCGCATCATAGCTTACCATCAGGTGAGATCTACAGTAAAAAAAAATACCACTAAATACACATACATTGAAACATGAACGTATGAAGCATTCATCTCAGAAGAACTGCTATCTAAACAGGCATGCAGCATAAAAGGTATTAAAATTGTACTAATACGAATTATTGCTCGTAACAGCTCTAGCTGTTACAAGCAATAATTCGTACGTCTAGCTAGCTGAGTAAAGCAAAAATGTTGTTGTTACGTGTTGTTTTTAAAACTCTCATCATTGTTGCATTATTAATAACTTGTTTATTCTCACCTTGATCTAATGGGGCCAGAAAACGTCGCTTTGAGGAACTCCCATTTGGACCTCATGGTTTTGGGGTTTTTAAGGCAGACGCACCGCAACCGGCCTCAAAAATGGTTTAAATTTCAGTCCAGGTTTTAGGTAGGTTTAAAGTTTAGGCCATGGCAACGGCAGAATAATTAGCAGATCAAGGCATTTTTATATGAATACCTTGATCAATGGAGTCAGAAGCAGTACTGAATTTTAAATGTATCAAGTAGGTGTTACGGAGCTTGTAAGATGGTGCCACTCTTTTTTCTATTGCATTTTGGACTGGTAAAACACAGACACTCTAATAAGACCTAATTTGCATCTTTTGTTTCTAAGTTAAGCCAACATTCATTGCTTTTAACATCTTGAATTGTCACAGAAAGCTAACAGTACCTAAATTAACACAGTGTTAATTGAACATTTCCATTGTTTTATTGTGAGCTACTTCAAATCTATTTTTGAAATTCCAAGGTATAATCTTTGGGTTTTATTTCCGCCTAGTCAGTCTAAAATAAAAACTGCAAGGTGCAACTTGCCAGTGCTTTTTCATATTACGTTTTTTAAAATAAGTATTTGCTTAAACATGGATTATTTGGTACTCATAATATTAATAGTAATACAAACAGTAATTAGTGAAAATATTATAGATAACGGAACTTATACAGTTAATGAATTTTCTGCAGAACATGGATCAAGAGCGTTGTCGAGACGAAAAAGATTCGTGATATTTCCAGATGGAAGTTCTTTGCAACTAGGTAGGTATAGAATTAAAAAAATATAATTATATTATAATACAGCAATTAACAAATTCTTTGCACGAGCGGTTAGATTAACCCCAAAAGGAAATAAATCTTTTCAATTGTTTACTGAAGAGGAACTCGTGTAATATACTTAAGTATTGGTCGTATATCAATCTGCCGGTCGATTCTGTAAATATGTCGAAGGGAAGGCTTGGGTGAAGTGAGCTGTTAATCCGTATAATAAATATGGAATGGCAGCTCACTTTGTGATCACTTCACCCAAGCCTTCATTTCGACACGTTTACGAAATCGCACTGCAGTATCATCTCTAAAATTAATAATATAATCTACGTTTTCAGTGCATTTCTTACAAACTGCGGCACTGATCCCAATCGGTGATATTTTCCTATTCGCTAACACTGCGGGTCTGGCCTGGTCGTTACCTGCCGATCCGAAAATATTCTACGCTTTCAAGGAGTTCGAAAAACCTCTGCGAAGAAGTGATGTGGTCAAGACTATTAATTATTTAGATGATGAAGGGAGGCTGATAGCTAAAGTTCCTTACAAAAGGTATGTTTGTAATTAAAATAATTCTACTAGCTACAAAAAATTCTTGTCTTCGACAAAAAATATTTAGTTGGAATTCTAAGATATTTTTTTTGATGGATGTCAACAAAATTATATTAAAACTTAATGGTTTGACGAACGTCGAGCAAAAGAAGGACATTACTTAAGACTATCCTGATATATAAAATTATTTATTTACTGACTGAATGAGTGATTGACAGACAACGCACAGCCGAAACTACTAGTCGTAGAAAGCTGAACTTTGGCATATATGTGCATAGGGGAGTGTAGAGGGGCACTAAGAGAGGATTTTTCGAAATCCCTACGGGAAACGTAAAAACACGGGATCTACGCGTACTAAGTCGCGAGCTAAAGCTAATTTTTAAACAAATTTAAAGAATGGCTTTCGTCAATGGTCTCAATAATAAATCAAACGATCGCACATATGTAGATATGCTTAATAAGAAATCGTGGTATAAAGAAAGTAACACACATATTCATTTTATATATTTAACAATATCTATTCCTTTTTAGAAGACTCATGGTGAACCCTGTTTTTGGTAAAAGAAGTATAGAAGACAATTTGATCGCAGACAAAGAGCCAAAAATAGATCGGAAGCAAATGCATGAAAAACATCTAAAGACAGACCATTTGAAAAATCAGCACTTCGAAACGGACAGTATGGAGTTTCATAGAAGTAAAAGAGCTGAACTGTATCAAAAGATTGAAAAGCTGTTGTCTGCGTAAGTATAAACATAAGGTCTTGTCCGAAACTCATTAGATAAAGTTGATTAGTTGAGCTCAAAAGGAATAAATTCTTATACCTTGGTTATATGCCTCAAGTACTCAAGTATTGTTATAGTTTTTGACGTTAAACAAGACCCTCATGCCTTAGCACCATGTAAAACAAAAATTCTAAACCAAAAACTCAAGTCACTTAATTTATTCTAAACCATTGTAAAACTTTTACGAAGCATCCAAGCATGGCGGTTTCATCCTTAGCGTGTAACGTGTAGCCCACAATAAAGCATTTTCTAAAAAGCTTAACGTAATCTGTGCAGGATGGGTCGAGATGGGCGTCGGTGCGTTCTTTACAAACTATGCGAGGCGGCACAGCGGGTACCGAGGCAGGGGACATTCCTGCAGGGATTCCTCAGAGCTGTGTTCACGTAAGTATCGATTTTCGCACTTGTGTAGTATTGTGTTCGTGAGTGGTATTGTGGGGAATTCTTCTCTCGTTAGTCCAATGTTGGTGGAAGAATTTTATGGATTTTAACGTGTAAGCGAAGTTTTACATATGGTTCACTGGTGAAGTTCTTTTAAGTCTTTTGAATGATTGTTATTTGAGTCATGATGTAATAGATTTTTTTTTGTATTCGTGTATATAGCGAGTATGAAGTCGAATCATTCATAATTATTCCAGTCTGGAGCGCAATTGTGTTGCTACTCCAAAGACGATGGGTTATATAATTTAAGAATAGAATAGAATAGTTTTTTTCCTGATATGTTCACATTCATTTGGACATATCAGGAACGGATGGATAAATTGATGATTAAGTCGGAGTCTGGGCCGACTTACCATATTCATCGACACGCTAAGAAGAATAGTTAGTGTTTTTTGTTATTCCATGCTTATATTACTTTAAATCTGATTCCAGGTTACCAAAAGGTGAAGAGTTCCAACTTGCTGAGCATAAGGAATATGACAGGGCTCATGTTGAAACTGACGACTGTTCTGCTAAGTATCCCGGGTGTGAAGAACTACACGAATCGATATTATTATAATCTAGTAAAAGATATAACAGCACTGTTTGCCCTTAACATGATGTATCATTGCCATCATCAACCCGTTGTGAAAAAGGGATATTGATATTCGTCTTGTAAAGCTCGTCTGTCTCTCACGACGGAACTATAGAAAGAAAGAAAGAAAAAAAAAAAGAAAGAAAGAAATAAAAAATAAAGAAAGAAAAACGAAATAAAGAAGGAAGAAAGAAGAAAGAAAGAAGAAAGAAAGAAGAAAGAAAGAAAGAAAGAAGAAAGAAAGAAGAATGTTTATTTGGGACGGGATGATGATGGTATTGGCACATCAGTAAGGGGTTGATCACCATTATAATTATCGCTTTAAATCTGTACTAACATATACAGGTAGGAATCTACTTTTACAGATGTAACTGCCCTTCACTCATCGACCAAAAATAAAAGTATAATAAAATTATGATTTTCAATTCCTGTTCCTTTGTTAACAATCAATAAAACATAAGCAGTAGGATAATGATAAAATGATCAATCCTTGCACTATGGATCCAATATCCTATAGTATTCATGAAGTTGTTGATACATTTAAGAAGATATTTACGTTTTGTGGTGGTAACATTTACTCCCTCAGGTGTGATCGGTACAGCCAATACGTTAGCTTTAATCCAATTTGCTTTTGCATTACATTAGGTATTACTCAACTGCTAAGTTGCATTAGAAAATACCGATGGGTAAAAAACTTATCTTTTTGAAAACCGCAATACTACCCAGCCTTAATGGGGGTTTTCCAATCTAACTCAGACCAATGTATTTTTTAATACTAAAATAAAAATATGTACAACTAGTGGACGTCACGCGGTTTCACCCGCGTATTTCCCGTTCCAGTGGGAGTACGGGGATAAAATATAGCCTATGTTACTTCCTGATAATGTAGCTATCCATTGCTGAAAGAATTTTTCAAATCGGTCCAGTAGTTTCGGAGTCTATTCATTTCAAACAAACAAATCTTTCCTCTTTATAGTATTAGTGTAGACGAAGAAAGTCTGCCCTACAAAATAAATAAAAAAGGTATTTCCTAACAATACTTATTTTTCTGTTAACTAAAAACGTAGGTAGTCCTGCTCATTTTGGCAATATTCCCAAATGGCACTTTATTGAAACAGCTTTTTAAAATTACTGATGATGATGTTAAAGCAAGCCTGGTTCGCGTAACACATTGCCGTAATATTATTTCACAGTACACTACACAGCCACTAAAAGCTGAAAATGTTTGATTAAAAGGACATACTTATTACACTGATATACAATAGTTAGCAGTTTCAAATTATCTTCGCATACAATAAAATAGCTCCCCTACTCTCCCAAACGAACCTACATGACAAATTTCAGCTCTTTAAGACCAGCATTTTCGGCTTTGCGTTATCAATCAGTCACTCAATCAGTCAGTTACGGAAGACATTTATATGTTACCTTCACGCTTTAGGGCTGATGTTTTGATAATCATTGTTTAATAGTTTATTTATCTGTGAAATTAAAATGGCGTTTTGACAGTTCTTGTACTGGAAATATTTCAAACCGCTTTATTTATTCTTCATCTAAAAGTTTAAAAGTTATCCGAATATTGGAACACTAAAGGCAGCTTGTTCTGCCTACTTGATTTTTTTTTTTTAGTTTAATTGAGACACTGCTATGTGTTTCTGTTAAGGCATTCATGTAGTCAAGCTCTTACAAAAATCTTTTTTTTTTCTTTTTTTTTTTTTTTGATAGCATTTGTCGTCGCACTGCTGTTTAAAGGCCTCCTCCATTTTTTTCTGCTAAATCTAAATGTTTCCTTCTCCGGCCTATATATCAGAAATGAGTCCAAGTCGTCAAGTCACCGTTTTTTATTTAGGCCTACCTCGGTTGCGACGTTCATCTCCAGGCACCCACTGCGTGGCGATCGTCCCCATCTGTCCTCGTGCATCCTATAAATGTGACCCGCCTCAATCCCATTTTAGTCTCGCAATTTGTTTCCAACATCTGCAATGCAAACTATCATGTTTTTTTAACTATTTTCTGGCTGTATTGTGGTGTAACCACCACATTACATGACAGATAATACAAATCCTGGTCGATTTATTTATTTATTCAGTAACTAGTGACTATTCGGATATCGTGAAATTGGCCTTTCGAGAATTGACTTTTCGAGACTTATAGCAATATGGTGTTATTGATAGTACAAGATTAATTTATTTGAGAAATTAGCAGTAGTCATTAATAATGATTAAGTAAAATTAAATAATTTAAAGCTAAAAACAAATTAACATGTTTTTGTTGCTGGGTGTTGTGAACACCATTTGTTTCAAATTAAATACTATTTTAACGCAAAATCACACGACAACAACGCTAACCACTATGGTTTCCCAAATAAAACAAATTAATGATAAATGAAACAAATTAATGCTTGTGTTTTAAATTAAAAACGAATGGCTATACTCAGAGTGTAAATTCTACTCATTTGAAAGCAACGATTACATCTGCATCTCAGTCACAATTTGTCAAAAAAAATGTATGGCTTTTTTTGACAAATTGCGAGTGAGAAGCGTATGCTAACGTTGCTCAAAAAATGTGGAATTGGCCCTAAGATCCATTTATAAAAACTTTATACCGATATGTAGTACTTAGTAGATTAATGTACATGTAGTGGATTCTAAATTCAAAATCTCTAAAAAAGAAAAAAGAGTTTAGAAGAAGAAAGAAGCTAAAAGTAAAGGGTTGGAACTTTTTTCTATGGAAGCCCCCCGTCGCCATCTTGTTTTTTTTTTTAAGTTGCGGCCTTAGAATAATAACGCTCTATGATTGCGGCACATGATCTAACATACATATATGGGTAGAAGACACTTAAACAAACCAAAAATGTTAGAAACGTGGTGCCCTAAAGTGTCACGTTTCCGATATATTTGATGGTAAAGTTGCCATATGGTTCTATGTCCATAAGCATGTAGTTATATTATAAGCCGGAAAATTTCATTGTGATAGGTATGTTAAAACCTTCAGTTATGTTTTTTTATTATCCGGAAGTCATGTTTAGCAGACCACATATTAAAATCGTGGGCATTATCATCTATCCATCCGTCTGTGTGCCAGTGGACTGTATCTCATAAACCGTAATGGTAGGAAAGTTGAAATTTTGAAAAATTACAATTATAAAATGAAATATGTTTTTTTATCGGTTTATTACTACGGAACCCTGCGTTTGAAGTCCAATTCACACTTGGCTGTTTTTTTAAATAAATTATCTACATAATCGTGTTTGAACTTTGTGCATAACTTCATAAAAAATATTCTCATACATATAATTTCCTAGTATCATAAAATCTGTCCACATCATTGAACTGCTCACATATTCTGTTTGAGGGTCGGGGCCAGTTTAGAACAACCGTGGCTAGCACTAATTATGATCTAGTTGCAAAACACTCGACGCTACTACGTTCCCCTGTGGTTTTATGTGATTTTCATTCAATTTTAGATGTGATTTGCAATAGGGAATATGCAAATACAGAATTAATGAGAATGTTGTTAGTAAATTGATAAAAAAAGTATAAAATAAAGGCCATTGCAACGTTTTTATTTTAGTTAATATCGATTTTTAACAAAAATCATGAATTAAAGTAACGTGAAACGGAACGTATTTAAAAGCAAAAATCAGCGTTTAATAGTACGTCTCTGCTGTTATGACAACAAAAAGGCAACCTAATGTCTTTGAGTTAGGAAGTTCTTGACCAGTGGCAGATAGGAGTGACGTCATCGTCCGTTTTCGTGCGAAATTTTAAGCTGTCGGTTTAAAAACGCAATTTTGGCAATAAATTAAAGCGTTTTCATTTCTTATTTATGTGGTGGTCTGTTCTAGATGGAGTTCTTTAAAATTAATTGAAATATTGCATGTTCCTTATTTTATATTGAAGCTTTGTCGGAGAAGAAGCAGGTTTTAACACATTAGTTGATAAAACGCAAAGAGCAGTATTTCCCTGTCTCATAAGAAAATTAAGGAAGAGAATGAAACAAGCAATAACTGAAGTGTTCGTTTACAAACTGTCTGATTTTGATGACTTTTCTTGTCGAGATTGTTTGCGTAGAAACCGTCATAAATAATAATATTAAATTCTCTTATAACTATGACTACCGAAAATATTATCTATGGACTCAGTAAACATGATTTAGTGACATAATACTCAAATTGCATTATTTTGAATAAACATTATTAAACCGTCTCTTTACGCAGTCCTGTTTATTTTAGCAATCAGAGATAAAATAATTGCAGTCATATTTTAACGGTTAATTAATAAACGTAGTTAGCGCTGCGATTTCGTTAAATTACTAATACAATATTAATAATAAAGTCGGGTAATGTAAAACGTTATTAATTGCGTAGTATTTTTGGTTATTTACGATTTTGTACAAGTTAAATAAATGGAGATTTTGTAACATGTTCATCAAGGATCAAAAACATTTTTTCATAATTATCAAAGTAATTCAGCCAAAGAACCTAGATATGGACCCATATCTAGGTCTTTCGGCTGAATTACTTCTAAAAAAACATCACCACAACGAACTGTGCTTCTCTTATATAAGTGCTTCCTTAGAAATTTGCCAGATCCGCATCGTGGGAGCACATATCTTAGTCATATCATAGAATTGGCAATTTCAAGATGTGGCCGAGGTTAGGTTAGGTTAGGTTCTAGGTTCACTATCGAGGCTATCCGGCCAGTGCTCAACCTGTGGCTCGGGAGAAGGCACGGCTCCTTGTCATTTCGTGTGACACAGGTCCTCTCGAGGCATGGCTGCTTCGGGAGGTTCCTGTGTCGCATAGGCAGGGAGCCGGACGTTCGGTGTCATCACTGCGTCGACTGTTGGGAGGACATGGCGCGGCATACGCTGGCAGAGTGTGTCGGATTAGAGCATACGCTGCCCTCTCCCGGCCCCCCTAACTGGGTCCAGGGGCGGCGGACTTGGGGATGTCCGTCGCCCCCCATTCGCCCGAGGTGGCGGCGCGAGGTGTTCCCGTGCGTCATCTTTGACGTCGCGGGGGAGTCAAACACCTCACTCCCCCCGCTGACCCGAGGAGGCCCGCAGAGGCAGGCCAGCACCAGCCAGGGATTACGGAAGTCGTAAGTTCCCGCGATCTCCGGTGTAGGTGAGCGATGGAACACCGAGGTGGTTTTAGTCAGTAAGAGTCTGACAGACCCCTCCGCCCGCCCCAGGGTGGAGGACATCCACGAGGATTTCCCCCCGTAAAAACAGGTTAGGTTCTAGATAATCATTTCATGAAGTGGCCAATCACTATGTGAAATTGCTGACCCATTCATGAAATTGTCAGCAACGTTAAGAGGACCTAAACAAAATAAAATTAAATCAGCGATAATGACTGTGAAGGTTTGGTTCCATGCGTCTTCCAACAATACTACTTAAGTACATCAAGTTGAACAAGAAAATAAATTCATCGCACTTTAGAATTTTCTTTTCCGTTTCATCTACATTCTTAAGAACGTGGCTTAAGAAACTAGCGTTCTTCAGTGAACACAAACGATTTCTTAACCTATTAAGAAAAGCAAAGGTTGTTTGAGTTCTCGTCTAACTTAGAATTTATTTTTTCTACTTGAGATTCCTTTCTGTGTAGTAGCTAGAACATTTTTTAATATCTTTTTCATTTTCCGCTTGTAAATCTCAGCTCATTTTCTTTGAGAAAGAGTTTCTGGATTTTTTTATAAGAAGCTTTATTCCAATTTGCATTTGGCTACTATGTAGAGGACATGCTAAAACCGGTCAAGTGCGAGTCGGACTCTCACACGAAGGGTTCCGTACCGTAAACCGAAAAAAAAAACAAATTTCTTGTATCCCTTTATTTAATTTTTACCGTAGAAAATTTCAACTGTCTATCTATTACGGTTCTTGAGATACAGCCCGCTGACACACAGACGAACAGACGGACGGACAGCGGAGGCTTAGTAACAGGGTTTGGTTATCCCTTTGGGTAAACTGAGAATAAGGCTCGATTTTCAATCTAGGTTATATCTCTAAAGTGTATAAGTTACGGACCACCAAGACTACACAGACTTTTCTCCGTAATATCAATCTTATTTGAGAAGAAATTTCTCCCATATGTCGGATGAACATCAGTTATAAGAACTATGATTTAGGGGCGTTTTAGATACACTTACAGTTGAAATAGCTTGAGGCCGTATCTCTGAAATAAATGATAGCTCGAAAGCCCTGTTTTCACCTCCCGGCACCGCGCAGTCCCCGCATGCTTCCATGCAGAAAGTTCGAAATATCGAACCTAGCGCCACAACATCAAATTAATTCAAACCGCCAACTGATTCAGTGTTGCCCGCACGCAAACTTCATAAACTACTACTACTTAAAATACTTACTTTCTCAGTAATTTTGCATCCATCCAAAACCTGAGTACCCTTTTGTTTAGATTGGAAATCACCAAATGACTCCTCCTGCTCTGAATGGAGCTAAATGGAGTGTCAGATTCTTATTGACTAAAACTCATCTGTGTTCCTCATTTGCGTTCCAGGGCCGTGGTGACTCTTTCAAACCTGAGTACCTACAGGGCACGTGTCGTAGCGTTGGTTGGGCTGCTATAAGTGTCTTTTTTTCCTTTTATTTATCAATCAAACAAAACACAGTACAGGATTCTATTTTATATATGGCAAACAAAGCCGATGTCGACTATTCTGCCAATGTCCAAAGTATATTTGAGAAGCGAGTGTGCCCAAGAACTCCACGACCTCATCCCACCGGCCCCCTTCTACCATCGGACATCCAGACGCACTGCATCTTACCATCCCTACCTTGTTACTATTCCACCAATTCGCACTAAGCGCTTCCAAACGTCTTTTATAATGCCCACAGCAAAAGAGTGGAACTCTCTGCCTGCGTCTGTGTTTCCAAACGCTTACAACCCTAATCTCTTCAAAGTTAGAGTGCACAGGCTCCTTCTGGGTAAGCTCGCTCCATCGTAGACTTTGTCTCTGTCATCTCTGACCTAGACTAGAGTCAAGAGCAAACCCATCACAAAAAAAAAAAAAATTAAAGAATAATGTTTGCTGTAGAGACTAGTACAGGATTATTTGTATCAAATAGCACCCAAAAACAACGAAAGTTCAAAAGGAAAGGAAATAGAAGAAGGAAAGGTTTAAGGTTTTTACCTTTTCTATTAGGTACTTGTTTTAGGGATCAGCAGAGGAACACTGGAAAGAATTCTTCAGTCGTTCTCTTAATCTCATTTTCGGATTTGTTCAGAAAATACAAACAAACAGACAAAAGGATATTCAAAATAAGGGTCAGATTGGTCCGTTGTGTTTCTATTAGCATGTTTCTCAAAAACAATTTGTCGTTATTTGCACAAAGCTTGTAATTTTATGCAAATATGCTAAATACGTGAGGCTATTGTTTTACACTGCATGCCAGTCCTTTCTTGAAATCTGAAAAGGGTAACATTCTTTGGAGAGCTATATAAATTGTAAGTATATCATTATGTACTGTTTATAAGTTTGTTTAAACTAATTGGTAGAACACGCTCTTTGTTTTGAAAGCAGATACTGGTTTAAATCCATCTATATCCCTACTTAATATATAAAGCTGAAGAGTTTGTTTGTTTGCTTGAACGCGCTAATCTCAGAAACTACTGGTCCCATTTGAAAAATTTTTCAGTGTTAGGGCTATCTAACACTGAAAAATTTATCGAGGAAGTCTACTAAGTCACAAAATAGTCACTAAGTTGTTTTTAATTGATTTACTAACATTAGTTATAAGAGGTTTTAATAACACAGCGGATCTTATATTGTACAAAATAAAGAATTTATTATTATTATTATAGGCTATATATCGTCACGCTAAGACCAATAGGAGCGGAGCAGACGAAGTTGCGCGGGTCAACTAGTAATTGTATACACATATACGTCGTTTACATGTGACACCGCGTATAAGCAAACTGGAAGCACTTTTCAGTAGAAACCAAAAACTGTTTTACAAAGTAGGTATATTAGATATCTATTATAATTTTATCTGGTGAAACCTTATAAGAATATCTTACGAGGTGACAACAAATTGAAGTTGTTATTATCCTTTTTACGAGAGGTCACTAGAATTAATTTTATTCTGTCAAATGAATAGTAATCGAGAAGACATTTACTAGAGGTAACTCCAGAATTATTGTTTGAAACTTTTTGCATTCAAATCGAATACTAAAAAAAAGAGCGAGTCGGACTCGCGTGCAAAGGGTTCCTAGCGAATTTAATTTTTTTAACTTGTTATTTTAACACTATAGAGTTCTTATAGGTTTTCCTATAATCTATAGGTAAAGATCTATTATCTCCATTTTTTTCAAAAAGTTGGGCTCAGTAGTTTCGGAGATAAGGGGGAGAATGGTCATTTTTCGTCTAATTTCTTGAATAACTTCAAAACCATTTATTGTAAAATTATGAAAAAATATAATTAAAATCCTCACAGTAAGCCCTTTCATTTGATATGTCATACGATATTGGAAAAAAAATAAACTTTTTTTTTAATTTTCTAGTTTGACCACCAAAAGTGACCCCCATACTAAAAATTTTATCATTTACGTAACACGTCCGTGTTTGAGTTACAGAAGTCCATATATGTACCAAATTTCAACAGAATCGGTCTAGTGGATCCGGAGAAAACTGGCTGTGACAGACGGACAGACAGACAGACACCCGAGTGATCCTATAAGGGTTCCGTTTTTTGTTCAGAACCCTAATAATGGTAGTTCCGTGGTGTCACATCTAGACCGATCTTGACGATATTGTCCTTTTTGATATTGTTGGTTTATTAAAAATTATGTGAAAAATATTTCCAGCAGAAAATGAACATTTTCATTTACACGATCATATTACCGATCTTCATGTTTGTTGATAAAACCAAAACGGATGCAAATGAAACAGCAGGAACACCACAATTTCTTGAAAATGGTGATGATACCGGGCTTCGTATTTTATCTAGAAGAAAAAGGTTCCTCGTATTTCCTGAAGGCAGCTCGTTTCAAATCGGTAGGTAATTTTATTCACTCAATTCTATTTTACTTATATTTTTCCATATCTAGGGTTCCGTTCCCAAAAGGTAACTAACGGAACCCTATTACTAAGCCTCTGCTGTCTGTCCATCCATCCGTCCGTCTGTCTGTAAGCGGGCTGTGTCTCAAGAACCGTAATAGGTAGACAGTTGAAATTTTCACAGATTGTGTATTTCTATTGCCGCTATAACATACAAATAATAAAAATGAAGGTTTATGGTACGAATCGTGTGCGAGTCCGACTCGCACTTGGCTGGGTTTTAAGGAATTATAATAATTTTACTTTTTATATTAATTTTACTTAATTTCCATCATTTATAGAAATACCATCCCTCCTTTGGATAAACTTTATGTTTTGAATGCGTATAACATTGTAGTTAGTTTACTAATAATTTAAACTACGGATGATTGTATGAATAACACAAATCCTGCGTCCAATGGGGTTTCCCGTCGAAGGAAATTACGAACTTCCACACAAACATTCATCTTTTAATTACTTATATGTAATTAGTTTTATCATTGTTTTATAATCATATTTAGTTGTTGGGATAATATAGTGTGCTAGCTGACATGTGCAATTTAATTTAAGTTAATGTTCTATATCTATCCTAAAATGTTGAAATCTATACTAATATTATATAAGAATAATAAGAAAGATTTATTTGTTTGAATTGAATAGGCTCCGAAACTACTGGACTGATTTGAAAAATTCTTTTAGCATTGAATAGCTACATTATCAGGGAGTAACATAGGCTATATATTATCCCCGTACTCCCACGGGAACGGGAACTACGCGGGTAAAACTGCGTGACGTCCACTAGTATTATATAAATTCAAGTTCTTTAAACTTAATAAACAGTTGTATTGCTGGGGAGTTTGTTGGCCACTTCTTCTTCCCAGCTAAAACACTAGGAAGTGGTGACGGGCTGGACGACTTGGGGGATTGTCTTCATGTAAATTTTAACGTTCAAAAAGTGCTGATTTTCAGCCTAGTTTGAATAAATACCTTTTTGATCTATTATTTAAATGCTTAATGAGATTTTTTTTTAACCCTTGCTGAGTGCTCGCTTGCTTTATAAGACTCTAGATTGATGGGTTCAGATGGAAACACACTGATACTCATTGATCAACAATGCATAGCCAATCAGTAAATTCAACTTTTACTTAGTATTTTAGTTAGTAAATGCCAGAGGATATGATAAGATAACCTGACTCCTTTTTCAGTATTCTGCACACAAAATCACGGATACTTGCAAATCGGCAACATCGTTTGGTTTGGCTCCACTGCAGCTATGGCCTGGGAACTGCCTACCGATCCGGGAGACTTTGACATACTCAGGAATCAGATCAAAGTGTTCGATGGAAAGAGAAGGAGCGATGTGCTGTACTATGTGGATGAAGATGGGAAAATAGTTGACAAAATTGAGTATAAAAGGTATAGTTTGGAAGACTTGGGATCAATTTCCTAGCCCTAAATGACATTATTACATTCTCATTATGACTTTTTTTTAAATTAAACTGCAAAAACTGAAAGAAGTCCGAAAATAGAGATTTCAATCAATATTTTTCTTGTTGTGTTTTATATTATATTCTTGAAATCACAAAGGATATAAAATAATCCCACTAAAGAAAATATATTGAATTTATATTAGCAGTTTTTGTTTGAAAAACTAAAACTGCAAAACTTTTTACAGAAAAATCCTAATAAATCCAGCGTTTGCCAAAAGAAGCGTCGATGCAGCGGAAGCAAATGTAAGAAACATGTCAAAGACTACGAAAGAAGAAATGCACAAGTCGCACAAAAATAAAATCTCCTTCAAAGATTTAGATACAACTAGACTAGAGCGCCATAGAAAAGAAAGACAGAAACTTTATGTAAAGCTGGAAAAGTTTTTGCAAACGTAAGTGGCATTCATAAATGTAAAATCGGATTTATTTGCATGGAAACTCTTTAATATTTCAAACTGTCTGCTTTGTTCTGCATGTTGAAAGTATTATTGTCTGCTTATGATGTTTAGCGAAGCGCAACTGCTGCTATGTCGTCTTAATTCCATCATGATTCCGCCGCGAAAAAGGGATAGTGCTGTACGTATTGTATAGCTCCTTCTCTTTTTAACAGCAAAATAATGATAAAGACGTCATAGGTGTCATTAGGCTCTAGACGTGAAATTTCGAAGATCGTCGAAAATTACATACATTTTCGACGTTTTGGCTTCGCCACGACATACGCTGTCGAAATATCACGGGGTCAATTCCATAATTTGGCCTTTCGACAATCGTATTCGCTAATAGAATGAAACTTTATCTAGTCTAGAGCCTTTGAACAGGAGGTTCTTGGGATCGATTCTGAGATCAGGGGCTCTAGACAAAGTGCCATTCTATCAGCGAATGCGACTGTCGAAATGCCAAAATATAAGGGATTGATCACGTGATATTTCGACAGCGTTTGTCAATCCCATACATTTTTGACGTTTTGACAATCGCCTTCGCCACGCTACCGCTGACAGAATGTCACTTGTCTTAAGCCTCAGGTAGTCATTGGGTTTTCTCAGTATTTGTTACTGGCATAGGCTCGCCTCTTTTACTTGGGATTTAAGAGGACATCCGGGTGGATAGACTTTTGAATAAAAAACCAGCTAAGTGCGAGTCGGACTCGCACACCAAGGGTTCCGTACCATAAACCTTAATTTTTATTATTTGTTGTTATAGCGGCAATAGAAATACACAATTTGTGAAAATTTCAATTATCTATCTATTACTGTTCTGAACGGAACCCTAAAAAGTCACAATTCGAGGTTTTACTCTCGCCTTTTTTCTCCTCCAATATTGGACCGATTTAAAATGTATTTCATAAACTGAATTAGAAGGATATATACTGTGTCCCTATGTTTTTATTTTTTCACTAATAGTTGCTAAATTTATACACTAAGGCTCTGTTGACAGCGGTCTTAGAAAATTTTGAGTATTTTTTGAGGGTATTGCTTATACAGATGACAATCACAATTTTCATTACTGCTCCGCTGCTAATGGTCTTAGCATGACGAAATAAATCGATAAATAGGCTATCTAACAATGAAAGAATTTTTCAAATTGGGCCAGTAGTTCCTGAGATTCGCGCGTTCAAGCAAACAAAAAAACTCTTCAGCTTTATATATTAGTATAGATATATTATTAAACTAGTGGACGTCACGCGGTTTCACCCGCGTAGTTCCCGTTCCCGTGGGAATACGGGGATAATATATAGCCTATGTTACTCCCTGATAATGTAGCTATCCAATGCTAAAAGAATTTTTCAAATCGGTCCAATAATTTCGGAGCCTATTCACAAACAAACAAATCTTTCCTCTTTATAATATTAGTGTAGATAGGCAAACATAGGAGCTAGGGACACAGTATATATATCCTTCTTATTAAGTTTATTAAATATCTTTTAAATCGGTCCAATATTGGAGCAGGAAACAGGCGAGTGTCAAACCTCGAATTATGACTTTTTACTCAAAAGTCTTCCCACCCGCATTTCATCTATACTTCTATACTCACTAATATATAAAGCTGAAGAGTTTGTTTGTTTGCTTGAACGCGCTAATCTTAGGAACTACTGGTCTGATTTGAAAAATTATTTTAGTGTTAGATAGCCTATTTATCGAGGGGGCTATAAGCTATATAATTACGCTAAGACCTATAGGAGTGGAGCAGACGAAGTTAAGCGGGTCAACTAGTCTTAAATATAACTGCTAAAATACCTACCTACTATACACCATTGCTTAAAAATAATAAAGGCGTGCTGTTACATGGTATGTTTTTAAGTTTCAAAAACATTTCCTTATTTGAACAGGTTAGGTTGGAACGGCAAAGAGTGCATCTTGAAAATGCTGTGTGCGACAGGCAAGGGACAAGCCAAACAAGGATCGTTTGTGGGAGAAATTCTACGGGCTGTGTTTACGTAAGGATGTAATTAGTAAATGGACGAGGGCTAGGTGGACTTACTAGATGAGGTGGTGGGTAGAGTGGACGAGAAACAAAGATTACCGAGTGTGTTTGAAGAACTCTTTGAACAGAAGAAGGAAGTCTTTGTATATGAGAGGACTAATCGACATCTGCTCATAAGTTGATGATAAAAAATGAATGTTTTGTGCTGTATTGATAACTCCAAAATATTGTTTACTTTTCTGGAATTCATAATAATAATCATTTATTTGTTAGAATATGGTACAATGGTATTAAGATTATTTAGTGGTATCATCACATTCTGCCGATTGAAAAGTTACAGAATTTATCGGGGTTGTATTGTAAATATTATGTAAATTCTTTATCTAGTATTTTTTACGACGTGTAACCATTGATATATAAAAAAACCCAAGATGCACAGTCACGAACAAATGCAACACTCGAAACTGTCGTCAAAAACTGACATGTATCAAGAGTCATGTGTGAGTTGTGTGTAGTTATACTATAAACAATTTTTTTTGCCTTTCCAATTCAACCTTACCCGGATCGCTTAAAGTTGTTTTTACAAAGCAGTTCAGTATGGCGAGTGATGCGCAATTTTATTTGCAAATTCAACCTTACACGGATCGCTTAAATTTGTTTTTACAAAGTAGTGCACTATGGCGAGCGATGCGAGATTGTTTGAAACTTGCGCATAATTATACATATTGCGCTTATTTTTTGCGGACGTTTTTGAGATGCTGAGTGTGTATCTTGGGTTTTTTATATATCAATGCGTGTAACATAATAAACGCAATACCTTATAAGGCGTCATGGTACTCATCATTATGAACAACTTTTACAAAACAATCGACTGTCCCATATTTATGTGCGCATAACTCGCCAAAATGTTGATCCCGTAGTAAAAGTTCTTCATAATGATGAGTAAGTACCATGACCCCTTATCAGGTATTGGTTTTATTTTGTCACACGTTGTGTACTAGATAATTATGATAAAAGAGCTTTCAATAGCTAGCTGGCCAAAGGACGCCCTCGCTCGACGATTTTCCGATGCTGTTTGCTTCTGCTAACACCATGCATCGCCAGGTTTGAAGGGGCCTTAATTTGTTTGTATTTTCTTGCGAATAAACATTTTTGATTTGAGGGTCACGCTTCCTTCTCTCTTGAGGATTCAAGTACATGGTCTGTTTAGGAATGTGATTGGAATCCCTTCATGGCGTGTGACAATTCTGGAAGTCTTTAAGTGAAGAGTCAATAGGTTACTTCTAGGCAAGCGTGCTCCATCTTCGACCACATCATCGCTTACCATCAGGTGAGATAGTGGTCAAATGCCTATAAATTGGAAAAAAAAACATCTCCACTTACGACGATGTTATATGATAGATGTAAAATGACATCCGACACGTCATGCCTAATTAACGTCACTAGAAATACTTACTGAATAGACTTGTTTTCCATTCTTGGTCTCAACTTTACTTCTTGAAGTTGCAGCTACACCGCCTGATACAACAGTCTGGCTGCAAACTTTGAACGCATAGAATTCTCCTAAAGCAGACAATGCACGATTTCCTTGTATCTAAACTTGGAACATAATTTCAGATTACCAGACGTCCCAACCTCGGTGTCCGAACTTCATAAGCAGTACGATGATGCCCACGGGGCTAATGGAAACTGTGCAGAATTGTACCCGAATTGTAGAGACATCTCTGTAGTGTAATGTCATCTTCGAGAGTCGTAGCATCAATAATTTTAGTGGATTATTTTTATATTGGCAATAAAGTTAATAGAAGAGTACTTTATTTTTCTTGGGATTGGTTATATTGGCTATTGTTTGGGATTTCAATTGAAGCTGTTTGAAATGGATGTTTCTCGCAGAGTTCTAGGTACCTATACACTGTGGCGGCCTAAAAGGGTGGCGAACAGGGCAACCGCCCCCCCTCGCGCGATCTTTTGCATCGATTCGCCATCCTTCAACGGCATGGATGCAAACTGCTGATGTTATCGACGCTGCATCTCATCTGTATCTATGCTGTATCACGATAGTAGCGATGAAAACGTGGCTACGTGGGCGAAGGTACTTTAAACTTAATGGGATAGTGATAAATCCATACAGTAATATATAAAGCTGAACGCGATAATCTCAGGAACTACTGGTCCGATTTGAAAAATTCTTTCAGTGTTAGACAGCCCATTTATCGAGGAACACGCATCACGCTATGGCCGAGGAGCGGAGCAGTAATGAAAATTGTGACGCAGACGAAGTTGCGCGGGTCAGCTAGTAATTAATATAATCAGCGACAGCATCGCGACTATATTGCGTTTGTATCGCTACTGAATCGCGGCAAAAAATTACCGTGAGGAAGTTTATTTATTTATTTGTGATGAAGGGAGTGTGTATGTGGGGTGTGTGTTTATGTGGGTGTGTGTGTGTGTGGGAGGTTGTGTGTGTGTGTGTATGTGTATGACTCTTACTGATTAAAACCCACCCGAGTTCCTCCAAATGCCCTCTGCGTTCCAATCCTCCCTAAGTTATCACTCGTGAGATTTTTGTCAGAACAGGCCAACAATACCAATCTCTCTGAGCTTTTACAATGGAACACGAGCTTTATTCCACTACCTGTAAAGGAACACACAAACCTAGTATTCGAAGATTAGCGGCCGTTTTCTGGCTGACTGTCTCTGAGTTAGTTAAAGTAATTGGTAGGGTCAACCTCTTCACGGCTTTACGGCTGAGTGGATTTGGATAAAACTGGCACACGGGTAAACAATAATATTCTGAAGTATTTTTAATTTCAGTGTAATATTTCGACTTCCACACGGGCAAAGTTACGTGTTGAAACTAATATTGCAAATACTTTAAAATTTAAATTTATCGTAATACTAGCTTTTGCCCGCGACTTCGTACGCGCATATCCCGTTTTTTCCCGTATCCCGTTTTTTCCCGTTCCAAAAAACTATCCTATCTTTTAAGTTGGATCAAATAACATATAGTTACAAAGTTTCATCAAAATCGGTTCAGTCGTTTAGGAGTCCATCGCGGACAAACAACGTGGCACGTGATTTATATATATTAAGATTAAAGCGAATAAGTAGAGTGAACAGGCTCCTTCTGGGTAAGCTCGCTCCATCGTAGACTTTGTCTCTGTCATCTCTGACCTAGACTAGAGTCAAGAGCAAACCCATCACAAATAAAAAAAAGAACTCAAATAATAAACTGAAAAGCATCAAATTTCAAATCAAATAAACAACCCTATCAAAGACCTCTACAAATAACAAGTTCCCCGATGCAGTTGAACTCCAGCATTCAATTGATGCATCAATACTCCTAATTGCATTGCATAACTGCAAATTGTGGCGAACGGAGTACGGTGACGTTCAAAAGTGCAGACGACAGACGTACTCTAATTACTTGATCAAACATTGAACTTGACGTTCCGAGCGTTGCACTAGAACATTGGCTTAGTGTGGACGAGGATTAACAACGTTCAGAGACTTAAATTTTTGTTAGAGGGCGAACTCTAATAATTTTTAACCAACGTTTACATTCGCATTTCAGTCACAATCTGTCAAAAAAGCCTTAATGTCCATACATTTTCGATAGATTTTGTTGCATAAAAAATAGTAGAATTAGCTTTATTAAGTTGAGTAAGGAGCCCTTGGCTAAATAACAACAGCCACTGTTTGAAATATCGTTATACTAGCTTCTGTCAGCGGCTTCGTCCGCGTGGTCCCTACTCCCGGTCCCTTCCCGGTGGGAACATACTCCCGGAATAAAAAGTAGCCTATATCCTTTCTCAGGCTCTAGACTGTCTGTGTACCAAATTTCATTTAAATCGGTTCAGTAGTTTTGGCGTGAAAGCGCGACAGACAGACAGAGTTGCTTTCGCATTTATAATATTAGTAAGGAAGTAAGGATGAGGAGTAATTAATGCTCTTAATAGTTCTCTATGATTAGCAGTTGGTATGATCATTACAACGGCTTACTAAAAACTGGCAAATTACCAGTCGCACTTATTCGCGTGCAGTGTTCCGAACGAATATAATTTTTGCATGTTACAAAAATTACCTTCAACCTAACAGAAAAATGTCTATACTTTTTAGAGATTTAGGACCTATTATCTGTATTTTTTTTTCAAAATTTTAGACTCAGTAGTTTAGGAGATAACGGAATGGACATTTTTTGTCTAATTTCTTGAATAACTTGAACACTTTATATTTTAAAATCATAAAACAAAATATTTTCGAAACTCTCATAATACGCTTCTTATATTTAGATTTTTTTTTACATTTCTAATTTTCCCCCAAAAAGTGACCCTATTTTAAAAATTTGTTTATTTTCGTTGCACGTACGTACGCGTACAGAAAAATAAACGTATGCAAAATTTCAACTGATTTGGTCCAGTAGATTCGGAGAAAATCGACTGTGACCGACAGACAGCCAATAGAGTGATCCTATAAGGGTTCCGTCTTTCCCTATAGAGTTCCGAACTCTAAAAATAAAAAGATGGAAAATATTTTTTAGTATCCTTATATTCAATTCTTCCGTTGCTGACTGACAGACAATGCACAGCCGATACTACTGGTCATAGAACGATCATATTTAGCATGTAGATGCCTTGCGGACTGTAGGGCAGTACTAAGAGAGGAATTCCCGAAATTCCTACGGAAACAGGAAAAACGGGATACGCGCGTACGAAGTCGTTGGCGAAAGCTAGTATTTCATAAAGCATCCACACATTGCTTAGTCAACCTACTCTAGTTAAAACGTGTTTGTATTGCGAGTATCTACTCTGTCTGACACATTCATGAACAATGTGCTAAACAGACAACAGGAAAGGTTAAGACTATAAACGGTCAATGACCTTAAACAGTCATGTGCCCACCCATCACTCAAGTAGCAATATTTACTTTGACTTCAGACATACTGCAAGCAACTGTTGGAATTGCGAAGAAAACGAAAATGACTAAGTGTAAAGTTAAAATGAATAAAGAATAGCGGCCATCTTGAATTATTCAGTCACATGATTGGTGGAGCCAATGTCAACTTTTGACGTTGTTAAGACCATTAGTTCGTTTCAATAACAAATATGAATATGATACATTTTCTGCTTATAGTTTTTATAGTGAGTGAAAATGTTTTTATTATAGTGAATGCGAAAGAGAAGGACAGGTGTGATAATGTGAGGACTTCTTTGAATGTGCTTCGGAAAAGAAGACATTTGACGTTTCCTGAAGGAACTATGGTGGTCGTAAGTACCTATTCTATTGATTCCTATGTTATGAGTGAAATATTTAAAATATTTGTGATAGATTAGTAGCTGAATAAATGTAGATCCGAGGGATACCTGTTTGTTATAATATGAACTGATTGAGTTTTGTTTAAGTTGTAAAAGTGAAAACAAAAACTACTAAACTGATTTTGATGAAAATTTATAGTAATATAGGAGGGAAAAAGTACTAATTCTTTGCTGGCAGAGCCGTAGGCGGTAACTAGTTAAAAAGATTTTTAATTTTATTTTTAAGATCATGAAATCTAACTTGATTGAACGATCCTAAAAATTAAATTCTTATAGTCTTGCATAATTGATTATTCCGTTGATGTTACAAACAACTCATATTTATGGATATTCTGTCAGTCTGTATTTTCCTTTATAATGGACATAAATAGTAGTGGTTGCAAAAGTTTACCTCATTTAAGCGGAATTAACTTAAAGACTACATTTAAATAACTTCCCCATATAAAATCCTCGGATTCTGAAGTTTTATGGAAAACGCGACTTCGCGAGTCTTCGTTATAATGTATAATGACTACGATTTTAAACTTTAATGCAGTGATGGAAACGGTACCTGGCTTCTGGTCTTTATAATGTTTGGATAAAATATATAGTGGTGCTTGGACGCAAATGACATTTAACTTATAATGCTGTTTAGTCTTGTTCCTTACATCTTTCGGAACTTTTATCCCATAGGATTTGGACTTATAGCCACTTTTTTGGTTACTAGTAATAATATTTTAAAGCATACGCAGGTGGAAGATTATTGCATAAAACGAACTGCCACGGCGTCATTTAAAATCCCGCTTATCGTACAACTAAAATTGATAAGTGATTAAATAAAGAAATACAATAAACTATGTTTAGTTGACCCAGTAAAGGTAAACACAAAACAAAATACAAAAACATTTATGCCCAGATCCAACAGTGCGATTCTGTAAATATTATATTCTGTAATTATATCCATCCAATCAATCGGAACTCAGTTCACTTCATGGTCACTCTACCCAAGCCGTTAACGTGAGATGTTTACAGAATAGATAGTCAGTTCACCAGTATTCAAAGTATTCATATCGTAATACTTATACCTATTCTTCGTTTTTCAGCTGACCATGTCGGCCCTAAAAACGGTGATGGTCCACGCTCCATCAGGTTGGAACGTATTGCTTGAGATAGATGTCCTCTATCCCTTGCTCAGCCCAGAGATGATCAGTGCCTTGTACAGGAAGAAGTTCCATCATCGACAGAAGAGGGAGTTCTGGGAGAAGATGGAAAGGGCAATTGAGAAGTGAGTAGACAGGTATTCTACATGATAAATTACTAACCATAATATTACAAATGCGAAAGACAGTTTTTTCGTTTGTTTGTCTGTTCCACTTTCACGCCTAAATGGCTTAACCGATGTTGATGAGTTTTGACACTGAGTTAGATGGGAGCCTAGAGACAGTAGTATGTTTTTGCGAAAATAATATTTAACGAGAGCAAAACCGTGTGCAAATACTAGTAAGGAACACATAATTGAAAGCTATTGAATATGGCTACAGAAGAGACATAAGGTGATGTTATAGAAGAAAGTATAAGGGAATGAAAAATGATTTAATTTAAATGTTTTCAGCAATATGAGTTTGAGCCGATGGATGCGAGACGTACAGGACCGGTTGTTTGGCGACACTTGGGGGAGTCCTATGTCCAGCCGTGGACGTCTTTCGGCTGATATGATGATGATTATGAATATAAAGTTTAAAGCTTTAAGTTCTGCTAAATTAGCTTTGCAGACATGTATGAAAAATAATCTCAGCCGTACAGGTTGCTTACTGGTTTCAGTTGACCAAAATTAGCCGATTATTGAAACCTTTTTTTTTTAACCAAAGTCCAAATATTTGTTTAGTTACTTACTTTACTTTATTGTTTTTCTCATAAAACTATGTAAGCATTAAACCATTACAGTTATTTGTAACGGAATCGTTCCATAAGACTAAGTTTCCTGTAACAAGTGTTCAGTAAATCATTTTGTTTTCAGTTACAACTTGAACGGTCGCTCGTGTATTTATCGAAGCATATGTGAAGCGAGAACACACTTGGCTCCACCGGGAAAGTCTTTGGTGCATGACATTTTGAGGGCAATATTTTCGTAAGTCTCTTTTTCTCAAAATTGAACAAATACTGTTTATAATTTGATATACTATACTCAATGCATAAGCTGTCATATCGTGAACATTCTTTTATTAAATGTTATGTCACATTTCATAGAAAATTAAAGTCACCAAAATCTAAGAAGTCCGATTTGACAGCTGAGTAGAGAGGGATAGAAGATTGCTTTACCACTAAGTGTGAAAGAGATTTATTTTTATATCTCTTTCATACTTACTAGTAAAGCAATGTTATATCCTGCTGTCAAAACGGGTTTTTTATTTTTTGACAACTATACCATCGGTTATTTTGATATTAAGCTTTGATACATAAGTATTCTCTATTTATCGTTAACTAACGATGCTTTTTAATAAATAACTATTTATTAGAGTTTCCATGCATAGTCTTGATTGGCATATTATTGCTTTATATATTCATTCACTACTATTCGCATATCGGGAATCGGGATAAAATCGGAGAAATGCTTGTTGTTGCTTGTTGTTGTTGTTGCGTGCCTGACTGTACCTGTATGATAAAGTTGCACATTTAGCATTCCTTGAGTATTTCAATATTTTAAGGCCTCTTGTATGTTTTTTTTTTCTTCGTCGGTTCTATATAATCTTTCAATAAATATCTATTTACCGGAGTTTTCAATTATTTTATTGGTTCTTATCCGTACTAAATTTTTCTTATGCCACAATATGTTATTCTGTAACTAATCTATCACTCTTCGATAACCCATATCACAAATTTCATCATCATAATTGCCTACACTATTAGAAGTTTACTAAAAAAATCATCACTGTTCAATTGCCATCTTTTTTGCAAAGTTCGCTCCACCAATCATGACTTTATATACTCTGATACGAGAACATCGACGAAAATTTCATAAAGCCTTATTTAAACTTAGCCAGTAATAGAAATTGTTCGTTTTGTTTCAAGCGCCCCAGTTCACGAGAAAGGATTTAAGGAGGAAGTTAATGAAACTTATTACGAGTTATTGGAACCAAACGTCTGCGAAAGAATCCACGATTGCCCCATTTCGATACTGGAAGTTGTATTAGGACTGAATAAAAATAGCTACATATAGCTAAAGGAACATTTCTGGTTTTATTTTTCGTTATTCTAGTGAATGATGTGGAAACCTTTAGTGAGATGTGGACATCTAGAGAAGTTAGTACTCGAATTATTTAAAGAAGACCATCACAATCAATTATTATCTTTGGAAAAAAAAACGAATGAAAAATCAATAAACTTGATCATACAAATCATGTAAAAGACGATATCAATGATGATGCAACCATTTCGAAAATTAAATTGTCACGGAATTAACTTATCAATGTCAGAGTACAGCGTAACATTAATCCTGTCTCGCCATAACATTATGTGAACCATATGAAAGGTTATCCATTACTCCAACTTTAAATACTATTCCCATTCACGCGTAACTTCGTGGTCGATGACTGAGCAGAAAAAAATGTGCTAATACCAAATCCACCATGACATTGAAAGTTTAGGGTTGAATTTGCTGCAGCAAAGCAATCAGATTCCAAGGAGGTGTGACTCGTGACTGAGCTAATGAGGGTAGGCGAGGCTCTAATTCTTTGATCCAACACTCCGGGTCAGTGAACACGCTGGAAACGTGCACGAATCACATTTTACGATATCTTTGTATAGATAAGGTTTGCATGCATTCCGTTTTTTGACTTTTTAGTGAAAGGCTTAGTGATGTGGGTAGCTATTTAAATGGTTCATAGGTTTGGGATTCTGTTTTTCTTATGCAGAACACACTATTAAATTGGCTATGTATGATGGAATTGAAGGATATAATGTCGGGAACGCAAAGGAAATTTTGAAGAAGCACGGGTGGGTTTTATTGAGTAAGAGTTGGACAATCGCTTCCGCTTCGCAAATAGTGGAAGAAAACATGTGATGATTCCATATAAAAAATGGGTACTTTTTGCTTAACAGACCCTGAAGAGTTGAAATACTCACACAGTACTAGGTATGCTTATGAGTACATTCCCTTATATGTCATGGTAGTTATTGTTTAGGAAGAATAGAAAAGAATACTCTTTAAAATGTCCACCACATAATTTACAAAAAAGATAGATGAAGAAAACATTACTTAAGGTGACGTATTGTATCCTGATCGAAGAAGTACGGGTGGGTAGCATGGTATCCTGTTCAGAAAACTTTAATAGACCTTTTTTTTGAATCTTGAATCTAGTAAGATTCAAGATTCAAACCTACCAATAACTTAATTTCTTAAACCATGAACATACAAAATACTATATTATTTGGTAAAGAAATATAAGAAAACAACTAAAGGTCTTATCTATTTATTTGCGAGAATTCATATCCATACAATTGAAAAAGCTAGACGCTCAGGCGAATAACTCTTAATGCATCGCAGATTACTCCGGTAGGTAGTAGGTAATATTTATTCACATTGCAGAATGTTTTACAGAATAGATAAATAAATAAATATTCGTTTGCTGTTAGACAATTTAAATCTAGTTTACAAAAGTGCACTTATTTTACTCTAACATGAAACTTCAATTACTTAAATAGGGAATTGGGGTTTATCATTAAATGCAGTATATGGTGATTCGATTCGATTTTAGACCAAATTTAGACCCTTGAAGTACCCGAAACAGAAACAGAAGAATATGATAAGATAATGATCAGATTTTTAGTGATTACCTGTTTTTGCCATTCGCACAATAAGTAGAATAGTTTAAGCAGCATGTATCCAAATTTCAGTAGTTCTTCAGGGTAGATTTGAGTGTCAGACCTTGTCAAAAGCCATAGCAAAGTCGATGCAAATTAATTCAAATTAATCTAAAACCATATTAAAAGCACACACGATCAATGAAAATAGACAGACAAAACCTTGACAAAAACGAATTATTTTTTCTGAGTTTCACGAAATATCTTCAATTCATCCCAAAAACCCATACTAAGCCGTCACCGTAACTCGTACCATGCGATCAGTGTGTGCAATGTGTGAAAACGTAAAGAAAAACGCTCACGTCATGCCCTGATACATATAACTGATTACCGACTATTATTAGATGGTATTTGGTACAGTTTAGCCGCACGAAAAAATACCTAAAGAATCGGATATAGTAATAGATAGATAAATAAAGTAAATCAATAAATTGAAAGCTGATTGAGCCAATGTTGACAATAATCTTGTAACTGAAGTTATCAATGACGGTTTTATTGTAAAAGAAATTAGTATTAATTTTCCAAATTATAATGGATTTACAGTCGTACTTGTTTATAGTATTTGTTTTAGTAAGTAATGTTTCAAGTGAATTTTCTATGAATTCAACGATGAAGGAACAATGTCCGAACGTGAAGACTTCGTTGGCTCACACGAGGAAGAGACGCCATCTTGCGTTTCCACCAGGATCTGCTGCATCGGTAAGTATTAACAATATTTTTTATTATTCACTTCTTTCGATACTTTATGAACATCTCTACGAATGATCTTAACTAATGTCATAAAAATGGTAAAGATTATAATTTTTTTTTGTAAATATTGGTACTTAGCTGCATCTGATTTGACTGGAAACCGACCTCAATATAATTGGAAAAAGGCTAGGTAGATTATAAGCAGCTTGGTTTAATATGGTCTATAGTATTTTGTTGTGTATTATATATGTTCAATCTCAATGTCCGTGGAGTTTCTTGCAAGTCCTTCTCCATAGAGATCTACGCTTTGGAACTTGCAAATAGCTTCATGTTATTGATTGACCGACTTTGACAATTCTAAAGTGCTTGTTAATGGTTTATTTGAAATATACGCTTTGAGTTTGAGTTTTTGAGTATGAAAAAATAATCACTATCAGTAGTGTTTCAAAAGCAGATGTAAAATGTTGCATGTGGTTTCCATTAGTAACTATTATTTCTTCAATTCACGTATTCTTATTGTATATATTTAGCATTTTACGTTGCATGTGGCTTAAAATCATCCATAAAAGTTAACAATTTCCGTTACCAGACATTGATATTATCCGCCAATACCTGTTTCAACTTTCCTTTATCAGTCAAAGCGTAATGTACCATTCAGCCATTTTACAAATGGTATGAGCACTCGTGGCAATACAGAAATGTGTTTATGCATGAAGCCACGTGCGCCGGGGTTGCTAGAACGTAGGAGATTGCAAAGATGCATGCAAGAGGCGATTTGTATGGCTATGCTAGTGAAGCCATTTTGTTACCATGTTGTACATATTTCTGTACAACGATGGGATTGCTTTCTTAAAGTTCAGCATCCCCATTGATCGACAAAATAGTGACAATTAAATAAAATTCAATCAGTTTTATTTGTTTGGTATCTCAATTTGCATTCAACTGGCGGTTATGACCTTTTTGTCAGTCTCATTCAAACTGTTCCTATCCTAATAGGGTAGATGACTTAAGAAATCTAATTAATCTGTCAGATATATATCCAAAAAATTTTGGACACGTATTTTTTACTGCATCGAATCTATAAAAATTAACGAAGATAATATGTAATGTATCAAAGAAAAGGAGTGCGGGCTTATGACGTCACTATTCGATAAAAAGAGTACGGAAATGTTACGTCACACGAGTTTTCAACGCACTGTATAGTCTTAATTTTTGGTTTACGTGAAAAAAATAAAAAATACGTTACTAACACTTTTTCCACGACACCACCTTGTTCGCTACAAGTGTCAGTCACATCAAAAGCCTGCTCCATAAAATGGAAACCGTCAGCATCGAGTTTGGACTCAAAATCAACCGGACAAAGACCAAAATGATGATTGTAGATCGCGTTAATAACAACTTACCGGAAGTTACTGAAATCGCGAACTGTGAAGTGGTACAATCTTACATATACTTAGGAGCGTTGATCACCAACAATGGAGGATGTGCTGATGAGATTAAACGACGCATGGCTTAATCAAGATCCGCCATGGATAAGATGAGAAAGATTTGGAAAAACCGCAACATCACCAAAGCCACTAAAACCCGGCTTGTGCGAGTGTTAGTGTTCCCGATTTTCCTCTACGCTGCAGAGATGTAGATCCTGCGAGAAAGTGAGAAAAAGAGTATAGATGCTCTGGAGATGTGGTGTTGGAGAAGAATGCTTTGAGTAATGTGGACAGAGTTACGTACCAACCAATTCATACTCCAAGAACTCGGCATCAAACTGCGTCTATCGTCTATAGTGCAATCTCGTATACTCAACTTATACGGACACGTATCGCGTCATCATGAGTCATCGATTGAGCACCTGGTGGTACAGGGACGAGTTGAGGGTGTACGGGCCAGAGGCAGATCACCCATGAGGTGGACGGACCAGATAAAATCGGCACTGGGTGGATCTCTCCAATAATGTTCCAGAAAGGCAGCGATGCGCGACGAGTGGCGAAGGATTGTGAAGCGAGCCGCTACCCCTGGAGATACGACCACGACCACTCTGTCAAGAGTGTAACGCAAGAAAAGAAGAATACTTTTTGGAAATCTATCTGACTTACTTATTCGAGTTTTTTAGTCATCTACCCTATTCTACGTAACGATGCGAGAAACCATGTCTACGTGGTGTTATCGAGGTATGACAACGTCTGCCCGGTACAATGTGATGAGACATTCAGAATTGATTGTAAATTCTTCTGCGATCACAATAAAATCTATAAATTACCTATAACATAAATCAATTGCAGTGCATTAGTCTCACAAGAACTCGAATATGGTTCCACCGATTCGAATATTTCTTTTTTTTGTTTGTTTACTTCAATCCTTGGGTCGGGTAAAGAAAAAAAGTGTACTATTCAGGTGACACGAAGACTACTGTGTCCTTTAGTAGATCACAAAATTGTGGATACTGTAAATTGAAAATTTTCAGCATGCAACATATTGAGTCAAAATTCTTAAGACAACTTTTTCCTGCTAAAACATATAATTTGATCCATATTAACTTGTGATTATCACTTTATTGTGTGGTCAGGTCATTAGCAATACCTACTCTAACAAGGTGTTTGATCACGTATTAAGTTAGATGTCCAAATTAGCACCAATCAAAACTGTTGTAAACTAGGTGCCATGTATTAATGAAACTGTACATACTTATGTAGAATTGTATTTAACTATATCCTTTAATGAAATATGGTCGATCATTCATGAAAGTAATAAATTGTTGTGGGTGTTCCTAAATAAATAAATAAGATGTCGGGAAAATCATGCCCTCTGAGAGCTTACATTTTCTCTGTTACTACCCTTGCGCTAACATACTCCAGATGGGTATAGCAGGTTGCTGGTACCAAATCAATGTAAATTAACAAAAAATCCTTCTGCCTCTCAACCCTGCTTACCCCATAAAACACATTATCTAAAAGATTTAATGACTACAACTTGCTCCTCAAGTTCTCACTAACACACTAAAACAGTCGGAACAAATCTTAAAGGCTAACGAACCATCACGTACTTTCCTACAAAGTTCATTCCGCCGCTAAAACTTGGCTTTTGGGCTACGTAACGTTGTTTTGACAAGTTGCCTCACGCAGGTAAATTCATTCAAGACTGCCATTCACTTTAGATGTTGGTGAATATATTGATTTTGTGAGACAGTATTTGTGTAGGCACAGTTTTATTTACAAAGAAAACTGCGGTGCTTCGGGTTTTGATTGAAAACATGATTTCTTTATTTGCGCAGGACCTATCAATCTAGTGACTTAATAGGAAAGTGATTTTTGTTCTTGGTAAATCAATATAGATGTATAAATAGTATATAAAACTCTTTCGTAACCGAGTGACTGAATGGCTTTTTTTTTGTAAGGATGGGATATCATCAAATAACTCCTCCCGCTCTGGGTGAAGCAGAAGGGAGTGTCAGACTCTTACTGACTAAAACCCATCCGTGTTCCTCCTAATGCCTAATGCGTTCCAGAGCAAGTAAGCATCTGAGTAAGCTCGCTCCATCGTAGACTTTGTCTTTGTCATCTCTGACCTAGACTAGAGTCAAGAGCAAACCCATCTGCACTAGTATTATAAAGAGGAAAGATTTGTTTGTTTGTTTGTTTGTTTGTTTGAATTGAATAGGCTCCGAAACTACTGGACCGATTTGAAAAATTCTTTCAGCAATGGAAAGCTACATTATCAGGGAGTAACATAGGCTATATTTTATCCCCGTACTCCCACGGGAACGGGAACTACGCGGGTGAAACCGCGTGACGTCCACTAGTCACAAATAAAAAAAAAGAGCTGCGGTGACCCTTCCGAAGAAATTCCGCACTCCCGGCAGGCACTGGCCCTGGCGGGGCCCGTCTTCTATGCTGACAGCTCTTTGAGGCGCGCGTGGATCACAGAACCCGAAATGAGAATGAATGACAACACGATTTCACAGTAACTGTCAAATCGTGTTATCATTAGTTCTCAGTGGTTAGGTGATACGGAGTAGAAAATGCCCTCCCGCAACTAAGCCCGAAACTACGGATTTCGTTAGAGAGTAGCCCCCCTGGTTCTGATCGGACTACGAGCCACCCAATGCTCGCTGTCCGCGCTTACGGTGGCCGGGAATCGCCCTGCGACTCCCGACGCCCGGGGCATCTTCTTCTGTTGCGGCGGCTGGGGCATAAGGTTTCCATTTGGCATTACCGCTTCGCAGAAGGAGGTGACTGCTTCCCATACCTCGGCACTCCGAACCATGGATTGAACCAAGGTCGGACGCGAAGTGACTGAGTGGCTATCAGACAACGTACATCTAAAACTACTCGTCGTAGAAAGCTGAAATTGCATGTAGGTTCCTTGGGGAGTATTATGGGAGAGCACTATGAGAATATCCCAAAATTCCTACAGGAACGGGAAAAAACGGGATTATATGCGCATACGTAGTTAGGGGCAAAAGCCAGTTGTAAATCATTCAGCCAAAAGTCGAACTTGCTCTTCTATTCTGGTTTATATTATTGTAAGTAGAAATGGTGACGTTTTCATTTAGAATCCATCGCATCCCGGAATCACCCACTGCTGGGTATGAAACGACCGTTCTTCTGCTAAAATTCTGGGTATCTTGCGTCCCTTATTAGATAGATTATTCTCGGGACACCCGATGATCCACTTCGTTTCTTTTAACTACTTGCAAAGCCGTCGTTTTCTAGTCTGAAAGGCTTCTGAAAAATTAGGATACTAGCTAACCCACGCAACTTCGTCTGCGTCACATTTTACATTAATTCTCCGATCCTTGGTCGTAGCGTGATGTTACAGTCGTTACCTATAGCTTTCCTCGATGAATGGGCTATCCAACACTAATTAAATAAATAAATTATTATTAATATTAACTAAAATATTTTTTCAATTCCAACCACTAGTGCCTGAGATTAGTGCGTTCAACCAAACAAACAGATTACATGGAGCTTTTGGGCTACAAGTATTAGAAAAGCTCCCTTTCTCAAACTTCTTTAAGAAAGAAAGAAGTTTTGTATTCGTGTGTATATTTTTTTCTGTATAATAATATGCTGCCATAACTTAGTGGTTTTTTCTCATTTCATATCCATAACATTCAACACTTCCAGGTAACCACATCAGTAGTAAAAACCTTCATGACGCACACACCGTCTGGCTGGTTCGTGGTGGTCGAAGCTGAAGTGGTGTACATGCTGCCAGACCCAAAGGTCGTTGCCGCTCACAATAGGAAGAAGCTGCATCATCGGCAGAAGAAAGAAATCTGGGAAACTATTGAGAATGTGTTGGAGCAGTGAGTATTTTGTTTTCTTTGTAGACGTAAGACGTAACCAATTTTTTTGAACCATCTACAGTCCAGTACAATGACCCCAGTTACGTAAAACATTGGACTGATGAAAGAAAGAAAACAAGAAAAAAAAAAACTTTAATTGCGCCAAGTATGACATTTTTTATAATCGCTCTATTTTTTTAGGCTCTCAGGACTAACAAAAAATATGGTGTTTTCAAACAAAGAAGTGTATCGTGTAATTTGTTTGTCAAGTTCCATACGTCTATTTTGAATAAACTGTCTTAATAACCAAGAGATGTTTCATAATTTGTTTATGACGCTTAATTTCCAAAGATTGTTTTTGAGGGATTTATTCGTTCAAGAGCTATTCGAAAAATATCAGTTGACTATCTAAAGTGGAACAAATTTCTCACTATTTGCAGTTTAAGGTCGTGAGGCAGAAAAATTCTAAAAAATCTTAAAAAAAAACATCGATAACTCGAAAACCATCCAATGTGGATCCCAAGTTTTCGGTGTCAAAATCGTTGCAAATCACCTCTAGTAACCCATTTTAAGGAACGCACTTAATTATCAATCACCCTATATATTTTGGCACTTAGTCAGGAGCCTCTTATCACTATTGATGATTTATTTACTAGCAAACCCAAGAACTCGACGACCTTATCCCACCGGCTCCCTTCTACAATCGGACATCCAGGCGCACTGCATCTTACCATCCCTACCTTGTTGCTATTCTACCAATTCGCACTAAGCGTTTCCAAACGTCTTTTACAATGCGCACAGTGAAGGAATGGAACTCTCTGTCTGCGTCTGTGTTTCCGAACGCTTATAACCCTCATCTCTTTAAAGTCAGAGTCAACAGACTCCTTCTGGGTAAGCTCGCTCCATCGTAAACTTTGTCTAGACTAGAGTCAAGAGCAAACCCATCTCAAATAAAAAATCAAAAGCAAGTGTCAAAAAAAAAACCCGTTTCCCAATTTCAGACGCAACATGAATGGTCGTTCGTGCATCATCAGGACAATATGTGAAGCGCAGATGCATCTTGCACCGAAGGGAAGATCTCTCGTTCATGACGTACTGAGAGCTATGTTTACGTAAGTATTGTATAGTTTTCATCACGGTATATACTAGGTATTCTCTTATAGTTTGTGGTGATAGATAAGAGAAGTGTATAAGCAATAATATCGCAAAATTAAAAGATACGATACGGGGTTGCGGCAGACCACGACCGAGATGATTCGCCAAAACGAGTGGAAGAGAGGACTGTGTCCGGACCTGGGGCAAAAATGCCTAGACATAAAAAATGTGATTATACTTTTTGTAAGTGAGAAAAGGATATATAGAGGTAGTTTAAAAGTGGCGTCAGTGACGGAACGGTTGAAAGGGAACCGTTTGTTTTGATATGATCATGTGAAGAGGAGGGACGAAATGCACGTAGCTAAAAGAAAAGAGATGATGAATAAAAATGTGGATGGATGGAGAGGGATAAGGAGGCCAAAGATGATGGATTGTGTGAGGAGTAAAATGAACGAAAAGGGAGTTACTGATAGAGTGACGGCTGACAACCCTGAATAGAAAAAAAATCGTGTTGCGCTGACCCTAAGTAACATGGGATAAGGGCAGGAAAATGAGCTATGTCGTTGTTCCCACACCTGGGACACTGGTCTTCTCGAAGAAGTGGGCCACAATCGACCAAGCGGGCTCATTGCGGGTTGGTGGATGTGCTACTAGGACTTTCTGGTACCCTTGCGATGTTTTCTATTTTGTTTGATATTATTTTGTGATACAATAAGCCTAACAATAAATAATAGGTCTTCTTCTTAACTTTTTATCGAGTGGGCAGTAAGGTCTAACGACCCCACACACCCTAGTGTCGGAGTTTTTAAACCGCCTCAAGGGTCTCTGACATGTTTTATTAATAATAGGTAAATAACTTTTAGACTCTTTCTCACTCTCGTGCATTTCTCTCGAGGATGCATTAACAAAAATAGACATACTTTTACAAGAATAAGTATTTCTTCACAAAACCGATCAGTCTTACATAAGCAAATAGACCAAGAAGGTTTATCAAGATTAGTCGAGAGCATTACCGAATAAAGACCCTGGTCTTAAGCACAGATTACCGAACTTCTAATTATACAACGTATCCGATGTATACAGACAACCGTTTTGAGACCTACATAATTATGTAGATAGTTCCAATACATAATCCCTGCTCTATCATAACTAAATCATGTAAATCTAAACCTTTAAATATGTATACATTATTCAAACTGTAGATAATAACTGGTGTAAGATAACCGGCTCATGCTGAATGTTCGTATCCCGCTAATTGCCTTATAAGCCGACTACGTGACGATGCGTCGCGGGATTACGTCATAATATAACGTACAACGAAATAGGATCAGCAAGCTAAATACTTGAGATTTTACTGCTAATCGACATTCATTGCCACTTTTGTTTGAAGGAAGGTTATCAAGTATCTTGCAAAACGCACAATGGATGTCGTATCAAATGTTTGTGATTAAATTACGGGTTCAGTTAACAGTCGTATAGGCTGTTTGTTAAAATTTCCTTTAAACTTTCATAAGTGGTATTGTGAAGGGAAATTAGTGAATGACGTCATATGGTAGTAATACTACAAGTGGGACCTTGTTTGAAAGATCGCCTTGGGTGTCGTTAGGAGTCATGGAAGAAATGGGTTTGTGTCAACTTCTTAAAAGGTGGTTAATATAATTAGAGAACTTATCTAATATGTACCTTAATTTATTTTTCATCACATTTAATGGGTTTTTAAAAGGCGAAAATAAATAATGTTTAGAGCTTTTATGCTGATTGATAAATAACGTCAATAGCTGACGAACTAATTTTGGATGTTCAAGAAATTGGGGGACACATAATGTGTTTTACCAATTTCTTTTAGTATTGTTATAGAACAATACTAAAAAGAGCTAATAAACCCGTGTATCACTGAAACTGTTCTTGGCAATGCATCATAAGAACACCTCTTGAACTGAGAGCCGTGAACTCCCGCTACGTATAGAATTTATCGGATTATAAACGAGTACATGTGATAGAATAACTACCATTTAAAAGATTTTAGATCAGTATTTTAGATGTTTTATTTTGGGTTTAACTTTGTGAATAGCTCATAACAATGCTTCTCTTTTTCAAACTTCGGCGCCACCATCGAGTACAAAGCCCAAACCGCTGCCAAAAAGCTAGGCATCCTAAATAGGGTGAAGCGATACTTCAAGCCTGGACAGCTTTTAACTCTATATAAAGCGCAAGTCCGATCCTGCATGGAGTATTGTAGCCACCTGTGGGATGGCTCAGCTAAGTATCAGCTTGCCGCGCTTGACTCGGTGGAACGCAGAGCTAAGAGGCTCATCGGTGACGAAAAACTGGTGGATACCAAGCTACACAGCTTGGCTCATCGCCGTAAGGTTGCCTGCTTGTCGGTCTTCTACAGATTATACTTCGGTGAGTGTGCCCAAGAACTCCACGACCTCATTCCACCGGCCCCCTTCTACCATCGGACATCCAGACGCACTGCATCTTACCATCCCTACCTTGTTACTATTCCACCAATTCGCACTAAGCGTTTCCAAACGTCTTTTATAATGCGCACAGCAAAGGAGTGGAACTCTCTGCCTGCGTCTGTGTTTCCAAACGCATACAACCCTAATCTCTTCAAAGTTAGAGTGAACAGGCTCCTTCTGGGTAAGCTCGCTCCATCGTAGACTTTGTCTCTGTCATCTTTGACCTTGACTAGAGTCAAGAGCAAACCCATATCAAATAAAAAAAAAAAAAAAAAATGGTGACGAAAAATACAGTGAGGAAAATATCCTTAATACAAAAAAGATGTCTTACGACATCCTTCAGCTCGCAATGGCGCCGTGTAGTGGATTATAGCCCTCTCTTACAAAGGAGGCCTGAATCTAAGTAGTGAAAATATCAAATTCTGGCCTAGCATTAAGGCTATTAAATGTAAGAACACACACAAATACATTTCACAGCCTAATCTGGCAGTCTCTTAAATACTAGGAAGTGGTAACGGGCTGGGTGATCTGGGGACTGTCTTCATGTAAATTTTAACGTTCAAAATGTGCTGATTTTCAGCCTGGTTTGAATAAATGTCTTTTGATTTGATTTCAGTTTTGATTCACTCTTTAAGGTTTGTATAATTCACTACTAATATGATGTTGATGTTGACAAGTTACAGACGGATGAACACTGTTTTCCATACTGAAAACATGTCCTGCTTTCTTTTAACTAAGCACGTTCAATTTAGTAACTTATCATCTCTCAGAAAATCCTATAAATATTAAGCAGAAACAGTTCTAAAAATGTCAAATACATAAAATTCAAACACGACTTTATTGGAGTGGGTGCTCCCAGCTGTGTTTCTCCACAATCTAGCTGGTAACGATAGAATAATCGCCTATAAACTATTCAGAGCCCGTATGTAGAAACAGCTGGTGATACTAGCCAATGCTGTGACCGTAGAAATTGTTTGAATTACTAAAATTTAACCTGGGAGAGTTACCGTGTATTGTGATCTATTTGAATGTACTGCTGTAATTGCTTACTGTTTGTCTCTGGGATAGCACCACTTGAATGGCTTTGATAATGTTGTTGTTATCATTTAATTACTTTTTTTACCATGGTTTTGCTCCCATCGATTATCCCACAGAAGCCGTTATTTTTTTGGAATAAAAAGTGCACTCAGCGATAGTATTGATTTCCATGAATGAAAGATTTTTCATTATCGAAGTGATACTTTCAGAAGTAATAAAAAAGGCAAATAAAGCAAAAGCAAAAAATGCTAATAAAGTTCTGATTCTCATTCTGATTCAGGGGAGCTACTCTCTAAGCCCGAAGTCCGTAGTTTCGGGCTTAGTTGCGTGTGTATTCTACTCCGTAACACATACTGACTTACGATTAGTCCTGAACCCGAGTTAAGAATGAATGATAACACGATTTGACAGTAACTGACAAATAGTGTTGTCATTAATTCTTAGTGGTTAGGTGATACGGAGTAGAAAATGCCCGCAACTAAGCCCGAAACTACGGACTTCGGGCTTAGAGAGTAGCCCCTCTGATTCTGAAATAAACACTTAATCATATAACAAAAAGAATTAAGCTCTTTGAACATTGCTTAACTTTTTAATCGATGTTAATAAAAACGCTGTTCAGTTGGGCACTATGATAGCGGTAAATACAAATATTCATGAACGTTTTTAAACACTTTCAAAAACTGCCATGCGAGCTAAAATTTAAACAGGTGCATCTAACCGCAGCGAGTCGCCATTTTACTTCAGAAACTGTTCTATGTTCTAAGATGAATCCCCACTATTCCCCCAAGTAAGCTTTCATAAATTATTTTTATTTCAGGGCGCCGTTGCAGGAACACGAGTTTGTCGAAGAAATGGGCTTGACGTACAGTGAATTATTGGAACCAGACGTTTGTGAGAGAGCCAACGATTGTCCACTGTCTATTCTAGGCTTTTTGTTGGATTTGAATCAAATGAGATAGCGGTGTGTTAATAAATTGTTTGTTTTTATGTTCTTTTGTTTTTGTAGTATTTTTACCCTTTAAAAAAAACAACTTTAAAACCAAACAACAAAACAAACGTAATTTTGTGAGTTGTGAGTCGCGTAAAATGAGTCAGCGGAATTTTCGTTGCATTCGGTTTCATACTAAAGTCCTGTTTGTACCACACGGCGACGCAAAATGAGTTGGGGTTTGATATGAAACCGAATTAAGTTTGTGAGTTGTGCCCTAAATGTGCTACCGTATCGCGTTATAACTTCGTTAAAATTTCTCACTAACAGCCGGCTGATTCTGTACAAACTCACTGTAAAAAAAGTTCCTGTCATTCCACCTAAAGCTTTGGATTGACAGCTCATTTCATGCTCCTTTCACTTACGTTTTCAGGAAGAGGTGTTTTCAGAATAGCACTGGAGATGCTTAACATTCGCAGACCCCATAAAGGCCTACCGACGAACCTTTCCTGGATCTTGCAGTGTCTTCCACCAACCACCAACTAGTGTTGCTGTATTACGGCTTGTCGAAGATTCAGCCGATGCGAATTTTACAAAGCGGCAATACGCCTTTCGGAGCTGATAAACGACGATTATAATAAATATTACAGATTGTTTAGAGTCGACGGTGATCATTTACTGCAACTACTCTCTGTCTGCTAAGAAAGTGGTACAGTTAATTAGTAAAACATAAAAACCGGCCAAATGCGAGTCGGACTCGCACAAGAAGTGTTCCGTACCATAAACCCTATTTTTTATTATTTGTTGTTATGACAGTAATAGAAATACACCGCCCGCCTCGACCACCCGCCCGCCGACTGCGACCGCGTACCGGAAGACGCAACGTTGGAAAATCTTCCACAAGGTGGACCGATGACCTGGTGAAGGTCGCGGGTAGCCGATGGATGCGAGACGCACAGGACCGGTCGCTGTGGCGACGCTTGGGGGAGCCCTATGTCCAGCAGTGGACGTCTTTCGGCTTATATGATGATGATGAGAAATACACAATCTGTGAAAATTAAAACTGGCAGACAGACGGACGGACGGACGGACTGCGGAGGCTTTGTAATAGGATTCCTTTGGTTAACCTTTGGATATGGAAACCTAAAATCGGGTATAATAGAAGAATTTTATCTGCAAAGGTTTTATCAAACTACATTATAATTAGGTAAGTGTAGCCGTATGGTGTCGGCCGGTGCCGTATGGTGCCGTAAAATAATAATACCATCCCATCACTTCCCGTTGGTGTCGTAAGAGGCGTCTAAAGGACTCGCCGAAGAATGGGCAGCAGCGTTCTCTGTAAAACTCAACACTATATACTGCGATCGCCAACCCGCCTGCCAAGCGTGGCGGTTATGGCAAACCCCCCTTGCTTAGGGGAGGCCTAAGTCCAGCAGTGGACGTCTTTCGTCTGATATGATGATGATGAAGTGTAGGCTTCAAGTTTATAAAACTAATCCTAATATCATTGAAATATAAATCGCTTTTCCTCTCTGCGAATATGAACGATTATATCAACTTAATATAATGTCGTTATTCCATTAGACAGGATATAAAGTCGGTTAGGTGTGTTTGGTTTAAATTACAAGCTGTTAAGAGAAGAAACATCAATAGGAATCTTCCTTCTTTTTTGTAAGTAAATTTTTCGTGTACGTACAGCAATGCATCAACTATACTTATTTAACTTATCCTTGTGTTATTAAATCCTCATCCTTTTTATGGATGGGAAATCATTAAATGACTCCTCCCGCTCTGGGCGGAGCAATAAGGGGTATCAGACTCTTACTGACTAAATAAAACCCATCCATGTTCCTGCTAATGCCCTTTAGGTTCCAAGGCTGCGGTGACTCTTTCGAACAAATTCCGTTACCCTTTTTTATGGATGGGAAATCATCATATGACTCCTCCCGCTCTGGGTGAAGCAGGAGGGAGTGTCAGACTCTTACTGACTAAAACCCATCCGTGTTCCTCCTAATGCCCTTTGCGTTCCAAGGCCGCGGTGATTCTTTCGAATAAATCCCGCAACCTCGGCAGGCATTGAGAGACCCTGGCAGATAATTAAATCTCCTGGCAACTGATTATCCTAAGATTACGGATAGAACACATGGATTACTGGTATATTTTGGATTGAAATAATTTTGAATAGCTACTGTGACAGTATGACACTCCTAATAATACAAAATATTTATTTTATTTCGAAACGGTTCACATGTTGTGAGACACTTAGAAAAATCATAAATTTTACTTTTAATGGTAAGGGCCAACCTGCCACTTTTACTATTCCGAGAATTACAAAATATGTTATCAGCTTTAAAATTGCATAGCTATTGGAGAGAAACTCAATATTGAATTTATGGTACGCGCACATGTGCTTGTAGAATGCAATATTTTACGTTAGTTGAAATGCGACCTTTTTCTACGATTTCTAAGGGTCGATATTGGAATAGCCGCGAGCACGTCGCACTTATCAAAAACTTTGGGTACCTGCTTATGAACGACCCTTACGAGAATGAAGATACAAGAAAAACAAAAGTGTTTTGGAAGTTTCTAGAAAGCAGCCTCCTATCTTGGGACAACGATTTGGAAAAGGCATGGATTCAAGCTTTGGCCACGCTAGTAGACAGACGTCTGTTTGAGGTTAACGGAAGTTAGGGTTGGTTAGGTCGGAAGCGATGTCTCTGTAAGGCTAAGAGACTCATTGAATGCCAAATGGCGAGTTGTGTTGTTGTAACCCATAGTTTAGCCAGTATTATTTATTAAGTTAAATATAAGTTAGATTAATTTAGTTTTAATATGTGTGGTGTGTGTGTGTTGGTGAACTAATGGGTGAGTGCTGTGTGTATTATCCTACCTTATAACCCTCTCTGACCTAAACGAGGTAACCGACATATGTGTTTGGTTCTAGGGAGTCGGAGAAGGCCTTCCTATAGAGTGTGCTTTAGACATAGCAACAGACTGTATACAACAATGACTCTAAACTGACTTTAGACAAACCTAACCAAGACACTGCACTAAGACACTGCTTATGGAAGGCTGAACCGAATAATACTCGCCACGAGTTAGGGCCTGTTTGAACTATAATGTTTCCTTGCAATATCTAAGGTTATGTCATATCAACCAAACATTAGTAGAGGTTGCCTCTCCCTATGGACTGACTGAGTGCAGAATACTTTGCACTGTTCTTGATATTTGCACACTTCCATTGGGGTAGGCTTCACCAAGTACGGGTTGAAGTGAATTGATAGCCCTCCTAGTGGACGATAGGGATTGTATCTCGCTAAATTACACCCGGCCCCCGAGGCCTCTCACTGATATAAAAAATAATATTTAGCGAAATACTTATATTATGAAGCCTAGATGGAACGCTCGTTGCCAGACGTGGTAGCGATTCGCAGCAGTACTCTAGTGTCTTCCAAAAATGGGTAGATTATGGAAGTGTGAAGCGACGAACCCAAAATCCGCTTCCGCAGATAACAAGAATCGGTGTAAAGAGTTATGCAAACGACTGACAACGCGGTACGCTTGTGCTAAGTTATATAATGCGTTAGTAAAGGGTTGATAGGCCGATGTAAGGGGCTAATTTATATAGCGCGCGTCCAGTATATCTGGAAACATGTCTCGCTCAATGACAGAGGCACTTCGCAGTCCTCTGCCTTAGGATTGTGTAAGACATGCTTGAGTGTAGGGAACGTGTACTGTTGTGACCGCAGCAGGTTCTCTCTAGGCCTATGCACCTAGGACTCTCGACGGCACACGTCCGATGTGCAGGCAGTTGTAAGACGGCCGTACATCACTGGGGTGGGTCTCTAGATTATTGTAAAGAAATTCACTATCGCGCTTTGAAATTAACTATTTCACACAAGCGTTACGTGTCATTTTCCCTTTTGCAGTCTTCTTGTCTTCTTAACTTCATACACTGTAATCTCGTTATTGTTCCATAATTATTTATTGTTTTACATATGTATACTAACCGTGAATTCCCAATATTAACTTCACCTTGCATCCCCTCCTTGTCCCGCAGCCTCAAAGGTCGGGCAAGGCAGTAGTTTCTGGGAATTCATTTCTTACTATTGGCGGGAGGGTGTCCAGTCTGGTACGAGCCCTACGGGACCACGCGGCTGGCGGGGCGTGGTCCTCCTGCCTACCGGCGGGACCTACCTTACCAATTAGGCTAATTTTAGGAAAAACGAAAATTTTATCAGCCTAGGGTAACTTAGGAACAGTCACACTACGAAATCTCCACGAAATAAATTCACAGAAATACGTTCGCTTATGTTAAGATTTAGAAACCCAATGTTTTTATGGGCGGTGCTATCAGCGTTTTAAAATCTGTGATAAACAGAGACAGCACTAATTGCATATGACGTCACTCACAAGTCCCTTATCAATTAAAGCCATCAAACCATATCGAATTAAAGCCATCTCGAATCCCCGCCAGAAACACAGGGGAGAATTCTATGGTTCCGATACCTGCAGTACAAAAAAAAATTGTGCGACAAGGATTGAAGAATAACTTCAAAAGCTATAACTTCTCTGTTTTTCCACCACTTTTATTTATTTTTTCACCAATCGTACTGTTTTAATAACATCTAACGAATAAGTATTCAAGTATATTTTTCATAGTAGTCAAATACCCCATTCATTGTGATAACTATCACTATCAAGAGAAAAGCTTAGAAGAACAAAACCGGTCATATAAAACGTGAAATGTTTTCAAATTTTCATCGGCGAGGCCCATATTCGTCAGAGAATTTTAACACTGCGGTGTATATCGCAGTTTTAGATCAGCGCCATCTCTTGGCTGATAGTGGAACTAAAGTAACTTTTGGTGATGATTTCTGAAAGTGTGCTATTTAGAGACATCGTTCTATTTTCCTGTAATCTTTACATAAATCTGTATCACATAGAATAATTTCAGATTTTTCTCTATGCTAACTTCGGAGATAAGGGGATGAGGATGAAGAGGGGGGAATAGTCAAATTTTTAACATTTTTATAGCCCCACTTTGAATTTTAAAGAGACCCGCTCAGTCGCTGTTGCAAAAAAATATACATTTTTATTTCTTTCTTATTTACCAAATAGTTGAGCAAACGTCATCTAAAACTATTCCAAATTTCAAGTTGATTGCATTAGTAGTTCTTGAGATATCCAGCTGTGACAGACGGACAGACTCAGTCACACCATAAGGGTTTCTTTTTTACCATTTTGGTACAGAACCCTAATTATAATTATCAACTGCTTAACTGTGATTCACGCTCTACAAGAAAAATTTATTGATTAAAAATAGCCCTATTTATTAAAACCGAGCACTTGAACTTGGACCACACAGCAAAGGGTTGCAGCCCTTCGGATCGGGGCATCCATTAGGATCGATCATATTCCATAACACGCAACACGCATTTGCATCAGATATCGATCACTGGCTCGTTCTATATTATAATTAGCTCTTTATTATTCACCGAATATATTAGAAAATTGCTTTTGGATTATATTGAGAGCATAAGCGTCGGTATAAGTACCTACCTTTGCAGACGAATTGAGATGCGTGATGAAAATATGGGAAATGATGGAAGAAACGACATAAAGGAGAAACAAGAATATATTGAACTAGGGGGCTACTCTCTAAGCCCGAATTCCGTAGTTTCGGGCTTAGTTGCGGGCGTATTCTACTCCGTATCACCTAACCACTAAGAATGAATGACAACACGATTTAATAGTTACTGTAAAATAGTGTTGTCATTCATTCTTAGTTGGGGTTCGGTACTAATCGTAAGTCCGTGGGTGATATGGAGTAAAATACGCCCGCAACTAAGCCCGAAACTACGGACTTCGGGCTTAGAGAGTAGCCCCTCAAGACTTCGCCCGCGACTTCGTTCGCGAGGGTTTAATTGGTACTCCACGAACTTTATCTCCCGTCTCACCTCTTCAAGGGTATGTGTAAATTACTTATTAACAGACTAAACGTAGGGCGGTTCACTCGCAACATTTTTCTTACTTAGAGTATTTTTATAACCGTCGTAACTTTTAATCGAAAGGTCCGGTTTGAATAATTTAAAGTGTAATTTACATGCACATAAGCAACTTTAATTATTAACCAATTTAAAGAGATAAGGATTAATGTCATGATACTAAAATCACCACTATGCCATTTCACCCGTGTTTGGATTGAATAATTTGAACAAAAAGCAGTCATTGTGACTTAACCATAATAGTTAGATACATACCGTTGCAGACTTTTTTGTAGATATTTATGTCTTCTATGAAACTGTAGTTCATCACTTTGCTCTATTGTCAATAGTTTCTGCAGCGTATGCGATATAAGCTTTTTTCACACCTTGGGTTACATTACGAAGTTTTCATACGGATCCCCAACTTAAAAAAAAAAAAAATATAGGCTATAGAATATTCATTTTCATCAGGGATCATGTATGATTCTAATGGTGAAAAATAGTAGTAGTAGATGTGCTTGATTGAAAACCTATCCTAACTATCTTGTGATCGACTGTCATACTAATCGGATGCAGCTGAATACCAGTGTTTTACATAATCGGATGCATACCAGTATAATAATACCAGTCTTTTACATTAATTGACCTCCACCACCCGGTAAATGGGTTACACGATAGATGACTCTTGATAAAACTGTTTGCTGAATCGAATAAAGCAACTATTTTTATCTAAAAAAAAAAATGAGTCGGACTCGCGTGCAATGGGTTCCGAACGAATTTAATTTTTTTAACGTGTTATTTTAACACAAAACTTCTTATATTTCCTGTAATCTATAGGTTAAGATATATTATCTCCGTTTTTTTTTTAAATTTTAGGCTCAGTAGTTTCAAAGATTAGGGGGGGAATGGTCATTTTTCGTTTAATTTCTTGAATAACTTCAAAACCACTTATTATAAAATTATGAAAAAAAAAAATTTAAATTTCTTACAGTAAGCCCTTTCATTTGACATATCACACAATCCTTACTAATATTATAAATGCGAAAGCAACTCTGTCTGTCTGTCGGTCTGTCTGTCTGCCTGTCGCGCTTTCACGCCAAAACTCCTGAACCTATTTAAATGAAATTTGGTACACAGATAGTCTAGAGCCTGAGAAAGGACATAGGCTATTTTTCATTCCGGGAATATGTTCCCTGGGGATTACGCGGGCGAAGACGCTGGCAAAAGCTAGTATTGTATATATCATCACGCTAAGACCAATAGGAGCGGAGCAGACGAAGTTGCGCGGGTCAACTAGTTATAATTATAAAGCTGCTACAGCTATAATTTGAAATACCCCATACAATTAAAAAAAACCTACTACGAAAGCTAGTTGAACACAAACTCACCTTAAGTTCAGCTCAAAACACGTTCTTACCGATTGGCGAATGTTTTTTAGTGCTGGATCCCAAAAACGGTTATCGTCTCACACACCGGTGGCTTTTACGTGCCCTACCATTTGTTTTTAAATTTTATTTCATGGTATACTATGTTAACATTGTCTGTTAGAATGACATTGTAGAAATTAGCTGCTAGATATCAAAAGGTCTTAGCACTGTCCAGCTTTTATTTAATTCTCTGGGAGTCGTTGAAGGAGGTCAGGAGCTGCCAGGGTTACGGAATTTATTCGAAAGAGTCACCGCGGCCCTGGAACGCAAAGGGCATTAGGAGGAACACGGATAGGTTTTAGTCAGTAAGAGTGTGACACTCCTTTCCGCTCCGCCCCGGAAGGAGCCATTTAATGATTATCAGCCTTAAAAAAGAAATTAGCTGTACCTGATTTTGACAGGTCTCTGTTGAAGTTCATTTGGCGTTCATTAGTTCCTTAAACGGATTAGTTTTTTTTGTCTTTTCCCCTTTCTATTACACTATGCTCAAAAATACTGATTAAATAAAATTTAAAATGTTTTATATTACAAAGGGATAGACCTTTACAGGCGTCAAAGATGTCATAACTGGAAATAGGCCTCCCACAAGTGAATTCAAATAGGTCTTGTGCGTCTCGTATTCCCGGATTCCCGCGGCATATGCCTACACTTATCTGCCTAGCTTTTTCCCAACTATATTAGGGTCGGCTTCCAGTTAAACCGGATTCAGCTGTACCAGTATTTTACGTGGAGCGGCTGCCTACCAGACCTCCACAACCCATTAACTGGGTAACACGGTACTTCTTGGCAGGACTGGAGTCAGAATTACTGGCTTCTGATATTCCATTACGACTGCCAAAGATTTACAAATGACAACCGGGACCAACGGCTTAACGTTGCTTTCCGAGGCACGGAGGAAACTCGATTTGTTAAGGTGGTCACCCATCTACAAGCCAACCTTGGCAAGCGTTGCTTATCCTTGAAGATCGACCCGTGCGGCTGTTATTATGCGAGCTCCTATGCCTACACTTATAAAACATGAAAAGTGAGTACATGGTTGAAATCGGTCGTTTCTTATGGAGAAGAACCGGCAAGTGCTCTTACTCTGATTAATCTTTAAAAAATATAATTGTTATAATTATTGAATAAATGGGCTAAGCTATTTTTTGGTAGGGTTTTTTGTTGTCAACACACTGAAAAGTAACCACAGTCATAGCTTGGCCAATTTCTGTTACAATACAGGGCCGCTTAGTGGTCTCAAAATTTCAGAAGGCAAATAAAAACTTTACCCTTATTCAGTCGAGTAACGTCGTAGCTGTCAACGACCAACCCTATCCATCTGTAAACCCCGAACAAGTTAGTAACAGAATCAAACTCTCAGAAAAACAGCCGATGACCTCATTCACCAAACACACATAGAATTTGTCAACTTTTTGTCGAAGCTATCGGGCCTTCGTCCTCAAATAATAATGATGTCCATAAGCATCGTTCGTCAGCCATTAGTAGGGGCGGTCAAGTCGCCTTAGTGATGTATGTTTTCATAAATCTTTTGAACGCTGAGACTGTACGGATAAGGGGGGTAAAGACCTTAGTTTCGGGGATCTTGCTAAATACGGGGTTTTGGATCGTAGATATATGTGCTTTAAAAGTCGTGTTTGTTGCAGGTAAGTTTTTAATTCAACTAAGTCTGTAGCTTGTGATCTTTATAAATTGGAGATCGTATTTCGTGTAATTGGTAGACAACATAGCGTACTGCTTTAAAAATTACATGGTAATCATAATGAGTTAAAGACTGGCCAAGTGCGAGTCGGACTCGCGTGCAAAGGGTTTCGAACGAATTTAATTTTTTTAACATGTTATTTTGACACTACAGACTTCTAATAATTTTCCTGTAATCTTTAGGTAAAGATCTATTATCTCCATTTTTTTCAAAATTTTAGGCTCAGAAGTTTCGGAGATAATTGGGGGGAATGGTCATTTTTCGTCTAATTTCTTGAATAACTTCAAAACAATTTATTTTAAAATTATGAAAAAAATATAATTAAAACCCACATAGTAAGCCCTTTCATTTGATATGTCACACGATATTGTTCAAAAAACTTTTTTTTTAATTTTATAGTTTGATCCCCAAAAGTGACCCATATACTAAAAAATTAATGATTTACGTAACGCGTTCGAGTTTGGGTCATAGAAGTCTATATGTGTACCAAATTTCAACAGAATCGGTCCCCTGGATCCGGAGAAAACTGGCTGTGACAGACGGACAGACAGACACCCTAGTGATCCTATAAGGGTTCCTTTTTTTTTCGGAACCCTAAAAAATAAGTTTAGTTGTTCCTGGTAGATAAAGCTGTTGTAATGTCGATCTGATTGATGATGAATTCACATGGCTGCAGTCATTCATAAACATTGTGATTACATGTATTCTAGAAGACACAAGTATCTTCTAGACTATTGCAATATCTGTGAATGACTGCTGCGGTTTTCATCGACACGCTAATACGAAGAATAGATAAGAAGAGCGTAAGTAAGAGAATACAAGAAAATAAAAGAAATAAATAAATATTTGCCACTAAAAATAAAATAAAAGAAAATGATCTACCTATAAAAGTTTGGAAAATATAAAACGGACGCAGCTCCAAGCTCCTGGCTAATAAGTGATACCATTCCATTGCTAACACCTAAAGTGGACTTAACTGCAATATAGTCAAAGATTTAACCGCTACATAACAATTTTTACTTAGTTTTACAGACTTAGCTAACATTCAGAGCACAGTAGTTATCAACCTTCACTGCACGGGGGAATAAAATCGTTAAATTTTATTGCTTTACATCTTGACTTGAATTTCAAGTGGCATAAGAGCGAGAAAAGGGATTATAAAGGTTACAGACGTTGTGAGGAATATAATGTCACATACAGTTTGTAATATATAAAAGCAGGATAATCTTTGAACTTTCTAGAAACGCAAGTGAGTGTCCAGCCTCTTTCCAACTGTTTCGGGGTTGGTTTCGAGACTAAAGGTGCGTTTACAGGGGCAATTTTTTGAGTAATTATTGCTTGGCAACACGTATGGGTCATTCTAGAGCAATTAATGGAGCAATGTACAGCAACTTCAATAAAATACGGCAATTGTTTTTCATTTTTCCGTATAGTCCATACTGCTCTCTCTGTTTTGTTTTTTTTTTTTCAATTGTAAGTCTTGTGTGGCCTATTTTCTTGGAGTTTCTTTTTTTACTATTAATAGGCATACATTTGACCACTTTCTCACCTGATGGTAAGCGATGATGCGGTCGACGATGGAGCACGTTTGCCTAGAAGTAACCTATTCACTCTTGTCTTTAAGACTCCCACGTTGTAGCTATCTGGAAACACGGACTCTGGCAGGGAATTCCACTCCTTAGCTGTACGCACTATGAATGTGTTCCCAAAACGTTTTGTGCGTGTGGGTGGGATATCTACCATGTACCGGTGCTGCATCGCTTTTGCATATTGCTACATGGTAAAAATCGTCAACAATCAGCAAGAAAATAGGCAGTTAAGACTAAAACTTTTTAGACGCCAATGGATCCTGTTAAATAATCAAATAGTGTATACCAATTGAAGTCAGGGTACAAAAAGCTGCTAATCAAGGTCTACAAAAATTGTCCTCATGCAGTCCGTCTCAAGTAAGTATTACCATACAAACCCATCGAATACCATAAGTAGATCTCATCGATTTGGTCCACAAACGCAATAGAGACATGATTTGTATACCAACGGATTTGGGGTAATGGTGCTACCATATTCCGGCCTCTGTCGCGTTACGCGCCTAATGGAATGTCTGCTATTCGTCATCGTGTTCAGGTTTTTACCCCAACAATATGCAAACTGGGGTTCTTTTTACCCTAAGCTTACTTTTATGACCGGCTAAGCTTATTTGTGGAGAAGGAATGTTTGATGTTGTTTAAGTTGAATAATGTCGGTAGATTGATTAGTTTTGTTGATCCGTGTAAAAAATCTGGCCAAGTGCGAGTCGGACTCGCGTGCAAAGGGTTCCGAACGAATTTGATTTTTTTAACATGTTATTTTAACACTACAGACTTTTCATAGGTTTTCCTGTAATCTTTAGGTAAAGATCTATTATCTCTATTTTTTTCAAAATTTTAGGCTCAGTAGTTTCGGAGATAAGGAGGGGGGGGGGATTAGTCATTTTTCGTCTAATTTCTTGAATAACTTCAAAACCGTTTATTTTTAAATTATGAAAAAAATATAATTAAAACCCTCACAGTGAGTATTTGATATGTCACATGATATTGTTCAAAAAACTTTTTATTTTTTTATTTTATAGTTTAACCCCCACAAGTGACCCCCATACTAAAAGTTTAAAGATTTACGTAACGCGTCCGTGTTTGGGTCACAGAAGTCCATATGTATACCAAATTTCAACAGAATCGGTCCAGTAAATCCGGAGAAAACTGGCTGTGACAGACGGAAAGACAGACAGACAGACACCCGAGTGATCCTATAAGGGTTCCGTTTTTTGGTCGAAACCCTAAAAAGACTTAAGTTAAAATTATCATACGTAGGTATTTTAATGTTAATTACGTTTTGGGGTAAGCAAATCAGGGCAGCTCAAAATTGATTGTACGTTTCATGATGTCTGCGAATGGCTTACATTACAAAAGGAACATATTTTACACCCATTTATTATTTAAAAGTTCATAAATCGATACCATTGGGCATTTTTTTTTATTTTAAAATAGATTTTTAAAGACTTATTAATAAATGATTAAATATACGAATAAGATAAGAAACATGATTTCGGCCTTTTTAGGGTTCCGTACCCAAGTAGTAACAGGGTAACAGAACCCTATTACCAAACCTCCGCTGTCCATCCGTCCGTCCGTCCGTCCGTGTGTCTGTCAGCGGGCTGTATCTCAAGAACCGTAATATGTAGACAGTTGAAATTTAGATCGAGCGTGTATTTCTATTGCTGCTATAACGACAAATTAACAATGGACATTAAATTAAATTGAAAATTTAAGGGGGCTACATACAAGCAAGGAGGGCATACAAGGTATGTGTTTTTCACTTTATGGTACGGAACCCTTCGTGTGAGAGTCAGATTCGCACTTGGCCGCCTCTTTTTCGATTTAGTTTAGTTTTTCTATCTTTGTTTCAAGTCATGACCGAAATAAGTAGCGTCTCACTGTAAAACATTCAAAAAACTTTTTACAAAAAAATATAGCTTCCAAACAAAATACTACAAAGAATAAAATAACCTTAATTTCGGAAGTCGGTGTTTTTGGTTTTGTTTTTTAACACCGACTTTCGAATTTTTATTTTTCACTTTTAAGTGGTGATACATGGACGACGTCTTCGTCAACGCAGAAATTGAAATAAGCAAAAATGCTCATAAAATAAAAACTACTGAATTAAATTTTTACGGGACCAAATGGCAAGTATGCATACTGCATCGAAATAAAAAGAATTATAGAAATCAGATCAGAAACGTAGAGAGTAATCGGTGTGCATGCATAAAAAAAAAAAAATTACCGACCGACTCCTTTTTTGGAAGTCGGTTAAAAACACACTTAAATCGTCTCGAGAAACAATGAGAACATTCTTTATTGGTACTAATTTGTCAAACAAGGGCATTCCTCTGTCACATCGATCTGTGTCTTTTAGCAACATTTTTGAATGACACAGTTATAAAATTTGAACAATGTGGTTTCCCGTTAGTCGTAATCGAACTTCAGTTCATTGTTTCGCCTCAAAAGTGATAGATTGATTTGTTCTCGATTTCATAAAAAGTTCTTTTATTTTTGATCTTCGTGTCTGCTTCAGTTTGGACTTTCATTTTGTCTTTTGTTTTTTTTTGAAACAATGCATTTCAATATTAATTTATTGATTGTAATATTTTTAAGTTGTGTGCAATTAAGTGCGTTATCGAATACTAGTGATGTTTCGCAGTCAAAGATTTTGTCGAGAAAGAAGAGATATGTCGCCTTTCCTGAAGGGTCGAGTTTTTCGGTGAGTCTTTTTTTAATGTGTTATGAGCTAAAAATGTGTCGGTAACTCCATGACTCATGAGTAACCAAAGTGCAGTACAACCAGCACAGCTACTTCGATTTTATTACTGTGTGATTTTAAGCGTGTTACAAAGATCTTTATTTGTGTAAGAGGGACAGCTCATGGATGGTTCTTCTTTTTATTTCGAAGATTCTAAACAATTCGCACCCTAAAAAGTAACCTAACTAAAAAATCCAATTATTAATTTATAATTTTGCTAAAAACTGATCTTAAAAGCATACTCTAAAACACTGCGCTGAAAAAAAAAACCGAATTATGAGGGGGAAAGTGACAGCTTGGATGTACAATGCACATACATAGGTCGCAGGAGATATATATTTTTACCCAACACTATAGTTTTTTAAACGTTTTGTTGCTCATTTCCCACAAATTAAAATTTTTGTGTTAGGTTACTTTCATTCTAAGGTTTCGTATATGTTCTGAACAGAATTTAGCCACGTCGACAGCGTTAGCGTTTGTCTCGTAAAGGTCTTACTGAGTACAGATCTGTGGAAACTCTATTTATTTTCTTTAAAGTGTTTTGAGTGTACATGTAAAACGTGTTACTGAACAAACGCAATACCTGAAAAAATCTATAATTGGACCTGAAAAAATCAGCTTCTCAGTACATTTCGTCGAGTTATGCGCACATAAATGTATGGGGAAAACGATACTTTCGCGATTTCAATATTACTGTCATAGTAAAAGTGGTTCATAATGATGATTACTCTTACTCTTTTAATGTACTACGTTTATTCTGTTAGAGGTAGTGTATAATATATAAAAATGAATCCCTATTTTTTTTAAAGGGACTAAGGGACTTACCAGAGTATGGGCAGCAGCGTTCTATGTAAAACTCAACACCATACTGCTCTTATATTCAACGCCGACAATTGGGATGAGGTATTTAACGTTGCACAATGTGGACTTGATCTCGTTAAGGAATGGCTACAAAATAATTTACTTACACTGAACAGTGATAAAACTAAATACTTGACTTTCACCATACGAAATCCACCTAAACTGCTTACTACAAAACATTGCCTTATTCCTCACAATTGTCCTGGAATAGATAACTGTAATTGTGTACCTCTGGAACGTGTCAACAATGTGAAATATTTGGGATTAATTATAGACCATAAGTTATCCTATAAGGCACATATTAAAGCTTTGTCGGAACGAGTGAGAAAACTAATTTATATCTTTAAAACTTTGCGACATGTTGCTGATCTCAAATTATTAAAACAAGTTTATTTCTCTCTTTGTCAATCCATTATTAATTACGGCATAATGGTATGGGGAGGAGCTACCAAAACTACTCTAAAAGGCCTTGAGATAGCTCAGCGTGCAATACTAAAAGTTTACACTTTCCGTCCAATTCGCTTTCCCACAAACATTCTGTACAACTCATGTGAAGTCCTTACAGTGAGACAGTTGTTCTTACTCAACATTGTACTAAAACAACATGGTGAACTTATATATGATACTGATCTCACAAAGAAACGCAGAAAACATGACGTTGTGGTCTGCATACATAAACCTAAAGCCTCTTTCATAAAGAGATTCTTCGTCTTTCTAGCACCACATGTGTATAATAAAATTAATAAATCCATAAATATTTTTTCTCTTAACAAATTCCATTGTAAAAAGAAGGCATATGAATTTTTAATGAAACTATCATACGAAGACACTGAAAATTTTATTCAAATAATCAGTTAACATTTTTGTTTGTATATCTATATATATGTATATTCACTCTACTCCTGTGCATTTATCATGTAGACATATGTATACACTTACACACACAGACACCCCCACACACACACACACTCACCCTTTCATCCTCACACACACACACAAAAAATTGTTAGTAATTTAAGTTTAGTTTACCTTAATTTCTTATTTCTCTTTGATTTGTAATGGTCCTAAACTCTTGTTTCTTGTTTATTTAGGTTATATTGTTTCTGAGGGAAAACGGCGCTGTTAGCTGAGATACAGGCTCACGCCTAGTTCAGCTGCGGATGCTCATTCTCTTATTTATAATTAAACTGTAAGCCTAATATTTGTAAGAATGTACTGTACCTACCTACTGTTTTTGAGTAAATAAATATTATTATTATTATATACACTGCGAACGCCAACCTGCCTGCCAAGCGTGGCGATTATGGCAAACCCCCCCCTTTGGGGGAGGCCTATGTCCAGCAGTGGACGTCTTTCAGCTGATATGATGATGATGTTTTTTTTTAATTTGTGATGGGTTTGCTCTTGTCTTTAGCCTAGGTCAGAGATGACAGAGACAAAGTCTACAATGGAGAGAGCTTACCCAGAAGGAGCCTGTTCACTCTAACTTTGATATTTCCCTTGGTCACGGTTTTCTATGTTTATAATTGTCAGAAGACGGTTTTTATGTAAGAAAAAAATAAGAAACTTGCCAGTTGATGGGAGCGAAGCCGCGGAGGATAGCTAGTATATAAATAAATAGCAAAATAAAATTACTTTTTACAGTGCGCTGGCTGCATGACAGTAGGTGTGATTGGCCAGCCTGCTCCGTCCTCAAATCCGGGCACGTTCACCTTCAGTGTTAACTGGGCAATCGCCTATGAATTGCCCAACGTCACGGAGACTGCCATTTACTACCAGCAGAAGAAATATAAACAGCATCTACAGAAACGGATCAACAGGCGAGCGTTGTATGGAAAGTTGGAGACAATTTTAGACAAGTAAGTTTGGTTTAATGTTGCGGAATTTTTTCGAAAGAGTCACCGCGGCCCTGGAATGCAAAGGGCATGAAGAACACGGATGGGTTTTAGTCATCTTACTTACTAAAACCCTTCCGTGTTCCTCATTCCCTTCAGGTGTTTGAGTCTGACACTCCCTACATTTATTTGATGAGTTCCCATCTTTAAAAAAGGTATGCTTTATTAAACAAGAGCACATGCTGTTTCTCATGCTTCTTTCCCTTGGCCTAATTCAGTGATATCTCTGTGGTCGAGTGGTTTAGGCGTTTGTCTTGTGACCCGGTGGTCGTGGGTTCGATTCCCACGGGAAGCATACTTTGTAAAAGTTGATATCCAGTTTGGCTAGGACATTACAGGCTTGAATCACCAGATTGTCTTATAAAAAGATGATTTCGTGCTTCAGCACGTATAAGCCGGGACCACCGGGTCTCGGCCGCCAAATAGCGGTCGTCAAATAAACCACGTCAAAGGCCCTAGACGCCTCTAGGGGTTTAGTGTTTAGTAGGGTTTAGTGTCAGAGTTTTTAAACCGCCGTTTAGAAACTCTGACACTAGGGTCATAGGATCACTCGGGTGTCTGTCTGTCACAGCCAGTTTTCTCCGGATCCGCTGGACCGATCATGTTGAAATTTGGTACACATATGAACCCAAATACGGAAGCGTTATTAAATTATTAGTATGGGGGTCAAACTAGAAAATTTAAAAAAAAGGTCTAACTATATCGTATGACATATCAAATGAAAGGGAATGGAAGGGAATGGAAGGGAATTATATTTTTTTTTCATACTTTCAAAATACATAAATGGTTTTGGAGTTATTCAAGAAATTAGACGAAACCCTTATCTCCGAAACTACTGAGCCTTAAATTTTGAAAAAAAAAAAAAATGGAGATAATAGATCTTTACCTATTATCTCATATAGATTACAGGAAAGCCTATAAGAAGTCTATAGTGTAAAAAAATATGTTGACGAAAAATGAAATTCGAACGGAACCCTTTACACGCGAGTCCGACTCGCACTTGGCCAGTTTTTTTGGACAGTCTCTAGTCAATGACACCAAGCTATAGTGTACCTTTCTATCTCTATATTAGTGACTAAGATTATTAAATTCGGATCTTAATTTCCAGAGCCTGCCTCCTGTAATAACAGATACGTATAAAATTAACGTGACAATAATAGGGAATATGCTTGAAATTTTGTATTATTTAGTTTATCTAAAAATATACAAAAATATAAGACTGATAGTGAAAACAAACAAAACTGCTCGAAAAACCAACGAGAAATAATTACACTAGTTTACAAAAAAAAAATGTCCTTGCAGTCAATTACATATTTTTTTAATTAGCTGCAATAACTCAATGCAAACATGTACATTTTTAATTTTTATCACGTCACAGATGGAAGATATCGACCCCTTTTAGTTTCGACTACCCACAAGTTTGTTCCGAAATAGCTAGTCTTCATTTTGATAAATGTTTGTTTTCAAAAGGTCAGAAAGGTTGGTTAGAGTACATTCTGGCTGTTTTTGGTGAACTTATTGTATCTAAGAATGAATATTCTATAAAGAAAACACTCAAATATACCTATCTTTTATTACTTGAAAATTCCGGTCTCTCATCGGGATAAAAGTGGGTTTCTCAAGTGTTTATTGAAAAATGTAGAAGAACGCTAAGCTGCTGGAATGCAAGTTTAAATAGATTGTTGAAATTGCAAGCAAATGATAAAGACCCACCATGCAACCACGAAACTGATGGCTGGCTTTAATCATAAAACCAAGGGTTAAATTACACGTGCGGATGTCCAAGCAGCATTTTTAATATTTCAAAGGTGCTAAAAAAAGCATTTGGATTATTAAAAAATAACAAAAACGTCGACACTAATTCATTTTTAGTCTCGTTATCTTTGCAAAAATATATGGGGAGTATTTTCGAAATGTGACGTGTTGGATTTTTTTAATATTTTTTTCTAAACTTGCAGCACCGCATTAATTAAGAATAAACACTTTTCCATTCCAGGACAAAAACCTTGTAAACTAGTGTTATTTGAAACAAATATATCTGTCCATCTCGCGAAAACGCTGTTTTATATAGCAGCTGTTTAGGCGTCATGGACTTTGACGTCAAAGTTCATATCGGACTTCTCTTTCTAATTGTAATCTTTGAAGCTTTACATCTTTATCACTGATGAAGGTATTTAAAAAATAATTTCATGATTGTTTACTTGAGCTACTAAGTATTTTATTTTATAAATAAAAAAATCGCATGCATACAAACCCTATTACAAATATCCACGTTTAGCTGAAATATTATTCAAACATGTGAAAATACTTCTTGAATATTAAAATTATATTTCAAGTCTAATAACAACACAAACCCTTTAAAGTCCTATAGATAGCACATTTGATTTAATTCACGTTTTTAGCAACTTTCCTGGGGGGCTACTCTCTAAGCCCGTAGTCCGTAGTTTCGGGCTTAGTTGCGGGCCTATTCTACGCCGTATCACTTAACCACTAAGAGTGAGAGACAACACGATTTGACAGTTACTGTCAAATCGTGTTGTCATTCATTCTTAGTTCGGGTTCGGGACTAATCGTAAGTCCGTAGGTGATACGGAGTAGAATACGCCCGCAACTAAGCCCGAAACTACGTATTTCGGGCTTAGAGAGTAACCCAAAGTTGTAATTTTAATTATTTGCATTGGAAAGTGCCCTACGTTTTCAAACGGGTCAAGTTTTCATAGAGATTTATTTTCTTTCAATAATCTTTACTTTGCCATACCTGTAACTATGGTAGGCGCCAGATAAACTTGCAATAAAGTACATTGACCTTTCCCTAATATCCCTTCGTAGATACCCGAACAATAAATGCTGAAATGTTTTTCATTACTAGAGAACATAAAGGATCACGATAGAAGTCGTATTAGGACAGCTTTATGTCTTTATTTCTGTTTTTGATATAATGAGGCCTTTTACCATTTTTTGCGTAAAATGATCATTTTTGGCTTTCTTATTCAAAGAAACTGAAATATTTAGAAAACTTTGGCTTATTGGATAGTCGACAATAGTTATTAGTATAGTTTGAAGCGGCCTCACTTTTCGCATTTTTCTCTTATTGATTTATAATAAGCCAAAATTCTGAAGTTTCTCATAAAAAAGTTTCTCATGAAATGCGCGACGGCACTTTTTCGAGCTATTTGTACTAACCAAAAATTTCAATGAAAAATACAACATAATATTCTTTTATAGTAAATTCGTTCGTAGCGGCCTCAGAAATAAGAAAGGAAAGTCCGTCAAAAGAATCCCATTCAAATCCATAAAAACTACTAAAAATGCTCAAAATTAACTGTAAATTCATCCTTAATCTATACATATAATAAAATCGTAGACTAACCGTGTCTGTACATTGAATATTTTTCCATGAAAATTACACAGAAAACTCAGGAAAAAGGTATAAAACACAAAAATGCAATTTTTGAAATTTTTGTCTGTTTGTCTGTTTGTCTGTGCGTTTGTGGGAGCATCACGCATAAACCACAGATTGGATTGCAAATTTAAGTACTTAAAAATATTAAGTGATAACCCGAGTAACATTTAACGTTTATTTCATCAAAATCGACCCACAAAATCAAAAGATATTGAATTTTTAAGTTTAGGAAGAAACTTCCTAATATATTCTGATGAGTCAGAGCGCCATCTATTGAGAAAAAATAAAATGCACGAAAGCATTCAAAATTGTTGTGTTATTCGTGAAACTTTTAATACGTGGCAAAATAAAAGTGACCATTTTTATACCTTTTCGTTATTTATCGTTACAATCGATCCACAAAATCAAAATATATTGAATATTTAGTTTAGTAAGAAACTTCCTACTGTGTTCTGATCAGTCAGAGCGCCATCTATTGCGGAACCAAAAAATGCATGAAAGCATGAATGTTACACCAAAACACATTCATTGAGTTATTGGTGAAACTTTTAATACGTAGACGTAGCAAAATAAAAGTAAACATTTTAATACCTTATCGTTATTTATCGTTACATACGGGCTTCTTATTTAACATCTTCTGCTGCCAAATATTTTGTCAGTTTACATGGTCGATAGATGGCGTTGCACTGATGACGCGTTTTTCTGAATTGCGGTGTTAAGATTTTCCGCTGGAGAATGACCTCACACGATTATTATACACTGTCGTAGTTCGTAGGAATTTCGGTTTGGTCTCTGGAAGGTCTTTAACGAATAGGGGCCTTCTCTGAGTTGTGCTGGTTTCGTTTAAAGTGCTTTTATCGTAGAGTCTTAAACTGATTTAGAACTCAGTAGTTTTGTGAAGTACTGGACGGTTCGACTTGCGGATCAGGCCTGTAGGGTTCCGTACCAAAGGTGCTGACAGGACCCTACTTCTAAGGCCTCCGCGATTGATTCCGTTTAGAGCGAAGCAACTAACGGTTCGATTTGCGAAACAAGGTTAATAATAATAAGGTACCGTACCAAAGGTGGTCACGGTGACGGGAGCGATCGATTTTGGTGGGGCTACTCTCTAAGTCCGAAGTCCGTAGTTTCGGGCTTAGTTGCGGACGTATTCTACTCCGTATCACCTACATACTTACGATTAATCCCGAACCCGAACTAAGAATGAATGACAACACGATTTCACAGTAACTGTCAAATCGAGTTATCATTAGTTCTCTGTGGTGAGGTGATACGGAGTAGATTTTTTTTTTTACTATAGATAGGCATACGTTTGATCACTATCTCACCTTATGGTAAGCGATGATGAGGTTGAAGATGGAGCACGTTTGCCTAGAAGCAACCTATTCACTTTTGTCTTAAAGACTCCCAGGTTGCGCGCAACTAAGTTTTTAATTCGTGCTAAGTATCAGACGGTTCGATTTGCGAGCCAAGGCAAATTATAGGGTTCCGTGCCAAAGTTGCTAATGGGACCCTATTATTTAAGCATTCGCGTACGATCTTGATTCGTGCGAACCAAGTCGATTTTTAGGGTTCCGTACCAAGGTTGCTAACGGAACCCTATTTATTAATAAGCCATCGCTGTCCGTCTTCCTTCAGTTTATTAACCGACTTCAAAAAAAGGAGGAGGTTATCAATTCGACTGTATTTTACCTCATAACTCAAAATAACTTTAATTTCGGAAGTCGGTGTTTTTAGTTTTTTCGCTTTTTGACACCGACTTCCGAAATTAAAGTTATTTTATACTTAGTAGTGTTTTGTTGTGTAAGTCGGTTACATTTTTTGTAAAAAAGTTTTTTTCGTTTTATTTCTGTCTCGCTGATATAAAAATGTCTTCTAGAAAAAGGTCGAATCTTTCACAATATAGCAAAATTCTCAAAGTCGGGTTTGTTCGAACACTATTCTAACTAACTCGAGAACGGCTCGACCGATTTTCATAGTTTTTGTGTTTTATTCGGGACGAAGACTAATTCCTTCGTCCGGAATATATAGCATAATAAGAATTAAAATACAAAAAAAAATGAGTATGTAGGTAGGGTAGGTAGGCAGGTAGGTAGGATAGGTAGGCAGGTAGGTAGGGTAGGTAGGTAAGGTAGGTGAGGTAGGGTAGCCAGTTGACGGGAGCGAAGCCGCGCGGGTCAGCTAGTACACTAATATTATTACGTAAAATTTTTACCAAAATAAACCATAATTCATAAGAAATGAAAATATAATAAATATTAATTAAATAAATTAATAATAAACCATACAGTAAACGTAATTGCATTTATGAGTGAAAACGCAATTTTGTTATAGGACTCTTAAGAAAATTTAATAAATGTATGTGGTTCGATGACCGTTATTGTACACTAGCTGACCCGCGTAACTTCGCCTGCGTCACAATTTTCATTACTGCTCCGCTCCTTTTGGTCTTAGTGTGATGATATATAGCCTATAGCCTTCCTCAATAAATGGGCTATCTAACACTGAAATAATTTTTCAAATCGGACCAGTAGTTCCTGAGATTAGCGCGTTCAAGCAAACAAACAAACTCTTCAGCTTTATATATTAGTATAGTAGAGATAGATTCATTACTGCTCCGCTCCCATTGGTCTTAGCGTGATGATATATAGCCTATAGCCTTCCTCAATAAATGGGCTATCTAACACTGAAAACTTTTTCAAATCGGCTTTTTCGAATCGGATCGAGATTAGCGCGTTCCAGCAAACAAACAAACAAACTCTTCAGCTTTACATATTAGTATAGATTTGTTGTGTGCCTATTCTAAGATCGAATCATATTTTACAGTATGGGCTACAGTGGCAGAGAATGCATCCTGAAAACTCTTTGCGAGACTACGCAAAGACTTGTGCCTCATGGTGATAATGTTGTCGAAGAGATGTTCCGGACATTGTTCTCGTAAGTTTTTAATTTATTTATTTTATTTGTCCTTACGATTTTAAAGCAATGATTTTTTTCATAATTCGTATTTCGTGGATTTGTCTGAATTTTCATCCAGCTGCGAGAGCTGGATGAAAATTGCACTAGAGAACAATATGGATCTAAGCCGTATTGTGACTTTTTAACCAGCCTTTCACTGACAGACACTGAAAGACTTCTAATATACATTTTACAGAGAAAACATGAGCATTAATCACAATGCTTACTCAAGATTAGTTGGTGATTTTAGATTAGTCTCGGCTGTCATTTGTAGATCTTTGACAGTTAAGGGTGGTTTTAATTCAGAAAATCTGATATCTTGCTCTTGAAGTCCGGGTATCACGAGGATTTTTCTTTAACAATATCAATAAGAAATTAACCATGACCATACTAGCTTTTGCGACTTTGTACGCGCACATTCCGTTTTTTCCCGTTCCCGTAAGAATTACGGGAAATCCTCTCTTGGTAAGCACTAAGAGAGAATTTCTACCCCGTAATTTCCTACACTCTCTAAAGAACCTACATGGCAAATTTCAGCTTTCTACGACCAGTAGTTTCGGCTGTGCGTTGTCTGTCAGTCACTCAGTCACTCAATCAGTCAGTAATGGAAGAATTTTATTTTATTACGATTAACTAAGCTAATTATTTCCCGTTTACAGGATGCCTCCAACAAAAGTCCTTCCAACGGAACCTCTAGAGCATGTCATATACGACGCAGCGCATCGACTGGGTCGTCTGGTGGACTCCTGCGACAGATTCAGATGTCCCATCTCATTGGTCGACTTGATCAAGGGTTATTATAATGCGCCGGCGCCGAATGTTGATGTTGGGAAGAATCCTTGGGCGTTATTTAGTAGTAATTTTGGATAGTATTATTCTTTAATTTTATAATTTAATGATAATTGTAAGTGGTTTAACTTGGGTGTACTAATTTAGCTTTTGTCCAAGTTTTCTGAGAATTCAGGCGTGGTGCTGCATTATTGAAATCAGGCTAATCATATTTCTACATTTCTTTTTTTATGACGTAATCTTATAAGAGCAGAAGTGTAATCATATCTACATATGTACGATTGATAAAAATATTGATGTAAATTTTCATGTTTCTAATTTAAGTATTTTGCTAAGCATAGGTCGTACTTTTTTTCGTAATAAATATATTAATGTACTTTTTTTAGTATTAAGTATTTCCACTTAATTCTAACCGGTTCATCCCTTCATAAAGCCAGATTTTGATCCAAATTAAAACATCTTTTTCACGATCCATCTCAAAATATTATCGTACAATGGACTAAAAAAGATATGAAGGGTTAAAAGCATTTACTCCGTGATAACTTTTGGGTATAATTGATTCCCAATTTTGACGGAACCCGCGTTAACAGGCAAATGAATCGACCTTCAATAAGCCGTTGTGAAAGGTTTTCAGTGTGTTCCAGGGTTAATTAATCAACTTTTCATATTTTGACGGCTGTCTTGGCGGAATTGTTAAATTCATTTTTATACAGCGGTACGGGAGGGTTATGTTTTTGGTATAAGCGTATGAGAATTAATTTTTACAATGTGTTGCTCAGAGTTTCAAGGTTGCTAAACGACATACCTGTATTTTTAATTCAATTTAAGTTCATAGTTTTATTTTGTCAGAGGAGCTCGTGTCTAAAGAATAATAGCTGCACAGGTCGATCTTCAAGATTAAGCAACACTTGCCAAGGTTGGTCTGTGGATGGGTAACCATCTTAACAAACCGAGCTTCCTCCGTGCCTCGGAAAGCACGTTAAGCTGTTGGTCCCGGCTGTCATTTGTAGATCTTTGGCAGTCGTTACGGATTGTCAGAAGCCAGTAAATCTGACTGCAATCTTGCCAAGAAATACCGTGTTATACATTTAATGGGTTGTGGAGGTCTGGTAGGCAGCCGCTCCATGTAAAATACTGGTATTCAGCTGGATTCGGTTTGACTGGAAGCCGACCCCAATATGGTTGGGAAAAGACTAGACAGATGAGTTATATTTTATCAAACCTTTGGTGATGTGAAAATAATTCATACTGGAATGTAGATAGATGCGTCTACAATGTAATGAGTACATGCTACGGTTGTTTGGTAGATCGCTATCAGCGGTAAGACCATGTGCCGATAAGAAGTGGATACAACCATAGTAGTAGTGGTCAACCATAGTATCAGCAATGTTGTTAAAAGTTGTGTATCTTCTAATAAATTGCATAAGGTTTTTTTACTATTGCTGGCTCGCGTTTGACCACTATCTCACCTGTTGGTAAGCAATGATGTGGTCGAAGATGGAGCACGCTTGCCTAGAAGTAACCTATTCACTCTTGACTTAAAGACTCCCAGGTTGTAGTTATCAGGAAACACAGACTCCGGCAGTGAATTCCACTCCTTAGCTGTCAAAAGCTGTTTTTTTATCCAAGTCCGTTCGATAGATTTTGCGAAGAGTTACTTTCAAAAACCATACAGTTATTTTATATTTTAAATACTAATTTAACAAGAACATAAATTAAAAATTAAATTCCTAACTAAATTATGTCCATGATATTAGTTGGAACAGGAAAGTAAGGTTTTACTTCATTAAACTGTGTTTCTTATTATTTCATTACCTATAAATTGTATTTTAAATCGCATAAATTAATTATACGATACGCATAAATTATTTTATTAGATAATTGGAATTTGTATTATTATCTTTATTGTTGCTATATGTGAAATTATTGTTTTTTTAATATTATTTTAGACATTATTTTTTTATTGGAGGTTTTTTTAATGAATTTGTTTCTGTTATAACTTTTATTATTTTTCTACACAATTTATATTGTTAAGAAATAAATCACTTATGACTTACGAATTATGGAGAGAGAATTTCAAATGAAACTATCGACAGCTTAGTATGACTGACATTACAATTTAGTACAGTATGTCAGTCGCTTCGTGTATTCTCATTTAGCTTAGTTACGAGGTGAAAATCAGTAGAACCGTTATTTAAAATAGTTAAGCTGTAGGCCTTCCCATTGCTATATCCATCTATGAACGGCTCAATACGATATCCAAAACTATGAAAATGAAAATGAATAAATCGAATCTTCTGTTTCTGTTCGTACTTGTATGTATTTATGGTGAATTGTGTGCTGCCAAAGATGGTACCAAGGTCTTATCCAGAAGAAAAAGATATGTAGCTTTTCCAGAAGGCTCCAGTTTTTCGGTAAGTTTTATTTTGTTTATTAACTAAAACTAGATATGAAGCAAGATTTATTCGTGAAGTAGAACACCAAAGTGAGCAATTTTTTACAGCAATAAACAGATGGGCATAAAATGTAATGATAAAAGTTTTAATTCGAAACAGAACCCGGCAAAATTGGGGAGAAACTCGTATGTATGAGAGTAGCTCTTAGAATAGATGCAGAGCCTTAAAACGTATCACCCAGACATATAAAACTTGGTTGATTACGTACTTTTTGGAATTTTATCTCTCTTAAATTTTAAGAGAGTTTTTTATGTCTTATTCACGATTTATGAGCGTCGTTTTTCCTCCAAATATATTTCCATGGTGATGTTGGAATAAATTATTATCAAGTTGATGTTCCTTGCCATAAGGAGTTAATTTAAAATTCCTGTGATGCTCGGAGACGGCTTGCTAACGTAAGACTTGTTATTACTAAGGTGGCTAGCTTACTTTTATGAGACATGTACATAATTTTCTCTGGAGCTCTATTTGATGGGAGTATGAGAGCTGAATAACTTAGTAAGATGATTCTGTAGACAACTGTACGTCGCCATTTTGAGACGCTTGCTGGAAGTTGCTATGCATAGAAGGTAGTTTTGGGTTCTTTGTATTAAAAGCTTAGTCTAATCGAGAAATCTATCTATTCAAGATTGTTTTCAACTAAAACTTCAAATATTACTAAAGACTTTTCAAAGACAGCTTTTACTTCATCACTTTGGATATACATAACTTCTTCTGCTTCAGTTACAAATCCTATATTTCCATTCTTCAGTGTGCCGGCTGCATGACAGTCGGTGTGATTGGCCAGCCTGCTCCATCCTCAGCTCCTGGTACATTCACCTGGGGCATGAACTGGGGTATAGCATACGAACTGCCCAACGCCACAGAAACATCCAAGTTCTACAGAAGACATAACAGACTCACGAAGCCAATGGAACAGAGGAGGAGTAGACGAGAGCTGTATGGAAAGCTGGAGAAGATTATGGAAAAGTAAGTTTTGAGAAAGAAGATGGTGAATTTGAAATCAGTAAAGTAGAAGAAGAACATAATGTTATTTATAGCTTAAATTTCCTTGAACAACTTTCATACCAAACTTGCCCGATGTCTGGAGGAAAGGAAGGAAGTAATGGAAGCCAAAGTCAAAGTCAAAACGTTTATTGCGAACCAAGTGTATAGAGGTGTTATGTTTTGTTAGTAGGTACTTATGACTTAGCAGCCAATTGCAATTGGTGAAAAATTAGCATGCATAGACATTATTTCCCTGCAGTGGAGCAGAACGGGCTGAAAGTAGTGTAGTGTGCTGCAATAGTAGTGGGCTGCAATATTGTAAACGCTCGTTTGATCGACATTTTTAGGAAATGTGTGTGTTGTAGCAGTTTGTTGTCCCATAAATAAATTAAATAAAATCAAAAAACCTTTTTCAAATAGATAGAGAGAGATCATGTAGAATTCTAGACAGTTCAGAATAATAAACTAAATACTGCTTGATATTCCAAAACTGTCTACATCTGTGTGATTGATCTCAAATATCTAAGAATTTTCCTTTGAGTTTTGAAATTTCAACTCGTGTATTTCTGGAAATCTGGTTGAAAAAAACCTTGTTTTATTACAGCATGGGCTATAATGGAAGGCAGTGCATCCTCAAGACGTTGTGTGAGACCACGCAAAGACTTGTTCCTCATGGAGAGAACATGGTCGAAGAAATGTTCCGTACTTTATTTACGTAAGTTTTTAGTATACCTATATTTATGTATTCTGCGCATTGATATAAAAAAAACCCAAGATACACACTCAGTATCTCAAAAACGTCCGCAAAAAACAAGCACATAACTTATAATTGCGCGCAAGTTTCAAACAGTCTCGCATCGCTCGCCATATTGCATTGCTTTGTAAAAACAACATAAGCGATCCGTGTAAGGTTGAATTTGCAAAAAAAATTGCGCATCACTCGCCATACTGCACTGCTTTGTAAAAACAACTTTAAGCGAACCGTGTAAGGTTGAATTTGCAAAAAAAATTGTTTATAGTATAACTACACACAACTCACACATGACACTTGATACATGTCAGTTTTTGTGTTGCATTTGTTCGAGACTGTGCATCTTGGGTTTTTTATAAATCAATGGCTCTGCGTCATTTATGTGTCTGTGGAGGATACTAACACAACAAAACAAAACATATGAAGACAGCATAGATATTTCTAGAGTGTTTTGTCGATTACTCCTTAGTAAAATACTTATGTAATTTTCGAACTTTCAAATCTTTGAAAGAGAGAGAGAGAGAGAGAGAGAGAGAGAGAGAGAAGAAGAATACATTTGAAGAGGCCTTCGTTCAGCTATTAACGTATTGCTCTTAGCCTTCAATGTCTTCAACCACTTAAATTTAACTTTCCAGGTTACCCATGACGAAGGTCCTCGCATCAGAGCCAGTTGAACATGCCACCTACGACGCCGCTCATCGCCTCGGCCACATCCTCTCAAATTGTGACCAGTTCACTTGTCCAATATCTTTAGTTGACTTGGTACAAGGGTACTATAATGCTCCATCACCTAAACTGGACACTGGTTTGAACCCTTGGGCTTTGTTCAGCAGTAGCTTTGGATAGGAATAAATAGTTAGACCTGTGTTTTGGTGTTTGTTATTTATTTGTGATATAATGCCGTATGGTGTCGGCCGGTGCCGTATGGTACCGTAAAAGAATAATACCATCCCATCACTTCCCGTGGGTGTCGTAAGAGGCGACTAAAGGACTCACCAGAGAATGGGCAGCAGCGTTCTCTGTAAAACGCAACACCATACACTGCGATCGCCAACCCGCCTGCCAAGCGTGGCGATTATGGCAACCCCCCCCCCCCCCTTCTAGGGGAGGCCTATGTCCAGCAGTGGACGTCTTTCGGCTATTATGATAATGATGATATGATTTATTTGTGTGGTAGATCTGCGGGTCTAAAAGGGCTACTTTAGCAGAATCAGAAAGCACATCACGCTACCCGTCACTGTCAAATTTTCCCAATCAACCTTGAACCTAATGATGCGAGCGATAAAGATGAGTATGTAATTTAACAGATTGTTGCGTGATTAATATTATGATTCTCCTTAAGTGGCCTTTTTGACCCCCCCGACTCAATTACCTGACCAACAAGTATCATTTCATAGGAAAAGTGACAAATAACAACCACATTAACTTTGTGTTTGCATTCCTGAGGAAAGAGTTTGGAGTTTTACTCATAGTGAATCATAGATAAAATGTTTGGTACACTTATTTGCAGTCTGTTGAGGCCATATTTCTCGACTTATTTAATCGTTTATCATAAATTAGCTTCTGCCGGCGGATACGTCCGCGTTAATGTCGGAATTATATCCTTAAAAAAAAAATGAAAAATTGTTTATTCACGAAAATGCATTTTACAAGTAAATTATTACTTAGGAAACATACTCTCGAGATCAAAATGATTATTATATGCATAAGCTATTCCAGACTATTATCTATCCCTGTGCCAAATTTCATACAGATCCGTTCAGCTATTGTGGCGTAATTGAGTAACAAGCATCCGTCCATGCATACTTCCATCCAATCTTTAAAAGTAATAAGATGTCTGCCAGGCATATCATCATCATCATCATAACAGCCGAAAGACGTCCACTGTTGGACATAGGCCTCCGCCAAAGGGCCAGGCCACACGGTGAGGTGCGGCTCCGGCGCGGCTCCTGAGCGGTGCCGCAACGGTTTCCTACATATATAAATGTATGGTATGCTATACGGTACGTCCGGCACCGCTCCGGCGCCGCACCGTAGGCGCACCGGACAACGGCGCGAGGCAGACGAGGCGGGGAGGGGTGCAAGCAGTGTGGTGCCGCAGCGGCGTGACCCAAAGGGGGTTTGCCATAATCGCCACGCTTGGCAGGTACTTGGCGATCGTAGTGTATGGTGTTGGGTTTTACAGAGAATGCTGCTGCCCATTCTCTGGTGAGCCAGGTATATGAATAGCGTGAAATTAGTGTAGTGTGAGTGTCACTTATTGTGGTAATGAATAGGAGTTTTTTTTAGAAATCGTTATGAAAAAAACGCAATGTGTATTATTAACGCATAACATTTAATATTTATAGTTCATATTTATAATACATTTCAATGTTAGCAGTAAGAAGTCATGAGTGTATTCATAATGGTAATGGTAGTGCTTGATTTTTGATTTTTAATTAACATTACAAAATGGGACTTAAACATTACCTTAAACTTACATACTAAATTATTATTTTTTTAGTATGTATATTATTTCGCCTTATCCTAACTTTGCATTCACCTATTTTTATAATAATTGCTTAGTAACTATTTATTACAATTATTTCAATTTCTCGGATTTCATAAATTATTGAGCTATTATGACTTAGAACGTACAATACGAATATTATTATATTTATATATTATAATATATGTATATTATAGCATAGTGCGTAAATCTTAAAAGTAGTAAGTGGCAATGATTCGTGATACAAGTGACTGAACAGTTAAGGTGCGGCCACACTAACGCGCTTGCGACCTGCGACACGACGCGGCGCGAATCACGCTACATGTACAAACAAAGCTGACTGTACGCGCGACAATTCTGAACTTAGCCTACAAATACATTTAAAAATTCTCCTTCGTCAAAAGTGTTATATTATTTATTATTTTTTAATCGTTCCATTTCGGGCACTACAGTCAGCTGTTACATTAATTAACACATCGAGTCGCACGTTCACGCGATCGCCGCGTTAGTTCAACCGCGCCTCTAGTCAACTATTTTCCTAACACTATTACTATTGAGGACAAGATTCCCATAGAAGTCTATTATTGTATGACGTAATATTATAGTACCTTATATATTAAAATAATTTAGGAATTTCCTCTCATGTAACTATCTATCATCTATATTTGTATCATTAGTGTGGTGTTCGTTTGCGTAATGCCATTTTCACTGGTCAGTTTGTTTTATGGGAATTGTAGACCATTTTCAACATAACTGAGATGTTAGGATTTGAATTACGTGAATAAATTTGAAACAAAATATCAAATTTGTGAAGAAAATTATTTTGTAATTATTTGACGTGGCATTTTCACTAAAGTGAACTTGATGTATTTGATCATAATTTGTGATTATTTAATTGCTTATTTATTGATATTTAAAAACGTAACTGTTTATATAAAACCAAACCAAGGAAATTCTTTGAGATCCAGGTAGGATTAGGCTAAAAAGCAAGTTGATTAACTTTTTATCAAAGAATGTCAACTAAAATTCGAGAGAAGAGTCTTGACTGAGACCTGTTAATGAAAACAACGGCAGTTAGAGGTCTTATCTTCAATTCCCATATATCAAACACCGTTACTCGTGACGAGAAAGGTGAAAAACAATTCAATAACTAACAAAAAATTATCGTAATTAATAACTAGTTGAGGACATTAATTACACTTAATAATATTTAGACGAAAATCTCTGAACATGCACTTAACCTACACGTCGTTGCGACACCAAATTATTACAATGATCCGACAATATAAAATTTTAACTTACACAAATTTAATATGAGTACGATTGCTTTCGTTTAAATTAAAGATATACACAGTTTTTTCCTAAAATACAAGTCCATCAAGACATCGATAAAATTATTTCAACTAACTTTGGTTAGTTAACTAAGGTAACTAATTCTATTTGAAGCACACAAAAGGTATAATTAATATAATTATAATACAAAAGTTACTAACATTTTAGTAGCGTGTTACCGTGGTAAAGATTAAACATGCGGAACCTGTGACGTATTAAATATCATAAATCTGTGCAGCTATGTAATATACGCTTTCTGTACACATAAAGGTAAGTGCTTATTATTTCAACTCACGAAAAGCGCATTGCAGCGCCGAAACCTCAACTTGGCACAGTTATGCGTGCCGGGCCGCAGTACAACGGCAAATTGTCTACTACAGTATAAATGAACATTGAACATGCTTCAATGTGCGACAACGTGCTGCATACACTGCTTGGCGATCCCCTACGTGAAATTGAGACCTGCTGCACTCTGGCATAGAATGAACCATAATAAATGTATGGGAAATATCTGCGTGAATTTTCGCACCGCATTGCGACGGTGTGGCTCATTGTAATGAGCACTTACCTTTATAGGGTTCACTGATGTAAGATTTGAATTGATATATTTACTTTTGTACATTTAATATTGTACAGTTTTACAAGAGATCTATTCATATTGTGATAATGAGATTCTTACAAGGCTATTAAGGTTAATTATATGACTTTTTGTAAATTTGCTGTGGTGTAGAAAAATTGTTTACTTCGTGTAAATTTCACGTCATATTGATCATTATATTTGAGTGTTTTCTAGGTTCAATTTGATGTGTTTTCTAATCTTTCCCACGGTAAAAGCATGAGACCAATCAGAACTAATAAAATAAGGCACACACAACTTAAAATACGATGTAATAGATATTGCAAGATAACAAAAGCCGTGAACAGATGCTGCCTATCAGCAATGGATGTTAGTGCTCTACAAAATGTTGAATATTGAAAAAACGTCAGAATTTTTATTTAAAAAACCATGAATTAACTTAAACACGACGACACAACACAAGTTAAGTTAGTGCTTTAACTTATGGCAGTGCCCGCATTCAATTTATAGTGTGCGTTTATTTTAATTTTGATCTTGCGTTGTGTCGCCGTGGTTAAGTGTGTCCGTACCTTAAGATCGATTCTGTTGATTATTTACGAAGTTGTCGAAAATTACTGTAATGTCGAGATATTTCAGTTTAATTTGACAAAGATCTGAGCTGTCTTAGTTTCAACCGTCAACATTTTTATTACTCGATAGGCAGCATCTATACAGCCATTCTAGCAATACATTCATTATGTTTTCATACGAAAGAAGGAAGTGTCTATAATTGTGAATAGTGGTTTATTTATTTCTGTATTTACATCTAATCGTGTTGGAAGCTCAACGCAAATTTCGTGTGGTTTCATCTACCTATTAATTACACTTTTAATACCTATGTCTATTATATCAGTAAACTATCAAGGTAAAGTCACCAAAATCTAAGAAGTCCGATTTGACAGCTGAGTAGAGAGGCATAGAAGATTGCTTTACCACAAAGTACGAAAGAGATTTAGTTTTATGTCTCTTTCACACTTACTAGTAAAGCAATGCTGCGTCCTGCTGTCAAAACGGGCCTTTTGTTTTTTGACAACTATAATACAGAAGAAATGAAAGATAGAAATAAATTAACAGCTTGGAGTAAGCCGTGAAATAGGCTGTGGCGCAATACGACTTACAAATAGCTAGAATTTTTCAAATTGAAAGACTATTGCAGCTAGTTTAAATATCAGTCTCTATAGTGTAAAACCCGTCCTTATAAGATCGAATTAATAAAGTAGCACATCTTGTTAGCTAGTTTAATCTCACCTTATGGCTTAGAAAACCCGCCAAGTGCAAGTCGAACTCGTACACGAAAGTTTCCGTACCATAAACCTTAACTTTTATTGTTTTTTGTTGTAGCAGCAATAGAAATACACAATCTGCGAAAATTTCAACTGTCTACCTATTACGGTTCTTGAGATACAGCCCGCTGACAGACAGACGGACGGACAGCGGAGGCTTAGTAATAGGGTTCCGTTGGTTATCCTTTAGGTACGGAACGCTAAATAGGGTTACGTTGGTTATCCTTCCTAAAAAGCGCTTTTCTATGAGCAAAACCGTAGTGTGAGGGTACGTTTCCACCAGAGATGGGCGAGGATGCGTGTGCGCAGAAATGTGTTTTTTAAGAGGAAACTCTATTGGGCCTTTCTTCATACAAACGCATTCCGCAGTTTTCTTCGTAGATAATGCTGCTAGAGCAATGATTTTGTTTTTCCAAAAAATCTTGATCTGACTAATACGTGCTTTTACCTTTTTCTGTTTTCTAAAACATAATCACTAAAAGAATTATGACAATCCAAAAATCCGAAAAAACAGCCCGATTTTTGGGGTTATTCAGACGACCATCAGAAAAAATTGATAAGTTTTTAACAAAATAGAAAATATCTGAATTATGATATATTATTTTTTATTACAATAGTCCAGTTTTAAATAAGAAAACAACGGAATACAAAACTTCTTTTGGTCAACGTTTTTATAGGTAAAATCAGCCCGAGCTGCAGTTGTCGCTTTCGCACTTTACTAGGTAAGGCGCAGTGCGACGGCACGGCAATAGTTTTTTCAAATAGACGACTAGAGTCTTAAAATTTATTAAAACCGTTTCTAGCCTAGCCTCGCTTAGCGCAGTCGATACTATAGGTTCTTAACAAACACATTCCTCTCTATGCTTTCTGTGCGAGGATGCATAGAGAGGAATGTCTCTTTGGTGGAGACGCGGCCTTACGGTCAATCTCAAAAATGCTGGTTTTTAGACAATCGTTATCACTGAGAAATGCCATTTTTCTAGGGCTTATTGTATAAAACCCATTGATATATAAAAAACCCAAGATGCACAGTCTCGAACAAATGCAACACTCAACAAAAATGACGTATCAAGTGTCATGTGTGAGTTGTGTGTAGTTATACTATAAAAAATTCTTTTTGCAAATTCAACCTAACACGGATCGCTTAAAGTTGTTTTTACAAAGCAGTGTAGTATGGCGAGCGATGCAAGACTGTTTGAAACTAGCGCACAATTATACATATTGCGTTTGTTTTTTGCGGACATTTTGAGATGCTGAGTGTGTATCTTGCGTCTTTTATATATCAATGATAAAACCTCTCTGTTTATATGCTACTTCTACTATTTTAAGATTGCCATATTACTTATTTCCTCTCGATATGTAGTTTTTATAACACTACCTCCCAAAAGTATTTGGCCACCTGCATTTGGCGAGACCAACGTTTTGTAAGGCTGTCACTAAAACATAAGTGGATATATAAACGAGATTAAAATTTATAATTGATATTAAATAATTAAAAATAGTATGAAGTCGTTCAATAAGAGGAAGGGAGAGGTGAAAGAAAAGATAAATGTGTGTTATAGAAGAAGAAAACTTGTTACGCCAACCCCAAGCAGCATGGAATATAGCCAGGAAGAGGATGACTATGAAGTCGTTTAATTTATTTAAACTTTTACAAAATACCTTTTTTTAGTGGCCAAATACTTTGGAGCAGAGGCCAAATACTTTGGAGCAGTGGCCAAATGCTTTGGAGCAGTGGCCAAATACTTTGGAGCAGTGGCCAAATACTTTGGAGCTGTAGTCAAATCAGGTTTAAGAGCAACAAGAAAGATGGTCGATTTAAACTAGATTTCTGGTCTATACACCTTTCTTACTTTACTGTAAAGTAATATGGTTATAATGTGTCAGTCAGTTCTTTGCAATCTGTAAGTCCTATGACGTCACAGCCTGAAAGATTTGTTTGCAGTGGTCCGATTGTGGAATTTTCAAATATGCTTCATATTCTCGAATTAGGAAGATTTATCTGATTCACAATGTTGCAGAGTGAATTGAGTGAATGATTGAGTTATTCTTGAATACAATTATAAAAATAATTAAAATAATAATAATCTATGTTTTATAGACTTTTGGTTTGTTTTTGTTGAAATATTTGGTAGCTTAAACTTGTTAGAAAACGTACTATATTTTCTTATTGTCTTACCTGTAGGGCAATGTCAATTGTTTTGGACAACATCAGTCGGACCACTGCAAAATTTTACAAAAATAACAGTAGCTATTAGGTTACACATAAAATTACAAGTTCAGACAAAGAAAACTGAATTATTTATGAAGTTAATAATAAAACACATATAAAGCAACAAATAGAAGAGTAACACAATAATACCTTACGTCACATGGAAGACGTTCGATTAAACATGCAAATACGACTAACTTACCAATATTTATAGATAAAGAGTATTTTATAATGTAAAAAAGATTAAGTAAAACGATCCCAAAAGCCAACGAAAAGTAACGTGCAATAAAGCATATTCAAAAAGTGTAGTAGAAGAAATGACTATCGAAATTCTAGATTTCGTTGAACCTAATTATAAAGCGTTACGGATTATTTAATACTGACTTCCTTCCAAAACATATTCAATTTACATTTGTAAGTCAAATTAAATGCTTTATGATCAAATCTAACTAAAGTGTTGAAGACATTATTGCTGTATCAACAGTTACTGACAAAGCAAAGGTCGTAACACTAGGGCCTCCATCCACTACTCCTACGTTAGCTCTAAGGGCAACGTGAAAGGAACGTAGAAAAATAACTTGTCAATTATAAATATTATTTAAATTTCTATGTTGATCTGCTATATGTACACGTCAACATTTCGGTTAAGTTGATTCTTAAAATTATTGACAGCCATGTGATAGCTGACTATGAGTTCACAACTCTGTCACCCGATGTAGACAAACTTGTTAACAAAATATAAAGCTTAGTATTAACTGACAAACACAATGTACAAACATAACAATAAGTCTATTCTAATCTCCTACGATCCTAAGAATAACAAATATTTGGCACAATCCCAACCTTTTTCGTTAAAAATTCTAAAGTAACGAAACACAATGTTGACGATAAATAACAAATTTATCTGACACCGCGTCGCCAAGTTGACTCATTCGTCGACTAACTCTAAAAACACTGAGAAGCTAATCATTTATTTTAATTATATACCACCTTAATATTAAATACACTATTTCATATCTTATCTTATTGACGAGTGTACTAGCAATGTGTTTATTGTTTTTATTCCCTATCTAGTGTCAATTATATGACAAATCCTATACGTTCAGTTACCCGTTTATCACCCGAAATATTATATTATTAAACAGACGTTTAGTCTGCGACTAACAAGTTTCCGAAAGACAATACAGACATGAGCGGTAACGAAACAGGTCTTTTAGACGAGGAGTTACAAACTGAGATCTGAGATCATATTATTCACGATGGTAATCATAATATTGAGCTAAATGCATTTACTTTGAGTAAGACTACAGTTTTTGGTAACGTTCCCAAAGATCTAAATTGGAAATTACTTGAGCAGCAAAAAAGTTAACAGACCCTGATTTTTGTATCAAATCCAGTAGGTAACATTTTTTTATGTGACTAGATCAAATTGACATGGGAAAGCTGTATCTTATCAATAGGCACCTCGTAATATATAGAAAGTATGTTTCACTGTTTTTCGTGTATTTCATTTTGGAGAGGCGACCGCGTACTGAAAGTCGTGATGTAGGTAGGATTCCCATTAGGTGGAATAATGATCAACTGGATACGAAAAGAACAGTCTTATATTCAAGAATTAACGTTTTTCAGCTGAAATGATGACAGGGATTTTGCAAGCAAATATTTTATCTTCACATCTTGTGTTCGCGTGTTTATGGAGAGACTTGCAATCAGAGGGCAATTCTCAAGTATTTTAAAGAACATTCACATGACAATCTGTCAAAAACAGCTCCAGTTGCGCTAGAATATGACATTTTTTTTTTAAATTGGGTGTCGCTGAGACGATTTTGCGAAACGCGTTTGACCGCTTCTCAAATACAAGAATTAGTTTTCAGGTATATATACATCCTGTAACAGAATAAACGTAATACTTCTTAAGGGGTCATTGAACTCATCATTATGAACAACTTTCACTATGGGACCAACACTGAATTCGCGAAAAAAAATCAACTGTCCTATACATTTCTGTGCGCATAACTCGACAAAATGTACTGAACAGCTGATTTTTTTAGCGATTTCGTGTTTGGTCCCGTAGTAAAAGTTGTTCATAATGATGAGTACAATGATGATTCAATTTTCATTCGTTCTCAGGTTTGTTGTTTCAAGACATGAAAGCTTGTTTTTAGTCGATTGTAAAGAAGCGCTTTTCTTTTGTTTATATTCTCATTACAATTTTATTTTTACTCAGAAAATGAGACATTTATATCATTACACAAATGTTGATAAAGTTGTTTTAAATATTATATCGTTGCTTGTAGTTAAGTTACGGACAACACTGAAGAGTTACGCTGAATCTAAACGTCTTAGAGGAAGTCTTGTTCTCACATGTTTCTTGAAGTGTCTTGTCGAGTTGTAAATAATATTGACTTAGATAGTTATTACCATTTTGCCTAAATTTTCAAATGTAACGATCTTACAGAACACAGTTTAGCACTTAAATATTGCTTTGGAAGAGATACAAAAATCAGAGTCCGTAAGAAAAATCTAATCCAGCCAAATTAAAAATAACGTCGCAAATCGTTGTATCGAAATAGCTCATTAATTTCAACAGTATACGACTGAAAATGTTGCAGTACACCAAGAGAAGTTATACGATTCTTTTATTCTGTGTCGTTGCAATAGAGAACCCGATCCAGTCATCTACACTTAGCTCCATAGTTCACGCTCGAAGTAAGTACATATGTACAATGTTTTGCTTAACTTCTAACATCCCAGGCTGAACTTCACCCGACCCTAAACACATTATCCTATGGTGATATAGAAAATCTAACTATTATTAATTTGCAGTCATATAAAAATAACAACAGACCGTTCCATCTAGCAAATATCTACAATTAATGTTCGGATGATTATGGAGCAGTGTGCCAAGCCTGTGGACTTAATTAATCATTATTGATAAATAGTTATTATAACACTAAATTGGTGTATTTCGGTGGTGCAATAGCACGTTCCTACTTTTACTTTGCCGTGAATGTTTCAATTAGAAAAATTAATATCATATAGTTTTGAGTCGTTACAATTCCATCCAATAATTCCTTGAAGCCAGTTCGTATGTGACACGGCGTTTTATCGTAAACTTCTGCTAATATTTAACATGTTTCAACCATTAGCGAGCTTTCCACGGCGTCTAGTACGTTAGACCGCTTTTCTAGTTTATTACGTATCACCTAATCTAGACTAGCCATGTTTATGCGTTACCCTCGACACGAACACCTATACACATTCAATAACACTTATAATTACGAAGACGAACCACACAAAACAATTTGATTTTTTTTATTTATTTTACATTATCCATCCCTGTTTTCCTAACTGCTCGCTGTGGATTTTATTCATCATTTATATCAATAACTTTGAATTTTATCTAAGTAATTACCTAATAAACATTATCATGATTTACTTTGACATATCAAATACGCGGCTCGAAATATTTTTTTTTATTACTTTAGACTGCTACAAATATCCTACAGAATGGGTTGAAGTGAGGTAAGAACGCCTGATGCGTCCGTCTGAAACGATAATTAACTATCAAAGGAAAGTGAGTCATGACTTCAAGAACGAAAGGTAACATCTAGTACGAGTCTAATCTAGGTACAAATTAATATAAGGTTACCTAATTACTTACTAAAGTCACAAACCTCAACAATGATTTATTATCTAATAGTGTTAGTGGTTAAGTGCCGATAAGTGAGTAAAGACTTTACATTCGGTGAAAATTTGTGAGAAATATAAATCAGGAGACATTCGTGTACTAAATTTACCCTGTACTCTAGGTTTTATAGTGAAAATACTGTTAATATTAACTTTACGGAAGAAGTGTGTCTTCACGCCGCTCTCCACCGCAGACGAGCGGGCGCGTCCAAACTTAAGCTTTAGTACGTGAATTGATCAGTCATTACATTTTGGGCAAGCATTCGTTTTACTTATAAATACATCAGAATATAATTAAGCGAATCCAAAAAGATACTTCTAACGGCAATTAAGTTAGCGCACATAGAAAAACAACATCATCGACTTGCAAACATCTTGTTCTATAACGTCTCGCAGATGGGTTTGGCACTCCGTTTTAAAAAATCTAATAAAACAAGTTATCGAACTACCTAAGAATACCCGATCTTTATAAAAATGTTAATATCTTTACAATTGGCAGTCAATTGTGTTACACAAATACATCTAATCATAGAATTATCACGATCGCGATGTGACTAACTATTTGGCGTTATGATAAGTGTTCTTACTAACTGATCTTCTGCTTTTAACCTAACTGTATCTACAATCCCTTATGACATACTACTAAAGGGAAATTATTACATTTCGTCAGTATCGATATTGTCCTTATGATTTTTACGCGAGTACGCAGTTTATCAAATATTATATAATGTATAATTCAAATTTATTTCATAATAATTTAGTACATAACCTACGTAGTCCGGCTCTCATCGAGGACGTTTGCACGTAACTATTATCATAAATGTCTGATTCTAATCGACTTTTGATTGAATATTACCACTTTACAATACTTACATATTACGAATTTGAGCTCGATTTATTCGAAGTAAATCTTATAGTTAGTCTATTACATATTATGTCAGTTACCATCCCGAAAATGAATACGGCTATCGCAAGAAATTAATACGAACACCTAAAGATAAACTGTACAATGTTTGTGCGCTCATATCAAATTATTACTCGAAAAAGAATCGTCCCGTTGAATAATTGTAAATGAATACGTTCCGCTTAAAGTATAAACGTTCAATACAGCGATTCTAATATAAAAATAGTTATGGCAGATCCGGCGTTAACACAAAACGGCCGTTGCTTGAGGTCGCTGCGACAATCGAACATCGACGGACAGTCTCGACATCGAGTTAATGATTCTATATAAAAAGACGGCTTAGGATACGCTTCCGGCGTGAACACGTCCATGGCGCACCGGGCGCTTGGCGCCACACACAGCACAAAACACATAGTTCTCGCCTCACAGTTCCCACCTGGGAGTCTTAAATAGATCATCCGTGCCACCACATGACGATCAACTCCCAGAACGTCTTCGGCGGCGAGTGGCCGAAGACGTAAGACGAATTTCAGAGACCCGGATCGCCTTCCGAGCCCATTTTTAGTAGCTCCAACTTCTTCTTGGCGATCTTGGAGTACAGAATGTCGATCGGCTTCGTGTTGTCGTAGAAGGTCGGCGCTCTGAAGATGATGAGCGCCGTCCCCACCACGCAGGCTATCGTGAACAGGAACAGGAAGATTCTATCCAACACCATCGCTACATACTTCCAGTCATCCTCCACCTACGAACAATACCATGCATAAGGAGAGTACGTTTCCAAAAACGAGAAAAATGTGGTATTGGAATACTTACACTTTCAAACTTATCCTTATTTTTGACATGCTGCGCAATAAATCTAGAACCTTCTATTGTCTTTTCCATCTCTCTCACGTAAGGTTTTTCTAGAGATGGGCTACCATCATCTAAGTCTAATCGGCACGGTGAGCCGGGAGGCGGGGAGAACAGTTCATCGTCACCCCCCGGCGGAGGCGGCGGAGAGGGAGGCATGCCTGGTAGCTCGTACTCCTCACAACCCCATTCTTTGAACTTGCCGTCCATGTCATCCGGGCCGAAGACATCCGTGAGTATCTGGAAAAAACAATCAATTTAGGACAATCAAAGAAACAATGAAAATAAATCAAAGAAATCGAGAGTAGAGTTAAAGGTCGTTTCAGTGCAATAATGGGAGTCGGATGAAATGCCAGGAGATTAAAACGTCAGTGCACGTTCCGCGAGGGCCAGTGTATCGACGTAGCTTAAGCCGGCACACAATTAGGCCGGAGTGGAGGTTTCGGTTCGGGCCGTGCCTGCTGGCGTCGTATATATCGCGCGATCCGTCCGCAGCCACCAGGGGAACATAAATAACGGAGGCCGCGCGCGCTCGTTAAGCCCGCCCGGCGTTGAGTAATAAAGGAAAATCGAAATGGAATGAAATTGGGCTGGAAGCGATATTTTCGCGATACACACAGAGCACAATGGATTTAGAATATCGTTGAAAGGAGCGTTTCCCAGAAGAGTCCCGCGGCTGAGGACAATTAAAATGGTTATTGTTGAGGGCGGCTTCGACTCCGCTGTAATAGCGTTCTGTTTGTATTGAATCCGTTCCGATGGAAAATGTTTTGAATGGAGGAAACTCAATGAGAAAAGGCGCCGTGTTGTTTTTTCGTACTGAATGAGATTCCCTATGAAGAACTTCATTTGAAAGCTTTTATTTTACAAATTTAATTAAAACGCTACGAGGCTGTGAGGTTTATCCAGTCTTGGTGTAAGATAAACCGATGCCTTGCGGATGATTAATGATTTACCGAGGGATGTGTTCCGGTTCAGTTCTTATTTCGTGATGTTGGTGATTTATTGCAGAATCAATATTTCTTACCTCGCTTGGTTTATCGTTATCGTCGTCGTCATCGGGCGGTTTCTCTGGCCTCTGTATACACAATATCTTGGGTAAAAAATCTATAAAGACTTTCCGCACCCACGGGGCCATGTGGTGGGTGACCGGCGACCTAAAATTTATGTTTAGCACCACGATAGTGACAACTACTGATAATGTAACTAGCATCATAGTGAATAACAAATATTTGCCTAACAAGGGGACCGTTAGCGATGTCGGAGGAATAATTTCGGCTAACAGCAAGAAGAACACGGTCAACGACAGGAGAATCGAAATACAGAGCGAGATTTTCTCTCCAGAATCTGAGGGTAGATAGAATACTAGGACTGAGAGGAATGAGATCCCAACGCAAGGGATGATGAGATTGACCGTGTAGAAGAGGGTTTTTCTTCTGAGAGTGATGTTGAAGATGATGTCAGGGTACGGTTCTTCGCAGCAGGAGTAGAATTTCTCGTTTCTCGTGGCGGGAACCCGCATGATGTCCCATTCGACTGAGATGTAGTACTCCGACAGATCGATCCCCATTCCAATGCGATCCGAGTCTGGCGTCTGTTTCAAGTGCCTCAAGTCCACCTAGAAAAGAAAAAAAAAAACGATAAGAAAAATACTTTAAAGGTAAAAATATCTACGAAGCGTTAACATCAAGTACATATCTTTTACACAAGGATTTCAAAAACGCAATATCAGAACTCAATAACGTTAACAAATAACAGAGTAAATAATCATCCTTTTCAATACCAAAATAGAGACATCAAGTGCTCCTAAAAGGAGTCACGCTTTGAAAACGAAGCATAACAAAACACCCGAAGTAAGGCAATCCGTTATTAAGGAATCAAACCATTCACACGAAGCTTTACAAATAGCTGTTATTGCTATCTCTTACAACTATCTAAAGTGAGACAAGGATGGAGCACACCTGAATTCCCTCGTGAACCTTAACACGGCGATATAAGGCGGAGACGTAAGCCGAGTCTTTATTTATGTGAAAGTAGGTGACCACAGATTTATTAGGTTCCTTAGTGCGATAGATGAATGCTTCTGCTTTGAGCCTACAGTTACAAAGTCTTTGCAACGCTTTATAGCTTCCCCTTTCTCATTCGCGTATGTATTTTCCTGGTATTAGAAGGACAAAGTTTTCGCAACAGAGGTCCATAAATTTCTTGTCTACGTGACCCTGTTTATAAGAAGGTCTGCTCTTATAGATATTATGATATACTGGGATAGTTCAAGTTTATAGTTGTAGTATACAATATGTGTCTGAGGAATTTTGTTGGGGCTCTTTATTTTCTCTTTTTTAGCATCTTCGTCATCACTATTCAATTCGATATTAAAATTACTGAAATTTATGATCTACATTATGACAAAGTAACATGGATCTAAAAATGAACCAACTTGCCTAATTTCTGTTACATGATAATGCTATAAATTGCCATGACAAACTATTCAGGCGTTCACATAATTTTTATTTCCCGCATGAAAAAAATGTGCCCGTAAAATCAAAACATCCTAGTTTGGCAAAACTTTCTATAAATAAACTAGTTTATTGATGTGTTTTGCCTCAGTATCGTATATACTCAATCATCTGAATAAGTACTTCTCAAAGTAGAAACCGATCATAATATTGTGATATTACATCTGAGTTATAATCATACACTTCAACTATCTCTAAATATTTATATACAGGCGATATAAATATTTCACTTGACACTAAGTATTGGAAAAGGCTTTTTGCAAAGAATTCGATTACATTCCCTCTAAGCGTTTCGCTACGAAATTCGTTTAGGGCGCCATTTTTTTTTGTTTCATACAATTTTATTAGGGGCCGAGGACTTTCGTGAAAAAAATTTGATTCCTAAGCGAAAATAAATTTTCGGTGACAGATTTTTTAGATACAAAGTTTTGAGAGGTATACGTTTTTTATTTTTATTTTTATGAGGTTCGTGATGGATCGTCAGCTTTTTAGATAAATGTTTTGACAGTAAAATACTGTTGGACCAAAATAACCAATAGCTTGTTACTGACGCATTTATTACGTACACTTGAAAATATTTTTATTTAGTTCAGTCTATGCTATCAAAGATATATAAACTCATACAAAAACATGACACATCATCTTTCCATTACAACAAATTTTGGCAATAAAACATATGACAGTCGGAAATCCATAAAATCACATTTTGATTCGATCGTTCGCTCGTCAGTTTCCCATGAACGTCAATTTGAATGAACATACTGGCATAACGTGACGTCATACGTTGTTTTATGGAAGTGATATTGCTTTAAGATTTATTTTGTTAACTGTATTGCATTTTTACTGAAGCCATACTTCATAAAAAATATTCCAAATCTGAGAAGGATAAAAAATTTGAAAACTAGTTAAGTTTAACTTCATATTTATGAAGAAATTCCTTTGGAATGGGATAGCCAAATCAATTAATATACGTTTTAAAAAGACAACACACTCAAGTAACAATGAGAATTTTGCTGATCATTCGTCATATCTTAAGCTACACCCTCAGAAGCGTATGGCCAATCTATACATTATTATTCTATCCACTAAACTGGCTTTCATTATGTAAAACGATTTTTTAATTTCATAAGAATAGGTAAATTCCTATGAATGAGAATAAGCCTATCATTTGCTGCAGTCCTTACACAAAACGTAGTTCCCGGTACCTTTACCATACTCCCGCTCCGTTTCATACGGTAAACCCACTCGCCTCTAAACTATTTCGCTCGGTTAACTCTTATGGCTCCTGAACCGAATTGCTCACTTTGGCACATTTTCAGCATCCATCGCTGTATCTGTGTACGAGGTATTTATCGAAGCAGTTAGTATTTAGCAAGAAGCAATGTAGGCTGTTACGTACAGAAACTATTACATCATTTTTATGAGGATTATGAAGCTTCTTCTTATTCAGTAAGGTCTAACGACCCCACACATCCTAGTGTCAGAGTTTCTAAACCGCCTCAAGGGCCTCTGACATAGTTTATTATGAAGCTGATAAAGAGAGAGATGGCTTACAACACAACGTTACCATTAACTAAGGTACTGAAAATAAAAGCTGAAAAGTTCTTAAAGCCTATAAGATTTTAAAAGAAGTCTCTGATGGGTAAAGTAATGATTCAATATAGTCTTTTCAACGAGAAGTAACAACTGTTGCAGTCCATGTTGCTTACTAAAACTCTGATTGATTATGTACGGTCTCATCGCCGTACATTTTTCTGCTTACTCTGTAACCTACTGCAGCCTAATGATATGCGTCATAATTTCGCATTATAAAATAATATGACTAATTAAAAATAAAAAAACACAGAGCAGTGAATTACGCCTGCGCGACTGTTCGGCTTGCAGTGAACAGCTACCAAAATTTGAAGTGCATTGTTGTAGTAATTAAAAATCAGTGAAACTTTTTGCTACTTATTCACTGTTTTTCAGTAACCCATTTATATTTTCAGCCTATTCCGTCCTATATATTCCTCTTTCGATTCTTCTTGGCTTTGAGCAAGTGTGAATCAATCCTGTTGATAGGCGTCAAACTATCTTCGCCTGTGTGTTTGTAATTACTTTGCCCAATGAACCATCCGACATGATACTTATGACACAATGACATGCTAATAAAAATGTAATAAATAAAAATACTCTACATACCATATAGCCATCGTAGCTCCAAGATCCGAACTTCATGAAGCAAGTCTGCTCGTCAAAAGGGAAGTACTCCACGTCGATCTCGCAGAAGGACTTGTAGATGGCGGGTGGCTTCCAAACTACTTTGCCGTCGTGGTGTAGGATTGCTTTCGTCATGATCGTCACTTCATAGTTACCGTCGGCGCTGGAAACAAGATCATGACGTTAGAATTAGGAATCGTTATTTATTTATTTAAACTTTATGTACAGTAGTGGTACATGGGCGGACTTAATGCAACAAGGCATTCTCTACCAGTCAATCTTTGGGTTAAAAAGACTACACTGTGGTAGGTGTACAACAAAAAAATAAAAATAAATGGGTTCTTTTGGGGAACATTATACAAATAATATATTTAATACTAATAAAATACATATATAAGCTAAAATAATAAACTAATAAATATGATGTTTTATAATAATCCTTCTGATTAAGAGAACTCACAATAATCATGACGAAGACCAAACTAAGAAAGACAGGCTTTTAAGTAGTGTTTTCGGACTTTACGCTTTAAAGAAAATTTCGACTCAGCCTTCTTGATGTCAAGGGGTAGCATCTTTAGCGTTTATAAGATTAGGATTGTCCATTTTGGATATTAAATTACTATTTAAAAGTTTGTATCATTGCTGATTTGGTCGATGCTCTAACCAGAGTCCGTTATTTCAGGGTGTAGTCGTTTAGTTTTAATTTTGTGGTATTGGCTAGCAGCTTTATTTTTTATTTAGGCCGCCACAGGGAAATCCGTCTTATCCAGCTAAGCAGACGACACGCGTCCAAGTGTTAGAGCGCACTCATAAAAAAACTGAAGTGGCTAATTTATTGAAAAGCAGTTAGTAGAAGAGAACCCCCTAAGTCAAGGTAAACTCTATCAATGCAATGCTATATTTTTGTAAGTTCCTTGCAACTTCATTGAAAATAAAAGTAAAATTGAATACAATTGTGTCAAGCATGTATATATTGTTCAAAATAATATAGTTTAATTCCCTCTAAATTCTGAGTAGTGAACAAAAATGTAGAGTAACCATATAAGAGGGGAAAATATACTGCGTCGCTTTTGAAGGTTTAAATTAAATCATTTTATGCTTTTACTTTGCGTAGGTAACGACTACTAATATAATTTAAACTCATATTCATGTTGCTTAAGATTTTGTATCGTGTATTTTCGCAAGGGCAAGAGAAATTGGTGTTACATAAACTAATTTACTTGACTTGATTACAATAGCAGGGAATTACACGAATAGGTAAGCGATGCCAACATCTGTTAATGTAAATAAAGAAAAAAAAAGCGCTGTGTTAATAGCACTATCGATATCATTCATGTCGGTGATGATGTAGATAACGCAGTAACCACCAAGTTTCTTAATGTACCCCAGTACAATGCAGTCAACAATTCTACTCCATAATTTGACAAGGCAGCAAGTGTTTATGTAAATTAAAAAGTAAAACGCAATGTTCTGAATACACTCAGCGTTATGATGTCGGTGATGAAGTAGAAAAAACAGTAGCTAACGAGTTCCTAAGGTAGACTCGAGGTTAAAATAACAAATATTTAAACATAATGGGGTTCACAACTAACTCGGAGTTAAAAGATAACTCTGGTTTGTGCAAGTGTATCACAGTTCAATGCAGTCAAAAAATCTACTCCATAAGTCAGGTCACTTAATTATGTGGTCCGTTGTACAGTGCATTATGCTCCGTCAAAACAAAATAGAGCAAAATAAAATTATCTGATGGCAGCAGATTATATTGTAAATAAAGTGAAAACGCGCCATGTTTTTAACATTATTAACACGATTCATGTCAAAGAGGACATAGGAAACGCAGTAATTACCGAGTTCTACGTATCACACTTCAATACAGTCAACAAATCTACTCTATAAATCAGGTCACTTATTTATGTGGTCGGTACTATAGTGTAGTTCTCTATGCTGCGTCAGTACATCAACTTGATCCTTGTTCGTGTCAAACTAAAGTGGCTGATTTACTACCTCACAGTTAATTACGCAGCGAATGTAATCTGATTGTCTGTCTTTACTACATTAGGGTCTGTTACAGTCTGCGCGTGATGGGTTATGAGTCCTTTGTTGACGTAGATGTTTTATTGATTTGCTTCTCAGCAAGTCTTATCCCTGTTTCTAAGTCGTTTCTTTTACTCGACTCAATCAAATTGACAGCTTTATTATCTTATTTATTGGAAATTTTTTTCCTTCGTCATGGCGGAACTGTCCATAGAATGGAGGTAGAATCCTTCAAAATGACCTAATTATCATCAGTGCCTGTAACATTTTTTTCTTTAATCATCAACTCATCTTCAATATACGTACGCCCTAACAAATTAAGAATGATAACGTGACAAATAGATTTAAAAAAAGCACTCAATAAAATCGACCTCATAATTAAAATCGAAAACGTCTATCAAAATATCTACGTGAAAATCATCACCCTTCCTTTTGATCCCGCCATTCGGTACAAAATTGACGTTGAAACCTCTAAAAGCTTTGTCATAACCAACTTTTGCGCATTCATGAAAATTGTCCCGTAAAATAGGTCGCCTTGTCTTCCATTAAGCTAACGCTGTACCATTAAAAATAAAGTTAACACTGAATATTCGTGGAGTGGGCTTTTAGGGGAAGTCACAGGTGCATTAAAGTGTTACCTCTATTTGGTTAAATTTAAAAATATTACAGTCACGGTAACTGAGAGCTTCTAACAACCTTAATATATGAGTGGCGCTAGTACACTGTGTATTTTATTTGATATAAAGTTTGCCGCACTGAAGTAAGTAGAGGTGTAGGAAGAATACAAATTAAGGTTCTGAAAGGCTTCCTTGGTTAGTACGATACGCTTGGTTAAATCTACAGTTGGAGTATCTATGAGTACGTTCATCAAAAGATTTAATATTGGTAATTGCTGCAGATATTTTTCGTCCAACAAAGCAAAAGTTGGGACATTTGTTTTAATATTCATGTGGTTTTCGTAAACCTTTTGCCAATAGCAATTATTGTAAGTGGCCGAAACATATTGGTTGCATCTAATTAGCAAATCCTATTGGCACCTGGAACAGGCAACCCCAGCCAAGTCTTAACGCTTATTTATAGATCAAATTCCAACCGAAGGAATCAAAACCGAAACCATTTGCAATAAACTACAAAGTTAAAATAACTTGGCACCGTAGTTTAACAGTTCCTGGTATCAAACTTAGATAATCCAAAATTAATCCAATCGCGAACTCGTGTCGAGCGGGAATTGAACCCAATTCGCGTAATTTGAATGCTTATTATGAAACTTTGTCAAACAGGACAAGATTCCAGGAAATCTTTAGATAAATAACGAGATAAAGTTAATAAAGTATTTAATGATACTGCGTAAAATATTAATGATGAATTAATAAACACTAAAGGCCTCGTTTGGTAATGAACATGATAAAGAGAAAATAATAATGATATTTAATGTTAACAATATTAGAAATGAACCTAAATTATTAATTAGTAAACACAATTTGCTACTTTATCAGATTCTGAATAGGTAACATGTAGAGATGCTGTAATTCAAAAACCGTTGCCTTGATGTGGCGAAAATTCCCAATGTGAGATGAAACGCTGAATAAAATAGATGGAATAAAGCAATCCACCACGACAGTCAATTTGGAAATTAGGGCAACCGTGCTAGTTGTAGAATATTTAAACGACAGTGAGACGATGAAATGAGCAAAGTTGTAAATAAAATTTTTATACACGTCAGGTTAAAGCACTTTATTAATGATGATGAATAAAATGGCGACTTGCATATTTGTGAAATAAAAATGGAGAGGTATCGATTTCTTTTAAAGAGGGATAGAATTTATGAAACATTTGAAAAGAAAAAGAAATAATTCAAAAACGAATATTACAAAATATCAAGGGTTAGTGAAAACAATGATTTCAGATTATTTTGTTCCGATTCATCGACAAAAGGGTGGCAAGTGGTATTGAACGATTGAATTAAAAGCGAGCTAATTTGTTCTTTACAAATAAGAACAATCAATTTGCCTTGAGTAGCTCTTGGATTTGCGTGGGAGGTTACGCAGCTGATGTATTCTTTTGTTTACAATCTGATTTATATGAAAAATAAAGCTACGGAAAGAGGAAAACATTTATTGAAAAGTATTGGGATGTTTTCGAAACAAACTTAAAGTAATATACGTACTCGTACTTGCATTAATGAAATAGTCTATCACGAGTAGCTTTAAAGCTTCAGATCCATTTATAATTCCGTTTCCTTTGATATAAATTGAGACTAAACTGCATCAAAGAGACTTCAATGTCTAACGTTTGTTAATAATGAATGCTTACCGTGGCGTGTTTAGTTCGATACGCTACCTTGATGCTATTTAGATTAAAGCCCGCACTTATCGTGCCTTCCGCCTGGCCAACTTCGGGCGCATTCTCTGCCTCACCTAGATAGCAACTACGTATTCAAATTTCAGCTTTATTCGAAAGTAGATAAGCTCTTAAATCCTGCGGAGTGGAGAGCTTACGTGGCGTTAATGCATATAAATGCGGTGAACTGCCACTGATAATGGTTAGCGTTGCAAGTATAAGGATTTTTAAGGCGGTCCCGTTTTGCGATTGGATCGATTTGGAGTCTTGAGTGTCTGCCAAAAGTAAGGTTATTGATTGCGTGTTTGGTAAGTCTCGACGATTGCAGTTTTCAATTATGCAGAATGTCGATACTTTATCGCTCACTATTCGCCGAAAGTGATCCGAAATGCGTTACTATCCGTATATGGAAATGGATGCACATTTTCCAACACATAAAATATTATATTTATTCTCAGTATTTTGCATGGAAGTATACGGTGGAAATAAACCGGCTTAGAAAGCTTTTAGTTAAGTGTTCAATATTTCCTCTTTTGTAGAGCAGTTTACATTAAGTGCAGCATGATGATAAAAAGAAAGGCCAAATAAACAAAGAGAAATCATTAACAGCAAAATATACGCTTCCAGTGAAGCACAAGTTAAGATTAGTTACATACTTTTGTCTCAACATCTGACTTTACCGAGGAGTCTCGTCAAGATGTCTTGATAATTCAAAGTAATGGGATTTTTGTCCGCAAACCGGAAATGAAGAGATAAGGCCCTTATAAGAAGAGTTTATAACAAAAGACAGAAAGTAAAGTTAACTTTCATTGGAAGGAATGGGGATAGTGTCAAACTTGTGGACACAGGTTTGTTCCAAGTTTCTTAAATTGATTCCCCAGTAAATGGCCCCGGAGTGAGATTAATGTTTATCGCTGGCATTTATAAGAACTTAAGTGTATTCGTTTTATTGTCATGTTGCAAGAAGAATAATGGATTTTAAGTGAGAAAAATATTTCTCAAGATTGATGTTGTTACTATGCTACTTTAAACAGTCAATGAAAGAAAGACTTTGTTGAAAATCCTATTAATCTCAACACTTTGACGAATAGTTTCAAAGACTTTGAGTGATTTGGCAAATTATTAAACTTGGTGAACTTTGATGAGAATTTGTTTTTCAGCTAATTATTTCTGTGACAATGAAATGTAATTGTTGTGCGGAAGTCAGTGGCCTTGAACATTGATACTGCTATAGATAATGATGATCAAAATTCAGCTACAGCTTTAAAATTCATACTGCCGAGAATTTGGCTCAAGATTTCCATAATAATGACTATAAAAACGCAAAAAATGGCAATCTTTATGGTTGCGGAGTGTTCAACTCCGTTAAAGTACTCATAAAATTCTATGTTCTACATAAAATCTGGAATAGAATTAGAATAAAATATATTATTATGATATCGAACTCACTTATTGTACAATACGATGTCGGGCAGCCATATGTGTTCTGAAGGTACATGCAGAGTCTCCACACCGCCGTAGTCATCAGGGTTCCATTTCAATTTGTAGTCGTTCCATTCCTGCAACAAAATAAACCTATTTATTCTGTTTCATAGAACCATTTCTATGGCTTGTGGCTATGGGTATGCTCGTGTGTGTGCAAGTTTTCTTCATTTCAGATGTATTCTGATACTAGGCTTCATCTGTGCTTATACTATAAGAATTTTCATATAATTGAATGGTAGACTGTGATAACCCATTGAACATGGTACCTTTAAAAAATCTGTAAACATAAATATTATAGTTCCTAAGAGAGATTTTTTTCTAAAATTAAGAAGCGGCAGCGGGTTTTCCAAATTGTCTGGGTTAACAGGTCTGTGCTGTCATGTTTCAAAATTCTAGCCAACGAGTTCTTGGGTCTTTACGTAACTAGTTTTAAGGTTAAGCTGAAAAAGTCACTTCGCTTTGAAAGAATTTAGTCGACTTTCGTATTTCTTAACTTTATTAAACTGTCTTGCCACATAAATTGGGGCTGAAACTGACCAGACCAAAATGTCTATTAGCCTTTTTATCCTCTTAAGAAGTTTTTTTCCCAAACTAAAGTCCGTTCGAAGACATTTGAGAAAGTACTTTCGTTGGAGGCGGCATAAAACAGTGTTGTTGACTGAGACCGGTTCGTGAGCGTCGGAAATTGCGGTGGCTTATTAGGTTCCGGTCGTGGGAAGGGTCTATTGAAAATCTGGTGCTGTGGGCAAATATCGACTTGGCCACTTCTCACTTAGTGTCCAATCGAGCAAATACGGTTTTCTCTTTGAAATACTTGCTTTAAAACAGTTTGTTAAGATCCTTTATTTAATTACTAGTTTTTTCCCGCGACTTCGTACGCGCAAATCCCGTTTTTTTCTTGTTTCCGTAAGAATTTCGGGAAATCCTCTCTTAGTGTTCTTTTACACTCTCCAAAGAACCTACTCACAAAATTTAAGCTATCTACGACCAGTAGTTACGGCTGCGCGTTGTCTGTCAGTAAATCTCGAATACTCTTGACGAAAGAAGTAATGTAGTAAAAAACCGATGTTGCTTACTACAAAACAATTTGTCGTTTTTGTAAATTTATTTATTCTTAAGTCCTACCGTTTAGTGCGAACAGACATCAACAAGTACCACATTATACAAAATTTAGTTTACATGACGGTTTAAAATATTGCCTTAATGACAATGTCAGTACTACCGTAGGGCATAAAGAAATTTATATTTGTAGGTTCTTGTTCTTATTATTTTTTTAAGTAATGTTATGAAGTAACTGAGTGAATATAGATTTGATTTCCCGAAGGTGGTTTGTTTTGTGAGTTCCAGGCCTCCGTGGAGAGGCTTCATTTGTGAGCATTGAAGTATTTTGTGTCCCACGTCGGGCGCCAATAACAACGGTATTAGATTTTTCTGCTACAAATGCGGTGTATGTTTCATATGAGTTACAGCTTTAATTTTAACTCTCAGCTCGAGGAAAATGTAGTAAAATAGGAGGACTTTACTGTTTTAGCATGTTATACTTGTGTTTTCTAATAAAAAGTTTTATGAAACTCAATATATCCTTGTTTGAATATTTCCTTTTACACAGAAGATTTCATTACAACATATTATATACTATGTATATTACTAGTTTCTTCTTTGTACAAATCAAATAAAATAATATATTATGTCGGTTGTTATTTTAGCCGCGATTTTATTATACCGCAGTGACAGATGGTAGACCTTTTCTATTCTTTGGGGACTTTGTATTACTTATCAACTTGTCTATGTTATTTTGTACACATAAATTGAATAAAGTCGGGAAAAATATTACACTGTAAATCTTCTTATTAAAAAATCTAACATTATGGTTTAAAAAAAAATGTCATAATCTTGTTTGAAATATAGGTATACGTATAGGAGGTATGGTGAGAAGTGCATATCTAGTTAGTATAATTTGAATTCACATAAATTAGAAAAAGCCATTATTATCCGAACTATTTATTTATGTCTTTTTAAAAACAATAACAATTTTAAAACTAAGATGCTACTCTTACAACAAGAACAGCAACACATCATGAAACCAAATTCACAAGAAAAAAACAGAATCAGCTTTTGAAATAATCTTATTTATCCAAGAACTAGAGAACACACGTGAAACCAATACTCATAATTCTAAACTTTTTGACAATACAAAACATCACGACAAACAAAAAAACAAAACAAAACAAATTCAAGGATATACATAATTTATAGTGCCCAAAATATTTGGCGACGGAACTTATAACCTCAAAAGTTTGGTACAGAGAATGAATCGTTCAGTACTGTGCGGAACCCAATTATTATTTTGGCGGGCCTTGTAGTCTGTTAGGCCTAATTACTGTTGCTAAAACTCAATTTAAATTTGTCTACACAGCCTTAATTTGAAATCGTCTTTGCACATGTGTGGGATGGTTTTGGACGATCTAAACATGGTGATCGGCATTCAATTCCGCTCACCAACAATACGATTTAAAAGAAGAAATTTGAAATGAAAATGCTTTAAATATCAATCATTCACAATTTCAATCATGTTATGATGACTTACGAGTTGTAGGTCGCGGGTTCAAACCCAGCCAGGCACATTACTTTGTGTAATTTATTTCATCACCACTGCTCTCAAAACGGTGAAGGAAAAAACATCCTGAGGAAACCGGCATGTCCTAGAACCAAAAATTCGAAGACATGTGACATTCACCAACCCGCATTGAGCCCGCGTGGTGGATTACGGCCCATTCCCTCTCCTAGAGAGGAGGCCTGAGTCCCAACAGTGGGAACATTATAAGGCCGAATTTGCTATACATATAGAGAATTTCTTATTTTTTTGGCAATATACAACAAATATTTAAAAATGCACAAATAATAAAAAAAGTCTTAACTAATTGAAACTAAAAATAATCTAAAAGTCCACTATGTGCTCAAACGACTTGTGGAATTGCCAAGATGAATATGACAATACTTAACCTGGCAATGATTTGATTAATTAGAACGAAACAACCACATACATGTACATCTTCTAAGAATTTCATGTGGTTCAATAACAAGTTTGATAATATTTGAACTAACGTATACTCCCTGAGACTACATCAAAATAAACCAAATTTGAACTTCTCTCCTGCCATGATCAACAAAACAAAGATATTTTTCTTCAACCAGTACTAATATCCGAATGAAAAAAAAAACACGTTCATCAACGATAATACAATACACCCATCGTCTGCTCCATAATAATCCAAAATTTATGCACACGTTATAATTTCAGTCGCTCCGAGGATCGAAGAAGATGTGTACTCATCTAATAATACGTAAGGGAATTATACTGGCTTTCACGGTGCGACGCCCCTGACTTTACTATGGCGTCGTTCTGACAAATCTCTTGAACAATCAATGGCGCATAACGGTTTAGTAAGAATAAGATAATGGGCATTTGATTTTTATCAAACCAAGTTTTGATTTTTTTAGGAATGACATCTGCATCTCGCGGCTCTGTTGTATTACTTAATTCTAGATCGTTGTCATCCTCTTTTCTTTTTAATTTTTTTTTCTGTTTGTCGTCATATCAATAAGCCTTTCCAGCTGTGTCCATTGTCTATTCACACAATTCATCCACGGTTTCGACGGGTGTTTTATTTACCACATTCATACTCAAAACTTTTATCTTGGCGACATATTCCTCATCTAGAATCTACCTCATAATTAGTATCAGCCTTTTTATAGTATGTATGTAATGCTATCCTAAATTACGTACTCTTCTTAATTTAGAATGGAGTGAACACACTCAACGTGCTCAAAATGAGTTCGAGCTTCCACCACTTTCACAGCCCCCAATCCAAAGCTGAATGTTTAATTGAATCTCATAATGGGATATGCGTGTGACGCGAGATTTTCGGTCGTTTCCTTGGCTATAATCTTTAATATGAAGCTGTGTTCCACATTTTCTACACTGTGTAATGTCTGTTTTAGTTCAAATTCTATTCATATTGCGAAAGTTGTTTGAAAGTTCTATAGGAGCAATTTCCTTTTAAGTTTTGGTTTTAAAAGTATGTCCTTTCGAAATCTCCTCTGACAAAGACCATAAGAAAAATATTTTAACTTTTATATCAGCAATGAAAATGAATTTAGTCAAAACAGATTCGTTTTATAGTTTCTAATTATGGAACGTATCGTAATTGATACCTATCATAATACAGGATTAGTATAGTATGAACCAATTACTACCATGATCTACCGGATTCCAACATTGCTATAATGTGCAATTAGTAACAGATTGTTAGCTTATTACTGGTATATTATTGAGTTTCCGATATTCGATACTTGTGATATTTGGGATAGCATCTACATTGTTGTAAGATTTTTCGTCGTTTTCTTTGTTTACGTCACTGGAAAATTGTACACTCCGTAAGATTGTAATAAATGTATATTAGATTATAATTACTCTATATATTATAAAAAAACATTTTGAATACAATAAATTCTATCTTGGAGAATAATAAGTTTGCTATTTCACGCGGTAGTTTACAATCTTACGGCATCTGCAAGTATCCGCAGATATTTATAATTATTTTAAGGATTCAGATTCAATCCTATCACAAGTTTTCAAAATGATTAAATCATGTTAAGGAAAATTCTTGTTGGATATCGCAATAACCCTATTCATACCATCTTTCTCATCTGATTCTGCTTTACCGTCATCACATTCTTCCTTGCTTTCATTATTATTCTAAAAAACACTGAAAAAATAATTTGTGCTATACGTTCAATGTTCTGTATAATTTATTATTGTAGGACTGCCTATATTTCTAACTGTGAACCACCCTACTCGATGTTTAAACAAAGGTCTATGTTTGCTTTACGAGATTCAACCAAAATACCTCAAGTTTATGATTCATTAAAATGAAATCTAATTTACGCATATGACGGACATACTGGTGTTAAGAGTTTGTAAAAGCTATGAGTGTGAGATTATGTCGTTATTTCGGTTAAGGAAACCGACGGCATTTTGTTTTGGTGCCAAATTTATTTCAAGTAATATTATTGTTTAATGTTGATTTCCAAATGAATTTCATAACAACAGAAGCAGTTCACTGAATACACATTCAGCCACCAAATTATCAAAACCGGTCAGATACAAAAAGCTTTGTAATTTTCTGACAGAAAAAATGAAGTCTAATATTAAAAAATCGGAGGTTTTAACACACCCTCGGGGCGAGCAAATTGTCAAGAGTTTCAATTGACCGCGCCCGCCATTTCCTGGTGGCTCGAGTTTTTTCATCAGATCTTTTGGGCTGTGGCCACTTTTGTAATGGGAAGTGGGAAGCTACAGTTTATTTTCGAGGTTCGCCTCAATGTTGTTTGTAAATGTCGCGCGTGATCTTTTTGCTAATGTTTAGGTGGTAACGGAATCGTTGCTGAAGAGGCTTTTTATATGGAAGATCAGAACGAATTGGGAGATACGCACACGTTTCCAATTACATTATAAGATAATAGCGATACAGAAGGAATGAGGATGGCTTTAAAATTTTTGATAGTTTGGAGTGGTATAGCAGCCTAGCAAAATGAACAATACGCTGATATCGAAATGTGTTCATTGACAAAAAAATTAAACTAACACAACAGAAACAGAATGAGAGAAATGAAAAAATTCACGCCAAGTGTTGTTTTGCTGTTTACGCAAACAATTCGAACGATGAATAACGAAGTAATGAAATAACTTCCAATGCGAATAAGCCAAAATATCATCAACAAAGCGAAAAACAAACGATAATACGAGAGATTGTTGGTAACAAAAATGTCGGAAAGTTGTTAGAGAGCCCTCGCCGGCAACTCAGCAAGAATCCGACGCAAGTATGCGTTTGGATGCGATGTTTTTAAAATGTTATTTAATAAATTTTAACGAAAACAAATTTTCTGATATAATCGGGAATTTCGTTCGGGAAGTTTTGGCAAGGCATCAAAGGCAGTCTACGGAAATTTAAAATTTTCTAATTTACATTTAGTTGTATATTTAGTAACGTTGCTATAAAAATGAGGTGCTATTATTTATTTTTGCAACAATTGCTTACTATAAACAGTCTTCACCAAAGCGTATAGTAAGCCAACAACATAAAATTTATCTTATAAACTAAAAAATAGAATATACATTTTTGGATCATCGAATCTATGTAAATCTTTTTAAAATGTAGGAATCATATTTTTGGGGTTACAAGTATATTGTCTATTTTTATTTATTTATTTATCACAACACTCCTATCAGTACAGGATATACCAAAGCGATAAGGTGGTACTTAGCTAGTTTACAAATTGTAACATAAATTGTATGCAGTTATTCTTGCGAATTCATTCAATGAACAGGAAAAAATGTCAGTCCTTTCGGCGACTTCATTTAGTGTACGTAAGGCGCGAGTTTTGATTATTTTACACTTCAAACGATACTATACCACCAAACCAAATAATCACGAAGTTCTAAAAGAAATTCATTTAGGAACACAAAAGAACAAAGATCGCAGACCCACAATGAGAGAGGGAGATGGCGAGAAAATTTTTGAAGAACTTTTAATTATAGAAAATCTCTTGAAGCCAATTTTACCTTAAAATGGGCTGCAAACTTTGACTGGCAAGTCGGATTCTATTTAAAAGTTTTGACCGCTATCAAAGCGATTCCGCAATGATTTATTATGCGAATATATTTTGGGAATGGATGTTTGTTTTGGTCCTTGTATAAATAAACACTTATGTGTCTTCTATCTAAACAAATATTATAAAGAAGAAAGATTTGTTTGTTTGAATTGAATAGGCTCCGAAACTACTGTACCGATTTGAAAAATTCTTTAGCATTGGACAGCTACATTATCAGGGAGTAACATAGGCTATATATTATCCCCGTACTCCCTCGGGAACAGGGACTACGCGGGTGAAACCGCGTGACGTCAACTAGTGTCATATATAAGGCTGCTCTTACATAACTCAAAATATGAGGGTAGTTTCTCAAAAATAAGGTTTAAATGGACTCAGGGTCGATTTTTCAACCGTCAGATAACCTTTGACTTGTGGAATAAAAATTGCGGTTTCTTTGCAAAACAGCTTTTGCTTCGAAAATATGTCAAACAGCCGTATTTATTCTTCAGTTTAAAATTATTTGACTATTGAAATTACTTCTAACTTACTATTTAGTTTCTTTGCTAATTTCCACCTTCACATAAGTTATCCGCCGGTTCTCAATAACTACTGGCGAATTGGAAATACAATGTCTAAATTACCATGTTAGATTTTCAACTCTCGGCTTTGAGTCGAACGCTGAAAATTGAACCGCGCAATAAATTCAGGCATTTCAGTCAGACTACGCCCAGTGTTACTAAAAACAAGCATTACACTTAATCATTGCGACACCCACGAAAACCATAACCGCCATAACGAATATAAGCCGCATATAAAATACATAATATGCGAAAGGATATATCCTGGGGGTAGTTCAAAAACGTGTTAACTGGTAGGTGAGCCAAACAGAAATGATTTATGATACCCTGCTGGCGACGGTCGGGAAAACCCTTCGGAACAGCGGTCCGTTTCGATACACATCTAAACCCTGTTTTTATATAAAAAAATATTATTTCATCGGCAGCGTTTCTTGCCGGTTTTCGGTCGTAACGTTTCAAATATAATGAAAGTGGAAAAAGGTTTGAAGTTTTACGTTTCAATCAGTTCGAGTAGTTTGTGGGTTGGCTGAGAAGTGATTTTGTTTACGATCACGTATCAAGTGTTTGACCTTAGTAAAGTCAACATGGGCATGGTTACAGTTTCACTTTAACAGCCTTCATTTTACAGCAGAAGGACAATAAACGAACTTATTACTTAAAAACAAAACATTCATGTTCAAGTCACAATATGAGACCCAATTCTACTAGTTTTTAGGGTTCCGTACACGAAGGGTGACCGCTGTCCGTCAGTCCGTCCGTCCGTCCGTACATCTGTCTGTCAGCGAGCTGTATCTCAAGAACCGTAATAGTAGTAGACAGTTGAAATTTTCACAGATAGTGTATTTTTAATGCCGCTATAATAAAAATTAAGGTTAATGGTACGGAACCCTTCGTGTGCGAGTCCGACTCGCACTTGGCCGGTTTTTTTAAACATCGTTCGCATTTGCACCCGTCGCAATCTGTCATAAATGTATGGAAATTGAGGTTTTTTGAAAGATTGCGACTGACATGCGAATGTAAAAGTTGCTGAAAAAAAAGTAGAATTGGCTCTCTGAGTGCCAATTCTACTAACTTGCAAGCAAAGTTCACATTCGCATCTTAGTCGCAATGTGTCAAAGATGTATTTATTTATTTTATCATTGAATTATTTTAACACCTTTACAGACTGCTCCAAGACGATGTTATATTATAACATATATATTACAAAAAATATACATTACAGCAATCATCATTAGTAAAATTAAATTAAATTATTATTTTAATGTCCAGACCTTTTTTAATTAAATTTTGCGCTGCTTTGATAAATCTCGGCAGGTTTTGGCAAAATATATCTTCCGATGTGACTGATATACCATTAATCAAACGTATGGCTCGCGACATAGGGGCAAACTTGAGTAAATTCGTCCTCGCCAATGGTACGTCTAACAAAGCGGGGCGGCGGCGCGCAAGATGTATGAAAATACCCACCCGTCAGTGCCCAGCCTTACTATTGCCTTTTAGTTTGCGGGGCCTGACGGGTTACGGCTTTTTTGGCAGTTTGTGAAGGCCATGCGAATGCGAACGTTATTTAAAAATTTAGTACAATATTAGCCCTCAGGTATTAGTGACAAAAACGTCAAAACTTGCCAAAACGTAGAAAATTGGAAGTGTATTTCATCATCATCATCATATCAGCCGAAAGACGTCCACTGCTGGACATAGGCCTCCCCCCAAGGGGGAGGCAAGGGGGTGTCACATAATCGCCACGCTTGGCAGACGGGTTGGCGTTCGCAGTGTATGGTGTTGAGTTTTACAGAGAACGCTGCTGCCCATTCTCTGGTGAGTCCCTTAGTCGCCTCTTACGACACCCACGGGAAGTGATGGGATGGTATTACTCTTTTACGGCACCATAAGGCATCGGCCGACACCATACGGCATAAAAAAAAGAAGTGTATTTGACAATTCGTAACTGCAATTCGAATGCGAATGTTCCTTTAAAAATGAGAATCGTCCCTAAGATTCACGAAGTTTAAATCTTGCTTTTGACGTACGATGCTTTATTCAAGGGAAGTTTAGCATTTGAACGGTTGATCTTTTACTAGCAATTTCTCACTAAATTACAAGATTTCTCATAATGAATACATTGAAGTATTCAATCAAGTTGGTCTTTTTCGGTCAAATACCACACTTAAGCTTCTCCTAAATAACATTCCCACTCGACCTAAAGGTCAACAATATTTCTGAGCAACCATTCGACATCATTATTTGTGTATTATTACCCTATAACATAATATCGATTGCTCTATTCGTTTTCTTCAACAACTTCATACTTTTATCTCTCTTTTTCATATGAGAAAATCTTCACCATCTCTTTCTAACGATCCAAAGTTTTTTCCTTGCAAACAAGTTGGTCCCACGATAATAAAAATGTTATGATCGCACAAGTAAGTTTACGATTTATTTGTTGGAATGCTGATAGTTCGGGAAACCATATATATTTTGTTAAGGGATGACAAATTTCCAAGTTTTCAAGGATCCGTCCCAGTTTTCGTCACGAGGTCGGAGTTAACAATTTGTGTTGTAAATTATGACGAAAATTTTGAGAGAGTGGGAATGGAATGGAATGTAAAATAAAGGTCAGAGGTGACAGCTGTTTCTAAAAGCGTAAGTACATTTTAGTATTGAGTAGCTACTTACGCTGAGTATACGATAATGACTGATAATATGAGACAGGGTCACTTTATAAAGAAAGTATGGAGCACTGTTTTGAAACTTGTTATTGTTGAACCATCTCGCTAATTCAAACCAGAGGCAACTCTGACCCCCAAGGTACTGTCCAAGTGGTCTACTGGCATTGATATATAAAAAACCAAGATACACACTCAGCATCTCAAAAACGTCCGCATAAAACAAGCGCACAATTTAAAATAATGCGCTAGTTTCAAACAGTCTCGCATTGCTCGCCATACTGCACTGCTTTGTAAAAACAACTTTAAGTGATCCGTGAAAGGCGGAATTTGCAAAAAAAAAATTGCTCATCACTCACCATACTGCACTGCTTTGTAAAAACAACTTTAAGCGATCCGTGTAAAGTTGAATTTGCAAAAAAAAAATGTTTATAGTACAACTACACACAACTCACACATGACACTTGATACATGTCAGTTTTTGACGACAGTTTCGAGTGTTGCATTTGTTCGAGACTGTGCATCTTGGGTTTTTATATATCAATGTCTACTGGTTAATGTCTAGTTTTCACAGACCATTCTGATCTGTATTTATAACAGAGAATATGCAGTTATCTTAAAATATTCAAAAATATAATACGAACAGTGAAAATAGAATCGAAATTGCTCGAAAAACAAACGAGTTATAATTATTTTAAACAAATATATCTGTCCCTCTTACGAAAACTCTATTTTCTATGGCAGTTGTTTAGGCGTCATGGACTTTGATGTCAAAGTTTATATCGAACTCCTCTTTCTAATTGTAATCTTTGAAGCTAACTATTTCATTTTTCAAATAAAAAAATCGCATGCGGACTATGCATGCGATTTTTTTATTTGAAAAATGAAATATTGTATTGTACAAATTTCTTAATAAATTATTTGAATTTTAACAGATAGGCAGCTACATAACTGCTTTGCCTACAGTCGAATTATTTCGAGAGTATGACCAACCCTAGTGTTTTAGAGAAGTAATAAAATTCGCATGAAAAAATCCTATCTCAGACTGCTCTTAAAAGTCTCAAAAAGTAAATTGTTTTATTTTTAATGTTTTATCTATTCCAAGCAACTCTTTGAATTTTCCATGTTATTTGCTTCATTTTCTATGTTCTTATTTTAATGGCTGCATTTACATAGGCACAGAGCAGATTCATAATTAAATAAATTGCTTACCATCATCTTTTATTTTATTTTTTTGGGACAAGCCCGCCACACATTCCCAACCACTGCAACTCCTGAAAGCCAGAATCAACAGTGGTGACCACCAGAAAAACGCCGAGTCAATGAAGCCCGACGAGTAACGGAGAAACGATTCAACTGTCTTGGATCCTGCAACGAAATTAATCAGAAAAGAACAGTGGAGGAGTAGGAAAAAATATATATATCTATATATATAATTTCCACTTCATCATCTGCCTAGCTTTTTTCCAGCGATATTGAGGTCGGCTTCCAATCAAACCTGATTTATCTGAATACCAGTATTTTACATAGAGCGGTCTACCAGACCTCCACAACCCATTAACTGGGTAACGCGGTACTTCTTGGTGAGACTAGTGTCAGATTTTCTTTTCAGTTGGAGTCTTGTATGTTAAGATGGTCACCCATCCACAGACCAACTTCGGTAAGCATTGCTTAACCTTGAAGATCGACCCGTGCGGCTGTTATTATTTAGACACGAGCTCCTCACTATTAAATTACTAATACATGAAGAAATTTTTTGGGAACACATAGTGCGTACAGCTAAGGAGTGGAAATCCCTGCCGGAGTCCGTGTTTTTTTTTATTTGTGATGGGTTTGCTCTTGACTCTAGTCTAGGTCAGAGATGACAGAGACAAAGTCTACGATGGAGTGAACTTACCCAGAAGGAGCCTGTTCACTCTAATTTTGAAGAGATTAGGGTTGTAAGCGTTTGGAAACACATACACAGGCAAAGAGTTCCACTCCTTTGCTGTGCCTTCTTTTAAATCAGCCTTCTTTTTTTTCTTTTCTTAGTTACTTGAAACCATAGTTTTGTATAACGTAGAAGCATATTTTCAATTTTTTGTAAATGTGAGCACTATGGAGCCATTTACATATGTAATTATAGATTTCGTTATTAAATTAGTTTGACATGAACGAGCGTGGCAGTTGAGAGCTTGTCATGCTCACACAAATGTTTTGCTGATGGTGGCGCGTGTTTTGGATCATTTGATTCCCTTCAAAATGGTTGAGTAAGATGGTGCTGATGCACGCGTCATGTTCGTGAACGGGCGCCGTCAGTTGAAACTGGTCATCTCTTACCTGCCACTGGCTTATTTTAATCTGTACCTGCATTTTGAATTGTTTATATGTTTTCTTGTTCTTTGCATTGTCCTCACATATAGAAGCAATCAATGTTAATGTTAACAAGATTTTTGTAACACATCACATGGTTTAAAAGAGTGTCCGTGGAGTTTCTTGCACGTTCTTCTCCATAGAGATCTACGCTTTGGAACGTGCAAATAGCTTCATGTTTTTGACTGACCGACTTTGACAATTCAAAAGTGCCTGTAAATGGTTTATTTGAAATATACGATTTGATTTGATTTGATTTGATTTGTGCGCATTATAAAAGTCGTTTGGAAACGCTTAGTGCGAATTGGTGGAATAACTACAAGGTAGGGATGGTAAGATGCAGTGCGTCTGAATGTTCGACGGTAGAAGGGGGCCGGTGGGATGAGGTCGTGGAGTTCTTGGGCACACTCACCGAAGTCCTGATAACTACAACCTATAAGTCAAGAGTGAATAGGTTACTTCTAGGTAAGCGTGCTCCATCTTCGAACACATCATCACTTACCATCAGGTGAGATAGTGGTCAAACGCGTGCCTATTAATAGTAAAAAAAAGATATAATCCTAAACCAGGATCAATGAGAATAATAAACGAAAGTTTGTACAGATCCTCATAAATAAATCTCTTATGTTTTTGTTCTGCTCAATGGAGTAGAAAATAATATTTACAAGCGAGCTTCCTCGTTGCTTATCTTTGGTGTAACTTGTATGTATGTATCAACACATTTAGCTTTCCTTATCTACACCAATCTACATCTACACTAATATTATAAAGAGGAAAGATTTGTTTGTTTGTTTGAAATGACTAGGCTCCGAAACTACTGGACCGATTTGAAAAATTCTTTCACCATTAGAATCCTACATTATCCTTGATGAATATAGGCTATAGAATATTTTCACAAAAGCTAGGGATCCGTATGAAAACTTCGATAATGTAACCCAAGGTGTGAAAAAATACCAAAAAAAAATCCTTATATCGCGTACGCTGCGGAAACTATTGACAATAGAGCAAAGTGATGTACTACAGTTTTGTAGAAAACATCAATATCTACAAACAAATCTGCGAGGGTGTATATCTAACTATCATGGTTAGGTCAAAATGACCTCTTTTTGTTCAAATTAGTCAATTTAAAGCCGGGTGGAATGGAATAGTGGTGATTTTGGTATCGTGATATTATTCCTTATCCATTTAAATTATTTTATAATAAAGGTTGGTTATTTAAATGTAAATAACACACACACTAAATAATTCAAATCGGACCTTTCATTTAAAAGTTACGACGGGTATAAAAATACTCTAAGTAAGAAAAATGTAGCAGTTTGAGCGACCTGCCCTTCGTTTAGTCTATTAATAAGTAATTTACACATTACCTTATTAAGCGGGTAGAGGAGAGATGAAGATCGTGGAATACCAACTAAATCCGCGCGAACGAAGTCGCGGGCGATGTGCTAGTTTAATGTGTTTATGCTTGGAGATAGCCAGATTTTTCTTAGTGAATGTGTGTGTATGTGTGTGTTAGATTTGTACGCTTTTTTGGCATAACATAGCGAACTATGAACTAATTTAAGAACTGTATTTACCACCTATATTACACAAATTAAAATGATTGTTGATTATTATTAATGTGAGATGGGTTTGCTCTTGACTCTGTCATCTCTGACCTAGAGGCAGAGATGACAGAGTCAAGTCTACGATGGAGCGAGCTTACCCAGAAGGAGCCTGCTCACTAACTTTGAAGAGATTAGGGTTGTAAGCGTTATACATATTTTAGTAAAACAATATAAATATCAAATTAACTGCCTCCATGGTCGAGTGGTTTAGGCGTTTTCTTTGTGACCCAGTGGTCGTGGGTTCGATTCGCACGGGAAGCATACTTTGTAAAGTCGTTTCCAGTTTGGCTAGGACAATGCAGGCTTGAATCATCTGATTGTCCGATAAAAAGATGATTCCGTACTTCGGAAGGCACGTATAAGCCGGTGGTCTCGGCCGCCAAATGGCAGTCGTCAAATAAACCATGTCAGAGGCCCTTGAAGCGGTTTAGAAAACTTTAACACTAGGGTGTGTTAGGGAATTAAGATTGTATTTTAACACATTTCCACAAGAAGTTCATTTAGTTTACTACATTTTTAATTTTGTTAGCCATATTGGCTGATTGGATACATTTCCATTGCCTGTCACGTGACAATGATAGTTTGTAATTTTTGTCCATGGATTCAACGCTCATAAGAGGTTGAGAACATCGGGGTTTTGGGGCATTCGAGCCTGGACCACCAAGAGAACAAGTCATAAAGTATCAGGTGAAAGGACCTACTGTAAGTCATTCTATTTTAATAAGTATTCTTTAAAACATACTGTGTTATAAACTGTGACCGTTATTTTGTTTTACTTGTTGAATTCTGTGGTATAACTATTGCTAGTTATATAATTTAAGTAGAAAGTGTGTACCATGCGTTATATTCCAAAATAATGAGTACTGTGTAGTCTATGTGAGACGGTTAGGTTAAATCATGGTAAACGATAATAAATGTGTGATTTCAATGTTACCCTACAAGCATTTTATTAACTTTATTCCTTCAGACTTGTACAAATATAAACAGATAAATGCTATTAATATCTAATTTGAAGTCTCAACTTCTGGTTTGTCTAATAAATCAGAAGTGGAACAATTCAGCGCCCATATTTAATACAAATATAATTTTAGTTACATAATTTTGTGCTGCCTACCTCCTACTTGAATAAAATAACGGTCACATGTTGGTTAAAGGAAATTAAGAAAGAAATGCATGTGTCACTGTGTGCTTTATTGATGTTTAAATAATTATGGGGATGCAGGCATGGGTTGTGAAGGCATTGTTTATCCTGCCGGGGCTACACTCCGGGATACACATGTTTTCCGGGGCGGTATAGTGATATTCCAACGTGCATGCGTCTTGCCATGGCTACTCTATGGAGACGTAGGCATGGATTGTGAGGACTTTGTGTATCTTGCCGGGGCTACAATCCGGGATACACGGGTTTTCTGGGATGTTATTATGGTCCTCCAACATGCATACATCTTTCTACGTTCACTCTACGGAGACGCAGCTTTTTGTCATTGAGCCGAAGCATATTTTTCATTGTGGGGTGTTCCTGCAAATACTTTGCCATGGCTACTCTATGGAGGTACAGGAGGAGCACCGCGAGATGTCCACTCTCACCTTGCCGGGGCTACACTCCGGAATGGGTGTGGATATTTTTTTTTTCGTTAAATACGTGCTGGTTTTGGCGTCTTCCGACAAAGATTGTTTTGTATTGGGCACGATCTTACTGTTACGCAGCACACAGTGGAACATGATAATATATACACATGAAAGGAATTCAATACAATGATGTTAATGATTACGCTATTGATATTTAATAGAATAACTGTTTATTGCTGGACTGAATTTTATTTCGCTGTTTTTATGTTTGATAACTTGTTATATTTTTTTTCACATGTACCTATATACTAAGGTTTATGAATACTATTCTAATCATATCAATATTTTCCTACTATCCTGATACCGATTTGACCGCAACTTGACAATAATAATAAATAAAAGATTGTGACAATGTCGGATAGGACATCTGCTAGAGAGGGCTATTCACCTCCACGTGTAGTAGAGCGTAGGAGTAGATTTAAGGAGAGGAACACTCGAGTTCGATATCGCGGACTCAACATCCTCGGACACGCCCGCGAAAAACTACGGATAGGGACACCTCTAGAAGCTCAACATTGGCTTCTTCAAATGCTAAACACTCATAATGTAGAAATAGATCATTGGAGCAAATGCGAAAGCGCCGCACCAGACTTTCTCGTTCTATTGGGCGGTCACGTAGCATGGATTTAGTCTTCCATAGCATACAGGGGATGTTCGCGTTCACGTCTACATAAAAATAAAAAAACCGGACAAGTCAGACTCGCACACGGAGGGTTCCGTACCATAAACCTTAATTTTTATTTATAGCGTTTTTATTATAGCGGCAATAGAAATACACAATCTGTGAAAATTTCAACTGCGCCTATTACGGTTCTTGAGATACAGCCCGCTGACAGACGGACGAACGGTCGGACAGACGGACCGCGGAAGCTTAGTAATAGGGTTCCGTTGGTTACCCTTTGGGTACGGAACCCTAAAAACGATCGCGTCGTGAACTCGCACACGTAGAAAAGAAGCATGTTAGCATAAGTTCAGTAACGAGTACAACAATATCGAGCTCTTCTGAATCGAATAGCAGCAGGCATAGACGTACCCCAGCGAAATCCAACCGTACTAAAGGCCGAAAGCAAAGCGTTACTTCTAAATCAAAAGAAAATAATGTGATGGAGAAGTTAAAAGATGCGCTAAAAAAAAAACGCAACGAAAGTAGCTTCATAGGTGCCAAAGATGTTATTCCAAACTTTGATCAGTCAAAAAAAAAAAAAACAAACTATGACATCGTGGTTAAAGAAACTTAACGATACTGCTCGCATAATATTACTGGAATGAAACCGAAATTATTTATAACGTATTACCTAAGCTCGCTGGTCTTTCACGCAGATGGTATGAAGACTTACCGTCGGTTAAGCCACGGTAATAATATCTACAGTAGTGTATCTTCATACAAACTGTCGGAACGCGAGTCATACCTACGCGCCTCGAGTTCAAACTGCTCTCCAACTGCAAGCAGTCTCGAATGCGCCGCAGTGATGAACGAACGGTGTGATTGTTTTGTAAGCAGTAAGCGGGTGATTTGTGAATATTTGTTTTGAATTATGTACAAGTACTTACTTAAAATGGTAAAGAAAAATTGTAGAATAAACGTGTTTTTGGTTGTTTGGATTCATCAATAACGCACTCAAAGATATCATTTTGTAGTTTACCTGGTACTTACATAATTTGTTTCTTTTAAAAATAGTAATAGGACGGTATTTCGCTTTTTCCACCGATTAAAATACCTACTTGGATTCATGAATAAACAAGTGGATAGGGTGAACAAAGTGGCGCACGAGTGAAATATTAAGCACGCATTAAAAAAAAGTTTAGGCTAGGCTAGTTTCATAGGCTAGGCTATCGACTCACTTATGTACTTAGCTACTAACATTTATGTTATTGAAGTAGACAAAATATCACTATGAAATGATTAAATGAGTAATTAATAGTAGGTACTTATCTAGTAAGATTACCTGTTTAATTTACTTTTAAAGTAAGATTTTGCAGTATATGGTTAAGGATTTTGATTGCTATAGGTAACGCACACGCGATGCGATGGTTGATATTAGGTATTGTTTGCATCGGATGGGTGACTAAAAATGTTGTTGTTTCGAGTTTCTCCATGCTGTAGGTAATGGGGACGAACGAATAAGCTGAGCTGAAAAAATATATTATAATTAAATGTCAGCTGTTTCTTGCATTTTGGTTGAGTAGGTAGGTAGGTGAAGTTTGGAAGAATTGGAGTTTGGTGAACTTCGGTGACAACAGTTTATTTGTTTGTTTTTTTCATTATTTTTAGTAAAAATGTTATATTTTCAATCACAAAAGTAGAAAGACACTCAAGTAGACAAGTAGATGAAATTAAAATTCTGGAGGCCAGCAGCACTATGGCGTGTTTACGTACCGTGCGGCTGTAGGTAATTACGTCAAAGAGAGGGCCAAGTCACAATACTGTAGATATTTATACTATGGTTAAGCTTAAGGAATGGCAGGCCAAAAGTTATTGAAAAAATTATTGAAAAGTTTTCTTGATTATCAAAATTATGCGGATAAACTCATCGAGATGTTAGATAAGAAGAGTAAGAGGGATGAAACTCTAGATGAATACAAAAGTATTCATCTAGAGTCCTTTGCCTTATAAAAATAAGGCAAAGCTTATAAATCATTGCGGAATTAAGGGGAAAAACGCAGTTGATTGTATAGTACAGGGCATATATGATAATAATATCCATCTGAATGCGTTAGGCAACCGAGTAGGATACTTAAGTATTTACGAAATATTTCTTGTAAAAATATAAAGAAAATAAAGAACACCCCCATGCAAACTAAAGAAAGCATACGAAACAATAAACATCCATCGTTTAAAGTCAGTTGTTATAATTGTTCGGAGCTTGGACATACTGTTCCGAAAGGTCCAAAGGCTCTCAAAGTGTCCAAAATGCAACAGAATGGGCCATTTAGCCGAACAATGCAGGCGTGATGCAGATAAACATAAACATAGTTTAAATCCCGTCAATAAGGTACCTACGTTGATCGAAGCTAGTAAAACTAATCACAAAAAAATGTAATAGTAAACGGCATACCTAAAACTGCATTTGTCAATTTCGGTAGCGAATGTACTCTTATCAAACAGAACATGGCGGATGAATTAAAATTAGACACCTCGACAGTGGGACTCCCTGTATTAAAAGGGGTTTGGTGCTGGTGTAGTTTTACCGTTAGGTAAAGCATTCATCGAGATAAGTGTGGATTTTGTTACTGCCATAGTAGAAGTGTTTATGTACATAATAAGTTCCTTAACACAAATGTACCGGTTGATTAGACTGAGTTATCTGAGGTTAGAGTTTGCAAAACAAATAGTAGTTTGGTGTTATACTCAGCGGTGGCCGAAGCAGATAAATCGGACGTTAACATTGAATCAGATGTAAAATAAGGGCTTAGGAAAGATATTAGTTTTTGCTAGTGGATTCTTTTTTGTATGCATGTGAAGACATGGACCATCAGGATCATTTATCAGGAGCAAAAAGGGGAATCCTTACATAAAGGGTGTAATTGACGGTTTCAGTAAATTATTTTTATAAGACCAGTAAAAGATGTAAAACTAAAAACGCTATCAAAACTCTGCAGGAAATACTTGACGTAATAGGTAGTCCGAACATAATATCACCGATCGCGGTACCAGTTGTACATCAGCGGCATTTCAAAAGTTTGTAAAATAAATAGGTGCTAGGCATATATTGAACCCTGTAGTAACACCACGAGCCAATGGGCAGATTGAAAGATATAATCATACAATTCTCGATTTTTGTTTTACTCCGCGAGCAATTGTAATCAGGCGGAGCGCTACTGGAATGTCAGAATAGGTAAATTGTAATAGATTTTATATAACATAGCAAAAAAAATACTACGGGCAAATCTCCTTCTGAAATAGTGTTCGGACGACGTACAATCTGGCCTGGGGAGGTTCCTAGTTTAAACTAAGCTAGCCGATTTAAAATACCTCTGAATCGGGTCCATCTAGAGATGCAATACGGTTGGCTGCTCTTTAGAATACTGCACAAAGTCAACAATATATGACAAAGAAGTTTGATAGCGGTAGGGCTTCAACGAAGTTCTTTCAAATAGACAGTGTAGTCATGATTCCCAATCATCACAATCCAGTAAACGGAAAAAGTAAAGTTATGTCAAATTTTGGGGTCCCTTAAAGATAACTGCGGTTCTAGAAAACGATCGATATGAAGTTTCTAGCGTTAAAGAGAAACGTAAGTATAAAAGTATTTATTCAGCAGACCAGTTAAAACGTTCGATAACTTTTGCACCTAGTAATGACACTGATGGCGACCTTACGAGTAACTAGGCTGATGAGAGTTAATTACTCCTCCGATTCAAATTAAGATACAATGCTTACGTAATGACTAATACCGACTTGCCTACTTAAACTTTATCTGCTAGACTAATAACAAATACGGTCTTTCCTTCCCAAATCCTTCCCAGTTACATGATTACAGAATAAATGTTACGTGACTAACTGCTGCATCTAGCTACTCTGGAGCTGCTTGTGAGTGTGGAGGACTGTGGAGTGTATTCACGCCCCCCTGAAAAGTGGACCGAGGCCGAAGTACAAGCGGTGTCAGTAACAATGACGTATGCCGAAGTACAAGCGGTGTTCACGCCCCCTAAAAAGTGGACCGAGGCCGAAGTACAAGCGGTGTCAGTAACAATGACGTATGCCGAAGTACAAGCGGTGTTCACGCCCCCCTAAAAAGTGGACCGAGGCCGAAGTACAAGCGGTGTCAGTAACAATGACGTATGCCGAAGTACAAGCGGTGTTCACGCCCCCCTAAAAAGTGGACCGAGGCCGAAGTACAAGCGGTGTCAGTAACAATGACGTATGCCGAAGTACAAGCGGTGTTCACCCCCCCCCTTCTCCTCTCTAATCTGTTTCTTCCATCTGTATATTTTTATTCATTGTTTATTTATTTAGCTTATTTTTCAGCTTCATTAAGTAACTGAACTATACATCATTATTTTACATTGTTTTGTTCTAATCTCAATATAACTCTTCTAATATATTTCTGGTTTCAGGTTTCTACACTACCCACATAATGACGTTTGGGCTCATTGCACAAAAGTACGCTCAGCCGCCGTAAGCGTGTAGGCGCTTTCAACTCTCCGTTGCGCGTCGCGTCGCCGCGCCGACACCGCGATACGCGAAAGCCGCGTCGACACCGCGAGACGCGTCGACAACACGAGACGCGAGATATAATATATTTCTGGTTTCAGGTTTCTACACAACCACAGTCGCGTGTTGCGTCGTCGCGTCGAAACCACGAGGCGCGAGAGCCGCGTCGCCGCGTCGACACCGCGAGGCGCGAGAGCCGTGTCGCCGAGTCGACGCCACGAGGCGCGAGAGCCGTGTCGCCGAGTCGACGCCACGAGGCGCGAGAGCAGTGTCGCCGAGTCGACGCCACGAGGCGCGAGAGCCGTGTCGCCGAGTCGACGCCACGAGGCGCGAGAGCCGTGTCGCCGAGTCGACGCCACGAGGCGCGAGAGCCGTGTCGCCGAGTCGACGCCACGAGGCGCGAGAGCCGTGTCGCCGAGTCGACGCCACGAGGCGCGAGAGCCGTGTCGCCGAGTCGACGCCACGAGGCGCGAGAGCCGTGTCGCCGAGTCGACGCCACGAGGCGCGAGAGCCGTGTCGCCGAGTCGACGCCACGAGGCGCGAGAGCCGTGTCGCCGAGTCGACACCACGAGGCGCGAGATCGATAAGTCAATCGCAAGTTTAAGAACTTTTAGGTATACTTATTGGAAATTAATTGTACTTACAATATGTTAGACACGTTATATTTTCATGTATGTTATTTAGTTACAAATTATTGTATTACCCGATTATAAATAGTATTTATGAACGTTAACGGAATCACCTTAATTTATGTAAATATTAGGTACTTAAAGAATTATACTTATTTGAATTGATTTTGCAATGTATTAGCGACGTTATTGTTTTCATGATCTTTGTTATTTAGTTTATTTGTTTTTCTTATTTAGTTTTTTTTTAATTTGGTACTAGTTACTTAGCGTCTTAGTTCTGTTCTAAAAAAAATCCTACTCGTTTTTTTCATTCCTACTCATTTAGTAGCTTGTGTCCAATATTTTCTGTTGCTCCCATAAGGTGTTACTTTAGTCCAGAACCTAGTGTTCTGTCTGTTTTGTATAGAGACACGCAAATATACTCGAATGGCCGGAAAGCAATGGGGTCATTCCTTTTTCAGGACGGCCGTCTGTTAGGGAATTAAGATTGTATTTTAACACATTTCCACAAGAAGTTCATTTAGTTTACTACATTTTTAATTTTGTTAGCCATATTGGCTGATTGGATACATTTCCATTGCCTGTCACGTGACAATGATAGTTTGTAATTTTTGTCCATGGATTCAACGCTCATAAGAGGTTGAGAACATCGGGGTTTTGGGGCATTCGAGCCTGGACCACCAAGAGAACAAGTCATAAAGTATCAGGTGAAAGGACCTACTGTAAGTCATTCTATTTTAATAAGTATTCTTTAAAACATACTGTGTTATAAACTGTGACCGTTATTTTGTTTTACTTGTTGAATTCTGTGGTATAACTATTGCTAGTTATATAATTTAAGTAGAAAGTGTGTACCATGCGTTATATTCCAAAATAATGAGTACTGTGTAGTCTATGTGAGACGGTTAGGTTAAATCATGGTAAACGATAATAAATGTGTGATTTCAATGTTACCCTACAAGCATTTTATTAACTTTATTCCTTCAGACTTGTACAAATATAAACAGATAAATGCTATTAATATCTAATTTGAAGTCTCAACTTCTGGTTTGTCTAATAGGTGTGTGTAGTCGTTTAGACCTTACTACCCACACGATAAGAAAAAGAATATCAAAATTTTGAATTCCTAAAACTTTACTCTTACCATCGCCTCTCTATGGCTTCCTTCGTTTAAGCTTAAATATTTAACGCACAACCTGTGTCCCAACTCGGGTGACCTTGACGTGACTGTCTACGTCTAGTTTAATGGCCACTTTTTATGAGCTATTAAAAGGTTAAGACCAATACAGTGAATCGCACATAAGTGGTAACGCATTCACACTACAAAAATATGACGTACTGCTACAGCATAGGTTAAGATAGACGCTTCTAATACCCAATACTCAATATTTTATTGCGTTCTATATTTATAACATAGATGGTATATACAAGGTTAGAAATCAATATGGACCCTGTCGGGCACAGCAAAAATTAGGAGAGAGGAAGACGGCTAAGTAGCATATCAAGGTATTCAATATTTTCAAAAATTATTTTAAATGTCGAATTGTATGTATAATTATGAATATATTTATTAGATCTGTGTTTGTATAATAGGGAAAAAAATGTCTAAACGTAATCGGTAAATAAATGTCAAATTGTATGTATCATTATGTATATATTTATTAGGTCTGTTTGTGGTCTATGGTCTGTCTTTGTACCACACTGCTTCATCTTACCCATGCAACTGTTTTACATAATTATTATTATTAAACGGATTTCTTATCCTTTTCTAGTATTTTTAGCGTTCATTCACGTCGTAGACTGTCAAAAATACCTTTGTCGTCTCTACATTTTGTCAAGTTTTTTGACGTTGATTGTCGTTAAGATGCTTTTTCGACTTGTATATGAACGCTTTTAAGCACGAGAATTAGATGACGTGTTATTTACTTTTCATGTGTTACTTAAGTGGTTGAAATAGTAAACATTATTGAATACGAAATACATAAATAAATTAGCGGTTATTATAAATTAATCGCCGCTTTCGGTAATCGTAATCGGTTTATGTTGAAGTCTGAAATGGAGATGTTAATTAAATCGGTTCCCAATACTATCGCAAATTAATGCAAGCTCTAAAACGACCATTTGACGAGATAATTGCGTAGTTATTGAAATAGTAGGGAAGGTATTTTGAAATTATACAGGTAAAGCATAAAGGTGGAAGTGATTTAATTCTGTATTGTAATTGTTATTTCAGATCTAGTATTACAAGCAAGTGGTCTACAAGCGATTTACTTGGATATGTGAAATAATTTGTTTTAACGAAATCGTGTAAAAATAATAATGCAGGTCAAGTGAAAATCCGCAGAACACATGTATTTTTAAGGCATGTCTGTAGAAGAGATGCAGAGATAAAAACATACGAACAATAAGCAGCACTCAACATACTGAGAATGATTTATCTAATACAGCTGTATACAAAGTAATGAAACAGCCAAAAAAACTCCACACGCCAAAAAAAATACGAAAATCCTTTTCCTCAAACGAAAACATTTAATTTACATTATCCCTCCGAAATCCACAATCATTTAAACGAAAAACAAAACACATTCTCATTTCTTTCAAAGACGACAGAAAAGTTCTCTCGCTTCTTTCAATTTCTGGAGAGTTTAAAAGCCTTTACATCTCTTTGCATTAATCACTTTGGAATTGACAGGGGGTGGGGATCCGTTGAAAGAATGACAATCCCTGCTTGTCTGCGAGGTGACGTGTCAGTGTCCCTTCCGGGCGGCCATTTGTCAGTACATAGTGTGGGGGAAATGAGACATGTCCTGTTTGTAACGTTTTGACTCGTATTGTGATCTATGTTGGTTGTTTATGGTCGTCTTGGATTTTTGCTCTATTTGTAGGTTAGGTATTTAACTTTTCCTCTCTGTCAGTTTTTTTAGGTATGTAGTTTGTTAGGTAGAATTTAATTCCCATGAGCTTTATCGTCGTTGAAAATGTATAATTTCTTGAGTTTTCTTTCTACTTATGCCAGATGAAAAAAATGTCTTTTTTCGTTGGTGACATTTTTATTTGTATTTGAATTATTAGTTTTTTTTAAGCAAATAAAACATATATATAATATAAAAATTATGCACCCCATTATATATATAATAAACTTTATGTGTTTTGTTTGCTTTTAAATCTAGAAGTAAAATATTAGTACATAATTTTTATTATTATTATTATTTTTTTTATATAAAATAAAATTAACTCACCTGTTCTACCCACACGTTCGTTGTCATGATTTGATTCTTAAGATTCTGAAACAAAAGAGAAGAGTTCATTAAAAATCTGTTCCATCATTCAAAATAAATAAAGTTTTTTGGTCTGGAAACACAGATTATAAATTAAATCCCCATAAAAATTAAAATAAACATGATAATAGACGACACATACTCGACACGGTTAGCGCAGTGGTTCAGCGATCGGCTGCTGCGCTGCGTGTCGTCGGTTCGATTCCCGCACGGAACAAATATTTGTATGGCCTACAGATAGTTGTTTCGGGTCTGGCTGTTTGTGTATGTATACTTTGAATGTTTGTAAGCGCACCCACGATACAGGAGAAATTTCTAGTGCGGAGCAACGTTTTTTCTATACTAATATTATAAAGAGGAAAAATTTGTTTGTTTGTTTGAAATGAATAGGCTCCGAAACTACTGGACCGATTTGAAAAATACTTTCAGCAATGGATAGCTACATTATCAGGGAGTAACATAGGCTATATTTTATCCACGTACTCCTACGGGAACGGGAACTACGCGGGTGAAACCGCGTGACGTCCACTAGTTTTTAAATAAAAAATAAAAATAAACAATAGTTCATTATCTGACAGAAAAATGTTTTACTGCAATATTTCGCGTAATTGTAAAGTGCTTCGGTGCTACGGTAAATTAAGTTTAATTGATTTCATAATGAATCAACTCCAATTTGAACACATTATAATAATTATTCATAGGTGAACCTCTGTGTAGATGATTTCGTTATCGTTATTTGTGAAGTAAGTTAAATATTTAAATTACTAAAATGGCACACATGTATGTTAAAAACTTTATATATTTGAAACTAGTTTTTTTCGTGACTTCGCCCGCGAGAACATGGGAAAATAAAATAAATAAATACCACCATACTCACATATAGCTTTGGCCACGACTGGCATATAAACCTGTATCATCATCTGCCTAGCCTTTTTCCAACTACATTGGGGTCGGCTTCCAGTCAAGCCAGATTTAGCTATACCAGTATTTTACATGGAGCGGCTGCCTACCAGACCTTCACAACCCATTAACTGGGTAACACGATACTTCATGGCAAGCCTGGAGTCAGATTTACTGGCTTCTGAGTATCCGTAACGACTGCCAAAGATCTACAAATGACAGCCGGGACCAACGGCTTAACGTGCTTTCCGAGGCACGGAGGAAACTCGGTATGTTAAGATGGTCACTCACCCACAGACAAACCTTGGCAAGCGTTGCTTAACCTTGAAGATCGACCCGTGCGGTTGTTATTATCTAGATATAAACCTATATACACCGTGTATTTCACGTTATCGATGAATTTTGGCAAACGATTCTCTAGCTTTAACAAATCAAATCCAACAAAAGAAGTGGTACTTAAAAAGGCTTCGTTACAAATATATTTGTAATTTCATTTAATTGAGCTATGCAGTATGAAAGGGTCTTAACCATTGATATATAAAAAACCCAAGATAGTGTCGAACAAATGCAACACTCGAAACTGTCATCAAAAACTGACATGTATCAAGTGTCAGGTGTGAGTTGTGTGTAGTTATACTATAAACAATTGATTTGCAAATTCAACCTTACAAGGATCGCTTAAAGTTGTTTTTACAAAGCAGTGCAGTATGGCGAGCGATGCGGGACTGTTTGAAACTAGAGCATAATTTTAAATTGTGCGCTTGTTTTATGCGGACGTTTTTGAGATGATGAGTGTGTATCTTGGGTTTTTATATATCAATGATCTTAACTAAAAATCTATCAAATGCAATTTGAATTTCATTTGTTTTTCGTTGCCAAGTCGGATAAAGAGGCATATCGGGTGATTTACGTCAAGGTGGAAAATGAACAAAAAATAAGATTTGATTAATGTGTGCATAATGAAAAATGCTTCATGTTCTGAACATCCAGTCAAAGTACATGTTTATCGTCCGGAACACGGTGTATACTATATAATTTTATGAAAAGGTTTCATAACCCACTCAGGTGGATGCAAACTACTTATAATCTTCAAACATAAACCTCTTTAAAATTTTAACACTTCAATAGTTTGTTTAAGAGGATCGTAAGTTTCAGGGAACTTTAATCTAAATTTGTTTACTCCGTTAATTACCTTTGACGACACCGCCCGCCAATAGGAAGTGACGGGGTGGAATTTTCTAGAAACTTAGCTACTAAACTAAGCTAAGCCAAGTATAAAGTATCTTGTATTAATGTCAAGGCATTTGAGAAGTTAGAAGAATGTTTGTGGTGAGGTATACATCAGTGTGGTTCTTAACCTTTGACTTATTAGAAAAACTGATATTGTCCCGAACCGCAAACGTAGGACTTTAACTGGAATACATTCATAGTGCGTACAGCTAAGGAGTGGAATTCCCTGCCGGAGTCTATTTTTCCTGATAGCTACAACCAGCGAGTATTTAAGTCAAGAATGAACAGGTTACTTTTAGGCAAGCGTGCTCCATCTTCGACCACATCATCACTTACCATCAGGTGAGATAGTGGTCAAACGCGTGCCTATCAATAGTAAAAAAAAAAACAGAAATAACGGTTGCCAAAACATACTCATGTCTGCAATGTGATTTTAAACTGTTGTATTTGATAGTGATATTAGTTTTAATCGTGGCAACAAGATCACCAATTACAAACGATACTGCATCACACAAACGAAGTTTGATGAGGTTCTCTCTACACCGTGGTCTCTACTTATAGAGCGGCGATCTATAATTTTATATTTTTACTATCTAGCTACGTATTACATTAGATTAGGTCTTATTAAGTTCTTTAATATATCAGTTCAATAATAGTCTAATATATAAGTTCATTAATTAATAAGTAATAAGTTGAAATTAACGAATGAGTGTAAATGTCGAGACTCACTGACCAGTCAAACCATTGCTATGGTTTTGTGGGGCTTAGTTTATTAATTATGCTAGCCATATGTGAAAATAAAAAACATCATTGAGTTCTTTGTTTCCCCGCAGAATAGCTGATTTACCCTTTTATTATTTGATGAAGACCAATGCGTGAGGTGTTAGTTCAGCTTATAATAAATATGGTTTTGGTTAGGTTAAAGTTTTTTGCTTAGGCTGTAATGTTACACTGCAAAAAGGACTCTTCACACATCGAGTAAACTGTATTTATAGTTCAAAATAGACTAAACGTTTTTACGTTTTGTCTTGTATCGCCCGAAATGGCTGTAAGATTGATTTGAATAAAAGCCTACTTAGAAAAACTGTTTATGTTTTTTTTCTTCGTATTCCATTATTTAAACTTTTGTTTTTGGTATAACATTATATTGCTGTGCTTAGGCGTAAGCAAATATTGAAATCAATTACGAACATTGTAGAATGGCAAATCAAAATTAATAAGAATTATGGTCTTATCTATAATTTAAGTATTTCGACAAAAAAGACTATCCACAGAAAAATAAATATGTTTTGTTATGCTTATTATGAGGTATACAATATATTATTTGAAAAATAAATCAATATCATCAATCAATCAATATATATATAAAACTAGCTTCTGCCAGCGGCATCGCCCGCGTGATCCCTAGGGAACATACTCCCGGGATAAAAAGTAGCCTATGTCCTTTCGCAGGGTCTAGACTATCTGTGTACCAAATTTCATTTAAATCGGTACAGTAGTTTTGGCGTGAAAGCGAGACAGACAGACAGGCAGAGTTACTTTCGCATTTGTAATATTAGTACCTAAGGATTAGTAAGGATTCTTCCGTAACTGGCTGACTAAGTGACTCGGTGACTGGTACTAGAAAACTGGTGGTGGTAAACTACTGGTAGTAGAAACCATGTAGGTTCCTTGGGGAGTGTAGGGGAGCACTAAGAGAGGATTTCCAGAATCTCCTACGGGAACGGCAAAAAAACGAGATATGTGCGTACGATTTCGCGGGCAAAAGTTAGTACCTCCTAAATTTGTTGAGCTAAACTACGTGTACTTAAACACTTAAAGGATTTAGCCTATGAACTTCATTGCCTTCATTATCCTGAATTTAAATGGAGTCAAGCAACCCTGGAATACAAACTAGGTCGACATGATTTAGTGTGTTATGTAAGATGTGGATAAGGATATCGTCTCGGATTAGTTTAAGTTAGTTTGCACGAATACTGCCTGGTTTAGTTAGATGAAAATGTTGAAGGTATTGTGCGAGAGTCCATTACTCAATGCGAAGTAAAATCTGAGCTGGGTTGGAAGAGAAGGAGAAGGTTTTAAAAATAAGTCAAGTGATTGTTTGACTCATCCTGAAAACAACTAGCAATTTGACTTACACTAGAAAGAAGGGGTTCTTTCTAGTGTAAGTCATGTTGTCAACTGTTTTCAAAATTGAAGAATGAATTGAAGGAGTGTCATTTTGTTTTAGGCTCCCAGAAACATTCGTGTTTTAGTTATTACTAGGTTTTGCCCGCAACTTCGTACGAGCTTATCCCGTTTTATCCGTTATAGTAGGAATTTCGGTCGATGGGGATCCACTGATGATGACTGATGGGGTCGAATTTTTTTTCGGTCGATAGGGCCGAAAATTTCTGGTGTGGCGACCGCGTACCGGAAGACGCAACGTTGGAAGGCCTTCCACAAGGTGAACCGATGACCTGGTGAAGGTCGCAGGTAGCCGATGAATGCGAGACGCACAGGACCGACCGTTGTAACGACGCTTGGGGGAGGCCTATGTCCTGCAGTGGTCGTGTTTCGGCTGTTATGATGAGTAGGAATTTCGGGAAATCCTTTCTTAGTGCTTCCCTACACTCCCCAAGAAACCACTGCATTTTCTTGCACTGTCAGTCACTCAGTAACGGAAGAATTTTATATATTAGGATTGTTTCGTTCAAGTCAATCCTTACTTTCTTACTATCCTTACTTTTCCTTACTAATATTATAAATGCGAAAGTAACTCTATCTGTCTGTCTATCAGTCTGTGTAATCGCGCTAAAACTACTAAACCGATTTAAATGAAATTTGGTACACAGATATTTTAGACCCTGAGAAAGGACATAGGCTACTTTTTATCCCGGGAGTATGTTTCCTAGAGACCACGCGAAGCCGCTGGCAGAAGCTAGTGCATTATAAATAAGCAACTAAAATACCCAATAACCGTGCAACTGAGTGCTTAACCGTGATTTTATAACCACTATTACATTATAAGTAACTCGGGTATCACGGAAGGCGGATAGGAAGCTTGTCGACGGCGGTTCTTGTTTTTCAATGTCCAACCTTTTTTCCAACGCCTCAACACGATAGCTGCCCTGGAGCGGGTTCGTGGAAAAACGCAGCCGAACTCCTTTATCACTTTAGGGATTATCAGCCTTGTACTATCGATGCGCCACCGGTACATGGTGGACATCCCACTCACATGCACAAAACGTTTTGGGAACACATTCATAGTACGTACAGCTAAGGAGTGGAATTCCTCGCCGGAGTCTGTTTCCTGATAGCTACAACTTGGGAGTCTTTAAGTCAAGAGTGAATAGGTTACTTCTAGGCAAGCGTGCTCCATCTTCGACCACATCATCGCTTACCATCAGGTGAGATAGTGGTCAAACGCGTGCCTATCAATAGCAAAATATATATATATATATATACTGGTTGAGCTTTTGGTGAGAGCAGTGGTGGCCGAGTGGTAATGGCTCCGACTTACGAGTTGTAGGTCGCGGGTTCAAACCCAGCCAGGCACATTACTTTGTGTAATTTTTTTCATCACCACTGCTCTCAAAACGGTGAAGGAAAACATCGCAAGGAAACCGGCATATCCTAGTACCAAAAATTCGAAGACATGTAACATTCACCAACCCGCATTGGGCCCGCGTGGTGGATTACGGCCCATTCCCTCTCCTAGAGAGGAGGCCTGAGTCCCAACAGTGGGAACATTATAAGGCCGACTATGCTATGCTATGCTATGAGCTTTTGGATGCTTTGGTTTGCTTTTTACCATGTTCAAGTGAACTTTGAAAAAAAAACCGCTAAGTGCGAGTCTGACTCACATACGAAGGGTCGTCGAACCCGAAAAAAAAAAACACGCTTATTGTATGAGAGCGCTCTTTATTTGTTCTATTGTTTGTTGTTATAGCGGCAATAGAAATACCTACTCTGTGAAAATTCTAACTGTCTACCTATTACGGTTATTGAGATACTGCCCGCTGACAGAAAAACGGACGGACAGACGGACGGACTAGCGGACGGATGGCAACGGAGACTTAGTAATAGGGTTCATACTGAACTCCTGGGTTTAAGAGACAGGCTAGACGGAATCTGGGTGTCCATAAATTAAAAAAAAATAAGCTACCCTTTGTTGAATTACGTTCGTGTTTTGACACTTTCAACTGTTTGCCAATATATGTTACTCTATCACCCGAGTTCAGTTTACCCATATCATAATATTTGGCACACAATACTTGGATACGTACTTAAACATGTTGCTTTACATAAGCCTGTGTAAGTTCGTCAAACTTATCAATAAGCTGAAGTTCCTCTGTAAGTGGAGTTTACATATTAATTATTATTATTAGGAAACTTCCAACTATTTGTGTGTACCTTACTTGTTTTCAAACAATAATATTAAGGAGCAATTTTAATTATAAAATTAATTATTTTGATTAAGAAGTTTTAATCGAAGTCAGCTATATTAAACGAAGTCAGCTATGGAAAAGTAGTGTTAAGGCAGATACACAATTTCAAAGTTTACATCAACTCTTTGGTTTGGGTTGTTAATAACTTTAATGAACACAATGTTTCACAAATTAACAAAAAATCATATACTTATTAAAAAATCTGTGACATTACTGACAAAATTTTACAAATTGATTGTGTACAAAAATAGCTACATTAGTTTGAAACTGCAAAGCAGCTATATAGTTTTCTAGTACTTACAATACTAATCTCGTGTCTTAGTAAACTTGTAAAAACACCCTTAAAAACACTCCAATCGACTATGCAAATTTGGTACGAAATCAACAAAGTACTGAGATGAATTTCCCGTATGTATGAATGCAAATTCATCACACCAAGTCAACCCACTTAACGTGAAGATATGCATGCAAGACGGAATTAATTGAACATGTACGAGCCAAAATTTGAGACACATATATCCTTTCCTGAGCAAAAAGGTACTTACCTAAACTCGACGCCAACGGAATATATGGTAAATGCACATTGTTTTATGATAAATTATTATTGGAAGGGAATCTGTAAGTTGGTTAGAAGAAAATAGTTAAAAAGGCATAGTCAATATTTACTATATGACTATCAATGAAAACATATTTCTTCTTCTTCTTGATGAACATGATGTGGGAACCATGAAGGTAACATCTCGAGGAAAGAATCATTTATACAAAAGACTTACACTGACAGTTGGCTTCATTCTATCGCTCAACTCAAAGTTAAAGAGCTCAAAATGCCGATAAAATTTATCAAACATGTATAAGTTCAATAATACTGTGCCATAACTGAGGTTAAGTACACTTAACGGAGCTGTAACAATATCCAAACAAAGTTTGACGTTGCACCTGAATTTTCCATTATTTGTAGTTTCCAATGGAATGTTTTCATGTATACTCGTATTCTACCCCAGAGAGATGTTGCCACAAGTTTTGAATTACGGGGTTGTTAATTAAATAAATATCTACAGTTGTCTGTAAGCAGTTTAGTATTCACCGATTCCAAAATGTAACTCTTTCTGTGCCGTGGATTGGACTCAAGCCAAAACCCATATCCCAACAGACTTCTTTTTCTTGTTTAATCGTGAAAGTCTATTTAAAATTAATTTCATCGCAAAAATTCAGCACAAATTCCTATTTAAATTGGAAGGTGCTACCAAGTGCGCTTACCTTTCTCAGTATTCGGAGTTGGTGTTCAACACAGGTTCAACTACAAGTTTCACTGTTCGCTGCACTCCGTAAACTTTCAGATTCCTTTTAACTTTAATTACCCTTAGTTCACGGACGGCATCAGATAAAATTGCATTCCTTTAAAGTCGAACGTTCAGCATGGGCTGAGGAATCCGAATTATGTTTGCTCATTCGTTCGTAGTTCTTGTTGGGATTGCACGTGATTTTACGTTTCCTATCCGTGTTTTCTCTACTATGTTTGAATTTAAAGGATCGTTTTAACGGTGTTTTAGTGCTTTATGTATTAAAGTTTTACACTTAGCTCGCTTACACCACAAATCACTGGAAACATTCGTTTTAGCGCTAGCATTGTTTTGAGTTTGCTGCAATATCTTCTGCAGTTTTATTCTACTCATCAGTTCTGCTACCTGCAGCACTCTTATTCTGCCAAACTAGATGCTACGCTGTACCCACTCCATGGCTGACTGTATTGTCAATAAATGTTTTATCTTTCTTTCTTCTTCTTTTTGTTTTCTCTTTTTTATTCCTTTTTCTTTTCAATTCCTTTTCTTTTAATTTTTGCATTACCTTTGTTTTTCATTTTTGCATTGTTATGTAATGTGTGTACATAAATTGTTAAATAAATAAATAAGAAATACTGCAATACTTTCTAGTACGGTTAATGAGGTATCCATTGCTTATCTAAAGCAATTCTCTCGATTCAACCAAGCAACATAGGTTTCTAGGACCACGTAACTGGAGGGAACCTATTTGTTATTACGACAACAGATATTCCAATATCGTCTTTGTTATTGGTGTACTTGCTGCAAGCGGTGTTCTAATAACTCCACCCACACACGTCTACAAACAAACGAGATTTACGACTGCAGAGCTAGAAATATCAGTACTTACCTATATTGTCAGTGAAGTGTTTGGAGTTTGTGATGGTGTATGTATGGATTAACAAGTGTTTGTGCTTATTTGAGATTTAGTTATGAGGCTCAGATGATAACGCTTTTGTGGGTAAGAAAGACTAGATTCAGTGTAAGTATAAGACAGCACCAGAAGCTATATTTGATAAATCAGTTGCTATTTTTGAATGTATTAAAAAAGATGTCAAACATTAAAAAACAAGTGTGCGAAAAATACTCATCAACATATAGAAAACTGTTCCGTTACTGATGAGTGACTGAGAGACAACACACAGCCAAAACGTCGTAGTGGTCGTAGAAAGCTGGGCATGTAGGTTTCTTGGTGAGTGTAGGGGAGCTCTAAGACAGGATTTCTAGAAATTCCTACGAGAACGTGAAAATACGGGATATACGAAGTTGCGGGCAAAAGCTAGTATGGATATAAAAGAGATAGCTACTAAGATGCCGAATAACAGAAAAGTATAAAAAAAAACGATACTTGTTATGCTAACCCCAAATAAGGATGATGGCAGGTGAAAAACGATAAAAGTGATGAATAGAGTGTGTGTGTGTGTGTGTGTGTGAGTGGTGAATGGTTAAGTGTCGAAGAACTCTACGACCGCATCCCACCGGCCCCCTTCTACTATTGAGAATTCTAGATTAAAATTCTAGATGTCCATCTAGACGCACTGCATCTTACCATCCCTACCTTGTTGTTATTCCACCAATTCGCACTAAGCATTTCCAAACCTCTTTTATAATGCGCACAGCAAAGGAATGGAATTCTCTGCCTGCGTCTGTGTTTCCGAACGCTTACAACCCTAATCTCTTCAAAGTTAAAGTGAACAGGCTCCTTCCGGGTAAGCTCGCTCCATCGTAGACTATGTCTCTGTCATCTCAAACCTCGACTAGAGTCAAGAGCAAACACATCACAAATAAAAAAATAAAATAAAAAAATTGTTGCAAATAATCCTAATGGTGGCACTTCACTTTTCGTATTTGGCCAAATATTCGAGTCACTTTTTCAAAACAAAATAAGCCTATGCCGTTCGGAATAAGGTTGATTTGTACTGCATAAGTAACGCAAATATTCGACCAAATACAACAAGAAGTGCCAGCGTAATTCTCTTCCCACAATTTTGACCGGTTCATAGAATTTAACAGCAAAATCATAGAATGTAACTATTTTATCAGAACAATCAGGTATTTACAACAACACTCAACAAATTACCGCTACAGTCCAAACATAATATAAGGTACTCGAATGAATATTATCATATAATTTTATTACCAATTTACCGTTATAGGTAACCCTTAAATGTTTGATAGAGCCGATCGTTACAGGGTTAGTCAGTATGTCGTTAACTGAGAACGATTCATAAAATTGTTGTGACTTGTTCTGGTGACGTAAAAGCGTTTAGAAACGAATCATTTTAGATGTTTTATAAGTAACTAGCTTCTGTCAGCGGCTTCGCCCGCGTGGTCCCTAGGGAACATATTCCCAGGATAAAAAGTAGCCTATGTCCTTTCTCAAGCTCTAGACTGTGTACCAAATTTCATTTTAATCGGTTCAATAGTTTTGGCGTTACTTTCGCATTTATAATATTAGTAAGGATAATCTTGAGTCATTTCATTCCTAAGATGATTACATAACTAACATCTTGGAAAAAATTAACTACGTAAATTAAAAAGGACGAGCAGCATTCTTGATTACAAAATACCAGTGTTAATGTGAACAATTTTAAAATCAACCTGATGGTTTAATCGGCTAGACCGCGAAAAATATTAGTTCTCATTGTTTGTCATCTACTCACTAGAAAAAATTGTATATTTTGGTTTACGAATAGAGCTACTAGATGTCGCTGAAAGCAGGTATCAAGACATGTCAAAGACTGTAACGGTTCGCCACTCTTAAGTTCCATTTGATTCACTTCACTTGATCACTAGATGTCGCTACTTGTAGCCTATCTCTTGGTAATCTGGTCCGGCTCCACAGCCACTTGGGCGCACAAAATAATCTGTTAGCATTTGGAAACATTGTTGGACCGGCTGAAGATTGTAAAAAAACAATATTTGCATTGTATAGACTCAATTTATTGCATGCATTAGCAATGTATAATTTCATCCATTTTAACGGCACATGTGTGAGTACTGTGTACCTTAAACTTAAGCTATAGCTATCAGTTTTAGGTTTGTTTTTGACTTGAATGTACCCTGGCGGTTGGGAGTGTCATGCTCACACAAAAGTCTGGCTGATGGTGGCGTATGCGTTGGATCATTTGGCTCCCTTCAAAATGGTTGAGCCAAATGGTGCTAGCGCATGCGTCATATTCGTGAACGGGCGCTGTCAGTTGGGACTGGTCATTTCTCAGTTGCCATGGTTTATTTTAAATATTTCTTTGAATTGTTCCTTTTTTTCCCGGACGCTTTTATCCTGTTCGTCTTTTACATCGTTCTCACATGTTTGTATAATTTCAACTTGATGTAAACAAAAATTTGTAACAATTTATTATTTTTTAAAAGAGTGCCCGTGGAGTTTCTTGCACGTTCTTCTCCATAGAGATCTACGCTTTGGAACGTGCAAATAGCTTCATCTTTTTGGACTGACCGACCTTGACAATTCAAAAGTGCCTATAAATGGTTTATTTGAAATATACGATTTGATTTGAATCCAAAATCCAAACTAATATTGCAACGAAGCAAAGTTGGGGTTTTTTGTTAGTGGTCGGTAATCTCTATAAGTACAGATCCAATTAGAAGAAATCTTATTCTGACAGGGAGTTACTTTGAGTGTCATGGCTAAATTTAATGCGAAGCCGCGATTAAAAGCTGTTTTATTTATATTTCTTCAGGTTTCTTGTCACGATCTTATGGCCTACATTTAGAAATAAAGCACAACTTCAGAAAATACTTCAGTTTAAAACCAACCATTTCTAAGTTATTTATAAACCCTTTCCCAAGAACCAAACACCCACCCGCTACTTAAACTCACGCACGTGTAAACATCAACAGTAACTAATTTCCATTGTTACATAAGCCAGCCCCATTAATTTGGTAACCTTAACTATTCGTATAATGCAAAGTAAGTGAGCAAGTGTAAAAGGGACAAGCTGACGCTTCATTAAACTTTATAATTGGCTTCGAAGCGACGTAGAGGCGACGAACTAGAAAATACTTCGCGCTACTACTACTGAGTTATCACAATTTCATCGTACAGATGTGCCGTGGGATACAAATTAGGTTTTGTAATTAAATATATCGTGTGTTATTTACATTAATATTTTTGTATCTGTTACGAATAAATTTAAAAAACTACAGGACCGATTTCAAAAATTCTTTCACCATTAGAATGATACATTATCCCTGAGTAACATAAGCTATATTTGTTACTACAAAAAATTAGGGAGCCTTAAGAAAATTGCAGCGCGGACGAAGTCGCGGGCGAAGTACTAGTTGAAGATATAAATACCGATATGCCTGAAGACATGGCTGATAATTAAAATATTAGGGGCTTAGCTAGAGTCCTTATGTATTATAATTATTGCCTTTTAAAATTGTTTCGGGAAACCTTTTTCACGTTATCTTCGAAGATAGTGTCTAATCTGGTAAAACAACTATCGGTAAGTAAAAATTTAGCGGCTAAAAAGCGGATATCTGCTATTGAATAAATGGTATTGAGTAAGTTATTTAAATATCTCGGTAAATATTAATGTAATTAATAAATGATCATATTTGTGGTCGTTTAGGTTCTTTTAGCTTTTTTAAAATTGAATTGTGCTTTTGTGTTGTGTAGATTATTTTATTTTTGTTGTGCTGTATCAAATAAATGTTTTATCTATCTATCTATTTCTTTTGTATATCGTATTTTTTATATTTGGATATGCTAGTTTGGCAATTTATCCAAAATACCTCATTTTACCGTCTATATCGCGAGCCGCATAATGAATTCCAGAATCGTGCCACCCTACCGTCAACTATACATTGACGGTTTCCCATAATCCGAACTGTCACACACCCTACTCAATTCTTCCATCGAGATCAAGGAGATTTAGGTCGTGGTTATATATGACCTCATAAAATCCTTCAGCGAATAACTGGATGCGAGTTTTAGTTTGGTGCGTCATAAGAAGAAGTTTTAGATGTTTTGAGAGCAAATAAAAATTGTGTGGGTGGTAAATTGAAAGGTGGGATTATGGAAATGAGAAATATTGAAGATGGTACGGTATATATTGAAAATGTCACCGAAATAGATGTGTTCAAAGAAGGCGGTACAAAAATTGTAACAAAATAATGTGCAACAAGAAAGTATTTTTTGAAGGAACGTCCAAAACTGTTACAGCAAAAATTACTAGACTATTTAAATTTAACATGCTGAAGATAACCAATGTGACCTGTTCTAATTAGGTTCAAAACTGTTTTATCTAGGTACCTACAAAAGCTTCTTGCTAAACTACTTTAATATAGGCTGGTAGTGTAAAACACCAATTAAATTTAAGAATTCCATTTATATGAACACTATCAACACACTATCACAAGTTTCCAAGACAAAATACATCAACTATGGACAACATTACTGCGCTCACCCACGTACAAGTAACAGGCATGCCTAGCGACATCTGTTGTTTGTAGTGAACTATTCCGCGGAGCGATGAGTAATTAAACTTTATAATTGGTTTGGACGACACCGACCAACTCTGACTTACCACTAAAGTCATTTTGCTATTTTGGCGAGTAATCACGACGGAGATTGGTGCCAAAAATATTTTAGATTAGCAAGACCATTACGGTTCACAGAATAAAGTTGTAAATTAACAAAATTTGAAGTTTTGGGATTGGTTTGTAACTTTTGTTTTCGCTGATGATAAAGTTCTTGAAGTTGAGCTAAAAACCTGGATGTGTGGCTACAAGTGGTATAATTGGTTCAGTGGAATACGCTTAGCGAAATTATTTTAGAAGTCAGGTGATGATATTTGAATGCTCACTGCATTAGTCGAAATGCGTACTCAAAACAAGTGACAGTAGGATCTCTATTTTGTATATTTCTAAATTCGTATCAAGACGATGTTCCATATCTAGTGTATAAGTATTTAAATCTATACTACTCTCTTATAAAACGATAACATTCAGTTACTTGTGTACGGTAGGAAAATTAATAAGTTTATGGTAATACTCAGTTCCAAAAAGTAGCTCTAAAATAACACATGCAAATTGAAACAGTACAGTGCTCCAATAGGTGTGTGCTCTAGCAGGTTCTATTAAAAATGCTAATTAAGTCCTTGCAGCGACCGCGCTTCCGACTCGTATTTGTCAAACAGAAACAGTACAGATCCGAGAAAATTATCCAAATATATTGCGGAAACATCTCTGATGTTAATAACGTGAAATATTCACATACAGCTTCGGTAAAGTCAGCAATTAGCCATTTAAAATGAGCATAAAACCGTCCGATCCGGCGGTTAGCACCGAAACTTCTGTGTTTCGGCCAATTTCCAGCGTTATTTATTATTACTTGGCCATAATGAGCTCTTAGCCGTTACATAACACAATTCCATTATTGTGTGCCACAAAAGCATATCATAAATCAACGGAGCCAGTAAAGTTGACATCATTTTTAATAACAATGGGTCGGCCAAGTCATCTTTTGTAGGGTCTGTTATCGCAAATAAGCGGAGGATCTGTATCGCCGGTTTGAGCCGAGCCTCTTTGTCGACGGAGTTTGAGCAGGTGATTAAGATATTAGAATTTTGAATTGTGAAGGTATTTTTGAGATACGGAAAATTTTCTATTGTGAGCTTTTATTCTATGTCATGTTTTGTTGAAAAGCTAGCAACGGCACGTCAAATTAAAGGCAACAATTTGTATTGAGAGACTAGGTACTCTAGCATCACATTGAACGGTGTCATAAGAATAATTAAATTCGGAAATTAAAACAGACCTACTGACAGAGCGTATAAAGAAAACTAATAAATTCTCAAACACACCTTTCTAATTAGTCCTCCTCAAACTGTATTAATTGAATTGTTATTCATAATAACGAACATTGTTAGTCAGCAGCTGGTGATATTACAAATCCAAGATCCCGTCCATAGATAGCCAAATAGGTTGTATTAAAGCCCATTGTTTTGCGACATAATAGCCAGATTATTGTGGCCTAAATACTGACGAGCGGGGATGCCATCGTGGCATAGTGTAGTAACGAGGGTATAGGTTGTGGATAACACCGTTTTGAACCAATTGAGTTAATTGCTAGGCTGATATTTATCGTTTAGCTCTTGTGATAGTTTACCTGATCGATTTACTGAAGCTCGTCAATCTGAATGAGTAATATAAGAGACTAGCTTTTGACCGCAACTTACTCGTATCCCGTATTTTTCCGTTACCGTATAGTATATAGCCTTCCTAATGAATGTGATTCATCATAATATGATATTTGTTTATTTTTTTTTGGATTTTCCAAATCTGACTGGTATTACCAGAGATTAGCACGTTCAAACAAACAAGAAAACTCTTCAGCTTGATCATATTATAGTATAGAACTATACGCGTCGTTGGAAGGCCTCCCACAAGGTGGACCGATGACCTGGTGAAGGTCGCGGGTAGCCGATGGATGTGAGACGCGCAGGACCGGTCGTTGTGGCGACGCTTGAGGGAGGCCTATGACCAGCAGTGGACGTCTTTCGGCTGATATGATGATGATGATGAGATGGAACTATAGCTAGATTAGGTACTAGCTAACCAACGTATCTTCGTCTGCATCACATAAGAGAGAGACAATTCGAACCAGTATTAGTAAAGATGGTATAGATATAATGTGTTGAATGTTTTTTATGCATCTTGCATGTTGCTTCAAATTACACAATCTGATCGTGCCATGGAAGAATTTCCTAACTTAATGCTACATTTTAAAGCGTCTGAATCAAAGGCCAATACACAAACACCGATTACAAAAGATATTACTCTAAAATGGAAATTAATCCGTCTCACAAAATCCGGTAAGATTTTCCAATTAATCCCTATTACTTAATACCCACACAGCATTAATAAACAGGTTTAATACCGATAATCCATCAAATACGGATTAAGGAAAGCCTAGAGTAATATTCAAGTAGTAATAAACTTGAAATCCTAAAAGGAACTAACAAGTTATTGTTCTTCGACAAAGGTAATAAATCCGCTGTATTTTATGATTCATACAATTTGCGTTACAACCTCGATTTATTTGCTTTTGGAGCATTTGATTGCTGTATTGATGTGAATGAACTATTCTCGTGTTTTCTGCTTACGTATACCTGTTGTGAAGCGGATACTGTAGGTATTCAAAATAGATGGAGTAATAGGATTTAGTGGAAGTCGAAAACTGGACGATGTAAAATCAAATATTGTTTGCTTTGGTTGATTTTCATTTGTATTTCACTTACTTTTTGTATGCCGTATGATGTCGGCCGTGCCGTATGGTGCCGTAAAAGAATAATACCATCCCATCACTTCCCTTGGGTGTCATAAGAGGCGACTAAGGGACCAGAGAATGGGCAGCAGCGTTCTCTGTAAAACGCAACACCATACACTGCGATTGCCAACCCGCCTGCCAAGCGTGGCGATTATAGTAGCAGTGGACGTCTTTCGGCTGTTATGATGATGATGATGATGAACTTGCTTTTTAAAGAGGTTGTTTATAAAAATTGTTTATTGTCACATTTTGTTGGCTAACTCCCATTTTGTTCCTTAGAACAAATTGTTACTTAGCAAATGATATAGGAGTTTGGTGCCATGTCCCTAAAGTTAAACTAGAAATTGAAAACCATAGCTCAATAGCATTCAAAGAGGTTGAAATTCAGAAACAAAATTCGACTTTGATCCCAAGTGTTGAATTATCTCCACTCTTATCCAAAAACCTTGAAATGTAACTTACAGCACAAGCCAGACTTAATGAAATAACGCAGAATACTGTATAATATAACATTTTAGTTACACAACGCTAGATAGAGGACAACAAACAAATCTCTGTTTAGCATTCCGGATTCCGAGATTATGTTGGTACGCGCTACGTATTATGTTGGTACGCGCAACGTATTATGTTGGTACACGCGGCGTCTTATGTTGGTGCTACCTATAATGATGGTAAGCGTTTCGTGTAATAGTTGAGCGGGGATTAATAGTGAAGCTTGTAAGGAATAAATATTTTCTTAGAAGTTATGTTATTGCGTAGTTTGGGTATATGTAGGAATTTGTTGTACTAGACATAAAGTCCATGAAGAATTTAGTCATCTTTTATCTGGTGCTATATCAAGAAATTGTACAACATTTTTTCCTATCCTTCATCACAAGATACCGATTAATGTATCATTAGAAATGTGTACACAAAAAAGGTATTTCAGGGAATTAAATCAATTTCAACATGAAAACGTTCTTTACGTTGACAATATTTTTTGTGGAATTGTTGAAGAAAAAATACTTTTTCTCGAATGTGCAATTTATTGTATGTGAACGATTTTCTAACTTAAAAATAACAGTGAAACGGTTAACCTACAATGATGGATCAACATAAATTATGTACCTGAGCTATCTTCTAAATAAAATTAAAAAATACTTAGGGTGTCTATCACTTTTGCATCTCTTGTCATTCTTAAGACTCTTGCATGTTGTTTTGCTGGAAAAATTTACAGACGAGACATTACTTTCTTTTCCTTGTTACTCAGAACAAATATTTAAGAAACGAATACGTTTCAATTGTCCCCAAAATGGGACGGCACATACATCCCGCCATATTTTGGGCAAACTTTTCCCAAGTAACGTTGTGAGGGCTGGTATAAATAAAATCGGCTTAAGAGCACTAGACGTTTTAATAAAAACGGGACCTCCATCATAGTTTCCTTTGTTACACACGTGACCAACGGTAGTTTACAGCCCCTAGATTAACAAGACCCCTAAATCCCCTTTAATAGGTTAACAGTAGGGGTCTTCTTATATTGGGTATAAAAGGGCTGCGACAAAAGACTGGGCCTTTTTTAGTATTTCGGGTATAAATGACAAAACACAATGCGCGGGTGTGGTTTCAACTAGGTGATGGTTTTTTGGGAAGAGAATTTTTCTCGTAATGGAAATTAACGATTCTTATTATTCTGCCGCTGCGGCTGCTGAGAACCTCAAACGGCGGAAATATAGTAGCCTTGTTGTCAATTATATTTTTGAGCCGTTTGGGGTTGAAACTCTTGGACCGTGGGGTCCGAGTGCTCACGTTTTATTTAAAGAAATAGCTAAACGTTTAGTTGACACTTCGCGTGACCCAAGGGCTGGCTTTTACCTCGGACAGAGGATAAGCATTGCCATAAAACGTGGCAATGCCGCCACTATTTTGGGCTCACTTCCAGTCGACAGCGATGCGGACGAATTTTTTGGCGCCATGTTATAGTTACGAGTTTTATTTTGTATTGTAAGTTTAAATAGTTTTTAGTTGTTTTATTATTAGATACTATTTAATTTGCAAAATAAGTATCATTTTTCTTATAAGTAAGTTCAATTATAGACGGAGACCTACATTTTAAATTAAAACATAAATGTCAATAAATAAATAACCCATTCGACAGGAATTCCGGTTGCGGTAGCCAAACTTGACGGCGACTAGCCATGTCCACAGGATATGTTACAGTGCACAAGTGTGTGCACAAAAGAAGGTACACTCTATGGTCCTTTTTTATTTGTGATGGGTTTGCTCTTGACTCCAGTCTAGGTCAGAGATGACAGAGACAAAGTCTATGATGGAGCGAGCTTACCCAGAAGGAGCCTGTGTACTCTAACTTTGAAGAGATTAGGGTTGTAAGCGTTTGGAAACACAGACGCAGGCAGAGAGTTCCACTCTTTTGCTGTGCGCATTATAAAAGACGTTTGAACACGCTTAGTTCGAATTGGTGGAATAGTAATAAGGTAGGAATGGTAAGATGCAGTGCATCTGGATGTCCGATGGTAGAAGGGGGCCGGTGGGATGAGGTCGTGGAGTTCTTGGGCACACTCACCGAAGTACAATCTGTAGAAGACCGACAAGCAGGCAACCTTACGGCGATGAGCCAAGCTAAGTAGCTTAGCATCCACCAGTTTTACGTTTTTTACTCATACACGTAGTTTTACTTATACTCTCATAGTCTGAAGGAACGACAATCTGACCCGACCAGGGAGTCATATACCCATTGCCACAACCCTTTGGTATAGGGACACTAGATGGCATAGCCAACTTGACTATGCCATCTAGTGTTGCAATTTCGAAACTTAAAAGTAAAATATACTTGACATTTACACTTCTGTGCTGCCACCACCTACAGTTCCTGCACGTTCCTACTCGTGGAACCGTAGTAGATATACAACAATCTCCGAAAATTTACAGCAGGTATACCTAACATAGCCAGTGTTAGGTATACTGTAAAAGGGTTCGAACTTTTCTCTATGGAAGCTGGCATAGCCCCCCGCCGACATTTTGAGTTTTTTTTTTAAGTTGCGGTGCACGATATTACATGCATATATAGGTAGAGGACACTTAAGAGGGCTATTCCTTTTTTTCTTGGATTTGAGCGTTTGACTCGAGTTTTGATGTGTGATTATGGTTTATAGGTATATAGCCACAAATTTAAAAAAATATGTATGGTCAAGAAAGTTTGATTCTTTTTCTTGGGAGTGTTTTAAATAAATATTTCAATTTGTTTACGATTATTAGTAAAAACCTTGTCTCTGCAACTTTTGATGCTTTGTTACATCAAAGATGTAATAATTTAATAATAATAAAAATGTTTGTGGTACAACTGTAGTTTCTACTTCGGAGTGCTTTATTCAATTTATTATGTTTCATGCCGTAATACACCAAAAATAATTCCGTAAAACAGAGAGTTACTGATAATTTTTCGTCCAAAATTATATATTTTTTTCTATGTAATCATAATCCAAATTCAAACAAAAAGTAATTAATAACTAAGGTTACAATGTTACCTTGCTTGAAAAAAAATTGTCTATTTAAATGTAGAACAATATTTTTAAACAATTGTTGTATACAGCGCTACAATCACTATAAATCTCGGGAAACGCGGTCTGTAGCTTTAGTCCGAGCCAAGCGCTCGATTTTGTAATAGCACTCTTAAACAAAAAAACAATTTTGTAACATGGTAAAGTGTCACGTTGCCGAGATATTGAGGATAAGGTCGCCATGTGAGAACAATACGCGCTATATGCAGTAGATTGTATTTTAATAATAGTTCACGGCTTGATCTATAATAGTTAACCATTTATGTAAATTAAACACTATTATTTTGCGAAATTCTTAATAAAGGGGCTTTCACGTGTTCTTATTTTTAATTTCTTCCAATAAATGAAAGCGCACATGAAGGGCGACCTTCCCATGTCACTAAAGCGCAAGCTCGTCGACACGTGTATCCTGCCTATCCTAACCTATGGCGCTCAGACGTGGTCTTTGACTGAGGCTCAGACATCGAAACTTAAGGTTTGCCAAAGAGCGATGGAGCGTAGCATTCTGCGGATCAAACGGACTGACAGAATCTGCAGCACATTTATACGTTCCAAGGCAGGTATTACTGATGTTGGAGACAAAACAGCGAGGCTAAAGTGGAATTGGGCGGGCCACATTTACAGGATGCACGACGTCAGATGGGCTAAGATCGCCACGCAGTGGGTGCCCGAAGACGGACGTTGCAACCGAGGCAGGCCTAAAAAACGCTGGCGTGACGATTTGGACTCATTTCTGACGGATTGGCCGGAGAAGGCACCAGATAAAGTTGGCTGGAAAAATATGGGGGAGGCCTTTGCCCAGCAGTGGGACAACATAGGCTAACAGAAAAAAAAATGATTAAATCAAGCGGGGAGGCTATGCCACAATGGTTCTATTCCCTTCACACTGGCTATCCAAAATTCATCAACGACGATATTAGGTTAAATGTGATAGAAAGCGAGCCTATTGTGTCTCAATAGAATCAATTAACCCTGTGCTAGTACATTATGTAAGCCACCGCAGAATAATCCGATCATGGCCCGAACCGAACCGAACGGCTGCTGGCCTAAACGCCATGTGCTATTGCAACTTAGTGTTAAATTAGGTATCTATGAACTAGCAACTTGCTTAGAAGTATTTATTTACTAGCTTCAGGAACATACTCCCGGGATAAAAAGTCTCCTCCTTTCTCAGGCTCTGGAGTATCTGTGTACCAAATTTCATTTAAATTCGTTCAGTAGTTTTAGCGTGAAAGCGCGACAGACAGACAGAGTTACTTTCGTATTTATCTATATCTATACTAATATATAAAGCTGAAAAGTTTGTTTGCTTGCTTGAACGCGCTAATCTCAGGAACTGCGGGCCCGATTTGAAGAATTCTTTCAGTGTTAGATAGCCCATTTATCGAGGAAGGCTATAGGCTATATATCATCACAGTAAGACCAATAAGAGCGGGGCAGTAATGAAAATTGTGACGTAGACGAAGTTGCGCGGGTCAGCTAGTAATATTATATAATATAATAATATAGTATAAGGATTTACTTGGTTTTCTTATTTTTTTTTTATTTGAGTTGGGTTTGCTCTTGACTCTAGTCTAGGTCAGAGATGACAGATCTCCAACAAAGGAAACACAATTATAACATAAGTCACAGTGAAATAAGTGGTTCATCTACGTGTGCTCCTTCAGTTATAGGAAACCACATCATGCACATATAACTAGGTTTACATAGCAAAATTATAATCACAAAATTAAATTAAAAATAGGATAAAATCATTTCAATAAATTAAATTAGATTCAATTATTCCAATAGATTAAATTAAAATTATTCCATTACTTAAATTAAATTGTCTAGCGTAAAATATTGTAATGTTTTTCAGAAATTGGTAGGGTACCTTTAATCTTTGTTTTATTTAAAAAAAAAACAGATTAAAGAAATAACATTCACGAAAAAATAAGTAAGTAAGAATTTAAACAACAAGAAATGCTCTTGAAAGAATGATTGAGAAGAGTTCGTTTTCATTTACAAATTCCAGTGTTAAAAAGATCGATGTCAACTTTCCGGCAGGCCGCGATAAAACACGACTCACTCGTATCAGATAAAAGTTTTGTCTGTAAGAAGGTCTCACCACCGCCGTGTGGCCAGTAGGTATATTTTTGTACTAGTGGACGTCACGCGGTTTCACCCGCGTAGTTCCCGTTCCCGAGGGAGCACGGGGATAAAATATAGCCTATGTTATTCCCTGATAATGTAGCTAACCATTGCTGAAAGAATTTTTCAAATCAGTCCAGTAGTTTCGGAGCCTATTCATTTCAAACAAACAAACAAATCTTTCCTCTTTATAATATTAGTGTAGATTATTCCAGCATACCATGCGATTTCGTGATTTTGTATAAAGGTAGTTCTTTAGCAGTCCTTTATTCATAAAACCGCTGGCCTTTGAAAACAGTCGTATCGTGGTGCTTTGGCGATAAATGGGCAGGCGTTTGTGATGTCATATTTGGTTTGACTCTTGGTGTCAAACGTTTGGATTTTCAAAGCCGTCAATTGTTTTATGCGGCAAAGGTATTTGGATAGCGCTATACCTCGTATTTCCATTGCATGTCATGAATGGTTATGGCGACAGGTATGCGATTGAACTTTGTACTGATTTCGCTTACATCAATGTATTGTTGGAGATATAGAAATTCACGTACAGACTAGACTAGTTATTAAAACTTATTTACTTATACCGATGATCTCAATCAGTCTATCATTATCAAAACATACCGTGTCATGATCGTTAAGTAATTTCTTCAGTGGCCTTTCCTGAATAAAAATGCACCGACTGTTTTGTAAAAGCATTTCAACACAAAATATCAGTCAACTGCTGGCCACAGATCTCTTCAAAATAAACTAATAGACATACAGTTCCGCTAATATTTTGAAATCCACCCAAAATTTTCCTTTATTTCCAGTTCAGCTAGCCTCAAAAAGATGTGCTCACATTCGAGGACTGTGCCATATAACGCTTCGCATAACTGAATTTATACGAATGTACACGAAGCTTGCTATAAAGAGATTTTTCATTGTACGGAGAATCGGCTGGCTTGATTCCAGCTTCATTCGTCACAGACAAGCTGGAGAATTGGCAACGATACCGCTCACCGACCCCAAGTTATTGAGGATGTGTTAAATAACTTTTTTTTGGATATTATTTATGGGCGGTACTCGAAGGGGATGGGAAATTGAAACTTGTATCTTTGCGAGGTCGTGTTACCTTAGGGTGGCGATATAGCCAATCGATATTGGCTTGTGCTACTTGAAGGAGTAACAAGATTGAGAATTGGCTACACATGTGTATGTATTGTTGTATTTTCTGCGGCTTCAGCAATTTATTTTTCCGAATAATATTCTGGATCGTTTGACATGACATTCTAAGAGATGCTGCGTAGGGAAAATAATAAGTGAGTGGATTTGTCCAGAAATATGAAGCTACATACTGCAAGGAATGTGTTTATTCGATGAATAAAATGTTTTCCTTTGGAAACTCTGATGACAAAATAATGTCAAAAATAGATATATGTAGATTGGACACTTCTGACGTAATGCTCTTCTCAATTGACTAACTAAACAATTTATAAACAGAAACTCTTAAGCAGCCAAACATCAACTCCCATCTTAAAACAAACGTCAAGACAGAAACCCAAATTGAATTAAAATTTGCACAAGCAACAGAAAGAGACATTCAGAAAAACACTTAGCAACAGATTCTTGAATAAGTACGTCAAACAGCCACCAGTGGCGCTGTCGTGCTAGAATTGCACTATTGTAAGACTTCCCATTATGCGGGCTTGAACGGAACAATTTATTTGAAAGGAGATTTTTATTCCCCCCTTTTTACTATTTTGTTCTCCGATATTGAATATGCATGCAGAATGCAGACTCAAGAATTCCTGGTATCCTGGTATGCCGCGTTACTGTGATTTCGATTGTTTGAATGGCAAAGGAATGTTTCTCCTACTTTTTAGGATTCGATCGTGGAGAAAATGTACGGTGGACGAGATTCAAAGGGAATTCTTTGTTTTATGTTGTTTCCAGTTGTGAATTTTAGTTGCCAATGTTTTAGAAATATATGTTGTAATGTATGTACGAGTTTTCTGCTGCTAGACGATTGCCTTTTTGTGTTTCGTATTCACTTTTGTTTAGAGACAAAAATAAAGATTCTTAAAGCTCAGTTTTCTTTCTTATGATATAAAGAAATCTTTACTATTTCACAAGGTATTTTTTCATAGCAAAAGTGTTAAATTACCTTAAAATAAAGTGGTTCGTTACGACATAAGCTAAAGTTAAAAATAAATTTTTATTTTAATAAAAATGGAAAGAAACATGCACACAATAACCGACTTCCAAACAAAATGCCCATGCCACAATTGTGCATAAAGTTTAAATAAATAAAATACTACAAAGTATAAAATAACCTTAATTTCGGAAGTCGGTGTTTTTGGTTTTGTTTCTTTGTTTTTAACACCGACTTCCGAAATTAAGGTTATTTTATACTTTGTAGTGTTTTGTTTGAAGTCGGTTATATTTTTTTGTTACAAGTTTTTTTTTATTTCTCACTTTTAAGTGGTGATACTTGGACGACGTCTTCGTTTACGCAGAAATGGAAATAAGCAAAAATGCTCATAAAATAAAAACTACTGAACCAAACTGAATCAAATTTTTACGGGACCAAATGGCAAGTATACCGCATCGAACTAAAAAGAATGACAGAAATCGGATCAGAAAACTCGGAGTAATCGGTGTACATACATAAAAAAATACCCACCAAATTGAGAACCTCCTCCTTTTTTGGAAGTCGTTTAAAAAATATCGTTAAGTATATCGAAAGACATTCAACATTTACTTTAACAGTGAACCTTTGTTTCTCTAAACACACACATAAAAACAGGAGGTACCTATGTCCAGAATGTATCCCGTTAATTTTATTTGAGAATCCTGTAAGAATTTACGAGCGCCCAGAGACGTCGATATTTTCTGTTAAGTCGGGTAAAAGTTACTTACACCTATTAGATGTACATGAAAGGGTTGTATGTTTTCCTCTAGGGACTTAAAGAGAGCAACTTATTTAAAGGTAAGTCCACACTAGGAACTTTTGCTAGTGAGTGTTTGCTATCGAGCATTCGAATGTGAGCGTACATGTAATAAGTACTTCAAAATTGTTGCGTGACGATAGTTGGTTTGCGAAACTCAGGCCATACACAAAGTAACATTAAAGCAAAATGAAAGAGACGACGTATCATTTTAGTACCTCTAAGTGCCAAATCTAATTTTAAAGCGATATTCGCATTCGCATGTCAGTCAAAATCTATCAAAAATGTATGGAAATTGTGGCTTTCTTGACCGTTTGCCAGAACAGGACTCTTGTACTTAAAAAGCGTTCAAATTCAAGTCGTTAATTATCTCCGCGAAAATCAATGTAGGTAGATAAATTAGTGGTGTTTTTAGGGTTCCGTACCTCAAAAGATAAAAAAGGAACCCTTATAAAATCACTCTCTTGTCCGTCTGTCTGCCCGTGTGTCACCACTGATTTTCTCAGGAACCGATGGACCAAGTAAGTTGAAATTTATACCAGATACTGAAGTCAAGGTCCTGAGTCAACACGATAAAAAGATATGGGCAAATTTAGATTTTCGCGAAAGCTTGTAAGTACCAAAATTTACTTTAATTTTCAACATTTTCTATTTTTCGAAATTTTTCCTATACTTGTGCTGTAAGACCTTGCTTTTAACCAAAATTGACAATTCTAGGTCAACCGGAAGTACCCTATATCGTTTTAGGTCGAAAGCCTATATGGTAGTTCCCGTTGACCTAGAATCACGAAATTTGGCAATACCGTCTTACACTACAAGTATAAGACGGTATTGCCAAATTTCGAAAATATTTAAGTCTGAAAACTATACATTTGTAATTTAATCATAAATAAATAAAGTCTTTATTTAAAGTAATTTGTAGCTAGTTTGTACGGAACCCTTGGCGCGAGTCTAACTCGTACTTGGCCGGTTTATAACAGTTTGCTACATCCACACGAACACTCTAAAAAAATTGCTCCTCTATTCTTTAAAAAAAAAAAAACACTAGCGGAATGTCACTTTTTCCAGAGCCTCTTCTAGCGCAAAAGTCTGTGGTAGTCGTTGAAACGTCCTCGAAAAAATCTCATCTTCGCCTATCGTGTGTCGTACTCATACCTCATCTGTCAAACCTATACTTTAAGACTAGGACTCCAGTCCCGAAGAATTTTATAAATAGGTATTTGAAGAAACTATTGCCGATGCCGTCGCGCTGCGCTAATCAAGTGCGAAGCGCGAAAGTGACAATTGCAGCTTATGTCAAAATTTAGAGAAAGACTATGTCTATGCTTTTATTATTTTCTATTTTGTTAAAAAAATATCAAATTTATCTGATAGTCGTCTGAACATGGCTGTAAAAATGGGCTGTTTTTTCGGGTTTTTGGATTGTCGTAATTCTTTTAGTAATTATGTTTTGGAAAAGAAAATAATTAATTACGTATTAATGAGACCTTGATTTATTGAAAAAAAAAAATGTTGCTCTTTTTTCTTCGTAGATAATGCTTCTATCCACTATTGGGCTTTTGCCCAACAGAGTTTCCTCTTAAAGCTCGTACCTGAAGGCTCATCTTGTAGTGTTGTCACACCTTTATTTCATAAGGCTCTTTCTCTATGTCGTAGTAATTTTGTGTTAACCTAGTTTGAAGGTTTTAAATTGATTCTTATTGTTCCGCGCAGAATAGGTTGCGGGGTTCTCGTGGGTGTCGTAAAGACGACTTAGGGATTTCGGGAATAGATGGGTAGCAGCCTCCCGTCTGGTTATAACTAATAACTGCGGTCACCAATTCGACCATCGCTGTTGGTGACCTTTTGTTGAAGAGGACATTCGGTGGTCATTGTTTTGCAATTGATTGCTAAGGATATAAAAAATCTGAAGGCTAAATAGGTCTTCCTAGTTTTAAAAGTCATTCAAATACATGTCGAAATTCAGAGACAATGAGTCTCAAAAACTGTCGGTAAATTATTTAGATTTTTGTTTTAACTGATTGAGTCTAAGTTTAGCACGAGAACGTTAATTTACTCAGGGCCAATCAGAGGTGATTTGCCCTGAGTAAATTAACCACGCTGAAACGGCTGAACGGATCTGAATGAAAGGAGATGTTTCAAAATGGGCCAGGTCTATGTTCACTGCCCATAAAAAAGATAAAAATCTGTAGAATTCGGGAAAAATACAGTAAATTCATTTAAATGTTTACTGTTGCGGTAGTTAATTGATGTTTATAAATTACTTTTATCGATTTTCAATATGGCGTCGCAACGATTTAGTTACTCTGTGCTTAAAAACAATGACAGTAAACCATAGAACATAGAAAGATCAGCTGTCATAACAATGTCACTTCAGTCACTTTCATCTCGTTGCCGGTAAATAGATATGTCAGAAATAAATTTCCAATGTCAATCAATCAAAATGACAGTTTACCGCCATGACGGGTTTTTGTTGTATGTTGCAATTATAAGTGTAATTTCTTGTGTTTTACCAACAAACAAAGCCATTTTAAAGAAATTGGACGGTTGAGAACTGTTTTAAAAGTATTTCTCTATTTTTAAGTATAGTGTACAAGGACCTGGCTCAGGTTCCATACAATTTGTAACAACTCCTTTGGCATAGAGATATTTTATACTAGCTTTTGCCAGCGGCTCCACCCGCGTGGTCCCTAGGGAACATACTCCCGGGATAAAAAGTAGCCGATGTCCTTTTTCAGGCTCTAGACTATCTGTGTACCAAATTTCATTTAAATCGGTTCAGTAGTTTTGACGTGAAAGTGCGACAGACAGACAGATTAAGTTACTTTCGCATTTATAATATTAGTAAGCACGACGTGACGCTGGCAGGATAGTCGGAACCAGTTGCCATTAAGGAAAAAAAAAACACATTAGTAAGGATTTAGTCTTGAATAGCACATAGTCTTTATCCCGAAATTATGTTCCCTTAAGATAATTTCCAACATTCGCGAAGCCGCAAGCTTTATGTAATATATTTGATTTTTTGACATCAGGAAGAAAAACTGGTTAGAGTTACCCAATTTTTCTGGGTAATCTCATGAATATTTCGCCCTTAAAAAAGCCTACCCAAACCCATCGATCAAAAGCCAGATTGAACAACATCCTTCGCAGGAAAAAATACACTATTATTTAGCATATCATCTATTTCTAAAATATTTTTACTTATATTTTCATGTAGATAGAGTTGATTAAAATCTCCGAAAAGAAATAATAATATGGCCTTGTTTGCCTGCGGGGAACAAGCTGATTTGCCTCCCTTAGTTTGGCTACGAATTTTCTCTGCTTAGTTTCTTTTATGTAAAAAATAATCATTGTTGTGGTTTAGTGATGTAGCTTGTTATTGTGATTGGTAGACACTGATATACATAATATGTATTGTATATGGTCATCATTAAGTCAATTGGAGGAAAATTCCATACGAAAATTATGAGCATTTTTGTTTTGTTTCAAAACATGTTTAAACGCAGGCGAAGTACTGCAATTGAGTATTTAAAACAAATTTTACCAATTAAAACGTATTTGACATTTTATCAAATAAATTGATTGACGTTATAGAATATTTGACGTTTCAATAAAAATTAAATTAAAAAAAAACTCTGATAAAAAAACCTATAAAAAGTTAAAAATAATTTCTATTGATCCTTTTAGTTTAATATAGGTAGGATTCTTTGGACCAAGCGTCTTTGCCTCGGGAGACCGAAAATCTTTTGTATGTACTATAAGTATTATTAGCGGTCGTCTTTAAATTTAATTTTTATTTCGTTAGTTATATTCCTCATTCCGTTTCAATATAGTATACATTATTTTACAAGTCAAGCCCTTTCATTTGATACCCATATTGAGGGAGTTATGAAAAAAATGTAATTCGCCATTTTGTGGTGGTGGCCATCTTGGATTTTAAATATATCATAGTGTATAGTATTGTACTAGTCGAGCCCTTTCATTTGATACCCATATTGAGGAAGTTGTGAAAAAATATATTTTTCGCCATTATGTGACGGCGGCCATCTTGGACCGATTTTCATCAAACATATCTAAGAAGGCTTCTAACTAATTCACATTTCAAACAAAAAAAAACGAACAAAATCAAAATCGGTTCATCCGTTCTGGAGCTACGATGCCACAGACAGACACACACACACACACAGAGACACGTCAAACTTATAACACCCCGTCGTTTTTACGTCGGGAGTTAAAAACTGAGCCTTAGAATTTAGACAATTAATTAATTCAGAACCGTTTTAACTAATTTAATAGTTTACGTTTTAGAGTTTAAGATGTGGTATATGGTAATTATTTTACGATTTAAACTTGAGTAGAGCAGAGAGAAAAGTTAAACATTCAACTTATCCCTTAACAGCTCGTAGTTAACTGAACTAAGTTAGTTTGTAAACTATGAATTAACTACGCTTGCATCTTGAACGCTGTTCAAGCAACTGATATTGAACAAGGTTTAGCTATAAACCGCTCTGAGGTGTTCTGATTTAACACTGTTTAAAAGTTAACCTATTAAATTAAGGGTCGATTTTTCAATATTTGGATAAGTTTTAATTGAGGAATAAAATGGGGGTTTGATAGCTTTTGTATCAAAGTCAAAAGTATTTATTCAAATTAACAGCACATTTGAAAATCAAAAATTTACATGAAGACAGTCCCCCAACATTACGCCACGACCAATACGAGCGCAGCATTAATGAAAAATGTGACGCAGAGAAAGTTGCGTGAAAATTATTAATAAGAATATTTATTCTACAGTTTAAAATTATCAGACTGTTGAAAAATGAGTCTTAAGTTTATTTAACAGCTTTTTGTTCCACGATTTTCTCAAGTATTTCAAGAAAGTAAAATCAACTGTCAGCATGATGGAAACCAGCCGCCTCAAGCGGGAATTTCTGACACTTTTTAGCCTTAATCCCAATGTTGAAATGTTTTGTTATGCTTTTAATTTCATACTGCTTACACTTACACAGTAAAGATCTTGTTCTTTCTATAAACACAAAAAGAACACGTTTTTTCCGCCCGAATAGACGCACAAAACTTACAATACGAAAAGAACATAACTTATATAAAAAAAAATACAAAAACCAGTTTAATTTGTAATTTTCTGCATATATTATCCAAAGATAAAACGATTTACTCTAGACCAGAGGCTCTAGACAAGTGACATTCTTGAAGCGGTGGCGTGGCGAAGGCAATAGGGAATATGCATGCGATTTTTTTATATGCAAAATGAAATACTTATTAACTCTAATAAACAATTATGAAATTATTTTTTAAATACCTTCATCAGCGATGAAGTTATAAAGCTTCAAAGTTTACATTTAGAAAGAGAAGTCCGATATGAATTGTGACGTCAAAGTTCTTGCCGCCTATGCAGCTGCCATAGAAAACAGCGTTTTCGCGAGAGGGACAGATACATTTGTTTAAAATAATTATATCTCGTTTGTTTTTCGAGCAATTTTGATTCTATTTTCACTGTTAGTATTATATTTGAGTATAGTTTTAGATAAACTGTATAGATAACAAATATTTTTTTCGTGCATATTCCCTATTGTCAAAACGTCAAAAATGTATGGGATTGACAAAAGTCACGTGATCAATCCCTTACATTTTGGAATTTCGACAATCGCAGTCGCTAATAGAATTGCATTTTGTCGAGGGCCCCTGAAACATTTCATCAGCGATAATTTTATAAAACTCAATAGATGTATGGGATCGGTACGCTCAATGTCATGTGGTCTAATCCCCACATATTTTGATTTTGTTACTAACTGTAACTTCACGATAACTTATTTTGCAAATGGTAAAGAAATGAATATTCTTACTATTTACACTTAAGATATTACATAAAATAAAATTTAATATATAAAATAAAAAATAAAAACTCCTAACTAAAATATGGCGTCAAAAAATTCGTCCGCGTCGCTGTCGACTGGAAGTGAGCCCAAAAGACTAGCGGCATTGCCACGTTTTATGGCAGTGCTTATCCTCTGTTCTTGGTAAAAGCCAGCCCTTGGGTCACGCAAAGTGTCAACTAAGCGTAACTAACTGTATCTAGAGTCCTTTACAGACCTCTAGACAAGTACTTGGGAAGGCAGGCAGGCAGCAAAAGCGAGTGGTCGAGCAGAAGGTACTATCAAAGGTTTCAACAAAATAGTTTCCATTCCATTATCGTAGCCCCATTTCGCCATCAGAAATCTAATTACGCCGGGTCAGCACACAAGAGGTACATTAAAACGAAATATTACTCAGTAAAACAATTACAATTGTTGAAACAGAAAGCGAAGCCATCGGGTTTAATTAGGGTGACGTCACACGGGATCGACGGCAGCGGACCGTGGTATAGCGTCCCATTGATTTCCGGACCGCTGTGGTTAAGGGTGTTTCACAAGGGGTATTGTGTCGCAGCGGTTTATTGCGGTTTTTACGACCTGATTTTTTAGGTGCAGGTTAAAATAAAAATAATGACTAATTTTACAGAAATGATCATACCAACAATTCGCCAAATGTGGATATGAATGTTATTTGCTTCTGATTGGTAAAGAATTGTCTACCACCACATCACAGAACACAACACAGAATTGCCCTACCTAATGGAACATAGACAAATGATGGAGACATTGACGCTGATACAAACAGTATACGTAATGCTTTCTATTGAGCCGAATTGAAAACCGCAGATTTCAATAAATATGAGAAAGCTTTTGCAAAACACAATAAAGTAACTTATTATTGTTTAAATAAGATTCAAGTCATCAAACGTCCACTAGCCATAAATCGTCGCGTTAATCAAACAAGTGTAATGTCCACATTACCCACAGCAACTCAAAAGGGTAGCAGGTCAAGATAGATTGGTTTGCGATATCTTTTGCTCAAATCCACAATTCGTCTTTGACCTTAACAAGGATTTATGTGGTCGAATTAATCCAATTTAACATTGAGCCCTTTGTAAAAAGAACGAATTAAGTGGGAGAGGAAGAAGCTGCTTCGAGATAAGATAAGCAGCTTGCATCCAGTGATAAGTAAAAATAATGACCCGGGAATATTCTTTTATTTTGGACACTCGAGCTTTTATGCAAAAAAACGATGCAGAATATTCTGTGTAAAGGTGGTATATGAGAAATATTGTATCATTGTAGAATATTAAATATAATAATTAATATTAATATTAAATGGGTCGTTATGATGCCAGAATTATTTTATGATGCAAGTATATAATAGTTTATATCTATTATATAATGATTATTTTCCAAAAATAGATAACATTTCTACCACAACAAGGTCTAATTGAAAATTGCCAAGAAGCACAAAATGATGACCAAGAGTTTCCCAAAGAATTCCCAGATCACTTCTTAATTAAACCTCTCTAAATCAATTTATTCGAAGCCAATTTCCATAAAAAAGGCAGACACCAAAAACTCATTCCAGGGATGCAAATGTCGTCACTATTCATAAACACTTGTATAGTACGAAAGCGTCTTTATTAAAACCAGCAGAGATCCTAATTTCCATTGAATCAACAACGCAGAATGAGGAATGCATCTCATATACAATGTTTGTTGTATAGAATATTGCCCAAGGGGTGTAAATGTGCGGAATATACGGCTATATTTTGTGTGCGATGCCGCCGCGGTGGGTGATATGAGCGCCAATTTCGTTGACGACAAATATTTACTGTGGTGTATCAAAATTAGGTGTACAGATTTAGGAGAAGCGGATTTAGGTTTCATATTTAGGTAATATACTACTAGTACTACAACTACTAAACATATTTCTTTAGAGCAATATAATTTGTGCCTTATAAAAAAGACAGCTGGTACGAAACTACTGTCATCATCATTATATCAGCCGAAAGACGTCCACTGGTGGACATAGGCCTCCCCAAGCGTCGCCACAACGACCGGTCCTGTACGTCTCGCATCCATCGGCTACCCGCGCCCTTCACCAGGTCATCGGTCCACCTTGTGGGAGGCCTTCCAACGTTACGTCTTCCGGTACGCGGTCGCCACTCCAGAACTTTTCGGCCCCATCGACCATCTGTTCGGCGAGCAATGTGCCCTGCCCACTGCCACTTTAGTTTGGCGATCCTTCGGGATATGTAGGTAACCTTTGAAACTGCTATGTTTTAGATAATTAGGGTTCCGAACAAAAAATGGATAGGATCCTTATAGGATCCCTTATAGGATCACTCGGGTGTCTGTGCGTCTGTTACAGCCAGTTTTCTCCGGATCCTCTGGACCGATTCTGTTGAAATTCCATAAAAATATGGATTTCTGTAATCCAAACACGGACGTGTTAGGTACGTAAATTATTAAATTTTTAGTATGGGTCACTTTTGGGGGTTCAACTAAAAAATTAAAAAAAAATATTTGAATAATATCAAATGAAAGCGCTTACTGTGAGGGTTTTTTTTTTGTTTTTCATAATTTTAAAATAAATGGTTTTGAAGTTATTCAAGAAATTAGACGAAAAATTACCATAACATCACACAAATTACCCTTATCTTCGAAACTATTGGAACTAAAATTTTGAAAAAAAATGGAGGTTATTTCTTTACCTATAGATTACAGAAAAACCTATAAGAAGTCTATAGTATTAAAATAACATTTAAATAAAATAAAATTCGTTCGGAACCCTTTACACGCGAGTCCGACTCGCACTTGGCAAGTTTTTGCTAGAAAAAGACACAATTTTTCGAAAATTAAATCGAAAATTTTATTATGTTTGGTAAAATCTATATAGTTTTAAGAATTGATATACTCGCTAAGCCACGATATTTGTCGGTTCATTATTTATTGTACAAATTCAAAATTGGAACACAATAAAAAAAAAAAAGAAATGAAATTACCAAGTCAGTTAACGGGTCAAAAGTGGTGTAACGCTTATATCGCCAGCTATAACACCTTCAGGGTTTATTTAAATATTTGAGTTGAACACAGTACATGATAAATCATACTCCAAAGCGCCTTCGAAAGTGCTTTGAAATTCCCACGGCAACGTACCAAGAACGTTGCCGTATGTTTCCCCTCAACAAATACTCAGAATGCACACTGTCAACCAACACTGACATCTTCAAGTTATTATATCCACAGACTCCAAATAAGATGGCTGCTGTAAATTATTTTCAAGACAAGAGATGTTTCAAATAACTTGAGAGTTGTCTAAGCAACATATTTCCTCTAACTTGTGAATAATGTCTTAGTTTATGCTAAGACATAATTCAAACTTGGTGGTCGGGTGTGGAATGCTCTAAGGCAAGTAGACCGCTAGTTCTCTCGCCCATAACGTTACTGTTATGCAATGTTGGCTGGCTAAATTCCTTAAGTTTTGGAGATTCTGATTTTGTGCTGCTGTTAGGGTTTATGTTCCTTATTTTAAAATAATATAAAAAATGGTAAGTATTTTTTATAAACCTTAAATTTGGAATGTCGATTATGGTAAAACAATGTCAAAGAATTTAGTCTTCTCTATCAAGGCAGGATTCACAACGGCATTTAGTATGTACTTATAAATCGCTGTCAATAGGAAAAGTGCTGAGAACACTGGTAGCATTGGAAAATTGAAAGGCAATGCTGGTTCTTTGGTTGAACAAAAACAGAGCCCCCGAAAACTAGCTTTGGTTTCCGTCTTCAAAATATTTTCAATATTCTTGTCTGTTTTGCTTCAAATCATCATCGTTTCTCATCTTCTTCCAACAACACATGATTTTACTACATCAAGAAATCTCCTAAACCCATTTCTCCCTTTTAAAAACGTTTTCACGAAGTTGCTAACTTAAATTCTAACACTAATGTAGATAAAGCAGCGGCGGATGCTTGTTTAGTCATAATTACGGAGTCGGCTAAGTCGTTTAAAACTATAAAACAGTAGGTAGGTAAAGTTTCCGCGCGCGTACATTTTCTCATTAACTTCAGAAAGTAAGGCAAGTAAGTGTTGCGTAGCTTTTTATCATGGTGAGTTAGTGTGACTAGAATACAGGGGAGGTGATGATAGTGTACATTCTCTAGGTTTTCTGTTGAAGAATATGTGAAAAAACAGTTATTATGAGACGTTTATAGTGAGAGTCCACGGGTGGACTTGGAGAAGGCTTTGAACAGCGTTTGGACAATCAGCCTAGCCTACCTAGGTAAGCTGTTCAGTTTAACTGGTTATAGGTGAGTATACCAGTATTTTACAAGAAGCAGCTGCTGATCTCACCTTCGCAACCCAGTTACCGAGTGTATTACTCGCCTTGACAAGATGGATAGATTTTCTGGCTTCTGGCAATCCGTAATGACTGGCAAAGGACCGACCAACCCAGCTACTGAGTGTATTACTCGCTTTGGCAAGACGAATAGATTTTCTGGCTTCTGGCAATCCGTAATGACTGGCAAAGGACCAACCAACCCAGCTACTGAGTGTATTACTCGCTTTGGCAAGAAGAATAGATTTTCTGGCTTCTGGCAATCCGTAATGACTGGCAAAGGACCGACCAACCCAGCTACTGAGTGTATTACTCGGTTTGGCAAGACGAATAGATTTTCTGGCTTCTGGCAATCCGTAATGACTGGAAAAGGACCCAAGGCTTATCGTTGGGACAGTATTGGTTAAATAAAATGCAAATTACGCGGATCTTGATAACGGTAATCAAAAACTGTGTACCTATTTTTTAAGTAAAAAAAAGAAGCTTGTAACATTAAAGTTGTAACATTACGATAAAATGTAAACGTGCATAGAGCGAGTCAATATTTGTCTGAAGATAACACGGGTTTCATAGGTTTTATGAACATCGTTAAAATTAAAATGAACACTGTGTTTAATTAGAAATATTGTCAAATAACAAGAAGTAACTCTTTGTGAATTAAATCAGAAAGCAAGATGCACTAACACAGAACAAGCTTAATAAATAAATTAATCAGCGAACTAAAAGAAAGATCATAATTAACAATACAAATGAAAGGCTTCTCCAGGAGAGACAAAAGACTATCATTCTAAGACTGCACAGCATTCCTTAGTAGTTGTTTTAAAGTTTCATTTCTTAATTACAAAGGCGTGAGGTGAAAACTTCGCCGCAAAATGTTGGCTAGCAACAAGTGAACTGGTGATAAAAAGTAATACTCTACTACTAAGAAGTATGAAAAGAACATCTAGAGTAGATTTTGGTGCGGTGGCACGTATCTTGGGAATTATTATATGATTGTGTATCGTACAACACGGTTTCACGTGTTACTGTTATTGAATTGGAACTTAGTTGTTTAGTTGCATCAACATTTTTTGTTATTGTCTATGAAATCTTCATTTATTTGACTTTACCCGTAGTTAGGTTTAAAGAACTTTATTTCTCATAAGACCATAGTTCACTTAAAATGAGATTTATAAATTAACTTAAATACACTTATTTTTGCTCTAGTTTAGTATAAAATTACATGACAATATAACTATGAACTATCGCAGGTACAGTACGTACTAACAATATGCGATTTTAATTTGTTTTTAAATATGCTTAATTTACTACATTCTTTTATGTCGTTTGGCAGGTTGTTATATAATTATGCTCCCTCATAAAGAATGCTTTTTATATGTGAGTGTGCGTGGCTGAGTCAGTTGCAACGTGTGTTTATTTCTGAGGTGATATTTGTGTGTCTTTTGAGTGAATGTTATGTTTGAGTGGATTTTACCTGAAATAGTTCTTGCAACAGATATGATTGGATTTATGTGACGAACGTGAATGAAGTAAAAGATGTATCTTCAAATGGCTTTTTGAAAAGGAATTCGGAAGAATACGTGCAAACATGCGCGTCTTCTTAACTCTCGATAAAACTCTTTGACTTTAGCAAAGTAAAATTTATTTCCTTAGATTGCAGGTACATAAAATAAGATGTAATAGACTGTGCATTCATATGCCTTGACCCTAAGGAAAAAAGGCAGGACAACATGTATGCATTACATATGATTGATAAACAATGGAATGACAAATTAATAATATATAAAAGACACATAGAGATGTTTGAGGAGCCACGAACTTTAAATTAACCACACACAGAAGGTGCTACGTCTTCGTAGCGCTGGAAGTACCGATCAGATAACGAAATTAAATTATTGTCTACTAGTAACTATACTATTGCGGTGTGCGATATCCTTTTTACCTCGGAAAAGATCTTTAAAACTACGCGACGGATTTTGATGCGAGTTTTTTTAATAGATAGACTAATTGAAGAGATAGGTTTATATGTATAGCAAATTTTAGTAAAGTTTTTGATAGGAGTGAAAAATCTATATTTCGTGATCAAGTTGTCAAAAATATCGATTTCCCGGAGCTTTTATGGTGTACGCAACCTTAAGAGATATAAGATAATTATGTTCTAAAGAATTGTAGCTCTTATAAAAAGCTAGAGAAAAATTCGCAATGGCATAATTAGTCTGTCTCCTGAGGTAGACTGACAGTAACTATTTTTATCTTTTAAAATTTTATTAAAACTATGACGTAATTTGAAAAGCCGTTTTCCCCTATTCAGTATTAATCCTTATCCAAATAAGTGTATTCATTATCTTGACAATTTAATATAGATTAAATATGTCCTCAATAGTATATCATTTAAATGAATAATTTAGAAGATACCACTGAATGAAAATTATGCGCGAGTGAAAATATCATTCTCAGCGTAACATAAATGGCGCCGCGGTGTAACTAACAGTTGGTCACTTTAACCATTTTCATCTTTTAAGTTTTGCATAAAAAGTAATGCATTATTTTAGAAGCTTATTTAAGGTGTATTTTTTTTATTTGTGATGGGTTTGCTCTTGAATCTAGTCTAGGTCAGCGATGACAGAGACAAAGTCTACGATGGAGCGAGTTTACCCAGAAGGAGCCTGTTCCCTCTGACTTTGAAGAGATTAGGGTTGTAAGCGTTTGGAAACACAGACGCAGGTAGAGAGTTCCACTCCTTTGCTGTGCGCATTATAAAAGACGTTTGGAAACGCTTAGTCTATTTAGATTATCTTCAATATCTATTTTAGAACGTATTTAGCCTAAACACTATTCAATTTAAATGAATATCTTAGGAGTTATCGCAACTGCCGGGGTCGCGGAACTGTCTAAACCGGGTACCGGGGCCCTGGAACGCAAAGGGCAGCCGAAAGAACAGGGTAGAAAAGTCAGTAAGTCTGACAGTCCCTTCCGCTCCACCCAGGGCCCGCCCTGGGTGGAGCGGAAGGGAGGACTCATTTGATGATTCGGGACTCATTTGATGACTCCCGAGGACTCATTTGATGATTTTACCACCCAAAAAAAATAATATAAAGAAATATTAAAAAGAAATAAAGGAAGAAATATTATAAAGAGGAAAGATTTGTTTGTTTGTTTGTTTGAAATGAATAGGCTCCCAAACTACTGCACCGATTTGAAAAATTCTTTCAGTAATGAATAGCTACATTATCAGGGAGTAACATAGGCTATATTTTATCCCACGGGAACGGGAACTACGCGGGTGAAACCGCGTGACGTCCACTAGTCGTAAAATAAAGGTACCCGCGTTATAAAATAATTGTACAGTGAGCGCTCTCCTTTTTTTATTCTAAATTGGTCCCGAGAAAAGCCGGGACGGGTCGCTAGTAATAAATATTTTCCACGTACAAATCTTTACGAACATGAATAACAAAATCCAGGTGGCACAATATTAAAGACAGAAGACAATGCACATACAAACATACAACAGTACAATACAACAATAAGGAAAATGTTTGTTTTGATTAGTTAAACAGACGTCTGAGAGCGCACGTAAGTTCTTACTTAAGTGGGGAAATGTGATTTATTTTGTTAGAACAAAGATACGACTGTGTGTGGTGCTGGGATTATATCTAGAATGTGAGCTTTGATGTGTTATTTTACTTTTGTACCTAGTTTTTTAGGGTTCCGAAAAAAAAGGAACCCTTATAGGATCACTCGGGTGTCTGTCTGTCTGTCTGTCCGTCTGTCACAGTTTTCTCCGAATCCACTAGACCGATTCTGTTGAAATTTGGTACACATATGGACTTCTATGACCCAAACACGGACGCGTTACGTACATTATTAAATTTTTAGTATGGGAGTCACTTTTAGGGGTCAAACTAGAAAATTAAAAAAAAAAAGTTTTTTGTACAATATCGTGTGATATATCAAAAGAAAGGGCTTATAGTGAGGGTTTTAATTATATTTTTTTCATAATTTTAAAATAAATGGTTTTGAAGTTATTCAAGAAATTAGACGAAAAATGACCATTCCCCCCTTATCTACGAAACTACTGAGCCTAAAATTTTGAAAAAATGATCTTTACCTAAATATTACATTAGAAGTCTGTAGTGTTAAAATAACATGTAAAAAAAAATTAAAACCGTTCGGAACCCTTTGCACGCGAGTCCGACTCGCACTTGGCCAGTTTTTTTTTCATGATGTTGCATTAACCGACGAACTACGTAAGATGATAAATAAAACCATACTATATTTATGTGTTTATCATCAAACGACAACGGGTCACCTTTCTCAATTAAGATTTTAAATATAGTTCCTGGGCTGGGCTGTTGTCCAGGGCTGCCTTTGTAACGAAATAATGTAAGGAGTGGAATTCCCTGCCAGAGTCTGTTTTCCTTGATAGCTACAACCTGGGAGTCTTTAAGCCAAGAGTGAATAGGTTACTTCTAGGCAAGCGTGCTCCATCGTCGACCACATCATCGCTTACCATCAGGTGAGATAGTGGTCAAACGCGTGCCTATCAATAGTAAAAAGAATAAAATGGAAGGAAGAAAATAATTTAAAAATGGAATAGTTTAAAAAATAAAATAATAAATCATTGTAACTATGCTCATTATAACTAAATATGTTTCGTCTCTGTATTATTGTGTTACGTAAGTGTTAGACCCTTTATCTATTCTGTGTCTTCATACGGACATTCGGCCCTCTAAAAACTATGCCAAGATTAATTCTACATGCACACCGTTTAAAATTATAATAAATTAATTGGTTAATAAATACTATCCATTCTACTGGGAAAAAGAAGCCATAAAATTCATAAGACAATAAAAGAAAAACAACACTGAACATAGCGGATATTCCTATTACAACGGAAACCATCTGGCGGCGATGGGAGAAATACCCATAACGGAAATATACAACATATGCGTGAGCCAAACAATACAAAACAAAGAAGATAATTAGGAACAAAACACAATAGAGTTACAATCCCTTAGCATTAACACGTCTTCTTTGAAAAACGATAACATCATTGAAGAAACACATCACGTACTCGACGAAACAACAATGTTCTTGTTCGAAAAACTTGTACATACAACAGCAGAACAACAGTATCGAAACTTCTGCCAAGGTATATCAATGCTGATAAATAAAAGGTAAAAAAAATCCCATCCCAGAAACCCTCAGAAAAGTTTAAAAGTTCCTACTTTAAAGTGACTGTACACATTTGAACGCGGTCTCATACATAGTAAATTGCGCTGCGGTCGCCCGATATTGGCGTCGGGTAAACTATTCTGAGACATCTTATAACATTGCCTGATGTTCGTGTTTAGATGGAGTGGATTTTCAAAGTTATCTGTTACAGCACCGCATACTTGTGTGGTATTGATTTTGCTGGGTGGCGATATGAACTTGCTGTAATGAATATTCTATTGCTGCTTCATCTTGATTGAAAACTAGATTTACTAAAACTAGATTAGAACGCACTGCTAAAGTGTGGCACTTTCTGCCAGCGTTTGTTATCCCGTCCACATATAACCCGTCTACCTTCAAAGCAAGAGTGAATAGGCATCTTCTAGGCATGGAGTGTAGATTGGAATGACATCCTCTAGATTGTAAAGTCTACAATCGTTTCAGAAAGAACCATGATATACGAGTAATAGGAATGATTCCTGAGTAAACAAATTATGATTCTATTAAGTCCATCAGTTAGATTTTCGGAAAATATTGGTCACGTATTTTTTGCTTTATCTGTAATAAAATAGACGAAGATAAAACGCATCAAATCAGGAGTGGGGGCTTGTGACGTCTTCGGTAACAAAGTATTGAAATGATCCGTCACACGAGTTTTTAACTCAATGTATCGTCTTAATTTTTTGTTAACGTGGAAAAAGAAAAAATACGTGTTCAATATGTTTTGGAAATCTACAGTTCCTGCAGTACTGTCACTCCTCTCTTTAATATCCATCCAAAGGTTGTCTTTAAAGAACGCTTTTAGCGATAAGGCCGCCCATTGTGTCACCCTATGTAATGTTTTCTTCATCTATTTTTTTCTGTAACTTATATGGTGTACAGAGTATTCTATTCTATTCTATTCTATTCTATTCTATTCTGACAGACTAGTTAAATTTTTTTGATCATCAACCCTATTATGTAACGGAAAAGTAGCAACATTAGAAGCAAATCCCTGACAGTACATTGAACACACCATGACGATTACCTGAAACTTTGAACCGATCATATCGATCTCACAAAGAGACATCCTCTCTACTGCTGTTGACCTAGTACTACATAAGACTGAAGCCAGTCTATGAATGGCGTATGTCAAACATGCTATTGCCAAACATGTCTCGTGGGACATTGCAGACGTTGTTAACGATGGCGAGCATGTCCTGCTTGGGAATACGTTAACTATCGAAATTGACTGGAGCTTGTACGGTATGATGGCTTTAATTTTTGGCTGTATTGATCGACCGCCGTCAATTTTTTGGTCCCCTGGTACATGTTTGTGGAAACATTGGGCAGTAAAATTATTTATAATTTTATCTTTATGTTTATTTAATGATATTAAATTTTCAAAACTGATAGAATTATTTTACGGAATTTTAAATTTGCTGCTTTCAAAACCAATTATTTAAATTTCATCTGTTCACTTAGATGTCTTATCTTAGACGTCACGCTAGGCTTAGTCAAATAATTAAAAACGTTTACATTTTTAACATTTTGTAATGAAAAACCGAGGATTTCGGCTATATTTAACGATGTTTAAAGGCTTCTCGTTTTTACGCAGCGTCAAATACCAGATCAAAGAGATATTTTGGGCAACAAAATAAATGCGGATGGGCGAAATGAATGTTTCAGATACTTTAATTTTGTTAAACAATGTTTATCTACAATCAAAAGCTAAAACTTTGGTAACGGGATATTAAAATCGTTTTGAGATGAAGGAAATTATGTGTTTTATGACAAACATTTTAAACGGTGTGCAAATTAACACTTAATAAAATATAAACTATGATCTTAAGTAGGTTCATAACTGATTTTAGACAAGTTGAAATATTGATATAAGCACGGGCATTTTTAATTTAGCATTTCCGATCCTACAAATAACGATTTTGTTAGAATAATAATTATGTACATTGATACATATTTTGTAAAACAGTAATATTGAACTCCACATTTGTCGACCGTTTACATTGTTTATTTCCTATTTGATTTAATATTAATTTGTTTAGATAAATAAAAAACACACCTAATAGTATCAAATCTAAAATACCAATTCCTAGTCATCATTATTTATTCATTGTGTGCGTAATTGAAATTCAGATAAATCTTTGAACAAATTTATTCATAACTTTGTTCAAAAATGTATGGGAGCCTATTTATTTCAAACAAACAAACAAATCTTTCCTCTTTATAATATTAGTGTAGACTAGCTGACCCGTGCCCACTTCGTTGGGCGGTATTTTTCGGGTTAATCTATATCTATACTAATATATAAAGCTGAAGAGTTTGTTTGTTTGCGCTAATCTCAGGAACTACCGGACCGATTTGAAAAATCCTTGCAGTGTTAGATAGCCCATTTATCGAGGAAGGCTTATGCTATATGTCATCAAGCTAACACTAATAGGAGCGGAGCAGACGAAGTTGCGCGGGTCAACTAGTATATAATAATAAACATTTATTTCAGAAGTTGTCGAGCTTGATTTGTTTACCAGCAGTGTTAAAAAAAGTTTGACTGATCGTTTCTCTGGTGCTTGATCACCCTTTTGAGTTATTCTTTGTTTTTCTGTTTTGAGCGTTGAACGAATTTACTAGCGTGCTAGCTGTTTTCGTGAAATTGTTTTTATTATTAAGTCAACATATATGTGAAAACTTGTAAATGGCCATTTTTTACATATTGTTACTTTATATTGTTTTGTATTAGCTGTAAGTTTTCCTCAAATTAATAAAATGAAATAATAAATAATAATAATAATTTGTTAGAAGCCATATAGCCATATAGTCACATAGCCTATGGCGCTCACAAATAACGTAGCTTTCTATTGGTAAAATAATTTTCAAAATCGGTTCAGTAGATCCAGAGATATTACCCCCTACAACCTCACAAACTCACAAACTTTACCTTTTTATAATATTAGTATAGAAATTTAAATATAGATTCACAGGGTTATTTGTAAAACACCAACAACCTCTTTAGCAGTGAAAGTACACGCCTTAGAGTACAGCCATAGAGTATAACCCTGTATAAGTATGGATTCAGCTTATATGAGAAGACTTGCTTTATTTCAAAGATGGTAATTACAGTACGTTCTATTTACAAACAACATCTAGATCTTCTGTATTTAGATAAGATATGCTGAGTACAGCTATCATCGTGATCCGCATATTTCTACTCATGAAAAACGATACATATTTTACAGTTCGGATTACCACAAAGCGACATTAGGAAAAAGGTGATAACCGCTAACGCTATGCTAAAACAAAACAACTATAAACATAGGCACCTGAAAGCAAAGTTTCTAAATGTAGTTTAAATATTTAAAGCGCCAACCGCATTTAGTTATGTTCCGCGTCGGTTGTTTTGACTAAATAACTGTGTGGTTTCTGTTAGCTGCTGTCGTAAATTTTTAATGGCCACTGACAGCTTTTCACAATACGATTAAAATTAACGGTATTGTCGAAATGGGAATAGCCAACGACAATAACTTGTACTGATGAATGTTGTATCTTTTGTGATTTACGAATTAAATATTAATGAATAGGATTCAAATTGCAATTTTAGTAGTCGTTTTTCGTTGAGATAACTGATAACATTATTGGTTTCAACACAAAGCAATATTGTCATCATAATTTTAGTCGAAATCATTATGATGATTTCGATTGGTGGGCACGCAATGTACGCGCCAGTACCGTGGTGAGCGCGTACCGGAAAACACAAGGTAGACTGTTGCCCTGCGACTCTAGTCAAGTGATATTGGTGGACACGCAATGCTGCCAGTATCGTAGTGAGCGCGTACCGGAAAACACAAGGTAGACTGTTGCCCTGCGACTCTAGTCAAGTGATATTGGTGGACACGCAATGCTGCCAGTATCGTAGTGAGCGCGTACCGGAAAACACAAGGTAGACTGTTGCCCTGCGACTCTAGTCAAGTGATATTGGTGGACACGCAATGCTGCCAGTATCGTAGTGAGCGCGTACCGGAAAACACAAGGTAGACTGTTGCCCTGCGACTCTAGTCAAGTGATATTGGTGGACACGCAATGCTGCCAGTATCGTAGTGAGCGCGTACCGGAAAACACAAGGTAGACTGTTGCCCTCCGACTCTAGTCAAGTAACATTTTGTCAGTGGCCACGTGGGGAAAGCGATTGTTAAAAACGTCAAAAAAGGTATATTTTTTATGGATGGATCTGAGTGTCAGACTCTTACTGACTAAAACTCATCCGAGTTCCTCCTAATACCTTTTGCGTTCCAGGGCACGGTGACTCTTTCGAACAAATTCCGCAACCCTGGCAGACATTGGCTCTAGCTGGCCCTGTCTATTACTTTGGTGACACGGTTGGTGCTGTGGTTGAGCGATTGGCTGATCTTCCTGGTCTGGCTGTTTGTGCATGTGTATTTGTATGTTTGTGAACGCACCCACTTTTGCCGTTTGCCGTATGGTGTCGGCCGGTGCCGTATGGTGCCGTTAAAGAATAATACCATCCCATCACTTCCCTTGGGTGTCGTAAGAGGCGACTAAGGGACTCAACACCATACACCGCGATTGCCTACCCGCCTGCCAAGCGTGGCGATTATGGCAAACCCCCCCTTTTGGGGGAGGCCTATGTCCAGCAGTGGACGTCTTTCGGCTGATATTATGATGATGAACGCACCCACGATACAGGAGAAATCCTAGTGTGGGGTAAAAAAATATACTGACATTTATTTGAGGCGCGCGTGGCAAAAATAGTGCCGTCGACCCGCTATTATTCCAGACGGCTCGCCGTCTGGAATCGACAAACACTGACGAAATGTCACTTAATCATTATTATGATTAATTTTGGTATTTCGACAATCGCCTTCGATGTCTTGATAGAATGACCTTTTGGTTAGAACTTCTGATGATGCATCTTCCATCGGATGCCAGAAGAACTGGACCAATTGATGTGGCCTTTGTTTTAGGAATATATCCAGCGGTAGACATAGTGCAACGTGTTTTGGATTATGTATTGTGTTGCCACCTGACTAAATCTGAATAGAAAAGAACTATGTAGTTACAAAACATTTGAAGCTGTAAATTATTAGAGTTTGAGATAGTTTATACCCAATAGAATAGATTGCATTATCCGCCGAAGTTAGCAAAACTTAAACGTTCAGTAACAGGAAGCAATGCTTTAACGTTTAAAGTTAAGATGGAAGATGCTGTTTAAATGTTAATTACATGTAAACTAATAATTGAAAATGTTTTATAAGTTTAAAGATTTATACCATAGTTATAGAAACTTGCTTCGGTCAGTTCTTTCATGATCTCTCAGCTTTTGAACTTGTTCTCGCCTGATGAAAAGCAATAAATGAGGTCTAATATGAAACAAGCGTGTCCAAAATATGCCTGTTAACTCTTGCTTGAAAAGCTGAAGGGTTAAGTGTTGTGAGGGTGCTCTCTGTGCGCTTAATAAATGTGTGTAAAGCGCTGAGTACCAATTGACATATTTTTTTAATCCCTCTTCCATGTATCACTGCGGTTTTTTTTAATCGATGTAAAATCATCAAATGACTCCTCCCGCTCTGGGCGGAGCAGAAGGGAGTGTCAGACTCTTACTGACTAAAACCCATCCGTGTTCCTCTTAGTGCCCTTTGCGTTCCAGGGCCGCGGTGACTCGAACAAATTCCGCAACCCTGGCAGGCACTGGCCCTAGCGGAACCCTACTTCTATGCTGACAACTCTTTGAGGCGCGCGTGGAACACAACGCGCCGTCGACCCGGGCCTGGTTCTGATCGGACAGCGAGCCACCCAATGCTCGCCGTCCGCAGGCCCGCGCCTATGGTGGCCGGGAATCGCCCTGCGACTCCTGACGCCTACGGCATCCCGCCTACGGCATCTTCTTCTATCACTGCGGGATACCAACTGAAAACTAGCACTTGATGTTTAACGCCTAGAACATGCTGAGATGATAACTTTGTATTCATTTTTGCTTCTAAGTATTTCCATTCAACGAGACTATTTTTAAGGCTGCTCTCTCGAGAAATGCTTGAAAACAGCGTGTAGATGAAGCAACTTTTCGTCGGCATTTACTGAGAAATTACATCTGCAAAAAATAGGTAGTAATCTACATGATATGACACGTAAACTGGTTAAGCCAGAATTTATGTATCAGTATCAAATAATAAGAAAAAAAAAACACCAAATCACCTCCAAATCGTTGAGATGAAACCATTTTAATCCTTCATTTTTTAACAAAAGTCTCAAAAATAATTCTACTGCTTTGCAATACTTTGTTACTTTTTAATAATATGTGTTATTTTTATATAACGCACCAGCGGCTTCACCCTTGTGGTCCCTAGGGAACATACTTCCGAGATAAAAAGTAGCCTATGTCCTTTCTTAGGCTCTATGCTATCTGTGTACCAAATTTCTTTTAAATCGGTTCAGTATTTTTGGTGTGAAAGCGCGACAGACAGACAGAGTTACTTTTGCATTTATAATATTAGTAAGGATTAAAAATGCGGGTAGCGGAGTAGCGCGTAGAGGAGTAGTTAGCTCCGTTTATATGCACAAGGTCATTGGCATGTATACAAGCCTGAAGCTACACATAATTTCAACAAAGTTCTAATTTAATATCACCCAATGCACCAAACAATTTTAACATTATAGACCAGACAATATTAATTCCTCTCTCACTATCACTAACAACAAACTCAACCTCCATGTTATCCTGTACATAAAGCTCAGTTTGTTTGTCAACTAAATCTGAGTAACCATGTGACAGACCATTAATCTTGCCCTAACATCCGGGTGTAATATATAGTTTATATACTCTTAATGACCGTTGAGCTAATTTCTCAATTAATTGCCAACTGTTACTGTGAGCGGGTCAATGGATTTCGGCCCGAGAATTTCGTTGGGTCGGAGCTTTTGAAATGTTTTGAGGAAAAGTTTTTTTTTTCACTTTTGAGTCGTGCTACTTGAAGGACGTCATCGTCTACGCAGAAATTGAAATAAGCAAAAATGCTCATAAAATAAAAACTACTGACCCAAACTGAATTATTTTTTTACGGCATCAAGTGGCAAGTATGCCGCTTCAAACTAAAAAAAAATATAGAAATCAGATCAGAAACCTTGGAGTAATACATAAAAAAAAAAAATAAACCAACCGAATTGAGAACATCCTCCTTATTTGAAAGACTGTTTAAAAATAAACAAAGGAAAAAGTTACTATTTAAAAGTCGATTTTTTTCAACCCCATATCTAAACACTTTTGAGTTACTCAGAAGTCTGTCAGTCAGAAACATGTTTTCTGTCTAAAAGAGTTGGGTCCAGATTTTCGAACGCAAAAATATTTATTTAACAATTTCAGCACACAAATATACAGAGACGAACTTAATGCCAGAAGCATTCTCTACCAGTATAATGAATTTGACCAATTGTCAAATACGAGTTAGCTACTGTGATTGGTTGAATAATTAGGCACTAAACATGACATTAAGAGGAAATGCTGGCGGGAAGACTTTGTATGTAAAAAGTCATAATTCGAGGTTTGGCTCTCGACTGTTTCCTCCTCCAGTATTGGAACGATTTAAAAGATATTTCACTAACTAAATAAAAAGGATATATACTGTGTTCTTATGTTTTCCTTTTTGATGATTTCTCTCACAAAATGCTCAAAATTGTCCGATAAATCGCTGTCAACAGAGCCCTAGTGTACAAATTTGGCAACTATTAATAAAAAAGGAAAACATAGCAACACAGTATATATCCTTCTTATTCAGTTTGTGAAATATCTCTTATATCGGTCTAATATTGGAGGAGAAAACAGTCGAGAGCCAAACCTCGAATTATGACTTTTTACATACAAAGTCTCGCCGCCGGCATTTCCTCTTAAATCAATTTCCCAGAAACGTAGGTGAGAATTGAATTGAAACGAGTCGAAAACTGTTTTAACACGTTCTAAACAGCTTACTAAAATATTATATCATCCGTACCAACGAAAATACTTTAGAAACTAATCTATTTGCCCCACTGATCAATAGAAGGCCAGTCCCACCGTCCATTATCAGTACAACCACACTTATCTTGATTAAACTTAAACCCAGGTACAGGCTCGATCGATGAATCCATTTCCTGCTTACCCTTTCGTAGTTAAATTGAGCGTGACAAATGCTCCAGTGTCCTGTTTAATGACTAAAGTTAATTTCGGTCGAGTTCGCCATTATCTCATTGATGTCTCGAATGTGTGCCCAATTTGATTGCCTTTTGAGCTCGCTGATTTTTTTGTTGATTTTCCTTTGTTTGGAATCGAATTTCTGGGAATGACGTTGTTTTTTTACTGTGGTTGTTATATTAGGTGTTGTTGTTATGAGGGGTGTTTTTAAATAAATATAATTAATGAAGCCCAAAATTGAATTCGTAATTGTAATCAGGCTTATTTTTTCGGTCGAGTTCGCCATTATCTCATTGATGTCTCGAATGTGTGCCCAATTTGATTGGCTTTTGAGCTTGCTGATTTTTTTTTTGTTTACGTTCCTTTGTTTGGAATCGAATTTTGGGAATGAGGTTATTTTTTTAATGTGGTTGTTATATTAGGTATTGTTGTTATGAGGGTTGTTTTTAAATTAATACAATAAATAAAGCCCGAATTTGAATTCGTAATTATAATCAGGCTTATTCGTTAAAAAAATAAACCACTACTACTAATTTATTTAAATAGTTATTTGCAGTTGTTTATTCAAGTTTAATTATGGAGACTTTATTATTCGCTAATCAGTATTTTAAACTAATCATAATTAAGCTTAGTTTTTTATGAATGTGCTTGATTACATACAAATGCCTTAGTCACTTTAGAAACACAGATGTTGATAAGAAAATAGAGATATTAAACTTATCTGATGTGTATCTCTTTTCTCATCTTATTTTTGTCATTTTTAACATGATGACGTAAATGAGTCAAATAAATATTGATTTAATTTGGGAAATCAATCCCCAAGATCACACTATGACAATTTATTACAACACATTTATCAGGTACCCAATAAAATATTCAGCAACCTAAGTATCCAATTTACTCAGAACCTTTAATATAAAATATCACCTCGTGTTTTTATGATGTGGCGGTAATTCATCTTTCGCTTTAATTCATTTTCTTACATCAGTCGCCGTCCGTCTTCAGGGGTATAAAATTCTTATTGTTGGTTATCCCTGGCTCCTTTTTATCCTGAGTTAAAATTTTCCGCCAATTCTCACATTTTTATCTACATCTTTCAACCAATGCACACAATGAATTTTGATATTTATGCAGATACAGTTTTAAAATGATTAATTGTTTGCTCTTTTGTGTCTCCAATTATAGCTACATTGTGAAAATGCGCAGACACCATTTATATTTCTTCGCACATTTTTTGTCACTTTTAGGTGTACACCAAAAAGTGACAAAAAATGTGCGAATTTATAAAAGCATCACTCTTATACAAGAGTGATGATTTTATAAATTCGTTTTATGCAACAATTAAGAGGTTTTGCGAGTGCAGATTTTTATTAATTTAAGGCACATCAAAATTAAATAAAAAACCTGCCAAGTGCGAGTCGGAATCTCACACGAAGGGTTCCGTAACATAAACCGAACAAACGCGTTTCTTGTATGGGAGCTCTATTCAATTTTTTATTTAATATTTTTTCTTATTTGTTGTTACAAAGGCAATACACACTATTTAAAACTTCAACTGTCTACCTACTAATGTTGTAGAGATGTAGCCCGCTGGCAGACAGACGGATGGACAGACAGCGGAGGCTTAGTAAAAGGGGTTCCGTTGGATTACCATTTGGATACGAAACCCTAAAAAAACCGTTGTTACAATGATAATAAAATCATTTAGATGGTTAATAGCTTTACTATCTAATTATTAGGATTATTAGAACATATCAAAATTAAAACAGAATCGCACTAATTACAACAAAAACTAATATTTCCAACAACTTATTAAACCCGAGTCACAAGCAATCCCGCAGGAGAACAAGTCCCTAATAAATTCAGTTCAAGCAATTCCCTAGTCTACCAACTAGAAGATCGATGTACCTGTTAACATATTTGCAACTTCTAACACGGGCTACAGATACTTGAGAACGTGTACGGTGTACCTAACTTCTGCTATTGCAAGTGGGGTAACAGCTGCATCACACTAAGTAATGGCGCCGTACATGACACCGGTGATGGCAACGGGCAAAGTACCACACTGTATTTTTCATGTAACTCCAAATTGCTTTAGAAGACAGATAATATTTTACTAGCAATGACTCGGACAAATAATCACTTAAATTTTTGACTAAGAAATATTCGAACTAAGTTAGAGTGAACAGGCTTTTTCTGAGTAAGCTTGCTCCAAAGTCGACTTTGTCTCTGTCACCTCTGACCTAGACTAGAGTCAAGAGCAAACCCATTTACACTAATATTACTAAGAGGAAGAATTTGTATTTTTGTATGTTTGTGACGAATAAACTCAAAAACTGCTTGACGGATTTCAAAAATTCTTTTACCATTAGAATGCTCCATTATCCCTGAGAACCATAGGTTATATTTATTACTAGAAAAAATTAGGGATCCTTAAGAAAAATGCAGCGCGGTCGAAGTCGCGAGCGAAGTGCTAGTCCCAAATAAAAAAAGCTACAATTGGAAATAATGTTTTCCGTCGTCTCATTTCATTTTATTCGCTTTTGTTATTCTGAGTCTCTTCTCCGTCTATTGGATAAAATAAAACTGCATTTTTATTTCGCAATCGAATTTTCTTACGAATCTTCCTCGCTCAATTTTGCGAGCCTATACGAAAAGTGCTCTCAAAAGATTACCATAAGAGATACCATTGGCCGCACACTCTTTGGGTGCTCTTTTAAGAAAATTGTGTCATGTCATATTCACCACATCCCACACTTGAGCCTGTACTACGAAATGGTAAAACGTCTCAAGTCTCGTGTCGAGTTTGTAAGTGTCCCTCGACGAAGGCGATTCACGTGAGTGCCTAGTATTCTTTTGAATGCCCAGAAAATAAACTGTTTTTAAATTCGAAACACTTAAAAACTAAAAAAAAAAATAACAAACGTGCAAAGAACAAAAGAAAGCAGGTCAACAAAAAATTACGAAGGTCTACAAAAGGAAAATAATTTCCAATCTGACAATTTACCAAAATAAATAAGGACAAAATAAACGAACCAAATTGTTTGAGACAAAAACAAAGATTCCTCGAATGGAACCTGAAACTATAATTAAATTAAAGTGAACTTTAGAGGAAGCTTCCAGTAAGTGGAGAAGACCTGATATTTTGAGGTTTACTCCGAAAATATTTGAATATAAAAGTTCCTTATTCAGATTCAATAGGAGTAGTATCTTAAGTGCTTTCAATGGTAAATTCAATAGCTATTCACGTCGCTACCGAAATAGGTGTAGAGTTCCTGCATTTTGCATAACGTTGCCTCTCAATATTTGGAAGCAAGGCCTTCGCTTATGCTCCGTTGTCGTTTAATACTATTAGATGTACTTCCTTTAGAATTTTGTAGAATGTGTTCTTTAAGATGCAAAATAGTTTAGAAAATATGGGTGAAAGTCTTTGGTCTTTCGGTGCAAAGTTGCTGGAATTTTAGTCTATAAATGGACCCCATTTACGGGGCCTGTATGGGAGCGTAAGCTTAAATAAACATGTCAGTTTCTTTCTGATTATAAAGCGATTTTTATACATGAGTAAGTGTTTGCAAATTAGACGATATTCTTAAGTCAGCCAAAATTCCACAATGTCTGAAATCCCGCCTCTATAACCAGTGTGTTTTGCCCACCATGACTTTCGGTGCCGAGACATGGACGCTTTCGCAGGAGACTGTGTACAGGCTGAGAGTTACACAGAGAGCTATGGAGCGTTCCATGCTTGGCGTGAGTCCCAAATGTCGAGATCCGAAGACGTGCGAAGGTTTTCGATATCGGAAAACGAATTGCGGAACTATAATGGAGCTGGGCAGGACACCTGGCAAGGCGCGGTGATGATAGGTGGAGTAAGGCAGTGATCGAGTGGCGTCCAAGAACTGGAAGAAGAAGTGTTTGTCGACCAGCGGCGAGATGGACGGATGACATTGTTGCCATCGCAGGAAGAACCTGGATGAGGCTGGCACAGGAGCGTGGGGATTGGCACAAGAATAGATAGGCCTATGGTCAGCAGTGGGCGAAGTCAGGCTGTGGATAATGATGATGATGAAGTGTTTGAAAATTCTATCAAAAGGATTGGTTAGGGTTAGGTTTTTTTTTTAAGGATGTGAAATCATCAAATGACTCCTCCCGCTCTGGGTGAAGCTGGAAGGAGTGTCAGACTCTTACTGATTAAATCCATCCGTGTACCTCCTAGTGCCCTTTGCGTTCCAGGGCCGCGGTGACTCTTCCGAATAAAGTCCACAGCCCCAGCAGGCACTGGCCCTAGCGGGCCCCATCTTTTGTGCTGACAGCTCTTTGAGGCGCGCGTTCTGATTAGACGGCGAGCCACCCAATGCTTGCCGTTCGCAGGCCCGCGCCTACGGTGGTCGAGAATCGCCCTGCGACTCCCGACGCCCGGGGCGTCTTCTTCTGTTGCGGCGGCTGGGGCGTGAGGTTTCCTCCTTCGCTAGCATTACTGCTTCGCAGAAGGAGGTGACCGCTTCCCATGTCTCCCCTACTCTCTAAACCCGAAGTCCGTCCGTCTAAGTCAGTTTAGGCCTTAGTTGCGGGCGTTTTCTTCTCCGTAGGTGGTACTACGGACATTTGAATTGTATACCGACATTTGAATTGTATGTTGAAATTTGAATTGTATTTTCCCATATTTATTGTATTTGGCCTGAATTGATTTTAATTGCACTGAACTGTTAATTTTTTTGTCTTATAATTGTGATTCGTGTTCCATCCATTTAAATTTTGCATGACAAATCTTGGGAAAAATGTATGGCTCAACTTTTATACTTCACGACCTCATTTGTATACCTGCATTCTAACAAATAAATAATTTGATTCGATTTTGATTTTTTATTAATGAAGAGTTTTTTCTTCACAGCGGAACCTGTTCGATTGCAAGTTTAGAAGAGCAAAAGGAATATTAGTTCTATTCATACTTAACTATATTAAAGAATTTTTGAAAAGACAAACAAAAAGAAGCCAGCGTTACGCAACAAAACACACAACCACGCAATCCCAAACTTGGTAGCAGCTACAAATATATTGCAATATATTTCTTCAAATATCAATATCACATAATATCTCCAACGGGAACGTACGCAGCACATGCCCAGAGTTCCCTCACAGCGTGTTTCAGCACAGACTTCCCTATCCCTCCTACAGACGTAGATATATACTATATTTCTCTCAGTCGTACCAGATGCTACCCGATACAACTTCGTATTAAATTCTATATATTACTGCTGTTATTATCGCAAACGAAAACCATTTACATAATCTTATCATTTTGGATAAATACGTTATTTTTATTTTTGTTAACAAATCTGGAGGGAATGGGCCGTGAGTGAGAATATACAATTTCTGGGGTAAAATCAGAAGGTACTTACTTCCAACGATGTCATGTCTAAATACTATTACGAGGCGTCTGGGGATATATCTAAATGGGGCATAAATACTGATGGTATGCATCGAACACAATATTGCAATAACCTTTAAATTTTACTGGTTTGGTCTGGAGGCAGCTCGGTAAAACATTTTGTTACCTTTATTCCTGAATCTGAAATCTGTTCCTACTGAAATATAAATCTCGTATGGTTTAGGTTTTATAGATTTTGCGCTTTGAACGTTACACGGCTGTATTGATGCATTGCCTGTATTTCCTGATTGCTCTCGGGGGTCTTTAAGTCAAGAGTGAATAGGTTATTCCTAGTCAAGCGTTCTTTATCGTTGTCTTCACCATTTCCTTCCATAAGTTGAGATAACATCCAAACGCATGCCTAACACTAATAATTATAAAAAAAACTAATAATCAAATAGATTAAAAATCGGCCTAGGGCGAGTCGGACTCACACACGAAGGGTTCCGTACCATAAATCTTAATTTTTACTATTTGTTGCTATAGCAGCAATAGAAATACACAATCTGTGAAAATTTCAACTGTTTACCTATTACGGTTCTTGAGATACAGCCAGCTGACAGACAGACGGACGGACTGACGGCCGGAAGGACAGCGGAGGCTTAGTAATAGGGTTCCGTTAGTTACCCTTTAGATACGGAACCCTAAATGGGCGTAGTTTTTCCACTCATATTTTCGTATGGTGGTCTAACTTAACTTTATTTTTGTTTTTGTCACAAATAGAACCCTATTAGAATAAGCGTGATTACAGCAAACTTATTAGTACTTAATATAAAACGGATTGGGTAATATTTTTTTCTTAACATAATCTGAGTGTCGATTCCATTAATTTCTAAGTAATGTTCTAATTTGCATGTCTGGTAGGCAGCCGCTCCACGTACAACACTGGTATTCAGCTGAATCTGGTTTGACTGGAAGCCCAACCTAATATAGCTGGGAAAAGGCTAGGCAGATGATGTTCTCATTTGCATGTTAGTCGCAATCTGTCAAAAATGTATGTAAATTTAGGGTTTTTTGGGACCACATATTCTTCGAATGTACCAACAACGTCCCCTCACTTGACTTATATGGCCGGCTCCCCAAATTTAAGATCCCTCTACCGATTAATATTCCCTCCCTTTTAACATATCCTTCTCCAGAACTGCTTGTAGCTCTGTTGATTTTCACGAGTCGCAATAATATTAAACTATAAGTCATACTGTACTCCAAATTACCACCTATGTGGATGTGGCATTTAATGTAATATTAATGTTTTTAACAATGCTATTATAATATTTATGTATTTCTATTTTCTGTTTGTTTCAGTCCCTTACTAATCCAGCAAGTTTTCAACTGTACAAACCAATCAAAGAATTAAGTCATTGTATACCGTTCATCTATCACACACACTTGCTTCTCCAATCTACTTTAGACAACAACAACTACAATCTACTTTTTTCAGAATAGTCGACATCGGCTTTGCTTGCCATATTAAAATATAGAATAGAATAGGGTAGTATTTTAACGCAAATCAAAAAATATCCTTTTTCTTTGCAATAAGATTCCGAATTCCCATCAAAATTACTGATTGCACAGCAAAATATTCAACTCAAAATATCACTAAACACACTACAATTTATTTTCGCAGCGTACAGCGAGTTTTCCTACAGCAAAATTTTTCATCAATGCACAGCTAATAATCTTAATGCACGACAAAACTGTACTGCGACTCACCATAGTTCTGGGTGGTTTAAAAAAAAAACCACGAAGGCTAAGGTGGGAGCTCCGCTCCGCTTCGCTCCCGCCTTAGCCTTCTAACCTAACCTATCCGATTCGGGGTAGTCTGAGCCGGGCTGTTGTCCATAAATATGGAAAATTTGCTGTGCAGTCAGTATTTCTGCTATGTATGTAGTATTTTTGTACAAAAATAATTTATTGCATTATGAGGAAAAAAGTAATGTCATATTGATGTATGATTTCTAATTATCTGCAGTTTGAGTTTTGTTAAACATTTAGTTTATTTGTAGTGAAGTAAGTTATTTGATGTAAAAAAGAATATAAATGATGAGTATGTATTGATAGGCGATTATTTATTTGATATGCAATTTACAATATCCCAATAGAATACAGGCTTTTTTGGTAGATTACAATTGAGATGCTTAAAAAATAATAGACTTGGCCTTCTGTTGTATACTTTACAAAAGCAATCAAAACTAAAGATTCTATACAATAAAAACAATTTTCAATCTACATACGTACACCTCTGAAATAACGTCCTGAAAGTCCCATCTGCTTCTCGAACAGAATAAAATGACCACTCTATCTTCGACGCACTCCACCTCCCAAAGCTGCTCATCTATCTAAGAACATACGCCACATAATGTACTGAGCCATTACTCAGTTAACTGAAGGTAGTTTTTCACGCGAAACTCGAAGGTATTTCGATAAGGAAATGCATGTGAATTTGTGTGGCTAGGAAACGGACGATTTGTTTGTTAGCTTTATGTCAGCTTTGGTGCACGTGCTTCGAAGTTTTGAGATGCAATAAGGATTGCTTTTGAATGGATTACGGCCCGATTTTGGTAGTTTTCATGCGAAAGATAGTAAAATGGATAGAACTTAAAGATATTTTGGTTCTTACACATCTATGAAGTAATATATAAGCAGGTATGCCCCACCTACTTTTTGTCGTTTATGAACCCCCACCTTCGCGCACACACGCACCTTCTGGGTCCCAATCGTGGTTAATGACAGAAGAGTCCAAGTATTCATATCCCCGTATATGACCATATAAACAGTACTTTAGGGGGGACTCTAGTCCCGAGGAATTTGAAAAATAGGTATTTGAAGAGACTATTACGCTGCGCCCTATCAAGTAAAGTGCGAAAGCAACAGAGGCTGTTTTTTTAGCTATAAAAACCTTGAAAACAAAAGACGTTTTGTATTCTGCTGTTTTCTTCTTCAAAACTGGACTGATCTATAAAAAATAAAATTTAGAGGAAGACTATATCTATGCTTCTATTATTTTCTATTTTATTAAAAATATTTATACAAGATCTAGCGCCACAAATTAGCGGTTTTACTAGGCACATAGCAGCGAACGTTGCTATTCGGAGTCACGCGCTCCGAAAAAGGGTTTCCATTGCTGGTTGTTGAAAAGTGGACGGAATAGAATCGGTCCATTATGTTATGTATTTTAGCTAGTAACTCTGTCTGTTTGCCTGTTTATTACCTCTTTATATCTTAACGGTTGAACGAATTTTGATGAAACATTGGTAAATAGGTAGACCATGTCCTGGATTAGGACATGGGATACGGATTTTTGTATGTAATCTTGTGACATTATCGACTTTCACGCAAGCAAAGCCGCTGGCCAAGCTACTACAACAATATTTTGCAATGTGGACCTAACTTCTGCTAAATAGAAAAACGGTAATAGAAGACATTATAATTATGAGTTTGTTTAATGACATCAGCCAAATGAATTGGAATAGTTCATTATTAATTGACTGACAAAATATATCTTAACTATTCCAACAGCGTTTACAAGATTTAGGCACCACAAATTAGCGGTTTCACTAGCCACGAACATAGCGATTCAGAGTTACGCCCTACGAAAAAAATATAATTACGAGTTTGTTTAACGACATCACCCTAATGAATCGGAATAGTTCATAATGAAATGTCTGACAAAATATGTCTTAACTATTCCAACAGCGTTTACAAGATCTAGCGCCACAAATTAGCGGTTTTACAAGCCACATAGCACCGAACATTGTGATTCGGAGTCACGCCCTCCGAAGAAATTTTAATTATGAGTTTGTTTAACGACATCACCCAAATTTGTCAGACTAGTTCATAATTAAATGACAGACAAAATATGTCTTAACTATTCCAACAGCGTTTACAAGATCTAGCGCCACAAATTAGCGGTTTTACTAGCAACGTTCGCTACTATGTAGTAGCGAACGTTGCTATTCGGAGTCACGCGCTCCGAAGAAAGGTTTCCATTGCTGGTCGTTGAAATGTGGACGGAATAGAATCGTGTATTTTAGCTTTGAATTGTCGGGGACGATAATATTGTGGTTTTACAAAAGAATTGTGTCTGAGTTGTGGTGTTATTCACTTATTTATTAAGTTCAAAATAGTTGGCAACTCGATGTCTGGATTTGAGTCCGGGTATACTATACGTAAATTGCTACTTCTACTTATGGCTTCAGCGATTGAAGATATGGTATTTAAAAAGTTGCATGTTCACTGGTGAGAAATAAGAGGCTAAGAGGCTCATTGGTGACGTAAAACTGGTGGATGCCAAGCTATATAGCTTGGCTCATCGCCGTAAGGTTGCCAGCTTGTCGGTCTTCTACAGATTGTACTTCGGTGAGTGTGCCCAAGAACTACACGACCTCATCCCACCGGCCCCATTCTACTATCGGACATCCAGACGCACTGCATCTTACCATCCCTACCTTGTTCCTATTCCATCAATTCGCACTAAACGTTTCCAAACGTCTTTAATAATGTGCACAGCAAAGGAGTGTAACTCTCTGCCTGCGTCTGTGTTTCCAAACGCTTGCAACCCTAATCTCTTCAAAGTTAGAGTGAACAGGCTCCTTCTGGGTAAGCTCGCTCCATCGTAGACTTTGTCTCTGTCATCTCTGACCTAGACTAGAGTCAAGAGCAAACCCATCACAAATAAAAAATAAAAAATTTGGAACATGGTCTTTGGGGGCCTAATCCGGGATATCAATAAAGTAAACTGAAATTTAATTAAACCGTTTTTGGGTTATTTACTCAAAATTATGAACTTAAAAGTCTTGTTTATTAACATTTAATAACGATATGATTAGTTTAATAACAAATTTGAAATATCAGTATTTAATGTAATCATATTTTTTAGGGGCAATAATGTCTGTCTCCGATGGTATTACGATTATCAGACCTTCATTATCTAATAACGAAACTAATTTACCAAAACCAATATCATTATGTTCTTAATCACTACCAATTATTTTTATCTAATGGTCACAAGACGCAAAAATAATCTCCCAACAAAGATATGATCATCGATTCAAAATAAATATTATTCCTCTACTGAAGATCAAAGGAAACCAGAATACTTTTCCACTGAACGATGCTTATTTTCTTTGGTTGTGTCTTTATGATTTCTGTTTTCGTTATCAATTTAGTGTAGTTTTCAAAGGTTGAGGAAACTTGTGTTTTTTTTTACTATTGATAGGCACGCGTTTGACCACTATCTCACCTGTTGGTAAGCAATGATGTGGTCGAAGATGGAGCACGCTTGCCTAGAAGTAACCTATTCACTCTTGACTTAAAGACTCCCAGGTTGTAGCTATCTGGAAACATAGACTCCGGCAGGGAATTCCACTCCTTAGCTGTACGCACTATGAATGTATTCCCAAAATGTTTTGCGCGTGTGGGTGGGATGTCCACCATGTACCGGTGGCGCATCGCCGTTCGTCTTGTGGTCCGATGATGGAACGGGCTTGACGGAATTAAATTATGCAATTCCGTCCCACATTCCCCAAAATGCAACCGATAGAAAACTGTGTTTTTAGGATTCCGTACCCAAAGTGTAACTAACGCAACCCTATAACTAAGCCTAAGCTGTCCGTCCGTCCGTCCGTGTGTCTGTCAGCGGGCTGTATCTCAAGAACCGTAATAGGTAGACAGTTGAAATTTTCGCATGTATACATCATTCTATTGTCGCTATAACAAAAAAATATGTGTAGGCGGTATCCCAAAAACTCTTTTTTGTTCAAGTATTTATTTTACCAGCTTTTCGCGTAAATAATATGTGTACCCATACCAAATTCCAACTTTCTAGTGCTGAGCGTCTCTGAGTTAAACCGCGGACAGACAGACGGACATGGCGAAATAATACAACGTGTAATAGAATAAACGCAATAACTCTTAAGAGGTTATTGTACTCATCGTTATGAACAACTTTTACTATGGGACCAATCCCGAAATCACGAAAAAAAATCAGCTGCTCAGTACATTTTGTCGAGTTATGCGCACATAAATGTATGAAGGAGTCGATTTTTTTTCGCGATTTCAGTGTTGGTCCTATATTGAAAGTTGTTCATAATGATTAGTTCAATGACCCTTAAGAGGTATTGCGTTGTTTCTGTTACAGGTTGCATGTACTTTATCGTGAACCACAAACAAAATAATGTTGGATCATCACTAAAAGAAAAGTCTTTCTTTTAGTTTCCGTCTTATTGGATTATCTTATCCGTGTGGAGGGGCGAGTAGTTGAGGCCTCGTAATGGGTTTCCAGACCTCCTCGCGATGTGATGTGACGCAACCATATCTTGTCTTTGGAAGAAGGTAGTAGAATAAATCAGTAATTTCTTGGGTTTTTTTTTTGTGGGATAAAATGTTAATATCAATGTGGTAAAAACTAAATGAGAGATACTTTTAGGTAATCTTAACGAATATTATAATATTATATTTAGGTCGTGGGTTCGATTCCCACGGGAAAACATACTTTATAAAGTTGTTTTCCAGTTTGTTTAGGACATTGCAGGCTTGAAACACCTGATTGTCTGATGAAATAGATGATTCCGAAGGCACGTAGAAGCCGGTGGTCCTGGCCGCCAAATGGTGGTCGACAAATAAATGTCAGAGGCCCTTGAGGCGGTTTAGAAACTCTGACAATAAGGTGTGCGGGGTCGTTAGACCTTATTGCCCACACGATAAGAAGAAGAATTGCAAAAATACTTGTCCAATATATTTTAAAAATCTATCTGACGGACTATTTACTCAGTAAAATACCCTATTCTCATACTTCTTCTTCTTCTTATCGTGTGGGCAGTAAGGTCTAACGACCCCACACACCCTAGTGTCAGAGTTTCTAAACCGCCTCAAGGGCCTCTGACATGGTTTATCTGACGGCCGCCATTTGGCGGCTGCCACCGGCAGCCGGTACCACCGGCTTATACGTGTCTTCTGAAGCACGGAATCATAGGTGCGAGTCGGACTCGCGATCAGAAGGAATCCCATTTTTTAACATGTTATTTTAACACTACAGACTTCTTATAGGTTTTTATGTAATCTTTAGGTAAAGATCTACTATCTTCATTTTTTTTTCATTTTAGGCTCAGTAGTTTCGGAGATAATGAGGGGAATGGTGATTTTTCGTCTAATTTCTTGAATAACTTCAAAACCATTCATTAGAAAATTATAAAAAATTAAAAAAATATAATTAAAAACGTCACAGTAAGCCCTTTAATTAAATATGTCACACGATATTGACCAAAAAACTTTTTTTTTAAATTTTATAGTTTGACCCCCAAAAGTGACGCCCATACTAAAAATATAATGATTTACGTAACGCGTCCATGGTTGGGTCACAGAAGTCCATATGTGTACTAAATTTCAACAGAATTGGTCCAGTGGATCCGGAGAAAACTGGTTGTGACAGACGGATAGACAGACCCCCGACTGATCCTATAAGGGTTCCGTTTTTTGTTCAGAACCCTCAAAATACCAAAATTGCCCCTCAGATTACTTTACCGTCAGAATCAATACTTGAAATCCTTCGCAAACGATCGAAGCTGCCAGTATTCCCCACTCATTGCACCACAGTAAGTTCTCTGAATAGTAATGCATGCACTTTCCTTAAAGCAGATCTCTTATTCAGGTGCTGCTCGAATCTAGTTTATGATGCACCCACTCTATTGAGGTGCTACATTTTATGGATGAAGTTAGAGGAAATAATGGCCTTTTGTTTGCAATGTTTTAGGGTCGAGTGCGGTTTTAGTATTTTATAATGGTGTTGCTTTAGATACGGTGTATTTTTAACCGACTTCCAAAAAATGAGGAGGTTCTCAATTCGTTGGGTATTTTTTTTTTGTATATGTACACCGATTACTCCGAGGTTTCTGATCCGATTTCTGTGATTATTTTTAGTTCGATGCAGTATACATGCCATTTGGTCCCATACAATTTGATTCAGTTTGGTTCAGTAGTTTTTATTTTATGAACATTTTTGCTTATTTCAATTTCTGCGTTGACGAAGACGTCGTCCAAGTATCACTACTTAAAAGCAAAAAAATATAAAAAAACTTCGAAAGTCGGTGTTTTTGGTTTTGTTTCTTTGTTTTTTAACACCGACTTCCGAAATTAAGGTTATTTTTTATTCTTTGTAGTGTTTTGTTTGGAAGTCGGTTATATACATGTTTTAAGTTTTATTTGGTGAATTTACGAGGACCTATAGACGAGCGGCACTTTGCCAACGGCAGGTACCAAAGGGCAGGTCGTCACAACTGCAAGAGACGGTTGCGGTGGTGTTCGCAGTTGACAAAGTGCCGCTCGTTTGTATGAGCCCTAATTAGTACAAAACAAGGTCTCTTCGTTTGATGTCAAACATCTGTAACATTTAGCAAAAACAAGCCAAAACTTATAAAAATAGCCATCTTATGTCAACACTTTCGGCTGATTTTATTGAGGTTTGATAATGTTTGACATTGGGAATAAATACATTATTTTTTAGAGAACCATTTACTTAATTAAAACGTTAAAATTTATTCTGTAATCATAGCAGTGGTAATAAATGCTAAGAACTTGTCAATGAAGCTAGTAAATCGATGTAATGACTGAAATTAAAATATCAACATTCTTACTGACACTAGCTGGCCTGCGCAACTCCGTCTGCGTCACATTTTGTATTAATTCACCGCTCTTATTGGTCGTAGCGTGATGTTATATAGCCTATAGCCTTCTTCGCTAAATGAGGTATCCACCACTACAAGATTTTTTCAATTAGAACCAGTAGTTCCTGAGATTAGCGCGTTCAACCAAATAAACAAACTCTTCAGCTTTGTAATATGTATTAGGTTTGATTTAGAAGGTTCCGATTTCTTCGTGTCCCACTACACAAAAATAACTTCTCAATGTTGAGCAAAATGTAATGCACAACTTTCCATCTTTTAACGATTTGAAGATTAAAATATAAGTAATAAGTGCACAGAAGTAACCTGCGTCCGGTCAGTTTTGCAGGCGGGGCGTAAATTCAGCACATTCGGGTGTAATTATACAAATGTCCCGCTTTCAGCATCCACAACAAAATGGTGGGGTTAGTGGACGACTATTATGAGGTCTTGAAACCAGCGGAGAAACAAGCTAGAAGCGATAAAGTTGGTGGTTGGAAAAGAAAATCATCAAAGCCAAATGTCAATTTATTAATTTTAAGTTGCAGTTAAAAATAGTTATTTTCAACACATTTGCTCAAAGAATGCATTTACGAAGCCTGTATACATTGTTCGAAAGTTTAAAATTAGGCACCATACAACGGAGCGTGCGGTAAAATAGGTACACTCACCTAAGTACCTATTTTACCGCACGCTCCGCTGTATAGCGCCGTGTGTATCCTTTACGGTTTTTTTTAATTTCCAAAAAATAGGTATGTATATTAGACTTCCACCAAGGAGTTTCACATGACGAGAATAAATAAGCTGAATGATCGAACCTCTTTGGAAGCGCAATACTTTTGTCTCACTTAATACTAAAGAGAAAATGAGACGATGGATGTAGTTCTAATATTGACCACGCGCACGTGGCATCATTTGCAAATTCGCGATAATTTCAATTTAGGAAATATAAAGATTGTTGCGATTTTTCGACTGATAACTAAAAACAACAAACAAAAAGTTAGTTTCATTCACTATTGTACTGTTTGCTCGTTAATTTGTTGAATAATTAATGTGTCATTCCATATATCGCTTATCTTGTAGCCTACACTGGCTAGCTGTAGTAAAATATAATTGGTGCAGTGCTTAATACTAAATCGTTGTCCTTTGTTAAGAAAATATCGTAAGTTACGTCTTTTGTTTTTATTTCTGTTTGCTTTGTAACGAGCGCCACTTATTTACATATTTATGGTGTTTACTTTTTGTGTCCATGCAGTGTAATGCTGGTATGTATTGTGGAGATTGTAAGTAACTTTACACACTGTGCAAGTAAGATTGAATGATCTGTTTTATTTATTTATTTATTATTTTATTTATTATATACTTTATTGTACACCTCATAACATAAATTTTAAATAAAATAAATTTATTTAGATATGAACTAGGTACAGCATTGAAGTACTAAATAAAAACTAAAAAAAAAAACTAAAAAAACTTAAAATAAAATATCCTAACTAAGATAAGGCGTCAAAAAATTCGATATTTAAATTAATTATGAAAAAGCAATATCGACTCAAATAATATTCTTAAAAAAAAATAACAATCTAGAACTAGCAAGGGCTATCTTTTTTCAAATGAATTATGCATGACGATAATAAAATAACCGTCACTTTGCATCAAAAAGTAAAAAAGACAAAGACGGCGCCCCGAAGGACGACAAGAAAGGGGGAAAAACGTGATGAATTTTAAAATTGGAATATCGCAGCTTCGTTTTTATCGATATTCAAATTGACGAATCAGAGGCGATCTGTTCTTAGTGGACAGAAAAAGGACAGCTACTGCAAATGTTTGAAATTAGAAGATAAACTTTTCTTTCGTGCCTAATGTTGTGACCAGGGACCATTTATTAGTACCTTATTTCTGGTTTAATTTGGAATATCACTGCTACATTTAAACTTTTTTATTTTACAACTGGTGTATCTATTATATACGAACTATGCACGAAGGTATAAGTGCGATTTTATCAAATTGTGAATTTGGAGATAAAATCGTGATAAACCCTACTATAATGCGAAAATTTGACAGATTTTGATCAAAGTGACAAATGTTCAACTTCAAATTTTAATTCAGAAACTAGTGACAAGATTAGAAAAAGTGTTAACATTATTACTTATGTTGTGTCTTTCACTTTATTAAAAGTAATATGACTATAGGCATACTAGAGAAACAGCCGAAGGCATTTTTATGAAATAATTTATAAACACAATTTCTCAGAAGCAGAAGAAATAACGAGCATTTTGTTTACTAAGATCTCAAACGAATTCCTTGACGTAATAATAAAATTCCGTTAAACGTTTAAACATTCAAACTAGATTCTAGAACGTACTCGAAGAACAAAAAATAACCGACCAATCAGACCCGATACCTTTGAAAGAAAGGCCCAATCAGTGTAAAGGCTTGTTTGAAAAAGGAATGCAATCGCCACGCCCAAAGAGCAAAGGTAACTTGCTGTGGAGGATATTTTTTGTATGAAAATAAACCAGTTTACTTTTATGTTGGTACTTATTTTCAATTTAATGGCTACCTGGACCACAATTTGAGAAACAAAATCATATTTTTACGGCTGGTAATTATGCTGCTTATTTGCACAATGCCTGTAGGTTATAATTATGTCATTCTACCATAAAAGCGCCCCTTACACCCCGGGCGAAAATCGGGGCGAACGTGAAATAAACCATAATAGCTTCTAATATGATACCAATAAAGTTCAAAATTAACACCACTTAAGCATCCGTCAGAACTTGTACCTCGTTTCAAAGGACTACTATCCAATAATAAGCATATTTTCTCCGAAAAATGTATTACCTTACGAACTCAAACACACAATAATTCTTCTTATCCTTGTAATGTTACACGATACTACTTCAAATAAAAGAGGTTTGTTTTCATTTGATTTCGAACTTTACTCAAATGAAACTTGAGGAACGTTCTACTGAGAATCTAAACAATCATATTTTTTATTGTACTTCGAAGATTACTATTACTGGAATAAATTTACTCTCACCGGTTATTTCTTTGTTTTGTCAGACTTGAGTATTGTTTAGAATATTTGTTTTAGTTTGTAGAAGAGATAACAGTTAATATCTGGATCTTTAGACTATGATTAACCTCTGTCGTGTCTTATTTGATTAGTTTTCGTAAGTTTTATGCACTAGCTTCTGCTCGCGACTTTGTATGCGCATAACCCGTTCCCGTATGAAATTCGGGAAATTCTCTTTCAGTGCTCCCCTCTTGCCAAATTTCAGCTTTCTACGACCAGTAGTTTCGGCTGTGCGTAATCTGTTAGTACTCAGTTAGACACCAGTAACGGAAGAGTTTAAGTAAATATTGATTAATAGTAATCGGCACAAATCAATATGTACAGACAAGGGTCACATAAATTTAAAAAAAAAAGAAAACGTTGCCCCACACTAGGAATTCTCCTGTATCGTGGGTGCGTTTACAAACATACAATTTCACATACACAAACAGCCAGACCCGGAACAACTATCTGTAGGCCATAAGTTGTGATACATGTTTCTTTTTGTCATTTCTTTATTGCGAAAAGATGTGCCGATTTAAATAAATACAAGGGTAAAACTGTGATTTTGTCAGTATTAACACATTTCAATCTGCCAAGCACCTCACCAACAATTCACTATCTAAATTACTTTTTTTATGAGTGGCCTAACCGGACTAACCAGACTATCCTGTGGCGGCCTTAATAAAAGTTAAATGCTGAATGAAGCCAGGGCTATGTCTAAATTACGCTACGCTTGCGCTACGCTTATGTAAAAAATGTTTGTTTATCGTAATAAATTAACATAGTGTTTGAATCAAATTCTACTTCTCTTCTTCTTATCGTGTGGGCAGTAAGGTCTAGCGACCCCACACACCCTAGTGTCAGAGTTTCTAAACCGCTTCAAGGGCCTCTGACATGGTTTATTTGACGACCGCCATTTGGCGGCCGGGACCACCGGCTTATACATGCCTTCCGAAGCACGGAATCATCTTTTTATTAGACAATCAGGAGATTCAAGCCTGCAATTCTACTAATTATACTCGTAAACGTTTATCCGGGACTCGTCAGGCTTCATTGGCTCGGCGTTTTTCTGGTGGTCGCCATTGTTGATTTTGGCTTTCAGGTGTTGCAGTGTTTGGAAATATGTGGTGGGCTTGTCCCAAAAAAAATCTGGCAAACAAAAACCACTGAAAATTCTTCAATCAGCAAAGCTATTCTATAAACATATCACCGTGAAACTTAGGTAGAGTGAACTGTTAAGAGATAATGTGGGCGGCGAGACTTTTGTATGTAAAAAGTCATAAGTCGAGGTTTGGCTCTCGACCGTTTTCTCCTCCAATATTGGAGCGATATAACAGATATTTCACAAACTGAATAAGAAGGATGTACACTGTGTCTCAATGATTTCTTTTTTTGATTAATAGTTACCAAATTTGTACACTAGGGCTCTGTTGACAGCGATTTATCGGACAATTTTTAGCATTTTGTGAGAGTTCTAGTGCTTATATGCAGGTTAATAAATCATCAAAAAGGAAAACACCGACAAATACTTAAAATATCAAAACAAGTGCACCAAACGTAGACTATTTACACACCTACACTACCGATCAAAATTACAGACCCAACTTATCAAAACTGCAACAATACACGTACGTGCACAAGTTCTGGGCCAAACATTTATTTATCAATAAATGCATCGGTAGCCACGTTCGATTTAGACTGCTGTAGCTTAGTTTAAATGAGTTCTGTCCATGTGTCAACAGTTAAGTTAAATAGAATCGGTTGATAGAATCGAAATTTGTTCGAATGGTAATATGTTGTACTGGATTAGTACGGTTTAAATTGATTATTTCGTATGTTGGTGTGTAGTGATTGGAAAGCGTTAGTTTTGGTTTTAGTGTTAGTAAACTTTCTACTGATCGACTAAACATTGAGTTTCGTCAATAATATACTTAAAACTGGCCAAGTGCGAGTTGAAATTTCACACGAAGGGTTCCGTAACATAATCCGAAAAACTACGGTTCCGAACGAATTAATGTTTTTAACATGTTATATTAACACTACAGACTTCTAATAGGTTTTCCTGTAATCTTTAGGTAAAGATCTATTATCTGCATTTTTTCAAAATTTTAGGCTCAGTAGTTTCGGAGATAAGGGGGTAATGGTCATTTTTCGTCTAATTCCTTGAATAACTTCAAATAATTTAATTTAAAATTATGAAAAATAAAAAATTAAAACCCTCACAGTAAGCCTTATTTAAGCACTTAAGCTTTCATTTGATATGTCACACGATATTGTATAAAAAACTTTTTTTTTAATTTTCTAGTTTGATCCCTAAAAGTGACCCCCATACTACAAATTTAATAATTTACGTAACGCGTCCGTGTTTGGGTCATAGAAGTCCATATCTGTACCTAATTTTAACAGAATCGGTCCAGTGAATCCGGAGAAAATTGGCTGTGACAGACGGACAGACAGACACCCGAGTGATCCTATAAGGGTTCCTTTTTTTTGGGACCCTAAAAACACGTTTCTTGTATGGGACACCATTTAAATTTAATTTAAAGTTTATTAGTTTTTGTTATAGCGGCAATAGAAATTACAATCTGTGAAAATTTCTACTTTCTACTTATTACGGTTCTTGAGATACAGCCCGCTGACAGACAGACGGACAGTGGAGCCTTAGTAATAGGGTTCCGTTGGTTACCCTTTGGGTATGGAACTCTAAAAAGAGTAATATCAAATATCAAAATGGTTTAATGCAAAAACCTAAATTTTTTTTTTATATTTTTGCATATAATCGTTTTGATATTTTACGTTGACTATTACATACAAACTCTCATCGCAAAAAAATACAAAAAACACTTGAAAAAGTGTAGCCTGTGCAGTCACAGGCTACACTTTTTCAAGTGTTTTTTGTCAGTAGTGTGTTTTAGTTTTGTCGGCAGTACGCCTGCCCGAACAAAATTCTGTATCAAAGAGCGTCGAGGTTATGAAAAACGAAAACTATCAAGTTGGTATTTTCAAACCACAAAAAGTTAATACCTGTTTATTAAACTCGAAAACCAAAAATAAACAGAATTTCGTTGAACTAGTTTCCCCTCAAACGATAACTTTCTGAACTGAACAAAAGTTGGGAACTAAATGAAATCTGTCGCCAAAAATTTTCGGATACCTGTGAAAAGAGGTCTGATGCAAGGTGAAAATTTTTTGATTAGCATTAAACATGGGAAATTTTTCTCAGAATTGAAAAAGTTACGAGTACAAAAAAAAAACCGGACAACTGCGAGCCGGACTTGCCCACCGTAGGTTCCGTACAAATTTGTAGGTACATTTATTACTTTAAATAAAGACAATACTTTTATTGAATTACAAATGTGTAGTTTTAAGACTATTCCCTATACTTGTAGTATAAGAAGGTATTACTTGCCAAATTTCATGGTTCTAGGTTAACGGGAAATTCCCTATTAATTTTGATTTCCTTGATAGTGTCAAAATACACGTTTTTTGCGGCATAAACGCCCGTATATTTATTTTAAGTTAACTTAGAAGTTTGATTTTTTCACAGCATCAAGAGACTTTAGATTTGAGTATATGGTTTTAATTTCAACTCGATATCTCCACGCGTTTCCGAGATAAAGGGTCTTGACAGACAGATGGGCGGACAACAAAGTGATCCTATAAGGGTTCCGTTTTTTCCTTTTGAAGTACGGAACCCTACAAATCGTATATCTATTAAAAATGTATTTCTTGGCCTAAAACTGTTTTGTCCGTTAAAGAATACGTGATATTTATATTTCTGGTGACTATATCACCGGAAAATTGCAAATTCCGTAAGGTTGTAAATTATCGAGTGAAATTGTAAACAATTTTTTCTTAATAAGACACGACCCATATTGGAAGCTGAATTTGGGTGGGATTTATTGCACCCAAACCGATTTTTTCATAATAAATAAAAAATAATAATAAATAATTTTTTTACTTTGGGCAGAGATTAACGTGGCAATGCCGCCAGTCTCTTGGGCACATTACCAGCTGACAGCGTTGAGGACGAAATTTTTGATGCTATATTTTAGTTTAGTGTATATGTTAATTGTAGTTATTATTAAGTAAAGTCTACATTTTACAATCTTACGGAGTTTGCAATTTTCCGAAGACAAATATAATTCTTAAATTAAATACCTACGTAGTCTTGGTTTACCCATAGATACCTACAGCGAGTTCAGCCCTGGACATAGGCTCAAAGCACAAAAGCTTATATAAATAGGAATACCAAGTTTATCAACAAAGAAACTATGGTGCCAATTTTACTAATTTATAATCAAAGTTCACATTCGTATGTCAGGCGCAATCTGTCAAAAATGTATGGAAATTGAAGCTTTTTCACAAATTGCGACTGACATTCGCATGAATGTGAACTTTGATAATAAATAAGTAGAATTAGCTCTTTGATCTTTGTTAACTATCTGTGTCAATACCAATAATAAAATAGCTAGCTTTTGCCCGCGACTTCGTACGCGTATATTCCGTAAATCGTTCCCGTTCCCGTAGGAATTTCGGGAAATCCTCTCTTAGTGCACTCCTGCGGAGCGTAGTGAAGCTTCATGCCGAATTCCAGCTATCTGCGACCAGTGGTTTCAGCTGTGCGTTGTCTGTCAGTCACTCAATCAGTCAGTTACGGAAGAAATTTATAAATATTAATTGATAATAACTCACTATTTTCACTATTTTCCTTTCAGAAAACGTACAAAATGTTGTAGGATTGAAACGAAGCACGATAGTGTAGCTAATCCTGTTTTAAATGAAAGGATTTGACGAACATGTCCGGATAAGCCCGCTATCTCATTCCGAAATAATTTAGCGGGAAACGTGAACGAATTATAAATTAAATTAAATTGTAAAGGATTGTGGGTAATTGAAGATTTTTTCGTTTCGTTGGATGGACTGAGTTAACTTTACTGAATTTAATGTGATGTTACTCGGAATTTAGTATGTAATTGTAACATTAATAAGATTATCTACGTAAAGTTTGGTATGAATTTTCACAAAAGAATTTGTGTAACTGTGTGTTAAAAATGTTAATCGTGATTATAGTTAGAATAGGCTTTTGTACAAGAATGTTTTGTGTTGTGTAAAAAGTTTAACTATATACAACGTTTAACAGAATAATCGCAATACCTCTTAAGGGGTCATTGTACTCATTATTATGAACAAATTTCACTTTGAGGTCAACCCCGAAATCGCGAAGATATAAGATAAAAATCAGCTGTTCTGTACATTTTGCGGATTTATGCGCATATAAATGTATGGGGCAGTCGTTTTTTTTCGCGATTTCAGTGTTGGCCCCATAGTGAAAGTTATTCATAATAATGAGTACAATGACTCCTTAAGATGGATTGCGTTTGTTCTTTTACACGTTGTATAGTCAACTGAAAATATTGTACCTAATATTGTAGCCCCACAATACCTATAGATGGTTTTCGTTTCGGTAGTTCGAAAATATCCTCATAGATATCCCCTAACTGGAGAGAATGCAGGGTTGTGATGACCTACGCCTGAAATATGCGCGTTACTTTCGTAAGGGTTCTTATTGTTGATACATAAGATATGTTTTCCGAAAATTGCTATACTAGTAAAAAAAATATTCAGAAATCTGAGATAACCAGAAGAAAAAAGATAAGTGTAGGTACTTACAACGTCGATGAGCTGACTAAGCCTAAGTCCCATCTTGACCGTGAGCCGATCAGAGTTGTTCCCGACGGGCCGAATCAGACGGTTGTAGTTGGACAGCAGATCGTCATATAGCCGCTTCGCATCAGGATTTGCGTCGCTTAGGCGGCCCCACACGCACAGCACTCCGACCACCAACGCCAACACCATCTTAGGCTAACACCACCCCTGGAACAAGGAGAGGACACGGTTAGAGGCATGACAACTGAGTAGGGATTTTTTTTAAAGTATGACGTCATCACTATGTATACAAGGTGTTACAAAATAAACGCAATACTTCTTAAGGGGTGATTGTACTCATGATTAAATTGTAAGCAAAAAAAAACGTAGCCTGTAATCGTTTTCAGGGTATATCTCTGTACCAAAATCATGACCGGTTTATGCGGAAAAGTGTAACAAACAAAAAAACTCACTTTTGCATACATATTTTGAATTTGAATATGAAATGTCACTCAGTAGGTTAATCCTCTAATTCGAAACGGTAGATAATAATATTGGCATTGGCATTTCGTAAATTCTACTGGCGGACAGTATTATCGATGTATTATTTTTTCCAATATATTCCTGTCAATATTTTGTGTTTTGTTAACATTATACAAGTTAGGAAGCCACTTAAGCTGTAAACAGAAAACAAACAAAACAAAATTCGATCCTTACAAAAATTTTAACAAAATTCAAGCCGATTTATAAAAATATGTTTTTTTTTTAAATAAAAGATCTTTAGCCATTAACATTACTGAACTGACCAAATTTTAATGTGTAAACGAGATACTTCGAAACTGCATAACACCTATACCTTCTGATACCCAAACCATAAGCAAGAACACTCATTGTTCCTAGAAAATCCCAACATAAGCACATTGACATCGTTGCGTAGGATACAGTCGCCTTTCACGCTTGAGTTCCCTTATGAGCAGAGCTTTTAGCAGATTCAATACTGAATGAATTCGTATGCAGAAGTCACATACAGTTTAAGTACAGCACTACTTGCACCTAGGTACAGGTAGTGCCAGGTCTAGGAAATATCGTTATTGTACTTGTAGTTTTGCTTGCACGTGTCCTTAGGGATGTTTCGAGAAGTGCGATTTTAGAACGTTTTGAATTTTGAATCGGAGTATGGGTTTGTGTTTAAATGCAATCTAGGGCAGATAAGATTAGTTTTAGCTGAATTGGTTTAGTGCAAAATTGGTATTCAGCTGTTGGGATAATATTAATTCTTTAGAGGATTTTGATTTACGTATTTGAGGTAACAATTAGGTTAGAGACGTAAAAAAGCAGAAGAGAAAATCTATTATTTTTACTTTAATATTTTAACAAGGGAATTTAGGTCTCCCACAAAGTGAACCGATGACCAGTAGTGCTATTCTGTAACAACATTTTCGTATCTCGACAGCGGAATCCGAGGTGAGTTTCAAATTAAGACCTTTATGTTGTGTGCAATAAAGCTCAGTTTGTGAGTTTTGTCACTCAGGTGAAGCTCGATATTGAAATAGTTATTTACAGAATTGACTAGCTGGCGAGGGTTGCGGGTAGCCGATGGATGCGAGACGCCCAGGATAGTTTACAAGATGGGCTTCCAATTATCCTATTGCGATACACCACTCTAAACAGACTTTTCAAAATATCAAATAATACTTTAACAGAGGCATCAACAAATGCTTCACTTCGACCAATTTATTTTAAATAAACTCATTTATTAGGCAGCTTTTACCATCCTTCTCAACTTATTATTTAATTGTTAATATTCGGGCAGAAAACAATGAGTTTTCCCCAGTTAATTAACAGGTATTTCCGATTTGAGAACCATTAAAACGAACGAACTTGAAATTAAGATAATAATGAAAGTTATATTGAAGAAATGTTGATGAAAGTACTTTATATTTAGTAGTTGTTCAGTTTATGATTTTAATGTAAAAGTGAGATTGTTTGTTGCTGTTTCTTTGTTGTTGTTTTATTTTTGGATTGTTGTTAGCAGCCATGATAAAATTTCATAAAAGTTTTAAACAGCGATTTAGGTTTCTGCTTCGATAAATAATAAACTTAGTAAATTTATTATTTGAAAAACAAAAAAAAAAGCACAGCAATTCTATTATACAACGTACAAAATAAATGAAATACCTCTTAAGGAGTTATTGTACTCATCATTATCAAAAACTTTCACTATGGGCCAAAGCTGAAATCACGAAAAATAAATCATCTGTTCAGTATTTTTTGTCGAGTTATGCTCACAAAAATGTATGGAGCAGTTGATTTGTTTTTTTTTCGAGATTTCAGTGTCAGCAATATAATGTAATAAAGCCAATATTAAAACATTAAAAATACCTAAGTCATTTTAAGATATTTTTAATGGTTTTTGAGGGGTTCGTTAAAATTCGCTATCCTGTATCTCTACATTTTGACATATTGCGACTAAGATGCAAATGCAAACGTTGCTTTTAAATAGTAAAGTTGGCTCTTTGATTTTTTAACCGACTTCCAAAAAAGGAGGAGGTAATCAATTCAGCGGGTATATTTTTTATGTTTGTACACCGATTACTCCGAGGTTTCTGATCCGATTTCTGTGATTCTTTTTTAGTTCGATGCAGTATACTTGCCATTTGGTCGCATAAAAATTTGATTCAGTTTGGTTCAGTAGTTTTTATTTAATGAGCACTTTTGCTTATTTAAATTTCTGCGTTGACGAAGACGTCGTCCAAGTATCACCAATTAAAAGTGAAAAATAACAAACTTTTTACAAAAAAATGTAACCGACTTCCAAACAAAACACTACAAAGAATAAAATAACGATAATTTCGGAAGTCGGTGTTAAAAACAAAGTAACAAAACCAAAAACAGGTTATTTTATTCTATGTAGTGTTTTGTTTGGAAGTCGGTTATATACATTTGTAAAAAGTTTTTATGCGTCAAATACCAACTGATTCTACCAACCAAAGGTCATTCTTTGTTTTCCGTTTTCAATGACATTGGAATTCTAACTAAGAGACAGGTTGACTCCGTAGTACCCAGATTACGGTCAAAGTCAGACTTAATTACAGGATAAAGAAGGATAAGCCACAATACAACCTACCTCTATAAATCAATCCAGTGGAACTTAGATAAAAGAGCTCGGATAGTGTTTTGTTTTTAGATTGGAGGAGGAAAATTGGGGTGAATTTTGGTGGACCCGTTTTTTTGTGGCCAGAAGTGCTTTGTGGAAGATTAGGTAGTGTATGGGCTAATACAATAATCACGCTAAAGGCTAAGGGGGGATGGATTGTTACTCAATTGATATAGTTGGAAAAATAGTGAATGCTGGTAGCTTGTGTGAGGTCAATGCATGATTGTGTGTCTGATATTTGTTTCTAGATTGGAGGAGGAAATTTGGAGTGAGTTTTACTGGACCCGTTTCTTGTGGCCAAGAAGTGCTTTGTGGAGAATAAGGTAGTGTATGGGCTAATACAATAATCACGCTAAAGGCTAAAGGGGGATGGATTGTTACTCAATTGATATAGTTGGAAAAGTGGTGGATGCTGGTAGCTAGTGTGAGGTCAATGCATGATTGTGTCTGATATTTGTTTCTAGATTGGAGGAGGAAAATTGGAGTGAGTTGTAGTGGACCCGTTTCTTGTGGCCAAGAAGTGCTTTGTGGAGAATAAGGTAGTGTATGGGCTAATACAATAATCACGCTAAACGCTAAGGGGGGATAGATTGTTTCACAAATGATATGATTGAAAAAGTGGTGGATGCTGGTAGTTAGTGTGAGGTCAATGCATGATTGTAAGTCTGATATTTGGTTCTAGATTGGAGGCGGAAAATTGGGGTGAATTTTTGTGGACCGGTTTCTTGTGGCCAAGAAGTGCTTTGTGGAGAATAAGGTAGTGTATGGGCTAATACTATAATCACGCTATAGGCTAAGGGGGGATAGATTGTTTCACAAATGATATGATTGGAAAAGTGGTGGATGCTGGTAGCTAGTGTGAGGTCAATGCATGATTGTATATCTGATATTTGTTTCTAGATTGGAGAAGGAAAATTGGGGTGAGTTTTGGTTGACCCGTTTTTTGTGGCCAGAAGTGCTTTGTGGAACAGTAGGTAGTGTATGGGCTAATGCAATAATCACGCTAAAGGCTAAAGGGGGATGGATTGTTACTCAATTGATATAGTTGGAAAAATGGTGAATGCTGGTAGCTGTGTGAGGTCAATGCATGGTTGTATGTCTGATATTTGTTTCTAGATTGGAGGAGGAAAATTGGAGTAGGTTTTAGTGGACCCGTTTCTTTTGGCCAAGAAGTGCTTTGTGGAGAATAAGGTCGTGTATGGGCTAATGCAATAATCACGCTAAATGCTAAGGGGGGATAGATTGTTTCACAAATGATTTGATTGGTAAAGTGGTAAGTACTGGTAGCTAAAGAGAGCGATTTATGAGAAAAGAGAATATGCTGCATTGTCTACAACCATTAATTTGAGTCGCACTATCCTATTATCGTGAGAGTTTGTGAGGATGAATGGATAGGCGTCTGTTATGTTCCCTCAAAAAATATAAAACGGATCTTTTTGGAACTTTATAGTACTACTAGTTGACCCGCGCAACTTCGTCTGCTCCGCTCCTATTGGTCTTAGCGTGATATAGCCTTCCCTGATAAATGGGCTATCTACCACTGAAAGAATTTTTCAAATCGGAGCAGTAGTTCTTGAGATTAGCGCGTTCAAGCAAACAAACAAACAAACTCTTTAGCTTTATATATTTAGTAATATATAGAATAGATAGCTTATACATCAGTGTAACACACATGTGCTATAATTTATAAAGAGGAGTAGGTATTAATTCCAAGCGGTTGGAACCGCGGGCAATAGCTAGTTAAAGAACATATATATTATTGACTAGCTTCTTTTTTTTTACTAATAATTGGCTTACGTTTGACCGCTATCTCACCTGATGGTAAGCGATGATGTGGTCGAAGATGGCGCACGCTTGCTTAGAAGTAACCTATTCACTCTTGACTTAAATACTCCTAGGTTGTAGCTATCTGGAAACACAGACTCTAGCAGGGAATTTTGCTAGGGGCTTCGCCCGTGTGATCCCTAGGGAACATACTCCCAGGATATAAATAGCCTATGTGTTATTCCAATGTATAATCTACCTCTGTGCCAAATTTCATGAAGATCCTTTCAGGCGTTCTGACGTGAAAGTGTAACTAATATCCATCTACAATATAAGTGGGAAGTAGGATACGTAAATGTTATGTCGTCCCTTCAAAGATACAACAAAAAAAAAAAGACTTATGTTTCTCAGCACTTTATAAAATATTCTAAAAACAAGAACAGTGTCTACATACCTAAAATATTTCATCCGCATTTGTAACCATGTACGAACCGCTACTTATTGTATGAAAACAGTACTAAACCCAGTTCTATGTTTAAGTAATTTTATTTACGTTAAACATATCGCGCGGTGGGATCTCACTAACGACCGAAGCAAGCCGTTATAACAGAGTAACACCTTGTACCTCACACAAATAAACTCCATTTTTGTACCGGAGTAGGTGTAGGGTTCCGTACCCAAAAGGTAACAAACAGAACCCTATTACTAAGCCTCCGCTATCCGTCTGTTCGTCCGTCCGTCCGTCCGTCCGTCTGTCTGTCAGCGGTCTCATCATCATCATGATCATATCAGCCGAAAGACGTGCACTGCTGGACATAGGCGTCCCCCAAGCGTCGCCACAACGACCGGTCCTGCGCGGCTCGCATCCATCGGCTACCCGCGACCTTCACCAGGTCAGTGGTCTATATGTCATGAATTGTAATAGGTAGACAAGCCCGCTACACATTCCCAACCACTGCAACTCCTGAAAGACAGAATCAACAGTGGCGACCTCCAGAAAAATGCCGAGCCAATGAAGCCCGACGAGTCCCGGAGAAACGATTTAACTGTCTTGGATCCTGCAACGAATTTAATCAGAAAAGTACAGCGGAGGAGTAGGAAAAAAATATATATATAATTTCCACTTCCCTCCTTATCAAGCAGGAAACAGAATAGAGCTTGGCCAATAGGCACCATGGGACTTATAGAACTGGGTTAAGCCCAGTTGTCAAGCACCACGGATTATATATTAATTAAAAACTAATGGTTCCTAAATTGTGAGCTATTTTTGATTCCAGTAATAGGTATGGCAAAATCGCCTGAAAGCACGGAAATTTGTTCAGTTGAAATTTTCACAGAATGTGTATTTCTGTAGCCACTATAACAACAAATAAAAAAGTACGATTGTACGGAACCCTTCGCGAGTCCGACTCGCACTTGGCCGGTTTTTTCACGTAACGTTTTTTTTTACCAAAAAATGTTGCTAAGCACCATACATAACTTGCGAATCCTCTGTGCCTACATATTTCTTGAAAGAAGCTTACTTTTTATTTTGCATTTACCTCGTTCTGAGTCACAGTAATGTGTGCTATTATCGCAATTTGAAAAAGGAATGTGGAAATAGAATTAGATGTACTGTGGTATTATGTTTTCTTAGATGTGATGTGTGTGTGTGTCTCTGTGTGTGATGTGATGTGATGTGTTGTTTGTGTGTGTGTGTTTGGCGATGGCTAAATTTTATACATTTTCAAATTATCATTTTAATGTGGTAGGTTTAGCTTAGCTGCCAGCGTTGCGGAATTTGTTCGAAAGAGTCACCGCAGCCCTGAAACACAAAGAGTCTGACACTCCCTTGCGCGCAGAACGGAAGGAGTCATTTGATGATTTCCCATCCTTAAGGCTGCTCTCTCGAGAAATGCTTAAAAACAGCGTGCAGATGAAGCAACTTTTCTTCGGCATTTACTGAGAAATTACATCTGAAAAAATAGGTTATAATCTACATGATATGATACGTAATTTGGTTTAGCCAGAATTTATGTATCGGTATCACATAATAAGAAAAAAAATCACGAAATCGCCTCCAAATCGTTGAGATGAAACCATTTTACTCCTTCATTTTTTAACAAAAGTCTAATAAAACATATCTACTGCTTTGCTATACAAACGAAAATAATTTAGATTTGTTACTTTTTTGAAATATGTGTTATTTTTTTTATAATAAATTAAAAATACGGGTAGCGGAGTGGCGCGTAAAGGGGTAGTTAGCTCCATTTATATGCACAAGGTCATGTATTCAAGCCTTAAAAAGGCTTGGCTTTTAAAAATCTTAGTATACAACTTATACATTTTAATGAGTACGTACATATGTATGCCAACAATACTTTTTTTATTGTCTGTATAAAAGATGAAGTAATTCAAGAAAATATTTACTCATAAAATAATAGATTTTAAACCAAAAATATTCAAAGTTAAACTTAATCGTCTATAAAATAGGGACTTGTTTGCGATAAAGCATTTCCCTTCGAGTTAAATTGAATCGGTGTCATGTAGAGCCGTTTTGATTCTAAGCGCCATAAATTCAAGGTTTATTTTCGAATGGACCGGGAACTCTTCGTGGTAATAGAAATAGAGATTACGTGGAATCCTGATTTTAAAGTCGTTTGATTTATTTTTACGAGACGAACTAAAACCAAATTCTATTTGGAAGTCGGTCTACATTGCCCTTCCCCGCTTTTAGTCCCAAGTGGTCGGAAAAAATATTTTTATTAAATCAAGGAGATCTAATTCCACTTCCATTAATGTTTCCTGGTTTGATGATGGCACTTAAGAATTATTATTTTTAGTCTTTGTTGATTCAACTGTTGCGAATAAAACGTACAGTGAGCAAATATCGATAAGTAGAGGAAGGTGACCAAATATGGGATAGTATCCCTAAAATGGAATACCGGCAATTATCTCAAACGGAAACTCACACACGCAATAAACAGTGTTTGTCTCTTTCTTTCTATCCCCATTCGCGCGTACAAGTTGTAACACGCCAGTAGAGCAAGCCCTTTCGTCAATGTCGCAGTATTTTGTTTTGTCGCTTCCGCATAACTTTCTAAGGTATGTAAAAAATACGTATTTTTAGTACAAAAAGTGGACACAGTATTGTTTTTATAATCGCTAGAGATAGTTTAGATGTTCTTTTGTAGGTTTTAGCGGCATTTGATTGCATTACTTTCATATGTATAAAAATATGCATGTCAGTTTGAAGTCGTTGAAAAATCCAAATATGGACGAATCATAGTACCCAATTATGGACTATTGTTATTGTATTGTTTGATCACGACAGTGAGCCTGATGCCTTGATTGGAAATACAGGTCCATACTCTGAAGATTCGGAGTATATTTTCTGTGGCATGCTGTTTTCGAATGATGCTCATGGGGAAACATGGGTCAAGTGCCGCATGTGTGGACTCTGGGCACATAATGATTGCACAGCACCAGAGTTTGACGCCTGGATTTGTGATTTTTGCAAAAAAAATGTGTTCCTTTCAATATTATACCAGTTTCCAAGGAGTCTCATGTAAGTTAAGGTTAATTTTTGATGGTGTTTATAGTATTCCATAATTGGGGTACATGTTCCATATTTAGGAACCTTCATCATTATTTCGTTATTTATTTTTAATCCCATTTAAAAGTAATCAATGTAACCAAAACTTGTTACAAAATAAAGCACAAATATATGAATTTTAATAATTACTACAATTTTTTATTTATTTATAATATTTATGCAAATTATGCGTCAAAAACAAAATAGTATTCCATACTTGGTCACTTTCCTCTATGTAATATATTAGAACACTTCAGTGCTTAATAATAATAAAGATTTATTTCAGATAGAATTATCCATATTTTGTTAGAAAAAGTCTTAACCTAATGTTAGTACAAAACAACAACATACAAAATTGAAACGACTGACACCTACGTGTGCAGCCGTATCCAGTGAGCCAGCATGGGGCTGTCCCACTTATCACACAATACACTCAGGATGCCGTGGGAGCTAGCACGTATTCTACTGAGAACAGAAGCGCAACTCTTCCGTATAATGGCATGAAAACCATCAACCCTGGCCTCGGTGAACATCCCAGAAGCGCTACAAAAACGAGGTAGACCCAACAGCATCCTGAATACATTGTTATACTGGACACGTAAGGCATTGTATGCCCTCAGCGTATACCTGACCCACAGACTGCACGTGTAAAAAGATTGGCAGTATGCTCTGAAAAGGGTTATTTTGACTTGCGTCGTACAACGTGCAAATCTGCGGATCAGCATATTACCTCGGACAGCCATCGCCCTACGTTCCCTTTCTATGTCCAGGTCATCATTCAGGTCATGAGTGAGCCAGTGACCCAGGTACTTAAAGTTTGTTACTCTGGACAACGGAGTATTAATAATGGTCACATCTGGCACGTTAGTGTAACATTTGGTGCTTGCCTTGAATACCAATACCATGCCTACCCATGAATGCGCTCATTTAATTAAAACTTGCCTTTGCGTGAATATTTTGAAGACAAAACATTGGTTTCATTGGACAATGGATTTAATTTCACTGGTTAAATTACATCTACCTTTTCAAAACTTCCCACTTCTTCCCAACAGTGAAGTTGGAAGCTATATTTTAATCAAAGTCTTTCAAAAGAAGAACAAGAAAGTGCATTATCATCAATCTTCCTTGCCGTCGCCAATTTCACCGAAGCACATTTTCTGTTACAAAAAGAAGTCCTTTTTTTATTTATTTTTTAAGGATGGGAAATCATCAAATGACTCCTCCCGCTCTGGGTGAAGCAGGAGGGAGTGTCAGACTCTTACTGACTGAAACCCATCCGTGTTCCTCCTAGTGCCCTTTGCGTTCCAGGGCCGTGGTGACTCTTTCGAACAAAGTCCGCAGCTCCAGCAGGCACTGACCCTAGCGGGCCCCGCCTTTAATGCTGACAGCTCTTTGAGGCGCGCGTGAGACACAGCGCGCCGTCGACCCGGGCCTGGGGGACTACTCTTTAAGCACGAAGTCCGTAGTTTCGGGCTTAGTTGCGGGCGTATTCTACTCCGTATCGCCTAACCACTACAAATTAATGACAACGCAATTTGACAGTTACTGTCAAATCGTGTTATAATTCATTCTTAGTTCGGGTTCGGGATTAATCGTCACTCCGTAGGTAACACGGAGTAAAATATGCCCGCAACTAAGCCCGAAACTACGGACTTCGGGCTTAGAGAGTAGCCCCCTGGTTCTGATCAGACAGCGAGCCACCCAATGCTCGCCGTCCGCAGGCCACGAAAAGAAGTCCTATAATATTGAAATTGACCATTTTCATGTTGTGAATCAAATGGACTGCTACTAAATTGAAGTGATTGGTTTGTCTGCGGTTTCAAGTTGGTGTAAATTGCACAAAATGACTACTGTTTGACTTTTTAACTGACTTCAAAAAAAGGAGGAGGTTGTCAATTCGACTGTATGTCTTTTTAAGGGTTCCGAACAAAAAACGGAACCCTTATAAGATCACTCGGGTGTCTGTCTGTCCGTCTGTCACAGCCAGTTTTCTCCGGATGCACTGGACCGATTCTGTGAAAATTTACTACACATTTGGACTTCTGTGACCCAAAATACGGACGCGCTACGTAAATTACCAAATTTTTACCATGTACTAAATAAATAAATAAATATTGTGTGACCAAAAGGGCTTACTATGAGGGTTTTAATTAAATTTTCTTCATAAAAAAAAAGGTTTTGAAGTTATTCAAGAAATTAGACGAAACATGACCATTCAAGTAGTTTCTGAGATAACGGGCCCCTTATCTCAGAAACTACTGAGCGTAAAATTTTGAAAAAAATGGAGATAATAGATCTTTACCTATAGATTACAGGAAAACTTATAAGAAGTCTATATTTTTAAAATAACATGTTAAAAAAATGAAATTCGTTGCACGCGAGTCCGACTCGCACTTTGCCAGTTTTTTGTATGTATGTTACGCGATCATTCCGCCAACTTGATATTGATGATTCTTTTATTTTTGGTAGATAATACTTTAGAGATGGTCCCATATAAATTTCATCGAAATCCGTTTAGTAGTTTGGCTTTTAAATCAAAATAGCTGGAATTCGTTTACTTGGATGACGTATTTTGTCATCCAAGTAACGAAATTGCGTATTTTGTTTTTCTACGACTTTCCAGTGGTGTTGTTAGGTGTCGGGTACCACTAAAAAGTGAAAAAATAAAAAACATTTTTATAAAAATGCAAACGAAAAAAAAACACTACAAAATAGACTTTAATTTTGGAAGTCGGTATTAAAATACGAAGAAACAACCAAAAACACCGACTTTCACTACGATGGTACAATTTTTACCAGCGAAGTGACGTCACGCGTGTTTCAACACACTATACGTCTTCATTTTTTGTTTACATGAAAAAATTAAAAAACCGGCCAAGTGCGAGTCAGACTCTAACACGAAGGGTTCCGTACCAGAAACCTGAATTTTTCATTATTTGTTGTTATAGCGGCAATAGAAATACACAATCTGTGAAAATTTCAACTGTCCACCTATTACGGTTCTTGAGATACAGTCCGCGGACGGACAGGCGGATGGAACGACAGACGGACGGACGGACAGACAGCGGAAGCTTAGTAATAGGGCTCCGTTGGTTGGGTATGGAACCTTAAAAACGTCTTCAATATTTTTTTGAAAACCTATCTGACGGACTAATAACATTTGTTCAGTATAAAACCTAATTCTCGACTCACAAGTATAGTCAAAGAGTACCGTGGAAATTATGAAAATATCTACGGTCAAAGTCAAAGTCAAAATGTTAATTGCGAACCAAGTGTACAATGGTGTTATGTTTTGTTAGTAGGACATATGACTTAGCAGCCTTTTACAAGCATTGCAATAGGTATTATTATTTGATAACAAAGGCTTACCGTGTTCTTCAAGAAGGTTTTACCATATTACAAGGCTTAGCACGCCCTGCGATTAAACGCGCGCGGTTTAGGAATAGCTGAAAACGCAAAAACGCGCATCAACACGCACTGCGGCTAGCGTTTTGTTTAAATTTATTTCATTTCACCATAGATTTCTGGCGAGCAGTATATGTTGTAGCTTTGATATTGAAATTATCAGTCGAGACTGAATAAAAACCGAATGCGATTAACCGCCGTGTGCCACAGTACTGTTACTATGGGACACAAAAAAAACCGCGCGTTTTCAAGCCGCGGTAAAAACGTAACAAGTTGCTTTTTTAAAATCAGTCACTGAAAAAAGTCACTAATGCGTGCGCTTGTATAGAAAGCTATGTATTACATTTTTTTGCAGTTTCAGACCTGCGGTTAAACGCGGGCGTTTAATCGCAGTGCGTGCTAAGCCTAAACGCTTCAATACTAACGCTCCTTTAAAACACCACAGAATAGGAACCAAGATAATCTTCAACCTTTGTTACCCTGGTACCTGCCATCAAAACTACGATTAATCAGTGCAGAATTATTTACAGCCCCCAAGCTCAATTCCAAGGGTCTCATGTTTGAGCGCTCGAGTTCAAAGATGAAACCTCAAAATAAGTTCACTAACCCTTATAAATTATCGTTAATTACTACCCCTGTTAGGTTAGCAAGTACAAACGTTGGAATTCGGGGATTACTAAAATGAAAATCGGCTTACTAAAGATTAAATATGAGGAGAAGTTCCGGAGGCTTTGCTTTGCCCTGATCTGGAGACGTGGCTGGAAGATTAGCGGAATAAGAGAAACGTGATTTGAAGATTAAGGGTCGTATGTAGGTTTCTTTTGAATGTTTGATGCGTATTTAATATTTGTAGCAGAAGTTGAGACTGATTTGTTTAAAGATTAAGAAAAAAAAATACAATATTATTATTTTTTAATTATTATTTATGCTATGTCTTGAACAATCTCGGGACCCTGAGGTCCCGGTCCTTTAGTGGGCGTACGAGGGGCCGAAGCCAACTCACAGAGGCCCCGTTAGACTGAGATTTCTAATGGAATGGGGCACCAACCGACGATTATGCCTGTATGCACTATCAAAGTATACCTAAGGACAATCCCCGGTAGGTGCAAAACTGTTGCATAATATGGAAACAAAAGGTGACAGGTTATGGGTATTATTTTATTTTTTATTTTGATTTAATTTTTAGTAAGCCGATTTTTGTAGCAACTTTTGTACTTGCTAACATAACAGGGATAGTAATTAACGATAATTTATAAGGGTGACTATCCATAAGAGGTGAAATCGTTGGATGTGACCAACTTTATGTAGCTCTATCTATCGAGTGTTAAAAACCCTTGCATTTTTTTGTGTTCACTCCAGGTGATTTCGCCGCTAACATCGTGTATAGAAAAGCGTTATCATTGTTTGTTTGCGATCGATGTCGGGGGCAATAGCTAGTCTACATCTACATCTACACTAATATTATAAAGAGGAAAGATTTGTTTGTTTGAAATGAATAGGCTCCGAAACTACTGGACCGATTTAAAAAATTCTTCCAGCAATGGATAGCTACATTATAAGGGAGTAACATAGGCTATATTTTATCTCCGTACTCCCACGGGAACGGGAACTACGCGGGTGAAACCGCGTGACGTCCACTAGTCTAAAATAAAAACACCTAAAGCTTCGCAGTATATTAAAAGACAACATAAATATCATCTCGTAATACCATCTTAACAATCTTAAGCCGCTAATTACGAGTAAAAGCACTCAATTAACGACATTTACCGACAAAAATATCATAAAGAAGGATTATTGACCGCGAAAGCCCCTCACTTAAGCGAAGAACCAGTACAACCCCGTTTCAGTGCAAATAATTGCCCGGAAAAAAACTACCTACTACGATATACGGACGCTGTCAATGTTTAATAATTTATATGATTATTACCATTGAAATATAAAAAAACCCAAGATACACACTCAGCATCTCAAAAACGTCCGCAAAATTTATAATTGTGCGCAAGTTTCAAACAGTCTCGCATCGCTCGCCATACTGAACTGCTTTGTAAAAACAACTTTAAGCGATCCGTGTAAGGTTGAATTTGCAAAAAAAATTGCGCATCACTCGCCATACTGCACTGCTTTGTAAAAACAACTTTAAGCGATCCGTGTAAGGTTGAATTTGCAAAAAAAAATGTTTATAGTATAACACAACTCACACATGACACTTGATACATGTCAGTTTTTGACGACTCGAAACTGTCGTCAAAAACTGACATGTATCAAGTGTCATGTGTGAGTTGTGTTGAATTTGAGATGAGTGGTGAAAAGATTTGTTCGAGACTGTGCATCTTGGGTTTTTTATATATCAATGATTATTACTGATGTGTCTCATAAAATCCTAATCCTAACTTATTTATAATGTTTATCTCATCTTCTATTATAAAAAATATAACCAACTTCCAAACAAAGCACTACAAATAATAAAATAACCTTAATTTCGGAAGTCGGTGTTTTTGGTTTTTTTTTCTTTGTTTTTACTTCCGAAATTAAGGTTATTTTATTCTTTGTAGTGCGTTTTTTGGAAGTCGGTTAAATTTTTATGTATTTTTTTTTTCACTTTTAAGTGGTGATACTTGGACGACGTCTTCGTCAACGCAGAAATTGAAATAAGTAAAAATGCTCATGAAATAAAAACTACTCAATCAAATTTTTATGGGACCAAATGGCAAGTATACTGCATCGAACTAAAAATTAATCACAGAAATCGGATCAGAAACTTCGGAGCAATCGGTGTACATACATACAAAAAATACCCACCGAATTGAGAACCTCCTCCTTTTTTGGAAGTCGGTTAATAAATAAAAATCTCGTGTCACAGTGTTTGTTATCGAACTCCTCCGAAACGGCTTGACCGATTTCTATGAAATTTGTGTATTGCCGGGTTAGCTAGTATATTATAATTATATTAATTAATTATTATATTACTAATGCGATAGTTTGGATAGACAGATGGTTGGATGTTTGTTACTCAATCACGTCAGAACGGCTGAACCGAGTTTGATGAAAATAAGCAAACACGTAGATTATGATCTAGATTAGTACATAGGATACTTTTTATTCCGTGAGAATCTTCCTTTGGGAATATATTCGACTTACACGCGGGCAAAGCCGCTGGCAGAAAGCTAGTATCTTATAAGGGGAAGGGGATAGCACGTAACATTGACTTTTTAGGGATCCGTACCCAGAAGGTAAACAATGGAACCCCATTACTAAGCCTCCGCTGTCCGTCCGTCCGTCCGTAATAGGTAGACAGTTAAAATTTTCACAGATTGTGTATTTCTATTGCCGCTACAACAAAAAATAATTAAATTTGAGGTTTATGGTATGGAACCCTTCGTGTCCGACTCGCGCTTGGCCGTTTTTTTTAATGAGAATATTGACGATTTTTTTTTTTATGTAAATGACGGGTGAGTCTTTGATGCAGATGAAAAGATTTGGGTCTCCTTTGATGTCTCTGGCAAGTTGTCGATACATGTATTTTTTTTTTCACGAATGTCTATAGGGTAAATACAGTTAAAATTGGATATAATTTTTGCCTTGATCCAATAAGGCAATGAGATTATGTACGTCCTAATATTGAGCGTGTTTCAGTGAAGATCAATTTTATTTACAGGAGGTTTTTCTGAGAATTTCTTGCCTGTACCGTCTGAACTCATCGTGTTTATCAATAACATAATTATATTTAAATCGTTCTTCAGAAGAACACTCGTTCTGTAATTCAATTAATTAATCTTTATTTATTTATTTATATTATTGGATACGTGTAGGAAGTTATAGCTAAATGAAGTATAAGTTACTAGACCGATTCTGTTGAAATTTGGTATACATATGGACTTTTGTGACCCAAACACGGACGTGTTACTTAAACTAATAAATGTTTAGTATGTGTATAAAAAAATAATAAAAGAAGTTTTTTGAACAATATCGTGTAACATATCAAATGAAATGGCTTTCTGTGAGGGTTTTAATTTTTTTTTTTTAATAATTTTAAAAGAAATGGTTTTGAAGTTATTCAAGAAATTAGGCGAAAAATGACCATTCCCCCTCCCCATTATCTCCGAAACTATTGAGCATAAAATAGAAAAAAAATGGAGATAATAGATCTTTACCTATAAATTACAGAAAAACCTATAAGAAGTCTGTAGTATTAAAATGACATGTTTTAAAAAATTAAATTGGTTCGGAACCCTTTGCATGCGACTCCGAATCGCAATTGGCAAGTTTTTTTTTTTAATTATGGTGTTTTTTTATTTATTGATAGGATCCTTTGTACCCATAATCTCACCTGATGTAAAGGGATTATGTGGTCGAGAATGGAGCATCCTTGCCTAGAAGTAACCTATGTTGTAGCTATCAGGAAACACACACTCCGCTAACGAATTCCTCCCCTGAACTATACGCACAATAAAGTATGACCAAAATATTATGGGTGGGATGGAAAGACGATATTTAAATGTTTTCTTTTTTGATGTTTCGTGATCTCACTGCCAGATACTCTTGCTTACTCTGATCAATCTATCTATGAAGGGTTTTGTATACCGAAAATATAAACCGAAAAAAAAAACACGTTGTTTGTTTGTATGGGAGTCCCCTTTAATTGTTTATAATTTATTGTTATAGCGGCAACAGAAAAACACTGGGTGAAAATTTAAAATGTTACACTTGAGATACAGCTTATTGAGAGACAGTCGGACAGAAGGACGGACAGCGGAGGCTTAGTAATACGGTTCCGTTAGTTACACTTCGGGCATAGAAGCCTAAAAACAAGTAAACACATAAGAAATGAATATAGTAAATAATTTTAAAGTCTTGAGCATCGACGCCGAGTTGCTGGCCTGTCGGTTTTCTATCGGTTGAACACAAGACGAACGGCGATGCGCTACCGGTACATGGTGGACATCCCACCCACACGCACAAAACGTTTTGGGAACACATTCATAGTGCGTACAGCTAAGAAGTGGAATTCCCTGCCAGAGTCTTTGTTTCCGGATAGCTACAACCTGGGAGTCTTTAAGACAAGAGTGAATAGGTTGCTTCTAGGCGCAAACGTGCTCCATCTTCGACCGCATCATCGCTTACCATCAGGTGAGATAGTTGTCTAACGTTTCCCTATGTATAGTAAAAAAAATAAAGAGATCTTGCAGATTCTTCCTATCTAACAAAACGACCCCCTATCTTTCAGATAATCAACATCATTCTCCCATTACCTCCCCTTACATTCTGATACTACGACATATAATCGAGTACCTCTTATCTCTGTATCGTCTTATCACTGTCAGAATCTTCAGAGTTCCCAAGCACTCCTATATTTCATTGTAATAGCTTTTCTAAGGGCATGACAATAATTTATAGTCGGTAAATTGAATTTCTATCGTTTGAAAATCTATGGTGCGATGGTGCCTGTAATTTTGTTAGAAGTTTAAGTATAGGTATTTGTTTGTTTGCATTGTTAATCAATTGGTCGTGTTTTTGGAAACGATGTGTTGAAGTTTCAGAGGATTTTTTTGCCTTTTTTAGGGTTCCGAAAAAAAAAGGAACCCTTATAGGATCACTCGGGTGTCTGTCTGTCACAGCCAGTTTTTTCCGGATCCACTGGACCGATTCTGTTGAAATTTGGAACACATATGAACAAAGACGCGTTACGTAAATAATTAAATTTTTAGTATGGGGGTCGCTTTTGGGGGTCAAACTAGAAAACTTAAAAAAAAAAGTTTTTTGAACAATATCGTGTGATATTTCAAATGAAAGCGCTTACTGTGAGGGTTCTAATTATATTTATTTCATAATTATAAAATAAATGGTTTTGTAGTTATTCAAGAAATTAGACGAATAATGACCATTCCCCCCCCTTATCTCCGAAACTACTGAGCTTAAAATTTTGAAAAAATGGAGATAATAGATCTTTTCCTAAAGATTACAGGACAATATAAGAAGTCTGTAGTGTTAAAACAACATGTTAAAAAATTTAAATTCGTTCGGAACCCTTTGCACGCGAGTCCGACTCGCTCTTGTTTTTGTTAATTTGACTTTCACAATGAATAAACAAAGTGATAGTATTAAAATGTTTGCTTAATTATTGATAAGATTTTTTAAACAAAAAAAAAAAATATAATTTTCAGAGAAGTATGAATACGAACAATGGAATTACAAAAATACCGGCCAAGTGCGCGTCGTACTCGCCCACCGAGGATTCCGTAGTTTGTAGCTACAAATTAAGAGGTGGTACAAATTAGTACCGTCAGATAGGAAAGGGTTAAACAAAGACTATATTTTTTATGATTTAATTACAAATGCATAGTATTTAGACTTTTCCTTATACTTGTAGTATAAGGCGGTATTACTTGCCAAATTTCATAGTTCTAGGTCAACGGGAAATATCCTGTACATTTTGATTCCCTTGAGAGTGTAGAAATATACGTTTTTTGCGGCATAACGACCGTATCATTTTTTTAAGTTAACTTAGAAGTTTGAGTTTTGAGCTGCAAGGGGCCATAGACCTGAGTATATGGTTTTAATTTCAACTTGATACCTCCACGCGTTCCCGAGATAAACGGACTTAACAGACGGACGGACAACAAAGTGATCCTACAAGGGTTCCATTTTTTCCTTTTGAGCTACGGAACCCTTAAAAGATATCATTGATTATTTTTCTTTTCTGTTATAATATCTTTATTAAAACAAAATATATAAACTTAAAATGAAAAAATCCCGGCGTCAAAAAATCCTAATTAAAAATTAAGTCAATAAAAATATTTGTTTATTTATTGGTCACACACTTAATTTTTATAATAGAAGCAATAAGATTGAAATCAAGTGCACAATCATTTATTATTACAATATTAGGAGATAGACACAACATGCAAAAAAAAAAAATAACTAAGGTACATAATGATCGGTATTTCGAACTATTTTAGCAGATCTCATTACTTTTAAGACCGAAAGCGAGTCGGCCTATACTGTACAAAGTAATTTATTTAAAGCAACATTTGAATTCCCACCCTCTTTGTTTAATTAAGCAGGCCTGTTTTGACGCACATTTTCAAGTTAACCAACAAATTTGAATGGACCTTTTATTTAATTAGTTAGCATAAATAACGGGACATCTTGAAATTGGCACGGTTGGAACCATTCTGTTTGTTTGTATTGGTATTTGTTTCATTCAATTCTGAAATTAATGTTTTTGTAAAAGAAATTTTGAGTACGCTTGAGTTGGAAGAAAAAATCACGTCAATGCGGAAAGCAACCTCGCTCACAAATACTTTGCTTAAAATTGGTTAACTTATCTATTTATATCTATACTTAATATATAAAGCTGAGGAGTTTGTTAGTTTGCTTGAACGCGCTAATCTCAGGAACTATTGGTCCGATATAAAAAATTATTTCAGTGTTAGATAGCCCATTTATCGAGGAAGGCTATAGGCTATATCATCACGCTAAGACCAATAGGAGCAGAGCAGACGAAGTTGCGCGGATCAACTAGTACCTACTTAAACTGAAGATGTGATGTCACCAGTAATATAATATTTTTTTCATACAATATTTTACTGCACAAAAAATCACGTCAATGCCGAAAGAGGAAATAAAACATTACTAATTTAAGTCACAAAAATCCTTTCAACGGTTCCGTTCTACAAAAACGTCTCAAAAGCCCTTGAAACCCTTAATCAAAGTTTATTACCTAACATTCCGGAAACTCAGCCGTAATCCTTAATCAAATAAAAAGTTATCATTGTCCTATATCTTCAGGGGACTCGGCAGTAAACATTTTTACGGAAAACACACGAACGGAGCAAGTAGATGTAACGTGGTTAATAAAAGAAGGATTTTATATAAAAAATACTCCAATATACAATTTTATCTGATTTCCCAGTAGTTTTATATAAAATTGTGGTACTGATGTGTATGTACAGCACAAGAGGACTGTCGACCGATTTATATTGGATTCTTACGCCTCAAATGTTCCACAAAGGGATCGCGAATTTGGTACACATTCTAGAAAACCCTTTATCGAATGGCAAAAAGCTTTTCACGACAAAAATTGAAAATTTTAAACGCTGATCGGTTGTAATATGACTTTTTTGTTTTATTATTATCTTTTTATTTTTTAGGCAACAAAAGGTCCACACTGACAAATCATAAATACTTAAAAGATGTTAGTAACACTAATCCTCTAAACCTACTTTAGTACTTCTATACTAGGATGTTAGTAACAATGTGGCTTATTATTTATTTTAGTACTTATATTCTACGACAGACAGTATTTTTTTGATTTGATGCCCCATTATGGTGCTCTCACCAAGCCTGTCAGCTATCACCTTCAAACGGTTGTTGCTACTGCCCCGCAATCTGGCGAGCAGAGACGCACTTTAAATAGCGTGTGTTTGACCGTTTCTGTACAACGAGCGAACCTACGGGCCAACATGTTCGCCTGTACCGCCAATGCCCTGTGTTCCCGTTCGACATCAGCATCGTCTTTCAGGTGGTCAGCAATTAAATGTCCCAAGTATTTAAAAAGTTTCATGTCTTTATGTAAAATGATTCAAGTAAGAATGAAAACATCGGATAAATTTTCATTAAAGCAGAAAAATGATACAATTGGAAATTTGAGTTAGGTAAACCTACGTTCGGAAAGAAACTTTTAGCACTCTTCTCGTCTTGGCATTCAATTTTTTAAACAATTTGTTTTTTTTTTTTTTATTTATGATGGGTTTGCTATTGACTTTAGTCTAGGTTAGAGAAGACAGAGACAAAGTCTACGATGGAGCGAGCTTACCCAGACGGACCCTGTTCACTCTAACTTTGAAGAGATTAGGGTTGTAAGCGTTTGGAAACACAGACGCAGAGAGTTCCACTCCTTTGCTGTGCGTATTATCAAAGAAGTTTGGAAACGCTTAGTGCGAATTGGTGGCATAGCAACAAGGTAGGAATGGTAAGATGCAATGCGTCTTGATGTCCGATGGTAGAAGGGGCCGGTGGGATGAGGTCGTGTAGTTCTTGGGCACACTCACCGAAGTACAATCTGTAGAAGACCGACAAGCAGGCAACCTTACGGCGACGAGCCAAGCTATGTTGTTTTATATTAACTACTAGCTGTGCCCGCGACTTCGTTCGCGTGGATGTCGAAAAATATCTGTTGCATAGATAAAATCTACTTTAAGTTAATACCTTGCGTATCCTGATCTCAAAATAAAGAAAATAGGAAGAGGGTAATGCAGGGCACTCTACCATCTCTTCCGGTTGAAATGCCGATTAGCCCGGGTAATCTCCTGGTACATACCTACCTCGAGCTAGGTATCAAAATCAACAAAAGCGACTATCGAATGAACGGTGGTAGGTAGCCTTCAAACTACGAAACAAAGAAACTGATGAATAAAGTTGATTCTTAATTTTGTCCAGCCTTAATTTTGTCTCTGGCGAGGCGGCGAGCCTCCTTGCCGGACTGCCGCCATGGGATCTAGAGGCGAGAGCCCTCGCGCTCATTTACGAATGGCGCGTGGAGGCGCTACGCCGGGGCGAGACTCCTCTGCCGCGGCAAATCGCAGCACGGCGGACGGAGCTCCGGCGGGATCTCATGGCAGTATGGAGACAACGACTGTCGCAACCCAGCGCTGGGCACGCCACAATTGCGGCGATAAGTCCCCTCTTTGAGGAGTGGCTAGAGCGGCGCCACGGCGTCCTTACCTTCCGTTTGACGCAGGTACTCACCGGACACGATTGTTTCGGGAGGTACCTGTTTCGAATACGGCGGGAGGATACGACCAGATGTCAACACTGCGAGGATCGCCCGGAGGACACGGTGGAGCATACGGTGGAGGTCTAACCTGCTTGGGCGGAGCACCGCCGTGTCCTCGTCGAGGCGATCGGCGACGGCGACCTGTCGTGGTCGGCCCTGTTTCAAGCCATGGTCCGGAGCGAGGAGACTTGGGAAGCGGTCGCCTCCTTCTGCGAAGCAGTAATGCGATTCTCGGCCACCTGCGGACGGCGAGCATTGGGTGGCTCGCCGTCTGATCAGAACCAGGCCCAAGTCAACGGCGCGCTGTGTTCCACGCGCGTCTCAATGAGCTGTCAGCATTAAAGACGGGCCCGCTAGGGCCAATTCCTGCGGGGGTTGCGGGATTTATTCGAAAGAGTCACCGCGGCCCTGGAACGCAAAGGGCATTAGGAGGAACACGGATGGGTTTTAGTCAGTAAGAGTCTGACACTCCCTTCTGCTTCACCCAGAGCAGGAGGAGTCATTTGATGATTTTCCATCCTTAAAAAAAAGCAAAAAGAAACAGTTTCTTTGATTTTCCCTGACAATTGCAGATTACAGAACACCGATATTTTTTTTACATTTTATGTTAATTAGTTCTACCGGGCTTATAGAATCGATTTACTGTGTAAGAATAATCGAATTTTTTAAATCGATATTTAGTAGGTACTGAAAGAGGAGACTTATTAAATGAGGAGCTCGTAGCTAAACAATAACAGTCGCACGGGTCGATCTTCATGGTTTACCAACTCTTGCCTAGGTGTCTCTGTGAATAGGTGACCATATTATTTAACATACCGCGACTTCGCCGTGTTGATCGGAAGCTGATCCGAATATAGTTGGGAAAAGGTTAAGCATATATTAGAAAAGACAGACAATACCATTTGACCCCAATTGGGGCTGACGGTCCTTGAGAGAGTAACTCTGCCGTTTTATGTCCTTTTCATTGAATGGCGGCCTAAATGATCCCCAATGCGCAAATGTGTCAAAGTGGCGAATGGGTCTGTCATGTGACAATATTTAATTAACAGGCTGGCAGATGCTTAGGCCGTCTATGAATAGGGTAGGTAAATGTGTGACGAAAATGTAATTATGAAATTATTTATTTTTTGCGAATCCTAAATTCTATTAAATGCCGGGATGTCACTTAGACCGTCTCCCTAGTGGATAAACGTTTGCCCAGTTTTGCCAACTGTAGATTAAGTGTTTTTCGCAAATCATTTCAGTTTTTACCATGAAGCATCATCTGCCTAGCCTTTTCCCAGCTATATTGGAGTCAGCTTCCAGTCAAACGGGATTGGAGCGGCTGCCTACCAGTCCTGTACAACCCTACAATACTGGGTAACACGATACTTCTTGGCAAGACAAAGTGTCAGATTTGTCGGCTTCTGACAATCCGTAAAGACTGCCTGAGATCTCTTCTCGGTAGGTGTGTTAAACTGGTCACCCATCCACAGACTGACCTTGGCAAGCGTTGCTTAACCTTGAAGATCGACCCGGGCGGCTATTATATTCCGACGTACGTAGGAATCTCGGTATGTTAAAATGGTCACCCATCCACAGACTGACCTTGGCAAGCGTTGCTTAACCTTGAAGATCGACCCGGGCGGCTATTATATTCCGTGGTACGTAGGAATCTCGGTATGTTAAAATGGTCACCCATCCACAGACTGACCTTGGCAAGCGTTGCTTAACCTTGAAGATCGACCCGGGCGTCTATTATATTCCGTGGTACATAGGAATCTCGGTATGTTAAAATGGTCACCCATCCACAGACTGACCTTGGCAAGCGTTGCTTAACCTTGAAGATCGACCCGGGCGGCTATTATATTCCGTGGTACATAGGAATCTCGGTATGTTAAAATGGTCACCCATCCACAGACTGACCTTGGCAAGCGTTGCTTAACCTTGAAGATCGACCCGGGCGGCTATTATATTCCGAGGTACGTAGGAATCTCGGTATGTTAAAATGGTCACCCATCCACAGACTGACCTTGGCAAGCGTTGCTTAACCTTGAAGATCGACCCGGCCGGCTATTATATTCCGTGGTACGTAGGAATCTCGGTATGTTAAAATGGTCACCCATCCACAGACTGACCTTGGCAAGCGTTGCTTAACCTTGAAGATCGACCCGGCCGGCTATTATATTCCGTGGTACGTAGGAATCTCGGTATGTTAAAATGGTCACCCAGCCACAGATTGACCTTGGCAAGCGTTGCTTAACCTTGAAGGTCGACCCGGGCAGCTATTATATTCCGTGGTACGTAGGAATGTTAAAATGGCCACCCATCCACAGACTGACGTTTTTACGTGAAGCGGCTGCCTACCAGACTTCCACAACCCATTAATTGGGTAACACGGTAGTTCTGGGCAAGACTGGAGCCAAATTTACTGGCTTCTGACAATCCGTAACGACTGCCAAAGATCTTCAAATGACTAAATGTTATTTTTTTTTCCTTTGGTATTAAGAGATTCACAAATTTTAATAATATACGCATTCATTCATGAAACAGTTCTAAACTGTTACTATTTAATTATCTCAATAGATGGCGGTGCGTGTATGTGCTTCACGTAATGAAACTTTAAACGAAACCTTTAAATACAAATATCTTTTGATAGAGTGAACCGATTGCGATGAAACAAAAACTAAGTTATACCTCCAGTTACGTACAATTTTAATGCGTGAAATTTATCTACGTTATTTCTGTACTTTTTACGTGATGCCTGCACATCCAAACAGATAAACAGACAAACAGACAAAAATTCCAAAAATGATGGAAATGGGTTCTGTAAGTTACCCTTTATCTCCCTAGCTATTTTTTAATTTTTTATTTTGAATGTACAAAAACGACTCTTCAACAGATTTATTATATGTATAGATATAGATGACTGCTAATGTAATGATGTTACACGTTCTGGTCACGCTTTAAGTACGACGTAACAAATAAAATGAAAAATTAAAATCGAGTGCAAAACTTTTTATCGAAGAATACTTTCTTCCAAATATCCAAACCAGACCGATGACCTGGTGAGAGTAGCGGGTAGCCGATGGATGCGAGACGCACAGGACCGGTCGTTGTGGCGACGCTTGGGGGAGGCCTATGTCCAGTAGTGGACGTCTTTCGGCTGATATGATGTTGATGATGATAAATATCCAAAGTAATTTTTTGTTTAAATTTCTGATCAAAACATTTACTGATAATTTTATTTCCTACTAAATACAACATCGTAAATTGCATTTTAAGCTCGAAACCAGTGTACAATCGTCCAATATTTCATAATCTGATCGATTCTGGTCAGTTGTGAATCATAATCAATTTCGTTGATAGCTAAAGCTTGCTCTGTTATTTACTAATGAATTCCGCAATGGAATTGTGTTTGTCTATTGCTGATAACTCATTTATGCTGATCCGTTAGTGTATGCTCATTGATGCAATGGACATTTGTGCTGTTACTCGTACATATTATTTGTAACTAGCTGACCCGCGCAACTTCGTCTGCGTCACAAGGTTCATTACTGCTCTGGTCCTATTGGTCTTAGCGTGATGATATATAGCCTATATCCTTCCTCGATAAATGGGCTATGTAACACTGAAAGAATTTTTCAAATCGGACCAAGGGTTCCTGAGATTAGCGCGTTCAAGCAAACAAACAAACTCTTCAGCTTTATATATAAGTATTTGTAATTAGAAAACTAGCGACCTGACTCTGTTTTTCCCGAATACGATTTGCTGACCAAAATCTTTCAATATTCTACTAGGTTAAATCATATTCTGCGTTAAATCATAATCAACAAACTTCATTGTAAAATAACTATTTCGTTACTGAGTGACTGACAGACAACACACAGGCAAAACTACTGGTCTGCCAGATTTCCTTGGGGAATGTAGGAGAGCACTAAGGATTTCTCAAAATTCTTACGGGAACAGGATAGGTGCGTTTGAAGTCGCGGGCAAAAGCTAGTTTTATTTCGTTTTAAAACTTCACGCACAAAAGTACAACAGCGGACTTAATGCCTTAGGAAATTGGAACGACCCGCCATACTGTCGTCATAAGAAAAAAAAAAGCGTATCGACACAAAACCAAGTAACCGATTTCCAACCTTAAATTTTATTTTCGTAATGTCGAAAATCGGTTACTTCGTTTATGACAGCAGCATAACCCGTTCACATTGGTTCACGATAAGGACTAAGTGTGGAAACCCTGATAGCATTGATATATAAAAAACCCAAGATGCACAGTCTCGAACAAATGCACCACTCGAAACTGTCGTCAAAAACTGACATGTATCAAGTGTCATGTGTGAGTTGTGTGTAGTTATACTATAAACAAACTTTTTTGCAAATTCAACCTTACACGGATCGCTTAAAGTTGTTTTTACAAAGCAGAGCACTATGGCGAGCGATGCGAGATTGTTTGAAACTTGCGCATAATTATACATATTGCGCTTATTTTTTGCGGACGTTTTTGAGATGCTGAGTGTGTATCTTGGGTTTTTATATATCAATGCCTGATAGAGATGGATGCTTTAGAAATTATCAAGTCAAAGATGGTAAAGAGAAAGCATGGTAGGTGTATTATTTTAAGTGAAGATCCCTAATCTCTTCAAAGTTAGAGTGAACAGGCTCCTTCTGGGTAAGCTCACTCCATCGTAGACTTTGTGTTTGTCATCTCTGACCTAGACTAGAGTTAAGAGCAAACCAATCACAAATAAAAATAATTAGAATACAATTTGGGGTCGATGTAACGCATTTAAACCTTCTATTTCACCAAGTTAACTGTCAGGCTAGCACTGACATCCTTAATTCGAGCAATGACAGTTTAAACCGCATGAAAATTAATTGCGTACTAAGCTGACGAATAAATACGAGCAGCGAATAGGTATAGCTTGATACTACAGCAATGTAAAAGTGACTAGAATTATGAAGAATTTTTATTCAGTAAATGTCTCAACATCGAATATATTTTGGCTATTTATTGCTCTATTATGTTTAAAGAATTGTAGACAATATTTTCCAAAACCGCGTCAAAATATCTTCATTTGTATTCTCCTCTTTCTCTCGTGCCACATTTGTCCCAACTGTGCCCGAAATGGAACAAGCCAACCAAAAAATGCACTTCAACTACACAAACACGAGTATGAATAACAAAACATTATCCCTCTATCCGTATTCAAGACGTCGCATAGTTCTCAGGAAGTGTGCGAATGACATCATCTGCAAAGATCCGCTGAGACGTGGACCGGTTCATTTGATTTCCGGTATCGGTCCTCGAGACTCGCTGATGTTGGGAAATATAATGTAACACACACATACATACATGTTCTTCTATTTATTTGTGTTGGGAGAGTGCTTAGTTTGTAGTGGTACATTTGGTCTCGTGTAAACAGCGTACTTTGTAAATAGTGTGGGTTTGCAGTACCGGATACTAGATGGCGTTGGGGGTAGCGAATTGAAAGGAGATTTGTTTTTTTTTATAGTTTTGTTGCTATCAATGTTGCAGGATTTTGGATATTTTATAATATGATAACATACAATGTTACTGCTGATAAACATGAATAAATCTTCGGGTTTTATTACCAGCCTTTACCAATATTTTGTACCTATTATAACATTACTAGCTGACTCGGCAAACGTTGTTATGCAGAATAAAAAAAAATATAGCCTACCACCTATTCTCACCTACCGAATATACACACAAAATTTCATGAAATTCGGTCGAGCCGTTTCGGAGGAGTTCGGTAACAAACACCGTGACATGAGATTTTTATATATTAGAAGATAAGATTAGACTAGCTGATCCGGCAAACGTATATTATATGTAAACGTATCAAAAATATACACAAAAAAAAACATAAAAATCGGTCCAGCAAACGGCTTGGCAGAGGAGTTCTAAAACAAACACTGTGACACGACATTTTTATATTTTAGATTTAACTATAAATGAGGAAGCTTGAGCAATAGGTAAGCGAATATGTTATTTTGATACCGCTTTTATATATTTTGACATTGGCAGAACTCTCCTACATAGAAGGCAATAAACCAAAATTATATGAAAACATATCAAAGACGAAACCAAAGACTTTCATTTCGAAATTCTTTGAGAAAAATGTTCATAATTTCAATATCTCTTTTTATACCGAGACATCGTAAAGAGCAATATTTTATTGGAAATGCGAAGGAAAAAAATATCCATATTTGTTCAATAGCGATCCAATCGAAGGGGGAAGGTTGAATGTCACAGGTCGAGCGGACCGTTTAACCCTACAAGAATTTGTCCTGCCTTTCTGAAATAGGCTTTATGAACCATCAGCTACAACTTGTTTTTATTAATCAACCAGGCTGTGTGGATGTAGGTCAAAACTATTTCGCTCCCTTTTTACCTTTTGCAGACAGCCGGTTTAGGCTCGGGATTAATCAATTTTTTTTTAAGATTAGGTGTTAAACCAAAATAAATAAAACAGTGGTTGTAGGCAGGGCACATTGCTCGCAGAACAGATGGTCGATGGGGCCGAAATGTTCTGGAGTAGCGATCGCGTACCGGAAGACGCAACGTTGGAAGGCCTCCCACAAGGTGGACCGATGACTTGGTGAAGGTCGCGGGTAGCCGATGGATGCAAGACGCGCAGGACCGGTCGTTGTTGCGACGCTTGGGGGAGGCCTATGTACAGCAGTTGATGTCTTTCGGCTGATATGATGATGCTGATCCATATAAAGTGTAGCTGTTAATAGTACAGGAATAAAAATACAGTCAGTTTTTTTTTCAGTTTTTGAAAGAATGAAAGTAAGTATGACAAGACAGGTTAATATCTATAAATATGAAATTCAATACTCATGGTTGAAGATTTTTTTTGTTTTGTCCATTTGTTCGTTTCAACACTGAGATTGGTTTATAAAAAAACAAGTGGAAGAATCGAATCAATTTTAGTTTTTTTTTTTAATTGATTTGATTGTTCCACTTGTTTTTTACAGTAGATACTAGGGTGACCTGTATGTAACCTTAGTATCTACTGTAAAAAAATATCTAACTAAGCTTCGAGACATTTCTATGACTTCCATAGCCGGCTTTAACTAAGCTCCAATAATTCTTAATTTTGCTCCACCCGGGAAACCAGCATATCGCTCTATCTTGTCTTAACATTTGAAAGAATTCTACCAAAATGGCACTATGCCAAGTATGATAACAGAAATATATGGCCAGTCTGATGACATATAATATAATGTAGGCCTGTTTCTGATATTAAAACAAGAGGAATTTGTACGAGACGTTATTTGATTACGTGAACTGAATTTAGGAGGTTCATTGAAAGGGATAGGGTTCCCAAATGAAGTGTAGGAAGATTTTCTTTAAACATTTACTCCAGATATTTTTGTAGAATCGTGAAAGTCATGTGTGTTCAAAAAGGAACGTGAAGGAAACGTGGACGGAGAGAATTTGTGTGTAAAATGTCATAATTCGATGTTTGGCTCTCGTCTGTTTCTTCCTCCAATATTGAACCGATTTAAAATATATTTCATAAATTGAATAAAAAGGACATATAATGTGTCCCTATGTTTTCCTATTTGATGATATATTAACCATATAACCACTAGAACTCTCAAAAAATGCTCAAAAATTGACCGCTGTCAACAAAGCCCTAATGTACAAATTTGGCAAATATTAATAAAAAAAGAAAAACATAAAGACACAGTTTACATTCTTCTTATTCAGTTTGTGAAATATCTTTTAAATCGGTCCAATATTTATAGAAGGAACAGGCGTGAGCCAAAGCTCGAATTATGAATTTTTACATACAAAGTCTATCCGCCCAAAGAAATTGACATACTTTCAAAGAAAACCGTCCAGAACCGTTTGGTACAAGAATCGGTTACTAAAAAACAGTCCAAAGAAAACAATTATACTGTCACAGAAAACATACAAGCCAAAAAAGAACCCGACATTTAAGAAATTCCCATTATCTCTTCACCACACAAACACAGAACGATAATACGAATATCAGAAATAATCTACAAAGGAACAGCATTAAGCACATTCAACTTTAAAATATACATAGAGGAGTCTACGGCGGACGACAACGTAGTATAAATCTTTGTTAAAACCAACACAGACGAAGTTTTGCAACCAGCGGTTATCTTACGAACGGGCAACGAGCGAGTCTGCGCGGAATTACACTGTATGAACCAATCAAGGAAACACGGGATTTAGGATTTTATGGTCGAATTGTTTGGTAGAATGGAGCACGATTGTAGAAAATGGAGCTATCATGTGGTGGATTTGTGTGTTGTTGGATGGAATGAATTTGATTTGTTAATGGGTTTGATAAGGTTTAATTTGGAGATAAAATTTGAGAAGTTAATGACGGCTTGGTATCTTCTTCTTTTCATGTCAATTGATTCAAAGCAAGTTTTGTCCGACCAGTATTTAACAACATGTACACTTGTACAGCTCTATCACTAGCTTTGTATGAAATTGTGGGTTGAAAACTAAAAGGAAATGAATGTTAACACGATGAAAACATGACTAAAAAGAAAAACTAGATTACTAGCAAATATTAAACCTAAAATACAAACAATTTTTTTGGAAAAGCACAACCAAAGACAGACACATTGATTTTTCAGAAATAAAAATGTAATGCGACAAGCCGACTTATGCTATTTTAATTATTGAAACGAACGGAGATACAGAAAACACCAATCTTGGAATAATTAATAAAGTTACAAACGTTAAAATAAGATGAAACAAAATTCATAAGCTGCCAGTTATTTTTTCAGACTCAAAACATCTAGACAAAGAAACTAATTTATACATCTGTCTAATATCTGTACTTTTAATTTGTAAATGGAGTAGGGCTGAAGATGAATAAATTAATAATTCTGACCTGGATTCTGAAATAAAGATAGAAGCAACAATGTTTTTCTGTTTGGCGAAGTTTTTTTCTCATTTGAAGCCGTTGTTGTGAGTATAAGTGCTGATAACTATCAAAATTGTTTACATTCTTAATAATAACGTAATAATTTACGTAAAATTGTTATACAGTAGACATTCGTAAAGCTGTAAACGGAAACTTATACATTCAAATTGAAAGCGATACTAGGATATCCGAACATAAATTTGAAAATTGCTTTAATTTCCTAATCATCTTTACCGGAATTAAACGGAGAGGTGTAATTCCGATATTAGTTCCGCAGTTCCGATTTATATCTCCCCATCATCCTCTTATGGATAAACTGGATCTATTGCGTAGGTTTATTTATCTATAAGAGGATTTTCATTATAGAGAGATTGATAAGCTGCTTTATCCTACATGATATTGTGTGCTTTTTTCTTTACTCCGGATCTAGACTTGTCTTATATCATTATGCGTTGCTTATACATAGATGTTTACCATATCTTTGTTGAGAAGTGTCGATTGATAGCTTTCTTAACTATTATTTGATTACCCTTAATCTTCAGTTGTAAGTCCACACCGTAAACATTGTCAAAATTTAAATACAATGTTTATATGCATGAGCAAAAGCTCTTTAAAATTCTTTTCTAGCTCTTCTAAAAGGTTATTTCCAAGTATTATATTCTCAAAAACAAGTAAATTCTAACCCAGCCCCAAGTCTTCTGGTCTGTGAGCCATAAATTTGGCAAATGCTGCAGCATTCACGAGATTCGTTCGTACCGCTGCGAGAATGTAGACTGGACGATGTTGAATTTTTAATTCAATTATTTCTATCAATGGAATGCTCGTTTAATATTAATTTTTGTTATTTGGTATTTCTGTAATTAAAACTGACTTCATTATAACGCTAGTGTGAAATTAATAAAAGATTTAGTAACAGGTTGCTAAATAAATCAAATAATGAATTCCCACTGTTTAATCTACCGCAACACAAATTATTACTGTTGTAATCTACACTGATCCACCAAAGGATTAGTAAACTACATCACTAGTGCAAGTGCAATTTGTTAGTATTTCTATAATGCCTGTTATCATTCTACCATAAAAATATATACTCTTGGTGATGCTGAAGCCTTAAACGTGAAAAAACTACAACTCAACCCAAGCACAGGCATAAATATAACAACTTCGGCTCCTAGCAGACACCTCTTTTTGCTTCAAGTCATAAATCCAGCGAATGCTCGCATTCAGGAGATCTCGACGACTGGACGAGGTATGTACCATTCTGAATATTTAACTCAGTTGACGTTTCACTTTCTGCAGAAACAAGAGCTCCTATTGTTGAGATTGTTTTAAAGTTACGAGTTTCTTGTAGTCTTTTAAATGTATTATTGATAAGATTTACTGCTTGAACTGTATGGATTTTGTGTCAATTGCTGTGTTTTTGTTTCAATTTGTCTCTGTGTGTGTTTGTGTTTTAATCTCTAGTTCTTGTTTTATTGTGTCATTGTTAAAGTTGTTGCCAACATTAGGAATGGTAATGTTATTTCAAGCTCCAATATTATCTCAAAAACACATTTTACGTATTGCATTCCTCAACGGTAACATAAACCACAAACGCATGTTCTCTAAAACTAATAAGATTCCTTTCCGAATTCCCTTTTACATCATCATCATTCCAATTTACATCAGCCTCGCATTCAGTACATTTTCCAACAGTAATTTAATTAATACTTCCATTCGTACCAACGTTTCTACCTCGAACATGTCTCGGTACGAAATAATGACTTTCTTCATACCATGACGTGTTGTCAAAGAAATGCCGCATACGGTTGGAAAGCATAATTAAAATTTGGCTTTGAATTTCACGAACATTCTCAAACGCTTGACAGTTTTTGGTTCCACTTGGAGCTTAGTTTAAAGAACGATGGAAATAATTGTTTTCTTTGTAGAGTTTAAATAAGGGTAGAGGTACAGGCTTAGCAAACGTAATGTTGGGGTTTGATTACTTAAATCTGCATAATGTTCCAAGCGCTTACTACATTGCCGAAACAAGAAATGTGTATAAAGGTTAAGGACCAACATCTACTAGTACGCTGAAATAGTAGTGCTGGAATATAGTATCTATAGTAGATACTATATTCCAGCACTACTATTTTAGTTAAAGGACCAATTGTCTTTTCCTGCTGGAATATAGATTCCAACAGGAAAAGACAATTGTTCCTTTAACTTACGTAACGGCAAAACAAGGTCTGTATTAGTCTATGTATGTATGTATAGTTAACAAGAAAATATTAAAGAAACGCCTTAAACACGTTAGTTTTCACAAAACTCTGAACTACATTCTACACTCATTCCACACTACGTCTTAAACTACACCCAAAATCAAATTGTACAAAAGCAAACGAAATTACCAACAAAATAATTCATTTAAGTACATTCTAAACCGAATCAACGCTAGTTAGTCTTAAAACGGCGTTCTGTTTTAAACTCAGCTGCTGGCGACGTCGAGGGCAATTTGTCAAGCTCTTGGGCCACTTCTGATTTTAATTAAATGTCATTTTAGTCCACGTAACGCGAATTAACCCCTCGCCTATGTTTGCCTATATTTTGGTGGAGTAGTCTCCTATTGTTGGCTCAGTAATTATTTTTCGGGAATGATCTGTTGGTGATTTTAATTATGATGATTGGTGGTTCGAGGTCTTGTTTTGAACTGGGAATATCATTAGTGAAGTTGTCAATTTCTAGAAATCTCATTTTTAAAAGAATACCATAGAGGAAACTAAAGCAAGGTATGAAATAATTTTTATTCGTGTAGATATCTATGTAGAACTGTGATTTTAAAGATACTATTTACAACAACAGCATCAAGTCCGTCTTCAAACATCTATGTAAATTGTATATTTCACAGGGTTAATCAATTCTGAAATAACTATTATACCATCATGGCACCTCAAAACACAGTTATAACAAATCCCGAACATACCCACAAACCTTACTACACAGATCAAAGAGAGCCAAACTTAAGCATTCAAATTAAAAATTCACGAACGACTCGCCCAACAAGATAACTCCTGGAGTCCTGACAATAAAGTTTCCCAATTAATTCAATGTCAAAATACGTCCAATCGACACGGCTGCCGACAACAAAATGCGTACCTATATTCAAAAATTCCATTTCTAACTATGGTATTTCAGTTATGAAATACGATGCTAGATTTTACGACGCATAAAATTCAATGAATACTTTTTTAAATTTCAAATCGTTCGATACGTCGGCGAGGGCGTTTGTTCATTTGCATAACGTTCCTGTTAAATGCGCATTTGTTGTCTATTTGAATCGATTTTGTTTTTTTTCCGTTGAAATGAAAAATGTTGCAGATGGAATTTTAAATGTCCGTTTGGTTTTTGCGCGTGAAAATCTGTGTTTTAATTATTATTATTAAAGTCGCATTATCATAAATACAGTTTTCAAAATGGTTGGTGATTTCAGAACAGCCGTTTACAAATAAACGAGTGTTGATTTTATTTTTTGTTACAATATGGCAGACAGACACGTAAAATCGTACGAGCATTTTGATAGCCTAAAAAATTCGATTGAAACTTTTATCACAATTAACCGTCTCCATCCACTGCAGTCAATCCGAATCTATCTTTGTATAGGTATACCTTTTGACCAACCCTTTCGAATCTCGTCTCTGATGAATGTCGAGTGCAGGTCCAGTGGTTGATAGACTGGCATGCAAATGCTTTTTGTTCTTTTTTAGTTAGTCTATGGTTGATAGGAAGAAGATTTTAACAGTGGCCAGTATGAAAATGGATTGAATTGTCTTAAAAAAAACTTAGACTTGGGACCTTATATCATTACAACACACATTGTTCGCGCTTTTTTCTTGTCAATTACCTATTCAGTATAAAATCAGATAGAAAAATTGTGTAATTAAAATAAATGTTTTAAGCAGGATAATTGCGTACCTAACACATAACCAACGGCAATTCCTTTTATTTTGTTAATTTAAAAACATGCATGACGTAATGTAAATGGCAAACGTCAAACATTCAGACTGGTTATTAATAGTAGTCCTAAACCATTACACCAGAGCAGTGGTGGCCGAGTGGTAATGGCTCCGACTTACGAGTTGTAGGTCGCGGGTTCAAACCCAGCCAGGCATATTACTTTGTGTAATTTATTTCATCACCACTGCTCTCAAAACGGTGAAGGAAAACATCGTGAGGAAACCGGCATGTCCTAGAACCAAAAATTCGAAGACATGTGACATTCACCAACCCGCATTGGGCCCGCGTGGTGGATTATGGCCCATTCCCTCTCCTAGAGAGGAGGCCTGAGTCCCAACAGTGGGAATATTATAAGGCCGACTATGCTATGCTATGATAAACCATTCTTAAAAATCACCTTAAAAATCCATTGGGAAATCTATTTTTTTTTAAAGAAAGATAGTTGCAAGATTAGGGTGCTGGTCAAAGTGGTTTTAGTAGACACAAACGTTTAACTCAGTTAAATATAACCTTCCTATCTTTATGAAATGTTCCATTCTGAAAGCTTTTTCTCTCATGATGAGACATCATGATAATCTACTAAGGTCGCATGAAAACGAACGGACGAGCGGAAACGCGAACGGATGGACCGAACGGAACGGACATGACGAAATTATAAGGGTCTTTTGAAACTGCGAATTGCGCAAAGGAAACATAGGAAGTTCTCATTCATAGTACGAATATGATTATTCTATCTAATGTTAGTGTGAGATAATGTCTCATCGATTCGCGATTTCGGGTTTGGTCCCATAGTAAAAGTTGTTCATAATGATGAGTATAATGATCTCTTAAGAGGTATTGCGTTTATTCTATTACACGTTGTGTATACTTAAAACCCGAATTGAGAACCTCCTCCTTCGGCGTTTTTTTGAAGTCGTTTAAAAACACTTCTACACAGCAAGTTTCAAGTATACAAACAACGTTTCAAAACCTAAATCTAAGAAACTCAGATTACTCTGACAAAGTTATTCTAAAACTTTTTCAGATAACCTTCCAGTTAAAGTCTAAGTTCTAGTCTAACGGGTCAGGTCTGAATGTTTGAAGCAACTACACGCTAGGGACTGGCTGAATATTCCATAGTAAATTGGGTATACCATCCTCAGAGACCTGCACTTTATAGCAAGCTAACGTTCGAATTTTGAATCGGGGTTATGGGTTCGTTTTTTTTTTAATGATGGAGAATTTATTTTCCTGTTTGGGTATAAAACATTTTAGCCATGTTTGCCTGATTAACAGATTCTAAATCCCAAGTACCCATATATTACTAAAGAATCTGCTAAACAACTATGGAAATCGTTATTTTTTTTCTAATAAGCCTGCATTGGTCTTAACAAAAAATCTGTACGAAACATTGTAAAAATAATGGTAGTTTTATTGTTTTTTTTTTTTTTTAGTAAAAAGATTCGTCTAAACTGATTTACTAAAACTTCATGCATGATAAACACTGTACAAGGCGGATTTAATGCCTTAAGGCCTTAATGCCTTTTCTACTAGTCGTCCTTAAAGTATTGCAGATACAAGACATGTTAGATGCAAGTTAAAGAAAAGACAAACAGATAAAAATACCATACATAGTAAAAATACTATACTTACAAATATACAACAAAAAAAATTATGAGGCATACCGATTATAAACAATGCAACAAAAACTCCTCCACTCAACTTTCATTCATTCTACAAAAAATATCCCTCAAAAAACTTGGCAAAAGCAAGCAAAAACTGACTCCTAATTAATTACATCTATATAAAACGTAATATCTCAATGGTGCGTCATGACGTCACGCTAAACTCGTGACGTCATGAGTTATGGGGTGCTCGCTAATTAAAGTTTACCTAATTAATCAGACGAGCGAAGTTGGCGCGAATATTTCTTGTTTTACACTCGCTATGAATCCTGTGTCCCTGGTGGTTTTTCAGCGAGTTAGAAAAATACTTTTTGTTTTTATTTGGTTTATAATGCGAATGATGGAAAATAATAAATTTAGTAACGTATTTAACACGGGGTTGTTTTCATAATTTTGTTTGTTTTGAGTTTTCGACACTGTTGCAAGAGCTACCAGTAAATATTTACGTTGCATAAACGTGAGTAAGTACCTACTTAATTAATGATAATGTGTTTCAACACACACAACACATCACACCATAACACACACAACACAACACAACATACAACTACAATTTCATTTTGTAACACAAGTTAATTTCTGTTATTTTGAGCGAAATAATACTAGTCTAGACGAACCTAATTCCATTCGACTAATGCAGTTTAAGTTGCCACTACGAGCCAGTTACAAAACACGACATACACCACATTGCACAATAAACAGCACAGCTAACTCAAATAAACGTTAACGTTAAAATTTTAACAAAAATAACGTCGACATATAAAAATAAAACAAACTAAGTTAACATAACTGCAGTAAATCAAATGTAATTTTTATACAGAAAATATAAAGTGTTGAAGTACGGTAAAGTTACCTATATAAACGTCAGACAGTACATTCCAATGTAACTTTTATGTACGTAGCTTCATGAAGTATGGCATAGTTTTATTAAAAACTATTTTGATTTATTCTGTCTGTAGCGGCCAGTTTATGAAATATTAGTTCCAATATTATTTCGGCGATATAAGAGACTTCGGAGGATATTTTAGTGAGGGAATATGTTGTGAGGCATTATTAAAGTACTAGGCTATCATAAATTATGGGGAGACTACGATATAAGTGTCATTGGATGAACTAAAGTTTTGTTTGAGCTGTTTTGTGTTTTCTTTGCTATTGTTGTAGCTATTGCTGACATTAAAAACTGTAAACAGCTTATTTATTTTTTTTACCAACGTCAACATTTAGAAAGTAACGCCCCTTAACTTAATATTTGAATATTCGTCAGCAAAAAAAAATGTTTACATCATGAAAGCACGGACGTCGGCATCGTGTTATTAAACAAATGGACTTAATTAATCAAAGGAGCGATTTGTCAAATTCCCGGAATGTATAAACATTGCCGGCAGCCGCTACATTTTAACGGAAGGCCGGGAAAATTCGATGATAAAAGTTAATTTTTATTGTATCCTCGTCACCAATATTTTGACTACGAAATTTGTTTTTTTTAAGCACCCTGTGAGCGAAGTGTTATTTATTTTTTTATTGCATCGCTGCAATGTTTACGTTTGTTATTGTGTAAAAGGCAAACATGAAAAAAAATAAGCTAGTATAGGTTTGTTTTAACAAGGTTAATATGTAAAAGTCAGCTTATAACAATTTCGAAAATTTTACATCCAAAAAAAGTCCATATTTATTAGCGGGTTACTTAATTGAGGTTTTGAATTTAAGAACCTGTTAAATCCCACTTTAGTGACAAATTTAAAAACAAAAGTCAAAATTTGTAAAATAAAGCTGAAGAGTTTGTTTGTTTGAATGCGCTAATATCTGGAAGTACCAGTCGGATTTGGAAAATTATTTTACTAAACTAGTACTTTAAGCAAACTAAGTTTATTTGTCAAAATAAATAAGCAACAGGGTTAATATTTTAAACAAGCTTTTACCCGCGACTTCGTATGCTGTTATTATAACGTGACTATCATATACAAAACTAAATTTCCAAATCCGACTGGTAGTTCCAGAGATTAGTGCGTTCAAACAAATAAACTCTTCAGCTATTAGTACAGATTACATATGAAGGGTACAGGCTAAAACACGGCACTGGAACTGGATGGGACTAGTGACGGGAAAATTGTAGCTGTTAAAAAATGTATTTTTATCATATTATGCACCTACTAACATAGATCTTAAGAAAATTTGTTTCTAACACTTATGGATTTTGTCCGAAATAAATAGATAATAATAATAAAACAAGGAATGTCACAAAAACCAGTTTTTGTGTAACAGGTCTTCATGTCGAATACCTATGTTTTACACCCCAGGGGCAGATGAACAGTTGGGTCGGCGAATCGTTCGCCGGTGAAAGGTTCAATCGATGAAATTTTCAAAAGTGAATCGTTCTGTCGGCGAATCGTTCGCCGTTGAAACGTTCTATCGCTGAAGTAATGAAAAGAGAATCGTTGTGTCGGCGAAACGTTCGTCATTGAAACGTTCTGTCGGTGAAAAAAATGAAAAGTGAATCGTTCTGTCGGTGAACCGTTCAACGGCGAAACGAATGTCGGAGAAATGTTTCAGAATCTTAGTTTTCAAAGTGTATGGACATTCTTCTACGTAACTAATCTTAGATATTACTTATTGGAGCTCAAGTTTACCGCACTGAGATTATCTTTAGGCACAAGGAAGCCAATTGGACAAGGAAGGTAATACGGAATATACATGCGATTTTTTTATTTGCAAAGTGAAATACTTATTAGCTCTAATAAACAATTATGAAATTATTTTTTAAATACGTTCATCAGCGATGAAGTTATATTATAGTTAGCTTCAAAGTTTACAATTAGAAAGAGAAGTCTGACATGAATTGTGACGTCAAAGTTCTTGGCTCCTATACAGCTGCCATAGAAAACAGCGTTTTCGCGAGAGGGACAGATATATTTGTTTAAAATAACTATATCTCGTTTGTTTTTCGAGCAATTTTGATTCTATTTTCACTGTTAGTATTATATTTGTGTATATTTTTGGATAAACTGTATAGATAATAGATATTTTTTTCGTGCATATTCCCTATTGTTTTAGTGATTTTAAAAATAAAAGTCAAAATGAAGTTTATGTGACATTCCTTGTTTTTTGCCTGTACCCGTCATATGTAAGTCTAGCGATGTAAGGTCGCTAGGTATTCTAAGATCTATCTTCGAAAATTAATCACTAATGAAGTACTCGAGTAAATACTAAGAGCTTTCTAAAAGCATATTAGTCCTCCATCAAAATTAAATTATGATTAACGCCATCTCAGCTAAAACGGTGACATTTCTTATTTAAATTATCATGAATTAATACAGGGCCGTACTTGTCATCTGTCTAGCCTTTTCGCAACTATATTGGGGTCGACTTCTAGATAAACTGGATTCATCTGAATACCTGTATTTTATGTGGATCGACTGCCTCCGACCTCCACACAACTTGACTAAAAAAAGGTGGTGCAGCTAAATCCACAATCTTAGAACTGGAGAGAACGCTGAGAGCTGTTTTTGTGTCTTCCTTCCTACCATTCCGATATCCGACAGCGCTCCTTTACAAAGAGTCTAAAGTTCTAACTGTACGTCAGCTGTTTATATTACAAACGGTCCTAAAACAGCATGGACTAGTCACCTTCAACCCACTTCTATCACATGGTAAAAGACGATTTGATCCCATAGACCGTAATCAAAATAGGTGTACACTACTATTTCTCGAAACGCTTCTTTTGCTACCTGGGTCGCTTTCTATACAATAACATAAATAGGACGCTCTCTGTTTACAGTCTTACCAGTAAAAAGTGCAAAATGAAAGTAAGGAATTGGCTCCAGGAATTAAACTATGACAACGCGGAAAAACTTCTAGCTGACCCGGTGTAACTTGTTAACGTTTTTAAAGCAACGTACCTGTGTAATTTAATAATTAAATTATTTTTAATAAAAATTTTAATACCTCACGATCATTCCCATCATTGACACACTCACAACTTTCTTAATCTCAGTCATACTCCCTCAAACACACGCACACAACACACACACAACACACACACACATACAGCATGACATAACACTATTCACTAAAATACTAACACTGCAATGAATAATTGTATAAAATACTTGTTATAAAACCTTATCGCATTTAATAATGTGTGCATACATAACCTACAAAATGTGCTAACCCCCAATTGGGGGGAGTCCTGGTGTCCTGAAATACAGGCTTTAAGTCTAGTTTAGGCACCAGTCTCCCACAATATAATTATTAAACTGTAGCTGTTATGTATTGTTCTTTAAATGTACCTACTTTATATTGTGGTGAGAAATAAAAATCTTTATTATTATTATTATTTATTAATATATAAAAAAGGGAACGATTGCAGGTCTACTCATGTCACTGCTAGCTTTTGTCAACAATTTTACACACGGAAAACCCGAAAATTGTTCCACCGAAATAACTATCATCTGTCTAGCCTTTTCCTAAATATATCGGGTCAGCTTAAGAGTCGAACCGAATTCAGCTGAATACCAGTTTACTTGGAGCGGCTGCCTACCAGACCTCCACTACCCATTAACTGGGTAACACGGAACTTTTTGGAATGACGGGTGTCAAACATAGCTTTAGACAATACGCTAGTTTCCACCATCAATAAATTGCAAATCTTTTTAGTCCGTCAGTTAGAGTATTGAAAAATAATGAAAACGTATTTTTTGATTTTGTAAATCAATGAATATTGACAAAGATATAACGCATCAAAACTCGGGAGTGGGGGCTCGTGAAGTCAGAACGCACTAAAAATAATACCACGGCGTGACGTATTGAGAATTTCAAAAGCGTCATATCTTCGTCAATTTTGGTTTAGGTACGTAACAAAAGAAAAAAACGAGCCTAATAATTTTTGATAAATTAACTGATTTTCACAGTGGACAAGCCTATCCGTAACGACTGCCAAATATCAAAAAATTACAGCCGGGATCAACGGCTTTACGGGCTTTCCAAGGCACGGAGGATTTTCGGTGTGTTAAGATGGTCTTGGTCACCCATCTCCAGACCGACCTCGGCAAGCGTTGCTTAACTTTGACAATCGACCCGCGCAGCTGTTATTATTTAGCCACGAGCTCCTACAGGGCCGTATTAAGAAAACTCATTTAAACTCACAACTCGCTTCGAACTCACGTCACGCGTCAATTATTCAATTGGAATGTTTGACAGAGCTGTTTATTAATTCAACACATAGCCAGCACATTCTACAGCGGAGGAAACTTTTTCAATTAACACTCTTGGGTCGATAGCATTAAAATTCCAGCATAATGCTGAGGGAAACTTACGTGTTATGCGAAACCGTCGATGAAAACGCGACTTAATCATATGTACAGAATTAATTATAAAGGTATGATGACGGTTCGATTAAAAGCAGAAATTTCGTATGCTATTGATGAAGAAACTTTGAAACGGTGTTCAATTATTTAGAAGCTAATCAGTATTTAAATATGGTAGTTTTAAATTTTGACAGTCAAAAAGCAAGATTATTTTTGAAAACACACGTAATGACAGAAATCATTTTTACTTAAATATCACTTTAGTAATAATTACGGAATAAGACAGCATAGTTCTCAAATAAAGCACTGTTTGTTAGCCAAAAGCAGAAATATCCAGAAATAATTTTGGTTTAGACGGTACAAGATTGGCTAATCCCTTCCTAACAATTTTGAATATGGCTGTCGTGGCTAAACTATAACAGCCGCAAGGGTTGATCTTCAAGGTTAAGCAACGCTTGCCCAGGTCAGTCAGTAGATGGGCGATCATCTTAACATACCGAGATTCCTCCGTTCCTAGAAAAACACATTAAGTCGTTGGTCCCGGCTGTCTTTTGGCGATCTTGGTTAGGCGTCACGGATTGTCAGAAGCGAGTAAATCTGACTACAGTCTTGCCAAGAAGTACCGTGTTACCCATATAATGGGTAGTGGAGGTCTGGTAGGCAGCCGCTCCAAGTAAACTGGTATTCAGCTGCATGCCAGTAGTAATACCAGTGCTGACCCGATGTATTTAGGAAAAGGCTAGGCAGATGATAGTTATTTCGGTGGAATAATTTTCGGGTTTTTTATGTGTTAAATTGTTGACAAAAGCTTGCAGTAACATAAGTAGCCCTCCAATAGTTCCCTTAAGAAGGGACTCGGGTCGGTAACTCTGGGGCCTTTCTCCATACAAACGTATTCCGCTGTTTTCTTCGTGGATAATACTGTTAGAGCAATGTTTTTTTTTTCCAAAAAATCTAGATCGGATTAATACCATTCTTTGTCATTTTCTTTTTTCCAAAACATAATTACTTAAAGAATTATGAAAATCCAAAAACCCGAAAAAACAGCCCGTTTTTACCGCCATGTTCAGACGACTATCAGATAAATTTGATCAGTTTTTTAACAAAATAGAAAACAATAAAAGCATAGATATAGTCTTCCTCTAAATTTTGATATATAATTTCTATAGATCAGTCCAGTTTTGAAGACGAAAACAGGGGAATTCAAAACGTCTTTTGGTCAAGGTTTTTATAGGTAAAATCAGCCTCTGCTGCAGTTGTCGCTTTCGCACTTTACTTGATAGGGCGCAGCGCGACTGCATCGGCAATAGTTTCTTCAAATACCTAATTTTCAAATTCCTTCTTAATCCTGCACTCTTCAGTAAACTTGAGAGAAAATGAAATAACTTCAAGAGAAAGAGAAATAAACTTGAATTCGTTAACATAGCACATATCGTAGCAAAAGTTTCCCCTTTGGCCGGAATTACGTAAAGCGCCAAATGCAGGGAGGTAATCGAATTATTGTTTTGTGCTGGAATCCAATTTGTAGCGGTGGGATGAATGATTGCATTCTGTAATGTGATTGTTTTATGAGTATTTTAGCTGATGATATTTTTTGGTAGTGGATACTCTACTCTGGTCTCAATTTTCAGAAATATTTTGCGCTAATTATTTATATTATTCCATTACTTGTTTCTAAGACAACAGGGTTGATTCGAGACCTATAAGAAAACTATTCACAAACTAAAAGTGACTGAAATGATTACTGCTATGAACGCTTGAGGTTTTCTGTTAGGAACATATATTCAGAGTTAAAACTTGCTTATTACTTGAAATTCCTGACAGTTGTTAATAAATACATAAATATTGCGTGCACTTATTAATAAAAAAACATAATAAATCAGAAAAAGATTTCATTTTTACCAAATTTCGAACACATCTATTGAAAAAAAAAAACAAATTCCAATCGCTGTTCAAATTTCAATTTCGGAACGCGGCGCGCCTGCTTGTGGCGTGTACAAACACACACACATACAACTGTGTACATACGAGCACACACACTTGAAACCCTCGTCTTTGACTGGTCGATCCGATTCACATAATTACACAGCTAGCTTCTAGGCTTGATGAAATACAGCAAATACGGGTCTACTAATCATCTAGGTTCTCGTTACGTTTGCAAGTAAACAGTGTACTAACGCTTTCCGAACTAGGATCGACAATTTGCTGTACGTTCCGGAGTTCGGTTTCTCTTTACACGAACAGGAGGGGAAATTGATTAATTCGTTGTTTTAGATACTGGACCGCGTACTCGTGTTTCACTGAATTAGGATACTTGTTGAAAATTAAGTTAGTGAAACGAATTAACCCGTACCCATTTTGTTGGGTGGTATTTTTCGGGTAAATATATAGCCTATGACACTCACAAATGACGTGCTATTGGTAAAAGAATATTCAAAATCGGTTCAGTAGATCCAGAGACACAACCTCACAAACTCGCAAGCTTTACCTCTTTATAATATTAGTATAGATATAGATTAAAAACAATATATTATGTACAGGTAACCTAAAGTAACTGTTAAATCAAAGTCAAAGAAAAGCCCAGCCCTCTGGTCACGTGAACAGTCGACTAGCTGCCTGCTGATGTCTCCAAAGACTCGAAGAGCACTCGGACCCATGTGTTTTTTTTTTAAATTAATTATTTATCTTTAAGATTAAATTTGTATTTCAAGTTTATTTTTATGTTATTTTTTTTTTTTTTTTTACAATTGATAGGCACGCGTTGGACCACTATCTCACCTGTTGGTAAGCGATGATGTGGTCGAAGATGGAACACGCTTGCCTAGAAGTAACTGATTCACTCTTGACTTAAAGACTCCCAGGTTGTAGCTATCAGGAAACACAGACTCCGGCAGGGAATTCCACTCCTTAGCTGTACGCACTATGAATGTGTTCCCAAAACGTTTTATGCGTCTGGGTTGGATGTCCACCATGTACCGGTGGCGCATCGCCGTTCGTCTTGTGGTCCGATGATGGAACGGGCTTGACGGAATTAAAATGGTTTCAACCTTAGTGAAGTATCAGTTCGCTGTATTTTTTTTTGTCTAAATTGCCACGACTTTACAGAAAAAAGTAAAAGAGGAATACAATGAAAGGATAATATTTTCGTTACCAAAATGAGAGATTATTTTTCCATCATTGAATCAACTGATATTATTTAAGGGCCTGGTTAGAAAGTACTTTCAAAGCCTAAATACTTCTAGAAATTAATAAACTTAAACAAGCCTTATGTATGTATCTATGTATTTATGATTGTATTTCTTTTCCTCTCTGTTTGTCTTTCCTTTATGTTGCACCTGCCATGTTGTCTCTGCACCATCCTAAGGTCGACTGGTAGAAAATGCCTAAGGCATTAAGTCAGCCTTTGTACAGTGTAATTACTAGTGCATCAAGTTTTAATAAATAAATAAATAAAACTATTGATTATGAAAATAACAATAAAGATTAGAAAGGTAAGGCTTTATGTATTTTATCTATCAAGAATATAATTAAAACGGATGAACAAGATATTAAATTACAAACTAAAGCAGACTTTTCACACGAAGGCAAACTTTCAAGGTTTCAAGTAGATTGTGTATAGAATCTGAGCGATTATTATAATGTATATTAGTAAATGGAATAAACTAGATGCTTTTTATAATATACTAATAATATTAATAAACTAGATAATAGCAACGGAAAACGTCAAGCTGTATTGTGGGAAATTTAGGGGCCGATGGCGGTTTACCAAAAAATACAAAAAATTGGAAAGGAGAAACCGGGGCTTTTATCGTACATTGAGACAGAACAGGCTGAAAATGAAATTAGGAACATCCAACTTATTGCTTTATGTCAAATTACATGACAGAAACCGACCTCGGTGAAGACTTTTTTTTTAATATTGATAGGCACGCGTTTGACCACTATTTCACCTGTTGGTAAGCGATGATGTGGTCGAAGATGGGGCACGCTTGCCTAGAAGTAACCTATTCACTCTTGACTTAAAGACTCTCAGGAGCGCGATGCTTAGGAGTAAAAATTATATAAATTAAGACTACTATTAAGTAGGAAATCTGATAAAGAAGGAACAACAGTACTTTTCCTTATTAGAAACATCCCTGACTAAGACATAGCACAAGCCAATTCAGACAATGGTACGAATGTAACTAATAGTCAACTAAAAGGGATTTACGCAGGGGGGTTGTCTTCGACTATCGAGCTAAACATTGATCAAGTTTCAAATTACATACAATCCTAGGCATTGTCGGGGAGTGGTGTAAGTGAAGGGAGGATGAATTAATTGCGTTAAGGAGATTGAATTGTTAATCGAATTTGAAATCGAGGACATTGAACGAAAAAGTGTTTTTGGTTATTTTTTCGTTTTTGACACCGACTTCCGAAATTAAAGTTACAAGCGAATTGAGAACCTCCTCCTTTTTCGAATTCGGTTTAAAAACAGGATACAACATTATGATCATGTGATTAGTCGAATTAATGTGGTCAGTAAATGATTTAGCAGGTTCCGGTTCTCATTTGTAGATTTTTGATAGTTGTTAGTCGGAAGTCAGAAAGTGTGACAACGAGTCCTGGCAAGTGGTATCGTGTTGCCCAGTTACTGGAAAAAACAGATAAATGTCGGATTAGAACTCGCTCCATGAAAATACTGTTATTCAGCTGCATTTGGTACAAGAGGAAACCGACCCAAAGACATTAAAAAACATGCTCGGTAGATCGATTAAATAATATTGACAAAGATCACTAACAAAAACAAATAAAATGTTACAAATACGACTAATTTCAGATAAAAATTATGACAAGGCAGGCGTCAAAAAAAATTGGCAAGGTCCAAAAGTTAAATAGAGCATAAATGTCGCTGCTTATCATCTACACGTCCTAAAAGTTGTACGTCGGATAGTTCTACGATACAAGCGATATGTCAACAAGCCAACTTACTATTGGAATAAAGCCAATTGTCACAAAAATGTTTTTGTACGCCGCGCCGTACATTTTTGTTCAAAACAACTTCAAGTACTCTGTTTTTATGTCCAAATTGTTCGTCTGCGTGCATGTGTAATGTACCTTTATTTTTTTCAGGACTATTGCTTTTGCAGTGTCCTTCTTTAATTTTATTGTCCTTGTGACTAAAATTATTATCATCATCATCATCATTATATTAGCCGAAAGACGTCCACTGCTGGACATAGGCCTCCCCCAAGCGTCGCCAAAACGACCGGTCCTGCGCGTCCCGCATTTATCGGCTACCCGCGACCTACATCATGTCATCGGTCCACCTTGTAGGAGGCCTTCCAACGCTGCTTCCGGTACGCGGTATAATTACTATGGGAGTCTTGATTTCTGTAAGGAATAGGTTACTTCTAGGCAAGCTTGATCCACCGTCGACGACATCATCAACAAGGTTGTGGCTAAAAGTAAGCCTATCAACACTAATAAAAAAAAAATGGTTTTGGGACACACCCGCCACTATATTTACAAGAACTGTTACTCTAAAATCAGTAATCAACAGAGGTGACCAGTAAAAAAGGGCCGTAGCATTAAAGCTTGAGGAATCCGTTGATACGATTCAACTGCTTTATATCCTGCTACGGAAATAAATTCTATCAGCGATTGTTGAAATGCCAATATGTAAGGAATTTATAATGTGACATTTTGATAGCATTTGATTTTTACTTTTTATCAATCGCAAACCACGAAGCCATTTTTCGACTCCTCCCAACATTTGTGTGCACATAACATGACAAAATGTACCTACTGAACAGCTGTTCAACTGTTCAAATCAAGAAACACTTTCAAACTTTTACCTGTATTCTATTCTAAGCAATATCACCCAATATTGCCAACTTTAGCCGAGACATCGCTCACCGCTTGTCACTTTGAGCCACAGATAAGGAAATACCGATTTTCCGCCCTGTATCTCAGTTACGAGTCGCTACCATCGGCGGCATTCGCACCGCTACATAGTGGAGTCAGGGAGTGGATTCCCAAATACGAGTCTTAGTTCCAAAATGGATTCCAATTCTAGAATGGTTGAGAATAGATTCTAGAACGCTTCGGTGTTCGCGAATTTCGTTTGAATGTTGGTTATGTTAATCTTTTGGAATGAAGTTTGTGAATTGAGGTCGGGTGAGAATAGGGATTTTAGTCTTTGCGCTAGCTTATTTTAATTTCTGAAGTTGGATTCATTAATAGTTTTGGATTTTCTAGGCCAGCAGGCAGCGGTAAGTCCGTATTGTTTGGAAATGGAGACTATGACTTTGATTTAGGTCATGTTTTATTTTTGTACTCTATGTTTACGGACATAACTGGGGTTTTACAGACGTAACTGGACGGGCCCGCTAGGGCCAGTGCCTGCCAGGGTTGCGTTTGTTCGTAAGGGTCACCGCGACCTAGGGACGCGGCGGACATTAGGAGGAACACGGATGGGTTTTATTCAGTAAGAGTCTGCCACTTCCTTCTGCTCGGCTCAGAGCGAGATGAGTCATTTGATAATATTCTAACCTTCAAAAAAGAAAAAAAAAACTACATCGTTTGAAATGTTTTCAAGAAGGAGAGGTACATGGTGGACATCCCACCCACACGCACAAAACGTTTTGGGAACACATTCATAGTGCGTACAGCTAAGGAGTGTAATTCCCTGCCGAAGACTGTGTTTCCTGATAGCTACAACCAGGCAGTCTTTAAGCCAAGAGTGAATAGATTATTTCTAGGCAAGCGTGCTCCATCTTCGACCACATCATCGCTTACCATCAGGTGAGATAGTGGTCAAACGCGTGCCTACCAATAGTAAAAAGATATATATATAATATTTGTGATACATCGTCTGCGATGTATTTGTTAAGTAATTGTTGTGTCAGCTCAAAATCAATGACTTTTATTTCTTCCACTGTTAATTAAAAGCCAGTAAATTCCCTATGGACGCAGTATAAATCACAGACCAAGAGCGTTCAAGTATCAAAAAAACATATTGCACGTTCAACCGCTGTATTGAATAAAAATTTCGTAATTACTTCGACCGTACTACAGGCCATGACCTAAGTTCTATTGTGTGCCGAACAATCGTATTTCCCTGAACTAGGACAGACGTAATTCCGGAATATATGCACGTAATATTATTATTACACATTTCCGAAGTAAAAAATTCATAAAATCCGTTTGTATTTTCCTGGAATTCCAATAGCGGGTCTGTTGTGGGAATCAGTCTGGCGTTGTGATTGTACGGTCAGCAGCGAATGTTGTTTAACTTTATTACGTATAAATATTGGCGTTTATATTGACACAAAATAATTTGGTGGTATATTTCAGCATTTCATAGAAACTAATACTGTAAAGTATACCTACTAATTACATTAGGTCGGTCTTTGGAGAAGGATTTATATTAGCTACTTTTATTCAGGGATGCTTTGAGAAAATTTCTGACTTTACTCGGACGAAGCCACTGACAAAACTTGCCTAGCACATTAGTTAATGTTGTACAGGTAAAATTGGCTTTTGATAGAAGCTGGTCTCAGAAAATACCGACTCAACTACAATAAAATCAGAGTTTAGATAAAATACGATGCCTGTGAAACAAGGCCTTAAAACGAGATCTATTTTTCTTTATTGTTTACCTTTCGTTGCTGACGTTACTTGTGTTTTTTTATTTCACACTCAAGAGTTTAATAGTTTCTGCATAATTGGATCGATGATGTTGTGTCTGCTGTCTGGCTGAATGTAAACAATGTTAATTGCTTCTGTTTAGGTTTTTAAACGAATAACGACTTTATGAATCATGATTTAACGGTGCAATATGCGATGGTCGTAGTCAAATGATTCCATGAATTTTGAATTGGTACTTTTGGCTTCAAGTGTGGGTTGCCCGCAATAGTGTAACGGTTCTACATGTAATATAATTTCATTAACTCGCTTTACAACGGTAGAAACGCTTTTTTCAGGCGAAAGACGTCTACTGCTGGACATAGGCCTCCTCCAAGTGACACCGAAACCACTGGTCCTGTGTGTGAAGCCGTTTGGAAGAAATATCCAAAAAATTGCATGTTGTTAAATATTTTTTTACAGCTAAACTATACGTCATACGAAAACAACAATAGTTCATATTGTTGTTTATGAATCTACCTAATACATATATTTTTTTCTAATCTTTTGACCCAGCCGTTAATGGGGAATATCCTTTAGAAAGTAGCCTTTTGACGACTCTAAAGCAGAGGTAGGGTCTTAAGTAGCGGTGCCCGCCGCTGCGCCTGCGGCGTGGCACACTGCGGGTATCGCTGTGGCGGACGCGGCGGGCATTGAGAGCGGGAGCCGGGTATCACCGTATGTTTGTATTGCCACGTGCGACGCCACGGGCCCCGCCGCAGGTGTCGCTACGTTTTCCGCCTGCATTTTTAGCAAACGCGTGTAAAATCGCTTCTTCGTAAACGCTCTCATACAACGCCATATGTTTAAATTTAGTGTTGCATCTCCGTAAATGAGCACTAAGTATTGAAAAGATACTCCGTTTTAATTTTACGTGTGTGTATAGTGCCTACAGTTGACTGTAGGTACCAGGATATCATAAACACAGAGGCAATATTTTAATCAACGTATGTAGGTTTCGTTACACTTCTGGAATTTAAACAGCAGCGATATATACTGGTTCTGCAACTATAGTTTGTTCCATTACAGTAAGGATTGAAGGATTACTTCGTTTTAATCTTCTCCCGGTGAGCCGTATCGATGTTATTATACGTGCAGTTTAATATTAAGCCTGGACTTAATTGGTTTTTAGTAGCGGTACTTTTATTGGTGAACTGGTTAAGGTGAAATAAGTTTTATTCAATAAGAGTATAATGGTACGAATAAATAATTCATCAATAACGAAATCAATGGCGACCATAATGTTAAAAATAAGAGCAAAAAAATACCTGAAACATTTTGTATGACAAGATATTATGTTTTTGGGTTCCTGTAAATATGCGCTTAAAAAAAAAAACTTTTTATTTCAGACTTACTTGGTCCATAATATTGTTAGTAGTAAGATTTAAAACTATGTTAGGTACATTTAAAAATTAATTTAAGTATTTGCCGCGCTTTGGGGCCTCGGATACACGCACTTGTACTTGAACCCAGTGCCCCAGAAGGGGGTTGTCTAGCTTGTGGCTGAGCACGTTCAGGATGGTATTGGCGCTCCCACGCGTGCGGAACATCAGCGAAGCGATTCGGCGCCGCAGAACAGTGTGAAACCCATCTGTGTGCGCGTGTGCAAACATCGCAGACGCACTACAGCGTTTTTAAAGTTAACGACTAAGTTATCGATGCATAGTTTGCTGACTAATTTCAATATGACTGCAAATCCATCAAAATATTTAAATTTACATCAACCTCGGACCTAATAATATCAATAATATCCCAGGAAAAACCAATCACGCTTTGATCGACTACCCGTATAATTATCCCCCGGAAAAAATAACAAGAAAAAATCCGAAATTCCGCAATTTCTTATATGAATCAATCAAATAGAGTCATAAATATAAAACTCACAGGATCAGACGCTGAGAAAGACCTAATCAAGATATCAGCAGACTTCCAAATCGAATCTTTCGTCAGATATAAAAAGCAGGCGGTCTGACTGAATAAAATAAATCTAGTTCCAAAATCGTTTTCCATGCTACCAGTGTCGTCGTAAAATACTGCTGCCCTGCCGCTGAAATGCGGTGAAATATTCAAATTGCTGGTTCAATTGAAAATCTCTATTGCATGCCAGCCAGTTTATTTAAAACTTAAGAGTCTATTACTTGATATTAGTTTTAGTGTACGAACATAATCAATCAGGAAATTAGATTTTTAGATGATATCAATCTATCTCCACCCGCTCAAGTATCGACTTTTGCGTTGTGTATTTTAAGTGTCAATTTTTGTGCAATCTGTAGTCCCTGGAAAAGTAAGGGTTGCAATGAAATTTGAACTTCATTTGTTACATTGTAAAGTTTATTAATCCATAATTGGAAATGGTTCTCAAATAAAAAAAAGAAGTATAAATTCTTCCTTTAAAAGTTCAAATTAAGAATCTGAAGATGCCACAAACATCTTTAAAAAGTCAAAACTAATTGCATTCACTTCAAAAACTAAGCGATCGCTTTTAAATTTCGAAGTTCTAATTTAAAATTCATCCTTAACTGTTGGTCGTACGTGGCTAAAGCCGAGCAAAGGCGAAACATGCCGAATTGAAATTCTGCCCGAACGTGCCGAACGAGAGGTTGTGTTCGAATTCGAAATGTAATTCGTGTAGCGGTATGTGTAACTATTTGCAAACAAAATGTGAAAATGAGTTTCAGGCCAACATTCGAGAATTCGATTATGGATTTTCAGGCGTCTGTGACTGTTGACAGGTTGACCCAGTCCGATTCGTGTTCTGTTGGTGACAGCTCGATTTGTGATGCTTACCTGTAACAAGAGAAATGGAACGTTAAATCGGGATGTCGATGCGGAATATTCAAAACATTTTCATTACAGACAGTTTCGTCAAACGGTAGGTACGTGGCAGCCTAATATTTTTTGACGTATAACAACGTAACGTAAAATTTTGCTATAACCAAATACTCGTTATGCACTTAATATTTATTTGAATTGGATACTATTTTCAGATTTTTGTATGGTACAAGTTGTGTATGTCGCAAAATTAAAACAACATACTATGGGGTTGTAGTTTTTTTAATCAAAATTCACATACTTTAATGATACGATAACGTTACTATATACGTCAAAACATTCGTGCTAGGCCATACGTATCCCTAGAAGTTTATCCATAGCCTTCTCGAGATACTGAAGGTCAGTATCCCGAGAAGGCTATGGATAAACTTTTTTGTATCATGAAATTTTTGAAAATAGAATTTCGTTCACATATTAAAAAAATAAAAATACAATTTAAGTACGCAAAAAACAGTTAAAACTCCGGGAGTTAAACATTTCAGTTATTTCATAATCGTTCTACCACCTTTTATGAAAGCAGATGAAATATTTCCAAAAAGGTTACCCGTTTTACAGCATTATCTGACAAATAACTCACCCGCGACTTAATCTGGAGTCTGACAGAGGTCTTTAAAAATATTTTTAATGGCGGCCATTTTGAAGCTTATTCGCAGGTTTGTGCAAACTGATTTTGGCCCGTACAAGCCTTTAAGCTGACGTGAGTTAGAATAGACCTTTATCTTTGGCCCATGATTTAAAGGTCCAAAGGTATGTAGGGTAATGTTGTGGAAATTTAAATTATCTTTACATACAGTCTCGTTGAAATTGATACGGTTGTGTTAGGATGTATGCCACATGGTCAATGAAGGTCATAATATGGTAAGGGTAAGTAACCAAGCAGCGGTTGACAGGCAGGCGATTGTGTTTTGTTACTTTTTAACAGACTTACAAAAAAAAAGGAAGACGTTCGCAATTTGATTGGTATTATTTTTTATATATGTACACCGATTACTCCGAGATTTCTGATTCGATTTCTGTGATTCTTTTTCAGTCTAATTTGGCATACTTGCCAATTGGTCCCGTAAAAAATTAATTCAGTTTCGCTCAGTAGTTTTTATTTTTTGAGCATTTTAGCTTATTTCAATTTGTGCGTAGACGATGACGTCGTCCAAATTTCACCACTTAAAAGTGAAAAATAAAAAAGCTTTTTACAATATAATTTAACCGACTTTCAATATGGACTAAATTATTTTGTAAAAAAGTTTTTAGCTATCTCTCTTATTCATATGTTATTGACTAAAGATTTCCTGATTCTAATTTTAAAATCAGAGGATAATGGGCAGTCTTTTGCTATTCGGAAAAAAATATTCGATTAAAAGAAATACACATGTTGACGCCTCGACCAATGAACCTTGCTAACAACTATGTTTTTGAGCAAATGAGGGTTTTCTAAATGATAATGATACTGAAGCGTCAACTCCAGGGGAACTGATTGACTGACAAATAGTTAAATTGATGTTAACGCAAATGGTGGCGTAAAGGGGTTTGAACTTTTTTATATGGGAGCTGGCGTAGCTCCCCGTCGCCATTTTGATATTTTTTCAAAATCACGGCGCACAATGTAACATGTATGTACGGGTAAAGAATATTTGAACCAACAAAAATGTAAGCAACATGGTGCCCTAAAGTGTCACGTTGCATTTGAAAGTACGAAAAGATTTGAGAACAAAGAAAATCATTAAAAATGAACTTATCACACGCTTATATGCAGTAGAATGTACTCTAATAATATTTCTAGACTTGATTTAACCATTTATATAAATTAAAAACTATTCTTTTGCGAAGTTATAAATAAAGTGGTTTTCACGTGTTTTTATTTTTAATTTCTTCCAAAAAATAATTAAATGAAGCTGGGTACTATTATTTGAATTTAATCAAATGTATATATATAATATAATTAAGTTATTTTTAATGATAGTCATGATGTCATATGGTGACTTTACGTCGAAATATCTCGGCAACGTGACACTTTAAGCCACCATTTTATGTTTGTTGAAGTGTCCTCTATCCATATATGCATGTTAGATCGTGCGCCGCAGCTTTGAAATATGGCTTTGCGACGATGGTTCTATGCCCCTTTCCTGAAAATCCATTGTTTGAAAACTACCGCTTATATAAATGGAACCGACAAAAGAGAAAAATATGATTAAAATATAGAACAACATTCACCGAACAATATCCCCAAATATCCTCTCAACTGGAAACAACATTCCTCTACATATACTTCAGCATTATAAAAATTCCCATCAGCATATACAGCATCATAAACGCATAAAATCAACGTTAATATGTGCATTGAACTCAGCATTGCACATGGACGCACAACAATGCTCTACCTTGGTTCCGTAGAGACGCTCTATGTAGAGAGGTAGAGCACATTATTGACAAATAATTAGTTCTGCTAAGATAATAGACGGTGTTACTAGTAATTGAATGTTGGGTTTCGTGTTCGGAGTTTGGGAATAACAAGTAGGTGGGATAAACCTAGAGACATTATAAATCGTGTTTATGTATTTAGTTGTGAAGAGCCACTGGTTTGTAATGTCTATGTTGTATTGTTTCGAACGAAGTAATAGGACATTTTTTTTAGTTTATTTCATGTTAACTTCTATATCATAAGGTATTCGAGTTTAGTTTTATTAGGTGCTAGCTTTTGCCCGCGATTTCGTACGCATATCCCGTTCCCTAAGGATTTTCGGGAAATCCTCTCTTAGTGCTCCCCTACACTTCCCAAGGAACCTACCTTTATGCCAAATTTCAGCTTTCTACGCCCAATAGTTTCGGCTGTGCGTTGTCTGTCAGTCACTCAATCAGTCAGTAACGGATGAATTTTATATATTACTAGTGGACGTCACGCGGTTTCACCCGCGTAGTTCCCGTTCCCGTGGGATTACGGGGATAAAATATAACCTATGTTACTCCCTGATAATGTAGCTATCCATTGCTGAAAGAATTTTTCAAATCGGTCCAGTAGTTTCGGAGCCTATTCATTTCAAACAAACAAATCTTTCCTCTTTATAATATTAGTATAGACTAGCTGACTCGGCAAAATTTGTTTTGCAAAAAAAATAAACTACCACCTATTCTCATACCTACCGAATATACACACAAAATTTCATGAAAATCGGTCAAACCGTTTTGGAGGATTTCGGTAACAAACACCATGACACGAGATTTTTATATATTAGAAGATATTGATAGTGTACGTAACAGGAGTGTTGTGAAGTTTCTTGGCGGTTCTTTTCCGTAAGAAACGACTAATCCGAAACTTGTACTAGCTTCTGACGTTGTCCGAGTATCTATATAGGCCTATCAAATATTTCGAATTTTGAACAAATTCTATGTACATAGGAGCATTTTATATTCGTCATAGTATTTCGTAAAAACTCTGAAGTTCTTAATATTGGAAATAAATGAACCAATTTTAACGGAACTTAAGAGACTACTCACACTTATTCAGCTCTATTCAGCTTATGCCCTAAGAAAACAAAGATTTTGTATGGTACGCATCCGTTTGAGACGCGTACGCATCCGTTCAGCTTTCCGCGTCTATTCAGCTTTCGCGACAAACAAGTATAAAAGTCAAAAGTCGAAACGTTTATTGCGAACCAAGTGTATAAAGGTGTTATGCTTTGTTAGTTTACTTAGTTAGGTACTTATGACTTAGTAGCCTTTAATGCCCTAATGCTTTTTACATTATTATTATTATACAATCAAATTGAGAAATTATAGTCATATCATAATTAAAATGTCAATAATAATTAGATCAATACCATTTCCAGCAATATTAAATGTCATAATTATGATGAAAGAATAAAAATGAAAACATCAAAATGATTAATTAAATAAAATTATCAGCAATATTCAATGTCATAATTATAATTTAAGTGTAAAAATTAAAATTTCAATAAATAGTGTAAAAACTAAAATGTCGATAAATTAAAATGTCAAAAAATGACAATAAAATTCAATACAATTTCCAGCTATATGTCAAAATTATAATTTAAGGATAGACTTAGTCTTATTGTTTATATAGGACAGATCGCCACTTTTGTACATGAGAGGAAATCTTTATTTTAAGTTAGACTCTAAATATTCTTTTGTTGAGTAGAAACATTTTAGAATGAGGTGAAAAATGAGGACAAATGTGTTATTATCATACGAGTGCTTTAGACAGAGTTCAGCGCTGTTCTGCCGCTGCCGCCTTCTCATTCTAAGGACGCTTACGTGGCTGATAGAAGCCGAACTGTATAAGTGTGACCAAAATCGTTCAGCGAAAAGCGAATGGAACTGAATAAGTGTGAGTAGTGCCTAATACGGATATATAATAATATCTATACAAATTCCAATCGCTTCGAAAATAAAGTTTATGGGTATGTACAACTACGCAACTAAAAAAAAACAATCTATCCGAATTATGTTTTACAAAATCCCACCGAAAGGGCACTCCAATTCGTGTGAAACCCGACAAACAAAACTAAACCTAGCACCAGTGTTTGCACTCCATCAATATCTAAAAACTTTTGTTGTTTTATGTTGTAAAAAAAAAAATTAGCAACAGATAGCAATTGGCTCTGAAATGAGAATCTAAATCTAAGTGAAGACTAAAATACCGGTTTGAGCCTAGGACTTGAATTTCCTATCGGAGTTAGTGTTTCCTGTTAGGTCTTCAAGTCCAGAATGATCCCATCAAAATATTAATGTGAATGGGAGCCAATTTCAATGTTAATCATATGCATAGTTGTCGACTTCAGCGACAAAAGAACTGAACTGACTGGGTGCCAAGTGTTGTATAATCCTGAAATTGGATAAATTAAGGCTCAAGATTCTTGTTATAAAGCTATACAACATCAATATATTATTATTATATAAAATTCTTCCGTTACTGAGTGAGTGATGGACAGACAACGCACAGCCGAAACTACTGGTCGTAGAAAGCTGAAATTTGGCATGTAGCATAGCACTCCGTAGGGGAGCACTAAGAGAGGATTTCCCAAAATTCCTACGGGAATGGAAAAAATTCGCGGGAAAGAGTTAGTTTATTTATGCCATCAGACTGTTAAAATGAGAACCCTATGACAGGTGTCTATAAAGACTAGTTCACAATGAAAAACTAAGCTAAAAGCTGGCAATAATTGTGGATAACTTTGTTAGTATCACAGTTCACGATATCCTCCTCTAACATCCCGACTTTCTACAAGGAAATGAATTCATGCCCTGAGGTTGTCTCGACTTTGTCTTTGACACTTTAATGCAGTCCGTTTTCCGCGTTCTCCATTGCGTGGTTTCCAAATAAATTCTCAACTTACGTCATTTATTACCGCTAATGTACGTCGCATCCGTACCCGCGTCGTTACGAGTATTGTGACAGAAGTATATAAATGTCGTGGTACATCCTCGGAGTTGGCAGTCGATCTTTTGTGGTGGGTAGTTGTCCCTTGAAAGGGCTTTGAACTTTGTTACAAGATCATCAGAATAATATTATCCCCTGTGGGATAGTTGAGACATAGGATTGTTTTAGTGGTACAAACTTCTATGTTGAGGAAATGAAAGATGATATAGAAACCACGTGTCTTGTAAAACCAGACCGTTTTTCAGCGACAGTCAAAGTCAAAGACTTGTCAAAATGTAGTGAGGAGTTTTTGGCAGATTGTGACTGCGATGCGAATGCCAACAATTTTTAAAGTATACTTGAAAACATAAAATTCCTCCTGGCGCAGTCGGGTATAAATGGGTACGAAAATTAGCCCTCCGAGCTCCGGTGCCAAAAAACAAATACTTTGTAAACAAGGACCACTAAACATGTAAATTAAAACCAAATTTCTCATCTATAACACTGATTGACATTATGTAAAATAAACAAAGAACTTTACCTATAAATTTTCATAAAGGTAGGATATTTCAGAAAACAAATTTTGAAAGACGTCTCTTGACATGATGTTTCCGACAGCGATAATAAAATAAAGACCGCACTTTTATTTTTGTTGATGTTGCCTTACATATACCGAATGTACCTTCAATATAACGAATGTAATCAATTTAGTAAATAGAATTTGCGTTTACAATCACAATGGTAGCACTATCCACAATTTCAGTCATTGTTTCCTGATAGTTTTAACCTGGTGTCTCAATTCAAGAGTGAATAGGTTACTTCTACCAAGCATGCTCCATCATTGACCATATCTTCGCTTTTCATCAGGTGAGATTGTGGTCAAACCCGAGCCTTGAAATAATAAAAAAAACTCTTATAATAGGTTTCATTTGATACGTAACTATCCACATGGACATCAACAAACCCAATAACTCCAACATGGCGTTTACTTTCTGTATCTTCATCTATACAGTTCTAATATTAACCCCGGTCAACAAAAACGTTCAAATATAGAACTACCAACGTTATTACATCCTAACAAAAGAGCTTGCCGTTATCATGAACCATATTTAGAGATACGTGGTGTATGCGGGCTACTAATATAGCAAAGTCAGCGTACTGTGAACTCTCGTCTGTAGTAAATTAAACAGGAAACTATTCACTTATTTCCCTAGAGAACCATGTGAGGGCACGAACATCGGACGATTTCAATCTAGGGATCATAAGATTATTCAGTTCAATTCTACTATTTCATACTGAGCTCGCTCGTGTTTGAGTTTTGACCGCTTTGCCTCTATGCGAGCCTGGTACTTTCATCATTGAGTCTGAATTTTTCATCGGTTTTAATGAAAAATTGGTGGTTTTGGGTATAGGAAGATTATTCTTTGCAGATAGATGATTTTACATGGTATTTTGGGGATTAACGAAACATTAAACTATTGATAACAAGTTTTTATTAAGATCACTTTTGTATTAATTATTTCGAGATTAGTGATAGAAAGAAAGAAACAAAACTCATTTATTTAGCGCAAATATAAAACATTTATTACACATTTATAACACGAAAACGACAAAATATAAACAAAATAAAAAAAAACAAAACCAAAGACGATAAAATCGTTCCACAGATTAAATGCATTAAAGCAGTGCTTACTGACCAGGACTGGTAATTTTGCCACTGGTTTGCTGCTACCCTGGTTAGACCTAGTGTGACGAGTAGTAGAAAAGTAACGATTCAGAAAGTTCTGAAGTGTTGAATTACCATAGAAATTAAATTATCTATTGACAAGAGTGTAGTCACGCATAGCAAACTTGATGCCTATCGACAGGATTGGTCCACATAAGCCCAGAGCCGGGAAGAATGGAAGGAAGAAAGGGCCTATGCCCTGCAGTCGGACGGAAAAGGCTAAAAATAAATTATCCTAATCATTGATATATAAAAAACCCAAGATACACACTTAGCATCTCAAAAACGTCCGTAAAACACAAGCGCATAATGTATAATTGTGCGCAAGTTTCAAACAGTCTCGCATCGCTCGCCATACTGCACTGCTTTGTAAAAACAACTTTAAGCCATCCGTGTAAGGTTGAATTTGCAAAAAACAATGCGCATCACTCGCCATACTGTAAAAACAACTTTAAGCGATCCGTGTAAGGTAGAATTTGCACAATAAATTGTTTACAGTATAACTACACACAACTCACACATGACACTTGATACATGTCAGTTTTTGACGACAGTTTCGAGTGTTGCATTCGTTCGAGACTGTGCATCTTGGGTTTTTTATATATCAATAATCCTAATATATAAAATTCTTCCGTTACTGAGTGACTGACAGACAACGCACAGCCAAAACTACTGGTCGTAGAAAGCTGAAACTTGGCTTGTAGGTTCCTTGGGGAATATAAGGGAGCACTAAGAGAGAATTTCCCGAAATTCCTTGGGAAACGGGAAAAAAACTGGATGTGTGCGTACGAAGTCACGGGCAATAGCTAGTAATAAATAATAGCAAACTGTTCCACTGAAAAAACACGAGAAAATTGACTCAACTTTATGAACAAACACGACAATATACTTACAGTTTACTCTAGACTATCAAACAAGGACCGCTTGTTGCATGTTTACGCCTCATAAAACGCAATGCAACGTTGCCTGCACAAGTGCACGTCCCTCAAACTTGTTAACGATTGAACGCGTCAACTGTTCTTTAAACTATCAAAGTAAAACTGTTACAACCTCATTTTGCTGTTTTTACGTGGTTTGGAGAGAATCTGTTTAAGAATTCTTATTTTGCTTTAGACAAATACATAACCATTCTTACACAACATAACATATGTCGTGGATTGATGGCGCCAAGGTGCAATAAGCAGCGCCATCTAACAATTAGTTTTGTGTTTGTGAACTAATAATATCGTTACCGGAAACGCAAGCGCGCCCTACCGCTTGGACACGATCGTCAGTAGAGGGGATGCAGACTGGAGAAGGTACCGAGTGCTGCGACAGTCGAGCTTTCTTGTGTTGTAAAATCGTTATTTTAAATAAAGTTATTTTGATTTAAATCATTTTTCGTTCGAGTGCCCACATTCTCACAAAATTATGGCGGATCGTGATGAAGACCCGATACTTCGCATCTCGACCACCCATGATGCGACACATACATGTGTTTTTCTTAACACGCCGTTCAACTCAAACGTCAACTAACAAACGGTCCAAAAATGGATGACCATTTTACAGCTGAACAAAACTGTGATGGAACTGTGATATCTGAAAACAATGCTAACTGAAACACGTTCTTATGTTTTCAAAGCAGTATCTTCTAAAATAATTTACAACTATTAGTAATTGCTATTGTTCCTTACTATAAAATAAAAATAAATAGAACGTTCTTCAGTGTAAACCATATAAAAAATTCCGGCCAAGTGCGAGTCGGAAATTTGTAGCTACAAATTACTTTAAATAAAAACTATATTTTTATGATTTAATTATAAATGTATAGTTTTCAGACTTTTCCCTATACTTGTAGAATAAGACGGTATTACTTGCCAAATTTCATAGTTCTAGGTCAACGGGAAATACGTTATACATTTTGATTCCTATATGAGTGTCAAAATATACGTTTTTTGGAGCATAAACCATCGTATCTTTTTTTTACGTTAACTTAGAAGTTTGATTTTTTCACAGCTGTCCATAAACCTGAGTATATGGTTTTTTGTTACCTGAGTATTTATTAATTTCAACTCGATACCTGCATGCGTTTTCGAGACAGACGGACGGACAACATAGTGATCCTATAAGGGTTCCGTTTTTTCCTTTTAAGGTACGGAACCCAAAAAAAATACAACTGGATTGAGAACCTCCTCCTTATTTAGAAGTCAGTTAATAAAAAGAGACAGTGGCAGCAAATTTAACATTTTATACCCACAGAATTTGAAAAATGACTCTCCCTTTTTTAGTGAACTGTTCTTCGAAAAAGTTATAACGAGAACCTTACATTTTAGGTCAAGGTATCTAGCCTAATTAGCAAGTTTTATAATCAGTTTATTAATTACCAAGAATGGGAGGACGTACAAGTTTTAGTAAAATACTGAGAGGAGTAAAAACTCTTATAAACTGCATTAAAACGTGATTATACAGTACCGAGTTTTTTACCCAGTAAAACACATTATTTTGTATCAACACCGCACAATTCCAGGCTTCTCCCACTCCACTACAAAGACCAATCAGCGTTCTAATACCATTAAATTCCAATCTCCTGAAAAAAAGGAGAAACGTTACGTAATTTACATCCCATTTGTGTCATCAATCTACAATATATTTCGTGTAATAGTACAATGTAATCTGCCGGGCTGGCCGCCGTTACGGTAATGTGGCACTCTTCTTGTATTTTATTTTACTAAACAGCGCATTCATGGCTTGTTAAAGCCGAGGAGTGAAGATAAATATTGCTGCCAGTGTTATAAGAAAGCTCGAGTTTTAAGCACTTCTAAGTAACATGCTTTAAGCATTTTCTGGAACTATGTACTTATGTTATGATGATACTATGTATTTAGCTCACTGATGTCATTAGTCAAAATGCACTCGAAAACATAACTCCTATTGGTGCAGTCGGGTATAAAGTCTATTAGAAACAATAGATATAAGAACTAAATTACAGCGTACAAAGTCATCAATTACCAGATACAGTGATTCGAAATAGACGCGACAAACAGCAAACTTTGCATTCCTATATCCAAGACACCCCTATTGCAAAAAAGTATATTCTGTATAGCACCAATTCTATATAATAAGTTGCCAAAATGTTGGATACACAACAGAAAAATTAAGAAGTAGGTTAAAAAGCCTTCTTTTAGTAAAAGCTACAGCACTGACGAATTTTTGAATGACAAATTAATCTAATTTCTGTATTTTTAACTGCTTTGACATTAAACTGACTTCAACTAAATTAATTAAATTAAATTATTACTTTACTTATTTACTAATTTCACAAAATGTATTTCTAATAACTCCGAAACTGTTTACAACCGCAATGGAGGATGTCTTCAAGGTTTTGGACTGGACAAGGCTAGGCATTAATGTCAATGGCGAGTACATCAGTCACCTTCGATTTGCCGACGATATAGTCGTCATGGCTGAGACTACGGAGGACCTCAGTACAATGCTCGATGACCTCAGTAGAGCTGCCGAAAGAGTGGGTCTCAAAATGAACATGGATAAAACCAAGATCATGGTAAATACCCATGCAGCACCCACTCCCATCAAGATCGGAAACTCTACACTCGAAGTTGTAGATGAGTACGTTTACCTAGGACAAACGGTCCAGCTAGGTAGGGCCAACTTCGAGAAAGAGGTCAACCGTCGAATCCGACTCGGCTGGGCAGCGTTCGGGAAGTTGCGCGGTATCTTCGACGACAAAGACTTTCTTAAAACGACAGTCTATGATCAGTGCGTGTTGCCAGTGATGACATACGGAACTGAAACGTGGTCGCTTACAATGGGCCTCATTAGAAGGCTCAAAGTCACTCAAAGGGCAATGGAGAGGGCAATGCTTGGAGTTTCCTTGCGTGATCGAATCAGGAATGATGATATTCGCAAGAGAACCAAGGTTACCGACATAGCCCGAAGGATCGCCAAACTAAAGAGGCAGTGGGCAGGGCACATTGCTCGCAGAACAGATGGTCGATGGGGCCGAAAAGTTCTGGAGTGGCGACCGCGTACCGGAAGACGTAACGTTGGAAGGCCTCCCATAAGGTGGACCGATGACCTGGTGAAGGTCGCGGGTAGCCGATGGATACGAGACGCACAGGACCGGTCGTTGTGGCGATGTTTGGGGGAGGCCTATGTCCAGCAGTGGACGTCTTTCGGCTAATATGATGATGAAAAAAGTAAGTAAATATTGCTGACGTAATCACCATTTAAACCCCCCTCGTCCCCCATGTCATCAAAAATAAGCATAGTAAAGACCCCCATCTCTCCTTGGTGCTTACGTAATACTTGAACTGCCCTTTTGAAGTTGAGAATTTGTTGATCTCTAACCTGACAACTTGCCATATGAAACTATGCCAAGCAAGGCCTGTCAAGTTCCTAACTCGAAATACGCATTTCGAAAACCGGCCTTTAATCCCAAACACAAATGAAATCAAAACATTCCACGCAATAATTCCACTTGTATGTCGCATATTGCAAAAGCAATTAAAACAATTATTAACTTCGCCGTAACAAAAGAAATGGAAAAGATTTTGGGCGCGAAATTTAATTAAAAACACATAGGTACCGCGTTCGGGATGTCGCTTCGGAATGAACAATTAAATGTACCAAGGGTTTTTCTGAACATCAGATACAGCATTTGGCTTGGATGTCGGCTTTTACGAAACTGAAAAGATTGGTATCACTGACGTATGGTGAGTTATTATCTATACTAATATATAAAGCTGAAGAGTTTGTTTGTTTATTTATTTGTTTGTTTGTTTGCTTGAACGCGCTAATCTCAGGAACTGTTGGTCCGATTTGAAAAATTCTTTCAGTGTTAGATAGCCCATTTTTTGAGGAAGGCTATAGGCTATATATCATCACGCTAAAACCAATAGGAGCGGAGCAGTAACGAAAATTGTGACGCAGATGAAGTTGCGCGGGTCAGCTAGTAATCTATAATAGAGTGAATTACCTGATAGTCAATGTATTTTTCACATATGAGTAATTTTTTATACAAAAACTAGCTTTTGCTCGTGACTTTGTTCACGCATATCCCGGTTCCCGTAACAATTTCAGGAAATCCTCTCTTAGTGCTCCCCTACACTCCCCAAGTAACCTACATGCCAAATTTCAGCTTTTTACGACCAGTAGTTTCGGCTGTGCGTTGTCTGTCACTCACTCAGTAATGGAAGAATTGTATATAAATTGATGATTATTTTTTTTTATTTTTTTTTACTATTTATGGGGTAACCTATTCACTCTTGACTTAAATACTCCCAGGTTATAGCTATCAGGAAACACAGACTCCGGCAGGGAATTCCACTCCTTAGCTGCACGCACTGCTTATTATGATTATAGAAAAGCCTTTAGGAATAAACAATTTTGTCAACGTATTTAAAAATAATTTTAACCATCTTAAAGATAAATTACATTCCTTCGTTCGTAAACTCATGTGAATGCGGAGATTTAAAGCACACCTTTTTCAACCATTCGCGAAGCGCATCATTTGACTTGCGATCGATTCGACCAGTATATTTTATAATCACACGATATTAAAAAGATTCCATAGAGTTTTAGCACGTTCTTTTCCATACAGATCTACGCTTTGGAATGTGCAGTTAGCTTCATATTTCTGACTGACTGACTCCTTGACAATTAGGGTATTTAAGTCAAGAGTGAATAGGTTACTTAAACGCAATCGTCGACCTCGTCATCACTTTTATCAGGTGAGATAGTGGTCAAATGCGGGCCTTTCAATATTAGATGGGACCCTGGAGATGGTCCGCCGGACGGTGTGCCGTATGGTGCCGTAAAAGAATAATACCATCCCATCACATCCCGTGGGTATCGTAAGAGGCGACTAAGGAACTCGCCAGAGAATGGGCAGCAGCGTTCTCTGTAAAACGCAACACCATACACTGCGATCGCCAACGCGCCTACCAAACGTGGCGGTTATGGCAAACCCTCGCTTTGGGGGAGGCCTATGTCCAGCAGTGGACGTCTTTCGGCTGTTATGATGATGATGATGGAGACGTTTATTGGCGATGTTTTTTATTTCGAAACATATATTATTGCGAGCGAAACCGCAAATACTAGTCAATTATAAAAACGATCCTGTAAATGGTTTTGTTCAAATAAATGCTTTGAGTTTGAGTTTATCACTGCTGTTGAATGTTGGTGCAACGCCATTTTTATTTCACTAAACAATAAAGTTTGATGTCGTTACATTTTGATGGCGAGCTAAACTGTGGCGCTAGATTTTTAAATTGTTTATCGGGTTTTACACGAGTAAACTTCCTACTTTGTAAGGTTTATGGTATGTTAAGTAAGCGGGAGTCACTTTCTGCAGATATTTTTGTTGTTGTTGGACATTGTTTTAACAGAGGGCGATTCTGTAAACGTATATTGGCGAAGAGAGTGTGAAGTGAGCTGTCATTCCACCCAGTGTTTAAAATTGATAGCTCCATTCAAGCTCACTTCATTTCAGTTTATTTTGACAGTATCGACTTACAGGAACGTTGACTAAATTAATAGTTTTAAATACAAAAGCGTAGTTTAAGCTTCTTGTTCTTCTTGTGTGGGCAGTAAGGTCTAACGACTCCACACACCCTAGTGCTGACACTAGGGTGTCAGAGGCCCATATCACAGGTCCTTGAGGCGGTTTAGAATCTCAGAAGTTTCTATACCGCCTCAAGAGCCTCTGACATGGTTTATGGTCACCATTTGGCGGCCGGGACCACCGGTTTATACCTGCCGTCCGAAGCACGGAATCATCTTTTTACCAGACAATCAGGCGATTCAAGCCTGCAGTGTCCTAGCCAAACTGGAAACGCCTAAACTACTCAACCACGGAGGCAGTTAATTTATGTAGCTTAAGCTACAAAACCTATTTTGTTTCGAAAACCTAATGAGATGGTATCCAATGTAGTTGCTTTACAAATGGTTATTATTTTCTGTCAATCAATCAATCAATTTTTTATTTGCATAAAACATGGTGTACAAAGTTGTTTTACAGGCATTATAGAGCTTACATGTTTTGCTTATATTATAGCATGCAATTATTATAGGTTATATTATTTGTAACCATTATAGATAAAACTATAAGCCTACACTTACTTTCTAAGAGGAAACGATGACCCCAAATCAGAAATCCAACTTTTTGACTTAAAAGTGGCCAAGTGCGAGTCGGACTCGCATGCAATGGGTTCCGAACCAATTTCATTCAGCATAAAAAATAAAAATTATGGTGATGAACTATGGCTCAGTTTTTTGAACAAAAATTGTATTATCAATATTGGGATAAGTTGTCAAACGTGCGTAATCTAGCAGTGATTGGCAGAATGAGTTGCTAACAGCAAAATGCATGTGTTTAGGGTTTGATATTCTTTTTCCAGTAAACGGGAACAACCATTTGATAACATTAATATAAATGCTTAATTACTTTCTCTGTGTAGTTTGAGTACCATATCGATAAAAAAAATCTCGTATTCTCGTATTGATTAGCGTTATTTCATAAAATTGACATTTTAAACATGACAGTTTGTGAAACAACACAACGCCATTACTTGAATAAATAATTAGAAAATAATACCCCGTTACACGGATCGCTCATCATAAATAAACAAACTGCTAAATATGTAAGCATGGACTGTAAATCATTGTCAACATGTTCTATCTAAGAGAACCTTTAGGGTGACAGAAAGTCATGTTTTTACTTCGGATCCACTGGACTGATTCTGTTGAAATTTGGTACACATATGGACTTCTGTGACCCAAACACGGAAGCGTTACGTAAATCATAAAATTTTTAGTATAAGGGTCACTTTGGGGGGTCAAACAAGAAGATTAAAAAAGTTTTTAAAGAATATCGTGTGACATTTCGGACAAAAGGGCTTTTTATGAGGGTTTTAATTATATTTTTTTCATAATTTTAAAATAGATGGTTTTGAAGTTATTCAAGAAATTAGACGAAAAATGACCCTTATCTCCGAAACTGCCGAGCCTAAAATTTTGAAAAAACATACGCAGATAATAACTGTTATCTGCATTTTTTTTTCAAAATTTTCCTGTAATTATAGGAAAAGATTATAAGAAGTCTATAGTGTTAAAATAGCATGTTTAAAAAAAAAGAAATTGGCTCGGAACCCTTTGCACGCGAGTCCGACTCGCACTTGGCCACTTTTATGTCAAAAAGTTGGATTTCTGATTTGGAGTCATCGTTTCCTCTTAGAAAGTAAGTGTAGGTTTATAGTTGTATCTGTAATGGTTATTGGTATTGACTGCATTTTTAATGATCTCATAATAACAGTGCAGTAAGTGAAATACCCGCCGCATGGTGTCGGCTGGTGCCGTATGGTGCCGTAAAAGAATAATACCATCCCAGCACTTCCCGTGGGTACCGTAAGAGGCGACTAAGGTACTCGCCAGAGAATGGGCAGGAGCGTTCTCTGTAAAACGCAACACCATACACTGTGATCACCAATGCGCCTGCCAATCGTGGCGATCATGGCAAACCCTCCCTTTGGGGGAGGTCTATGTCCAGCTGAGGACGTCTTCGGCTGTTATGACCATGAAGAAGTGAAATAAACTTAGTTAAGTTTCTATTTTAACCTCACTGACATTTTGGTTTTAACTGTTATAGATCTCTTTTCTTCTTCATTCTCTCTTTGTTGATGATCGCTACCAAAAAGCTTTTTTTTATTTTCTAGTTGGACCCCCAAAAGTGACTCCCATACTAAAAACTATAATGATTTACGAAACGCGTTCGTGTTTGGGTCACAGAAGTCCGAGTACCAAATTTCAACAGAATCGGTCCAGTGGATCCGGAGAAAACTGGCTGTGACAGACGGACAGACAGACAGACACCCGAGTGATCCTATAAGGGTTCCGTTTTTTGTTCGAAACTCGTATCAATATAATGGTGGCCAAAAGTCACGTAAACCTTTTCTGGTATAAGAATTTTTGAAAGCACACAATTTAATGAAATACACGATTTACACATACAAGCAGGTCAATAATTTTATGCTCTAACAGTTGCACACGATTAGCTAATCAAAAAGACAAATTCTTTGCAAATACAAAAATATATCGACTTTGCAAGTCAGCTTATACATTTAAATTGGCTGGAGCAACATTTTAGAGTCAAGATCAAAATTAAATGCTGAAGTAAAGTTGTTAAGTTAAGCAAGCGGGGTGGTGGCAAAGAATGAATATTTTATTACTGTGTCGTATCATATAAAAATATGAGATAAATTCGTTGAAAGGGTTGCAGTCTCCTTTGAGGGGTTGCAACGACTGAGCACGTTTGTGAAGAATAGTAGAGTTCAGCTTTGATATTTTCTTTTTGAAGGCTGTATAGAATATATGGCTTTATTGGAAAAGAGTGTGCCGGCTTTATTCGCAAAATTTATACATTTAAATTACATTTTAACCTATACAAAATATTAGCCCTTTGAGCTTTGGAATCGGAAAAAGGATATTCAAGTTATTCAGCTGAATCCAGTTTGGCTTGAAGCCGACCTCAACATAGTTGGGTTTTCCCATAACGATACCATCATCATCTGTTTAGCCTTTTGGCTGGTGGTATTGGAAACAGGATTTAAGCTACCGACGGCCAAGGCTCCAGAGAGAAGAACCTTCCTAACTATACGTGCCGTGTCCAAAAGCAGAACCCGTGTCCAGAATCCAGAAGCAGGCAGCTGGATCACGGAATTGCCGAAGGACGGACGGTTGAGCTGTCTAACATGAGCTTCCTAAGGTGTTGGTTGAGGCTCGTAGCTTTCTATTAAGCCTTTGGACAACTGTCGGTACAATAATTTATTCTTGAGTCCATATCCCTCTTGTCGACTTATATCTCTTGTCGTTATTTTGTTGTTTTAGCCTGAGGCACAAAGGTGTTTCTACTTTTTTTTCAAATGGAAACTTTATCAAGCGCATGTTTGACCGTGTATGGAATACAGCTTTCATCTTTGGGGCGGATCTGCCAGATACCAGCTTGATGCCCTTGAGTCAATTGAGAAACAAGCCAAGAGGATCATCGGCAATAAAAGGCTCGTCGCGACGAAGCTCCAAAGTCTTGAGCATCGACGACAAATTGCTAGCCTATCGGTTTTCTACCGGTTGCATTTTGGGGAATGTGTGACGGAATTGCATAATTTATTTCCGCCAAGCCCGTTTCATCATCGGCCCACAAGACGAACGGCGATGGGCCACCGGTACATAGTGGAAATCCCACCCACACGCACAAAACGTTTTGGGAACACATTCATAGTGCGTATAACTAGGGAGTGGAATTCCCTGCCGGTGTCAGTGTTTCCTGATTGCTACAACCTGGTAGTCTTTAAGTCAAGAGTGAATAGGTTACTTCTAGGCAAGCGTGCTCCATCTTGGTCAAACGTGAGCCTATCAATAGTAAAAAAAAAATGGCTTCATTGCAAGGCTAATTGCTTTCTATGCTTAAGAAACATAGTGTACAGAAATGATGCAAAAGCTTAATAAATGAAGCCTCGATCTGAAGCCAAATGAGATCAGTTATTTTGATAATCCTAGGTTTGCTTTTGGCTTGCAAAAATAAAACCGGACAAGTGCGAGTCGGACTCGCACACGAAAGGCTCCGTACCACATACTGAAAAAAAAACACCGGTAGCACTCCGGGAGTGCCGGCAGAAGTGAAAATTTTAGTATTAACGTTGTGTTTAATTATAAGTACAAAAATACTGTCATTTATGAGGTAGAATACAATGTTTATTTATTGCGCTATCGTACACAAATATGACAATTTACATGTTATTATTCATAATATTATATCGTTATTTATTTATATATTACATTAATTTTTATCTCTTAGAAAAATCAACTTTCATCCATAATTTCGTAATTCCGTAATTTCGTATCCTTGGATACGCGTGGCACGCTGTACATAAACACAGACGGACATTCGCGCAAGCGCCCTGTGCCGCCTAAGCGGAGCAGCACACTCAGGCACGGTAGAAAGAGTGGGAGATACTAGTTCCTCTCCCTTCCCCTCGATCTTACGCTTTTTCGATCAGCATCACGTGACCCTGACGCGAGTTTGGAAGTTTTTACCCATCCAACAAAAAGTGCTCAGCGCCGCTAAAGAAGTTTTCACTTCAAAAAAAAAAACTTTTCTTGAATGGGAGCCTACTATGATTTGTAATTTTATGTAATTTTTATTACTTGTTTTAATAGTGGCAATAGGAATACACACTCAGTGAAAATTTCAACTGTCAACTTATTACAGTTCTTGAGATACAGCCCGTTGATAGACAGACAGACGGACTAACGGACAGCGGACGGTTAGTTATAGGGTTTCGTTCTGCCGTGGTACTGAAATGCCATTATCCGACATCTGGTTGATTTTTAACTTTTGATGCAATATTAATAAGAAAAAATATGTATCAATCTGTGTTTGCGAATTCTCAATACCTTGACTAGCTTCGAAAAACGGATCTATAGATAGTTTTTTTCTCATTAATATAGCATCAAAAGTTAAAAATCGACCAAATGTCGGATAACGGCATTTTAGTTATAACACGGCAGGGTTGGTTACCCTAAGTGTTGGTTACCCTAAAAATCATCAAAAAATTATATTTCCTCTGATTCAGTATGAAGTGATATCATCAGATTCATCATTAATGATCTATTCAGAAACGCATAGTTTTACACAATATTATGTCATTTTCCTCAATTAATCCACGGAACTTGTACGAAAGAAAAATTGATAATATATCGTCTTTTTTCTCTTGCTTGGGTAACGCACGCAAGACAGGGAAAAATATTATGGTAAAAACATCTATCGTTCTTCGTCTCAGTCAAGTTTATGCAATAATCCTCTTTATGGCATTATAGCTTACCTACTGTGGATATATATAGATATATTGTAAGATTAAATACACATGAAATTAACGTAGAATCATGTCGTTAGCGTCTGAAGCAATTAAGTATAGTATCAATATCCCATACCTTTGTGGGTATCACAAAATATGATTTAAGATGTCTGCAAGAGGATTGTATTCTTTTATAGTTCGCCCACAACTTCGTTCCCGTAGGAATTTCGGGAAATTCTCTCTTAGTGCTCCCATACACTCGCCAAGGAACCTACATGCCGTTTCAGGTTTCTAAGACCCGCAGTTTCCGCTGTGCGTTGTCTGTGAGTCATTTAGTTACTCAACAGTAATGGAAGAATTGTATATTGGATTGTCCTTTGTTACAGTATTCAGTGTTCAGATACACCAATCTAAATAAAATCGTTTCAAAACGGAACACCGCCCCCCGCAAAATCTTTCATCAAAGTGCTCTCAATATAGACACAAAAAAGCTAACAGAAAACATTCAAATCAATTCCCCAGTACTTTTATAAGACAAACACCAGTTAAAAGTAAACAAGAGAATCGTTACCGAGATAGGAATAAAAATCAATCAAAAACTGTCCAAGCGAATGTGGGGACGTGCCGCGAGCAGATCGGGGCGATTTGAAACCTCTGTGCAAATTGGAACTGGCTGGACACGAGGATCGTTTGAATGCATGAATCTATCAGAAATTCTTTTGGATGAAACTTTTTTCTCAGAAGGGATAGACAGAGGCGGAATAGAGTAGGTAGATTTTTTTCTGCATTCTAGATTTGAATCTGATCCTACTAAATCTCATCATCTCGAGGTTACAACAGTTTTTCTGCATTCCACATTTGAATTTGATCCTACTAAATCTCATCATCTCGAGGTCAAAACTGTTTTTCTGCATTCCAGATTTGAATTTGATCCTACTAAATCTTATCATCTCGAGACTAAGCGATCATCGCGCGAATTGGCGATCATTTGCCGACCAAATGATTCGAACGATTGCATATTTGTGCAATTATTAGTTGTTAGTGATACAAGATGGCTTGTATCGCTAATTAGTACATAATCGAGTTTAGAGCTAAACGTATTTGAAACATTAATCTGTTTCTATCATCTTCAAAATATTGACAGTAACAGATTCATGCTTTAAATGCGTTTTACGATTAACGTCCGTGGTAAAAATGATGTGGTGTCAGTAATATGTGGTCAAGAATCTCCACCTTCATCATTATCATCATCATGGACATAGGCCTCCCCTAAAGGGATTTGCCATAATCGCCACGCTTGGCAGGCGGGTTGGCAATCGCAGTGTTTGGTGTTGCGTTTTGCAGAGAACGCTGCTGCCCATTCTCTGGTGAGTCCCTTAGTCGCCTCTTACGACACCCACGGGAAGTGATGGGATGGTATTATTCTTTTACGGCACGATACGGTACCGGCTGACAACATACGGTAAACCTCCACCACCACCTTAGTGAGTAGAATTTTTGTATATCTTTCTTTTTAATCGTTTTCTCAGTACTTACAATGAGTGAGAAATCATCAGCCAGATATAAAGCTGGTGCCAAACGAGGTTCTAGACCGATAACTAACAGCATGAATTTTCCAAAAGTGAGTTTCCCTGACATCCAGAACCTGGAATTATACGTATATTTGATTAATGCTGACAAGTCATTCCCTTTCCTTAAGAAGGCTAAGAAATATTGCTCATCATCTAACATAATAAATCGTTATAAGAGAACCGTGGCTATTTCTGGTTTTCGCCTCGTTGACCGTCTGAGGCGCGAACAAAGCCATTTGATTGGATGACCATCGTAAATATCCTAGGACAATCTGGGTACTATAGGCTACCCGGTAGTTAAGGATTTATACCAATCGGATAAGATGTTTTTATGTGTGTTCCATTACAAAGCATCCAATAAACTCCGCCCTAGACCTTCCGGAACATATCGCTATATCAGAAGGAATTCAGGATCATTTGGAACCCGTTAGATATATAGAAGATTTTTCTTTTCGCAATTTATCTCAGGATATCGTAATGCCTTCATATAATTAGAATAACGAACTATCATGAATAAAAACTGTTTGTTTAATTTTACCCCAAAATCTTTTTACCCCTTTTTACAGTAGCCAACAAAATATCTGTTACAGTAATCTCTAAAAAACAAGAACCTCGTAAAGAATTGCTCAATTACCCTTAACACACCTTTGCAATGTGTGGTTGCTTTGGAAATTAATTTACTTTTACCTTTTTTGAGTTTAAACAACATAATTTACGGGTTCATTTTAAATTTATCGTGTTTGGACCCCAAAGGCCGTTAAAATGTTGCCAATTTATTTTAGTGGGAGAAGGCTACTCATTTAAATTAGGAGAAAAATTGGAGCCGTATTCTTTCCTCCAGATTTTAATAGGATTTTAAGCTGACTAGTGAATAATGAGTTCACGTTCGTTTATTTTGTAGATAGGTTGTGAAGAGCTTGCAGAATGCCGAAAATATTATCTAATTAAGTAGTATTGACAATGCCGTACTAAATAAGAAGCGACGTGGGAAATAAGAGGGGTCCCTGAATATGAGATGGACGGAGATGGAGGGGAACATATCCCTGCAAAATTTAGATGTCTCAACGATACATCAATCGATGAATGTCGAGAAAAGCCATTCCCAAGAAATGGGAAAAGGCTAGGGAAAGAGAGAGACAAGAATAAGACTTATACCCGGTTTCTAGAGTATTTTTTTTTCGGTTTTTATTGGTCATTTATCTGTCTCTTAACTCTATTTGTCATGATGTCATTGGGTAGTTTATGGATAAACGACGGGTAAAATACCTCAGGAACAAAACATTAAACATTTTTTTGAATAAGAAATCAAATCCTTAATTAGAAACTTTCCAATTTTACAAGAACTACACTGAAAATGATCTTGTTTACAATCATAAACGTAAACAAGCAGTCACTTAACCGGATTAGTATACATAAAACTGTTTGCAGGAACTCCATAAAATAGTACGAGGCTATATAACGGTCGCAAAAGGGAGTTACTGATGATAAATCCGCTCACACAATAGAAATAAGTTGTGTTTATAATATTACTGACGCTATATTATTTCATGTTTATCTGGACAAGTAATGCAGTACTTCTTTTAGTGTTAAGTTGGTTGGTTTTTTTTGTATTATTGATACCCACAGGCTCTAGATAAAGTGATATTGTACTAACGACATTCTAGCATTGCAATTATTGTCAAAAAGTCCAAAATTTTGAAAAGCGCTATCTACTAGCATTAGGAATGTATTACAAAAGTACTTAGATATTATTTTTTGACATTTAACATAAATTATAACAGGAAATTGCAAATGTGTTTTTTTATTAATTTAGCTCCAAAATTCAATTTTATAATGTGTAAAATTTTGATACAGTGTAAAAATTGTTAAACAAATAAATGTAATGAAATGTGTTACGTTTCAATGTTACAAAAATGGCAAGTCCCTATACCGCATATAACTAAAAAGGAATCATAGAAAACGGATCAGAAACTTCAGAGTAACCGGTGTACATTCATATAAAAAAATCCAACTGAATTGAGAGCCTCCCTCTTTTTTTAAAGTCGGTTAAAAATACCATTGAACACCAACACACACAAACCACCATATTACCAAACATAAACTCAACAACTACGAACACGAAAATCAAATTAAAAAGCGTCATTAATAAAATACATCCAATCTGCCCCATTAGGGGTGAACCGGGTAAAAATGTACAGCGAGCGCCATTTTATTCGCCCCGTTTTCTATACGCTTGTTGACTAGGGCAGGCAGTTAATTCGAGCTTACGTCAGCAGGCTGGCCGAGGATAATGGCCGTCACGAATGGTTTTTTTTTACTTTTTTTATTCACGCACTGGATTATTCTGTATTTATTGTACAAAAACAGCGTCAAAATAGGAGATAGTGGGGTAAAGTAGTGGTTCGGGGAAATTATAGTGGTAGTTAGCTTGTGTTGTAGTTTGTGGTATAGTTGTTTAGTGGGTATGATATTCTACCACTTAAAGACTACTACAAATGTGACTATTTTCTCTTTAATTTGAAACCTTGTATTTTTGTTGATTCTGGTTCTTTGGAATAATGACAACAAGCAGAGCAACACAGTGGGAAGAATGAAAGGCTATGGGGAGATCTTTGCCCACCAGAGGGACGATAAAAGTTGAAAAAGAAAAATACGACAAAGTCTTTAGGTGCATGACCAGAGTGTATCTCACAATACTTTTAATCTAAATATCCTTAAAAGGAAAAACAACGCAGTAGCAGGTAACAACAATTTTTCACAACTTTCTTTATACCAATCCAAAATAAAATTAATCTCCAAAGCAAAGTACTTACTCTTTACATATCATCATCGTCCGGTTCGAAAGAAAAAAACAAGTGCGAGTCAGACTCGCGTGCAAAGGGTTCCGAACGAATTAAACTTTATTTAACATGTTATATACTATAAACTTCTTATAGGTTTTTCTGTAATATATAGGTAAATTTCTATTATCTCCATTTTTTTTAAATATTTTAGGATCAAAGGTTTTGGAGTTTCGGAGATAAGGGGAATGGTCATTTTTCATAAATTTTTTTGAATAACTTCAAAACCATTTATTTTAATATAAAAAAAAAATATTATTAAAACCTTTACAGTAAGCCCTCTCTTTTGATATGCCACACGAAAGAGTTCAAAAAAACTTTTTTTAATTTTCATGTTTGACCCCCAAACGTGACCCCCATACTAAAAATTTAATAATTTACGTAACACGTATGTATTTGGGTCACAAAAACTCATATATATACCAATTTTCAACCGATTTGCTCCAGCAGATCCGGAGAAAACTGGCTGTGACAGACGGACAGACAGTCAGACAGACACCCGAGTGACCCTATCAGGGTACCGTTTCTTGATCGGAACCCTAAAAATAGCAGGACATAATAAAACTGGATCATAACTTTCACAATACCTAACCAAAAATAATCTGCATAAAAGATCCTCTAACCAACAACTACACATTCGCAAAAAAAAGAGAGACAATGAAGGTTTCAACAATCGATTCCAAACAGGTTTGTTTCCAGGAAAATTGTTTTTTTCCGAACCGAATGTGATAAAAGAGATAATCCTCCACAAATCTTTACGGGTCAAAGTGGTCTTTATCTGTATCGATGGGGTTGAAGGGAGGGGTCAAACCTCCATCTGTATATTCACACCCACAAAAAAACGTCCGTAGCTAGCTAAATGAAAAATAAAAAGAGATTGTAATAAATGTTTTTGGACGAAGCTTATTTTTATACACGTTGGCAACGTATACGAGTGTTATTTTTTAGACTGCGCGATATTTTGCTTGGATTTAAACAGGAAAGTGGGTTAGTATTGTAAAAAATCTTATATTTAACGTATACATATATACGTGTATAATAAACGGGAAATGAAGTCGCGTTCAAAAGCTATGAACGCGCATATCCCGTTTTTTCCCGTTCCCGTAGAAATTTAGGGAAATTCCCTCTTAGTGCTCCCCCTTACAGAGTGTAGATAAATTTTATGCCAAATTTCAGATTTCTACGACCAGTAGTTTCGGCTGTGCGTTGTCTGTCAGTCACTCACTCAGTCACTCAGTCACGAAAGAGTTTTATATAGTGCGATTCATAATCATCATCATATCAGCCGAAAGACGTCCACTGCTGGACATAGGCCTCCCCCAAGCGTCGCCACAACGACCGGTCCTGTGCGTCTCGCATCCATCGGCTACCCGCGACCTTCACCAGGTCATCAGTCCACCTTGTGGGAGGCCGCGCCAACGTTGCGTCTTCCGATACGCCGTCGCCACTCCAGAACTTTTCGGCCCCATCGACCATCTGTTCTGCGAGCAACGTGCCCTGCCCATTGCCACTTCAAGTTGGCGATCCTTCTGGCTATGTCGGTAACCTTGGTTCTTCTGCGGATATCATCATTCCTGATTCACACTCACAATGGGCCTCATCAGAAGGCTCAAAGTCACTCAAAGGGCAATGGAGAGGGCAATGCTTGGAGTTTCCTTGCGTGATATTGGGATTATCTCTTCGGATTTATTTTAATCACCACGGAGTCATGAAACTATCTTTACATCGTAAAATGAAGAATAAACCACGTTACTAAGTAGAACCATGATTAGGAAAGCTAAAAAAAAGCTAAGATTAGCAAAAGAAAGACTACAATAAAACTAGACTACTGGCAATATTAACAGAGTATTGGCACTCGACAGAGTAAAAGTCAGGAAACAATAAAATTGCAGTTTGTTAACTTTTTACTAAGAAAGAAGAGTAGTCTGGATTAGTCTATGGCACGGAACCTTTATGTTGGTTTCTTTTAGAGCTATTGTAAGAGGTTTATAACTGGCTAGTTGACTCGCGCAACTTCGCCTGCTCCGCTCCTATTGGTCTTAGCGTGATGATATATAGCCTATAGCCTTTCTCGATAAATAGGCTATCTAACACTTAAAATATTTTTTCAAATTGCAATCGCAAACAAACAAACTCTTCAGTTTTATATAGTAGTTTAGATTTTATTTGTCTCACACGGATATACTGAAGGTAATTTTTCCTTAATCGGTTATAGACCGGATAAATAAAATTGTGCAAGTTAATCTGTTCAATAATACGTTAACAAATAAAAAAAAGACAAAAAAAAAAAAAAAATTTTACTCACTTGCAAATAGTATGTAGTTTAAAAATATTCTTCAGCCAAAATGAAAGTGTTTTTCTTTTAATTATAAAAACAGTTTTTTCAAATTGTTATAAAATGATTGAAGAATGAAGTATTTCTTGCAAAAAGCAAAGAATTTCTTTGATTTTTAATGTTGTGATTTCAAACTGAAGAATCGTGACTTTTGCTACTTTTTTTTAAGGATGGGAAATCATCAAATGACTCTTCCCGCTCTGAGCGAAGCAGAAGGGAGTGTCAGACTCTTACTGACTAAAACCCATCTGTGTTCCTCCTATGCCCTTTGCGTTTCAGGGGGGCTATACGTCCGCCCGCAACTAAGCCCGAAACTACGGATTTCATTAGAGAGTAGCCCCCCAGGGCCGCGGTGACTCTTTCGGACAAAACCCGCAACTGCTGTTACCTGTACATAATTAATATTCGCGTTACAACCACCACAAAGATACACGTACAATTCAATTTAATTAATGTCCGTTTGTTAATTATTTCGTTCAGAATCATTAACTATGATGCCAATAAAAGCTTTTGGCGTGAATGTGAAATTGTTCGCCAATTTCATTATGAAAAACTTAATATCCAGCAAGTTTTATAGCCACGAGTGTTAGATGTTCCAATTGGGTTAAGTCTACTCGGTTGGACGGATTTAAAGGTAGTTACATTATTATATATACTAAATTCTAGTGTATTTGTTGGGATTAATAGTAGTAGTCTTAATGTCTAAGCTGTTTACTTTGTTTCAGGTTCTACAAAATCTGTCATGTAAAACTTTTGCACGTAATAATTGTTTAGAATAGAATAGAATAAAATACTCTTTATTATGTACACCATATAAGTTACAGAAAAAAAAATAGATGAAGAAAACATTACATAGGGTGACACAACGGGCGGCCTTATCGCTAAAAGCGATTTTTAAAGACAACCTTTGGATGGATTTTAAAGAGGGGAGTGACAGTACTGCAGGTAGTCTTAGGTGTACTATTTATATATACAATAATTACATAGATAAATACATATAAACAATATAGCAAAGAACCCAAGTAAAGACGGTTTATTAGATAAAAATAATGTGAGAAAATGGATACTTCATATTCTGACAGTAAATCATTTTTTTTTTATAAAAACCGATCCCCTCAGCATAACAAAGATTTACAGATTACCATGAAATAACTTTGAGGAGAAAATCGAAAATCTGCCAAGTTTTTAAGCTTAATTAAATCACCGGAAATTTAATCGAAACACCCGGACGCAATAACATTATAGGTAGGCTGGGAGGATTTTTAAAAAAAATCTTCCTTCATGAAATTAAATATTCATTCAGGTAACAATGGTTTTTTTGTAAGAATATTAAATAAGAGTTTTTTTTTTGTAAAATTTTGCAAGTTATAACAAAACAAGCTCAGGTACATATACTAGCAGCCGCTCTCAGAGACAAAATCGTTTATAACTTTTCTTTTAAAAGCAAGCGGGTGAGTGCCAGTGTTTACATAATTGACTGCTCGTCTACACTAATATTATAAAGAGGAAAGATTTGTTTGTTTGTTTGTTTGTTTGAAATGAATAGGCTCCGAAACTACTGGACCGATTTGAAAAATTCTTTCAGCAATGGATAGCTACATTATCAGGGAGTAACATAGGCTATATTTTATCTCCGTACTCCCACGGGAACGGGAACTACGCTGGTGAAACCGCGTGACGTCCACTAGTGCCTTATATTTTTGTTTGTATAACTTTAGTAATACTCTTAGACTCGATATAATTATACAGATAATAAAATTTTGCTACAAACAATGATTCATATTAAAGTTATTGTTGATAACGAAACGAAATAGGTACCTACTAAAAATATTAAAAGAGAGAACGTAAATAGTGAAACGCTTTAATGTTGCGACCAACATTTCTATGTTGACACATATCAATAATAACGTTCTTATTTTGAAATGTTTTCTAAATCTGTCTTTTCTGTCACCCATTTATAATTACTATGGTATACATAACAAAGGTTACTATATTCTATTCTAAGGATCACAGGAAGAAAAAAAAAATATGGCAATAATAGGGAATATGCATGCGATTTTTTTATTTATTTATTTATTTATTTATTTATTTATTGCATTCATGTCGTTTACAAGGTCTTGTTACAAATAGGTAAAAGTTTCGTACATGAACCCTGCTAGGGCACCGCAACATTTTATGTATCTAAATTATAATTGCATGCGAAAATAAATTAATTAAGAATACATTATTACATTATCATCAACTATTATACATATAAAATTATTTAAAAATATATTATTACATTTTCTATTTTAAAAAAAAAATTAAAAAAAAAAAATGAAATACTTATTAGCTCTAATAAACAATTATGAAATTATTTTTTAAATACCTTCGTCAGCGATGAAGTTATAAAGCTTCAAAGTTTACAATTAGAAAGAGAAGTCCGATATGAATTGTGACGTCAAAGTTCTTGGCACCTGTACAGCTGCCATAAAATATGTAATATATAATTATATCTCGTTTGTTTTTCGAGCAATTTTGATTCTATTTTCACTGTTAGAATTCTATTTGTGTATATTTTTAGATAAACTGTATAGATAATAAATATTTTTTTCGTGAATATTCCCTATTATGGCCATAATTGGTGTTGTTTCAATTATGGCCATAGTTATCGCCATATTACGGTAGTGTGGCCGTAGCATTAGACACAATAATTACATTAGACAGAAACTAGGGTTTCTGTATAATGTAATTTAAGAGATTCGATACGAGTAGAAGCAAGCCATCTTGTTGGTGCAACTCATAATTTAATTATTAGTCTGCATTCCAAACTTCAAAGATGTTAAGGGGTAGATGCAAGGAATATTCATGAAATAGGGATGACCATCGCAAAGTTTGGTTCGTGACCCCATCGCGTAAATAGTTCATGGTTGGTGTCTGTATCGAGTTGGTCAAAATTCAAATGTTATGAGCGGTACCTATTCCTAGTGACTACAAAATCAACCTTAGAGAAACCTTAAAATTCTCTGACAGACAACACATAGCCGAAACCACTCAAAACATTATTTTTTTAATATGATAAAGAAAATAAACATATGATTTGTTTTATTTAAAAAGTTTGATTGAAGAAGATGAAAGTTTTTATAAAACTTTGTCATTTTTAGGGTTCCGAAAAAAAAAGGAACCCTTATAGGATCACTCGGGTGTCTGTCTGTCTGTCTGTCCGTCTGTCACAGCCAGTTTTCTCCGGATCCACTAGACCGATTCTGTTGAAATTTGGTACACATATGGATTTCTGTGACCCAAACACGGATGCGTTACGTAAATCATTAAATTTTTAGTATGGGGGTCACTTTTGGGGGTCAAACTAGAAAATTAAAAAAAAAGATTTTTTAACAATATCGTGTGACATATCAAATAAAAAGGCTTACTGTGAGGGTGTTAATTATATTTTTTTCATAATTTTAAAATAAATGGTTTCGAAGTTATTCAAGAAATTAGACGAAAAATGACCATTCCCCCCCCTTATCTCCGAAAGTAATGAGCCTAAAATTTTGAAAAAAATGCAGATAATAGGTATTTACCTAAAGATTACAGGAAAACCTATGAGAAGTCTGTAGTGTAAAAACAACATGTTAAAAAAAAAATTCGTTCGGAACCCTTTGCACGCGAGTCCGACTCGCACTTGGCCAGTTTTTTCTGACAGGACATCTCATTGGGCAGGTGATTTTAGTCAGTAAGAGTCTGACAGACCCCTCCGCCCGCCTCAGGGCGGAGGACATCCATGAGGAATTCCCCCCGTTAAAAAAAAGGGCACACCGCTTGAAGAATATAATTAAACAATATGATAGTTTATAACCAACTAACAATCAGTACCAAATTATTCAACGTATATGAATAAAAATAGCGGTTTGACAGCTTTTTTATAAAAAATGTGTCAAGCCGCCATGTTTGTTTGTATCTAGCTGACTCGCGCAACTTCGTTTGCATCATATTATTCGAGTCACATTGGTCGTAGCGTGATGATGCCTTCTACGATAAATGAGCTATGCTATCGAGATATCAGCCTTAAGCCACAATAATATGGCTGTAGAAATCTTTATTCTGTCTAACGCGATTGTTTTACCCTTAATTGAAAAACTTTACAGATCCTAAATCTGAAAAAGAACTTTTGAGTATATTCGTTGAATCACAAAATTGTTTTTGTTGGTTATCGCCCGAATTCTTCGAATTGTTTTAAAGCTTAACATGCGTATTTTATACCCTATGTCGTAATTTTCCTAATAAATTAAAGTAAAGCTTTGTGCTTTATTTTACTAGAAACATAATTTTGGAGTGTAACATAATATATTTGTTATACTTACTAATGTAACTATGTAACTTAAAAAAATATATAAAACTCCTAACTAAAATATGGTGTCTTAAATTCGTCCACATTGCTGTCGACTGGAAGTGAGCTCAAAAGACTGGCGGCATTGTCATGTTGTGGCAATGCTTATCCTCTGTCCGAGATAAAACCAGTCCAGCCAGAGCTTGGGTCAAGCAAAGTGTGTAGTGCTTTAGAGCTTCTGTTTTTGGTGTAAAGGATCAGTTTTAAATTGATATAGTAATAGGGAGGGATTAAAAATCGATGCAGCAAAGAAGGAGAGAGTGGCTCGTAATAGAAGCCAGTGGAAAGAACTGGAGTAGACTTTTGCCAAAAGGCACACTGAATTGAAGGACGTATTTTAACAACATATTGCGAAACAGAAGTGATTCAGAATAAAAGACATTTTTATTTCTATTATATTAATCAATGACCTGGTGAAGGACGCGAAAATGCACTGGAACTTAGATTTTTCGCCTTGATGGCGTCAACTGGTGGCGTGAATTTTCCTGCAAACTTTAGTTTCATATCATGCACCAAAAAGTTTGTAATTGTCATTGATATATAAAAAATCCAAGATGCACAGTCTCGAACAAATGCAACACTCGAAACTGACATATATCAAGTGTCATGTGTGACTTGTGTGTAGTTATACTATGAACATTTTTTTTTGCAAATTCAACTTTACACGGATCGCTTAAAGTTGTTTTTACAAAGCAGTTCAGTATAGCGAGTGATGCGCAATTTTTTTTTGCAAAATCAATCTTACACGGATCGCTTAAAGTTGTTTTTACAAAGCAGTGCAGTATGGCGAGCGATGCGTGACTGTTTGAAACTTGCGCACAATATTATACTTATTGCGCTTGTTTTTTGTGGACGTTTTTGAGATGCTGAGTGTGTATCTTGGGTTTTTTATATATCAATGGTAACTGTATTAAAATAAAGTACCTAAAGATCCCATCTTCTTAGAGTGCCAACATTACCTGTTCCAACATTCATCCAACATAAAAATTCTCACCCATTTTCTCAAAGCTGAAAACATTTTGCAGCATACATTTGAAACCCAGGTCATGCACTAGGGTGACCATGTCGAGACACAGAGAGAGGGGTGTCTCAAAAATTTAAATTGGTAAGGAACGTGCGTCGCCCTCGCGCGCCAAATTGAATTCCCCGAGTTCGCCCGCGGCTCGCGAAGTACGCTGATAAATATGTAAGCCCCCACGAAGGTTTCTTTTGACGCGCCCGGGCCATACAAAATTATGAATATTTCGAACTAAATGTCTTAGGGCTACCAGGTTCTTATTTTGGGAGAGAGAAATTTTAAAAGACATGGCATTGTTGTTAAAACATGACATTTTAAAAAAAGTAATGAATAGTGTTCTACCATAATTGTTGTTATCTTTCTTCTCTTTCTGTTTCTTCTCATATTTTTTTTTTGTTTGTAAACATTGTTTCATAAATTCGTTCTCTGTTTCTCCGGCTTTAAATAATGACCAGTGTTTTATAAATGAAGAAATCTGAAAACCAACAGTATTTTTATTCAAGTTTACTGAGACCGTGCTTCAGGATATCATCAATTAATGCCAGTAACTGCATCCCTTTTTTTCTAAATAAGTAAAAAAAAATTTTAAAAAAAATATTACCGAGTTCCAAACAAAACACTACAAAGAATAAAATAACCTTAATTTCGGAAGTCGGTGTTTTTGGTTTTGTTTCTTACATTGATTTTTTTATATTTCAATGGTTTTTTAACACATTTTTCACTTTTAAGTGGTGATACTTGGACGACGTCTTCGTCAACGCAGAAATTGAAATAAGCAAAAATGCTCATAAAATAAAAACTACTGAACCAAACTGAATCAAATTTTTATAAGACCAAATGGCAACTATACTGCATCGAACTAAAAAAGAATTACGGAAATCAGAAACCACGGAGGAATCGGTGTACATACATAAAAAAAGTACCCACCGAATTGAGAACCTCCTCCTTTTTTGGAAGTCTGTTAAAAAAGGGATGCAGTAGAAGGTACAACTTTTTTTTTCTTCTAAACCGAACCTTTCTTGAAATAGCGACAAACACCCCTAAATAGAACCTAGCAGCCCTGAGAATCAGTTCTTTCACCCCTTATAGCGAACGCTGATGAAATAGTGAAATGAAATACATTCGGATGTTTTATTCAACAGCGTAACGACTGTCGCCGAGTGAAAGTTGCATTACGTTGGATTTTTGCATTAAAACTTTTCTGAATTCCGTCTTATTTATGGACACCACATTATTTTCCAAATACGGTTTGTGAGTTTACTTTGGAAAAGGATTTTCGATGTGTTTTTAAATTCGTTTTCTAATCAGCAACGAAGTTTTAACTTTTCTGGGATTTGGAATTCTGCAATGAGTCATCAATAGTCAAAAGAGTGATCAATAGTCGGAATCAGATAACTTTTGCTCAGGAATAACAAATGGCGGTTTGACATTGACAGTTTTGCATTTACAGAAAATACAATGCGACTGTTAGTTACCCAAGGCTGACAAAATTTTCGGTTTTCCTGAATTATCCTAATTGTTAAGGTCGGTACCCCCCGTAATGCTGACATTATGTATGATTAAATACCAGCTTCGGTTTCAAAAAATGCGAATCGTCAAACTTTATAAACTTAAAATAAAAAAATAACACTCCTAACTATGGCGTCAAAAAATTCATCCGCACCGCTGTCGACTGAAGTGAGCCCAAAAGACTGGCGGCATTGCCACGTTGTATGGCAATGCTGATCTTCTGACCGAGGTAAAAGCCAGCCCTTGGGTCACGCGAAGTGTCAATGAAGCGTTTGACAAGCTCTTTAAATAAGGCCAGAGCACTCGGACCCCACGGTCCAAGAGTAAAACTGTATTAATTCTTCTTCTTCGAAATTAAAATACGATGCGATTGTAAAATTGATCCCAAATCAAGTAATTTATAAGCTAATAAACATGTGTAGTAAATTATGACTTACGTATTTTATAATAGAAGTGGTATTAGATGCATCACAGTAGGTATAACATGACTATTATACTAGACATCATCATCGAAGACAAATATTATGTATAGTCTTATAACTTGATTAACACTTTCAATGACAAGTGCAAAAGTGTTTTTACAGTTTTAGTGCCAAGCACTCAACACATGAGCCGAACAACAATTCGTTCGTGTGCCCACAACCCGCGCATGAACACAAGTCACATATAGCTACTTAAAACGACGACTCAGATGCGGGTTGTGGGCACATAACGAATCACTGCTCGACCCATACGCTGAGTTCTTGGCACTAAATGTGTTAATGATATTCTTTATTCATTATCCTCATAGTACTTAGTGGGAGTAATACATCCCATCCATAATATATTGATAGATTAAACCATAATACCATCAAAGCAAAGATTATACCCCCCCCACTACCCTGAATAATACAGATCGATCGAATCCAAACCCTTTGTGCTAAATTAATAAACATACGGACTAGTGTTGGGAAGACAACTGACATTAATACGCAAAACCAATTGAAATACCCGTTCGTATTTTCCCAATACGAATTTGGAGACGTGTTGCGTCGTGTCACGTTTCTGTCGGATACGCGGATATTTATTCGGATCCAGGGACGGACGGATATAAATGCACCCACCGGGGTGCTTGTGTAAATGAGCTTTCGTTTTTGTGGGTGTATAGGTTTTTAATTTATGGTAATGTACTTTTGTTTTAGAGATTTCGTTTAGGAGTTCACTTATGTTTCTTTTCTGTATTTGTTCGTTTCCTCTGCTTCATGTAAACTTTTTTCCTGATTGCAATAATTGGCCTCTTTATCGTTAAGGGACCGTTTCCACGAGTGAGAGGGTCGCGGCGATATTATCGTCCGTGCCACGTATTTCTATAACAACTCTATGAACACGGCGATATTATCGCGGCGATTCAATGAGCGAAAAAACGTCAACTCGCCTCGTTTCTCTCGCTCGTGGAGACGGTTTCTAAGTATCCAGCCATTTGTCATATTCTATACTTGAAACCAACGGAATCCTATTACTAAGAATTTTTTTACCGTTTGTCCATTCTTCTGTCTGTAATGAACCATAGTCATAACATGGAGACAGTGGAAATGTTCACTATAACAACAAACTATACCAACAAGAATCGTGATTTTTTCGGTTTATGACCTGGTCGTATTTTTTTTCCATTTTACAGTTCGTCTAGCTTTTTCGCACTGGTAATTATTCTATTGCCTTTATTCTCAGACTTACTACCGTCAAAAAACATACAAAAAAATAAAGTCTACATATTCCATAAACAAAACAAATAGCAGAAATAAAAAAAAGAAACAAAACACGACTACCCATCTAATCCTGAAACACATCTTTCATACCGCGCGCAAGAAGCGGATATTATGAGAATTTAGCACCACTTTCGTTCGGAATACGGCCCTGTATCCGCCGAGCCAGAATATCCATTAAACCGTTATTTACACAGCCCTCTACACTACGTGAGCTTTAGGACCGCGGCGGGATAATTTTACTAAGGAAATAGTTTTTCGTTCGATATTCGTGTGGAAATAGAAGTTAACGGAGTGAAGGTTTGGGATATGATTCTTAAGATTCTTGACGTATGTACTATGTATATTGATATTATAAAGCTAATCGCAGAAACTACTGTTTCGAATTGAAAAAAATCTTGTAGTGTTCGATAGCTCATTTATCGATGAAGGCTATACAACACCACGCTACGAATAATAAAGTAATAAAAAAAGGAGCAGAGCATTAATGAAAAATTTGATGCAGATGAAGTTGCTCGGGTCAGATAGTGTTATGATAAATTTCCAATCATAAGGACTTGAACCCACAAACTTAAGTTTTACGATCTTCTTATAGTTGTTTCGTTGTAGTATTTAAATAAAGGTCATTGTCCTTTTCCTAATATGTCTTAGTAGGAACTCGAATAATAAGCTAGTTCTTCAGTAGTAAAAAATGTCAAGGACGTCCTGAAAGACTTTTTGTCTTTATTTTCAGTTTAGAAAATACTTATAATATAAGTGGTGAAGGTCGCGCGATGGATGCGAGACGCGCGGGACCGGTCGTTGTGGCGACGCTTGGGAGAGGTCTATGTCCAGCAGTGGACGTCTTTCGGCTGATATGATGATGATAATGATGACAATATTAGTGGATCAATGATCGGTATTGCCATACTAAACCACAAATGCTATAGTAATGTATTTACTTTATGAATTTGTTCAGCTTCAAACTCACAGTGTAAGGTGAATGCAAATGTCAACGGAATCATTTAATAATATTGTGATTGAATCCACACACTTCAATAAATTCGTCAATTTGATTCATTTGATTTTCGCAGGCACGTGTAGTTTTGATGACGATACAATATTATAGTATTGAATAACAGATTTCGTTGCCAAAGGTTTTTGATTTCCTAATGCTACTAGAGAACAGTTTTGTATTTTCACTGGCGCTAAAATAACTGAACAAATTTTTGAAATTATTTCACCAGTAGAAAGCTTAGTTATCATAAAACTAGCTGACCCGCGCAACTTCGTCTGCGTCACAATGTTCATTACTGCTCTGCTCTTATTGGTCTTAGCGTGATGATATACAGCCTATAGCCTTCCTCGATAAATGGGATATCTAACACCGAAAAAATTTTTCAAATCGGACCAGTAGTTCCTGAGATTAGCGCGTTCAAGCAAACAAACAAACTCTTCAGCTTTATATATTAGTATAGATAACATAGTCAATTTTATTTTCAGAAAGGTGAGAAAATCGTGGGCGAAGTGCAAGTTTATTATAAAAAGATTGGTGATGTCATAAAAAATATTTTGAATATCAATTTTGCATGAAAATTACTTGCATGCTTTATCATCTCATCGTAATAAGATTACCATATTCTTATACTCCTGGGCGCCTGGTACAGTCAACAAATCTATTTGGTATGCAGGCAGCTAAATTGCAACTACTTTTAAACAATGTTGTGAGTGTGTTGAGTAGACAATTATTGAACACCGTACTCGTACGTACGTCATAAGCTTAAAACGTTATAATGCACACACTAGCAATGAATGCTCAAACTTGCTGACTATTTTATCGAGCCTTCGGAGAGCCTGTCTCCTGGGCACGCCTTGCCGTGATCGACCTGGAAAACTCTTAATAGACTCCGTACTCAGGTCGGCCGCAGTAAGGATAACCTCCTCAAGTGAGGGTTCTCGGATGGCTCCGAACTTCAGTGTTTGTGTGGCGTCTCTCCGCAGTCCATGACCCATCTTTCGTCTTGTGCCGCATGCCCTGTCACCTGTCCATGTGAAAACTTTATAGCTGCGTCAGCAAATGCCGTTACCGTTGCTGAATACTGGGCCAAACATATTTTTTTGAAGTGAAAACTTCTTTAGCGGCGTTGAGCACTTTTTCTGTAATGGGTATAAAATCTTAAACTCGCGTCAGGACACGTGACCTGATCGAAAAAGCGTAAGACGGACTCGCGTCAGGGTCACGTGATGCTGATCGAAAAAGCGTAAGACGGACTCGCGTCAGGGTCACGTGATGTTGATCGAAAAAGCGTAAGATCGAGGGGAAGGGAGAGGAACTAGTATCTCCCACTCTTTCTACCGTGCCTGAGTGTGCTGCTCCGCTTAGGCGGCACAGGGCGCTTGCGCGAATGTCCGTCTGTGTTTATGTACAGCGTGCCACGCGTATCCAAGGATACGAAATTACGGAATTACGAAATTATGGATGAAAGTTGATTTTTCTAAGAGATAAAAATTAATGTAATATATAAATAAATAACGATATAATATTATGAATAATAACATGTAAATTGTCATATTTGTGTACGATAGCGCAATAAATAAACATTGTATTCTACCTCATAAATGATAGTATTTTTGTACTTATAATTAAACACAACGTTAATACTAAAGTTTTCACTTCTGCCGGCACTCCCGGAGTGCTACCGGTGTTTTTTTTTGTCATCGACACGCTAAGAAGAAGAAGCAATGAATATTGGCAGTGCAGTGTAAAAAATAATATTTTTGCCTGTATACCTAATAGCTTTGTTGACTGTGCATGTGTCCTCCAAAATCTGAGTTTCCTATAAAGAAAGTCATAAATAAAAAATATCACAGATATTGAATAGCAGCGGTACCTTGATATTTTTCGTATCAAAATGATAACTCAATATTTACTCGGCATTGTCAAAGCCGTGATGGATTTAGGGTAGTAACACCTGTTGGTGTCTGTCAATAAAGTATAACGTGTTACGTATGACACAATAAAAGAAAATATTTTCCTAAAGATATTTTTTTTCATCTGTATATGCGAAGTTTTTGGAAAGATAGTGAGTTGTCTGTTAAATACGTTGAGCTTTATCTTATTTTTAGTTATTTTTACGTCTAAAGTGTTAGGGAATAGTAGATTTCTTTAGAATAATTAACATTTTTGTAACATGATTGATACAACAACGGTGTTAATAAACACCGTTGTTGTAATCTACACTATATATATAATATTATAAAGAGGAAATATTTGTTTGAAATGAATAGGCTCCGAAACTACTGGACTGATTTGAAAAATTCTTTCAGCAATGGATAGCTACATTATCAGGGAGTAACATAGACTATATTTTATCCTCGTACTCCCACGGGAACGGGAACTACGCGGATGAAACCGCGTGACGTCCACTAGTGCTAAATAACTTGGAAACATGGATGGTGACTACAATAAAGTACCTAAATAAGAGGAAAAGCCATGTAAAATCTAAATATTTCTGCTATACACGATCTTTCCCTCGTCGACAGGTGCGTCAATCATTTATTTTACCTTGACAAACGCCCTATTACACACAACCCAATAAGTAACAAGTAAAATGAGCTCCCACATTAATATCGCAACTCAATTTTACTACACATTACTGCGATCAAACTCAAATACCCAACCTTATTAACGCAAACCCCCTCACTAGTTACCATTCGTTCATCACAAATCGTTCACAATCAAGCATAAACGCTCCTTCAGTCGCAAACTCAATTAAAACTACGGCCATTTGTAACAAGAACCAATAGTAATAAACGTTGGTGTCAGATTTAGCTCCAATAAACCTGTGAATGATCGTCAAAGACCGATGACATTGGTGGTGGAATACCGGAACGCTAAATGGAGCGAGCGGATAAGGCCAATGTTCTTGGGCGAAACCGGGGTATGCATTAGACAGGCCTGTAGTCTACACAGCACACTGGCCAGATTTGCGGTTCCACGATTCATCGACTCCATCCCCGATTTGGGCACAATGCGGTGTGTGCGATTGTCAATTTCATATTTCGAATTTGGTAGTGGCTGTTCGGAATTTCAAAAGGTAACGTTTGATTGCCGTGTCAGCTTTAGACGTGTAAACTTCTAGATCTAAATGGACTTCAGGTTTTCATTTTGAAACGGTTTTAATCTGGACTTACGTCGCGTATCATGTGATTTATTTATGTTACAAGACATGGTCACAATTAATAGAACATCCTTTTCTTTTTAACAAAAAATTGTCATTTTAAAGTGACTTCTAAACAATTTTCAATGCAACCCCTAACAAACTCAAAACTTGACTCTTAACCCCAGTCTAAGCACAAACAGATGTTAACTTCAAACGTAATAAACAATGGAACTCGACTGCCATACTTCAGCTTCAGGACCGAAATTTTTTAGCGCCGAACGAAATCCGTACAGTACACAATACAATAAATTCACTACGAACAAAAGGCTTCGGCTTTAAATCGTTATTGCACGAACGCGTCACGATTCGCGCTGTCGTTTATCAATAAATGTGGATACGGTGCAATAAATTATCAGAACTTCGCAATACGCACGGCGAATGCAAACAGCAGACGTCGAAATTACAGTAGGGAAAAATAACGACATGTAAATGCCAGACAGAGAATAATTGTCGGTCGAATACCGACATGTAGTTAATTCCGCTTATTTGTATTTCAAACAGAGAACGGCTGTTTAAAATAGGAACGGGGAGCGCAAAAATGTGTTCTGGGTCCCTTTTTTTTGTTCGTCTTTAGAATTGTCGCGGATCGTGAATTGAAAAGTTTTTGTTCTCGAAAGATACAAAGTGATTCGATGTTGTTTGTTTTTATGATGGATGTTCCGTGTCGGAGTGATTTTCACGCCTATTATTCTTGTCGGGACTCGCTTTTTCATGAACACGGCTGTAAGTAACAGAGCTGGCTGAAAAATGTCGGCAATATGTGTAGGGTTCAAAGATTGTTGAACTTTCGGAATTTTTTTATTAAATTTGTTTAAATGAGTGTCGTATTATCTCTAATATAAAAGGCAACCAGAATAAAAAAAAATATATTGTAAGTTAAACAATTTGCATTGTCAGTAAAAAATGTCCAAAAAATTTTATTTTGGTAAAAATCGCCATTTTTCTCTTTTTTAAACGACTTCCAAAAAAGGAGGAGGTTCTCGATTCGGCTGTTTCATCTCTTGTTATAAGTATTTCATTAAAATATATATCAAATCTTCACGCATTAAAAATAACAGCACCGGAATCTGTAATAACAAAATTATCTCCGCAAAATCCGAGTACTTTTTGATAAAATAAACAAATTACGTCTTATAATGTTTATTTGACATCAGACTCCGAGAATTCCTTTTATTTCATAAAATATCCATTTCTGTGTGTTTTCCCTGCGAAGTTAATCAAAGAAAGCGTACTCAAAAGAATATTCAAGAGGCAAAGAGCATCAAAGTTATTGGGTCAACCTTTAATGTAATCAATTTTATGCAAAACGATGAAGTTAATTATTATCTTTGGAGGCGAAAACAGTGTATTACTATTTTTACATTACTTTCTGCTAAAAACATTCCTTTTGATCATTGATATATAAAAAACCTAAGATGCACAGTCTCGAACAAATGCAACACTCGAAACTGTCGTCAAAAACTGACATGTATCAAGTGTCATGTGTGAGTTGTGTAGTTATACTATAAACAATTTTTTTTGCAAATTAAACTTTACACGGACCGCTTAAAGTTGTTTTTACAAAGCAGTTCAGTATGGCGAGTGATGCGCATTTTTTTTTGCAAATTCAACCTTACACGGATCGTTTAAAGTTGTTTTTACATAGCAGTGCAGTATGGCGAGCGATGTGAGACTGTTTGAAACTTGCGCACAATTATACATATTGCGCTTGTTTTTTGCGGACGTTTTTGAGATGCTGAGTGTGTATCTTGGGTTTTTTATATATCAATGCTTTTGATCTTATTTTATTAAGATGATTTCAAATAGTTCTATACTTCAAGCGGACTCCAGACAACTTATTATTGCAATTTATTATTTTGTACAGAAAATTCCAATGTTACATTTTGTTAAGGTCTCGGTCGATCATTAGTCAGTACACTAGATACACCTTCAAATATGCTGACGAAGAAAAAAACACTCTCAAAGAAAAACTAGGTAAAACTGAGAATGAACATGCTATTTTTACAATATGCACTTCTGTGAACTATTCAGACCAAAACGGTGGAAACTACAACTTAAAACATCTACAAACATTGCTCATTTCTCACTAATAGCACAATATACATCCATTTATCATAAATATCGGGGTCAACTTCAAATAAGGATATTGATAAGCCTGTTTGCCGCCAACACGGACGAGGAAATAGGTATAATGGCGACACAAACTTAGTTCCAGATAAGTTGACGATAATCATGAAACTTGCTCTGCGTTTGATTGAGAGCCGCCATTTTGAAACTTTGCTGTGTTCTCTGTATTTGTGTGAATGGTGTAAATTATGTGGTAGATGACGAGGAAATGTTTGACGAGTTGGATCGATTTCTGATGATTTGGAGATTGAATAGTTCAAACCAGTTTGTATGTCTGAATTGAATAGTTCAAGCCAGTTTGTATGTCTGAATTGAATAGTTCAAGCCAGTTTGTATGTCTGAATCGAATAGTTCAAGCCAGTTTGCATGAGGTAATTTACACCTGTTTGAGGAAATAGTAGCTAATAAACTCGCTTGATAAGGAAAACAGTTTTGGTCATGAATGTGGGTGATCATCATTAGGTATAGGAATAAAGGAAGCCCACAAAACAATATATGGATTGAGTTAAAGAAAATATAGCTAAGGAATGTGACGGGGAATAGAGACGTTTGAAAGAAGAAGAAGCTCACAAATAAATTGGGATATACCAATGATACTTAGTTCACGGTATAAGATTGTTTACGGTATATTATTTTCAGTGATTTTTATTTATTGTTAATATGTTAAATACTTATATAATTTAGTTTTAATTTAATCAAATTCATTTTAATTAAATTTCAATACAATCCAATTCATCTCAATTCAATTTCAATCTTTATTGCAATCAATTTCATATAAACTAATTTAATTTAATATTTTATAAATAATATTTTTAAAAAATGTAATAATAATGTTAATTTGTGTCTAATTTACTATCAAAATGTAAAAGTTGTGTACACCTGTAAGTGACATATTTGCACAGAACAGAGCTATGTACATTTTTTTTTTGTAAGTATGTCGTTGGTGTTCCTAAATAAATAAATAAATAAAGATAAGTTGCGCTCATCCAAATTTATTGTGACAAGAGCAAGAAGCTATTAAAAACGCTAGTAAGAACGCCATCCATGTGCCGACATACCAGGCTAACATAAGAAAAGACGAAGCAATTACAAGCAAATCTATTACCGGAGAACATAACAAAGAATACTTTGTATTATGTACACCATAAATGCTTAACTGCTAACTTTTTTTCTAGCAAAATCAGAGTAATTACAAAGCCACTAGACGAGACCCACTGGTCTCTTAACTCTAGCCAGAAGTACCGGAAGAAGCGTGGTGTAATTTAGTGAGTAAATCAGTAGTAATTATTACTTCAACGCGCAAGGTACTTGATGCTGAGGTGTCTCTAAATGAACGCCGCTACCAGGGCGGCATTTGGAGTGAAGCGGTTTTGAAAATTGGTTGAGAGTTATCGGTGTCTTTTTTTCTGTCCCGCTTTTCCTTGCATTGTACAGGTGGCTTAAAAAGGCCACTTTAGCAGAATCAGAAAGCAAATCGCGCTACTCGACACTGTCAAACTTTCCCAATCAACCTTGAACCTAATGCGTCAGCGATAAAGATGAAAATTAAATTTGATAGATTGTTGTCTGATTAATATTATGAGTCTAAAATGATTATCCTAAAGTGACCTTTTTAGTCCTCTGGTCTCTATACAGCAGTGACTTTAGAAACTGCGCAGAGTAATTTAGCGAAGAAATCAGGAGTAGTTATTACTTCAACGCGCAAAGTATTTGATGCTGAGGTGTCACTAAATGAACGCCGCGTGCTGCTACCAGGGCGGTATTAGGGGTGAAGAGCTTTCGAAAATTGGTTGAATTGTATTGATGTCTTTTTGTCCGACTTCTAATATTATAAATGTGATTTAGAAATTTGGATGTTGGTGGACAACTTTGTTGTTGTGCCGTAATTGGTATTTTTTTTTTCATTTTTTTATATAATCTATTTTTTTAAATTGATACTAATTAAGATTTAGGAAACGAGTAAATTTTAGCTTGTGCACTGCTTATTCCAGTAGTACGAGTACAAATTTGACTTTTACCCAGCAAAATCGAGTAGTCAGTGATCTTTGGTGACCTTAAGATAGTTGATCTGGTAATCATTCTATGTCGCGCTGATTTTTTTGAATTCTATAAGGAAATAACTGTTTTACTGTAGGCATTGTTGGAACATGTGGAAATTGATTAAAAGACTTTTAATTTCAGTTTCAAAGTCATCAGATCTTGACAAAAGGCATAGGTTTCGGAGGAAGGTGGATAGCAGATGTTCTCTACAGTACATTCAAGGCAATCCAATTTCTTGCCTCTCTAGTGCCAAACCCAGACATGATCTATTCAAATCTAATTAAACTCACCATATCTTATTAACATTTTGCATTCCCTCCACTGATTGCGGCCCTGTCTCAACGACGACAAATTCATTACAACTGCCACTACGAAGCAAAACTCCTTTATTCATAAAAACATACAAATTCCTACCTTATTCTCAAGAAAAGACGCGTCACTTTAGCTTGAAGGATTTTGAGAAAAGGTGACATGGTGAATTGGACTGGAGGGTGATTGAATTAAAGTTGAGTTTTGAATAAAAGGGTAATGTTCCGTGTGGTTTCAATGTGACATGGTTTCTCAGATTCTAATTTCGATGCTGATGTTTGTAATACTGTACAGATAGGACTATGTCGAATTAATTACTGTTTATTTGCTAAAATCTTCTTTCGTGTGGAAAATTAATATGGCCAAAGTTAATAAGCACTTCGATGTTTGATTATGACGTTTAGTTACATGGAAGTATTAATTTAGTGACATTTACTGGAGAATTTCTAAAGTGGCGGTTTTCTGTGCCGTGTTTGTACATTTTGTAGCTGTCATGATTTTCTTAGTAAACAATTAGATTTAAATGTAGGCTAATTTAATTTTAGTACCTAATGAAAAGCCGCATTTTTTTCAGCATGACACTTTTTAATGCACTTGCAACACCAATGCATCGATTTACATGTTCGACATTCGAAATCTCTCAAAAAAGGTGTTGAAATGTTAAGAGCAAAGGTGAACGACAAACAGCCAGGCAGATGCCACGAACGTTAATCTTTGTGAAAAACTAACTGCGATACGGAACGCGGGAAAAAAGGGCGAGTATTTTCTTTTTTTTTTCTTTTTGGTTCGTCTCAGTTGGCGTTTTAGTTGTTACTGGCCTATTGTGCGATGGTGTTAGGATCTGGTACTAGCCGCTCATAATGCGCTTTCATTGTTTTTGGCATTTTTAGGGTTCCATACCTCAAAAAGAAAAAACGGAACCCTTATAGGATCACTTTGCTGTCCGTCTGTCAAGATCCTTTATCTCGGGAACGCGTTGATGTGAGTTGTTGTGAGTTGAAATTAAAACCATATCTACACTAATATTATAAAGACGAAAGATTTGTTTGTTTGTTTGTTTGTTTGTTTGAATTGAATAGGCTCCAAAACTACTGGACCGATTTGAAAAATTCTTTCAGCAATGGATAGCTACATTATCAGGGAGTAACATAGGCTATATTTTATCCCCGTACTCCCACGGGAACGGGAACTACGCGGGTGAAACCGCGTGACGTCCACTAGTACTAACTATATTCAGGTCTATAGTTTCTTGAAGCTGTGAAAAAATCAAACTTCTAAGTTAACGTAAAAAAAAGATATCGCCGTTTATGACGAAAAAAACGTATATTTCGACACTCTCAAGGGAATCAAAATTTGTAGGGTATTTTCCGTTGACGTAAAACTATGAAATTTGGCAAGTAACACCTTATATTACAAGTATAGGGAAAAATCTGAAAAAAAATCTGATACATTTGGAATTATATCATAAAAAGTATAGTCTTAATTTAAAGTAATTTGTAGCTACAAATTTGTACGGAACTTGGCCGGTTTTCTTTTTATTTGGTTCGTCTCAGTTGGTATTTTAGTTGTTTCTAGCCTAGTGCGATGGGGCTAGGAACTGATACTAGCCATTCATAATGCGCATTCACTGTTATTGGCTTTTTTTTTTCACCAAACACAATTTTACAGGAATATTTTGAATGGAAAAGATAGGTTGGTGGATGTTAGTTAATATGAACTAGCTTATCCCGCAATTTTGCGAAATATCCAACAAGATTTATGTTAAATCAGTGTTAGTGTAGTTTTCTATCGGGAGAGGAATTCATATTAATTTAGATTTCGTGAATGATCCTTCCAGACATTATCATTTATAAACTCGTACAAAGAAAAACCTTTCATAATATTCGTAAGAAAAAATTTTTTTACCAAAAAAAAGTTTTTTATTTTTCACTTTTAAGTGGTGATGACGACGTCTTCGTCAACGCAGAAATTGAAATTAGCAAAAATGCTCATAAAATAAAAACTACTGAACCAAAATGAATGAAACCAAATTTTTACGAGACCAAATGGCAAGTATACTGCATCGAACTAAAAAAGAATCACATAAATTGGATCAGTAAACTCGGGGTAATCGGTGTACATACATAAGAAATACCCCCCGAATTGCGAACCTCCTCCTTTTTTGGAAGTCTGTTAAAAACTGCAATAATTAATAAAAGTACTTATTAATCACCTAGCTCAAGGTTTTATGTAATTTACGGAAATACCAAAACTACTTCAGCGAAGTAAATGAAAACATTCAGAAGGTAGCGAACATTCCGAATACTGCTATAGTTCTGCCATTTTAAGTTGGCAACACAAACGGTAATGGCTGCACTTCAGATAATTTTACTGTTTAACTTTAACAATATTCAAATATTAGACAACCGAACTCCGACTTCGGAATCACAAACAATATTACAACTAAAATGCGAACTGGAGAAAATAATACACAATCGCAAATTGCTGACGGTCTAACTTACAATGGGGCTAAAAATAGTAGCATAATAGCCAATGTAACCTGACCCGCCCTCTTCCAAGCGGTCATTCGCACCATAATATCTTAGAGTGGTAAAATAAAGTATATGTAATAAAAGCAGATAAACTAATTTATGTATGTAGGTTCTTAGACATGTCATAAATGAGTAAGAATCGAATAAAATAGCTTTATGAGCCATAATACGTTTTTATAGTTGCGTTTTCTGTTTGCGTATTGTGGTAATGATATTGATGGTATTTGTGGGGTTAGAGGTTTATAAATAGATTTTATAGGTTATGATACGACCCATGATAGACACATACTCTGATTTTAATGAGTGTTTTTCGCAGAAACTTCAACGAAATTGGCTATTTTTCAGATCATTAAACTAATCCTTTTGTTAGTGTTCAAAACCATCAAACGGCTACATGAGTTCTTCAATAAGTGTGCTAAAAAGAATCAGAATTATCATCTAGAGTAGTTTAGACATAGACTATCAAACAGGAGCAGTCGTTTTTTATACAATCCTGATATATAAAACTCTTCCGTTACTGACTGATTGAGCTTGTCTCTTGCTATCCTCCCCATAACGACGCTGCTGAGCCAAGGTCCGTACCCCACAGGGGGTGCCCTCAGCGAGCGGAGTTGTAGTTTTAAGTTTTGTTGCCTTGGCTGGGGGCTTTAGAGTTATCTGAGGCCACCATAGGCTAGCTCGGTTGAGCAGTAACCACCCTTAGAGAGGTGAACTGCCAGTGGTACCGTTCAAAAAAAGAACTGACTGATTGAGTGACTTACAGACAACGTACAGCTGAAACTACAGGTCGTACAAAGCTAAAATTTGGCATGTAGGTTACTTAGGGAGTGTTTGGGAGCACTAAGAAGGGATTTTCCGAAATTTTTACGGGAACGGGAAATAACGTGTAGTAATGTGCACGTACGAAGTCGCGGGCAAAAGCTGACACTTTCATATAAGTACAAGATAAGTCAAACAGATAAGTTTTTTGAACACAAATGTCGGAGTTGTCGTTGCAAAGACGAAATATTGATAATTAATAGCTTTATTTTGGACACATTTTGGTGTCAGTTACACAGAAATAAACTTATTTTACTTTGTATTTGTGATGGGTTTGCTCTTGACTCTAGTCTAGGTCAGAGATGACAGAGACAAAGCCTACGATGGAGCGAGCTTACCCAGAAGGAGCCTGTTCACTCCAACTTTGAAGAGAGTAGGGTTGTAAGCGTTTGGAAACACAGACGCAGGCAGAGAGTTCCACTCCTTTGCTGTGCGCATTATACGACGTTTGGAAACGCTTAGTGCGAATTGGGGAATAGCAACAAGGTAGGGATGGTAAGATGCAGTGCGTCTGGATGTCCGATAGTAGAAGGGGGCCGGTGGGATGAGGTCGTGGAGTTCTTGGGCACACTCACCGAAGTAAAATCTGTAGAAGACCGACAAGCAGGCAACCTTACGTATTAGTACGTTAGTAAAGATCAAACTCCGCGCAGACTGTTGTACAATCGGAGGGCCGAAGCTCTCGGCTACAGTTTTCAGGATGCTGTTTTGATTGTCTCTCACTCTTCGCAGTAGCAACGTAGTTTTTATTTGTGTACAATTACGTAGAAACAGTCGGTACGGGATTGCGCACATCATAAAAATAGCTAGATACAGAATGCAGTTACGTCTAGGTGGTGACCGTTGGAGTAAGGCGGCGTGCAAGGATTGGTAGAAGGATATTCGATAGTCCGGTAGAACCTAAATACTGGTATTTTTACACGACTGCCTAAAAAAAGGAGTGTTATGTTTTCAGGGTTCATGTATGTATGTATGTATGTATGTTTGTGAGTTTCTTTATTCCATCGTAACTCCTAAACACCTTAACCGATTTCGATGTATGTGGTATCGTTAGAAGCATTGTGTTATCCCGGGTAACATAGGCTAGACAAAATATAATGGGGTAGCCATGGATCATAAAAAATACGGAAATATTTATTTATTTTCATGAAAATTTGCTGACCTATACTATCATCATCTAGAACTTGCATAGTACATAACAAAAATATATAACAGTAGTATTCAATATACACTCGTTCTCTAATAATGAAAATTTAAAAAATAATTTTAGGACAGCCATGGTTCCTACAAATAATTGAAACTAAAAAACAACTTCTTTATTGCAGTCGGGGGACCGTAGGTACTCTGTAACATTTCTTTAATGGTCATGTGTTAAGTCTCTCCATGTATTAAATCACCTCAGAAATTTTAGTATCAATGTGGTACCAATCAAAAATCGATTTAGTTTCGCATTACTTATTCAATCAAAATATCGTTTTATCACGAAAAGGTTTAATTATTTGTTTTTTATTTACATCGGTTTTTGACCGATTCGGTTGCAGCTCGTATTCGGTAACAGACTACTGTAAACGAGTTTTCGGGTAGCCGTATTTCGTCACCGACTAGGGTTAACAGGATTTCCGTTAGTCGTATTCGGCCGCAGACCGTTTTCCGTAACGGCTGATTGGTTGAAACGCGCCACTCATTGTTTGGCTCAATGCGGTCGCCGAATCCGGTAAACCGACCGTTTAAACAAATCCGGTTGCCGCATTCGGTGACCGCGCCATGAAGGTGGCGTAGGTAAGGACGCTTAGGAAACTAGAGATCTAACTTATGCGTAGGTATAGTCATCGTCATCCAGAAGTCAGACTGTAGATGACTATGAATGATGCAGAAAATTTTGCACTAACACTACTACTACTACTACTAAATCAAGATATCAAGCACTATAACAGAATCGGTTAAGCCAAGGAGGCTAGTTAACGGACATATAATATTCCATGACTAGGAGAGCGGTTGACAATGGATGTACCTGTACAGTGTACAGTGGAACAAGTTGTTTGGTATCTCGGCTATTAATTCGTAAACACTTTTGTGCATTGTTTAGCTGTGAGGTCAATTCTTTTCAATCATCATCTTAAGCCCTAAATAAATTGACCCAGCCGTTCCCTAGTCTTACCGGAAGCAGCTAAGTTCCAGTATTTTACATGAAGTGACTGCTTATCTGATCCACAATCCAGTAAACTGGTTGACAAGACACCCCTTGGCAAGCACTGTCTTATTTTTTATTTTTTTCTATCTAGTAGTATAAGGTCGCGGGTAGCCGATGGATGCGAGACGCACAGGACCGCTTGTTGTGGCGACGCTTTGGGGAGGTCTATGTCCAGCAATGGACGTCTTTCGGCTGATATTATGGTGACGATGATGAGCAGTCTAAAAATGTCATAAAATATGACAATGTTTAGCCTGTGTGATCTGTATCCCAAAAATACACAATGCATTACGCACAACATCGAAATAAACATTTCCATTGTACTGAAAAGACGGAAATTTTTGCCTGTACACCTTAATAGCTCGTTCGACAGTACCCACTGTACCCTGTTATCTTAGGCAACATTGTGTACCGCTGTGGTACTTGTAATTTACTCATGGTTTTGTCTGCGGCATGGGAATTGAAGGAAAATAATGATACAGCTGCTACTTCCCCGGGGTAGGACGAAATAGGTCATTGTGGGTTGTTGTTTAATATTGGACGTTTTTAACCGACTTCCTTTGCAAATATTTGTTGTTAGTTTTGGTAGTAGGACTATTGGGGAAGGAAATGGTAATGATGCGTTGGATACTGAATTGAATCGTATAAAAATAAATCTACAAACAAAACCCTAAGAGTCTTTGCACAGCGTTTTTTTTTTACTCTACTAATGCAGAAGCAGACAGTACAGTAGTAATATTCGGTAACAACATTTTCGTGTTTCGACAGTGGAATCAGAGGTCATTATCAAATTTGTATAAACATACGACCTTTATGTTGTATGTAATAAAGCTCATTTTGTGAGTTTTATCACTCAGGTGAAGCTCGTTATCGAATTAGTTATTTACAGAATAGACTAGCTGCTTTTTGATCATTTAGAGCGCCGTGAGCACGCGTTCGTAAAACGTGAGTCGTCGGCGCGTTAAAAATACGACGCGTGAATAGGCTCTAACGTAAATCAAATTAAGTGAGAAAAGAAAAATATAAGACGGTACAATGTTAAATCTAAGCGTATTTTATTTTAAAACGTTGTAAATGAATCCATAGAAATAAAAAAGTAGAGTTTATACGTAGAGAATAGAATAGAATAGAATAGAATACTACATTATGTACACCACATAAGTTACAGAAAAGATAGATGAGAAACATTACATAGGGTGACACAATGTGCGGCCTTATCGCTAAAAGCGATCTTTTTGCCTCTTTTTCTTTTTTCCTTTTTTTTTCTTTTTTTTTTCTTGTAGAGCTACTTAAGTTCTCAGACAATTTTAAATACAATATTATATTCGATAACTAGATAATAATATATTATAATGAAGCCATAATATGTAATAATATCATAATATAATGATAATATAATATATAATGTAATTTAATATACATACTTAAATAATGTTTTACTTTTAAGTTATCTTGCTGCGCCCTAACAGGGTCATGTAGGTACTAATTAGTAACTAGTGGACGTCACGCGGTTTCACCAACGTAGTTCCCGTTCCCGTGGGAGTACGGGGATAATATATAGCCTATGTTACTCCCTGATAATGTAGCTATCCAATACTAAAAGAAATTTTCAAATCGATCCAGTAGTTTCGGAGCCTATTCATTAAAAAAAAAAAACAAACAAATCTTTCTTCTTTATAATATTAGTATAGATATAAAAAGCCTATCTATAACTGTGTTTACTTTGTGCAATAAATTTATAAATAACAATACATTAAAGAGGTATTTAAAAGGGGTCCACTTAGCTTTACCTGAGATTGGATACAGAGGAAATTATATAGTGTATTTAACACGTCAAAGAAAACTAGCAAAAACCCTAGTACCAGGAAAATAGGAAATAGCAAGCACCTACAAGAGTTCTTCAACAAAATGTACTACAGTCTACAGCCACTAACTACTCAAGGAGGAAATAAACTAAGAGTACGAAAACCCGCAAATAACTCACACGCACGTTATGACAAGTACATAAATAACACTGTACTAAGTTACGGCGTGTCCTAGAATGTGTAAGATTACTCAAGACCAAGGCGAATATGTACAGTCATAAATTATGAAAAATATATGCGCATATGGGCATCGGCTTAAGAGATTTACACGAGTAAGTATATGGGGTTCCTTTCGTCATATGAACGTTCTTTTTTTCTGAAATATATTCCGTTTTTGTTTTCGCGGAAATAAAGAAAAACGCGGTAAATGAAGCTGACGTTAAAACGATTTGGAAAGTCAATTTGTTTTGTTTTTTTTTGCAGCGTTTTCTTTTAATGTGTGGTTTTGTTATTTTGGGAGGAAAAGGAATGGAAATCTGTAACACAGTGAAATATACTGAAACTCAATAAAATACTTGAACACCATTGAACACATACACAAAAAGAATGCAAAAATGAATATCCTTTTAACATTATAAATGCGAAAGTAAGTCTGTCTGTCTGTGGCGCTTTCACGCGAAAGCTCCTGAAACGATTTAAATGAAATTTGGTTCAAAGATAGTCTAGAGCCTAAGAAAGGATATAGGCTACTTTTTAATGCGAAAAAAGGGTTGAAAGGTGGGGATGAGAAGTTTTATGGAAGTATCGTTATTTTTAGAGCTAGAGAAGCTTGAAACTTATTTTTTAAACTGTTGATTCGATACAAATATATATGACATTCAAATTTTGTAAAAGTCTTACCCTCAAGGGTGTAAAATAGCAATAAAATACCAAGGGTGTAAAATAGGGGATCAAAGTTTGTATGGAAATATGTAAGGTTTATGTGAATGCAAATAGCTCATTAAAATATTTATATGTATGTGTATTATTTGTAAAATAATTGGCTTAAATAATTAAAAATTGCTACCCAAAGTCACTATTCCACGCGGACGAAGTCAGGGGCACAGCTAGTATAAAAATATGAGAAAAATCTTGTTAATAACTAGATAAAACTGGATTCTGATATCCTAGCTCAAAAACTCAAATGACGAGACATAAAAATGATCACGAGTACTTGGCAATTGTGTGAACAACTCCAAACAAGTGCAAAGTTATAGCCACAATGGTTTCTTTAGTGCCCCTAAACTACACGTTAATACAAAAACAAACATAAAACTATGCAAACACAAAGGAACTACGAAAAACGTGGCATATAAAAAACAACGACCATTCCTGTTTTTACGACAAAAGATTTATTTCCCTTTCTTCCACGTCGGTTTACATTAGCAAGAATTATTGTCGAAGTTAAACATAAAAAATTAAACCTCTGAAAAAACAAAAAAGCAAAAAAAATAACTCTAATTTCGGAAGTCGGTGTTTTTGATTGTTTCTTCGTACTTTAACACCGACTTCCGAAATTAAAGTTATTTTTTGTAAAAAGATTTATTGTTTTTTGCTTTTCTTTTTTTTCGGAGGTTTAATTTTTTTGTTAAATAGTTTTTATTTAAAAAAAATGTGGCTATAATCTACTAATTACTACTAAAATGGGTAGGCCTACAAAAAATGCTACACAACTCAGCATTAAAATCACCCCTATTTTCCCACCCTTAGGGTAGGATTTTTTTTACAAATTTATATGAGACCACTTCCGAGGTAAACCCTATCCAATAAAGAATTATCAAAATCGGACTACTCTATAAAAAGGTATGCGTGTTCATAAAAAAAAAAATATACGCGTCGACTTGAGAACCTCTTGTTCCGTCGGTTAAAAAGGAAATCACGTTGTGGTATATAAACTTGAACGTAGCTTCCTCTAGCTCAAGCTGAAATGAGGATCCGAGGAGTCAGCTCCGGTAATCTAATTGACGCTACTTTCCTTTTTCCTGATTCCTATTACTGAACCATCTGATCCTATCGAATAAAGTCCTTCCCTCCCATATTTGATTGGTAACAAAATCTGAACGAATTTAGATTGAATTTTCCAATTATTTGCACCCCTCGAGCCTCAACAACACTTTGGTGGCAGTAAACATCTTTCGGCAATTTCCCTTCAACAACGGTGTTTACGTCAGCAAACACATTGCCTAACACCACCAGTTTGAGATGGCCTGCCTCGCTTCCTTCTAATCTGAAGCGAGTAGAAGTACACGGGGGTGAGACTATGAATTTTAAAGATCAACTTTTATCGGTTGTGTCGTCATGACTCGGTTTATGGAGAATCTAATATTCCATTATAACGGAACGGGGTTGTGACAAGTACCATAATGGAGTGTACCGAGGTACCTCAGCTTCTCAACGACTCTCAGTATCAGAAAATTCAAGCGATTATTATATTAAGAAGAACGAGCCAAAGAATTGTAGATGACGCGCCTTGTCTTAAACATTCTATGGAGTTTTAAACGAGGACTGAATAAAAGATGAGGCGTGAGGAGTATGAAAATTCTGTTTGGGTGACGATTTTATTTTTAGAAAAAAATACCGTTTCACGAGACGAAGTGTAAGTGACTGAAGACCTAACATTATTTAGAATAATATACGTATCAGCAAAAACCAAACGTGACGTGTTGACGTTAACAGGAATAAAACAAATTGTATTGTGAATTGTGAATGTTTGGGCGTTACATTTTTAAAAGTCTGGCTTTTTATGCAATGCTTTTTGTTTCAAAATAGAAGACACGAAAACTTTTTTACAAAAAATACAACCGACTTCCAATTTAAAAAAAACATTACAATTTTTTTTTTTTACTATAGATAGGCACGCGTTTGACCACTATCTCACTTATTGGTAAGCGTTGGAATTTTGGAAGTCGCTGTTTTTTGTAGTTTCTTCTTATTTTAACACCGATTTCCGAAATTAAAGTTATTTTATACTTTGTAGTGTTTTTTGCAAAGCAAGGATTTTTCAAATCGGTTCATAAATGATGGAGTTATGAGGTCACAAATATAAAAAAAGTATAACCGAATTGAAAATCTCCTCCTTTTTTGGAAGTCGGTTAAAAAGTTAAATAACGTTTTCAATAGCTTCGAGTTTATTATGAAGATAATATTTGAGTAGAAGTTACCAGACAATTTAAGTAATTATCAACAGTACCTAAAGCTACCTACAAAAATAAATTACTTTCATCTTACTAATTCAGATACCTGTTAAACCTCAGCACCCCTTTAAAATATTAAAAGTAAACAACGGCCCAATACTTCAAAATGTAAACCATACTAAAATAACATTATGAACGAATTATTATCAACAAAATTAATCAGCAGTACCGCACTAAAATTCCTGCGAAGTAGCCATCAAAAACAAGTAGCAACATCAAGTATAGAGGTAGAATTATAAGCATAAGCTTAGAAGAATCGACAGAACCTTCCATACCTGTATAGTGGATATAGTGGCATAGGATAGAGTGAAAGAGATGAATAGAAGCCTTTCACATTCAGAACTATAGAAAAAAGAAAAAAAGTGCGGACTCGCGCATGAAGGGTTCCGTACCGTCGTATTTTTATTATTTGTTGCTATAGCGGTAACAGAAATACCTACTCTGAAAATTTCAACTATCTACCTATTACGGTTCATGAGATATAGCCCACTGATAGACAGACGGTCGGACGGACGGATGGACGGGCGGACGGACGGACGGATAGCGGAGGCTTAGTAATAGAGTTCAATTGGTTACTCTTTGGGTACGGAACCCTAAAAAGACAACTACTAGCATCAAGTATGGACGGAGCTTTCCCTATATGCCAAAAAAAAATGAATACAGTCAAAAAAGTGAGAGGGAGACAAAGATAACGTGTGTTCAAATGTTGTCTTTTTCTACAATTCACGTGAAAGACGTACAGAAAAAAAAATTGAGGCACAGAGGTAGACTTAATGCAATATCGTACCTGAGTAATAAGGTAGATGACTAAAAAAATAAAATTAGTTCGTCAGATAGATATCGGACACGCTTTTTTTTCTTTTTCACGTAAACAGAAAATTAAGACGATGCCGTGTGTTGAAAACTCGTGTGATGTCATATTTCACTACACTTTTTAACCGCCTTCCAAAAAAGGAGGAGGTTCTCAATTCGGCGGGTATTTTTTTTATGTATGTACTCGTACTCCGATTACTCCGAGGTTTCTGATCCGATTTCTGTGATTCTTTTTTAGTTCAATGCGCTATACTTACCATTTGGTCCCGTAAAAATTTGATTCAGTTTGGTAGAGGAGTTTATATGTTATGAGCATTTTTGCTTATTTCAATTTCTGCGTAGACGATGACGTCGTCCAAGCTTCACCACTTACGAGTGAAAAAGTATAAAATAACCTTAATTTCGGAAGTTGGTGTTAAAAAGCAAAGAAACAAAATCAAAAACACCGAGTTCCGAAATTAAGGTTATTTTATACTTTGTAGTGTTTTGTTTGGAAGTCGGTTTTATTTTTTTTTATAAAAAGTTTTTATCTAGTAGTGACGTCACTAGCTCCACACTCCTGATCTTTGATGCGTTTTATCTTCGTCAATTTTTATTGATAAAGCAAAAAATACGTATTCAATATTTAGATAATCTAACTGACGGACTAAATAAAATCATATTTTTCTTACTTAGGAATCATCCCTATTGTTGATCCGTCAACTTTTGGGTAATCCAGACACAAATAGTGGTAAGTGCCATACTTTCATACTAATTTTGTAAAGCAAAGCTTTGCCTAACTCTCTGCACTCTTTGCTTTGTCTCTTTCTACAGAGTAGTGAGGGTATTGCTCAGTTCATTCCTCTACCTCCCGGTTATAAGTGATGTGGTTTGGGCCCTCACAGTAAATTTTGAACTGACGGTCGTCCATAAACTTTAGCCGACTTTACTGAACGTCGTAAAATATTTACGTATTATGATATTGACGGTTCATGTTTTGAAGGGTAACAAACTAACGACGGTGAAAATAGTTAAAGAAAAGAGAGGGTACGTAGTGTAGAAGATAGTCATGTAACAACTTAGATAATAAATGTACAAATTATCTTTTCGCAGTTCATTACCCTGATGGCCTGAAACACAGGTTTAAATTAACCTAGATCGGGCTGGTCGCTACCTAACATTGCAATTCCGAACAACCATTACTTGCACCTATAATAATATCTTAGTTTTAGTTTATTTTTAGGCACTATAATTGGATGGATAACTCATTACTGTTGACTACTTGTACACTTTTTGTAAACGTTTTATTTGAATAAATTATTATAAAATTATTATTATTTCGTCTTGCGCCACATGCTCTGTTACCTGACATTGTGAGGACCTTATGGCTGCATCAGCGAATAGTGTTGCCGTTGTTGAATACTGGGCCAAACAGAAAATTTAATTATTTGCAGAAGAATGTCCAGTTAACAGTTTTGACGTACGTTTTCAAAACTGACCACATCAAAGGAACTGTCAGCGGTTCTGGCATTTCATGTTTTGTACTGCTTTTGAAATAGTGCCAATTTGAGGTGACACAATATCATCCATGTAGAAATTTAATTAATTTATTCAACGTGTAACAGGCGGTCTAAAAATGCCACTTTAGCAGAATCAGAAAGCACATCACGCTACCCGTCATTGTCAAATTTTCCCAATCAACCTTGAACCTAACCGCGTTAGCGGTAAATATGAAAACAGATTGTTGTGTGATTAATATTATGATTCTCCTAAAGTGGCCTTTTTAGCCCCCCAGAACATACGCTAAAATCGCGAAGAAAAATCTACTCACCCATACATTTTTTTAACCTGTTTTTTTCTCGATTTCGGGGTTCGCTCCAAAATAAAAAGCTGTTCATAATGTTGAGAACAATGACCCCTTATGAGGTATTGCGTATATTCTGTAACACGTTGTATTTTGAATTAAGTGTATGTATTGTCATAAGATAGAACAGAAGAAGCCAGTAAATCTGACTCCAGTCTTGCCATGAAGTACCGTGTTACCCAGTTAGTGGGTTGTGGAGGTCTGGTAGGCAGCCGCTCCACGTAAAGTACTGGTATTCAGCTGAAATCCGGTTTGACTGGAAGCCGACCCCAATATAGCTGGGAAAAGGCTAGGAAGATGATGATTATCATAAGATAGAAGAAAGTGGTTTTCAGGACAGACACAACTTGTTCGTAGATGTCAGGTTGGAAAATGATAAAATGTAGCAAAAAGCTATTGAAATATTCCGCAATAAACGATTTTCAGAAGTGAATTTTTATAAGTACACCATAAAAATTAACGCACTTAAAAATAATTATAAGTCACAAAATATTGACACATACAACGAACATTTTGTGAAGATAGCTTAATCTCGTTAATGAGATTATAGGGTACGTTTTTGAAATACAGCAAGAGTTTAAAATGTGTACGTAAAAATGTTTAATTTAAAATTATTTTATTTTCGTGGTTGGACAGAATCTAATATATGTTTGATGCAGAAATTATATGAGGATGTCTCCTTTTCTTTTATTTTACTTTTCATATGCGTGCTGGTTTTGAAACACTCCGCTACTTACAAATTAAAATGTTCATACTTACATGAAAATATTTTTCTTAGTATTTTGTTTTATGCTCGAATGTGTACTTACCTGAAAATAAAAAGAGCTACATATTAAAGAAGTAATTGATACTTTAAAGTTTTACATAAATACATGTAGCACATCAAAATTCAAGAAAAAATTTAGTAAACAAAGCATAAAATGAAAATAGAGGATTAAATACAACATTAAACCTGAAATATTCTAGGAACATTAAAAATAATAATTCTAAAACTCATTAGGTAACAGAGACCTAAATAAAAACAGGTCGTTATAATAATTAGCTTGTCCAAAAGCAGCTAAATGAAAGAGGTACCATCATCAATCACTTCATTGTAACATTGACATAAATGGCTCCGACTTTTGCTAAATCACGGCTAGCGAAATAAATTGTAACGACCTAATAATCTTGTTGAAAAAAAAAACGAATTAACTTTGAAACATGGCGAAGGAATTTGTCAAGACACAAAGCTTGTAAAAGCTGAGAAAGGAACTCCTTTAATAACTTAAGACTTGGATGTCGCATTAAGGGGTTGTCTCCATTTTTGTTCAACACGGCAGCTACCACTAATACGGGGGAAGGGGGATTTTTAACATTTTCTTTGAGACTTAAGGAAAACGTTCTTGGTATTAGCTACATGGTTGCTTCGGATGAGAATTTAACTTGCCATGTTACACTGATTTGTTTTGACAATGCTTTAGTACAGGCTGTTTTTAGAAGACTTCTTAAAAAGGAGGAGTTTAGCGATTGCTCCGAGGTTTCTGATCCGATTTCTGTGATTCTTTTTTAGTTCGATGCGGTACACCTTCCATTTAATCCCGTTTGGCTTAGCAGTTTCTATTTTATAAGCACTTTGCTTATACAAAGCTAAACTAAAAATTAAAACATACACACTACAATGATTGAAATTTCTGTGATTCTTTTTTAGTTCGATGCGGTACACCTTCCATTTAATCCCGTTTGGCTTAGCAGTTTCTATTTTATAAGCACTTTGCTTATACAAAGCTAAACTAATAATTAAAACATACACACTACAATGATTGAAATTTTTCAATCGTTCATAATAAATTGGTGTCATGCACAACATTCAATTTCCGCGTTTGTTTCATAGCACAATCGCAGTAAAATCAAACGCAAACTGTTCCAACACATTGATTATTATCGACGGATGGATATAGACTGCAAGAACATAAACTGACAGAACGGTCAATATACCACAGCTATAGAAAACTCTACGGTAGGAAGCTGAGGCCATAAAACACATACATCACCGATATCGATTTATGGTATCATAACATAACAGACTTTGGACAACGTTTTGCAAATCCAATCCAGGAATGGCCCAGTGTGTGTACAGAGCGATTAAATGGCTTAGTGTACGTCTTAGAGGGTGGAACGGCAATGCAGTTTGCAGATATGATACCCTGGTACCTTAATATTAATAGCATGTGTTGCAGCGCTTCTGACAATTTTAATAAGATTATCTCGTGGACAAAAACATTACTATTATATTTATTAGATGGAAAATAATACGCGTCTTGAGCAGCAGTAAACTTAAAAAAAAAACCAGTTAAGTGCGAGTCGGACTCTCACACGCAGGTTTCTGTACCACAGACCGAAAAAAAACAAGTCTCTTGTATGGGTATACGGTTCTTGAGATATAGCTCGCTGACAGACTGACGGACGGACAGAGGAAGCTTAGCTAAGGTTCCGTTGCCCTTTGGGTACCACCATTTTAAGGGGTCTGCCCCTTAAAATGGTGGAATGAATTGAGCTCCAAACAAAGCGCCTACCAAAAGGATTACTGACCTACAATGATAGGCGTGTTTCGAAAAGTCAATACTGTGGTTACAGGTGACGATGGAAAACTCGAAGTTATTAATCTCTCAAAAGGTTAACTCGCACTTTTAATCAATTACAATCTCAGATTGCCTGACGCCATTGGCCGAGCTATCCACCCGCCCAATTTAGTGCCACCAAATTAAATATTTATTTAATTACACCCACCATCAAAATTTTCAATTTCGAAAGCAATACAAATCGATTTAAATTAGTTAACGTCTCGATAAGTTTAATATTTCAGAGTCACGCTCGCTCTTTTATGAATTATGAATATTTATCAGCCAATTCGGTATAGGATTAGGGCTAAGTGACGGTAAATAAAGACTTGGATTTAAACGATGGAGGCTGGTATTATAAAAGTTATGTAAAGCGATCTTGTAGGTAATTGTAAATTAGGTAAGTAATCGATCTCTTCTTTTCTGCGGACACTTTAAATTAAATTAATTCTTTTCAGACTAATTTATATCTACACTATTGTAATAAAGAGGTAAAATTTGTATTCTTGTATGTTTGTAACGAATAAATTCAAAAACTACAGGACCGTTTTCAAAAAATCCTTCACCATTAGAATACTACATTATCCTACAAATGACAGCCGATACTAAAAGCTTAACGTGCTTTGCAAGGCTTGGTGGAACCCAGGATTGTGGAATTCCAGGGTTACGGAATTTGTTCGAAAGAGCCACCGCGACCCTGAAACCAAAGGGCATTAGGAGGAACATAAATGAGTTTTAGTCAGTAAGGATCTTACACTCCCTTCTGCTCCTCCCAGGAGGAGTCATATGATGATTTACCATCCTTAAACAAAGAAAAAGGCTTGGTGAAATCTCGGCATGTTCACCTATACTCGGACAACTTTCAGCAAGTGTTTCTATCAGCAATATTGACTCATGCGGTTGTTATTATTTCCCCTCAAGCTCGACTCAAAGATACCTAAATAAGAATTAAATTATGAGCACCGATGCTTCAATGTCCGATTCTAATCCAAATATTGATGATACCCTTTACGGGTCTCTTAAAACGATGCCCAAAGCTAGCTACCAGCAATCAATACCCCCGATATGAAACACAAACACACCTCCACAGACTACCAATGCTGGTATTTGATTAGGAAGCCTTGTGATGTCGTGTGACGTCATTTGTATGTACACACGGCATTGCGGTCTTTAGCCCGTCTGGGTTTCATTGTGAGTGATAGTGATGATAGAAATGTTTGGCAAACGTTGTTGTAGTGAGGAGTTCGTTTTTGATAAATTAGGCAAAGGAAACCACAGAGCTTTTGTAGTGATAACAAATAGATTATTTATCCGCTTCATCCCTTTTTTTAAGGATGGGAAATCATCAAATGACTCCTCCCGCTCTGGGTGAAGCAGAAGGGAGTGTCAGACTCTTACTGACTAAAACTCATCCGTGTTCCTCCTAAGCCCCTTTGCGTTTTAAGGCTGCTCTCTCGAGAAATGCTTAAAAACAGCGTGCAGATGAAGCAACTTTTCGTCGGCATTTACTGAGAAATTACATCTGAAAAAAATAAGTAGTAATCTACATGACATGATACGTAATTTGGTTTAGCCAGAATTTTTGTATCGGTATCACATAATAAGAAAAAAATCACCAAATCACCTCCAAATCGTTGAGATGAAACCATTTTCTTACTTAATTTTACACAAACGTCAAAAAAAAATCTACTGCTTCGCAATACAAACAAAAATAATTTGGTTTTGTTACTTTTTTTAAATGTGTTATTTTTTATAATAATTTAAAAATGCGGGTAGCGGAGTGGCGCGTAGAGGAGTAGTTAGCTCCGTTTATATGCACAAGATTATTGGCATGTATACAAGCCTTAAGGCGCAACCCCACCGCGGTGCACGCTGTGCACGGGCATACGGCGGATTTTAGCTGCATGGGTTCATTTGTTTGACACGTAGGTCTACATTTCCATTGCAGTACACGCTACACGCCCTCGGCTATGTACAACTGTAACGTGACCCACCACGGCACACGGAGAGGCTACGCACGTATTTTGCAAGAAAATGGTTTTGACATAGTCGTGGGTTAACATTCGTGTATAACGTGTACCACGTGTACTGCATGGCGTTGCCAGCGTTGAGCTATGTGAGTACCATATTCGAGCAAGCCACGCGTGTACCAATGACGTCATTCAATGCTTAGCGTGTCCGTGGGTTGCAGTGAAGACAATCTCATACATTTTCATGCAAGACGAAGCCTCACATACGTGCGTAACCTCTCCGTGAGCCGCGATGGGATTCCACCTTTAGATCCACGGTGACTCTTTCGAACAAAACCCGCTTCACTGGCATAAAAGTCAGGTATTATCCCAAGAAAAGTTACTCCCGTGATAAAATTATTCGTACATTAAAGTATTCTATTTATTTTGTAATTTATCCAGTGCGAGTCTATTTTTTGTTTTTAAGTATCATCATAACAGCTGGAAGACGTTCACTGACGGACATAGGCCTCCCCCAAAAGGGGGGGGTTTGCCATAATTGCCACGCTTGGCAGGCGGGTTGACGAACGCAGTGTTTGGTGTTGCGTTTTACAGAGAACGCTACTGCCCATTCTCTGGTGACTCCCTTAGTCGCCTCTTACGACACCCACGGGAAGTGATGGGATGGTATTATTCTTTTACGGTACCATACGGCACCGGTCGATATGGCATATTTTTTTTTAAGTATGATAAGTAGCAATAAAAAAATCTTCGACCAAACACAAAACGCCAATGGCAGCATCGGCAAGATTCTCTTAAAAGAATATAAAACGAACGCAGCTATTGTAACTTAATAAAATCGTCGTATTAGGCAATGGTGATAAGCGCATATTCGCAATCATCAATTATTTCCAAGATTATATACGTTGTAACTAACACGTAAACAAGTCCCAAAATGTTTGCAACTACAAGTAGTTATCACTTTGAATTCAACTCATCACAATTGCTGAATCAGAGACAGATGGCATAAATCAAAATCCTGTGACATGAAACGCAAATATGGCGAACAATGCTAAATGAACTCCACTGTTTGATTGGACACTGCTCTATGTGACGTCATGTACGTTTCAGTGCACAGTTTTGATTGGTCAGCCCGGGTCGGAGGTGGATATCGTGTCTTGAGATTATTTTAATTGTTTTTTTTAAAGTTTTAGTTTTAATTTTGCTATGTGATATCACGGGATTTAAAAGTCGGGAGAACTCTTCTACGATGTGACATCTATTTACCACTTTAGATAAACAAAATAATAAAAATTGTTTCACTTTTAGGGTTCCGAACAAAAAACGGTACCCTTATAGGATCACTCGGGTGTCTGTCTGTCAGTCTGTCTGTCCGTACGTCACAGCCAGTTTTCTCCGGATCCACTGGACCGATTCTGTTGAAATTTGGTACACATATGGACTTCTGTGACCCAAATATGGAAGCGTTACGTAAATTATGAAATTTTCAGTATGGGGGTCACTTTGGGGGGTCAAACTGGAAAATTTCAAAAAAAACTTTTTTTGTACAATGTCGTATGATATATCAAATGAAAGGGCTTACTGTGAAGGTTTAAATTATATTTTTTTTTCATAATTTTAAAATAAATGATTTAAAAATTATTCAAGAAATTAGACGAAAAATGACCATTATCTCCGAAACAACTGAGCCTAAAATTTTGAAAAAATATAGAGATAGTAGATCTTTACCTATAGATTACAAGAAAATCTATAAGAAGTCTTTAGTCTCTAATCATGTTGAAAAAAAATTAAATTCGTTCGGAACCCTTTGCACGCGAATTCGACTTGCACTTGGCCAATTTTTTATTGGCTAATGCACCTATAAAGTCCTTCTATATAAAGTCCAAAACAATATAAAGAGTTAACTATTGACTAGAAAATACGAAGAAGACTACCCTATTTATATAATGAATGTAAAAATGTGTGAGTTTGGATGAATGGATGCTTGTTACTCTTTAACGCAAAATTGAACGGGTTTTCATTAAACTTTAAGGTAATTTAGCTTATACAGTCGGGAATAACAGTCTGTAGTGCATAAAGGAGGCTAGCATTTTTGTTTGGAATACATTTAAAAAAAGCAATAACCTAAAATGGTACCTAAAACTATCTACTAAGCGTGTCATTGTCCATTTGAAGAGCTAAAGTTGTCTCACAAACGAAACAACGAAGATTGATCACATATTTTCACAACCGCTTCACAAAAATACTATTTTAAAATCGCATTTCATTTATGTGAAGTGATTGGCACTAACCAAGTTGTACCTTTCACATAAATAGGGTCGGAGTCGAATGCTTCGACCGAATGACGTCATCAGACTATAATGAACATTTACACTGTCCATAGTGTCCACATTTGGTTCGGATATGTTTCGACACCTGCCGCACCATTTCAATAACTCTAAATCTGAATCCGGTATTAAAATTCAATTTGCATTTCACACCTTTTTCAATACAGGAACTCTATTTCAAAATTGGTTTGTGAATTCAAATAATGAACTTCAATTGGTTCTAGTTTAGGGTTATTTGTGTCGTTTGTGTGATGGTTTAATATCGTTTATGCTATTCGGATTGCTTGTATTAAACGTATTAAAATTGAAAGCAGCGTTGAAGATACATGTTGCTTTTGACTTTTAAACTATTGTATTAAGGCAGTTTTGAACTAACAAAGAGTCGGTCAGTCAGAGGAACGTTTCACATTCCAAAGCTAAAAATCTGCTGTATTTTCTTTTGTCTTATATAAATTAGATCGTTATAACTCAAAGAAATAACCAAATCGTTTTGGCAATATGAAATGGAGTCACCATTATTAGTGATGAGATTAATGCTTGCAAAGTTAAATAAAAATGCAGTGTTCTGAAAAAGACGCAAAAGTATATTTTACCTAGTGAAAAAGAGAGGCAGAGACAGTCAACCTTTTTATTCCAATTATATCCATTTTTTTTTCAAGATTTTAAGCTCAGTAGTTTCGGAGATAAGGGGCATGGTCATTTTTCGCCTAATTTCTTAAATAACTTCAAAACTATTTATTTTAAAATTATGAAAAAAATATAGTTAAAACTTTCACAGCAAGCCCTTTCATTTGATATGTCACACAATATTGTTCAGAAAACTTTTATTTTTATTTTTTTAGTTTGACCCCCAAAAGTGACCCCCATACTAAAATTTTAATAATTTACGTAGCACGTCCGTGTTTGGGTCAAAGAAGTCCATATGTGTACCAAATTTCAACATAATCGGTTCAGTGGATCCGGAGAAAACTGGCTGAGACAGACAGACACCCAAGTGATCCTATAAGGGTTCCGTTTTTTGTTCGGCACCCTAAAAAGATAGTGGTGTAGTTAGTTGTTGATTCTCAACAATTAGCAGTGTGAAACCAATCAGACAAGTGAGACGAACTCTGCGTCGCATATCACACTTCTATTCAACTACGCACAGGCCGAGCTCAATACCAAATATCGGGTCGATGCACAACTGCCCCTAAATCCGGTCGGTTGTCAATCGCGCCGTGTCAATGACGTCACATCACGTGTAATGAACGTTTACACTCCCGCATCCGGTGCTCGTTGCTTTGAGTTCCATTGATAGCCTTAAATCGAGTTTGCATTCAAGTTTTGTTCTGAATAGGAGTAGCCATGTATAGGTAGAAGGACAGGGTAACTGTCTACATAACCTTTCGGTGAATACAAGATGAAATACGAGTGTTAGAGTTGAAATTTGTTACACATATGGACTTCTGTGACCCAAACACGAACGTGTTACGTAAATTATTAAATTTTTAGTGTGGGGGTCACTTTTGGGGATCAAACTAGAAAATTAAAAAATAAAATTTTTGGACAATATCGTGTGACATATCAAATGAAAGGGCTTACTGTGAGAGTTTTAATTATATTTTTTTCATAATTTTAAAATAAATGGTTTTGAAGTTATCAAGAAATTAGACGAAAAATGACCATTCCCCCCTTATCTCCGAAACTACTGGGCTTAAAATTTCTAAAAAAATTGAGATAATAGATCTTGACCTAAAGATTACAGGAAAACCTATTAGAAGTCTGTAGTGTTAAAATAACATGTTAAAAAAATAAAATTCGTTCGGAACCCGTTGCACGCGAGTTCGAATCGCACTTGGCCAGTTTTCATTTGCTATTTACATTTCGTTTGCACCAAATTGGTCGTAGTCTCCTTGATTGTATCATCAACTAGCTGACCCGCGCAACTTCGTCTGCGTCACAATTTTCATTACTGCTCCGCTCTTATTGGTCTTAGCGTGATGATATATAGCCTATAGCCTTTCTCGATAAATGGGCTATCTAACACTGAAAGAATTTTTCAAATCGGACCAGTAGTTCCTGAGATTAGCGCGTTCAAGCAAACAAACAAACAAACAAACAAACTCTTCAGCTTTATATATTAGTATAGATATATCCTTATATATAAAATTCTTCCGTTAAAGTCACCAAAATCTAAGAAATCCAATTTGATAGCAGGATAAAACACCGCGCGCAAAAGGTCATAGTAATATTGGTTTGTCTTCTTCATTTGTATTTTATGAGTTTAACTGTACATCCAAATAATTTATTAACGAACGTCATAAAGTAAATTTACCAAAACGTAAATAACCTACGCGACAGCTGATATCCAATATAATCCTGTTTGTGTCCACCGTTGATTTAATTTTAATATTGACACAATTTTGTAACACGGCATTCATTACCGATATCTGCTGTAATTGAAAATTTATCCACGACATATACACTGGCATTGGTTGAAGTATCAAAATTATTGTTTACCGTTAATCTACGGGGCGGAAAATTAAATGTGAACCTGTGAATGTCGATGTATCTACAGTAGGCATTGCAGTTTTATTTTAACCTTTCCATTCTTTTTCATATTTGTGGATTTTTAAGCTTCTTATTGTTGTTATTTGAAGTACCCATTGTTAACCTATCTATTTTAAGATGGAAGTCTTCTTAACCATTCTTCATAATTTTGAAGACATTTATAACCAAGAAAGGAAAAATATAACGGTCCAATTTGTTTTCATAAGCAGACGTTTCTAATAAAACCCACCATTCAGGTTCGCTCAAACAGAAAACTGCAATATCATTGAAAAAGTTATTAAATTTCTTTTTATTTTGTGTCCACCCTTGAGCGGTCCGTACTAATTCAAAATTTGCATTGGCTTCTTCTTCTTATCGTGCGGGCAGTAAGGTCTATCGACCCCACACACCCTAGTGTCAGACTTTTTGAACCGTCTCAAGGGCCTCTGACATGGTTTATTTCACGACCGCCATTTGGCGGCTGGGACCACCGGCTTATACGTGCCTTCCGAAGCACGGAATCTTCTTTTTATCAGACAATAAGGTGATTCAAGCCTGCAATGTCCTAGTCAAACTGGAAACAACTTTTACAAAGCATGCTTCCCGTGGGAATCGAACCCACGACTACCAGGTCACAAGGCGAACGCCTAAACCACTCCAACACGGAGGCAGTTGCATTGGCTGATTTCCAATGTTACGATTGTTTTTGCAAAAAAGGCATGTCTGTGGTAATGATTTATATCTTTGTAGAAATAACGAAGTATCATAACCAAGAGATGTTTAACGAGGTGAAATTTAAACGGGCCATAAAAAGAATAATAGGGCCGGTCACGGAACCGTTACTAAAGTTAGCAACACAAATAAATATAAACGAGGTACCTCTCTCGATTAAGTTACATTTGCTTCTTTGTCTCCTCCTTTAATATCTTTAAGTGGACGTAGGCAATTTTACAAAAAGCAAAAAAGAAGAAATCCTCAGTAATTTGCGGGATCCACTCGGTTATAAATGAAATGAAAATTTTGACGAGAAAAAAGGACTGAATTTGCCTACTTTTATTCTGGTGCTTTCTGAAGATGAGGTCTTTTGAGTTATATCGCTAATTTTGATGATTTTACTAGACACGCAAAGTAACTTTTGAATATTTTAAGAGTCGAAATTTGCCACGTGTAGCGTAATGGAAATGTTAAGAGCTACTCCAGGTAGAGAGAGCCTGCATGCAAATAAATTACGCCAAAATAATTTTATCATATTTTTTGTAATTTTTACTCAACGCAATTCTAATGAGATACTAGTTTAGTTACAAAATTGTACGTAATAACTTCACTTACACAACAAATATGTACTTTTTTGACTGGCTACCTACAACATTGAAAAATGTTGTGCAAATAATATCTACTTACTAATTTATTTGAGTACCTACATTTCTCAGGTCAACATTAGTATTTAAGAATAACTTGTATTTCTTATATTAAGTGAATTGTATTCTTTTTGAGAAATAAATGTCTTAAACCGTAATTGTGATACAAAATCTGTGCCTCTACTATACGCAAGAGTTTTAATTTTTTTAACAAAACCTTTTAAAACATTTTATCAGCCTTGTCCCAGATTTCGGTTGACTTCTTTTAAACTCAACGCAATGACGTAATCCCCGGAAATTTCAATGAACGTTAAGGGTAAAGTAGGAATTTTCAGAAACTGTAGCAAACTTTTTAGACATTTGGAATTAAATGAATTTGTTTTGTTTGTTTCGTTTTATCGCTTAAGCCTACGCTGGATTTTTAAAACGGTGAATATTGGTCTTGGAACGCTTTGGGCACAATCGTATTTTTATAACTTTGTGAAGCTTTGATAGTCATCCCGTTTATTATTTGATTCACCAGCAAATTCCAATGTTAAATCGTAACCCTATTTGTTGGTCACACCAATTATTATACAGTACTAAAAATATGTATTCCTTTGAACCGCTGTATAAATTAAGTCAACCACTCGTATGCAAATAATCAAATCCTAACTTAATTACAAACCCAAATCGTTTCAAAGGAGTCCCCTCTATGTGGACTGTCCCAAAGGTTCTGTATTGTAATCAACTATAAATATTAATGTATTTACATACGTTATAGAACTCCCAACTTTCATTAAAGTGAAAATATGCAAATCAACAAAAACTGTGTACGAAAAAGTTGGTTGCGCTAGTTCAGACCTTAGTTAAAATAAATTGGATGTCAACACGTTTGTGATGCAAAACTGGGTTCTATATAAGCACCTGTTCCTACCATAGCCAACATAGTAGCCTTTTGGTAAACTTTTTTTTGCAATTACAACGCCGTAGGACGACGCAAAGGTAGATTTGCATTTTTATTCGAAAACGGCTGAAAGGGACCGGTCAGTTTTTTTGGACACTTTTTTCGAGCCCAGCCAATAATGAACGTAGAAGATTTTGTTTTTAATTGCGTCGAGAATTACTTTACTGTTATATAAATTCCCATTTACAAAGATTAAAAGATCTTCCTTATCTCTTTTGGTCTTTAAATGAAGGACATAAACATTTATAGATACTTTGGGTGACTTAGAAACATTTTCGAAACCAATTTCGACGAAGAGCATCCACATTATTGTGCCTTAAACGATAAATATTGTCTGTTACATCTCGCATATCATAAATACGAAGTCTTATGACATCATCTTTAAGTGTTATGTCCGCTGAAGCGATGTATTAGGGAAATAAGTCTCCTTTTATGTCGAATGTGGGAAATTTAACAGCAATAACTTCTTTAATAAAGTCCTGGTCGCGAGTTATGGCAGAAGATATTCATTGGAACATATTGAATTTATATTGTGAGTAATGTATTCCTAATAACAGTTCAAGTATGATTACTGAAAATATATTTCTAGAAGTATAATCTAACTTTGGAAAAGTTAAAACATGAGAACTTGGAAAGGAAAGCCTAAACTAAAGAAAAGAATAGAATAGAACAGAAAACATTTATTCGACAGCAAAACAGCACCAACACATAATAAAAAAGAGAAAGTAAAAAATATAAAATAACAACAATAAAACTATAAGAAATAAAGACCCAAAGATAAGGCAGTGGGAAGAGAGTGAGAGAGAGACAGAGAAAGACATGGCAGAACAGAAAACATTTATTCGACAGCAAAACAGCACCAACACATAATAAAAAAAGAGAAAGTAAAAAATATAAAATAACAACAATAAAACTATAAGAAATAAAGACCCAAAGATAAGGCAGTGGGAAGAGAGTGAGAGAGAGACAGAGAAAGACATGGCACACATAGGAATCTGAAGAAAAAGATGAACCAAACAAAAACGAATACATTTCACCAGAGAATATCACTCTATCGGAATATTAACGTTATACAAGTAAACTCAAAAGACAATCAGATTGCCTCCAATTAACAAATTTAATTCGGAATTGCCTCATCAAATTTGAAGTGACGTAATTGGCAGTACCGTAAATGTATCTCGTTAAATAATTGATGCCACTTACCCTTTGCACCAATTAATTATAAACATGCTATTCATTCATTATAACAAATTAAAAACTGATATTCCTTTTTGTTCGACAGCAGTACAATTATTTCCTAGCCAGTCTTTTGATTGAGATTTTATTGGGTGGATATACAAACTTATTATTTATAAAATACAATTGTTAAAATCTCGAATGTTCTTATTTTGAATGAAAAAATTACACCGTAAATAGGTGGAATATTATGTAAATACTACACTTAAGACTACCTTCAGTATTGTACTCCTTCTCTCTTTTAAATCCATCACAGGCTGCCCATTGTGTCTTGCTATGTTATATTTTCTTATTCCATCATTTTCTGTAACTTATAGAAGAATATATTCTAAATATAGATGCTTGCGACACATCTTAGTTCTAAGTGACTCAAAATACATGGGATTCTGCCCACACCCCAAAGCAAGTGTACAGCCATAAATTTATTTTGTCATCTTCAAATCCCCAACAGCCGGGCCAGTCGCAATTTATTTTAACTAAAGCAACCTCGCAACTTTGGACATTTGCATATTTTCATCATATTTACTGTGGTCACTAAGCGAATTAACATCATTTAATGATTTTATTATATTTGCAGAGGACGGTGGTTACTGGGTTTTACATAATAATAGAATATCTGAACGACGGAGTCTCTTCCATAGTATTATCTTCTTCGTTGAGGTACAATTTGTATTGTATTGACGCTAACACTGGGATTAGTTCCTTTTGTTTCACTTGTGTTGAGTATGTTATCATGGACAGGGAAGATTAATCAATTATATTTTTATGTGCTTTTACCTTTATTAACACAGATAACCCGTTTGCTTTCAAAACAAGAATAAAAAGGCATCTTCTGGGCACGCTCGCTCCATAGACCTCATCCATGGCTTTCCATCAGACGTGATTGTAGTCTTTTGACCGCAAACCGATTCCTCAATAAAAAAAGTCTCGTTTGTGTGTGTATTTAGAATGTCTAAGGTGTATTCTGGTGTATGAAAAAGTACTAACACATACAGTTCATTTTCATTCAATGCATCTTCGATGGCACAAATATCTACCACAGTCGAAATTCACGAAACACACTAAAATAACAGCGAGAGACTGAAATACACATTTATGAAACATCCGACACAATGGGTATCGGACATGTCCCCCTGAACTCGCAACATCGCGCACCGGGAGAGACATGTCAAAAAGAGGCCTGTCCCAACGAACTTTTAGCACTTTTAGCACTTCGCTAGCGTTTCGCTTTTAGAATATTTTGTAAAGGGCTGCGACAGTTTTTGTTGAGCTGTTACTCTGTTAGGCGACTTTTGATGTGTCAACGTCTGTTGCTTAGTGTTTATACTGTTTGAAGGTCTAACTTGCTTTGGGTATATGAGCCATAACTTTAACGCATTTATGTTTTGCTTGAGAGATTTTTAGAGATTTCAAGATTTCTCATTAATGATTTCATACTCAGCAATAGTGAGCTATATTTGTAGCAAATATTTTTTTTTTTGTAATTGAGGCACATTTTGTTAAACTGTCGTTATAATCAATTTTTTTCTTTTATTTAATGTGTATTAAATTCTTTTCGAGTAATGTATACTGCATATACATTACTGTATATAACAAATTACCTGATGGCTGCGAAAATCTCAGCCTCAGAACATTTAAACGTAAATTATTTGACTTTCTTTTAAACAAATGTTATTTGATTATACAACTGATGTTTTTATGAATGAAAAATTTACCTAAACAATTGCCTTTTATTACATTATCTATAACTAGGGGACGTCACGCGGTTTCACCCGCGTAGTTCCCGTTCGCGTCGGAGTACGGGGATAAAATATAGCCTATGTTACTCCCTGATAATGTAGCTATCCATTCAAATCGGTCCAGTAGTTTCGGAGCCTATTCATTTCAAACAAACAAACATACAAACAAACAAACAAATCTTTCCTCTTTATAATATTAGTGTAGATATAATATTATAAAGAGGAAAGATTTGTTTGTTTGTTTGAAATGAATAGGCTCCGAAACTACTGGACCGATTTGAAAATTTCTCCCAGCAATGGATAGAGACATTATCAGGGAGTAACATAGGCTATATTTTATCCCTGTACTCCCACGGGAACGGAAACTACGCGGGTGAAACCGCGTGACGTCCACCAGTTGCCTATAAATCATATTTTATCTCCTTGACTTCATTGAATTTTGACTTAAATACAATTAATCTCTTTTACAACTACTATTATTTTTTTATACTAATTTTAATTATAATGTAATGATGACCCATAATTTTACAAACCATAATTGTACGCCGGAAACGGCAGGACATGGACGTAATAATGCACATAACAGCTTTTACAATATTCTAACAAATAAATGCATTCAATTCTATTTTATTCTACCTGACGTAATGTCGTCATATTTTTTTATATAACATAAGTAAAGAAAAAATCTCTTCCTAAAACTTAAATGATTCCGAGCAATAAGTCACTTACAGGCTATGTTTCACTTTACAGAACATCAAAATGTTTCACACAAAACTAGCTTTATTTATCGTTCAATATATCGAAACCGAAACCTCTAAGTTGTACAATGTTATATTTACGATCATCCACATGCAGCAGACGACATAAAGTCAAGTCTACCGCACTTTACGAAATAACATTGACGTTTGTGCAACGTTGCGCATTATAACGCGGTTACGTCTGAGCAACGTTGCCCACTATAACGTGACACGTCTGACAGTTGAGATGGCTTTAATTCCCATGGAAGTTATAATTCACTTACATAAAAAATATTTAAACTATCATAAAAACCTTTTGATTGACGTACAGTAAAAGTTTTAAAAACAAAATACAAAATGCTCGTAAAAGAATTAAACCCTATACGGGTTTAATTGTTTATATTAAAATTTTGGTCACAGCGAAAAGGTAACCAAAAACGGAGTACGCACCACTGGAAGTGACATGTTCTAAGTTGCGAATGCTTTATTTCCGTGTAACGGCAACGATTAACTGTAATGTAGCTACTTAACGTTTTGCAACGTTACACACGGCTGGCTGTGCAATGTTACACACTATAGTGAGGCGACACGTTTGTAAAACTTTGCACTATAATGTGGCCATAATAAAACCAAATGTTATCGAGATATACGGCAGGTTGTCAGGCTTGCAATATTAGATTGTGTCTTTGTAGATAGGGGAAATTAGATTTGGGATGTTAAGGAGTATAACACAGCGATTGTTGTAAATCTGAATACAGTGTTGTGAAGCGGTACTTATCGTTTTATGTGTGCGAAATCTGAAGGCGGATAAAATATTAAGCTCTTGAAAATATGTGTTAAAAATAATTAAACCATAAGATTAAAAAGAAAAAGGCCACGCGTATCTAAATGCTAGAAAGCAAACAAAAACAAGAAGCAGGAAAAAAACTAAATTTTTTAAAAACAATAACAACAAAAACGAAAAAAAGAACTATAAATATAACCGAAGGACGGAATTAACGGTTCTTCGTTACCTTTATAGAATAGCGAAAAGTTTTCCCTGAGTAAAACTTTCCACCATTTTATTTCACAATAAAAACTCAACTTAGTTTGGACTTAACGAGGTTGGGTGCTGCGAAGTTTAATCAATTCCATGACCGTTAAAACTGAGTGACGATGGTTGATCATTCTGTATTCTTTAACCCTGAAAAGTTTAAGATAAGTGCTGTTTTTGTCAAGAGTTTTGTAGCCTCTGCGATTTGGAGGACGATACTGTATTTATGGTCATTCTGATTTCTCTTTTTTCTAAAAATTCTGGGGAATATCAATTTGCAGCCTTTTTTAAGAAACGGCTGATTGACATTTCCCGTGCCCAAGAGCTGGCTTTTATTTTGGGCAGAGACTAAACACTGCCATTCAATGTGGCAATGCAAATGTCTCTTGGGCACATTACCAGCTAGCGTTAAGGACTTTTTTCTTGTTATTTATATGTGTGCATATGTACGTAATTTGTTACCTAACTAAATAAATTGTCTAATAATCCTTTGAACTGAAGCATTTTATAATATCGATATCAATCCAAGCCATCGAAATGATACTTCTATATGTAGATACTCAAACTCAATTAGCAGATTGTTGATCGTCCCGAACACTATGGTATGACGAAAAATTAATCAATCGTGTTCGCTTTTCATTCAATTCACTTTCCAATATGGAAATATATTTTGCCATCCACATAAAATTTTCCATGAATTGTGTGTAAAATCTCGATGGTAGACATTTTAACGCTCGGTAGAATTTCAAATTCAATTGGATGATAAAAATTCAAAGAGAGAAAAAAGGAGAATCAGTGGGAGATTTCAAATTTATGATTGTGTAATTAGCATATAACGTTGGCCATTTCATTTTCTCTTAAAAGTGTGGCCCTTTGGACGCCGTCAAAAACTCAATTTTCCTCCTACTGTAATTGGGACAAATCACCAATTAAGGAACTTAATTAGGAGGCTTGTTTAGTATTCATTTTATGTTCTTGACTTGTATAAAGATATATTTTATCGTTTTTTATGATAGCTTCTGTAATATCTTGGACCATATCAAATTAGTTTCTAATTAGATGATTGGTTTTATTAATTTTGTCACTGATTTACATCGCAACTTCAGATAAGAGTTGTTATAAAAAGCATAAAATGTTGAAACATAATATATGATACAGAACCACTGCAGTATTCCTTGCCAAAACGACGACGCCAAGATGAAATTTAAAATTCTATATTCCGTAGGTACTTCTTCCGTATGAAATGCGTAAAAGAAACTGCTCTAGAGTCGCACATGGGCTTGAACTATTCAAATAATATTCACAAAGCGTTCCAAGTAATACATTCAGAAATTCAGAACTCTGAATTCAGGAAAGCAGTAAATCCGAATGCAAGTCGAAAACGTATTATAAGAATAAGTCAACATAAATCTGGGAGCGGGAATCTCGATATTTGCGGTATCGACATGTGGCTAAGTAAAACACCACAGAATACTGGATGTGCTATCGGCTTAGTGCCAAACCGTGGCACGATGTATTTTATAGCAACATATGGCGTTAGTGAGGGCACTGCTGTATCGACTGTACAAAATTTAGAAGTTGCAGCACTAGCAGATGTTCTTTTATTTTTGTCTGCTGCTGCGAAGATTTTGAACGTAATTTTGTTTCTGTAGCTCGGTTCTGTTGAAATGTAAGCTGCAAAAAAGAAGGAAGGAATTTGGTGTTTTAGTGCCAGTAAGTAATAAAACTCAGCCAGTATCTGCAAAATTTAAATAAAAAATCTAATTAAAAACAATCAAACCAAAAATCTAATCAAAATCGGTCTAATCTAATCATTTTTTTTTGTTATTTTTTTATGTTTGATGAATTCTGACTGTGCATTTGATGGTGCTTTTGTGGTTTGATGGTGGTCTTATATTTATTATCATCACAAAATTCAAGAAATTTAGAACGAAAAACTACCGTTACGTCATTCAGGATATTTTTATTAGTACTACGCCTCAGCACCTCTAGCACACTCAAAACTTCGGACAGATTTTATGCTGAAAGAGGTGCTGGTTCTAAATCTACATAGTGGTCTATTTCTATGAGAATGGGTGAAATTTTAGCAACACCAGTAAGTTCTTGTTTGTTTGTTGTCTTTTCAATGGTGCCTTTAAGTAAGTCACAATACCTCGTGGCCAGTTTCAAAAATACAACAACATTTATGTCTTCTTGCCGAAAAACATTTTCTACATCTCAAAAGAGTATTTCAATAAGCAAATACACCTTATTATTATAAACCTCTGCTAAGGATCTTTGTTTAATTTTAAAGTACAAAGCTCATCTGTTCCGTATCTCGTGTTATTTGGTTTCATGTCAGCTATCTTGAGTTTTCCCGGGGGCGAAGTTACAAGTAGGTCAGGACATACAATGTTACAATTAATTAATTTCATATTTTCATCGAGATTCTTGTAAATATGTGCTTTAGACACGTTATATTGGATACTGTGTGGTGTGGGTGAATTTGTCTTGAGAATGTGCATTTTAACTTTTATTATACTACAATTACATAAAATTATGTACATAAATAAACCCACGCCTTTTCCTAGACCGTAAAAAGAATCTTTAAAACGGAACCGTTTCTTTTTTTGTTAACTTAAAATTCTTATTATATTTTTCAAAAAATAACTTATCCAAGTAAATCTATCTTCATGCTATCTGTAGAAAACATAAAGATAAAAAAAAAACATTTTCAATATTTGTCACAAAGTGAGACTAAAATCGCTACCAAATTTTTTGATTGAAATTGAAATTGCGATGGCAGCGCAATTATTTGGTAGCGATTTTAGTCTCATTTTGTGACAAATATTGAAAATGTACTTGTATTATAATAAAAAATTCAACCTTTTTCTTTCGTCTTTTCCTTATTCATTCATCCAATGCAAGTCTCGACTAACCTACAAAATTATGCTAAACTGAACGTAAATACTAACCTTTTACGAATTAAACCATTTCAGTGCCCCGGCATAAAGTTACGCTACGATTTAGTGCCCGCATACACGACTCAAAATAGTCCTTTCACTGCAGTCGCTTTGACATCACTTTGGCCTCGTCCAGATGGTGCCAACGACGGCGACGTGAGATGTCGGCTTACATTAATTATATCGGGACAGTTACTAGGCTGCAACCCCAGGCTAAATTTAGGCTCGGATAGCTAATACCGGTGCGGTGGATATGGGCCTTAACGAAAATGCACAGTGGGGATTTTGTGAAGGATGTGTGGTAACGTGTTGTATTTTAACCGACTTCAAAAAAGAAGGAGGTTCTCAATTCGGTTGTATTTTTTTTTGTTTGGTACCTCATAACTCCGTCATTTATGACCAGATTTGAAAAAATCTTGTTTTATCTGAAAGGATATACTTCCCGATTGGTCCCGAATAGAAATTTTATCAAAATCAAAATAGCTGGAATTCGTTTACTTGATTTTTAGCCACGCAAGTAATAAAACGAATTGCGTATTTTGCTTTCCTGCGATTTTCAAGTGGCGTTGTTAGGTGTGGGGTACCACTAAAAAGTGAAAAATAAAAAACTTTTTACAAAGAAACACAACTAACAAACACACTACGCGGTGTTTTTGGTAGTTTCTTCGTATTTTGACACCGACCTCCGAAATTAAAGTTTTTTTTACTTTGTAGTGTTTTTTTATTTGGAAGTGTTGTATTTTTTTGACAGGTTATTTTAGAAATGGACATTATAAATAAATACATGTGGGTCTGGGTATGGGTAAAACTAAAGAAGAACTAAAAATTCAGACAAGTAAGAATCCTAACTAAATTCCTTTTATTTCATCAAAATTATATCCAATGATAACTACAATCATATTCCAGCCCATTGACCCCCAAACATGTACTCAATTGAATACACTAAACATCTCGAGTGAAATTCCAACAATACCTAGGCTCCGGTCAATTCTCACAAACAGTCAAGCTCGTCCAGCTTAACTCCTAGATATTAAATTACTGATGAACAATCCTGTCGATAATCCCGCATCCCATAAAATATATCCTGTAAATCCATTTAACTAACACAGTTCTAGGTACTAGGCGCACAACAAGAATTGAGAGCTGCAACATTTTGATAGTCGATTAACACGGTAGCCTACAGCTTACGTTATTACGGAGTCATGTTGCCCTGGTACCGATAAGCCTTATTCAGTGACATTTATGCCTTAACTAAAGCAATGTTGACTGTGTACTAAACTGGGTTGTAGTTTAGATTGAGCTTTAAATATTTTGAAAGGAAAATCTCTATAAGGAACTAATTTTCAACACTATAGACTAATTCAGACGATTTGTGCTCTTTTCTAAAATAGTTTTTATAATTAACTTGTAAACAAGTTGCAAATTAGAAAAATCAAAAATCCGACTGAAAAAAACTCAACCGGGACACTTTTATGAACGAAAACTGTTTCCTAATTGAATTTGAACATATAGCTTATTGTATATTTGTAAACTCTATTTAATTCTAGGTTTGGGTTAAAAAAATATGTTAATATTTAAAAAAAAGCAATATGGTGGATTTTGGGCGCCGTATTGCTTTTTTTTTAAACATCTAGCTAAGGAAACATCGGACCACAAGACGAACGGCGATGCGCCACCGGTACATGGTGGACATCCCACCCACGCGCACAAAACGTTTTGGGAACACATTCATAGTGCGTGCAGCTAAGGAGTGGAATTCCCTGCCGGAGTCTGTGTTTCCTGATAGCTATAACCTGGGAGTTTTTAAGTCAAGACTGAATAGGTTAGTACTAGGCAAGCGTGCTCCATCTTCGACCACATCATCGCTTACCATCAGGTGAGATAGTGGTCAAACGCGAGTCTATAAATAGTAAAAAAAAAACTTAGGTTTTTGAAATGAATCTATCGACACCATAGTAGTCGAAATCCATGCAGCCGTTTGGAAGGTACGAGGTAATAAAGAAATTATTTACAAACAAACATACATACAAAATACACGCGAGAAACATTACCCTTCCTTCGCAATCGGGTAAAAATATCAATAATTTCATATTTAAAAAATAACTAGCACTCCGCCCGCGACTTCATTCGCGCGGATTTAGTTGGTAGTCCACGATCATCATCTCCCCTCTACCCCCTTAATAGGGTATCTAATGTGTAAATTACTCATTAGTAGACTAAACGAAGATTACATGTACATAACCAACCTTAATTATCAAACAATTTAAATGGATAAGGTTAATATCACGATACCAAAATCACCACTATTCCATTCCACCCGGGTTTTGATTGAATGATTTGAACAAAAAGCAGTCATTGTGACTTAACCATGATAGTTAGATATAACCCACGGACTTTTTTGTAGATATTATAATGTCTTCTATAAAACTGTAGTACATCACTTTGCTCTGTTGTTAAGTTTCCGCAGCGTACGCGATATAAGGATTTTTATTCACACCTTGGGTTACATTATCGAAGTTTTCAGAAGGATCCCGAACTTTTTGAAAATATTCTATAGCCTATGTTCATCAGGAATGATGTAGGATTCTAACGGTGATAGAATTTTTCAAATCGGTCCAGTAGTTTCGGAGCCTATTCATTTCAAAAGAACAAATCTTTCCTCTTTATAATATTAGTGTAGATGTGCACATTACACTACTGGGTCGCATTCATAGCACAAATTACCAGGAGACCAGAAGCATGAAGAAGTATTTCATGGCTGGAATAGCCTATAATACGAGAACTAATCTTCGAAACCCATATGTCACTTCCAAACACAAAAGACATACTCAACCCGATAAATACAAAGTTGAAGCGAGAAAAATACGTCCTGTCATAAACTAAGACAAAATGTCCCGAGCAATGTCCCAGCTTTTGTGTGGAACATTTCATTTCTGTAAAGTGACCATGATTTGTTGGTTCAGAGGACACTGCGAGTGAAGCAAATGGACCGTGTTGTCGATATGTACTGAACATTGATTTTGAACTCTTTCACAAGTAAATATTTGTATGAAAATTGAGATCGAAAATGTTTTTTTTGCTGTGTAATGGATTAGGTATCGTGTTTGAACAATGGTTGTTAAATAGTGATATTGTGTTGGTACAATCCAATTTACATCTGTGAAATATTATTCATGAGTTTAAACCCGTTCTACTGGATTACTAAAACTAGTTAATTATAGTAGGAAAGATGAGTGATTGGAAAAAAAAAATACAGAGGATTAATTGAAATTGAATTGAAAATATTTATTTCAGACCAAGCAGATAGTAGTTAATACACGTCCATACCATGTTAGTACGTAGATACTTTTAGCTATGTTATGGTATTATTGGTATTATTTTGGACATGCATGAGCGACCATTGTCTCAAGATTTGGCTGTCCACTCTGTCCGACACCACGCTCAGAAGCGTGTTGGTGCTACCCTTTACCCGGGACCACAGTGAGGCCGTTTTTTTGCGAAGCACTGCATGAAAGCCGTCCGAGTTGTGTTCGACAAACATGCCGGTGGCACTGCATCACCATGGGAGCCCCAACAAACCCCTAAACGCGTTGTTATACTGGACGTGCAGAGCATTGCAGGCCTAAATACTCGACACACAATCACACAATCATTACAAAATAATAAGCTGGTAGGTACTATTTCTAGCAAAAAGTCGTTCTAGTAGAACAATTACCGTGTTCCGTGTGAATTATAGTCAAGAAAAATATGAATAACAATCTACCAAGCAAAAGCTAGATAAAATTCAACTTCTTTCATTCAAAACTAATTACAGAACATTAAATAGTTACTTGACGTAAACACGATCACAACAAAATAATAATTTGGTAGGTACCATTTCTAGTAGAAAGTATTGCAAAACAAACATTACTCAGTTTTCCCTGCGAATTAAAATCAAGACAAAGACTACTACATAATATCTACCCTAATATATAAAATTCTTCCGTTACTGACTGATTGAGAGACTGACAGACAAAGCACAGCTGAAACTACTGGTCGTAGAAAGCTGAAATTTGGCATGTAGGTTCCTTTGGGAGTTTAGGGTTCTACGGGAATGGAAAAATCGGGATATGCACGTACGAAGTCGCGGGAAAAAGCTAGTACTAATATCATACATCTGAAAAGCTTGCGCTAATCTCTGGAACTACCAGTCGGATTTGGAAAATTAGTTTTTGTATATGATAGCCACATTCATGAGAAAGGCTATAGGGCCTGTATCAGTGGTTTCTAACCATTTCAATATTGTTACCCCTGTGACGCATTAGAAAAACTGATTTTACCCCGTCCTTAAAATGTTACAAACAATACAAGCAAATACAAATATATTTATTAATCAAAAATCGATTAATCAAATTGTGGGATCATAAATTGCACATCATGCATCAGTCTCACAAGATTTTGAATTTTTGCGGTTATTTTCACAGTCGATGTGTCATGAAACAACGATAGTTCGATTGTTAAAAATTTAAACCATCGAGGTAACGTTCTGTTTTTTTTTTTTTCTCAACATACCCATAATGGCGAGGTGACAATGACGACATGACGAATGCTACAAAAACGTATTTTATTAGATTAGCTCTTAATTATTCAGGTTCTTTATTACCCCCACAGAATAGCTAATTCAACTCCGCGGGGGTAATTACCTCCACTGGCCTATTGTATCTATAGTCTATACGGGAACGGGATAAAACGTGATATGCGCGTAAAAGTCGCGGATAAAAGCTAGTCTGTAAAGAAAAAGCAAGATCAACATCAATTTTCTTCCGCAAATTGAATAAGCCACATCACCACCCTCAAATAAACAATAAGAACAATCTGTAAAAGAAACTGCAAGTCATCATGACGTCACTGAGCAGAGTTGTTATCATCGCAGTCACTCCACAGTACATGGTCGTTGATATGGCTCATCGAGTTATGACTGGCAACCATATCTGGCAACGCTCTTTTAGTATCGAGAAAAAAAAAACAACTGAATTAAGAACCTCTGTTCTTGTTTTAAATGTATTCTATTCTATTTTTTTAAATAGCAAGCAAAGCTGATGTCGACTATTCTGTTTTTTTAAAGGTTTATGTGCACAGGCGTCAAAATACTTTGCTTCTTACTCAATGAATCAGTAATATGTCGTTAAGTAGTAAACAATTTAACGTAGAACAATTTATGTGTAAATATTAAAAAAACTAGCTGACCCGCGCACCTTCGTCTGCGTCACAATTTTCATTACAACTCCGCTCTTTTTGGTCTTAGCTTGATGATATATATCCTATAGCCTTCCTCCATAAATGGTCTATCTAACGCTGAAAGAATTTTTCAAATCGGATGAGTAGTTCCTGAGATTAGCGCGTTCAAGCAAACAAACAAACTCTTCAGCTTTATATATTAGTATAGATAAAATATAATTGAGTGTTTATGAATAGAATTAATATATATAGTGTGGTTTTATATGTGGTTTACTTTACCAGTTCGTTTATTGGAGTTCAAAAAAAATATTTGTGTGCCATTATCAAGTGTCTGACAGATACATCTAGAAACACCTTTTAAATTATTTGGAAAGTTAACAGAGTTTTTGACAAAACATGACGCGACATGTTTACTGTTATAATACTGTATACTTTCATATACTGTTTACGGTTCCACTGAGTTGGCACAAAAATTCTTTAGCGGAATCTGTCTTGTAACAATGTCAACCCTGTATGTTATCTCAGAAGTTTGGAGGATGGGGACAATGCAAGGAGGTCGGGGATATGCTGACTATGTTTTGGCCAAAATTTTGGTGTAATTTTTGTGTCTGCAGTTTGAGTTTTGTTAAAGTGATTGTGCAAGATTGAGATTGATGCATCGATAAATATTTTAAATCACTATTCTGAAAGAAATTTTTAAATGACACTAATTGAAATCTTTATTATTTTTCACTATCTTATTTATAGACTCGGATTTGGCTACACTCTTACCTGATGAAAAGCGACAATACGGCCGACGATAGAGCATGCTTGCTCAGAAGTAACCTGTTCACTTTTGACTCAAAGATTTACGGAGTCTATATTTCTTGTAGCTATCAAGAAACACAGACTCCGGCAGGGAAATCCACATGTATATCTGTTGTAACTAGATCATTGCGTTGTTAAGCTACAGTACGAATTGTTCACCTATGACTTAATGTGTAAGCAAAATTACTGATCAGACCAGGTATGCAGAAACTAAAGAAATCCATTTTAGTTACATAAAATCCTAATATATAAAATTCTTCCGTTAACTGACTGTTATTAAGTGACTGACAGATAACGCACAGCCAAAACTACTGGTGGTAAAAAGCTGCATGTAAATTCCCTACACTCCTTAGGGGAGCATTAAGAGAGGATTTCCCGAAATTCCTACGGGAACAGGAAAAAACGGGACATGCGCGTATATATAAATTTACTGCTACAGTACTCCTTATCCCATTAAAACTATCTTTATTAACTTATCTTCACATACTACCTCATAGGAGGACGGACATGGTTACCATGGCAACAGCTGAGACCCTCTGTGCTTATGCATTACCGCATCCATGGGTTCAGTTTATGATCTAGTTAGTTCAGAAGCTTACTGAAGAAGTGTGAATAGCTTAGCAGCTAAAGTTTTGTGTCGTAAGTAGAATAATTTAATGATTTTTCATAACACAAAGTGTAACAGTATAAATGCAATACCTCTTAAGGGGTCATTATATTTATCATTATGAACGACTTTTGCTTTGGGAACAACCCTGAAATCGCAAAAACAAATCGACTGCTCCGTACATTTATGTGCGCATAACTTGACGAAATCTACTGACCAGCAGATTTTTTTTTTAGATTTCGGGTTGTCATAATATTGTGACTACAGTATTAATGCGGCTAACTGTGGATTTATGAGCACATGAGGAAAGTAACAACAAAAATATCTACAAAAATAAATAAGATAATGGACTCAAGACAAAGATGGACAGATGAACTTGATTCCTACCAGAAGAACTGGCTCGCAATGGTAGAGGAGATACATGTGTGGAAGAGGGAAAGGAAATCTTTCACGATTTCCAAGATTTTTTCACATAACGGGTTAGTCATATGTATGTGTGTGTGGGTGTGTATGTGTGTAGGTGTGTGTATGTGTGTGTGTATCGGGTGTGTCATGTATAATACGTTATTAGGTTAATTATTGACACTTTTCCGTAGTTTTCTAAAGACGAGGAGAAATAGATAAAAACTTATTTTAATCCTTTTTTTTAAGGATGGGAAATCATCAAATGACTACCCCCGCCCTGGGTGAAGCAGAAGGGAGTGTCAGACTCTTACTGACTAAAACCCATCCGTGTTTCTCTTAATGCCCTTTACGTTCCTGGGCCACGGTGACTCTTTCGAACAAATTCTGCAACTCTCACAGGCACTAGCCCTAGTGGGCCCCGTCTTATATGCTGACAGCTCTTTGAGGCGCGCGTGGAACACAGCGTGCCGTCGACCCGGGCCTGGTTCTGATCGGACGGCGAGCCACCCAATGCTCGCAGGCCCGCGCCTACGGTGGTCGGGAGTCGAAAATTTAATCTCCAGTAAAGAAACACATTAAATCTCTACTACTACTAGTACTAACTAAACAATACACAGTAACAGCAAATAAATACAATTTCAAACAATAAACTCAAGAACCAATACAAGTCGTACACAATCAGTAGCGTGCAGCCAAACCTCTTGATTTATACAGCCGGCTCCTAAACGCGGGCTGGCGAGTCCCAATAGAGCGTGAACTCGGCTTGTGTGTTCCTGTCACAAGCCTTCGAACGAGCTTGAAAAACTACGCCTTTTGAAAAGTGGACAAATTGTTTTGACTGTGTGGTTGAAGAGTTTTGTTTTGATATTGATCTTTTTCTTGCAAATAAGGACCTGATTTACGATATCCGAATAGCAACTACATACTGAATAAATAAAAAAAAAACGACGTACGAACGTGTATGCATAAAAAAACTTTTGAACACAGGTCGAAGTAAATGATCAAGTGGTAATGATATGTCTACAAAGTAAAGAACCACATTAAACAGTACACAATCAGGAGCGTGCAGCCAAACCTCTTGATTTATACCGCTTCTAAACGCGAGCAGGCGAGTCCCAATAGAGCGTCAACCCGGCTTGTGTGTTTCTGTGACAAGCCTTTAAACGAGCTTGAAAAACTACGCCTTTTGAAAAGTGGACAAAGTGTTTTGACTGTGGTTGAAATGTTTTGTTTGATTTTGACGTTTTTCTTACAAGTCAATGTATCATCAATCCTCAAATATAAAATTCTTCCGTTACTAGTGACTGACACACAACGCATAGTCGAAACTGCTGGTTGTAGAAAGCAAATATTTGGCATGTAGGTCCCTTGGGGAGTGGAGGGGAGCAATAACAGAGGACTTCCCAAAATTCCTACAGGAAAGGGAAAAAATGGGATACGTGCGTACAAAGTGCGGGCAAAAGCTAGCATAAACTATAAATGGGTCCGCAGTCTATAATGGTACATAAAAATACCGGGTCCTATGACTAACGCGCATTTATTTAGCTATCGTGGTAGCGATCTGTACCGGTAGTGCTTGCGCTATTTTTTAGAGCTATGATGTTGGTTCATGACGAGTCTAATATTAACGTCATTGCTCATCATCATCATATCAGCCAATTGCCGTCCACTGCTGAACGTAAGCCTCCCCCAAAGAGCGCTAACCATACCGGTCTTGAGCAGTCCGCAACCATCCGCTGCCACCTTCTTTAAATCGTCGATTCATCGTACCCCACGCTCTGCGGCCCACACTACGTTTGCCCATACGCGGTTTCCACTATAACATATGTCTGCTCCATCGACCGTCTGTCCGTCTACAGACATGGCCGGCCCACTTCCACTTCAGCATACTGATTCTACGCGAAATGTCGGTGACTTTAGTTGTCTGGCGAATGACTTCGTTGCAAATTCTATCCACCAGAGAAACCCCGAGTATTGTTCTCTCCATTGCACGCTGAGCAATCTTGAATTTGTGGACCAGGCCTATGGTGAGTGTCCACATTTCAGCTCCGTAAGTCATTACGGGTAGGACGCACTGGTTATAGACCCTGGTCTTAAGGGATTCAAAGCTATCACGCAGCTTCCCGAATGCCGCCCAGCCCAAGCGGATTCAAAGCTATCACGCAGCTTCCCGAATGCGCAAGCGAATTCGGATTGAATTCTGAATTGAAGAATCACTCAGGTTGTTCAGCATCACCTCCAGCTCCTGCAGAAATTCTGCTATGATGACAATGTCATCCGCAAATCCGAGGTGCGAGATGTACTGACCATTGATACAAGTAAATCGCCATTCGTCGTCGTCGGCGTCGATAGTAGTCATTGTTACAAATAACAAAAATATGCATTTGTTCAAATAAAATAAAATCTTGGCGATTTAAAAAAGTGCAGTAAATATATCATACAATAAACAAGCAAATAAAAACTGGCTAAGTGCGAGTCGGACTCGCGTGCAAAGGGTTCCGAACGAATTTTTTTTTTACATGTTTTATTAACACTACAGACTTCTAATAGGTTTTCCTGTAATCTTTAGGTAAAGATCTATTATCTCCATTTTTTTCAAAATTTTAGGCCCAGTAGTTTCGGAGATAAGGGGGGGAATGGTCATTTTTCGTCTAATTTCTTGAATAACTTCAAAACCATTTATTTTAAAATTATGAAAAAATATAATTAAAACCCTCACAGTAAGCCCTTTCATTTGATATGTCACACGATATTGTACAAAAAACTTTTTTTTTTAATTTTCTAGTCTGACCCCTAAAAGTGAACCCCATACAAAAATTTAATCATTTACGTGACGCGTCCGTGTTTGAGTCATAGAAGTCCATATGTGTACCAAATTTCAACAGAATCGGTCTAGTGGATCCGGAGAAAACTGGCTGTGACAGACGGACAGACACACAGACAGACACACGGGTGATCCTATAAGGGTTCCTTTTTTTTCGGAACCCTAAAAACAGACTCCTTAAAAGCAAACAGGACTGAACAAAAATAAAATGAAGTAAACAGTTACAAAATCTGATAATAACTTAGGTAACCTCCAACTGCACGTACTGTGGTATCCCACTTAAGCATAGAAATAAAAGCATCTGAGCTTTTACGTAGACATATGAAAACAGTCTGAATTTAAACTAAAAGTCTACAAAATCCAGCTGTTACCAAGCGATTAAAACATAGTATTCAACAAAAACTTTGTCCCCAAAATGAATTTTCATTTTCGTCTGTTCCACAAATAACATTACTCTCGTCCATTTGTTTCATAAGTGACATTACCAACCTTTCAACTGTGGGGTAAAAAATTACCAACAATCAAATTTGAATCAACTTCCAAGCGACGGAGACCATTGACTGAGTCCTCGACCCCATTTTGGCTTTTATGTACTTAATTTTCTTCACTCGTTGTAGGAAGAAGGAACATTTTATTTTTCCTTTGTCGGTTTTCAGCTCAATGAATTCAAAAATTGGATACAGAAGTGTGAAGTTGGATTAGTAGCTGCGGTTAGAGTATGCTGCATTAGGCTGCTCATCAGGAAGACCAGCTACTTTTAGAGTTCCGTACCTCAAAAGGAAAAAACGGAACCCTTATAAGATCACTTTGTTGTCCGTCCGTCTGTCTGTCAAGACTGTTTATCTCGGGAACGCGTATAAGTATCGAGTTGAAATTAAAACCATATACTCAGGTTTATGGTACCTTGCAGCTGTGAAAAAATCAAACTTCTAAGTTAACGAAAAAAAAAAGATACGGTCGTTTATGCCGTAATAAACGTATTATGTCGACACTCTCAAGGGAATCAAAATGTATAAGGTATTTCCTGTTGGTCCAGAACTATGAAATTTGCCAAGTAATACCGTCTTATACTACAAACATAGGGAAAAGTCTGAAAACTATACAAATGTAATTAAATCATAAAATTATTGGCTTTATTTAAAACTAGTGGACGTCACGCGGTTTCACCCGCGTAGTTCCCGTTCCCGTGGGAGTACGGGGATAAAATATAGCCTTTGTTACTTCCTGATAATGTAGCTAGCCATTGCTGAAAGAATTTTTCAAATCAGTCTAGTAGTTTCGGAGCTTATTCATTTCAAACAAACAAACAAGCAAACAAACAAACAAATCTTTCCTCTTTATAATATTAGTGTAGATGTAGATGTAGATAATTTGTAGCTTCAAATTTGTACGGAACCCTCGGTGAGCGAGTCTGACTTGTACTTTTTTTTTTTTTTACTATTGATAGGCTCGCGTTTGACCACTATCTCACCTGATGGTAAGCGATGATGTGGTCGAAGATGGAGCACGCTTGCCTAGAAGTAACCTATTCACTCTTGACTTAAATACTCCCAGGTTATAGCTATCAGGAAACACAGACTCCGGCAGGGAATTCCACTCCTTAGCTGCACGCACTATGAATGTGTTCCCAAAACGTTTTGTGCGCGTGACTTAGCTGGTTATTTAAAAGAAAAAAACGTTATCTACCAGCGGCTTATACGTGTCTTCCGAAGCACGGAATCATCTTTTTATCAGACAATTAAGTGATACAAGCCTGCAATGTCCTAGCCAAACTAGAAACAACTTTACAAAGTATGCTTCCCATGGGAATCGAACCCACGACCGCTGGGTCACAAGGCAAACGCCTAAACCACTCGAACACGGAGGCAGTTGACTACTTTTGGTACTTTTCAATGCAATGTACGAATACTTCAAGTATCTAGCTGCAGATTAGGTACTTTATTGGTTGTTTATCTGTCTAACCACTAACCAACCAATAGCGTTACGACAAATAGTGTTAACGGACAGATTTGACATTTCACTAAATTTTTTACAGTTGTCATTCTGGATTTATTTTATTAATTTTGTACTTGTTTATTAATTATTTGACATTATTCAATACTTTATTATTATAAATCTTTTTTTATTGATCAATTTTTGTACTGTGTTGGATTTCATTGATAAGATTATTTTTTATTGATTTTTATGACTTTATTAATTGGCATTATCTTTTTATATTTTTGACATTTCTGATTTATATTATTTTTTTATTGCTGACATTATGGAAATATTTTATTAATTTGATGTAGAGGAAAGATTTGTATTTTGTATGTAACGAATATACTTAAAAACTACTGAACCGATTTGAATAATTCTTTCAGCAATGGATAGCTACATTATCAGTGAGTAACATAGGCTATATTTTATCCCCGTACTCCCGCGGGTGAACCCGCGTGACGTCCGCTAGTGTGATATAAAGAACTTATTAAGAACAATTTTACTGACATAGTAAGCACAATATAAGTCTGAAAGCACCAAGATTGAATTGAGAAAAAAAATGATGTCTACATATTATTTGTGGCACAAAGACTGGTTTCGAGTGCCATCCAAAAGGGTTTAAAACACGTTCTAGCGTACTGTCTGAGGTTTCCGTAATTACATAAGTTTTTGCGGTAATGTGCACCAGGGATACATGAAGAAATGTAAGATTTGCTTAATGCTTAATTACGTCTTGAGAATGTAATTAAAAATGTATAGTTATGTCACTGTGCAGAGACACTGCTGTCGTGTACTGGGGTTGTGGTAAAGCAATTCTGTGGGTGGAATTGAGAAGTGTCGGCATCTAGAATAGGCAGGTAGTATTTGTTAGAAATAAGGGAGTAGCTAAATATTTTTTTTTTTACTATGCTGTATCAAGGGAAACGGAAATGAAAATATCCTCAAAAGTATTTTTTTTAGAGTTTCCCCAGTAAAAGGTAAAGTACAAAATTATTTACTTCTAAAATTACAAAATAAATGATAAGTAACAAAATAAAATAAATTAATAACTTAAAATAAACAGACCTGTGCGAGGCCAAAAAGGCTCCTACCTCAGCATGCAACTGTTTAAAAAAAAAATAGCGCTCTGGTATTCTGAGGCCACGAAAGGAACACTGACTGAATAAAATTTGATAACAAATAAATTCAATAGCAACAACAATAACCCAAAATAAAACGTGAATTTACGTATATAATAAGAAGTATGTGAAAAGATACACTCCCGATCAACACCCGATTATCTACACTAATATTATAAAGAAGAAAGATTTGTTTGAATTGAATAGGCTCCGAAACTATTGGACCGATTTGAAAAATTCTTTTAGCAATGGATAGCTACATTATCAAGGAGTAACATAGGCTATATATATATATATATATATATATATATATATATATATATATATATATATATATATTATCCCCATACTCCCACGGGAACGGGAACTACGCGGGTGAAACCGCGTGACGTCCATTAGTATAGTATAAGTTACCAATATGATCTGCGTACAGACCCTGGAGTTTATTTATTTATAAAAAAAATCAGTAACATTTAGTAACTGAATCTCACATGTTGACACTTTAAATAAAACGTAGTTTTTTTTTTAATTTTTACGTTAAAAATAAATATCAAAGTTTAGAAAAGCGTTTCAGCGGTAATTTAAGAACTTATTACTACCTGCGTTTATTAAGGGACGCTTAACCATCGCCAAAAAGCTCATAAAACCCTCCATTGATCCAAACCCAGCAGTAATTCGTAAACACTTTACGAATCCCTTAAAACCCGTAGTACCAGTACTTCAGAAACACCTTAGAGCTTACGCGAAATTAAGTAACTCCCCGAACTGGGCAGTTCTGGTGCAGTTAGCGTTAATGGGCAACATTCCTCCCTCGGAATTCCTCGTTCGCCTATTCCCTGGGAATTTTCCCCGACACTGTGCTGAGAAATTTTTCTGTTCTTGTACTTAGTAGTAGACACGTTATTACTTCATTCCACGAAACGCTAGATTTAGTTTTCTTGGATTATCTGTTCCGGGATTTTTCTGAAGAATTTTTAATGCTGAACTAGCGTTTAGATTGCCTTTGATGATCGTTTTATGCAGCATAGTTTTTTATTAATCTTGTTTTATTCTGTTTCTCTCTATAGAATTTTTATCACTATCTACAGTAATATTAGAAAGAGGAAAGATTTTTTTGTTTGTGCGTACCGAATTGGCTCAGAAACTATTCGACCGATTTTAAACATTTTTATTTTCACCAATATAAAAATTATCAATAGAAATATTATACAACGTGTAACAGAACGAATTCGCATTTTGTCGAGTTATGCGCACAGAAATGTACGGGGGAGTCGATTTTTTTTTCGCGATTTCGTTATTGGTCCCATAGTGAAAGTTGTTCATAATGATGAGTTCAATGACTCCTTACGAGGTATTGCATTTATTATGTTACAGGTTGTCATCATCATCATCATATCAGCCGAAAGACGTCCACTGCTGGACATAAGCCTCCCCCAAGCGTTGCCAGAACGACCGGTCCTGCGCGTCTCGCATCCATCGGCTACCCGCGACCATCACCAGTTCATCAATTCATCTTGTGGTAGGCCTTCCAACGTTGCGTCTTACGGTACGCAGTCAAATAGATAGATAAATTATCAGGAAATAACATAGGCTATAAATTTATTTAAAAAAATAGAAATCCTTAAGAAAATTGCAGCGCGGACGAAGTCGCGGGCGAAGTGCTAGTTTTATGTACTTTAGGTACTTTGGGTTCTATGGATTACTTTAACAGAACCAATGCTGTTAATGATCTTGGTGACATCTAGTTTTAAAGCTACAACAATAAAAATCTGCATAGTTCAAATCGTCACAGAGAATAAGATAACAGTGCCAAAATAAAACTATTTTTCATAGTAGACGAACTTAAAACTCCATTAGATTTTACAGTAACGTCTCAAGTCTTTATTTTTAAGTGCAAATGAAGGTATGCCCGCGTTGTAATCAAGACATTTGTTGGTTACCTCTAGCAAAACATTCTAAAGGATTTTTACAGAACATTTTGTCTCATCTTTTCTATTAAAATTTTCCTTGAAACTCGCTTATTTATTTTTGGTCAACATTTAATATTGTGATATTTTGTTTTCATTTCATGGTAGATTCTGTTAACGATAAGCATTAATGCTTCAAAGAAGTATTGAGATTCTTGTTTACTTGTAACTGAATCTTTCTATGTTATGGATTATGTTCTTATGTTATCGGGAATGGAAACGGGGTGAAGAAACAGTGCAATATAGGCGTTCAATGAAGAATAATAAAATTATACTAACTTCCTAATGCTGACATTACGAAGGTTATCTCCGATGCACGCCTTTTCACATGATCACGGATCTCTTTCATCCAACTCTTGCCTTCTTCTTCGACCAGGTCGTCAATCCACCTCGTTCCTAGCCTATCCACGCTTTTATAGTCAGTTTTACTCGTTAGCTTGTAGCGGCATCAATGTCATCACAAGAAAAACCAACGGAGCAAATCTACATCGCAACAAAAAAAACCGCTTGGCTCATCGCCGTAAGGTTGCCTGCTTGTCGGTTTTCTACAGATTGTACTTCGGTGAGTGTGCCCAAGAACTCCACGACCTCATCCCACCGGCCCCCTTCTACCATCGGACATCCAGATGCACTGTATCTTACCATCCCTACCTTGTTACTATTCCACCAATTCCCACTAAGCGTTTCCAAACGTCTTTTATAATGCGCACAGCAAAAGAGTGGAACTCTCTGCCTGCGTCTGTGTTTCCAAACGCTTACACACCTAATCTCTTCTAAGTTAGAGTGAACAGGTTGCTTCTGGGTAAGCTCGCTCTATCGTAGACTTTGTCTCTGTCATCTCTGACCTAGACTAGAGTCAAGAGCAAACCCATCACAAATAAAAATAAAAAAAAACCGCGACGCCATCTATCCAACTAGCAACAAACTATCAGGTTTAAATCCTGCATCGCGCAAGCAGAGTTCACCGTGCGATTTGAACATATACATCAGCCCGAATATCAACTATCGGGCAGTTGCTCGTCAGACACAACAACTGTCTGGTAGGAGGATCCTCCCTTTACAAGGGAGGTGTGCGTGGCTTTACTCTCTGTTCCGCATACCCTCCATACTGGTGACCCTCGGAGCTACTTAAAAACCTTTCACCCACTCACTCTTACTCACTCCATTAAAGATAAATGAAACAAATTTTTAACCAATTCCGCTCCACGCTCAAACTTTTCCTATTACGAAAATTGTCCTCTAAGCACAATAAATTAATGACGAAGCACTTTGAGTGCTTGTGGCTGCAACAAAAGTTATATTAAATAAAGTTTCTAATTCCTCATTTACACGTGTTGGATGTTGGTGAAATGCTCCAACATATAATGTTTTGTATTCAGGAACAAATACGTCATACGGGGTAGAAGTTTGAGGAATTTAGTGCTTACTTGCTGTATATGAGTTTGACTTTAATTATAAAGTAAATAAGGACTCATTTTGATCATCGATCTGTATTGTATTAAAATAGCTGCAGATGATGATGATATTTATGTTTCAACATCGACCAACAACAATGCTGCCAGCCTTTCGGGTACATTACCAGTGGACAGCTATGCGGACGAATTTTTCGAAGTTTTTAGGGTTCTGAACAAAAAACGGAACCCTTATAGGATCACTCGGGTGTCTGTCTGTCCGTCTGTCACAGCCAGTTTTCTCTGGATCCACTGGACCGATTCTGTTGAAATTTGGTTCACATATGAACTTCTGTGAACTACAGTTACGTGAATTATTAAATTTTTAGTATGGGGGTCACTTTTGGGAGTCAAACTAGAACATATAAAAAAGTATTTTGAACAATATCGTGTGACATATCAAACGATTTTTTTTTCTTAATTGTAAAATAAATGGTTTTGAATTTACTCAAGAAATTAGACGAAAAATGACAATTCCCCCGCCTTATCTCCGAACCCGCTGAGCCTAAAATTTTGAAAAAAGTGGAGAAAATAGATCTTTATCTATAGATTACAGGAAACCTAAAAAGTATACACACGAGTCCGACTCGCACTTGGCCAGTTTTTTAGATTAGTTTTAGTTGTTAAAAGTTTTTTTTTATTATGCATAGTTATAGTTTTTTGACAAAAATGTTGTAAATATATGGAAGAGAAATGAAAGAAAAAGAACAAATACAGACGAATACAGTGGAAACAGTCGGTATCAATAAAAGCAGACTTCATAAACTTGTTAGCTACTTCTAAATATAAATCCAACACATTGTACCAATGCACGAAACAAAAACAGAGTTTGGGATTTAGTCTGTTCACATTACATTGCGATGCGAAAAAATACAAAACTAAAAGTGAATCCAGATAACGTGGCAGCGAATCAGGAAATAGAAAGAAAAAACTGCGAAAAAGTACTGCAGAATTTAGCAAAACATATTATTTGGATATGCAAGTTTACCACAAAAGTCAAAGTCAATTCCTTTATATTAATTTGACCATTAAAATACACTTTTGAATGTCAATATTTACAGTCAATAAAATGTCTATTTACAAATATATACGTAGATTATTTTAGAGAACAACGGACAAGAAACTCCATAGATACACTTTTCAAATATGAAATACTAGTTAACCCGCGCAACTTCGTCTGCTCCGCTCCTATTAGTCTTAGCGTAATGATATATAACTTATAGCCTTCCTCGATAAATGGGCTATATAACACTGAAAAAATTTTTCAAATCGGACCAGTAGTTCCTGAGATTAGCGCATTCAATCAAACAAACAAACTCTTCAGCTTTATATATTTCTAGTTGACCCGCGCAACTTCGTCTGCTCCGCTCCTATTGGTCTTAGCGTGATGATATATAGCCTATAGCCTTCCCCGATAAATGGGCTATCCAACACTGAGAGAATTTTACAAATCGGACCATGAGTTCCTGAGATTAGCGTATTCAAGCAAACAAACAAACTCTTCAGCTTTATATATAGTATATAGATAAAGTAAAGAAGTATAGATAAATGCATTCATAAATTATATGTAGATAAGATAAAGATAAAACATTTATGAGGACGATGTACCTAGAATAACCCTACTATATATACTACTAAGGGCCAGGTTGCGGAATCTTTTCGAAAGTGTCACGGCGGCCCTGGAACGCAAAGGGCATTAGGAGAAACACGGATGGGTTTTAGTCAGTAAGAGTCTGACACTTCTTTTTGCTCCGCCCAGAGCGGAAGGAGTCATTTGGTGATATCCCACCCGTAAAAAAAAACTAGTAGGTAGTAAAAAGTAATGCCAGCAGAGAAAATACTAGCTTCAACCAAAACTGCTGCAGCACCGAAACATAAATTCAACGCGTCAAATAACTTTAACAGTTAAACTAACAAAGAAGACAAAACACTTCCGTAACACTCGCTCGTAAAAGAATTTATTTGACAGAACAACAGCAACATGTCGCCTTGTCGCCGTGTCGCCGTGTCACGCCACGAAATTGTAAACACAGAGCTCGACGCGGTTATATTGTTTGAGAAAATTGAAAATTTTCACAGTACTGAGTAAACTGTAAGGAAATATCGCTCAGGTTATGTAAAACGTCTTTTCATTTTGGACAGCTTTATTTTACTTAGATGTTGACAGCGTGCGCGTTGAAATTAATTAAAAGGTAAGAAACGTGTGTTGGTGACGGTGCCGCTAGATGGCGTTGGCAGTAGCGTTAAATGGTGAATTGAGCATTGATATATAAAAAACCCAAGATGCACAGTCTCGAACAAATGCAACACTCGAAACTGTCGTCAAAAACTGACATGTATCAACTGTCATGTGTGAGTTGTGTGTAGTTATACTATAAACAATTTTTTTTTGCAAATTCAACCTTACACGGATCGCTTAGTTGTTTTTACAAAGCAGTGCAGTATGGCGAGCGATGCGAGACTGTTTGAAACTTGCGCACAATTATACATATTGCGCTTGTTTTTTGCGGACGTTTTTGAGATGCTGAGTGTGTATCTTGGGTTTTTTATATATCAATGGAATTGAGCTGTATATTTGACAAAGAAGGACTCAAAATCCTGGAATTTCGATTACAGTCGACTTTATAACTTTCACGGTGCAATAGAAACATGTAATAATATCCTAAGTAGATTTGTGTGTACTTAAAAATGAAATATTTTAATTTTCAGATTTTTGAATTATTTTTTATTTTTTAGAAAAAAAATTGCCCAGAATATAAAATGTGGCATTTAACATCAGTACTATTTCTAGATGATACATTCTGATTATTGTAGCTTGCTAATTGAAGAAACCTGGAAAATGCTTATCCATTAACATATTTCAAAAGCATGAATAATCAAGATTGAAACAAAAGATGCACGTCACTCCACTAAAATGAAAATATAATAGAAGCTCACATAAAAATAGTAATAAATAAACTTACATCGTTTGAAAGTAGTGGACACAATCTCATTCAGGCCCATTTTCCTGTGATATCGCGTAAATACGACCCGTTGGGGAACGAAACACATATAAAACTAATATATTGTGCCATTTTTGTCCTCTATTAACTATATCCTTGGGTTGCACGTTTATCACAGGGTAGTATAAAATCAAATTAGAGTTGTTAATTACTGAAAGCTTTGTTTTGGGGATGATAGATTATGGTTTAGAGTTTTCGTTAATTTTATCCGAAACTAAAGTCATTATTGTATTGTGGAGGCTATTTTGCTCCACAAGTGACGATATAATAATAAATTAGGGTTTGCTTGAAAATTCGCTCGCGTGAATATCTCGCAAAAAAAGCCTACAACCGTCCCAGTGTCCGGCTATCTTGATACAAAAAAAAACTGGCTAAGTGCGAGTGGGACTCGCGTGCAAAGGGTTCCGAACGAATTTCATTTTTTAACATGTTATTTTAACACTGTAGACTTCTTATAATCTACAGGTAAAGACCTATTATCTCCATTTTTTTCAAAATTTTAGGCTCAGTAGTTTCGGAGATAAGGGCGTAATGGTCATTTTTCGTCTAATTTCTTGAATAACTTCAAAACCATTTATTTTAAAATAATGAAAAAAACATAACTAAAACCCTCACAATAAGCCCTTTTATTTGATATGTCACACAATATTATTTAAAAAACTTCTTTTTTTAATTTTCTAGTTTGATTATTAAATTTTTTTATAATTTACGTAACGCGTCCGTATTTGGGTCACAGAAGACCATATGTGTACCAAATTTCAACAGAATCGGTCCAGTGGATCCGGAGAAAACTCGATGTGGTAGACGGACAGACGGACAGACACCCGAAATCCTATAAGGGAGGTGTAATATTGGTTTGGATTAACTACGCGTCATACACACTGGGCAGTTGAGCCCATTTTGTAGGCTGGCTAACATTTGACATACCTACATAAGCAAGTAACAATTCTGTATCATTGAATAAGACCTAAATAAGACTTTCAAAGTATGACCTAAGAAAATGGAGGCCCTACAGTTGCTGCATCTGCTCTCAAATTATAATGATGTTTCTTCATGGTCATCATCATATCACCCGAAAGACTTCCACTGCTGGACATAGGCCTCCTCCAAGCGTCGCCACAGTTACTGATAGATAATACATAATGATGTTTATCTTTATATAAATACTAACTTTCCCGCGACTTCGTATGCGTATATCCAGTTTTCCCCTGTTCCCGTAGGAATTTCGGGAAATCTACATGCCAAATTTCAGCTTTCTACGACCAGCTGTTTCGGCTGTGCTCTGTTTGTCAGTCACTCAATGAGTCACCAGTAATGTAAGAGTTTTACATACATATATTGATTTTTAGACCATTTCAAAGATTGATTTTTGATTCCCATCACGGACAAGCTCACACAAAAAAAAATCGCTGAAGTATTTTTAAATCGTTGTTTCAAAGTAACGATTATTTTACCAACCCACATTACACATCTCAAATGCTCCAGACCTATTTGTCCCATGGTTAATTACATCCATTAAATTAGAGCAAGAGCACAGAGCTATTAAAGGGTAATAGCCCAGGGCTACAAAGACTACTCCATTACTTCCCATGAGTGTCGTTAGAAGCGACTAAGGGATTTTAGACATTAGGAAGAGGGCCAACGACTTCCACCTGTGTACTAATAAAATTAACAATAACTAATCTACCCACCACTAAGGACCTCGCAATGGGTCTTTTAGAACAATACTTACAGTTACCAGGGATGTAGAAGACGATGCCATAACGCCTAACGCAAATAACAATGGTGAAGTTAAACCAAAACAAATAGTCAATTATTTTCTTAACTTAGATTTATACGCAATTCCAAATACTTCCGAACAATAAACAAACACCTAATATATTATCAGAGAATGCAATAAAAGCGTCGTTGTACAAATTATACTACAACAAAATGCAGTCAAGCTGGTTATTGTTATATAACTCCTGCCGTACTCCGCACTCAATTTCGAACCTAATAACTTGAGCTTTACAGTCAGAATTCGCATGCAAATTTCAAGAATTTAATACCAAATAATTAACGGTACAAAATTGCCAAATGTTAGTATAATTCACCGCATTGGTAGTATCGGGCCAATCCCGCGCGAACATGTACCGTTCATTACATTATTAGGGATCATTACCATTAATATGTGGCAGGATATTTGACTGCCAACTATCGTTTTGGGACCGTGCAGCTAAAAGGAAAGCCGTGGGGACAAATAAATTAGCACCTGCTTTGTGACGGAATGCAGTTAAATACTCATGATTTTGCTTTGATTGCAAACGTTTTAGTTTATAATCCAGATTTTATAAACGAAATATCCTGAGAATTCTTAAGTCAATATAGGACAGGTTACTTCTAAGCAAGCGTGTTCCATCATTGACCACATCATCGATTGCCGACAGTTGAGATTATGCTCAAACGCACGCGAATCAACATTCAGAAATCTAGATCAAGCATTCTCAAGAAAAATAAAACATTAGACAATAGCAATTCAAAATTCAGATCAAACAACGAGAAATTTCAGCTGATCTCAAAAAGGAATCACATACAGATCTGCAAAGTTAGGATAAATAGAACTCCACATAGCTATTGTCGGCCAATGCCCAACATAAATCAGTCCCAAGCTTAGTGAAGCGATTCAGCATAACGCTCTACTGACTTATAACAGGAAATATATTTGACCTATATATTACAAGTACACTGCTCAGTTTTTGCAAACGACCAGTCGTAAGACCTGTAAATACCAACACTATGTATGGACGAGAAGGTTTGTTTAATATGGCTATCTTTTTCAAATTGGCCAGGCAACGTGATCTCTCTTAAATATGGGGATCCCAGGATTTGGTGGGACGTACTTGTTAATGAAACGGGGTTGAAGAGGTCTCGGTATGATGGGTTCGGTTCGGCCAATTTTGATATATTGGGTTTCGTATCAGAATAGGTCAATGCTGAGATTACTTGAATATATCACGATTGTGGTTGGCTAGATACGGCTAGTTTGAAGATAATCTTTATGCACGAAAAATTACACATCAACAACTTTGCTCGACTTTTAGCTATAAGAGTGCAATGTCGATGTGAGAAACGATTTTATTTTTAACCATTTATTAATTAAAATTTCATGCAACAGCCAGGTACAAAGGCGAATCTAATATCACGTACAACCACGCTAGTATTGCTATTACTGAAAGCAAATATTGCCTCAGTCCCTTCCGATTTTCGCCTCCTTCACCAAACTAAACTCTGAAAAGAAATATCGCGATAGCAAAATGTTAAAGCTCCCGTTGCATCTTACAATCCGCTTTCAAACTTGGGAGGATTAATATCCTTCCTTAATCCGTCTACAAAGAAAACTTCGCAGAATTCCCTATGACGTAACGAGAGGTTCGGGAATTCGGAGGTTAGATGGCAGCACATAAAATACGGGGTGATGATAGTAATAAACTTCTGGATGGATAAGGAGGAATTTATCTTTACGATCTTAGTCCTTTATGTTGTGAACCACTAAGTGATCAGCGGTTACTGTATCGCCTTCTTTTATCTGAAGTTGTAGTTGATGGTTAGGTTCAAGCGATTCAGTTTTTGCGTAAACTGGAGTTCATTTGCTAAATTTGGTTTTAGGCTGTTGGTCCTATGCATTCTAGGAGCGTGAATGGTAACTTGTATTATTGTGATGCTCATAGTAATTTTAGCAGACAAAATAAAATAAGTTCAGATTCGTGCCCATCACCTTGCTACATCACCATCTGCCGGGCGGCCACCATCCCGACTATATGGGGGTCGGTTTCCAGTCAAACCAGACTCCACTAAATACAAGTATTTTACGTTGAGCGGCTGCCTACTAGACCTCCACAACCTATTAACTGGGTAACACGGTACTCCGAACATACGAATTAAAATTGATATCAAAACAGCAAACCACTTGTACTTAACAGTATCGACTGATTTGACAACAAAAGTTTAATAAACCAACGGATCGAAATTAATTTTCACACTAACAAATCTGTTAGATACTGACATGAAATAATGTATTCCATTTCAAAATTAGATATTATTTAAAGCTAATCCTCTGACCAGAATGCACAATCATTATCTATACTTGCATGAATATTTCTAGGCAGGCTGGCTACGGTGTTGGAAAATGAAGCCTATGAATAAAGTAACAGATAATATTTTGCTTTGAACTGATGCTTAAACGCCTGAGTGCAAGGGTGTCATGATCAGACACATGTTAGAACAGATTTATGCTCATGTGGTTTTACTAGAATTAACAACGTGCATAAAAGAAACCCACGTCGGGAGGTTCTGTTTCAACTAACTACAAATTTCATTCAAAGTTTCAAAAACTAAGCATTAAACAATTGGCCTACCTGAACTAAATTCTGCGAAAATAGTTCAATAGTCTAATAGTGTACAGTAATATTATTACTAGTTTTACGAAAGTAACAAAATAACATTAAAATTGATCGACAATCATGGATAATACCTATTACTAATTTATAAAATGATAATCTACCAGAATCCGCAAAGTTCTATCAGCCTGCGCCGCCATTTAAAAGCTGACATGATGTGGTAGCGTTAAATATTACCACAGTTTCAGTAGCCAACATGAAATTAGCTAAAATGTCCACTGCGGGACCAGGATATCATTTTGCATGTCAAGTGAAAGCTAGCAAAAGTGATGTTAGTGTTAGCATAATTGATGCTGAGCTTTCCAATGCTATTTTTGTTGCAGAATTTGAAATGATTGAATGTGATGAAGACGTCAGCGAACTTGGAAGAACAAAACGCGCACTTGTATTTCACCCGTGCAACCCAAAATTCGATAGTTTTTTGTACATTCCTTTTTATTCTATGACTTAAAAAAAGCCGCCAAAATGCGCCAAAATTTAGATAGTTAAATTGTCTTTGAGATTGTGCAAATCTTATTAAAATACGCTCAGCGGTTTTGTTCCGATAGTAGTTTTTACGTCCGTGTTAGACATAACTTTACAAATTAATTACACTTTGTTGAACGAACAAAAGTCAAAATATTCATATTTCAAATTACATATATTTAAATAAAAATACGACTAGCCGTTTAGACGTGATGAGGGACGCTCAGTAGTTGATTTTAAAATCAGCTATAGAGCCGTATCTGCGCCTGAAGAGGCTATGACTAAAATATATGATAAAATAAGCTTCAAAGAAACTAATAATAGTACCTAAAAAGAAAAAAATCTTTGACATTGATCGCAGACAAACAACTTTATTTTCGTAAACATAATGCGGATCCATTTTGATCCATATTGAATAGAATGAATAAGGAATTACACGCAGTGTTTGAACCTTGCATGAATAGATGTGGGATCCATTCAATGTCCTAGCACTAAGCGCTTTAGTTCACGTTACAAGGCTATCTTAGCCTCAGCTTAGACTCTGCAATAACACAGGTTTATAGCTCACAATATGTACTTCAAATACCGTTCAATCCTTTTATCTCAGAAGAGTAAGCAGAAGCTTTAGAACGCCACCTGCTAAGGTCTTTACATGCTGCTGTTGCTTCGTTTGAGTTCATATCGTCTGGTCATTCACGCCAGTTGCAGTTCGGCCCACATGTTTTTTTTAAACTTCACCAATAAGATATATAAATAAATATGATTTTGGCCTCGTAAATATCTCTTGTTAGTCGCCTTTCATTCATGCTCTTAACAATCAAACTATCTTTTTTTTTGTTACGTATGGGACATCACCAAATGTCTCCTCCCGCTCTGGGCGAAGCAGAAGGGAGTGTCAGACTCTTACCGGCCGTCCGTGCTCGTGTTCCTCCTAATGCCCTTTGCATTCCAGAGCCGCTGTGACTCATGAACAAATTCCGCAACCCTGGCGACCAAACTATCTAAGCATATTTTTCTCACGAAGATTTTACACTCTTCAAATGCCATAATAATTTAGAACGAAGAGTGTAAAAATCTTTTGAGCCAAGAAAGCGCAATTACAAACTAGATCAGAACTAAAGCTGACTCATCCGACACCAACAAAAGATTCCTTAACGTATATATAAAACAAAAACAAGTGTATTCGTGCTCAACGATAGTTCGGAACTTAGCGACGGCGGATGACAAAAGCAGCTACTTACAAAGAAGTGCTTTCGCGAAATCTTACAAAGTTATGTGATGAGGCGCCCCTCCCCTCCCTACTTCGCGGGTACTTCAAACACGACCCGTTTTTTCACAGCTCGTTTGAACCATGTGATGTTTTTCGAGTAAGTTTCGCTTATGTCAAATGCTTTTTGTGTGTTAAGTTGTAATTGGGCTGTGTGAAGTTTTTTTTTGGATAATAGGGAATATGCATGAAAAAAATATGTATTATCTATACGGTTTACCTAAAAATATATACAAATATAATACTAACAGTGAAAATAGAATCAAAATTGCTCGAAAAACAAACAAGATATAATTATTTTAAACAAATGTATCTGTCCCTCTCGCGAAAACGCTGTTTTCTATGGCAGCTGTATAGGCGCCAAGAACTTTGACGTCACAATTCATATCGGACTTCCCTTTCTAATTGTAAACTTTGAAGCTTTATAACTTCATCGCTGATGAAGGTATTTAAAAAATAATTTCATAATTGTTTATAAGAGTTAATAAGTATTTCATTTTGCAAATAAAAAAATCGCATGCATATTCCCTATTGGTTTAGTTATTTACTGTTTTTGGTTAGAAAATTTTTTTTAAAGCCGAGCTTTGTAAAAGCTTAATTTTGAGGCAAGCTGATCTGTGTACATAAACTTTAAATATCAGAGTAGGTATTATAAGTTGTTTTTAACCGACTTCCGAAAAAGGAGCAGGTTCTCAATTCGGCGGGTATTTTTTTTTATGTATGTACGGCGATTACTCCGAGGTTTCTCATCTGATTTGTGTGATTCTATTTTATTTCGATGCGGTATACTTGCCATTTGGTTCCGTAAAAATTTGATTCAGTTTGGTTTAGAAGTTTTTATTTTATGACCAATTTCGGAAGTCGGTGTTAAAAAACGAAGATACAAAACTAAAAACACCGACTTCCGAAATTAAGGTTATTTTATGCATTGTTGTTTTTTTTTAGAAACCGGTTATATTATTTTGTAAAAAGTTTTTAATTTTTTTTATCAAAGAAAGGAAAATTAGTTAATTGAATGGCTTAAATTTCAGCCATAAAACATTGATGTGTCACATTGCTTTAAAAATGCGTCATTCATTCGATCGACCTTTCAGAAAAAAGGTCAAAACGGCCTCCTACACATAATTTACCATTCACATTCAAATACATGTAAAAGCAAGTGATTATGCCCCTGAATCCTATAACACCAATACACAGGCCCGCTCAAATTTTAATTATTTAAAAGATAAGAAAGCAAGATGAAAAGCGATTCCCCTTGGGACCGAAAAAAAAAATTGAGCATTTCATTCGTTCGGCCTTTTTAAATGAATAATTCCATGTATAATTTTTAGCAATAGATTTAAAATGCGTCGTTCCTTTTGAACTCCTAAAACGTTACTTAGATAAGATCCTTTTGTGAATATCTGACCTTTTTTGTGTAAATGCGTAATTGGACTATCTTTGAGGCGGCTTCAGAGAGATGTATTCTGGTAGTCCAAGTTTGAAAACGATTCTGTTCAAATATGTATGATTGTACATGGTATAAAAAAAAACCTTATTGAGAGTTTCTTCTCCTTGTTAGAGTTCCGAACAAAAAACGGAACCCTTATAGGATCACTCGGGTGTCTGTCTGTCCGTCTGTCACAGTCTGTTTTCTCCAGATCTACTAGACCGATTCTGTTGAAATTTGGTATACAAATGGACTTCTGTGACCCAAACACGGACGCGTTACGCAAATCATTAAATTTTTAGTATGGGGGTCACTTTTGGGGGTCAAACTAGAAAATTTTCAAAAAAAAGGTTTTTGATCAATATTTTGTGACATATCAAATAAAAGGGCTTACTGTAAGGGTTTTAAATATATTTTTTTCATAACTTTAAAATGAATAGTTTTGAAGTTATTCAAGAAATTAGACGAAAAATTACCATTCCCCCCTTATGTATTGTTTCTGTTTTATTGTTTTTTAATTTGGTTCGATTGTTGTTTTTACTATTTTACTGTTGTTTTTAAGGATATTTGATTTTGTTATTGTGATTTTTTGATTTTATGATTGTAATTTATTTGATTTGAATTATTGAAATTTATTTGATTTTAACTTACTGTAACAGACTATTCTCATCTTAATCACTTAATTTGTTTGAATTAGATAATTTAGTGTAAATTTTAAGCTGTCTTGAAGCACGTAATCAGTATTCTTCCTGTATTTTGTGAATAACGCTGTTGAATACATAATTGTTAATTTTCTGTTTAATGTAAGTATTTTATATTATGTAATTGTTATTTGTTCCAAATAAATAAAATTAATTTATTTGTCAAACTTAAACAATCAATCACAAGTTCCAATTTCTCCGTACACCCTCTCACACTCACTCATGCACGCCTCCACCTCACACAAAGAAAGGACTACTCACACACCTAACTACTGTTTTGTTTGTCATCTAACTTGTAATATTTTCTGAATTCTTTTTTATTAATATTAGTTTTTATTTTTCTCTATCTTGTATAGGGCACGTACATTTTAGCGTGTAATCATTTAAAATACGTAATTTAAGTACTTATTTGTAACTCAAGGGGATCGGCGTTGAGGGCTGAAATACACGTTATGCCTAGTTCGGACCCAAATGCTAATACTGTTCTGTACACTAGCTGTAGATTAAGCACTCTATTTGTGAAAATTTTTACAAATTTCTTTGAATAAATATTACTATTACTGTAATAATAATCCCTTGCATATTGCATATATATCACAAAACTAACGAACTCCATATTTTCTTAATGCAAGAAGAACAATAGCAGCACACAGCCAAGGTAGAAGCTTTGTATCTCGTCTTGTGCAAGCAATCTTAGTCCCCTTGCTTACTGCAACGACAAGACGCATTTAGGGATTTCCTCTAACAACAACAATTGGATCTCTGATCTCTGCCTCAGGTATAGCAATGTTCTTTCTACTAAAAGGATTACTCTAAACGTTGGGAATGGCCCGGAGACGTACTAACTGTCTCGAATGAGCTCACTTATTTATTTAAGTCTAGGTTCCTGTGCAATGAATGCAGTAACTATTTAGTTCTGTTTTGATAAGTTTTTTTTTAGGGTTCCGAACAAAAAACGGAACCCTTATAGGATTACTCGGTTGTCTGTCTGTCTGTCCGTCTGTCAGAGCCAGTTTTCTCCGGATCCACTGGACCGCTTCTGTTGAAACTTGATAAACATAAATGAACTTCTGTGACCCAAATTTGATGCGTTACGTAAATTATTAAATTTTTACCCCCAAAAGTGACCCCCTCACTTTTGGGGGTTAAACTAGAAAATTAAAAAAAAAAGTCTTTTGAACAGTATCGTGTGACATATCAAATGAAAAGGCTAACTGTGAGGGTTTTAAGTATTTCTTTTTTTCATTATTTTAAAATAAATGGTTTTTAAGTTATTCAAGACATTAGACGAAAAATGACCATTGGGGGCCCTTACCTTCGAAACTAATGAGCTTTAAATTAAAAAAAAAAATAGAGATAATAGATCTTTACAATAGGTAAAGATCTATTATTGGAAAGATTACAGGAAATAATAATATTTCGTTCGGAACCCTTTGCACGAGACTGCGACTCACACTTGGCCAGTTTTTTTTAACGAACTTTACCTAAAGTAGCGTTTATTGATATTTATTTTTCGAATGACTGTTACTATTTTTCTCTTATATCTATACTTAATATTATAAAGCCGAAGAGTCGGTATGTTTGGTTGAGTGCGCTTATCTCAGGAACTACTATTTTGAATTTTAAAAATCATAGTATTCGATAGTCCATTTATCGAGGAAGGCTATAGGCTCCTATTGGTCACGCTACGACCAATAGGAGCGGAGCATTTACTACAAAATATGACGCAGACGAAGTTGCGTGGGTCAGCTAATTTTTGATATGCTCGCCTCTGACCACTATCTCACCTGATGGTCGACTATAAGCGCAATTGGCTAAAAGTTAAAGTCTTTAAGACAAGAGAGTAAATAGGTTACTTCTAGGCAAACATGCTCCATGTTCGACCACATCATTGCTTACCATCAGGTGAGATAGTGGTCAAACGTATGCCTATTAAAGTAAAAAAAAGTAACCTGTTCATTGTTAAATTTAAAGAATTTGTTAAGTATATATGTATAGTAAAAACTATATATCTTCATCATTATATATTTACAAACTTGCCTTACTTTTTAGATTGCTAAGAAAATTATAGCTGTTGTCATTCTACATTTCATCAAGCCAAATTTGGTCCGAAAATCTTTTGTGAAACGCAGAACCAAGCAATAAGGCTCGTACTACACAAAGGTCAATACATCCGCGCACTAAAACTTTTGTTTCGGAACTAGCAGGGTAAGCAATATATTACGATAAAAGGCGATCTGCAATAAACCATTAGAGAACAACGATAAATAGTACAGACCACAGAGTACAAAGACGCCTTGGAGGTCACAGCTTGGCATTGTCAAAATTTTACATACAAACCCATTGATATATAAGAAACCCAAGATGCACAGTCTCGAACAAATGCAACACTCGAAACTGTCGTCAAAAACTGACATGTATCAAGTGTTATATGTGAGTTGTGTGTAGTTATACTATAAATATTATTTTTGCAAATTCAACCTTACACGGATCGCTTAAAGTTGTTTTTACAAAGCAGTGCAGTATGGCGAGCGATGCGAGACTGTTTGAAACTAGTAAACAATTTTAAATTGTGCGCTTGTTTGATGCGGACGTTTTTGAGATACTGAGTGTGTATCTTGGGTTTTTATTTGGGTTTTTCCACAGGTTCAAGACAAAGTGAACATTCAGCGATAACTGGTGTCAAAATGTAGAAAACTTCGCACGTCACATTTCGCGCTTGTCAAGCTCATACATTTTGGACAATCTGTCATTTTTGGTGATATACGGTCTCCTTTTATATGTAGAGCTAAGTGTGTCAGTGAGTCACACCGCTTACTCATGGAAATTGAGGACCCATGACAATTCTAAAGAGGTATTTCTATGACAGCTAAAATATGTGCTCATAGGCACGATTCATATTTTGAAAGCCTGCACTATTCCAATCACTGCAACTCCTGAAAGCCAAAATTAACAGTGAGGATTACCAGAAAAGTGTCGAGTCAAAAAAGCTCGACGATTAGATAAACTATTCAACTGTACTTAATCACACTATGAAATTAATCAGACATTAACAATGGCGAAGTAAGAATATCAACTTGTGTCTACAGCTCTCATTCAATACTCCTGTCGCAGGTCTGCTAGAAGAGATCACTTTTGAAATAAACATTACTTTTGTACTCTTCTTTCTGTTTGACTTTTTACTTTTGATAGGCACACGTTTGACGACTATCTCACCTGATGGTAAGCAATGATGTGGTCAAAGATGGAGCAGGCATGCTTTTTCTTTCCAGTGTATTGTGTGTTCTACATTAATTTATTAAATAACATAATTGGCTGCGTATATTATCAGTAATGGCGTCTCCAGTCGATGCCACGGAGCCCGTTCCGTGGTCTGTGACACGGACCGTTGACCGTCCGGACTTATAGGCTCCGAGCCGGTACTACGCTACTTTCCACGGCTTATGAGTCTAACACATGTTGGCAATGTGATAAAAGCCGCTATCTCTACGTACGTATCTGAAAAATATTTGTTCAGCCCCTAAATCTTTCGGTATCAAAGCGCGATAAAGTTTGATGTCGATTCGATTACGACTGATGTTGTTTTGAAGTTTATGGTAAAAGGTTTGAGTGTTTGACCCTTTGATCTTGGAGATGTTGATTTGTAGTTAGATGAGTTTGTTTACTACGCAGACATCCTCAAGCCCCAGGCCTGTGTTTATAACATCCCAATTGAATAAACTACCGATCAGTACAAGGTTGGCAAAATTAGAGAATTTAGCAATGCGTTTACTAGGAAGTAACTTAAAGTAACTGCTAAAAGATAATAAACAAATAGGCTAATAAATTCACGAAATAGGGTATTTATACTCTTAGTCCGTCAGATGGATTACCAAAAATTATTGAACACGTATTTTTTCTTATTTCACACGAACAAACAACAAGGTTACCGACATAGCGCGAAGGATCGCCAAACTAAAGTGGCAGTGGGCAGGGCACATTGCTCGCAGAACATCTGTTCTGCGAGCAATGTGGCCTGCCCACTGGTACGCTTATCGGAAGACCCAACGTTGGAAGGCCTCCCACAAGGTGGACCGATGACCTGGTAAAGGTCGCGGGTAGCCGATGGATGCGAGACGCGCAGGACCGGTCGCTGTGGTGACGCTTGGGGGAGGCCTATATCCAGCAGTGGACGTCTTTCGGCTGATATGATGATGATGATGATGATGACATGAACAAAAAATTAAGACGAAACAGTGCGTTGTAAACTCGTGTGACATCACATTCCGATTTACTTTTTATCGGAAAGTGATGGCACAAGCCCTCATTTTTTTCATCAACATATTTCATGCGATTTATCTTCGTCAAATTTTAATGATTTGATAAAGCAAAAAATACGTATCCAATATTTTTTTAGTATATTACCTATTGTGTACAATCGCGTATAAAAAATAAACCAATGGGCATTTAAAACACGTCATATTAAACGGACGTCAAACAAAGCATAGTCTTAGAAAATAAGTAATTTCCTATTTTTTTTTTGAAGTATTTGGTGTTATAGAGATAAATACTACAAATGGTATGTATCTTCAGCATAGCATAGGCGGCCTTATAATGTTCCCACTGTTGTGACTCAGGCCTCAGGTATGTATCTTTAAATAAATCCAACAAAAAGTGAGAGATCAATCAAAATAAGGAGCCCAAAAGAATCACGTCACTCCATGTAACAAAACATATTTTAAAAAAATACGTCATAATAAGCGACACGTCAATGAACGAAGTCATTATACCCGAACCTTTTATTAATAGTTTTATATGGAAACCAAACTTCGCTCTGTATTAACTTCATATTAAGCAGTTGGTCAGTATAGGCGGACTCATAGTAAACGGATTCTACTGTACCTAAATATCTCACTTTGAAGTCACTTCTTCAGACTCCCTTAAAAGTTTAAAACGCACAAGGTGCTATTTTAGATGCGATAAACACACGCGAAGGGTGATAAAATCCTGTTTGTGACTCTACTGGAGAGAAGTTAAATTTGATGATACCCTGTGCAGGGGTGTTACTTTGTCCAAGTTTTGAATGAAGTTAACGGAATACGTACTATACGGTTTAGTGCTGATAAAAATAAGTCCTCCGTTAGTTACGTGAAGATGTATTTTGTTGCAAACTTTATATTGGAATCGTGTAAAGGTCGCAAACAGTGTATTAAAATTTTATGAGCAAATAAATACAGTCTTCTGCCACACCACACTAGTTATTATAAACAAAAAAAAAAAACTAATTAGAGACTAAATCATTTTGACGTTTTAAAAACAGAATGATTTTATTTTTCTTTTTCACCAACTTGTTTTGTTGTCCTGTAAATGTGTCGTGTGCCTGTGTAGTTTAAATAAATGAATTTTCTTTCTTTCCTTATCATTATAATTGTTTGACTAGTTGAGAATTGACATTGGCATCATTTCCCTGTTGTACCTTTGTGCAAGACTTTTTTTATGAATAGAAACCTAACAGCATCATTTATTCAAAGCAGCATTAAGAGTTAAAATACAGCAAAAAAATGCTGGTGTTCTCACATTTTCCTGTTATGTCTCAAATGAGCAAAGTTTTATAGTAGCGTCCTTTCCCCGGTTCTTTTGATTGTCCTTTTATCAATATCTCCCACTCAACGCTGAAGGGTGATCATCAGTTTTAGAGGCTCATACAAAGAACATGTGCTGCCTTTGGCATAAAATGTTATATGAAGCTGACCTTCGATTTTTGCAGTCTGATAGCTTGTTTGCTTAAACTTATTAAAACTTATTTTATTATTATTTATTATTTGTTTGTGATAGGTTTTCTCTTGACTCTAGTCTAGGTCAGAGATGACAGAGACAAAGTCTACGATGGAGCGAGCTTACCCAGAAGGAGCCTGTTCACTCTAACATTGAAGAGATTAGGGTTGTAAGCATTTGGAAACACAGACGCAGGTAGAGTTCCACTCCTTTGCTGTGCGCATTATAAAAGTCGTTTGGAAACGCTTAGTGCGAATTGGTGGAATATCTCATGGAATACTTAAAATATAACTTAGAAAAACCAAAACGCGTTATTTTATTGTTTGATAGCTTTTACCCGCAACTTCGTACAAACGTATTCCGTTTTTTCCCGTTCCCGTATAGACTATATAGCCTTCCACATGAATGTGGCTAACAAATACAATAATTTTCCAAATCCGACTGGAAGTTCAAGAGATTAGTGCGATAAAAATGTTTATATATTTTTTTGCAACATCGACTGAAATGGGATCTTGAAAATTCGAAGTGGGGCTACTAGGACATGTGGGGTATCATATGAAAGAACGCTATTTGCAAATTCTAAAACATGTTTTCTTTTTTTAGGCCATTTTTCAGAAATCAACAAAATTACATTAGTTCCACTATCGATCAAGAGATGGCGCTGATCTGAAACTGCAATATACGCCTCAGTATTAACGAAATTCTCTGACGAACATGGCGAAAATGTTTTTGAATTTTTCAAATTTAATTTTAATTAAAAAAAAATTAAAAACATTTCACGTTTTATATGATGGTACGGAACCCTCGCGCCTCGATGCACGAGTCCGACTCGCTCTTGACTGATTTGTTTTCCAGTCGCTGCAGGAATTTTGGGGAATCCCCTCTAAGTGCTCCTCTTCAAACACTAAAGAACCTGAAAGCTTTCTACGATCAGTAGTTTCGGCTGTGCGGTGTCTGTCAGTCACTGAGTAACCGAAGAATTTAATATATTAGGATTAAAAATTATAAAATACAAACTTTTTAACAAATAAATTAAACCACCAAAAAACTTAAAAGCAAAAAATAATTAACCTTTTTACAAAAAATAACTTTAATTTCGGGAGTCGGTGTTTTTGATTGTTTCTTCGTATTTTAACACCGACTTCCAAAATTAAAGTTATTTATATGGGACCACTTTCGAGGTATACCCTTTCCAATAAAAAAATAATTATCAAAATTAGACTACTCTGTAAAAAGTTACGCGGGTTCATACATAAAAAAATATCTACTCGCCGACTTGAGAACCTCCTCCGTTTTTTCGTCGGTTAAAAATGAAAAGGTACGCACTTTACCAGGAACGACTACGAAACAGGGGGTAGCCCCCCTGTTTCGATCTCTCTAACGAAATCCGTAGTTTCGGGCTTAGTTGCGGGTGGGCGTATTCTACTCCGTATCACCTACAGACTTACGATTAGTCCCGAACCCGAACTGAGAATGAATGACAACACGATTTCACAGTAACTGTCAAATCGTGTTATCATTAGTTCTCAGTGGTTAGGTGATACGGAGTAGAAAATGCCCGCCCGAAACTAAGCCCGAAACTACGGATTTCGTTAGAGAGTAGCCCCCCAGGAACCATTAACTCCCCAAAGACTTTGCCGTACACTGTAGGGCTACCTGATCGATAACTTATCGTTCCATCAACATAACGTAGAACATCTCGACAACTTTAAGAAGTCCAAAAACTTTCTTCCATAGTTCCGACCTAGTCTGAAAGTTTCCTCAACTGCCGATAATAATATGTTTTATTACACATCCTATCCACGTTAAAACTCGACCACTAAATTAGAACAAGTTGATACTGTAAGAAAACGTTTGAGAGAACTCTAGGGCCGTACTTAACAGCGCTAACGGTCAATAAAAGCGATAAATTACTGGGAAAGCCGTGACCAGAGCGTTTAGTCCAGGGTTGCCTGTTGAGGCTAAGTTTTTGGCAGCTTTTGTTGTTTTTGGGTTCAATGTAAAACCAATTTTCTGAAAAATAAAGAAACCCAGGATTTTTATTATTATCAAATGTATAAAAATCTCGTGTCACGGTGATTGTTACCGAACTCCTCCGAAACGACTCAACCGATTTTCATGAAATTTTGTGTGTATATTCGGTAAGTATGAGAATAGGTGGTAGGGTACTTTTTTTGTATGGCAAAACAACGTTTGCCGAGTCAGATAGTATATACATATATATTATTATATAGCAAACTAACATAAAGTACGGTATCTACGAGTAATGTATCTGTATAACTAGAAGACTCATGCAGTTTCATCTGCGTCACATTCTTATTGAATGCTCCGCTCCTTTTGATCGTAACGTGATGTTGTATAGCCTTCCTCTATAAGGATGCCTGTCCATTGCGAGCGGAGCGGAGAAATGGAGAAATATTAACTAATTATGTCAGTCAAAATGTCAATGACTCACTGTGGTACGGACATTTTATGCAATTCCACTGGTTAAAATTTATCCGTTTCTCCGCTCCGCTGCCTTGTTCACTCGCAATGGACAGGCAACCTAAATGGGCTATCCAACACTAAAAGAATTTCCCAATTCGTACTAGTAGTTCCTGAGATTAGCACGTTCAACCAGACATACAAACAAACTCTTTAGCTTTGTAGTGTTAGTATAGATTTTTTTTTGTTGCGTATTTTTCTTGATAAAACAGAAACTAAAACTTTGGTATAAATACTTTTAAGAATAATGTTACATAAGATTTCAGTTTTTTGTACCATATTATACATTATCACCCTCGTAAAGACAAACTACCGATCATAATTCGCATTCATATTCCACACTGCCCCAAATAACCACGAAAATCACAAAAGAATAGATAACCCTAAACTTAACAGATCAAAACAAAGTTAACGCTTATCATTTACACTTTAATGCCATTAACTCCATTTTAATATCGAAAGTGTTCCAATAAATCTGTCTAAATCTTGCAACCCTAACGGTCTTCGATCGGAGGGCGAACGTGAGCCTCTAGCTTAGTTTACGATCACCACATATGCCGTCGACGTCGATTCAGCATTTTGCGTCGAAACCGGTGACGAATTATTGAAGGTGCCTTTACTTTATTAACCTTGTTTTCCCTTTCTAGGTGAATGGATTTTATCGTTTTGATCCCAAGAACTAACATTGATCCCTTCTAGAATTCTCTACTCAGCGTTTTCTGTTTTTCTAGGTCAGTGTTTTGATTTATTTTTCTTCATATCAAGTCGGTTGATGTCGTAAATTCGTATCTGGATCAAATCGGTCCTTTATTCGTAGATTAGAAGCAGTTTATGGGGTTGTTGACTTCGTCGTGAGGCGTATATTACTTGATAATGCTCTCGCAAAACAGGGTGATGGCAATAAGTCATTATTTGTAGGAAAAACATGGTAATTCTGGATATAAAATCCATTTATCCATTTTCAAGAAGTCTTAAACGGAGAAATAAAGACTTGATAATCCTGAAGTCTATTGAATCCGATGAGTTTTCAAATTCACATAATTTTCTTATGATAATAAAAGATGCGTTTCAGGAGTTAGTGATAGTGATATTATTATTTATTTAATTTCAATTACTCTCTGCTCTTAATGATGCTGAATTAAAGGTTTTTTTTCCTATAAGAAAAAATAGTTAGAGTTGACATCCTTACGACTTAACAACTAGTATATATGGCTATATGGCTGGTGGACACATTGTAACATCATCCAAATGTCATTGCTTATTTTTTTACGTCACCATTTTATTCGAAACAAACTAAGTACTATTCAAACACACTTTTATCGCCTTAAAATAAAGATTATTCATATCCACAGTCTTATGACATCGCTTCGCTGACTTCAAGTATTCCAACACATAAATCGCTAACTTGGACTTTGGAAGTAATTTCTAAGAAATGACTAATGGAGACTAACTTCAACTCTACCTATTTGAAAATTTGAAATGGAATTTCAAAAGGCTGTGTTTGAGTTCAAAGTTTAAAAAAAGTTCTATTCTTTAAATTGGTCGGTGTATTGGTGCATGTCTGAGTTTTTACGGGAAAACCGGTTTTGCAAGAAGTGTGTAAGGCTGAACAAATTGTCATATTCGGTCAGAGGGCTATTGAATAAAGCTGACAGGCAACAGTTGACAGATGACCATTTGACGATTTTAAGTTGCTGTCATGCATTTTCTGCTTTTGAGAAATACGATCATTTTCAACCACATCATCACTTAACATCAGGGGAGATAGTGGTCAACCGCTTTATTATCAAAAGTAAAAAAAAAAATGAGTGTGTACTATGGCATTGTTATTTATATAAATTGTGTGAACCTGCCGTTGTAGCGAAATTATTTAGGCTTATTCTCATCAGTGGAAGTTGGAATTCATCCAACTATGATAGATAGTAACTGGCATAAAATTCAAAATTGTATTCAATATTTCATGCCAGCTGGCTATGCATTAAAATTATTTCTCCAGGCCTGTAAATTGTATTCTAAAATCCCACCGGTCTCTCATAATAAGACCTACCTACAAACAAAATACGCTGCAACTGCAGTATATCCCGCAGTACACCGCCTTGCAAGCTAACAGAGATAACCTAACAAAAACCTAAGTTTATGTGTAAGACCCACTGTTGGACTGAGGCCAATTACTGCCTCCAAGTTAGGCTAGGCGTAGGCGTAGGAAGATGCCCACTATAAATAGCCTAGCTTGTTTACGCCTACGGATTCTTTTTATTAAATGTTTGGACGAGACGGTCTTAAGCTCCTGGGGTTACCTTTATTGCATCGGAAGTGTATTCTTGTTAGAGAAAATTAAAATGTTAATAATGTAAACTGTGCTTACTAAGAAAAACGATTCTGGAAGTCATGCATAAATTTGTGAAAGATACGATTTTAAATGTTTTCTTACAAGTAGTAAATAAATGTTAGTAAATAATTTTTTTTAAACCGACTTCCAAAAAAGGACGAGGTTCTCAATTTGGCGTGTATTTTTTTTGTTTTGTGTATGTACACCGATTACTCCGATATTACCGATCTGATTTGTGTGATTCTTTTTTAGTTGATATACTTGCCATTTGGTCCCGTAAAAATTTCATTCAGTTTGGCTTAGTAGTTTTTATTTTATGAGCATTTTTGCTTATTTCAATTTCTGCGTAGACGAAGACGTCGTCCACGTATCACCACTTAAAAGTGAAAAAGAAAAAACTATTTAACAAAAATATATAACTGACTTCCAAAAAAAAACACTACAAAATTTGTTATAAGATTTTTTCATGTCAATTAACACGTACACAATTTTCCAACAAAATACTAAAAATATCACACACCCATTCACGACGTACGGTCAAATGCACTTTCTCAAAACCATTGCACCTTCGCGCACTAAAAGCTTTCAACACGGAGTAAATACCTTACCAAAAAATAAGCCAAAAGTTGTCATTTGTCGTGTACAACCAACGTAGCGATTTTACGACTTACCGTCCTTTAGTATCCAAGCTTATGAAAGCGATGGTACTGGAAATTGAATTTTCAGTTTACTTCTCAGACAATTTTTAAAATATCTGCGGGAGCTTTGGTTGGGACAGTCAAAGTGCTGACAATATTTCGATGTGATTCTCAGTTTGGCTGTCAAGGGTTTAGTTACATTTAGTGTCTTTGGAGCGGAAATAAGATGTTTGTATTTATGGCGAGTCACAATATTACGCACTTGAGTAAAAGAAAATATGTTGCTTTTTATTAAAACTAAGATGTTTACTGAAGAATTATTTTGAACTCTTAAACTATTGAATTGTTAACTTTTTTTTTATTTGAGACTAGTGGACGTCACGCGGTTTCACCCGCGTAGTTCCCGTTCCCGTGGGAGTACGGGGATAATATATAGCCTGTGTTACTCCCTGATAATGTAGCTATCCAATGCTAAAAGAATTTTCAAATCGGTCCAGGAGTTTCGGAGCCTATTCAATTCAAACAAACAAATCTTTCTTCTTTATAATATTAGTGTAGATGGGATTGCTCTTGACTCTAGTCTAGGTCAAAGATGACAGAGAGAAAGTCTAGGATGGAGTGAGCTTACCCAAAAGGAGCCTGTGCACTCTAACTTTGAAGAGATTAGTTTTGAAATGCAACTTAGGGTATACACATATCGCGTGTACTTATGTTTATTTCAAAGTATCGCGTAATAATATTTTTATTTCACAAGCCCGCTGTTAACTAATTAACAAAACACTACGACATTAATCACAGAACCACCGTCCCACCAAAGCTCAAAATGTAAACACCAAGCTTCTAAATCACCAGCCATTAAGACGACCGAAATACCAGGAGATCAGAAACGTCAAGTAGGTCACGCAGTCGTCTCATATTTTACTTTTATAGGAGAAAAGGACGAATCCGTTGTTTGTGAAGGGTAGTTGTAATAGCGCCTCCGAGGAGCCTGTCTAATCCCTTTCGAGGGTGGTCTGACCTAAAATTGAAATTCTCAGCCCCTTTCTAAGTGGCAATGTTTCACAGGCACAGTCCACGTTGTAACATTAAAGTTTAAGTAATGACGGTGTTCTTCGACTTTGAATTTTCTCGTTCCTTCTCCAGCTATAGGTTTTATTGCGGTACGTTTTGAAATATGGTTTGGGGCTGTTAATTGCTTTGATTTAGTGTATGTCTTGCTTAAGGGTATTGGACCTTGATATTAATTAGGACGGTATTTTGACGCCCAAATTTGTAACGAGAGAACCCTTTTGAATCTTCCAAACAATTTTCTCATTTGAAATTTACCACTAAGTCACGTGGAGTGAGTTTAAGTCGTCCCGACTCTCACATAAACGTTAAAGAATCGTAAAAACAATTTAATTGATTGTGAGCCATTTTTTCGAATCAATCTTGTGGGCGGTTCTTACATTACACCCATTCTAAGGTTTATAGCTCATAAATTTTATATTAGACCGGTAGTAACTTCCAATGGCTAGGAAATAATATTGGGTACTTGTCATTCGGGAGTATATTAAAAATATTGGATTCACTTGGTACTGTACATTGTACCCAACATTAACTGTTGAAATTTTATAAAATCCTAATATAATAAATTCTTTCGATATTGATGAGTGACTGACAGGCGAAACAACTGGTCGTAGGAATCTGAAATTTGGCATGAAGGTTCCTTGGGGAATGTAGGCGAGCACTAACAGAGGATTTCCCGAAATTCATACAAGAATGCGAAACGAAAACATAAAAAAAACATGATATGTACGTACGAAGTCGCAGGCAAAAGTTAGTCTACACTAATATTATAAAGAGGAAAGATTTGTTTGTTTGTTTGAATTGAATAGGCTCCGAAACTACTGGACCGATTTGAAAAATTCTTTTAGCATTGGATAGCTACATTATCAGGGAGTAACATAGGCTATATATTATGCCCGTACTCCCACGGGAACGGGAACTACGCGGGTGAAACCGCGTGACGTCCACTAGTAATTTATATTTGTATGTCACTCCAACATTTTTGCACTCTTAAGAAACCCGTACTTTTTATACGTGCAAAAGTGAAGTTGCTTGTTTCGCTTTTACGCCTAAATAGCTGAACCTGTTTTAATTTATTTTAGTACTGGATATAGATGTCACCTTGGAGACGCTCATAGGCTATCTTCTTTTTGCAAAAATAACTATTAAAAAAGCTATTTAAGATTTTTTTTATTAAAATACATATAATATATCCCTTAACTTATTTTTAACTGGTTTCCAAAAAAGGAGGAGGTTCTCAATTCGGTGGGTTTTTTTCAGGTATGTACACCGATTACTCCGAGGTTTCTGATCTGGCTTCTGTGATTATTTTTTAGTTCGATGCGGTATACTTGCCATTTAGTCCCGTAAAAACTTGATTCAGTTTGGTTCAGCAGTTTTTATTTTATAAGCATTTTGCTAATTTCAATTTCTGCGTAGACGAAGACTTCGTCCAAGTATCACAATTTAAAAGTGAATGAATGATAAATAAAACTTAAAAAAAAATATAATCGACTTCCAAACAAAACACCGCAAAGTATAAAATAACCTTTATTTTGGAAGCCAGTGTTAATAAACAAAGAAACAAAACCAAAAACACCGACTTCCGAAATTAAGGTTATTTTATACTTTGTAGTGTTTTGTTTGGAAGATGTTTATATTTTTTTGTAAAAAGTTTTTATTTTATCTAATTGTAACCCACTGCTGGATAAAGGCCTCCCCCATGTACTTCCGGACACTCTTTTCCTCTGCAAACTCATACCAGCCTTCGCTGTGTACGTTCAGATAGTCTCACCCACAGCTTTCTTTCTAACACAATTACTACGCGAAAAATCAAACACAAAAATAACACCTTAACTCAACTAAGTTTGGTCATCATCATATCAGCCGAAAGACGTCCACTGCTGGACATAGGCCTCCCCCAAGCGTCGCCACAACGACCGGTCCTGTGCGTTTCGCATCCATCGGCTACCCGCGACCTTCACCAGGTCATCGGTCCACCTTGTGGGAGGCCTTCCAACGTTGCGCCTTCCGGTACGCGGTCGCCAATCCAGAACTTTTCGGGCCCATCGACCATCTGTTCTGCGAGCAATGTGCCCTGCCCACTGCCACTTTATTTTGGCGATCCTGCCTAACTAAACTGTTTGAAATTTGGTCAAATCATACATAAGTACTATCATCTACTATATCAACACATATCACAGTGTTTTATTTTGCCTGGACATCCTCGTTTTATGTGTTTTTTGGAAAGGAAACAATCAAACTAAACTCTTATTAAAACTCCGCCGGCTCTAACTACAATAGTTTAAGAGAAATTAATAAAATCGAGAAAAATGCTTAAAATCCATAGAAACACGATATTGTTTTTATAGTTTATTCATCATTAATTTATAATACATTTAATTGACATTGTTTGCTCGAACTTGACCTTGTATTGTTAAATTCAAATTTATTGCTAAAAGCTTATATATTTGTACACCAACTTCATTGGTAGGACATAGAGCTCGACTAAAATATTTTCATAAGACCTTTATTGTAATACCTGTGTTCACAAATAAAGATTGATTGATTTTTTTTGGATTTGATTTGTAATCTAAATGTTTTTAGGTGTCATAGGAATTCACTATAGGAACCATTTTTTTTTTTTCATAAAAACTAAAAATTTTGCTCACACAGGTCAGAATATTTTTTTTTCTATGCTTTTGTATTTTTTTTTTCCGGGAATCTCTCCATGGTCTATTTTTTATACCTAAATGTAGGTCACTATAATAAGTATCGCCCCCAAAATAAATAAAACAGTTCCAACAAACCCAGGATTTCGGAAATATTGAATTTTAAAGTTGTGCTAGGGTTGTCAATCAAACGTGTGCAACATACATACGCTGACGACTGATGAAATGCTATTTCAATCCGATGGCGACGATATGTCATAAGCGTTTAGCATTGGCTAGCAGAATTGATTGAACTAATCAACTTAAATATTAACTACAGCTACGTTATGACAACCCTATTTCCATAGAAATTCTTCTTCTTCTTATCGTGTGGGCAGTAAGGTCTAACGACCCCACACAACCTAGTGTCTAGAGTCTGTAGACTTTCTCAACCGCCTAAAGGGCCTCTGACATGGTAGAAATTAAAAAAAAAACTCAGTAACGCAATATCTCCGAGATCTCGCTAGATACATACGTAATTTAGAATTGTCTCAAGTTGCAGGTCACGTAAGTATATTATGCAAACAAAAAAAAACACGACCCGTAAATAGCTATTTTTTTTTCCTTTATTAACAAAATAATTATTTATTCTCGTTCCTGTGATGTTAGAGGCTTAAAATTGTTACACTGTATATATTTCAAACTAACAATTAATTTTTACTTTATAAGAGACTGACATTTGCTTTATTCAAGAAATATAGACAACAAACCTTTTCGAGAAGGTCAGTGACCTTTCACTAAAATCTCCTAAATGAAGAGAAATATTAAGACGGATATTTATTTAAATGCTTTATTAATGTTTAATCTATAAAGACAAAAAATAAAACTGGCATGTCCGCAACTATGGCAAAATAATACACTGTGCATAGGTAAGTAAAACATAAAAATATATTTCTAGGCTCAATTTTACTTAGAACTCTTACAATAAATCCAATAACAACATTCCGTCTGACCCTAAGAAAACGTGGAAAAAACTGTTTTCGTCACTCAGAACAATTTTCCTTCAGTTTCTTATTTTTTCTTTCAGCATGGCTCCAAAAAACAATATTCCTTATTCTTCGTTCTTTTGTACAGTAATGGCGAATGGAATATTCTGAAAATTACGTAATATTTTCTTCTGATTCAAGATTTAAGGATTAGTAAATGTGTAAGTGTGTGTTTACGTAAAAACTTGGCCTATGTGAAAGAATACATTTTCTTCGGGACAACTTTCTTTCTCACCCGATACTTAGCGAAAATGTTTGCCATAGGTCCTCACCCGATAATTAGCGATAATGTGGTCAAAGAGATCACGGTAGTCTATAAGAAACCTATTAAATCTTGACTTAATGACCACCAGGTAATAGGTATCAGGACACAAAGACTCCGAATTACTCCCAGGTTAAAGCTATCAGGAAACACATTCTGGCTGGGAATTCCACTGGTTAGGTTAGGTTAGTAAGTTAAGTAAGCACAGTAAAAATATTCACAAAACGTTTTGAGCATATGGATGGAATGTTCACTATGTACCGGTGGCGCATCGTATGGTATCAACCAGAGATCAACAGGCACTTGAAAAACAATATTCACTTTTTTATCCGACTTCCAAAAAAGGAGGAGGTAGGTGGGTATTTTTTTTTATGTATGTACACCGATTACTGGTTTCTTATCCGATTTCTGTGATTCTTTCGATGTTGTTCAATGTTCGATGCGGTAAAAAATTGATTCAGTTTAGTACAGTATTTTTTATGAACATTTTTGCTTATTTCAACTTCTGCGTAGACGAAGTCGTCGTCCAAGTATCACCACTTAAAAGTGAAAAATAAAAACCGTAAAAAAAATATATAACCGACTTCCAAACAAAACACTACAAAGTATAAAATAACCTTAATTTCGGAATTCTGTGTTTAAAACCAATGAAATAAAACCAAAAAAAACCGACTTCCGAAATTAAAATTATTTTATACTTAACAGTGTTTTTGTTTGGAAGTCGGTTATATTATTTGTTTTAGTTCTTTTTTTGGACCTTATGACAAACTAGACATAAAAAGAGCATCCGAAAAAATATTTTATAAGTACCCAGTAAACGATGATTCTAAACGAACAATCTTAATTCAAAAACAAATTCTCCCTCATCACCCAGTTTTTCAATAAGGCTCGAGGTATTTACAAAACGTCTTATTCACCATCTGATGAGGATCTAACACCTAATTAATGGTGCCAGTTCATTATCGGAATACCAACGAAAAGGGGTTGACTTCGCAAATTCAATGAGTAATGAAATTAGAAGCCTTCTTTAAATAAGGTATTTTAATGCTTTAAAGGAGTATTTATTTACTGATAAAGAGATTTATCAACAGTTACTTTGAAGATAAATGTTAACTAATATTATAAATCCGAAAGTATAAAATAAATTAACAATAGTAATAAGTAAATTTAACAAATACAATAATTTAAACTGTAACATTTGCCATTCAACGTGGCAATGGCAGCAGTCTCTTGGGCACATTACACAGCTGACAGCGTTGAGCACGAATTTTTAATGCTATATTTTCATCATCAACATATCAACCAAAAGACGTCCACTGCTGGACATAGGCCTCCCCCAAAGGGGGGATTTGTCCCTGCCGTGATATTTTGGGATTTGATCGCAGTGTATGGTGTTGCGTTTTAAAGAGAACGCTGCTGCCCATTTTCTGGTGAGTCCCTTAGTCGCCTCTTACGACGCCCACGAGAAGTTATGAAATAGTATTATTCTTTTACGGCACCATACGGCACCGGCCGACATCATACGGCATATTTTAGTTTGTTGTTAATTTGAAAGTGAATGTGTTTTGTTTTCACACATAAATAGCAACCGATTTTGATGTATTTTGGTCCAGAGATAGATGGGACTCTAGAGAGACGACTATAGGCTACTTTTTAGGGTTCCATATCACAAAAGGAAATAACAGAACCCTTATAGGATCAATTTTTTGTCCGTCCGTCTGTCTGTCTGTCAAGACCCTTTATCTCGGAACGCGTGGAGGTATCGAGTTGAAATTAAAATGTATAGGGTATTTCCCGTTGACCTAGAACTATAAAATTTGGCAAGTAATACCGTCTTATAATACAAATGTAGGAAAAAATCTAAAACCTATACATTTGTAATAAAATCATTAAAAATATAGTCTTAATTTAAACTATTGTGTACCTACAAAGTACGCACTTGGCCGGTTTTTTGCTAAACTCTATAACAAAGCGAGCAAAGCCGTGGACAAAGCTAGAAAATTAAACAAAGGTATATTTTAACCGTAGTACATTTCAGTTTGCTACGGCGTAGCAATAGTGCTACGAATCTGCGTAGCGCTACGCCTGCGTAGCAGTCTCTGAATAAAGACAGCCGACACTGATAACGGCAAAAGTTGGACTGATCAATAATACTCCACTCCACGTTGCTTTTGCAGTAGCTAAACGACAGTTTCTGCCAAAAACAGACTGATATTCTAGTGCATACTATTCTGTCCAGTTTGTAAGTAGGACCTCACGTAAATTGTAGAACTATGCAGTGTTTTCTGTCTTCTGGGGCTACTATGACGTCATAGAAGTTGGTGGAGCTAAACGAGACGCACAGCACTACTATCCTTTTGCCCCGCTGGCCTAGCCCCTGAAATATGACGACATTATTTTTTGCCATGACCAAAAATTATATCCTTTATTTTTTATCCAATCTTTAACAATATTAGATTTAAATAAATTATAATGCACCCTCGACGTTGCATTATTATTTTAATTATAAATTAACCTCCATAAAACCGTCTTATAAAGCAAAACTGGAACTTTAAAACAGTTTGTTTTTAAAACCACAAACTAAGTTCTTAAATAGATAACCGAGAGTTCAGTGCACTAGGCAGACGTGTTTGCCTCGCATCCTATTTTGGTACTGTCTCGCCGTTCAAAAGCTGGAGACATACGGCCGGCGAGCTAAGCCGGTAAAGGGAGCAGCTCAATGTATTTGCAGAAATGAGGATGAGTTTAGTTACGGTTTGATCTAATTATTTGGTGATGTACGTTTGTTTAGACTTCAGGCACAAGTAAAACATACTGTACTAGAGTGAACTGCTTTAGACATTTTTTACACGGTGGACCTTGAGATGGTACTGAGAAAGAATATGAGGTACAGGAAAGACAAACATAAAAAAATTCTTTGAGTTTAAAAATCGGTAAATTTTTCGGTAAAATAATCTGTTATCTATTCAGGCATACCCGCCTGAATAGATGACACATTATTTTGCTTAACTTTAATAAATAATTATGGAAAAAAAGTTAGAAGTTAATATGAGCATTATGTACAATTTTAAAAGAAAATTTTTAGGTTACATTGTTTAAAAAAAATAACTTAGGTGAATAATTAATAATAAACACACGAAAAACATTTTTGTCAAACCAATCAAATATGAACTGACGATACGCTAAGCACACCACATACCAAAAAATATCACTCTAGTTATCATAAGAACGCCCGATCAATAACAGCATCCCCAGCATAACAAAAATCATGCAACTTTGAGGCCCCTGTGTATCATAGGTATTCCTATTCAACAGCCCGAGCAGTGACCTCGGCTGGTGTATAAAAATCCACAGCAGGGGTGCCCATTGTTTATCCAACGTGACTTTGTACATCAGGGGCGCTCAACATAACTGATTTTTAGTTACGCTTTCCTATGATGCTTGTTTTTCTATGTTTCACTTGACTGGACCGTTTCGGATTGGTGGGTAGCAGGAAAAACAAAAGCATGTGGGGGTATTTCTGTTTTGGGATGGAAGTTTGTTGGCCGTGGATTCGTTTCCTTGGGTATTATGTATTTATACTTATCTATTTTCCTTCCTACTGGTTTGTACTGCCTCTAACAGGATTTATACGGATGGTGCATTAGTGAGAAAAGTAACTGAAAGTCTTTATTTTCATTGCACGACAAAACAAGTAAGGAAACTTTACAGTTTCCTTACTTGCACAAAAATATATTATTAAGCTACAGATTAATAAAAAGTTTTAGGGAATAAGCATGCGATGTTTTAAATGCAAAATGAAATATTTATTAGCTCTTGTACACAATCATGAAAATATTTTTAAAATAACTTTATCAGCGATGATGTTATAAAGCTTCAAATAAGAAAGAGAAGTCCGATATGGACTTTGACGTCAAAATCCACGACGTCCATACAGCTGCCATAGAAAACAGCGTTTCCGCGAGAGGGACAAATATATTTGTTTAAAAATAATAATATCTCGTTTGATTTTCGAGTAATTTTGATTCCATTTTCACTGTTAGTATTATATTTTTGTATATTTTTAGATAAACTGTATAGAAAATAAATATTATTTTCATGCATATTCCCATTCGAATTTACATGTCAGTCGCAGTCTGTCAAAAATATATGGAAATTCAGTCTTTGTTATAAAAATAGTAGAATTGGACATAAGTTCATTAAATAGGAGAGAGGGATGCTTATCTTGACGTTCAGCTGCTGAGATTCTAAAGCATGACCTCTCTTTTGTTTCATTTGTCTTGGATCTTGCACAGATTACGTAGAATTCTTTTGATCATTTAACTGTAAAAATATAACTAAAAGTGCATAGCAAAAATGAAATATCAACATTCAAATTGATGAACAAAGCATTTGAAGCTTCCTCTTATTAAACCATCTTAAATTTTTAGTGACAAATCTTTTTCTCGTTCAAACAATTCTTTTCCACTGTAAAAAGGTTTGTAATTCCTGGAATCTAAATACAAGCTACAATTTTTAAAATCTGCTCATGAAAATCCCAAGAATTGCTTGTTAAAGGATAGGAAAACTGAAATTCTCGGAAAACAGATTGGAAAAATCCGTCCCCGCTAAAACACGCCACGAATGCGTCTGAGAGGAAATGTCACTGCAAAAATATTTGTGAAGAATTTAATAGGAATTTATTATTTTCCGATAATGTACTGGAATGAGGAAGTACGGAAAATAATAGAGGTGAGCTTAAGTCACTGAGGTTTTGTAAGCTGCAGTTTGGCAGAGTTTATTAACGATAGGAATATTTTAAACTAGCACTTCGCCCGCGACTTCGTTGGCGCGGGTTTAGTTGGTACTCCACGATCATTATCTCTCATCTAACCTCTTCAAGGGTATGTGTAAATTACTTATTAACAGACTAAACGTAGGGCGGTTCTATCGCAACATTTTTCATACTTAGAGTATTTTTATAGCCGTCGTAACTTTTAAACGAAAGGTCCGATTTGAATAATTTGAAGTGTAGTTTACATGTACATAACCACCCTTAATTAGTCACCAATTTAAATAGATAAGGATTAATATCATGATACTAAAATCACCACTATTCTTTTTCACTCAGGTTTTGATTGAATAATTTGAACAAAAAGCGGTCATTGTGACATAACCATAATAGTTAGATAGATACCCTCCTAGATTGTTTTATAGATACTTATGTCGTCTATAAAATTGTAGTACATTACTTTGCTCTATTCACACCTTTGGTTACACAATCGAAGTATTCATACGGATCCCTAACTGTTTTGAAAATATTCTATAGTCTATATTCATCAGAGATAATGTAGGATTCTAATGGTGAAAAAACTTTTCAAATCAGTCCAGTAGTTTCGGAGCCTATTCAATTCAAACAAACAAATCTTTCCTCTTTATAATATTAGTGTAGATAAATTAAACGGCACAAACTAAGTTCATTTTTCCTTTCGGGGATCTGCTGGAAGAAATTCCGTCAAAATCAGGCGGTTCCTTTAAATTTATACTAGCTGACCCGCGGAACTTCGTTTGCGTCACATTTTTAATTAATGCTACGCTCCTATTAGTCATACCGTGATGTTATATAGACTATAGCCTTCACCGATAAATGAACTACCCAAAATTAAAAGATTTTTTCAATTCGAACCAGAACTTCCTGAGATTAGCGCGTTCAACTAATCAGACAAACTCTCTTCACCTTTTTAATATTAATACAGATTTATATGTTTTTCTGTGTGTACATGAATAATAATAAAAAATTAAATTATTACTTTAGATATCAGACTACTAAAATATGCTACTTACTAACATTCACAGAGACATGTTCTATTCTCTTGTACTTCCAGTTCAACACGCATTAAAGTATACTCAATTCCCCATCAAAAAGCACAAACACTACGCTCAACATAGTTCAGTCACCCCAAAACAGAACCATACAAAACAATCCCCGACCCAACTTGACATGCAAAATTCTTTTTGCATGTCAAGTTGGGTCGGGGATTGAAAGAAAGAAAAAAAATAGAGGGCGTACAAAACACATTTACAAACCCAAATAGATTTGGATTGACGTAAAAAAGGACATTTTCACACAAATGTGCGACGAACTATAAGTCTCGGTGGATCGTCAGTTTGGCCCATACATCTCAATAAATTGCTTTGACAGAACGGAGTGAGGAACATTGAAAATGGCGGGGAAGGAAAAAACCGGCCAAGTGCGAGTCGTACTCGCACACAAATGGTTCCGTACCATGAATCTTAATTTTTATTATTTGTTGTTATAGCGGCAATAGAAAAACACAATCTGTGAAAATTTAAACCGTCTGCTTATTACGGTTCTTGAGATACAGCCCGCTGAAAGGCAGATGGACGAACGGACGGATGGACGGGCAGCGGATGTCTTGGATGAGGTTAATACTGCATTTCGAGGACTAAAAGCATTTCTATATGAGACCTTTTGATGTTAAAGTAAGTAACGTTTGTGATGTGATGTCCTGTCTGAAAAAAAACCTAGGTTTCTAAAAAATATCGCTACGTCAAACAATATTCGTGGGACAAATGATGCGTTTCATCATCATCATCATCATCATATCAGCCGAAGGACGTCCACTGCTGGACATAGGCCGCCCCCAAGCGTCGCCACAACGACCGGTCCTGTGCGTATATTGATGCGTTTGGCTGTTAAAAACTCATTGAACCAGTCATGGGTAGGTAACGCGAGTTAGACAATTTGTCACAATAATTTTGGTACAGGAAAGTGGGCCTGAGCCAGTTATTGTCCTTTTTAAAGACGAATTCAAATGTGAAGCATTATTTTCTCGTCAATACCTAAGTAAAAAACTTTAGTATTAATTTCTAGAATTCATTTTTCTTATTATTTCAGCGATCACAATAAAATACACGTCGCAGCTCCCACCCCGAGTTATGGCTCCTAAAACACCTTCCGTATCAAAAAGCGAAGTGCCGTCTCACGCCAGAGAACAATAACCTTTTTCAATAAAAATCCTTAATATTTTCCGACATGGTCTGAGACAAAAAGATGGAAAAAAACATTCTTAACACGTAGCTAGAATAAAATCCGGCAACTGTAGCAATTGTGTCTATCACAGACGACGGCATTCGTCTCTTGTGGACACAAATGCTGTCCAACAGTGTTCACGCAACGCTGGCTTTTGGCTATGGCGACCCAATGACGTAATTAGGTACCTACCCATATTCGGACCCAGCTTTACAGTAACGCTGTTTTATTTTCCGGAAATCTAAAGGAATAACTTTTACTACGTTTGTTCCGGAGACGAGACGAGACGAGATTATCAACGTTTGACCTTCTGAAATTTTAGGGCTTTTGACGTAGGCAGTTCCGACGACGCTTTTAACGATCTTTGATATTTTTTCCTTACTTCAGAAAAGAAATCCAATTAGTACATCTTCCTTAAAATATAAATGGCTTTGATAACTACCTACAAAAAAGGAAAAAATACCTTATAAAGTTTGATTTACATCGTATAGAAAGATACTGAAGAATAAAATGTTCCTTTTAAAACGCTTTGCTCGGCATCAATTTGCAAACGTAAATAATATCTTCAGAAAACATGATCTATTCATCAAAGACATGAGACGATGAAAATGTGACGGGCTTTTTACAAATTTACGGGAATTTTCCTCATCTTTCAAGTGTATTAAAAACACCTTTTACAATGTATGTGACGCCTTGTTAATTCTCGACGCATATTATATTTATGAATTGCTTTTGTGAAAGGAAATATGTATTAAAAGACTCATATCTACCAGTACATAATAACATACTGATTACAGCATATAGTCGACGCCAGATATATTTGCAATAACGGTCAGTGGTCTCGGCTGTCATTTGTAGATCTTTGGCAGTCATTACGTATTGTCAGAAGATATAAAATCTAACACCAGTCTTGCCAAGAAGAACCATGTAACCCAGTTAACGGGTTGTGGATTGTGGAAATCTGGTAGGCTCCACGTAAAATACTGGCATTCAGCTGAATCTGGTTTGACTGGGAGCGGACCCCAATATAGAGGGAGTTCAGAAAAGGTTAGAATGATGACGATGATGAATACCTACAAAAAAATAAATTAAAAGTTTAAAAAACCCCCGACAAAAAATCCTTTAAAATGTAAAAAATAATTTCTATTGATCCTTTTAGTTCAGTGTAGGTACGATTCTTTGGGCCAAGCGTCTTCGCCTCGGGAGACCGCAAATCTTTTGTATGTACTAAGTATAAGTATTATTAGCGGTCTCCCGACGCAATGACGCTTGGCCCAAAGAATCGTACCTATTGAGGGAGTTGTAAAAAAATATGTCATCCGCTTTTGTGACGGCGGCCATCTTGGACCGATTTTCATTAAACATAACTAAAAACACTCCCGACTAATTCACATTTCAAACAAAAAAATCAAAATCAAAATTGGTTCAACCGTTCGGGAGCTACGGTGCCATAGACAGACAGACACACACACACAGAGAGAGAGAGAGAGAGAGAGAGACGTCAAACTTATAACACCCCGACGTTTTTGCGTCGGGGGTTAAAAATCATGTTCTTAAAACTTTATGCCTAATTCCCTTACGATACTAACAATTTTACCCCAAATAACCAACCAGTAACCAACTACCATCTCAAAATAAAAATCCAAGACCGAAATTCTTTTGTCTAAACTAAGGATAATCTCTTAGAAGGCCAATTGATGAAATCTTATCTTTATTGTGACAGTCTTGATCCCGCTCGCTCCAGACTAATCATGAAGTATGGTCCAATAACGAAGTTCTATCCAAGTTTTGCTGGAGTTTCATTAGCCCTCTTTAGGCCTGCGCTCATATAAAAACGTCAATGTAAACTTAAGTTGGATTTATCGACTTTTCTTAGAGACTTTCCGGTTGTTTATTTTCTTCGTAAATTTACTTGACTTGAACTTATGTGGCACTGGGCATGTTACATAATGTGTAATAGAATAAATGCCTGAATTACCTGGAAAGGGATTATTGTACAGACGCCAGTACATCATCATCATCATATCAGCCGAAAGACGTCCACTGCTGGACATAGGCCTCCCCAAGCGTCGCCACAACGACCAGTCCTGCGTGTCTCGCATCCATCGGCTACAGCACATCAAGCTACTGTATAATTTCTTTAATAGTGATTCTGACTTTATCACTAAAAGAATTAGGTTCAAGGTTGATTGGGAAAATTTGACAGTTTCGGGTAGCTTGACTTGCTGGCGTCTGTACATCATTAAGAATAACTTATAGGCTGCCTGTCCATTGCCGCGGAGCGAGGAAGCGAAGCGGAGTGTCTTAGTGACACAAGTGGTACGGAGTTTAGTCGAGTTATGCGCACGGAAATGTATGGGGGGCAGTTGCTTTCTTTTCGCGATTTCAGTGTTGGTCCCATAATGATGAGTTCAATGATCCTTTTTAAAGTTTTCCTTTTATTCTGTTACACTTTGTATACAGAAGGCTTAGTATGAATGTTTTTGACGTATAATAACGTCATGTAAAATTGTATTATAACTGTAAAGGATACTATATTCATATTTTATTATGACACAAATTAAACCAAAATACTATGGGGTTGTAGTTTTTTATACTCAAAATTCGCTTAAGTTAACGATACTGTAACGTTACTTTACGTAAAAATATTCGTGCTATGCTTTCTGATATTCGATGAGGCTTAAAGGTTCTGGAGTGGTAACCGTGTGTTAGAAGTCGCAGTTTTGGAAGACAACAATCTCCTTAGCAACTAAGGATAGGTTAATTAAGTGAAATAGGCAGTGTCACCCGAAAGGATGAAACATGATTGTAATTAATTTGTACTACTTGTGGTTAGTACCCTACGGTTACGCATGCGCGTCTTAATCAGGGATAACATCTGTCACAAATTCCAAGCTAAACCACCACGATGAAGACTAGAAAGTTTCAGATAAATATCTACAGGTCCGTTAATAGGAGGAGGCAACATAAATACTCGAACCGGAACCAGGAAACAGGAAACAAGTGAATTTAATTCCTCTATTGATCGCGACAGCCAAATGCCACTTGAAATGTATTTTCCATTATTTTCCATTATTATAAATTCACAATATTGCCAAAAATAACGAAAAATTAATTTGAAACGACTCCAAAATTTAAATAAACCTATTTTTATAGTTTTTTATAACCACAAATTTTGCATTTTTACATTGGATTGGTCTGGTTATATCCGAATTTAACCGGTCTGAACCGGTTTTCGAAGTTGGCACACTGTCAAAAGTAGTGCATGGGACGCTTGCACCAAATTTGGTTCGTCGCAGAGTTATCGGAGCGAATAAATTATAGAAGGAATGTTTTTGCTGAATTGGCCGATGGAATAATTAAGTTTTCTGTTACGTTGAATTTTCTAGTTTAATCTGGAACTTTCTTTGTGGCTTCGCTGGCTGTCGTCATAGTTTAAAAGTTAGTTCTTGAATCTTGACATTTTATTTTCTTGCACTGATTTCTTCACTCGTGGTTTCGAAAATGATAAATGCCGTGAGGTGGGTACCACTGGTTATTATTGTGCTCAATGAATACTCACTATAAAACTAAGTACACCGAATAACTACAAAACCAGCTTGAGTACAGAAAAAATAAATAATGTACTTTAATTTTACCAAAACAATGTAACACAAAATATGATTCCGAGTTCCGTCCAAGACTATAAAAATAAACGAATAAACCATTATTGACGTTGCACTCCGTGTCTTGTACAGTAAAACTGCTTTTATACACTCGGAACACTTTAAAAGTAAGTAACACCTTTAGTTGAGAACTTTTAGATAAGAATCGAGGCTCGATTTAGGTATGCTGGAGTCTGTTAACGTTCAAATCAAAGTAGGGCCAGACTTCAAGAGTTGCGGAATAGTGTATTTTACTGAAAAAAAACGAAGTAGTTCGTCAGATAGATTTCCAAAAAATATACACACAATTTTTTTTTCTCTTAGTCAAAACATATAGTTAGTCAACACAAACATACAGTGCGTTGAAAACACATGTGACGTCACTATGATGCGATGGTACAATTTGTGCCAGCGATGTGACGTCACCAGCCCCCTCTCTTAAACTTTGACGTGCTCTCTCTTTATCATTTTTTATCGATTTGACTGCCTCCGTGGTCGAGTGGTTCAGGCGTCTGCCTTGTGACCACCGGGTCACAAGGCAGACGCCTGAACCACTCGACCGGCACCATACGGCACCGTCCGTGATTCCGCCGTAGGGTTTTACTTGATATTTTCTTGGAGTTGATATTATGTAAGTTAAGAGTAAACTCCGTGGTCGAGTGGTTTCGGCGTTTGCCTTGTGACCCGGTGGTTGTGGGTTCGATTCCCACGGGAAGAAACATACTTTGTATAGTTGTTTTCCAGTTTGGCTAAGACATTGTAGGCTTGAATCACCTGATTGTCTGATGAAAAGATTATTCCGTGCTTCGGAAGGCACGTATAAGCTGGTGGTCCTAGCCGCCAAATGGCGGTTGTCAAATAAACCATGTCAGAGGCCCTTGAGGCGGTTTAGAAACTCTGACACTAGGGTGTGTGGGGTCGTTAGACCTTACTGCCCACACGATAAGAAGAAGGTCGATTTGATACAGTAAAAAATACGTGTCCAATATTTTTTTTTTAATCTAACGGATGGACTTTTATCTAGTAAAATAGCCTATTGTTCGAAAGGGTACCGCGAACCTAGAAGGCTGTCAGTCAGAAAATCTGAGATGAGTCTTGGCAAGGAAGAAGGAAACATTAATTAATAATATTGGTATATAACTTCTAGTAATTGATGAATGTTAAAATTTTGTTTTGAAATTACTATAATAATTATGACATTACAATTAACAATTACTTCTATTTTCGTAATCTGAAATTTTATCTTGTGAACCGACATCTAAGGTATAATTTTGACATCTATATATATACTAGTTGACCCGCGCAACTAATATATAAAGCTGAAGAGTTTGTTAGTTTGCTTGAACGCGCTAATCTCAGAAACTACTGATCCGATTTAAAAAAATCTTTCAGTGTTAGATAGCCCATTTATCGAGGAAGGCTATAGGCTATAGGATATATATATTATCACGCTAATAACAATAGGAGCCGAGCAGACGAAGTTGCGCGGGTCAACTAGTACTAACATAAAATAAAATATTTGCACACCATATGTAATGGTAGAATGTAAGGGCCGTAACATATAGTTTTAAGATCTTGTATTGCATTGTACTAAATTCTAGCAAGTAAATAGATTTGATTTGATTTGAAGGGGCACCCAGTTACTGGGTTGTAAAGAGCAGACAGGCAGTCGCTTCATGAAAAATACTGGTACTCAGCTATACTCAGTCATCCTGGAAGCCAGTGGACACAAAGTGGACTGATGACCTAGTGAAGATCGCGGGTAGCTGATGGATGCGAGACGCACAGGATTGGTTGTTGTGGCGACACTTGGGGGAGAGAAGCCTATGTCCAGCAGTGAACATCCTTCGGCTGATATGATTATGATGATGATGGAAACCAGAGGAAGAAGTCTAAGCCAACTGTTGTGTGGATCAACTGTTGATTTACTTTTCATTTTGTTTTCTTCAGATCAGTTACATGTAAAAGAAACCACTATATTTGCAATGTAGTTTTAAAAATATTATTACACTAGCTTCTGCCAGCGGCTTCGCCCGCGTGGTCCCTAGCGAACATACTCCCGGGATAAAAAGGAGCCTATGTCCTTTCCCAGGCTCTAGACTATCTGTGTGCCAAATTTCATTTAAATCGGTTCAGTAGTTTTGGCGTGAAAGCGAGACAGACAGACAGACAGACAGGCAGAGTTACTTTCGCATTTATAATATTAGTAAGGAGTAAGGATGTTTTATTTTTTGTTTTAATTTATTTATTCGTCCACTTAGACCTAATAGAGAGGAAAATTTAGAACGAAATGTTTGTTCTAAAATTCTAAGAAATACAATTATTTTGGAACTAAACTCTGTTCTATAGGTAAAATGTTTAGCGTCTAGTAATTACTTTACAGGTTCTATCTAGTCTGCTATATAGACCTTTGTTTAAATTTGTTTGTTCTACAATGTTTACGCTACCAAATACCGGTATTTTTGTTAGAATATGTTTAATTATATTTTTTAATCTGAAATTACTAACGTTTTGGCTAATTCATTTCTATTTGAAGTTCGTTTAAGCTATACTTAATGAATCTAGGCACAGGAGTAGACTATGACCACTGGAATTAGATATAGGATACTTTTTATCCCGGGACAAGCCGATTCACCGGACAAGGGGACACCCCTTGGGATAATTTTTAACATTCTCACGGGTGCCGCTGGCAGAAGACTACCTTAAAACTTTCTTGTATACTAAATATAATCCCTACTAATTTTATAAATGTGAATGTAAGTTTGTTTGTTACGCTTTCACGCAAAAACTACTTAACCGATTATCATGAAGCTTTGTACACATATTCTTGGAGGTATTAGAAGTAACATAGGATACTTTTTATTAGAAAAAGAAAACGCTCAACATAGTGGGCACGGGTCAACTAGTAATATTATAAAGAGGATTTTGTTTTTGTTTGTTTGGTTGTTTGTACCGAATAGCCTCCGAAACAAATGAACCGATTTTAACCATTTTTCATTTATTTATTTAAAAAAATTAGAGATCCCTTTTTTAATAAGTATTTATAGGCATACGTTTGACCACTATCTCACCTGATGGTAAGCGATGATGTGGTCGAAGATGGAGCACGCTTGTCTAAAAGTAACCTATTCACTCTTGACTTAAAGACACCCAGGTTGTAGCTACCAGGAAACACAGACTCTGGCAGGGAATTCCACTCTTAAGCTGTATGCACTATGAATGCCCTACGAAAATTGCAATACCAAACCCGCACGAACGAAGTCGCGGGCGAAGTGCTAGTCCTGAATAAATTGATGTGCCTTTTAGCAAGGTTGTAGTCGACTTATCTGTTAACTAGCTGACCCGCGCAACTTTATTCGCGTCACAATTTTCATTACTGCTCCACTCCTATTGGTCTAAGCGTAATGATATATAACCTATAGCCTTCCTTTTTTTAGAAATTTTAAAGGGGAACAATTCTGTCATACATGATTTTTGCGAAACTTTAACTGTTTACGCAGCGCACGCAGCGAAAGTTCTCACAAGGAAAAAATACCCCCAAAATTTGAAACATTCTTCATTGGTGCTCCGCTCCTATTGATCTTAGCGTGATGATATATGACTAACAGCCCTCCTCGATAAATGGGCTATCTAACACTGAAATAATTTTTCAAATCGGACCAGTAGTTCCTGAGATTAGTGCGTTCAAGCAAGCAAACAAATAAACTCTTCAGCTTTATAAGTACTAGTGGACGTCACGCGGTTTCACCCGCGTGGTTCCCGTTCCCGTGGGAGTATTGGGATAATATATTATATAGCCTATGTTACTCCCTGACAATGTAGCTATCCAATGCTAAAAGAATTTTTCAAATCGGTCCAGTAGTTTCGGAGCCTATTCAATTCAAACAAACAAACAAACAAACATACAAACAAACAAACAAATCTTTCCTCTTTATAATATTAGTGTAGATAGATGATCGGGTAGCCGATGGATGCGAGACGCACAGGACCGGTCGTTGTGGCGACGCTTGGGGGAGGCCTATGTCCAGCAGTGGACGTCTTTCGGCTGATATGATGATGATGATGATGATAGATTCTCCCCAAACAAATCCAAAATCTGTCAACACTAAAGCATACTTACTATACATTTATATACCTAAACGCCTGTCATTCAATAAAACATCTAGAATTTCATTAGCTCATCTAGTATTTTCTTGCAAGGAAAATATTCCCTTATCATTTTGATTCAGTGATTGTGTCTTAATTCGATTCTCTTGTCCGTGTCGCTACGCGTATATTCGATCAGTATTTTTGCTTCGGAAAACACGACATATTTTGTTATATTGTGGAAATGTAAAAGATGAATTCATTTTGTGTCGTTCTTCGGAATTATCTTGAAGGTTCGGAGATCAATGGCATTAGCTTTAAGCCTGTACGCGTGTATCTATTGTTGGCGATATTGTTTTTATTCTACTTTTTGTTTACTTGGAGTTCTGGTTATTTTTAAAATAAAATAAGGGAGCATGAACTAGACTGTTTTTAGGGTTATGAACAAAAAACGGAACTCTTATAGGATCTCTCGGGTATCTGTTTGTCTGTGCGCCTGTCACAGCCAGTTTTCTCCGGATCCACTGGACCGATTCTGTTGAAATTTGGTATACTTATGGACTCCTGTGACCCAAACACGGACTTGTTACTTAAATTATTAAATTTTTAATATGAGGGTCAAATTTGGGGGCCAAACTACAAAATTAAAAAAATAAAGTTTTTTGCACAATGTCGTGTGACATATCAAATGAAAGGGCTTACTGTGAGGGTTGTAATTATATTTTTGTCATAATTTTAAAATATATGGTTTATCTCGCCCCTTATCTCCGAAACTACTAAGCGTAAAATTTTGAAAAAAATGGAGATAATAAATAGATCTTTACCTATAGATTACAGGACTTTATCAATAAGAAGTCTTTATTGTTAAAATAAGATGTTAATAAAATAAATTCGTTCGGAACCCTTTGCGTGCGAGTTCGACTTGCTCTGACCGGTTTTCTTTTCTGTTAATATCTCACCGTGAAAACCTCAGGTGAAATGAAGTGTCATTTACTAGCGACGTTGCTCGACGCACAGCAATGCGATTCTGTAAACATGTCGAAGTGAAGACTTGGGTGAAGTGATCAAGAAGTGAGCTGTCAATCCTTATAATCAAGATAGAATGACAGCTCACTCCGTGATCACTTCACCCAAACGTTCACTTCGACATGTTTACAGAATCGACCGGCAGTTTACTTCAACTAAGTTACACGGTGATGTGTATACCGAATAGCCCTGTAGGAATTAAAAGATATATAGGAAAGCATCAATTACACTCCCACCCAGAAATTGATTATCATCATATCAGCTGAAAGACGTCCACTGCTGGACATAGACCTCCCCCAAGTGTCGCCACAACAACCGGTCCTGTGCGTCTGGCATCCATCGGCTACCCGCGACCCTCACCAGGTCATCGGTCCACCTTGTGGGAGGCCTTACAACGCTACGTGTTCCGGTACGCGGTCGCCACTCCAGAACTTTTCGGCCCAAAAACTCAATACAAAGAACACCAAATACTTTTCATTTAAACTAATAACGTCTCGAAAACAAAAACGAACGGCAGAGAAACACCTCGTTAAATAAAAAAAGAAAATATTATCGTACTCTGTATAAATTTAATATGAAGCTTATACCTGAAGGTTAGAGATGACGTCAGAAGGCCTCCCCTCCCACGCAACGAACATTACTAAGTAGGGATGTCCCAATTAGCGTTTGAAGTTCATTGCCGACTATCGACTACGGTCTTGTAATCCGAGTAATCGATAAAGCCAATTACTGTTACAAATGTTAAACTTAGAATTGATTTGAGTTAGATTTTATTGAAACGTTTCGTTTATTGAGATTTGAATTTGCAGTGATATTATTTTAATTGAGTTTTGTATTAATTTTTAATTATTTGTGTTGAAGATTAGTTCGAACAGCGGAAAGAAATGTTTGACTTGTATTTTCTATGATTACAAATATTTTAAAACGCTGATACCGATAATAGGCGGTTAATACGTAGTTTTTTTTATGCTACCGTTCAGGAAACGCACCCACAATTCCACAGCTTTTGAATTTAATGACGAAAACAGAAAACAGGGCCTTTTTTGTCTTTATTTAAAAAACTAGAACCCGCGACTACGCTAGCGCGGGTTTCGTATTGCAATTTTGAAAACACATGATGCCTATGTTGCTTCCTGGCATTGTAGCTTTCTATTAGTGATAAAATGGTTTAAATCGGTCCAATAGTTTCGGAGCTTATTCGGTACAAATAAACAAACAAAATAATCTTTCCCCTTTACCATATTGAGTTCTGATCTATACTAATATTGTAAAGAGGAAATATTGTTTTGACTGTATAGAAGTACAGATAAGCAGTAGTCAAAAGAACCAATACATCAAAACATCGAACTTGTACATCACTACAAAGAGGTTTATTAAACAAATACAAGCGAAATGTAATGATGGATGTGGTTTTAGTCGAGTTCAAAGCGCTCACAGACTTACTTTGACAAAGGTTACACTAAACTCTGTTTAAGATTTTGTTTGCCTATAGAACGTATCTATAAAAGATGTTATTTGATTTTTTCTGAAGTTGCGTTTCTCCTGGTAAATGCTGGTTTTTAAAGATGTTGTATGGAATAATAAATACAGGATTTTGCGTCAACGAAATGTTTTATTATACATAGGTTTTAAAGTCGAATGTGAATTGACTAAAGTATTTAGCAATTGTGTGTGAAAAATCGGTCTGTGCGATCTAACACATAAATTAATTCCCAAATTAAAACGCGCTGTAAGTTTTCACCGCCCATTTAAAAGAAAAAAAATGAATATCACAGTATGCCCGGATAATGAAATACTTTATAGGTCGTTTTTCTGTCCGTTAAAAGGGGACTCTAGTCGATAACTCTTGGGCCTTTCTCCATACAAACGCATTCCGCTGTTTTCTTCGTGGGTAATGCTGCTAGAGAAATGATTTTGTTCCAAAAAATCTAGATCGAAATAATACATGCCTCTATCTTTTTACTTAAAGAATTATGACAGTCCAAAAACCCGAAAAAACAGCCCGTTTTTACCGCTATGTTCAGACGACTATCAGACAAATTTGATAAGATAGATTTGCCCTATTCGGGCTCGGTCTTCTAACCCTCAAGGTTGATCCCATATTTGTGGAGGTGGTAGCTGTGTGTATTTAAAACTTTGAAGAGGTTGGGCATTTCGTTTGTCTCCACATGTCTCTTTCAAACTTTCGATGGCTGTTCCAATTCGAACTGCGATCCAATCGCCCGCCAACACCATGTCAGCACAGTTTATGCACCTCATCTCAAATCATGTACAGGGAATATAACAATCTGACCACTTAGTACAATAAAGAATTCGATGGATTTGATATGATCTGCGATCCAACACAGTTTGCTGTTGTAAAGCAAATATGCAAATGGCCGCCATCATACTATGGTGCAAATGATGGGATGGTGTATTGTCGACCATCTATGCAGAATGTTTTCTGCAATGGAAATAGAACTTGTGATAATTAGTATTACAGATTCATAGTTTATTATAGCATTGTTTTGCGTAACATTTATTTAATTTGTCTATTTTCAGTTTTGTAATGTTGGTATCATGTGTTTTGTTGGTTTATTGGATTCATTTGACTAACAAACAAAAAAAAAACAAATTAACAAACAAATTTGTTGTTATTGTGATCATTCCTTTTAAAATTGAGCGATTATTATTCTCAGTACCTATTTTTTTTTTTGGTGGTTTGATGTATATATTTATGTAGAGTACTTACCTGCCTTGTGTTGTTTATTTGTGTGCACGCGGGGGGACGCCAAAATGCCACTCAACCGGTGGTTGCTGAAAACCAGCGCTGTGATTCTGGACTCGTCCAGAGTTGTGGCATATGCTGAGCAACGACCGATATTGGCTCGGGTGCGACGCACAACTTAAATGCATGTTTTCGATGTTATTTGTATCTATTATAAATTGTTTATTTTGTTTTTGTAACGTCAATGTCAACTTGTCAGTGCCGGGCATCGCGGTCGCACCATAGACAATGTACTTATTTTTTCCACTCGACGATTGAACTGTGTTCTGTTTGTCTGTGGTCTGAACAAAGACGTGTCAGATGATGCCCGGTCTCGACATAGTCCTCTAGCAATAATAGGTTATTTAGTTTGTAGTTAGTTTTTAAATCATTTCCTTTTAATTTTGTGTTTTGTGCGTCGCTTTCGGTGAAATAAACGTCTTTTCTTTCTTTCTTTCTTTCTATTTGAGAAAATAGAAAATAATAAAAGCATAGATATAGTCTTCCTCTAAATTTTGATATATGATTTCTATAGATAGAAACAGCGAAATACAAAACGTCTTTTATTCAAGGTTTTTGTCGGTAAAATCAGCCTCTGTTGCAGTTGTCGCTTTCGCATTTTACTTAATAGGGCGCAGCGCAAAATAGCTATTTGAAGAAATTATTGCCGATGCTGTATCGGCAATAATTTCTTCAAATAGCTATTTTTCAAATTCCTTCGATTTCGAATTCCAATTCTTAAACACTAACTTACCAATGGTGTTATGACAAATAGTTAACGGAAAGATAAACGACCGATAAAAATTTCAGAAATCGGGCATAAGTGATTTAGGGAATAAGTCTACTCTGACTTGTGTTTCTGACAAGTATATCAACGACTAGCACTTCGCCAGCGACTTCGTCCGCGCGGGTTTAGTATTGCAATTTTCGTAGAGATCGCTACCTTTTTAGAAAAAAATTATAGCCTATGTTATTTCCTGATAATTTAACTTTCTGTTGGTGAAAAAATGGTTAAAATTCATTTATTTATTAATACTTCATGCACACAAATGTACAGAGGCGGACTTGGGCGGCGAAAAATTGGTCTAGTAGTTTTAGAGCCTATTCAGTACAAACAAAAAAATCATACCTCTTTATAATATTTGTATAGGTATAGCCACGTTCTATTGAAATCAACACGTATTATTCAAACATATTTGTAGTCACAACAATATTCGCGTAAACCCATCAAATTCTAAACCAATAAAACATTTTCACAACACGGCATCCAAATATTAGGCAACCTGTAAAACAAAAAAACGCAAACGATTTTTAAATATCGCGCAGTGTACATTGCCGCTGTTATACGTCATCGTATGATACTGGTCGTACACAGCCACCATACGTCATGCCACTTGGCGTTTTTATAGCCTAACCGTCCATTCCTGATATTTGCACTTAGAGCCACGATTTAATAGGTCTCCGTTGACGGATATTGTTTTCCGATGAAAAATTTTCAGTATGTGTGTTAGACAATGATGGTGAACAATGGACTTTGTTAGAATCCATATATTTTTTCGTTTCGATGTTTTTATTGAGCAGTAAAACATGAGACGGCAGATTGTGGGATTATCGGCATGTTATGTACAATTATTGGCATAGGGCTTTTGACCAATGGTTGGCGGATAAGCGGTTTATTTTTGGACCGTTATATTTTTTGTCATTATTTATGTAACACTGGAAGAAATAGCTACGCGTCAAAAATGTAACGCAAGTCGAGAAATACGACTAAATATTCAAAATATATATTAGTCACTCGCGTTTGGCAATTTATCACATCAATGTCAATTTGTTGTTACTCTTGTAGAGTCATCAAATATATATTTTATGGTAACCTGCAAAGAAAGGAAATAATAAAAGAGGAACTCTTAAATAAATAAATGATAAATTCATTTATGCAGGTAATTACAACCCATTACACAAAATCACAAATCAAAATAAGAACAATAAATCTAAGTTGTTGATCCCTTTTTCAGTGCTAAGTATGTACATTGTACATCTCTGTTTTAAATAAAATGTAACACCAATGTTTTTCAACAAACAAACCCTACAATTCTACGACAAAGATAATATCTCTTCTCAACAGTGACACCATTATACAGCACCTAATCATATTAAAGATCTCCAACTTCAATTCAAAACTTACAATCATTGGACAAGTATTCCCAAAGGGTAAGAATATTTGAATACAAATGTGAGAAAATGCGGAAGATCTCAATAGGGATCTGTTCTCCTAGTACCTATTTCTAAAGAAAATCTAACTTTGTATTCTATTCAGTCCTGTGAAACATAAAATACTCTGTTTAGTGGATGGCTAGATGTAGGTAGGCAACTAGATCTGAACATTTTTGGGTTCCTGACAAAGGTTGTATCGATAAGGGTGACAAGCGGAATCGTATGCGTACCGCTATTGAGGTATGAAGTCCTAGTAGATCGTAATAAAATGTACAGGGATCTAATTTAAACTAAAAATATAAATTTAAGGGCACATCTACATTATTATGGGCAGAATTCGTAGCAGCATTAGTTTTCCTTAAATAATTGCTTTACTTTAATAAAATACTTGCCATGAAGTACCGTGTAGTTAATGGGTTGTGGAGGTCTGGTAGGCAGCCGCTCCATGTAAAATACTGGTATTCAGCTAAATCCGGCTTGACTGGAAGCCGACCCAAATATAATATAAAATACTTACTACACTGTTTAGCAGAGAACAGTGTTGTGTGGAAAAGGGAAAGGGATACCTTTGCCGTGCGGTAAGACAAAGTAGGCAAAATAGATACATAGACACTGTTTACAACCTGTTTCATTTCAGAGAAACTTAAGAAAGATAGTAGTGTTGCGGAACTTGTTCGAAAGAGTCACCGCGGCCTGGAACGCATTAGAACGAACACAGATAAGTGTTAGTAGGAGTCTGACACTCCCTTCCGCTCAGCCCAGAATGGAAGAACAAGCCCGCCGCACATTCCCAACCACTGCAACTCCTGAAAGCCAGTAATCAACAGTGACAACCACCAGAAAAACGTCGAGCCAATGAAGCCCGACGAGTCCCGGAGAAACGATTCAACTGTCATGGATCCTGCAACGAAATTAATCAGAAAAGTACAGCGGAGGAGTAGGAAAAAAATAATAATTTCCACTTCCCGCCTTATCAAGCAGGAGACAGAATAGAGCTAGGCCAATAGGCACCAAGAGACATATACAACTGAGTTAAGCCCAGATGCCAAACACCACGGATTATATATTAACACTAAAAATGATTTCCCATCCTTCCAAAAAAAGCTAATAGAGACAAGCTATCTCAAAGGACGCAAAAAGATACAAAAAGATAAACCCCAAATTGAGTGTTCAACCACACAAAACGGATCATCAATTCAATCAAGTTACTCTCAAATAAGTACGGACAACAACTGTCTTAGCTGGACATCAATAGGCCGTTACTGCAAGAACCTTACAATTTATTTCCCGTCCTACCACAATAGACAAATTCCCATTCATTTATCAAAGCCAAATAACCTAAAAAGAGGGAAAAACAATAGCCCCCCCCCTTCCCCTCTCTAGGAATGAATTAATCAGCGCAGTCACGATCCCCAGTAACGATGGCACGAACGAAGCAAAATATAACGAAAGAACTTAGTTAGCAACTTAGACGAAGTACTAGGAGAGTTCGATGCCGGCTATTGGTGTTTTATACAAGTTTTTACGTCGTTCCTATTATTATCTTGTGTGTGCAATGGCGTGAAGATGATTGGATTTCTTTTAGTGGATGGTCGAAAGTTTTGGCATCAGTCAAAATTATTGACGTTACTTTAAGTATTGTTTTATTATCGGTATGTAGATAGATAGTGGTTTTACGTGAATCGTTTGCTGAGTCATTAAGTGGCTTCGGATTTTTGAAGTCTAGTCAAATAGAATAGAATAGAATCTTTGCTTTGCGTAATGAAGTGCAATTAATAAATTAGTAGTTTTTTATTTTATTTTTTTCTGCTTCCAGGCGGTGCTTCGCTTAAGAACGGCCTCCCTATGGTCTTGGGTAAATGGTAGCAAGAACACGCTTCTGAGCGCGGTGTCGGACAGACGCATACATGTCCAAAATAATAATTATTTTAAATTTTACTATCATAAGTATTTACCTATTCACATAATATGGACCAATTACTGTATCAATTACTGTATGCTTGGTCTGAACTAAATATTTTCAATTTAATTCCAAACGGAATATGAAAAACAAGGAATACATAGCCACTTACAGAAAAATAGAGTCCTTACGTAAAATAAAATTCAAATAATACAGAGCTGAAAGAAAAACAAAACATTGTTATTTTTCTCAAGATTGTTGACGCGAAGTAAAACTTCATGAGTACGGGGTTGTTCATCAATCAATATTGTCAAGTGAACCTGATCAACGCAACTAACTGACGGTACCAGGATTCCATAAATCAAAAAGAGTGATTGCAGGGTTTTAATTCAATCTGCTTAAGTGATTGTTTGGACGAAAATTTTGAGGATAATGACCTGTAAATACATTGATTGTAGTAACTGCAATATATTATGGAGAAAATTCTTGAGATTCGATTTTTTGTGTTGTTTTCTGAAACCTGTTAGCACGATGTAAAGCTATATCACGTTATTTTGATTTAAAAACTGCTAGAATAATAAATAACAATGTTACTCTAATTAGTGTTAAATAGAACTTTTGTTTGATGAATATGCAAGATTTTTTTTTTGAGATGGTTTTGCTCTTGGCTCTAGTCTAAATCAGAGATGACAGAGACAAAGTCTACGATGTAGCGAGCTTACCCAGTAGGAGCCTGTACATATTACTAGATTACTAGTATTCTGATCTTGTTTTTTCCAACGCACCAATCACAATAACATTTAATTACCTTCCGTCAATTTTGCGGTGAGACTTTTCACCTATATATGTTTCAACCTAAATAAATATTTTTGTCATGGTAGAATCGATCAGAAATCACCATGACCCCGTCAACAACCGCTACCAGCCTTACATAAATCTAAGAGACTCATTGCAGAATTTAATTTAACCTACTAAGCATTCTTTTTGTTTCCAGCTCGCCTTAAAAGCAAAAAAAAACGCTTGTACTGGCAACATCGCGGGACAATCTCGGGTGTTAATATAAATTTCATGAGCCAAGCTATCGCTGTGTTGCTGTTTTATTAAAAGCCCGTTGTTTAGGCTCGATTCATATTAAAGTTAATCCTGTGTCACACCGTACCGAACGTGGGAATTTATTTATTGGTACTACTAGAATGTAGGTCACGTTCGAACATGTCTTGTAGGTCGTTTAGGTAAAAAGGTTCTTATAGACTAAACGAAATACGTGTAATGGTAAACGATTTTTGTAATAAATGTTGGACCGGTGGTTGTTTTGATTTTTACAAAATATCGGCGAAAATGTTACAGTTTTCAAATACGTTAGTATCTCAAACCTCAGTTCAATCAACACCTTTGCCTGGTGCCATCATATATACATTAGAATGACTATACATATGAGGACGTCTGCAGTATTTTAGGTACCAGCAATTAATATCAAAGCTACAAACTACAACACAGCTTTCACATTGGTATAGGTAGATACTACAAGAAATTATACTGGTAACTATTTTAAATGGTTTATGTTATTTTAAGTATACCTACACACCTCTAGCAAAAACTTATCATCTATTATATTATAGAAGCTAGAGAAAATGAAGAAAAAAAATCTCTATACCACGAAGTGAGCTGTCATTCCATCTTAATTACATGGATTGACAGGTCACTTCACGATCACTTCACCCGAGCCCTCACTTCGACATGTTTACAAAATTGCACTGCAGTTACCCATTTCCGCGCTCCACTTCGGTGTGAGCAGCGGCTTCTAAAAACCGGGGGCGTAGTAGCGCAGTATTACTTATTAAAGGCTCACAGGAAAGCTAGCTATAATTAGCTCGTAACTCCGAAGATGAACGCATGCCTATGGGAACCATGACTGCTAAAGTGGCACAACCAGTTCCCAAAGTTTTAAAGGAATTAATTATTACAATACAGCTTAAAATTTGCTAATTTAAAATTGCTGTTGAAAACTTTTATTATAGACGCTGTTTAAGTACTTGGGTTTGTTATTTTATGGTATTTTCTTGGTGTTATGTTTGTTCTTTGCATTGGGTTCATTAAAGTTATTTAAGAGACATTTATCGAAAATCGCAGTAATTTTTTCCTCTTGCGTGAAGTAATTATGAAATTGAAGAGAAAATAAAAATTACCATGCTCATTGTAAATTATTTTTTACGTATTAATTTTAAGCAATACAGTCAGTATTAAATCGAAAAAAGAACTAAAAAGGGTCAAATTCACTGTATTACACGACACAATACGCAAGATGTAGAAATCGAGGCGATTGTGGTTTATAGTCGATAAAAAAATGTATGGTGTCATGTCACTGGCAAAAACGTAAAAGCCATGCCACTGTGTCATATGGCACGTAGGTATGCAATATGGGTTTTAGTCAGTAAGAGTCTGACACTTAATTCCACTCCGCCCAGAGAGGGAGCAGTCTTTGTAATAAAAAGGTACGTAAAACACAACAATTTTTAAAACGAGGCCTACCAGTAAGACATGGGTCCTCCTTGGTTGCGTCATCGACAGGTCGAGACTTACCTGAAAACAAGAAAAACCTTTATTAGATAACATAGTCGATAACACGGCACAGTCTGCAGAAGATAATTCAATTTCTCGTATTTTTTGTTTTGGAATAATTTTTCTCTCATGTTTTTGAAGTGAAAACTTCTTTAGCGGCGTTGAGCACTTTTTCTGTAATGGGTATAAATTCTTAAACTCGCGTCAGGACACGTGACCTGATCGCAAAAAGCGTAAGACGGACTCGCGTCAGGGTCACGTGATGCGAAAAAGCGTAAGATCGAGGGAGAGGGAGAGGAACTAGTATCTCCCACTCTTTCTACCGTGCCTGAGTGTGCTGCTCCGCTTAGGCGGCACAGGGCGCTTGCGCGAATGTCCGTCTGTGTTTATGTACAGCGTGCCACGCGTATCCAAGGATACGAAATTACGGAATTACGAAATTATGGATGAAAGTTGATTTTTCTTAGAGATAAAAATTAATGTAATATATAAATAAATAACGATATAATATTATGAATAATAACATGTAAATTGTCATATTTGTGTACGATAGCGCAATAAATAAGCATTGTATTCTACCTCATAAATGATAGTATTTTTGTACTTATAATTAAACACAACGTTATTTTTTGTTGTTTTTATGGTTCGTTTTGTTTATGTCAGGAACTGTGTCAAGATTGACATCTGTCACTGACAGTCGCTGTCGCGGCCACACGTCAGTGTCTTTTTGTTTATTTTGTTGTCGGTGGTTTGTCTATGATGTGACCGCGACAGTAAGGATGTATTATTTACATGTTTTCACTTCTGCCGGCACTCCCGGAGTGCTACCGGTGTTTTTTTTTATAACGTACTAGTGGACGTCACGCGGTTTCACCCGCGTAGTTCCCGTTCCCGTGGGAGTACGGGGACAATGTATAGCCTATGTTACTCCCTGATAATGTAGCTACCCAATGCTAAAAGATTTTTTCAAATCGGTCCAGCAGTTTCGGAACCTATTCAATTCAAACAAACAAACAAGCAAACTATTATTATAAGTAAATTATTATAAGTAAATTAATAATAAATAGCAAAGTAACGTATACATTTCACATTTTCGAAATGTCTAAGTATTTGTTTTGACCGGTGATTTTTCATTGGCACACGTGTGTGCCATTGGGCGTCAACTGAAATTGACGCATAATGACATTCCACATGCCATAACAAATCACGCGGTTTAAACTTCTTTTTTAAAAAAACGCAGTGTTTTATGCGCATAGGATTATGGCCGACCAAAAAACATGGTGGCCGCCGATTTTTTTACAATAAGTTATTCAATTGTTGTTGCGTCGCGACGGCTATTGCGACCGGGTGCTCACAGGTTTAATACGAACTAAATACTTAAATTAGCGCGCGTTCCGTTCATTCTATCTAGAGCCGCCTTGCTTTAGTCCTGCTTCGACCATCGGACATTGAACTCTGTGTTTTGCACTTACGTACGGTTTTCGCTTGCTCTTACGCACACATACACAGACTGCATAGAATACCTAAACCAAAAGCTCATTGCGCTCTTAAGGGGAAATGCTGGCGGAGAGACTTTGTATGTAAAAAGTCATAATTCGAGGTTTGGCTTTCGACTGTTTTGTCCTCCTATATTGAACCGATTTAAGAGATATTTCTCAAACTGAATAAGAAGGATATATACTGTGTCCCTATGTTTTGTTTTTTGATGATTTATTAAGCGTATAAGCACTAGAACCTCACAAAATGTTCAAAATTGTCTGATAAATCGCTGTCAACAGAGCCATAGTGTACAAATTTGGCAACTATTAATCAAAAAATCATCGCAGTAGCAAACACTAAAATCTACATATTTACGTAAATGCATGAAAGCTGACAACATAGTCACAGTGTTTACAACCTTTTTAAGCATCGGTTTAAATCGAATCTAGTCATGGCACATTTTCGATACTTTTGACTATTAAAAATTCAAAGTACCAAACACAAACCACCACCAAATATTTCCGCAACATTAACCCGAAAAAACGGCTGAAAATCATTAATAATCAAAATATCAGCACAAATCTTTTCCACAAAGGAGACCGCCCAGATTCTTTAAAGCGTAAGTACCTAAGTTGGTGTATCGCAAAATATTTGTCACACCACTGCCTTGATTGACAGCCCATCGATCATGAAGCAAGACTTGAGACTAAGTTGCTGGAGGGAAAGTTGATGGTTGAAGTTCAGATTCTTTTAAGATATAAAAGAAAAGTGTGTTCGAAAATTCGGTTCTAATGTTTAAAGTTTAGAGAGGGTGGGAGAGCCAATTGATAATGATACTTTAATAAAGGGAGAAACATGGATTTTTTTATATTATACTTGCATTGGCTGGTCCGAGGTGGCACTGGAAAAGAGTGTTTGGAAGGATATGGATGTTTTATGTCTTTTGTATAGTAGAAAAACGGATTTAGGACATATTATATATAGAAATTTTAATTTTATGGCATGTGATATTATGTGATATTAATTAGGACAAAAAAGTTATGGCACTTTAAATAATGTATAAAAAAGTGTAGGTGACACAATAGAGAACCGTTGGACACAATAGGCTAATAAAAAAATAACTTGCATTGATTTTGTTGTCTTGTGACGAAACTAGACTTAAAAGATGGATTCTTTCCTCGCTCAAAAATAAAACAGTAAAATTACCTTTATTATTAGATACCATAAGACTATTATTAGACACAGGCATCAAACGGTCCTGTGCGTCTCGTGGGCTACACCAGGTCATCGGACCTTGTGGGAGGCGTTCCAATGCTGCATTTTCCGGTACGCGGTCGCCACTCCAGAATCCACAGACTATATTTTGTTCCGTGAGCAATGTGCTCACTGTCACTTATTTTTTACGATTCTTAGGACTATGTCGGTATAACCTAGGTCCTCCGGCATCATCTTAATTTATGATTCAATCACGCAACGATACCCTGACACAGCCCTTTTCGATATCCTCTGGGTGACTTCAAACCTTCTGATGAGGCACATTGAGCCCAATTTATCAGATCATGTTAAAAATCCATCAGCAATTTTAAAATAGCATAATTCTGAATTCAAATCTTGGTTTTAGAATATGCACAAACTAATTTCAAACCACTAATTTCACAGCACATACTCAAAATAATCCATCATGTAGCGCGTGCCGACCTATTCGTGATTTCATAACTCACTGATTGACATTTCAAAGCTAGCAATAATAGTGACGAATTAATACTTCGTGTATAATTAATGGCAGATGTACCACATTCGAGTGTCGGCCGCAAACCACATTCCATTAGTAATTATTGTTCAATAGAAATATCTCGTTTTACAAGCGGTTTCATCGACGATCGAGTGTGGATTTAATGAGTTTAATTTCGTTATCTACGTATTGGACTACATAGTCAAACACAAATGTTCTATACAAATGTATAGAAGTATTCAAACGTGTATGTTAATTAATTGCAAGTACTATGTTATCAATTTGCTATTGCCAGCAATGAAAGATCTTATTAGATAAGATAGGTATAGATAGGTGTCCATGTAAGTTTAGCATATATTCTTTAATTTTTAATGTTAATAGTTATTTCTTCAACTAACGGTGGTAAATGAATTATATATGCCCCAATCGCAGTAACAAACTAGATAAAATAAACTAGAATTACAAAAATCCTTTTTACGCTGAGAGCAAAACGAACTATGTTCATTTTAAACCAAGCCAACTAGGTCGATAGGTAATCGTACCGAAATAGCGAAATTCAATCGAGCGAATTATATTTTAAGCAGTAAGGCAAGCTCACTCGAAGTACCAGGCGAACAGAATCTTGCGAGAGCCACGTAACAGGCCAGCGATAAAGTAAAACGATAACCGGCTAGTTTCCACAAAAAATCATTTTGAGTCCGTGTCCCTTTCTTGATAGAATTGTCCGTAACTCCCGAGAGTTTTTATGAGCCCCTGAATTATTTCTATGAAATAACTCCTTGCCGTGGCCCAAAAATAATTGGGGAAAAAAAGAAAGAATGAAAGAAAAAAACGCGTACAGAAACTAACCGTTCCCAAAAAGGCAATTTCACTCGCAATCATGAGAAATAACGATATTACCCCATAAACTTTCGACGTGAAACCTAAATATCTCCTCATACCTTTATACTTTTTTACAGACATTGTTTATTTTATATACGTGGACCATTCGGGCGGTCCTATGATATTTTTATTGTGAGGTGAACGAAAACGATTCTGTCCCTTCTGTTTATTGTGTTTTAAGTTTGGTGAACGCTTAGAATTTTTATGTTGAATTTTATCGTACCATTCGGGCGTGAACCGTTTCAGGTGGAATCATTACGTGTTTGAATTTCAACTAATGTTCGTTCTGTTGTTACTGTATAGCATTGTGTGGTATATTCTTTTTAGGGACACTAGAGCTTGTAGTACATAATGTTATGTGGGTTGGTAATGTTCTCGCTAAAACCTTTATGTGTACGATTCTTTTGCGTCCCTTTATTACTTTATGTGAATCTAAACCCAGTGTTTTTCAATAACTGTCTCTTTTTCTTTGGTTCTTTGAACATATTTAAAAAGTCAGGTTTGTAAAACACCTTTTTCTATATCACCATTTTGCAGTACAAATCTATCCGATTTGTATGAATAAAAATCTCTCCCAAAAATAAGCTGTTTCAGTTTCAATACTTCTATCATACCGTCCTTGTATCTGATTTCAAGCCGCTCAAACCAGGCATACCAGGCACACATGAATAGGCAGCGATAGAAACAGACTTTACGTAATCCAATACCGTCCACGAATCTTTAATATCACAAGCAAAAGTTTGGAATACTGCGATGAATAATAGCTAGTCTGGATTAAACATGAGTACACTCTTGGGTAGCTTAATAAAAATAACTGAGTATGGTGGAGTGTGTGCGGGATCAGTGAAACGCGACCTTGGCCTGCTTGTGGTGTTATTGAAATCTAAAACGGCCTGTTTAGTGACGTGGTATTAAATTCTGTGGAGCGAGTTGACGAGCCGACGAGTTGTTAGGTCGACAATGTTTCGTCGTGTTGAAAATAATGCCTGATTATATCTGATTTTGATCTGAAAAGGCGTCTTGTTGATATATTTATTTAATAGTGCCAATATGGTAATACTGAACACGTCGAGATAAATGACATATGTTTCCGTTGATATATAAAAACCCAAGATACACACTCAGCATGACAAAAACGTCCGCAAAAAACAAGCGCAATATGTATAATTGTGCGCTAGTTTCAAACAGTCTCGCATCGCTCGCCATACTGCACTGCTTTGTAAAAACAACTTTAAGCGATCCGTGTAAGGTTGAATTTGCAAAAAAAAAATGTTTATAGTATAACTACACACAACTTACACATGACACTTGATACATGTCAGTTTTTGACGACAGTTTCGAGTGTTACATTTGTTTGAGACTGCATCTTGGTTTTTTATATATCAATGTATGTTTCATGTATTTTGAGACTGTGAATTACTAAAGTAGAGTTTTTACTTAAATCAATAACGATCTGTTAACACGATTAGCTGCAATAAGTTCTCAGGCATAGTTAAAAGTGAAAACAACTAGTAAACATTTTTGTTTAATAGAAACTGCAATAAACTTCCGTATATTTGCAATTCATTGCCGATCCTGAAAACAGCAGGTAGCAACCAGCAAACTAAATGAGCACACTCAAACACACATGCAGTATAAAATCCTTTGCTGTTTCAAATTTATATTTATTCTGGTAGGTTATTAAAACATCATTCGCACGATTACTGCATACGATGCCACTTTCTGAAGTATGAAATTAATATCGGATTTTACTATTTTGTAGTTGACCACAGTGACGTATATTGGCTTTTACGGTGGTATTTTGTGGGAAAATGCGTTATTTCTGACTGTGAATATTTCATTCATTTAATACTTTGTTGTTTGTTTTTACTTGGAAAGAATTGCTTTTGAATTTTACTTCAGTTATGAATTTATGTTTCAGTAACTTTTTTTTTTATTGGGAAAAGCCCGCCACACATTCCCAACCACTACAACTCCTGAAAGCCAGAATCAACAGTGGCGACCACCAGAAAAACGCCGAGCCAATAAAGCCCGACGAGTCCCGGATAAACGAGTCAACTGTCTTGGATCCTGCAACGAAATTAATCAGAAAAGTACAGCGGAGGAGTAGAAAAAAATTTTTTTCAGTAACTGTATGGTATATCCACCTGAGATTTTTCAGTAGCAACACCGGTTGCTACTGAAAAACCACATCCAATGCCATCCAACAACCTACACTGACCCAGGGTCAGGATGTTCTTCCGGATTTAAAGAATGCAGGCATCATCTAAAACAAACACAAAAAATCTACTTTTTTATGTTTAAATGTATTTATAGTTTTAGTGCATTCCCATCTCTACTCGTTCGCCTTGCTCGGTCGCCCAAGTGATACTTATTGCGGTCGAGAGGCTGTTACGTTTGGCCGTTAGTTTTTTACCGTTCTGTAACCCGTTTATGATGAAAAACTCTTGAGTAGTATCAATAATTTGCATAGCAATTTTGTCGTGATTTTTATTTATACACTCAGATGCAGATGGGAATAGTTGGGCAGATGATGAAGCTACAACACTCACAAATAATCTGCCTAGCCTTACCCAAGGTTGTGGAGTTCAGCGTCCAATCAAAATGAATGCAGATGCAAATGATTTAGTGTGCTGTATTTTTTATTACCCGACTTCCAAGGAAGGTTTATGTTTTTCGTGTGTATCTTGTTTGTATGTTTGTTTGTAAATTTCTTTATTACCTAGTACCTTCCAAACGGCTGCACGGATTTTGACTATAAAGGTGTCGTTAGATTCAATTCAAAAATCCAAGTGTCTTTATATAGGTGTTTTATAAAAAAGCAATATGGCGGATTTTGGGCGCTAAATTGAAAGTAATTTTTTTTAACCAAACCTATCAAGATGAAGGAAATTAAATGGAGGTAACAAATATATATTTAAACCATATGTTTAAATTCAATTAGGAAACAGTTTTCGATCATAAAAATGTCCCGGTTTCGGTCTTTTTAGTGCATTGCTTATAAGTTGACTGTTCTGCAGTTGGGTTTTTGATTTTTCTAATTATATTTAAATCTTGTATATAAAGTGATCGTAAAATTTGGTTGGGTTGACAACCTTTATTTTTGGTTTTATGTTTATGGGAACTCTTCACCCGTGTTTCATATTTCACTTCAAGTAATTATACTAGTAAAGGAATTTATTTGTTTTCTTGTTCCATTAATTCCATTGCTGGTTCAAGTGTTACTAACACTTTCAAACTACTAACAGGGGGTCTAAAAAGGCCACTTTAGCAGAATCAGAAAGCACATCACGCTACCCGTCACTGTCAAATTTTCCCAATCAATCTTGAACCTAATTCGTTAGCGATAAAGATGAAAATGAAATTTGACAGATTGTTGTGTGGTTAATATTATGATTCTGCTAATGTGGCCTCTTTAGACCCGTCACTGTTACTAACATTTTACAACCACATTTTTTAAATCCCCTTAATCCAAACCTTTTTTAAACCGAAAGAACTGTCTCATCCACGTTTCCAATCTATAACCACCCTTCACCCCTCCTTTTGAAACAATACCACGCTATCAACATGCCTGTTCGTTATCACAACATTTCATTCCCGTTGCGGTCCCGCACCGTATCGATGACCGGGCCGTGCGCTGATCGTGTGTGGCGTCACACAACTGTGACCAGTTGTGGTCAGAACGTATCGAGAGAGCATAATTGATTTTTGGTCGTTTATATTATGAGGTCGTTAATTTATTTTTGTGATAAATTCTGGGGTTTTGGTTGGGTTATGGTTATTTATTACTGTATTCTATTATTTTGTAGGACTAAAGCCTGATTCAAGTCTGAATTGGAACAAGTGCTGAAGCTAATACGATTAATAATATTTTATCACTTGATTAAAAAGGTGTCATGACATGTTATTACATCAAATAACTAACGAGACCACCATTTTCTATTTAACAGTTATTATATAGGTAAAAATATTATCATCATCATCGTATCAGCCGAAAAACGTCCACTGCTGGACATAGGCCTCCCACAAAGGGGGGGGAGGTTGCCATAATCGCCACGCAACAAAAATAAGGTAAGTCAAAAATACTCAAACTAAATAACAAGAAAATACCCATAAATTAAAGCAAAAATCACGAAAATTGAATAAATGGTTTTCGACTAGCAAACTTTCTACCAGAGTAATAATAGACAAAGAGACATTGCGTTTATATTTAGTAGTGTTAACAATAACAATAACAACACACCAAAAGAAATCAATCCTAAACGCGACACTACCAAACATAAACAACCTAAAAAACAAAAATGAAACTATACCAAAGATCAAACAAGCACTCTGTATCGTCAAGCAACGAACGTGTTCTAGTGGACAGTCCTCGATTTAAACACGTTAGTAACAGAATTGCTTCCCAAGGCTAAAGATATGCGTTGACGTCAGTGTCAAGTGATATTGTGTTCGAATCAAGGTTTAGCACTGTTATTTCGTTAGTATTTTCTTTGATATTGTCCTTTAAACGAGTAAAAGTGGAGAGAAGTTGTGCTGTTGGAATTCACTTTGCCTTGTCAATATTTTTGATGGATGCTCTTTTCGAGAAATGAGATGTGGAATAAGCAATCTGTAAAGGATTTAAGCACTCAATATTAATTCTGATTGAATTGATTTCAAATTCAAGGCTCTATTTAACAAATTTTTTTCATAGTTGAGGAAATAATCATAGTGAGAAATCAACTATATTTTTTAAGAGATTGCAAACCAAGTAATGATGCGAAATTTAATGCGAACACCAAACACTTTAATCTAGATAAAATCGACTATTAGGAATGATAGGAACACGATAGAGACAAACAAAAATCTAAAAGTCAAGTGCAAAAGAACATAGACGAAAAAACTGACAATGACAACAGATTTCACATGTAGCGCTTGATAAAGTTACCAAGTCTAAATTCAACTTCTATAGAAATGGAACAGAAACGGTTGACTCAGCTGATTCAACACACTGTACTCGTGGGAATGAGTCTACGGCATAGATAATGCGTCTTGTTAGTGCTACTAGTTTCCTCACTGACAAAACTGCGAAATTCGTGCTGGAGTATGTAAAAAACGAGGATTAAGTCGGCTAAATGGACGAGACAAATGTTTGTAGAAAACAAAATAAAATTTACTGCAGATTTAAATTCACCTACAATGCAAGTTACGAAATTTTCGGAAAGGTCGATGCAAAAATCTAGGCTACAAATCCTTATTGCCGTTTACAATTTATACCATCTTATTTTACCAGATCTATTTTATATCAAAATTCTGTTTACTTGGAAAAAGTTCAGCATAGTGTAAAGGTATAAAAACTATTTCAGCGTAGCTAGCTTTTATATCTTTCTCATCGTTTACAAAGGAAATCCTCTGCCACTAAAAGTCACATCCACTCGCAACAAAACTAACTGGGTGTTTAACAGCAGAGCCGTCAACTGTGTTTCCATTTAATCCTTATCAAGATGTAGCAGAAACACTTAACTTCCAGCTGATTCACTGAATCTCGTGGGATAAGTTCACTGTGTAGATAATGCGTCCAGTTAGCAACCGACAAGTTTCCTTGAAAGCCTCAGTTGCTCGGTGTTCGATAGTATAGGAATCGGTTTAAGTAATCAGCGGGTTATTGTTAGCCTTCCTGGTAGATTTTGGAGTATTAAGCCCTTTATTAGAACCATCATGATTATAAAGCGTATTGGTAGTACAATGGTGGTTGACTCTTTGGAACTTGTTCACTGTTTTATTTACTTTTTCTGCAGTATTATTGCTATCACTATCTTAATTTATAACGTCTTCATTCTTATTTACTTATATTGAAAACTAATTGATATGTTTTCCATTATGCACTCTTTGCCTGTTTTATATTGAGAGTTTTATAATAATTTGGTATTAATCATTTTTCATTTCTGTATGCTGTATTCTCGTTAGTGCTATAACAATTAGATTGGGTACAAAAAGTCTTTTCCTCTTTAAACATTTGCTCATATTTAAATCTTTACGTAAAAGCTCGTGGTTTTTTTACTAATGATAGGCTTGCGTTTGACCACAATCTGACCTGATGTAAAGCGGTGATGTCATCGACACTAGAGCTCACTTGCTTAGAAGTAACCTGTTCTACTCTTGACTTAAAATTACTAATAAATTCAAATAAAATTACTAGACCTTAAACCTCGTCACTTGTACCACAATCAGTTACCTCCTCCGCTTACAAGACAAGTCTTTGTGAAATCATGATGAATTCGTGTTTCTCGATATTAGACTGGAAGGGATTAAATGTTAAGTAAGAGCCAGTCGTTTTGTAGTCAAATGAATTCGTTAGGTATTGCTGCTAGAAACATTTGTTTAGGAGCTTTTGAAAGTATTTCGTTGTATTGTGATTGTCTGGGGAAGATTTACAATGAAAATAGATGTTTGGTAATTCGTTCTTGTTTAAATCATTGTTTCTAATAATAGAAGGTTTGAGCGTAATTGGTTTTGTTTCATGCTACAACTAGTGAATCTTTTTATTTACATGTTGTTGTAATGTATCTACACTAATATTATAAAGAAGAAAGATTTGTTTGTTTGTTTGAATTGAATAGGTTCCGAAACTCCTGGATCGATTTGAAAAATTCTTTTAGCATCGGATAGCTACATAATCAGGGAGTAACATAGGCTGTATATTATCCCCGTAACCCACGGGAACGGGAACTACGTGGGTGAAACCGCGTGACGTCCACTAGTGTGTGATAATTTTATAGCCATTAGCTCCTAATTTTAATTTGTTATGGTGTATTATAAAGACTAATCTATCTATGTTTAAAATATTAAGTCTATACCATTAAACTTTTGTGTGAACCAACGTTTGGAAACCCTGATTCCGAAAACTGTATACATCTGAGAAGAAGTCACGATTATCGTTAACGCGAACAGTTAAAACTTTTCTTTCTCAAACATCATCTACATCAATCTCCAAAACAAATTATTCGTCTTCACGCTCCTCTACCTCTGCTCCACCTTCCCTCATATTCGAGTCATCTTTATACATTCATAGTCGAAGATATTTTATTTGTTCGCAACCTTTACCCCATGGTACGGCTGAATGGGTTTGCTCGGGAGACTTGTCAAAAGATTGGCCTCAATCTTGAATCCAATCTTACGAGTCACAAGTCAGCGGGTGCCACTGATCACTGACCCGAGACGTGTTTTAGAAAATCCTCACATACATCAATGAATAGGAATATTTGATGGGGATGAAAGTTTATTGGAGTTTATGTTTATGATAATTCATCGTGTTTCGGATGCTTTACTATTTTATATTTATTCTGTTGCTTATAACTTTATACAGCTCATTTTAGAATTAACCGCTGTCACGGTAATTCTAATGTAAACGAATTTTTGTAAACAAGTAAAGTTAATGTTGTTTTTTGTACTGATCCGGTTATGAAAATTCTACCACCGACGAGTGTATGGGCTTTATATTCCCAAAAAATACACGGCTCCCATAGTATTTTTTTTTTTTTAATTTTGGATTATTTATTTTGGCTTTTTCTGATTTTTACCATTGTGCATTTTGTGAATGCAGCCCTTAAATCCTGAGTTCGCGTTTTACATTCTTCTCATGTCAATCATTTCTGGTTCCAAGATACTAAGTACCAAAATAGACCACCCAATAACACTATTACTTATTCTTCATCTTATCGTGTGGGTAGTAATGTCTAAACAACCACACACACCCTAGTGTCAGAGTTTCTAAACCGCCTCAAATGCTTCTGACATGGTTTATTTGACGACCGCCATTTGACAGCCGGGACCACCCCGTTTATACGTGCCTTCCGAAGCACGGAGTAATCTTTTTATCAAACAACCAGGTGATTCAAGCCTAGAATATCCTAGCCACACTGGAAACAACTTTACAAAGTGTGCTTCCTGTAAGAATCGAACCCATGACCACCGGGTCACAAGGCAAACGCTTAAACCACTCGACCACGGAGTTTACTGTTAACTTACATAATATCAACTCCAAGAAAATATCAAGTAAAACGGTCACGATGCAAAAGTAAAGGAAAAGGAGATCGAACTGAAAACTAAAAATAACTTTCAGTAATCAAATAGGACGCGTTCTCAGTGAATACGGGATGTGAAGAATCTACCGAGTTTATGCATGAAGGGAGCTACAGAAATAAAGGACGAATGCAAGGGATCAAGTAATGAGACCTGTCTAGACTTAAACAAGGGTTTGAACTAAGAAATGGTGTGTACTTCTCTTTCCTTTGATTATTATTAAGAAAATCTTAGCTTAGGAAATCGATTCTTCTAATTATTATTTTCTGCTAACTGCGAGTACTTCTTCTTGTTATGTTACAATTTAAAAGTTGCCTGAAGTAATCGTACTTTAATTACATTGAATCTACAAGGCTGTGTGCAAACCTGAATCTAGCTAGACTATTACTATAGGTAATAACATTAAACAATGATACATACACATATTATTCAAAATGGCGCAAACCATAATAAAAAACTACTTAAATGCTGTTAAAATCAAGCTAAAAATATTTTACTTATGGACTAGAACGGTTTTACGAATTCACAATATTCATATAACGTACAATTTGCCGTTATTCCGCCGTATGGCAGAATCACGGCCATTGCCGTATGGTGCCGTAAAAGATTAATACCATCCCATCACTTCCCGTAGATGTCGTAAGAGGCGATTAAGAGACTCGCTAGAGAATGGGCAGCAGCGTTCTTTGGAAAACTCAACACCATGTACTGCGATTGCCAACCCGCCTGCCAAGCGTGGCGATTATGACAACCCCCCCCCCCCTTTTGGCCTTTGTCCAGCAGTGAACGTCTTTCGGCTGACATGATGATGATGATGATGTACAATTTGAACTGAATAAATTCAAAAATAGGAGGAGGAGGAGGAGAATTTCTATGAAATCATCTTCCTAGTAGGACAGGAACTTAAGGCCGTATCTTTGAAATAAATGATAGCTCGAAAGCACCGATGTCATCTCCATCACCGCGCAGTCCCCGCATGCTTCCATGTGCAAAGTCCGAAATATCGAACCTAGCGCCACAACATGAAATTAATTCAAACCGCCAACTGATTCAGTGTTGCCCGCACGCAAACTTCATAAACTTCTTCCGTCAAAATATTAACACAAATCAGCACTCTTATAATCAGTGATTTTAGACGTAGATAAAATACAATTTAATTAAATATCGAGCGACGAAAAATATTGATTTGTTTTAATACTCATTTTTTAGAATCGTTGGTAAATTATATCATGTTTTGTATGGCCCCAAATTATTTTGAAAACTACTAATTCAATTGACTATTTAAGAACATGGCCATAATTGTGCGATAGACATAGTACTAGAGACTTTTAAGCATACGGAAGTTATGGAGTGGACCAGTCGTATAAAAGTTATATTTTAATCGTAATTGAAATATGTACACAAGTTATGAAAACGAATGAAAAGATAAGTAGTCAATTTGTTTTGTTTTTTCGCGTGGATTTACTCACGTAGCCTTTTTCACAGAAACCGTGCATTTTCCGGAGATTATTTTGTATCAGTGAAAAATAAATCGAAAGTCCTGTAAACATCGAGCTCCTAGGCATGGAGTTGACATCCAGTCTCAACTTCGGCGCCACCATCGTGTACAAAGCCAAAACCGCTGCCAAAAAGCTGGGCATCCTAAATAGGGTGAAGCGATACTTCAGGTCTGGACAGCTTTTAACCCTATATAAAGCGCAAGTCCGATCCTGCATGGAGTATTGCAGCCACCTTTGGGATGGCTCAGCTAAGTATCAGCTTGCCGCGCTTGACTCGGTGGAACGCAGAGCTAAGAGGCTCATCGGTGACGTAAAACTGGTGGATGCCAAGCTGCATAGCTTGGCTCATCGCCGTAAGGTTGCCTGCTTGTCGGTCTTTTACAGATTGTACTTCGGTGAGTGTGCCCAAGAACTCCACGACCTCATCCCACCGGCCCCCTTCTACCATCGGACATCCAGACGCACTGCATCTTACCATCCCTACCTTGTTGCTGTTACACCAACTCGCACTAAGCGTTTCCAAACGTCTTTTATAATGCGCACAGCAAAGGAGTGGAACTCTCTGCCTGCGTCCGTGTTTCCAAACGCTTACAACCCTAATCTCTTCAAAGTTAGAGTGAACAGGCTCCTTCTGGGTAAGCTCGCTCCATCGTAGACTTTGTCTCGGTCATCTCTGACCTAGACTAGAGTCAAGAGCAAACCAATCACAAATAAAAAAAACATATATTTTTAACTCTTTATCATATTAGTTGAGTTCAATACCTAGTTAACCAGTCATCATCATCATCATATCAGCCGATAGACGTCCACTGCTGGACATAGTTAATCAGTATTAGACCCTAAATGCCGTATGGTGTCGGCCGGTGCCGTATGGTGCCGTAAAAGAATAATACCATCCCATCACTTCCCATGGGTGTCGAAGAGGCGACTAAGGGACTCGCCAGAGAATGGGCAGCAGCGTTCTCTGTAAAACTCAACCATACACTGCGATCGCCAACCCGCCCGCCAAGCGTGGCGATTATGGCAACCCCCCCTCTCTTTTGGGGGAGGCCTATGTCCATCAGTGCACGTCTTTCGGTTGATATGAGACCCTAAATGTGATGCAATGACCCTTTCAGTAAAGTTCCATCGGAAGTATACATGAGCACCGCTGCTATTATATGTGGCATTCCAAATCCGGGGCTGTAGGATAACCCTGGTTCCATCCTCAGGCCCATATTGCTAAGTAGTAAATAGTTTCGTCCTGATTGTTGTTTCATCCACGGAACATCTTCAAGACTTATACCAAATCATGGAAAAATACTTGTATTAAACTACTTGACCGTCACTGGAAGCTTTCATATGAGATGGCATTTCCATTTCCTATCGATTTCTTACCAGTTTTCGTACTTTTATCCCCTCTTTACTTCCGGCTCAGTGGCACCACCTGGTGGTTGCGGGTAGTTTTTAGTTTTCGTAAAATAGTGGCACGCCATTTTTGTTCACACGCTTCGCGAGAATGTCAAAATAACTGTACAAATATTACAAAAACTGGGGTGGATAGGAAATTTCGTAAAATCTGTTGTTTCTCCTCAAAAGATAATTTATTTAGGGATACTATAGAAACCATGGGAAAATAAAAAAATCCTACCAAAAGAAAAGGTTCAGGACATCATTACAAAGATAAATCAGGCTATCAGGATAAATCAGGCGAACAAGAGCGGTTAACTTTAAAGGAGTTGCAGAAAATAGTGGGACTTATAAATTTTGCCAGTTTTGTTGTCTCTCGGGGTCGGCTCAATCATCGACAGTTACTAATGTTCGTAAAATCGCTGCCAGTCCTGCCATCAAAGACCTACCCACTACCAGAAGGTGTCTTAGAAGAACTAAACTGGTGGGCCCAAAATTGTCAAAGGTCAACACCCCTTCAGTACCCTCCTCCAATAAATTTTCTGACGACAGATGCGTCGGATCAAGCGAACAATTTAGCTCTGTCAGGAACTTGGTCGCAAGAAGAGAAAACGCTGCATTGCAATGAAAAAGAAATGCTAGCAATTTTATATGCTCTTCAGAACCAAGTTCATTGGCTTCATCAAAGTTCGCTCCTCATTCAAAGCGACAACAGAACTGCGGTCACCTACTTACGAAAGGAAGGATGTACGAGGACATTATCCCTGTTGGAAATAACCTATCGAATTCTGAATTTGTTAGACCTACATCAGATACACTTCAGCATTCACTTCATTCCAGGCAAATACAACAATCATGTGGACCATTTATCGCGCCTTCGCCAACCTCCAGAATGGCACTTACTACCGACTTGTGTTGAAACAGTGTTTGCAAAATGGGGAACCCCAATAGTAGATCTATTTGCCTCGGCGACTGCTCACGTAGTGTACAATTACGTGTCCCTAGATCTGAGAGATCCTCAAGCTCTGTTCCACGATGCCTTCAGTGCCCCATGGAATTACGAGCTCGCATGGATATTCCCACCACCTTTCCTAGTCCCCAAAGTCCTGTCTCGCTTAAAACAGTCGATAGGAATATTCCTATTAGTAGTACCTCGATGGGAGAGGGTATTCTGGCGTGTCGATCTCAAAGCCCGAGCGCTCGCAGCTCCATTAAATCTGAGAAACCTACAGAGATACCTAATAGACACGTCGACGGGACTCCCACCACCGCAGGTCGAGAACATTGTCCTCGATGTTTGGAAGTGTGGAGGTGGTCCGACGCGATAAAGACATGGAACGCTCAACAACTATCACTGCTTAAGAATTCTTGGCGAAAATCTACACTAAAAACCTACGAAGTAGCCTGGAAGCGCTGGACGTCGTGGTGCCGTAAAAAAAACATTGACTGAATGAATCCCACTGGTTCACAATTAGCGCAGTTTTTATGTGATTTATATTTAATTGATAAGTTGTCGTATAATTCAATACTTTTACATAAATCGGTAATTTCTACACTATTTAACGCTGAAACTTCAAGTCAGTTAAGTTCACACGTTCTAGTAAGACATGTTTTAAAATCTATTGCCCTTAAAAATCCAAAGGTCACAAAGCCTCCAGTTTGGGATATTGATAAATTAATTTCATTTTTGAAAAATTACACAATTAATTCAAATAATCTATTTCAAACATCACGTCATACTGGAATTTTGTTGTTGCTTTGCTCTGGTAGGCGAATACTCGATCTAACTCTACTTAATATCGATCCTAATCATTGCATAAGATCTGATAGCAGTATAATATTTTGGCCTCGGTTTGGCTCCAAAACTGACAGCACTAATTATAGGCAATCCGGCTGGAAATTGCTTTTAAATACCGATAGTTCTAACCTTAACCCTATATACTGGACAGAAAAAACTATAGCATTATTAAACGACAGACGTTAAGCGGCAAAATCATTTTTTTTTTTATTACGATTAGAGGTGTGGCTAAACCTGCTTCACGCACAGCCATTGCAGGATGGGTAAAGACCCTGTTTCGGGAAGCTGGCATTGCAGCCACACCAGGTAGCACCCGGTCTGCTGTAGCCTCCAAAAGCTGGTTTCAAAATTATCCTCTCGACGAAATCTTAGCACGTGGAAATTGGCGTTCAGCTAATACATTCCAGCAGTGTTATAGACGAGAAATAATGAGAAGTACTGATTCACAAAACGTCACACAATTGTTCAATCCAATTGATTAACATTGCTAAATAAAAATGTTGTTTACCTAGAACAGATATTCTTAAATTGGTTGTTTATGATTACAATTTATGATTTCTTATTAAAAAAAGTGTTAATTATATTTCTAAGTTACACATAGTAGTTATAGATAAAGTTTCTAGAAAGTACACTTATCTATGTACTTTTATTGAATTGCTTTATACGTTTATTTAAATAAATGCATAAATTATTAATTACAACTTTGTTTAAATTCTCTTCTATCTCTCTTCTTTCTTGCTTTATCACATTGGCCTACAGTATAGCACCAGGCGATAACAAACAGATCTCATAAGAAAGCTTCCAGTGGGGTGAGTATTTTAATATGCGTTTTATTTCAGGTAAAACTCTGATCTTGTACTGTTTTTGTCTTCGTAAACTATACCCACCAAGACTTTTGATAGGTTGAATTGGCGGAAAAATGTTAACCTTATTCTGATGTTTGTAATGATTATTGTCGTAAAAGCGAAAGAAAGTAAGCGTTTTAAACAAATTTGGAAGGTAAAAATTAAAAAATAATGTATAATTTTTTCGCTGACTTTATGAGAAGGCTTGATTTACATACTGTTTTATTGGCGATATATTTAATGAGACGTTGAAAATGCGTCATAACTAACTTAAGGCTTTGAAATTACGTCATTGTCAATTAAATTGAACTTGCTAATATTTTATTTTTACAAAAATATGTCTGTGGTACGAGATGAAGTAAGGCTGAAATGATGAGGGATAAAGAGTCACAAAATATCAAGAGCCCAGAATAATGATAAATTAAAATTGGCCTAACAACTATTACAACATCATATTGATTTAGATTTATAACATTCGTAGGATTAAATATTTTTCATTTATTTCTGGTAGGTACTTCTAAAACCCACGCAGAAAAGTCGGGGTAAAAAGCTAGTATTTACTTAACACATTTTTCACAATTCAAACGCGACTCCATAATTTTCCCTAGGCCTGTTGCCTTTGACATTAAACAAATTCTTGACACATTGATGTTTGACGTATTTCAATCCTAAAATGAAAACATTTATTTTAGCGTGTGTCTTGAGTTAAAATGTAAGAATAACGCTGTATAAACAGACACTCCAATATAGAAAACATAATGTTTACCCAATATTGCTTTGTGAGATGAGAACATTGGAGGATACAGTACGTATGTACAAGTAAAGGTGATGACTTGGAGACGTTATTTTCTTCAAGCCGTTGCTATTCATTTCCTGGTAAACGAGTCCATTGTCGCCTTCAGGTAGGAAGTCCCAACGACGTTGTACTTAATTTAGTCTTTCTCTTGGGGAGGGTCTGTATGTATGCTTTTGCGGTTGCACAACGACACGCTTTGCTTTGCTTTGCTTGGTAGTATAGATGCAGGCCTACCTTGCCGTCTCCCTCAGAGACGGGAAGGTGGCGTGGTCTTGAGGGAGAGCGCAACGGTCGTGTAGATCCTCAAGGCAAGTCCGGTGGATATACCTTCTCGAGGTTGCCACCCCGTTTTTGGTCTAATTCCTTATGAATTAGACGTAACTGAAACCACCGGGCGACCCGTAGAGTGGCGGGCCTTCCACTCAGACCCATCCCAATTCCCACTTAACCCTTTTTTCCCGTCTATGACCCCTTCCAACTCCCCTCCTAACTGTGACCCTTCTGTGACGAAGTGGTTGCGGGCTCGGCCGTCACTAAACTCAGCTGATGGCGGGTAGGAGAAACTAGTCACCTGCGCTAGGACCTGCGCAGTTGAGCGCCGTAAGCGGGGATGAAGGAGTCCTGGGGGGTTGAGCCGATCGGCACTGGTGGTAATGTGTCCGTGAGGCAACACGCCCCCTTTGGTCTGGATTTCAAGCGAAACGGTGGCCCTACCCTCTAGCCAAGGGTAGGGAAATGGCCACAGTGTCCCGTCAGAGGGCCACAGGCGAGGTGCGTGGGGTCCGCGGAGGTCGCCCTCGGGCGGCCGAAGCGGTAGGTAAAGGCCATGCTGACGGTGTAAGTGAGGGTTGATTAGTTGCCAACCCGATCGAGCACCCGATGTCGCGCTGTAAACCAGCCTTGCGCACCTATATCTTCCTGGTAGTCCTAACGCTCGCACTCACAGTAGTGCGACGTTCCCAGGTGCGGGCTCCATGGTGGGTGGGAGCCAGGAAGATGAAAAGAGTCATTTTTTAGTATGGACGAATTGAAGCCAACTAAAAACACCGCAGGAGTGGAGTCGGCGAAAGCTGGCAAAGCTCCTAAGCGAGGTGCCTCTGGTGCCTCGCTCGCCCCTGGATGTCCTGCGGCTCACGCCGTGGGCGCCAGCGCGGGCGCCGGTCCGGCTGTGGCGAAAACCGCAGCTAAGACCAAAAAGTCCCACTCCAAGCAAAGGAGAACGGCGCTGCATGGGACCAGTACCGATCCTTCACACAAAAAGGCGAAAACGGAGACGGTTAACACCTCTGCCGGAAGTAGCCTTCCCAAACACCCTCCTACTCCTCCTGTGGCTCCTCAAGCCACATCCCAAGACGCAGCCGTCTCCGGTCACACGGGGACGGTTGGCAGCACCGAGGACGTTTTCGCAAGCGCCTGGCAGGTGCCTACCCGCAAGGGAAAGGGAAAGGGCAAGGGCAAAAAATCCACTCCACAAGCCCATTGCTCTTGTTCGGACCCCTCAGGTCCAGCAGCTCCTACAAGCCAGGGTAAGAGGAGAGAAAGACTGACGCGTAAGGAGCGGTGTCACGAACGCAGGCGGGGACGCAAAGCCCCCCAAAGCACGCAGGTTGCTGCCACTAGCTCGGTTAAACCGACCAAGCCAGGTAAGCTGAACTTCGGTGAAGGGAAGCGGTCGCAGGCTGAGGCTGGCGCTAGCCAACCAACGCCTAATATACTGCCTTCTAAATCCGCAGGAGGTCCGGCCGAGGTGGTAACCACAACGCGGCAATCCGATGGGAACGATCAGGCTGCGGCCAAGCGGGCTCTCAACGAGACGATTTCGCCTCGTGGAGAGCACAAGCGGCCGCGGCTTGACCAGTCCCAGCGGGTTGCCAACAAAAGCTACGCCCAAGCTGCCAGTGCGTCCCTGAACGTCGCGATAACCTGCGACCGGAGGGGAATCATCAGCCAGGGAGTATCGGACCAGGTCTTAGCTGCTATCCACAAGCAGATCATCAGCGAGGCCTGCTCCGCTATGCAGGACACACCAGGGCCGACCTTCAACGCGAAGCCGCTATTCGCCGGTGGAGTCCTCAAGCTGTGGTGCGGTAACGACCACACTTTAGCCTGGCTGAAGAAGACAGTCTCCAACCTGGCTCTCCCGGCTAGCACCTCGCTAGTCGTCAAGAGCCAGACGGAGATCCAGAAGCGGGTACGTTGCGGCATTGCCATCCCCGACGACCAGGGAGTCTACGAGGACTCGACCTTTATTGGACGAGCCCTCTGCTACCAGAATCGCTGGATCGATGTTAAGAGGTGGGTAGTGCTGCACGCCGAGAAGCAGAAGGCGTGCTGGTTCGTGGTGCTGGGTATCCCCGAGGACCAAGTTCCGACCCTGATGAGCGCGGAACGCCGACTCTCAATTGGTTTGGGATCGGTGTACGTCAAGTTCCAGGGTCCAAATGGCAGGTTCGTCGACGTCCCTCGGGGGTGGGACCCGAACACGAGACAGCCGCTGGAAGACGCAGTGGAGTCCATTTCCGCGCCAAACAACCCGGAAGCAACTGCGGCTGAACCTGCTGAAGCAGCAGTGTCGGCCGCCCCTGCCGCCACCGTGGGTGCCGTCCCTTCATCGGGGGAGGAGCCGGACGACGTAATGTTGTCCCCGGTTTCGGACCCGGGGGGGGACGGTTTCGACGAGGGCGACCTGTTTGCCGGGCTGCGACTAGAGGGTGACGAGGAGGGTCTCGCCTGTGATGGCGTCCCCTTTGTCGGCCTGTAAAGTCGTGCAGGCTAACCTCCACCACAGCCAGACCGCGACGGCTCAACTCCGCAAGTGGCTGGAGGACCAACACACGGCCATTGCCCTGATCCAAGAGCCGTGGATTAGGGGTGGCCATATACGAGGACTCTCCAATCTTGGCGGTAAGCTCCTTGTTAATACGGACCATGATCGCCCTAGATCGTGCATCTATGTCACGGGTAACCTTAAAGCACAGCTATTAAGCGACTTCTGTTGCAGAGATGTCTCTGCAGCTAGGCTGAATATACAGCGTGGAGCCACAAAGGTGGCTATCGTCTTCGCCTCGGTTTACATGCCTGAGGCGGAGGAACCGCCCCCACACAACCTTGTCCGCCTCATCACACAGTGTGAAAGCGGCGGGGATGAGGTTGTCATCGGGACCGACGCAAACGCACACCATCCACTATGGGGGATGGAGTCGCAAAACGAAAGGGGTAAGGCATTGGTTGATTACCTGTTTACAACTAACCTATCCCTACTAAACACAGGTTCGGAACCAACTTTCGTAACCAGACGCAGTCGTACAATTATAGACCTTACTCTGGCAACAGAGGGAGCAGCGGAACTCATCACTGGGTGGCAGGTCTCAAATGAGGCTTCCTGCTCAGACCACAGGTGGATCCGCTTTGACATCCAGGTCTGTATATCACCCAAACAACCTAGGCGTAATCCGCGTAACACGGATATAACGGCATACACACGCAACCTCGCCTTAAGGCTTGCGCCACCAGGCGATTCGAAGTCTCTTGCGGACACGGCACAGATCGACGCGCAAGTATCACAACTTACCGAATCGCTGATAAACAGCTACCAAATCGCCTGCCCGGAAACGATTCCGCGCGACACTCCGGGTAAACAACCCTGGTGGGGTGCGGATCTAGAGCGCAAACGCGGTAAGGTAAGAAAGGCTCTTAACAGAGCCATGAACACATGTAGTGATGAGGACTGGGACGCGTATTACGCGGCCAAATCCAGCTACAAGAAAAGCATCAGATTCAGAAGAACTACAGGTTGGCGTAAATTCTGTGGTAACATTGAATCATGCCAACAAGCAAACAGGGTAAGGAAAATTTTGGCGCAACAGAACACACCTGAGGTCGCCACGCTCCGGAAACCCGATAATACACTGACCACGACACCTGAAGAAGCGCAACGCCTCCTAGTAGAAACTCACTTCCCAGGCAGCGTATTCGCGCAGGTGAATATATGTCATGACGTTATCCAAACACCATCAGAAGATGATTGGCTTTATGCAGAAAAGATGATTACGCTGGAAAAACTTCAGTGGGCCATCAAAAGCTTCCAACCTTTCAAGGCACCAGGTCCTGATGGTGTGTTTCCTGCCTTACTACAGTGGGGAGGTACCGCTATTGCAACAAAACTGGTGCCCTTAATGCGAGCGTGTCTGGCCTTTAGATACGTTCCTAAAGGATGGAGGGAAGTGAAAGTCATTTTCATTCCGAAGCCAGGTAAAAGTGACTACACAAACGCCAAATCCTATCGACCTATAAGTCTGACCTCGTTCATACTGAAGACTATGGAAAGACTGTGTGAAAGGGAGCTACGAGATGGCGTTTTAAAAACAATACCACTACATGGTAACCAACACGCATACAGCTCAGGTAAGTCGACAGAGTCCGCTCTTCATCTGGTAGTACGCCAGATTGAAGAAGCGATTCATCAGAAAGGGTCCTGCCTGGGCACTTTCATAGACATCGAAGGAGCCTTCGACAAGACAAACTTTTCCAGCATTAGTGCCGCCCTCTCCAAACACGGTGTAGAACAGGTACTAATTGACTGGATTACTAATATGTTAAGCAAACGGGTGGTTCGCCTTGAGGAAGAGCAGCAGTTGGCCCTGATAGCCAGAGGCTGCCCGCAGGGAGGTGTGCTCTCCCCTCTTCTGTGGAATCTGGTGATTAACGACCTTATCACCAAGCTCAATGCACATCGTTACTACACAATAGGTTATGCAGACGACCTCGCAATCCTCGTGCCAGGGAAGGTGACTGGAACGATCTGCAACCTCACTCAACAAGCACTACGCATCGTGGAGAGATGGTGCGAAGAATATGATCTGTCAGTAAACCCCACGAAAACTGAATTAGTCATGTTCACTCAAAAACGAGCACTAGGTCACTACCGGCTACCTAAGCTCTTCAACACAGAGCTCCAGCTTTCTAACGAGGTAAAGTATCTAGGCGTCCTCCTAGACAGTAAGTTAAACTGGAGCAATCACCTAGACTTCAAACTAAACAGGGCCTGCATTACCTTCTGGCAGTGCAAGAAAATGATAGGGAAGAAGTGGGGCCTATCTCCCAAAATAATACTATGGCTGTACAGCGCAGTAATTCGGCCCATGTTAACCTACGGGGCCGTGGTGTGGTGGCCACGCACAAAGCTAGCTACAGCCATAAACAAGTTACAACACATGCAAAGGCTAGCCTGCATGGCGACGACGGGCTGCATGAGGACTACTCCAACTGCGGCACTGGAAGCCATGCTGGGTCTCCCTCCGCTACACTTGTTCATACAACAGGAAGCGACGATGGCAGCAGTACGCCTTAAAACACTGAATCTCTGGGGTAAGAGAGAAACACGGCACACCGCTTTGCTCGAGGAGCTCAATAATGAACTCCCAATAACAAAAGCAACCAATGACCGGGTACCCAAGCAATTTATCTTCGATAAAAAATACAAAATCCAATTGCATGAGGATCATCGTTGCGAGGGGCTGTGCCCCGCAGAGCTGCGGATCTTCACCGATGGATCAAAAACAGGTACAGGTACTGGTGCGGGAATCTTCTCAGAGGATCTCAACATCCACATAGCCACACCATTGGGGGTCCACAACACAGTGTTCCAAGCTGAATGCATGGGCATTTCTCTGGCGGCATCAGCCATCCTAACCAGGGAAGTTAAAGACCAGTCAATACGCATACTCTCGGACAGCATGGCTGTCCTGCAAGCTCTGAACAGCCACACGGTCAACTCTGGGCTGATTCTCGAGTGTCACCAACGTCTTAATCAGGTTGGTAGACATAATAAAGTAACCATTCAATGGATCAAGGGACACAGCGAGTCCCGAGGCAACGATGCAGCGGATGAACTCGCCAGAAGGGGTTCGAGTATGGCAGCGATGGGACCTGAACCCATCGTGCCTCTGCCTTTCGGGTACATACGCAATCTGGTAAGGAAACGCACCGGAGAAAAACATCACAAGCTATGGGTTGACCATGGTGAGTGTAGGCAGGCCAAAGAGGCACTTCCCTCTATAGATGGCCGATTCACTAAACAAGCCCTAAGACTGACTAAACAACAGTTGCGTACAGTCACAGCCGTAACAACTGGCCACGGGTCTTTTAATAAACACCTCTATGCTATAGGAGTCACTGACAGCCCGCTATGCAGAGCCTGCATGGAGGAGAATGAGACAGCAGTACACCTGCTTCTAAGCTGCCCGGTAGTCGCGGATTACAGGGCCAAGTACTTCGGTAACCCAGGTACCCTCAGTGAGATAGTTGGAAACACCAAGGCTTTGCTGGCCTTCCTTGGGGAGCTGGGGTGGATCGAATGACACATTTGTCCCACCTGCACGCAAAATACGCGCTTAGTCGTGGAGTTGCGGAAACCAGCCCGATTTACATACATACATACATACATACATAGTTTTTCTCTTTTATTTCATACCAATTTTATACATAATTCAAAAATTAGTGTGGATAGAAAAATATTGCGTTTTATATTGTTCAAGGTCATAAAAATACACATTCACATGGTGCAGACATTTTTTAACACTAAATTTATCTATAAACGGCTAAACTATTAGCATTTATTGTAAAAAAATACATTGAAATTACGAAGATCTGACAGTTCCGATTTGCAGAAAAGTGATACAGGTCCTGCGTGCAAGAGCTCCACGGAGCATCTGAAGAACTGAACAAATGAGAGAGATGCAAATACTTTTGCAAGGCAAAAGATGAGATGAAGATAATAAGAGTGTAGCTCGGAATAAAAAAACGTAAGTGCCAAAATAAATTTTCGGATTTGATAACATAAAAGTATTATTATATCGAAATCTGTTCAGTTGAAACCTCGATAAGATTATTTTATATGCTATAAAGTTATTTTCATAGGATCAATCTAAAGCGTTGCGGCTTGTAGCTAAAAAAAGTAAAAAGATATTTCGAACTTTGTGATTTTTTTCTATCGAGAAAATTTCTTCGTATCGTGTATTCCTTCAGTTGGATACTAGATCATAAAGTCAAAAAGCATATACCGTAATCTCACATCCCTGTTCGAAGTACCTAACAAGATACGTTAAAACGAAAAACGGCCTTATTTTAAAGGTATCCCCTTAATAGCACGTTGCGAAAGCCCAACGAAAAGAAATAGTGAAATAAAAACTTTCGGGTCGGTGTTTTTGGTTTTGTATCTTCTTGTAGTGTTTTTTATGGAAATCGGTTATATTTTTTTGTAAAAAGTTTTTTATTTTTCACTTTTAAGTACTCGACGTCTTCATCTACGCAGAAATTGAAATAAACAAAAATGGTCATAAAATAAAAACTACTGAACCAAACTGAATCAAATTTTTACGAGACTAAATGGTAAGTATACTGCATCGAACCAAAAAAGAATCACACAAATCGGATGAGAAACCTCGGAGTAATAAATAAAAAAAATACCCACCGAATTGAGAACCTCCTCCTTTTTTGGAAGTCAGTTAAAAATATGAAACCAGCAAAAGTTCAACAAACCACAGCTCAAAATCAGCAGTCATTGATCCTCAACCTCATACAGGTCTCAACACCCAAATCCAACACTTATCCACTCTAAATACATCATGGCATAGCAGCTGAAGCAATTAACCATCAGAGGCCGTCCCTCAAGATCCATTAATATAAGGACCCTCCACACATCTTGCAATTACGATGCCGTTCTTTGTCCTCCTGACGAGAATTAATTGACAAATAGCTGGGTCTTTAATTGATGGTAAGTCAAAAGCAGGCGTGTGTGACAGATGGGTGGAAAGAATGGGCTGTCGGTAACATCGTGTGTTATGTGAGCGCGGATGAATGGATAGTGCGTAGCTTGGATTTATATTCAGGTCTGGATGAATGGAGGACGTTCTAAGTTTAATTTGTGCGGGAGTTAGTATGGGTGTCGGATTTTTCAATAATTTTAAACACACGTCTATCAATTTTTTACGTTCATGAAGGTAGGAAGTGATACACGCTGCGCATATGATTGATATTTTGATATGATGATATTTTTAGGATTCCGTAAGTCCAAATGAAACTCTTATACAGTGTACCCAACTAATATGGCTTACCGATGTTCCTGCGCAGAAGACGAATTTTCAAAGCGCGGGAAATGCTATTGACTAATCGGTACGCTCTACGGAACGCGCTTCCTTTTCCTGTAGCGCTATTGGTCGGCAGCTGCCGACATGTCAGCGCGCGCCGCGTGGCATGCACGTGACTTGCGAGTGAGACGGAAGTAACAGCTGCAGTGTATTATGAACCTTATAGTAGTGATCTAAGGTTGATTGTAAGTTTGCTTTCTTTCGTTAATCTTCGGGACCATACTTTCTTTTCTGCGCGAACGAAGATTCACGACGCGCCTTATCAGTAGGGTACCACTGTACATAGGTGTTTATTTGTCACCGGAAAATGGCATATTTCGTAAGATTACAGAATAACTTGAGTGTTAACTTTCGTTAAATTGTCAACTGAACATTTAGAATGCTTTTTTACGCATCACAATTTGATAGTTTATAATTTCACGAATTCATTCCGAGAAATTGTGAAATGAAATAAAATGGCGAACAATCAGAGCCCCAAGAAACTAGGCTCTCATTGGTTAGTTCAGATGTGATGTCACATGTACGCCATAGAGTTACGGAGTTAGAATTAATTCGAGAAATTATAAACTATCAAATTTTGATGCGTAAAAAGCATTCCCAATGTTCAGTTGACAATTTATCGAAAGTTTACAATCTCCCAAGTTATTTTATAATTTTACGGAGTTTGCCTTTTTCGGTGACATAGGCATAAACTCACGCCTTTCTCTGGAAGGGCAGGCAGATACTGCAGAAAGACACCAGCTACGATCCTTACATAATCCATTTGCTTCATTTATTTCTGCGGTTTCTTTGGTTAATGTACATATTACATATTGGTAAGGTATTAGGTGCGTGTTGGATGCTTTTGCGTCTTCCGGTTTAGTTTGGCAGGATCGCCAAACTAAAGTGGCAGGGCACATTGCTCGCAGAACAGATGGTCGATGGGGCCGAAAAGTTCTGGAGTGGCGACCGCGTACCGGAAGGCGCATCGTTGGAAGGACAAGATGGACCGATGACCTGGTGAAGGTCGCGGGTACCCCATTGATGCGAGACGCGCAAGACCATCGTTGTGGCGACGCTTGGAGGAGGCCTATGTCCAGCAGTGGACGTCTTTCGGCTGATATGATGATGATGATGATGATTGCTTTTATGTATTAATGAAAGAAAGAAAGAAAAATGTTTATTTGGGACACGCACAAGACACATAAAAATAAAAAAGTAAAACTAACAGTTATAAAAAGTAAAAGATGGACGTCCTTGGTGCGCAGGGTGCGAGCCCGTTCCAACAGCATCCTAGGCATGATTGCTGACAGGCTGGATTCCTGTATCGTGAATCGTTGCGGAAGTATTTCAGCTGGAATGCTGTAGCAATGTTTATTTTGTTGTGTGTGTTGGTGTAACTGTTTCACCAACATATTTTTAAGTTAATTTATTGTTACTTACACTACATGAGTCTCATTGTAACTCTGAATAAATAATTTATTACCTATATTATATTTTTTGCTCACTTTGGACCAATTCATTTGACAGCAATCAAATGAACCAAAATTCAAACCAAAGCAATAGCACAGAAAATATTTAAACACACTACCACAAAAATTGCTAAGCTTCAATTACTTCCATTTATTCGACTTTGAATCAAACAAATTACATCAAAATATACGCTGTTCATATTAAATTTACTTCGAAGAACTCCGTAAACATTTCCAAGCAGTCGAAGAGACAACTTTGTCACATACTTCTGGAACATTCGTTACTTTATTCAAGTTATACACTTTTTCCGATGCAGTGTAAATAGGAAATTGAATTTTGCCGAGTGTACGCGAAGTTAGCCGACCGTGTGTAGACGCTCGTGCTTGCATGCAAAGTCTTAGGGTGAGTTTAGACGAGGGTGTTTTCGGACCACCCAGTTGTGGTCACAACTTTTTTTAACCACTAAATTGTGGTTGCAAATCTTAAGGACCGCACAATAGTGATTCGTCTTATTTGCTGTGTAGGTGGTCCGATGACCTGATGAGAGTCGCGGGTAGCCGATGGATGCGAGACACACAGGACCGGTTGTTGTGGCGACACTTGGGGCTTTTGTCCAGCAGTGGACGTCTTTCGTCTGATATGGTGATGAAGTTGTTCAAGATAAATTTGTAAAGATGGCACGTGATCCAAGCTTTTAGAAAGAAGTTTGTCATAGTAATGATGCCTCTAGTTTAAATATTCACCGACTGCAGCGTCACTTACACTACTTAAATATTCTCCTATTGTGGCAGCTCGCGTCAGTCAATTAACATCTTATACGCAAGTGTTACAGGTCTGTCGTAGACGTAAACCACAATGCGGTGTGTTTGTTTACAACCTTTACCCACAAAAATGTGGTTGCTTCGTGTGGTCCAAAAGTACTGTGTGATCGAGCCTTTATACCGGCGGACTTCTTTCTTGCTCGTTTTAACTCTAGCTCAAGAATCTATTAAAGTTATACGAACGATTTAAACTACGCTCAGACTGTGACTAAGTAAAGAAGTAGTTTCTATAGATTGAACGATTATTCGCGAGTTTTATAGGGTCGTTATTACAAATTATGTCGGACGAATTTATGGTAGTGAATTAAAAGTTGTAGTAAATTTTATGATGTGGTTAATGCTCGTTTTGAGGACCGAATTAATGAGGTAAATTACAAGGTAAAAGGTTTTGTCGTATGGAAGGAGTTGTTAAACTGTTACTACGGGTAAACTCGGAATATACATATTCTTATTAGCGTAGTGTGGGACGCCCTGCAGTACGATCACGACGGATCGATGATTTTATTAAGGTGGCAGCGGATGGAAGCGGACTGCTCAAGTCCAGGATGGTAGGCGCTTACGTTCAGCAATGGACGACAATTGGCTGATATGATGATACATATTCTGATGTATGAAATGGAAACCTAGTGAGATGACACTGAAATAAGAGTACAAATATAGTAATATAGAGCAATGATTTCTTCTTTTTAACTTCTCAATAGGGTATTTGACTACTATGAAAAATATAAATGAATGAATACTTAATAGAGAGATGATAAATCAGTACGATTGTGATTCTTCTATACTTGTCATACAAAATTTCGTTTGTATTGGATGGCTTCAAATTAATATGGCAGGACTTGTAAAGGACGTCACACGCAATTAGCGCTGTCTCTGTTTAAAACGCTGACAGCACCGCCACTTTTTTAGGATTTTAAGCAATATTTTCAAACTATGTCTTGTATGCTCTCTAAGTTTTGAGAAATATAATAAAAAAAATCAATTTAAATACCCTTATTAATTTTCATATCATTCAAAGACACTCCTTCTATTTTCAAAAACTAACGGAATTTAATGCAATGCGCTCTTTTTTGTCCATCAACAGAAGAATGCGCCAAAACTTTCGCCGGAACTTACGTCACGAAAAGGACAAGAGGTTTCTTTTACCCGAATCCTCTGGGATGGAGGGAAGTATTATTTCCGTTTGTAGTTTGGTCCTGTCCCCGTGGAAATAATATTGTGTTAAAAGATAATGTAAGGGACTTTCAATAATGTCAACAAAGTCAAGCAAACGGTCTGAATGTTTTCTAGGAGATATTGCTGGGTGTAAAAAGATAAATTTCCACCTTGCAATTATTTTATGTTCTTTAATAAATTAGTAATAACAACTAAAATAACAAAAATATTAAACTTCCGACAAAAACTGAAAATCAAAAACTGGTCAAATGCGAGTCGGACTCGCGTGCAGAGGGTTCCGAACGAATTTTTTTTTTATAAAAAGTTATGTGTGTTAATAAAAAAAAAATGTACGTGTCGACTTGAGAACCTCCTCCGTTTTTTCGTCGGTTAATTAACAAATACACTAAACTAACAATAAACTAAAATATACCAGCTTTGAGGACGAATTTTTTGATGCTATATTTTATTATATCACCTTAAATAGAGATAAAATATAGCTTAGTCAATAACAACGCCATTAGTTACAATAACGTACATTTTTTTTTTTTTTATTTATTTATTCATTCAGTAGTACACATACATTTTACACATTCAAGTTGATGCCAACATAAACTCATTAGAGTTTTACCGTGCACCAAAATCATCGACTACACATTCCGACAATAAATACATATAACACCCTTAGTAGGTAATTAGAAAAAAAAAACAACAACAGAAAATAAAAATAAAATTACATCGGGTATATGCGAAAAACATTATCTAAAATACTAATGAGCGTCATCAGTTACCAATCCGGTCGTCCATCCTTAGTACAAAAAAAAATTGATACAGGTTGTTCCCAAAAGTTATTAGTAATGTTTTTAATAATAGTTAAATTTCAACTTTATTTGTGTAGTAATAACATTATAAGGTATTAATTTATGCTTTATTATTGCTTTGAAATATTTATCCATAATAAATTAAATAATGTATTTTATTGATTTATATATTTAGGTATCTAAATTTTGTAAAAAATGTTCCTTTAATTTGTGTTTTATGTTTTTCTGAGTTATTTTGTCTCTCAATGATATAGGTAGTTTATTAATAAGGTAAGGTATTATATACTTCAATGATCTCATGCCGTGTAAGTTCGTGTACTTTGGAAGTAACAGCTGAGCATTGATTACGCTACGAGTTCTAATTTCAGTACTATTTACGCTTTTTATTTTCTTTAGGTTTTCATTAAAAAATTCTTCTTTTAACAGTGTATATTTATTTTGTTCATGTATAGGTAGTATGTTACAGAATTTAAATAATTTGTGAAATAATATGTATATAAGGTCCCACTAAAATAGATGGACAAATTTTAATGCAGGTTTCAGTACTTAACACAACAACAACAACAACAATATTTTCCAACAACAACCACAAACCAACAAAACAACAACAACAAACAACAAGAACACAACAACAACAAACAAACAATGAAAAATGTTGTTTCGCAACCTTTTTCTTTCTTTCTTTACGTCTAACCAAAGATATCCAAGCAAAAAAAGCCGGCCAAGTGCGAGTCGGACTCGCCCACCGAGGGTTCCGTACAAATTTGTAGGTACATATGACACTTTAAATAAAGTCTATATTTTTTTATGATTTAATCACAAATGTATATTTTTCAGACTTTTCCCTATATCTGTGGTATAAGACGGTATTACTTGCCAAATTTTATAGTTCTAGGTCATTATACATTTTGATTCCCTTGAGAGTGTCGAAATATACGTTTTTGCGGCATAAACGGCCGTATCTTTTTTTTACGTTAGCATAGAAGCGTGATTTTTTCACAGTTTCAAGGAACTATAGACCTGAGTATACGGTTTTAATTTCACTCGATACATCTACGGTTTCTCGATATAAAGGGTCTTGACAGATAGACGGACGGACAAAAAAGTGATCCTATAAGGGTTCCGTTTTTCCTTTTGAGGTACGGAACCATAAAGACAATTTTATTATCAAAGTAATTTTATTTTGGCCTAAAATAATAAATTGCGGACACACTAGAATCAAAACATCTATTATGAGTAGGTACTTGCAGTCGCGTTATTCTTATTATTATTTTTTACAATTACTGTCCTTATTTTGGTGGTCATAATGATTTCTGAAAGTTTGTACATCTATATTAATGGAATCCTTATATGCATATCCTACAACCCATTTGGTGCTTCGACACCAGTCGGTGCCTGTTCTGACTATACACCACTAAAAAAAAAACAAAATCAAAATCGGGTCATCTGTTCGGGAGCTACGATGCCACAGACTGACACACACACACAGAGAGACACGTCAAACTTATAACACCCCGTCGTTTTCGCGTCGGGGGTTAAAACACTGCAGAAAGAAGAATACTTTATACCTATCTAAAAATAATCTGACTAGAAAACGCGCTGTGTAAACAATAATGTAGTTAATCCACATCATTGACTTCACCCGCAGAACAAAACGCGATTAGATAATACGAAAATGATTTCCAGCCACGTAACACTAAAATCACTAGTACAGCCCGTATAACCCGGCCAAAACGCGTAGTCACACAAAACAGAAAAGGTTGAAACAAAAAACGCACAATTTCCACAAAACAGTATATCACCCACAATCATTTATCAGAATATAACTAGTGGGGCGGAATAGGATACATTGGCTTGGACATTTTCGTCCGTGTACGGTTTTTGCGAACGTTTTTTGCGTTGTTTTTTATACAAAGCTGCTTTCTGTGGCAGTATGAGTGTGGCTTTGTACAAGTATTTTTGTTTTTTTAAACGTGAAGGATTGATTTTTTTTGACGTTTTCAGAATGCTGAAAGGCTTAGGTCGACAACAGCGTAGAATGTTTTTGGCATGTTTTTTTATTTCTAAGATCGAATTTGTAAAAAACTAGCCGAGTGCGAGTCGGACTCACGTGCAAAGGGTTCCGAAGCAATTTCATTTTTTCATGTTATCTTAACACACAGACTTCTTATAGGTTTTCCTGTAATCTTTACGTATAAAACTAGTATCTGCATTTTTGTCTAAATTTTAAGCTCGGTAGTTTTAGGTACCCCGTATAAATTACCATACCTCGGTAGGGGGTATGGTAATTTTAGGTCAAAGTTCTTGAATAACTTCAAAACTATTTAATTTAAAATTATGAAAAAAGTATAATTAAAACCCTTACAGCAAGCGCTTTCATTTGATTTATCACACGATACAGGTTGTAAAACTTTTTTTAAAATTTTCTAGTTTGACTCCCAAAAGTGAACCCCATGCTAAAAAATGTTTATTTACGTAAAGCGTCCGTGTTTGGGTCACACAGACAGACAGACAAACGTACAGGTAGACAGACAGACACCTGAGTGATCCTATAATAAGTGTTTCGTTTTTTATGGATGCTCGGAACCCTAAAAAAATTGTGTTCTGGTCAGCCCCTATACTGTGACGTACCAAAGCTGTCATACTCGTAATTCCGTTGTGAAAAAGGGATAGTGTTGTGCGTCTTGAATAACGCCATCTTCCTCCAACGCTGAACTCATGATGATTTTTAGATGTCATATTGGAAAACTGGTACTTGCAAAGGTACAAACAAATAAACAATTTTACGTCTTTAAAATATTATTAAATTTTATAGCATGACTGAACTAGTCTCGAAATGACCACTACATAAAGTCAATAAATATAAAGAAAGTACCTATTAGCTGGACCTACGTTATACCGAATTCCCCTCAATTTATTTACCATCGACCCCTATTCACGAAATCCACTTAGTTACCAGAAAGTATACTGAAGAACACATTGTTAGCCCGCATTGACCTCACCAACAAAAAAAAAACGCAGAAAAAACACGCCTATGTAACTTTTCTGTCCATCGGTCCGAAGTTCTTGTATCGTTAGAATATCAATGTGATACAGAACTTTCCACTTCGTTACTGTATTCTAAACGTTTTTGTGAGTTAAGGAATTTTGGAAGCAAAAGTTGCAAAGTGAATTCTTGATCCGTAGTTGTCTGTTGGGGTAAGCGTTGCCCGTGACCCGAGCGTACAAAGATTGAATTAATTATTGTGGTGGAGCCGTTTCTAGCATTTAAATGTAGCTCTTGGGTAGTTAGAGGAGGTACAACGATTCGTCGAGGAAAAAGAATGTTGTCATGTTGGTTATAGCGAGCGAAATGGCTGTCCGTCCAAGCAGAACTGAGTGGGCGGTAAAGAGCTGTGTGAAAAAGTGCTTAGTGATTTAATTTGTTTGAATAAGCGTTTATTCAACATTTATTTGTTGAAATTTATTTGCAAAAAAACTTTTTACAAAAAAATATAACCGACTTCCAAAAAAAAAACACTACAAAGTATAAAATAACCTTAACTTCGGAAGTCGGTGTTTTTGGTTTTGTATCTTCGTTTTTTAAGGTTTTTTTTTGGAAGTCGGTTATATTTTTTTGTAAAAAGTTTTTTGGAAGTCGGTTTATAAAACAAAGGAAGGTGTATTGTTAAATTCGTTATTCTGTATTTAACTGTTTTTTAACTCCAACACTTTTTACTAACCTACGAGGAGCTCGTGGCTAAAGAAAAACAGCCGCTCAGGTCGATCTTCAAGGTTAAGCATCGGTTGCCAAGGTTGGTCCGTGGATGGGTGACCACCTTAACATACCGAGTTTCCTCCATGCCTCAGGTTGGTCCCAGCTGTCATTTGTAGAACTTTGGCTGTCGTTTCGGACTGTCAGAAGCCAGTAAATCTGACTCCAGTCTTGCCAAGAAATACCGTGTTACCCATTTAATGGTTTGAGGAGGTCTGTTAGGCAGCCGCTCCATGTAAAATACTGGTATTCAGCTGAATCCGGTTTGACTGGAAGCCGACCCCAATATATTTGGGTAAAGGCTAGGCATGATGATGACTTTTAACTAACCTACAGTCTCTCTTTTTGAGACAAACGTACCTGATTTTTCCCAACCACTGCAACAGTAGCGACCACCAGAGAGACGCCGAGTCAATGAAGCTCGACGAGCCCCAGAAAAAACGATTCAACTATATTGGACAACCCAAGGCCCAATGTCTGTTAAAAACACAGCAAACAATTTTATAGCGAAAAGCAAGTCAATACGAGTTTGTAACCCTCACGCTACAGGTCAATTTGCATCGTGTAAACGCACGTACTGACCCTAAAAACTTATCAACATTTATTGAGTCTAAGACCCTCTTCGAGCCTTTGATTATCCAGGTAAACAGTTTCTCTGGGTTAATTTAGCTAAGAATAGCTTCTTATTTACTTTTAAATAACTAGATGTCGAGGGTATCTAGGAAAATTCTATTAAACAAAACGATATTAATGATTTTATTTTATGTTGGGTCGGGCTAGATTGGATTCTCTATGTTAGTTCGATATTGGAAAGAAAATAGACAGTCGGGAAAATTGGAGATGTTTAAATAAAGTTTGGTTTTTATTTAGTCTATTTAAGACTACGGTTCTGGTAAAACTGTTTGTGAATAACCCAGAATAAATTTATTAGGATTACTTAAAAAATTAACTTTCACCATTTTAAGGCGTTTACTGTTTAGATGTTCTTTTAAAAATAGGTTTTCAGCAGTGTTCATATTCTAGGTAAAATAAAAAGATTAAAAATAAACTATTTAGTTACCAAAAAGTATTGGTCAATAGTCACATATTTTTCTTTGATCACTTAAATAATGAAGACGATATAGTGCGTTGAAATTTCCTTGACGTCAAGTCTGCGTAAATAGACTAGAACTTTATACCTAGTAATGATTTTACCAAGTGATGCTAAAATTTGATGCGTTTAATCTTTGTAAATTTTGATTTATTTTATTTTGGCTAGCTGACGGACTAAATGGAATCACATTTTTATACAGGTAACATCCCTATTTATAATTATAAGATACTATCTTTTGCCCGCAACTTTGTACGCGAATATCCTGTTTTTCCCGGTCCCGTAGGAATTTCGCTCCTTCCTGCTCCCCTACACTCCCTAAGGAACCTACATGCCAAATTCCAACTTTCTACGGCCAGTAGTTTCGACTGAGCGTTGTCTGTCGGTCACTCATCAGTTACAGAAAAATTTTATACACCGTGAAATTTTAAGAGGAAATGCTGGCGGCGAGACTTTGTATGTAAAAAGTCATAATTCGAGGTTTGGTTCTTGACTGTTTTCTCCTCCAATATTGGACCGATATAAGAGATATTTCACAAACTGAATAAGATGGATGTATACTGTGTCTCTATATCATATACTAATTTATTTTTGTCTCGGGCTAGTCACCAGTTTGTAAAAACTAATTTCCGCACGTGTGTCATATAACGTTTTTCAATACATTTGCGAGAAAACAGTACAATAGGTAATGAGACAAACTTTTTGTTTTAAGATATCAATCAGAGTGTCGCAACTATCTTAGTCATATAAAAATGGCGCCACGTTAAAAATTAAATACATTAGATCTACATATTTCGTTTCATTTTTTCTTTAGTATTAAAGCGAGACAAACGTATTGAGCAAAAACGCTTCCAAGGAGGTTCGATCATTCAGCTTATTTATTCTTGAATGTGAAACTCCTTGGTGATATTCTTATGTATTTTTTATGGAAATTAAAAAAAAAAACCGTAAAAAATACGCACGGCGCTATACAACGGAGAATGCGGCAAAATAGGTGCGGTAAGATAGGTACTCTCACCTAGGTATCTAACCTAGGTGAGAGTACCTATCTTACCGCACGTTCCATTGTATGGTGCTTTTACTTTCGAAGAATGTATACAGAATGCATTTTTTGACCAAATGTGTTGTAAAATAATATAATTATATCTCTTGAATGTATACCATAAGTTTTTATAACAATAGATCATCATTTCAGCCAAAAGACGTCCACTGCTGAACATAGGCCTCCCCTAAGATGGGGGGGGGGTAACAATAGCTGATTATAACAAACGAAAATCTCGTTTTTATACTAAACATTGTTATACTTAACATACCCTGCATTTAAAACTAACGTGGGTAAACCCTATATCAAAAACTATTTTTCTAAGAAAGTATGCAAATTATAACATAATTTTCCTAGTCTTGATAAATGCGTCTTCAGAAGGTGGGAAAAGGCTCGGTTTACCCCCAAAGGGATGAAAGCGAGACCGATGTACATGCTCCTTCGGGACTTCGAGGGCCGATATCCGAAGTTACCAAAAATAAACTTAAACTTTGAAACCAGAAAGGACAGGTCAACAGAACTTTGCACAAAGGTAAACCTTGGTGCATTGGGAAGGATTCTTGTGGTAGTAAGATACTTTTGATAAAAAATATTCGGGTGTTATAAGTTGATTTGAAAAGGGAAAAGTTAATTCTTTCGAAGATAAGAATTTTATACATAACTATTTGAGTTAAAATGCATCTTAAGTAACTAGTTAGTATCTACCGACAATGTAATTAATGGCTCCAGATCTGATGAATAAGTGTCATATAAATTAAAAAATAAGGACATGCCAAATACCAGAAACCAGTGACTCCATTTTCCGCAACTGAAAGAGACGCTCCGGGCGTCGGGAGTCACAGGACGATTCCCGGCCACTGTAGGCGCGGGCCTGCGAACCAGGGGGGCTACTCTCTAACAAAATATGTAGTTTCGGGCTTAGTTGCGGGCTATTCTATATTCTACTCCGTATCCCCTACAGACTTACGATTAGTCCCGAATCCGAACTGAGAATGCATGACAAAACTTTTTTTCACAGTAACTGTCAAATCGTGTTATCATTATTTCTCAGTGGTTTGGTGATACGGCTACTCCGTATCACCTAACCACGCCCGCCAACAACTAAGCCCGAAACTACGGATTTCGTTAGAGAGTAGCCCCCCAGGCCCGGGTCGACGGCGCGTTGTGTTCCACGCGCACCTCAAAGAGATGTCAGCATAGAAGAAGGGGTCCGCTAGGGCCAGTGCCTGCCAGGGTGGCGGAATTTGTTCGAAAGATTTACCGTGACCCTGAATAAAAGGGCATTAGAAGTAACACGGATGAGTTTTAGTCAGTAAGAGTCTGAATCTCTCTTCCATTCCACCCAGAGCGGAAGAAGTCATTTGATGATTTCCAAGCTTAAAAAGGGGCTCCATTTTGATGTTTTAAAACCATCATGTCTTGGTGTGAGGAAAACACGGAGCTATACAGCGGGGTAAAAAGGCCACTTTAGCAGAATCATAATATTAATCACGCAACAATCTGTCAAATTTCATTTTCATCTTTATCGCTAACGCATTAGGTTCAAGCTTGATTGGGAAAATTTGACAGTGACGGTAAGCGTGATGTGCTTTCTGATTCTGCTAAAGTGGCCTTTATAGCCAGGATGAAAAGCATTATCGCTTTCTCATAATGGCTTTAGCACTTCATAGTCCAACTCTAGGGTATTTTTAAGAAGCTTGTCACTCTCTCTGTTAAAATAAAGAAAGGAGTCAGTATGACTGTATACCATAGGGTCATAGACCACAAATATCAAACACAGTTTCATGAAATGGAAAGCGTCTGAAAACTGCGTGAGAGAGGCGTTTTTCACACTTTGGCAAACATTCTCGTTTCTAATAGTAACTACTGGATTTTGCCCGCGACTTAGTACGCGTATTCCGTTTTTTCCCGTTCCTGTAGGAATTTAGGTAAATCCTGTCTTAGTGCTGCCCTACAGTCCCCAAGGCATGACTAGCTTTCTACGACAATAGTTTCGACTGTACGTTGACTGTAAGTCACTCAGTCAGTCACTCAGTAACGGAAGAGTTTTAATATACTCTTCTTTATTGATTTAACCCGTCAGGCTCCGCAAATTAAAAGACAATGGTAAGACAATGGCCTCACCCCATATGTGGGGCGGCCGAGGACTGACAAAAAATACAAAAGATTCCCTTAATATTTCTATCCATTTCCCTTCTCAAATTCGATACTACCATAATTTATTTAGCCCACCTACCGGAAAGGTCGGAAGATACAACCAATTCCAGACAACCCACTTATTTGTACAATTTAACGAAATTAGATCCAATTTCGTACCACACATTACTAAATCCGGCAAATTGCTCCAAACATTGGGCCAAACGGCCAACATTAAACAAAATTTCAAAGACGCTTCTGAAAAGCGAATGTACGAAGTGGGCAAAGGGAAGCAACTGAAACTGAATTAGCCCGGTAGGCACTGTAAACTCGAGGCTGGAATTCGGTTTGAACGTGACATACATAAAATTTGTTAAGTACGTGAAATATGTTGATTCCAAAGGCTTCGTCGACGGAATTTATGAGCCTACAGTTTAGGAGTTATAGTGGCTTTATTTTTGCAGTAAATAAAAGTTTTTCGTAGTGTGAGGTATTTTTGTTCTACACCATTTTTTCGAAACTCACTTTGACTGAATTTTGCGCTCTGATAGAGATATTGGGAAACATTTTTTGATTAAACTCTGTATATAAAAAAAAAATGCTATCAATATTTACACAAAAGCCATTGTTGTTCAAATAAGTAGCTACCCTTTTTATAATAATTCATGGTTCAGGACGTTATAACTGATAACTGCCGATACTTGATCCCCAAGAGTAATAACCACAACAAAAGGAAGGCTCCCATACGTATTTCTAAATCACAAAGCCCACTCGAACTAAGCAACGAAAATAATAACCCCTCTTTTATCGTATCCAAAGAAAAATCCTTTCAAGCAATTTGGTGAATATAACAAAATCGTAAACTTACTTCAGCCCTTTCATTTCGAATTACGCCGCCGTGGCCAAATCGCGTCTTTACAAAAAGACTATTCCGTATTTCAATAGTCAGGGACTGCAAACTTTTTAAATAAAACCAAACCAATATCTTGGTGCTGAATTTCAATACAGTCTCCTACCGAGCTGTAGACAAAGAATGGATTGAGGGGTGCTCTTACAATTTTTTTAATTCTGGAGAAAGAGACCAGGCGATTTGGGACTTATAGCTGTCCCTTTTCTGTAGGTCGTCATGACGATGCAGACAAGACTGTGTTGTAGTCACTCTATCAGAATTCTAGAACTAGAAAATTACATCTACTGGCCGCTGAATCATATTATCCCTCTCATTTTTCTCCCAGTATTCATTTCAAGCCTGGTCTATTCCCTAAATTAATTTTTAGGGTTCCGCACAAAAACGGAACCCTTGTTGGATCACTCGGGTGTCTGTCTGTCTGTCCGTCTGTCACAGCCAGTTTTATCCGTATCCACTGGACCGATTGTGTTGAAATTTGGTACACATATGGACTTCTGTGACCCAAATACGGACGCATTACGTAAACCATTAATTTTTTTAGTATGGAGTTCACATTTGGGGGTCAAACTAGAAAATTAAAAAGAAAGTTTTTTGAACAATATTGTGTGACATATCAAATGAAAGGGCTTAAAATAAGAGTTTAAAATATATTTTTTTTCATAATTTTAAAATAAATGATTTTGAAGTTATTCATGAAATAAGACGAAAAATTACCATTCCCCGCTTATCTCCGAAACTACTGAGCCTAAAATTTTGAAAAATTGAGATAATAGATCTTTACCTATAGATTACAGGAAAACCTATAAGAAGTCTATAGTGTTAAAATAACACGTTAAGAAAATGATTCGGAACCCTTTGCACGCGAGTCCAGCTCGCACTTAGCCAGTTTTTTTTAGGATTGGCAACTCTGAACTCATCAAGACGAACGCAGCCTAAAGCGTTTAAAAACTCTTGTAAACCTAAGGAGGTCGCAATCAGATGAATTTGCGAGCGAAAACTTTTTAAAATAAAATTGATAGCGGTGGTTAGCGCGGCCGCCGCGGGGCCAGTGTTATTTTTTAATTAAATTTTTCATCTTTCGCTTTTGAAGATACTGATATTTAGCAATTATGGAATACTTTTTTGCGTACATATTTTTGCTCTGAAATGCTTTGTTTGTTTTTTGTGGTCTCATCAAATATATATAATTAAATTACAAAGGAAGTGGATGAGGTTTAGAATGGCTGAATTATTAACACATGTATGTATTTGTTTTATCAAATAATAAGCCCAGCTGTGTAATCTACTAAGTATATAAACCAAATAACCTACGAACTTGATGTTATATTCTATTCCTTGTCAACAAAAAATTAACAAACATGACATCGCGACTGTTTTCCTCGAAGTGTTAGGCAGAGCTTTACCCTAATTTCACCAGTTATTGTTTAAGTTCCAAGTAATAAGGGGCAAGTACATGTTGCCATTAAACTTTTACAAGTTTAGACACCGGACTGACACTAAGAACTTCTAAATGAAAAAACACAACAACAATTTGCCAAATCTGGGAATCAATTTAAACTGTCAAGAAGAAGTGGTTTATCCAAATCACCAGGCTCAGCATTAATCATAAATCACTCCAATTAAACCAAAACCACTTCCTCTTTGGACGGTATGCGGTACAGAAAGTAAAGACCCGCACATCTCCATTGTAAAGGGAGGATCCACCGACCAGACAGTTGTTGTGCCTGGCGTGCCCCGATAGTTGATATTCGGGCTGATGTATATGTTCAAATCGCACAGTAAACTCTGCTTGCGCGATGCAGGATTTCGACGAAGTAGTTCGCTGCTAGTTGGATAGATGGCGTCGCGGTTCTTTTTGTTGCGATGTTGATTTGCTCCGTTGGTTTTTCTTGTGGCGGCATTGATGCCGCTACACCTCTATTTTCCATTTCCCTATTACTTTTTAAACGACAATCTAAAGCGTTAGTACTATACTGGACCATAAAGAGGTACACATGTAGCTACAAAAGAGTAACATGATCACGCCATTGCTCTGGGTACTAAGGGTACCATAATGGTGACTCATTTAACTTAATTGTTATGATCCCCTGGTACCCGCGATAGCCCACGGTAAAAGCTTTGGGGGGGAAAATTAGGAGGTACAGATTATGGTTATTTTTCTTGGCGATTGATTCGGGGCAGTTGGATGTTTCCTGGATAAAAAATATTACTCTTATTTTTGCTTTATCAAATCAAAAAAAAATATATAAAGATAAAGCCTATCAAAGTTTTCGAGTTGCTTGAAATTTCACTTGACACAACGAGAGCTTGTGATATGCAACAAGATGTGACGTAACGTGAAATTTAATTTTCTGTTTACGTGGCGACTGAAAAAATCCTCCTAGTTCTCTTATTAGCATCCTCCTCCTTGCGTCGTATTCCTCAGTGCTGAGGGTCATGACCTCCCTTCTGTATCACTTTCACACGTATGATGTTTCTCCACCTGTTTCTGTTCCTGGCGGTGTGGAGGGCGTTGTGAACGGAAGTGTTAAGGGCGGTGCGAATCTGGTCATACCAACGTATTGGACTGCGTCCACGAGGTCTTTTTCTATCTACTTTGCCGGTCATGAGCTTCTCGAGGTTGTCACCTTCTTTCCTTGCAAAATGACCGAAGTATTCTAGGATTCTGCGTAGATACTCAGATGATAGCCGCGAGGAGATTTTCAGTTCTCGCAATATGGATACGTTAGTCCGAAACGCCCTCCAAGGAATACGGAGCATCTTTCTCCTGCACCACATTCAAACGCGTCAATGCGTTTGCGGTCTGCAGCTCTCAGTGTCCAGTCCAGACCAGTGTCCTATTAGCATAAGTCCTATTATTTTTTATAATAGTACTGAAGACCATATCGATTTTTTGAGAAAACTATCCTTTTGTCGGCATACTTTAAAGTCACGACCATTGGAAGTAAAAAAGTAAACACTTCGTCAAGAGACTCTTATTCCATGTTACTTGAAATGTTCACAATATTTTTTCTTCTTCATTTTCTCCCATTTCAACCATCATTCATCAATAAACCCATCCTGTGCCATTTAAAGAAAGAAAATCATCTATCTTGTAGTTAATAGATTTAAGATAATTATCAAATTTTGGAACAATAAACTCTATATGTTAGTATTCACAGTGCAAATTCCATTGAAGTCCAAACTTTTTTTAAAGTTCTTTACTAAGGTCACTTAAAAATCAGCTGAAAATACACATTGCTTAAGTCAATACAAGAATTGGTGGCAATGTATTCAAAACATCTCAAACTATGAATCGAAACTTCACTACATAGTATAAAACAAAGTCGCTTTTTCTGTCCCTATATCCCTATGTATGCTTAAATCTTTAAAACTACGCTACGGATTTTGATGCGGTTTTTTTTAATAGATAGAGTGATTAAAGAGGAAGGTTTATATGTATAATAACATCCATTAAATAGTGGAACAATACTGTTATTTTTGAGGTTTCTAATGTGATGTCGTAAATAATTACATTTTATGACGCAGACGAAGTTGCGCTGGTCAGCCAGTATATTATAAAACTGAAAAGTTTGTTTCTTTGTTTGGTCGAACGCGCTAATCTCAGGAACTACTGGTTCGAATTGAAAAAATGTTTCAGTGTTGGATATAAAGGCTATATAACATCACGCTACGACCAATAGGATCGGAGCATTTATGAAAAATGTGACGCAGAAGAAGTTGCCCGAACCAGCTAGTTCAAGTATAAAAGTTGACAGTTTGAAACTTAAAATACCTACGGCATTAAAGTCACCAAAATCTAAGAAGTCTGATTTAACAGCTGAGTAGACAGGGATAGAAGATTGCTTTACCACTAAGTGCGAAAGAGATTTATTTTTATGTCTCTTTCATACTTACTAGTAAAGCAATATTGCATCCTGCTGTCAAAACGCGCCTTGTATGTTTTGACATTTTAGTAGCTACAGTTCAATAAGTAAAATAAAATACTGAAGTGGGTCAATTGGCCCACAGAAATCAACTACTTATATGCCTCAGGAAGTCACGAAAGGAAATAGGTATCGATATCCTAACCTCCTCGACACAACACTCCAATATGAACAATAATATCAATTTTCCAATTACAAAGAGCTTATCCAATTGATCAAGCAATTACACTAGCTTCCTCTGATAGGGCCCGCATGCCGCCAATTAATTATCTGTTAATATAAATGAGCTGCTTAATTACAATCACACTGGTTTAGCTTCTCGAGTGACAAATAGTGGCGTAATTATATGACGAGTGTGTCGAGTTTACACTGTGGAATGGGTTTTTTTTTCGTGGAATTATGAGTGGGTGCTAAAATTGGGCGATGCAGCAGGATATTTTTCAGGGAAATTGACCGATTTAAATTTTAAGTTAGCTACATTGATGTATAAAAAACCCAAGATGCACAGTCTCGAACATATGCAACACTCGAAACTGCCGTCAAAAACTGACATGTATCAAGTGTCATGTGTGAGTTGTGTGTAGTTATACTAAAAACTTTTTTTTTGCAAATTCAACCTTACACGGATCGCTTAAAGTTATTTTTACAAAACAGTGCAGTATGGCGAGCGATGTGAGACTGTTTGAAACTTGCGCACAATTATACATTATGCGCTTGTTTTTTGCGGACGGTTTTGAGATGGTGAGCGTGTATCTTGGGATTTTATATATCAATGGTTAGCTATTTAGGTATTGTGTCACAGACGTGGGCAAAAAAGCTTCCAGGCTGAAATAAGACTGGGCGGGTCACACCGGCCGCGTAGCGACTGCTGGGCAAAAAGTCGCCCCACAATGGGTAACAGAGGATGGACGGCGTCGCCGAGGCCGGACGCCGCCGCCGATCTGAACGCACACAGCGAACGCTGGTTCGAGGTGGTGCAGAAAAAGAGTGTCTAGAAGGGTATGGAGGAAGCTTTTGCCCAGCAGTGGTACGCAATAAAATAAAAATAGGTATTGCAGACATGAAGTTAGAAATACGTTGTAGATGTTACTGCATTATTACAAACATCGTAAGTTTGCAATCAATCTTCGTTTAGTTATAAACTCTCGAAATATTGTGAACAGTGGGTCTAAGATCTGTCCATTTGCGCAGAGCGAGGCAGCGGAGCGGAGAAGCGGAGAAATTTTAACCAATGGAATTCCATAAAATCTGCGCACCACGTGAGTCACTGAGATTTTGACTGACATGATTGGTTAATATTTGTCCGTTTCTCCGCCCTGCTGCCTGGTGCCTGTCCATTACAGCGGCATGCAGTCAAAATATCAGTGACTCACGTGGTCGATTTTAAGCAAATCCATTGGTTAAAATTTCTCCGTTTCTCCGCTCCGCTGCCTCGCTCCTCTGTAATAGACAGACACGCTAAAAGGTCACTTTAGTAGAATCAGAAAGCACATCAAGCTACCCGAAACTGTCAACCTTGAACCTTATGCTTGAGCGATAAGGGTGAAAATGAAATTTTACAGGTTGTTGTATGATTAATATTATAATCCTAAGATGATTCAACTAAATTGGCCTTTTTAGACCCGCTGATCATTTTAAATACAATAGATTCCATCCAAATTGAATAGTTTCCAATATTGGATATATTTAAAGTATTCGATGTCTTTGAAGTCCTTAGTAATAATGATTTATTTTGCATGTATAAATGATTTTTGTAATGTAAAAATTGTATTTTATTAATTTAAATTCGTGCTGTTTTTTATTATTGTAATTAAATAAAATTTATTTAAAAATTTTGAATTATAGTAATAATCAAATCATGTAATTTTAAATTTTTTTATTAAGGCTGAAACAAGTCTTTATTATTATTTATTATTATTAATGTCTTTGTAATAACCTGGTTACAGATACATAACTAGTTGCACATCGTGTTTTATTCTTCAAAGGATAAGGCAAAGGTATATTTATTATGCAGCCACATTTCGGCAGTTGAATTTAAGTCCTATATAATAAACATCTTATATATCAGTTATTCTAACCGCATTTAAAAAATCTGAGTAAACTAGAACCACCTACTTCTCTTTTTCCTTTTAGAATTTTTTGACATGACAATTTTTGCGTCACTGATTTAACCGTTACCCAATCTGCCACCTGAACCAACTCAATTTTTCATTTAAACTTTCCTTAAAACGGTCCTCCAAATATTACTTTCTGAGAGCCTAAAACGAAACGGTTTTCCTTTCCCAACTTTTTAACCAAAAATCAATACAAAGAGCTCAAAGTTGTGGAACAAGGGTGTTCAATAAAGAAAGAAAGAAAGAAATTGGCGATAATAATGATTGCTTTCAGTTTCTTACCGTTTTCTCCGTGAAATGTAAAACATAAACGGCTACAAAATTGCAAGCTAGACCCTTTTAGCACTTCTACCAGTATTATAATAGTTGGCTGCATTTGTAGAAATTGTTGTAAAATAGTGTAATTAAACTAAAAGCTATGTTCTAACAACGTTTATTCAATTAGGTTTGGTCTTAAGCAGTTTTTAGGGTTCCAAACAAAAACGGAACCCATATAGGATCACTCTGGTGTCCGTCTGTCTGTCTGTCCGTCTGTCACAGCCAGTTTTCCCCGGATACACTGGACCGATTCTGTTGAAATTTGGTACACATATAGACTTCTGTGACCCAAACACGGAAGCGCTACGTAAATAATTAAATTTTTAGTATGGGTGTCACTTTTGGGGGTCAAACTAGAAAATTTAAAAAAAGTCTTTTTTTCTAATATCGTGTGATATATCATTTTTTTTCATAATTTAAAAATAAATGGTTTTGAATGAATTCAAGAAATTAGACGAAAAATGACCATTCCCCCACTTATCTCCGAAACTACTGAGCCTAAAATTTTGAAAAAAATGGCGATAATAGATTCCTTTAGATTACAGGAAAAGAAGTCTTTAGTGTAAAGTAAAAAAGTAAGAAGTCTATAATGTTAAAATAACATATTAAAAAAATGAAATTCGTTCGGAACCCTTTGCACGTGAGTCTGACTCGCACTTGGCTAGTTTTTTTTTTCAGAATTAAATGATGTCATGAGCGATAAAAAGAAATTTACTACTGAACCAGAATAAAAATACCTCTAGAATAAAGTATAAAATCAATGGAAAACAAAGAATAAACCTAACGAAAAAATTAATTTACTTTAGTGACGAAAATAAGCATTTGAAGGGGGTTTAGTAAATTAGTCCCCGAAAGAGGTTTAATACCTACGGCATGAAAGTTCGTAATTTTTGGCGATGGAGAATCCCATCGCATTTAGAAACAGCTAGTGCTTGAGAATTTAATAATTAATATTTCATGTAGTTATTTAGTACGGCAACATTCAACACGAGCAGACAAACTATTTCTACGTACTACACGACTTAGAAACAGCTTCAACATGACTCAAAACCATATCTTCTCGGAACCCACATTCACTAAAACCATAACTACGTCCTTACACGCAAACTACTGACCAACAACTATTCCCAAACAGCCTTTAGTATACCCAGACTTCCAACTACCTTAGATCTAGTACTAAAAACTAAGAGAAGCAGAAAAACATGCCCATTCCACGTATCTACCGAGACAAGTTCAGTATTTGTATTTGGCTCAACTCAAACTTTTATAAGATTTCTTAGAATGTTTGAGGGTGGAGAACTGAAGCGTGTTTTCAACAACACCCCCGTTTTTACCCGACCACAAAAGGGGTTGTTTTGTTAGTTCAATACCTAGCTGGTTTATTTTTGGACCTTTCAGGTGAAGGGAGAGGGAAGTCTTTCGCAGCAGTGGAACATAACGTGTTAATTTAAACCTTCTTCTTGTCGTGTGGGCAGTAAGGTCTAACGACCCCATACACCCTAGTGTCAGAATTTCTAAACCGCCTCAAGGGCCTCTGACATGGTTTATTTGAAGACCGCCATTTTGGCGGCCGGGACCACCGGCTTATACGTGCCTTCCGAAGCACGGAATCATCTTTTTATCAGACAATCAGGTGATTCAAGCCTGCAATGTCCTAGCCAAACTGGAAAATAACTTTACAAAGTATGTTTCTTCCAGTGGGAATCAAACCCACGACCACCGGGTCACAAGGCAGACGCCTAAACCACTCGACCACGGAGGCAGTTAGATTAGAATAGCTTTTGTCCGCGACCTGGTATCCCGGTTTTTATTCAGTTCCCGTAGTCAATCTTCAAAGTTAAGTAATGCTTGCCAAGGTTTGTCTGTGGATGGGGCACCATCTTAACACACCGACCTCCGTTCCTCCGAAAGCATTTTAAGCCGTCAGTCCAGGCTGTCACTTGTAGATTTTTGACAGTCGTTACGGATTGTCAGAAGCCAGTATCTGACTTCAGTCTTGCCAAGAAGTACCGTGTTACCCAGTTAATGGGTTGTGAAGGTCTGGTAGGTAGCGGCTCCACGTAAAATACAGGTATTCCCGGTTTTGCTGGAGGTGGAGGATGACCCCAATATATGTAGTTGGGAAAAGGCTAGGCAGATGATGACTCTGTTGAACTCGTTCAAGCTAGTCATCTATAAACTACTAGCTGTACCCGCGACTTCGTTCGCGTGGAATAGTGTCTTTGCATAGCATTTTTAATTATTTAGGCTTATTATTTTACAAATAAGACACAAACGTATAAATATTTGAATGAGCTATTTGCATTCACATAAACCTTACATATTTCCATACTAACTTTCATCTCCTATTCTCTGTCGTTATTTTACACCCTTGAGGGTAAAACTTTTACAAACTTTGAATGTCATATTTATTTATATCGAATCAATAGCCTAATAAATAAGTTTCAAGTTTCTAACTCTAAAAATGACGATACTTCCATATAAATTTTCATCCCCCTCCTTTCAACCCCTTACAACCCTTTTTTCGCATTAAAAAGTAACCTATGTCCTTTCTCAGGCTCTAGACAATCTGTGCACCAAATTTCATTTAAATCAGTTGAGTGCTTTTGGTGTGAACGTGCGTCAAACAGACAGACAGACAGAGTTACTTTCGCATTTATATATTATTATGTAAGGATAATAAGGATTTCAACAACAGTACACTTACTCTTGTCTGATCCCGACACGCATCCGACATCCTACCGTGTATAATCAACCTACACACTATGAAACACAATGTAAGCATATCTTTATATGCTGATTAAGGAGGTCACAGCGTGCAAAAGGTCCTATTAAGTAAATAAAGGTTGTAAATAAAAGCGGACGTCCGCAGCTCCGTTTTGATGGAGGTCCAAACTTACCTGGAACAAACAAATGGGTTGCTTAGTTTTGTATGTTAGAGGTTTAATATTAACTTGTGAAGTATTTACAAGGTCGGGGTGAATGACATGTGACATCTTGGAGTGTTATGAATTTATGTCTTGTTTATTAAATGTTTAAGTGCAGATTAAAGTAACAAGGTGGACCGATGACCTGGTGAGGGTCGCGGGTAGCCGATGGATGCGAGACGCACAGGACCGGTTGTTGTGGCGACGCTTGGGGGTGGCCTTTGTCCAGTAGTGGACGTCTTTCGGCCCGTATGATGATGATGATGATGATGAGGATGATGATGATGAAGTGCTCATTGAAATATTATTTACGGTCTGAGACTGCTTACTTGAAAGTGTTATTTTTTTTTTTTATTTGTGATGGGTTTACTCTTGACTCTAGTCTAGGTAAATAGTTCCGCATTATTGTTTAAATTAATGTTATATATAGGTTAAATGTGTTTGTTTTTAGGAAGTTCTCTGTATGGAAGTACTCCTACACGAGCCAATGCAACCATGATTCCATTGTGAAAAAGGGATAGTAGTATTTGTCCCATATAGCTCTGTCTCTATTTCCCACCGAAATCATGATGGCACAGAGCGGCTGCTCAATGGTATACTGTTAGAATGCTATACTATCACTGAAGCTTCAAGTATTTTACAGGGCGCTCCCTGTAATTTTTTTTAAAAGTTGTAGAAGTCTGACAGGCAGTCGCTACTGCCTGTCAGACTTCTACAACACAGCAATGGGCCAACACGATACTCCTTGGCAAGACTAACAAGCCCGCCACACATTCACTACCACTGCAACTCCTGAAAGCCAGAACCAATAGTGGCGACCACCAGAAAAACGCCGAGCCAATGAAACCCGACGAGTCCCGGAGAAACGATTCAACTGTCTTGGAACCCGCAACGAAATTAATCAGAAAAGTACAGCGGAGGAGTAGGAAAAGAATATATATAATTTCCACTTCCCTCCTTATCAAGCAAGAGACAGAATAGAGCTAGGCCAATAGGCACCAAGGGACATAATATACAACTGGGTTAAGCCCAGTTGCCAAGCACCAAGGATTATATATTATTAACACTAAAACTCCTCGAAACGTCCTGAATTAGCAAGAATTGTTAGATTTTTTGGCTTCAGACTATCCGTAACGACTGTCAAGATCTACAAACAACAACCTGGACCAACGGCTTAACGTGCTTTCTGAGGCACAGCTTAGTCTCAGTGTGTAATTATGGTCACCCATCTATAGCCCGACCTCAGCAAGTGATGCTTAACCTCAAAGTTCGAAACGTTTGGCTGGTATTATGTAGCCACGACCTCTTCGAAAATCTCTTTTCATAAATGTTAGCTAATATTTCAGTGACCTAAAAGCAGCGCTTTACGATATCCAAATATTTGCAAAACATTTTCTGCCAGCGAAGTATCTGGTTAATTGCAAGTCCACAGACATAGCTTGTTAATCTTTGAGCGTTAGTACTGGGAGTTCACTAAATACCTTCAGAGTTAACTGGGTGATTCATTGGAATACATAAAGCACTTTAGGAATGGGATACGTACGGCTAATTTACTTAATTCAAATTCTGCAATTGGAACTTCATCTTCTCCTATCAACGACCAACGATTGCATATGCAATACTAGCTTCTGCCAGCGGCTTCGCCCGCGTGGTCCCTAGGGAACATATTCCCGGGATAAAAAGTAGCCTATGTCCTTTCTTAGGCTCTAGACTATCTCTGCACCAAATTTCATTTAAATCGGTTCAGTAGTTTTGGCGTGAAAGCGCGACAGACAGACAGACAGAGTTAGTTTCGCATTTATAATATTATTAAGGAATTAGTAAGGATGTCCATGGTCCATCCATATTTGCTAACAAAATCACGATCTAAAGGTCCTAGAGACAGGCAGGCAGGTGCGACGTTACTATAGGAAATCTATTCGATAACACTTTTATAAAATGTAGATTTTATTTAATAATATCTTGCCTAAGCTTTATGGGTGCGTTCTGAAAGTTACAATATTATATTTTTTTAACATTTAAATCTCATCAATAATAAATTATTGTAAAATGTACATATTTCTACTTCTGCCTAAAATTTTGCCTTGCTCTGAATTTTGAAAAACAATTTACTGTTGTTGTGTTGAGTTGTGCATTAAATAACTTAGTTTGCAAAAAAAATATACAGTGAGTCATTAGCTTTTTAAATAAAAAGGTTGCAGAGTTATCTATGATACTCCAGGGCAATGGAGCATTTTCGAAGATTCCTCTTTTCATTGACCTTTAAAAGTAAATTTTAATTATTACATTTACCGAGTTATTAAATAGGATTCAAACGTTTTAACACAATAATTTACATTTTTATCAATTTCCAAATTAAAACGCGAAAGTCAATATTCTGAATATTATCATCAATATGGTGTTGAAGTGGATTTGAAGGACTTTTAATAAATTACACACGATGCCGCCTCATCATTGTTAAATTAATTGTTGTACAATATTAGTCATTCCATCGCGCCAGTAATTCATTAGGTAAAAGATTGTATCGACACCAGATTAGGCTCCTCAACGAGAGCTTGTTACACAACCGTTGAAAATATCGGTGTCCGCAAAGTCAACAGTTCAGCATAATTGAATCGACATAGGTAATGGTCGTGATAAAGGAAGGTGGGTGCCACCTGTGAGGGGGGAACCACGTGCAGAATCTGTGCGAGCGAGACGCCAACACGCGGTCTCTGTCACACTAATGGGTGACGTATACGTGTGCTTACAGGTAGCAAGGGTGCTATGCGTGAGTCTGGCGCAACATATGCTCCACATCCAAATATGTATATGCCACAAGCCGTCCCGTTATTTTGTTTCATAGGTACCTACGTACGTAAATAGGCCTCTGTTACAAGTTTCGATTTCGATACGCCATTGTGAGGCGGCGTTTGATAACGAATTCAATCATGGGGAAGTAGGTGACGCAATTTGCGTTCATACGCCTCAAGGAAACGATCGTAAAGGGATTTTTGTTTCCCTCGACACCACCAAAAAGGAATATCGCAATGAATTTACGCAAAATTTTTCTTTAATATCTATGGTTGGTATTTAATCTGTAAATATTTGTGTCAGTGTGGCTTTTAGACTGAAATATTTTGATATCAACGTGAGATAAATTTTACGGAAAATGCAGTGGTTTATTGATGCCTCCACGGTATTACTTGTTTCAACTAATCTAGCGCAAATGTCACTCATTGCGTATCTAATGTTTCCAATTACTGATATCGTTACCCTTTCCAAATATATAAAGCAATTCCACGAAGATCTGAAATCAACAACAAAAAAGCCCCATGTTTACATTGCATCACTTATATATAGTATCATAGTTATATTTGGATTTTTTTCTCCAATGTATACATCATTTAGATTAAGAATAGCAAAATCAAGCAGAACAGATGAGTCACCAACAGAAACAGTTATTCGTATTATAGCAGCCAAAAATGCGACCAGAAACTATTTGCTTGCAGGTTTCTCACTCTTTTTTCTACTGGTCACTTGGAGATTATTTGAACTAATAATATTTTCAGCGAGACTCCACGAATTCACTGATTTGATGAAACACTACAAAATAATTGATATATCGTTTTTGCAAGCTGTAAAGGAAGACGAAGATGTACTCGGTGTAGAAATGCTTGAAGAGTATATTGATTATAATGATGATGGAACCCAATGGCCTGCTATAGTTCATTTAAATTCAACAGAGACATTACTATTAAAAAAATTTTTGGAAGGGACACCTCATGCTTATGCTGCACTGCAAGCCGAATCATGTTTAGTTATTCCTGAAAGAAAAGAAGTAGGTCAACAAGTAAACGAAAATATGACTCCAGAAACTAGAAACGCAGAGCCGTCACACCCTGAAGTTAGGAAATCTCGAAAATCAGCAGATTTAACTGGTACTTCAGCAAATAAAAAGTAAAAATACTAGAATGACAAGTATATTCCGGTTCTTTCTGGGATCTTGTCTCTTCGTGGAAGCAGTTACGGTGGTAGCACTGTTAAAGCCATTTCAGGAACCATGTTATTTAAGGGATTACTGGGCAAGGTTTAAACAGGAATTCACCCAATCGCCGAAAACAGTTCTGTTTCTTATAAGTCTTGTATTTTTGAGCACGGCTTTGGAAATTGGTGTTGATATCGAAGAGAGGCAACGTCTTCTCAAAGATGTGGACTCAACTCTCGTTTTCAAATACTACGCAAGTCAAGTGTCACTGTGCGGTACGTGTTTCGTTATGCAGGCGTACCTCATATTTTTGATTGGATGGTTAGTACATTTATTGATAAAGGTTGCACGGCTGCTTGAGTTCGAACTTATGTGTAGACATGCGGTTTTCACAAAAGACGAGGCTACACAAAGCTGTAACGATCCAGTTGTTATGATAAATTTGTTAGAACCACGTAATGACAGACGAAGTTTTAAGTGAATATAATTTAATTGATACTGAAAGAAAGTATGTTAACCATTCAAATCAATGAGAAAACTGATATCGTGAAAACATTCAACCAATTTAAAACACCAAATAGTTTCAGTCCCAGAGGTTGAATAATAGACTAAGAGGTTGTCATAAACCAAAAAAAAAAAATTTAAACAACAAATTCACAAAACGAATGCTTGTCGTGGAGTTATCAATAAACTGTCACAATAATATTGGTGTCATCAAAATGAAATTATAGAAAAACAGGAAAAGTAAAAAAAATTAGAAAGAAACGACTAATCGAGAAAAATGCCATAAAACATCATGATCACAGCTTAAAAGATCAAGACGATGGCGTCTAGCTGCATGGTGCTGACGTGTATGTTATTATTCCAAATGGCCGCAGTTTTGATAATGCTTAACCCTATTTATGACGTCAAGAAGCTGACGCAGTTTATTAATAACATAACAAAGCACTACAGACGAACGTATCTCTTCCTAATTGCATTTTATTTTACATCTATTCTATACCTTGGCATGTATCTGCCTCTACAGAGTGTACACACATTGATCTTCTCCAATAATTTGCTTGAGTACGATAAGCTGAATCTGTTGCACAGAATTGAGAAGAACTACATCACTGCTGGTTTCTCTTTGTTCTTGGTTGTGGTGTTATACGGGGTAAGAGCTCTGCTTGCATACACTGCTAGCTTGCCAGTGTACACGGAAAATCGACGACACTCAGTGCAAGTTCGCCAAGGGCTTCCAGTGCCAGTTCATCAAGGGCTTACAGTGCCAGTTCATCAAGGGCTTCCAGTGCCAGTTCATCAAGCTAGACCCAAAGACCATGCGGTTAATGCAAGTATCTTGCCTAAACTGCTACGCGTGAAGAGATCCATATCCTACGAAACCGTCTTATTTACAAATGAACTAAGAGAGAAGCTCAAACTTATAATCAAGAGTGCAAATCCCAACGAGAAGAGCGCGCTTGCCAGTATCTTGGAAGCAAAACATGCCCCCTTGTAGTGATTCCATACATTATCGCAATAAATTTTTGGTCTTTTTTGTGTTTAGTTTTTTCTGAAATACTGGTTATGTAGACAGCGGCAAGTATATTTTGTGAATTCTTTGGCATTACACCGGGGCGAGGCAACGGGAAATATTCCAAGACACAGCTATAAAAATAAAATGCCAGTACAGAAGTAAGGGAAAGAAAAATGTCGAATAAGAACGTTTGGAGTGTGAGAAAAAGGGAGCGTGTATACATTAGAGGGCCGAAATGTTTTCCGTTGAATCGAGTATAACGTTTATAGGGTTCCGCACAGAATCATAAAATGGAATACTTATTGATTCGACGCGATACTGTCTGTCTGCAGGTGAACCAAGGTGAGGTCACATCCATGTTTAATTAGGTACACCTTAATATTTTATAAGACAATGTAGATCTACAGAGATACTGTTTGGATTCTGATGCATATTTTACCTACAAGTTTCTACCTTTTTATGGTAATTCTCTCATTTTTTCGGCACCGTATAATAATATGTAAAATAGAAAGAACTTTTATTTTGCCGTGAATTACCAAAATATTATTGGCACTACAAATGCCGCCTTAACTTAGGTGACTAATACCAGAAACCCTTTTTATCAAATTACTCTTCATTCCACAACACATTGTTTTTAGATCGTGTCCAGCTCCAGCATATATAATACTTTTAGTTCCAACATATCTGCAAGACCAAGCTTTGCTTACAAAGACTGGCATAGCAAGAATACATGCGTACTGTACGGCGTTGGCACCCATTCAAAATTGCCAGTTTGGCGCCAGACTTGTCAGGTATCTGCCATCCCTCGCCAGAATTAATGGCATACGGTTTAAATTTAGCATTGTTCGGCTAAATATAGAAATGCTTTGAGGATTCTTTCTTGTTCTTCAATGGGTCATGAATGAATGGAGCTGTGTTAGTGAGCGTGTTGGATTTTAGGGTGTGTGTCTTATGATGTTTAAGGGTTTTTTAATGATGACTTATGTTTTCACTCTTATAATTAGCTCACTCGGTGAAATTGATATAATTTACTGGAGGAGCAAATTACTCATCGATTCATCTAGCATTAATTCATGCGCGAATCAACATTTGTTGATATCGTTTTTGTTGTGCATATTTTACAGTTATACAACATCTGTAAAAGATTATTGACTTGAACCTAATACAAATTTAGCTAGTATTCATAAAATCAACCTACCTTCGTGGTCGTGAAGTTAATCTTTGAGATCATTCCAGTCTTTACACTACATACCACACTTTTTTTTTCAGCACTAAGTATCCTCAAAAATATACCCACATAAAAAAATCAATACAAAACAAACAGTAGGTAATCAACTTAGACAAATAAAGTCTAAACCCAGCCATAAAACAGTGATACAACATTCATTTCAGTCGAGCACATTTATAATTACCGAAGTAGCCGACTACCACTGGATTGTGCAAAGAAACCCGAAATAGGCAGGGTATTTTGCGGTCACCGTAAGCTTCCCTGGGGAGGCACGCAATGCGCTTGATAAATATTACAGCGCTGACTACGCTTTAAGTTGCGGGCAATGGCTAGTTCCGATTTGAAATGCAGTATTTATGTTTTTGTTGGCTATGTGTAGACACCAGATAAATGTGCAATAACGTCCATTGACCCACATACATTTATAGACTTTATTTAATTATTTAACAATTTATGTACACACATTACAAAGAAAGATAAAAAGAAGGAAACAGAAAAATAGGTACAAAGGTAATGCTTATTTCAAAAGAAATCTCTTCCAGTATACCTGCGAAAGGAGAGTTGACTTTGTAAATATCAAAAAGTGCGAGTCGGACTCGCGTGCAAAGGGTTCCGAACGAATTTTTTTTTAACATGTTATTTTAACACTACAGATTTCTAATAAGTTTTCCTGTAATCTTTAGGTAAAGATCTATTATCTCCATTTTTTCAAAATTTTAAGCTCAGTAGTTTCGGGGATAGGGGGGGGGAATGGTCACTTTTCGTCTTATTTCTTGAATAACTTCAAAACGATATATTTTAAAATTATGAAAAAAATATAATTAAAACCCTCATAGTAAGCCCTTTCATTTGAAATGTCACACGATATTGTTCAAAAAACTTTTTTTTAAATTTTCTAGTTTGACCCCCAAAAGTGAACCCCATACTAAAAAAATAATGATTTACGTAACGCATCCGTGTTTGGGTTACAGAAGTCCATATGTGTACCAATTTTCAATACAGTCGGTCCAGTAGATCCGGAGAAAACTGGCTGTGACAGACGGACAGACAGACAGACAGACATATAGATAGACAGACAGACAGACAGACATATAGACAGACAGACACCCGAGTGATCCTATAAGGGTTCCTTTTTTTTCGGAACCCTAAAAACAGAAATCCTTACTAATATTATAAATGTGAATGTAAGTTTGTTTGTTTCGCTTCCACATAAAAACTACTGAACCGATCGTCATGAAACTTTGTACACATATACTAGGAGGTATTAAAAGTAACATACTTTTAATTAAAAAATATTTATATTTTTACGAAAAATCCACCCAACGAAGTGGCCACGGGTCAGTAAAGACACAAAGCTGTCCTGAATCGACTTCTATCGTGATCCTTTGCGTTCTCTAGTAATGAAAAATGGTTCATACTTTATTGATCTTTTCCTAATGAAAGGTCAATGTACTTTTTTGCAAGTTTATCGGGCGCGTACCATAAACATAGACTTTTCTTGGGCTTAAATTCTACGCGCGTGTCGTATTAACACACAGCAATCTTTGGTCGAATATGTGATCGTCGCGTTCATGTGTGCAGCAAAACCGATCGCGTATTTGCGCTATTATCGTTGTGAATTAGGACGACGACGAGGCCTAAATAAGCACTGACTACGGTCGACGAAGACAGATATAATATCAGAAGTGTAATTTATATTTTTCAATAGGAACAACGTGTCAGTGATACTTAATCTGTGTCAGCTTTTAAACAATCTACGCATCAGTACTTATCAGAAAAAAATAACACGAAGAAAAAATACAACGGTCTTGACAGACAGACGTACGGACTACAAAGTGATCCTATAAGGGTTCCGTTTTTTTCCTTTTAAGGTACAGAACCCTAAAAAAATCACTACTACGAGAGGGTTGTTAAGGTATAATTTGTAGTATGACAGAACCTTTCTATAGCTTACTGTGTCATATAAACCCCGAAAACTATCAGCTCAGTATTACTCTTAAAAATAACCTACACAATCTCCTCCGATCTCTCACACGCCGCCCTATATCGGTAACACAAAACGTATATAAAGGGACGATGTGACCCTGAATACATATCATATTGAATATTATACACGTCGTGAAGCATACGGGTTACTACGCCAGAAGCCAATTAGTGAGTTGACACTGTTTACGCACCAGCTATCTTTAGCCGACCGTTATTTATGTACTCCTCGATACTTCTGGTACCCTAGTACCCTGACTTTAACCAGGGTTAGTTCTTCTAGCCCTGATCAAAGTCGAAGTACAAAATTATTTTAAGAAGTAACAAAACCTACAAATTTTACGCATTAGCAATCTTTAAGCGACGTTTATTTATGTCCTCCTCAATACTCCTGGTACCCTAGTACGGTGAGTAACTTTGATCAGGGTAAGAAGAACGTAGTTTTGAGATATAAGTAAACCTGTAAATGTTAACGCACCAAGCAATCTTTAGCAGACGGTAAATGTACTCCACGGCATTTCTAGTACCCTAGTACCCACTTATACGGTGCTTGACTTTGATCAGGGTAAGGCAACTGTAAGCTTGGTTTTAAGAAAGTAAGTACATAAGAGGACCTATGAAGAATTCCTGTTTATTAAAATGTGTTACCAGAGAAAAAACAACTTCGGATACTGACTTTGATCAAGGTAAGGGTCACCTGGGGTACCATGACGTGTCAAGGCCATCTTGATTTCGAGGTTTAAAGGGATAGTGCCATGCGTCTTGAATAGCTCTGCCCAGCCCTCGCCGAAGTCATGACAGTTTTAAGACGTGATAGTAGGATCCCTCTGCGTTTTAAGAAGCTCCTATAAGACAGTTTTAGGAACATAGTGAAATGAAAAACCTGTTTGTTTAGATTTCAAAATGGCTTGTCGGGCCTAATTTTGGGGCTTAAGCCTGCCCATTACAGCGGAGCGAAAAAATGGAAAATTTTTAACTAATGGAACTGCATATTATAATCTCCGCACCACGTGAGTCACTGACATCTTAACTTACATAGCATAGCATAGTCGGCCTTATAATGTTCCCACTGTTGGGACTCAGGCCTCCTCTCTAGGAGATGGAATGGGCCGTAATCCACCACGCGGGCCCAATGCGGGTTGGTGAATGTCACATGTCTTCGAATTTTTGGTTCTAGGACATGCCGGTTTCCTCACGATGTTTTCCTTCACCGTTTTGAGAGCAGTGGTGATGAAATAAATTACACAAAGTAATGTGCCTGGCTGGGTTTGAACCCGCGACCTACAACTCGGTAAGTCGGAGCCGTTGCCACTCGGCCACCACTGCTCACATGATTGCCTTACATGCTTGACTTATATGATTGGTTAATATTTCTCCGATTCTCAGCTCCTCTGCCTCGCTCCGCGCAAATGGCCAGGCACCATTAAAGTACTGCTTTTAGAATTAATCGTAAAAAATAATACATCGATGAGCTTTAGTTTTTTTTTGTGAGTATTGTTATAAAAAATCATATTTATTAGATTACTAGCTGACCCGCGCGGCTTCGCTCCCGTCAACTGGCTACTCTACCTACCGACCCTAACCTACCTACCCTACCTACCTACTTACCTACTATACCTACCTACCATAGCTACCCTACCTCACCTACCTTACCTACCTACCCTACCTACCTGCCTACCTACCCTACCTACCTGCCTACCTACCCTACCTACCTGCCTACCTACCCTACCTACATAGTCATTTTTTTTTTGTATTTTAATTCTTATTATGCTATTCCGGACGAAGGAATTAGTCTTCGTCCCGAATAAAACACAAAAACTATGAAAATCGGTCGAGCCGTTCTCGAGTTAGTTAGAATAGTGTTCGAACAAACCCGACTTTGAGAATTTTGCTATATTGTGAAAGATTCGACCTTTTTCTAGAAGACATTTTTATATCAGCGAGACAGAAATAAAACGAAGAAAACTTTTTTACAAAAAATGTAACCGACTTCCAAAACAAAACACTAAAAAGTATAAAATAACTTTAATTTCGAAAGTCGGTGTTTTTAGTTTTTTCGCTTTTTGACACCGACTTCCGAAATTAAAGTTATTTATTTTTCACTTTTTAGTGGTACCTGCGTACCCATTCACAGCGTACCGGCGTGATGTTATGTTATGAAAATAAAACTTACTAAGTGCTTTCGGTGTAAAGGTCTCGTCAATACGAATGAAATAAGCCCAAACACTTGGTAGTTCCTACATACCGATGTGGAGTTCCCTTGACTCTCTGTCGTCTCCATCATCAGGTCTGATCCAAACTTTCATTCTTTTGTAGTATCACCCGATATACACACGAATATCAAGTTTTTACCAAATACGTGCCTATAATTTTCGAGAGTTGCCCCCGATTTCTCAGGGTTTCCATCATCAGATCCTGACGTGGTTGCAATGGGACCACACGGGAAGCACCAGCTTAAAAATAAAAAAGAATCATGAAAATCGGTTCATCCAGTCGGTTAATATGAGGTAACAAACAGAAAAAAAAAATACAGTCGAATTGATAACCTCCTCCTTTTTTTGAAGTCGGTTAATTTATTAGATTATTATTTTAGCTTATATATGTATTTTATTAGTATTAAATATATTATTTGTATATTGTTCTCCAAAAGATTCCATTAATTTTTTTGTTGTGCAACTACCACAGTGTAGTCTTTTTAACCCAAAGGTTGACTGGTAGAAAATGCCTTGTAGCATTAAATCCGCCCATGTACCACTACTGTACATAAAGTTTAAATAAATAATAAATTGATATACCTACACTACGTCTTATAAGTACCTACAAGGCAAACTAAACACAAAATTGAGTTTCTAAAAGCTCCAAGCAATAGAGACAGCAAATACATTAAATTTTCAACCTTACGTCACTGTCTTCAAAGTCATTAACTCCTGTGACCTATGACATACGTTTTACTAGACTGGGAAAAGTTTCATACAAATCGGAAGAATTTTACAAGCGAAGTTTCTAAGATAACTATACTACCCACGTTTAACGAAAAGGTTCAGTAATGGTATCGATTTTACTCCAACAGTTTATTGATAGGTATATGTTATTATTACTACACAACATAAGTGCACGGAACGCTTGATATTTTCTAAATACTTAATCGCTACCAACAAACTAAATTCAGCTTCGGTTGAGCGACTCTAGGCTCTGTGAGAGCCATAAGGTACAAATACAAATATCTTTATTTCACTCTTCACAAAGGTTCACATCAGTATACATATCATTTTTACAAAAATAAGTTAAATAATAAACAATGCGAAACAAAATTATAATCCTTTGTGGCAGACTGGAGTCCATACTAGGATACCCTGTGTGACGGATCACCAGGCCCTCACCCCGAATTTGCCATTAAAATCAAAATTGCGGATTGAAATCGAAATTGTGGTGCTACCGTCCCGATTAGTCAATTGACCGATACATTTTCCACGGAAGAACAAAGTTATAGTCATGATGTAAATAATTAATATTTAAAGAATAACATGGGATTCGAAAAATAATATCTAGATGGCATGACACAGGTGACAGGCAGCCACACACACAGGCAGTAGTTGTTTAAGCTTAGTTTAACTGACAAATTTTTGTCTCTCATTTTGTTTCATAGTTGTTTTTAGGGTCCCGAACAAAAAACGGAACCCTTATAGAATCAATCTCAATCTCAAATAGTTTATTGCAATCTATGATAATGTACACATACAGGTAGTAAAATGAATAAATAGACTCGGGTGTCTGTCTATCTGTCTGTCAGTCAGTCACAGCCAGTTTTCTCCGGATCCGCTTGACCGATTCTGTTGAAATTTTGTACACATATGGAATTCTGTGATCCAAACACGGACGCGTTACGTAAATGTTAAAATCTTTAGTATTGGGGTCAATTTTGGGGTCAAACTAGAAAACTAAAAAAAAAAAAAAGTTTTTTGAACAATATCGTGTAACATATCAAATGAAAGGGCTTACTTCGAGGGTTTTAATTATATATTTTTTTCATAATTTTAAAATAAAGGGTTTTGAAGTTATTTAAGAAATTAGACGAAAAATGACGATTCCCCCCCCCCACATATCTCCGAAACTACTGAACCTAAAATTTAGAAAAAAAATGGAGATAATAGATCTTTACGTATAGATTACAGGAAAACGTAAGAAGTCTATATCCATAATCGGTCGAAACCCTTTGCACGCGAGTCCGACTCGCACTTGGCCAGTTTTTTATTTATGTATTTTTAAAAAATGTAATGTGCGCCTGTTTGGGCGAAATAAACTATTTTTCTTTTTTCTTTCTTAGATGGGACTTCGTATTGATATTTTAAGATGAATATGGCGATTTTGTCGACCCAAAAATCATAGCCATCATGAAAATTATTTTCACAGAAATTCAGAAGCCCTGTGTCCAATACTGTAAAAAACACAATGTCTATAAATAAACCTAACAAGTAGCTGGTTAAAGCACAAGTTTAATTTCTTCTCAAGATTACAGCAAAATTGTTTCACATAAAAAAAAACTCTTTCTCAATAACCTTTGACAATAACTTCGACCAATAATTGTTTCATAAAATAGCCGCCATATTGTACAGTCAGCAAAACTAAGCAGTATACCACCCAAATCCTTTGTCCACAAAAGAAGTTAAAAAAGCGGTATTTACCGTGTTTACGGACCGTAATTACTGCTATCGAAGAGTATTTGTTTTTAGATTTATTTTATCCCCATGTATCCCTTCTGAGGGCAGCTAGTCACCGAATTCGCACAAACAGGAAACAGCAATCGCCTTATAAATGGTATTAAGGCGTAAACGATGAGAGATTAGCAGAAAAGGAAGTGTTTGAGCAGTATTTTGTTTTGTTTTATTGTTTTGTTTATTTTTATTTTGTTTTCTGTTATGGGTTGTGAGTTTCAGTGGCTTAAGAGGGGACTCTAGTCCCGAGGTATTTGAAAAATAGGTATTTGAAGAAATTATTGCTGACGCCGTCGCGCTGCGCCCAAACAAGTAAAGTGCGAAAGCGATAACTGCAGCTCAGGCTGATTTTACCTATAAAAACCTTAACAAAAATACGTTTTGTTTTCCGCTGTTTTCTTCTTCAAAACATGACTGATCTAAAAAAAACATGTATCAAAAATTACAGAAAGACTAGATCTATGCTCTCATTATTTTGTATTTTGTGAAAAACTTATCAAATTTGTCTGATAGTCGTCTGAACATGGCGGTAAAAACGGGCTGATTTTTTCGGTTTTTTGGATTGTCATAACTCTTTAAGTCATTATTTTTTGGAAAAAAGAATATGATACAGGATTAATTCAATCTAGATTTTTAAGAATACAATCATGGCTCTAGCAGCATTATCTACGAAGAAAACAGCGGAATGCCTTTGTATGGAGAAAAGCCCAAGAGTTACCGACTAGAGTCCCCTCTTAAGATGTGAATGTGACTGTATCAATGGGCTTAAGTAGTTTTAGTATTGCCCTATCCGTCGATGTGGAGCTAGTTTTATGGGTAGAAACTCTTCAACATTAAGGCATGTATTGAATACATTTGCATTTATTGAAAACTAGTGGACGTCACGCGGTTTCACCCGCGTAGTTCCCGTTCCCGTGGGAGCCTATGTTACTCCCTGATAATATAGCTATCCATTGCTGAAAGAATTTTTCAAATCGGTCCAGTAGTTTCGGAGCAGGATTCATTTCAAACAAACAAATCTTTCCTCTTTATAATATTAGTGTAGACTAGCTTCTGCCAGCGGCTTCGCCCGCGTGGTCCCTAGGGAACATACTCCCGGAAAAAAGTAGCCTATGTCCTTTTTCAGTCTCTAGATTGTCTCTGTATCAATTCATTTAAATCGGTTCAGTAGAGTTGGCGTGGAAGCGCGACAGACAGACAGATAGACAATTACTTTCGCATTTATAATATTAAGTATGGATTGTGTAAAAATTGAGCCTCTGATAGAAAACATTCACAAAATGTGACTACTAGCTTCACTTTTTCTAAAATGCAAACATGCAACTCCTATGCAATAAGGGGTGATCACCCGGTGCACAAAAGGTTAACCAAATCAATAAAACAAAAGTTATCGAGCGCAACTAACTAGTTACAAAACACTAGTGGACGTCACGCGGTTTCACCCGCGTAGTTCCCGTTCCCGTGGGAGTACGAGGTTAAAATATAGCCTATGTTACTCCCTGATAATGTAGCTATCCATTGCTGAAAGAATTTTTCAAATCGGTCTAATAGTTTCGGGGCCTTTTCAATTCAAACAAACAAATCTTTACTCTTTATAATAATAGTGTAGAATACCTGCAGAACAATTTATTCAACTACCCTCAAAAGACTAATTCTAAGCTCTTATGAAAACTCGGTACCCGCTTCTTACTAACGTCTCAACATTTTATCTCGATAAAACTTAGATATATTCCTTTGGAAACAATCCTTAGATGCTGGCGTTCCTATAGAATCTTTATGGGACACTCAGACTTGTAGATTGTCTTCAAGGCTATTTTTTTCTATGTCAATGCCTTATTTTATTATGTGTGTTATTCAGTGGTAATGGCTGACTATTACTGTTTCTTTCTTGTAGTAAATTTCCTTATAGTACAAACTATCTATGTGAAGTACCTGAAGTTTAATTTTCTAATCTATCTAAGGCGATTGGCACACTGCACCGCATCACGCAGCGTAGTGCGGGAGTGCGTGATCTTACGTTGTTTGAAAGTATCTCTGTTTGTATTGAAAACACGCGTAGTGCAACACACTGAAAACGCATTCACGCGCAGGTTTTGACTTCGTTGCCACGCACCCCGTAGCGTGTAGCGGGGCAGTGTGTGAATCGCCTAATGTACAAAAATCTCGTGTCACGGTGTTTGTAACCGAACTCTTCCGAAACGGCTCAAGGGATTTTCATGAAATTTTGTGTATATATTCGGTAGTTATGAGAATAGGTGGTAGGGTATTTTTTTTGTTGTATGGCAAAACAATGTTTTCCGAGTCAGCTAGTTATAAATATGGATCGAGTGAGGACGTGATATAAGGCTGCTATTTATACCTATAGAATTAAGATTATTGTGAAAGAGTTGTTTTATAGTTTTGGTGTAAAATAAAGTAGGTATATGTTATCTCACTCTATCTAAATGAACATTAACTTTCTCGAGACCCCAAAATATTTTTGTGAAAAAGGTTTTCATGCATTAACTGCTGAGATAATTACTTTCAAAAAGAGATGACCCATAGTTCCATGAAAAATGTATTAGGTGATGGGCCGAGTTGAGTTATAATATTTTTATTCCAACAACAACATCAACACTGGGCCGTTTTTAGTATCTAACTTTTTGAATGATGAAAAACGAATCGCTTGAAACCGTTAGCATATCGGATACGGTTATCGAGATGAATATTTTATTGCAACGGAACAAGCAGCAGCTTTTTTTCTTGGATTTTGTACAAGTATATTCCCTGATGATCCACGGTTAAAAGAAAAACACTACTGGGGATTTTGATACCCGGAAATGGTCTTTGAAACGTTTTCAGATTTAGAAGTGTGGTTTGGTTTTTTTATAATGTAGACTAATATGTAAAGCTGAAGAGTTTGTTTGTTTGTTTGCTTGAACGCGCTTATATCAGGAACTACTGGTCCGATTTGAAAAATTGTTTCAGTGTTAGATAGTCCATTTATCGAGGAAGGCTATAGGCTATATATCATCACGCTAAGACGAAGGAGCGGAGCAGACGAAGTTTCGCGGGTCAACTAGTAATCTAAATAAAATATCCTCTTTCTATTCGACTACGGCCAAGATTCTATTCTTATTCTAGATTTTTGCTATGAAGCTTTGTTGGAAAACCATTTACTAAAATATACAGTCGCGTCAATGAAGGCTTGGGCCGGAATTTCATAATTTTCCCTCGAATTTTACCTATGTAAATTTTATCTTACCACAGTAAAAATATTTTTTTATAACTAGCATACAACAATCTACACAATAAAATAAATTAATACCTAATTACCAAACAATAATAAGTCTACACTAATATTACAAAGAAGAAAGATTTGTTTGAATGTTTGTTTGTTTGAATTGAACAGGCTCCGAAACTACTGCCCCGATTTGAAAAATTCTTTTAGCATTGGATAGCTACATTATCAGGGAGTAACATAGACTATATATTATCCCCGTACTCCCACGGTAACGTGAACTACGCGGGTGAAACCGCGTGACGTCCACTAGTAAGCAATAAATGCGAGGCGCGAGAATCGGTCGTTGTGGCGACGCTTGGGGGAGGCCTATGTCCAGCAGTGAACGTCTTTCGGCTGATATGATGATGATGAATAAATGCTAACAACATAAAAATACCTGTGCAAGGCTAAAAAGTCCTACCTTTGTGTTGTATTGATAGGCTTGCATTTGACCACCATCTCACCTGCGGGAAAACGAGGATGAGGTCGACGATAGACGCGCTATCTCAGAAAATGTTGGAATTTAAAAAAATACCCGTCACTGTTGTGATTTCAACACCAAATACTTTACAGCTCTCAACTTGAAATGGAACATTTCAATCCCGTTCATGCTCTCTCTTTCTCACTTCAGACTTATTGCGGAGCAGGAATGAGACGGAGCATCAAGTAGACTGATTAAACTTCCCCGTGTGTAATAACTGCGATAAGCTTAAAGTAGGAACTGTACAGTCGGCAAAGGATATAGGTGTGCAGGCAACTAGCGACATCTGTGTCTAAACAAAAAAGTATATGGGTTTGATTTGTTGATCAGAAGCAAAAGTTTTGACGATTATCTGATTATTTTGTTAGGTCCGTGAACTGTTTTTACAAACAATAATATCACGTCTGTTTTACGTAAGTATAACTTTATCTAGGCCTAAGAATGTAAGGGATCACTTCTTTAGAAACAGACATTTTATTATGATTTACTTTCATTTGTTTTTCGATGATTTTTCTAGTAAGATAGGTAATTTTCTCTCGATGACTATTATATATAAGGGGTTATTTAACAAAAGGGAGTCACAATGGGCGTACAAAGGATATTCTACGAAAATTCTTTGAGTGAAGTGGGGCAAGATTAACTTTGTGTAACAGTTATCCTTCTTTCTCTTCGTCGTCATCAAATATTATTAGCAGAAAAGGAAATACTTAACGTAGAAAAAGGAAAACAAATATTTGACTAAGGCGAAGCCAGGTTAATCCGTGACTTGCTTTTGAAGCTAAAGTTTACTATAAACAGAGAAATACAACGTTAATTTAAAATTAAAGTTTTTTAGGAGATTTGTTGTTATGCAGTTTAAGGCTCGCACAAACTGGTGCGATGAGAAGAGTAATCCTAATTAGGTTAACTAAAATATCTATAATTATAGTGAATTATAATAAATGAAAAAATGAGTCTGTTTGTTAAATATTAGACTTTTACGCCTAAATCGCCTAACGAATTTTGACGAATATTGGTACGGGGATAGATGGCACTCTGGAGACGGACCTGAACTTTTTTTTGCGAAAATGTATATGACCACAAGCTGGTTTATAATAAGTGTCTGTGAAAAAGTATTGTCGCATTATCACTTCGCACCCGTCTGCTGGAGCCTTTACATTGAACTGTGATAGCTATTTTATACTCCATGTTCAGTTGGGAAGTGATACGCTTTAATAGTTGTGAATAAAATAGCTTTCATACATATTCGCTAATGCCAACAATAAAATCTGACACTGGCGATTTGCTTTTATTCAAAATTTTCTGTTTGCTATATTTGACCCATTTACTATTTCAGTAATTTCATTGTACCTACGTACTTACATTTGTACAATGAATAAACCTTTTATTTTTTAGAAGGATAAAAGTCGTGTCGTATATCAAACTAGCTGACCCGTGCCCACTTCGTTGGACTGTATTTTTCGGGTTAATATATAGCCTATGACACTCACAAATAACGTGGCTTTCTATTGGTAAAAGAAATTTCAAAATCGGTCCAGTAGATCCTGAGATTACCCCCTACAAACTCACAACATCACAAACTTTACCTCTTAAAATATTAGTACAGATTACCAGACAGCGCAGCGGTGACGACATTAAAATGCTCAAATACTTGAATGAACGCAACTAAGAAACGTCAAAACCAACACTATAAAACTGCGAGTTCACACAAAATTGCCTCCACCCTACACGAGAAATATTCAAGCGCAAAAATAAATAGCTCTAAATAAAATTCATCACGCTTAATAACGGTTAAACGACTTGAAAACGACGCATAGGTTGCCTACCGAAAAATATTAAACCGTCCTTCGCTGCCGCAACCTATTTATAAAAAGCAGGTACCCACACAACCCATATTGGGGTTACCTTTGCTCCGAGCGTTACCAAAATTCACAGAAGAAAAAAAAACAATTGAACTCGCGATAAAATCTCGAACTGATAAAAACGTACGAACAATTCTTCGGTTCAAAGTTTAAGTGTTTTAGTCCGTAGAGTTATACGTACTAACGTACCATACTATTGTACCGGAAAATCTTTACGAAAAAGCTTAATATAAGCCTGCTGTGGATAGAAAGCGACATATATAGTGGTCCTGCTAATGGCATGGGGCAGGCAAGCCAAAGGCACACTCGTAAATAAATGAGCGAATGTGTTTTCTTTTTTTTTAGGGTTCCGTAACCAGAGGGTAACTAGCGGAACCCTATTACTGAGCCTCCGCTGTCCGTCCGCCCGTACGTCCGTCCATCCATCCGTCCGTCCGTCAGTCTGTCTGTCAGCGGGCTGTCTCTCATGAACCGTAATAGGTAGACAGTTGTATTTTTCACAAAGTTTTATTTCTGTTGCCGCTATAACAACACATAATAAAAATAAAAATTATATTTAAAAACTAGTTGACCCGCGCAACTTCATCTGCTCCGCTCCTATTGGTCTTAGCGTGATTATATATACCTATAGCCTTCCTCGATAAATGGGCTGTCTAACCTTGAAAGAATTTTTCAAATCGGAACAGTTTAGCGCGACAGTTTAACGGGATATATTAGTATAGATAATAAACATTAAACTATATATTTAAAAAATAAAGGGGGCTCCCATACAAGAAATGTGTTTTTTTTTTTTTGGGTAAATATTTAAGAACGGAGTCCATCCACATCTTTTCCTTATAATGGCGGCTAATATAAAAATATTATGGTACGGAACCCACCGTTTGCAAGTCCGACTCGTACTTGGCTAGTTTCTTTTTCTATTTTTTCTTGGCATGGGAGCACATTGCTCTGAAGTGAGGGTCGGCTTGGATTGTTTTATGACTAGTTGTAATGCTGGAAGTAGGTTAGTTCTGTGTGTTTAGCCTGTGATGAGCCGGTTTTAAATACGGCGCGGAAATATCTGGGGTGTTGTTTTATGATTACGCGGGATGTTGCCGGGGCTATTTTTGTATGTTTCATGAAAATATACCTTTTTTTGTGTTGTAGCGCGCTGTGAGATGAAGCTTGGTGTTTGTGATACATATTTTTATAGGACTCCCACAAGGTGGACCGATGACCTGATGAGGGTTGCGGGTAGCCGATGGATGCGAGACGCACAGGACTGGTTGTTATTGCGACACTTGGGGGAGGCACAGGACCGGTCGTTGTGGCGACGCTTGGGTGAGGCCTATGTCCAGCAGTGGCCGTCTTTCGTCTGATATGATTTTTATCTATAATTTATTGTCAGATTGTTTTAAATAATGTTTAGGATCTACAAACTCATTAAACAACAGCTTGGTAAAAAACCATATTCAAATTTCCAGGTATAAGGAAAACACGTGTTTCATTTCACTAAACAAACATTTTCCAAGGTGACTGTATCTAAACAGTATCCATTAAAACCGTCGCATGTAAACTTCGCGCTTAAAAGTGTTCACGAAAACTGTGCAAGACGAAATTTATCCACTCCCCCCATCAGTTTGTTGTAGCCATTTTCTGGCGCCCATTGTTGTGTGGGAGGGGGCTGTAGTTCGTGACCGTACGCCGACAGGGAGGGTGGTACAAGTAATAAGAAACGTAGGACACATTTTTGGGTATTCTTTTTGAATTATTTGCACTGTACCATGAATTAGATGACTTATTGCACGACAAACGCTGGCTAATAAGGCTATGACTATGACTTCCAAAATCTGTTAAATGCTGAATAAATCGCATCTTTTTTTTAAAACGTGTCTGATTGTGGTATGCTGTCATCCACTCTTGGTATTCTTCAAATGAATCAAGGTTAACTAAAATGTCAAAAGTTTGCGCTGAGTCTAACTAAGCTGGCAATCGTTTATAATTATGTTTTTAACCTAGTTCTACATGCTTATGTGCATGCTGTGGTATATTATAATTAAAGGAGCACATTTAATTGAACCACTCGTATCAATGTAATTTAGGTTATAACTGTGTATCCGTTGTTAGAGTTCCGAAAACTTAAATAAAAATAACTTTTTGAAGTTTAACTATGAGCTGTATTAATTAAACATCACAGTTTCCTTGCCTTCGGTACTTACATGAAATTGAAGTAACTTTTGTCGGAACTCTGTGATAGCCGAAAAAAAAATATTTTTCGTAATTTTCTTCACTTGCACCATACCCTTGTTACAGAAAACGTTCGCCAGCATCGTCCAAGCCCGATGTATCAGATATAACCTTAAATTATTAATGTTTATTCGCGTATTTACTTCTCTGCGCTGAAAGTCGCTGCTCAGCGCAAAGGCAGCGGTGTCTATATATTTTATACATTTGTAGTGTTGTCGTGTTTAGATACTAAGTCTTAGGATTTATTGGTGATTTTTTTTTTCTGTTAAACGTTCCATTTTTAAATTTCATTCACTGTAACAAAAGTCCGAGGTCCAAAACCCCAGGCGCTATGTAGTGGTTTATGAAATCAAAAGGCAATAATTGAAGATAGCAAAACAGCTGAAAATTCTACTTTTAAATCTAAACTAAGCTTTGACTGTCGTAGTTTTAATCGAAATTAAGTCATGTGACCATTAAGCTTTCAAGGATTAGGAACTAACAACAAGGAATTTACAAAACTGGCCAAGTGCGAGTCGGAGTCAACACGAAGGTTTCCGCACCATAAACCGAAAATACACGTTTCTTGTATGGGACCCCCCCCCCCCCCCTTTCACTTTTAATATATTTTTTTGTTATTATAACGGCATTAGAAATACACACTTTGTAAACATCTCAACTATTTACCTATTACGGTTCTTGAGATACAGCCCGGTGACAGACGAATGGACGGATGGACGAACGGACGGATCGCGGAGGCTTAGCAATAGGGTTCCATTGGTTACCTTTTAGGTACGGAACCATAAAAACCAAGGAAACCTCGTACTTACAATAGCTTGATTTTACTTAAAAAATACATTCTTAAAATGATAGCAAAGTGTCACTCCTGCAATTTTCCTTTATTTGACTGTATTGATCACGCTGTAATTTTGCAGTATCTACGCCCAAGATTTAAAACTAATTTAAATAAACATCTCGACATCGAACAAGCCGACTCATCATCATCATCATATCAGCCGAAAGACGTCCACTGCTGAACATAGGCCTCCCACAAGCGTCGCCACAACGACCGGTACTGTGCGTCCATCGGCTACCCGCAACCTTCACCAGGTCATCGGTCCACCTTGTGGCAGGCCTTCCAACGTTACGCCTTCCAAGCTGACTCATTACTCTCCAAACAATGCCGACGACATTCAAAAGATGACCCCCGAAAGGCTGACCGTCTTAACCTCGAACACAGCCTGTAGGTACAGACTGATAGTAATTATGCTTACGCATCACCCTGTACCGTAATCTTTCGAGTGGGTGCTGTATTTATGCTAATTTTTAAGGGTCGAAACAGAATATTTGCAAGGGCTACAACCCATTTATTTTTACGATACGACCTTAAGCGTTAAAGTTTATTTTCGGTATTACCAGCCTCTGCACTTTGCGGGTACGTTTTTTAAACACCTATTTTATTTATTGTCAACGCTTTGAAAATGATAGGAATTAAAATTTTAGTGGTGCCACTGAGGATTTTTGCTGTGAAGTTTATATGGATTTTGTTTGGTTATTGCTGGTTTTATTTTGCCAAGATAAAAATAGTATTGTTTATGTAAGTTTATTTAACGTCGGTTACTATAGAATACGAATCTACTTCAACATTAATTACTAGTTTAATTTAATTGTAATCTCGAGAACAGATATTTAATTTTGTTTAAGTTAACAACGTACGAAAACGTAGGCAAAATATCGTTTAGATAATTTTCGTAGAGTAAATTGTACAATAGAATATTAAGTGTCATCAAAATATTGATAAACCAAGCAGCTTCAATTAGAAAACAAACAAGAATCAAAAGTAGCAAATAAAAACAAAACAACATAACGCAATCAAAATATCCACTTAAACTAGAGCCACCCCCAAAAATATCCCTCCACCCCAGAACTTCCCTTCCAACCCCAAAAATTCCCCTCCACATATCATTTGACTTTGTTTGTAAAACATTTGTATAAATACTCCCTGTTTATCATATTTACTGTCGGTCCAGCCATAACCTATGCTGTTAACATAGTTACAGCTCGCTATATGGGGCGGGATATAGTTGGCCGACGACGAATGAGGTCAGAATGCTATGCCAATATTAGGCATAAGAATTGTAATACACTTCAATGCTGTGTGGACAAAGGAGGTACGTTTTATTTGTATTGTTTTGTAGTATTTGCTGACTTGAGTCGTTTTTATGGGGTGGTTTATAGATTGTGCCTGCGTTTTCGTTTGCCTGAACAACGTTTTCTGCATTCGCATGCCAGTCGCAATCTGTCAAAAATGTATGAAAATTGAGGCCTTTTCGACAGATTGTGGCTGTGATGCAAATCCGAACGTTGCTTAAAAATGAGGAAAATTAACCCTCTGTAGTATTGCGTTATCTATAACACGTTTTATAAATATTTATCTTTATGATTTTGTAAATGTCTATTCAAAGAACTTTCCAATGTTAAAATTAGGTTAAAGGTACAGGCCATTACGTGAATACTTCCAAACATAATTCAAAATTATAACATTCATCTGCGGCAGTAATGTAATTATTTCGCCATAAACTCTGTTACGATGTTACAGTTGTGCTATAATGAGATTAAACACCTTGTGAGGCTGGATAATTACCTAATTGCCCAGATTATGATGTCATTATTGAAATTATACGTAAGATGGGCTTCATGACACTGATACCTGATTGGTGATGTAATTGCTGTATTGATAACAATGGAGTGCTACATTATATAATTGAAATAACAACCTTGGTTCTTAAATTAAATCTTGAAAAAATATATTACGAAATGATTAGTAGGTATTTAATTATATCATGGTAACGGTACAGTGTAACTGGATGCAGTTGAATACCAGTTTTAACATGAAGGGATTGCTTATCTACTGTCAGAATTTCTGGCTTCAAAATGACCAACGGTTTGACGTGCATTCCGAGGCATAGAGGAATCTCGTCGTATAAATCAACAATAGTACATATGTACTTAACAGATAACTATTGATAATTTTGATTTACGATAATTTTGGCATAAAGTTTGCCTCTGTACATTATGTGCTTAGTGTTAAATAAGTAAATAAATTATCACCTATCCATGAATCGACTTCTACAAGCGTTGGTTGATATTGAAGTTCGATCCTTGCGGATATTATTATTTAGCCACAAGCTCCATCTAGAGAGACAACATCGTAACGAAAAAACAAAACACTTGCAGTAAAGTAAGCAGCCAATACTATAATTATAACACCCCCAGTCCTACCCCAACTACTACCATTTCCAACCAACACGTACCCACCGTCAACAAATACCCACGAACAAACAGACACAACTATTAACCGCCACCTGGTCAACTCAGCATCCAAAGGGTTAAAGAAAAGGATTTCATTTACAAAACTAAATAACACGATACTCTTTGGCAAGACTACTATCTGATATTCTGGCTTCTGACTACCAGTAACAACTGTCAAAGATGTCCAAATGACAACTGGGACCAATGCCTTGGCTCGATATGTAACAGATGGTCTCCCATCCACGAACAACGTTACTTAACCTTAAATTTTGACGCGTGCGACTTTTATTATTTAGCCACTAGCTCAATCCAGAGATACAACTACCGAACAAAAAAAATTCACTTGCTTCAAAATAAACAGCCAATAAATAACACCCCCAGTCTTATCCCAACAACTGCCGTTTCCAATCAATACGCACCCCATGTCCGTCAACAGAGACCCACAAACAGACACAACTATTAACCGCCACCTGTTTGACTCAGCGTCAAAAGGGTTTGGTTTACAAAACGGTGCGTGACAAATAGATGATTTGGGCCCGTTTGGGGCCGAGGGACAGTGGCATTGTCACGAATTGACGGCACAATACGAAGGTAACTTGTCACAATTATCGTGGGCACGTGGACGGAAAAATGAATTTTTGATTGAAGAATGTGTGGTGATGGAGTTGGTCGCCTTATTTTTCTTTTTTTTACCGAGTGGCAACAAGCAGGCTCATCTGAAGGTAAGTGCGTATAGACGTCGTATCACGATGCGCTACTAGGGAATGGTAGGTATCCCATCCATATGCACAAAACTTTTTGGGAATACTTTAAGGAGCAGATCTCTCTGCCGGAGTCTGTGTTTCATAATTGAATCTAGGGCTCTATAACTCAGAAGTGAATAGGTCACTTTCTAGGCAAGCGTGCTTTACGTCGATCATAACATCGCTTACAATTAGGTGAGATATTTGTCAAACGCATGCCTGATAATAACGAAATAAACTGCTTTCAAATTTGACCTATGCATGTGAAACAAAGATACCTCCTGAAGCTCTTCAAGGAGCTTCAAGGAAACATAATTTACACTCTTTTTAAAATAAACCAGTTCAGTAGGTAAACTATATATTTATCTTACTAACTGGGCACGTTAGTACTCGCTACAGAACTTTGTGCCACAAAAAGATTCCTTCAAGGTATGGCCAGGCTAAAACATTTTATTTCTCCTCCGCTCTTTGTTTTAAACGAGTATTTTCAGAGTTTTCAGCACAGTGCTCGAGGCTTCCTAAAACCCTTTAATATAAGGTACATAGAGATAACTGAAAAGTTAATGTACAAGGCTCTTTACAAAGTTTGTCTTTGAGTCATTTTTAGTCCGACGCACGTGCTGGTGGGTCGCAGATCCGGTCTCTCCGAGAGGCTATGGTTGAGCGCTTGAACTTGTCCTTACAGGCTGTCTCAGAATGGGGCGATGCCAATCTGGTCAAATTCAATGCTGCTAAGACCCAAGCGTGTCTATTTTCCGCTAAAAGGAGCCAATTCCACCCAGCTCCATCTTTTCGTGGTGTACCCGTGCCGATAACCGACCGACTTGAGCTTCTTGGTGTTACGATAACATCTACCCTCAATTTTGGCCCTTTCATAGAGGCAAAGGCTCAAGTGGCTGCCAGAAAGTTGGGGGTCCTAGCAAAGGTGAGACGGTACTTCACGCCGGAACAGCTGCTCAAGCTCTATCAAGCGCAAGTTCGATCGTGTATGGAGTACTGCTCTCATCTTTGGGACGGATCTGCCAAATACCAGCTTGATGCCCTTGAGTCAATTGAGAAACGAGCCAAGAGGATCATCGGTAATGACAGGCTTGTCGAGTCGAAGCTCCAAAGCCTTGAGCATCGACGCCGAGTTGCTGGCCTGTCGGTTTTCTATCGCTTGCATTTTGGGGAGTGTGCGACGGAATAACATGATTTAATTCCGCCAAGCCCGTTCCATCATCGGACCACAAGACGAACGGCGATACATGGTGGACATCCCACCCACACGCACTAAACGTTATGGGAACACATTCATAGTGCGTACAGCTAAGGAGTGGAATTCCCTGCCAGAGTCTGTGTTTCCAGATAGCTACAACCTGGGAGTCTTTAAGACAAGAGTGAATAGGTTGCTTCTAGGCAAACGTGCTCCATCTTCGACCGCATCATCGCTTACCATCAGGTGAGATTGTGGTCAAACGTATGCCTATATATAGTAAAAAAAAAAAAAAAAAGTTTGAAGGATATTATTTACGAGCTGCATTGCCTTTATATTACATAGATCAGCATGATTATATTAACTATGCCTGTTAATTAAATGAAAAGCGAATGTTAGACGTCTGCCAATCTATTAAATCAAGACCTCACAAAAGAAACTGAGACAAAAACTGCACCACCATGGACCCATTTGAGATTGGTTTTCTCTATAAATATTTAGCTGAACAATATCTTTTAATCCAAAAGGCACGACGGTCATTCTTTAAACAATATTTTAAACCCGTTTATCACAGTAAAATTTTAGTGGTAATATTTCAGCAAAATCAGCCACCAGTTTCACAAAAAACCCACACATGCATCTTAGGGTTGTCACTCACACAAAGCGCGACAAACCCGATCACTATCGCGGCGCTGCCATCCATCACGACAGTTTACAGCGACCATATTTGATTATTTTTAGAGGCTCAATTTGACCGCTTCAGCCCCTATGCTATCCTGGTACATGCATGTGAGTAAAACTGTCTACTATCATAGACGTAAATGTTTTACAGGAAAGTTACGACGCAATATCGTTTTAAAAGTGGTTTAAAGTTTACGCTTATCTACTACACAATACCTATTAAATGTAATGTTTTTAGTTGTAGTTAAAAAATAATCACAACCAAAAATATTTTTGCTCTCTTGGATGTAGAAAAAAGTTTAAGGGCGGGTCAATTGAGTATAATGAGTTAAAACGTGCCCCTAATGTCAAGTTTTGGCAGGATTACAGGCTAAATTAGAGTTTGAAAAACACTCAACTGGAAATGATTCATTCAGAAATCGAGCGTTAGTGTTTTAGCAGCTGCCTTTAGTAACTATTGATGTTCAGTAAGGTTTGTCAAAACTGTTGTTTATCGTTTTATCAAATTTGAAACTCAATTCAAACAGAAAAAGTTTAAAAATATCGCAAATTTATCGGACGGATATTAACTACGTATTCATGAAAATCAGGTTTCTATTTATGTCACACAAAATACCACATTTACTTCGGAAATGGCGAGCGTTTTATTGAATGTTTTTCATCGCCCAGTATTGTCATCCTTCTGTATCTAAACATTTGGTGAACTTGTGTTGAATCAATACACAAATGACGGCATAAACGGCAGTCAAACTCTTCATACACACTAACACTTACACACCACACTCTTCAAAATACACTTCACACCACATGGCTACTTTATTTTTTTTCATGCACCACATCCTCAGATATTCTCTCACTTTCACTTCTGAATCATCATCTAAATAGTAGTGGCACTCGGTAAACATTGTACTACTAATGGCTGAACACTACCCCCTGAGATACAGGTTACCACCTATTTCAGGGGATAGGGTCAAAACTTTTTTGGCAACTATCACAGCCACCAATTATATATTGTAATATATTATATAAAATAATTTTAGGTATTAAGAACTTCGAAATTAGTTACTTAAAATTGTAATTATATTCTTTAGTGGTGAGAAATAAATAAATAAATAACTTGAGCCTTATTAAATATACAGAAATCCTGCATTGAACAATGGTGTCCGTTGAGGGGTAATTAACCGTAAAAAGACAATTGTGCAATATTTACTAAGCGACGTAGAGACGGAAGATCTTCTTTTTGTCTGTAAATAAAACATGTTGTGTCCTTTAATTTTAATTGTAGTTTATTTTATTGTTTCACTTTCTACCCTGAAGCACAGGTTTATCCTAGTTCAAGCAAATTAGCTATTGTGTTCAAAAAAATAAAATGTAATTGTGACCCTTTTTATAAAATAAACGATATTATATTAATTGGTCATAAGTGCCACGTCAGGGGTGCTACTCTCTAAGCCCGAAGTACATAGTTTTTGCCTTAGTTGCGGGCTTATTCTACTCCGTATCACCTAACTACTAAGAATGAATGACAACACGATTTGACAGTTACTGTGAAATCGTTTTGTCAGTATGTAGTTCGGGTTCGGGACTAATCGTAAGTCCGTAGCGTAGGTGATACGGAGAAGAAAACGCCCGCGACTAAGGCGGAAACTACGGACTTCGGGTTAAGAAAGTAGCCTCCCAGGCGTAGGTACTAACGCTTCCTCTACCTATTAGGTAATACGAAAAGAAAGGTCTAGTGCGAGTTTGTACGAGTTAACGCCAACGTTCGCTTTTTTCAAATGGTATGGAAAAAATGGTTTTCCGTTAGTGTTGCCAGACGGTGATTATTCAGTCTTTGTCCAAACTGTATTGCGTTTATGTTTACGCGATTCAGTAATAGTCTCCAAACAACTGCGCAGTAGTATCCATACTACAAAATACAAAACACATAGAAGCTGGTTAAATGCGTTCATCAACTAGAAAAGAGCTGATGATCTTCAAACGGCTCAACCGATTTTGATAAAACTTGTCTAAGAACCACCTCTAGAAAACCTGCTTTCAAATAAAAATACTGCATCCAAATCGGCTCACCCGTTTAAGAGCTACGGTGCCACAGACAGACACACAGAGAGACACACAAACAGACACACAGACAGACACACATCCAGACACACAGACAGACATAACGGTCAAACGTATAACACCCCTCTTTTTTGGCCGGGCGTTAAACATAGTTTATTGTGACAAATATAAATTACATCACATTTGAACGTGTTTGGAGCTTCCAGTTAAGCAAACAATGCCTGTATTTAGAAGGTTCCGCTCTTACATATTATTGTCGTACACTTATAATAACTAGAGTTAATATAGTGAACTGTGACCTTAGGGGTGATTATGCAATGTAAGTATATTTTCCTGTATTTAACTTATATAATATACTAACTAATCTTAAGATACCTAATAAACAAAATATATATATTTAAGTAAAAATGCACTTTAAATTATTCATAATAAGTGCATGTGATGTGTACCTATAGTGTTGGGTGGTGTGGTGTGCTCTGGTGTGGTGTGGTGTATGTTGTGGTATACTAAACCAGCAACTCAACTGCAAACAACGAGTAAAGTATCTAGTTTTTGAAAAATATTTGAATTTCTTATCTGGTATCTTAATGTGGTATAACATAAACATAACAAACACAACAAGAATCGCGTAAATGCTGACATTCAAAAAGTATTTTTTTTAAAACAACTGAAACCAGCATCTACTAATTTCCAGGCCCATAACAATGTTTTTTGTATAATTTCATTGATACCACACAATTTTTACCCGACAGCCCTACAAGAAGCGTAATGTTTTTGTACTAAAACATTGTATAATGTTGTACATTTGTATAATTTAGCGGACACAAGTGTGTGTATATTACTCCGTCCCAATTTATGTTGTCTCTGCATTCACTAATTTCCGTGCCACATGCTACACAACGCGGTTTTTCGTACTTAAAAATAATTTTTAAAACAAAAATATGGTGCAGAAGAATAATTAGATGGTTTTCGTTACATTTTTGTTTGCTTACATAATCCTAATATGTAAAATTCTTCCGTTACTGAGTGACTGAGTGACTGACAGACAAACCACAACCGAAACTACTAGTCGTAGAAAGCTGAAATTTGGCTGTGTGTGTTTTGTATGGTACCTTGGGGAATGTAGAGGAGCACTAAGAGAGGATTTCTTAAAGAACACTGGCGAGAAAATTGTTGATGAAATTATTAAGCGTCTACATATGTCGCTGTGGTAGATACTGCCGAAATAATATACTAAGATTTATCAAATAAAACTTAAGGCCAATCTAAGTCTGGAAAAAATATCGTCATAATTGAGAGCCTAATCGACTAGATTATTATTGAAATAGGTATTTAGTGTCATCAATAATCTAGGTATATGGCTTGGTTTTTCATTTTGACTTGACTTCATGACTTTTGGCTTTTGCTATGCTTTTAATGTTGCCATGTAACATAAATCTTAGTCAAGTTACAGACCTACGCACGTCGATTGTACTTAATATTCTGAATACGTAGTCCGTAGTTTATTTTGTATAAATGCATTTCTATCGGTGATATTTTAAGTGATAGGTAGGTATTTCTATATTTCTGTTTCGATGATCTGTTGTTGAAAACACATAACCTCTAAAACTTCAAACTGGAATATCTTTAATTCCTGATTTCCTATAAAAGTATGCCTAAAGACAAAACTGTTCAAGAATTAAAACTCTACTTCTATACTAATATATAAAGCTGAAGAGTTTTTTTGTTTGTTTGTTTGCTTGAACGCGCTAATCTCGGGAACCGCTGGTCCGATTTGTAAAATTCTTTCATTGTTAAATAGCCCATTTATCGAGGAAGGCTATAGGGTATATATCATCACGCTAAGACCAATAGGAGTGGAGCAGTAATGAAAAATGTGACGCAAACGAAGTTGCGCGGGTCAGCTAGTTTTTACATGTTTTCTATAGGCAGACGCAAAAACAAAATGTCAACAAAAATTTGTTTGGGAGTTCGCTAGTGTTCTTTCTACGGGCACGGGAAAAGACGGGATATTTGCGTACGAAGTCGCGGACAAAAACTAGTAACATAGTTAAACTATCATTTAAATCAATACAGTAACCGTTGTTTCTCGGATTATTCAATGCAAGTTCCAATTTTAAAATTAATCCCGCTATTTTCTTTCGACCACACTTTCCTCGAAGCTTATCGTACTTATTAACCGTTTCACTGAAAATTTTCAGCCAATACCGAATGCTTCGGATGTGGCGGAATTCAATTATACAACAAAATATTGACGATTTCTTTCGCTCGTTGTTGATTAAAAGCGTTCAGTTTTATTTAAATATTTATTGCAGTAACGTGTCGAGTTTTAAGTGGCAAATATTGGTGGAATTAATTAAATGAATGCCAATGTTGGCTGAAGTGAACGTTTCATGTTGTAATGGTTTCCATAGAAGGCTAGTGTATAAAGTAAGGATATGTAAAATAATCGAAACTAATATTTTGAAAATATTCATCATCATCATCATATCAGCCGAAAGACGTCCACTGCTGGACATAGGCCTCCCCTAAAGGGAGGGGTTTGCTATAATTGCCACGCTTGGCAGGCGGGTTGGCGATAGCAGTGTATGGTGTTGCGTTTTACAGAGAACGCTGCTGCCCATTCTCCGGTGAGTTCCTTAGTCGCCTCGTACGATACCCACGGGAAGTGATGAGGTGGTATTATTATTTTACGGCACCATACGGCACTTGCCGACACCATACGGCAAATTTGAAGTTATTAAATATGTAGAAAATTGAATAGGCTCGCAATACACAAAATTGGTGCCCTGAAATCGCGAGACGGGGCCTCTGCGGACCACGAAGTAGATGGCGGGATGACATGGATGTCTTCCTTCGGAATTGGTAAGAAGAGCCACAGAACTGGGTACCTAAGATACCAGTGATAAGAATGGAAGGAGGCCTTTACCGAGTAGCGGGACAGTTTGGACTAGAAAATAATAATAACATTATAATAAAAGTGGTTTTCACTTTTCCGATTCGAAAATCATAATTGGTGAAAAGCGCTGAGGCAAACTTTTATCCTTGGATACGCCACAGGAGCGAGCTCACGGGAATATGCTAGTTACAAACAAAATGCTTTGTCTGCCTAAAAAACAACCGATTTTTTGACGTTGACTGGAAATCTATACGATTTTCAATTAGCACCCAAAACTAAAGCCACTTTTACAAATTTTTAAATGATATTTATTTTGCTAATAGGTTACAAGTAACTAACTCTTTTACATGTCAATTTTTTTTTGTCATTTTAATCTAAATGATGCCGGTATTTCCTAGCTGATTACCCTGAGACGAAACAAACTCAGAGGTCTCTTTTAAAGTCCATACAATCGCCAATAACGTATGAAAACCATGTAGGTTAACGTCTGAGGTGGCCTTTTGAGGAAAGCACCACGCAGGTTTGAGTGAGCTTGTCCAGACAGTGCAAGCATTTGTCAGTTATCGTGCAGCTCAACTCAAAACTTTGAGGAGCTCAACGTGAACAAAAATATTAGCAAAATATCAGGTGCAACGTACTTCCCAACTTCTGCCTTATAAAGTCTATCGAGAACCTTCAATATCTCCGGGTTAAAAATAGATGTGCCATTCCCAAGCGGGTCCCACGTCCCTCGGACCCATACATCATCCATAATCGAAATTCTAATTTCTTCCACGCGACCTATCCCTTAACACCTAAAAGGAGGCGTAACACTTACTATAGCGGGCTATGGTATATTTTACGAGCCTCCTATGGTGTAACGTCACCACTAACGGGTTATGATATCCTGGTACGCCTACTAAAACTTATTGATATTGACTATATATGTAGTATATGTGTATGACATTTCTTGATTTTTATACGGCTCCTGTCGTGACATTTATGACCGTAGCACGTTTTAGTGTGGTGTAGGTATTATTGCTCCGTTACATAAGAAGGGTCTTGTATGCGATGCTTAGGTAGGTACTTAAATGATCTTGTACATAAACACATGCTTGTGAGGTTCTACTATTAGCAGTGACATTTTTGTGTAATTTTACTTTAAATAAAAATTATTAGCTATATTATTTTTGGACATGGTTTCTGACATGATGACTTCAATTTCAATCAATCAATCTTTATTTGTGAACACAGGTATTACAATAAAGGTCTTATGTAAATATTTTAGTCGAGCTCTGTGTCCTAACAATGAAATTGGTGTACAAATATATTAGCTTTTAGCAATAAATTTGAATCTATACAATACAAGATCAAGTTCGAGTAAACAATGTCAATTAAATGTATTATAATTAATCATGAATAAATTATAATTAATATTTACATGTATGTCAATGGTAAGTTATATCAAATATCATATTTTATCATATTGTAAATAATACTAACTAAATGTATTATCAATATAATTATAATTAATCAATTATAATTTATTTTTACATGCATGTCAATGGCAACTTTGCATTTGGTAATTTTTTTATGCAAAAACAGGTATTTGCAACAGTGCTTCTTGCAGACTTTTTTCTTAACCTTTGAAGTTGAAATTGTGTAAAGAGCGTGGATTTATTTGACTTTTTACCCACTAATCACTAACATGAAAGACTGGAGTCAGACCTGCACGAACCAGGGACTTATGACGCAAAAGAATGAGTGTGCGACGGAATTGCATAATTTAATTTCGCCAAGCCTGTTCCATCATCGGACCACAAGAGGAACGGCGATGCGCCACCGGTACATGGTGGACATCCCACCCACACGCACAAAACGTTTTGGGAACACATTCATAGTGCGTACAGCTAAGGAGTGGAATTCCCTGCCGGAGTCTGTGTTTCCTGATAGCTACAACCTGAGAGTCTTTAAGTCAAGAGTGAAAAGGTTACTTCTAGGCAAGCGTGCTCCATCTCCGACCACATCATCGCTTACCAACAGGTGAGATAGTGGTCAAACGCGTGCCTATAAATAGTAAAAAAAGAGACTCCTCTCTTTCGAGGTCCATACTCAGCAACAATGCTGAGTATTCTGATGATTAAAAGGCCAAATTGCGGTATATAAACGTTAAAATGTTTTGAGCAATAGTCGTCTACCCATAAAATATGTATCATCTAAATATTCTTTTTTTTTGTGTAATTTACCAAATAGTGCACTTAAAAATAAATAGCCCAATATTACACATTTTAGTAACTAACATAATAATTAAATTCAACATAAATGTGCCTATTTAATACTGAACGAATTAATATTGCGGTAAGTTTCGTTCATTTTAACACGTTTAGTCCATTAATGGACCTTTTTATGTTCGAGAATTTTGCCCGTAATAACATTGGAGGAGATAAATGTTATCGAACGATGTTACATGGGTATTCAATTAATCGGCTGTGAATTTTGTCCTTATTATTTTGATGTTGAGGCAATGCCGACGATCGAAAAAAGACGTCTGAGTAATTAATCAGTAAGATATTTTCTCTTGATTGTAATTGGTAAGGAACATTGTTTGACTTAATTTATTTAGTAGTAAGGTACGATAAATAAATAGTGAAAATACTTGAGACTACTACGGAGACTTGAGCAATTCCCTGCTACTGTTTTTGTGCGCGTGTTTAACATTAAAGAACAATGGCCATTCGGCTAACATGCTTGGACTAGAAAAATCTAACAAAAAGTAACTTGATGAAACATATGTCGTTTCATTCGCCTATATAAATATAACTAAGAACAGTATTCAATATATTTTTAAAAGACCGGAGAATCTAGAAAAACAATGAAATATGTTTTTGAGGTTATGTTTATATTATTAATCTGTAGCATTTATGTTTTCTACTCTATGGTAAGAAAAGTGGATGCCGCTAGGTAGTAATATGTGTTCTGTGATGCCAGATAAGGTTTGCCACTTAGGGTGCATATTATATACAAAAACGTTGTCCCACACAAGGAATTTCTTCAGTATCGTGGATGCGTTAACAAACATACTAAGTCACATACACAAACAGCCAGACCCGGAACAACTATCTGTAGGCCATATAAATATTTGTTCCGTGCAGGAATCGAACCCACGACACGCAGCGCAGCAGTCGATCGCTCAACCACTGCGCCAACCGTGCCGATACTGATCGTGTGTCGATATCTATTTATTTATTTGAACAAAAAAATATTCTTTTATATACTTAGAACTTTTCTATGCAAGCAGCAACCTTAGTCGCGTGTAGGCAGAGACTCATTTGGCACTCGCTATACATTATCTATATTGTTGGGTTGGTCGGGTTATCTTCATTCCTAAGTAGGTATCTTATTAGGCATGGACAAAAAAAAACTATTTTATTCCTCCATGGTAAGGATGAGGAGTATTTAAGATTATAAAAAACAGCTCTACATATTCCTCTCTACTTGTAAGATTATTATTTTGAAGTAGGTTAGTCAAACAAAAACACATTGATTAATATATTTATTTTATTATAATTCTCTTATGAATACCTCATCAAGGAATGCAGCAGGAGCAGCTACATTTTGTTCATGTCTGGCCCATCCAAGATACCAAACTATGGTCATGACATGAGCACAACAACCAAGTGTGCGTCGACCAACAAGACAATTACAGCAATATTCTCTTATGCCGGCTATCCCAGATATATTATTATTAATAATTAATATGTAAACATAATACTGTTTCCTTCCAATATGTCTTGACTTTATTCTACCTCTTATGATTGAGACTTCACTTATATTTAAATCTAGATCCGTAAAATCCAGAGAATCCGGTATTTCTCTACACACCTCGATTCTGTACTGCCCATGGAATCTTGTATGTTCCCCATAATAAGAACGCGCTTGGCGAAGTTGATACGTCCCAAGAGCGAATAAAATAAGGTCTTCATATTCGAAACGTGGAAAATATAATAAATTATTTCTATCCGCAGTCATATTTGTGAAATTGGAAGATCGTCTGTTTAAATGATTTCTTTCAACAATGTCTGCTAAATTATTGTGTAAATGCATTCTTTCATGAATTCTACTTAATATTTGTGGAGCATTGTCGCGATTTTTTAGCCGCACACCAAAGCGGTTTAATAGAGCTGCTGCAATTTGGAAATCTTGCATCATGTGAGGTAATGATTTGTGAAAAAATTCTTGGCGAAATAATTTAAAATCGCGCTTAAAATGCCCGTTAACTACTTCGACCACCCATCTGCACAGAGTTACGCATCTAGATCGATTCGCTTGTGGTGTAGTTAGTTGTCTTTCCCCCTCTAAGAGTGATTCAGGCATATATGGTTTATAATGACAATCTTCCAATAAATTAATGCAGTCTCGAAAACCTCGGTCTAGAATAAAAATATCGTTTTCTTGGAAATACTGTCTCAAAGGAAAGTGTTCATCATCAAATAAAGAGGTCATTATTTCAGCATCTGAGGTAGTGGCTTTATATGGAGCAAAACAATCTAAAATGTAACCGTCACATAGCACTAACATGAATGGTTTTAAAAGATTTCTATATTTATGCAGTGAATATGATTCTTTTTGGAACATATAATTAGCACTCTTATGAGCATAAATGTAAGTTCCATCACAAATAACAATGGGATGGTCTGTGACCGCCCCAGTGTTACCATAAATTCCATTGGGAATTAATAAATTATGATTTAAGACATTTTGTCTACTTATTTGTTCAATACCCAAGTTAACGGGGACAAAATATTGGAGAAGTTTTTCTCTAACATCATTCATCCATCTTTCTAGAGATCTTCGAGGAACACCGATTAGACTGGCTATCCTCTCATCTGAGTCTCCATTTCTTAATTTAATTAAATATGCTACTAAACCAGTTGTTCCCCGATGCATTGCTTGAATTTGAGGAACTTCATTCAATAAATTCCTGAATTTTTCTTTGGTCAATCCAATCCAGTATTGAAAAAGATGATCATCTATATTCAAAGGATCATTAAAATCAATTATATTAGAACTGTTGAAATTAATAAAAGAAAACATATGTTCAACTTGTTCCACTGTGAACACTGCATTGCTATTTTCGGAATTGTACAAAGTGTCCCACATATTGCTCAATAAGTGATCAGTACAGACTCTAACATGTACAGGCAAGTAAAAATTATGATCAATAATTAGTTTAACACGTAAATCATCAGAAATTCGATGTAGCTCCCGATTGGAGCAATATGGAAATATACACTGAGCAGCAGTATTGGCAGCTCGTCTGTAGTTTTCTAGTCTGATTGTTACACCTTGTGCAGGAACATTTTGTGTAATAACTGATGGCACATCAGGAATCCATTCAGATGAAGGTGATGATATACTGGGATTGGGCACAATATCCACTTCATCAGATCTCTGTTCTGGTATGCTCTCTGTTCTGTGGTGGTCTTCATTGTCAGCTATTTCTGACTGCTCGATTGCTGAAGGTTGTTGTTCTGGTATCACAATATCAAGGTCTACCTGAGAATTTTCATCTACCACACTTGTTGATGGTAACACTACCGATTCCCTCTCTACTTGGTTTACCTGCATGCGCAGAGCAGTTCTTCTTGCTTTCATCCAGCATGAATGACAAACTCTATCTCTTGTGGTTAGCTAAAACAAAAAACCAATCCGTAAACACATCTACTATAAATTCATAATTAACTTTTAACATGTCCACAGGAGAGTAATGTGGCACAATTTATTGATTTTTCATTATTATTGAATAGTTTAGAATCGTAATAGGATTTAAAGTTGTGAACATCAACGTAAATAACCAAGATAAATGAATAAAGTTGGTTACTTAGTATAGAAAATATAAGCCATTAAAAAATATCTGACTTGCCTCTTGTAATTCAATAGAATTCATTATGACGGTAGCAATAATTTTTTGCAGTTCGGAGGGATTGCTGCGTAATATTTGGTCAGCCTTTTTTCGAAGGATTGAACACCCACACATTAGGCATACTTTGGAGTGACCCACTACTTGATCATGACTACTTCCAAGAAGTTGGTTTTCATTATTTGATGTTTCTCCATGGATAATTTGATTAACTCTCTTCATTACAACATCTAAACAGGACTGGCAGATGTGATCATATTCCGTAATCTGTAAAATGAAATATTGCTGAAGAACAACCCGTAACGAAGAAACACTTTTTGTTATAAGTCATACTCATAACACCAAAAACTTAAAAAAAAATGTATTGTAATCTAAAAATGAGTGAATGTGTAAATGTAGGTTAAACCGTAAGTTAACGAGTTGTAAGTACTACACACTGAAATAAAATTGTAGTAAGTAAGCTAAAATCTCTTGTGCTCTATGGGTCTAAAAAGGCTACTTTAGTAGAATCTTATTAGGATCATACCTAGCCCTACCTCCTTACATGCGTACAATTCATATCATGCAGTTCATTTATATAGTTTTATTCAAAAATAATTCGTATCACGAATCATTTGAATTGCTGGTCTAGCTACACGAAAATTAACGGAATAGGTACTTACGATACGAGGAGAAATCCTTTCAGCAATAAAAGATACCACTCTTATGTTTTGCTCTAGGATAATGTGTCGCGCAATGCGATTTACACACAATCCACAGTTAACACACAGAATGCGTGAAGACATTTTGTCACTTCCAATATCAGATCCAAAACGAGATGCAATTCCAAGTCCATTAAACGAATGCCAAGTTAACAAGAGTAGAAGATCAATCGGAGTCCGTAAGCAAAGCAAAATATCAAAATAATCAGGAAAGTAACAGAAAATCGTACAGAACACAATCGTCGCAGAAACTAGAACAACACGGAGGTCGGTAGTGCAGAAACCGTCATTTTTTGTTTACTTGTCAAAAATAGGGAGGGACGATCGATAATTGTAATCGATCGATTTATGACAGAATCGATTTTTAATGTTAATCGTTAGTTTTTTTATTTTATTCATAGCTTTATTAAAACTAGTTAGTACGAAGCATAATCAAATTATATTATTGGCTTAGCTTAGTATAATATTTAACGCCAGTTTATACGTTTGGTTTAAATTCGATTAAAAAATAAAATCATCTTAGACTTTAAAAAAAAGTATGGTCATCTCTAGTAACGTAAGTCGTTACGGATGCGTTCGAATTTACATATTTTATTCTGCGTTCTGATGAATAAAGTATTATTAATTTAACAAATAATATCTCTGTTTCCCCAGCTTTTAAAAATAAACGAAGAGATCCAATAAATAACATTAACAATGCACTACATATTGGTGATAGTTTCATCTCGTTAACAATTTCTGTTTTTTCCTAGTCCAAAATGACCATTGTTCTTTGGATACCAATCTATATACTAATATATAAAGCTGAAGAGTATGTTTTATTTGTTTGTTTGCTTGAACGCGCTAAGCTCAAGAACTATTGGTCCGATTCGAAAAATTCTTTCAGTGTTAGATAGCCCATTTATCGAGGAAGGATATAGGCCGTATATCATCACGCTAAGATCAATAGGAGCGGAGCAAACGAAGTTGCGTGGGTCAACTAGTATAATATATCATAGTTTTCACTGTATGAAATATTTTTTGTAATTTATCGACACCTTTTATACCCAATAATGTTGAGGTCGGCTTCCAAAGAAACCGGATTCAGCTGAATACCAGTGTTTTTGTAATTAGATCAGTATTTAATAGTCTGCTATTATCACGTTGCAATATCGTAACTTTTGAAACATACTATTACAATCTATTTTCCCTATGTTACCAAGCGAGCCTCAACCCGAAAGCCTTCAAAACAGCTCACAACACGAACTCCTCCATAAACGGCTCACAAACTTCGCTCGCCAACCAAAAACCGCTATCAATACCCGATTTACTAAGCCCCGCAGAAACCACACATAAATTCATAAGGCTATCGACACACTAGCCTTCGGAAAGCCGTTCCCTAACAAAATTTTGCATCTAAAGTGACTTCATAAGCTCATCAACGTAGCTAATGCACACACGGGTTGAGGACCGTGCGGTAATCTCGACGTGGTGGAATCGGGGCTAAGTCAGCTTGAAGTATCCTGATATGGATAGGTTTTGAGATTTAGGAATAGTTACCTGGTGTTGGGAATATTTGTCAGTATTGGTTTTGGTTTTGAGACAACTAATATTCTGTATTACAAAATGGGCATGTTGACTAAAAAAAAAATATTGGTCACGTTTTTTTTTTCTTTTCTCACGTAAACAACAAATAAAGATGATGCAGTGCGTTGAAAACTCGTGTGACGTTATATTCCGAACACCTTTAATCGGAAAGTGCCGTCACAAGCCCCCACTCCTGTGGGCCTAAAGAGGCCACTATAGCAGAATCAGAAAGCATATTACGCTACCCGTCACTGTCAAATTTTCCCAATCAATATTGAACCTAATGCTTTAGCGATAATCATGAAAATGAAATTTGACAGATTGTTGCATGATTAATATTATGATTCTACTAAAGTGGCCCTTTTAGACCCCCTGATCATTAATGCGTTTCATCTTCGTCAAATATTATTGATTTGATACAAATAAAATACGTGTGCAATAACTTTCGGTAATCTAACTGACGGAATAAATAGAATATTTTTTTTACTCAGGAAATATCTATATCCCGTGATTTCGATGTCAGATTTTCTATGGATTAATAACGTGAGATATAATTTTATTTAATTTTTTTATTGATTTTTATTACGATTGACTGAATTTTTATTTCTAGCAAGACTTTTAGTAACAGATAATTGGGCTCACAAAAAGTAAAACAATGACATCCTCCAAATAATTTTGTCATGACTAGGTTCATCACGTTTACTACATAAAAGTACAATGTTTAACGTGACAATCGTCATGTTTGTTAACTGCGAAAGTCACAAGAAAACCTGAAAGAATTCAATATTGCTCTATAAAAAACAAATTCAATCACTCAAAAAAATAACCCATCAACTCGCCTGTCAACTCTTCCATTGCCCGCACACCGACAAAATAAAACGAAACAATAAAAACAAACCAAGGAACTGAAATAAAACTATAATCCGAACTCGACCCGCAAACCACAGCCTAACGTTACCACATGTAAAGGATCCATTGACGCGTCGATGACGAGTTTGCGTCAGAACAAATTAATACCGGATAAGTCGTTACCGCGATCAAACCAATCGGTGCGCAAGGAAATGACGTATCGCGTGTTCATTTGAGAAGGGAAATCGTAAACCGTCGAACGGAAGTTTCGTTCGTTCGCGCCAATTAGGGGCGTTGAGCTACTGCGATTGTGGCGATAACAGGGAGTCTGTGGCTTTATAAACGATTCGGGAGAAGAAAATAGCGAATTTGAAGCAAGGGCTTAATTTTTTGTGAGATTGAAATAATAAAATGTGCTCAAGCCCAGCTTATATTGGATATGCCCTACGAACAATGTTTACTTTAGTATACAAAATCAAACTAAGTAGGTATCCAAGTCAACACTATCACCACCATCTTTCGTCCTTTGTTTCAATTTGTATAATTCTCCTCTGTCAACGGTAACGTTATCATTTACTCCCTTTTCTTTCAAGTCATTCCTCATACATTTATTTTATTTCTTCTATCAGCATTTATATTGAACCTTATTTTAGTCACAAGTATTTAGCAGTAGTAGGACAATTCAGGCTAATATAAGATAACTAACTTTTGCCCGCAACTTCGTTCGCGCAAATCCCGTTTTTCCCGTAAGAATTTTTGGAAACCCTCTCTCAGTGCTCCCCTACAGCAAAATTTCCTTGCCAACTTTCAGCTTTCCACGACCAGTAGTTTCGGCTGTGTGTTGTCTGTCAGTAACAGAAGAATTTTATATATAAGTTTCCATAATAAAAATTTTGCTCAGTCACTCAGTCGCGCAATCACTCAGTAACTCAGTAATGGAAGAATTTTATATATAAAGATTTGAGAGTTTCCATAACACAAATTTTGCTCAGTCACTCAGTTGCTCAATCACTCAGTAACGGAAGAATTTTATATATATTGATTGATAAGTTTTTCACTACGTCACTTGTAACAATGAAATCAGATGATAGAATCAGAGGCACGACAAAACTGCATTTTTCTAAATCAACGATGGAAAATCATCAAATGAATCCTCCCGTTCTGAGCTTAGTGGGAGTGTCAGGCTCTTACAGACTAAAACCCGTCCATGTTCCTTCAAATGCCTTTTGCCTCCAGGACCGCGGTAACTTTTTAGAATAATCCCGCACCCTGGCAAGAGCTGCCCCTTATCACCAAAACCACAGACATTCTAATTAAATATGGCCTAAAAATTCACAACAAACAGATAATCTAACAGCTGGATCACACACAGGTTCTATTCGATAGGTAACAACAAGCGTTAGGCTAATGATATTAACCTCGACACGTGTCTCGCCTGTCAATTTACTACATTTAATATTGAATGCTACAGGTATTGATCTGTTTGTGTAGTTAACTCTGTTTCTGTTGTGCAAATAAAATGTATTTTTAGTACGAGCAAAGTTTTGTGGGAGACTAAGCACCAATATTTTTACATTTCACTTTTTCATCCGGCTCGAAGGACCATGTAAAAGCTAGGAAGATGACTAAATGAATATAAATTGAGCTGTCCATACATCCAATTAATGAATGACAGCTCAATTCAAGCTCATTGCATCTAAGTTTTTTACGTAAGGATGTTTACAGAATTTACCGGCAGTTCTTTCAGCACAACTCATAATGATCAGGCACTCTCAACAAAATGATATTTTATCAACGATAACGGCTGTCAATAGTCTAAAATATTTCGGATTGACTATGACGAACCTCGTGACACTTAAACTCATACGTATTGAAATCGCCTCAGCCGTTTTCACTACTAGAGTGTCACTTTTCTTAGGCCCTCTTAAGAGGTCTTTGACGTTCAGCCTTGAATACCTCTAAGGTGATATTGCACGTTCATATTTTCATTCAACGCAATGTTTTAAAAAAATGCGACTCTTTTTAAGATAAGCTTCTCACTCTCGCGTTCAGTCACGTAAACTTTGAATAGCTCAAACACTCATACATCAAACAATCACATTTTTTTTTTAATTTACACTAAACATTTGCATGATAATGCTGCAAAACTGAATAGGTTATTTAATACCTTTAAACGAGCAATTCTTGTAAATATATGTATATAGATATAATCTGAATCTCGGAAACGGGTCCAATAATTTTAATAAAATTTAGTATGCAGGAGTTTTGGGAGCGATAAATCGATCTAGCTGGGTTTCATTTTCAGAAAATGTCGTACAAAAAATCCGAGCAAAGCGATTATAAATGAAAATTTAAAATGTATGCCTTTTTTATACATTTCTATTTGAAACATGTAAATAAGATGTTATTTGCAATTTTATACGTAAAGAAAGTAACTCGTAACCAATAAATATGAAAAATACAAGCATTTCCGATGATAAACGTAAATCATATTATTATATATGTGGTACTGTTGTCAAATAAACCAACGACATACCCATTAATCCTCGATTCCCATCAAAATATTCACCGAAATCTCCCGTCCGTACACAAGTAATCAAGAACACTAGAGATTTGAACTGCAAGCTATTTTCGATTCGCTCTGCACCCTTCATCTGTACGCCTGGTTTGCCGAACTTGTGGAGCCTCGAAATACATAAGTTACTGCTGGATATAGGGAACATGCACGGCGTTGATTATTATGCCATTTAGTGGTGCATATTCGAAACTTATAAGTAAAATATACTTGACAATGACACTACTATGCTACCATTTATAGATGCACTATAAATGGTAGCACAGTAGTGTCATTTTCCCAATAGCAACGTCATAATAATCCATACAAACGATGGCCCTGGTCTGTAGAGTATTTGATAAATATCAGAAATCAACAAGAACCAATACTTATTTGAAGATATTATTAAAATCGATGGATAAAAAATGCTGTCAAAATTATTCTTTTATCGTTGTTACGCAAAACGTGGTATATACTGGATTGCATAAATGCACTATAGCGTGCCTTGTGTGTGTGAAATCAAATCAAATCAAATCGTATTTTTCAAATAAACCATTTACAGGCACTTTTGAATTGTCAAAGTCGGTCAGTCAAAAACATGAAGCTATTTGCACGTTCCAAAGCGTAGATCTCTATGGAGAAGAACGTGCAAGAAACTCCACGGACACTCTTTTAAACCATGTGATGTGTTACAAAAATCTTGTTAACATTAACATTGATTGCTTCTATATGTGAGGACAATGCAAAGAACAAGAAAACATATAAACAATTCAAAATGCAGGTACAGATTAAAATAAGCCAGTGGCAGGTAAGAGATGACCAGTTTCAACTGACGGCGCCCGTTCACGAACATGACGCGTGCATCAGCACCATCTAACTCAACCATTTTGAAGGGAATCAAATGATCCAAAACACGCGCCACCATCAGCAAAACATTTGTGTGAGCATGACAAGCTCTCAACTGCCACGCTCGTTCATGTCAAACTAATTTAATAACGAAATCTATAATTACATATGTAAATGGCTCCATAGTGCTCACATTTACAAAAAATTGAAAATATGCTTCTACGTTATACAAAACTATGGTTTCAAGTAAATAAGAAAAGAAAAAAAAAAAGAAGGCTGCTTTATTGTGTATACTTTGCTAATACAATAATGCAAAGAAATGATAAATAAATGATTGTATAGGAGAACAAAAAAAAGGGTAAGCATTTCTTCCAATTATCGAAAACCTAACAAGTGGACCCATGCTGCTGTGGCTGTGGAGCAGGACCGGCATTTAGCCAAGCATTTTTATCAAGGACATAATCTTCCAGTTTATAATATGCTTGTCTACATAATGTGCGTTTTATACATGTTTTAAATTTTCTCTCATTCAGTTCGAGAATATTAAGTGGTATTTTATTATAAAATTTAACACAGTACCCCATAAAAGAAGTGTGTACTTTAGCTAATCTGAATCGGGGTTGATCTAATTTGTTCCGATTTCTAGTATTAAAATTATGCCTATCACTAATTTTACTAAAAAGATGAAGATTTTTACGAACATACATAATGTTTTCATATATGTATTGACAAGGTACCGTCATGATGTTAATATCCTTAAACAGTTCCCTTAGGGAATCGCGCCGGCGGAGATTGTAAATGGCTCTGATAGCTCTTTTCTGCAGAATAAATATAGACTCGATGTCTGCAGCACGTCCCCATAATAAGATACCGTAAGACATGATACTATGAAAGTAACTAAAATAGACCAGCCTCGCGGTATCTATATCAGTAAATTGACGGATTTTTCTGACAGCATATGCTGCTGAACTTAGCCGTCCCGCAAGAGATGTTAAATGAGGACCCCATTGTAGCCTTGAGTCAAGCGTGATCCCCAAGAAAACTGTGTCATCGACGAATTCAAGTTTCTCTTGGTTCAATACTATGTCACAATTAATACTTTTCACGTTCGGTAATGCAAATCTGATACACTTTGTTTTTTTCTCATTTAAAACTAAATTATTAGCAGTAAACCAATTTTGGACCTGCTGAAGGGCGTTATTTACATCGTCAAGACTTGTGGCACGCCTATCTATCTTAAAAATTAAGGACGTATCGTCTGCAAATAACACCATTTGAGTTTGATTTTTTAAAAGATGGGGAAGATCATTAATGTATACCAGAAAGAGGAACGGACCCAATATTGAGCCTTGTGGTACCCCCATTTTAACTTTCAGACCCCGTGAATTGACACCATTTATTTGAACTTGCTGCTGTCTGTCATTTAAATAAGACCTCACTAAACTGAGTGCAAGTTTACCCAGTCCGTAATGTTCTAGTTTTAGGAGCAAGGTTTCGTGATTTACACAATCAAATGCCTTGGAGAGGTCACAAAAGATTCCTATGGCATCTTGCGCCTCTTCCCACGCTGTATAAATGTGTTTTAACAACGTGACTCCAGCGTCAGTCGTACAACGACCTTTGGTAAAACCATACTGTTGTTCGTGTAAGATTTTATTGGTGTTAAAATGATTGAGCATTTGATTGAGCATTACTTTTTCAAACACTTTGCTGAAAACCGGCAATACAGATACAGGTCTATAATTATTAGTATCTTTATTATCTCCAGATTTAAAAAGTGGTATCACCCTACTATATTTCATTATATCCGGAAAGACCCCTTGGTCAACACATAAATTAAATATTAGTGCCAAGTATGGTGCTATGGTCTCAAATATGGACGTGCACACTTTGATAGACATTCCCCATATGTCTTCAGTCAATTTAATTTTGATTTGCCGGAAAGCTTTAATAACTGTCATAGGGTTGATATGTTTGAATTGGAATTCAACCGTACAACCTGGAATGTTTGCTCTTAATAAATCAAATGAGACCTCGGGTGAAGAATTTAAAGCTTCAGTTGTTTTTGATGGTATATCAGTGAAAAATTTTACAAATTCTTGAGCTACTTCTAAATTAGAGCTTATGGCACCATGCGCAGTCTCTAGTAAATAGTCAGTGTTTCGTACTTTATTTCTGTTAGTTTCATTATTGATAACTTTCCAAACTGTCTTTATTTTATTATCTGCCAATTTGATCTTGTTGCTTATGAACAGGGCTTTAGCTACTTTACAAGTATTTCTGAAAACCTTAGAATATTTGTTTACATACTTATTAAAGGATTCAGTGTTAATGAAAGACTTAAGGCCGTATAGATCATATAGTCTTTCCCTACTTATCCTAATGCCTTTAGTCGCCCAATCACTAAATATAAACTTAGGGAAAGTATCTTTGGACTTCTTTTCAAAAGTTGCATTGAATTCTTTTAGTACCACTGAAAAGAAACCATCATAAAATTTATTCGCATCCTCAATATTGTGGCCTAGAGCATTTAACTTATTTTGTAAGGTCCCATTAAATTTTGCTAGTTTGCCAGTTGTTATTGGCCTAAATTGTATTTGAACTTTTTGCAAGGCTGCTTTATACTTAAATGTTACCAGTTGACCACTGTGGTCAGATTGAAGGTAATTAACTATAGCTTTATCTAAATAATCACAATCGCAGAATACATTATCAATACATGTTGCAGAAGTTGGAGTTATTCTAGTTGGTTCTGTAAAAACATTAGACAGATTGAACGATTTAAAAAGACTTAAAAATCTGCTGCTATTTGAATTATTTTCTAAAATATTAATATTAAAATCTCCACAAATAATCACGGATTTGTTACCTGCTGCAAGTTTCGCAAGGACATCTTCCATTGTTGTTTCAAATAACGTAAAGTTTTGAGGGTTAGGGGGTCTATACACGCACACTATAACATGCTTATCTAGCTCAACACAGGACAGTTCGATGCAATGTTCCACTGACCAGCTAACAATGTCATTACGTTGCTTAAATTTTAAACATTTTTTAACTAAGATGAGGGAACCACCGCGCGACTTAAATTTGCGGTTAAAACAACTGCCCACACTATAATTTTCATAACTAATTAGCATCTGGTAATCCTTCAACCAGTGCTCACTAAAACATACAATGTCATTCATTGTTTTCTCTAAAAACATTTCAATTTCTAATATTTTGGAAGAGACACCTTGAATATTTTGATGAAATATTTTCAAGGCATGCTGCTTACCCCCTTTCTGACATCTACTTAACAGAGAGCAAGAAGATACATTGTTTTTGGTAGGCATAACTATTCTGTCATTGGTATCCTCTGTTGTCTTAAGACTTAGTTTAAAAGATTATCCGGAGATTGCCCCAAGAACTCAGTATCATCACTTGGCAGTGAGTTGCAACTACTTGTGGCCCCCACGTTAAACAATGAGACTTCCATAGTGATACATGGAACCTCCTTCGTACAATTTGTAAAAGAATTTGTAGCAATAGTGCTACAGTTATTTAAGCCCTCCACCTGATTCTTAGTATAATTACTAAACATTGTGGATTTAATTACACAAGACTTCGACATACTACTTATGTCTGAGTTAATATAATAAGCTAATAGCCTTGCTATTGTGTGTCTAAAACTAATTGGCAAATACACAGTATCCCTAGTCGATTTTAAATGTTCCACAAAAATATTTGTGTCAAAAAACATAAACTTGTCACTATAATGACTAACTAAAAAATGCATGTGTTTATTTAACCTATGAATATAATTATTTTGTCTAATTGACATCTTATCAAAATATGGAAAAGCACACAATATTATTTTATAACAATTTAACTTTAACATCTCAGTTAGATTGTCTGTGATATCTGCTTTTCTTACATTTAAACTATTCCCTATAAACACCGTAATGTTGGTATCAGAATTATATTTATTATTTATTAATGATGCCATAATATGTTTGTATGATGAACCTGGCATACAATAATTTTGTGTAGAATAACTCAGGTTGTTACTAACTAATTTCCCTAAACCTCTTCCTATACTGTCTGAAAACATAACTGAATGATAACCACTATTCGCAGAAAAATAACCACCAATCTCAAGCTGATCAATTTGAGTTAAATCCTGTTCAGAATCAATTAAGTTTTGTTCAATGACACAGTCTTGAGACAAAATCTGTACCTGGGACGGGACCACTGTTACCTCAGGCTGGACGGCATCAAGGTTTGATGCTGTCTGGCAAGTACACTGACACATAACTAACTCATTTGCAGCAAGAATATGTTCTTTTATTTGATTCTGAGATTGAATATATTTACAGTTAAGTGAACTCAGTGAAGCCTCGAGTACCTGTATTTCAGACTGTAAGTGCTGTGTATCAATTTCATATATTTTTATGCTGTCCTCAAGTTTAATTTGATAATTATGTAATTTACTAATAAGTTCAACACGTTCTTTCCTGAGTGGAATATTCTTGGAAAAGTGTTTATACTGCTCCTTGTATCTATAACATTTTTTGATGAATTTATTTATTTTTGCATACCTTTTTAACTTATTATGACTACTTTTATAACTACTGTACTGTTTCAATATGGAATCCTCAGTTAGGTCAATCGTGACTAAGGAATGAGGTTTACAATTATTTGAACTAATTAGTTCATTAAATAAGTGGTTTGTTTCCTTGACCTGAGCTCTTTGTTTTTCATTCTGAAATTTGATAATACTACTGTTTGCATTTATTAGTTCATCCTCTAGGTCCCTAACTTTACGTAAAGCCTCCTCATAAAAGTCGCTACAGTTGTTGAAACCTTCCGTGATTACCCGCAGTTGGTCGCGTTCATCAACAACATCTTGGAATTGTTGGCTAAGGTCAACTAGCTCCCGCTTAAGGCAGGTGTTTTTAAGTACCATTTTTCTTACTTCCACCTCATTATCCTCTCGTTCCTGTAACATTTTCAAAAGTTTACGTTCAAAATGAATACAGGTCACACATTAGTGTCACATTATAATATTTATACAGACGCGTGCCTACGGCGTAGACTAACCGAAGCACTCTTCGTAGCGTGTAGCAAATACGTAGAACCGCTACGAAACTCGTAGCAACTCGTTATCAAGGTTGCAACAAAAATTGTATTTACATTTATGCATGTCGTAAACGGCTCTTTGTGGCAACTGTGTAATATTAATGGAGGAATATCTTCGAAATAAATGGCAACATTATAGGAAAATTCTGAAGGAACTGTCATATATTATTGCCATAAATTTTCTCGTAAAATTGTTATTGAATTGCATTTGTCCAGGATGGCATGCTCATACATTAGTCAGTCAGCATTTTTATCAATTTCGCAGTAAATTTTTTATTGCTAATACGTTATTTTTAGGTTCGATGGTTTTCTTTTAAAATACTTTGGGCAGTAGGTAGTCAGTGGCGTTCATCAAATCCTCTAAAGTTTAGATATAAGGGTTCTTAGGGTACTACAGCATGTAGTTTATTTTCTGTACAGGGTCATATCACTTACACTGGGTATCAGACGGTTATTTTTTTTTTATTATGTGTAGATATTTTCAAACGAAATACTAATTTATAGGTGAAATGGATAGCATGAATGTGTCGATAATTTGCATGTTGGCAGCATCATAATTATGTGCTGCAATCATCATTGATAGCTGTAATTAGTCGTGTCGATTCACTACATATATGAAGGTATATATGGATAAAGATATCTATAACAAATTAACATTACTGGTTTAGGTAAGGCAAACAAGTGCGTTTTCGTTTTGTTTTTAGGGTTCCGTACTTCAAAAGGAAAAACGGAACCCTCACCTTGTTGTCCGTCCGTCTGTCTCTTAAGACTCTTTATCTCGGGAACGCGTGGAGTTATCGATATACTCAAGTCCACGGTCCCTTTGAAGCTGTGAAAAAATCAAGCTTCTATGTTAACGTAAAAAAATATATACGGCCGTTTATGCCGCAAAAAACGTATATTTCGACACTCTCAAGGGAATTAAAATACTAACTACTAGTCTTTCCCGGTGAACTAGAACTATGAGATCTGGTAAGTAATACCGGCTTATACTACAGGTACAAGGAAAAGACTGAAAACTATATATTTGTAATTAAATCATAAAAAAATGTCTTTATTTAAAATTTCATTTGTACCTACAAATTTGTAAGGAACCCTCGGTGGGCGAGTCCGACTCGCACTTAGCTGGTTTTTTTTTTGTTATTTTTGTGATTTGCCCCTTTATACGGTAACCCTTTATTGCGACTGTCTAAGAGTTTTTCTCAAAATCTACGTAAAACAATACAAGTATGTATGTATTTGAATTTTTGCATGGTGTTAGTTTTGACACCCTCTGGTCTTATACCCAACTTCAGAGAAAAGTTTTACTAAACTTTATTTGCGCTTAATACTTGTCGTACGAACTCTGGCTTACGCTGCCCTATTTATAGAATGTTGGAATCTTATAATTCAAATTTTTTTGCTATTGATAATTTTGCATGCTCGAAAAATAAATTTAAATCGAATGTTATAATTTTTTTATCTCAATTGTAATCTAATTATTATTTATTTATTGCATAATTTCAGGGAATGACATTGTTTTTTATTCGATTTGACTTTGTAGTTCTGGCTTTTTAGTAACTTATTTATTTAGCTCAAAATATTTGTTAATTTTAGTAATGGTCGTCTATTGGCAACCACTGTTCATAAAATTGTTTTATTTGCGGATAATGCAGTGGACTGCAACATTACCACTTAAAATTTTGTTAATCTTGTGTAATATATATATATGTTGTAGTTGTTTATTATCCCTTAATAAATAAAATAAAAATAAAAGTAACATTTATTGGGTCACTTGTGACTTATTTCACCTGATCGTGAGTGACGATGCGGTTAACGATAAAGCACGCTTGCTTATCGAGAAACACAAACTCAAGCAAGGATTTCCGTCTTTATTTATCCAAATTAAATTACATAATAGGTAAAATTGTTTGATTGTTTACCTTTTTTAAAGTTTTGAAGTCCGGCACCGATTGCAAATCTTTTTCGCTGATTGAAAGTTTACTCTATCGCTGAGTGTCAATCTCCCGATTATTTAATTAAGCATTATTTTAATAATAATAAACCTTTTATTTCGGTTGGCATAAACCCATATTATTATTATTTCTTGAACAGTCTCGGGACCCTAAGGTCTCAGTTCTTTGGTAGGCACACGAGGCCCCGTTAGATATTTCTAATGGAATGGGGCACCAACCGACGATTATCCCTGTATGCACTAACAAAGTATACCCAAGGACAATCCCCGGTAGGTGCAGAACTATTGCACAATATGGAAACAAAAGGTGACAGGTGGGTTTGGGTGGTTAAGTGGATTCATTTACCGCTACTACGAAAGAACTACGAAAGAACTATTGGCCCCTGCCTGACTACTGAAAATAATTATTATCAACACGTTCTTTACTGAATAATAATATACTCAATCAATAAACCTGCCCTGAGTGTCACAGGCTACTTTTTATCTTGTTTGGTAGCCTATTATTGAATAAAAATCAAGTGCTAATTTTGTAACGAACACCACATTTAATCCATATAGATTAATATATTTTACAAACTACAACGGTTCAGCACAAAATCGGCTATATCGAGGAGAGAACCGATGTTGCTCAGCTAAATAGCTAAATGAAAATTGATCAGCATCCGACAGTTTAACCAAAAGTCAGAGAGTCTGACGTATTGTACTTTAGAATTTACATGTTGGGAATTCGCGTTTGATTTTGTATGCCTTCTAGCGTTTAGCTCTGTTTTAGGTCGCGGGATTATAATTGTTAGGCTATGACTGGTGCTCTAAAGACTAACCTTAGTATAGTTTCTAACTGGGAAATATTGAATTCCTACATATTTGCCTTGAAGTTGAGACAGTAGGTTATGATAAAAATTTAATACAACTAATAACATTTTGAATGTTTGATAGAGGGACTTACTTGGTCTCATTTTTATTAGTCAGCTGGGTGTTGCTCAGTGTCTAAGGCTATCTCGTAAAATGCATGATTTCTGAGGAATAGCTTATCTTTATAATTGTGTGTCTAAAGCATAAATCAGTAAAGGCAAACGTGTGCCAGAAACACAATGGACACTCTTTTAAATTATGTAATATGTTACAAAATCTTGCTTACATTATTCTTGTTGCTTATATTTGTGAGAACAATGTAAATAAAAAAAACTATTCAAAATATCTTTGATTAAAATAAACATAAATAATATGTGAATGTTTACTAAAACTCAAATGACATACTTATCACGAGTACTAGGAGTACAGTAAACGAAGAAGCCTAACGTGTAGTCACAGTGAGTTCGGTCGATAAGCTGCTTAGTAGGTGTTACGGCCTACACATTACCGCTGCAGGTGTAGATAATGCAGTGTAAACAGTGTTCACATTACTTGCGATCTATTTGCTCTGCAAACTGTCGGAAATACGGTATTAGACTTTATTTTTAAATAATTTCCTGAAAAGATAAGGTGCAGTAATAAAAGGTATAACACAATCTCATAAAATTACCAAGCTATGAGTGTTTTCAATGAAAAAAAAATACAGCGTGTGACGTCACACGACATGTACTCCTTAGTGACTGATAGAAGAATAACTTCAAACCAGCGTAATTATTACGATTTTGTCATTTTTTCACCGAGTTTGTTATTTCAGATCCAATGTTCACAAAATTACAATTGGATTTCACTTAGGCAAGTTCATCCAATTTTCAAATAAATATTCATTCGTGTCCATTTTTATAGTAGTTAAAAAAGCCTACTGTTATTTTTTTTAACTAATACTTTACCGACTGCTTTCCCAAAAGAAGCTGATATGTAGTCATTTTCATGACACAAAATTTACAGACACAGTATTAAACGTTCGCAGAGTTTTCAATTTCAATGAACAATAGTGGGTTAAGAAAAGTTGATTAAGTTCCACAGACATAATATTCCATTACTTTTAAGGTGGTTGCTGCACGTGTTAAACTAAAACTATTAGAAAATATTTTGCTACAAAACTAAAAAGGCAATTTATAAATTATTACGGTCAAAAAGGAGAACGTCCCATGTCGAAAAACAACGTTTCATCACAAACACTTTCTCGATAAGCCAAATGAAACGCGGAGGAAACCTCGTTGTCACAACACTAAGGGGGGGTTCGATCGTTTGGGGTAAAGGGGGGATGATTTAATAAATATTCAAATAAAGGAAGAGGTCCATTGGGCTCCAACGACGGACGCCGGCCCTGTATTATGTGTCGATCTGCGGTGAACGACGCACAACCGAAAATACAACGTAATTGAATAGTAATAAGGCTGTTTTTCGAACTGGTGGCGAAAGGTTTTGTAACTAAAAATCGACCGTTCATTATTTTTTTACGTAAGTTCAGCTTTCAAGTAAACAAAATAAAAAAATAGTATCTGTATTGATTGGTGTCTGTGGACTGTCTTGGAAGGTTTTTATAATGTTGGTAATACTGATTGGTGCGGCAAACATTATTATTTTTCAAACAAATAGGTAGCAAAAGGCATGCTAATGATTTTTTTATCTTCAGAAACCTTTTATGTGATATTATGTAGACATGACAGAAAATTTCGCTATTTTTATTAGTTTTATTAATATTTAACCCACTCTACTTATTAATTAAACATTCCAATCAGTTGTAGAAAATCCTATTTTTTTACTCAAAATACCAACAAAAAAACAAGAAATTTCCCCACGATTATGGATATTTTTCCATCACGCCGTCACAAGTGTGCATCCCGTAGCTGCCCGGACAATAAACGTTAACCGCTGACTAAACAATATCGCGGAGATAAAGACCCTTGAAAAAACTTCATATTTGATACTTCAGCGTGGCGTCGCAATAACTGGCTCTTAACGATAACGTGATAAGCTTCCCCTTAACTGATTTCAAATTGTGATGCAAGGTGGTTTAGGAGAGTTTAGATTTAAGTCTAGGACTGTCATCAGTGGAATAATTCTCGTATTTTTCGGGAGCAGTCGCATCGCAGTTGTAAACTGACAAATATTTCATTATTGTCCCTACAATTTGACATATTTTTGACCTTGATTGTCGCTAAGATAATTTTTTTTATTTTTATTTGTGATGGATTTGTTCTTGACTCTAGTCTAGGTCAGAGATGACAGAAACAAAGTCTACGATAGAGCGAGCTTACCCAAAAGGAGCCTGTTCACTCTACCTTTGAAGAGATTGATTTTGAGTATTTAATTTTTTTTAGTACAAAAATTTGTATTCTGAAGAACGATTCTACTAATTCTGAAACCACGCAACGTCAGTCGCAATTTGTTATTTTTTTTTTTTTTGGAAATTGAGTCGTTTTTTGTTAGATTGGGACCGAGATGCAAATGCGAACGCTAGAATTGACAGTCTTGTTTCTTAGTTGATGATTCAGTGTTAAGAACGTGTGGAAACAGACTGATAAGTTTTCAGAGTAAAATTGAGTTTGATAAATACTCTACTTCAAACTCTTAATTTAGAAAAGGGGTATCTCTGATTAGAGAGTATTCAGTAAACTGCTTTGATTTTTACACGCTAGATATCTTTACATTCTAGATGCATCAAAATCTAGCGCCAGTTATCGAAATACAACAATGGCTAAGAATGTTTAAGTACATACTGATTTAAGTATAGTTATTTAAAAAAATCACATGCAATAACTGACCTAATTTTTTTGACTTTCGTTTAATGTTTGGGCTCTCTCCTTTTAATTCATCAAAAGTTTGGCATTAAAAGATCACTTTTAGCGATAATGTCTCCCATTGTATCACCCTATGTAATGTTTTCTACGTAGTGTGTACACGATATAAAAAAATCTATCCTATTCTAGTAGCTAAAAATACCATCCATTCCAGGCACTTCGTATAATTTCATCTCCTCGCTATGGATCTTAATAAGCCATTGACACCATCTTTCGCTAAAGAATCATTTGGTTGAGAAGGTTCTCGTCCAACAGTCCTTGGGGATGATGGGCCTCAGCGTTTTTAAGATAAGGTTACGTGGCTCCGAAAATATTTATGAATAATGGAGAGTAATAGGATTTTACGCATTTTCTGATCTCGTTAACGTTTTATGTTTTTGAGGTTTTTTTTTTTGTTACAAAAAAGTGAGCGCAGAAATGTTTATGGTGTTTTCATTCTGTGACGTATTTTTTATACATTTAAGTAATACTTAGCGTACAATTTATACATTTACACTTTGTCAAAAATATGACAACGTCATGTTAGAAACCAACATGACTGTGATTCCCTAAGAACAACTTTTTGGTTTTCACGTTATCATGTTTTATTTATTTTTGTCATAATTTATAGTACTCATCCAAACTTACATACACAAATTTCACTTTTTTAAATGACTAATTTTAAATAGCTTAAAATATTGGAAGAGCGACAAATACTGAAATCCTTATCAGTTCTGTAAATTCAGAATGATCTTGATTTCCCAGAGGTCACGGAATCGATGGCCAGTCGGCTTTAATACCATAATAATGTTCAGACAAAGGTAATAAAATGAAACAATTTGACTTAACATTTGTTTATGTTATTAAATTAAGAAACGGAGTGCCAATCCTACCAATTTTCAAGCATCTATCAATAACTAGTGGACGTCACGCGGTTTCACCCGCGTAGTTCCCGTTCCCGTGGGAGTACGGGGATAAAATATAGCCTATGTTACTCCCTGATAATGTAGCTATCCATTGCTGAAAGAATTTTTCAAATCGGTCTAGTAGTTTCGGAGCCTATTCATTTCAAACAAACAAACAAATCTTTCCTCTTTATAATATTAGTGTAGATGTATAGAAATTGAGGCTTGTTGACAGTTTCACGTGTGTAGTTTTTTACTAGTAGGTATAAATAGGTACCTATTATTCTACGAATTTATGAGCTAAATTCATAGAAAAAGCTCTCTTGTATAAATTTATGGTTGAATCTCAACTCTTTTTCATTACATGTCACTCGATTAGATTTCGCTATTTAGTATTGGTAAACGTAGAATGTCAGTGTGAGCAAAAAACATGGAATTACCATTTTATTCCTTTTTTTATAGTAGTTTGTACTCTTGTGCTTATCATGTTACATCCGTTTGGTTTGCAACAACCTTATTCTGCCTTATATTCATTCATTATGGTCGCTATTTATGGTGAAATTAAATCAATTAAAATAATACCTAAAGATCGTAATCATTCTCTTTTCTTAAACAACATTTTTATTTTATTTTTACACAACACAAAAACGTGATAACTGTTACAGAAAAATATGAAATTCGAGGAAAAATTACAGTTTGTAAGTGTTGTTACATCTTAATCTATGTTACCTATCACCGGACGGATTTCGATACCAAAATTTTTTTCCATTCAATTCTTTTCCTGAAATTATTTATTTTTACCCCTTTTCATGTGAAACCACGATATTTTCCTTCGCAACACTTAGCTACGGTAGCGGTGGTAAATGGAGTAGCACAAATAAGGGACTCGCGTTCTATTCATGACTCAAACTTTTGTAGTGTGTATACAAATGCTGTATAATGTATGCAGATGTAGTATACATCACTTCTCTTCATTTATTATTGACTTACGTTACGATACACAGCTGATGGTATCATCCTAGTATCCTAGTATCGACTCAACCTACCAACATCCCGCTTAAAAATACACTCAACAAGCCCTCTGGTCATGTCAATAAAATTATACAACATGTTGCCGGAATCAATAAGAAATGAAAAAAAAACTACATAATATATTCACGAATAAATTAAAAAAAAACTTTTACTCATGAAATGTTGTTACAGCATAAACGAATATTTAAACGACAAATCTTTGAAACTTGCATAGAATAGACAAAAAAAATATTTTAGAATAAGTTAGATAATAAGTTAAATGTTAAGTCCACTCCACATCTTACTTTTGCTGTGCCCGACAGGGTCCATGATTGTTACTTTTAAAATGTTTACCACCTAAGCCTACACTGTGAAATGCAATAAACTATTGAGTATCCTAACCATGTCAGAGGCTCTTGAGGCGGTTTAGAAAATCTGATACTAGGGTGTGTGGGGTCGTTAGACCTTACTGCCTACACGATAAGAAGACTATTCTAGTAATATTATGAACTAAACGTATGTGTGTTCTATTTTTTTTACTATAAATAGGCATACGTTTGACCACAATCTCACCTAATGGTAAGCGATGATGCGGTCGAAAATGGAGCACATTTTCCTAGAAGCAACCTATTCACTCTTGTCTTAAAGACTCCCAGGTTGTAGCTATTTGGAAACACAGACTCTGGCAGGGAATTCCACTCCTTAGCTGTACGCACTATGAATGTGTCCCCAAAACGTTTAGTGCGCGTCTGTGGGATGTCCACCATGTACCGGTGGCGCATCGTCGTTCGTCTTGTGGTCCGATGATGGAATTGGCGGAATTAAATATTCTTATTTTTGTCGTCTAAGGGCGCGTTTGTTTGTCGGCAGTTGAACCATGATTAATAGTTGTTAAACGTGAAATTCGTTTTACGATCAAGTTTTTTTTTTTTAGCTTGACCAATGGGCACACATCGTGAGGAAACCGGCATGTCCTAGAACCAAAAATTCGAAGACATGTAACATTCACCAACCCGCATTGGGCCCGCGTGGTGGATTACGGCCCATTCCCTCTCCTAGAGAGGAGGCCTGAGTCCCAACAGTGGGAACATTATAAGGCCGACTATGCTATGCTATGCAACGGGCACGAGTTTTCAGTCAGTTGATTGTCATATATTAGTTAGGTAATAACTGACAATTAACTGACCGAAAACCGCGTTTTACGTTTATCATCATTTTTTTTGTATTTCTTGCGTTAGCTATGGATCAGAAAATGCATGAATGCTTTGTGTTTGGAACACGAGTAGACTATGGCCTAGATTAGGATACTTTTACTCCAATAGCGCGTTCTCATGGATGATTTTTAGACTTCCACGAGGACAAAGCCACTAGTAAATGCTTGTATTATTTATTACTAGCTTCTGCCAGCGGCTTCACCCGCGTGGTCCCTAGGGAACATATTACCGGGATAAAAAGTAGCCTATGTCCTTTCTCAGGCTCTAGACTATCTCTGTACCAAATTTCATTTAAAACGTTTCTGTAGTTTTGGCGTGAAAGCGCGACAGACAGACAGACAGACGAGTTACTTTCGCATTTATAATATTAGTAAGGATTAATTCAGGAAAGACTGAAACTATATTTATTTAGCACACTCAAAAAGAGTGTGCCACAAGGCTGCGCTAAATAGGCGCAGTTCAGCGTATCTGCCAGACGACTACTGCCTGATGCTCGTTTTCAACTGAAACCTGAGATTTTGTGTGTGTACTTTGCACTAAAAATCAATTCGATATCAATTTTTGTTACAAAAATAGCTGATCTATATTGGTTAAGATAATCATACTTTTTAATTGAGGTTTCTTATTCTAAGAGGTAATTAACTTAGAACCAGTCGTTTCATAAGTAATTATAAAAGTAATGACGTGTAGGAGTGTCTTTTTATTACATTTTAATGTATAGAAATGGATCAAACGGTCTTAATTTTAGATCAGCGTTTAACTTGGTTCTTTTTCAGTGAAAATTGGTCATTCTTTACAAGAATTTGTACCATCATCTCTAGACATAAGGTCCAATTTATTTGGGGTCACATGTTTCCTTTTTCGATTCTTCTCTGTTAGTTTTCTTCTCAGTTTCCATCCCCTTTTTAGCCATCACACGTATTTCCATCCTGTTATGAACTCCTAGTACAACTCAGAACTTTTTACATGAATTTGTACCAAGACACAAAAATGCTTCAACTTGAAAAATAGTAGTCGCGTAGCCTTTTATTATATACAGTTAAAATGCAATAAATCTGAACATATTTCAAGCAATTTATTTTACTTTTAGTCGTGAATTCCCATAGTAAAAGAGAGCTAAATCCGTTTGACTGAGGCTCTCAACGACATAGAGTAAGTAAGTGCTCTCCAATCCGCGGAATTGAATTTCAATCACGACTCTGATTGGCTGAACTAAGTTTATAGGTATATAGTACTTTATTGCGTTTGGTACTGTTTTGTTCAGTGACATAGGTATAGGTACTAAAAATACTGACTATAAATGGCTTTTTCATTTTTCAATTTCTGTGATTATTAAAAAAACAAGCCTGAGCATGTTTTACTTAATTAAATGTAAAAAAGAGAATTTTATATAGTCACAAACGTATTTCCACGCAAATCTTAAACATTTTCCACAGAAATCTCATCACCATAACTTAAAACGAGCATCCAGTCCAACTTTACAAAATTCACAATTTTTGACTTAACCTACTTTCAGTTGGAGACGGCAAATTGCAACAACCGTACGCACGAAATTTATGTACGACGTCTGTGCGTTACGTCGCAACGTAATCGTAAATATACGACACGAGTGCGGCAGTGGGAATAAAGTTATGGGTCATTTTCAGAGGATGGCTAGTGACACCAGCCACGTTAGTAGTAAGGGATTATTTTTAGCAGACATAAACCTCCTAAGTGTATGTAAGCACCACTTCGCGTGGTTTTCTCAACTATTTTCGCAGATTTTGTGGTTGTGCCAGTTTATTAATTATAGTTGTAGATACTGGCGATGATGTTGCTTATTCTAGTGTAACATGACTTATCAGCACGCGCGCGTGTCTACGTGACAGCTCCGGAATGTTTTCGCGCATGTTCGCGCGCACTGGAATCACCAGTCTGCTTGACAGATGCGGTGATTATGGTGAAAATGTAGAAAAAATGTGTTTGTAGTGGTAGTGGTGTAGTTTTTTTTTTTGATGGGTCTGTTGATTGTACTTACAGTGTAGCGCAAGGACGGCACATAGCCGAGAGCGCACGAGTGCCTGCCCGCCGCCCGGCCGCGCCGCCGCGCTATCGCATGGCGCCGGCCCGCCAGCACGCGCGATGAGCTGCCCGCGCGTCCAGCACCCGCGCGACCACGACAACCAGTCCACGACTCCCCACCAACAGTCCGACTGCCGACAAGTCACAACATCGTCACGTCAGACAACCACACCGCCACCAGCCGCCGCGTCGACTGTACATGACACTCGCACGTTAATAATATATCAAAACTTTCTCGTACAACATTGTCGCAATGCAGAAAAACCGCTCCAAAACGCTCCGAGACATTAACTACGCTTTGTCTTCTTGTACGACTTTACATGCTAGCTTATTTATTCACGGGGAAAATTGCGTGCTCGCGTGGACGCGACGTGGTGTCTGCGGCCGGTAGGATTGATCGTTGTGTATACTCACATGAGCATGCCAGCGTCGGCCTCCCGGTTATCAACTATCGTTAACGTAAACAATTGAACACACGGTCATTTTGCGGAGCGGCGCGGCGCGGTCTCACATGCCGGGGACGCGGTCGAAGGCGCGGGCGAGGCCCCGGTCAGAGCACGGGCCCCTCAGAGCATGGGCCCCGGGGCTCGCGCCGCAGGGCTGCCTCCGCCACCACACCGTATGCGGCGTTTGCTAGCTAAATGAGCGGATTAGGTGCGCGGGGCGGAAGTGTCGGAGGCGACACGCGCGTCGTTGCCACTGCAGGCCGCCACTGAGGCGGGGCGGCCCGGGAAAGCCTCCCCGCGCCCTCCCGCCTCCCCCCCTCCCCCCCGCGCCACCGCGCGCGCCCCGACCCCCGCGCCATGTGCCCGGAGCGCGCTCAGCCTCTCGCCTCGCAAAGGGTTGTCGGCAAAGGGAAATTGCTACTATCGTCTTTTTGTCGTGACGACAATTGGCCGTGCTTTAGGCGGCGCTCTCTTTGACCGGGGGTCTACAGCGGGTCGCTTATTGTATAAGAGAAGCTATTTTATTTAGTTTTTGATCAGGTGAATAATATTAGAATTGTTTTGAGTCATGTATCGGGGTCGGCGCGTTATGTAACGCCGTGCGGCTGCCATGGCCGTCCCGCAGACGCAGCGCGCCTGTCGGAATACCCCTAACGCAGCCCTTAAATTTCTAGTGAAATGTTCCGAGCGGGCGCGAAGTTTGCCGAGCTCGGCCGAGCGGCAGCGCCGAGCGCGGCCGAACGCGCGCGACCGGCGCCGCCCAGTCAATAAGGCCGTCTCCACTCGCCGAACAAAGACACTAACCTATAATAATTACATTTAATTAAGGATAACTGGACTATTTTGTATAATAAGCATATCGCGCTGCAGCGTTAGCATCCAGATTTCACACTTGATAAGGTATAATTATTTTATACGTGTAGTAAGGTTATCGCACACGTGTGTCCTGGCTCTATTAATAGGTTAGTGATAAACCTCGTATAGTAATTACAACTACTACCCCCAAAACCTGTAAAAAATCCAAAAACTTTTCTGCGTAAAATATTTCCCCAGATCATTTTACTCGTGTAATATTTTCAGGTTGTTTATGATTTATTTATCATTGAGGGTAGTCAGTGGGAGCCCCCTCCCCACCTGTGCAGACAAGACCTTAGCTGCACATTGCGCGATGGGTCGTCGCCATAGATACGCGTGTGTTGTGAAACCCGATGCTTTATTTACATGGAATGCGTTTATTATTCGTTTCTTTTGCGTTTTAATTCGTATTGCGGCGTTTTTATTATTTGTTCGTGTAAGATGAAGTGCTTTAATGGCATTTCGTTGGTAACGCTTTGCGTTTTATGGTTTTCCTTTCAGTTTGTATTCGAGTTTTTGGTTTCTTATTGTTTTTGTTGTTTGTGCTAGTGTTTTTAAAATGTTATGCTTTTATTTATTCAGGTACTGACAATAATTTTCAAAGGATGTATAGATTCAGATCTGGATCCTAGGATCAATTTCTTTTCGGGTTTTTGCATTCAGTCAGGATTTTCAAGATTGTTTAGTGTTGAGATACAATCACGAGTGGTTCGAAAATAACTATTTATGATACGAAAATGCAAACAAAAAGGTTTTGACAAAGAAGTATAAGAACTTGTTTTAGATGGATAAATCAAATAAATAGACGCTTTGGTAATATGCTCAGCTTAAAACGTTGTGTTCATAGTATGCTTAAATGTAGTTAAAAATATTATTATTTGAACCATTCATAATTTCCACCATTCATTTTCCCCCGGACCGCCAGTGCGCACGGACGTGTCAACTAGTTTATTATTTAAATACTTTCCAAATTCTAATACAAAATAAATAAATCAAGTTAGTTTTATTCTCGTGAAGTACCAGGCGCGCAGAGTGTTACAAGAGATCGAGTCCTGCAACGAGCGAGAGGTGTCCACGCTATCCATCCCTGTCGGCCGCACGTGAGTCATTACCACCTGACCCCGCCCACTACTGTCTGCTGACGACCGTTACAAGCGCCTAACGAATAACACTGAGCAACGTGCACCAACGCCTATTTTCGTAACGCTTATTCGTCGCAGGCGTCAGGAGTATAATTTATTCTTCGAAATGATGAAGCGGACGCCACCTAAAAGTGGTAATGAACCCTTGCCCCACCACAGTTCCGAACCCGATTTATCATCACCAAAATCGGAGCAAACACTGGACAGAATCACTGTGCGGCAAAAGCGTAAACATGATTTTGAACAAGCTGATGAACTGAAATCTCTCCGTGAAGACATTATGTCTTCTATTGCAACTTTGAGAAAGGAACAGCATGAAAAATTTACTATGATGCAATGCAATCTAGACCAAATAAAAGCCCAAAATGTAGAATTACAGACTACGGTTGAATTTTTGAGTAATAAGTATGATGATTTGATGGTAAAATTTGCCCATTTAGAGAAGGAAAAGAAGAGCTCACTTGAGTACATTAGATCTCTAGAGGAAAAAGTCGAGAACATGGAACGAGATGCAAAGTCCTCTAGCCTGGAAATTCGCAATGTACCTAAAGTTGCAAATGAGTCTAAGGATGATCTTATAAATATCGTGAAGAATCTAGGTATCGCTGTGAACACCGAATTACAAGCAAGCGAACTCAGAGATGTTTATCGTCTCAGTAGCAACAAAAAACCCCAAACTGATGGGCATATAACCGCCGAATTTATGTCCACCATAACGAAGACTAAACTCCTGACAAGCATTAAAAAGTACAACCGTGACCACAAAACCAACCGGCTTAACTGCTCGCATATTAAATTGGAGGGAAATAATCCCATTTTCATATCAGAGAGCCTTACCACTACAGCCAGGAAGCTGTTCTATCAGGCAAGAGAATTTTCGAAGCTGAACGCCTATGCATATCATTGGACATCGCATGGCAAAGTGTACATAAAAAAGGAGGACGGAGCGCCGGCAAAGAGAATAACACAGGATTCCGACTTTGAAGGTTTAAAACTGCAAGGAAAATGACTAGAGTCACTGATTCATACACAACAACGTATCCCAGCTGAAAAACGGATGCTTCGCCTAAAAATTGTTTGCCTTACAAATTTTTCTATTTGCAACTTAGTTCCAAGATTTAGCTTTCTGTTTATTTTATATTTTTCTCTTTTTTTACGTGCTTGCTTATACACTAGAATTCAAATACACTACTCGTACATCTCTATTTACACAATATACGCAATCATTACACAGGACATCAAATACCAATCACAGTTTACACAATCCACTATACCAGTACTTTATCATACACACCTACATTTATTTTTCTGTACTTTCTGCATCACAAATAACTCTGCTTATTTCGAATCTTTGTTTAACTTGTGTAACGTCATTGCCATTAATGTCACTACTATTGCAATAAATCATAATTAAAATTCGATCGTAATATTAATATAAATTTAACAGAAGAAGTAGATAGAGCTGACCCAATTGAATGTATATCCCTTAGTGACACCAGTCTTTGCCCGGAATTGTTTGGTTATAATCTTCAAACTCAAGATGCAATAGCAATAATAAGTGTTAACATTAGAAGTATTAACTGCAATTTTGACCTTTTGGTGGCATTTATTTCCGCCCTGAATATGCGTATTGACATAATTGTTTTGTCTGAGTGTTGGACAAATTTGAACAATCCACCTCCAGATATGGATGATTACAGAAAATATTGGACTAAAACTAGCTTAAATCAAAACGATGGTGTAGTAGTGTATGTGCACAGTGATATCATGGCGTGTGTCCACGAGCCTAACATTATTGAAGGAAATTGTTTGATTGTCACTATTCAGCCCGAATACACAATCATTTGCTCGTATAGGCCACCAAGTTTTAAAAATCCTAATCACTATTTGGAATCACTTGATACTATTCTGGGTAAAACCTCAACAAAAAATGTGATTCTCACCGGAGACATAAATATTGACATTTTACCTGAGAATTTATCTAGTGTTACCCAAGATTACCTAAACCTGATGGCCATGCATGGACTACGACCAGGCATAGATAGACCAACACGTGTCAAGACATGTATTGATCATTTCATGATTAAATGCTCGTATCATTGGAAAACAGGAGTTTTTGAGCAGCCTATAACAGACCACTCTCCGATACTTCTATATATTAACAACTGTAAAATAAATAAAAAGGTTGAAGTGCACAAAAAAGTAGTCATCGATTACACCAAAATATATGACACACTCAATGATGAGTCTTGGGAAAGTCTATATCAAGCTACCGATACTAATATTGCATCGGAAATAATAACTTCAAGACTTTTAAACATAATTACGAATAATACCAGTACTGTAAAAAAACCTAACAGGTATAGGCCCCTAAAACCGTGGATAACAAAAGGAATAGTTAAATGCATAAGAAAAAGGGATAGGCTACACAAAGCCGCAGTAAAGACATTGGACAATATACTTCTTCAAAACAAGTACCAAAAATATAGAAATATGTGCAATTTCATTATAAAAAAATTAAAAAAACAATACTACGAAGAAAGGCTAAACACAAACAAAGGAAACATAAAGAAAACCTGGGAAGTCATAAAAGAAGTTTGTGACATGAAAAAAAAGAAAGAACCCGTTATAGAATTATTGGATGTTGACAACACTCCAACTCAGTCTCTGGATAAAGTTAATAACTATTTTACTGGAGTTGGTGAAGCGTTGGCAAATGAACTATTGATTAAGCTAAAAAAATCTGAGCAGGATCTATCACGTGATGCTGCCAGGGATACCTCACCGACAAATTCAATGTCCTTCATGCCTACGGATACTCACGAGGTGAGGGGCATTATTCTAGGACTAAGATCGCATAGCGCACCTGGATGGGACAAAATTACTTCGGAAATTTTGAAACAGAATATTGTTTCTCTTACACCGCCCATCACATACATGTGCAACCTTAGTCTAGCAACTGGTAAATTTCCATCTATATTAAAAAAAGCTGTTGTTTGTCCTATATTTAAATCTGGTAACAAAAATGAGCCAAGTAACTATCGCCCTATCTCTCTTCTATCAACGTTATCAAAGATTCTAGAAAAAATTGTTAACAAAAGAGTTATGAAATATCTAGAGAAGAACAAACTGCTTAGTGACTTTCAATTCGGGTTTAGAGAAAGAAAATCAACCGAAGATGCAGTTTTGGCACTAACTTCAACTCTGGTGTCTTATATGGATGGGGGGGACAAGTGTTTGGGGGTCTTTTTAGACCTCCAAAAGGCGTTCGATACCGTATCCGTTAAGATACTAATAACACGTTTGGAGGGCGTTGGTATAAGAGGGGTGGCTCTGGACTGGTTTAAAGATTACTTGACTGATAGGTCTCAACGAGTTAGAGTTGCCGGCTATGAAAGCTCTGACTCAATATGCAAATACGGCGTTCCCCAGGGTAGCACGCTAGGACCCACATTATTCCTCATTTATATTAATAATCTATGCAAGATAGCTGCTACCCTGCCATACTTGGATCTTCTAATGTTCGCTGATGACACGGTGCTGATCTTCCATGCTAAAACCTGGGACATGGTATTTAAACTGGCTGAGACAGGTTTAGCAAAGGTGACCTCCTGGCTGGAAAACAGTCTCCTGTCATTAAACACCAGTAAGACGAAATATGTATGCTTCAGCAAAACATCTATAGGAAAACCTGCTCCATCACACATTTTCAAAATTCATACCTTCCCGTGCAACAAAAGAGATACTCGATCCAGCTGTGATTGTTCGACGCTATCACGAGTCGCCTCTATTAAGTATTTGGGTGTCACGCTAGATGACCAACTCACCTGGACTATGCATTTCACGTTGACAATAGCTAGAATCAGAAAACTAGTATATATCTTTAAAAACTTGCGCACAGTTGCAAATAGAACTCTACTTGTACAAACCTACCGAGCTTTGTGCGAATGCATTATCAGATACTGCATTTGCGCATGGGGAGGTGCAGCAAAAACCCATATGATAGGTGTCGAGCGGGCACAGCGTATGGTGCTTAAAGTACTTTTATACTTACCGTATCGACATCCCACATCTTCAGTATACGAACTTGCAGGAGTATTATCTGTGAGAAAGATATTCACCTATGAAATGCTACGAAGATACCACAAAGAAGTTGTTCCTAACCTGCCCATATCACAAAAGCGCGTGGAAAGATGCCCTGTTCCTCGTACTAGATCAGCATTTGCTAGAAGACACTATGCTTTTCTTGCTCCGCATACCTATAATAAATTTAATAAAATCCAGAAAGTAAGCAAATTGAATAACAATAAATTTAAAATAATTCTATATACATGGCTAAAGTCAATGGACTATAATGATGTAGAAAATCTCATAAAAACATAACACATTCTGCACAGCACACCCACACACTTACATACCCATATATACACACCCACACAAACCCACACGTACACAAACACACCCACACAAACACGGCAGCACGCTTGTTAGCTGGTTAACTTTAGGTTTATCAAAAAAAAAAAAAATGTTTCTATTCTTTTAATTTATTCTGTCTGACGTAAGATTACTGTCACTTTATTAAGGGGAAGACACTAACACCTGCAACACAGTTTTTACTAGCGCAGGTGCTAGGGAATCCTATAATCCAAATTGTATTCATTATGTCAATAAAGAATTATTATTATTATTATTATTATTATTATTATAATACATTTTTATAAAACATAAAGGAATTATAGAAGTTACAAGCTTTTGCGCGACTTCGTACGTGCATATCCCGTTTTTCCCGTTCCCGTTGAAATTTCGGGAAATCATCTCTTAGCGCTCCCCTACACTTCCCAAGGAACCTACATGCCAAGTTTCAGCTTTTTACGACCAGCAGTTTTGGCTGTGCGTTATCTGTCAGTCACTCAATCAGTCAAAAACGAAAGAATTTTATATATACCTATACTAGCTTCTGCCAGCGGCTTCGCCCGCGTAGTCCCTAGGGAACATACTCCCGGGATAAAAAGTAGCCTATGTCCTTTCTCAGGCTCTAAACTATCTCTGTTCCAAATTTCATTTAAATCGGTTCAGTAGTTTTGGAGTGAAAGCGAGACAGACAGATAGACAGAGTTACTTTCGCATTTATAATATAAGTAATTAGTAACATTAGTAGGGATTGATTGTTAATTACGATATTGATGAAAGTAAGATGGATATGAGGTAAGAGCTTCTGGGATTTGTACCGTCAGAATAGCACTATATTTACCAACTAGGTGACCCGCGCAACTTCGTCTGCGTCACAATTATCTTTACTGCTCCGCTCCTATTGGTCTTAGCGTGATGATATATATTCTATAGCCTTCCTCGATAAATGAGCTATCTAACACTGAAAGAATTTTTCAAATCGGACCAGTGGTTCCTGAGATTAGCGCGTTCAAGCAAACAAACTAACAAACTCTTCAGCTTTATATATTAGTATATATAGATTGATTGATTGTTGATTACGATATTGATGAAAGTAAGATGGATATGAGGTAAGAGCTTCTGGGATTTGTACCGTCAGAATAGCACTATATTTACCAATTAAAGCAAAAGGACTAAATAACCTGTAATAGAATAAGCCATGTCAGAGGCCCTTGAGGCGGTTTAGAAACTCCGACATCAGTGTGTATGGGGTCGTTAGACCTTAATGCCCACACGATAAGAAGAAGAACAGAATAAACGCAATAACTCTTAAGGGATCATTCTACTCATCATTATGAACAACTTTCACTGTGGTATCAACACTAAAATCGTAAAAAAATATCGGCTCCCCATATATTTATGTGCGCGTAACTCGACAAAATGTACTGAACAGCAGATTTTTTTTTTCGCGATTTCTGTATTGGTCCCATAGTAAAAGTTGTTCATAATGATGAGTACAATGACACCTTTAAAGGTATTGCGATTATTCTGTTACACGATGTATCAGATTGTGGAATATTCCCCATCATATTTAATCAATTTCAATTTATTTTAATATAATAACCTTGTTGGCAATTATATTTTTGAGCCGTTTGGGGTTGAAACTCTTGGACCCTAGTCCGAGTGCTAATGCCTTATTTAAAGATCTTTCTAAACGCTTAGTTGACACTTCGCGTGACCCAAGGGCTGGCTTTTACCTCGGACAGAGGATAAGCTTTGCCATACAACGTGGCAATGCCGCCAGTCTTTTGGGCTCACTTCCGGTGGACAGCGATGCGGACAAATTTTTTGACGCCTTATCTTAGTTAGGATATTTTATTTTAAGTGTATATATTTAGTACTTTAATGCTGTACCTAGTTCATATCTAAATAAATAAATATATTTAAAGCAGATTTCAATTTCATACAACATTTTCAATCCCCCATAACCAGCACGCTATATTTCGAGTTCAGTAAAGCTTTAGGAATACAGGAGTAAGCCAACAATTCACCGATGATGGATCGGACTGGGTCGCAATGTCAACTATGCGACAGTCCGTGTAAAACGGATGGAAAGCATTGCATACGGTACGATTTTATGCCGTGCGTTCCGATGCAATCTGGATCAGATTTTGAATTGATCTGGATTTTTTGGAGATGCTGAATGGGAACTTTTGTTGTTTTTCTTTAAAGAAAAACCGGCCAAGTGCTCGCCCACCGAGGGTTCCGTACAAAGTAGCTACAAATTACTTTAAATAAATACTATATATTTGTTTATGATTTAATTACAAATATATAGTTTTCAGACTTTTCCCTAAACAAGCAGTATAAGACGGTATTACTTGCTAAATTTCATAGTTCTAGGTCAACGGGGAATACCCTATACATTTTGATTCCCTTGAGAGTGTCGAAATATACGTTTTTTGCGGCATAAACGGCCATATCTTTCTTTTACGTTAATTTAGGACTTTGATTTTTTCACAGCTTCAAGAAACCGTAGTCCTAAGTATATGGTTTTTCAACTCGATACTAACTTAACCTAACGCATTCCCGAGATAAAGGGTCTTGACAGACAGACGGACGGACAGCAAAGTGATCCTATAAGGGTTCCGTTTTTTCCTTTTGAGATACGGAACTCTTAAAAATCAAGGACTATGTGAAATAAAAGGATGTCTACCGCGAAGCTTGACAGAACAGATTGGAGAATGACAACGTTTTGCGACGACCCCAAGTGACATAAGAAGGGCAGGATGATTATTAAGGGGATGGCAATGGTTGGTCTGGAACCTAGTAAACTAAATACTATGTTGTTCATGTGATTTCCGAAATTAAATTGTAATGACTAACCATTTTAAGACATCGTTAAACAGAACCTATCGTAAAAATATGACACTATGTCAACTGTTTAGCACATAAAAGGCGCACAGACTTTGGGAATAAAAGTGTGAGGTTTTCAAAGTGATTTTTGCTGTGAGTAAGTGTGAGAAACAGCCCGGTGGTCATTATGAGCACCGTATCCAAATAGTACCCTGGAACTTTCTTCTGTGCAACATTTGTGACACTATCGGTTAAATTAAATAGGACCAGGTTTTTTTCACTTAGGGGTGTGTAAGTTATTTAACGTGCTCCTTTTTCCATCTCTTGTAACGAGAAACTGCTATCATTTACTGTAATCCGCTTTTCATATCATTGAGGAACTCATTTCAGTTGTGAACTACATACATGTGCTGATGAGTGCAGCAAGCAAGCAGAAAAGTGACTCTCATTTTATCATCTTTATTTCTGCTTGGTTCTTTTGTACCAATGGATACTCCTGCATCTTAAAACTGCTATTCCATGCTTGAATTAAAAAAGTAAAAGTTTTCTTATCAATTCAAATAGTAACAGTACAAACTTCGTTGTAGATATTTTTGAAAACGTGCTTAAAAACTAGTTATGAAGTTGTAATAACTCCATTATAATTGAAATGCATAGTTTTGTTCTCCGGAACGGTTTTAAAGAGAGTTCAATCGGCCATGCTGAATACTGTTACTAAGATTTCTTCTATATTCCGGACTAATTGATAGGAATAAAGTTTAATATTGTTTTAGCCGAGTTTGAAGAGAAGGCTAATACTTGAAGATGATAGTAATAGTGATAGATTTAAATTATGAAGAAAAATGCGGAAAATTCTATTTTTGCGAGAGAAAATTATGAAGCTATGTTAGTTTTTTTTACATGCTGTGTTTATCTATTTATATTGTGTACTTGGTTTGAATCACACTAGCTTTTGTCCACGACGCGTATATCCCGTTTTTTCCCGTTCCCGTAGTAATTTCGAGAAATCCTCTCTTAGTGTTCTCCTACACTCCCCAAGGAAGGTTCCTTCAAAATTTCAACTTTCTACGGCACATAGTTTCGGCTGTGCGTTGTCTGTCTGTTACGCAATCAGTCAGTTATGGAAGAATTTCAAAAATATTCTTCTTCTTATCGTGAGGGCAGTAAGGTCTAACGACCCCACACACCCTAGTGTCAGAGCTTCTAAACCGCCTCAAGGGCCTCTGACATGGTTTATTTGACGACCGCCATTTGGCGGCCGGGACCACCGGCTTATACGTGCCTTCCGAAGCACATAATCATCTTTTTATGAGACAATCAGATAATTCAAGCCTGCAATGTTCTAGCCAAACTGGAAGCAACTTTACAAAGATTAATGACTTTTATTATTAAACTAGTTGACCCGCGCAACTTCGTCTGCTCCGCTCTTATTGGTTTTAGCGTGATAATATATACCCTATAGCCTTCCTCGATAAATGGGCTATCTAACACTGAAAGAATTTTTCAAATCGGACCAGTAGTTCCTGACATTAGCGCGTTCAAGCAAACAAACAAACTCTTCTGCTTTATATATTAGTATAGATATTAATTAGGATTGATTATTGCTTGTATTATAAAGATAGCCACGGAAACAATTGTAGAAACACCAATAAATAAATATTATTGTCTATTTTAGTCGTATTTTAAAATACCAATGGAAAGTATATTGCTGTCGCTCTCACCACGCTGCGAGTATTAAATTGAGCTTGAATACTTTTTAGGTTGAGCTTAGTACTAAGCCAAATAAATTAGCCCAGTTTGAAGGGTAGACAAAACCGTTACCAGTAATTAGCAAAGCATTCTTTTAGATTTATATAAAGCCCACGATTGATTCATATTGAATGGAAACTTCAGGTACTAATCCAAAATAACAGATTACACTAAAAGAATTAAGAACCAATGTTACCGACATTGCCCGAAGGATCGCCAAACTAAAGTGGCAGTAGGCAGGGCACATTGCTCGCAGAACAGATGGTCGATGGGGCCGAAAAGTTCTAGAGTGGCGACCGCGTACTGGAAGATGCAACATTGGAAAGCCTCCCAAAAGGTGGACCGATGAGCTGGTGAAGGTCGCGGGTAGCCGATGGATGCGAGACGCACAGGACCGGTCGTTGTGGCGACGCTTGGGGGAGGCCTATGTCCAGCAGTGGACGTCTTTCGGCTGATATGATGATGATGATGACTAAAAGAATTACATGAGATTCTCGTCAGGCATGTTAGGAATATTTTTATCCTCTAAGATTTGTTTCAAATGTTGGGTATATAAACTTAGGTTGCCCTAGACTAGCTAAAGCCGAGGCGAAGGCATCTACTGAATCAGAATAAGATTATGAAAGTTTTTCAAGAAAACTTTAGTAGTTTCCAAAGTTTGTTTCTTTGGAATAGTAGTGTAATTAGTTTTAGTTTTGGTTGTGTTAGTAATATTCTGGCAGAAAGACATCAATATACATCATCAGAATGTTAACCTGGATTCCGACAAGAGTACAGAATATTCGTCATTGTACATTAAGATTATTACACAACTGAAGGTCTATATTTAAAGGTACTATGTCTGACTCTGCTATTATTATTTCTAAATATTTATATTATACAAACTGAAAATTTATTCCTTACTTCAATTCTAAAATTTAAAAAAGTGTTCCCATTTAAAATAGGAACATTTTTTTTTTAAATAGGAGCTCGTGGCTAAAAAATAACACCCGCACGGGTTGGTCTTCAAGGTTAAGCAAGGTTGGTCTGTGGATGGGTGACCATCTTAACATACCGAGTTTCCTCCGAGCCTCGGAAAGCACGTTAAACCGTTAGTCCCGGCTGTCATTTGTAGATCTTTGACAGTCGTTACGGATTGTCAGAAGCCAGTAAATCTGACTACAGTCTTGCCAAAATCTACCGTGTTACCCAGTTAATGGGTGTGAAGGTCGCGTAGGCAGCCGCTCTACGTAAAACACTGGTATTTAGCTGAAGCCGATTGACTGGAAGCCGACCCCAATACAGATGGGAAAAAGCTAGGCAGATGACGCTTTTTTTTCTTTTTTAAGGATAGGAAATCATCAAATGACTCCTCCCACTCTGGGTGAAGCAGGAGGGAGTGTCAGACTCTTGGTGGAGTGGAAGGGAGTGTCAGACTCTTACAGACTAAAACCCATCCGTGTTCCTCCTAGTGCCCTTTGCGTTCCAGGGCCGCGGTGACACTTTCGAACAAAGTCCGCAGCCCCAGGCAGATGATACTATGTTCCAATTTTAACTCAAATAAAACTTGCAGTATAAAGAATCCTTTATCGCCTACCACTAGGAAAATTAATGATGAAGTTCAAAAGACAGCTAAGAATTTTTCTTTAAAGCAATCGATTACGTTCTAAAGTATAGAAAAGTTAAATTTTCTTCAACAAAGTGTACAAGAAGCACGGCAAGGCTCACAATAGCATCAAAGACTGGGTTTAATATAATATACGAGTACCAGGATTACAGAAGCGTGTAGGATATATCGATCATGGCTTATCTTTAAGGGCGATGTGTTTTGTTTCTTCTTCATACAAGAGAATTTTCTGGAAGACATAAGTGAAGATGATGTTTAGTAATAAATATTTTAAAGCTGCACTAATAGGGATAATTCCTGTGTAAAAATATGATTATTTTTAGTCCGTCATCAGTTAGATTAATTATCAAAAAATATTAGACACATGTTTTTGTTCTAGCAAATCAACTAGTTGACCCGCGCAACTTCGTCTGCTCCGTTCTTTTTGGTCTTAGCGTGATGATATATATATAGCCTATGGCCTTCCTCAATAAATGGGCCATCTAACACTGTAAGAATTTTTCAAATCGGACCAGTAGTTCCTGAGATTAGCGCGTTCAAGCAAGCAAACAAACAAACTCTTCAGCTTTATATATTAGTATAGATATAGAAGTTTAGATAAAATTTGATGAAGATAAAACGCATCACAGGTTAAGAAGTGGGGGCTTGTGACAATATTAGGTAAAAAGTCGGATTTTTCAGGAAAGTACCTAACTGTTTTAATTTTCATAGATTTCAACTAATTTATTTTATCTGTTATTCATTGATGTTTATCATTGATATATAAAAACCCAAGATACACACTCAGCATCTCAAAAACGTCCGCAAAAAACAAAAGCACAATGTATAATTGTGCGCTAGTTTCAAACAGTCTCGCATCGCTCGCCACACTGCACTGCTTTGTAAAAAACAACTTTAAGCGATCCGTGTAAGGTTGAATTTGCAAAAAAAAATGTGCATCACTCGCCATACTGCACTGCTTTGTAAAAACAACTTTAAGCGATCCGTGTAAGGTTGAATTTCCAAAAAAAATGTTTATAGTATAACTACACACAACTCACACATGACAATTGATAAATGTCAGCTTTTGACGACAGTCAGTCAGTTTTAATTTCTGTCCTGGGGTTTTTCAGTCGTTGATGTTATCATCGTAAAATCGTGTTTTAGCTATAATTGCAAGATTTCAATCAGTTCTATTTTAATCTCCCCATCATACCCTCGGCTCCAGCAATTTACCAAAATTAAAAAATAAATAACCTACCACACAGATCAAACGAAAATTAATACTTGTATGAAGCAGAAACAAAATAAACTCACGTTAAGGTTGCTACGCCCACAATGTCAAAGAACCTCAAAGGGATGTACCGACATACTACAAAACGTATGGGGCCTAAATTGCTATTTAATTCCTTCGTTAATCCCATGAATTTAATGGGATATCGACTCGCATGGAACCACTACACTGGTGCCTGGATTAGGAAGGGCGATGAAAATTGCTAAAGCTTTCAGCGGTTATCGCGAGTTTTGCACGTATGCGTGTTTTTGCTGGTTATTTACCTATTGTGGATCTGTATTTTAAGTATTGTCAAGGTTATGTTAAATACCTTAAACTACAGGTACACGTAAAGCTCTTTGTAACAGGGATAGTGGGAGTTATTACACAGCTAAGTAGTAACTACCTATTCTGCCAGAGCGGGAAGAGTCATTTGATGAGTCCCCATACTAAAAACAAACTGGCCAAGTGCGAGTCGGACTCGCCTGCAAAGGGTTCCGAACGAATTTAATTTTTTAACATGTTATTTTAACACTACAGACTTCTAATAGGTTTTCCTGTAATCTTTAGGTGAAGATCTATTATCTCCATTTATTTCTAAATTTTAGGCTCAGTAGTTTCGGAGATATGGGGGGGAATGGTCATTTTTCGTCTAATTTCTTGAATAACTTCTAAACCATTTATTTTAAAATTATGAAAAAAATATAGTTAGAACCCTCACAGTAAGCCCTTTATTCTTAATTTGATAAATCACAAGATATTGTTCAAAAAACTTTTTTTTTTTTTCTAGTTTGACCCCTAAAAGTGATACTAAAATTTTAATAATTTACGTAACGTGTCCGAGTTTGGGTCACAGAAGTTCATATGTGTACCAAAATTCAACGGAATCGGTCCTGTGGATCCCAAGAAAACTGGCTGTGACAGACGGACAGACAGAAACCCGAGTGATCCTATAAGGGTTCCGTTTCTTGTTCGGAACCCTAAAAACCAGCTGTGACAGACAGACAGACTTAGTCTCACCATAAGGGTTCCTTTGCACCATTTTGGTACGGAACCCTAAAAACTACTTATTTTATTGATAAGATTTGAGAGAATCAGTTTTTTCTTGATTTCTCTTTTAGGTAAATGATAATTGCGTGAATACGTGACTGTCGCGATCATATATTTTAACATCGATGCGTCAACAGAGGGCGCTTTGCGGTTTTGCTAAATACAAAAATTCATTCACTCATAGTGCACTGCACGATCGATGACTACCATAGTCGGAAAATGATCTTCGTTCCAGTTGAATAGACCACAGGAGTGAAGCTGCTGAAAAAACGATAGTTTAAAATGCAGAAATAAATAAACCAAGTAGTCAAGTTTTTCCTAAACATTATTCTTCGATTCCCGGAACGATACCGCTTCCAAGTAGCGTTTCTATGCATCCATTTAATTCTTGTAAAACGTTTTTAAAAGGAGCTGCGATCACAAAGTGCCGTTTGCCTTTGGGATTGAAAACGCATCAGTGAAGAGTATTTCAAATGTAACGTTGCATCGATAACAGATCGCACTTGACGACAAGCTTTGTTCTTTTAGGAAAAAAAAAGCTTAGTGTAAGTGGTTTTAAAAAATCGTTTTGCTTTTAAAGTATTTTTTTACGCATTTCTAGTTTTATTTTGATTGGAACATGAATATGCCACTCATCTTCGAAACATCCTACAAATGGCTGATTCAGATTCTTTTAGGACTCGTGATTCATATTCAGATATAGTCTGGTTTAATGGCTCTTAAACTTCTACAATTATCATTCATGAATCATGAAATATGTTAAATCAGTCTTTAGTTTCGTTTATACTGGATGTGCCTAAAAAGGGCCTTTTCCTCTTCACATGAAAAAGACTATTATGGACACCTGTATTCTACCGACTCTGACGTACGGCTGTCAAGTGTGGACATACAACACAAACATTAAATCAAAAATAGCGACCTATCAGAAAACGATGGAAAGAAGCATAATGAAAATAAGAAAAATTCAAAAGATAAGAAGCGATCACATAAGGAAAAAGACAAGGGTAATAGATGCTCTCAAATACGCTCTAACACAAAAGTGACGTTGGGCAGGACATCTAGCGAGATACACGGACAAAAGTTGGACAGTTGAAACAACAATATGGGAAGGACCTATGGGCAAAAGAAAAAGAGGCCGTCCGAGGAATAGCTGTGTAGACGAAATAATAGCAACAGCAGGAAAGGAATGGAGAAGCAAAGCAAAAAATAGGGAAACATGGAGTAGGCTGTAGGAGGCCTATACCCAAAGTGGGGTTCCAGTAACGGAATAAAATGTTATATATAAGTAGTTTTTTTAGAAACACATATTTTGTAAGGTTGTTGGAAATAAAAAGGCTTATCATTATTATACTGGGTGTGTTTAAAAAGAAAAAATCACATACCCTGTATTATTTCACCATCTAAAAGTGTAACTACCATGTCTGCACCTTTTTTTTAGGATTGGAAATCATCAAATGACTCCTCCCGCTCTGGGCGAAGCAGAAGGGAGTGTCAGACTCCTACTGACTAAAACCCAACTGTGTTCCTCCTAGTGCCCTTTGCGTTTCAGGGCCGTACTGACTCTTTTGAACAAATTTCGCAACCCCGGCAGGCACTGACCCTAGCGGACCCCTACTTCTATGCTGACATCTCTTTGAGACTATGTCTGCACCTAGGTACACAATAAAAAGTCCTGAAGCAGAAAAGAAGCTACCAAATTAAGTTTCAAGAAACATTTGAGGAATCTCTGAAGATGATTGCACATTCATCTATTTCAAAATTTTGGCTAACGCAGCAAGTATTCGGGATACACTAAATAGGTTGTGTGGGAAAGCTCACTTATTGCTAAATATTGAACAACTAAATGTAAGTGCCAATGCAATGGACAATGATACAATAGGTGTTCTGAAATTGATGTTACACCGAGTGACAATGAACAGGATAAGAACGCGAACATTCTTAAAATATACACATTTTAAGAATGTTCGCGTTCTAATCCTAGTTTAAATCTGTCTAAAACTGATTTCCAAAAAAGAGGAGGGTCTCAATTTGGTGGGTATTTTTTTTTATGTATGTACACCGATTACTCTGAGGTTTTTGATCCGATTTCTGTGATTATTTTTTTGTTTGATGCAGTATACTTGCCATTTGGTCCCATAAAAATTTGATTCAGCTTGGTTCAGTAGTATTTATTTATGAGCATTTTTGCTTATTTCAACTTCTGCGTTGACGAAGACGTCGTCTAAGTATCACCACTTAAAAGTGAAAAAAATAAAAACTGTGCTACTTACTCATACTTAAGCCAGCACGGCAGCATGTAGTTGCGAATTTGTTCGGACGAGTCACCGCGGCCCTTGAACGCAAAGGGCATTAAGAGGAACACGGATATGTTTTAGTCAGTAAGAGTCTGACACTCCCTTTCACACCGCTCAAAACGGAAAGAGTCATTTGATTATTTACCATTATTAAAAAAAAAAATGGCACCATATTGACACCTTCTCTGCACTCATAAAAGACGAGCACTTGGCATGTTATTTTTTTATCCTTGTACGTTCACCTTTTAGCAAGTAGGTTACAGAATCAAGTGTCCAAGCGACGTCAGTCCCAAATTAATAGACTTAAAACAAAGATTCTTTAATAAGCACATAAAACCCATCTCAGAATACATTTATAATTAACTTCTCACAATTTTAACTTACATCGGTAAGGAATATTAATTTGCCAGAAGATTCTTGTTGTTCAATCATTCTCAATTTAAATTTAATTGTGAATCAAATTCTCATTGGGAAACAACCACTTGAGATAAATCGTTATTTCTACGGAGAAATAAGTAAATTGCTTTCGCGGAGGCAGGGTTGCCAACTGTGGGTTCCAAAATTAGTATAAAAGTAGGTATGTACAGTCAACAAAGCTGAATAGCTTTGTTCAGTGTACATACCATACCATACCGTACCTATACTACCGAATCGTAGGTATAAAAAAAACGGGTCGGGTCGGGTCGGGTGAAAGTTGTAATTTTTCGACTGCACTGCCAATATTTATTTTTATTGGCGCATTATAACTTTTTAAGCTTATGACATACTTAAGAGTGTGGTTTATAATAATTATCTACTCAGCATTCTCACTTCATTGTTAACAAAACTTTTTTACAAAAAAAATACAACCGACTTCCAAATAAAAAAAAACTACGAAGTATAAAATAACTTTAAAAAAAATATAACCCAATTGAGAACCTCCCCCTTTTTTTGAAGTCGGTTAAAAAGTAGTTGCAAGTCAACTGCCAGCATATTAAATAGCTTTGTTGACTGAACCTATTTGCTTCGCAGTAGGTACTTATCTTCTGAAAGTTGATTATGTTTTTGACATCCTTATCTATACATATAATAAAACAGTAGAGACCGTGATTTCTGTACATTTTGTTGGGGGTTTCAAAGTTAGATTAAGCAAATTTTTAAGCAACATTAAGTCTTTGTTTCATTCAATTTGGTGTCCGGAAAAAAGTTATGGACATTTAAAAATTTTCAAATTACGTATCAACGTTTTTCGACAAGTTTTGTTCAACTTTCAATTACTCGTTTAGTTTAGCATAAAATTAGGCTTTGAAAACATATTCTTAGATATTGTAATCATCACGCTACATCTTCGAGGAGCTAAGCAGTCAATAACCATAACTTATTATAATATCGGCTATTTAAATCAAATGTCAACTGAATTCATACACCGGGCGGTGCAATGACTGACTTCCGGATAATTCGGTGTAAGTTCGATCCCCAGTTTTCGCAACTTTTTAACGATTTAAAAGACGTTATCACGCCAAAAAGCAATATGACGGATTTTGGGCGCTAAATTGTAAGTCATTAATTTTTTTTTTTTACCAAACCTGTCGAGTAGGGTATCAAAATGAAGGAAATTAAATGGAGGTAACAAAAATACATTTAAGCTATATCTTTGAATTAAATTAGGAAACAGTTTTCGTTCATAAAAGTGTCCCGGTAGACTTTTTTGCAGTCAGGTATTTTGATTTTTCTAATTTGCGACTTGTTTAGTTCAGTAAAACACACGGTTTCTGCAGGAAATGTGATATTGGTAAACCCAAAAGCGAGTTTTACAATAAAGAAGTCTTAAACTACCAGAGTTTAGCTGAAATCTGATTACGTTTTTCAGTACCTTCATTAGGAAAATATCTTTTCAGGACAATTTGCAGTATCAGCGATGTGTTTCATTTTATTTTAAAAACTCCGATAAAAAATTAAAATTGTTGTGCACACTTGAATAAAACGATAAAAGGTGTTTTAGTATATTTTAACCGAACACTGCCACAACTTATAAAACCCAGTTTATCTTGCTGAACACGACTAGTCACCCTAACCGAATCATCAATATCGCTCCTGTTCCAAGTTCCGATTAAATTACGAGAGGAATTTACTCTAGGAAGTTCTGCAGCCTTGTTTACACTGCAGTCCTCTCCTTTACTTTGTAGAGAGTCAAGCTTTTTGTATTGAAAGAGAAATGTTCACCAATACTTATTACTAAATGGCACTTCACTTGCGACTTGGTCCGCGCTGCAATTTTCTAAAGGATTTATTATTTTTTTCTAAACAAATTATATATTAAAACCTTCCTCGAGAACCACTCTATACATTGGTGAAAATAACATGAAAATCGGTGCAGTAGTTATTGAGTTTATCGCGAACAAACAAACAGACGCGGCGGAGGACTTTGTTTTATAATATGTAGTGATAGTAATGTGTGTTCCACTGCTACGCAAAGGCCTCCCGTTTCTCCTTGCATACCTTTCTATCGTGTGCGAACTTTGGCCTAGTTTGAACCACAAACTTGATCAGATCATGGTAGTCATCCCACCCACATGCACAAAACGTTTTGGAAACACATTCATAGTGCATACAGCTAAGGAATGGAATTCCCTGCCGGAGTCTGTGTTTCCTAATAGCCACAACCTGGGAGTCTTTAAGTCAGGAGTGAATAGGTTACTTCTAGGCAAGCGTGCTCCATATTCGACCACATCATCGCTTACCATTACGTGAGATAGTGGGCAAACGCGTGCTTATCAATAGTAAAAAAAAAATAACACCACCGCTGCACCGTCGCTGTAGTCGACCCCGACGGCGACTTCAGGCATCCAGTGAGTGAAATTCTTTGCCCATCGTTTCAGTGCCAGGTTTCCAAGTAATTATGATTGACTAGCTTTTGCCCACTTCTTCAGTCTTTTTAAAATATTTACGCTTTGGAACGTGATACTAGGTTCATGTTGTCAAACCGACCTTGACAATTCAGAAGTACTTGGAAATATTTAATGTGAACAGTATTTTTTTTTATTTGACTCCCGTGTCTGTAAGACTTGCTCCCTGCATTTTTCTAGCTTAAAAGTAGCTGAGCGGAAGTTTATCTTAACACCAAGTAATGCATTTCCAATGAAGTCAAAATTTAAAAAGAAAACATTTTACAAAAAAAAAAGAACAATTTTACTTCTTTATTCCAATAGTTCTGATATAAATTACTTTTCATTTTTAAATACAGGAGTCTAGTATTATGCTTCAAATATCAGTATCAGTATCAAGGTAAACCGTCTCACTATTCCATTCAAAATTCTTTAACACACGCTGACATTTTCCTACACAATCCCATTACCTGTGAATGAGATTATTTCTTATTGCGACTCCATAAAGCGTATATTCCATTACTTTGCAGACGTATTCAGAGCTTGTTAATGTCACCGATACACTGTCAAACATTAGCCGGTTACTTTGTAGAGGGACCATGATTACGATGATTCGTGCTACGTAGCCGTGGTTTGTTTATTTTTATTATTATTATTATTGTGACGCATATCTTCCCAGTTGTTATAAAAATGTAATTTTGTTTTATTTAATTTTATTTTTTTTGGTATGCGTCATTCTTGGCGCAAATAAATGGTTTTTCTTTGTTTCTTCTTTCTTCATTATCAATATATACAAAATTCTTCCGTTACTGACTGATTGAGTGACTGACAGACAATGCACAGCCAAAACGACTGGTCGTAGAAAACTGAAATTTGGCATGTAGCTTCCTTATCACTGCGTAGGGTAGCACTAAGAGAGGATTTCCCGAAATTCCTATGGGAACATGAAAAAACGGGATATGCGCGCACGAAGACGCGGGCAAAAGCTAGTAACTTCTATAATTCCTTTATGTTTTATGAAAATATATTTTGAATGTTTCAAATAATATTATTTTTAACAACATTAAAGCATAGTATGAACACAATGTTTTAAGCTGAGCAAATTATCAAAGCGTCTATGTATTTGATTTATCCATCTAAAACAAGTTATGTGAGGTAAATAAATAGGTTTGTCTATTTTTTCAACTTTATTTATTAAACAATTTATACACATTTAATAAGAAGAAAGATGAAGGAAGAAGGTACCAAGGTAAATTAATTCTATTGCCCCTTGAAAAAATAACCATGGAATAATTAGGTTGGTTAGGTTAGGTTCCTTTGGTTTTTCGTTTGTTCCTGTTTGTATAATATTATTTTTCTTTGTAAGTTAATAATACACTGCTGCTCACGTACTAGGTATATGTAAACCACTACGTTACCACAGGGGATCGGAACTGTTTCATCTAAACACAGGTTGCGTCGTAACCTATCTAGAGGAACAGTACTGCACCCACTAACTAGATTTAGAAACTTTATACCATGTGACTGAATCCGCAATGTAATCTAGTCCTAAGTTATTGAATAAAAAATATTATTATTATTATTATAATTATACTAAGACTTCTTTTTTAGCCATTTAGTTAAAATTACAGGTACAAGTTAGTTCGATTTATGATATCATTCATTACGTTATACTTTTTGCACGACTGTTTGACTCCCAGAGAACAAAACATCCCCTATAAGGGTACTTACACAAATTTAAATAAACTAGAGCTGTAAAAATTCCTAAAAAGTTCTGAAGAACCTTTAAGGCATTTACGGGTGCACCAAAGAAAACACCGAGCTCAGAACGAGAGACTCTTATTTTGAGTGCAGGGGTGTAGAAGGTAGACGGGGCCCGCTAGGGCCAGTGCCTGCCAGGGTTGCGCAATTTATTTGAAAAATTCACCGCGGCCCTGGAACTCAAGGGGCATTAGGAGGAACACAGATAGGTTTTGGTCATTAAGAGTCTGACACTCCCTTCTGCTCCGCTCAGAACGGGAGGAGTCATTTGATGATTTCCCATCCTTACGAAATAAAAAAGTTGTGGAAGTAACATCTAAACAGCACCATTCAGCGGGTGGTAAATATAGTACAACACCATCTATCGAGTAAGAGTGAACTAAATATACAAAACTTAGTATTTTGTTTGGAAGTCAGTCATATTTTTTGTAAGAAGTTTTTTATTTTTCACTTTTAATTGGTGATACATGGACGTCGTCTTCGTCTACGCAGAAATTGAAATAAGCAAAAATGCTCATAAAATAAAAACTACTGAACCAAACTGAATCAAATTTTTACGAGACGAAATGGCAAGTATACCGCATCGAACTATAAAAGAATAACAGAAATTGGATCAGAAACCTCGGAGTAATCGGTGGACATAAAAAACCCACCGAATTGAGAACCTCCTCTTTTTTTGGATGTCGGTTAAAAACACAGTACTTCAACTTTTGAATCTATTAAAGGACATTTTCTTTTACTGTCCTTCAAGAAACTTTTCCATAGCCACCACACCGCTAACTGGCAAGCTCACAGATTGGATTCCGTCAACCAACGCTTTCAGCTTAGCATCCCGTCTTGAAACGTTAAAACTAGAAAATGTCTTAAAGCTTGTTATTATTCAATAATTTATTATTGATATTGACAGTGACAGTCTCCAGGGAAGCTTCAGCTCGAACTCAAAAGACGCTGGTGGTTTAGTAGCATACGATATTGAAATATGAAATGTGATGTGACATTCTTTGGCAGAACAATAGTTAAAGTTTATTTGTTGAATATGAATATTAAATTTTCAAAGAAAGAGTTTACAGACAGATGTATTAATAACATCGAAAGTAAGACAGCTTATTGTGGATTGATGTGTGATAGACAATGATCAGGCTAAAGGTATTCCCGTGGTTTAGTGACTGTTATCTTAATATGGATATGCCTTCTCAATACCGTGACCAGTAAGTAATTTAGCAAACAACACCGTGCGGGACCAGCTTATTTATTTATTTATCCTCTATTTCAGGCAATTGAAGCCTATAAAACACAATACATATATAAACATAAAAACAATAAATAATAACTAATGCATCATTTCTACAGCGTACTTAAAAACTAATGCACAACAAATTACGGTGTCGTGTTGCGCTGCGAGGTGTGACACCTTTCAGCCAAAATCTTCCTTGAGGAAGACACCAAATGATGAGTCGGAACGCGCATCACAAATTACTTGAAATTCGTGTTATGGCGCGCCTCCTACTTCTCCACCCTCAAGATCCAGTTGGTTGGTTGTATGTACTCTACGATGTCCTCAGTCTTCGTAGAGTGGTGCAAACGGGACACATACAGAAATGCGTATTCTGATATTTTGTTGTGCGTACTCGTGGTACCTTATACAGTTTAACTTCATTTAATACATCGAAATTCAGAAAAAAAGCCCGCGTATCCCGGGGCATGTTCATTTTAACATTCCTGCAATTCGTAATCATCAGCCTACAGTGATCGGAAAGTGAAGATACTCATAAAACGGGTTACTCGCGTAAGTCTCAGATAAAAGGTAGTTTTATATAATAAGACTAGCTTTTGCCCGTGACTTCATACGCGCATTACTCGATTTTTCCTGCTCCCGTATGAATTTCGGAAACTTCTCTATTAGTGCTCTCCTAACACTCCCCGAGGACCCTACATGCCAAATTTCAGCTTTCTACGACCAGCAGTTTTGGCTGTGCGCTGTCTGTCAGTCACTCACTCAGTAACGAAAGAATTTTATATATTAGGGTATTGATATTGAAATATTCATTGATTTTTTTGATTTGTTTCCACAACACAAATTTCGCTATTTCACTAAAATTTAACCCTATGATCCTGTGACAATCCCACAAAATTTCTCTCACAAAATTATCATTGATTCGTTTATCTCTGCCCAGTCTCCGATGGAGCAGTCGTGAAGATACCGTTGCTTACAACCGAGTTAGGTCGAAGGCTGCACGCCAGTTATTTGATTTGTGAAATCAATTCGTCTCCATTGCAAGCGGTAACTTAATATTTCCATTACCGTTTTTATTGTATCCTAGTGTCTGTGGCTTGCGATGGAAAATTCTTTCGTTGACAAGTGGAGGTACTCGTAGCGGGTTTTTATGTTACTAACATTTTTAACCCCCGGCGCAAAAATGACGGGGTGTCATAAGTTTGACGTGTCTGTGTGTGTGTGGGTCTATCTGTCTGTGGCATCGTAGCTCCCGAACGGATGAACCAATTTTGATTTTGTTTTTTTTTTTTGATTGAACGGTGAATTTATTAGTCGGAAGTGTTCTTAGCTATGTTTGATGAAGATGGTCCAAGATGGCCGCCGCCACATAATGGCGGATTACATTTTTTAACAACGCCCTCAATATGGGTATCAAATGAAAGGGCTTGAATAGTAAAATACTATACTCTATGACAAATTTCAAATTCAAGATAGCCACCACCACAAAATGGCGAATTACATTTTTTTATCACAACTCCCTCAATATGGGTATCAAATGATAGGGCTTGACTAGTAAAATAATGTACACTATATGGGAGGGGAGTTTAAAAAGCATGAAATACCTATGGACCTATTTACCTTTTTATTTGTACCTACATTGTGTGTTTATGTGTGTGCCAAATAAACTTGTTTTCTTTCTTTCTTTCTTCTAAATGAAAATTAAATTAAAATTTAAAAAAAACCACGGACAAAAATAAACTTAATTGTAAAAAGTTAAAATAATTTCTATTGATCCTTTTAGTTTAATATAGGTACAATTCTTTGGACCAAGCGTCATTGGGTCGGAAAACCGCTAATAATATTAAATACTTAGTAAATACAAATGATTTGCGGTCTCCTGAGGCGACGACGCGACGCTTAGCCCAAAGAATCGTATCTATATTAAAAGGATCAATAGCAATTATTTTTTACTTTCTAAAGTTTTTTTTTTGTCGGGGATTTTTTAAAGTATTCATTTAATTTTATTTTTAAACTAGTTGACCCGCGCAACTTCGCCTGCGTCACAATTTTCATTACTGCTCCACTCCTATTAGTCTTAGCGTGATGATATATAGCCCATAGCCTTCCTCGATAAATAGGCTATCTAACACTGAAAGAATTTTTCAGATCGGACCAGTAGTTCCTGAGATTAGCGCGTTCAAGCAAACAAACAAACAAACTCTTCAGCTTTATATATTAGTATAGATAGATTTGCATGATTTGGGATGATTTCAAGATGCGTTAAATCGTTCTGTAATCATCTCATCATCTGCCTAGCCTTTGCCTCACTATGTACATTGAGGTTGGCTTCCAGACAAACCAGATTCTAGAACGAGTGCCTATCTGATCTCTTCAACCCAGTAACTGGGAAACACAGTACTTCTTGGCAGCACTGGTGTCAGATTTCCCGGCGTCTGACAATTCGTAACGACTTTTTTTTTTGGGACAAGCCCGCCACACATTCCCAACCACTGCAACTCCTGAAAGCCAGAATCAACAGTGGCGACAACCAGAAAAACGCCGAGCCAATGAAGCCCGACGAGTCCCGGAGAAACGATTTAACTGTCTTGGATCCTGCAACGAATTTAATCAGAAAAGTACAGCGGAGTAGTAGAAAAAAAAAAACATAATTTCCACTTCCCCCCTTATCAAGCAGGAGACAGAATAGAGCTAGGCCAATAGGCACCAAGCGACATATACAACTGGGTTAAGCCCAGTTGTCAAGCACCACGGATTATATATTAATTAAAAACTAATGGGTCCTAAATTGTGAGCTACTTTTGATTCCAGTAATAAAAATTAGCTCACAATTTAGGACCCATTAGTTCCGTAACGACTGCCAAAGATATACAAATGACAGCCGGGACCAACAGCTCGGTGGTCTTTCCGAGGCACGGAGGAGTCTTGGTATGTTAAGGTGGTCAGCCATCCACAGACTGACCTCGGCAATTGTTGCTTAACCTTGGAGATCATTTATGTTGCTGACATTGTTTAGCCACGAGCTCCCCCTAAATCGTTCTTTAACAGTGTACCCAGAACATTCCATCAGGAATTTATCAGTCAGCCAGCAGTTTTTGTTTTTGCCCAGTAAATGGCAGATGGATTTATTGGTAAAGCTTTTTCCTGCGGCTTCGCTCCTGTTCAACCTGTAATGTATGTAAATCGGGCTGGTTTCCGCAACTCCACGACTAAGACCGTATTTTGCGGGCAGGTAGGACAAATGTGTCATTCGATCCACCCCAGCTCCCCAAGAAAGGCCAGCTACGCCTTGGTGTTACCAACTATCTCACAGAGGGTACCTGTTCAACCTGTGCCTATACCCGACTCCAGGGTCGCATTTGTCTTCTGCTAACATCTTTAAAAAGGGGTCCATGATTTAGGTGTTAAATCTTAACTGCGTGTAGAGTGAACTGTTGCATTTAATATTAAGTAGCTAGTGTTGCTAAATTTGTTAAAAAGAGTCACCACGGCCCTGAAACGCAAATGGCATTAGGAGGAACACGGATGGATTTTAGTCAGTAAGAGTCTGACACTCCCTTCTGCTTCACCCAGAGGAGTCATTTGATGATTTCTTGAAAAAAAATTGCCCTATTTGTCTGTATGCCAAAATTCATCATGGGTCCGTGATTTAGGCGTGATAGCATAACAAACAAACTCACTGAACTTACGATAAAGTGTGACTGGTTTTTCCGATCAGGAATTCCTTAATATCATCCTGGATCCTTTTTGGCATCCGATTAGCTGATTAATCCTCCTGTTTCTCCTTTTTCTCTTTAGAATCCATCCAAAGGTTGTCTTGAAAAGATTGCTTTAACGATAAGGCCGCCCATTGTGTCACCCTATGTAATGCTTCTCATCTATCTCTTCTGTAACTAATATGGTGTACGTAATAAAGAGTATTCTATTCTATTCTATTAGCTGATTAATCCATACGGATACTAATGGCATTAGGTTTCCCCCCTAAAGCTGCGTCCAGGTTAGAAAATTATACCGGGACATGAAAGAAAACAAATTTATTTGGCACACACAGATACACACAATGACGACGTACTTATGTGAATATCTGACGAAAAGTTTTTAAACCTCTGTAGGTATCCATCCCTGTCAGTACCAGGCGAGCATAGATTGTGATGTTATTAAGTCTTAAATAAAAGCTGTGCAATGGAAAATGATAGGTTTGTGGCAGTGGTTTCATGTACTGAAAATAGATATTTTAGCCGCATTTGGTAAGCCACACTGTCTGTTGAGGTTAGTTTCCAATCTAAACTAAAATAGTGGATAAAAGCTACGAAAATAAAAAAACACACAGTTCATGTATTTTTGGAACTGTGTAAATGTGCCTGCATGCCTTTTGTATAAAACTGGCCCAATAAAGAAAGTCCGAAATTCGAGACTGTAAAGAAAGCTAATCAACTTACTTACCGGAATAACTACAAAGTATTAACACTTTGTACTTTCACTTTTACCTTGAGTGTTAGCTAATATCAGCAAAGTTTGTTAGCTCCAAAATTCAGGAAACAAACATTTTGAGTTAACATTTCCAATTTTCTAGTCTGGCTCGTAAAAATATGTCAATATGGGAACGAAAAACTTACACATTGTATTTATGTAGGTTATGTTCTGCTGATATTACACTATCCCTCTTACCTAGAAGATTTTCTCACTGCAGGGCAAAGGTTTTTTCTCATAAATAAACAACCAAAAACTCATACAACTCAACGTATACAAAGTGCGCGTCGGTGACTTTACAACATGAAATCAGAGCACCTCCTTACTTTTGGTCTTCGTCAGACAATGTTAAAAAAATAGCCGTCACGGGCATCCGGCAGATGTAAAATATGTATTTATTAGAATCATAATTAATAAAAATCTTATAAATTAGTTCCAAAGTTCGCTGTCTGTAACAGGCGACGTAGTGGGGGCATCACGACATGACGTCACGTCACGGCATACAAGTTGGTTTTACTGCCACGGCTGACTGCAACAACAACTGCATTTGATTTTACCATTGAATCCTCTTAATTAAACTATCTTAGAATAATACCACCCCGTCACTTCCCGTGGGTGTCGTACGAGGCGACTAATGGACTCACCAGAGAATGGGCAGCAGCGTTCTCTGTAAAACTCAACACCATACACTGCGATCGCCAACCCGCCTGCCAAGCGTGGCGATTATGGCAAACCCCCCTTTAGGGGAGGCCTATGTCAAGCAGTAGACGGCTTTCGGCTGTTATGATAATGATTAAATCCTAACGTGCCCTTTTCAGAACCTACGTGCATGACAGTATTCGAAGAAATCAGTAAGCTTAGAGCACCTACCCTCAAAAATATTTTCTCTTTTCTGGTCTTGTTCTTAGTTAAAGTCAAGAAATATTAAGAACTCCATTAAATAGCCTAAACCCTGTCAAAAACCTCTGTTCCCAGAAAACATTTTAAAATATATAAACCGACACATAACTAGCCAGCAGATGTCGCCACCTTCCATTGCAAGTTTTCTACTTAGAGTAAAAGAAATGCATTAGTCTATGACGGAACTGACGTAGTAATCCTACACTGGTCATCCGCTTCGCCGATGCTATAATTTAATTTAGAAGCTCTTGTATTTTTCAGTAATGGAGGAGAAATGTTTCGAGTTTTAAAAAGCCTGTCTCTTGGAGTATTTGTTTACTTTTAGTGGTTGAGTTTTGGAGCTGGAGGTGATAGAAAATGGCTGTATGATATCGTGATGACGTCTACCCTTCCTAATAGTCATGTTCTGTCGTTTGAAGTGGACGTGAATAGAAACTAAGTACTTGAATTTAATACGATATTAGGCGATTCATAATTCTGTTGTCCACGGCTGAATTTTCAGAGCAAAGGAGCCTGCGTCTGTGTTTCCGAACGCTTACAACCCTAATCTCTTCAAAGTTAGAGTAAACAGGCTCCTTCTGGGTAAGCTCGCTCCATCGCAGACTTTGCGATTGACGCAAACACATCACAAATGAAAATAAAAGCTGTCCTGAATCGACTTCTATCGTGATCCTTTACGTTCTCTAGTAATGAAAAACGGTTCATAACTTATTTTTCGGGTAACTACGAAAGGACATTAGGAAAAGGTCAATGTACTTTATTGCTAGTTTATCTGGCGCCTACCATCACTCTCTTTCTAGAAAGAAAGAAAGAAAATTATACGTATTATACGTAATTAATTCGTCGTCTCCTTAATTTTATGCAATCGTAGTAACCATTTTTAATTGATTAGAAAAAGTACATGTAGCAGTTCGTAACATATTCTTTCGTTTGCAAAGTAAAAAAAGAAAACTAAAACATCGCATTCACAGTGGCTTGTCATAGTTCGAACCCATAGCTTTTTTCACATTAGTCCCCAAACTGCTCAAAGATAACACATACCACACTAAGTACACTGCTTACAACGTATGTACTTGCCATCACAAAACTAGGTGACCAAGGAGTACTGCCAAAAAAGAAAAAACAAATGAAAACATGTTTGCTCCTCACGCCTCTGTGCCCCGGAGACTAAGAGGCCAGTCATTGTGATGAAGGCATGGCATGCGATATATCCACGTCGGGTACCTACGTGAGCACTCGAGTATGACCGTCTTGGCGGGCAGTTTCAATTTTGGAGGACTAAAAGAACGTAGATATGGTAACTATGAGTCAAAAACTCACAACTTAACTTTCTACTTATATGGTATTCGATATCTATACTAATAAATACTTATAATAATTATAAAGCTTTGTTTGTTTGTTTGTTAGGTTCAACACGCTAATCTAAGGTTGTCTTTAAAAGATCGCTTTAGTGATAAGGCCGCCCATTGTGTCACCCTTTTTTTAAGGATAGGAAATCATCAAATGACTCCTCCCGCTCTGGGTAAAGCAGGAGGGAGTGTCAAACTCTTACTGACTAAAACCCAACCGTGTTCCTCCTAGTGCCCTTTGCGTTCCAGGGCCGCGGTGACTCTTTCGAACAAAGTCCGCAGCCCCAGCAGGCACTGGCCCTAGCGGGCCTTTTGTGCTGACAGCTCTTTGAGGCGCGCGTAGAACACAGCGCGCCGTCGACCCGGGTCTAGTTCTGATCAGACGGCGAGCCACCCAATGCTCGCCGTCCGCAGGCCCGCGCCTACGGTGGCCGAGAATCGCCCTGCGACTCCCGACGCCCGGGGCGTCTTCTTCTGTTGCGTCGGCTGGGGCGTGAGGTTTCCCTCCCTCTCTCTCTCTCACGCATTCGGCTTCCTCCTTCGCTAGCACTACTGCTTCGCAGAAGGAGGTGACCGCTTCCCATGTCTCCTCGTTCCGGACCATGGCTTGAAATAGGGGGGCTACTCACTAACGAAATCCGTAGTTTCGGGCTTAGTATTCTACTCCGTATCACCTACAGACTTACGATTAGTCCCGAGCCCGAACTGAGAATGAATGACAACACGATTTCACAGTAACTGTCAAATCGTGTTATCATTAGTTCTCAGTGGTTAGGTGATACGAAGTAGAAAATGCCCGCCCGCAACTAAGCCCGAAACTACGGATTTCGTTACAGAGTAGCCCCCCAGGGCCGAACGCGAGAGGTCGCCGCCGCCGAATGGTGTCACCCTATGTAATGTTTTCTTCATCTATTTTTTTCTGTAACTTATATGGTGTACATAATATAGAGTATTCTGTTCTATTCTATATTAGGAGCCATTAGTTCGAATCGAAAACTTCTTTTAGTGTTGGATAGCCCATTTATCGAGGAAGGATATAGCATCACGCTGCGACCAATGGGAGCGGAGTATTAATGAGAAATGTGACTCAGGCGGAGTTGCGCGGGTCTGCTAGTCTACACTAATATTATAAAGAGGAAAGATTTGTTTGTTTGTTTGTTTGTTTGAATTGAATAGGCTCCGAAACTACTGCACCGATTTTAAAAATTCTTTTAGCATTGGATAGCTACATTATCAGGGAGTAACATAGGTTATATATTATCCCCGTACTCCCACGGGAACGGGAACTACGCGGGTGAAACCGCGTGACGTCCACTAGTGTTTTATAATTGACAATCACGAATACTAACTACGTGAATATTAACTGCCTCCGTGGTCAAGTGGTTTAGGCGTTTGCCTTGTGACCCGGGGGTCGTGGCTTCGATTCCCATGGGAAGCATACTTTGTAAATTTGTTTCCAGTTTGACTAGGTCCTTGCAGGCTTGAATCACCTGATTGTCTGATAAAAAGATGGTGCCGTGCTTCGCAAGCCGGTGGTCTCGGCCGCCAAATGGCGGTCGTCAAATAAACCAAGTCAGAGGCCCTTGAGACGGTTTAGAAACTTTGACACTAGGGGGTCGTTAGGCCTTGCTGCCCACACGATAAGAAGTCTGTTCTATTTAATTCTGTCTTAGTATTTTTCTTATCTTAGTATATGTTATCAGACACGTGGTTGCAGGTCAACAGAAAACCTTTCGTTAATAATTTCCGTAAAGCATTCGAGCACAGTCATACTTACATTAATTAAGTCGTTAAAAAAAACAACATTTCGTCACTGCTGTCTAATAGGTTCACATTAGGTATCGATGCAAGTATGCAAACATGGTCTCGATTTATGTAAAACTAGCTTTTGCCCGCGACTTCTTACGCGCATATGCCGTTTTTTCCCGTTCCCATAGGAATTTCGGGAAATCCTCTCTTAGTGCTCCTCTGTGCGTTGTCTGTCAAGTCATTCAGTCACTCAATCAGTCAGTAAAATGTTTTTCATGTTCGCTTTCGAACCTTTTCTCGTCCATCAGAAAACATTTCGCAGATCAGTTTTACGCGCATAAGCTCTCACACAGACAGAAATACTATCATTTCTTCTACTATCTTTGAGCAATAATAATAAAAACTAAAACTTGTTAACTAACCCGAAATCGTTCGCCCAAAACCAAATCGGCCTCAGGTCTCAAATAAATCGAGGTTCGTCGCCAGAAAATTTAAGTCCGATACGAAATATTGGACCAAATGGATCTCAACCGATTGCTTTTTATTTCGTGGGATATCCGATGCTATTATATTTATTGGTTTTAGAAAAGTGGCCTCCGGGCGGTAATATCGGGGAGAGAATTAAGACTTACTGATGCTGTTGTTGCTTCCCGATATAAGACTCAAAGGAACTTACGTAACTTTAGTTAGAGAGAATGTTGTTTCATTCATAGTGAGTACAGCTAAGGAGTGGAATTCCCTGCCAGTCTGTGTTTCCAGATAGCTACAACCTGGGAGTCTTTAAGACAAGAGTGAACAGGTTGCTTCTAGGCAAACGTGCTCCATCATCGACCGCATCATCGCTTACCATCAGGTGAGATTGTGGTCAAACGTATGCCTATATATAGTAAAAAAAAAATGTTGGTTCTTGAAATTTAATTTATGTTGGTTTAATCTCTACGTGGATTTTGTGAAATAAATTGGAGTTTTTATTTTAGATAACACGACTTTTAGTGACATACTAGCTTCTGCCAGTGGTGTCGCCCGCCCGATACCTAGGGATATATGCGTTATTCCAGACTAAAATCTAGCTCTGTACCAAATTTCATGAAGATCGTTTCAGGCATTCTGAAGTGCAAGAGTAACGACCATCCATTCATCCTCATAAATTTTCGCATTTATATTATTTATTATTAGGATTTTAAGTTCAATGCACAATTTTATCTATTGACATGTTATAATCCTTACTAATATCAAAAATGCGAAAGTAACTCTGTCTGTCTGTCGGTCTGTCTGTCTGTCTGTCTGTCTGTCGCGCTTTCACGCCAAAACTACTGAACCGATTTCAATGAAATTAGGTACACAGATAGTCTAGAGCCTGAGAAAGGACATAGGCTTTTTATCCCGGGAGCATGTTCCCTAGGGACCACGCGGGCGAAGCCGCTGGCAGAAGCTAGTTACATATATTTATGAAAAAAAATATTTATTCATATTCCGTAAGTTGTATTTAAAAGAGGGGAAAAAATATTTATTTTTTAATTTTATTATTTATTCGTAACCAACTTGGTCTTACAATTTCATACGTTAAAGTTACAAGTCTGAGTAGCTATTAAACACAGTCATTCACAGCAAACATTGTACAATCTATTTTTATACCTATACTTTTAACATCGTCTCCAATTTTTTTTTTTATGTATTTCTACCATCACACATTTATATCTATTAATATTATACACACACTAAACAAAATATGTACACAAAATATTTGAAATAACAAATCTGGACTCACCTTACACAAAACCACTATTTACTTTTATTATCACTGTTTGGTATCTGCTTGACATCCGTATGTCGCTTCTGGGATCCAGCAGAATACCAGCGCCAGGTATATTTTTTACCTGGCACATGCTAAGTTGGACTCCTATTTGGTGCAGCTTGGAGACACACACACCGCACATTTGATTGTATAAGTCATATGTATATATATATTTTTTTTTAAGTAGGTAGGTAATCTGGCAAATTCTTTAGTTTATGAATAGTAATTGCCACCATACATTCTGCCTTTTCTTTCTTTTTATTTGTTTTCATTTAATTATTTGTATTTTCTAGTGTTATGTAACTGTGCTTGTGTGTTGTGTTTCTTTCTTTGTTCCAAATAAATGTTTTATCTATCTATCTATTTGCTCCTAGGTACTAGACGTATATAAGCGAAAAAAAAACGTATCAATATAAATAAAATTCTTCCGTTACTGACTGAGTGAAACTAAAGGTCGTATAAAGCTGAAATTTACTATGAAGGTTTCATGGGGAGTGCAGATATGCACGTGACATGCGCGTAGAAAGTCCCGGGCAACAGCTATTCTACACTATCTACACTAATATTATAAAGAAGAAAGATTTGTTTGTTTGTTTGTTTGAATTGAATAGGCTCCGAAACTACTGGACCAATTTGAAAAATTCTTTTAGCATTGGATAGCTACATTATCAGGGAGTAACATAGGCTATATTTTATCCCCGTACTCCCACGGGAACGAGAAGTACGCGGGTGAAACCGCGTGACGTCCACTAGTCGTACATTAATGTCTTAGACACAACAAGGTATTGAAAAACATGTTTGAGATTCCATCAAGTTTTGTCTAGACAGACATAATTTCTTCACTTACAAAATCTATTCTAGTCCAAAATACAACCACTAAATTGTAACTAACCTATTTTAAACCACAACATATATATTTAAGCGGTAAAATTTATTTTTAATATGGAAATGTATAAAAATGTACCAGGGTCGCATGAACCGCGAACAGATTTTACTGGCCGAGAGCCAACGGCAGGAGGTTGGGCTGCCAAGCTTGCACGGTAATGCGGGTAGTCTGTAGATACATACCAGAGGATAAAGTACTGAGTTTTTAAACAGTTTCGTTTGATTGGTGAGCGAAAAGGGAGTGGTTTTGGAGCTTTCGAATAATTAAAAAGTTTCAACACACAGAGGGGTGGTGGAAGCTATCGTTTCTTTGAGAAACGTGCGACAAATGTCACCCTGAACAATTGTTTTTTTTTAGGGTTTCGTACCCAAAAGGTAACCAACGGAACCCTATTACTAAGCCTTCGCTGTCCGTCCGTTCGGCCGTCTGTCTGTCAGAGGACTGTATCTTAAGAACCGTAATAGGTAGACAGTTCAAACTTTCACAGATTGTGTATTTCTATTGCCGCTATAACAACAAATAATAAAAATTGAGGTTTATGGTACGGAACCCTTCGTGTACGAGTTCGACTCGCACTTGGACGGTTTTTTTATATAAAAACTAGCTGACTCGGAAAACATTTTTTTTTCGAATATACACACAAAGTTTCATGAAAATCGGTCGAGTCGTTTCAGAGGAGTTCGGTAACAAACACTGTGACACGAGATTTTTATATATTAGACTAGCTTTTGCTCGCGACTTCGTGCGCGCATATCCCGTTTTTTCCCGTTCCCGTAGGAATTTCGGGAAATCCTCTCTTATTTCCCCTCTATAATCCCCAAGGAACCTACATTCCAAATTTCAGCTCTCTACGACCAGTAGTTTCGGCTGTGCGTTGTCTGTCAGTCGCTCAGTAACGGAAGAGTTTTATATATTAGAATTATGAGAAACTAGTGGACGTCACGCGGTTTCACCCGCGTAGTTCCCGTTCCCGTGGGAATACGGGGATAATATATAGCCTATGTTACTCCCTGATAATGTAGCTATCCAATGCTAAAAGAATTTTTCAAATCGGTCCAGTAGTTTTGGAGCCTATTCAATTCAAACAAACAAACAAACATACAAACAAACAAACAAATCTTTCCTCTTTATAATATTAGTGTAGACAAAAAGCTCTTGCACATACATTGACATCGCTCGTACACTTGACACAACTGGTAAAATTTGGGCGTACAGGTATTTGATCCTCTAGGTACCTAACCCTTCGGGAAATTCAGGTGTGATATGTAATTATTACAAGAACGAAGTCAAATGTGCATTCCGAAATTCCATCGTAACCCTTGCTAGATCCTGTCGATTACAACTATTGCTTAAATCTCTACTCGTCCTTTTATGAAATACAGTATGACTTTTAAATCAACCTATAGTGTGCCACAGTCACTGCTGGCTGAAGGTCTCCACAATACTTTTTCAGTGGTCTTTGTGTTTTGCCTTCTCGAGCCAATCCGTCAGGAATTTCCCAAATCAACGTTTGTTAAGCTTGCCTCAGTTATGACGTCTGTATTGAGGCACTCACTGTGTAACGATCCTCGCCCATTAGTCCTGAAGCATCTTAAAAGTGTGATGTTACGCCATTTTAAAACTCTAAAGATATAAACTTTTCAGTACACCCCTACTCCCATCATAGCACAAGATTTGCAACGGGCATCCACACCACAGTAACAGATAGGGTTGATCCAACTTATATTTTAGCTTCGCCGATATACGAGTCGCGTTCATAATGTATGAGGTAGCATCGACCACCCCACCATTACTGAAATTTGGTGGGTCATTAAAATTGTAAAGCAGATGCTTAGATACAGGAAATACTGAGTTACGTTTGCTTTACTTACGGCTGTGATATTTGGATTGATTTATGTATTATTTTTAATATTTTGTAAAAAAGTGAGTGGGCCAAATCTACTAGCTTTTAAGCTCGTTCACAATCGCATTTCAGTCGTAATTTGTCAAAAATTTATGGAAATTGAGGATTTTTTAGGGTTCCGAACAAAAAACAGAACCCTTATAGGATCACTCGGGTGTCCTGTCAGTCTGTTTGTCCGTCTGTCACAGCCAGTTTTTTTCCGGATCCACTGTACCGATTCTATTCAAATTTGGTACATATATGGACTTCTGTGACCCAAACACGGACGCGTTACATAAATTATTAATTTTTTAGCATGGGGTTCACTATTTGGGGTAAAACTAGAAAATTAAAATAAAAGTTTTTGAACAATATTGTGTGATATATCAAATGAAAGGTGACAACCTCAAGAAGCTCATCGCAACCGGAAAAGTAAATGGAAAAAGACCTCGTGGACGCAGTCCAATACGTTGGTCTGACCAGATTCGCACCGCCCTTGACACTTCCGTTCACAACGCCCTCCACACCGCCAGGGACAGAAACAGGTGGAGAAACATCATACGTGTGAAAGTGATACAGAAGGATGGTCATGACCCTCAGCACTGAGGAATACGACGCAAGGAGGAAGGAGGAGGATCAAACAAAGAGCTTACTGTGAGGGTTTTTTTCATAATTTTAAATAAGTGGTTTTGAGGTTATTTAATGAATTAGACGAAAAATGGTAATTCCTCCCCCCCCCCGTTGTCTCCCAAACTACTGAGCAAAAATTTTGAAAAAAATGGAGATAATAGATCTTTACCTATAGATTACAGGACCTACAAGAAGTCTGTAGCACGCGAGTCCGACTCGCACTTTTTTTTCTTTTGTCTTGATGGTGTCAAATACCTGTGACAGTTTGCTTAGTTACGTAGAAACTGAATTGAAAATAGATTTTGAAAATACTCTTTTTTTCATATGTATTGATGACATTTTGGCAATTATTCAAAAAAAAAATCCCTAACAGTCTAGTGCAGTACAAAGTATATTTAAGAATCTAGAGGAAGATAAGTTTTTGAGGATTATTAAATGAGATGAAATCACGTTATCAGTCTAAAGAATTTAAGTAACATTAGCGATCAAAAGGTTTTACTAAATCACCGGTAGTGCCTTGCTCAACAATACTGCACTACCACAAAATTGCAAGTTGACATTAATACCCGAAGGAAACAAACCCGAAATGACGGATAGTTTCAAACTCTCCGGGGAAAATAATGACCGATTACTCTCAAACATAAAACGTTCCACCTATCTCTAAAACTTACCACTTGAAAATTCCATCCTGAAAACAGTTTTTGACATCTAAGAAATATTGTTTCGCGTCTCCTAGGACGTTGCTTATTCAAAGTACTACAAAATGTTATGAAACTACTTGAGTAAGTATTTATCAGGTTCGAGACAGCGAAGTTGCATGCTTTCTTGTGGTGAGCCCAAAGTAGAGTGTAAACTGGTTAGCGACATAGCTGGGACGTCCTCAGTAAATTGTGTTAGCGGAGCATCTTGCGCCAACAGCTTGGGAACGTCGAAAATTTTCACGAGCTACAGCTTGGTGAGGTACAAAAGTGTAGGACGAGGGTTACGTAATTGGAGGACGAATAAAAATGATGTAGAGTGTCTTTATTTTTACAAAGCTTTCATGAGTGTCAAAAACTTTTTTATATAAAAGGTGTTTTTGGTTTTGTTTCTTTGTTTTTAACACCGACTTCCAAAATTAAGGTTATTTTATACTTTGTAGTGTTTTGTTTGGAAGTCGGTTATATTTTTGGGAAATAATTTTTTATTTTTCACTTTGAAGTGGTGATACTTGAACGACGTCTTCGTCTACGAAGTCAAAGTCAAAGTCAAAGTCAAATGATTTATTTCAACTAGACCAATAAAGGCACTTTTGAACGTCAAATTAAAATAAAATAAAATATTATAGTGACTCTAGTCGTCCGTTCGCAAAAGGTAGATTCTTATGGAGAAGAACGGACAAGAAACTCCATAGTTACTCTTTTCAAAAAATAAGCTTTACAATATTTGCATACATTAATCAGTTGATTATATGTGAGGACGATGCTCCCAAAAAAACACTTATATACTACTAATAGGTACAATAAAGAAATGCCAGCAGAGGTAAAATTAATAAGTTTGCTAGTAAGGGAACATAATACTCACATACGTACAAATTTTTGCCACTATTGATTTATATGATCAGTGTGTGAGTTAAATTAAATACAAAAATCAGTAAATACACCTGTTTACATAGTAAATATTAATACAATAAACACAAACATAACCAGTTTCACTACGTCTACTACACCCTAGATTGTCCTATGGAGCAGGACTAGCATGTTTCCAAGCATTCTTATCTTGAATATAATCATCTAATTTGTAATATGCTTGTTCACAAAGTGTGTATTTTACACACGTTTTAAATTTTCTTTCATTTAATTCTAATATTTCAGAAGGAATTTTGTTGTAACATTTAATACAGTACCCCATGAAAGATGTTCGTACTTTGGATAATCTAAAAAATGGTTGATCTAGTTTATTTCTATTTCTAGTATTAAAATTATAAAATTATTAAATTCGAAGAAATTGAAATAAGCAAAAATGCTCATACAATAAAAACTACAAAACCAAACTGAATAAAAATTTTACGGAACTAAATGGCAAGTATACCGCATCGAATTTAAAAATCACAGAAATCGTATCAGAAACCTCCGAGTAATCGGTGTACATCCATAAATTAAAAATTTAAAAAATTACCCACCGAATTGAGAACCTCCTCCTGTTTTGGAAGACGGTTAAAAATTACGACGACGACGGTCCACTTGGCTTGAAGCTGGTAGAGAATGCCAGTAACTTCGCCCTGTACTGTGTGTTGCATGAAGTTTAAATCAATCAAGTTTGAACACTTCTCTTCTTCTTCCAAATAAATTAAACTGAAAAAACGAAATTTCGGCACTTTTTATTTTTAAAGGAGTCAGTCAGTTGGTGAGAAAGCTTAAAGTATCTGTATCGGCATTTCTCAATGAATTGATGAATTTCTTAAATTAAGTAGCCAAAGCTTATGTGCTTTTCAGGAGTATCGAACCCTTCAGTTTTTAAAGTGCAACCTCGTATAAGTAGACGAAGACCAGAAATATCAAAGAGATCTTTTTTTGGATCTTTTCAGTGGTGAGACGCAAAAGGATGGGCCTTTTCTGCCTCACCAATGAAAAAAATACCAATAAAAGATCACTCTAAAGCCGTATCTTTAATAGCTGCGGTTTAAATACAATTTCGGTCGAAAAGCAGCCCTCACTCACCTCACTATTGACACGACATGGCACCTGCTGTAAATGCACTTCAACACGAAGTGCCGGATTTTTTTTACTGCAAAGTGCTTTCCGGGTTTATTTTTTCAGTTTATTGGGTTATCATCATCGATAAAGCCTGTTAAATTTCCAGTGCTGAAAAGGCGATGTCGTTTACTTCTTTGTGGTAAATAATTGGCAAGTTTGGCGTGCTGATTCTTTACTAATGGGCTTTACTCTTTATGCCCTAAATGCCCTTTGGTGCCTATTGGCCTAGCTCTGTTCTGTCTCCTGCTTGATAAAGAGGGAAGTAGAAAATTGTATTTTTTCCTACTCCTCCGCTGTACTTTTCTGATTAATTTCGTTGCGGGTTCCGAGACAGTTGTATTGTTTCTGCGGGACTCGGGAGCTTCAGTGACTCGATATTTTTCTGATGGTCGTCACTGTTGATTCTGGCTTTCAGGAGTTACATTGGTTGGGAATATGTGAAGGGCTTCTCCAAAAAAATGCGAACCAATTCTGCAATTCTCAAACATCTACGGATAGTTGAAAGAATAACGTTTGATGTAATTCAAGTAGGTATGTGTTTGCAAGACGAAGGTACTACAATATTCTGTAAGTTTTTTGAGAAGATAGTATTCCAACCCCTATTTGTAAAAAAACACCAAACTCTTTGGGAGTGAAAGTACACATACACATATACAACTTTTTCTTTGAGACCAACCCTAAAACTCGAAAAAAAATATCAATTATTTCATAAAAAATACAATATTTAACCGATGACAATGTATGAAACAACTTATATTTTTTTCGAGTTTGTTAGACTTTTACAAATAACCCTGTATATAAAAGTTTTGAATGTTTTCAGTGTTACTGTAGAAAACTGTCAGATGTCAATTTTATTGCACTGATACCACTGAGATGTTAGAACAATCTACCCCAGATCATGATGACTAGCTAAGTATAGAGGTATAACGATGAATTTTCCATAATGGGTTCAGGTCCAATGGGTGAGGTTTAAAAGAAATGTCACATGATTGATAGAAGTGAACATTTGCCACTTGATTTACTTCAACACCTCCTAAGCACCAAGAACGAATGTAAAGTATCATTTATTTATAAATCTCTGTAATCGTTCATGTACACGCCAAACAAATAAAAAGGATCTCAGTTTTTTACTCATACTTTATTAAAATAGGTATGTCAGCCTTGTCGCGCTCTTGTTGACAAAATACAACTCCGTTGCTAGAATACCAAGATAACACCAACAGCTATATGAACCTTAGAACCCAAATCATAAAGTATGTTTTCCAATGAGCTGATGGTAGACATAAGTTTGCAAAGGCTTATTCGAATTACAACGCCCTACGCTCAAGAGATCAATAATGCGTTCAAAAAGTTGATTTGATCCACAAGAAGTACGAGTAGGTTCGGGTTGAATTACAGAAAGACAAACGGAGCCAATATATTAGTTTTGGTGTTGGCTAGGTGGGTAAAAAGGCTTCGTTAGAGGCTTCGGGGACACAAGGCAAGTCAAGGGATTCGTTCTTTGATAGAGCAAGTTCTCCGATTTCAGCACATTTTTTGGGGAGCCTAGTTAAATCAACAAGTTATGTTTCGCCGTATGGTGCCGTAAAAGAATAATACCATCCTATCACTTACCGTGGGTGTCGTAAAAGGCGACTAAGGGACTCACCAGAGAATGGGCAGCAGCGTTCTCTGTTCGCTGCAAATGCTGAGATGGCAACCCTTTCGGTATGGGCACGCTCAGCACAATTTCTCTCTATCGATTTTGTTTTGTATTGGTGGTCATTTGGTCATGGTCATTTTTCGTCTAATTTCTTGAATCACTTCAAAACCTTTTCTTTTATATATATAATTGATACCCTTACAGTAAGCCCTGTCATTTGATATGTCACACGAAATTGTTCAAAAAACCTTTTTTTTTAATTTTCTAGTTTAACCCCCAAAAGTGAACCCCACACTAAAAAAATCGTAACTTACGTAACACGTCCGTATTTGGGTTACAGAACTCCATATATGTACCAATTTCAAAACAATCGGTTTAGTGTATCCGGAGAAAGACAGACAGACATACTGACAGACAGACAAACACCCGAGTGATCCTATAAGGCTACCATTTTTTGTTTGGAACCCTAAAAAATCAAATACCCTTTTGCTAAAGGTGCAGCTGGTCTACAATAGCTAAAATACCTTTGAATATTGAACGGAAAAGTAGCCGCCATAATCGCCACGCTTGGCAGGCGGTTTGGCGATCGCAGTGTATGGTGTTGCGTTTTACAGAAAACGCTGCTGCCCATTCTCTGGTCCCTTAGTCACCTCTTACGACACCCACGGGAAGTGATGGGATGGTATATTTACGGCACCATACGGCACCGGCCGATACCATACGGCACCTACATTTATTGACAATCCTTATTTATTGAAAAAACAGAAACTAAGACATAAAGCAGGCCTGAATCGACATCTACCGTGATACTTTACATTTTCCAACCGAGAAAAGCAATTACTAATTTATGTTTTGGGTACATATGAACAGATATTAGGGAAAGGTCAGTACCAGCTTGATGCCCTTGAGTCAATTGAGAAACGAGCCAAGAGGATCATCGGTAATGACAGGCTCGTCGAGTCGAAGCTCCAAAGCCTTGAGCATCGACGCCGAGTTGCTGGCCTGTCGGTTTTCTATCGCTTGCATTTTGGGGAGTGTGCGACGGAATTGCATGATTTAATTCCGCCAAGCCCGTTCCATCATCTGACCACAAGACGAACGGCGATGCGCCACCAGTACATGGTGGACATCCCACCGACACGCACTAAACTTTTAGGGAACACATTCATAGTGCGTACAGCTAAAGAATGGAATTCCCTGCCAGAGTCTGTGTTTCCAGATAGCTACAACCTAGGAGTCTTTAAGACAAGAGTGAATAGGTTGCTTCTAAGCAAACGTGCTCCATCTTCGACCGCGTCATCGCTTACCATCAGGTAAGATTGTGGTCAAACGTATGCCTATATATAGTAATAAAAAAAATATATATTTTATTGCAAGTACTACCATAGAAATGGTCAGCTCCACATCTATTTTGCAACAAATCCATTACACAATGCTAATAAGCAACTATTCAAAAACAGTTGCAATGTACGAGTTCGAATTCAATTTGTTTCTTAGGTAACTTCATTGTATTATACTTGTGTAGGAATAGAAAATGGCGTCTCGATATACTCCAGAGGATTGCACTATGCATATTGTAACAAGGTGAAACACCTTTTAAGAATCTTATTTTGCTACGTAGACAGTTGTTAGTGCAGACAGGTGTCTGTCTGCAGTTATACCTACCACACAACACCATTGTACACTTGGTTCGCAGTAAACGTTTTGATATTGACTTTGACTTATAATTTTCTGAAAAAAAAACCTGGCTGAAAACAACTGACTTACAATTTAACCGTATCAATGCTGTCGCTCATTCGGGTAATAAGTCAATAGATAGATTTTCGAGAACAGTAAAATAGATAAAAGATCTACTTAAAAAAATACCTAACGCTTCTATTCTTCCTTCTTTGAAGTCGGTTCAAAATAACCGACATCAAACAAGGAAAAGTTCCTAAATTCGGTTCTTTTTTCTACTAATAACAAAATCACTACGTATTATAAAACAAAGTCCTCAGCCACGTCTGTCTGTATGCCTGTTCGCGATGAACTCAAAAACTACTGCACCCATTTTCATGCTGTTCTCACAAATGATTATAGTGGTTTTTGAGGAAGGTTTTAGTATATAATTTGTTAAATTTTTGTATACATTGGCTAAAATATAATGATATTTGTTGGAGGTGTCGGAAAAATATAAGCTGTCTGGGAGCTGATAACTTTTGGTCGCGATAGCCGACATCCACGCGGGCGAAGCCGTGGACATCAGCTAGTCCTAATATATAAAACTAGTTGACTCGCGCAACTTCGTCTGCTCCGCTCCTATTGGTGATGATATATAGCTTATAGCCTTCCTCAATAAATGGGCTATCTAACACTGAATGAATTTTTCAGTAGTTCCTGAGATTATCGCGTTCAAGCAAACAAACAAACTCTTCAGCTTTATATATTAGTATTAGTATAAGATTCTTACGTTACTTAGTGACCGCCCAACAACGCACAGCCGAAACTACTGGTCGTAAAAAGCTGAAATTTGGGATGTAGGTTCCTTGGGGAGTGTAGGTGAGCACTAAAAGAAGATATCTTGAAATTTCTACGGGAACGGAAAAAAAAGAACTGGATATGCACGTACGAAGTTGAGGGCAAAAGCTAGCAAAGTATCAGTGTCTTTTCTTAAGGCATGCTCAGAATATAAACATCTATATGGGAATAAATACTATTTAAAACATGTTGATGCGTATGTGTCAGACATATATGAAACTTGTCCATCTAAAGAGGTGGAACGTAGTTCTGTTAAGGGGTAGACTTTTGATTTAAAGGTTTTTTTTACTGCGATGATTATCTGCGTATGTTACTAACATCTCGGCAAAACCGTTTGGGAATACCGGCTTGATGTTATTTTGTTGTTGATTAGCTCGTATTTGCTTTCTAAATTCATTTTATTATTTTTTTAATAACACAACATCAATTATCATCGTGCGGCGCGCTAATTGGTGTATCACCACTATATCAGGCTTATTGGCAATAATAGTTCTATCAGTGATGATAGACCGATCCCAGTACAACGTGACATGGTCATTTTCGAGAATTGGGTCGGGCACATACTTGTAATACGCTACCTCAGAATCCACAAGTTTGTATTTCAAAGCAAGCAAGTTGCTGATGGATAATCCTGGCCACTTGGTTGTGCCTGTGCAAGTACTCGCCATTATTATTATTAACTTGCTTCGTTTGTACGTATGTAAAAGTAGAAATTAGGAGTCCATTTTTCAAACACTTCGGCATCCGTATAAACTGTAACTTTGATACTTATTTAGAAAAAGAGACAATGCAGTAACATGGTACTATGGAGCTAGTTTGATGGCGCACCCAGATGGAAAACACTGGCACTTCTTAACCAAACCACCACCACCATTTTTGGGCTAATTGGATAAATATTGATATTGCAAAAAATTACCTAGAACGTTAAATCTTGTTTAAAAAAGTTTTTATTATTACTTATATTTGTCGCTGGTCCTTTTTTGGCATTTAATGAAACCAGTTTCAGAATCAGAACTTTAGTTGCTTTAAATGTAGGAACAATATAAGATAACTAACATAAAAACATGAGATCAGCAAACATTTTACTTGACGGCATGCTATAGGTACATTAATTATACATATAATAAAATAAATAGAAAATGTCAACAATACAAATAGAATTAATAATTTAAAAAAACAAACAAATTTATTTATTGTCAAGTATCCAAATAAATAAAAAACGAATTAATATGTACTAGGTAATTTAAAAAAAAAAAGATAAAGTTGTTACTCCGTAAAAGACATTTTAAATCATGTAATTTAAAATGTCTTTTACGGAGTTATAACATTTTGTTAAAAGTAGTGCAGTTACCTTAGATCTAAAATTCTTCTTCTTCTTATCGTGTGGGCAGTAAGGTCTAAACGACCCCACACACCCTAGTGTCAGAGTTTCTAAGCCAGGCACGCACGTATAAGCCGGTGGTCCCGGCCGCCAAATGGCGGTCGTCAAATAAACCATGTCAGAGGCCCTTGAGATCTAAAAATGTGAACATTGTGTTCCTTAAAACCACGAGGAATTTATTTTAAATAACAGATCCCATTGTCATACTACTTAAACGATGATGCATATCCTATCAAAGCAACCTAGTTTTTTTTCTTTCTTAAAATTCTTATACTATAAATACGATATGTACACTTCGTACACTCAACCCTTTGAGAAAATACCATCGAGGCGCAACACAAAGAGTTACATAGTTAAATAAAAAGACACCAGTAAATTGTTAGGTATTTTTCAAGGGAATTCCTGTTGGCTAGTTCGCTTTTACGGTGAAAGAGCACTTAGGGCACTCGGGCGAGAGAATCTAGTAGCTCAGTACCTACCTATGTCTCTTTTTAAGGGTTCTGGAGAAAAACATCCCTTGTATTGAAGGATGGCTGGGCAACGGAACTTAAGAGTATGTAAATTTGGGTTTGATGACTAATGCTCGTTTGAAGGCACAATTTTAAATTGAAAGCTTATCAAAGTTTCTTTTTTTTTTCAAGAAACCAAACGACATGCGCCTTAAATAATAATAAAAATCACATTAGCTAATTCTAGCTTAACCATAAATTCATCTCTCAAGAGGATTATATGGAACAGAATTTGTTACTTTTTTCGATGGAAAAAAATATGGAGCACGGCTTGTCTACTGATGAATAAAATTTACCTGATATAAAAATAATATATTATAAAAATTAAATTTAAAATTTAAAAAACCCCCAACGCAAAAAAGAACCTTTAAAAAGTCAAAACTAATAATTACCGCTGAGAACAGACAGTAGCCAGTGCAGAAAAAATGCATCGAGGCTGCCCTTTTGCTGTCCTAGAATTACAGAATACAATGATTGCTCACATAATCTGTAGAATTGCAATAATTTATTCCATTTCAGGGCAAATCTTTTGTGTTTTTAATTATAAGTATTATTAGCGGTCTCCCAACGCGATGACGCTTGGCCCAAAGAATCATACCTATATTAGAGTAAAAGGATCAATAGGAATTATTTTTACGTTAAGTTTTTTTTTCGGGGGTTTTTAATTTAAAGTTTTATTTCATTCTTATTAAACTCCTCTTCAATATAGTGTACATAATTCTACTAGTCAAGCCCTTTAATTTGATACCCATATTGAGGGAGTTGTGAAAAAATATGTTATCCGCCATTTTGTGGCGGCGGCCATATTGAACCGATTTTCATCAAACATAGCTAAGAACAATCCCGACTAATTCTCCTTTCAAACAAAAAAAAAAAAACAAAATCAAAATCGGTTTATCCGTTCGGGAGCCACGGTGCACACACACACACACAGAGAGACACGTCAAACTTATAACGCCCCGTCGTTTTTGCGTCGGGGGTTAAATAAAGATCGCAATTATTTTTTATTTGGTCAGTTTATCGTCGCATCCTAAATACAGAACACCCAGAACCATACAACCCACGGATACTAATAATATTATGCAATCGACTTTAGCCATCATCTCTAGTTACCAACCACCCCTTAACTTGCAATATCTATTACAGGCCCCCTCTTTCACCCCTAGTCTACACCATACGGACTCGTTAACGCAAAGGTCTAGCCCCATTGATTGCGAAGTAGCCCATGGGTAGCGCCCATCCATGTGTAAACCAAGCATTATGCACTGAGTAATGTGGAACCGTAAGGGCTATTGGAAAAATGAGGGGTGAAATGAAGGGGTTAAGTGGGGGTGTAATGAATTATTTAAATTGAGGTTGAAGATAAAGTATTCAACCTGCAATGATGTTTTTGAAGCTTTCCTTTGAAAGATATTATTATAAAACTTCGTTTTTAAATCTTTCGCCAAGAAGAATAATTTATTTATTATCAAAACGCAATGACTAATAGTATCTTATTATACAAGTATGGTTGAATGTTTGTTAATTAATCACACCTCAATAGCTGAATAGATTTGGATGTAATTTAACCTTTTTTTTAAGGATGGGAAATCATCAAATAACTTCTGCCTCTCTGGGGAGCAGAAGGGAGTGTCAGACTCTTACTACCTAAAACCCATCCGTGTTTCTCCTAATGCCCGCCGCGTTCCAGGGCCGCAGTGACTCTTTCAAAGAAATTCGCCCACTTGAAGGACACTTTTGTCCTCGTAGTACGTTCCTGTGGTATAATTGTGGACTTTCAGATAGCCGATACCGTTGACAAAAGCGTGTTTATTAAAAACACAGTCCTATTTCATAAATTCAATTTGCAGAATACTACTTTGTATACTAATTTTATAAATCTGATGATCTTTCATTGAACGCGCTAATCTCAGGAACTAGGTTCGAATTAAAAAAGAAAATTTTAGTGTTAGTTAGCTCATTAATCGAGAAAGGCTATAGACTATATAATATCACGCTACGATCAGTAGGAGCAGAGCATTAATGAAAAATATGATGCACTCGAAGTGGCGCGGGTCAGCTAGTTTACAATCACCTAATGGACGCCATGATTGAATTTGATTGATTCCTATAAACCAATTGTTTATCGATCTGTCCTTTGTCCACCATGTGTATGAAAGAACTGTATTTCAAACTTGGAGTTGCTCTCACAAAACAATCAACGCAGCTGCAGCTCTGACGGATTAAGCTTACTGTCCACTGGAGCTGTAAAAATATGCTATGTGTCCCTTGCGTATCTACTGTGTGTTAAAGGAAGTTGAGATAGACTAAATCATTAAAACGTTAAGGTGAAGTATCTACTCGAAATACAAATTAACAGATAATACATAAATTAGCGATGAAAGTAGTGCATCGGAAAGCCGTTGGACCTTGCTGTCATTGGTAAATCTTTGAAAGCAGGTAGGGGTAGCCATATGCCCGAAAGACTAAAAAACTAATAAACACTAAGACACTACACTAATGGGCTATTTGTCTGAATTAAAATAAAAGTCTCAATCAGTCTGTCCAAAGGACATCGTGTTATCCAGTCACTAGTCTCAAATAGGCAGTGGCTTCGTGTGAATTACTGAAAACTGACACCGTGTGAATTACTGAAGTGATCTTTTTAGGAAGTTAGGCAGATGATGATTTAGAAATGATACAAGCAATAAGTTTAGAAACTTGAAGCTCATTCATTGTATTGGCACAAATGGCTTTTCTAAAAGCTACTACTTTGAAGAAAGCTGATTTATTAATGCCACACAGAGTGTAATTAAAACACATTCAAATGACACACGAAGAAGGATCTGCCGTTGTGGCACAACTTAGAAAGGCAAACACTGAACTGTGATTGGTTGATTGAAATCCTTCCACACAACAATCATCATCATATCAGCCGAAAGACGTCCACTGCTGAACATAGGCCTCCAAGCGTCGCCACAACAAACGGTCCTGCGCGTCTCACACAATATCGTCAAAGAATTCATCGCCAAAACTTTTGAAAAGCCGCGAAAGGTCCCCCAAACATTCCTCCGTAGTGTACAGCAAATACAAACTAGTCGTCTCGAACGATTTTTGAATGCATCGCGTACACGACTGTACCAATTACTCGTTCGGCCGGCCTCCGCGGAATATCCCAGACTGACCGAGCTCAGAGCGATTTTAAATTGAATTTTTGAGAATTACGACGACAATTTTCGGAATAACGTGGATTGTAGGGGTGGATTTTGTGGACGGTGATGCTGCGGTTCGTTAGGGCTGGTTTTTTAAATTGAGTATTGGAGTTCAGAATGTGAGGAAGACACAGAACCGGATCGATGTGATGACTCTTGTGAGAGGCCTATGTCTAGCAGTGGATGTCTTTCAGCTGCTGATGATGATAAGATAAAACGTGCCAAACGTTACTATAATGCTAAACTATGAAAGATTTTCAGGATAACATTGAGATTTTTGGAACTGTTACGACCAGTCAGTTATATTTCGTGGCTAGTTGGTTACAACGTATTAACGATTATCTAAAACCGATTGCTCAAACAAGCCCTGTTACCCAGTTTCAGGGTTGTGGAGGTGAGCTAGGCATCACTCTATGTAGAACATTGGTACTCAAATGCAACCAGTTACACTAAGGACCCGTCACACTAAGGGCCCGTCACACTTAGGACCCGTCACACTAAGGGCCCGTCTCCACGAACAAGAGAATCGCGGCGATATTATCGTCCGTGCCACGTATTTCTATAACAACTCTATGAACATGTCACCACACAGCGATATTATCGCGACGATTCGTCGAGTGAAAAAACGTCAACCCGCGTCAATTCCCTCGCTAGTGGAGATGGCCCCTAAATGCCGGCCGACCTCAACGTAATTGGGTAAAAGCTAGCCAGAATGATATGTAATAACGTAACTCTAGATACACAATCATCCCAGAATCACAAAAGAACCCGAATGCTTGACTACCAATTACATAATCCAAGCGTCTATTCTCAAACTTGATCCCCGTATGTTTCACTCTATCCACCTCCAATTTTCAGAGCAAGGAATACATACGTACATTTGAAATTACTGTCCAGCCGACTCTGTACTTGGAAAATGGTTTTCGAGATGCACTCTTTATGGCAGTATTTACGTTTCAGCTTTTTTGGGGTATCACCGTTTATCAACTTCGTAGAATCATGGATATTGTGATTTTACCCCGAGGTTTTCCCATATGTAAAAGACAAACTGGTGCTGGGTAGATTGTTGCGCCACTTCGTGAAGGGATTAGTTATAAAAACTTTAGTACAAAAAAATGCAACCGACTTCCGAATAAAAACAACTACAAAGTACAAAATGACTCCTCTCTTGGACCGTAAACCCCAATTGGGGCCAAATTTCTTGCGTGGTTTTTCAATGGTCTTGCGTGCTCGGTGCCTCACGGGTTAATTATGGAAGTCGGTGTTTCTCGTGTAGTTTCTTCGTTTTTTGACACCGACTTCCAAATTTTTGTACTTTTTAATGGTTTTTATTTGGAAGTCCGTTGTATTTTCTTGTAAAAAAAAAAAATATTTATCACTTTTTAGTGGTACCCACATTGATATCCAAAAATTCCAACACATATCAATTTAATTGTGTATTTCCGAAAATTTTCATCGAATCTTTACAAAATTAAAAAGTGTTTCGCTCGCGTGACAGTGGGCCTGGAGGCTCATTTTGATTAGTATTTTATGTATACTTGAGTTTACTTATTTAATTACCGACATATGTAATTAGTTTTATCATTGTTTCATTTTTAATTGTTGGGATAATATAGTGTGCTAGCTGACATGTGCCATTTATTTAATTTAATCTTCTATATCTATCATAAAACATTGAATAATAACGTTATATAAATTCAAGTTCTTCAAATTTACCAGACAGTTGTATTGCTGGGGAGGTTGTTGGCTACTTCTTCTTCCCAGCTAAAACACTAGAAAGTGGTGACGGGCTGGGCGATTTGGGGGACTCTCTTCATGTAAATTTTGAAGTTCAAAAAGATTCTGTCTTGTTTCGTTCTGATTTTCAGCCTTGTTTGAATAATTACTTTTTGATTCTGATTTTGATTAGGAAACCATAGGCCTAAGGATCGTTCTCCCATTGTCAATAGTATCCTTCTCCAAGGTGAAATCTATCTCAATACCAAGATCTTTTAAGATTAGTTCAACGGTTGAGACCTGAGAAGGGAACAAGCAGACAACCAGACAGAGCTATTTTGCATTTATTAGTATGGATTAACCACACTGCTAAATCGATGTACGTTGAAAGTTCCATACCGTTTCTTTCAGGTTTTTGTATCAAGCTTTCCTCCACCGCAGGTTGGTGGTGATAAACATTTAGAAAATAATATCATGATGATACATAGAAAGTTGTTGCTTACTTTTATCGTTAACATCCTCTACATTCCTAACTTAAGAGTCCAATCGTTACCAAAAATAATTATTTAATAATTTGCAATAATTTATTTGAGAGAACAACTAATTCACACTCCAACGTGACTTTGAGTGAATAACACTTCATAACAAGAAATGCACACAATGTCGAAAATAACACGGAAAATAAATTTGATTAAATCCGGCAAAGCGGAGCGCGGTGCAGACATAGTCACAAGCAGCTTACACCGGAGAATGACCACGTAACATACGTATGAAGTGTACTGTTTATTTACTATGTGCTCCTAGTAGATTGCCTTCAGAGCAGAAATATAGGCAGCTTTTTTCCTTAGCAATGCAACACCATCGACTCGGACGTGAACTTAAAAAAATTACTGATGGACACACGAATGATCTCATAAGGATTTTTTCAAACTGAAAAACGGAGCCCTAATAAATCTAGGCTGGTTTAAAGGTTTTCATGAGTGAGTAACAGCAAATAAATCATCATCATATCAGCCGAAAGACGTCCACTGCTGGACATAGGCCTCCCCCAAGCGTCGCCACAACGACCGGTCCTGCGCGTCTCGCATTCATAGGCCACATAACAAAGTCAAAAAAGTCTAAAAACTCTTGCATTGAATAATGGAACTCTTGCTTGGCAAGAGAAGTTTAAAAAAAAATCATAGCTTGAACTTTTTGATACTTTCCAAAGTATTAGGGTATTTTTTGATAAATTATAATAAGAGGAATATATTAATTGATGCGTTTCCAAAATAGTATCAGACTATTGTCCTGAGGAAAGAAAAAGAAAGAAAGAAAAATGTTTATTTGAGACTCGCACAAAACAGACAGATGTAAAATTAATTAAAAACTAAAAGTAGTGTATTACTTAGTCAATAACAAATTAGTCTGTGCGAGACCAAAAAGGTCCCTATCTCAGCATAGGCTGCGAAATTTAAAAATAAATAACACAGCGCTGGAGCGAGGAGTTTTGTCACAATAAGCAATTTTCGGTCGTGATCGCTAACATCATTGAATCGATAACGTAGTCCCCAAGTTATCGATTTGAAAGAAAATACTAAATTACCAATCAGCCTGTATATATTGGTAAATACACCTACCTCCTGGCGACCATTTTCTTCCAAAGCGCATGTTCCCAGGCTCTCATAAGCGTATAAAAACACAAACAGAAACAGTAAGCCTCACCGCAAAGCAAAAGAGCATCGAATAAAATGGAATTCTTCATCGTTAATTTTCTCTTTGTTTTTCTCAAACGGAACACGAAATAGTTGACCAACTTCTACTTGATTGTAAATATATAAAAGTAAATTTTCCAAGAGTATTTTGTTGAGAATTTATACAAAGCTTTCAGAGGTAACTTGGTAGTGCTGCGGTTTCGTCTCCCGGGACCGGGCTATTATTATATTTTTGTGTTTTGAGAGCCAATATTTCTAGGCTACGGTTGCTAAATAATTTCTAGCTTGCTCACTTGATTGGTTTCTCCTTTGATTAATCTGGAAGCCAGACGAGAAAGACCATTCGTTACTTACAAACTAAAACGGGTGGAATTGTTCTGAGAAAACATGACGTCGTGCTACGCCTACGCTACGAGACTACGCTGGTGCTACGACGTAGCAAATGCTACGAAAGGTTAAAGCTCTGCTACGAGTGAGTCGATTTTTCTTCGAACGTGCTTATTTTTGTGCACCATTTTATACACATACGTGACTAATTTGTTGGCACAGATTTTTAATAAAAAAAAGATTTTGCTGCCTTACTTTTGATAGCATTCATGGTTATTTTTATAACGCACATAATTTTTATCACATCTATATAAAAACCAAAATTAATTTTATCCTCCTTATAGGAAGGTAATACAATCGGGAGCCTGGTAACCTTTGTTACCTTCCGTATCCCGCCGTCCCCATAATATATAAATTTACGGACATCCCCAGGCAATAAACTCCTTTCTTACAACGTTTTAAAGCATTAAATAGCCGAAATATTATCTGAAGGAGCTGTATTTTTGACCTTTACGATGTTAATTCATGGGATGATTCTTCTTATCGCGTTAATAAATTGAGGAGAACGTTTGATTGGCTCTATAATTAACAAGTTTATCTATCACGGTAAAATCTTATGATGAATTTGATATTTAACTGTGGGTTATATACGAATCTAGGTCAAATTTTTTTTTTATGGAAACTTTTTCCCCTACAATCCATTCAGACGTAATAACACCTGGTAAAAAATGCTGGATTAATTTCAATAAAATGTTAAACTAGATGTAATTGTCAATTCGATTGAGTTAGAATGGAAGAAATATCTAAGAAAATAATAAATACACAAACATTGAATCGATACCAACTGGTATCGATTCAATGTTTGTGTGGCAATAGACCCCAGCAGCCGTCTTGCTCCGCATTCCCTGTTACCTGTTCATGTGAGGACCGAATACCGGCGTGGACTGGCGGCATTTTCGTGCTTGAAAACAGAGAAGCAATTCCTAAACAATTCCTTGCCGTGGTAAGGAATTTTTTATAAAAGACAATTTTTGTCATCGACAACCTAAGAAGATGGAAAAGAAGTATCAATTCCATTGAATCGATCATAGTTTATTTGCAGTCAAGAAAACGTTGCTGACCACACATCTCACCATAATCCTTAGGGCACTAAGGATTATGGTGTATAAAAGCTATCGGCAGGCCTACTTTAACGACGGTAACTGCACAACATTTTTACGAGACAATAATGCAGCAAGCGCTCCTGATCTGTAACATTTTACTGTGCCATCTCTGACGTCACCCCCGGGAAGCAGGCAACCGTTTCTAAACTCAAAGCGACACGGTTTTACAACTCCTATAAAAATAATATAAACAATTTTTCTAACTTCGAACATTACCGTTTTAATACACTGCGGGCCAATACAGAGAGCAATAACTCAATTCTCACGCACTAACTTCTGAGGGCATTACCGAACCAAGTACTGATCGAGCGCTTTAACTTCTCACTCACAAGTTCGCATATATTTTCGTGCAATAACAACCTTTGTCTGAGATCATTTCAATAATATCCCAAGTTTAATAGCAACGCTCCACAGGCTCGAGGCAGTAATAAAATTTAACGTGTCGTTGCCGAGTTTTGTGACTTTAGCTAAATTTATTGCTGAAACTTTTTCACGCGATCCATTTGTTAATCTCGGGCGTTGCGTATTCACATTTAAAAAATACGACAAGCGATATGTTTCGCTTTTTTTTGGGCTAACGCGTGTCGTGTCGCGAAAACTTGTGTGTAGTTTTTTGTGGCCCCAATTGTAACGTTGAACTCGCGATTCAATGGCTTTTAAAGTGATTTACGGTGTCGTTAATTTTGACAAAATGGGACTATGATCCAGTGTTTTTTTTTAATTTTTATTGGATATGAAATAATAAAAACTAATATTACAACAACAATCGAAGAATTTAACCTACTTTCAAATTTAATACGGGAAGTACCGTTTAAAACACCATTTCTAACAATTTAACTTCCGTCTCAAAACCCATTACTCCTATAGAACCTTTTAACACCTCGTTATGTACGAATTCATTGTTAAATCCCACCTATTTACCTGATTACCATAAAATGCGAATGTAACTCCACGCACAAAGCTCAACTTTGATGAGTTGTGAAGTTTCAAGGATATAAGTACTTATGTGGAGTAAAACAACGGCTGTGGTAGGGGCGTCAGCTAATGTACGGGCGAATGATATTTATAGGTATTTATTTTACCTCCTCAAATAGACTGACACCCTGGTACTTCAAGGAGTATGCATTAAGATGTCCTGGAAGTAATACCAATAATTATGTCAGCTGTTTTATCAGTACCTTTTAGCCAAGGTACTGATAAAGTGTACATGGTTTAGCTTATTTACTTCACCTATCTCAAGCATTTTTGCTGTTTTTTTTTATTTTTGTTGTACCTAATTACATAAAAGTTTGAGAACCTAAGCTTAAACTTACTTATTTTAATTCTAAGTCTGCAACTGATAAGCTGTCAATAAAAACTGGCCAAGTGCGAGTCGGAGTCGCGTGCCAAATGGCTCCAAACCAATTTCATTTTTATTTGGTTGTTATTTTAAAACTATAGACTTCTTATATCTGCATTTTTTTTTAATTTTAGTGCTCGGTAGTTTTGGAGTTAAGGGGGGGGGCAATGGTTATTTTTGGTCTAATTTCTTGAATAAATTCAAAACCATTCATTTTAAATTAAAAAAAATAATAATTAAAACCCTCACAGTAAGCCCTTTCATTTGATATGTCACACGATACAGTTTGAAAAACTTTCTTTTTTAATTTTCTTGTTTGACCCCCAAAAGTGACCCCATACTAAAAATTTATTTATTTACGTAACACGCCGTGTTTTGGTTGCAGAAGTCCATATGTATACCAAATTTCAACAGAATCTGTACAATAGGTCCGGAGAAAACTGGCTGTGACAGACAGACACACAACTGAGTGATAAGGATTCCGTTTCTTACGGATGTTCGGAAACCTAAAAACCAGTATTGTATTTTTGTATTTAGACCAGGACAATTTAATGCAAGCTCTGTGAACTACTAGGGTGCCACTCCACTTGAGAAGGTAGTAAAATAAAAACCTAAAAATTCACCATTCACCCATACATAAACAGTCGCCTTAATCTATAACAGTATATATGCATTTTTATTTTATTTGCAACTGGCACTATGTTCATCATCATCTGCCTAGCCTTTTCCCAACTACATTGGGGTCGGCTTCCAGTCAAGCCGGATTTAGCTGAATACCAGTATTTTACCTCCACAACCCATTAACTGGGTAACACGGTACTTCATGGCAAGACTGGAGTCAGATTTACTGGCTTCTGACTATCCGTAACGACTGCCAAAGATCTACAAATGACAGCCGGGACCAACGGCTTAACGTGCTTTCCGAGACACGGAGGAAACTCAGTATGTTAAGATGGTCACCCATCCACAGACCAACCTTGGCAAACGTTGCTTAACCTTGAATATCGACCCGTACGGCTGTTATTATCTAGCCACGAGCTCCGGCACTATGTTACTTTTATTAAAATGACAAAACAAGTACGAATACAAGCATTCATATTTAAAAAAAAAAATGACTTTTCCATACAAGACGAAATAGTACCACAACTAACCTCTAAACTTCAACTTACCTTTTGAAGTAAAATACTGTAAAAATACGTAAAGTACCAAGATCTTACGATTTGGTCTCGCGAAACTTGGATTTTCCATTATCTCATGGGTACAGTATATTTTGTAGGACGGAAAGTTTTCTTCTCGTCTCGTCTCGACTCAAAACACAGACGTAACTATTTATGTTGTGTTGATTTTGTGAGTTAATAGTTGTTGAATAAGTACTATACCAGAAAGGTTTAGAGTTCATAAAGGTCTGTGTTTATGAAAAATGTCACATCAACTTGATGTGACTTTTTACACAAAAACATACAAAACAAATCAAGTACTGTTTAAACAAACGATTCAAATTATTCAGTAATCGTTGTATTTACATTGTTTTTTTAGTTGAATTTTATTTTTAATCTGAGTTTAAAAAAAAAACGAATAAGTGCGAGTCGGACTCGCCCACCGAGGGTTCCGTACTAATTTGTAGGTAAACTATATTTTTAAGATTTAATTACAAACATGTGGTTTACAGACTTTTCCCTATACTTGTAGTTTAAAAAGATATTACTTACCAAATATCATAGTTCTAGGTCAACAGGAAATACCCTATACATTTTGATTGCCTTGATAGTGTCAAAAATTATACATTTTTGCGGCATAAACGGCCGAATCTTCTTTTCACGTTAATTTAGAAGTTTGATTTTTTCACCGCTTCAAGGGACTATAGGGTTTAAATTTCAACCCGATATCATCACGCGTTCCCAAGATATAGGGTCTTGACAGACAGACGGACGGACAACAAAGTAATCCTATGAGGGTTCCGCAATTTTTTTCTTTTTTGGTAGGGAACCCTAAAAAGTTCAAAAAGGCAAATCAAGGCTAAAGTCACCAAAATCTAAGAAGTCCGATTTCACAGCTGAGTAGAGAGGGATAGAAGATTGCTATACCACTAAGAGCGAAAGAGATTTATTTTTATGTCTCTTTCATACTTACTAGTAAAGCAATGTTGTATTCTGCTGTCGAAACGGGTCTTTTATTTGTTGTAAATAATATATACCTTTATTTACCTTTCTAGTATATCTTAAGTGCGACAATATGCTGCTTTTTAGGGTTCCGTAGCCAAATGGCAAATAACGAAACCCTTATGGATTCGTCATGTCTGTCTGTCTGTCTGTCCATCCGTATGTCACAGCCACGTTTTTCCAAAACTATAAGAACTATACTGTTGAAACTTGGTAAGTAGATGTATTCTGTGAACCGCATTAAGATTTTCACACAAAAAGGGAAAAAAAAATTTGGCAGTTCCCCATACTTAGAACTGAAACTCAACATTTTTTTTTTCATCAAAACCTTACGTGTGGGGTATCTATGAATAGGTTTTCAAAATTGATATATATTTTTTTTATATTTGTGATGGGTTTGCTCTTGACTCTAGTCTAGGTCAGAGATGACAGAGACAAAGTCTACGAAGGAGCGAGCTTACCCAAAAGGAGCCTGTTCACTCTAACTTTGAAGAGATTAGGGTTGTAAGCGTTTGGAAACACGGACGCAGGCAGAGAGTTCCACTCCTTTGCTGTGCGCATTATAAAAGACGTTTGGAAACGCTTAGTGCGAGATGGTGGAATAGCAACAAGGTAGGGATGGTAAGATGCAGTGCGTCTGGATGTCCGATGGTAGAAGGGGGCCGGTGGGATGAGGTTGTGGAGTTCTTGGGCACAATCACCGAAGTACAATCTGTAGAAGACCGACAAGCAGGCAACCTTACGGCGATGAGCCAAGCTATGCAGCTTGGCATCCACCAGTTTTACGTCACCGATGAGCCTCTTAGCTCTGCGTTTCACCGAGTCAAGCGCGGCAAGCTGATACTTAGCTGAGCCATCCCAAAGGTGGGTACAATACTCCATGCAGGATCGGACTTGCGCTTTATATAGGGTTAAAAGCTGTCCAGGCCTGAAGTATCGCTTCACCCTATTTAGGATGCCCAGCTTTTTGGCCGCGGTTTGGGCTTTGTACTCGATGGTGGCGCCGAAGTTGAGACTGGATGTCAACTCCATGCCTAGGAAGCTCGAGCGGATCAGTCACAGGAACAGATGCACCCCTGTGATATTGAGGTTTCTAATATCATTTTGTTTCTAAACAGAATAGTTTACGCGAGAGACACTTCCAAAGTGGTAAAATGTGTCCCCCCCTGTAACTTCTAAAATAAGAGAATCATACTCTAAAAAAAAATTATGATGTATATTACCATGCAAACTTCCACCGAAAATTGGTTTGAACGAAATCTAGTAAGCAGTTTTTTTTTTTTCAATACATCATAAATCGTAAACCGCAATTTACCTTTCATTCAATCAACTCAAATATAAAAAAAAACAGTTAATTTCATAAACATAAACCTTACGTATAAACCGTGAACCATTATTTTCTGATAATAAATCTGTAAGCACCTATTACAGATTTATTATTAGAAAATAATGGTTCGCGTTACTAAGTTCACTAAGTAAATAATAATTATAAAGTTACAACGAACTACAAGAACTTTTATATATATCACTTGCTGCTACGGAACCCTTCATGGGCAAGTCCGACTCGCACTTGGCCGCTTTTTTTTAATATACAGTCATAGTAGGTATGCCATCATCATCATCATCATCATATCAGCCGAAAGCCGTCCACTGCTGGACATAGGCCTCCCCCAAAGGGGGGGGGAGGGTTGCCATAATCCCCACGCTTGGCAGGCGGGTTGGCGATCGTAGTGTATGGTGTTGCGTTTTACAGAGAACGCTGCTGCTCATTCTCTGGTAAGTCCCTTAGTCGCCTCTTAAGACACTCACGGGAGGTGATGGGATGGTATTATTCTTTTACGGCACCATACGGCACCGGCCGACACCATACGTCACCATATGGCACCATATGCCATAGATTGCTATATTTTTCTAGATCAAGATTCTCATCATTTATTTATTTAGGTTAACCAACAATATTGTTTACACTAGATACATTTCTGACTTAATGTCTAAAGTAACATTTGCACGTGCAACAATTAATTAAAGGTTAACACCACATGCACCAAAAAACCGCTGTATACTAACATAATCACTTATAATATCTAATTGACCTGAAATTATACAATATCACTGAATTTATTCAATTTTCAACATTATTCAATGGTGTATCAACACAAAAAAAAACATGACTCGACAATGACTGATTAAATTATAATCGTTTTAAATTAAATTAAAATTATAATGATTATAAATAGATAACAAAAATAAATCAATTAAAATTAAAGAATCAACCGAACAAACTAAATCAAATCAAATTCATCATCATCTGCCTAGCATTTTCCGAACCATGTTTAATTTAATTTAAAGCATGTTTTGCTTGTCCTTTATCTTTTAAACTAATTTTATTAAATGTATCTGAATGTTTTAACAAACGTTATAATAATTTAATTTGTATTTCATATTTGTTTGTCCAGCGGCATTTTCTGCCGGTATTATTGTATGTTAATATGTGAATAATGCAGTGGGCTGCAATGTTGTAAACGCTCGTTTAATGTATTTTTTTTGTAGATATGTATATTGCAGCTGTTTGTTGTCCCAATAAATAAAAAAAAAAAAAATTGGGTTCGGCTTCCAGTCAAAACGGATTCAGCTGAATACCAGTATTTTAATTCGAGCGACTACCTATTTGATCTCCACAATCCCGGTACGGGTTACAGTATTAATTGATAAGAGTGGTGTGAAATACTCGTACAATTTGATCCCGATTAAATGTCAAAAACTTGTCAACATGCAAGGAAATTAGAAATCTTTTGGAAAGGTTGCAACTGAGATGTCAATGCGTCAGTTTTTTAGAGTTCCAAACATCCGTAAAAAACGGAACCCTTATAGTATCGCACGGGTGTCTGTCTGTCCGTCTGTCACAACCAGTTTTCTTCGATTCTGTTGAAATTTGGCATACATATGACTTCTGTGACTCAAACACGGACATGTTACGTAAATTATTAAATTTTTAGTAGGGAGGTCACTTTTGGGGGTCAAACTAGAAAATTAAAAAAAAAGTATATCAAACTGTATCATGTGACGTGTTAAAAAAATGGAATTCGTTCGGAACACTTTGCACGTGAGTTCGACTCACACTTTTTTTTACAATAACAGGGATTACCCGGCAGGCAACCACACCACACCATCGAGCGTCGCAACAAAAGGTGGTCAAGCTGTAGGTTTTTTATCCGGAGCTACTTACCCATTGGTATAAATTTAAGGACACCTTAATTTCGTTATTATGCGTTTTCGGTCAAATAACTTTAAGTTTAAATCTATAAATAATAAACAATTGGTCGAAAAACGCATTAAAAATAATATTACAATTTTGACCAATTGAGACAGCAAAAGAGTTAGCTACGGATCCTAAAACTCGCCGTTAATATTTAATTGAAGTGTTTCACCACGTAACACCATCGATTTTGCCCATTGTTGCCAATTTCGGATATAAATATACCAGCCTACCTTTAAATTATTATACTCAAACCGGCAGTGACAGTTGCCCCCACCCTCCATTCTTCTCACATGTTACGTATGTGAATTAAATGAAACTGTCAACCCCCATAACAAAGATAGGAACTTTTGAAACAATCTCAATCAATGGCGGTACCGATTTTAAATAATATTGATCGACAAAATGGCGCCCACATTTTAGAAAATTGAGGAAACTTTTGACTATTTACGGCGATATCTCTGGGAATATTCTTGATAAGGGTAGAAGTATTGTTTTAAAAGTTAACGTGTCATGTTTAAATATACAGGTGCTGGTTAATATAATAAATAAAAAAAGAAGCGAAAGAAGAGTTTAGAGCCTATGCAAACGGCGTATTTTTAACGCGCCGACGACGCACGTTTTACGAACGCGCGCTCACGGCGCTGTATATGACCAAAAAGCAGTACTGTCTGCGTCTGAATTGCGTTTAAATCGTAAAAGCAAAGGCCCTTAAACAGGCAAAACTTTCGGTTAAAAGTGCGCATTAGTAATTATTGGTAAAAAAAAACAGGCCAAGTGCGAGTCGGACTCGCGTGCAAAGGGTTCCGAACGAATTCCATTTTTTTTTTTAATATGTTATTTTAACACTTCAGACTTCTTATAGGTTTTCTTGTAATCTATAGGTGAAGATCTATTATCTCCATTTTTTTTTTTCCAAATTTTAAGCTCAGTAGTATATGAGGGGCGGGAATGGTCATGTTTTGTCTAATTTCTTGAATAACTTCAAAACATTTTATTTTAAAATTATGAAAAAAGTATAATTAAAACCCTCAAAGAGAGCCCTTTCATTTGATATGTCACACGGTATTGTTCAAAAAGCTTTTTTTAAAATTTTCAAGTTTGACCCTCAAAAGTGACCCCATACTAAAAATTTTATGATATACGTAACGCATCTGTGTTTAAGTCACAGAAGTTCATATGCGTACTAAATTTTAACAGAATCGATCCAGTGGATCCGGAGAAAACTGGCTGTGACAGACGGACAGACAGACACCCGAGTGATCCTGTAAGGGCTCCGTTTTTTGTTCGGAACTCTAAAAAGACATTATACTGGAAGAGTTTAGAGCCTATGCACACGGCGTATTTTTAACGCGCCGACGACGTAAGTTTTACGAACGCGTGCTTACGGCACTGTAGATGACTGCAGTACGCAGTAAGCACGTTAGCGCGCGTCATCTGCACGTTGTCGGCGCGTTAAAAATAGCCGTGTGCAAAGGCCCTTAAACATACAAAACTTTTAGTTAAAAGTGCGTATTAATAATGATCGATAAAAAAAACATAACTTTCAGTTTATTACACAGTATGGTCCACACACCACATTGTTTAGAATATAGTTATCTTGTTTAAACATTAACAGTTCTTGAAGATTTTGATAGTAAAATGCAATGAAAGCATTACAGAAGTATCTGAGTTCATAGTAGTTCATCATAATAACAGCAAACCATACATTAAAAAGAGATGGTTAGATAAACAACACAGAATAAAAACGAATAGAGAACCTCCTCCCTTTTAGGGTTCCGAAAAAAAAACGGAACCCTTATAGGATCACTCGGGTGTCTGTCTGTCTGTCCGTCTGTCACAGCCAGTTTTTTTTCCGGATCCACTGGACCGATTCTGTTGAAATTTGGTAAACATATGGACTTCTGTGACCCAAACACGGCTGCGTTACGTAAATGATTAATTTTTTAGTATGGGGGTCACTTTTGGGGGTCAAACTAGAAAATTAAAAAAAAAAAGTTTTTTGAACAATATTGTGTGACATATCAAATGAAAGGGCTTACTGTGAGGGTTTTAATTATATTTTTTTTCATACTTTTAAAATAAATGGTTTAGAAGTTATTCAAGAAATTAGACGAAAAATGACCATTCAGCCTTAAATTTTGAAAAAAAATGGAGATAATAGATCTTTACCTAAAGATTACAGGAAAACTTATTAGAAGTCTGTAGTGTTAAAATAACATGTTAAATAAATAAATTCGTTCGGAACCCTTTGCACGCGAGTCCGATTCGCACTTGGCCAGTTTTTTTGAAGTCGGTTAATTACGAATGAGACACTCCTCACTCCCCTTTATACGTTGAGAATACCATAACCTATCAACTAAGCACATAATTACAACAAAATGGCTGAAAATATGCAAAAATATTACGATCTAATTACGAACATATCCCCGAACATCTATTTAAACTCTCATACAAAATTTCACAAGCCTAGCTTTGACAAATGAAGCCAAATTACGCCTCCATCATTTTAAGCTGTCATGAATAAGTTTAGATATAAAATATTATATTCTGCTGTATTTGTTCGTGATAATGTCACTGGAGGAGATAGCTGGCAGAGATTTGACTTAACGAAACCTCCTGTTAAAGTATGAATACCTTGTAGGTTTCGTGGCCGCCAGTTGAAAAACCCTGGTTTCCACTTCCGAGATGACCAATTAGAACTGTGCACTAGCTTTTGTCATTTTATATTTATGTCCATGTTGGAGAATGTGAAATAAATATTTTGAATTTAGATAATACTAGCGGACGTCATGCGGTTTCACCCGCTTAGTTTCCGTTCCCATGGAAGTACGGGGATAAAATAAAACGTATGTTACTTGCTGACAAAGTAGCTATCCATTGCTCAAAGAATTTTTCAAATCGGTCCAGTAGTTTTTAAGTTAATCCGTTACATACAAAAATACAAATCTTTCTTCTTTATAATATTAGTATAGATAGTATAATTATAGAAAACAAGTAGTACTAGATTTTTGATCAGGGAATTATCGGTACCAGCCCTGATTCTGGATTTTAGACCTCTACCTCCTGGAGGAATCAAGACGTGACGTCCCACGTATGACATGGAGATTTGTTACCAAATACCATCACATAAATATACCATATAGCATAGTTTAGTAATGGTATAATACTTGCCTTTCGCTAGGCCTCTGTCGCATTTCTACTCACGTACTAATAAGACAATTCACAAAAGGAATTACACGCTTTAGATATCAGAATTAATGAGCTAATACTCCTGGTTTAAAACTTGGAATAACTCACAGATACATACATAATAATGACTTTACATTCTGAAGTTCTTCTGTGGATCAAATCTGTTGGTTTGTAAATAAGAGCGCTTCTTACCTTAATTTTAAGGCAATTTGTTTGAAGATGATGTGGTTCTTTTAAGTGCTGTTCTCCTGGTATGTTGGTTGAGTTCCACGAAATTATTAAGGGAAGAAAATTTGTAATGTGAATTTAAACATTATTCACAGTTGACTAGACATCTTCAATGTATATATATATATTACAATGTTTGCATATCTATACTAAATATTTATTTATTTAAGCACACAAATGTACAGAGGCGGACTTAATGCCATAGGCAGTCTAAACCAGTCAACCTTAGGGGGATGCAAAGACAAATAAATAATATTATAGTATATAAAGTTTTTATTTCAGAACGGAGTCCATAGGGATAGTAACTAAAATAAATTAAATTCTAGCGTTATTAGGTTACAGACACATAAAAATATACAGTTATATTTCAGCGTGGAGCCGCATCTACCTCCGCATCATCGGGGAATCCCACCGATCTACGAGTACACTGAGAATACTGTTGGTGCCGCCGCGAACAGTAGACACCAGGGATACATCTTTTCCTAATAATGGCGGTAAAACCATCAATATTATTGTCTGCAAACATCCCTGACGCACTACCCTGCCACGGCAGCCTCAGAGTTTGTTAGTTTGGTTGAACGCGCAAATCTCAGGAACTACTCTAGTTTGAAATGAAAAGTTATTTTTATTATATTTTGTTTTTATTTAATGTAGTATCCCAAAGAGTAGCAAGACAGAGTGACATTCTATCAAGCAGTCTTCTTCTTCTTATCGTGTGGACAGTAAGGTCTAACGACCCCACACATCTTAGTGTCAGAGTTTCTAAACCGCCTCAAGGGCCTCTGACATGGTTTATTTGACGACCGCCATTTGGCGCCCGGGACCACCGGCTTATACGTGCCTTCCAAAGCACGGAACGATTTTTTTTTATCAGACAATCAGGTGATTAAAGCCAGCAATGTCCTAGCCAAACTGGAAACAACTTTACAAAGTATGCTTCCCGTGGGAATCGAACCCACGACCACCGGGTCACAAGGCAAACGCGCAAAACCACTCGACCACGGAGGCAGTCAGGCAGTGTTAACGATTGTTGAAAAGTCTGAAAGTAAGAGACTGGCCATGTACTAATTTGATAGCGATTCCCAATTCGAACAATTCTGCTAATAATTCTACTAAGTTTTAAGCAATTTCATCTCGTAGTATTCGTGCAGTCGCATCTCAGTCGCAATGTGACAAAAATCAAGGCTTTTTTGAAAAAAACTGGCCAAGTGCGAGTCGGGTTCCGAACCAATTTAATTTTTTTAACATGTTATTTTAACACTACGGACTTCATATAGGTTTTCCGGTAATATTTACTATCTAATTTTTTTACAAATTTTAAGCTCAGTAGTTTCGGAGATAAGGCCTTTATCTCCAAAACTATGGTAATTTTTGGTCTTATTTCTTAAATAACTTCAAAACTATTTATGTTAAAATTATGAAAAAAATGTGATTAAAGCTCTCACGTAAGCCCTTTTATTTAATATGTCACAGTTTAAAAACTTTTATTTTTATTTTCTTGTTTGACCCCCAAAAGTGACACTCATACTAAAAAAATATTTATTTACGTAACGCGTCCGGGTTTGGGTCACAGAAGTTCATATGTATACCAAATTTCATCAGAATCGGTCTTGTAGATCCGGAGAAAACTGGCTGTGACAGACGGCCAGATAGACAGACAGATTTTCAATTTTTTGTAAATGTGAGCACAATGGAGCCATTTACATATGTAATTATAGATTTCGTTATTAAATTAGTGTGACATGAACGAGCGTGGCAGTTGAGAGCTTGTCATGCTCACACAAATGTTTTGCTGATGGTGGCGCGTGTTTTGGATCATTTGATTCCCTTCAAAATGGTTGAGTTAGATGGTGCTGATGCACGCGTCATGTTCGTGAACGGGCGCCGTCAGTTGAGACTGGTCATCTCTTACCTGCCACTGGCTTATTTTAATCTGTACCTGCATTTTGAATTGTTTATATATTTTCTTGTTCTTTGCATTGTCCTCACATATAGAAGCAATCAATGTTAATGTTAATAAGATTTTTTGTAATACATCACATGGTTTAAAAGAGTGTCCGTGGAGTTTCTTGCACGTTCTTCTCCATAGAGATCTACGCTTTGGAACGTGCAAATAGCTTCATGTTTTTGACTCAACGACTTTGACAATTTAAAAGTGCATGTAAATGGTTTATTTGAAATATACGATTTGATTGATTGATTGAGTTAGACACACAGACAGACACCCGAGTGATCCTATAAGGGTTCCGTTTTTACGGATGTTCCAAACTCTAAAAATAGTAGAATAGACCAGATTTCACAATCATTATCGTTAATAGAATATTATCACGTTGTCTATAGACTAGTATTATTTAGTTTTGCTAACTCCAAGGGTTCATTTCAATTTACTAATGCAAACATCATCACTAAACCAAAATTTCTCTTTAAAATGTTAGTGCCAAACTATCTCAGTAAAGTAAATAATAACGTCTCAAGTCAACTGTAATTCACGGTTAAATATAAGCAAACTAACTTTATAATAACATGATATTTTCATATTTCCCCGTACTAACAGCGCGGAATGATGCCACGGGTACAAAGTATGAAGTCTCGGACTTGGATACACTTGGGAGGTGGTGTGAGTTATGAGCGGCAGCCATTGTTATATAAAAACCCAAGATGTACAGTCTCGAACAAATGCAACACTCGAAACTATCGTCAAAAACTGACATGTATCAAGTGTCATGTGTGAGTTGTGTGTAGTTATACTATAAACATTTTTTTTTGCAAATTCAACCTTACGCGGATCACTTAAAGTTGTTTTTACAAAGCAGTGCAGTATGGCGAGTGATGCGCAATTTTTTTTTGCAAATTCAACTTTACACGGATCGCTTAAAGTTGTTTTTACAAAGCAGTGCAGTATGGCGAGCGATGCGAGACTGTTTGAAACTAGCCCACAATTATACATATTGTTTTTTGCGGATGTTTTTGAGATGCTGAGTGTGTATCTTGGGTTTTTTATATATCAATGGCGGCAACGGTTTTTTAACTTTACATAAAATTAAAATCGTCCTCTTTCCTATATTCATCAATCAAGACACACACGGCTTTTCGAGTGTTCACTAAATATTCATTATTATCGTAATGGCCCAAGTTTGTCAACCGATGAGCATAGGCCTCCTTTTCTTTTGCCAATATTCACGCCGCTGTGCCATCCTTATCCAGATTATTCTTTACAACTAGATAAGCTCGACTCAGAAAGATGTCATCTATGATCTGCAATCAGACTGAAAATATTGTTGTAATAGGTAATTTACATGTAGTTTAAATTAAACCGCAGGAGAAAAACGTCCACTGCTGGACATAGGCCTCCCGGACCAGGCGCCTCCTTCGGCTACCCGCGACCTTCACCAGGTCATCGGTTCACCTTTTGGTGTATGTTACAATGGCTGTCTTTAATGCCTTAGGCATTCTCTACCAGGCAACCAAGGGTGGTAAAGAAATAACATGATAATGCATTGTTTATAAACCAATGTGTTATTTGAACACGATTCCATAAGATCACATCCTCCACCTGTCTTCCCCGCTCCCTCTCACAGCTTGCACTACATTGTTAACAAAGTTACGCGGTGTATTCATACCAGTTTACTGGCAACTTTTAACTGGCCAGATGTGGCTCAGCCTCTCGGGTATGAATCTGATTTGCTTGCAGATTAATACGGGAGGCAAAAACTTTTTTTTATTTTACTACGGATGAATGTTGCCAGAGTTCTTATAGCTCGAAGAGGCTCGGATGCTCCCGAAGTTTTACATTTAGGGGAGATATTTTTGTTTTTAATTTAGTAATAAATCTAATTAAAATACTGTTACTTGTGCGCGTTACCTAATTCAAGATGGCGGTGTTTGTGAAAGTTTGGCTGTGTTTCGTGTAGGATTATGGGACTTTCTTGTCACATTTTGTGAGAAATAAGGCGACGTAAACGTTATATGTTTTTTTGTTTCTTGATCGTTTGTGAATTGTTTCTATACCTAATGTGTGTTTATTTTAAATGAATGAATGATATATTTATTTGCAAGAATATAGGTAGCTAACATGTTCTTAAAATATATGGGTATATTCAGCATTTCCGCCGTGCAAATATTTAGAAATTACATCTCGTTTGTACACTTAGAAACATAGCATGCAGTATATATTTAGTAATTCGCAATAACATAAAAATACTAACATTAATTTCATCATGAGTGCTCATGCTGAAATTAATGTTAGTTTTAAATGTATTATTAACGTTTTTTAGGGTTCCGAAAAAAAGGAAACCTTATAGGATCACTCGGGTGTCTGTCTGTCTGTCTGTCCGTCTGTCACAGCCAGTTTTCTCCGGATCCACTGGACCGATTCTGTTGAAATTTGGTACACATATGGACTTCTGTGACCCAAACACGAACGCGTTACGTAAATTATTAAATTTTTAGTATGGGGGTCACTTTTAGGGGGAGATAATAGATCTTTGAGGTTTGCTGGTAGAAAACTCAATTTTGAGTTAAGCTCGCCTTTGTACATGAACATTTTTAATCACTGTAAATTATTGTAAGTTTTTATGGTGTACAATAAAGAATTAAAGAATTAAAGAATCTTTGCCTATAGATTACAGGAAAACTATACTGTTAAAATAACATGTTAAAAAAATAAAAATCGTTCGGAACCCTAAGGCACGCGAGTCCGACTCGCACTTGGCCAGTTTTATAAACTTAAGCTTCCTAATATACAACCTGTAACAGACTAAACTCAATACCTCTTAAGGGGTCATTGAACTCATCATTAGGAACAACTAACAACTTTCACTATGAGACCAGCACAGAAATCGTGAAGAAAAATCGACTGCCCCATACATTTATATGCTCATAACTCGACAAAATGTACTGAACAGCAGATTTTTTTTTCGCGATTTCGGTATTGGTCCCATAGTAAAAGTTGTACATAATTATGAGTACAATGACCCCTTAACAGGTATAAGTTTATTCTGTTACACGTTGTATAAAATTCTTCCGTTACTGAGTGAGTGAGTGAGTGAGTGACTGACAGACAACGCACAGCTGATACTATAGGTCGTTGGAAAGAGAAATTTGGCATGAAAGTTCCTTGGGCAGTGCAGGGGAGCTAAGAGGCTAAAAGAGGATTTCCCGAAATTCCTACGAGAACGGGTAAAAGCAGGATATGCGTGTATGAAGTTGCGGGCAAAAGCTAGTATTTTATAAAGAGGGGGGTAAAAACAGCGCGAAATATGCTAAAGAGGGGCCAAAGTTACTTTTCACGCAGAAATATACAGATATATTTTTGTATGTGAAGAAACCTCTTTGCTCAACTTGGAAATCACTGCCTCTTATTACCATAATTAAATTTAAATTATAAACGTACCCAAAACTTCTAAATATTCGCATAAACAAATCCATAATTCTAAGAGCAGATAAACATGATATTCAACAACTTTCGCGGAGTGATCCCGTTAAAACTCTCCGGGGCGGGATTTGCACGAGATCGTCCGGGTACGGTGCCATCGATTCTATGAACATACAACTTGAAGACGTAACGAGAAGTGTGGTAGAGGTGACCATCGTTTTGTGATATTTCTAGATAATGAGAGTTCGTGGCTAAATAATAACGGAACAGCTGCTCAAACTCTGTCGAGCGCCAGTTCGATCGTACATCCCAAAGATGAGAGCAGTAGCTCTCATCTTTGGGACGGATCTGCCAGAAACCAGCTTGATGCCCTTGAGTCAATTGAGAAACGAGCCAAGAGGATCATCGGCAATGATCTAAAGTCTTGAGCATCGACGCCGAGTTGCTATCCTGTCGGTTTTTTATCTTATTTTGAGGAATGTGCGACTGAATTTAATAATTTAATTCCGCCAAGCCCGTTCCATCATCGGACCACAAGACGAACGGCGATGCGCCACCGGTACATGGTGGACATCCCACCCACACACACACAAAACTTTTTGGGAACACATTTATAGTGCGTACAGCTAAGGAGTGGAATTCTCAGCCGGAGTCTGTGTTTCATGATAACTACAACCAGGTCCCGTCTTTAAGTCAAGAGTAAATAGGTAACTTCTAGGCAAGCGTGCTCCATCTTCGACCACATCATCGCTTAGGTGAGATAGTGGTCAAACGCATGCCTATCAATAATAGTAAAGAAAAAAGAAATAATAGCCGCATGGGTCGATCTTCGAGGTTAAGCAACGCTTGCCGAGGTCATTCCGTGGATGGGTGGGTGACCATCTTAACATACCGAGACTCGTCTGTGCCTCGAAAGTACGATAAGCTGTTGGTCCTGGCTGAGTCAGAAGCCAAAAAATACGACAATAGTGCCAAGGGGTATCGTGATTATACCCACTTCAAGGGCCTGCAGTCTCCACGCGATCCACGGATCATACCATTAATTTTGACCGTGGAATGCGTTCGAGATTGACTGTGTACGGGTTACTTTACCGAATTCGGTCGCTAAGCGATCGGTAAGTGTGTCGAGACTTCCCGCCCTGGGCTTTTAGAGGTCAAATCGACAATCGCTCCATGGAAAATACTAGTATTCAGCAAACCCTTATAAAGTTGGGAAGGGAAGGCAGTATAGATTCTTCTTCTTCTTCTTATCGTGTGGGTTATTGTTTGAATGGGAATATATCTGTCGAAGGCAAATCGTTCAGTTGGCCATTTTATGAGGTGGTTGGTTCATCATCACATGATGGAATGGCCACCATGGTGCATGCTCGCTACAAAATGAAGACACTAACAACATAAACTAATATAATCAGCTCACCTTCTAAAATTCAGCATCTCAAACCATAAACTTTAACGCAAAAAATAAACCTTTTTAATATTCCCCACGTCAACATTTAAAAAACTCAGTAAAATACAGTTTCCGTCAGTTTGCTTTAATTAAACATTACCAGGTCTTGTTTCTCGTGCTAGACGCCTTTGACTAGTTTTAAGGAAAAACATTGATCAAGAAGCTGAAATTCTGCTACATTCCAAATATCGGTTAAAAGCTGAAAAGTTATTTAAAGTAAACTGCGAAGATTTATTGAGATGGTTTTTTTTCATCATCATCATCGTCATCATATCAGCCGAAAGACGTCCACTGCTGGACATAGGCCTCCCCTAAGCGTCTCCACAACGACCGGTCCTGTGCGCCTCGCATCCATCGGCTACCCGCGACCTTCACCAGGTCATCGGTCCACCTTGGTTTTGTTTATTAAATTCACAAGAATAAAATTCATGGATTGGGTGGACTTGAGTTTAGCAGGTTTTATAAAGTAGGTACAGAATAACCAAATTAGGTCTTAATGGTGAATTTTCATCTTATCAAAGTGGTAAAATATAAGTCTGTTAAGCCGATTCCCGTCGGAATTTCGAGAAATCCTCTATTGGTGCTCCCCTACGGAGTGCAGGAAAGCTGCATGCCAAATTACAGCTTTCTACGACAAGTAGTCTGTGCGTTATCTGTCAGTCACTCAGTCAGTTACTCAGTAACAGCAGAGTTTTATATATATTGAAAAAAATGTTAAATAGGGTTGGTTAAAAGGGGACTCTTGTGCCAAGAAATTTGAAAAATAGGTATTTGAAGAAACTTTGCCGATGCTGTCGCGCTGCGCCCTATCCTATATAAGTAAAGTGCGATAGCGACAGCAGAGGCTGAATTTACGTATAAAAACTTGACCATCAGAAGTTTTGTATTCCGCTGTTTTCTTCTTCAAATCTGGACTGGTCTATATAAATTATATATAAAAATTTAGAAGTCTATGCTTCTATTTTGTTAAAAACTTATCAAATTTGTCTGATAGTCGTCTGAACATGGCGGTAAAATCGGGCTGTTTTTTCGGGTTTTTGGATTGTCATAATTCTTTAAGTAATTATGTTTTGGCAAAAAGAAAATAAAAGACGTACGTATTAATTTGATTTAGATTTTTTGGAAAAAAAATCATTGCTCTATCAGCATTATCCACGAAGAAAACAGCGGAATGCGTTTGTATGGAGAAAGGCTCAAGAGTTACCGACTAGATTCCCCTCTTAAGATAGCAACATTTTTATGCTGAGGCATCGATTGATGCATGGCCCCATATGTTGTTTCATCTTTGGCCGAGGCTAATACAAATATCGCCCAACAAACTATAAAACACAATTAGGAACCTACAACTAATCAAAAACTATTCCCCATTCACCCAATTCAACTCAAAAAGCAATTTGTAAACATACTAGTAATTGCTAAACCAAATGCTGAGGTTTGAAACCTAGCTCAAGATATATGAACATAACCGAAAGATACCTAATGACCTGCTCGAAGCGAGTGCCAACAGTACCTAGTGTCATGACGTATGTTACATGCTAGGTTTGGCTTCAGCTCAGTCCATAATTTTAGGTAAACTGACATAGGAATTGATCGTGATGGGTGGGGGAGGTTCCTGATCTGCTAGTTCTTAAATTTTTCTCTGATGGACAACGCACAGTCTGCCAAAAATGTATGAAAATTAAAGCTTTTTTAACACAATGCGAAAGAGATGTGATTGCCAACGTTGCTTAAAAAATAGTAGAATTGTGTCTCTGCTGGGTCCAGAAAAGTAATTGTTAATTAGTGATTCCAATATTTGTAAATGTGTGAGTATCATGTACGTATTTAGAAATTAATAAGTCTACCTCTGCATACCCTAGGTGCATGGTCCTCACATATAACGAAATTTTTGTACACCAAATATTGTAAAAGATTTATTTGAAAAGAGTAACTATGGAGTTTCTTGTCCGTTCTTCTCCATAAGAATCTACCTTTCCGAATGGACAGAAGAATCACTTCAGTATTTTATATTTTTTGTAATGTGAACGACGTTCAAAAGTGGCTGTTTAATGGCCTAATTGGAATAAACGTTTTGACTTTGACTTTGTGAAATTCTGAGAAGCTTCTTATATATAAGCACTTTTTAGGGTTCCGAACAAAAAACGGAACCCTTATAGGATCACTCGGTGTCTGTCTGTCTATCTGTCTGTCTGGCCGTCTGTCACAGCCAGTTTTCTCCGGATCCACAGGACCGATTCTGTTGCAATTTGTTACACATATGGAGTTCTATGACCCAAACAGCCTTGCGTAAATTATTAAATTTTTAGTATGAAGGTCACTTTTGGGGGTCAAACTAGAAAGTTAAAAAAAAAGTTTTTTGAACAATATCGTGTGACATATAAAATGAAAGGGCTTACTGTAAGGGTTTTAAATATATTATTTATATATGTTTTCATAATTTTAAAATATAGTTTTGAAGTTATTCAAGAAATTAGACGAAACATGACCATTCCCCCCTTATCTCCGAACCTACTAAGCCTAAAATTTTGAGAAAAAAATGGAGATCTATACCTAAAGATTACAGGAAAATTTATAAGAAGTCTATAGTGCAAAATTAACACGTTAAAAAAATTCGTTCGGAACCCTTTGCACGCGAGTTCGACTCGCACTTAGCCAGTTTTATTTAAATACATCCATTCAAAAGTTGAATATGGGACGAAAGTTGGTGTGTAAGTTTTTGTTGTAAAAGTTATGTTGTTTTAGAAACTCAGAATCCTAATAAGTTCAGAGGATTCTTAGTGAATGAGTTTTTATAGATGGCCGGTGGGAAATCCCAAAACATGGATACTTTATTTTTTAGTATGGGAAATCATCAAATGACTCCTTTCTCTGGGCGGAGCGCTAGGAAGTGTCAGACTTTTACTGACTATAACCCATCCGTGACTCCGAGGTTTCTGATCCGATTTCTGTGATTCTTTTTTAGTTCGTTGCGGTATACTTGCCATTTGGTCCCATAAAAATTTAATTATGAGCATTTTTGCTTATTTCAATTTCTGTGTTGACGAAAACGTCGTACAAGTATCAACACTTAAAAGTGAAAAATAAAAATCTTTTCACAAAAAATATAACCGATTTCTAAACAAAACACTACAAAGAATAAAATAACTTTAATTTCAGAAGTTGATGTGAAAAAATAAAGAAACAAAACCAAAAACACAGACTTCCGACTTTACATATTTTAAACTAATAGAAACCAATTTACTATAACCCAATAACAAGGAAACCCGTACAATAATTTAATATTAAAGAACAAGGGTTAAAACGTTTAAAGTTTCGAAAATCGTCTCAAATTTCAACATAATAAGATTGGGTAATTCTGTAATACCCATACAACTAATAAGTATTCCTCGCTGTACCCTTATCAGCAAAGGGTCCAGGGATATAGTTTCAGGGTTACAAGCTTCTTAGAGGATGGAGGTATGTTACTGCCTCAGTTGGGTAATTTAGGAAAATGTCAAGTCAAATCAGTGTCATGAAAATTGGCTTGACTAGTTATTATTTTTTTTACTTTTGATAGGCTCGCGTTTGACCACTATCTCACCTTTTTTTTTATATGTTATGGGTTTGCTCTTGACTCTAGTCTAGGTCAGAGATGACCGAGACAAAGTCTACGATGGAGCGAGCATACCCAGAAGGAGCCTGTTCACTCTAACTTTGAAGAGATTAGGGTTGTAAGCGTTTGGAAACACGGACGCAGGCAGAGAGTTCCACTCCTTTGCTGTGCGCATTATAAAAGACGTTTGGAAACGCTTAGTGCGAGTTGGCGGAATAGCAACAAGGTAGGGATGGTAAGATGCAGTGCGTCTGGATGTCCGATGGTAGAAGGGGGCCGGTGGGATGAGGTCGTGGAGTTCTTGGGCACACTCACCGAAGTACAATCTGTAGAAGACCGACAAGCAGGCAACTTTACGGCGATGAGCCAAGCTATGCAGCTTGGCATCCACCAGTCATGGCATTCACCTGATGGTAAGCGATGATGTGGTTGAAGATGGAGTACGCTTGCCTAGAAGTAACCTATTCACTCTTGACTTAAAGACTCCCAGGATATAGCTATCAGGAAACACAGACTGCGGCAGGGAATTCTATTCTTTAGCTGTACGCACTATGAATGTGTTCCCAAAACGTTTTGTGTGTGTGGGTGGGATGTCCACCATGTACCGGTGGCGCATCGCCGTTCGTCTTGTGGTCCGATGATAAAACGGGCTTGGCGGAATTAAATTATGCAATTCCGTCGCACATTCCCCAAAATGCAACTGGTACAAACAGGCTAGCAACGCGCCGTCGATGCTCAAGACTTTGAAACTTTGACTATCAGTGTCCTCGGGTAGTTTTACGATACTTGCCCGTAAGATGAACATAAGGAAGCTTGTCAAGGCTAAAGACCTAAAATGTAAACTCAGGGCCTTTGCGCGGTTGGTGTTTTTTTAATGCACCGATGACGTGCAGATGACGAAAACGAAATTCAGACGCAGACAGTACTGCTTTTTGGTCATCAGCGCCGTGAGCGAGCGTTCGTAAAACGTGTGTCGTCGGCGCGTTAAAAACACGCCGCGTGCATTGGCTCTTAAAATAAAAATTGTAAAGGGATACATTGTTTGTTTATTTATATGGATGTAATCTATAGAGTATTGTTCCGATTACAAAAAATATTTAATTGTTTAGAGTCCATGGCGCTTTTCATCTAAAAAGTGTTAAAAAGCAAGGTTCTTGTCGGATAGGTCACTGAAACGTAGCCACGCAGAAGGCTAGAATTCAACAAGTTCTCAAATACAATCTGATTCGTTGATCTAAAGGTTGCAATCGCTGAGCATGATGTCTTGAGTTCGATTCCCAAGTCAATGTGGAATTCCTCAGCAGCAGCCTCGAATCTGGATTTATACCAAAATAATGGTAAAGGACTCGCCTCCTATGATATGGTACTTTAACATTATCTAGTGGAATTTGAGTGTACTATTCGTATAGTAGGTACACTCAAATTCCACCGTAACTATGTACACTTCTCTGCCTTACCTCTTGGGGAATACAGGCTTAATATCATAAAAATTGTCCTCGAAAAACCTTACATCATAGTCACAAGACCCACAGCCAGTCGCACATCCTCAGAAGTGCGTTCCGAATCTTCATACATAATACATGCGACGCTGCGAACCCAATAATATCGTGTATTGTTTGACAGAAGCGCTGTTTTGCCAGAAATTATGATAAACAGTACCTTTCGAACGGACCCGCTGCATACATTATAGGCTTTCGTGTGACGTTGTTTTCGGAGGTAAACAAAGTAGGTGATAAGTGAATGAGTTTTTCAGGAATATTATAAAGGGCCAGATAAAACCTACTCTTATTTTCAGTAGTATAAAGTCCTCTTTAACTCCATTTCCACAATAAACTTTTTTAATCATCTATACTAATACTAATCTACACTAATATACAAAGCTGAAGAGTTTGTTTGTTTGCTTGAACGCGCTAATCTCAGGAACTCTGATTTGAAAAATTATTTCAGTGTTAGATAGCCCATTTATCGAGGAAGGCTATAAGCTATATATCATCACGCTGAGACCAATAGGAGCGGAGCAGACGAAGTTGCGCGGGGTCAACAAGTAATATATAAAGCTGAAGAGTTTGTTTGTTTGCTTGAACGCGCTAATCTCAGGAATTACTAGTCCGATTTGAAAAATTATTTGAGTGATAGATAGCCCATTTATTGAGGAAGGCTATAGGTTATATATCATCACGCTGAGACTAATAGAAGCGGAGCAGACGAAGTTGCGCGGGTCAACTAGTTATTGATAAATTCGCGTTTGACCACTATCTCACCTGATGATAAGTGATGATTTAGTCGACGATGAAGCACGCTTACCTAAAATTAAGTAACTTATTCACTCTTCAAGATCCCCCGGTTTTAGCTATCAGGAAACGTAGACCAGAACGTTCCACTTCTTAGCGTTCGTAAGATTAAAATATCAGCTTATCAACGTTACCTCCTGAACCAATCCTAGGACAAGGTACAGTTGCAGTAATCTGATAAATACTAACATCCAAGATTTATCCAATACAACAACATACGCACAAATAAATTACAAACATATCTCCATAGGCCAATTGCAGCTTCAAGGAAAGAAATTACGTGAATTACGCGAATGTCTCAAGATTCCAGATTATGTCGTCGCGAACACTGAAGCATTGGGACCGAAGCCCCCGGGCCGTAGGGCTCCGTCTTCAAGATAAATTATCCTTAAGGACGATTTAACCTACTGCGGGAGTGAACACAATATTTATTGCGTTTGGAAGAATTGCTAGGTTTTTTTCGAATTGGTCATGGCCTTTTTATGGGATTAAAGTAAAAGATTTAAGGAAGCAATTTTCTAAGAAAACTTAACTAATTATATTTATTATTATTTATTTAATTGTTTGTTGTTGTTTGTTTGTACTTTGTTATTGTTTAATTGTTTGTTTTGTATGTTATTTGTTTAGTTGTTGTTGTTGTATCGTTGTTATTTGTTTGTTTTTTTTTTTAATTGTACTGTCACCAAAAGACTATGATTTGTGTAAGTTTATTTTTATTTTTTTTTGGGGTGAAATCATCAAATGACTCCTTCCGCTCTGGGTGGACCGGAAGGTAGTGCCAGACTCTTACTGACTAAAACCCATCTGTGTTCCTCCTAATGCACCTTGCGTTCCAGGGCCGCGATGACTCTCTCGAACAAATTCCGCAAAAATGATTTGTGTAAGTTGCTGTTAATGTTTCGTTATGGCTAAAATTTGGAAGTTTTACTAGATTCGTTTACCAGAATCAAGTGTGCATTATATTGACCGCATCATCGCTTACAAGTGAGATAGCAGTCAAGTCAACCGAGCCACTCAGTTATATATGAAGTCCTAGTACCTTATTCGTTAGTTACTGTTTAAAACGTTCATTGGTACTATTATCAAAATTAGTGCCTAAAGTAAATTATAATGTGACTTAGAGTGGCAAATTCTGTATAAAGCAGTATTGTAGTCACTTGGTTTTGGCAATGAACTAATGATTCTGCGGTGATTTTATCTGCGATTGGAGCAACTTTAAAGCTTCCACGTATTGTACTTATTACGAACAGCCACTTGAAGTTGATAGCACCATAATCGGGCATCTCATCAAAACAACACTATCTATCGTAGAATATTAGTACTAAAATAGATCATAAGCCACATTGTTACTAACATCCTAGTTTATAAGTACTAACGTAGGCTTACAAGATATATTGTTAATAACATCTTTTAAGTATTTATGTTTTGTGTTTTGAGCTTTTAGCTGTCTAATAAATAAATAGATAATAATAAATGCCTACCTCGTTTCAATATCTTGAACGATATTCCGCGATGACGTATTAGGGTTCTCTCTACATTATCATGTTCCCAAATAGCCCGCCACAAGTTAAGAAAAGCCTACCTATTCTACATTTTACTTCCACTCCTAGATAAACATGACTTGGCTTGATTTAAAATTCCAAGTGTGTATCGGAGGCGGTTTTGATAAATCCACATTTTGAAGACTTGGACATACCCTAAGTACGGGATTTTTTATAGCTTAGGTTTAGGCTGCCGACGATGCCTAAAAAACTTAGCGGCGTCGTAAATAACAGTGTGTTTTACATAATATGTGTGGCTATGTGATATACTAGCTTCTGCGAGCTGCGTTGCCCGCTTTAAGTGGGAAATTATAGGTATATACCGGGTATTTTTTTTAGGAAAAAAGTATCTCTTGGCCTATTACAGAACATGCCTTACCCACGTGCCTACTTTGATCCAATTTTGTTCAATGTTCTACGAGTTTGTGAAGAGGTAAAAAATACATGTCGATGACCTGGTGAGGGTCGCGGGTAGCCGATGGATGCTAGACTAGTTTATAATACTGCTGACGCATATGCATTATTGTAATAATTATGCGCTTAGTTGGAAAGTAGAGTTTTATTTAGTTAAAATAAGTTTGCCATTATGTAATATTCGATACAAAACAAAACACTGCCCTACATATAGCATATTATTGTAACTTCTGCAGTCTGTGATACAGGTTTTTATCCTAGTACAGGCATGTTACATTATTATACCTTTTTTTTTTTGTTTTTTGAGGATGGGAAATCATCAAATGACTCCTCCCACTCTGGGTGAAGCAGAAGGGAGTGTCAGACTCTTACTGACTAAAACCCATCCGTGTTCCTCCCAATGCCCTTTGCGTTCCAGAGCCGCGGTGACTCTTTCAAACAGATTCCGCAACCCCGGCAGGCACTGGCCCTAGCGGGCCCCGTCTTCTATGCTGACAGCTCTTTGAGGCGCGCGTGGAACACAGCGCGCCGTCGACTCGGGCCTGGTTCTGATCGGACGGCGAGCCACCCAATGCTCGTCGTCCGCAGGCCCGCGCCTACGGCGGCCGAGAATCGCCCTGCGACTCCCGACGCCCGGGGCGTCTTCTCCTGTTGCGGCGGCTGGGGCGTGAGGTTTCCCTCTCTCTCACGCGTTCGGCCTCCTCCTTCGCTAGCATTACTGCTTCGCAGAAAGTACATTATTATACCTACATTGTTAATTTTAGATTAATTTTGAATATTGCCTTTTGAGATTCTGAACAAAGATTTATTATTTATTTTATTTTATTTATAATCTTTCTATTGCTGCTTTAAATTTATTGTAGTTCCGTGTAAGCTTATTCACCTATACTTTTTCTTCTTCCTCTCCTTCACCCATTATTTGTGGTCGGGTCTCCTCACTTTCCTGCGCCAAGTCAAACGATCATGGTTTGTCTTTTCGTGTAATTGGGCTTTCTTAAAGTTTCTTTCCATGGAGATCCACCAGCTCAATGGAGGGCGACCTCTCCCTCTCGGTGCAATGCAATTAGGACCACATGTTCTTCGCTTCATCTTCTGACATGACCATACCAGCTAAGGCAATCTTCGGTGATTTTAATTGAGATTGGAGCAACTTTGAAGATTCCACGTATGTGCTCATTACGAATTTTATCCAGCCGTGTTACTAGCTAAGTCACCTATACCTAAATAAAAAATAAATAAATAACTAAATAAAATGAGTTACTCCAGTTAACAATAACATAAAATCAGTTGCAGTAACCAATTAAAATGCAACTGGCGAGAAAACACACAAAGTCAACGGTTACTAATTGATTACAAGCCCTCCGCTGCGCGGCACTCGCAAATCAAATAGATAGCGCAGATTAGCATAAAATTAAACCATAGTGTGACATAGCTGAAGATAGTACAAAAGGCTAACAGCATTAGAATTGAGAAGTAAAATAAGGATTCTCATTACAGCATGATATAAATCAGCATCGTCGGTGACCAAAATGAATTTCGTTCATAGCGGTCAAACTCAGCCGAGTCTAGTTGTTTTAAGGATTCCGTACCTCAAAAGGAAAAAACGGAACCCATATACGATCACTTTGTTGTCTATCCGTCCGTATTTCTGTTAAGATCCTTTATCTCGGGAACGCATGGAGGTATCGAGTCTACAGTCCCTTGAAACTGTGAAAAAAAAACTTTTAAACTAACATAAAAAATATTCCGCAAAAAACGTATATTTCGACACTCTCACGAGAATCGAAATTTATAGGGTACTAGCTGACTCGGCAAAAGTTGTTTTGTCACACAAAAAAAATACCCCACCACCTATTCTCATACATACCGAATATACACACAAAATTTCATGAAAATCGGTCGAGCCGTTTCGGGAGTTCGGTAACAAACACCGTGCACGAGATTTTTATATATTAGATTTTCTGTTGACATAGAACCATGAAATTTGCCAAGTAATACCGTCTGATACTACAAGCATAGGAAAAAAACTGAAATCTTAACATTTGTAATCTATACATATAATAAAATCGTAGACTAACCGTGTCTGTACATTGAATATTTTTCTATGAAAATTACACAGAAAACTCAGGAAAAAGGTATAAAACACAAAAATGCAATTTTTGAAATTTTTGTCTGTTTGTCTGTTTGTCTGTGCGTTTGTGGGAGCATCACGCATAAACCACAGATTGGATTGCAAATCTAAGTACTTAAAAATATTAAGCGATAACCCGAGTAACATTTAGCGTTTATTTCATCAAAATCGACCCACAAAATCAAAAGATATTGAATTTTTAAGTTTAGGAAGAAACTTCCTAATGTATTCTGTTGAGTCAGAGCGCCATCTATTGAGAAAAAATAAAATGCACGAAAGCATTCAAAATTGTTGTGTTATTCGTGAAACTTTTAATACGTGGCAAAATAAAAGTGACCATTTTTATACCTTTTTGTTATTTATCGTTGCAATCGATCCACAAAATCAAAATATATTGAATTTTTAGTTTAGTAAGAAACTTCCTACTGTGTTCTGATCAGTCAGAGCGCCATCTATTGCGGAACCAAAAAATGCATGAAAGCATGAATGTTACACCAAAACACATTCATTGTGTTATTTGTGAAACTTTTAATACGTAGACGTAGCAAAATAAAAGTAAACATTTTAATACCTTATCGTTATTTATCGTTACATACGGGCTTCTTATTTAACGTCTTCTGCTGCCAAATATTTTGTCAGTTTACATGGTCGATAGATGGCGTTGCACTGATGACGCGTTTTTCTGAATTGCGGTGTTAAGGTTTTCCGCTGGAGAATGACCTCACACAATTATTATACACTGTCGTAGTTCGTAGGAATTTCGGTTTGGTCTCTGGAAGGTTTTAAACGAATAGGGGCCAAAATTGTTTAAATCTCTGAGTTGTGCTGGTTTCGTTTAAAGTGCTTTTATCGAAGAGTCTTAAACTGATTTAGAACTCAGTAGTTTTGTGAAGTACTGGACGGTTCGACTTGCGGATCAGGCCTGTAGGGTTCCGTACCAAAGGTGCTGACAGGACCCTACTTCTAAGGCCTCCGCGATTGATTCCGTTTAGAGCGAAGCAACTAACGGTTCGATTTGCGAAACAAGGCTAATAATAATAAGGTATCGTACCAAAGGTGGTCACGGTGACGGGAGCGATCGATTTTGGTGGGGCTACTCTCTAAGTCCGAAGTCCGTAGTTTCGGGCTTAGTTGCGGACGTATTCTACTCCGTATCACCTACATACTTACGATTAATCCCGAACCCGAACTAAGAATGAATGACAACACGATTTCACAGTAACTGTCAAATCGAGTTATCATTAGTTCTCTGTGGTTAGGTGATACGGAGTAATTTTTTTTTTTTACTATAGATAGGCATACGTTTGACCACTATCTCACCTGATGGTAAGCGATGATGAGGTTGAAGATGGAGCACGCCTAGAAGCAACCTATTCACTTTTGTCTTAAAGACTCCCAGGTTGCCCGCAACTAAATTTTTAATTCGTAATTTTTCAGACGGTTCGATTTGCGAGCCAAGGCAAATTATAGGGTTCCGTGCCAAAGTTGCTAACGGAACCCTATTTATTAATAAGCCACCGCTGTCCGTCTTCCTTCAGTTTATTAACCGACTTCAAAAAAAGGAGGAGGTTATCAATTCGACTGTATTTTTTTTATGTTTGTTACCTCATATTAACCGACTGGATGAACCGATTTTCATGATTCTTTTTTATTTGAAAGCTGGTGCTTCCCGTGTGGTCCCATTGCAACCACGTCAGGATCTGATGATGGAAACCCTGAGAAATCGAGGGCAACTCTCGAAAATTGTAGGCACGTATTTGGTAAAAACTTGATATTCGTGTGTATATCCGGTGATACTACAAAAGAATGAAAGTTTGGATCAGACCTGATGATGGAGACGACAGAGAGTCAAGGGAACTCCACATCGGTATGTAGGAACTACCAAGTGTTTGGGCTTATTTCATTCGTATTGACGAGACCTTTACACCGAAAGCACTTAGTAAGTTTTATTTTCATAACATAACATCACGCCGGTACGCTGTGAATAGGTACGCAGGTACCACTAAAAAGTGAAAAATAAATAACTTTAATTTCGGAAGTCGGTGTCAAAAAGCGAAAAAACTAAAAACACCGACTTTCGAAATTAAAGTTATTTTATACTTTGTAGTGTTTTGTTTTGGAAGTCGGTTACATTTTTTGTAAAAAGTTTTTTTCGTTTTATTTCTGTCTCGCTGATATAAAAATGTCTTCTAGAAAAAGGTCGAATCTTTCACAATATAGCAAAATTCTCAAAGTCGGGTTTGTTCGAACACTATTCTAACTAACTCGAGAACGGCTCGACCGATTTTCATAGTTTTTGTGTTTTATTCGGGACGAAGACTAATTCCTTCGTCCGGAATAGCATAATAAGAATTAAAATACAAAAAAAAATGACTATGTAGGTAGGGTAGGTAGGCAGGTAGGTAGGGTAGGTAGACAGGGAGGTAGGGTAGGTAGGCAGGTAGGTAGGGTAGGTAGGCAGGTAGGTAGGGTAGGTAGGTAGAGTAGCCAGTTGACGGGAGCGAAGCCGCGCGGGTCAGCTAGTTCAATCATAAAATAAATCTTTATTTTCAGTAATATGTACTTACTTTCTATATTTGTGCGGAACCCTCGGTGGGCGAGTCTGACTCGCACTTGTCCGGACAATGTGCGAGTCATTTTTTAGTATAATTGATAAGCTCGTGCTTGACCACTATCTCACCTAATGTAAAGCGATGAAGTGGTCAATGATAGATCACGCTAACCTAGAAGTAACTTATTCACTCTTGACTTTCAGTTTGTAGATCAGGAACCACTGCCTCCATGGTCGAGTGGTTGAAGCGTTTACCTTGTGACCCGGTGGTCGTGGGTTCGATTCCCGCGGGAAGCATACTTTGAAAAGTGGTTTTCCATTTTGGCTAGGACATTGCAGGCTTGAATCACCTGATTATCTGATAAAAAAATGATTCCGTGCTCCGGAAGGCACGTATAAGCCGGTGGCAAATGGCGGATGTCAAATAAACCATGTCAGAGGCCCTTGAGGCGGTTTAGAAACTCTGACACTAGGGTGTGTGGGGTCGCTAGACCAAACTGCCCACACGATTAGAAGAAGAAGGAACAACTGACTCTGGCAGAGAATATGGCTAGGGCATGTCTGGATGTCCACCATGTACCGATTGCGCAAAACATGTACGGAGCTATGATTCAATCACTGCATCATTGCCGATGATTTTCTTGAATCTATTTAATTTCGATGTGGCTGAAAACCTTCTGCATTTTCTTGTCATGTGTCGTTGGTGTTTAGCTGGTGTCTAATTGTTGCTGTTAAATGTGATAAATGGGTATCAGGTTGATGTTTTAGCTGCTGTAGTTTTTGGTTAATCTGGTTCCCTAAACTTTAGGCTACACACAATGTGCTTGCGACGATATCACTGGCTTTGTCTGTGATAACAGACTTATTTGACTGATAAGCAGATTCTGAATTCAGATTTTCTATAGAGGATTTGATTTTAATTTTGATTTGAGAATCGGTATTTAAAAAAATGTTAGAAAATTTGTACAAATAAAGTCCAAGTTGCGAATAAAAAGGATTGAGAAAAAAAAATCGAGCGTATTCTTACCTCTACTGTTATTAGCTGTAGTACGTAGTAATAGCAAAACACAGACAAAATATCGGCACTATATGGGTTAATCAGAAAATAAATGGTTTCCGATTTTAGGAAAAAAAAACCTGTTGCGGGACTTCCGCTACGCGACGGATAATGAGCTACTTCCGAAAATAAGAGTTCAAAAGGAAAAAACTAAAAACTAGCGAGTCGGATTCTATTACGAAGGTTTCCGTGCTTATTTTTTTTTTTTTGTTATAGCAGCCATATAAATACACACTGTGAAAATGTTGTCTACTTAGTACGGTTCTTGAGATACAGTTCACTGACAGACAGATGGACGGACGTATGACCGGACGGACGGACGGACGGTGGACGATTAGAATTCCGTTGGTTACCCTTAGGGTACAGAACCATAAAAACTCTCACTTTCCCTTCGAAATATTTTCCCAAAAAAAAAAAACACAGTTTTTCAAAACCAAAACCAAAAATTTTAAAAACTAAGTAAAACCCCGTGAAGTTTGCAAACATTTCAGTTATTTCTCGTAACTGCGGGCACGTTGCAGGTGCAAGATGCCTCGGAAGTATCATTACGCGACTCACCGACTTCTCTCCTTAACAAATTAAATTACTTTCAATCCTAGATGTCCCTTGATATTTTTTGCTATGAATTTTCTGTTTGACTTATAACGTTTTATTGGAGAGACAGTTATTTTTACAAGCTTTTTGTTAACTTGCGTCGTTTTTATGTCTGGATGGAAATTAACAATCCATTTTTAAGCACTTTCCAAAATGTAATCGAACTGAAACTTGTGTTATAGATTGAAGTTGCAGCAATAAAATTCCTTTTTATTTATTAACCGACTTCTTCAAAAAGGAGGAGGAGGTTTTTTTATGTATGTTCACCGATTTCTCCGCCAATTGTGGACCGATATAAAACAATCTTTTTTTTATTCGAAACCTTACACCCTTTGTCAAGTCAGAATCTGATGATGGGATCCCATAAAAATTGAGGAAAACCCTCAAATTTTATAGCCACATACAATGTTTATCATAAACTTTCTAACGCAATTCAGATATTTGTGCCTGGTAATCATCATCTCATGTTGCTGAGCTGATGCTGGAAGGTATAAATTAGGATCTGATGAAAGGATCCCATAAAAAATGTTTGTTCAGCGATATTTTTGCCAATTGTCAACCGATTTGAATGTTTTTTTTTTATGGAAGAGTATTGTCCCGGACTCGCCCAATTTCAATTTGGTGAAGGTCTGATAAAGAACTTCGGAGGTAGGCAACGGGACTCTTCAATAAATAATAGCAAATAGATCGGGATTGCTGAAATCGCATGTCTCTTTATTGTTTATACCAGTTCATAATATAACATCACGCCGGTACGCTGTGAATGGGTACGCAGGTACCACTAAAAAGTGAAAAACTTAACTTAAACCGAAGTTAAAGTTATTTTATACTTTTCAGTGTTTTGTTTTTGAAAGTCGGTTGTATTTTTTGTTAAAAAGGTTATTTCTAGTCATGATAGTCGCATAAGTGACGCGGAAGTTTGAAAGTGACAAAATTGTCCATGCGTCTCATAGCGTCTATAGGTAGTATTTCACTGCAAGCTAATGTTTTTGCGATATGTAATGCTTACGCCATGTAGAAGAAGAAATATTTATTCCGAAGTAAGTTCTTAGATTTATTAGTAATACTCTTAAGAAATACTTAAACCTTTTCGTCTAGTATAAAGCAAGTGCAATGCGTTCAGGGTGCTGTTGGGACTGCCACGCTTCTGCAGTGCATCGGCGATGTTTGCCAATGCGCGCACTGACAGCTTTAACAAGAAATCTGCCACGTTACTTCGCAGGTTGCGTGAGTCCTAACATCATTCTGCACTCGATAGCCGCCCGGGCAGATAGCCTGCTTGTGTGGGCATTAGCCAATCGAACAAGGTCTGTCTTAGTTATTAAATGCTAACATAGGCTAAGTAATTTTGTTACTAACACAGTATACCGCATTTGTAGTCTAAATAAATAATTAGTATAAAGTACCGACGCTATCATGATTTTGTTGTGAAAAAGTGAGAATGATATTCGTCCTGTATAGTTCCGTTCTTAAAGCGGAATCATGATATCATTGGCACGTCATATAAATTATACAAGGGGGCAGGATATTTCTTGGTTTATTCTTGCAATAGCCAGAATTGGGTGGATATTAATTCATTTATTAATTTAAACTTTATGTACAGTAGTAGTACCTGGTTGGACTTAATGCAACAAGGCATTCTCTATCAGTCAACCTTTGGATTGAAAAGACTACACAGTGGTAGGTGTACAACTTATAAATAAAATTTAAAGTAAAATTTTGTTACGGAAAGAATATACAAATAATACATAATTGTAATACAAATATTCGCTAAAATAATAAACTAATAAATATGATGTTTTATAATAATCTTTCTGATTAAGAGAACTCAATAATTATGATTAGACCAAACCAAGAATGACAGGCTTTTAAGAAGTGATTTCGGATTTTACGCTTAAAGGAAAATTTAGACTCAGCCTTCTTGATGTCAAGGGGAAGCATATTCCAGAGTTTGATGGTTGAAATACCATAGAAATAATTCATTTGATTTCACAAGAAACCAATCAATTTAATTGAGAACGAAAATTATTTTACGTCTCCACTAATGTCGATAGGAGGAAGTCTCGTCGACTTTCCCATGGTTCATAAATATTTCTCGCCCCTCCCGCTATTTCCATATATCATTCGGTTGAGGAAACTGTACATTGTGCATTGGTAAAAGGATATCTTTATTATGGGGGTAGGTAGGAAAAATAATGCAAAAAAAGAATAAACTGAACCATTACTTGGTGTTTCAGGCTTATATAAAGAACAAACTGGTATATCACCTGCCGTTTCCAGCTTAGATGTAGCCAGGTTTCAACAAACGATCGATTTGGTGCACTGTCGATTTGGTGTACTGTCGATATAGCGTACCATCGATTTGGTGTACTGTCGATGTAGCGTACCATCGATTTGGTGTACTGTCGATGTAGCGTACCATCGATTTGGGGTGCTGTCGATTCATTAACCCGTCGATGGAACGTTTTCGATACAGCGACCGTCGATGTTATGAACAAGACCCGTGGTGTACAAATCGTATCAAAAACATAAATATGAAAAGGGGAGCCAAAAGTTCAATTTTAATAATACCCGTGATTGTAGAATTCAGCGAAAAAATAAGTGAGATCTAAATGGGCACCAAGTTCTGTAGATAATACTGAAATAAGATAAATTAAGGCTCAAGATTCAACTTTATAGGTTTCGAGTTGTGTAGGGGTCAAAAGTAGCTCGAAATGGTTCGTGTAACACACGGCTACTGCGTCACTAGTTCCTTTTGTCTTTGAACTTTTGGCTGGACACGCTGCCGCGTATCTATATAATAATATTCGACATAAGTATGACTATAACATAACATGAGACCTGTTTTCTTGACGAGCTAAGCAGAGGTACCTATAGGATAAAATACAGCCACACTACAATTCGCCTTTTATGTTCAAGTTCCCAGTTCCTTTTGCCTTTGAACTTTTGGCTGGACACGCTGCCGCGTGTCTAGATAATAATATTCGACATAGGTAATCATACTATATAACATAACATGAAACCTGTTTTCTTGACGAGCTAAGCAGAGGTACCTATAGGATAAAATACAGCCACACTACCATTCGCCTTTTATGTTCAAGTTCCCAGTTCCTTTTGCTTTTGAACTTTTGGCTGGACACGCTGCCGCGTGTCTAGATAAAAATATTATTCGACATAGGTAATCATACCATATAACATAACATGAAACCTGTTTTCTTGACGAGCTAAGCAGAGGTACTTATACGATATAAAATACAGCCACACTACCATTCGCCTTTTATGTTCAAGTTCCCAGTTCCTTTTGCTGTTGAACTTTTGGCTGGACACGCTACCGCGTGTCTAGAGAGTAATATTCGACATAGGAATGATTATAACATAAAAAATAGAATAGAAAATATTTATTCGACACAAAACGAAAACGATACGGAGTAATTGTGCTGAGCGTTGCCATACCGAAAAGGTTACCATCTCAGCATTTGCGCTGGTTTTCAGTTTGCACCCCGCCGTGACACACGGACGCGGGTAAAATAATAAAATAGATAAATACTTGAGTGTTATAATAAGTACGTAATAATTAAATAATGTTTTTGAGTTTGAGAGTAAATAAATATTGCAAAATAATGTTTTTTTTTTGTTTTATGCATGCTGCACTGTCTGAGAAAATTTTCGAATCTACATTGAAAAATGATGCGGGCCGCTCGGTGCGGGAAGCAGCCGCCACCATCTTAATAAATAAAAAACGAGTGATTAAAATACAGACGTTTCTTTAACATATCCCTATTTACCAGTAAATTAAAGAATGGAAAAACTTGTTATAATAAGTAGGTAACAATTAAATAATGTTTTTGAGTTTGTGAGAGTAAATGAATATTGCAAAATAATGTTTTTTAACATGAAACCTGTTTTCTCGACGAGCTAAGCAGAGATACCTATAGGATAAAAAACAGCCACACCACAATTCGCCTTTTATGTTCAAGTTCTAGCTAATGAGGAGCGAGCCTACTGCCATCAACTGGGTACAAGTCCATACTCTGGGTGATGCTGAGAGAGTCATGATGGGAAAAACCTAGTAAGGCTGCTTACGACCAATGGGAATTAAACCAGGATCACATCCGACGAATAGGCCAGCAAGGCAAGCAGGTAGTTTTTTAAGGTTTCGTACCAAAAGTAAACCAACGGAACCCTGTTACTAAGCCTCCGATGTCTGTCCGTCTGTCTGACAGCGGGCTGTATCTCAAGAACCGTAATAAATAAACAGTTGAAATCACAGATTGTGTATTTCTTCAGCCGCTATAAAACAAATAATATAAATTAAATAAAAAATTAAAGGGGCGGCTCACAAACAAGAAACGAGTTTTTAGGGTTCCGTAACCAAAGGGTAACCAACGGAATCCTATTACTAAGCTTTCGCTGTCCGTCCGTCCGTCCGTCAGTACGTCAGCGGGCTGTATCTCAAGAACCGTAATAGGTAGACAGGTGAAGTTTTCACAGATTCCGTATTTCTATTGCCGCTATAATAACAAATAATAAAAATTAAGGCTTATGACACTTATCCCTTCGTGTGAGTTTCCGACTCACACTTGGCTGGTTTTATAACACTTAAACATTTATCTTAATAAAATTTTCATGAATCTACTTTTAGATCCTTTTACAAGACCCCATTATTTTTCCGATACATATTTACGAGATAAACTTTACTATGCTAAAATTTTGTATACTCTGATTTTGAAATTACTACAATATAATTATGCTAGCAAGTTGGAAACTTCCTGAACAGTCGATAAACATTGTCAGCTGCTTATCCGAGGGAAGTTGGTTAAGAAAGGGATCTAAACTATGTTTGGGGCGTCGAACTTACGTTACATAAACGTTGAGACTGTAAAACGGATGGTGTGAGTGCTACAGTTTCGTGTAGAAGGTTCTGTTTTGAGGAGTATAGGAGGCTGAACCTCAATGTTTGATCACTTTCAAAATCTGATGTTGAAATATCTATATCTATACTAATATATAAAGCTGAAGAATTTTTGCTTGAACGCGCTAATCTCGGGAACTACTGGGCCGATTTGAAAATTTCTTTCAGTGTTAGATAGCCCATATATCGAGGAAGGCTATAGGCTATATATCATCACGCTTAGATCAATAGGAGCGGAGCAGTAATGAAAATTGTGACGCTGACGAAGTTGCGCGGGTCAGCTAGTACTTAATATATAAAGCTGAAGAGTTTGTTTGTTTGTTTGCTTGAACGCGCTAATCTCAGGAACTACTGGTCCGATTTGAAAAATTCTTTCAGTATTAGATAGCCCATTTATCAAGGAAGGCAATAGGGTATATGTCATCACGCTAAGACTAATAGGAGCGGAGCAGTAATGATAAATGTGACGCAAACGCAGTTGCGCGGGTCAGCTAATCAATGCTATAAATTGTCAAAGTTCATTAATCTTTTTCTTCATCTTGGACTTGGATTTACATTCGTACATAGGGATTTTTCTCTTTTGTTTACTTTTCATCCCAGTATTGTATGGTACATTTCCTAGGGATAGTAATAAAAGCTTGTATTCTTATTATCGTAGGCGCCAAATAAACTTGCAAAACGGTCATTAACTCACCTACATTTATTGACATTCTTAAAATCAAAAATGGAAATAAGAAACTTTTGTAGTTATGAAGAATGATTCGTTATTTATTTTTCGACTAACTAAGAAGAGATACTAGGGAAAGGTCAATTTATTGCAAGTTTATCTGGCGCCTACCTTAGCAATTCGATGGCAAATACAGATTTTAAATATTATATTTGGCCCGGTATTCAGCTGCGGTATCATGTACATCAACAACACATGGAGTGCAGACAAGGTTCTTACATGCATGGGAAGAAGCCGTAGTTTAGAAGACGGACGCTGATCGTGACTGATTTAACACCTGAACTAACCTTGTTTAATAACTGGGGGAGACGGGGAGACGCATACAAGTAAGTTCGCGAGCACATTCGCAAGAGGTTGGCTTGAGGAGAGGAGGCAGTAGTATCGTCACAGCGCAAAATTTTTAGTCATTGTTTGTTTGCATGAACTGTTAATGTATATTCGTGTATTAGTTTGTTCATTGAGTATATATATTATAGTACCTATTGTATGTATAGTTCATATATATATATATATATATTAATCGCGTTTCTTGCTCAAAATTGCACCTACCACTAATTGTATCTGCATCACCTATAGGTCGACTGGTAGAAAATGCACATGCTGTACATTTGTGTGCACGAAGTATTAATAATAAATATTTAATAATAAATATTTATTTACAAAAAAAAATACAGATAGTAAGTACTTATTATATAAAACAGCTGTTGCTAAATCTGTACAAAACAATTTTATAACCCTGCCTCTTAAACTAGGATAAACCTGTATTTTAAGAGACAGTGTTCGTCCAATTGATTCTTTAATGGAAATGATTTAATACAACAAATTAACAATATTGAATTTATTCTTATACATGATCTGTTTTTATTTATTTATATGTTACATTATGTAAGTAACTGTGTATGTGTATGCATGGTATGTTAGGCATGTGAAGTGAGTGTGAGTTTATGAGGATATGAGTGCGTGTTTCTGTGTACTTGTAGTGTATCTTTGGGTTTACAGGTGCGTAATAAGAACGTGTCATTGTGAGTAATAGTAGTGTAAGTTAAGTATGTGGTAGTAAGTGAGCAGTTGTATTGTTATTAGGAGATGAATGTGAGCAAAGACTCAGTGTAGGCATAGTCCTTTTGTAGAAGCCACTCTGTTACTATGGATTTCACTTTGTGTAAGTTTAATTTTATAATATTTAATTGTGTGTTAACTTTATGGTATAAGTGTGTACCTAGTATGTAAATTTGATGTGTTGCGAAAGCGGTTTTGTGTTGGGTTCTTGGAAGGAGATTTACTCTTTTATTAATAAATAAATAAAATAACGTTTACACCGCGCGAGTCGGCTTGTCTCCAATAGGGCCTTACGGATTATGACGGTAGGGGCGATTTAGATCCAATCGGTCCTTACGGATCCTGACAGGTTAATAAATTTGCTATCAGGCTTTGACCAGAGGAATACGGATCAGAATCTTTTGGATCAAGACAACAAGACAATACCTATCCAAAACTCACAAATAATCTTTTAAACTAACACAGACTATTTCCTTAAACAAAACACACAACAGCATTTAATATTACCAGAAAACCAGGCTCGAACGCAGTCTCCGCAACCAACCAGATGTGGCTTTCCGCAACCAAGACGAAAAACAAACAAGCTAGTGAACAAGCCAGCTACAAATACCACTACAATATATAAATAGTCAAAAATCCGTGTACCAAACGTAAATCAGGGAAAACATCTCACATTGCGAGTTTTAAGTACGGCAAGCCCGCATTGCGGTCTCGCGGCTTAAATTGCAAACGTAATGTGTCAGTAGTAGCACTGCATATATATTATCATCAAGAGAATGCAACTAACTGCTGTGACATACGCGAGGTAAGAATGGCGAGCATGGAAGGTGGGAAGATTAGCTGTTAATAAACATATTTTTTAGCATATTTTTGATAGCTTGACGTATTCAAGCTATTAGTTTTCGACTTTTATGACAAAAAGTGAAAAGGGCCCAGTTTATCGCGTGCTGCGCAACGAGCACAAGCTTTTTGAAGTTGAAAATTTGGATTTACATCATCCTAACCTAACTGATCTATACAACATATCAAAAATGCAGAACTACATCGTATTTTGTGATTTTAATGTTAATATCCACTGGGCTTATTTACCTTCTTTTCGTTTTTTCTAGATTGTGCGTGAAAGTCTTACATACTTTGTTCTATGCTTACATAAAGGAGAATTAAACGTGCTATAACTTTTTATTGATAACTTTTCTTATAGGACAAGCAATTTGCCAATATTTTGCTTCGGACGGGAGCAAAACCTAAACAATTTTCGAGAAAAAATTAGCATCTTTGTAGGGCTATATCTTGGTCTCTATTACTCCCTATACCGTTAAAGAGCTGCGGTCGGGCTTAAATTGTTGCAAATTCAGGTGTCTTTATATGGGGTGGTTTGGGATCTGCCTCCTCGCGGTCCACCCCGGGCAACGGCACCACAGGCTTGCCTGTGGTACGGCAGAACGATCCCACTAAAAAGCGGTGGTAGGCTCCGCAAGGAGCCGCCTGGCTCGCTACCACCATCCCGCTGAAGTCCGGCGCCAAGCAGCTTGCTGTGTTCCGTCGGTGTGCGGGAGTGCCAGTGCCTTTGGGGGAGAAGGAGATTGTCAGTTGTTCTGCTCAGAACCGGTCCCCGTCAACTAGCGAAAAATCCCGATATGCTCCACCGTGCCAGCCGGCGACTGGATGGGAGGACCCGGTGGCCATATCCGGGGAAGTTCGGGCGTCCCCGCAGTCTCCAAATGAGTTCCCCATAGGTTAGTTTAGCTCTAGTGTTCCACTTGGTTTACTGAGCAGCGCCTCGACAGTTCGACTTTTCTCCCCAACTACTCTCCATGATGACAAAAGCTAAAAAGAAAAGCAAGGTAAAACAACGGCTGCACTTCCTCCCGCTAAAAGTGCACCTCACTAATATTAGGGGGTTGCACTCCAATCTCGATCCGGTCCATTACCATCTTGAGACCGAGAAGCCGCACCTGTTTTTCTTAACGGAGACGAAGATAACAACCCCGTCGGACGTGGCGTACCTCAACTACCCGGGCTACTCTCTTGAACACAAGTTCAAGAAGCAGGCTGGGGTCTGTGTGTACGTCCGCGATGACATTTGTTGTCATCGTCTCCGTTGCTTTGAGAAATCGGGTTTTTCTGCCATATGGCTACTTGTGGACACCGGCGTGGAAAAATTCATCTACATCGGCGTATACCGATCACACAGCGGTGACCAGGAGACAACAGCGCTGTTTAATTCCCTCGTGGAGTCGACCGACGTAGCCCAACAACGGTACCCAACAGCGAAGCTCATTTTTCTGGGGGACTTTAACGCCCACCATAAAGAGTGGTTGTTCCCGTACCAGAAAACTGACCATGCCGGGTTAGAGGCGCGCAAGTTTGCTTTAACGCTAGATCTAACCCAGCTGGTGAATGAGGCAACGCGGGTACCGGATGTTGACGCCCATACACCCAATTGCTTGGACCTTCTGCTGACAACTGATCCGGGCAGTCATTCAGTATCGGTCTCAGCCCCGCTGGGAACGTCTGACCATTGCCTGGTGAAATCCGTATTGACCTGCTCTCCTCCAGATAAGAGTCCTAGAGGCATGAGACGAGTATGGCGATACGAGTCAGCAGATTGGGATGAGATGCGGCACTTTTTTGCATCTTATCCATGGCGGCAAGTGTGCTTCTCCTCGGGTGACCCCTCGTGCTGTGCTGACTTGATTGCGGACGTGATTCGGCAGGGGATGGAGTATTTCATTCCATTCTCCGACATCCCGCTCGGTCACAAATCCCAGCCTTGGTATAATGCAGAATGCGCTCACGCTGAGGCCCGTAAAGAGTCTGCATACCAAGCGTGGATCAAGGCCCGCGACCGAAAGGTTAAAGCACGTAGGGTTCGCGCGAGGAAAAGAGCCTTTAATTCTGCCGCTAAGTTCTGCAAGCGGGTTGTACGTAGGGCACGTTTTGACCATGTCGGACGTATCGGGGCCAAATTAGCATTGCACCCTCCTGGTAGTAAACAGTTTTGGTCCCTGTCGAAAGCGGTTGAAACGAATTTCTGTCGACCCGTTTTGCCTCCTATGTTGAAACCTGATGGCTCGCTGGCTCACTCTGCAAGTGAGAAAGCAAATTTATTTGCAACTCTCTTTGCAAGCAATTCGCGTCTGGACGCTGGCTCCAAGCAACCACCAACTTTACCTCGTTGTGACTCTTCGATGCCGAAGATCACAGTTCACATTAAAGAGGTCCAAGGAGTATTGTGCAGTCTAGACGTGAATAAGGCCAGCGGGCCTGACGGCATTCCAGCGAGAGTGTTGAGGCAATGTGCACCTGAACTGTCTCCTGTGTTAGCACGCCTGTACCGCCTCTCTCTTGAGAAAAGAACGGTGCCGAAATCTTGGAAGCTTGCGAATGTGCAACCGGTGCCCAAAAAGGGAGACCGTGCTGACCCTGCACATTACCGTCCGATCGCCATTACTTCCATCCTATGCAAGGTTATGGAAAGGATTCTTAACAGTAAGCTGCTGACCTACCTTGAAGACAATGATCTCCTCAGTGACCGTCAATATGGCTTTCGCCGGGGACGGTCAACTGGCGATCTTCTTGTGTATGTCACGCACTGCTGGGGCGACGCATTTCACCGGCCCCCTTCTACCATCGGACATCCAGACGCACTGCATCTTACCATCCCTACCTTGTTGCTATTCCACCAATTCGCACTAAGCGTTTCCAAACGTCTTTTATAATGCGCACAGCAAAGGAGTGGAACTCTCTGCCTGCGTCTGTGTTTCCAAACGCATACAACCCTAATCTCTTCAAAGTTAGAGTGAACAGGCTCCTTCTGGGTAAGCTCGCTCCATCGTAGACTTTGTCTCTGTCATCTCTGACCTAGACTAGAGTCAAGAGCAAACCCATCACAAGTAAAAAAAAAAAAGAGATAACTGTTTGTTTATTGGTGGAAAATGCATAGTTTTTTACTTTTAGAGCAAAAAGTGAAAAAAAAAAAAACAAAATTCCGCAGTTTATCGCGTGGTGCGCAGCGAGCACAAGATTTTCGAAGTTGCAAATTTGGATTCACACTATTCTAACTGGTCCATACAACATACCAAAAAATCAGAACTACATCCAGCTTTGCAAATTTAGCCTTTTTTCAGCGTTGATTTGTACTGGTCTATAGACTTCACCGATTTAAAGTAGGAATCATAATTATTGAACCGTTTTGTATTTTTTCCAAAAATAGGAATATATTAAGTAAAGCTGATCACATTGAAATGGTAAATATTTGTTGAGTTCTCTCTATCACTTAAAGGCTTGCTGGGGGAAAACTTCTTGTTATTTTGAGTTCAGCTCGCCTTTGTATTTACATAAACTTTATTATTACTGTATTTTAAGTTGTTTACGTGTACAACATTGATATATAAAAAACCCAAGATGCAACAATCGAAACTGTCGTCAAAAACTGACAAGTATCAAGTGTCATGTGTGAGTGTTGTGTAGATATACTATAAACATCTTTTTTGCAAATTTAACTTTACACGGATCGCTTAAAGTTGTTTTTACAAAGCAGTGCAGTATGGCGAGCGATGCGAGACTGTTTGAAACTAGCGCACAATTTTAAATTGTGCGCTTGTTTTATGCGGACGTTTTTGAGATGCTGAGTGGTTTTGATATATCAATGGTGTACAATAAATAATTAAAAGAGTCATACATAAGACATGGCCAGCGAAATAGTACGTAAGTATTATTATAGTTGCAAAATACATAAAATATGCAATCAATCAAAATATGTATGGTTTTAAATCCGAAATCACTACTTAAAAGCCTGTCATTCTTAGTTTGGTCTAGTCATAATTATTGATTTCTCTTAATCAGAAAAAATATTATAAAACAACATATTTATTATTTGTGATGGGTTTGCTCTTGACTCTAGTCTAGGTCAGAGATGACAGAGACAAAGTCTACGATGGAGCGAGCTTACCCCGAAGGAGCACTGTGCACTCTAACTTTGAAAAGATTACTAGATTTTATTAGTATTACAATCATTCACATTTGTATATTCTTTCCGAAACAAAATCCTACTTTAAATTTTATTTATTAGTTGTACATACCACAGTGTAGTCTTTTTAACTCAAAGGTTGACTGGTAGAGAATGCCTTGTTGCATTAAGTCCGCCCATGTGCCACTAATGTACATGAAGTTTAAATAAATAAATAAATATTCTTGCTTATTTTTGTGACTCGATACTACTGCGCTACTTACCAGAAATAAAGAGACTAATTCTCTGTACGAAAAACTACATAACAAAAAAAGAAAACATTGATTTAATTAAAAAGCTCGCAGCGCATCGCAACTTTACGTCACAGAAACTTTTAAACAGCATTTTAAAATTATTCACCACAACCCTCAACTTTTTAATTTCATTTTCTAGCGGCAAAACCCAAGCTCAAATAGTATTAAAATTAACCACAGAATTCGTTCATGGTTTTGATGGAATATATGTGATTTATTCAGCTTATTAAATAAATTCGTTGTTACGAATAATTAAAATTTTATTACGAGGAACTATTTTCATCTGCTTTGCTAGATTTGAACGCATCTTTTATACCTTAGAGTTAATTATTTCGCTGTTATTTTTTAAATTATGGTAATCTGGTTATCCAAGTTTTCCGGTTAACTGTTCTATGATTTACATTTTTTTTTTACTATTTATAGGCTCGCGTTTGACCACTATCTCACCTGATGGTAAGCGATGATGTGGTCGAAGATGGAGCACGCTTGCCTAGAAGTAACCTATTCACTCTTGACTTAAATACTCCCAGGTTATAGCTATCAGGAAACACAGACTCCGGCAGGGAATTCCACTCCTTAGCTGCACGCACTATGAATGTGTTCCCAAAACGTTTTGTGCGCGTGGGTGGGATGTCCACCATGTACCGAAGGCGCATCGCCATCGCCATCGCACGTTTCATAAAATCAAATGCTGATGCGTTATATAAGACAGAATAAAAATGTCCTTTATATAAGTGTTGTATCTGAGAGAAGACAGATTTTTACTTTTGACGTTTGTTATTTACCCTTCATCTGTTACACTGTCCTTGGGGATGAACTGTCAAATTTTCGAAATTGTCACTTCATCCTTGAAGGGCCACTGGTCACTGTTATCGTGTTTGTTGTAAAGATGCGAGTAATTTGGCAGTTCGCCCTTAAGGACACAAATAGATGAAGGGTTAAAATCCTTGAATATTAATCAGGGCTTCTAGCATTCCAAGCATTTTTTAACGATTTATTGATACTGATTCATAAATGCTAAAAACTACAAAAGTTCCAAACAAGACGCTTTTCAAGAAGTCTGATATAGTTGGTGATATTTAAATTAGTTCAATCAAAAATCTAAAGACACCTGCATCAGACTGCTGAACAAGCGATTTGGTTGGAACTTTCTAGCAGCCAGAGGCGGATTAAATAATGCCAGCGCCCTAGGCAAGCACCTCATCGACGCCCCTAAGGTGGTCACGAGTAGTAGGGTAGGTAGGTAGGGTGGGGGAGAATTTTTGTCTCCGTTTGGAGAGACGGGGGGTTATTGAGAAAAAAAGGTCCAGCTGTTGCTAGAAGTTGTGTCAACCAGACTTCACTAACTTTCAAACTCCGGGCTGCTACTGAAAAATAACTAGTAGAAAAACAGAATGAATTTGCCCAACCCGAGAATCGAATCCAGGACCCTACACTCAGCAGCCGTGGTTTGCGACCAAAAAAGACATGCGAGACAATCTTAGGGTGCTTACATAAAGAAAGAGGTTCCCGGCGCAGACAACCCCGTGCGTGTTGGTACCGATGGATGCAGGTTTTAACCAGCATAAAGAAACAGGTAAAACTATCCTTATTGATGACTATTTCCTCCAGTTCGTCGAGCACATGGCTCGGTCCAGGTAGTCGGTACTGGTCGGCACCGATAAGTTTAAACCTGTTTCTTTATAACTGAACGCATAAGACAACCTGGGAATATTATACCTGCACCGATCGGTACCGGCCCCCACAGAATTGCCTGCACCGGGAACCTGTATCTTAATGTTTGCACCCTTAAACAAGAGAGAGCTGTTGTTAATGCCGTAAAAAGCTTCAGGTGATAGTTTTTGAGATAAGACCATGTAGGAGTTATAAGGGCATACTTTGGAAGTTGTACAAAGTATGATTTTTTAATTTATGTAGAATAGAAAGAAGAATAGAAAATATTTATTCGAGACAGACAAAACACACAGCAACAAACACATTATAGAAAACAAGAACAATAATACAAAACGAAAACGATACAGAGTAATTGTGCTGAGCGTGCCCATTCCGAAAGGGTTACCATCTCAGCATTTGCTGGGCGTTAGACGCCCAGCGCTGGTTTTCAGTTGGCACCCCGCAGTGGCCCACGGACGCGGGTAAAATAATAAAATAGATAAATACTTGAGTGTTGTAATAAGTACGTAATAATTGAATAATGTTTTGAGTTTGAGAGTAAATAAATATTGCAAAATAATGTTTTTTTTTTGTTTTATGCATGCTGCACTATCTGAGAAAATTTTCGAATCTACATTGAAAAATGATGCGGGCCGCTCGGTGCGGGGAGCAGCCGCCACCATCTTAATAAATAAAAACCGAGTGATTAAAATACAGACGTTTCTTTAACATATCCCTATGTACCAGTAAATTAAAGAATGGAAAAAAAGACAAAAATAGTGGTCGAAGCCTTGTGGTTCCCGGGGATACCATACCATACCACGTCACCTCTAGCCCAACATGAGGTCAGTTTCTGCACTAAAATGAAATATACTTAAATTTGTGATCTATTATTATGTTTGTTTATTTTAATAAATGTAAATAATTTTGTTTTTCGTTTCGCCAAAAAAAAGATGGATGGATTGTGTGAGGAGCGATATGAAAGAAAAGGAACTTAGTGATAGTGACGACTGATAGAACAGAATGGAAGAAAAAAACGTGTTGCGCCGACCCCAAGTAACACGGGATGAGGGCAGGAAGATGATGAGTTTTGTTTTTCGTTTGAAGCTGCATCGAGCGCCCCTCTATAATCTGGTACCCCCAGGCACGTGTCTACTTTGCCTTAAGGATAATCCGCCTCTGCTAGTAGCCTTTAGTGGTTGGGTTTTCTTGGAAAAGTCAATTTCTCTGTAAAATCTTCAATAGCCGCATCTGCCCACGATCTTATTCACTGTTTACTTCATTACTAGGTGCTAAACCTAATCATCTAAACAATTAATTATATTAATTAGCTCTACGCCAGTACAGACACATGTTATTCGTTAAATAACTAATTATCTTTGTCGCAATTAATAATCGATGTACGTTTCAGCGGGCCAGCAAATTTATCTAGTTGACAGGTCGCCTAACGCGATATGTAATTATGTGATGTACGGTTAATCCTGTCAATTATTTTAGGCGACTAATATTGGCTGGTTGGTGGAGTGGGAGTTAACCTATTCATTCTTGTTATCTTTCCAGGCTTCTAAAATAGGTACGCAAACCTGTATCTTAGGAGTCGGAGATTTAGCGGCTTCTTTTTATATAATACAACCGTGACATTACTGTTAGTTGGTGTTAATACATAAAATGGAGTGAAAGATTGTGATTTATTTATTTATTGTGTGACGACACGGTTGGCGCAGTGATGGAGCGATCGGCTGCTGCGCTGCGTGTTGCGGGTTCGATTCCCGCACGGAACAAATATTTGTATGGCCTACAGATAGTTGTTCCGGGTCTGGCTGTTTGTGTATGTGAGTCTATGTTTGTGAACGCACCCACGATACAGGAGAAATTCCTAGTGTGGGGCAAAGTATTTATAAAAAAAAAATTAAGGCTCACCAACGGTATATTTACAATTAAGGATAACAATAACAGGCAATCACAAATTTTCAATTCTGTGTAAATACATTACTTATAGGTATGCACAGCGTTCTCAATGAACGATTTAAAATGTATAATTAATTTAAAGAATTAGTATGAATTATTAAATTAACTACAATCATTCCATTATAAAATAATTACAATAAATATAGGTACATGATTATTATAAAAAATAAGAAAAATGTAAAAAAAAATATTAGAAAAATTTATACATTTGGATTTTATACTAAGTAATATTCGATTAATAAAAATAAAAAGATGTCACAAAATACAGATGTCAATGATACGAATGTTAAAACAAAACAGCAAAAATTAAACAAAATTAAACAGGGAATGTTATTTGATTGAATATTTAGCATTGATATAAAAAACCCAAGATGCACAGTTTCGAACAAACACAACACTCGAAATTGTCGTCAAAAACTGACATGTACCAAGTGTCATGTGTGAGTTGTGTGTAGTTATACTATAAACATTTTTTTTTTGCAAATTCAACCTTACACGGATCGCTTAAAGTTGTTTTTACAAATCAGTGCAGTATGGCGAGTGATGCGCATTTTTTTTGCAAATTTAACCTTACATGGATCGCTTAAAGTTGTTTTTACAAAGCAGTGCAGTATGGCGAGCGATGCGAGACTGTTTGAAACTTGCGCACAATTATACATATTGCGCTTGTTTTTTGCGGACGTTTTTGAGATGCTGAGTGTGTATGTTGGGTTTTTTATATATCAATGGTATTTAGGAGTAAATTTTGTCTTTGGAGTTTTTGTGTTTTGGTATTTTTAATGTCGTATGTGCAAAAGATCGTCTTAAGTGTTATAGTGTCTTGTGTTGTCCCGTCATTTTGCATGTCTCCTCACAACTTCTGTATTTGAGCAAAAGATCATGAGTATGAGTAAACTTAGAACGAAAATAATTCATGGGCATTTTCGCTATATCTTTGTAAAATCAGTAACTTTTGTTTCATAATTCTGGTTCTCTACCAACAATAGGGATGTGTTAACTTCATGTTTTTCAGAAATCTCATTAATGTGCGATTAAACTATTAAAAGAATGGTGACATGATCAGCTAGATAATTATACATTTCGCAGCATGATTTGCACTAAAAATATAATTTACTAGCGGACGTCACGCGGTTTTACCCGCGTAGTTCCCGTTCCCGTGGGAGTACGGGGATAAAATATAGCTTATGTTACTTGCTGATAATCTCATAAGTTTATAATTATTTATAATAATTTAATTTTGTCCTGTTCGTTGGTTAATTTTTTTTTGTATGTTTGTGTATAATGTCATTTAAAGTTATTACATTGTACTAAATACTTAATTTAATTAATTCAACGTATATAAAGCGAGTAAGTGGAAAGTTGTGCAGATCAACAAAATGGATCAACACTCATTCTGATATTGGCATCTTATTCTTGGAGGGACACTGACCTCTAAGATACAGGCATATGCCTAGTTTGGAAGTCAGGGTTTCATTGTTTGTAATTTTAGCCTTTTACATATATTTATCACCACTTAAAACTGTTCTATATGACTTTGATGATGAATAAATAAATAATGTAGCTATCCATTGCTGAAAAACATTCTCAAGTCGGTCCAGTAGTGCGTAGGTAAACTACTACGAATACCCTAAAAGTTCTGATCAGCAAAAGTTAAAAGAAACTACTCTTTGAAGAGCGCTACATCACTCACCCAAATACATGCACCAACTGCCAATAAAACGGTAACACACGAAGTGAACTCAGCAAACATCCTTAAATACACTGGCGTACAAAAGTTTCGGCCAATTACCAACTCGGGAATTTTGCGAAACTCGATTCCACAAGTCGAAGATCGAACCGCTCCTTAGCCGTAATTAGGCAACCGTTAAAGACTGACTCAAACAGAGCGTTTGACGCTATTTGAGTATCAAACTTTACTGCAACGGGAAACTTTGAATAACAAGCTTGCTTGTATATCGAATTAATTACCCATGAAATGCATTTAACGGTGCCTGTACTGTTTGAACAGCAATCAAAGGATACTGTGTACAGTTCATGTAGGATGTAATAGTCAATATCCGGAACTTGTGATGTTATCATATCGTATTTGAACTTGAAGCTAATTAATAGTAGCCAAAGATAACTATGAAGACATCAACATTTTATCATTGTATTTCCCCTAAGATATGACAGATGGTTAATCCTATTTATGATGATGTATTATTTGAATAGGTACTAGCTTTTGCCCATGACTTCGTGTGCGCAAATCCCGTTTTTTCCGTGTCCGTAGGCGTTTTGGGAAATCCTCTCACTCGTAGTTAGCTACCCTACAAGGAACCTACATGCCAAATTTCTGCTTTTTACGACCAGTAGTATCGGCTGTGCGTTGTCTGTCAGTAACGGAAAAAAATTATACATTAGAATTGCTTTGGTGACCGCAACACCATATCCGAATATAGCGTACGATTTATTTATTTATTTATATATACTCTATTGTACACTTAATTTAAAATATACAAAGGAAACCTTAAACTAAAAAAGCATACAATTGGTGGCCTTATCGCATTCCGCGATCTCTTCCAGGCAACCAGGGAATGGATAGAGATAGCCTGGACACGAAATGGGGCTGCACAAGTTGGTGCAAATATAAAGATTATGCAATTTTTTGCATATATAAATACAGACATATTAAATCTATACTAATATATAAAGCTGAAGAGTTTGTTTGTTTGTTTGCTTGAACGCGCTAATCTCGGGAACTACTGGTCCGATTTGAATAATTCTTTCAGTGTTAGATAGCCCATTTGTCGAGAAAGGCTATAGGCTACGGGAATGGAAATTCCTACGGGAACGGGAAAAAACGGGATATATGCGTACGAAGTCGCGGGCAAAAGCTAGTATGCATATAAATATGAAAATATGTAACAATGATTAAAAATCAACATCGAAAAAGTAATCACAATGACAAGCAGTGTTCCTTAACGAGTCTTTTAAAAATAGACAGTGATTTCGAGCGGTTTATTGACACTGGCAATGCATTCCACAAACGCCCAGCTTGGACTATAAAAGACTTGTCTAAGAATGTAGTGGAATGCATTGGCATTTTCAGTCTCAAGTGGTAGTAGTGTTTATGGGAAATAGAAACAACTCTTTCACTATTCAACCACACCAGCTAGACCAATATCTAATACTTCTCACAGCATTTAACTTAAAACTAACCATACCGAGTCCACAGTAATTACAAAACCATCCAACCAGCTTCATTCATTCAAACGCATTCCATTCTCCAGTCGCCAACTCGCCACGTATGAACCAGTCCTTAGCCCCTTAACAAAGTCGTGAGTTATTCATGAGCCAGGTGCCTTCTATGCTACACTTTTTGTATGTATAATTTTATTTTACGCCTGCTCGCGAGTGTAATTTGGCCGTATTTAAATGAGCGTATATTTTGTTTCATAGATTCGTTATAATTTCGTGTTTGTGTTCGGTAGTTGATAGTTTTATCTTCTATGCTAAGAATTATGAAGAAAGTTTTGGTTCTAAGTGTGAAAATTTATAATATGAGCAGAAAGGTGGTTGTTATTACTATGACAGCTGATAGACATTCTGTTTGGAAGAAGCTCTACTATCTAAAGTTAATCTACTGGACAAAGTCGTCCAATTTGACAGGGCACTCTTTTGGCCAAATATAAGTGTATGGTACTTCAAAAATCAGTTTCAATTGGTTATTGTTACTCAAAGTTCATCATCGTCATCATTTCAGTCGATAGACGTCCACTGCTAATCAAACGTCGACACATCGAATGGTCTTTTGATCCGTTCAAAAGTTGCGTCTGGTTAAAATATGTCTCCTGGCCAGTGCTCGACCTGTGGCTCGTTAGAAGGAACAGCTCCTTGTCATTTCGTGTGACGCAGGTCCTCTCGGAGCATGGCTGCTGCGGGAGGTTCCTGTGTCGCAAAAGCAGGGAGCCAAACGCTCGGTGTCAACACTGCGTCAACTGTCGGGAGGACACGGCGTGGCATACGCTGGAAGAGTGTGCCGCTTGGGAAGAGCCACGCCATGCCCTCATCTTTGTGGTAGGCAGTGATCTCTCGCTGCCGGCCGTAGTCTATGCTATGGTCGACGCCTCGAAGTCGCAGTCCTGGGACGCGATGGTTTCCTTCTGCGAAACAGTTATCGCGCAGAAGAAGACTGCGGAAAGAGAGAGGGAGATCTCGACCTCTCTCCCGACCCGCAGCAGGCGCACAGGGCGTCGGAGGAGAGCCATACGCTGCTAACTCCCGGCCCCCCTAACTGGGTCCTGGGGCGGTAGAGTTGGAGATGTCCGTCACCCCCCATTTATCCGGACATGAGGTGGCGGCGCATGATTTTCCCGTGCGCCCCTCTTTGACGTCGCTGAGGGAGTCAAACACCTCACTCCCCCCGCTGACCCGAGGTGGCCCGCAGATGCGAGCCGGCACCAGCCGGGGATTACGGCAGTCGCATAAGTATCCGCAATCCCCAGCGTGGTGAGAGATGGAACACCGGGGTGGTTCTAGTCAGTAAGAGTCTAACAAACCCCTCCGTCCGCCCCAGGTCGGAGATATCCCCCCGTTAAAAAAAAGGAAAAAACAAATCTCAACCTAATCCCAAAGAAATCAAAAGACCATTACTAACAGCAAAAAAAAAGTACCCAATCTCCAGAATCATTCTCCATCATTTTAATACCAAATGCTGGAAAAGGTTTCGCTCAACATAATGTAAATATATTGATACAAGTATCGCGTTTATTACAACGCTCTTTCATGCATAAAACAGAAGCCGAAAACTAATAAGAGTAGTAGGCACCTTGACAAGAGCGCGATATTATGATAAATAGAGTACCCTCGTCAGGAGCTTGAAGCGAAACATGTTCTGAGAATCGTGTGCATTGGATACGGTAGAATTAAAGGTGTTTTAACTGCCTCCGTGGTCGAGTGTTAGGTTAGGTAGGTCAGCCTTGTGACCCGGTGGTCGTGGGTTCGATTCCCACGGGAAGAAACATACTTTGTAAAGTTGTTTTCCAGTTTGGCTAGGACATTGCAGGCTTGAATCACTTGATACGCCCGGGTGTCAACACTGCGAGGATCGCCCGGAAGACACAGTGGAGCATACGGTGGAGGTCTGCCCTGCTTGGGCGGAGCACCGCCGTGTCCTCGTCGAGGCGATCGGCGGCGGCGACCTCTCGCGTCCGGCTCTGATTCAATCTATGCTCCGGAGTGAGGAGGCATGGGATGCGGTCACCTCTTTCTGCGAAGCAGTAATGCTAGCGAAGGAGGAGGCCGAACGCGTGAGAGAGAGGGAAACCTCACGCCCCAGCCGCCGCAACAGGAGAAGACGCCCCGGGTGTCGGGAGTCGCAGGGCGATTCTCGGCCACCGTAGGCGCGGGCCTGCGGACGACGAGCATTGGGTGGCTCGCCGTCCGATCAGAACCAGGCCCGAGTCGACGGCGCGCTGTGTTCCACGCGCGCCTCAAAGAGCTGTCAGCATAGAAGACGGGGCCCGCTAGGGCCAGTGCCCGCCGGGGTTGCAGAATCTGTTTGAAAGAGTCACCGCGGCTCTGGAACGCAAAGGGCATTAGAAGGAACACGGATGGGTTTTAGTCAGTAAGAGTCTGACACTCCCTTCTGCTTCACCCAGAGCGGGGGATTTCCCATCCTTAAAAAAGGCTTGAATCACTTGATTGTCTGATAAAAAAATGATTCCGTGCTTCGGAAGGCACGTATTAGCCGGTGGTCCCGGCCGCCAAATGGCGGTCGTCAAATTAACCATGTCAGAGGCCAAGAGGTGGTTTAAAAACTCTGACAAAAGGGTGTGTGGGGTCGTTAGACCTTACTGAAGAAAGGTGTTTTGAATTAAAAGGCAAGTCTTGGCTAAAAATAAAGGTTTAATTAAACCATGCGTTGGCCTTGTAATTGAAAGGATTAAAAGCCAGGGTGCCAATTCTACTTTTTTTTTAAGCAACGCAGCAATGTCGGTCGCAATCTGTCAAAAATGATGGAAATTGAGGCTTTTTTTTAAAGATTGAGTTCCGAATGCGAACATTGATACGAAAATTAGTAGAATTGGCACTCTCATTGTTAATCATTTTAACAACCTGGGAGGCTTTAAGTCAAAACTGAATAGGTTTCTTCCAGGCAAGCGTACTCTGTCCATCGGGTGAGATAGTCGTCAAACGCGAGCCTATCAATAGTAAAAAAAAAAACAAAAGATTTAATTTTATACCAAAGACTAACAAGATATTGAGTCCAAATTACACATTTGAATTTTCTCCAACAATTGCTTAGACTTCAAAATGTGACAAACAGAAATCACATAAAAACCTTAAGCCGTGGACTGTAAGTTATATTAGGCGAGTTTTTCAGCCCGCGAATGATTCCGTTATGAAAAAAGCATGGCGCTACGCTTATTGTACAGCTCAACCCATTGATATATAAAAAACCCAAGATACACACTCAGCATCTCGAAAACGTCCGCAAAAACCAAGCGCAATAAGTATAATTCTGCGCAAGTTTCAAACAGTCTGGCATCGGTCGCCATACTGCACTGCTTTGTAAAAACAACTTTAAGCGATCCGTGTAAGGTTGAATTTGCAAAAAAAATTGCGCATCACTCGCCTTACTGAACTGCTTTGTAAAAACAACTTTAAGCGATCCGTGTAAGGTTGAATTTGCAAAAAAAAAATGTTTATAGTATAACCACACACAACTCACATGTCAGTTTTTGATGACAGTTTCGAGTGTTGCATTTGTTCGAGACTGTGCATCTTGGGTTTTTTTATACATCAATGGCTCAACCTCTTTCTCCCAACGGAAACATGATGGCATTGGTAGGTCATATTAATTTATTATGTACCTACTTAATTGTCCATAAAAAAAAACATTAAAAGATCACGTGCTATCTTCTTATTCGTTCCGGCAAATTCTTAAAGAAGTAGACCGACATGGATAAAGAAGTTAAACTACCTCATTACAAAAACGACACAACTAAAACAATAGCTAGCTATACAAACACACAACCAGTTTAAAACCTTTTTCAAACAAAAAACTAAGTGGAAGAAGAACGCCACTTCTTTAATTCCCCAAAGGCGAATAAAAAGTTTCTTCTCAAAATAAATTGTAGCGTAACTTATTAGAATATTCGTCGCTCTTAGACCTTCCCACGTTTGCTCAGAAACTATCGTACGTAGGTGAAGATTAAAACTTGAATAATATATAGTGAACCGTCAGTGAATGAATTTGAGGAGGACGTAAATAAAAATATTGACGTGCTGTCATCTCTTCAAGATATTGGCTGTTGGGGGATAAGCAGGGAAGGTGGTCCATAGATAGGTTTTTGTAGAACGGTTTTGAATATGGTAATGGGTAAGATATTTTGGTAGGTGTGTGGTGATAGTTTTGATCGGGGTGGGTACTGAAATATCGTCTAATATAAAGACGAAATAGTTTCACGTGTAGTACGTCGACCCTAGAAAGCTAGAGACAAACTGGTCCCACGTACGCAACGTATACAACGCATTATGATATCTGGGCTCTTGATTGAAGAACTATGCAGTAGGAACACACTTATCGTATGTAACGCAACATACGATACGATACAAAAGCGTTGCATACGTTGCGTACGTAGGAGCAGTGTGTTTCTCACTTTAAGAGGATTTGCTGGTGGCGAGACTTTGTATGTAATAAGACATAATTCGAGGTTTGGCTCTCGACTGTTTTCTCCTCCAATATTGGAGATACCGATTTTTATTAACCGTATAAGCACCAGAACCCTCACAAAATGCTCAAAATTGTCCGATAAATCGCTGTCAACAGAGCCCTAGAGTACAAATTTTTACAACTATTCATAAATAAAAAAAATTGTTTAAAAAACTGTAACCCGACTACAGAAAAATAAAAGTGATCTGAAAAGTATGAAACAAGAAAATATTTCAGAAACAAATCAAGAGAGGTACAAAAATGGTGAAAGTAAAGCCGTGGTCGCATGCCTTTATAGTTTTATAGGTGTGCCAGGCACCCACATGATATACAGGCATGCGACCACGGCTTTACTTTCACCATTTTTGTACCTCTCTTGATTTGTTTCTGAAATATTTTCTTGTTTCATACTTTTCAGATCACTTTTATTTTTCTGTAGTCGGGTTACAGTTTTTTAAACTATTTTTTTTATTTTATACTTTTCCGTTTTAAAAGTCGTTTCTATTTATAACTGCACGTCGCTATCATTTTAATTATGTACAACTAACTATGCTCGTGACTTTGTTCACGTGGATATGGGCGAAAAAATGTGATGGTGATGCATACATAAGATGTAAAAATTTCTTTAGTTCTTTCTTGCTGTTTTCTGTATTTGGGGGTGACACTCAACCGTTCGTTGACTTTTTTGTTATGGTCCGGTGTCACCCTTTAACAGGGTACAATGAAACCTGTCCGAGATGAGGTGTAAAAAGTTTCGAAAAATGGTTTGTGATTTCCGTCATCGCGCAACGCATAAATATTTCGGGGTGCCCCAGGTGTCAGCCATGCTAGCTAAGCCACTGTTGCTGAAATCGGTCTATGGATGGTTGATCGATACCAAGACTCTTGCGTGCCTCGGAAAGTACTTAAATCCGTTGGTCCCGCCTGTTATTTGTAGACTTTTGACAGTCGTTACGGATTGTCAGAAGCCAGAAAATCTGACACCAGTCTGGCCAAAAAGTACCGGATCATCCAGTTATTGGGATGTGGTATTCAGCTGGATCCAGCTTGTCTGGATGCCGAACCCAATATATTTGAGAAAAGGTTGGACAGATGATGAAGATTTAGAACATAGATAGATAACCAACACTTTATGTCTTGTCTTAAAACTCAAAACTTTGTCTTGTCTTAAAAGTCGCGACGAACCTATCACGGGGCTTTGCCCCTCACCACGAATGATCAGCCATTAAATTAAATTAAATAAAACTTTATTTTCAGACCACAGTCCATAATTTCGTTAGTATTTTGGTGTTAGTAACAATGGTGCTTACGTAAGTAGGTTAGTATTGTTAGTTTATGTATAAAATATTTATTTATTTGATTATACCTATGACTGTGTTAAGGCCTGCGGGTGACCTAATGTTGCCAGGTTTCCGCATAAAACCGGAATTTGATCTTCACTGAAATTAAATGAGTCAAAGTTCTTTAATATACAGTATGTTAAAGAACTCTGACTCCTTTAATTTTGTTTATCTATTATAAGTTAAAACGGTTTAATGTTGCTACTGGTCATAAAGTCTGGATTTACTTGCTACTTAATATTAGTCATTAACATCAGGAGACTGTTCGCAAAATTTGCGCTTTAACGTAGAGTTGGGTATACCAATCCGACTTATAAACAAACATACTTATTATTATTATTATTTTAAAGATACAAAATCATAAGTAACATAAGTTGTCAGACTTTTCATCCCATTTAATACGGCTAATTATCAATAATGATATCTGAGAATCTCGGGGCTAAATGATAAAAGCCACGCGGGTCGATCTTCTTGATTAAACAACGCATGCTAAGACTCCTCCGTGCCTAGGAAAGCAAGTTAAGCCGTTGGTCCCGTCTGTTATTTGTAGATTTTTGGCAGACGTTACGGATGGTCAGAAGTCAGAATATCTGACACCAGGTCGGCCAAGAAGTACCGCGTTACCCTGTTTCTCGGTTGTGGAGATCTGCCGCACCACGTAAATTACTGGTATTCAGCTGCGGAACGCTGGGAAAAGGCTGGATAGATATTATATGTACATATCTATCGGCTGGTCCCTGCGACTTTCCAGTTTTAAGACCTGGCAAACTTATACGGGTCTATCTTTTAACAGCTTTAGCTTATTATAAGTTAAGTTACATGTGTTAGCAGACATTGGCGAAGGTCCTTCTTCCGTGAAGAACACCGCTAAATTGAGAACAAGTTAAGAATGCTATCCATCGACCCTGCAGTTAATCTAGCAAATTATCAATTCGGTTACATATATCGATAAATCCCTAACGATAAGATAAGAAAATGCTTACTTTTCTTTTGCTACGTATCAAAAGTTTCACAAATAACTCCACAGCATGTAATGTGTTATTTCCATGAAGTGGTAGTACTATATTTTTGTTCAATAGATGGCGTTACGTGTGTGTATTTGCTTTACGTTATGAAAATTAATGTTAAATTCACATATCTTTTGATAGAGCGAACCGATTCGGATGAAACAAAACCTTAATTTTGTACTTTGAGTTACAAAATTACAATTGATAAAAGTTATCTGCATTCGTTTTATACTTTCCACGTGTTTTGAACAACTAAACAGACAAACAGTCACAAAATTAAATGCTGGAAAAGGTACTGTTAGTACCTATTCCTGGCTATTTTATTTTAATGTACAACAACGACTCTTCTACAGATTCTACACAGATACTTACTCAGTAATACTCACTGTCGCTTGTTTGTTAACAATTTTATTTATACAAATTTATTTACTTAGACAATACAAGATATGTACATGTTTGTAAAGTGCTCCTTAAGACCTTTCATTTGATACCAAACATGTTATGATTATCTCAATTTTTTTTTTCAGAGTCAGTGTTTTACGTGTGTATTTACGCTTTCTCGCATTTTAAATAAAGTGAAAATGTCTACCTAGCCTATGTCACCCGCAAAGTTCTTACAAATCTATTGATACCTTATTCATCACAATCAGTTCAGTGGTTTAGTTAGGCGCTGGAGTGGAACATACACATATACATACATACATAGACAGCTAAAATCATAACCCTTCCTTTTGGATTTGCCGTAGTCGGGTAAAAAACAAACGAAACCTGTTGACTGCCGACTAGGTGTCGTGAAAATGCAACACTGACTGAGATAATGGCGCCGCAGCGCGCCTGCAGTATACAACATATATTTATACACGTTGCGTATGAGTTGCTATGACTTTTTGGGCAGGCGCATGCTCGACGAATTTAAGCATTTTTAGCTATGGAACACAGTGAGAGGCCCGTTTTACGGGTCGAGGGGTTGCCAAGAGCAGGGTCGTGACCGCTCACCACGTCCCATTACAGGGACGAAGTGACATCAGAGACGAAAGCATGGCGTGATTTATTTCGACGCTAACACCATCTATCGAGCTTCGAAAAAATATGAAGCATAAATATTTCGCTTTATATATTTTTCTTCTAACGAGTGGCATAAAAATCGTAAAGATTTCAAAGACTCGATTAACTTCGCGATAGTATCACTTTGATCATGTTTTTCACTAAATTGTACAGCCACGTCGCACGAAGTACAGGCTCGCTTTTACTTGTTTGTTAGCAATTTAAACATATACCTTTACTTAGACAGTATAATATACACACATATTTGTAATGTGCTCATCAAGACCTTTCTTTTGATACCAAACATGTCACAATTATCTGAAATTTATTTTTTTCGTGGACAGAAATTTACGTGTCAACTCCATCATAATACATTTAGGAATAGTTTATATAGCCTATGTCACCCGGAACGTTTTCAAGAATATATTGATACCTCAATCATAAAAATCGGCCCAGTGGTTTAGGCGCAAGAGTGGAACATAGTTATATACATACATACATACATACATACATAGACTGCTAAAATCATTACCCTTCCTTTTGGCTTTGCCGTAGTCGGGTAAAAAAAGAAAGCATAGAGACACAGTATACATTGTTAATTCTTATTCAGTTTGTGAAATATCTCTTACATCGGTCCAATATTGCAAGAGAAAACAGTCGAGAGCCCAACCTCGAATTATGTCTTTTTACATATAAAGTCTCGCCGCCAGCATTTGCTCGTAAGGGAGCGAATCTTCTTCTTCGTGTCGTTGGCACGACAGTTACCTAGATTTGAGTGACCAAAACATTGCCACTTCCACGGCGTCATGAGTGGAAGCGCATAGGTCTTTGCCTGCATGTTTTGGGGCACAGAGAGTAGGATATGAGGTGGCATCACCTAAGTGAAGAAAGCTCCACTAAGCGAGGTTAGCGAAATAGTTGCAAAGTTCGTTACCGTGGCGAACGGTATTAAAAATATCTCTTTGCTCTCCAAATTAAATAATGTCCACACTTGCATTATTAAATTTGGAGAGCAAATAACGCCATCATTAAAAAACACCATCCATAATTTATTTTGTTTTTCACGAGTCCATTATTGCTTCTATTTTGAGAATCTCCAGTGGCAGCCATGTCACTCGCGAATGCGCAATTTCGTTTTCCGTTTGAAGCATTCCAGTGCAGTTTTATTTGGTGCCAGTCAGGCACAGTGTTGACACTGATGACTTTTGAGTTCTAGAGTGAATTCTCAAAATAGGTTTGTGAAAGATTAACTTAAATTGGTAGAAATAATGAAAGTAATTACGCGGTGTTTTGTAGACAGATAAAGAGTGGTAAGCAGATAAGCATACTTGTAATAAATGTGAAATGAATACCAGTGTGTTAGTTAATAAATTGAGTACGATGGATAAAATCACACTTATATGCCACTTAAAAACGTCTTCAGGATGTTGTTGCGGTTGCCGCCGCTCTGCAGTGCATCCGCGATGTTTGCCGAAGCGCGTACGGAAGACTTTTACGCTATAAGACGCAAGCGTGTGACGTCGTTGTTGCGCAGAGTACGCGGCAGCAGCAACAACGTTCTGAGGATAGTTTCTGGTAAATTTCAGTGTCCAATACACTCGCTCTAGGTAAGCATCGTAGTTGGGACGGTAAAATAAAATAATATTTGTACATGTATTTTTTAATTTTATTTATTGACATTAATAATAATAATTTATTTATTATACAGACAATTAAAGTCCAAATAGACACACACAACACCAAAACAAATATTCAAAAAAAAAGAAAATACTCAAAAAAGATGTTAATTACAAAATTATCTTATACCCTATGTTAGTACTTATATACTATAAGAGACATAGTTGTCTCGATGAGATGCCTCATTATGGGGCTCTCATCAAAACCTACCCGCGATCACTTTCAGGAGGCTGTTGCCGCTGCCACGCAATCTGGCGAGAAGGGACGCACTCTTCTTGCGCACTACAGCTGAGAAGCTGTCGACTCTGGCTTCAGCAAACATCCCTGATGCGCTGCAATAACGTGGCAGCCCCATCAGCGCCCTGAAAGCGTTGTTATACTGGACGCGCAGCGCATTGACGGCCCGTTTGGTACAATTGATCCACAGAGGGCTCGAGTACAGGGATGTGCAGTATGCTCTAAAGAGCGTGTGTTTTACTTCTTCTGTACATCGTGCGAACCTCCTAGCCAACATGTTTGCCCGAACAGCCAACGCCCTGCGCTCCCTATCTACATCTGCATTATCCCCAAGGTCGTCAGCAAGGAAATGCCCAAGGTATTTAAACTGATGCACCCGACGAATCGGGACATCGTTGATTTTAACCACTGGCACCTTTCCTGGACATTTCCTGCCAACGGCCCTAAAAACCATGAGTTCCGATTTTTTGACATTATACGTCAACCCATGCTCGGCAGCATAGTTCTCACATATTTCGTCTAGTTTTCTAAGTGCACCAACCGAGGAAGCCAGCAGAACCATGTCATCGGCGTAGCTTATGTAATTCAAATTATTTTTCCTACTAACATAATTAATAAGCTCATACTTTTAATAACCATAATGGATCTTGTAATCTGATAAACGAATAAATAATAATAATAATAAGTGGCGATAGACCGACTAGAGCGTCGCGCAATGATTGTTGATATAACAGTCCCTCATGACGGGAACCTCGTGAAGGCTGAGAAATATAAAAAAAACTAAGTATCTTGACTTGGCTCGCGAGGTTGTCGACATGTGGGCTGTGGACACAGCAGTCATTGTTCCGAAAGTCGTTACGGCCAATGGCACAATTGCCAAGAGCCCCGATAAACATCTTGAGTGGCTCTCGTTGGGCAGCTGGATCAAGGGCTTGATCCAGAAAGTAGTACTCCTGGACACGGCGCGTATAGTGAGGAGGTTCCTCTCTCGGGAGCCCTGGCTACCGGCAGCTTGGACCCTGTTCCCGATACCGGTGGGCCACTATTTTTTTAAATATTTTTTTGTATTTTTATAGAATTATTATAAAAAAATAGTTTGTATACAAATGAATAAATGGAAAATAACTTTAGGGGATTTAATGGATGCCACCGATGCTGCAATTAACGTAGCCAACTACTGGGCCCAATCGATCTAGGGAGTTGACCATCGACTCAAAAAAGGAGAAGAAGACAGTGTTTACTATGCCTTCCTCCATGTCCAGAGGTTATTAAATTATTTATTTTTAATCACTAGCTTTTACCCGCGACTTCGTACGCGCACATGCTGTTTTTGCCTGTTCCCGTAGGAATTCCGGGAAATCCTCTCTTAATGCTCCTCTACGGAGTATAGGAAAGCTACATGCCAAATTTCAGCTTTTTACGACCAGTAGTTTTGGCTGTACGTTGTCTGTCATTCACTCAATCAGTCAGTAACGGAAAAATTTAATATATTAGGATATTGATATTATTTTAGCAATAATATTAGCCTAGGTATCGCCAGTATTGTAACTACATAGCATGGTGTTTATTACGCTAAAAGCATTATCACTTTTCGATCCTTACTCCAATATGCGCACTTAAAATTCCCCAGTAACACCAAAATTACATGCCAAAAATTCTCAACCACAAAATTGGAAAAGTGTACTACTTAAAATATCAGAAGACGATCGCGTTGATAGTATCGCGTATCCAGCAAGTGTAGGGACAAGTTACAACACGATACTCACACAGGGAGCCGAATCGCTCTGAAATATTAAACCTTGGACATAGAATAAGAATTGTATAGAAAAGATACTCTTGATCAGTGTCAAAGTGTTGGGAAGTTAAAACTGCTTTTGACAGGTTGCAATGCGATTACATTCGCTTCTCGCAAATACGAGAACTTACCTTCTGAGCAAATAGGGAAATATGCTTGCGATTTTTTATTTGCAAAATGAAATACTTATTAGCTAAACAATCATGAAATTATTTTTTTTAAATACCTTCATCAGCGATAAAGAAAAAAAAAGAAAGAAAAGAGAGAAGTCCGATGTGAATTTGACGTCAAAGTCCATGACGTCTATACAGCTGTCATATAAAACAGCGCTTTCGCAAGAGAAACCAAAATATTTGTTTAAAATAATTATATCTCGTTTATTTTACGAGCAATTTTGATTCCATTTTCACGGTTAGTATTATATTTTTGAATAGTTTTAGATAAACTGTATAGATCTACACTAATATTATAAAGAGGAAAGATTTTTTTGTTTGTTTGTTTGTTTGAATTGAATAGGCTCCGAAACTACTGAACCGATTTGAAAAATTCTTTTAGCATTGGATAGCTACATTATCAGGGAGTAACATAGGCTATATATTATCCCCGTATTCCCACGGGAACGGGAACTACGCGGGTGAAACCGCGTGACGTCCACTAGTAATAAATATTTTTTTCATGCATATTCCCTATTCTAAATACTCACAGTTTTGAGGGCGTAAGATACGTTCATCGGTCAAAATTTACAACCAACTATCAACCTAGCCAAAAAAACTATCAGCATAGCCTTTTTTCGACTATATTTAGGTCGGCCCCAGTCTAATACTGTCCATTGGAGTGGAAAGAAGAGGAACGGAGTAGAGCTGTTCCAAAAGTAACTCATGGAATTGCATAAAACCTCCGTTCCGCTTCGGTGGAGCCTAAAAGTGCCTGTCTGTTACAGCAGAGCGGAGAAACGGAAAATATTTAACCAATGGCATTGCGTAAAATCTCCGCACCACGTGAGTCACTGACATTTTGAATGACATGATTGGTTATTGTTTCTCCGTTTCTCCGCTCCGCTATCAATCGCTGTCAATGGTCAGGCAGCCCTACGAACAAGTTTAAAAATTCATACAAAACTGGAAAGCGGAGCAGGGAAGTAGACTGGGAAAACGGAGCAGGGCTCTAACTCGTCACGTGACCTCCGTTAAGTCCACAACTCCGGTCCCAATACCTCGCTCCGCATCAATGGACAGACACAGTCCGTAATTCCGCTCCACGTTACTCCGTTGCTACGTTCCGCTGCTTCGCTTCGCGTCAATGGACAGGCAGCTTAGCGGATGCAACTGAATATCAGTATTAATATAAAGTTACTACTACTTAACTTATTTATTTACTAATATTATAATTTATTTATTTGACTAATATTATAAAGAGGAAAGATTTGTTTGTTTGTTTGAATTGAATAGGCTCCGAAACTACCGAACCGATTTGAAAAATTCTTTCACCATTAGAATTTTACATTATCCCTGATAAACATAGACTATAGAGTATTTTCAAAAAGTTAGGGATCCGTATGAAAACTTAGATAATGTAACCCAAGGTGTAAAAAAATACCAAAAAAAATCCTCATGTCGCGTACGCTGCGGGAACTATTGACAATAGAGCAAAGTAATGTACTACAGTTTTATAGAAAACATCAATATCCACAAAAAAGTCCACTAGGGTATATTTCTAACTATTATGGTTAAGTCACAATAACCGCTTTTCGTTCAAATTATTCGATCAAAACCCGGGTGGCATGGAATAGTGATTTTGGTATCATGCCATTAATCCTTATCCATTTAAATAATTTGGTAATTTAGGTTGGTTATGTGTACGTAAATTACACTTTAAATTATGCAAATCGGACCTTTCGTTTAAAAGTTACAACAGGTATAAAAATACTCTAACTTAGAAAAATTTCGCGGATTGAGCGAGCAGCCCTACGTTTACTCTATTAATAGGTAATTTACACGTTAGCCTTTATAACAAGGAGATAAAGTTCGTGGAGTACCTACTAAACCCGAACGAAGTCGCGGGCGAAGTGTTAGTGTGTTTATAAACATCCAGATATTGCACAAGAGTACTTATCTACACGTTTCGCTTCTGTACACCTTCATATTCTTTGCCTTAGGTCAGGGAGACGGATAGTAATAAAAAAGTGCTTTATTTTTGTACTTTGATGCTTTTAGGTAGGACCCTGTTCAATGATTAAGGTATGTAAGGTTGGGACTGACCGGAATAATACACAGGTTTGCCATCAATGCGTAATCGCTTACCTACTACTCCGGTTACTATGTCGGACAACGTATCGTTTACCTAACCGACATTGACTTGTTGCTTACGGCTAATTTTACCTGTGAAAGCAGCCAACGTTTATGTAGAAGTATTGATTGTGTTTATTTGTCTAGAAGTGGTATAGTCATTGATTGTTCTAAACGGATATATTAAGTATCTTTTTATGGTTCCGTATCCAAAGGGTAACCAACGGAACCCTATTACTAAGCCTCCGCTTTCCGTCCGTCCGTCCGTCTGTCTGTCAGAGAGCTGTATCTCAAGAACCGTAATAGGTAGACAGTTAAAATTTTCAGATTGTGTATTTCTGATGCCGCTTTAACAACAAATAATAAAAATAAGGTTTATGGTACGGAACCCTTCGTGTTCTTGTAAAAAGCGATTTTGATTTATTTGAATTAAAATTACATTGACCATTTACTATATAATTAAAAAAATAAAATCGTTTATTATGTAACTGTGAATGTCCGAAGTCTCTGTATAATGTATCTTATTAATGTTGCTTGAATGACCGTCATTTATTATTTTCATGACAATCTCAGCCGTCATCTGTTATCATAAACACGAATAACATTTATAAAGAAAAAAGACCCTATTCAATCTAAGCAAAAATGTACTAAAAATGTCATGAACTCATGATGTAAAACAGAGAAAACCTTGGAGAATTCCTTACTTGCCTATTCTTAGCCCAAGCTACCCGAATCGCATTGCATTAAAGACATTCAGCTCATTAACAAACAAAGTCTGGAGTTCGGGCCCCAAGGGACCCGACACGAGGGACCCGACGCGGGGACCCGACGCGAAATGTCGCAACACTGCTCATTTCTAAACTATTTACATTTACGAAATAAACTTTTGTGAGACCCCTTGTTGTTAGGCAAGGCTGTGACGCAAGACTGGACATGTTCAGAATTGAGTTATTAAGGGCTGGAGAGTAGACACACTAAAGAAGGCGTTTGAAGTAATCAAATTTAAAATTTAAAAAAAGTTGTTTACTTTGAGTCCAGTACAAAAAAAAAAGGCTGTCTTTTATGTAAAACTGTATCCACCAGTGATTTCGCATCCGCATAGTAGGTATGTAGGTACACTTTCGGAAATAAAAATTTGAGCTTATCTAGCGTAGGATGTTCATTAGAATGCTTCGATCCTATCCACACCAGGTACAGTATACCACAAACATGTGGTTTACTGTACCTGCCATTTATGCCATTAGTCTTTCTAACTACTTTGCTTTCTGTTTTATTTTCTTTCCACTTTACGATCTATCTAAAAACCACCAGTGAAGAAAACCTCCAAAGAAGCAACACACGATCTTGCCAAAGTTCCTAGATATTACAAATTCAAATAACTGCAACTGTCACCATTCCTGGCTCACAAATAGGATATTCTTGGTATACATAATTCAAAATGTACGTAGAAACAGACACTGGTACCGCAATGCAGCACCTACCCTGAAACAGGTTGCTGTCTACCCACGGGGCCTATTGCGGTTAATTGATTATAGCGCAGAGTATATAATAAGAAGGAAAATTATTTTTTATGAATTATTTTTCGAGTGGGTTAATTTATTTGGTTGGGAGTGTAATTTTATAGGTGGTTTTAATTTAATCGAATTTTGTTTGTGAAGTTTATGGGTTTATACAACTTTGCTGTTTAGGTTTCGGTAAAACTATGAAGTCTAACTAACTAAGCTGGAAGTTTGCTAATAGTTATCACCAAAAACTTTTATCTACTTTAGTTTTACGTCACATTAAGTCACGCCACGTTTAAAAGGTCCATCTCCCATCCGTGAATCTTTTCATGTCCTTTACATACAAAAACAATGATGAAAAATAGGTTATCGTAACAAAGCACAATAAATATTACTTATAATCGTATTTTTTCGAGATTTATTGGGATAAACTGTCGAATACAAAATAAAAAGGCTCGCGTAGGGCAGCCTTTGCCTCAATCCCGGTCTCCACAACAAATAAAAATAAATCCTATATTTTACTACGCAATCAAAACATAATCTCGAAATTCGAAAACACAGTAAACCCCGCAAGTCTATAAAGTCGACACTGTCGACTCAATTTCGACGCGACAAAAACGTAACGACAATTCTACATTTGAAAAATGCGAAAACTTTTTCGTTTAAGTTTGGAAAGTCCCGCGTTTTATGTTCACATTACCGACAAACCTTTTTGGTGCTTGAGACCCGGTATGTACTTCAGCTGATCTCACTTTCAGTCACTATTTATTTTATGCGGTTGAACTATAAAATTTCTAATTTTGAGGGCGACTGGCTCGTTTTTAGATCTCCTCTTCAAACCTGCCAGCCTAGTACCCGCAATGATTGAAGTATAGTAATTGTCAAGTGTCTTATTTGGCTAAAGCTATTACTGACCTCTATAGTTTTTTAAATATTTAACTTCGTTGGTTTAATACCTAACCAAATATTATAATCTAACCAGGGCTAACCCCACTCCAAAGTACATCCATGAATACGTTTGCAATGTTCGTATATTCGTGTCAAAAGCTCTACTAAGTCATTCAGCGCCACGTACTTTCCCCCTGAAAGGCCTTCATTTATTACAGCTGCGTAACTTCCGTCAACCCGCCTATCTAAACACGCAGGCCGCCATAACATTTGAAATTTAATTGGTCGCAGCGCCATCTATTATTACTAGCGAGGCACTAAACATGTACGAGGTATGAATGGAGCAGCACGCATGCGTACTACGCATCGATCCGGAATACCTACCAACTTTGTAAATAATCTATTCCGCGACAAAAAATTCGCAGGCCACGTAATATTTCTCAAATCTAGTTCATATAATCCCAAATTAAATCCTTCAAAAGTTCGTAAATTAATTTAATTTAAACTAGGATACTAGGCGATCATAAATAAAATGGAAGTTCTTCTAACAATGGAACGTTTAACAGAGAAATTCAAACTTTGAAACAGATATTACAGAGAAAATTTTATTATTAAACGTCGATGAGCCGTCGTTTCGGCGATACCGAATATTTCATTCCTCCAATAAAATTTTATTCGGAGTCGGCGCAGAACGGCCGTGTTTACACCATTTTCCCGCCAGTAGGGGCGCCACGATCGCTGCAGCCTCTCGGGCGTAGCTGTCAAAATTACGTTTACGAAAAAATCGCTTTTCTTTCACTTATCGGCGATAACCAATCGCCAAAATCGAAATAACTGAACCACAATGATCAAGTTTGAGTATTAATTTATCTGATTCTAAATTCGCATCGCATTTGAAACCTAACCTCTTTTATTCGGTCAGCGTCGGTGGTATATGGTGACAATAATTTTGAGTGTTATTGCAAAATGTCCCGGACATTTCTTCTTATCTTTTTGTTTATTTTCGGCGTTTGTTATTGTAATCCTGATGCGAAACGCCTTTACGACGATCTTCTGAGTAACTACAACCGATTGATACGTCCTGTTGATAAAAACAATAATACCGTGTTGGTGAAATTGGGGCTGAGGCTGTCACAACTGATTGATCTGGTGAGTACTTGAAAAAATTCTCATACTTTATTGAAACCTCAATTCTTTGTAACGTCGAAGAATAGCAAATCTCGGGACAGTTTGTGGTGTTCGATTCTGTTGACTTGTATATGAATAATTGTGAATTGTGACAAAGTAAGATGATGAATGTTTGGACGACGAGTAGAGTAATTTTAAATAACCGTTCTCCAAAATATCTAAAGTATTGTTTTTTTGCTGGTATAGTTCGGTGTGAATCCATTGTTTTAGTTTTGAGTTCGAACAACAGGTGCATGTGATGTTACTACATTTGTCTTAATTTATTAAAACGCTTTGATTAACCGTTATTTTAAGGCAAGCAAATAGAGCTTTTGCTATTTTAAAATACGATGGTTATACCAATAATTTATAATCAAAGGATTTATTTACACCTAGGATTCGTAGGTATTCAATTCGCGCATGACAAGAAATTTATTTGAATCTGGCTTTTTCAATGGCCTAGGTATAAAAAAATCGTATCACGAAATATTACCTAATAGCAGACGCAAAATAATTGTGTGTGTCAGAGATAAGTTTTTACAAAAAATGAAGTAAGTAACTCTTTTACAATCCTTTGGACTTTTTGCCTAAATAAACCTAACCATAGTTAACTCATTAGTTTAAATACTAATTTATAGATTCTTAATTCGAATTTAAATATGGCAGAGAACGGGCGGAATTTAGAACCCATAAGTTCATCATGTCATGTCATGTCATGGGTTCTAAATTCAAAATATCTATTTGGGCTAGGCCGCACTGAGGGTAAGCCGCCGCGTTTTTTAATCGTGTGATTTTGTGAGTCAAGGAAACTATTACAAGCGGCCGCAATTGCGATTTTTTCTCGCGACTGATTCCCGTTCTTTTCGAGCGGTTTTTTTTTACTATAAATAGGCACGCGTTTGATCACTATCTCACCTGTTGGTAAGCGATGACGTAGTCGAAGATGGAGCACGCTTGCCTAGAAGTAACCTATTCACTCTTGACTTAAAGACTCCCAGGTTGTAGCTATCTGGAAACACAGACTCCGGCAGGGAATTCCACTCGTTAGCTGTACGCAATATGAAAGTGTTCCCAAAACGTTCAGACGAGAGGTTCAGCGGTATTGCGTTTACCGTGGCGTGAAATAACCGTAGTGCGACCTTAGAATAATTTGAATTAAGAATCTGCGTATAATATTTAAACTATTCATATGGTTGTATTTTCATTTAAAAACAAGGCAGAATATAATTGATACCGTTATAAATAAAGCCAGAAACACACGTTCAGCTGCATTCCTCAGTCAGGTCCAAGGTTTTACTACAAAACTCGTTACGTATGTCCTCATCGTTACGCGATGGACCTCCATGCTGTACCACCACAGTACTAATGAAAAGTGTATGGGATGTAAGGGAGCCACACTGTGACCCCAAAAGCTGTTCTCACCTATGTTCGCAAGCGGGTTCTAGTCATATTTAGCTACTAGCTGACCCGTGCCCATTTCGTCGGGCGGTTTTCTTCGGGTTAATATATAGCCTATAACACTCATAAATAACGTTGCTTTCTATTGGTAAAAGAATTTTCAAAATCGGTTCAGCAGATTCAGAGATTACCCCCTACAACCTCACAAACTTTACCTCTTTATAATAATACTAACTTCTGCCAGCGGCTTCGCACGCGTGGTCCCTAGGGAACATATTCACGGGATAAAAAGTAGCCTATGTCCTTTCTCAGGCTCTAGACTATCTGTATACCAAATTTCATTTAAATCAGTTCAGTAGTTTTGGCGTGAAAGCGCGACAGACAGACAGACAGAGTTACTTTCGCATTTATAGTATTAGTACGGATTATTATATTATTTATACTTAGCTATAACTTATTTAGAAGCTTATTATGACAGTGGCAAGATGCTGTGATGACAACTGAACTGGCTTTACAGCTGACCATCTAACTTCTACTACTACGTGTTGAATAAAGCCAATGTGCATTATAACTAACTATAGTAGTCGGCACGAGTCGTGAGCACAGATGAATGCAGCAGGGTGATCTGGCCAATATACGGTGGGCGAACAAAACATGCAAGCGCAATAGATGAGCATTGACTGACGAAAGAATCGTGAAGCGTCAAAATTGTCATCGTCAAACTGACCAGTTTTGCCCGTGACTTCACTCAGTATTTTCGGAATAAAGTAGTCTCCAGGGTTCCATATTAATCTCTGTACCAAAATAACAAACTTGCATTTAGAATGCAAATAGGATTGGGATAGGATTAGTTGAATACTTTTACAGAAAGTGTTTAGAGTTATAATATTGATAAACAGAGGCACAGAACAGATCTTTTATTTGTGATGGGTTTGCTCTTGACTCTAGTCTAGGTCAGAGATGACAGAGACAAAGTCTACGATGGAGCGAGCTTACCCAGAAGGAGCCTGTTCACTCTAACTTTGAAGAGATTAGGGTTGTAAGCGTTTGGAAACACAGACGCAGGCAGAGAGTTCCACTCCTTTGCTGTGCGCATTATAAAAGACGTTTGGAAATGCTTAGTGCGAATTGGTGGAATAGTAACAAGGTAGGGATGGTATGATGTAGTGCGTCTGGATGTCAGATGGTAGAAGGGGGCCGGTGGGATGAGGTCGTGGAGTTTTTGGGCACACTCACCGAAGTACAATCTGTAGAAGACCGACAAGCAGGCAACCTTACGGCGATGAGTCAAGCTATGTAGCTTGGCATCCACCAGTTTTACGTCACCGATGAGCCTCTTAGCTCTGCGTTCCACCGAGTCAAGCGCGGCAAGCTGATACTTAGCTGAGCCATCCCAAAGGTGGCTACAATACTCCATGCAGGATCGGACTTGCGCTTTATATAGGGTTAAAAGCTGTCCAGGCCTGAAGTATCGCTTCACCCTATTTAGGATGCCCAGCTTTTTGGCTGCGGTTTGGGCTTTGTACTCGATGGTGGGGCCGAAGTGTCCTTAGATACGTGTTTTAAAAAAAGCAATATGGCGGATTTTGGGCGCTAAATTTTAAGTCGTTAATATTTTTGTTAACCAAACCTATCAAGTAGGGTATAAAAATGAAGGAAATTAAATGGAGGTTACAAAGACATATACAAGCTATATGTTTAAATTCAATTAGGAAACAGTTTTCGTTCATAAAAGTATCCCGGTTCACATTTTTGCAGTCGGGTTTTTTGACTTTTCTAATTTGGGACTTACGCTTTGTAAAACTACAAGAAATACCTCTTTGATCTCCACAACCCAATAACTGGTCACAAAAATATTCAAATCGAAAGGCGTGATTATTACAGTAATCACGCCTTTGCATGCTCAAAATAATTCCCACGCATTATGGCATAAAAGACCCATATTCTTTGTTACTTACGTAGTAATGAAAAGAAACCTCACAATCTTCCAATTTTTCCCTTTATATCATACAAAAATCTATTCATCCTTAAGGGGAAAATCGCGCGAATGTCTATGGTGTATTGATCACCGCAAACAACCTTACCTGCGGTTGCTATGGCAACCGGAGGGTTCTACAGGTGCGATGGAACTGCCCTCATGGGCCTAATCAAATATTTAGTAAATATCTTCAAATAATAACGTATGGGCTTGTAAAATTCGCTGTTGTGTAGACTTATTATGTAAGGTTTATTTGGGTTGAGAAAATAATGGGGAACGTATTAATTTCTAGCTTTTACCCGCGACTTCGTAAGCGCATATCCCGTTTTTCCCGTTCCCGTAGGAACTCTTACAACACAACACTCCCCAAGGAAGCTACATGCCAGATTTCAGCATTTTATGACCAGTAGTTCTGGCTGTGCGTTGTCTGTCAGTCACTCAATCAATCAGTAACGGAAGAATTTCATATTTATTAATTGATTCATTATCACCATCATATCAGCCGAAAGACCACTGCTGGACATAGGCCTCCCCAAAAGGTTTACCATAATGGCCACGCTTGGTACGATGTTGATTTTTAGGGTTCCGAACAAAAAACGGAACTCTTATAGGATCACTCGGGTGTCTGTCTGTCTGTCTGTCACAGCCATTTTTCTCCGGATCCACTAGACCGCTTCTGTTGAAATTTGGTACACATATGGATTTCTGTGACCCAAACACGGACGCTTTACGTAAATCATTAAAATTTTAGTACGGGGTTCACTCTTGGGGGTCAAACAAGAAAATTAAAAAAAAGTTTTTTGAAAAATATCGTGTGACATATCAAATGAAAGGACTTACTGTAAGGGTTTTAAATATATTTTTTCATAATTTTAAAATAAATGGTTTTGAAATTATTCAAGAAATTAGACGAAAAATGAACATTCCCCCCGCTTATCTCCGAAACTACTGAGCCTAAAATTTTGAAAAAAAATTGTAATGATAGATCTTTACCTATAGATTACAGGAAAACCTATTAAAAGTCTACAGTGTTAAAATAACACGTTAAATAAATGAAATTCTTGTGGAACCCTTTGCACGCGAGTCCGACTCGCACTTGGCCAGTTTTTACAGAGATCGCTGCTGCCCATTCTCTGGCGAGTCCAGTCTGGCGATTGATTGATTATTAGTATAGAACCTTAACACATTAGACAATGGTTACTTTCAATGATGATTGGCAATTTTATAAAGATTCATCATAGTTCGTTCAGCTTGGTCTTTGGCCAGTTTTACTGGGTCGATTTTTTGGTCCAACCAGATGTAGCTGACTACCAGTATTTAAAATAGAGCAACCGCCTGTCTGAGAGCCAATTCTACTAATAGTACCGGGGTGACCAAGCTTTGATCGTTTCTTTGATCTTGTTTTCTAAAAATGACTCCTAGCTAGATCGATTTACCGCTCCCGAAACCCCCTGCATACTAAATTTTATGAAAATCGTAAGAGCCGTTTCCGAGATTCAGATTATATATCTACACATATATATAAATGTTTTATCTATCTATCTATCTCATACAAATATATAAAGCTGAAGAGTTTGCTTGTTTGTTTGCTTGAACGCGCTAATCTCAGGAACTACTAGTCCGATTTGAAAAATTATTTCAGTATTAGATAGCCCATTTATCGAGGAAGGCTATAGGCTATATATCATCACGCTAGAACTAATAAGAGCGGACCAAGATTTGTTTGCCCACCGTACATTGCGCGAGATCGCCCTGCTGCATTCATCTGTGCTCACGACTCGTACCGGCTACTATAATTTAGATTTGTATTTTCCGAGTGGCTTCATCTTCTAAAAATACCTTTTTATTAAGGATGGGAAATCATCAAATGACTCCTCCCGCTCTGGGTTAAGCAGAAAGGAGTCTCAGACTCTTACTGAATAAAACCCATCAGTGTTCCTCCTAAGGCCCATTGCGTTCCAGGGCCGCGGTGACTCTTTCGAACAAATTCCGCAACATCTTCTAAAAGTACCTACATCTTGAACTAATAAAGCTTGCAATTACACTAATACAACGTTATCTACACTAATATTATAAACAGGAAAGATTTGTAAATTTGTACCGAATAAACTCAAAAACTACTGGACCAATTTCAAAATTCGCCATTATAATACTACATTATCCCTGAGTACACAGACATAGGCTATATTAATTACTAGATAAAAAAATAGAGATCCCTACGAAAATTGCAACACTAAACCCGCGCGAACGAAGTCGTGGGCGGAGTGTTATATAAAATTTTAGAGGTACTTTCGAGGAAGTTCATCCACCATACCTATTTCCAGTACCAATAAACGTAACGTGTTCCAGTTTGAAGAACACAGGTGTCTCTGAAGTAAATTAAACTTGTCAACTATGTATGTTGTCCTGGTAACGTGCGGAATGTAATAAGATGTAAAAGGAGTCTTCAAAGTGTAATCAATACTTGACAATATAATTTGAAATGTACTGAGGTATGGACGAGGGCACGAGGGATGGTGGAGGGGTATGAACTCGTATGGCGCCCTGGTAACTCAAAGATAGGGAAGTACCAATAAAATTATAGACCGAAAATGACTGGTTCTTGCGAAGGTGGTTTTAAATGGGGGGAGGGGGGTTTAATAGTGTCGTTTGTTCTTGAGAAACGTATACAGAACAGACGTTATTAATTTATTAGATATTTGCACACCTTTTGAGGTAGAATATGGCAGAACTTTTTTGTTTGTAACAACACATGTATGTACCCATATTCCAGCAAATAAATTATTTGTATTTGTTATATTTTTTGAAGTTCTTTAAAATTGCCACACATCAAAAATCTTCACAACCCAGGTAACACGGGTACTATCAAGACTGATGTCTGATTTTCTGGGTTCTGACTATCAGCAAAGTACTGTCAAAAATCTACAACTGACAGCTGGTATGAAAATCGCCTAACATGCTTTCCATGACACAGAAGAGTCTCCATATGTATAGGTATAGGTGGCCACGGACAGACATCAAGCGCTGCTTAACCTCGAACCATGCAACTGTTATTATTTAGCGACGAGCTCCTCCCATTTCCTTTAAAATTATCAATAAATAATTAATTCTTATTTCTTACACAAACTCAAACTCAAAATATTTATTTCAAATAAACCATTTACAGGCACTTTTTAATTGTCAAGGTCGGTCGGTCCAAAAAAATGAAGCTATTTGCACGTTCCAAAGCGTAGATCTCTATGGAGAAGAACGTGCAAGAAACTCCACGGACACTCATTAAAAATAATAAATTGTTATAAAGTTTTGTTTACATCAAGTTGAAATTATACATACATGTGAGAACGATTTAAAAGACGAGTAGGATAAAAGCGTACAAAAAATTAAGGAACAATTTAAAGAAATATTTAAAATAAACCATGGCAGCTGAGAAATGACCAGTCCTAACTGATAGCGCCCGTTCACGAACATGACGCATGCGCTAGCACCATTCAGCTCAATCATTTTGAAGAGAGCCAAATGATCCAACGCATTCGCCACCAACAGCTAGACTTTTGTGTGAGCATGACACACCCAACCGCCAGGATACATTCAAGTCAAAAACAAACCTAAAACTGATAGCTATACCTTAAGTTAGGTACACAGTACTCACACATTTGCCGTTCACAAATATCTCACCTCTAGAAGGTGGTAACCATGGCAACAGTTCTACCGGTGCTTCGGATATGATAACCTTACGGGCCTAGTTAAACATTTGCTTCTGTGTTACTGAATGCAGCTGAATACTAATATTATACTGGGCGCTTACTGCCTATGTGGCATCCACACAACCCAATAACTGGGTGACACGGTACTTCTTGGCAAGACTGGTTCTAAGCATTTCACTATCAGGACTATTTAGTGAGCTTTCCGAGGCATGGAGGAAGCGCGATATATGTGTAGGGCAGTGGTTCTTAACCTTTTAGTTACAATGGACCATTTCACAAAATTCCCGTCCTGTCATGGACCACCAACTTTTTGGAGGTAATAATGCAATTAATGTAAATCAATAAAAAAATGTCTATTCTTAAATATAGGTAAAACTTTGCAAAGCAATATCTTTTTATTAAATATTTCCCGAATAAAGATTTTGTGACTGCATACTCTTTATTAATTTCTGAATACTTGATTCAGTGCTGCTCAAAGCCAAATGCACTGACATCCAACCGATATCGGTGATTGTTTTAAAATAATTAATGTGAAATCCTTAAATATAGAATTTAAGGATGGCTTCGCGGACCACTTCGGGTGCTACAAGGGACCACTAGTGGTCCGCAGACCACCGGTTAAGAATCACTGGTGTAGAGGGTAAACCATCCACACACCGACTAGGAGTTCAACAAACGCTGCTTAACCTCAAGTATCGAACCGCGCGGCTTGTTCATTAGTCACGAGCTCCTCCCATTTCCCTTAACATTATCAATCAATAAATTCTAATTTCTTATCCAAACACCTCACCTCTAGTAGGTGGTAACCATGGCAACAGTTCCACAGGTGCCTCCAATATGGATAACCCTCACGGGCCTACTTAAACATTTGAAAAGGGATTAACCGCACAAACAGACGAATTTAAGAATCTTGTTTGTTCGGGATTTAACCGGTTCAATCTGGTTCCGAGTTTAAGAAAACGGTGTTAAGTGTTGGCGTTCCTTTGTGGTATTTGGGATGTTTTCGTTTGGTGAATCAATTACTTTTGTATGACCAATAAAAAGTGATAGATGTTTTTCGCTACGATGTATCATTTATTTGGATAGGTTCTCTAGTGAAGATACTCAAAAATGCTCTGAAGAGCTGTACCTAGAACAAAATGATTTCAAGTAAACACAAACCCAACGCGTTAATGAAGATTGAAAAGGGTTATAAACGAAAGGAAAATACAAGAAACCGTTAATATTAATGTTTAAAAAACTGAAAAAAGTGTTGTGTAAGGCCGCGGACGCGAACTCAGCGGCGCGGCAAGTTACTCTGCATTTAACGCGACCAGCGCTGCAGCGGCGCGTTCAAATGCAGAGATGTATAATGTAACTTGCCGCGCCGCCCGCCGCCCGCTGAGTTCGTGCCCGCGGCCTAAGAGTTGTGAGTGTTTTAAAATCTCTGATTAACAGAGAGAACACCATTACTAGCAAACTCTAAGTAGGTCTCGCAAACAACGTTTTGCAAAACTTAAACACTGGCCTATTTTTCTTCCAATTTATTTTTACAAATCCTACTATTTTAGTAACATCTTTGAAATAAGTATTCATCCATGTATGTATCCTCATCATCATCATCATATCTCCCAAAGACGTCCACTGCTGAACATAGGCCTCACCCAAGCATCGCCACAACGACGAATGTATATCTGAACACAATCAAATATTCTTTTGTCAGCCATAATGATGAAGCAAGTCCTGATGAAGACTGGAGCGAGATAGGTAAGTCACACTTTAGGGCCATGCCTACACCTTTACGATTTCTATGACCAGAAGTTAAAACAAAAAGAGACGAAACATTTTTCATTTCAATTTTTTTAAATGCTCTATTCGTGTAGTATCAGCATTACAGCTTAGTGAGGTGGGTGACTAACGACCCGATTTTAAACAATATCCTACTTCAGTTTACGAGTCCGGTTTGTTCGAGAAACATGGTCGAATGTATTCTTTATTTTTCCTCTTCTTCATAAAATTGTAGATCATCATCATCATCATCATATCAGCCGAAAGACGTCCACTGCTGGACATAGGCCTCCCCCAAGCGTCGCCACAACGACCGGCCCCGTGCGTCTCGCATCCATCGGCTACCCGCAATCTTCACCAGGTCATCGGTCCACCTTGTGAGAGGCCTTCCAACGTTGCGTCTTCCGGTACGCGGTCGCCACTCCAGAACCTTTCGGCCCCATCGACCATCAGTTCTGTGAGCAATGTACCCTGCCCACTGACACTACTTTGGCGATCCTTCGCCAGCAGCGAACCTTGGTTCTCTTGCAGATATCATCATTCCTGATTCAATCACGCAAGGAAACTCCAAGCATTGCCAGAGGGCAATGGAGAGCCATTGCCCTTTGAGTGACTTTAAGCCTTCTGATGAGGCCCATTGTGAGCGACCACTTCATCAGTCAGACTTTCGTCTTGAGACACTGTGGAATGTAATTTGTAGATACCTTGATTTAAGTGGCTTATGAAGAAGGCTTGCAACATTATGTAAAACAACTAAAGTAAAAATGCACACTCATTATCTTCTGCCAATAAATTCGTTTTCTTTTTTTCTTTCCTTATCTCATGTTACATGGGGCGGCACAACACTGTTCAAAAATTTAATTATATTGGTAAGAAATCTTATTACAAAAAAATTACATCAACATATAATACTCTTCCGTAACTGATGAGTGACTGAGTGACTGACAGACAACACACAGCCGAAAACACTGGTCATAGAAAGCTGGCATGTAGCTTCCCAACACTCTATACGGGTGCTCCACATCTCACACACAATCACAATCTCTAAGAGAGTATTTCCCGACAAACGGGATATGTGCGTACAAAGTGGCAGGCCAAAGTTAGTAATATATCTCACTAATATTATAAGCTAAGCTTTATATTATTAGTTCAATGCTGCTAAGACCCAAGCATGTCTATTTTCCGCCAAAAGGAGCCAATTCCACCCATCTCCATCTTTCCGATGTGCAACCGTGCCGATAACCGACCAACTTGAGCTTCTTGGGGTAACATTAATACGAGTAGGTATCTACCCTTACTTTGGCCCTTTCATAGAGGCAAAAGCTGAAGTGGCTGCAAAGGTGAGACAATACTTCACGCCGGAACAGCTGCTCAAACTCTATCAAGCGCAAGTGCTTGATGCCCTTGAATCAATTAAGAAACGAGCCAAGAGGATCATCGGCAATGAGGCTCGTCGCGACGAAACTCCAAAGTCTTGAACATCGGCGACGAGTTGCTAGCCTGTCGGTTTTCTACAGGTTGCATTTTGGGGAATGTGCGACGGAATTGCATAATTTGTTCCATCATCAGACCACAAGACGAACGGCGATGCGCCACCGGTACATGGTGGACACACGCACAAAACGTTTGTGTTCCAACATTTATAGTGCGTACAGCTAAGAAGTGAAATTCCCTGCCGGAGTCTGTGTTTCCTGATAGTAACAACCTGGGAGTCTTTAAGTCAAGAGTGAATAGGTAAATTCTAGGCAAGCGTGCTCCATCTTCGACCACATCATCGCTTACCAAAAGGTGAGATAGTAGTTAAACGCGTGCCTATCAACAGTAGAAATTATGTGAGGATGGATAGATGGATTAACGGATGTTTGTTACTCTTTCACGTCAGAACGCCTGAAAGGATCTTCATGAATTTTGACACAGAGGTAGATTATAGTCTGGAATAACGCATAGGCTACAATATCCTGAGCTCGCCCGCGTGATCCCTAGAGAACACCCCTCCTCCCAGAAGGCAGAAGCTAGTGTTTACATAATCAAATGATTATGTAATTTTTCACATCTTTAAATTTTGACCATTTACCATTCACTGAAGCGTTATTTTCAATCCTCATTAATTAGCTGTTTGCGGCTAATCATTATTACTTTTGATATGTATAAAAATAAGTCATTTTATTTAAACCTATGCGAAGTTTTGTGTTGAGTTCAAAGTTGAGTTTGTCTTGTTTTAGGCAATTGTGAAATATATTTTAGTAAAACAATTATTCACATGTTCATTAATTGACACTTTGATGAAACGTCTCTATCGCTACTCTACGTACCTCAACATAAAACCACTCTTCTTAGTTTTTTCGGAATTAATTTGGCACTCGTTTCATACAGAAATGCAAGCCAAGGAATACTAAAACGCATTCATTGTCTATTTCTCAAGTTGAGTCAGCGAATATTTATTACTGTAATAAATTGTGGAAGTTCCGACCTGATCTTGAAGATTACACCGCTTTCTAAGTCTGTAGGGGTTACTGTGTTTTAATTGGCTAGATTAAGGTTAGTTTTTAACTAAAAAACTACGTAGAAATGGATAGATTAAGTTTCATGTGAAAAGTCTTGACTTTCCTAGTAAAAAGTACCTATCTGTAACTGAACCAAATTATTGAACCTAAAAATAACTACTGCTTACTTGTCAAGATAAAAGAGGTCGTAACGATATTTTCGTGCTACCACTTCATTTTATAACAACTCGTCTCTATGAACGTGTATCTAAACGCCGATTTTATCAGGATAAGGCGATTTTTATCGGAGATTAACTCACTCGTGGATGAGTCTTAAGCAAAGTGAAATTCTACTAGCCATGACAACTGTTACGCCTCCCACGCACAAGTGGTTGAATCGCCTAGGCGGTTCGCTTGAGCGGCCAGCGGTTAGAATAGTTTTGTGACGGTTAAGTGCCTACAATCACTAGCGGCTGCATATTAACCTGTGATTTTTCATTGGCACACGTGTGTGCTATTGGGCGTCAACTGAAATTGACGTATAATGGCCACATGCTACACCAAATCACGTGGTTTAAACTTCTTTTTTTTTAAACGCTGTGTTTAATAACCTATGGCCCCCGATCGACCAAAAAACATGGTGGCCGCCGATTCTTTATAATAAATTATTCAATAGTTGTTGCGTCGCGACAGCTATTGCGACCGGGTGCTCACAGAACTGGAAAAGCGGCCAATCACTAGTGCGTAGGAGGGCTAAACATGCAGGAAGATTTTTTCAAGAGGGTGGGAATGGCCAAATCCAAAACTATGAAGAATACATACAAAGGTGTCTCGAGCCTAATTTGCTGACCCGCGCAACTTCGTCTGCGATTACTTATCCGCTCGTGATGGTCGTAGCGTGATGTTATTTATCCTATAACCATCCTCGATAAATGGGCTATCCACTAAAATCATTTTTCAATTCGAGTCAGTAGTTCCTGAGATTAGCACGTTCATCCAAACAAACAAATTCTTCAGCTTTATAATATGAGTATGGATGTTGGAAGGCCTCCCACAAGGTGGACCGATGACCTGGTGAAGGTTGCGGGTAGCCGATGGATGCGAGACGCACAGGACCGGTCGCTGTGGCGACGCTTGGTGGAGGCCTATGTATTTTTTATTTGTGATGATCAGAAGGAGCCTGTTCACTCTAACTTTGAAGAGATTAGGGTTGTAAGCGTTTGGAAACACAGACGCAGGCAGAGAGTTCCACTCCTTTGCTGTGCGCATTATAAAAGACGTTTGGAAACGCTTAGTGCGAATTGGTGGAATAGTAACAAGGTAGGGATGATAAGATGCAGTGCGTCTGGATGTCCGATGGTAGAAGGGGGCCGGTGGGATGAGGTTGTAGAGTTCTTGGGCACACTCATCGAAGTACAATCTGTAGAAGACCGACAAGCAGGCAACCTTACGGCGATGAGCCAAGCTATGTAGCTTGGCATCCACCAGTTTTACGTCACCGATGAGCCTCTTGGCTCTGCGTTCCACCGAGTCAAGCGCGGCAAGCTGATACTTAGCTGAACCATCCCACAGGTGGCTACAATACTCCATGCAGGATCGGACTTGCGCTTTATATAGGGTTAAAAGCTGTCCAGGCTTGAAGTATCGCTTCACCCTATTTAGGATGCCCAGCTTTTTGGCTGCGGTTTGGGCTTTGTACTTGATGGTGGCGCCGAAGTTGAGACTGGATGTCAACTCCATGCCTAGGAGCTCGAGCCGATCAGTCACAGGAACAGATGCACCCCGAAAAGTAGGAGTTTGGTCAAAAACGACTCCGTTTTGCGGTAAAAAGACACGCCTGTGTTTTGGTGGCGTTAAAAGTGACCAGATTGTCGTCACCCCACTGGGAGACAAGGCTTAAGGTCAAATTTGTCCGCTTTACCATGGCCTCTCTCAAGGAACGAACTTCATCCCCGCTGGTTGTTGCGCTGGACAAGTATCTCTCTGAAACCGTAGTGTCATCTGCGTACCCAACAAGACCAAGCTGAAGTAGGTCATTGATGTGCAGCAGGAAAAGAGTTGCAGAGAGAACAGACCCCTGAGGAACTCCGGCATCAATAGCCATGAGGTCAGAGGGGCAGCCTTCAACGACTACTCGGTTCAACCGTTCATTCAAGAAGTCTGATATCCAGCTACAAAAACCAGCTGGGATGCCATAAGCAGGAAGCTTGCACATTCGCAAGCTTCCATGATTTCAGCACCGTTCTTTTTGCAAGAGAGAGGCGGTACAGGCGTGCCAACACAGGAGACAGTTCAAGTGCACATTGCCTCAACACTTATTTACGTCTAGACTGCACAATACTCTTCGGACCTCTTTAATGTGAACTGTGATCTCCGGCATCGAAGAGTCACAACGAGGTAAAGTCGGTGGTTGCTTGGAGCCAGCGTCCAGACGCGAATTGCTTGCAAAGAGAGTTGCAAATAAATTTGCTTTCTCACTTGCAGAGTGAGCCAACGAGCCATCAGGTTTCAACATTGGAGGCAAAGTAGGTCGACAGAAATTCGTTTCAACCACCTTCGACAGGGACCAAAACTGCTAACTACCTGGAGGGTGCAATGCTAGTTTGGCCCCGACACGTCCGACATGGTCAAAACGTGCCTTACGTAAAACCCACTTGCAGAACTTAGCGGCAGAATTAAGGGTCTTTTCCTCGCGCGAACCCTACTTGGTTTAACCTTTCGGTCGCGAGCCTTGATCCACGCTTGGTATGCAGACTCTTTACGGGCCTTAGCGTGGGCGCATTCTGCATTATACCAAGGCCGGGATTTGTGACCGAGCGGGATGTCGGAGAATGGAATAAAATACTCCATCCCCTGCCGAATCACGTCCGCAATCATGTCAGCACAGCACGAGGGGTTACCCGAGGAGAAGCACACTTGCCGCCATGGATAAGATGCAAAAAATTGTCGCATCTCATCCGAATCTGCTGACTCGTATAGCCATACTCGTCTCGTGCCTCTAGGACTCTTATCTGGAGGAGAGCAGGTCAATACGGATTTCACCAGGCAGTGGTCAGACGTTCCCAGAGGGGCTGAGACCGATACTATGTCCAGCAGTGGACGTCTTTCGGCTATGATGATGATGATGATGGATATTGGACGTCGGTCAATGTGAAATAGGTACTGGGGCTTCACTGCATCCAGTTAGGCTGCAAACAACATAGTGGGGAAAATCTAGGTAAATTGATTTTATTACTGAATCTTACTTGGCCTGAGGAATCGAGATTTTGTTATATTTTCAGCCTGCGTCTGTGTTCCTGAAAGCATACAACCCTAACCTCTTCAGGGTTAGAGAGAACAGGCTTCTTCTGGGTAAGCTGACTCCATCGTCGACTTTGTCTCTGTCATCTCTGCCCTAGACTAGAACCAAAAGAAAACCCATCTAAAAAAATGCACTTATTCACTTAATTTTTTTTCAAAATGGCTCTGACGTCATTTTTCTCAAGTATCGAAATAAACCACCACTTTTTAATTAAGCTCTTCATAATCAATTTCCCTGCTACCGCGTATGTTCGCAAATGTTCGGTGTCAGTTCGTTAGCAGGTCAAACAAGTAAGGCAAGTTTAATTACCTACGTGTAATGAACGAGGGAGGTACAGCCTCCTTGCTCAGTTACTTGGGTTCTCTTTTATCCTGTTCAGTTACTCTTCAGCTTGTTTTAAGGTTTTATTTTAATGTTTCTTTCTGATGCACATGCAAACTAAAATATTTCAAAATATTCAAAATATTGAAAATTTCGAAAATAATTTCGTGCATCAGCTTGTATGTTTGTTCTTTCTTTCTCCTTGTGAGTAGTTTGCTATGAATACCTATAATTCTCAACGAAAATGTTATTTCTTTTCTTTTTAATTTTAATAAAAGTCTAATGATAAACGTTTTTCTTTAATGATGATAATGATAAATATAATTATGTTCTCTGAAAATGTCATCTCTTATAAGTTTCTTGAAATATTTACAGCAGTATGCGTCAGAACTAGAATAGAAAAAAAAATAAAAACAAATTCCAATGACTGATCTCGATAAAATTGTGAAAATCAACTTTCATCATAATGACGCAGAAAAATAAGGAAAATATCATTTTGAGGAAGTGTGAAACAAAAAACGAGGATTTGACTGATTTAAATATGATCTGTCCAAAACAACCGCACATAAATCTTCAGAGAAAGTTAAAAACACTTTCAGAAAAAGGTCTACACAGAAACTTACAAAACTCTAATTACAATTAAAAAAACATTTAACCGTCTCATTAAAAATGTATTCCAAAGAATGAAGGTATAACAGGATAAAAGGGAAGGACCGAACTATTATCATTTAAACTACGTTGAAGTTAGTGAGCGGAGGAATTCCTGGCGAGACCTTAACAGTTAGTTCGTTGGTGGAATGTTAACTATGGGTACAAAGAGCTCGTCTCACGATGTATTGTGTATTTTTAGTGCTTGAAAATGTGTCGTATGTCGTCTTTGTTTAAACAATTTTGGCGTTGGTGATACAAAAATGCCTTTACGTGTTCGATTCGATGACCCTCAGCTGGCCAATGTCGTTCTTGAAAGCGATTACTTCTTACTCGTACACAGTTACTTGTAATATTGATTTTGCTCGTGTGAAGTTAACTTGTGAGAAATTTTCCCAGGATTAGCTTAAGCTAATCGAGATTCTGAGCGTCAAGCAGCCCTTAATGCTTGGTAGATAATTTAGTTTGCTGTTCTCGTATGCATCTGGTAAGAAGCAATGTTGGTTTCGACACACGCATAGCATTGAAAGAAAGAAAGAAAAAGCGTTTATTTACGCCAAGCATACCAAAAAAATAAAAATTCAATAAAACAAAATTCCAATTTTATAACAATTGGGAAGATATGCGTCATATTCGCGCAAAACGGCCATCGCTTAGCATAATGCTAGGACTCGTGTGCGAGACAGAGCCACAGCGGTGGTTTTCAGCGACAGCCGGCGTTGAGTATGACGTCGATCGGAGCAGCATAAAAAGTTATTAAACGGGAAAAATAAACAGAAAAATAAATACTTAAGGGTAAAATATAATAAATAAGAGGGTGAAGAGATGGCAACAGACTATTGCATTGCAGAAATCAATCGTGCCCCAGGAGTTGTTGAATGTAAGAACGAGACGAATATCGACTAAATAAAAAATAAACAATTCAAAACTAGAACTGACTGCAAGAAAGTGCATGTATCTGAATAAACCCTTTCCAATCCGGAACTATAAACAACGAGCTGGTGCAGAGAAAATTTTATTTGCGCATAACCTAGTCGCTAACGACTTCAGTTGTAAAGGGTCCTTAATTGAAATAAAATTGACGTTTACAGTCTGCGCGGGGGACTCTTAATTGCTATGCAGTCGGCCACGTAAGCTGTTCTGGATCGGTCTGCATGGTCCTCGGCTGTCCTCGGTAATCCTCGGCTGCTCTCGGCTCGTGGCCGGTTGGAACCGGTTTTATGTCGTTTTTATGACTCAGCCATTCAGAGCCGGAGTTTGCGTGCCTGAAATGTTTTCGAAATTGGTTTGATCTCCTCGTTCGGAGTATTTTTGGTTTTCGTGAAAGTTTAATACGTGCGAGAATGTTGTGTACGGATGGAATAACGTGGATAAACGCTACTGGGAATGTCGTGGGTTTTAAAACTAGCAAATAAAGTGAATGCGGTAGTACTTGTTTATTCTGTGTGCAGGCATTCTTTCTAGTTTTATATTTCTAGTTTCGTTTTTCGAGAGAATCGTAAAGTAGGCGCGCTTGAAGTAAAAGGCTCAGAGAAAGAAAACGACCAGGCTTGACACAGTAAAATTTTAACCAAAAGAATTTTCCTAAATTCATGAAAGAGTGTATTGTTGTTTTTGATGAATGGCAAAATTCACTAAGCAATAAGCACATGAATAATTCATAGAACAAACAATAAAAATAACCCAAATATATTTAACCTCAAAAAAGGTGACCCGACAAAGCTTCAAAAAGGTGAACGTACACTTGATACTGAGCTCACAATAAAAAACGATACTATAATAAGCACTCTCCATCCACAACTTGATATCCTTGCTTACGTCACTGCTATCGTATTTTCGTCGTCGCAATACAAAACAGACGAAATTGCTGACAATACAAAAGTCGTGTTCAATTTTGTGTAAGCGAAACACGTTTTACAGAAATGACAACAGTAAAACGTTAAACGATGTCTGGATGTCGCGTTGTAAAATACCTAGTTACAGACAAATCACCTCGGAGACTTACGGGGCGTTCACACTGATGCGATTGATTTGATGGCATTGACTGATCGGGATTTAGAAGAAGAGAGAACTAAATAAACCTTGAGATGTAATTTTTCTTTGGACTCAGAATAAGAGACGAAATATGGTACTTCATTTTAAAAGAGATATTGAAGACGATCGCGACATTGTTGCGCAAACATCTGCTTGACCTTTTTGTCTACAGTGCTATCACAATTTCTCATCATGTCATAGTGAATTAACTCTAAAGACTAGCTTCAGTTTATATGAAAACAATTAATTGAATTGTATCCACGAAAATACCATCTGCATAACCGTATCACCATTGACCATAAAATTCCTGAAGTTTTTCTTTCGTATCATTAATTTTAAATAAGTTTGTTTCATTAAAGCATCATTGTTTTCGATACTTTAATGTTTCCCAAGTAAAGTAACTTTGAAACTGATCAAAATAACTAGTGCAAAGATTTTTTCGTCGGCAGTGTCCTCTGGCTCACTGCCAAAGTGCTTAGCTTTAAGGCAAAGCTCATTAGTGACTGCAGAAACAGTTTCTTCAACCATCCATATTATATGGTTAGGTTCTGGTTTTTTAACGACTTACTTTACATTGTGTCTTAGTCTGAAATTTTAACCGACTTCCAAAAAATAGGATGTTTGAATTCGCTTGGTATATTTTAAATTTTATGAGCGTTTCTGCTTACTTGTATGATGTTACTTCTGCGTAGACAATGACGTTGCGTCGTCAAAGTACTAAAAAGTGAAAAAGTCAGTGTCAAGAAAACGAAGAAACAAAAGCAAAAACACCGACTTGCGAAATTCAAGTTATTTTACACTTTGGAGTGTTTTTTATTTGGAAATCGGTTGTATTTTTTTGTGAAAAACTTTTTAGTTTCATTCATGTGCCATTTGTGAATGATTAAAAATTGGATTGGTTTTTTTTCTTTCTTTCTTGAAATTTTTAGAGTCTATTGCGTTACATCCATTGTATTTTTGTTTATTTATTTACTCACTGTCTCCTGTAATCAATTCATCAACATCTTCTTCATTTACAGCTAACACTTGTCTAATAGTAATCTTAGATCTAACTGTGGCCCCAAGTTGCTAAATTGCCTTGCAAGATTTTCTAGTTCCAAAAGCATCGAAGCTCAATTATCTATAATGCACGTTAGATATCGTGAACATAAAACCCCAAAACCCAATTGTACATTACATTCCCTTTTGAAAACATACGACCGATGCTGTTAGGAGCATTATTGCATCTTGTGCGATTTTAGAAATCGGGAAATAAATCGGTACAGCTCCTAGCTCCGTTATTTCCCAAGGGATCTTCAGTAGCCAAAACTTCTTCAAAAGATGAAGCAACATTTTTGAGCGTTTTAAATACAAGATGTTTATTTTAAAATGAACATAAGGTTAGCATGAAATATCATTCAAAATGCTATTAACGTAGATGCTACAAACGATCAGCAGTAATGCAGATTTGAAGCAGCTTGAGTTATAGAATATACTGCTCCAAGCTACTACTATTTTCTACCGCCTATGGGCCAGAATTGGTATTCTGTTTTGATTGGGTTTTTTAATAGTTTTTTTTTAATATTATTTCTTTCCTATATAGCAGCTACAGGACACCACCCTTAAATATGTCCACGCACTTCCGAAATAGCTCGTATAGTCACAAAATTACTTAATTTATGTTACTTCTAGTGTTCGTTTAGGTTTGGATTGTCTTGTTTCTTCCATTACCAATAGCAGCTTAAAAATTAAATTAACGTTACAAAGATTTTTCTCTTCTACTATGGCTCTTTAGCAATCGCTATACTTTCTATAATAGCGAAATTCACTTCATTATTTTTTCTTCTTTGATTTGTATGGGTTCATTACAGCCTGAAATAAACGATTTTTTAATTTTTTTTATAACTCTCACACTCCAACGAAACATATAAATAGATATTTATTTAACAGTTTATGCATACGCGTGTTTTTGTAGTCTACCTGCAAAAGGAGAGTCAAATATAAGAGATGTAGACACCACGTGTAAAGTCGTGTTTCTAAATCGAAATCATCCTCCCAGGAATTGCAATACCATCTAATAGCACCTTGAACTTAGGATAGGTGTACGATAGCTCACAATTACACTGAGACCTGTCTATGATCGTTGACAGTAGCGACAGTGGCTTCGCTCTCGGTGATATCGGGTGAGATGTTAATTACCGGTGCGGTAACAAGGCAGCAGCTGATGCATACATACACGACAGAGATACGTTTCCTTTAATTAAGTCTTAGAGTTAGGTACTTAGGTAGTGTATCGTTGTCGACTTTGTTTTTGTTGGTTGAAATATCTTCTCTATAGCTGATTTAATTCTTAGAAGAATATTGTTCTTTATCTGTATATATGCTTTGTGTGATTGTATGTTTCCTATAATCAAACGTTTCGATTAAGCCTTACACCGTGGTGGTGTATCGTTGTCAATTTTGTCTTTGTTGATTGAAATGTCTCCTATATTGCTGCTTTTATTCTTAGAATAATAATGTTCTTTATCGGTATATATGCTTTGTGTGATTGTTAGTTTCCTATAGTCAAACAGTGCGATGTTATTTTAATACAAGCATAAATTTTAAATCTATAAAATGAAAATGGTGTTAGATTTGTTCCAAAATTGTACCCTGTTCATCGTTATTTCGGCCATGGCCTTTAATTTGTTGTGAAATTTCGAATTAGGTTAGTTAATTTTATTTATCCCTGTAAGTAACTCAACCGGTTAAATACACCAGGCGAGCATGTAAATCCCAAATTAGGTCAATCCCTCATGTCACATAATAATTTTATTTCCAGATCCATCACACAACAAACAAATACATTTACCACACACTGGGTAACACTCAAGTGACAAATACGTATAATAAAATTACACAAATGTGACTCAACTTTCCTCTTTAGCCTACACTGTAATTCCGACCTTATTTGCGTGTGAAAAGGTTTATTATCATTCGGCAAGTTAGAGGAGAAGATTACACCACTTGCATCAAGTCTTGTCCATTCCACTTCATGCATGATTCCATGCATGATCTGTGTGTCATCTCCTTAGTTCGGGATGCTGTGGAATATTCATTGAGCAATTTAACTGGCGGAGACGTTGTGTAAGGATTGACTTGGTGTAATGAGCAATATTCGGGGCTATATTACTCGGCTTATGAGTTGCTTGATTGAGTTTTAGGCAAGAATTTGGTAGAGCAGATTTTGTGAATTGCTTGAGGATAAAGGACAAGACAAAAATAAATAAATGGCGATGAATACAAAACAGTTACTAAACCATTAAATACTCTTTCTGTTCTGTTTTGTTTATATTTTATTACTACCATGGTAGAAAAATTGAAATATTTTCAATTTGCTGTGTCATAATATTTATTCACTAAAATAAATAAAATGGTAGTAATTGAGTAATTGCTAAAAACTTTCACAACACCGTGTTACAAAACAAAATCTAAACGAATAGTTATCAATTAATTTAAAAGCCAATACACATTTTATTTCAATTGTTAACAGTGGAAACATTTACGAACTGTTATATAATTGCATTTGTTTCAGTAAAATATTAAAGTACTCCATTAAATTAATAGCTAATACACACAACATCCTTCTTGGATGAACCTGTTTATAAAAGCTTTAGAAGAAGTAGCTAAAAAGATAGTTGATAATTTAGAATAGGTTCAAATAATGAATACGTTGATTGATTTGTTTTTCTGAGAGAACTGCAAAAGTTTTCTTTGGAGCACCAGCTCAATATAATAATAAGAATTTATTTAATTCAGAATAATCCATATACACATTACAACATCAGAAGAATCAGAATTAGTCATTTATTTAAATTATAGTTAATTTATCTACACTAATAATAATAATATTATAAAGAGGAAATATTTGTTTGTTTGAAGTGAATAGGCTCCGAAACTACTGGACCGATTTGAAAAATTCTTTCAGCAATGGATAGCTACATTATCAGGGAGTAACATAGGCTATATTTTATCCCCGTGCTCCCACGGGAACGGGAACTACACGGGTGAAACCGCGTGACGTCCACTAGTTATATATATACTAACAATAAAATTCAAATGCCCATTGTCGTCCTCATCCATCTATATTGCATTGGACAGTCAATGATCTCTTAAATCACCAAAAGTATTTTATTTAATCACGATCCCCAGACGTTGCAGAAGCCCTAACCTGCAGCGTTACAGTACTATTAAACTCGATTTACTTAATTTCGCATGAGTATGTCTCATCCCTTAGACATTATGTACATTACGGTGTTAGACGTCAATTTCAGCTAATTCCGTTGAGTGCCTAGATGGCATAGGTTAATAGAAATTGGGCTTGTTACAGCACATCATTTCAGAAAATTAATTGAACATTATTTTACGAACCTATCAGTAATCGCGTATTTTATTTCATTATTTTTGACTAGTGGACGTCACGCGGTTTCACCCGCGTTGTTCCAGTTCCCGTGGGAATACGGAGATAATATATATCCTATGTTACTCCCTGATAATGTAGCTATCCAATGCTGAAAGAATTTTTCAAATCGGTCCAGTAGTTTCGGAGCCTATTCAATTCAAACAAACAAACAAACATACAAATCTTTCCTCTTTATAATATTAGTGTAGATGATCGGAATATCGGTAGGAGCTCGTGGCTAAATAATAACAGCCGCACGGGTCGATCTTTAAGGTTAAGCAACGCTTGCCACGGTTGATCTGTGGATGGGTGACCATCGTAACATACCGAGTTTCCTCGCCGTTGGTCCCGGCTGTCATTTGTAGATCTTTGGCAGTCGTTACAGATTGTCAGAAGCCAGTAAATCTGACTCCAAAAGCTTTATAATATACTTGCTTCTGCCAGCGGCTTCGCCCGCGTGGTCCCTAGGGAACATATTCCAGGGATAAAAAGTAGCCTATGTCCTTTCTCAAACTCTAGACTATCTGTGTACCAAATTTAATTTAAATCGGTTCAGTAGTTTTGGCGTGAAAGTGCGACAGACAGACAGACAGATAGACAGACAGAGTTACTTTCGCATTTATAATAAACTAAAGGACGTCACGCGGTTTCACCTGTAGTTCCCGTTCCCGTGGGAGTACGGGGATAATATATAGCCTATGTTACTCCCTGATAATGTAGCTATCCAATGCTAAAAGAATTTTTCAAATCGGTCCAGTAGTTTCGGAGCCTATTCAATTCAAACAAACAAACAAATCTTTTTTCTTGATAATATTAGTATAGATAATATATATATTATACAAATAATTAAAAAATATAATTATAAATAATATATATAAATATATAGTAAAGATATAAGTAAAATTGAAAAGGGAAAGAAACAAACCTTTAATTACTTTAAAAGATACGTGATTTTTTTATAATCGACCCTTCGTCTGCGAGTCCGACTCTTACTTTTTAGGGTTACGTACCCAAAAGGTAACTAACGGAACCCTATTACTAAGCCTCCGCCGTCCGTCCGTCCGTCCGTCTGTCTGTCTGTCAGCGGGCTGTATCTCAAGAACCGTAATAGGTAGACAGTTGAAATTTTCACAGATTGTATTTCTATTGTCGCTATATCAACCAATAATAAAAATTGAGTTTTATATTATAAGTGACTCTTTGTCTGCAAGTCCGACTCGCACTTTTTTACAAGTCTTTGTCTTCACAACATCAAAGACTACTCCAACCCCAAAACACTAAGGTGCCTCCACACAAATCTCACCTTCCTTCATCCCCTAAGCCTTAACATCGGGTCCTTCAGTAGAATGACATTCATAACGATTACCTGAAGCAGGATATGTGCCTATCATATATACATATACATTCTGTGCCTATCATATATACATATATATATATATACATTCTGCCTTTTCTTTGTTTTTATTTGTTTTCATTTAATTATTTCTATTTTCTAGTGTTATGTAACTGTGCTTGTGTGTTGTGTTTCTTTCTTTGTTCCAAATAAATGTTTTATCTATCTATCTTATCTATCTATCTATCTACCTACGGCTTTAGGAAGCTACGCCGAGATTTAGATCTTGAAATATTAGTTAAATTCGCTCTAAGGGACTTTGGGCGAAGTGCGAATTTCCAGGAATTTCCTTGCCTGTTATGAGGAGGATTGTGTTTGATAATGTAGAGAGAAATATTAAGTAAAGATTTTTTTAATGAAGAGGCTGCATATTCTTTTACACCAGAGAATGAGCAGTAGCGTTCTCTGTAAAACGCAACACAATACACTGCGATCGCCAACCCGCCTGCCAAGCGTGGCGATTATGGCAAACCCCCCCTCCCTTTGGGGGAGGCCTATGTCCAGCAGTGGACGTTTTCGGCTGTTATGATGATGATGATGATATTCTTTAAATATGGACAATAATATTGTGTTATACACGTTTAGGTTAAATTAGCTACTACGATCTCCAATCAGCTACCCTAATAAATATAAACAGCAATACATAAAACTGTTAAGTTATCCACTTTAATTGCCGCTGACCTCCGAAGATTCTAAACGTCCTTTTTTACAACAATCTATATACTAATATATAAAGCTGAAGCGTTTGTTTGTTTGCTTGAACGCGCTAATCTCAAGAACTACTGGTCCGATTTGAAAAATTCTTCATCACGCTAAGACCAATAGGAGCGGAGCAGACGAAGTTGCGCGGGTCAACTAGTTAATGATATTATTATTTAGTAAGTACTATCTTTGACCTTTCAGCTGATTCTCTAAATTATTTGTTTGCCATGAATAGGCTTGCGTTTGATTACTACCTCATCTGATGGTAAGTGATGAAATGGTCAACGATAAAGCTTTTGCCTAAAAATAGCCTAGTCACTCTTGACTTGAAAACCCCTAGGAAATCCATCCTCCCCCAGGAATCACTTCAATATAGTCCTGCAGTACGATTCTATAAACATGTCGAAGGGTTTGGATGAAGTGATCACGAAGTGAGCTGTCAAAACAAGTAATCAAGATGGAAGCGACATGTTTACATTATCGGCCGGCTGTTTTTAAGGATGGGAAATCATCAAACGACTCCTCCCGCTCTGGGCGAAGCAGGAGGGAGTGTCAGACTCTTACTGACTAAAACCCATCCGTGTTCCTCCTAATACCCTTTGCGTTCCAGGGCCGCGGTGACTCTTTCGAACAAATTCCGCAGCCCCGGCAGACATATACCTCTTCCTAAGAGTAGTTACATTGTTCGACAATTATAGACTCCATGGTCATCATGTTTTAATGTATACCAGCTATTAACCAACTGACATCCCGGTATTATGTCCCTTTGAAGTCATTTCCGACATTCACGCAGCAAGCTTCTGGTAGCAGCTCCTTATAAAAATGGCACTTACCATATTAATTTATTCTTTTTTTTCCAAACCAGTTCTGTAACCATTCACTATTTTTTTTTAAACTACCCCAGTCTAATTTCTCCTGTACCGTAGGTGCATTAACAAACATATACACAAACAGCCAGACCCGGAACAATTATCTACAGGCCTACTAACTAATATCAGTGTAAATGCACCTCAAACCCAGTTAATCCAACGTACCAAAAACCCCAATTTCAAAACCATTTCAAACTTTAATGACATTCAGCCACTAACGGCCTTACAAAAAATTCTAACCCAACAAAATAGCCTGTATCACATAGCCATGAATCAGGGGCTAAACGGTGCAAAGTTGGTATTCCACTGTAGCACGGTGAGCTATTCAGTTTGATGGGCGCCCGTTGGCAGAGGGCCAACTTACGACAATCGATTTACATAACTTGTACAAAGGATCAAAAATCTATTTATACTGTTTGATTTAGTTTTTGCGTGGTTACGTCATGTTTATGGGCGCCTGGTGCATTTTAGTGTGGTCGTGCCTTTTTTATGGATGGTAAACATAATAGTTTTGGCGCTAGAAATTATTTTCTATACCCTGGGGCAATAAAGTATACTTTTTAAACCACTGCGTGTTGGCTTTTGGTCGATTCTGTTAACAAAACACTGTGAAAACTTAGGTGGAGTGAACTGCCATTTTTCATGATTTGAAGCATTTCGTGTTCACTTCACGTTGTGGTGATTCCAAAAGAACCCTTCTAGCGCTCTCCAAATCTGGCCTAACTTGTATAAGTTTATGAATTAAATACAAAATGAAATTAAATATTTCTTACATTTAACGTTTTGTGCACATGTCGTAATTAGAATGAATACCAAGCTAATATTAATTAATTCACCAGGTGAATAATAAATTTAAAATATCGAAAAGAAGAAGAGTTAAGTAGAAGATAAATAACACTTGTGTTGACATTCGTTTAAAAGGGGGTAAATGGAAGTATTATATTTCCATTTACCCCATCATCTATGACACCCCTCTTTTACGTAACTTCAAAACATTATACTATAAATGCTGTTCTCCTTGTTATAGAATCTCAAAGACCAGATTCTGACGACCAACGTATGGCTCGAACACGTAAGTAACTTTGTATTAAATTATTTAGATGCATGCAAATTCTTGACGGACGCCACCCGCCACGCTGCGAGCCTAACGAAGTGACATAATTCGGGACAGGTCTATGTCAGAGTATAGCCCGAATAGATTAAGGTGGACTATGCGAATTTAGAAAGCTGAATAGTAATCCCAACTATATTGGGATAAATCGGATGTAGCTGAGTACGAGTATTTTACACGGGGCCTAGCTGACCTTCATACACACGATAAACCTTAGAAAGACTGGTTCACAAACTTTGGACCCATGACGACTGTCAATGACCTTCATGACTGCTGCCGCATGAATGAGTCTCGATATTTATTGCGTGATCCATGGGCTGACCTTCGCAAGCATTACTTAACCTAAAACCAGCGCTTCTCCTCCACATTTATTATGTGCACCTCTCTGCCTGAGTCTGTGTTCCCGTCCACATTTGCCTTCAAAGCAAGCAAGCAAGTCCGATCCTGCATGGAGTATTGTAGCCACCTTTGGGATGGCTCAGCTAAGTATCAGCTTGCCGCGCTTGACTCGGTGGAACGCAGAGCTAAGAGGCTCATCGGTGACGTAAAACTGGTGGATGCCAAGCTACATAGCTTGGCTCATCGCCGTAAGGTTGCCTGCTTGGCGGTCTTCTACAAATTTTACTTCGGTGAGTGTGCCCAAGAACTCCACGACCTCATCCCACCGGCCCCCTTCTACCATCGGACATCCAGACGTACTGCATCTTACCATCCCTACCTTGTTACTATTCCACCAATTCGCACTAAGCATTTCCAAAGGTCTTTTATAATGCGCACAGCAAAGGAGTGGAACTCTCTGCCTGCGTCTATGTTTCCAAACGCTTACAACCCTAAACTCTTCAAAGTTACAGTGAACAAGCTCCTTCTGGGTAAGCTCGCTCCATCGTAGAATTTTTCTCTGTCATCTCTGACCTAGACTAGAGTCAAGAGCAAACCCATCACAAATAAAAAAAAGCAAGAGTGAACAGGCATCTTCTGGGCACGCTCGCTCCATCAGACAAGTTAAATCTTTCCAGAATTCAACACAAATACTACTGACACTATTGTTACTCTCTAATATGTTTTTGTTCTTGTTGCATTATAGTTGTTCGTAAATGTTTGATTGTACATTTTTTAGTCCAATAAACAATTTATTATTATTATTTCGTTTATTTATTTTTCTGTACATAAAGATTATATTTTTAAATATATCTTAAAAAAAAAAATAATACATTTAAAAATATAAAAAAATAGTAGTCCGCCGGTGTTGGGAAGAGTTCAAGCTACCAGTGGTTAGGGCTCCAGAGAAAGGAACCTCCTCACAATATGAGCCGTATCGAGGAGTACTCCCTTTATCCAATCGCGTAACGCCAGCTTCCACAGATGGTCGGCGAAGCTTTTGGCCATCAGGTAATTGGCTGTAACGACTATCGGCACAATGACTGCTGAGTCCACATTCCACATGTCGACAACCTCGTGTGCTAAGTCGAGATACTTGATTTATTTCTCTTTCTCAGTCTTCACGAGGTTTTCGTCATGCGGGATGGTAACATCAATTATCATTGTGCATCGCTTTCTATCAGGCGAGATTGTGGTCAAGAGTAAGCACATTAAACACATAAATTATTAAGCACATAAAAAATAAAATAAAAGATCGACCTTTTCATTATTCAGCCATGAGGCCCCAACAAGAAAGTATGAAGAATGACTACGATTTCATTAACAACGTGTTACAGAATAACGCAATACCTCTTAAGGGGTCATTTTACTCATCATTATGAACAACTTTTACTTTGGGACCAATCCCGAAATCGCGAAAAAAAAACAACTGTTCAGTACATTTTGTCGAGTTATGCGCACAGAAATGTATGGGGGAGTCGATTTTTTTTCGCGATTTCAGTGTTGTTGTTCATAATAATGACTTCAATGACCCCTTAAGAGGTATTGCGTTTATTCTGTAACAGTTTGTATAAACCTGTGTTGTTTCTTTAGGAGTGGGAAGACCACAAGTTCAAATGGGATCCCCTGGAGTATGGTGGAGTGAAGGAGCTGTATGTGCCATCAGAACACATTTGGTTGCCTGACATCGTGCTGTATAACAAGTAAGTAAACAACTTGAGTTTCATGACATCATTCAGGCTTTTTCTGGGTAAGCTCGCTCCAGTCCATCGACTTTGTCTCTGTCATCTCTGACCTAGACTGAAGTCAAAATCAAACCCATCTAAAATAAAAAAGTACCTTTAATTAACACATGGATAAAGCATGGGGACAAAATGATGATAAAGTATTGAAGTCTTCGCCTTACGGTGTGGGCAGTAAGATCTAACAACCCTACACACCCTAGTGTCAGAGTTTCTATACCTCAAGGGCCTCTGACATGGGTTATTTGACTGGGACCAACGGCTTATATCTACATCAACACTTCTACACTAATATTATAAAGAAGAAAGATTTGTTTGTTTGATTGAATTGAATAGGCTCCGAAACTACTGGACCGATTTGAAAAATTCTTTTAGCATTGGATAGCTACATTATTAGGAAGTAACATAGGCTATATATTTTCTCTGTACTCCCACGGGAACGGGAACTACGCTAGTGAAACCGCGTGACGTCCACTAATATCAGATAATCAGGTGATCCAAGCCTGCAATGTCTCAGCTAAACTGGAAAAAACTTTACAAAGTATACTTCCCGTGGGAATCGAACCCACGACCACCAGATCACAAGGCAAACGCCTAAACCACTCGACCAGGGAGGCAGTTAGTATTGAAGTATAATAATAATATTTGGTATAAAAAGTAAACCCAAACCCAGTTAAAACTCAGGTAACAACAATGAAAACTGAAATTCAGACAGCCAGTCTGGTTGTAAACAGAGCATAGACAAAGCCTCAATTTAAATTCCATTCCAAATATAAAACAACATTCATGAACAACACTAGACACCAGCATTACAGAACTCATAGGAGCTCTAACTACACTACAAGCGACATCCGATACGCCTGGTACGAATACGTTTAGCAAATTAATTTCGCAGCGCCGAACTCCACGGCCAACATTCGGACATTAGGCTGCACCGAATTGCATTGTTGTACCAGCGAACTTGTCTGTAAATGCCATAATTGCGAGGCCTCATGCTCGCTGATTAAAATATTTCGCTTTGTTGTGGTTCTGAGTTATTTGGGAGTTATTAATTGGATAAGAATTTTTAATTTTAGAGCTGCTATCATGTACTCGAGACTTACATGATTATTTTGAGCCTGTAGTGTCCCACTGCAAGGTAAAGGCCTCCATTCCCTTCATCCAGTTTTCTCTGTCTTTTGCCACATCTGGTTTCGGTAGGAGGCTTTAGGTACGAGTCTAAGTTGTCACAAGAACTCCTCCTGGGTCTACCGCGTCGCCGGTTCCTGTTATTCGGAACCCAACGCCTAGCTCTGTTGCAATATGCGGCAAATATGGCCAGCCAATTTTCATTTTAGATTTTAGTCTTACAACAATTTTTTATTGTAAACTGATCTACTAAACTAAATTAGCAAATTAATCCAATTCGGCAAATTAATTAATTTACTATATTGACCTGGCTTACTGGTCTTGAAAAATCATAAAAAATGCATACAAAACGCTATCCTATCTAAACTGGTTTGTATTGAATATTCATTGCATCCTTCATCCCCATTCCTCAAGCCACAAACCACCTTAACGGTCTTAAAGCAACAAAAACCATAGGACCCCATAAAGTCACCAAGCCGGCTTGGCTTCTCAAATCGGGGAAACGCCGGGATTTTACGAGTCAGTTGTTATGGACAGTACATTCCCATCCCATGATGCATGGTGTTCCGTCGCCTCGGTACCAGGAGCCCATAAATCATACGGTTCATGCGTTCCACTTAGATACAGGGATCTTGATAGCTTCTTGCCATAGCGTTTGTTTTGCGATGGCTGTGCCAAAAGTGTAATCGTGGAAGGGTGGGCTGGCGTTGGGCTTGAAATTATTGTAGTCTGTGGAGAAGTTATAGTTTGATATTATTATTTGCAGTAATTTAATGCAACTTAATAGGGAAGTTGGTGCATTAATTACAACCTCTACTACAAATTCAAGTGATCCATCTTATCTACGAGTACTAGGCTCGCATAAAACTCAAAGATCATTCGATATTTACAAACAATTTGACAGCTGTCCACAACAAAAAAACCCACGAAAGTAAACATAAAGTTTGCTCACAAGTCGCGACTTCTAACAAAGTAGGCAATGTATCCTTAACCTAATTGATTGCACGAAATATCGACAAGAAAGCGTTCGCGAATGATACATCATGGTGTGTCAAAACAGGCCGGCGGACGATTAATCATGGCCGGCGAATGAGAGACGCACGTGCGACTAATCTTACGCTGTGTCGACCCTGTGTGAGCGGCTTAAGTGTTGAGAGAATGGAAGAATGGCAGTAGGATATAGATAAGCTGATAGGTCTCTGAGTTTTGTCATTTGGCTTGTTTAGGATTATTTTATGGGAAGGAGCGAGTGAATCATAAGTTCTTAAAAAAAACTGGCCTAGTGCGAGTCGGACTCGCGTGCAAAGGGTTCCGAACGAATTTAATTTTTTAACATGTTATATTAACACTATAGACTTCTTGTAGGTTTTCCTGTAATCTCCAATTATTTCCAAATTTTAGTTTCTGTCGTTTCGGAGATAAGGAATGGTCATTTTTCGTCTAATTTCTTGAACAACTTTAAACCATTGGTTTTAAAATTATGAAAAAATATAATAAAAACTCTTACAGCCCTTTCATTTGATATGTCACACAATATTATTCAAAAAAGATTTTTTTTTAATTTTCTAGTTTGACCCCCAAAAGAGACCCCCGTACTAAAAATTTAATAATTTACGTAACGCATCCGTGTTTGGGTCACAGAAGTCCATATGTGTACCAAATTTCAACACAATCGGTCCAGTAGATCTGGAGAAATCTGGCTGTGACAGACAGACAGACATCCGAGTGATCCTATAAGGGTTCCGTTTTTTGTTCGGAACCCTAATAACTAGAAGAAATCTCAACGAATATTATAAGTTATAATACTGAAGGGATAAACTAAGACCATGAAACTATTTATTTAATACCATAGGGAACAAACCCTAGCGATGAAAAGTATTCGATAACCTAATCCAGGGTATCATCTATATGCGTGCCAAGTTTCATCCAAACCTATATGGCCGTTAATATGTGAAGAGGTAACAAACAAATTAACAAAAAACTCACTTTCGCATTAATTATAAAATTAGTTAGGATTAGTACACATATATTATAACTAGCTTTTGCCCGCGGCTTCGCTCGCGTTAAGAAGTTTAAAATTGACAAAGTTTCATACAAACTTTCATCCCCTATTTTATCCCTTTGGGGATAGAATTGATCAAAATCCTTTCTTAGCGGATGCCTACGTCATAACATCTACCTGCATGCCAAATTTCAGCCCGATCCGTCCAGTGGTTTGGGCTGTGCATTGATAGATCACTATGTCAGTCAGTCAGTCAGTCAGTCACCTTTGAGTTATATACATATATTTAGATAGGGAATATGCATGTGATTTTTTTATTTGCCAAATTAAATACTTATATTAGCTCCAGTAAACAATCACGAAATTATATTTTAAATACCTTCATCAGCGAAGAAGTTATAAAGCTTAAAAGATTACGATTAGAAATAGAAGTCCTATATGAACTTTGACGTAAATTCCATGACGCCTATACAGCTGCCATATAAAACAGCGTTTTCGCGAGAGAGACAGATACGTTTGTTTAAAAAAAATATATCTCGTTTGTTTTTCGAGCAATTTTGATTCTATTTTCACTGTTAGTATTGTATTTTTGTATATTTTTGGATAAACTGTATAGATAATAAATATTTTTTTCATGCATATTCCCTATTACATGAGTAACATTACCTCTCAGAATTTTTTTTTTCAAATCCGCTAACCTCTTATAACTTGTACGTTGATCTTCTTCGGACCGTACCGTCCCTTCACGTATCAGCTGCCTTTGGATAGGTTTATGGTGGCTGTCATAAATTGGGCAACGCACTACACTAGAGTATAATATCCCATAATATATGAATATGTGGACGCTGCAGTCTGTATGGTACGTGCTTTGTTAGCTTGGCTATAGCCAGACTCGCTTCAACCTTATGTATTCCTAGTACCATACGGCAATCTGCAGATTTTTCTAGGAGATGATTTTTGGTCAGATCTTTTTTAACAGATTTCCAAAAAAGAAGGTGGTTCTCAATTCGATTGGTATTCTTTTTTTTTAGGTATGTACACCGATTACTCCGAGGTTTCTGATCCAATTTCTGTGATTCTTTTTTAGTGCAATGCGGCCATACTTGCCATTTGGTTCCGTAAAAACTTAACTCAGTTAGGCTCAGCAGTTTTTATTTTATGAGCATTTTTGCTTATTTCAATTTCTGCGTTGACGAAGACGTCGTTTAAATATCACCACTTAAAGTGAAAAATAAAAACTTAATAAAAATATAAAACCGACTTCCAAATAACCTTAATTTCGGAAGTCGGTTTTAAAAAACAAAGAAACAACACCAAAAACACCGACTTCCAAATTAAAGTTGTTTTGTTTGGAAGTCGGTTATATTTTTTGTAAAAAAAATTACTTTTGGTAATATTATGAAGATTTGATTGATTGTTTGCTCCATTTCAAGAAAATCACCAGCCATTAATTGGTTAATAAATCGTTGTCAAATACTAGCTCGCACTAGCTGAAAACTAGAAGAAGAATATACTAAAAAAGAAGGAAAGCCCTTTGCCCTCCCTGCATTGGGACAACAAGCTAAATAGAAAGAACTATTTACACATTGATATATAAAAAACCCAAGATGTACAGTCTCGAACAAATGCAACACTCGAAACTGTCGTCAAAAACTGACATGTATCAAGTGTCATGTGTGAGTTGTGTGTAGTTATACTATAAACATTTTTTTTACAAATTCAACCTTACACGGATCGCTTAAAGTTGTTTTTACAAAGCAGTGCAGTATGGCGAGCGATGCGAGACTGTTTGAAACTTGCGCATGATTATACATATTGCGCTTATTTTTTGCGGACGTTTTTAAGATGCTGAGTGTGTATCTTTGGAGTTAAATTCCCACGAGTTTGCTCTTTTTACGGGCTTGATTATTACAGATACACAATATGCACATAGGTAACAGTGACGATTTATCTGTTGGCCCGCTTGCGTGTTTACGTATGTCCACGGCATTAAAAAAACATAATATCAATTTTTCAAATTAAGATAGCCCACTTATCAAGCTTTTAATGTACGTCGATCATCATCTGCCTAGCCTTTTCCCAACTACATTGGGGTCGGCTTCCAGTCAAGCCGGATTTAGCTGAATACCAGTATTTTACATGAACCGGCTGCCTACCAGACCTCCACAACCCATTAAGTGGGTAACACGGTACTTCATGGCAAGACTGGAGTCAGATTTTCTGGCTTCTGACTATCCGTAACGACTGCCAAAGATCTACAAATGACAGCCGGGACCAACAGCTTAACGTGCTTTCCGAGACACGGAGGAAACTCGGTATGTTAAGATGGTCACCCATCCACAGACCAACCTTGGCAAGCGTTGCTTAACCTTGAATATCGACCCGTGTGGCTGTTATTATCTAGCCACGAGCTCCTCTTTTATTGTACATAGATACAAGGCCAAAAATACAGTAAGATACAAATCCTTTTCTTGTCCTTTTCCGTATAACAGCCCCTTAGTACGAGGAACACTTGACACAAATGGTAGCTTATATCACCAAGAAACCTGAATACAAAACGATGTTAACTCTGAAAGTCAATCGCGCGACTCGTCTAGACGAACGAGTATTTACATACAACTGCTTTTTATATCAGCACATTGAGTCCCTTTGATTTCTTTTATCGTGTGTCAATACACTTTTCTTCTGAACAAAGCCGTACTATGCTCAATTAAGGCGCTACCCCGACCAAACCCTTGCGACAGTCCGTTTTTCTTCGTTATTCAGAGATTGTTAACTCATTAGATATAGGAAATAAACTACATCTGAAAGCACATTATTAATGTTCGATATCTTATCATCACATTTCACGTTCAAATTTTTTTTCAAGTGTTATAAATACATTTAAAATCTAATTTAAAAAAAATACTAATAATTATTGACTCTATGCATCTGTTGCTAAAGGCGACGCTCTACTCATTTGAGGATTACACTTATAGAATTTAAAAATCTAAATTATACACGATTTATTTAATTTCAAAAGATCGCTTTTCTTTTTTTAATAAAGTAATTCTAATGTGTGAATTCTATGACAAACGATGGGGTGCGGCAAAGAGGGAACAAATGCTCAAGGTTATTGGGTCAGTAAAACGCCTTAAAACGTAAATTGCACTTTTTAGGGTTCCGAAAAAAAAAGGAACCCTTATAGGATCACTCGGGTGTCTGTCTGTCTTTCCGTCTGTCACAGCCAGTTCTCTCCGGATCCACTGGACCGATTCTGTTGAAATTTGGTACACATATGGACTTCTATGACCTAAACACGGATGCGTTACGTAAATTATAAAATTTTTAGTATGGAGGTCAATTTTGGGGAACAAACTAGAAAATTTTATAAAAAAGTTTTTTGAACAATATTGTGTGACATATCAAATGGAAAGGTTTTAATTGTATTTTTTTCATAATTTTAAAATAAATGGTTTTGAAGTTATTCAAGAAATTAGACGAAAAATGACCACTCCCCCCCTTATCTCCGAAACTACTGAGCCTAAAATTTTGAAAAAAAAATTGAGATAATAGATCTTTACCTAAAAATTACAGGAAAACCTATTAAAAGTCTCTAGTGTTAAAATAACATGTTAAAAAATTAAATTCGTTCGGAACCCTTTGCAAGCGAGTCCGACTCGTTTAGTAATTATTCTGATAATCTGGGAACCAAGATCACCAGAAGATTTCTACTTCTATTCCCAAGGGGATAAAAACTCCCGGCATAAAAACCCTATATGCTCTTTCAGACTGTAAAATATCTTTGTGGCAGATTTATAAGATATGTTAACCGTTCTGCGTGATTAAGTAAAAAATGCCCGTCCATCCACATATCCTGAAACTTTCATATTTATAATAATAGTAAGCAGTAAGATTTCGCAGTAGCAGCCCATAGTCTGGTTCTTTTTTTTTCGACGTAATGGCAGCAAAGTCGGGATTTAAACATAACTGACAAAATGTGGGTGGGTAAACTCCTAGGTACACCTCTGCCTAACTCTTTGGAAAAAACGTTGCATGTTATATTATAATCCACTTAAAGCAAAGAGCACTGGGATGGTCGATTTGGAAACGCTTAGTGCCTATGTCCAGCAGTGACTGAAATCATGATAGAAGTTGCCAAAAATGCCGTAAATAATTGCCCTTGTGAACAATCCATAACTTATGTCGACTTCTGTTCTCCTAGTGCTGACGGCGAATACGTAGTGACAACGATGACCAAGGCAGTTCTGCATCACACCGGGAAGGTTCTCTGGACACCTCCAGCCATCTTCAAGTCTTCGTGTGAAATCGACGTGAGGTACTTCCCGTTTGACCAGCAGACTTGCTTCTTAAAGTTTGGATCTTGGAGCTATGATGGTGATCAGGTAAGACCTTAGATAATGTGTAAAAATTGTGAGAATATCGAATTGGGGGAAATGTGGGCACACTGTTTTGCAAAACGATCTTTGGTAAAAAATATTTGAATAAACAAGGCGTAATGTTGGCAGGATAAAATCAGCTTGTGTGAAATGTTGTTTTTTGGCAGCCCGTTCACATACTTACAAGAGACTTCAGTTATACTAAAACATACAAAAAGGCTAAGAAAATGATATGCATTTTTGAACCTTTATTTAATCGAGAAAAAACATTTAAATCGTCCGGCGACTACAAAAAATTAAAAGCCCTTATGTAAACTATCGTTGGTAACGCAATTAGTAACTTGAGACTACTTCATACTATTTTGTATCAAATTAATTAATTCTACCTTCAAATTTGCCGCAAAACTGCAGCGATGCCGCCGCGCTGCTTTGTTAATCCATATAAATAAAAACGCGCGACTGCAGCGCTGCAGCTGCAGTCTGCTAGATTTCTTTTGTTTTTCTTTTTCCTGAAACTTTTTTCGTTTTAATAGTAACACTAACAACAGTGTTTCGTCGTCAGAGTCCATCTAATACAATACGGAATCTAGCGTTTGCAGCGCTGCAGCCGCGCTGCCACCGCACGGCACTTTGCGGCTAATTTGAAGGCCCTAATTGTTAATATTTAATAACAGAAATTTGGACACGTCACAAAAAAGGTTTTTTTTTTCTTATACTTCCTTATCATATTCCCCGAGGCCTTCTTTTCGGTTGTCATTAATTTGAAACATTTTGAAATGCTGACACATTAAGATTCTCAACAGATCGACTTGAAGCACATCAATCAGAAGAAAGAAGACATGGTGGACGTGGGCATCGACCTTCGGGAGTACTATCCTTCAGTGGAGTGGGACATCCTCGGAGTACCAGCAGAGAGGCATGAGAGGTACTACCCTTGCTGTCAAGAACCGTATCCTGGTAAGTTGAATACTGATTTCAATACTCTCATCGTCATCATCCACAGCCCAAATTCGTTCACTACTAGATAAGCACAGGTCGAAGTTTTTATGAGCTAATCCCCACGATCCTATATTGGGCTCAACCATAAGTATGTCGCAAGACCGTTAGAAAAAATATAATAAACGCAATACCTCTTAAGGGGTAATTATGCTCATCATTATGAACAACTTTTACTATGGAACTTAACTCGAACTCGATATCGCGAAAAATAATCGACGTTCCCATACATTTATGTGAGCATAACTCGACAAAATGTACTGAATAGCTGATTTTTTATTTGGTCAAGAAAGGAAACAAAACACAAAAGCACAGGTACATAACACTAGAAAATACAAATGAAAACACAACCTGTTCACATCGCGTTGACTGCTTTCATACTGTGATGCGGAAGCGGTGCGCATCCCTGGTCAGAAGGGTGCGGGGCAGCGCCAACAGCATTCTGTCCATGTTAGCAAGTAGGAGAGATTGTGCGTTTGTGAATCACTGCTGCAGGGTTTCAGCTGGGCCTGTCACCTTGCGGCAGTGATGTCACAAGCTGTTTTGGTTTTTGTGTTGTTTTGTGTTCTACTAACATAGTTGTTAAGTACATTGTTACTAACACTATGAGTCTTGTTACTTGTAATAAATGTTAATTATTATTATTATAAAAAAGAACAAGGCAGAATGTATGGCAATTACTGCACCAAAGAAGAATTTGCCAGATTACCTACCTACAAAAAAAAATCGGGGTTCGCCCCATGGTAAATAAAAGTGGTTCATAATGATGTGTACAATGTCCCGTTAAGAGGTATTGCGCTTTTTCTGTTACACTTTGTATATTCTTAGGTACATCTTCGAAATAAATCTGTATCTATTATTTCTTGTTCAAGATCTTGGATCAAACTTGCGGGAAGTTTTGCATCAAATTTAATTTTGTATACGTGTTATGAGACAAAGCAATTATTATTCAATTGGATTCCCGTAGGAATTTCGGGAACCTCTCTTAGACTCTCCCTTACACTTCTCATGGAAGCTACATGTCAAATTTCAGCTACCTACGACCTGTAGTTTCGACTGTGTTTTGTCTGTCAGTCACTCACTTACTCACTCAGTAATGGGAGAATTTTATATCTATACTCTATACTAATATATAAAGCTCAAGAATTTGTTTGTTTGCTTGAACGCGCTAATCTCAGGAAATACTGGTGCGATTTGAAAAATTCTTTATAAAGGCTATAGGCTATACGTCATCACGCTAAGACCAATAGGAGCGGAGTAGTAATGAATATTGTGACGCAAACGAAGTTGCGCGGGTCAGCTAGTATTAGGATATCAGTATATTAATCAAAGGATCATCAGGGTCATTGGCTCATAAGGGTCATTGTTTGATTTTATGATTTTTGTGTAATGGGTTATAATAGGGAATATGCATGCGATTTTTTTATTTGCAAAATGAAATACTTATTAGCTCTAATAAACAATTATGAAATTATTTTTTAAATACCTTCATCAGCGATGAAGTTATAAAGCTTCAAAGTTTACTATTAGAAAGAGAAGTCCGATATGAATTGTGACGTCAAAGTTCTTGGCGCCTATACAGCTGCCATAGAAAACAGCGTTTTCGCGAGAGGGACAGATATATTTGTTTAAAATTATTATATCTCGTTTGTTTTTCGAGCAATTTTGATTCTATTTTCACTGTTAGTATTATATTTGTGTATATTTTTAGATAAACTGTATAGATAATAAATATTTTTTTCGTGCATATTCCCTATTACCTGAACAAATGAATGTATTATTTTTAAAGGGAAAGTTCCAGTAAAACATAGAGTCACATTCATATCTATATTCTATATCTATACTAATATATAAAGCTGAAGAGTTTGTTTGTTTGTTTGTTTGCTTGAACGCGCTAATCTCAGGAACTACTGGTCCGATTTGAAAAATTCTTTCAGTGTTAGATAGCCCATTTATCGAGGAAGGCTATAGGCTATATATCATCACGCTAAGACCAATAGGAGCGGAGCAGTAATGAAAATTGTGACGCAGGCGAAGTTGCGCGGGTCAGCTAGTATTAGGATATCAAAATATTAATCAAAGGATCGGGAGAGTCATTGGCTCATAAGAGTCATTGATTGATTTTATGATTTTTGTGTAATGGGTTATAATTACCTGAACAAATGAATTTATCATTTTTAAAGGGAAAGTTCCGGTAAAACATAGAGTCACATTCATATTAATAACTAGTGGACGTCACACGGTTTCACCCGCGTAGTTCCCGTTCCCGTGGGAGTACGGGTATAATATATAGCCTATGTTACTCCCTGATAATGTAGCTATCCAATGCTAAAAGAATGTTTCAATTCGGTCCAGTAGTTTCGGAGCCTATTCAATTCAAACAAACAAAAAAATCTTTCCTCTTTATAATATTAGTGTAGACTACCGTTTAACCTAGATAATACAACACCAGTAAATGCCACATAAACGTTACGACAACCTGTTGCTACAAAACTTCATAAAAAATATTCCAAAACATTAAATCCAAAAGGATTTACAAAACGACGCTTCAATATAAATCTAATCAAAGTTTTAAACTAAACAAATTACTTGTTTCCAAGTTTCATAGGATAATATGCTTACAAACTCGCAAATATGGGTTAAGAACTTCAGTAGGGTGTTATTTCTCCTATGAATAGAAACTTCTTGAAAAAATATAACAAATATTTGTATTAAATCTTGTAGAGTCGATCTTTGTTGGTAGAAGAGATTCTGTGTGGTCTGAACTAGTTTACAATGTTTAATATTGCAATCAATGAAGAATGTGAAAATTGCTTCAAATTCAGCCCAATGCTAGACAAGCTCATGGAGTCACGCCTTCGTTGGTACGGCCACGTCATGAGAAGACTATAAGGTCTTCACAGACAAGCTGTAGCACTTTTTTGATATGACAAAAAAGTGCTACAGCTTGTCTGTCAGGAGCCGCGGCAGACCCAGACTAACGTAAATGTTAGTTATTAAGAAAGACCTCGCCTAAGAAAATATAGACCCACTGACGACCCAGAAACGACATCTCTGGAGAAAAACGATTAGGAGAGCCGACCTCAATTAGAAATGGGACAACGCCTGAAGAAGAATGGAGAATGTATGCTTGGTAATGAAAACTAAAAGGTCACTGTTTCAATCAATTAAAACTTTTGAATATCTATTACTTTGAGGTCTTATCGAAAGGGTTCATAGTGGAATTTATACATTCCACTACAATTCTCTGCTTCTGTTTGAAAGTCATTATTAGGGACTTTTTATCTTGTCTGTCTATATATTTTCAATAGCTGACCCGCGCAACTTCGTCTGCGTCACATTTTTCATTACTGCTCCGCTCCTATTAGTCTTAGCGTGATGATATATAGCCTATAGTCTTTCTTAATAAATGGGCTATCTAACTCTGAAAGAATTTTTCAAATCGGTTCCTGAGATTAGCGCGTTCAAGCAAACAAACAAACAAACTCTTCAGATTTATATATTAGTATAGATAATATCAATCAATACCGTAAAAGCATGTTTCAAATAAATCTTTACTAATACAATAAAGCTGAAGAGTTTGTTTGGTTGAACGCGCTAATCTTACGAACTACCGGTTCGAATTGAAAAGTCTTTTATTGTTAACTCCTGTAAAAGTTGTGTCTTCCAGGGGTGATCGGCGGCAATATCTCGACAATTTTCTGATTGATCATTGTATATTTTATTTTACGTGAGCCTGGGAGTTGCTTTGACTGAGTATAGTATGATAAACTTGCCTCAAAACGAAACCCCCACACAATCAAAGAACATAAAAGCAATAAAAACCAAGACACCCTTATCAACCACAATCAAGATCTCGGCATCCAAGCCCACAGGATCTTGACTAAGCCCGCCATCTTTACTGACAATCCTTTTATTTCCCAGAGACGTGGGACTCCGCTAATCTGGGAACGTTGTAAATTACTGTAGAGCGGCGAAAACTCTTATCTATGCAAAATTAGCGAGTTTTACTGCCACCATGTCGCCTTGAACAGGTTAAACCGTTGTTTCGGTAATGTCCTCCGGAGCGGGCCTTGAATGCAGATCAGCTTGATGTTACTAATTTATCATGTTAAGTGGTAGCGCTGTGTACTTATTGTGTTTTGTTGGGAAGGAGATTGATAGTTTATTAGTAGTGATACTGGCAACAAATTTAATTCAAACTCGACCCAAATTTCAAAAGCGATTTTCTCTTGGCGATTGCAACTTCAACAATAAATCTAAGTTATGTTTTCAAAAATTCTGAGGTTGTAACACCATCAATACTCAAGGAGAAAATTGCTTTTGAATCTCGCCTAAGTGTTGTACTTTGGGCTTTCTTGCCAGACTAGTTTTGACTTTCACTTCATAGTCAAAACTCATCATCACTATATCAGCCGAAAGACATCCACTGCTCGACTCCAAAGGCCTCCCCCAAGTGTCGCCACAACAACTGATCCTGTGCGTCTCGCATCCATCGGCTACCCGTGACCCTCACCAGGTCATAGGTCCACCTAGTGGGAGGCCTAGTCAAAACTAGTTTAGTGCAAACATTAATCACGACCATTCCAAGACAAAACAACAATAAGTACAAGACAAATCATATAATGACCATGAATAGCAGACTTGGTTTTCACTTTGATGAAGATCAATTTTCATACGAAATTAAATCTGAAAAGAAAAGAAAAGTCGAAACGACTACGGACAATTAAACATCAATAAAATCATACAGTCTGCAAGATATACAAAACTCATTAAAAAAGCCTGAAGTGTCAGAATCATTGGAGATATAAAGGAGCTTGTACGTACAAAGAGCTTTGAAGAGCACCACTTGATGCCTACGGAAAGCCGTCTTTATGCACTTAGAGTCAATTGTTAGAGAATCAAGCAGTTTACCCAACCACGAGCCACTTATGTGAACAAAATACACTGACACTCAACAGGGAAACTTCGCTTCGAGTTAATGTTTTTATTCTTTAGTGTAAAGGAAATAAACTTCGATGGATTTCTTTATGAGTTGCTTGAGAATTTTTATGGACGTTTTTATAACACAGTCTTTTCAATATTTGGACCGGTTTCTCCCCATCTCCTTTTAATTACCAAAAAGAGACCTAGATACTGACACGTCATCTAAATCACAACTGTTTTAAAGACAAAGACAGAGAAATTCGTAAGCATCCAAAGATGACTAGACACAAATATGCATACGTAAACTTCAAACTCTACAGCAAACTCATCTATTTAACTGACAGATATCCCAAAACAACAAAGACCAGTTCATACCCAAAAAGTCCCGACATATTTTTCTTCGTCCACTTACGCAGTCCTCATACATCTCAACGATTTAACAGCCCATATTCTGTGGGTCCAGTATCATTGTTATTCTCGTGTCACAGATGCCCATCTGTTGGATGACGGCACGCCTGTCCTTACACAGCATACGTAATTTCGCTTGCGAAGCTCGCCATTTAACAACCGTCCTGTACCTATATTTCACGTTTAGATAAACACATTTGGAACTTCATAATGACGCCGCTTTCATTTCAGCTTAACGGCCCTCCGGAGATTTTCAACCTTTTTTCGTTGATACATTTTTACGGTCCACACCTTTCGAGGCTTGTTTGATTAATTTTTTTATTATGAGGTCAAATGGTTTTAATTTTGAAGAGTAATGGTTATGATCAAGTTTTAACGGATTGCTATTAATAACCAGAAGGGGTTTTTTAATTTGTTCTCGATACAATTGTGTTACTTCTGTGTTTTTTTAACAATCACAATTACATTTTTCCAATTTACATCATCATCATCAGCCTATAACAGTCCACTGCTGGACTTGGCTTCTCATATTGCACGCCATTTGGCTCGATATCCGGCAATTCTCATCCAGCTGCTACCAGCCACCCTGCGAAAATCGTCGCTCCAACTAGCCTGAGGGCTCCTACCTTACATTTACCTTACCCTACTTAGACGAGTTCTTGAGTAGGTACTGCGAATCGGCATTCGTCGTCTCCACTCAAGAACTCGTCTACCCCAACGGTCATCGGTTCTACGGCTACTATGGCTGGCTCATTGCCACTTCAGCTTGCTTATTCTGTGAGCTATGTTGACAACTTTGGTCCGTATTGGCCTGTGCTTTCCATTTTATGTATTTCTCTAATCTGTAATGTTCCACTTCTGTGGCAAAAGTGTTCACTAGAGTCGGCCTAGTGAACACTTTTGCCACAGAAGTGGAACATCAATCATGGTTGTCTTAATACCCTTGTTTTTATTCCTGGTCCATGTTTCTTGCTGACTTTCTCTTTCCTTCTATCCAGCAGTATCTGTCCAACTGCAGGGCAAAGCCCTCCTACAAGTCCTTCCACGTGATCATTCTCGTATAACCCTGTTATTTTAAAAGTTTATTTTATTATTGGCTTACGTATGTCATGATAACTAATTCCATTTATTAGGGTTCTGTACACGAAAGGACCCATTACTGAGCTTCCGCTGTCCTTCCGTCCGTTTGTCTGTCAGCGGGCTCTATCTCAAGAACCGTAATAGGTAGACAGTTGAAATTTTCAGTATGTATTTCCATTGCCGCTATAACAACAAATAATAAAATTATATTTAACATAAAAGGAGGCTCCGCACAAAAAACTTGTTTTTTTTTCGGTTTATGGAACAGAAGTCTTCGTGTGAGAGTCCGACTCGTACTTGACAGGTTTTTAAATACTTCTAATAAACAAGCAAGAAAATGTCCAAAACCATCTAGAATTACAATCGCAATCATAGAATTATGACCCTCCAATTTGGAAGTTAATTGTAACATCTTCAATGACTAGTTAAATCTAAGCAATTTGCCCGGAGTAGTCTGTAATTACTACCGGCTCTTCCGAGGACTTACTGCCGTCAAATTAGAAATCCCCCCTTTCGATTCTTTGATGATAATTGTTGGTGTTTTACTGGGAGACTGTTGTCTGTAGAAAGTTTTTATTTTTTATTTGTATAAGCTTTATTGTACACCAAAATATAAACAAGACAAGACAACAAGATATAGACGCAGTAGTTAAATGGTCGCACGACAACGGCATTATATTAAATGCTGATAAAACTAAATTATTATTAATTCATTCGCCATATTTACGACCACATAGTGCGACTCCGCCGTTATTTACCCACGAGTATATATGTCACCATAATAACTTACTGGACTGTAAATGTAAACCTATTGAAAGAGTTGACTGTGTAACTTACCTTGGCGTGAAAATAGATGAGAACTTTTCTTGGTCCCATCACATAGATTACATTTGTAGTAAATTAAGAATATTATTAAGTAAAATGTACCACCTAAGCTTTAAAGTTCCTATTAACATATTAAGATGTATATACATGTCATTAGTAGATTCTGTAATGAGTTATGCCCTTGACAGCTATGGATTAACATTCAGAACTAACCTGAATAAATTAGAAGCTCTTCAAATTCGATTCTTAAAACTACTTGTTACTCAAAAAACCAAAAACAGTTGTAAAGGAGATTATAGGAAACTATTTAAAATATGTAAAATTCTACCGATCAGTTACAAACATAAATATCTTCTAGCAGTTAATTACCATGGTACCCAAGAGCATAACTTAACTCGAGTAGTCAACACCCACAATACACGATCTATGGCTGCTGGCAGATTCAGTGTGCCCAGAGTCACCAATTACTTTGGTGACAGAACTCTTAAAAAACGGATACCATACCTACTGAATAGTCTGCCGGCAGACATAAGGAGTGAAATTAATAAAAATTGTTTTAAAAATAAATTAAGAAAATACTATTTAGAGACGTGTTAAAGTGCTGCAGTGTATAATTAGTTATAAGTACACATTTAACGAATGAGTGTAAATGTCGAGACTCACCGACCCCACAGTCAAACCATTACTACGGTTTTGTGGGGCTTAGTTTATTAATTGTGTTAGCCATATGTGAAAATAAATAAATAAATAATAATAATAATAAAGAAAACCTTAAACAAAAAAATATACAATTGGCGGCCTTATCGCATTCCGCGATCTCTTCCAGGCAACCTGGAATGGAAAGAGATAGCCTGGACATGAAATAGGCTACACTTGGTGCAAATATCAACAATTTAAATTGGGAAAGGAAGACTGAAACGTAATGCAAATAATACAAAGAGAGGTTTGAGTGGTTGGGTCTTCGCATAAACTACTGCTAAGAGTAATAGTTCAATTGATTCAGTAATCGCTATTGCTGTATTTGCAGTGGTTTTTTAGTTTAATATATTATTGTTTTAAACTGAGTTTTTAAATAAAAAGATTAGGAAGACGCTTCAGGATTGTTTGCCTTTGTCCGGCTGCCTGAACCTTTCTAGTACCTGTAAATATAAATTGTTAGATCCTTATGATACACATTTTTTTGTAATTTTTTTATGTATTTGAGCCAGATGTATTAAAACGAGCGCTAATCCTGCCGACAAACTGCCACGCAGTTTGGTAGGTGTACATGAAATGTAAAAATATTTGATCCAAAATAAATCATTTTTTTATTTTTATTTATTTATATACATAAATACATACATACTTAATATACAAGCAAAAGGATATACTGATAATTAGAACATCATAGTGACAAGTAGTGATCCTAAAAGATAGATAGACTCAGGAGGCTGCGGAGTTTTTAGCCGACTTCCAGAAAAGGAGGAGGTTATCAATTCAATTGCAATAGTTTTTATGTATGTACATTGATTACTCTAAGGTTTCTCAACTAATTTCTGTGATTTTGATTTCGATGTGGTTACTTACCTTGCCATTTGGTCCCTTAAGAATTTAATGGAGTTTGTCTCAGTAATTTTTATTTTATGAGCATTTTTGTTTATTCGGATAATGTGCATTTTTGTTTCTGCGTAGACGATGACGTCGCGTTATCCAAGTACTAAAAAGTGAAAATATAAAACTTTTTTACAAAAAAATGCAACAAATAGAGTTTTTTCTCTTTATATTATTATTGGAATCTATTGTTCTATTAACAATTTGCATTCGACTGACTATATCGTTACATGCTTTTGTACTTCCCACTACTGGGTAAGGGTTTCCCCTTATCTCGTTAATGATGCATTCATTGACATCACTCAACCAATGGTAAGTCTGAGTCTAGAAAGTATTATCATAATTGATGAAGTCATGAAAGACACTGTCCTGCGTCTGTGTTTCCGAACACATAACACATTTAACTCTAATCTCTTCAAAGATAGACTGAACAGGCCTCTTTTAGGTAAGCTCACTCCATCGTCGACTTTGTTCCTGTCACTTATGACCCAGATTAGAGTCAAGACCAAAACCATTTTAAATTAAAAAGAAATAAGAAGGGATCGATGACAAACATGCAGTCATCATCATCCTAACAGACGAAAGACGTCCACTGCTGGACATAGGCCTCCCCCAAAAGAGGGGGTTTGAAATAATCGCCACGCTTGGCAGGCGGGTTGGCGATCGCAGTGTATGGTGTTGTGTTTTACAGAGAACGCTGCTGCCCATTGTCTGGTGAGTCCCCTAGTCGCCTCTTACGACACCCACGGGAAGTGTTGGGATGGTATTATTCTTTTACGGCACCGGCCGACACCATACGGCAACATGCAGTCGTATCTTAAAAACTGCTGCCACGACTTTCAAGATGTATCCTTCACTTTAACTTTCAAACCTCATAGCAAACACTTCTTATAAATACAGTAAACCACTTTTCTTCCTAGAAAAAGTAAAAACGAAGAACAAATATACTCCGTGGTAAAAACTCGGTAAAACTTTATTATTTAATACCATTTAATCTATTAAGCGTAGCATTAAAGATAAATCAGAGATCCTGTAAAACTTGGAGAACAAACAAATCGGTCAGCTGAAAGAGTTTATCTTTCTGTATCTTTCTGTAACACTGGATATTCTTAGAGAAAACCTCATTCAGTACAGTAACCGACCGTAACGTGTACTAGTCTAGACAATAAGATTCTTCACAAAGACTGAAATTAAATCCTTTGTCCGATTCTATGTCTTCTGGACTTTACAAATAGAGGTTTTTACTCAAATATTTGCTGTTGTAAATCTTGAGGTTTGTTTTAGAATTCATTTTTGAGTACACCGTACGTGACTTTTAGTTCTGCTTGCTTTTAATATTTGAGTAGCTGAATGGTTTTATTCCTTCTCTTATTTTGATTTTTTCTTCAGGCGAGCATTTTGTCTTTACTTTTTTATATAGTCCTCTTGGCCGATTTCAGTAGTGGCTAATGTTAGCGAAGACTTAGCCAAAGGTGATATTATATTGCATAAGTGTACACGCAAACAAATTGCCTCTCTCAAAAACCTTTTGCCTGTCTCTTAAATGCGATGGGACATTTTTAAACTTATTAACTGATGCCTGGTATCTGAAATACTTTATCGGTCGCTTATCTGGTCGTTAACTACTTAACCAACCAATGGTGTCATAACACCATTAGTTGGTTATGTGGTTCACGCTATTTGTCATAACAAATAGCGTTAACGGACAGATAAAATCTCGGAAACATGAGTGAAAAAATGAGTCAAGTGGAAAATCTTAAACTGATCAACCCATTACTTGCCTAATATAAAAAAAAAACATTGATCTAAGATTTTTCTTTAAGATTCTTCCCACGTAAGTCGTCGATGGCAGCCAAATGGATATAAAAACACCATCAACTTGAAATATGCTGGAATAAGAACTGTTTACTTCCAAATTTCGCTATTCTTGACCGTTACGCAATCCTATTAGAATTTAAGACAAAATAATGTGCATACATTCCAGTTTGTCACATTTATTGCTAAAAAAACGGTGCTTTGTTTTCTTTGATTCTTTATCCTATATTCACCAAAGATTGGATTTGATTTCTTCCTAAACGTGATTTCCTGGTCACAAATACATTGTTCTTTCCGATAGGAAGAAATAATGACAAGTTTTCACAATAGTATCATTTTGTTTCAGTGTATTCTCTTTTATTTCAGAAATGGTATGTTTGTTTTAATTACAATTTTTGTTTCAGACATCTTCTTCAACATCACTCTCAGAAGAAAAACCCTGTTCTACACGGTGAACTTAATCGTACCTTGTGTTGGCATCTCATACCTCTCAGTTCTAGTATTTTACTTACCAGCTGATTCAGGAGAGAAGATAGCTCTTAGCATTTCCATATTACTATCGCAAACCATGTTTTTCTTGCTAATTTCTGAAATTATACCTTCTACCTCACTTGCTTTGCCGTTGCTGGGGAAGTATCTACTCTTTACTATGTTACTGGTTGGGCTCTCAGTAGTGATAACTATAATAATACTAAACGTTCACTATCGCAAGCCTAGCACTCATAAGATGGCACCTTGGGTACGGAAATTCTTTATAACAAAACTACCGAAGCTATTACTGATGAGGGTGCCAAAAGACTTGTTAAGGGACCTAGCAGCTCAGAAGATAGCTGGAAGAAGTATGAAGAATAAAAACAAGTTTAAAGATGCCCTGGCAGCTGCTGAACAGACGAATTCTAATGCATCTAGCCCTGATTCGCTTCGTCATCACTTGCCTGGAGGATGTAATGGACTCCACTCAACTACGGCTACTAACAGGTTTGTAAAATCTGTTGTAATTTACACAATCCTAATTGAAAGCTTTAGTATTCAAATCCATGTTTAATAACGCTGCTACGCAATTAATTTCAATCTATTCATTAGCATTATTTGATCCGTGGTTCTAATCCAACGAAATTATGTAATATTGTCCAGTTCGATTGTCATTTACCACATCAATAGTATAATGACGGATGTTTAATTCCTCTATAATAGATTCAGCGGTCTCGTCGGGGCTTTGGGCAGCCTTGGTGCTGGTTACAACGGTCTACCATCAGTGATGTCTGGACTTGATGACTCCTTGAGTGACGTGGCTCCTCGTAAGAAGTATCCTTTTGAACTGGAGAAGGCTATCCACAACGTCATGTTTATACAACACCACATGCAGAGGCAGGATGAGTTTAATGCTGTAAGTATAAGCCATAAAGTTGGTAAGTCTCTGAAGAAACTTCAAGGTTAGATCAGGGTTTTTTTTTCAGCTCAGTCAATTTATTCTTTTAGAATCACTTGTGAATACCATAGGTAGTAATTTTACTTTTCACAACAATGGACATATACGAAACTATTATATTAACTGTCTTTTTAAATAACTCAAAATGCAAAAACCTGTATTTTTTTTAGCTTTTGCTCAATTTCTTAGCTCCTTCTTTTGTTTTATCTAACAGGAAGATCAAGACTGGGGTTTCGTAGCCATGGTGCTTGACCGTCTCTTCCTCTGGATCTTCACCATTGCCTCCATCGTTGGTACCTTTGCCATCCTCTGCGAGGCACCATCGCTGTACGATGACACCAAGCCTATCGATATGATGCTGTCTTCGGTGGCCCAGCAGCAGTTCCTGCCTGTTGATAGTGGAGATCCCTAGGGATCCACGTAAGCCTGGTAAAGGCTTTCATCATGACACTTGAAAGTGAAGGTTTTCATCTGGACGTCAGAGGTATTTATAAAGATGCGTGAGATTATAGGAGCTCAAGAGTTATGGGAGTTGGAGCGGTATAATCAATGGTTGTTTTGATAGAATTTCTTAAATATTGTTGATAGCTTAACTAGGATTGACTTGATACAGCAGTACTATGTCTGCCGTCTGAGACTTTTTATCAAAGATTTTTATTTAGTAATTGAATTTTTGACTTTCAATTATAAATCGTGTCGACTTTGCTGTTAAATACTTTAGAACTAAGCTCATTTTCAAAATTAAGAATCAAAATTAAATACTAAGAAGAGTTTGAAACTTAAATCTGTGCTAAAACTTCTTAAATTACAGTGGCAAGTCTGTCGACAATCTCTAAAATATCTTAGTAATAAAATAAGACTTTTCCTCTAAAATATTCATTATCCTAATTAGACGTTGTAAAGCCAAAATAGGCTGTGAATTGTATCGTAACATTATAATGTAAGTTAGTTAAGGTTTCAAGTAAAAAGTTAGTGTTTAAGTTAGAAGCAGGAGGATGGTAATAAATCGTTCTTTCCCTCAGTTTGATAAGGTACACTAATAAATTATTGTCTTATCTTATCTTATTTTCTTGCTTTTAGATAACAATTGAAAAGAAAAAGGAACCATAATTGCTTGATTTATTTTAAACGAAAATTATATCAAATGTCACAGGCCAAACACGAAATGTCTCCTATTAATGTAGATCAATTCACTTGGCATAAGCCAGTTTATTGTTCAAACTATGCCGCATTTAAAAGTAACGAACATTTTACTTAAGGGCCCAGAACACCACCCTTAGGAACACCGCTAGAAAATTTCCTAAAAAGACTATTTAAAAGAAAAACGACCCGTAATTGCAGAGGATTTTCAGTCAATAGATGTCGTGGTGTTGATTTATTCAAACGAAAATTGTATCAAATTTCAATGGCCATACACGAAATGTCTCCTATTAATGTAGATCAATTCACTTGGCATTTGCCAGTTTATTATTCAAACTATGCCGCATTTAAAAGTACCGAACATTTTACATAAGGTCCCAGAACACCACCCTTAGGGACACCGCTAGAGAATTTCCTAAAAAGACTTTAGTAAGTAATTTAATAATAGCTTTCGTTGCCAAAGAGGGTGAAATGGATGGAATATTACTAAATGTTTTGGAAGTATACATTTTCTTTTAATAAAACATGGCTGTGTTAGAAATAAATTAATATTTGTAGTAATGAGGAATCATAGTGCTTATCGTTGTAGGGGTATTCATATTAAAGCTTTGCATTGTTTTATAATTATTGTATTATTTTTATAGTTTTCATTGATAATATGTAAGTTGGATTTTGCGTAATTGTAGAGTTCTTTAATCAATTTAATTAAAGATAATCTTTTGAATAAATCTTCTTAAAATGTTTTGTTTACTAAATTTTTTACATCAATAGTTTTTTTGTACATGATTTTGCCTTGTGTGATTATGGATTTAATGAATCATCCTTTTACTAAATTGTAAATTTACAGCATAAGTACACAATAAAAAATTTGGTATCAGAAAAATAATTCTATTAAAAGTTTTGCTTCTACTAAAAATACACATAATTACAATCAATATCGTACTAGACTATCATATTGCCCTAGAATGCCATAATAGCTTAATCGTTAATTTTACGGCACTGACCCTAATTTGATATTACACACAAGGCACCTAATGTTCACAAAATGTATTAATACTCGTAAAAAAATTATAACAACCTAAAAACTTCAAATCGTGCAAGCAATATTAGCCAAAATCAATAAAATTATTGAAAGCCAAAGCAAACATAAGCGGGTTGTTAATTAAAATTTTAAATCACTTTCCCTTATCAAAAACGAATTTATTGTGTAATATCAAATTGGCTATCTTCAGTGAACCACTATAACAATTTGCCAAAATAAACAAACTAGTGAAATTAGTCTTAAGCTCATGTAATATTAGCTAAACGGACTTTGTAGTTATTAGCGTTGACCGAACCGTGTTTATAAAGTAAACTTTGACTTAATAAATTGGCGAAGTATGTTTTTATTTGTTTTAATTACTTCCCTTAAAAACCTTTTATTAAAATGTTGGTTTATATGAAACAGGGATGTATCTTGAGTAAAAAAAAAAATAAGTTTCTACTTATTTAGTCCGTCAGTTAGATTTTACTATCGAAAAATATTGAATACGTATTTCTTGTTTTATCAAATCAATAAAATATTATAAAGATAAAACTTATCAAAGATCAGGAGTGGGGACTCGTGACGGTACTTTCCATTGTATCGTCTTTATTTTGAGTGAAGGAGGTTGAGGAGAAGGAAGTGAAATGAGGGTTTTTGGTTTACATGAAAAAAATTAAAAAAAAAAACGTGAATCTATCTGACGGACTATTAATAAGATTTTTCTAGTCAACATCTCCATTAGGTGTTTGTTCCTTCAACACAAAGTTTTAGACTGATTTTCTGTATGGTGCATCAGGAATACTATCTATAGGTTATACAAACTATATTCTCCAAATAGCTATGACAACGTCGTAGGATATCATTAGATGGCTTGAAGCCACCCAAAAGGCAATAAAGAGGGTTTTTTTAGGATGGGAATCAATTGACTTCTTCCACCCTGGGCGGAGCGGAAAAGTGTTCCTCCAAATGATCTTTGCGCTCCAGGGCCGTGTTGACTCTTTCTAACCAATTCTGCAACCCTGGCAGGCAGAGGGCTATGCTCAGAGTTTTCATGAAATATTTCCGCAGGAGAACCAAAGTTAGTGACAATGATCGGTAATGGCCCAAAAGTTCTGAAGTGGCGACCGCATACTGCAAGATGGCTGCTTTGGAAGGGCCTACAAGATGGACCCATGACCTGGAGAAGATCGCGGGAATCTTCTCCATGCGAGACGCACAGAACCAGTCCATGTGGTGACACTTGAGGGCGGCCTATGTCCAGCAGGCTACGTGATCTGCTGTAACTGGTTTTTTTAGTTTTTCCTCAGCAGAAGGGGCTGAGGAAAAATTAAAAAAATGTCACTGGTCGAAAACAAGTTACCATTGGATTTTTTTACGTATGAAATTGAATAGCCATATTTATTTAGTACCTTTTTTATCAAATATAAAAAGATTCAAATGGCGGTCGTCAAATCAACCATGTCAGAGGCCCTTGAGGCGGTTTAGAAAATCTGACACTAGGGTGCGTTAGACCTTACTGCCCACACGAGAAGAAGAAGGTGGTGTAAAGAATGGATGTTACGTTGGTAGAAAACCTAATATCAGAACATGTAGATTAAAAACGGAATTTCTCACGAGCGGTATATTTCCAGAAAATAGCAAAATTTTAGAAACAGTTTGGCATTCGATGTATGCTAATAGCAACGATAGATCATGCTGAAAGCGAGGCGGAACCTATCTGCGCTTTGGCGTGGATGGCGTTACATGCCAGTACGTTTAGTTGCTTTTATATTGTATACTTTCTGTGTATAGACTAGAAAATATTAGATTTAAAGTTAAGTAAAGTAGAGTTTATTTGATTAGAAGATTGCAGGTACTTAAAACCTATAACCCTAAAACTATTAGTCGATAATAAAACGAAAAACAAATGCAAAGATAATTATTATAAGTTATTTAAAATATGCAAAATTCTTCCAATCAGTTTAAAACACATGTACCTACTTCTGGTTAACAGTCATGGCAGCTGGGAGCGTCACTCGCTAGTTACTCATAACCACGCAACTAGGACAGTATCGGCAGGTAAATTTGATGTTCCTAGAATAAGTAATTATTTTGGCGACCGAACGCTTGATAAAAAAAGCCAAAAAATAAAAAGTAAATTTGCCAAGTTAGTTAAGCAGTTCTTTCTCAGGAATTTGTAGATTTATAAGTGGTTAATAAGTAATTATACGTGTCCGCACTACTGCAACTATAAGATATTTTGTAGCAACAGTTTGTTCCGTTCCCGCATCAAACCGTGTAAATGGTTTTGCGGGGCATAGTTATAACAAAGATTTTTGTAAACTTGTTTATGATAAATAAATATAAATAATAATAAATATAAAATATAGTTTATACTCTTTGCAACTCTAAAACTACTCTTTGCAACGTAAAAGCCAGCCCTTAGATTACGCGAAGTGTATGAACACTTCGCGTAATCTAAGGGCTGGCTTTTACGTTGGTCTGTCCAACTAGAGGATATAGATATTGCCATACAACGTGGCAATGCTCCCAGGTTTTTGAGCACACTTACTGTCGTCAACGATGCAGATAAATTTATTGACGCCATATTTTAGGATTTACTTAGTTAGGAGTTTTGTTTTAATTTTTAGTGTTTATGGTTTGGTAAGCATTGATTAAAACGGCTGGAAATGTTTTTCTTTGAAATGAAGTCCATTCGATTCACATTGGAAGGCCTCCCACAAGGTGGACCGATGACCTGGTGATGGTCGCGGGTAGCCGATGGATGCGAGACGCGCAGGGCCGGTCGTTGTGGCGACGCTTGGGTGAGGCCTATGTCCAGCAGTGGACGTCTTTCGGCTGATATGATGATGATGATGATGACAATCGATCTTCTCACTTGTTTATCGCATGTTCACGATGTTCATGGTTACCTGGTGCAAGTTGGATTTGATAGTACAAACAATATACAAAACGGTAAAATTGTCAATGAGTCTTTCCTACAAATTTTAAACCGCCACGTATGCCCTTAGCTTCCGAGCCATTTCTACTAAATAATTTCAGCTCATCTTTTGTATCCGTACGAGCACGCGACGCGGTTGCAGTCTTATATCCTACTAGTACATAGTAGCTGGCTATCCTAAGAGTACAGTTACGAGCGATTTTAATGCACTTCAAAATGGGTACACTACATTAATACGAAAAACTTTATTCCGACAGTCACAAATACGAATTTCAAAATTCCGATTTTCATAATTCCGAATGGTTCAAAATTCCTAATATAACAACTCCGACTTATCATTAATCTTTGGACTTTTGAAAATCGGAATATCAAAATTCGGAATAAAATATTTCGGAGTATTTGGGTGTTCCCCTTCCAAATGTAATATCATCATTACAGATAAATCAATACCGCCTTAAACTTCAAACTATTTCTATTTACTTTAGCTGCCATATCGACATACGAAACTAAAAATACTAACAAATTCCGCTTCCCTTTTCAAACCACAAAATTTCATCGGCGTTTTTCCACTCCGTCGACATTAGCCCCCGAGTTTAGTAGCTATTTACTCTTTCCTGAATTATTCATAGGCACTGACCGATCACCGTTCGATTCTAGCTGGCTTCGACTTCCCAATAAGTAATTTAGCAATTCAATTAGCTCTGAGTTTTATAAAAGTCTCTGGGATTACAGCTTTTGAAGTGTTCCGAGACTCACTTGCGTTTATCTGCTCGTAAAATTAACATTTAAGATGGGATGTAAAGGGGATGGCGGTAGTGTGATGGTTGTTACTTTTGTAGACGAAGTGAAATGAAAAGAACTGCAAGAAACTGTTTACATGTTAATTATGTTGTATGTTTGGCAATGGTATATATACCCATAACTTAGATGGATGGATTGTGTGAGAAATGGTTTGAATGAAAAAGGAGAGAAGAAAAAAGAAAAAGAAAAGAAAGAAAAAGCATTTATTTGCGCAAAGCATGACGCATACCAAAAAAATAAAAATTGAATAAAACAAAATTACAATTTTATAACAATTGGGAAGATATGCGTCACATTCGCGCAAAACGGCCATCGCTCAGCATAATGCTAGGACTCGTGTGCGAGACAAAGCCACAGCGCTGGTTTTCAGCGGCAGCCGGCGTTGAGTATGACGTCGATCGGAGCAGCATAAAAAGTCAACAGAAAAATAAATACATAAGGATACAATATCATAAATAAGACGGTGAGGAGATGACAATAGACTGTTGTGCAGACGGTGGAATGTGGCCGACTAATAGTGGCTTGCACAACTCTAAAAAATAGCTACAGACAGTGTCACATGACAGTGACAGTGGGACTGCTGACATGTTATTGATTGGATTGGGAAAAAGAATACGTGTTGCAGCGACCGTAAGTCAGTCAAGATGATTGTCGCGTTGACCCTACTTTCACTAGGTCATAAAACATCATCATCATCAGCATATATCAGCCGAAAGACGACCACTACTGGACATAGGTCTCCCCCAAGTGTCGCCACAACAACTGGTCCTGTGCGTCTCGCATCCATCGGCTACCCGCGACCCTCACCAGATCATCGGTCCACCTTGTTGGAGGCGTTCCAATGTGTGTCTTCCGGTACGCGTCCGCCACTCCAGAACTTTTCGGCCCCATCTGTTTTGCGAGCAATGTACATTTTAATAGGTATAGCTACATACAGGATGATTTTTTAAAGTGTGCCTTCAGGGCCAAATCCGAAACTATAAGGAATATTGAACAACACTGAAAACAGTCTCGAGCCCGATTTTGATGAAAAGAAAACCTGCATCATTAGATTTTTTAAATTGTTGTTCCTACCCAGAAATCGAACAGGTTGATTTTGAAAAAATCACTCTGTATTATTACATCATCTGAAAGTTTAGCTAATAAATATTAAATTCTAGAAAGTAATAACACATGGCAAAAGAGCTCATTTTTGAAAAAATACTTACTTAAAAAAAATCTATACTATTATATTAATATTAAAAATATTAATGTGTTTGTTTTTTTTTCAAAAATCAAAGAAGCAGTTTTAGTTTTCAACAACATCGGGCCCGAGAATCTACAACTGCATTATTGGATTTTTGAAAAAATATTAGTTACGGTTAGGTAGCTTCAGTCGGAAATTTTAAAAGTAATTTATTGAAAATGAGAGCTTTCCTTTAGTTTGCCATGTGTTATTACTTCCCAGAATTTGATTCTTTTTTGGTTTTGGGTGGTGTGTACCGGTCTACCGGTTCGATTCCTGGGTAGGAATAAGTATTTTTCAAAAATACAAGTTTTAGTTTTCGTCAAAATCGGGTTCGAGACTCCTTTCAGTTTTCGATATTCCTCATGGTTTCGGATTTGGCCATGAAGGCATACTTAAAAAATTCACCCTGTATATAATGCAGGACTTTTAAGGTTCAGAGGATTATAATGGAATAAAATTATATTCAATATTAACAGTTCCAACTGGATTACAAACAATCTTAAACTGTTACAAGGTTTGATCAAACAGAGTGCATTTTCCCATAACGATGAAATTAAAACTGGACCCATAGAATTTTAGTACCTAAATATGGAACTGTTCCATGAAAAGAGAAAACTTGCAAGGTTTAGTTTATTAATTAGAATAATATCAACGTAATCTAAGACAGTTTTCTGGGGTTTGTTTACTCTGTTTCATTTTAGAAAGTGGATTGAATCGTAAATACGCTTTTCTGCTAAAACGTGGTAATCAACATGCAAAAAATACATATTATACTAATGACTTCGCAATGGGATTGTGGTTTTGAGACAGATAATCTGTTTAAGTCCTTTTTACAGATAGCCCATTTTACTTAGCCATTGAGGCGAGAAAAATACCTTTAGGATTTTCGTTCTATATTTTTTTTGCGAGAATTCAAGCTTTGGAAAGTATATTAAAAACTTAGGATGTAATAGAAGAGATAAAAGTGGCATAATTATCTCTATCTGCCCCTATTCTAGCTTTACATGCCTTTCCGAAATGCATAAGCTTTTAAATTGCCCAAAACTTTTTTACTTCCCCTTTATTAGATGAAAAGGAGCGAATACCCCTGAAAAAACCCTAATTATTTACAATCCCGAACCTTCACAGCGTACGGACGAAATCTAAACAGAAATATTTTTCAATGTCAGCCCGTCAGAGGCAGTGGTGATTAAAAACACGGCGTCCCGACTATGTGCTCCTAGTACATGAGACTGGCTACGTTCCAAACTGACACCGACCGTTCCATGGTTTTTGTACATTCTACTCATAGGATTTTAATTCTAATAGCTTTGTTTCGTAATCTTGTTAGATGGAAATGGAGTTTCTTATCAGATTTGGAAGGAAAAAGGAAAATGTGAGAGAGGAATCTCGAATATACTTATCAAAGACGGGAAAATGGTTTAACTATAAAAGTTTTTGGAATATTTTTCCTTGTAGGGGGAAACAAGAGTAGTGATTTTTCATATAAATACGTAATTCTTTATTGGCAGAGCCGGGTATTTGTTCCGCCTACTCGAAAATCAGATATAATCAGAATTGTTTCCTTATTTTTTTAATACGCCATTTCTCTTGCATCACATTGGAAAAATACATAACCCTAATTGTGAAAGCAAATGGAGCGAGAGTTTGCACCACAGCAACCATTTTAATGTTTGCGTGGTAGTAGGATTTTTAAAATGGCCGCCCGTCGCAGCGCGGCCGCGTCGAGTGCAAACACTGAGAGTCCATTAATATCTCCTCGGAACGTGTGCTGAATCGTAAGTTGGGATCTAAGTATTTTTAAATGTACAATTGTCGAAAGAGATTGTACAGGAATTACGTAACGCATTTGTTATGGATTTTTAGCCATCAATGGGGAAGGAATGGTTGTTGGGGATGCATGTAAATGTTGTTGTAATTTAGATATCAACATGATTTTTAGGAAAGCCGTTTTTCTGATAACCCAGCTTTTGCTCGCGTTAAATTTGGTTTGGCAATTTAGACGTGAAAGCGTAACAAAAGAAAAACTTACTTTCACATTTTTAATTTAATTAGAATATTTAGCATCAGGATAATGTTTTTTTTTTTTTAATTTATTTGACGATATATGATGAATTTATGTAATCATCACTTTCCTGCCCTTGTCCCATATTACTTGGGGTCGGCGCAACACATTTTGTTCTTCCATTCATTCCTATCAACCGTTACGCTATTGTTTCCTGATAGGTACAACCTGGAAGTCATTAAGTCAAGAGTGAATAGGTTACTTCTAGGCAAGCGTGCTCCATCTTCGACCACATCATCGCTTACCATCAGGTGAGATAGTCGTCAAACGCTAGCCTATCAATAGTAAAAAAAAGAAATAACTCCCATTTCTTTAAATATTTCGTAGTTACAATATTCAAGGTTTCGAGTCTTTACTTTAATTCACTCGGGAATTATTCTGCCTGCCTAGTCTTTTCCCAAATATATTGGGGTTGGCTTCCAGTCGAGCCGGATTCAGCTACATAGTAACTATTTTACGTGGAGCGGCTGCCTACCAGACCTACTCAACCTATTAACTGGATAACACGGTACTTCTTAGCAAGACTGGCAAAGATTTACAAATCACTTGGGCATCATTATTTTTCAGAAAAAAACTGGGCGGATATAGATATTCGCCCAGTCTTTTAGTGGGGTAGACCCCAGTTCCAATATTAATGCACCTGTAGTTAAGATTGTTTGTAAAAGACGCTACAAATAAAATAAACTCTACCTTTATTTTTATTGCTTAATCCAAATCTAATATCTCCTCCGATTCCGGATCTATATTTCTTTAAACTAACCGAACTAGTATTACCAGGGGATCATAGCTCGCTAGCAGGCGAGGTTCGATTCTATGTACTTCATTACTTGTTATTAAATTTGTCAGTCCAAGCGCGAATTAGCTGCCACGCCACTTGACGTTAATAAACATTGCTGACTAACCAGCCAGCTTTGAGCTCCCAATCCTTGCCATAAATTCTCTAACTCCTTCAAAATTCAAGGACTGAGGGAGACGAAGAAGGTCTACTTACACCAGTACAAATTTTCCACTAGTTTCTAGAGTACGATCATCTTGAAAGTTTTATCTTTGCAACGCGAGAACTTCGGACGACTAGCGAGTTTGGCGTAAATGTAATTTGACAAATCTATGTGTAATATCAGTTTTGAATAATATATTCGTTTAGTAAAGTTTCTATGAAAGTTTTGTTACAAATTCAAAGCTCAAAGTTGTGGGTCAAAGTTTGTGTTACTATTGTTTCAGTGATTGGGCGACCGTGACCGTTGGAATGATAACAAAGAGCTGTGTGAACATGTCTGACACAGTTTATCATCATCATCATCATGACAGCCGAAAAACGTCCACTGTTGGACAAAGGCCTAAAGCACAGTTTATAAAATCAATCAATTAATCATCAATCAATATATATAAAATTCTTCCGTTACTGACTGATTGAGTGACTGACAGACAACGCACAGCTGAAACTACTGGTCGTAGAAACCTGAAATTTGGCATGTAGGTTCCTTGGAGAGTGTAGGGGAGCACTAAGGAAGAATTTCCCGAAATTCCCACGGGAACGGGAAAAAACGGGATATGCGCGTACGAAGTCGCGGACAAAAGCTAGTATTTGATAAATGTATTGTATTTTATTTTGTTGAGAAATTTGCACTGTTTTACAAATTTACGGTCATGATACAAAGTTTAACAACTTTTTATGTTGACTGTCCACCTATTTTGTTCGTTTACTAGTTGTGGCTAATGTAGCGGCATCAATACCGCCACAAGAAAACCAACGGAGCAAATCTACATCGCAACAAAAAGAACCGCGACGCCATCTATCCAACTAGCAGCGTATTACTACATTGAAATCCTGCATCGCGCAAGCAGAGTTTGCCGCGCGATTTGAACATATACATCAGCCCAAATATCAACTATTGGGCAGTAGCCCGCCAGACACAACAACTGTCTGGTAGGAGGATCCTCCCTTTTAAATGGAGGTTTGCGGGACTTCACTCTCTGTTCCGCATACCTCCAAACTGGTGACCGTCGACATTGCACGTCAGCACAGCTTTCGTGCAACTACTTCAGCGTGACGTTATCATCACTTCCTCATCGTGACCTCAAGCTCTCGAGCAGCGAGTCATACAGCCAGCCAGTACCCACGGCTTCTATGGGTATCCTGACCACCAGCATGCAGCGCCAGCGCATTCCTGGTCAGCATCCTCAGCCTCTATCATCCTCATCAGCGACTTTGGCAAGCACACTGCGCCTTCGGCCAGTCACATGAAGAGCCATGAAGAGTCTCTCCTGGTCGACCCCAGCAGTCACGTCACTACGTCGCACAGCACCGCTCCGACTCACTGGAGCACGCAGCAGCACCTCTCCGACTCACCCTGCATCGCGCAAGCAGCGTTTACCGCGCGATTTAAACATATACATCAGCCAGAATATCAACTACCGGGCAGTTGCCCGCCAGGCACAACATCCGCATGGTCGGAGGACCCTCTCTTTACAACAGAGGTGTGCGGGACTTTACTCTCTGTTCCGCATACCTCCAAACTTACAATCAAGATCATATTTATTTCTCTTAGTTTTTTCGAAAAATTAACAAAATGCCTGGACGAAGTCCGTAAATTATACCAGTATCAGAAAGTGCAATAGTTTAGGTAGTAATCGTTTTGTTGCCCATTTTGATCCTTATACTAATTTAGTTGAATATGTTTCTACTGTGTCTTTCTAGATGGTAATATCACTATCCACACAAAATATGGTAAAACGTAAAACTTAGCTTTATGTTGGCAGCCAAATTCAAAGGTACTGAAAAAACTCGACCCCTAAAACAAAATATTTACAACAGCAAAAATGTCCTCGTTATAAAACTACCAGGAGTACATAAGCGACAACGGCTGGTCTCGAAACCCACTATCGCTAAGTTAGCGATAAAGTGCGAATAACTCGAGCGCCCGCCTCGCAAACTTGCTCGAGTGACAGACACGGCCGAGAATAATCTCTTAAGTTTTAGTTCATCGCGAACCATAGACTCGGCTGTGACGTATAGACGCCGTAAATTGTCAAAAGCAACTGATAAAACTCGACAATTGTTGCTGTTACATGATATATTGGGATTTCAGATTAATGTGTCACTATGAATAGTACTTGGTACAAGAAAATTGGAGTAACTTTACGCATTTGGATAGGCGTACCTAACTTTATTACTCTCCTTAAGTGCCTACTTTATGAAGATGATCCTGAGTTTCGGCCTTCCTTAAGCTATCTCTTACTATGAACCTAGTAGTGCCTTCTACATAAACCTATCTATAAAGTACGAGTAAGCAATTAGTTCACTATCAATGTACGATGCGGCAGGCCTCCACCAAACCACCCCATTTGTCTAAGAAGGCCCGACACGATGTATTTGCGTGCACCCTTAAAGTAATCGTAAGGGGGTTCACTAAGGTTAATCGATCTTTGAGTACCGGATCATGGTCTTATGTAAGACTGAACGGGAAAATGGAAATTTTCTTGTGGGTTATCCACAGCGGTGTAATCTAATTCGAATCAAAAGCAATGTATAATAACACAAATCGTGTTTCTGCTAGTCCTAAAACCTCAAAATAGGATTATGATACTATAACACTTCAAGGTCAGGTACCAGGCAAACATAAAGTATTGGAGCCTACAGACCACAGTCCAATTAGCCGTTTAGGTTCTATGTTCAAACATTGAAGGGCAAAAATTATAACGGATTAACTAGGGACCGGTGGCGTCGCAAACATGGCAACCACATCTGCAATTCAATTAAATTCCAAGTTAAATTGCTTCTAGCTTTGTAGTGGCAACATTGAATTATTTGCCAGCTGTTATAAACTGCCCATAAACCATATTAAACGACAGATTTATTTATGCATAAATTCCTCGGTTCAGTTCCGAATTGTGTATTTATTTTGTGATAGTTCCTTACCCGGTTGGAGTGTTTGATTCAATAAACTGGTATTAAGTGCTATTTGTCAACAATTATTTGTTTATTACTTTACTCTTTAACTTTATCGGAAAGAAAATATATTATAGACTAGATTTAACAAAAACTTAATAAGGTCATAAGGAATAATTTAATATGAGCTATTTACAGCTTAATTACCACGGTTGTGTTATAGAATATATCTATCCTGATCAATATAATCCAATTAAATGTCCCAAAACATTATCAATGAACCGAAAACGTCAATTAAACAAGGACATTACCCCGACACGGGACATGTTTACAAGATCCTTTCATACTACAATAACAAACCCAAGTGTGCCAGAAACCAGGATCAAATCCCAAGACTAATAAATATGCCAATGATTTGCCATCCAATTCGGCCGACTACAAAATCTTTCCGATGGGAGCTGTGCATTAGCATACAACCCGAACAACTTAGACCTTGCCTTCCCAAACTCAACTGCTTTGGAAAAACGCTCCTTATCTCTTCTAAACTCATGATCGCCTAGTACTTTTTTTAAAAGCAATACATAATTTGTCAAGGTTATTCCTGAGGTTGAATAGGAACAATCCCTCAAAAGAGCTCACCTTTTTCAATGAAACTTGTGAGGGAAAGTTTGACTTAACTCCTCTTAATTTATGCGTTTCGCGTTTAATTTTGTTCGGGGGACGGGACGAATTTGATTTTCAATAGAAGACAATGCGGCGTCCTGTATAAACGGACGACGAATAGTTTACTTTCGAACTGTAGTCGCACGAGTACTTTGTTTAATTAAAGTGTATCTATTGTATATTGGCTATGTATAGTATGACAACCAGTCTTGCCAATGGGTACCGTATTACCCAGTAAATGGGCTGTAGAGGACAGATTGGCAGTCAGATCACGCTAGGCTAGATTGATTGGTCTGAAATATTCGTCACGCAGTAGTTACATTAACTATCAAATGGAAATTCTTACTTAAACGACCTATCACACTAAGTATTTGTCTTATATTCCAATAGTAACATTTATCATTCTTCCGCATTTTAAATGGCACATTTATCACGGTTATCCGCGTTTCTCTCGTCATGTATCTCTCTAGCTTCGGAATCTTGCTTGAAGCGACGCTCGTCGGTAAAATTTTACAACTCGGAAGATGGCGATTACTAACAGCTGATGCACTTGATTTTCTTTCGTCTTCAGTTTTAAGTGACGGACTATTATTTATGTTAGTTTGCTAAGCAGAGGAGATCCATAATTTTAAATAGGAACCTGAATGTGCGACTGTGATATCTTGGAGCATCAGTTTTTACAGAGCGGCTGAAATCGAAAGTGGTCGAGGATAGATTTAATATCATAGAACTGAGAATCATGTCTATTATAGTAGACTTATGATGATTAAAATCTTGCTTAGCGACGTATAAAAACTAGATTTGGTCCCGCGATTTCACGGAAAATACGCAGAAGCGCGCGTTTCCCATTCGATGTAAGTAGGTAGTCTATTAGCAGGTAGCGATCGATACTGTGATCTGACGATATTTTTGTAGTAAGAACGGTACACTTCCAGAGATTATCCCGTACAATCTATGTATATTTTTATAATATAAGTACACATTGCTGAAAAGTCAATACGTAAAACAATACTAAACATAAAACATCCACCTCAAATAAACAAAACTGTTGAAATCCGTTTAAATATTTCGAACAGGAATACAAAAACGAATCTATTCAATGTAGGAAATTCCGCAGTGAATTTTATTCAGATATCGCTAGTATTTTAAATTAAAATAGAAACGACTGCAGAGGTTCTATTTTAGCCGTCCTCAAAACGGTCACAAAGGAATTAAAAAAAAGAAGGCGGTTCTTAGGTTTATCGAACGAAAGAGTTTTTAATCCAAAATTTAAATGCGCATACTAACATCAAAACATTTTTAGACAACATTGAAGAGCTAGATCGTAACAATTTCTGCCTATCCCCATAGGAAAAATATGTAATAACTTTGACCACGATATCTACAGTTTTGTTAAGAGTGATTCTTGCACTTCCTATTTCAGAACGATTGCCTTACTAAAGACAATCTTCACTCAGATCTTACATAACCTTTAAGAAACACACCCCTTAAATAAACCTGTACCAACAACATTTTTAAATAATAATGCTATGTACTTAACAAAATATTCATTGTGGAGCCGTGCCCGAAAATGTCGCTCGACAACAATATATCAAACGGGCAAAGCTGCGAGCTTCTCGACTATTTCTTTGATGTGAACGCACCACGAATTTTCAGGATGCCCTGAATTTTAGAGCAAATTATGTTGGAATAGTTGCTTTAGCTACTATTATCGTCTTGACGTAGTTTGGAGCGCTATAAGGAAGGGTGGCCATGGTCTTAGGGCTTGTCAAGAAAGTCCACTCATAATGTGCGTGTAGTGTCTAAGCACTTATAATTTTTAATTAATAAAATAAAATAAGAAACACATGTCAAAAATAAAGAAACCAAAGTCACAGTTTTTAAAAAATATAGGGAAATTAAGACAGATTGCGACTGAGATGCCAATGTGAATGTTACATAAAATATAATAGAATTGGCCTCTGCATGCCTTCGTCTACACTAATATTATAAAGAAGAAAGATTTGTTTGTTTGAATTGAATAGGCTCCGAAACTACTGGACCGATTTGAAACATTCTTTTAGCATTGGATAGCTACTATATCAGGGAGTAACATAGGCTATATATTATCCCCGTACTCCCACGGAAACGGGAACTACGCGGGTGAAACCGCGTGACGTCCACTAGTATTTAATACCTCATATTGTCCTACTGCTGCGTATGAGCGGGCGACCCTACGCTCATTTCACCTCTCTCTGGCCATATATGCCTAAGACTACATTTAAAACTTGATCGTGGTTATTACAAAAAAGAAGTTAGACCAAACCATGACCTAAAGTAGTATTTTTATGCTCCTTCCTTCCTTGAAATCTTATTAATGTTCTTCATATAGTGACCAATCGCTATCGCTTTGAGTTCAACTCTAGAAATTCTATCTCATCAAATAAAGCGACTGACCTCGAACAAAAAGGACATCAAATTCATTCACAGATATCTTGAACACTAGGAAAACTGATTTGTTTCTGGAGGTAGTAGGTTGGCTGGTTAGAGCGACGGCTGCTTGGCTCACGCACAATAGTCCAACATCAGGACTAAGTGCGGAAACCAAACCCCGATAGATAGATAGACAGGTATCGGACCTCGGCTACCTCAATTTGCGAATGAATTGCTGACCACCCCAGTGCCACAGACTTTTCGCTCAGTCAAACTCGTGTATGACTTGCATCAACTCTTGTTTATCCTGTTGGTACCAGGAGAGCAGTCAGTTCCAAACATGATAAGAACACCATGAAACAAACGCCAATCATCACTTGATCGACAGTTTAGCCGATTCGTTAGCAATGCCCAGTCGTGTCGATGGGTCACTATAGGGATGTACAAAAATTCGCCTCCGCTGTGCAAATGCGCCTCACCAAGTTTTTGCTTCCATATCTTTGCCACTGCCATGTTCAGTACCAAGTGCAGTGTATGTCTTCAGTGGAGTCGGTTTATTAACCACTAAATCGCATAGCTGTAGATATCCGCAATAAAACCAAGGTAACTGACGCACTCCATCACAGTCAATAATGGAAATGGGCAGGACACAGCCAGATATCACGACAATGGTGATGGACACACCAAACCACCAAATAGAAAGGTCCAATAGGCAAAGGGAGCAGGGGTCGACAGAGGAAAAGATGGGTGGACGAAATCAAAACCATAGCAGGAGATGAATGGATGCAAGTTGCTACAAATCGCGATGAATGGTCCCAGTTGGAGGAGGTTTTTACCCAAATTCAGAGTCGTAAAACCATTTTTTATTTTTTGTTGAATAAAGTTGCGTTGATTACTACGTCCATTTTTTATTAGATTTATTTATATTTGAGTTTTTCTTCGACCTCCGTCAACCTTGGTGTAGGATCCTTGTATGTCGAGGTGGCCCGCGGAGGCGGGCCAACACCAGCCCGGGATTACGGAAGTCGCATAAGTTCCCACGATCCCCAGCGTAGGTGAGAGATGGAACACCGGGTTGGTTTTAGTCAGTAAGAGTCTGACAGACCCCTCTGCCCACCCCAGGGTGTGGAAAAAAAAGGATCCTTGTATGTATGTAAATCAATGCTCAAGATCTCACTCAGATCCCAATTCACGTATGACCTCGGCGAGCTCAACTGTGGGACTGAACAATTGACAGCTATTCCCACCACTAGCGTGTGTGAGACAATGCTATATCTACTCTATAGATACACAAACACAACACTTGGCTTCCGCGGTGGTCAAACTCCTCAGCCTCCCCTAGAGTGTCCTTCGATACAACCCTAGTTCACAGACGACACCCCCTGTATAGTGAACTGGAAATTATTCTTGTGTGCACCCCAGCGATTGAACTGTCTCGTCGACTTAAGAGGACAAAGCTAGGTTAATCGGGAAAGTGTCGGCGAGGTTCTGTCGCTACTAGTACTACTAGTTAGTATTCAAATGAATGACGTAATTCTTTTTTTTTACTATTGATAGGCACGCGTTTGACCACTAACTCACCTGTTGGTAAGCGATGATGTGGTCGAAGATGGAGCACGCTTGTCTAGAAGTAATCTATTCACTCTTGACTTAAAGACTCCCAGGTTGTAGCTATCAGGAAACACAGACTCCGACAGGGAATTCCACTCCTCACATTGCTAAGCACGCAAATAGAATTTAGGTACTAAATCAATGAAACTTAGAAGGATATGGTACGACAGGAAGAGAACTTATAATTATGAAAACTGAGTTTCCTTTACTAAAGTTTTAGAACTGTATATAACGTTTTCTGTGTCCCAACTAATGTATGATGACTATGGTCGGCGCCAGATAAACATGCAATAAAGTACATTGATTTTTCCCTAATATCCCTTTGTTGATACTCGAACAATCACTACATATTATCTACACTAATATTATAAAGAGGAAAAATTTGTTTGTTTGTTTGTATGTTTGTTTGTTTGTTTGAATTGAATAGGCTCCGAAACTACTGGACCGATTTGAAAAATTCTTTTAGCATTGGATAGCTACATTATCAGGGAGTAACATAGGCTATATATTATCCCCGTACTCCCACGGGAACGGTAACTACGCGGGTGAAACCGCGTGACGTCCACTAGTAAAATTATAAAACAATGTCGTCCGCCGCGTCTGTCTGTCTTTTCGCGATAAGCTCAAAAACTACTGCACCGATTTTCATGCTGTTTTCACCAATGGATAGAGTGGTTCTCGAGGATATAATTTGTCTAGAAAAAAAATAGGGATCCTTAAGATTTGCAACGCGGACGAAGTCGCGGGTGAAATGCTAGTAAATTATAAACCGTTATTTATTACTAGAAAACGTTAAGGGTTAAGATAGAAGTGGATTCAGGACAGCTTTATGTCATTATTTCTGTTTTTGATACTTAGAAAGAATAAATGTGTACGTCTGCCATATAGATTATGTTCATATATGCTGTCATCAAATCTGCATGCATTTATATAAAAATATCAATTCAATCGGATTCCAGCAGAAGTTTATAAAAATCGTGAACAAATATACTGTAGCGGCATCGATGCCTGCCGCCACAAGAAAAACCGACGGAGCAAATCAACATCACAACAAAAAGAACCGCGACGCCATCTATCCGACTAGCAGCGAACTACTACGTCGAAATCCTGCATCGCGCAAGCAGAGTTTACCGTGCGATTTGAATATTTACATCAGCCCGAATATCAATCGACATATCGGGTAGTAGCCCGCTAGGCACAACAACCGCCTGGTCGGAGGATCTTATTTTTCAATGGAGATGTGCAGGACTTTACTCCCTGTACCGCATATCTCTATAATACCTACGTCCAAATATTTAAAACACACTATCACGTTTGGTTGCTTCCTAGAATATTTTCTTCTAACTTTTTTATACAAGCTTTTAAAAATAAGCCCCACAATTAAACTATTAATAGAGTCGGACGCTCATATAAAGGGCTCCCCCATATAAGAATGGTGTTTTTTTTTTTAAATTATTAATTTGATGTTATAGCGATAATAGAAATACACACTCTGTGAAAATTTGGACTGCCTACCGCTGCTTGAGATACAGCCCGCTGACAGACAGACGGACAGCGGGAGCTTAGTTGTAGGATTCCGTTGTTGAGTACGGAACTCTAAAAACTGTTTGATTCCTTGATTCCTACTATAATTTTTGCTAGTCTCCTCATTTTGCGTATTCACAGACATACGACCGGTAAGCAAGACCTATTGTTCCGTCCGTACCGACTCCTTTACATTAAGGATAAGTGACGCATGTGTTTAACCCTTTATCTTTTATGATTATCATGTGTGGAGCAATTATCCCTTATGGTGTAAACAGCCTTTTAGGGCCTGTTAATGTAATTTCTCAAAGGTTTGTAAAGGTTAGGTAAAGTACAGTCAACGGTGTAAACAACACATCAGTGTAAAACTTGCACTACGAAAATTTCTCTCACTGCTCCAACAGACGTTGTCAATGTACGGATGACAGTACCGCAACTAAATTGTTCATTTGACAGATCTAAAAAGATTTTAGAAGGTATGCCAAGATCGTTGATGATGTTGAGGCTGATAGAGGCTGAGGATGCTGACCAGGAATGCGCGAAAGGCTGTGCTGACGTTCAATGTCGAGGGTCACCAGTTACGAGGGTATGCGGTACAGAGAGTAAAGTCCCGCACACCTCCATTGAAAAGGTAGGATCCTCCGCCCGATTGTTAGGTCTGGTGTGGGCAACTGCCCGATAGTTGGTATTCGGGCTGATGTATATGTTCAAATCGCACGGTAAACTCTGCTTGCGCGATGCAGGATTTCGACGTAGGAGTTCGCTGCTATTTGGATAGATGGCGTTGCGGTTCTTTTTTGTTGTGATGTAGATTTATCGTCAATGCATATTGAGATGCTTGCCAGGCCAGTGGAAGATTGGTTCCAGTGAGTCAGAACCGGAAGTCACAGAGCTTACGGTGAGTCCGAACTGTCTGCGGTGCCCCAGTGAGTCAGGGTGATGAGATCCCAGTAAGTTGGGATGATGCTGCAGGCTCTAGTGAGTCGGAGTGGTGCTGCTGTTGGCTCCAGTAAGTCAGAGCGGTGCGACGTAGTGACGTGTCACGTGACTGTTGGCTTCGACCAGGAGAGGTTCTTCATGGCTCTTCATAAGACTGGCCAAAGGTGCAGTGTGCTTACCAAGGTCGCTCATGATGTTGAGGGTGCTGATAAAGGCTGAGGATGCTGACCAGGACTGTGCGTCCGCTGCATGCTGGTGGTCAGGATACCCGTAGGAGCCGTGGGTACTGACTGGCTGTATGACTCACTGCTCGAGAGCTTGAGGTCACGATGAGGAGAAGTGATGATGACGTCACGCTGCGCGAAGGCTGCGCTGACGTTCAATGTCGAGGGTCACCAGTTACGAGGGTATGCGGTACAGAGAGTAAAGTCCCGCACACCTCCATTGAAATAGGAGGAACCTCCGACCAGACGGTTGTCGTGTCTGGTGTGGGCAACTGCCCGATAGGTGACGGGCGGGCGTTTTGGGGGACTGTCTGTTGTAAAACTTGACGTTCAAAAAGTGCTGGCTCTCAGCCTAATTTGAATAAACGAATTTTGATTTGATTTGATATTCGGGCTGATGTATATGTTCAAATCGCACGGTAAACTCTGCTTGCGCGATGCAGGATTTCGACGTAGGAGTTCGCTGCTAGTTGGATAGATGGCGTTGCGGTTCTTTTTTGCTGTGATGTAGATTTGTTCCGTTGGTTCTTTTAGGGTTCTGTACCCAAAAGGGTAACCTACAGAACCCTAATACTGAGCCTACGCTGTCCGTTCGTCCGTCCGTTCGTCCATCCGTCCGTCCGTCTTTTAGTGGGCTGTATCTCAAGAACCGTAATAGGTAGACAATAAACAAATTTTTCTTGTTTGAACTCAAAGAATGATGTTTCAACATTTTTAGGGTTCCGAACAAAAAACGGAACTCTTATAGGATCACTCGGGTGTCTGTCTGTCTGTCCGTCTGTCTGTCTGTCTGTCTGTTTGTCTGTCTGTCTGTCTGTCCGTCTGTCACAGCCATTTTTCTCCAGATCCACTGGACCGATTCTGTTGAAATTTGGTACACATATGGACTTATGTGACCCAAACACGGACGCATTACGTAAACCATTAAATTTTTAGTATGGGTAAATAAATGGTGTTGAAGTTATTCAAGAAATAAGACGAAAATTGACCCTTCCCCCCTTTATCTCCGAAACTACTGAGCCTAAAATTAAAAAAAAAATGGAGATAATAGATCTTTACCTATAGATTACAGGAAAACCTATAAAAAGTCCATAATGTTAAAATAACACGTTAAAAAATGAAATTCTTTCGGAACCCTTTGCACGCGAGTCCAACTCGAACTTGGCCAGTTTTTTTTGCGATAAACGTATTTATTTTTAGTGTAACTAAGTTATAAGAACCTACCTATTTTTGTTAACATCTGTCGTTTACGTACACTTAGTTCGCAATAACGAATTATAAGTTTAATAAAATCGCCAAAAGATCGCAAAGGACACCGGCAACGGCCCATACTTCGTCCGGCCCACTTTTTCAACTCAACGGACCATAATAATATGAACACTAAATTGACTAGTAATAAACACTATTTACTATAAAAACATCAATATCAATATTGATCATGGGAATACCGAGATAACAGAGAGATGGCAAAAACGTATTTTTAGGTTATGAAAACTAAAAACATAATTCATGTGTTTACTTTTCTGACTGACATAATGAAAAAAAAAATACCTGATTAGACTGGCCTGTTGGTCTAGTGGTTAGTGGCCTTGACTACTAAGCCGGAGGTCGTGGGTTCGATTCCCACCCAGGACAAATGTTTGTGTGATGAGCGCTATCATTTTTTCTGTGTCTGGGAGTAATTTATCTATAATAACTATGTATTTAGAAATATATAAGTATGTTTATCAGTTGTCTAGTACTCATAACACAAGCTCTGCTTAGCTTGAGACTAGATGGTGTTGTGTGATAGTTGTGGAATATATTATTATATTGTATTAATTTCATTAAAAATAAAATCACTTTTAGTCTGAATGAAGTTCTCTTTTATTCATTTTCATAAATAATTAATAAATCATCACTAAAAATTGAGCTAGTGGGAATATATTAGGCGCATGTCGCGCCCATGACAAATACCATATAATAGACATGACATGAGCACAGCACCCTACTGTGCGTCTTCCCACCAAACAGTTACAACAATATTGCTCTATAGCATCACGCCCACTAAGGTTATTATTTATAACAATATATACAAAGTACATTCTTCTGCTAACGTGCCGACTTTGGATTCTCCCTCTGAGCAACCATTTATTGTCATTTTGTGAAAACAAGCCTTTTAAGTTGCTGTTGCTTTCTCTGTATATTTCAATAATATATTGTCCGCCAGTTGGTATATGCTCACCATAATACGATCTGGCTTGTTTGATTTGATAAGGCCCTAACGATATTAAAATAAGTTCTTCAAAGTCCAGCCTAGGAAAATCATTAACATTATGACTATTAACATTAATTCTTTCGAATTGGGCTCGCCTCCTATTTAAATCACGACATAAGTAGCCAGAGAATTATCAGTGTACATCTTATTTTGAATTATATTTAATATTGTTTGAGCATTTGCTCTGTCTGTTAAAAGTGGATGAAAACTATTAATTATAGCTGCAGCTATAGTAAAGTCAGTAATTACATGTTTAGAAGCAACATTAAAAAAGCTTATAATCTCTTTTAAATCGACCATTCACAATTTCAACGACCCATCTACATATTGTAGTTGCCCGAGACTTATTAGCTTGTAATGTAGTTAGTTGATGTTGACCACTTTCAAGAGATTCTGGCATGGATACGCGGAAATTACATTGTTCTAATAAAGGTACAGCATCCCGAAACCCTCTATCTAATATAAAGGTGTCCCCGCTTGCAAAATAATTTTTTAATGGCCGACCATCTGCAAACTCATTGCGCATAATATCTGCATCTGATGTAGTTGCAGGATATGGCCCAAGTACATCAATGATATAACCATCCGTACATACAAGGAGGAATGGTTTTATAAGGTTTCTGTATTTGTGTAGTGAATAAGTTTGTTTTTGGTACTTATAATTGCTACTTTTTTGGATATACACATATGTACCATCAAAAATAGCAATTGCCGTACTATAATCAGCAGAACCAAATAATCCATTTGGTGTAATTAAATTGCGATTAGCAACCTCTTACTTAGTCCTAAATGTCGAGGAACAAAATCCTGTTTAAGTAATTCCCTAACCTTACTCATCATACCCTCAAGTGTTCTTCTTGGAATATTAAATAGTTGTGACAAGCGGTCACCTGAGTCCCCTGTCCTCATTTTAATTAAATAAGCTAGAAGTCCTGTTTGCCCTCTAACCATATCATTGATACGGGGTACCTCAGCAAGAATAACATTAAATTGATCTCTTGACAATCTGATCCAATAATGAAGGTGGTCATCATTCAACCTATCAATGTTCTGAAAATCTAAAACGCTTGTAGACATATGACTAGACTGAAACCATGTTATGATTTCTTCAAGATGTTCTGGCTTAAAAGAATTTAATGCATTTTCTGCTTCTGATAAATTATGCCAAACTGCTGCAGACATATGTTCATTACATACACGACAATTAGCAGGTATATAGTAATTGTAATCACACAAAACACGTTTTCTAATAGAGGTGGGAATAACCCTTCTCTGCGGATTTCTACAACCTTGGAAAACACAATGTCGCTGGGTATCAGGTGCACGCAGATAGGACGGAAGCTGCAATCGTCCTATACTTTGGCTTTCATCCACTACTGCAGTTTCATCCACCGCCGGTATTACACTCACAGCTGGTGTTTCATCCACTGCAGATACTTCACTCACTGCTGGAGTTTCATGTACTGCTCGTGTTTCATCATCTACTGGTGTAGATTCCACCCCAGTATCGTTAATATTAATTGACATAGACTGAGAGGTGCTTGTGGAAGCAACAGACAATTGTCTATTCCGCAAACGATCAGCTCTCTGCCAACATGGATGACAAATACTGTCATGGCCCGACCTAGCCTGAAACAAAAATTATTATATAAGAATATGTTTATTAAACCAATTTAGTCCAGCCATACCTTGGTGGTGCAAGACACAATGACCTTATAATCTACAGGTAATTATGATAGTTAACCAGTTAAATAAAATATATTATATTCACTGAAGCCCCAAGCCGCCAGCACACACCTATTGTGTCTAAATACGGTAAACAAACATTTTGAAGGGTTTGTATCTTCTTTTTGATAGGCTCACGTTTGACCACAATTTCACCCCACGATGGAGCACGCTTGCCTAGAAACAATCTATTCACTCTGGACTTAAAGACCCTAGGTCATAGCTATCAGGAAACACAGAATCCGGCAGGGAATTCCATTCCTTAGCTGTACGCATCATGAATGTACTCCCAAAACGCTTTGTATGTATAGGTGGGATGTCCACCATGTACCGGTGATGCAACGCCGTACTTCTTGTGGTCCGATGATGAAACGGACTTGGATTTATTGCTTGTAATCAGTCAAGGTTTTTGATAGTATAAGCACAAAAATGTGAAAATAAATAAATGATAATATGTCTACATATCTACATCATCATCTTCGTGTTACAATCCTTGGCTTTCACCTCGGTGCTGGGAGCCGCCTGTCTACATAGCTTTAGCTAAATTCACTGGGGAGTTCTTATGTAAATAAATGGTTTAACTAACCTGACGTCCAAGTCTTCTCTGTACGTTTTCATTTACAAGTCTGTAAATGTCGTATCCACGCTCATTATCCATGTTCAACACATGGAAACGAACTCTTAGTAAGGAGCGGCCACAACTGACGCATAGGTGTCGATGTTGAGTACAGAGGTTGCTGGCCAAGGTCCAGCAGCTGTCACAAACATGATCACTAGCAGTCATCTGAAAATTAATCGATCTGTAGTCAGTATCAAAGCTCTCAAATTGGTAAGCATATATTTTGTAACAAAGGCCCGAGTCAAAGTTAAAAATATATAAATTAACACTCACAGTGCGTGGAGCAATCCATTGTGATATAGTTTGTCGAATTGCTTCGGCATTAGCCGGAGGGTGCCTTCGATTGGTGGTTATCATTGCACCACAATTCAAACACCGTAAGCCTTCCATTTTAAACAACAAAATCCAATTATAACACAGCCGGGTCAATCGTTTGAGCAGTTCCAGAGTCCAAAAGAATAGCCAGGTCAAAACAAGTAATTCACAAAAACAAATGGATTATTCACAGAAGCGTAAGAGTACAAACACATGAGTCTGTACGAGTTCGCGAAGTGAATGACGTTTGACATGACATTGATTGATTTTTTCAGCTCATTTGACGTTTCTTGAGTTTTTATAACTTGGCTTCTAGCATTTTTATGTACTGTCAAAATCAACAAAGCTACAATTATGAACCGAAAACGTTGTAATTGACAAAAATATTTACGTAATGCGTTAGATACATTTAGACTTTCAAAATGGATCATGGATTTTTAATAATAATATACAAAATAATAAGAAATCATGACTCCTTTCATAAAATATTATTCAATTTTAACCCCTGGCAACCCTGGAATTAGGAAATGCAGATGTCATGGCTGACATCTGGATTTCCTAATTCCACAGATAATTTTTTCACAATGTTTTCAGCTATAACTTCTTTTTATTATGTTTTTCATTACCCCGTGATTAAAAGTCGTATAAAAATTACGATAAATAACTATTAAATAAAAGTTTTTTTTTAATATGTATTTCATTTGTGGCCGCTATCACTTCTTATCACTGCTAGCGGGCCTAATATCGCCACCCTCCTTTAGTAACATGTGTAACTATGCAGTACCAAGTCCACGTTCCGCTACTAGGACCGCATAAAACCCAAGGAGGTACACACATTCTCTATCAGCGCCAACGTGACGTAATCACACGATATTCGTATTCATACCGGCTTCGCCTAAAATGACGACAGAGTCATTCGATTAGGAGACCGATTCACTGCCTCTTTCATATTAAGTACACGTTAAAATCCTTTTAGATGGATACAATCGAAACACATGCGTTGAATGGTTCCCTTGGGGTGGTCTGACATTCTTATTTCTATGGATAACTTTATGATTTTTAGAAGGCGGGGAAATTGTATTTGTGATCACGTTATAAGCTTGACTAAAAAGCTATACATTATTTTATTATAATCATTTATTTCTTAAACATCCTTACTAATATTATAAATGCGAAAGTAACTCTGTCTGTCTGTCTGTCTGTCGCGCTTTCACGCCAAAACTACTGAACCGATTTAAATGAAATTTGGTACACAGATAGTCTAGAGCCTGAGAAAGAACATAGGCTTTTTAATGCGAAAAAGGGCTGTAAGGGGTTGAAAGGGGGGATGAAAAGTTGTATGGAAGTATCGTCATTTTTAGAGCTAGAAGCTTGAAACTTATTTTTTAGGCAGTTGATTCCATATAAATAACTTATACATTCAAAGTTTGTAAAAGTTTTACCCTCAAGGGTGTAAAATTACAATAGGGAATAGGGGATGAAAGTAGTGAATGCAAATAGCTCATTAAAGTATTTATACGTATGTGTTTTATTTGTAAAATAATTAGTCATTAGCCTAAATAATTAAAAATGCTACCCAAAGACACTATTCCACGCGGACGAAGTCGCGGGTACAGCTAGTGTTCCATATATCTTTGTTAGTTATACAGCTTACGTAACTATGTTAGTACTTATAATTAATTACATTTTCTTTAAAACTAATTCATATACTTTCCTGCAGCATCAGACCCGCAGTTATGCTGCGGGTCCAATACTCCAGGAAAACTCCGTCTGGCCTATCCCCAATCACCTTCAGGTTTAAGCTATTGGGGCACATTTTTAAGAACGATTGCATGCATTCTAATGTAAGGTAAACTTTTTTTTTTAAGGATGGGACATCATCAATTCAATCATTTCCTTCCGCTCTGGGTGAAGCAGGAGGGAGCGTCAGACTCTTACTGACTAAAAGCCAGCCGTGTTCCTCCTAGTGCCCTTTGCGTTCCAGGGCCACGGTGACTCTTTCGAACAAGGTCCGCAGCCCCAGCAGGCACTGGCCCCGTCTTTTTTGCTGACAGCTCTTTGAGGCGCGCGTGCTTCGAGCGAAAATTGTCACAAAATTATTGTGGCATATTCTCGAATGCGCATAATGTAGATGTGATTGGTTCAATGATTTTTGAACGGCCAATCGCGTCACTTGACTTGTATTTAATTTGTGACGGGTCGTTTTACTTTTTTATAAGGTTTTCGTTTAAAATGTTTATTTTATTATATTAATTGGCTCAAGAACAGTTCTAGATTACAGCATTTACAAAAATTATTATTTATTTAAATTAAGTACAGCCACATATATATTGTACGCAGCCGCATAATTAAAAAAAAAGATCCATAACATTATTTCTAATGCACATGACAATTAAGGCGTATATAGCGCTCACCAGAATTATAGTGTTTACTGCCTTGAAATAATAAGATTTATTACAATTTTTTAACAAAGCTTTCTATTATAACTAAAAGTAAAATACAATTTGTTATGAGTTATTGCAAAAAAAAAGAGTAAATTATACAAATGAAAAAAATATGATCAAAAGTATCAAAATTAAAAATGTCAAAATATTAAATATAAAAATATTATATTACAGTCAAAAAAACGAACCCACACGAAGTGACATCGGAATATGATAACGAACGCATATTAAATGAGAAAAAGAATGGAAGAAAAGCACTACATACCGACGAATCAAAGGAAGCGGATGACAAGAGCATGTCTAATGGACTTGAAAGATATATTGTGAAACAAATACAGTAAATTACTCTTTATTTACCTTGTAAAAACATTACATCTTCGATAATATGGGACGTTGTTCGTCACTGAATTGATACTATATTTTAAGATTTTTTAAATAAACGGATTGCCATATATTACATACATATATGTCCCATTGTATATATGACGTCACAAACTTCTCATAAACCGTACATTTACGTAAAATTCGGTTCGAAATGACGTCAGAAGTCCCTCTCTAGTTATAATCCGACAATTTATATTTTCTTCATTATAAACAGTTTGCCTAGAGCGGTTTCATAAAGGGCATGTAGCGGCGTCTCCCTTTGTGCCACAAGCGTTCAGTTATTACACTTCGTTTACCGGTTTTTACCGCATTTTACCGGTTTTGTGTACGTCAATGACGGTATTGTTTTAGTGTAATATGTTGTTGGTTGAGTTTATTAGGGCAGTATTTCTTTGTCTGGGAAAATAATGATGTCGCGTTACTTTCTTGGCTCATGCATATTTATTTTGCGGTATTTTATTGTTAAAACAAACAAAACTTAGTTCTTTGCACTGTCTTTTCTCGTGAATTACGAAAAAACACTTCCAAAAGCATGATCAGCAATATCAGTACCTAATTGTCCATTAATAAGTTGCGAATTTGAAGTCAAATTCTAATTGCCAAATGGAAACTAGCGCTGGTTGTCTAGCGCCCAGCAAATGCTGAAATAGTAGCCCATCGGTATGAGCACGCACAGCACTATTTTACTGTATCGTTATTATGTTATATTATTGTTCTCTTTTAGTAAATCTGACTCCAGTCTTGCCATGAAGTACCGTGTTACCCAGTTAATGGGTTGTGGAGGTCTGCTAGGCAGCCGCTCCATATAAAATACTGATATTCAGCTAAATCCGGCTTGACTGGAAGCCGACCCCAATGTAGTTGGGAAAAGGCTAGGCTGATGATGATTGTTCTCTTTTTGAAGTTGTTGTGTTGTGTCTGTTACAGATATTAATACAGGGGTAATAGTAAGCTAATTCACAACAAGCCATTTACAAGCCTCCACAGTTAACAAAAGTTTTTCTATCCTATGCTAATTTGGCCTAAAATCCTAGCATTTAAGTAGGATTTGTACTGCTTGTACGTTCAGCATTAGATAGAGCTAACTAATACAAGTTACATCAACACACCTTCCACTTACAACTGAAATCTAAAAAACTCCGGTCTACCCAAAACAACAAAGGTACCAGGCAAACATACTACCCAAGGAACTCCCTCACGTTACGGCTTAATATACTTATTTCCAGCGGAGAGACACCGCCCCCAATCAGCCGCGGGCTATACCCAGCAATGACGTCTAGCTGCTTTATCAGGAACAACTAATGAAGCCAATGTATAAAGAATAAGGCAGCGTTTCGTTAAGAAACTGGTGGGGAAAATGTGTTGTATGTTAGGGAAAAGATATGGAGGATCGAACTTTTCGGGAGAAAAAAATTGGTATGCGGTTATCAATGGCTCATGTTTGTCTCAAAACTCCATATTCATATATGGAGTGATAAACGCGTACCATATGATTATAATATAATCTTTATTAGAATATAAACAGTCACAATATTACATCAGAGTGTAACGGAATAAAAGAAGAAACTGAGAAGGGGGGAGTTCACAATGATGAGTACAATAACTCATCATTGTGAAGCGTATAAGTTGTTAACCCTTAATTGACATATTTACAAAGAGTAAAGAGCAATATACAATTATTGTAAAAATAATAAAAATATTTAATTGGTGTTCCTTAATAAACAAATGACTTTTACTTTGGGACCAACACCGGAACGAGAAAAATAATTTGCTTTTCAACGTATTTTGTCGATTTATCCGAACATACAAAATATTTATACAAAACCTTTAAAATAATGAACTTCGTATAACTTGACCAAAAAATGAAGATGTCGTCCAAATGTAGTGACATTATCTTCCTAAAGGTATCCATAAAACCGGCGAAGTGTGAGTCGGACTCGTACACGAAGGGTTCCGTACCATAAACCGAAAGAAACACGTTTCTTGTATGGAAGCTCAATATAATTAAATTTAGTTTTTATTATTTTTGTCATAGCGGCAATAGAAATACCTACTCTATAAAAATTTCAACTGTCTACCCGGTTCGGTACGGTTCTTGAGATACAGCCCGCTGACAGATAGATGGACGGACGGACGGACGGACGGACAGCAAAGGCTAAGTAATAGGGTTCTGTTCTAAAAAGTGAAGATGTTAACCAAAAGAGCGACATTATCTTCCTAAAGGTATCCATAAAATGCTTAACACAGAAGATTGACTCTGAACGTATCTAAAAGGCTATAAAATCCCATACTACCGCCATATGGCCATAAAATAAAGATATTACAATTAATCACTTCCTCAGGGGCTGTTTCCTAGATTTAGACATAAATCTAGACTCAAGTCGACGAGCTAAAGATGAATAGTGCGGCATATATATTCTCAAACGGTCTTGCTTTACCATGGGAACTCGAATGTTTTTCTAACACTTCCTCTTTTCGTGTTACCTGCGTGTCTAAAAAGGCTACTTTAGCAGAATCAGAAAGCACATCACGCTGCCCGTCACTATCAAATTTTCCCAATCAAGCTTGAACCTAATTCGTTGGCGATAAAGATGAAAATGAAATTTGACAGATTGTTGCGTGATAAATTTTTTGATTCTCCTAAAGTGGCCAAAAGGCCACTTTAGCAGAATCAGAAAGCAAATCAAGCTACCCGTCACTGTCAAATTTTCCCAACCTTGAACCTAATGCGTTAGCGATAAAGATGAAATTTAATTTGACAGATTGTTGTGATTAATATTATGATTCTGATCCTCCTAAAGTGGCCTTATTAGCCCCCTGCACTACTTTTCAAATTCAAACTATTTATTTGCAAAACATAGTAGTATTTTGCAAATAGTAGTTTTGTAATATTTGTTATTTTGAGGAGCCCATAACAATTCTGTTTTGTTTACATGGGTTACAAATGAGGACCAGTGTTCTTTACAATTTTCCAGTTACCCCTTTGTTAGTCTCCATGGGTTTTCTCCTCTATTTGGTAGCATCAATATTTCAAATAAATCGGAAATTCCCTGTCCCTGCCTGTCGGTTTTCTATCGGATGCATTTTTGGGAGTGTGCGACGGAATTGAGCCCGTTCCATCATTGGACCACAAGATGAACGGCGATGCGCCACCGGTACATGGTGGACATCCCACCCACACACACAAAACGTTTTGATTCATAGTGCGAACAACTACAGAGTGGAATTCCCTGCCAGCGTCTGTGTTTCCAGATAACTACAACCTGGGAGTCTTTAAGATAAGAGTGAATAGGTTGCTTCTAGGCAAACGTGCTCCATCTTCGACCGCATCATCGCTTACCATCAGGTGAGATAGTGGTCAAACGTATGCCTATCTACAGTTAAAAAAAAATTAAAAATAAGCGGTCAAACTAAAAGACGCTTAGGGTTTCAAATATTTATTTCTATGGGAGCAAGCATAGCCAACCCCCTTTTGATTACTGTATATGTACAAGCGAGAGATAAGTTCATTTTTTATGATTTCATTCTTCTCATGGTGACTGTACCTCGAAATATCTCGGCACTACTCTGACACTTTAGGGCACCATGTTCTTTACATTTTTTGTTTGTTGTAGTATCCTCAACCCATATATACATGTTAAACGTGCGCCGCAACTTTAAAAAAAATCAAAATGGCGGCGGGGAGCTATGGCACAATGTATGCTTATATTTCAAAGATTGGAATATTGTATTCAAGAGAAAAAAAAATCTTTTATTGAGATCAAGAAGACTGTGACAGTTCTAGCTTTTCAATAGATCAGGGGGGCTAAAAAGGCCACTTTAGGAGAATCATAATATTAATCAGGCAACAATCTGTCAAATTTGATTTTCATCTTTATCGCCAACGAATTAGGTTCAAGGTTGATTGGGAAAATTTGACAGTGATGGGTAGCGTGATTTGCCTTCTGATTCTGCTAAAGTGGTCTTTTGGCCACTTTAGGAGAATCAACGCAACAATCTGTCAAATTTAATTTTCATCTTTATCGCCAACGAATTAGGTTCAAGGTTGATTGGGAAAATTTGACAGTGATGGGTAGCGTGATTTGCCTTCTGATTCTGCTAAAGTGGCCTTTTAGCCACTTTAGGAGAATAATAATATTAATCACGCAACAATCTATCAAATTTCATTTTCATCTTTATCGCCAACGAATTAGGTTCAAGCTTGATTGGGAAAATTTGACAGTGACGGGTAGCGTGATTTGCTTGAACTGATTCTGCTAAAGTGGTCTTTTGGCCATTTTAGGAGAATCAACGCAACAATCTGTCAAATTTAATTTTCATCTTTATCGCCAACGAATTAGGTTCAAGCTTGATTGGGAAAATTTGACAGTGACGGGTAGCGTGATTTGCTTTCTGATTCTAGTAAAGTGGCCTTTTAGGCCCGCATATTTTCTGTCATACTACATTGCACATAAGTACCATTTTGGCTTAAAATAACTAGATCTATTTTTACACAAAGGTAGAATAGAATCAGAATGTTTCAGTTTGTTTTGAATACTTCCCATTATCCCATAGTAGGCTCTAGAACCTGACTAGGGGCTGATGGTGGCTCATAAAATTGATAGCAGGATTTGTCCGGGCACGCTTTGTATGACGCATCGAGATGTAGTGACGTCATAAGTTATAGTAATCACACTATTATTTTAAGAGATGGGTAAACGTATTGGGGGTTTGTTTTGTAAAAAATGGCGTTTTTGAAAAGTGTTAGTTTTATTGTAGATCACATCATTCAATACTTGCTTTAAGATCAAAGTTAGGAGGAAATGCTGGCGGCAAGACTTTGTATGTAAAAAGTCATAATTCCTGGTTTGGCTCTCGACTGTTTTCTCCTCCAAAATTGGACCGATTTAAGAGATTTCACAAGCTGAATAAGAAGGATGTATACTGTGTCTCTATGATTTCTTTTTTTGATTAATAGTTGTCAAATTTGTACAGGGCTCTGTTGACAGCGATTTATCGGACATTTTTGAGCATTTTGTGAGAGTTCTTGTGCTTATATGGTTAATAAATCATCAAAAAAGAAAACATAAGGACACAGTATATATCCTTCTTATTCAATATTAGACCGATTAAATTTCTCTTTAATCGGTCTTATATTGGAGGAGAAAACAGTCGAGAGCCAAACCTCGAATTATGACTTTTTACATACAAAGTCTCGCCGCCAGCATTTCCTGTTAAGAGTGAACAGGCTCCTTCTGGGTAAGCTCGCTCCATCATCGACTTTGTCTCTGTCAACTATGACTTAAACTAGAGTCAAGAGCAAACCCACCTCAAATAAAAAAAGAACGTTGTAAAGCAAATATTTTACTTATTAGTATTCTCCAGAAAACCCAGGAATTGCCTTTCAACCTGTTGACTACCTTTTTTTAACTGTAGCATGGTATTATTGTTCCAGGGTTGCGGAATTTGTTTGAAAGAGTCACCGCAGCCCTGGAACACAAAGGGCATTAGGAGGAACACACATGGTAAAACCCATCCGTGTTCCTCCTAATGTCAGTAAGAGTCTGACACTCCTTGCCGCTAGTCCCAAAGCTGAAGGTGTCATTTGATGATTTCCGATCCAAAAAAAATACTATTATAGTTCTACTTGTGCAAAATGTACGCTCCGTATGGTGTCGGAGGGTGCCGTAAAAGAATAATACCATCCCATCACTTCCCGTGGGTATCATAAGAGGCGACTAAGGGACTCGCCTGAGAATGGGCAGCAGCGTTCTCTGCAAAACTCAACACCATACACTGCGATCGCCAACCCGCCTGCCAAGCGTGGCGATTATGGCAACCCTCCCCCTCCCATCTTGGGGGAGGCCTATGTCCAGTAGTGGACGTCTTTCGGCTGAAATGATGTGCGCAATTCCATAATTTTTTTTTTTTTTTTTTCTGTGTTTTAAGTAACCTAAACAGGGTGTTCTAGAAGTGTGTAGTTATATTTAAGGGATGGATGCGGGACGCGCAGGACCGGTCGTTGTGGTGACGCTTGGGGGAGGCCTATGTCCAGCAGTGGACGTCTTTCGGCTGATATGATGATGATGATGGCGCAGTTGGTGGTACGTACCTATTTTGGTTCAATCACAGATTCAATGCCCGCAACTGCAACAGATTGCTTGAAAAGTGTTTTTAGGGTTCCGAACATCCGTAAAAAACGGAACCCTTATAGGATCACTCAGATGTTTGTCTGTCTGTCTATCCGTCTATCACAGCCAGTTTTCTCCGGATCTACTGGGCCGATTGTGTTGAAATTTGGTATACATATATGGATTTCTGTGAGCCAAACACGGACGTTTTACATAAATAAATACATTTTTAGTATGGGAAGTCTTTTGGGGGTCAAAATAGAAAATTCAAAAACAAGTCTTTCAAAGTGTATTGTGTGACATATCAAATGAAAGGGCTTACTGTGAGGGTTTTAACTATATTTTTTAAATAGTCTTGAAGTTATTCATGAAATTAGACCAAAATTGACCATTCCCTTATCTCCGAATCTACTGGGCCTAAAATTTTGAAAAAAAATTACCCGTGATAGTACTATACCTAAATATTACAGAAGAACCTATAAGAAGTCTGTAGTATTAAAATAGCATGTTAAAAAATGAAATTGGTTCGGAACTCTTTGCACGCGAGTCTGACTCGCATTTGGTCAGTTTTTTTTTACTTTTTAGTGGTTTTTCGAGTTTTTTTGAAACAGTCGATATTCTTTTGCCCGCAACTTCGTTCGCGCATTTCACGTTTTTTCCCGTTCCCGTAGGAATTTTAGGGTAGTCCTCTCTTAGTGCTCCTCCAAGGAACCTACATGCCAAATTACAGCTTTTTATACGACCAGTACTTTCGGCTGTGCGTTGTCTGTCAGTCACTCAATCACTAATAACGGAAGAATCTATACTATACTTAATATATAAAGCTGAAGAGTTTGTTTGTTTGCTAGAACGCGCTAATCTCTGGAACTACTGGTTCGATTTGAAAAATTCTTTCAATGTTAGATAGCCCATTTATCGAGGAAGGCTATAGGTTATATATCATCACGCTAAGGCTACCAGGAGCGGAGCAGTAATGAAAATTGTGACGCAGACGAAGTTGCGCGGGTCAGCTAGTAAATATAAAGCTGAAGAGTTTGTTTGTTGATTTGTTTTTTTGTTTGTTTGCTTGAACGCGCTAATCTCAGGAACTACTGGTCCGATTTCAAAAAATATTTCAGTGCTAGTATAGCCCATTTGTCGAAGAAGGCTATATATCATCACGTCTCGACCAATAGGAGCGGAGCAGACGAAGTTGCGCGGGTCAACTAGTTTTATATATAATGATTATTTCTTTACTGTTCAGCAGCACAGCCACCCTTAAATATGACCTCGCCCTAAATACCCTGTATAATGTACATCACTAGACTCACATTGTTTTTTTTGTTTGTTCCGGTGCGAGCCCCGAACAAACAGTTTTTCTTTCTTAGAAATATCTATCTGTAATAAAACAATGATCCTAGCAACAGCTCACAACAATAATTATTGTTTGTACTCTGTTTCTCAAAATCTATTGTCTACTGACCTCTAAACAAATCTGCTACCCTGGTAGACATCTTAATTGCACCTCAACTGTCAAACAACACAAGAGCTTTTCAGATCTAAGATTAATTTGTTAAGTTAACAATAGTGGTGACTGGTAGTCTCACTAATAGTATAGTCAATTAAGCTCCCTTCACTATCCAAAGGATTTTCAGAAGCTTCAGTAGGTATATTAAACACTAGTGGACGTCACGCGGTTTCGCTCGCGTAGTTCCCGTTCTCGTGGGAATACGGGGATAAAATATAGCCTATGTTACTTCCTGATAATGTAGCTATCCATTGCTGAAAGAATTTTTTAAATCGGTCCAGTAGTTTCGGAGCCTATTCATTTCAAACAAATCTTTCCTTTTTATTAGTGTAGAAAAACAGCAAAAATAGAACAAGGTCAAAAATATATATGAAATAGCCGTACTGTCTCACCGACTATAATATTGTGATTATTTAATAAAATATCCTGCGCGAGCCAACAATTTCTAAAGGATACATTCTAAAGACCAAGCCTTCAAATAAAGGACCTGGGGGGCTACTCTCTAAGCCCGAAGTCCGTAGTTTCGGGCTTAATTGCGGGCATATTCTACTCCATATCACCTAACCACTGAGAACTAATGATAACACGATTTGACAGTTACTGTGAAATCGTGTTGTCATTCATTCTTAGTTCGGGTTCGGGACTAATCGTAAGTCTGTAGGTGACACGGAGTAGAATACCGCCCGCAACTAAGCCCGAAACTACGGACTTCGGACTTAGAGAGTAGCCCCCCTGTTTGTCATATTCTTAACGAATAAATCCTACTATGACGTGCCAATGCTAGCATGATTCCACTGTGAGAAAGAGCCGAAGCTATAGACGTGAATAGCACTATCCCTTTTTAGGGTTCCGTACCCAAACAATAACCAACGGAACCCTATTACTAAGCCTCCGCTGTCCGTCCGTCTGTCTGTCTGTCAGCGGGCTGTATCTCAAAAACCGTAATAGGTAGACAGTTGAAATTTTCACAGATTGTGTATTTCTATTGCCGCTATAACAACAAATAATAAAAATTAAGGTTTATGGTACGGAACCCTTCGTGTGCGAGTCCGACTCGCACTTGGCCGGTTTTTTTTATTAGGTCCGAGTACGTTCTAGTACTAAGATACCATGTGTGTGTGGATGTATGGAACTGAGATGGGTATTTCGTTCTAAACAAAACGGATTCATTATGGTAATTATAACACTTCATATACTGATAGAAAGCTACGCTATCAAGGACTATATTGGTCAACATTTAGGGCGAATTCGCGAGTTTTTAGGGTTCCGAAAAAAAAAAGGAACCCTTATAGGATCACTCGGGTGTCTGTCTGTCTGTCTGTCTGTCCGTCTGTCACAGCCAGTTTTCTCCGGATCCACTGGACCGATTCTGTTGAAATTTAGTACACATATGGACTTCTATAAACCAAACAAGGACGCGTTACGTAAATTATTAAATTTTTAGTATGGGGTCACTTTTGGGAGTCAAACTAGAAAATTAAAAAAAAAGTTTTTTGAACAATATCGTGTGACATATCAAATGAAAGGGCTTACTGTGAGGGTTTAAATTATATTTTTTTCATAATTTTAAAATAAATGATTTAGAAGTTATTCAAGAAATTAGACGAAAAATGACCATTCCCCCCCCCCCCCTTATCTCCGAAACTGTTGAACCAAAAATTTTGAAAAAAAAAGGAGATAATAGATCTTTACCTAAAGATTACAGGAAAACCTATTAGAAGTCCGTAGTGTTAAAATAACATGTTAAAAAAACTAAATTCGTTCGGAACCCTTTGTTTTTGAATTGAATCTTCCAACTGAATTGGAATTTTACTTAATATCTGGTATTAAATAAATAAAATCCTAGGAAAACAAACTAGTCTTCAATAGCAATTTTAGTTTTAAGCTTCAGAAAGTCATGCAGTAAACGAAGTTAGACTTCTGTTTTTCATGATTACAATCTCTACTATTACTTAGAGTGATTTTAGTTCGAAACACTGCCTTAATGACTTGCTAAGTTCGGCACGTAAGGCCACCGCCGGACGCTGGCTAACAAGTGCTTAAGATTAATGCTTATTTACGCACGAGTGGCTAATTCTGAAGCAAGAACCAATACATACAAAGGGGGGGAGCTATTGAGATGGGACTGCAGGGTGAAATAATCAATAAGAACTCTTAATATGCCTAGCCTTTTTTTTAACGGAGGAAACCCTCATGGATATCCTCCGCCCTGGGGCGGGTGGAGGGGTTTGTCAGTCTCTTACTGACTAAAACCACCCCGGTGTTCCATCTCTCACCAACGCCGGGGATCGCGAGATATGCGACTTCCGTAATCCCCGGCTGGTGCCGGCCGGCGTGAGTGAGGTGTATGACTCCCCCCACGACGTCAAAGAAGGGCGCACGGGAACACCATGCGCCGCCACAATGCCGCCAAAATGGGGAACGACGGACATCCCCAAGTCAGAGGAGATCCCCAAGGAGAGGGCAGCGTATGCCTTCCTCCTGCAGGCCGGGAGAGATGTCGAGATCTCCCTCTCCCTTTCCGCAGCCTCATTCTGCGCGATAACTGTTTCGCAGAAGGAGACCACCGCGTCCCAGGACTCCTCACCGTCGACCATAGCACGGACTACGGCTGGCAGCGAGAGGTCACTGCCTACCACAGATATGAGGGCACGGCGCGGCTCCTCCCAAAATATGTCTAGCCTAGCCTAACTGGGTACATCAATGTTACAATTATATGAAAAAGAACAATACATGAAAAAACTTAAATTTAAATCTTAATCTAGTCCTTTATTTGAATTTTTAATCGACTTCCAAAAAAGGAGGAGGTTCTCAATTCGGTGGGTATTTTTTTATGTATGTACACCGATTACTCCGAGGCCTCTGATCCGATTTCTGTGATTCTTTTTTAGTTCAACGCGATATACTTGCCATTTGGTCCCGTAAAAATTTGATTCAGTTTGGTTCATCACTTAAAAGGGAAAATAAAAAACTTTTTACAAAAAAACCTCAATTTCGGATGTCGGTGTTAAAAAACAAAGAAACAAAACCAAAAACACCGACTTCCGAAATTAAGGTTATTTTATTATTTGAAGTGTTTAGTTTGGAAGTCGGTTATATTTTTTGTAAAAACGTTTTTTCTTTGCCGACTCGGAAACAAATCATCTACAGAGAATAAACAAAATTCAAATAAAAGACTAGATTAAGATTTTAATTTAAGTATTGCGACTATTGCATATGAAACCGTAACACTGAAAGCTAATTTAAAATCATGTGATTTGAGACTTTAAATATTCAATTTCGCTTTTAGTAATTAATTGAATTACCCATCGTATACTTAAAGCAGCTGTAAACTACTGAAATATTTCTGCCTTAGTTCTTTCAAAGTAAATAGGTAGCTACTTAAACAAAAACTTAATAGGGTAAGCCTTTTAAAGACAATAAAATGCTTAATAGTTTTTAGGGTACTTATCCAAAATGTTACCAAAGACTAAAGTTTCAGTTCTGAAATCCAAATATTACTTTAAATACCACCAAACTTCTCCAAGGTCTTCAATTACTCTATTATTAAAACTGTTGAAGTTTTCGGTCTAATTTCAACTATTCAAAATCATATTTAAAACAATCATCAGGGTTCCACTTTTACTAATTTGTAAGCAATGTTCACATTCGCATGTCACTCGCAATTTGTCAAAAATGTATGGAAATTGAGGCTTTTTTGACACATTGTGACTGAGATACTAATGTGAACGTTACTTAAACATTATTTTTTAATGTAATTTAAATAATTTGATTGACTGTTGTCTAATTTATTGACATTTTCATTTAAATGATTGATTTTTTTAATTTTAATTAACATTTAATAAGGTCTTTCTAAACGCTTAGTTTACACTTCGCGTAACCCAATGGCTGGCTTTTACCTCGGACAGAAGATAAGCATTGCCATACAACATGGCAATGCCGCCAGTCTTTTGGACTCACGCTTTGGACAGCGATGCGGACGAATTTTTTGACGCCTTATTTTAGTTAGGATTTTTTTTATTTTAAGTGTATATATTTTGTTTTAATAAAGAATGTAACTAATACATAACACAATTTATTAAATCATCAACTGAGATTGCAATTTGTATCCATCTTAGATTTTTTTTTCCTTGACGTTTCAATTTTTTAGGGTTCCGAAAAAAAAACGGAACCCTTATAGGATCACTCCGGTGTCTGTCTGTCTATCTGTCTGTCCGTCTGTCACAGCCAGTTTTCTCCGGATCCACTGGACCGATTCTGTTGAAATTTGGTACAAATATGGACATCTATGACCCAAACACGGACGCGTTACATAAATCATTAAATTTTTAGTATGGGGGTCACTTTTGGGGGTCAAACTAGAAAATTATAAAAAAAGTTTTTTGAACAATATCATGTGATATATCAAATGAAAGGGCTTACTGTGAGGGTTTTATTTATATTTTTTTCATAATTTTAAAATTATTGGTTTTGAAGTTATTCAAGAAATTAGAGGAAAAATGACCATTCCCCCCCCCCCTTATCTCCGAAACTACTGAGCCTATAATTTTGAAAAAATGGAGATCTTTACCTAAAGATTACAGGAAAACCTATTAGAAGTCTGTAGTGTTAAAATAACATGTTAAAAAATTAAATTCGTTCGGAACCCTTTGCACGCGAGTCCAACTCGCACTTGGCCAGTTTCTTTCTTTGACATTATAATTTATTGATAACTTTAATTTATTAATTATTTTTTAACAACTTATAAAAAAATATTTAAAAAAAATAACAACTTATTAACTGCCTCCGTGGTCAAGTGATTTAGGCGTTTGCCTTGTGACCTGGTGGTCACAAGAAGAGCATACTTTGTAAAATTGTTTCCGATTCCGTGCTCCGGAAGGCACGTATAAGCCGGTGGTCCCGGCCGCCAAATGGCGTTCGTCAAATAAACCATGTCAGAGGCCCTTGAGGCGGTTTAGAAACTGACACTAGAGCGTGTGGGGTCGTTAGACCTTACTGCCCACACAATAAGAAGAAGAAGAACAACTTATTTTTAATGTCCAATCCAATCTCAAGTTTTAAACTATTTGTTTAAGAAGACTGTGTGTCTTATTTATAAAATTATACTAACATAGCATTAAGTGCTGCTAACACCTACTGTGGACCAAAAGTTGTCTTTGATAAATAAATGAATAAAAAAATTAATAGAAAGGCCCTCAGATTCGAGAATCATAACAAATCTGTAACTTCATTTCTAAGTTACAATCTAAACTCACCTACACCAATACTAAGTCGTACTTAGAAGTTGTCCACACGCGTCAACTGAACATGAATGCAAATAAGTTGACACCAGGAGTCCAGGAACGCTTGAAACTTATCTCACTTACTCCTGTGAACAAGTCCTCAAACTTTATCACCTGACAAATGGCGGATGCTTGCTCTGCATTTTTCTTGTGTGGAAATATGTTAAGGTGTAGGAAATTACAGGCTTTTTGCGCTGTAACAAAGGAACGGTCATGATTTTTTTAAATGTTTTTATGTAGGTACTAGCTGACCCGCGAAATTTGGTCTGCGTTACTTTTTTTAATAATGCTCCACTCCTATTGGTTGTAGCGTGATGTTACGTGACGTGTTGCCTATGGCCTTCCTCGATAAATGAGCTATCCCACATTAAAATAATTTCAATTCGAAACAGCAGTTCCTGAGAATAGCTCGTTCAACCAAACAAACAAACTCTTCAGCTTTATAATATTAGTACTTATAGATTTTACTTCAACCTCAGACTTTATAGATCAAGGTCAATAATTTTTGGAACCAAAAAAAATTAATGGTAGGATAAAACTCATTGGAAAAGGAAGAGAATATAACAAAAATGAAAGGAAAAATAATTTACGGGCGATCTAAGGTCGGGAAGTGGATGGGGTTGAGTTTTTAAGAGTAAAAAACGGTTTATCTCGATTCCCGGTATTTAAACCTTTTTTTTTTCATTTTTGCCATTTTCGAAGGCTTCAACCCCGGTCTATTAACCATCGGTAGATATGGCTTACTTTCAAATAAACTTTCATTCTATATTGAGGTGATTAATTTTGAAATATTCAAGATTATCCATATTTTCTATCACACAAACCTCGTCCAGCCAATTATGAACACAACAAAAATAAAACAGCTATACCCGAACAGCCAAACTGAAGCGGCAGTGGGCAGGGCACATTGCTCGCAGCACAGATGGTCGATGGGGCCGACAAGTTCTGGAATGGCGACCGCGTGCCCGAAGACGCAGCGTTGGAAAGGCTCCCACAAGGTGGACCGATGACCTGGTGACGGTCGCGGGTAACCGATGGATGCGAGACGCGTAGGACCGGTTGTTGTGGGGACACTTGGGGGAGGCCTATATCCAGCAGTGAACGTCTTTCGGCTGATATGATGATGATTGAACATGCCGTTCTCAAGTGATGCTCCGTCATACATGTGAGTTTTAGTTATATATAAAGATATCTTTTTAGAAATGGCAAGTTCAGGATTTAGAGACTTGTGAACATTAGTAGTCGCCGTATGGTTGTCGGCCGGTGCCGTATGGTCCCTTGAAAGAATAATACCATCCCATCACTTCTCGTGGGTGTTGTACGAGGCGACTACTAATGTTCACAAGTCTCACCAGAGAATAGGCAGCAGCGTTCTCTGTAAAACGCAACACCATACACTGCGATCGCCAACCCGCCTGCCAAGCGTGGCAATTATGCCCCCTTGGGGGGGGGGGGGCATGTCCAGCAGTGGACGTCTTTCGGCTGATATGATGAACATTAGTAGAGATGCCTCTCCGGCAAAAACAACGTACCTACTCAATAAATAATTTAACTCCTTTCTAAAACACAACCACCATCACCTTCAATTTGAAGCGATTCTCTTTATGGTGCACTCCGCGACAAGTTTAATGTTTGTTTTCTAAGTTCACTAATGAATTAAAGAACTTGTTATTAACCAGCCTAGCCACATTTGTAGCTGCTACATAATATAAGCTGGCAAAATATTAACCATTAGTGCGTGTTTACATCTGAATGCATCTCATATTATGAACTTACTTGTTGTTCGTTATATCTTCGCCAAGTCCACTGAACTCGAAACTTTTCTTGTTAAGGCCCGACGACTGCCAGAGTGGACTTTTAACAGGACCTCCGCCTTATCATGGTTGCCTGGTACCTCTGTAAAGTGTTAATGGAGATTTTATAAATAAAGTTAAGTAAAAAAGTTTAAATACAAGCACGATAACTTTTTAAAGGTCAAAAAAGTAAACATTAGATATCATTTTGTATAATAAATTGGTAATTACTTTTATCTAGTTGAAGTCATTAATATCTCTTGGTGAGAAAAACAACTCTAGCCTGAATCGTACAAACTTAGCAAAAGACTATGTACAAGAGTAATTTTAAAAGAAATTGAACTTTTGTAAAAAAGTTTTTTATTTTTCACTTTTAAGTGGTGATACTTGTACGACGTCTTCGTCTATAGACCAGAGTCGATAATTTTTTAAACCAAAAAAAATAATGTTAGGATGAACCCCATTGGAAAAGGAAGAGAATATAACAACAATGAAAGGAAAAAATAATTTACGGGCGATCTGAGGTCGGGAGTGGATGGGGGTGAATTTTTAAGGGTAAAAAAAAGTTTATCTTGATTTCCGACAAAACTAAAAGTCCTTTGGAAAAAAGTTGAATAGCAAAGTTGTAGGTAATAAAAAGATCTACAACTTTTGTATTTACACTTTTTGCACATAACCTCATTTATGTGGAAAATTCAAATAACCAAGTTTTTGGTTTTTTTTTTATCTGTCACGAAATTTGGTGAAAACCTACCTTTTTATGTCCCAAACACACTGTCATTTTTTCAATTTGAAATATTTATTTTTTCACCTTATTTTGACTTAATGTCGAAAAAGCACCCTAATTTTTAATCGAAAATGCTCCTGTCAAATTATCTGCTTTTTTAAAAAGTCGGTGGGCTTTTTTTTCTTTGAAATGTCTACTTTCTGATAGTGTAAAAAAAAATACATTACTAAGGTAAATCTCAGAAAATGCAAAAAAAAACTCACCCCCATCCACTTCCCGACCTCAGATCGCCCGTGAATTATTTTTCCTTTAATATTTGTTATATTCTCTATCTTTTCCAATGGGTTTCATCCTACTATTATTATTTTTTCACTTTTTAACTTTTTTAAAGGCCCTGGTCTACTACGCAGAAATTGAAATAAACAAAAATGCTCATATTATAAAAACTACTGAATCAAACTTTTACGGGACCAAATAGCAAGTATACCGCATCGAACTAAAAAAGAATCACAGAAATCGGATCAGAAACCTCGGAGTGATCGGAGTACATAAAAAAACCCACCGAATTGAGACCTCCTCCTTTTTTGGAAGTCGGTTAAAGAAATAAGAATTTGTTATTATTCAATAGAAAAAGCTATTTTGTTTTCAGTTTTCTTGTTAGTGTCATGTTATACTAACAAGAAAACTGAGAAAACGAACCAAATAAACAAACCTCACGCTTGCATATCGGTATTCACTCAGTTTCCATGACAACATAGCTTAACCAAAAATAATCACAATAAAAGCAAAAATCCATCAGCGTAGTTGCATTGCCATTGGTTCGTCGCCACTCGTCGGCCGTCACAATCCGAGGCGATTATAGAGATTTCCACTTTGCGCAAAACTTGAAAATCTCAACAAAAACCCGTAGCGCTGTTATCTTCCCAACATCTCGAATTGTTTTCGCTCGCGGCTTATCTACGTCCTTTGTGTTGGTTATAAATTCGTTTTCTTTGCTTTCCACGGAGAGCCCACAATGCCATCTCTGTAGATTACCTCTCTTTTTATTCAGGATATCAATTTTGGACGGGCTTTTTCTTGAGAATCGCGTGTTGACTTTGTGATAATGGTTTATCTGCGCCCTTTGCGAGTGATGAGTTTAATGCTAATTACGAGGTAAATGTTTTGTGGTCTGCTAAATTGTTTTGTGATGCTATACTTTTATTTTTTGGTGAAAAACGGACTACATACCCACAGTACCCCCCTCCTCCAACAAGTTAAAATGTAGGTATCTTAAAACCGAACTTTTTCAGAGGATGATTTCTGTTTCTCTTTAAAATAAAACAATCCAACGAACATCTCATAAATTTTACACAAAACGCTAACTCAATCCACAAAATCCAAAACACACATCGAGCTGAAAAATTAACATTCTTAATTGCAAAATTACAACGTATTTGGAACGTTAATATTCGGAATCATTGTGTTTATCAGGACAATGGCGGAATCAGCCAGCATTGCCAATAACGCCGCCGACTGAATGGGCATGGTGGTCAGAATCCTAATGTAACAGAATGTTGCGTGCATAAACAAGGAATAAACAATGTGGGACTGTTTGGGTGCATGGTTTGGGACAATATTTTACTGTTACAATGTCGTATATTATGTGCTGTTACTGATATTTTATTGGTATGAATGAAAGCAAGCATCCTCTTTTCATTCAACACTTGCAACGAGAGACATGAAAATGTATGGAATTTGAGGCATTTTTTTTTTTACTATTGATAGGCTCGCGTTCGACCACTATCTCACCTGATGGTAAGCGATGATGTGGTCGAAGATGGAGCACGCTTGCCTAGAAGTAACCTATTCACTCTTGACTTAAAGACTCCCAGGTTATAGCCATTAGGAAACACAAACTCCGGCAGGGAATTCCACTCCTTAGCTGTACGCACTATGAATGTGTTCCCAAAACGTTTTGTGCGTGTGGGTGGTCCACCATGTACCGGTGGCGCATCGCCGTTGTGAGAGATTGCAACTGAGATGCGAATATTGCTTAAAAAATTGTAGAATTGGCCCAAAAGTACACATACTTAACTGTGGTTTCACTCATGCGACCTATTCCAAAGGACCCTTGAATTTTAGATAAAAAGCAGCCAATGGCACTCCGCGATGGTATAGCTTTCTATATTAAGTGAAAGAATCGCCTTTAACATTTAATGTATTTGTACCAGACCTAGCCAAAGGCTTATTAATTCTTTAAGGTTTTCGATGGTGGTATATTACAGTGGCATCCATCCCTTTACTGATGTAGTTTTTCAGCGTATCTTTAAACTTTAAGACGACGACATACGCCAGCGACCTTGAGGGAACAAAACGCGTACTCGTATAACACCCGTGCGAAAAAAAAATCCTTCCTTACTTCCTGACTTAAAAAAATAGCTGTATATCAGGTATATAATTAAATTGTCTTTGAGATATAGCAAATTCCATTCAAATACGCTCGGCGGTTTTGGTCCAACTGTCATTTTTGTGTCCGTGTTAGACATAAATTTATAGATTAACTAGCAGTCCGCCCGCGACGTCGTCCGCGCTGCAATTTTCTTAAGTTTCCCTAATTTTTCTAGACAAGTTATATACTAAAACCTTCCTCGAGAACCGCTCTATCCATTGCTGAAAACAGCATGAAATTCGGTGCAGTAGTTTTTGAGTTTATCGTGAACAGATAGACGCGGCAGAGGACTTTGTTTTATAAAATGTAGTGATGATTACCTACACTATTTTGTACGAATTTAACTCAAAATTCTCATACATCAATTATATTAAGAAAATAGTCTAATATGGCATATATTTATACCAAAAAATTACGACTAGCCATTTAGACGTGATTCTCATTTTAGAATCAGCTACTGAGGGGTATCCGCGCCTTAACAATTACTACTAATATCACGTTACTATCGCCACATTCCCAGTCGACATAACACTTGTTTCAATGGAGTGCAAAGCAAACGCCCTCAGGCGTCGGATCGCGAGAGTCGTGCCAACTGCCAACTGTTACTGCTGCCCTGGTCCGTTCCAACAATAATGAAAATATTATTACTCTGTATCAGTATGACACGTGGAAGAGTACATATACCTGGGTCAGATCATCTCGTTCAAGGATCAGACGGACAAGGAAATCAAAAGGCGAATAGCAAACGGTTGGAAAAAATACTGGTCACTCAAAGAAATCATGAAGGCCAACGACCTTAGCATCGGTACAAAACGGAAAGTCTACAACACTTGCATTCTACCTTGCATCACATATGGCTGTGAAACATGGTCTCTCTCAAAACACCACCGAGATAAGCTGCATTGCTGTCAAAGAGCGATGGAGAGAAGCATGTTGGGCATCAAGAAACAAGACAGGAAACGAAACACCTTTATAAGAGCCAAGGCAAGAGTTATGGATGTACTTACGTAGATAGACCAACTAAAATGGAGATGGACAGGCCACATGTTAAGGAGTACTCAGGAAAAGTGGAGTAAAATCGTGACAGACTGGTATCCCAGAGATGGAAAAAGGAAACAGGGAAGACAACTTATGAGATGGGAAGATGAGTTAAAACTTACAGCGGGCCCTTACTGGAGAAGGGTTGCCAGAGATAGAACACAATGGAAAATGTTAGAGGAGGCCTTTTGCCAAAAGGCACACAGAACTAAGAGATATCCTCTAAAAGAGGAAAACAAATACCTCATAACAGACAGAAGTTCAGGATAGAGGGTTTCTTGATTGATTGATCAGTGTGACAAGACTTGAAAGTGGCCATAAGTTTCATTCATAAACTCACACTTTTTCTCTTCAGGGTAACCAGAAACTATAGAACTCCGTGTTCTAAGATCACAAACTATTTTTTACTATTTAACACCTGGACCTGAAGTCTGGAGATACTTCGACCGAATTCGGACAATAAGTACTAACGATTTGAAAATACCTATATGTGGTAGTCTCTACATTCAACGCCAGCAAATGGCTTTGCTAGCAAAAGTAAAATTACAGTGATTTTTTGAGGAATTTTGACAGCCCGCTAAGCGTAGGTTTCGATATTATTAGACAAGCATGACAACGCGCGGTGTCATAGTCATAGCATAGTCGGCCTTATAATGTTCCCATTGTTGGGACTCAGGCCTCCTCTCTAGGAGAGAGAATGGGCCGTAATCCACCACGCGGGCCCAATGCGGGTTGGTGAATGTCACATGTCTTCGAATTTTTGGTTCTAGGACATGCCGGTTTCCTCACGATGTTTTCCTTACCGTTTTGAGAGCAGTGGTGATGAAATAAATTACACAAAGTAATGTGATATCATACGGTAGAAATTACCAAAATCGCTATCAATATCGAGATTTCAGGACCTGTGCGTGCGCTGTTTTTTCAAAAATTACTATCTTAGTATTACAAGCATTTTCTCTTGTAAATTAGTGCATGTTTACAAAAAGGCGTTTAAATCAAAAATACATTTGTGTACATTAAAACTACAAGCTACATCATCATCGACATAGTGTCTAACCTTTATGACGAACATAACCGGTATGGAGGGTATGCGGTACAGAGAGTAAAGTCCCGCAATTCTCCATTGTAAAGGGAGGATCCTCTGACCAGACTGTTGTTGTGTCCGGTTGGGCAACTGCCCGATAGTTGATATTTGGGCTGATGTATATGTTCAAATCGTACGGCAAACTCTGCTTGCGCGATGCAGGATTTTGATTTATTAATTAATTGGATACAATATGTCGTCGCGGTTCTTTTTGTTGCGAAGTAGATTTGTTCCTTTGGTTTTTCTTGTGGCAGCGTTGATGCCGCTACACCGGCATTCCTTCCACAGGTTTTGGCGAAATTATCTAAGCTTTGTGCACTACATATTTTACATCACAACGTTGTATTTTCATACCATTGCGTTAAAAATCACTTTTCTTAACATTTGTTTAGAGATCCCTGAAGCCAGACCAGAAGACTGGCTTTATTCTACCTTCTTTAGAAGTTGACCGCGGCTTGTGGCCTGGCTTGTAGAAGTCACAAGATAAATAATAAGTATTTTCTCAATTATTTGGTAATCTGTGTGGAGCACAAAAAAGGTTCGAGACAAAGTTGGTATCTCTGATGAGGATGTGGTTCTTTTCTTTGCCTCCGTATCACGTAAACGTCCTATTCTCTAAATGTCCTATTAGCATTAGCAGTTTTTCATTAGCTTTATTTAACCATCATCATATCAGCCGAAAGACGTCCACTGCTGGACATATGCCTCCCCCAAGCGTCGCCACAACGACCGGTCCTGTGCGTCTCGCATCCATCGGCTACCCGCGACCTTCACCAGGTCATCGGTCCACCTTGTGGGAGGCCTTTCAACGTTACGTCTTCCGGTACGCGGTCGCCACTCCAGAACTTTTCGGCCCCATCGACCATCTGTTCTGCGAGCAATGTGCCCTGCCCACTGCCACTTTAGTTTGGCGATCCTTCGGGTTATGTCACTCTTGCGGACGATCCTTCGGGTTATGTCACTCTTGCGGATATCATCATTCCTGATTCGATCACGCAAGGAAACTCCAAGCATTGCCCTCTTCATTGCCCTTTGAGTGACTTTGAGCCTTTAACCCTTAGCCGCTATATAAATTGTATTCTTTCTTTTTTGTTTGTTTGCTTTCTTTCCTTTTTGCTTTATGTTTCTTTCTTTCATTATTTTACCCTATCAAACACAATACTTTGCCAAATACAATAAATTAATCACAAGCACGACATCTTCCTATTGGAATAGTGGGTGCCAACAAGCCGCGCTGGGTGACGTCTAACTCATAATCGCCGCCGTGAATTTGGTCGTTATAATATCCGAAACTTAGCGTGCGGTTATCGTGGATGTACTAAGAAATAATATCAGCACATACAAACCTTTTAGGCACACTTGCAACACCAATCACTAAATTAATTTATTGTTTTAAAGAAAAAAAAAACATTTTCCAATTTTAAAAATGAAAATAGAATTCGCTATTGTCTTTAAGAATTAGCGAATTCGATTTGATTTTTTCACTAGAAATCTCACAACCTGGAGAAAAGACAACATGCAGTAATAATGAAGAAAGAGCCTTTTCAAATCTATGATAAACAGAGACAGCACTGATTGTGTGTGACGTCACTCGCAAGGCGCGCCATAGTAATTTTGTGCTATTCAAACGATGTTTTATGTGACAAGGTAGCTAGGAATTTGTGATTTACTTCACAATCGTCATACCGTAATACAGCATAAATACAACAACGATAAATATTAACGGTAGCTATTGTTTAAGAGTTGTGTAATAAGCCTGTGACCATGGACATGGCTGGTTTAATAATGTACCTACTTGAAATGCTCGCAGGTGTCATGTGTACATGACAGAGACGAAGTTTCTTTATGTGTATGATCATGAAATTATACACATAGAGACATTCTTTGTGTCTTTAAAGTCGACGCGGTATACTTTCTTCTTTTTTAGGGCTCCGTACCTCAAAAGGAAAAAACGGATCCCTTATAGGATCACTTTGTTGTCCGTCTGTCTGACTGTAAAAACCGTTTATCTCAAGAACGCGTGGAGGTATCGAGTTGAAATTACTTCCGTACCGTACCGTATACTCAGGTCTACGGCCCCTTGCAGATGTGAAAAAATCAAACTTCTAAGATACGGTCGTTTATGCCGCAAAAAACGTATATTTCGACACCCTCAAGGGAATCAAAATGTATAGGGTATTTCCCATTGACCTAGAACTATGAAATTTAACAAATAATACCGTTTTATACTATAGAGAAAATATATATAGTATAGTATAGAGAAAAGTCTGAAAACTATACACTTGTAATTAAATCATAAAAAAAGTCTTTATTTGTGGTAATTTGTAGCTCTTGATTTCGATCACTAGTGGACGAAACGAGACACTTGACTACTAGTGGACGTCACGCGGTTTCACCCGCGTAGTTCCCGTTCCTGTGGGAGTACGGGAATAATATATAGCCTATGTTACTCCCTGATAACGTAGATATCCATTGCTGAAAGAATTTTTCAAATCGGTCCAGTAGTTTCGGAGCCTATTCAATTCAAACAAACAAACAAACAAATCTTTCCTCTTTATAATATTACTAGTAGACGTCACGCGGTTTCACCCGCGTAGTTCCCATTCCCGTGGGAATACGGGGATAATATATAGCCTATGTTACTCCCAGATAATGTAGCTATCCAATGCTGAAAGAATTTTTCAAATCGGTCCAGTAGTTTCGGAGCCTATTCAATTCAAACAAACAAACAAATCTTTCCTCTTTATAATATTAGTGTAGATATATAGTATAGATATAGATATTATATATATATTTTTATATAATGTAGATAATGGAGCGATGCCCATAAGATGCATGTTTACTTTTGCTTTAATAATAATAATACGCTGGCAGAGAGTTCCACACAAATGTGGAGGAGAAGCGCTGAGTACGACTTATCGGGATATGGCCAAGTCGTACTCGCGATGGTGGGATCAGGTCGTGGAGTTCCTGGGCACACTCTCCAAAGTACAGTCTGTAAAAGACCGACAGGCAAGCAACAGTACGCCGATGAGGCAGGCTGTGATCCTAAGCTACTTCTTACAATTCACCTCCATTGTCTGTGACATAATTTTATTCATCAATCATTTAATTGTCTTCTTGTGGGATTCTAGAAGATGTATCATCATCATTTGAGCGGAAAGACCTTCCTCAAATGATGCCGCATCGACCGGACCTGAGCGTCTCGCATCCAGCTGCTTTATTCATACTTAAAACTTTCCTCAGGACATGCACAACGTTCCTACACACCAAATCAAATAAAAAATCCATGTTTTTTTTTATTTGTGATGGGTTTGCTCTAGACTCTAGTCTAGGTCAGAGATGACAGAGACAAAGTCTACGATGGAGCGAGCTTACCCAGAAGGAGCCTGTTCACTCTTACTTTGAAGAGATTAGGGTTGTAAGCGTTTGGAAACACAGACGCGGGCAGAGAGTTCCACTCCTTTGCTGTGCGCATTATAAAAGACGAATTAAAGGACGAATTAAAGGAATGTAGTTATTTCAAATACACAATATAGAAAATAGCTGAAGCTAGTTCTGCCGCACTAGAGACAAGAGTAGCAAGAATATTCTTCAGCAAAACTCGCTCCCGACCCTAAATCCAGCTCGGCAGTTGCATGTTCCAAAGACTAGATTTTATGGAGAAGAACGTTAATAAATCTCAATAACCTGCAAAAACTTCATACATCGCAACCATACTAAAAAAGCAGTGTTTTTGTACTAGGAAAGCATAAGTAGTGCCCAGTCCAATTCAACCCACATCTGGTACGACAGTGTTGCTATATTAGCTGTTCCCTCCACATTCATAGTTAAAACTTACCTCATGATATGTTCCCCATTCCTCCGCAACAGAACATGAAACCAGTACTGTTGTACTAGGAAAGCATAAGCATATAGTACCCAGTCCACTACAACCCACATCTGGTACAAGAAAGTGCTGCCATATGTTCGCAGTTATCTCGCGCTAGTTTTAGTTCAGACTGCTCTATTAGGTACGAACTAGCTTGTAGTATACGTACGCTAAGTATACTTTTAGGAAGACTTTGAAATAACATTTAAAATGACCAAAACGTTGATGTTGATCGAAATAATACGTGATCAATTTGACTTCTAGAATGTTGTCTGATCCTTTCTAGGGGTTTCATACCCAAAGGAAACCAACGGAACCCTATTACTAAGCCTCCGATGTCCGTCCGTCCGTCTGTCTGTCAGCGGGCTGTATCTCAAGAACCATAATAGATAGACAGTTGATATTTTCAGAGATTGTGTGTTACAAATAATAAAAAACTGGCCAAGTGCGAGTCGGAGTCGCGTGCAAAGGGTTCCGAACGACTTTAATTTTTTTAACATGTTATTTTAGTCTTCTTATAGGTTTTCCTGTAATCTATAGGTAACAATCTATTGAATAATTTCAAAACCATTTATTGTAAAATTATGAAACAAATATAATTAAAGCCCTTACAGCAAGCCCTTTCATTTGCACCATATTGCTGAACAAACTTTTTTTTCTAATTTAACCCCCAAAAGTGACCCCCACACTAAAAACTTAATAATTTACGTAACACGTCCGTGTTTGGGTCACAGAAGTTCATATTTGTACTAAATTTCAACAGAATCGGTCCAGTGGATTCGGAGAAAACTGGCTGTGGCAGACGGACGGACAGACAGACACCCGAGTGGTCCTTTAAGGGTTCCGTTTTTTGTTTGGAACCCTAAAAATTAAGGTTTATGGTACGGAACCCTTCGTGCGCGAGTCCGACTCGCACTTGGTCCTTTTTTTTAAGGATGGGAAAAGAACAAATGACTCCTTCCGCTCTGGGTGGAGGGAAAGGGAGTTTCAGATTCTTACTGACTTACACCCATCCGTATTTCAAATTCCGCATAACTGTCTGGATCTTAAGGTCGATTTTACAATGAAGAAGATATCCACCCGACAAGTTAATAGTTAACTCATAAGATTAAACATGTTTCACTACCACAGTCCTTGGTTGACTAGTAGAGAATGACATTTTTTTCAAGGATGGGAACCATCAAATGACTCCTCCCGCTCTGGTTGAAGTAGGAGGGAGTGTCAGACTCTTACTGACTAAAACCCATCCGTGTTCCTCCTAGTGCCCTTTGCGTTCCTGGGCCACTCTTTCGAACAAAGTCCGCAGCCCCAGCAGGCACTGACCCTAGCGGGTCCCGTCTTTTATGCTGACAGCTCTTTGAGGCGCGCGTGGAACACAGCACGCCGTCGACCCGGGTCTGGTTCTGATCAGACAGCGAGCCACCCAATGCTCGCCGTCCGCAGGCCCGCGCCAACGGTGGCTAAGAATCGCCCTGCGACTCCCGACGACCGGGGCGTCTTCTTCTGTTGCGGCGGCTGGGGCGTGAGGTTTACCTCTCTCTCACGCGTTCGGCTTACTCCTTCGCTAGCATTACTGCTTCGCAGAAGGTCCGAACGCGAGAGGTCGCCGCCGCCGATGGCTTCGATGGTGCTCCACCCAAGCAGGGCAGACCTCCACCGTATGCTCCACCGTGTCCTCCGTGCGATCCTCGCAGAATAGAGAATGCCTAAGGTACCGCCTTTGCACCTGTATGTTGTAGCAACTCAGACCTCCACAGCCCAATAACTGATTAAAATCCCTATATAAGATCAGGTAGTCTATTCTGTAAGTAACTATTTCAATATCGAGCTTCACCTGAGTGACAAAACTCACAAAGTGAGCTTTATTGCACGCAACATAAAGGTCTTAATTTGAAACTCACCTCGGATTCCGCTGTCGAGATACGAAAATGTTGTTACATAATATTACTACTGCAGTCAAATGTATAAAAAGTACCTATATAAACACTTCTGCAAAGTTCACAATGCAAACGTAAATAACACCATATTTCACGTTAAACCCGAATTTCACACGAGCTTATTAAAATGAATCCATTAAAATTTAAATATTATTAAATCGCTTCGATACATAACTACGTAAATGAGATAAATCGTTATAAACGCTTCGTTCCACGCAATTGACATGGCAGAAACCAATTCATAACGATTCAGGCGAGCGATTCGTTTTAATCGGATATATTATATACATTTACTTATGAATAATGCAGATGTTGGTTTTATGAAAAAAGCTGAATGCTCTCGGTTTAACAAAAACTTTCAAAATAAAATTCATCATTGTGAAAACAATAAAGCATCAGATGATTGAGTTAAATGCCGTGCGATTGGAAAAGCCCAGAGCTAAGTTTCTACCTTTTTTTAAGGATGGGAAATCATCAAAATATGAATTCTGGATAGCGGAAGCGCATAGCGGAAGGGAGTGTCAGACTCTTACTGAGTAAAACCCAGCCGTGTTCTTCTTCCTAATGCCCTTTGCGTTCCAGAGTGGCGGTTCCTCTTTCGCAAACTCCGCAACTGCGTTTGTACCTGCCAGCAACTTAGTCGCATGGCGAGACACGATCGAGCGATTCACCACGTTATACCCATAGTCTGCAATGAAATGCAACTAGCATGCAAGCAGATTGTAGTTGAAACGTGGCCTAAATCCAGCGGAAGTAGTTATGGTATGGTGATAATGGTTTGTACCTGCCAGCAACTTAGTCGCATGGCGAGACACGATAAAGCGATTCACCACGTTATACCCATAGTCTGGAATGAAATGCAACTTGCATGCAAGCAGGTTGTAGATGAAACGTGGCCTAAATCCAGTGGAAGTAGTTATAGTATGGTGATAATGGTTTGTACCTGCCAGCAACTTAGTCGCATGGCGAGACACGATCGAGCGATTCACCACGTTATACCCATAGTCTGGAATGAAATGCAACTTGCATGCAAGCAGGTTGTAGTTGAAACGTGGCCTAAATTCAGCGGAAGTAGTTATGGTATGGTAATAATGGTTTGTACCTGCCAGCAACTTAGTCGCATGGCGAGACACGATCGAGCGAGTCACCTCGTTATACCCTGATCTGGAATAAAATGCAACTTGCATGCAAGCAGATTGTAGTTGAAACGTGGCCTAAATCCAGCGGAAGTAGTTATAGTATGGTGATAATGGTTTGTACCTGCCAGCAACTTAGTCGCATGGCGAGACATGATCGAGCGATTCACCTCGTTATACCCTGATCTGGAATGAAATGCAACTAGCATGCAAGCAGATTGTAGTTGAAACGTGGCCTAAATCCAGCGGAAGTAGTTATAGTATGGTGATAATGGTTTGTACCTGCCAGCAACTTAGTCGCATGGCGAGACACGATCGAGCGATTCACCACGTTATACCCATAGTCTGCAATGAAATGCAACTTGCATGCAAGTAGATTGTAGTTGAAACGTGGCCTAAATCCAGCGGAAGTAGTTATGGTATGGTGATAATGGTTTGTACCTGCCAGCAACTTAGTCGCATGGCGAGACACGATAAAGCGATTCACCACGTTATACCCATAGTCTGGAATGAAATGCAACTTGCATGCAAGCAGGTTGTAGATGAAACGTGGCCTAAATCCAGTGGAAGTAGTTATAGTATGGTGATAATGGTTTGTACCTGCCAGCAACTTAGTCGCATGGCGAGACACGATCGAGCGATTCACCACGTTATACCCATAGTCTGGAATGAAATGCAACTTGCATGCAAGCTGGTTGTAGTTGAAACGTGACCTAAATCCAGCGGAAGTAGTTATTATATAGTGATAAAGGTATAGATATAATCTCGGAGTTATTCGATCGGCAGGAAGCTTAGGATAAATTGTATCTCCAATAAACTTCATAACAACATACGATGTTTTGTGGCACACCCTCTGAATGCAAAAATTAATGTGCTACACTTTAAATAAAATGTAATCAACCGTTCAATTAATAACAAATCAACGTTATAAACCATCCAATTTACAAATCAATTTTTACGCCGTATCGAACTTTCAAGAGTGCTCGAAATTAAAAGTTCATAATGATGTTTCAATATCGAAATTCCGAAAAGCTTTTCAATGGAATTACACCATAATTACGTGGAAATCTGGCATGTATTGTTCGTTCACAGAAGACCTGGTATTGTTTTAAATTACAGATACATTAAAGGCCTTTGGTAGAATTGCCCTCACTTTTTAAGGTTGTTCAGAACCCTAAAAAGTGGAAAACAGAAACCTTATAGGATCATTCGGGTGTCTGTCAGTTTGTCCGTCTGTCACAGCCAGTTTTCTCCGGATCTACTGGACCAATTTTGTTGAAATTAAGTATACGTATGGTCTTCTATGATCCAAACACGGACGAATTACGTAAATAATTAAATTTTTAGTAGAAAAATAAGTCCTTCCCCTTTCCCAAGTCCGACTCGCGCTTGGCCAGTTTTTTATAAAACTAATCAATTCTCTCCGTCGAACATCATATTATCAACGTTTATGATTGATTAGAGCTTTTTTAGCTTCAACCCCTGAACGCAGAATGAAGGTCATCAGGTCAAGAAGATGATGAACAGTGCTTCCCAATTTTCACGTTTAGTAAAGCAATCTCTCTCGTATTTTCTGTGGGTGTTACAGTAGTACTAACCCAACTGATATGACTTACCGATGATGATCGGCACGCTCCACGCAAGGCGCTTCTTTTTCCTGTTCCGCTATTGGTCGGCAGCTACCGCCAGGTAAGCGCGCGCCGTGTGGCATGCACGTGACTTGCGAGTGAGACCGAACTAACAGCTGCAGTGTATTATGAATTTTAGTGATATAAGGTTGATTGTAAGTTTTCTTTCTTTCGTTAATCTTCGGGGCCATACTTTCTTTTCTGTGCGAACGAAGATTCACGACGCGCCTTATCAGTTGGGTATCACTGTACTCCAGTACCTTTCAATTTCAATAGTCACTAAGCTTCTCAAGACTAGGACGTATCTTCAGTGAAAGTTACATCCAAACTTGAAGACTAGGAATGTAGGTTTAAAACCCAAGTTAGACAGAAACTAAGCTAAACAGACTGAAGTGAACCAAAAGTAATGGTATTAGCCTCACTTTCACATCTGGTACTTCAGAAAAGGAGAGAAATATAGTGCCTTTTGGTTCGTAATCTGAATGCGCCAATCAATTTGGGAAAGTCTCCAATCAGTGCCTTTCAAAGTCTTGTTGATACGGCTAAATAAACAACGTTGCGAACGAAACTGGAGGCTAAAGTGATGCGGAATAAGCGGGATGGGTATCCCCCGTCCACTCGTGGTGGGATTATCTCCCGGGATTTTAAATCCCGCGACGGCTGAATCCCGCTACCCACATGAAATACGGTTTCACGAGTTTCCAATAACTGATTGGTCGTAATTGGAGAGCTCATTACTTTGCAGTCTGTGTGTGAATAACTTACATGCACTTTGTTGATTTCTATCGACTTGTAGTGTAAAATCTTGCCACTTTTAGTGGAACGTGTTACGGAACGTATTTTTATCTAAACGTTGTTCTTTCCGATCTAATTTACTTTTTAAAAAGACGTATTATAACGTTTCTTAATTGACGGTAAGGTTCGATAACCCGATAATTTTAATAAAAATGATAAATTCGGATACAATTTCAAAATCCGTTTATTTATCACGTGGACCCGACAAATTAATACGTAATAATACATAAATAATTATATTGTGGATACTGCAGATTTATTATATTGCCAGGAGAATCGAGTTATTTTACAAAAGCGACAGATATACAAAAAAAATATGAAAAATGTACTGAACTTTAAAATTCGATAACTTCGAAAATTTAGATTTCTAACGTTTCTAATGCATTGATTAAATCGTAGGTATGTACCAGGGCGTCAGGTTCTCAAAGAACTAACTCCCGGCACATTGCCTGCATTATGAAGGCTTTACAAGCCAAGTTCCACACTTAACTCGGTCCACTCAGTTTCATGGGCGCGCAACAAGTACTTTCCATAATTGAACACACCTGCTCTGCTGTTGTTATGTGCCTCTAGTACTTCGATGTATTGTTCTGACGATTTTTCTATTAGTCCTTCGATATTGCAGTTGAATTTGCATGTTTTGAATGGAAATTCTTGGATGCTAGGCTAGTTTACTTGGTTTTACTGCTGGATTCTGTATAGGCTTTGTTCCGCACTTCAACACATTTCCCATTTTGTATGTGAAATGTTGGCTATTTACATTAAACATTTTTTAGCTTGTCGATTTCAAGGTTAAGCAACGCTTGCCGAGGTTAATCTGTGGATGGGTGACCATGTTAACCGAGTTTCCTCCGTGCCTCCGAAAGCACATTAAGCCGTTGGTCCCGGCTGTCATTTGTAGATCTTTGGCAGTCGTAACGGATAGTCTGACACTATTCTTGTCAATCTAAAAAATAAGAGTCGCTAGCCTGTCGGATTTCTACCGATTGCATTTTGGGGAATGTGCGACGGAATTGCATAATTTAATTCCGCCAAGCCCGTTTTATCATCGGACCACAAGACGAACGGCGATGCGCCACCGGTACATGGTGGACATCCTACCCATACGCACAAAACGTTTTGGCAACACATTCATAGTGCATACAGCTAAGGAGTGGAATTCTCTGCCGGAGTCTGTGTTTCCTGATTCCAACCTGGGACTCTTTAAGTCAGGAGTGCAACTTCTAGGCAAGTGTGCTCCGTTTTCAACCACTTCATCGCTTACCAACAGGTGAGATAGTGGTCAAACGCGTGTCTATGAAAAGGCAAAAAAAAGAATCAGGTTGAACTGGAAGCCGACCCCAATATAGTTGGGAAAAGATTAGGCAGATGATGATTTTCCAAAATAGGAAGATTTCCACATTAATGCCGTATCTTTGAAATAAATGATAGCTCGAAAGCACCGATTTCATCTCCTGGCACCGCGCAGTCCCCGCATGCTTCCATGTGCAAAGTCCGAAATATCGAACCTAGCGCCACAACATGAAATTAATTCAAACCGCCAACTGATTCAGTGTTGCCCGCACGCAAACTTCATAAACTTCTTCTGTCAAAATATTAACACAAATCAGCACTCTTATAAACAGTGATTTTAGACGTAGATAAAAAACAATTTAATAAAATATCGAGCGTCGAAAAATATTGATTTGTTTTAATACTCATTTTTTACAATCGTTGGTAAATTATATCATGTTTTGTATGGCCCCAAATTATTGTGAAAACTACTAATTCCGTTGACTATTTAAGAACATGGCCATAATTGTGCGTTAAAGATAGTACTAGAGACTTTTAAGCATACGGAAGGTATGGAGTAGACCAGTTGTATAAAAGTTATATTTTAATCGTAATTGAAATATGTACACAAGTTATGAAAACGAATGAAAAGATAAGTAGTCAATTTGTTTTTTTTTTCGCGTGGCTTTACCCACGTAGCCTTTTCCACAGAAACCGTGCATTTTCCGGAGATTGTTTTGTATCAGTGAAAAATAAATCGAACGTCCTGTAAACATCGAGCTCCTAGGCATGGAGTTGACATCCAGTCTCAACTTCGGCGCCACCATCGAGTACAAAGCCCAAACCGCTGCCAAAAAGCTGGGCATCCTAAATAGGGTGAAGCGATACTTCAGGTCTGGACAGCTTTTAACCCTATATAAAGCGCAAGTCCGATCCTGCATGGAGTATTGTAGCCACCTTTGGGATGGCTCAGCTAAGTATCAGCTTGCCGCGCTTGACTCGGTGGAACGCAGAGCTAAGAGGCTCATCGGTGACGTAAAACTGGTGGATGCCAAGCTGCATAGCTTGGCTCATCGCCGTAAGGTTGCCTGCTTGTCGGTCTTCTACAGATTGTACTTCGGTGAGTGTGCCCAAGAACTCCACGACCTCATCCCACCGGCCCCCTTCTACCATCGGACATCCAGACGCACTGCATCTTACCATCCCTACCTTGTTGCTGTTCCACCAACTCGCACTAAGCGTTTCCAAACGTCTTTTATAATGCGCACAGCAAAGGAGTGGAACTCTCTGCCTGCGTCCATGTTTCCAAACGCTTACAACCCTAATCTCTTCAAAGTTAGAGTGAACAGGCTCCTTCTGGGTAAGCTCGCTCCATCGTAGACTTTGTCTCGGTCATCTCTGACCTATACTAGAGTCAAGAGCAAACTCATCACAAATAAAAAAAAAACATATATTTTTAACTCTTTATCATATTAGTTGAGTTCAATACCTAGTTAACCAGTCATCATCATCATCATATCAGCCGAAAGACGTCCACTGCTGGACATAGTTAATCAGTATTAGACCCTAAATGCCGTATGGTGTCGGCCGGTGCCGTATGGTGCCGTAAAAGAATAATACCATCCCATCACTTCCCATGGGTGTCGTAAGAGGCGACTAAGGGACTCGCCAGAGAATGGGCAGCAGCGTTCTCTGTAAAACTCAACCATATACTGCGATCGCCAACCCGCCTGCCAAGCGTGGCGATTATGGCAACCCCCCCCCCCCCTTTTGGGGGAGGCCTATGTCCATCAGTGGACGTCTTTCGGTTGATATGAGACCCTAAATGTGATGCAATGACACTTTCAGTAAAGTTCCATCGGAAGTATACATGAGCACCGCTGCTATTATATGCGGAATTCCAAATCCGGGGCTGTAGGATAACCCTGGTTCCATCCTCAGGCCCATATTGCTATAAGTAGTAAATAGTTTCATCCTGATTGTTGTGTCATCCACGGAACATCTTCAAGACTTATACCAAATCATGGAAAAATACTTGTATTAAACTACTTAACCGTCACTGGAAGCTTTCATATGAGATGGCATTTCCGTTTCCCATCGATTTCTTACCAGTTTTCGTACTTTTATCCCCTCTATATTTCCGGCTCAGTGGCACCACCTGGGGTTTGCGGGTAGTTTTCAGTTTTCGTAAAAAAGTGGTTCGCCATTTTTATTCACACGCTTCGCGAGCATGTCAAAATAACTGTACAAATGTTACAAAAACTGGGGTGGAAAAGAAATTTCGAAAAATCTGTTGTTTCTCCTCAAAAGATAATTTAAAAGGAATACTATAGAAACCATGGGAAAATAAAAAAAAACATACGAAAACAAAAGATTCAGGACATCATTACAAAGATAAATCAGGCTATCAGGATAAATCAGGCGAACAAGAGCGGTTAACTTTGAAGGAGTTGCATAAAATAATGGGACTTATAAATTTTGCCAGTTTTGTTGTCCCTCCGGGTCGGCTCAATCATCGACAGTTACTAATGTTCGTAAATTCGCTGCCAGTCCATCTGCCATCAAAGACCTACCCACTACCACAAGGTGTCTTAGAGGAACTACCCCTTCAGTACCCTCCTCCAATAAATTTTCTAACGACAGATGCGTCGGATCAAGCGAACAATTTAGGTCTGTCAGGAACTTCGTCGCAAGAAGAGAAAACGCTGCATTGCAATGAAAAAGAAATGCTAGCAATTTTATATGCTCTTCAGAACCAAGTTCAATGGCTTCATCAAAGTTCGCTCCTCATTCAAAGCGACAACAGAACTGCGGTCACCTACTTACGAAAGGAAGGACGTACAAGGACATTATACCTGTTGGAAATAACCTATCGAATTCTGAATTTGTTAGACCAACATCAGATACACTTCAACATAAACTTCATTCCGGGCAAATACAACAATCATGCGGACCATTTATCGCGCCTTCGCCCACCTCCAGAATGGCACTTACTACCGCCTTGTGTTGAAACAGTGTTTGCAAAATGGGGAACCCCAATAGTAGATCTATTTGCCTCGGCGACTGCTCACGTAGTGTACAATTACGTGTCCCTACATCTGAGAGATCCTCAAACTCTGTTCCACGATGCCTTTAGTGCCCCATGGAATTACGAGCTCGCATGGATATTCCCACCACCTTTCCTAGTCCCCAAAGTCCTGTCTCACTTAAAACAGTCGATAGGAATATTCCTATTAGTAGTACCTCGATGGGAGAGGGTATTCTGGCGTGCCGATCTCAAAGCCCGAGCGCTCGCAGCTCCTTTAACTCTGAGAAACCTACAGAGATACCTAATAGACACGTCGACGGAACTCCCACCACCGCAGGTCGAAAACATTGTCCTCGATGTTTGGAAGTGTGGGGGTGGTCCGACGCGATAAAGACATGGAACGCTCAACAACTATCACTGCTTAAGAATTCTTGGCGAAAATCTACACTAAAAACCTACGAGGTAGCCTGGAAGCGCTGGACGTCGTGGTGCCGTAATAAAAACCTTGACTTAATGAATCCCACTGGTTCACAATTAGCGCAGTTTTTATGTGAATGATATGTAATTGATAAGTTGTCGTATAATTCAATACTTTTACATAAATCGGTAATTTCTACACTATGTAACGCTGAAACTTCAAGTCAGTTAAGTTCACACGTTCTAGTAAGACATGTTTTAAAATCTATTGCCCTTAAAGATCCAAAGGTCACAAAGCCTCCAGTTTGGGATATTGATAAATTAATTTCATTTTTGAATAATTACACAATTGATTCAAATAATCTATTTCAAACATCACGTCATACTAGAATTTTGTTGTTGCTTTGCTCTGGTAGGCGAATACATGATCTAACTCTACTTAATATTGATCCTAATCATTGCATAAGATCTGATAGCAGTATAATATTTTGGCCTCGGTTTGGCTCCAAAACTGACAGCAGTAATTATAGGCAATCCGGCTGGAAATTGCTTTTAAATGCCGATAGCTCTAACCTTAACCCTATATACTGGACAGAAAAAACTATTACGATTAGAGGTGTGGCTAAACCTGCTTCACATACAGCCATTGCAGGATGGGTAAAGACCCTGCTTCGGGAAGCTGGCTTTGCAGCCACACCAGGTAGCACCCGGTCTGCTGTAGCCTCCAAAAGCTGGTTTCAAAATTATCCTCTCGACGAAATCTTGGCACGTGGAAATTGGCGTTCAGCTAATATATTCCAGCAGTTTTATAGACGAGAAATAATGAGAAGTACTGATTCACAAAACGTCACACAATTGTTCAATCCAGTTGATTAACATTGCTAAATAAAAATGTTGTTTACCTAGAACAGATATTCTTAAATTGGTTGGTTTTATTTCAGGTAAAACGCTGATATTGTATTGTACTGTTTTTGTCTTCGTAAACTATACCTACCAAGACTTTTGATAGGTTGGAATGGCGGAAAAATGTTAACCTTATTCTGATGTTTGTAATGTTTATTGTCGTAAAAGCGAAGGAAAGTAAGCGTTTTAAACAAATTTGGACGGTAAAAATTAAAAAATAATCTATAATTTCTTCGCCGACTTTATGAGAAGGCTTGATTTACATTCTGTTTTATTGGCAATATATCTAATGAGATGTTGAAAATGCGTCATAACTAACTTAAGGCTTTGAAATTACGTCATTGTCAATTAAATTGAACTTACGCTAATATTTATTTTTTCCAAAAATATGTCTGTGGTACGAGATGAAGTAAGGCTGAAATGATGAGGGATAAAGAGTCACAAAATATCAAGTGCCCAGAATTATGATAAATTAAAATTGGCCTAACAACTATTACAACATCATATTGATTTAGATTTATAACATTAGTAGGATTAAATATTTTTCATTTATTTCTGGTAGGTACTTCTAAAACCCACGCAGAAAAGTCGGGGTAAAAAGCTAGTATTTACTTAACACATTTTTCACAGTTCAAACGCGACTCCATAATTTTCCCTGTGCTTGTTGCCTTTGACATTTAACACATTCTTGACACATTGATGTTTGACGTATTTCAATCCTAAAATGAAAACATTTATTTTAGCGTATGTCTTGAGTTAAAATGTAAGAATAACGCTGAATAAACAGACACTCCAATATAGAAAACATAATGTTTACCCAATATTGCTTTGTGAGATGAGAACATTGGAGGATACAGTACGTATGTACAAGTAAAGGTGATGACTTGGAGACGTTATTTTCTTCAAGCCGTTGCTATTCATTTCCTGGTAAACGAGTCCATTGTCGCCTTCAGGTAGGAAGTCCCAACGACGTTGTACTTTATTTAGTTTTGCTCTATTATTTCATACCAATTTTATACATAATTCAAAAATTAGTGTGGATAGAAAAATATTGCGTTTTATATTGTTCAAGGTCCCAAAAATACACATTCACATGGTGCAGACATTTTTTAACACTAAATTTATCTATAAACGGCTAAACTATTAGCAGTTACTGTAAAAAAATATATTGAAATTACGAAGATCTGACAGCTCCGATTTGCAGAAAAGTGATACAGGTCCTGCTTGCAAGAGCTCCACGGAGCATCTGAAGAACTGAACAAATGAGAGAGATGCAAATACTTTTGCAAGGCAAAAGATGAGATGAAGATAATAAGAGTGTAGCTCGGAATAAAAAAACGTAAGTGCCAAAATAAATTTTCGGATTTGATAACATAAAAGTATTATTATATCGAAATCTGTTCAGTTGAAACCTCGATAAGGTTATTTTATATGCTTTAAAGTTATTTTCATAGGATCAATCTAAAGCGTTGCGTCTTGTAGCTAAAAAAAGTAAAAAGATATTTCGAACTTTGTGATTTTTTTCTATCGAGAAAATTTCTTCGTATCGTGTATTCCTTCAGTTGGATACTAGATCATAAAGTCAAAAAGAAAATACCGTAATCTCACATCCCTGTTCGAGGTACCTAACAAGATACATTAAAACGAAAAACGGCCTTATTCTAAAGGTATCCCCTTAAATATTGACTACAATCGGCATACTAACCACTTTTAAACCCCGATTTAATGACGGAAAAACCAGGCTAAGTCGATCAAAGTAAATTCAAAACTAACTGCCTGCTAAAAACCACAAAAGGAACCCTTTGAAGGAACAATTTAATCACGCAACATTACCGGTTCTTACTCGAAATTGTAAGTAATCTCTCTTTGTTACAGCTATATCCGTATATAACCGGGGACTTGATAGGATATCGAACAAATGTTCTCTCGCTAACCGGACAAATTGCCCAGCTTACCCGGCTGGAGTGGATCTATTATGTGATGTTTTGCTGTGGCATTTATCAAGACTAGTGATATTATTTTGTTAAAATACCGAGGCGATTAATTTTTTTGTTTACTATTGATAGGCACGCGTTTGACCACTATCTCACCTAGTGGTAAGAGATGATGTGGTCGAAGATGGAGCACGCTTGCCTAGAAGTAACCTATTCACTCTTGACTTAAAGACTCCCAGATTGTAGCTATCAGGAAACACAGACTCCAGCAGGGAATTCTACTCCTTAGCAGGCGCACTATGAATGTGTTCCCAAAACGTTTTGTGCGTGTGGGTGGGATGTCCACCATGTACCGGTGGCGCATCGCCGTTCGTCTTTAATTTGGGGAAATAGGTGCACAGTTACTGTTCACCAGCTTTGATAGGCATGCTTGTCAAGGATATCCCTTTAGGCTATTCATCAACCACTTTGTTTTTTGGAGTAAGGCCATGAAACATAACTTCGTAACTTAGTAATATAACGAAGTATTCAGTTGGACAAGCGCCATGTTGCACCGTACCCACTTATTGGATTACCACGGTTAATCAACTCCAGAACATTTTTTTGATATTATGTTGACCAAACATACCAAACTCGAAACAAAAAAAAAACAAAACTTTTCTTCGTGCTCAAATTTTATAATCTTGATTTATTTATGGACATGGTCTGAAATAAAGATTTTTTATTATTATTAAATTATAATAAACAGATTAGAACTTAAGACGTATTTCTGAAAAATATGTCGACGCATCACACATTGTTTATTTATTTATTTAGACTTGTACAATAGTGGTACATAGGCGGACTTAATGCAACGAGGCATTCTCTACCAGTCAACCTATGGGTTAAAAAAAAATACACTGTGGTAGGTGTCATCATCATCATCATCATATCAGCCGAAAGACGTCCACTGCTGGACATAGGCCCCCCCAACCGTCGCCACAACGACCGGTCCTGTGCGTCTCGCATCCATCGGCTACCCGCGACCTTCACCAGGTCATCGGTCCGCCTTGTGGGAGGCCTTCCAACGTTGCATCTTCCGTGGTAGGTGTACAGCAAATAAATAAAATTTAAAACAGAATTTAGTTACGGAAAAATATACATTTAACATTAGTGGTGCCTGTTTAAAATCCTTGTGACAGCAGCTAACAAGCGTTTGCCATTTAATTCGATTATTTTTACGGTGCAATTTTCGTTCTTCTAAATGCTGTAGATGTACTATTTATACAATTACTCGTAAGTAGGTACTTGTAAAGTATCGTCACCCACAAATGTTACTTTAAACTTTACAACTCACAAAAAACACACCCCACTAGACTAACACACCTCCATACAAACGAAGCCATCAGAAAAACCAATTAAAAAAACCGTTTCCCTCCTCCTTTTTCCTAACACTCATGAAGCGAAAAAGGTTAAAACCGATATCTGAAAAAAAATCCTCGAGTACATTGGCAAAGTGGATAGCGTGGTTTCGGCTCCATTCGTAGCACTTCGGCGTACTTCGGAGGGCTTCGGAGAGCTTCGTGGAGCTTCGGTATTCCATTTACTGTGAAGGGGATTTGTGCTAATCTGCCTTCGATAGGGCAATTTGTATCGCCCATTGCATTACTCAACAAATGGCTTGCATTCAAAGTGTGTGATCTGTTTCTTGTAATTTGATTCGCTTTTTTTTTCTTTTGATGTTCGAATTTAAAAGGAAATGGTTTATTCATCCTAGTCTTGTAACAGAATCTAACTTAGTAAATAGGCTGTGTAATCTTAATATTTTAATATTTGCTTACTTTTTAGTTATCTGTCTACGTAGGTATTTTTATTTTAACTATAAGCTGTTTTGAAACTTCCATCAACAAGTATATATCGTTAAAAATAAAATAATTATCTTTCTAATTAAGTTTCAACATACAGTCAACATCAAAAGTGATTACAGCACGTACCTACTAAATACACAAAATCCCGCCTTAAAACCTTATACTTCCAAAATTAAACTCTCCGAACCAGCACCCCGAAACAATACAGTAAGCTCGAATCACCATGATCTATGTAAGCAGATAACACCCATTTTTCCCCAAAAAAGTTTCCCCAGTCGCCTCTACTCGGAATTTATGACCCCATAAAAAATTACTTACGAAAAGCAAAGGTAGACATTAAGGTGTGAAATGAGACATATCGCGAGATAACTACACCGCAAATAAGGCTGGCTTAGTCCCGCGAGACTAAACTGGCATTAGAAAGAAAATACAGAAGGTTGAGTCCTATAAAAATACTGTTTCATCATTCGGAGGAGCTCGTGGTTAAAATAATAACAGCCGCACGGGCCGATCTTCAAGGTTAAGCAACGATTGCCAAGTTTGGTCTGTAGATGGGTAACCATCTTAACATACCGAATTTCCTCCGTGCCTCGGAAAGCACGTTAAGTCATTGGTCCCGGCTGTCATTTGAAGATCTTGGGCAGTCGTTACGTATTGTCAGAAGCTCTAGTCTTGTCAAGAAGTACCGTGTTACCCTGTTAATGGGTTGTGGAGGTCTGGTCGGCAGCCGCTCCACGTAAAATACTGGTATTCAGCTAAATCCGGTTTGACTGGAAGCCGATCCCAATATAGCTGGAAAAAGGCTAGGCAGATGAACATTATAAAATGCGCTGACGCGGCGCAACGTGCAAATTTTAATATTATGAGAGCAGCAATTGGATTGGCAAGAATGTGCCAATGTTGTACAAAAAAAAAAACGGAAAGAAAGAAAAAAAAGCTAATGTGCTGTCTACTGTCTGTACCAGGACCTCCTTTACCTGTACTACGTACTATGAGAATCGCATCCGTAATTTACGTACCTATCTTTGTTCTGAGCGTAATGTTGTTTCAACATTGTTTTATTTTATTTTTTTATCAGAGATGGCTTATATGTTAATATAAACTTAAAAATTATCCTAAACTTTATTTATTTATGCTGTAATAAAAACACTGTTCAAAGGCGGATATACGTACATAAAAAAAAAAAACAAATAGAACGGAATTCCCGTTGGTATGATTCTACCAACTTCTTGCGAATATGCTCACCTTAAAGGACAACCGACTACATTTAATAAACTTTTGAAGAAAACTTACTTACACATTTCTGAATGTCACTGTAAAATGAAAACACATCTGCTTTCGTGAAATAAGTCAATACGAAATTCAATTTTCAGTTAGCATTTTTTTAGCCCATTTTAGAGTAAAAATTCTGTACTTCGCATTGAAATATAAAAAACCCTAGATGCACAGTCTCGAACAAATGCATCACTCGAAAGTGTCGTCAAAAACTGACATGTATCAAGTGTCATGTGTGAGTTGTGTGTAGTTATAGTATAAACAATTTTTTTTTTTGCAAATTCAACCTTACACGGAACGCTTAAAGTTGTTTTTACAAAGCAGTGCAGTATGGCGAGCGATGCGAGACTGTTTGAAACTTGCGCACAATTATACATTATGCGCTTGTTTTTTGCGCATGTTTTTGAGATGCTGAGTGTGTATCTTGGGTTTTTTATATATCAATGGTACTTCGACACGTATGTGTGTAATATTATCACATAATATGATAATCTATTAGAGCTTCCACACAAATAAACAAAAAAAAATTGGTTGTCTGTAAAGTCGGTTACGAACGATAATTTTACGTGATAACGTCATAAAGAAAGTAAGATAATTTATTTGTCAAATATGCGTTTACATGAACTGTTGAATCAGACATGCAAGGTATTAACAGTGTATTGTGAGCGTCCATATTTTGCCAATAGTAGCGTACAAATTTTGTAGGTATAACAATATAGTCATTTTCAATTTACATAAGAAACAAATGTCAAGATATAACAGTTCACACTAAATTATATTATATCCAGTAAACATTCTTAATCATGCAGTCAAATAATAAAATTAAGTAGAAATAAAAAACACATCATTAAATCGTTATTATTAACTATGTTTAATAAAAGTCGGAATAGGAAAGTCCTTTTCGTTTAAAAAATCTAAAACATTATAATACGCTTTATTAACTAGAAAAATTCTCAATATATTTCTAAAACGCGACAAGGGCAGTTCTCTCCAACTTTTAGGCAGTTTATTATAAATCATAGGAGCCATACAGAAAACACTTTCGCGCATGAGTGATGTTCTAGTAGTATGAGAGCATATCGTACTGTTGTCTCGCCTGTTACGTGGAACAACTTCATCTAGTCGTTTAAATCGGTGTGGATTTGTTTTGACAAATACCTCTAAAATGTACAGACATGGCAAAGTAAGAATTCTGTATTTTTAAAGTAAGGCACGCAACTGTCAGTAGGTTTAATTTTAAATATAGAACGAACGCATCTCTTTTGAGCCTTGAATACCGCGTCTTTTTCTGTTGAGTTGCCCCAAAAAATGACACCATAGCGTAGATGGGATTCCGTCAAACCATAGTAGGCTGTAAGCAATGCCTCCACCCCTATTATAGAAGACAATGTGTGCAGGGCATATGCAGATTTACTGATTTTCTTGCATAAGATTTCGATATGGGTTTTCCAATTCAGTTTTTTATCAATGTGGAGCCCTAAAATTTTGTTGTTTCTACCTCTTCTATAAGCTGGTCGTCGTAGTGTATTTTTAAATTACTCGTACTATTGATCCGTTGACTAAAATGTATTAATTTAGTTTTTGTCAGGTTAATTTTTAAAGGGGATAAATATAATGACCACCATAAAATGCTTTGATACCCTTAGTTTTGTAACCAAAAATATCTACTTAACACCAGAAAAATAAAGTCTAAAAATACAATAGTACCCGCTATTTTAGTCACGACTCCACTTTAAATTGTATTCGACCACCAAATTTAGTAAATGATCACCAAATCTTGACGACCAAATTAATGTATTATTTTTGCCTAAATAAATCACTGTGATTGCCATAAAATGTAGGCTTATTATCAAATAAAGTATTATGATGCCATATTAAGAGTATCAGAATTCCAGCTGGGATAGATTTAGAATGCAAAAATTTTGAAAAGCCGTGGGAAACCTTTGACGAATACAAAGAGTAACATTTTAGAGAGTGCGAAGTTATAATGCCCCGAGAAAAGGAAAATTGGTTGCAAGGCACATGCAATTGCCCTAAGTTTCTCAAAGTTTACATTTGTAAGTGTCGTAGGATAATTTGATACTTCGAATCTTCGCGGAAATCCTAGGGGTTTTGCGAAAACGCGGATAATTAGACATAGCCCCGACTCAGACTACCCCGACTCGGATAGGTTAGGTTAGAAGGCTAAGGCGGGAGCGAAGCGGAGCGGAGCTCCCGCCTTAGCCTTCGTGGTTATTTTTTTTTAAACCACCCAGAACTAAATATTGCTATAATAACGAGTATTTTCGCAAAAATCCTGACTTTGTCCAGTAAGATTTGATAATTTTTCGCCTATGTCTAATTATCCGCGTTTTCGCTATTTGGACTCATTTTGCTTAAATAGGATAGCAGAATTTAAAAACTTTGGTTATAATTTTACTTTAAAATGTTGGTTTAATTTTGGTGATCATTTACTATTTTTGGGTTACTCATGATTTACTTGGAGTCATTTTACTTAAATAGGATAGCAAAGTGTTAAAACTTTGGTTATAATTTTACATTAAAATGCGAGTTTCATTTTGGTGATCATTTACTATTTTTGTCTCCTATTTGTTACTATATCTGGTGGTAAGTTAAACATAAGCCATTTTTAAATTATTATCATCTAGCCACTTTACCATCCATTTATAGAATCATTTATGTCTCTTTCATAGTATCAACACTTTTACAAGGTATCGTTATGGTGCTATCTTCGGCAAATAGTGTCAGAGGTTGAGGGATGCCTTTTGGTAGATCATTTATGTATAATATGAATAAAGGCGGACCTAAAACACTCCCCTGCGGCACACCAAACAAAACTATACGTTCTGAGGACTGAAATACAATTTCATGTTTTCTTTTTATATTTATTTGGCTTATATGAGTTATTTGAGTTCTGTTAAGTAGGTAAGATTTAATAAAATTGTAGGTTCCTCTAATTCTATATGCTTCAAGTTTATTTAAGAGTGTACTATAGTGCACATAATCAAAAGCTTGAGTCATGTCACAGAAAACGCCACAGACCGGTATCCTCTTATCAACGTTATATGTAACATTATATAAAAAATCATAAATGGATGGCCATTTATGATTTTTTATATAATAGTTTTACCCATTCTAAATCCCTTCTGTTCCTCGCATATAATGTTATGTTTTTCTATAAATGAATTTAATTCCTAGTATATGTATTGTTCAAATATTTTTGAAATTATGGGAATTAGCGATATAGGCCGATATTTGTCCATTATCTCCCTATCATTTTTCTTGAATAGTGGTTTGACAATGGAAACTTTTAGATCCTCAGGATAAACGCCTGCACTAATGCTGAGATTGATGACATAAGAAAACAATTGAATTCTTAACAAACAAGCCGAACGCTTAGGCCGATCGTGCCGCTCTACAGCTTGTTCCGCGCTCTCGCTCTCGGAACGGAACGTGACAATTTTTCGTGCGTGCAGCCGGCGTTCATCTACACTAATATTATAAAGAGGAAAGATTTGTTTGTTTGTTTGAAATGAATAGGCTCCGAAACTACTGGACCGATTGGAAAAATTCTTTCAGCAATGGATAGCTACATTATCAGGGAGTAACATAGGCTATATTTTATCCCCGTACTCCCACGGGAACGGGAAATACGCGGGTGAAACCGCGTGACGTCCACTAGTCGATTTATAAGACGTTATCACGTCAAAAACATGCGGGGTAGTCTTTGGGGACTGCCGATAGAAGTGAAATCTAAGTAACTATGTCAATTTTATCGAGCTCATGGAAAGCGTTCGGTGATGATGACGCGAGTTCCATGATTTTTTTTGGCGCAAAAAGTACTCAACGCGCCTTAAAAAATTAGTTGATTTTTACAGTAAGACTTCTGTGTTTACTTGGCTGTTAACTGAGCTACCGGTCATCATCGTTCAAGTTCGCATAAAAACACCTACAGTGACGTAACGTATTTATTCTTATTGGCAGTTCCGTGTGAAACAAACGTACATCCGTATTTTAGACGGACGCTGTTTATTGATTCCTTATTTATTTATTACGCAGTTTGTTTTAATTACAAATTTGAAATGTGCCTGAAAAAATTAAAAATAAAATAAAATGAGTGATAGTGACAAAGTTATTATAAAGTGCTACATAGTGATTTTGAGTTTAATTATTAGTTTTACTGGTAAGTTTTTCGTTTAAATTACTTGCCACAATAATAGCTTTCTGATATCCTTCAGTTATATTTTTTTTATTTATTTTACCAAAAACGTTGTTCTACACTAGAAATTTCACCTGTATCGTGGGTCCGTTCACAAGACCCGGAAGAACTATCTGTAGGCCATACAAATATTTGTTCCGTGCGGGAATCGAACCCGCGACACGCAGTGCAGCAGCCAATCGCTCAACCACTGCGCCAACTATGTCGTCAAAAGTCAATTTGGTTTCTTTATCTCATTTTCTCGTCTATACATTGTTTTTACATTTTAAAATCACCTTTAAAAAAGCAAAAATATCATTAAACTAGCTTCTGCCAGCGGCTTCGCCCGCGTGGTCCCTAGGGAACATACTCCCGGGATAGAAAGTAGCCTATGTCCTTTCTCAGGCTCTAGACTATCTGTGTACCAAATTTCATTTAAATCGGATCAGTAGTTTTGACGTGAAAGCGAGACAGACAGACAGACAGAGTTACTTTCGCATTTATAATATTATTATTTTGGGAAAACGTGTAGTTTTTCTTAGCTCTAGGCTAGTTTTAAGCTACATTAACGGGCTAAGCCAAGTCAATGTAGCGATTCAATCTAAGGTGTAGGATTACTGTTTTGAGGAGATATTTGATTTTCTTCTATCTGCATGAACTTCCTAACAATTCTGCAAGTGTTAAGAATTGTTGCTTTCTGAAGTGTAATGTAGGTTGAGTCTTTCAGGTCTATTTGTTTGAGGCTGTGGTGGAGATGATTGGGTATACCTGTAGTGGAGACATATTATTATTATATTATTATTATATTATTAATATTATTAATTATTATATTATGTAAGGATATTAGTAAGGATTATGTACAAAATAGTAGTAGTAGTGTCGGGTGTAGGGTCCAAGCTACTGGCGGGTAGGGCTCCAGAGAGAGCGACCTCTTCACAATACAACACACAGCTGACAGCTGTATCGAAGAATACTGCCTTCTGTATCAGGCCCTTTATCCAACCACGAAGCGCTTGATTTCAATTAAGCTAGTAAGCGATTATGTGGTCGACGTTGAAGTAAGCTACTTCATCACTCCTTACTTAAAGATGCCCAGTACGTCTACCACGACTTTTATCAATCTATCTATACTCGCTAGCGACTGTAGTTAAAAAAATGTATGAAAACTTTAAAAAATTAGTTTCTAATTTATTTTTTTAGTTGTTAACTAAAGTTTTACTTACAACTTGCTTGCTTGTTAGTTAACAATTTTAACAAATAAATTAGAAATTTGTTTTTTTTTTAAGTTTTCAACAGTCGCTGACGAGTATCATCGTCATCATCATCATATCAGCCGAAAGACGTCCACTGCTGGACATAGGCCTCCCCCAAGCGTCGCCACAACGACCGGTACTGTGCGTCTCACATCCATCAGCGGTCCACCTAGCGAGTATAGATAAATAAAACTCATGGTAGACGTACTAGTCGTAGCTATCAGGAATCACAGACTCTGGCAGGGAATTCTACTCCTTAACTTTTCACACAGTGAAAGTCTTCCCAAAGCGTAAGTATAAGAGGGATTGCCAATAAAATCATTTTCTTTTTTTTAATGATGGAATATCATCAAATGACTCCTCTCGCTCTGAGCGGAGCAGAAGAGTCAGACTCTTACTGACTAAAACCCATCCGTGTTCCTCTTAATGCCCTTTGCGTTCCAGGGCCGCGGTGACTCTTTCGAACAAATTCCGCAACCGTGGCAGATGGCTACATTAGAACTTGAAAGATACTCTCTCATCACATCTTAACTTCACTTGTTACAGCATCTTTGGCCCAAGTGCGATCCGACAATGATTATTACGACAATAAAGACGTAAGTTCTTATAATAATAACTAGCTTTTGCGTGGCATTACTCGCGTGGAGTGCCTTATAGCGGTCACTATTAGGTTGCGGACACGAACTTTGACGCGACCAGCGCTGCAGCGGCGCGTTCAAATGCAGAGATGTGTACTGTAACAGCCCGCGCCGCCCGCCGCGCCGCTGATTTCGTGTCCGCGGCTTTACCATCCCACAGCCCTGGCAGGCGTGGCGTCAACTAATGCAACAAACTGATGCGTTTCATATTTGTTCATTTATGTATTATTAAACAATTCAAAAAAATGATTAAAAAATTAATAAAAAACACTTGTCCAAAATATTTTGATGATCTAACTGAGTCACATAATAAAATTAGGTTTTTGTATCCAAAAGTCATCCCGATTTTAGCTCTTTATAATAATGGTTAGCTTTTACCCGCGACTTCGTACCTACTTACGCGCACATTCCGTTCCCGTATATTCTATAGCCTTCTATATTTAATAATTATATAATAATAATAATTTTCGAATCCGACTGGTAGTTCCAGAGAAAAGAGCGTTTAAACAAACAAACAAACTTGTACGGTGCAACCGCACATAATGCAATTCAGCAGTTTACGCCGCACATACATTTCAACTCATAATACAGTTCAGCTAGTCTATTCTGTAAGAAAATATCTCGATTTTACCTTGACGAACTAACACATACATACCTATTAATAACAAAACAAGAAATCTGTATTTGTTTTACTTCATCATTGGAGAATCCTGACCGACAGTACATAGAGACAAATCATAATTCATTTAGTTCTATGTCAACGCAAATTGAACGTTAACATAGCGTCATAAATGTCATTAAGAAATACAACTACTATACACGAGCGCGAGACTATTGTTTTTGGTTTATTGTTGTCTATTTTATTATTAATTCCATACAAATCTACGTAACAATATCTCTGTCCCTCACGAGCTCACGACGGAGCATGGGGTCGTCACTAGTCATTTTACGAATAAATGCATTGTGGCTATCTATACTAATATTATAAAGAAGAAAGATATGTTTGTTTATTTGAATTGAATAGGCTCCAAAACTACTGGACCGATTTGAAAAATTCTTTTAGCATTTGATAGCTACATTATCAGGCAGTAACATGGGCTATATATTATCCCCGTACTCCCACGGGAACGGAAACTACGCGGGTGAAACCGCGTGATGTCCACTAGTTTCAAATAAAATTGTGTTCGTGGATATATATATATATGTCGTAGGATAATTTGATACTTCGAATCTTCGCGGAAATCCTAGGGGTTTTGCGAAAACGCGGATAATTAGACATAGGCGAAAAATTATCAAATCTTACTGGACAAAGTCAGGATTTTTGCGAAAATACTCGTTATTATAGCAATATTTAGTTCTGGGTGGTTTAAAAAAAATAACCACGAAGGCTAAGGCGGGAGCTCCGCTCCGCTTCGCTCCCGCCTTAGCCTTCTAACCTAACCTATCCGAGTCGGGGTAGTCTGAGTCGGGGCTATGTCTAATTATCCGCGTTTTCGCAAAACCCCTAGGATTTCCGCGAAGATTCGAAGTATCAAATTATCCTACGACATATATAAAATATCAATCAGTTCTAAACTGAAGCAGGTACTTATGCGGGCATATACGTTTAAGTTATTTGATCAAACAAGCTGGTTGAAACTGTTTGATCAAATAGAAATACGAATTTTCGTATTTCTTCATGCCATTCGATGACTCATTTTTTGATCAAAGATTCCCACAGACGTACATGCCAATTTTATAAAACTGTTTGAACTAGCCTGTTTGATCAAATTACTTGAACGTCATAAATACCTGCTACAGTAGTAAAATGGGTACTGTAAATCGTAGAGTAGGTTGTGTGCGTGTGTTTGTAAATCAACCACACTTCAACGGTTCAACGGATTTGGATGAGAACATCCTAGCCGAGATTTGTTTTTTTTTTTCCAATATTAAATAACTAGTTGATCCGCGCAACTTCGTTTGCTCCACTCATATTGGTCTTAGCGTAATGATAGATAGCCTATAGCCTTCCTCGATAAATGGGCTATCTAACACTGAATTTTTTTTTCAAATCGGACCAGCAGTTCCTGAGATTAGCGCGTTGAAGCAAACAAACAAACTCTTCAGCTTTATATATTAGTATAGATATAGATATATTAGTATAGATATAGATATATTAGTATAGATATAGATATATTAGTATAGATATATTCCCATCCCAATTTTAGACTATTACCCCCCTGGTGAAGCCTGGCATAAGTTACCTATGATTCTATAAATAAATTGAATCATACCGGACAAACTTGAGACGGGGCTTGCCCTAGTCCTAGAATTGAGTACTGAACTCTGACGTCATTGATCGGTAATCGAATGTAATGATGACAGTTAATCGCAGAACTCATTTCTGAAATTATTTCCTTATACGTAGATTTACTTCGACGACGATTACGTCAGAACGTAACGGAATCTGATTAAATAATATATAATAATAATATTTTGTCTTCTTTGACCTAGACTAGTCAAGAACAAATCCTGACGGGTTCGCTCTAGACTTTTTTTTTAAATGTGATCATTTTTTTTTTTATTTGTGATGGGTTTGCTCTTGACTCTAGTCTAGGTCAAATAAGACAAAATATTATTATATTACACAGACAAGCAGACAGACAAACAGACGAACGGATAGACAGACAGACACGCGAGCGATGCTATAAGGGTTCCGTTTTTTACGGATGTTCGGAAGCCTAACAATGATGCAATTTTAAATACCGGTTTTCAAATAAGGTGCCAGTTAAACTAGCAATAAAGTACGTTGATCTTTCCCTAATATCCCATCGTAGATACATGAACAATAAATTATGAAACGTTTTTCATCACTAGAGAACGTAAAGGATCGCGACTGAAGTCGATTCAGGACAGCTTTATGTCTTTATTTCCAGTCAATAAATGTATGTGGGTCAATGACCATTATTGCACATTTATGTGGCGCCTACCATAACACTATAGCCTTAAAAAGAAAAGTTACGCATAATCTGAGACTAACGTGCTATAAGAGTAGTGTTTTAATTTTACTGTTGACTAGCTGACCCGCGCGGCTTCGCTCCCGTCAACTGGCTATTCTACCTACCGACCCTAACCTACCTACCCTACCTACCTACTCTACCTACTGACCTATCCTACCTACCATAGCTACCCTACCTTACCTACCCTACCTACCTACCCTACCTACCTACCTACCTACCTACATACCTACCTACCTACCCTACCTACCTACTCTTTTTTTTGTATTTTAATTCTTATTATGCTATTCCGGACGAAGACTAATCCAAAAACACAAAAACTATGAAAATCGGTCGAGCCGTTCTCGAGTTAGAAAAGTGTTCGAACAAACCCGACTTTGTTTTAAATATATCAAGAAGATTAAGAATTTTGCTATATTGTGAAAGATTCGACCTTTTTCTAGAAGACATTTTTTATATTAGCGAGACAGAAATAAAACGCATAAACTGAAGGAAGATGGACAGTGGTGGCTTATTAAAAAAAAGGGTTCCGTTTGCAAACTTGGTACGGAACCCTAAAAATCGACTGGGTTCGCACGAATCAAAATCGTACGGGAAGGCTTAAATAATAGGGTCCCATTAGCAACTTTGGCACGGAACCCTATAATTTGCCTTGGCTCGCAAATCGAACCGTTTGATACTTAGCACGAATTAAAAACTTAGTTGCGGGCAACCTGGGAGTCTTTAACACAAAAGTGAATAGGTTGCTTCTAGGCAAACGTTGCAAACGTGCTCCATCTTCGACCGCATCATCGCTTATCATCAGGTGAGATAGTGGTCAAACGTATGCCTATCTAATGTAAAAAAAAAGAAAAACACTTCGTATCGCCTAACCAATGAGAACTAATGATAACACGATTTGACAGTTACTGTGAAATCGTGTTGTCATTCATTCTTAGTTCGGGTTCGGGACTAATCGTAAGTCTGTAAGTGATACGGAGTAGAATACGTCCGCAACTAAACCCGAAACTACGGACTTCGGACTTAGAGAGTAGCCTCCCAAAATCGATCGCTCCCGTCACCGTGACCACCTTTGGTGCGGTACCTTATTATAAAAAACCAAACTACTAACCTAAACTAAACCTAAACCTAACTACTAACCAAAAAATGGACTCTGTCTGAAATATAAGATTTGTATTTATTATTATTAGCCTTGTTTCGCAAATCGAACCGTTCGTTGCTTCGCTCTAAACGGAATCAATCGCGGAGGCCCAGCAGTAGGGTCCCGTCAGCACAGCACCTTCGGTACGGAACCCTACAGGCCTGATCCGCAAGTCGAACTGTCCAGAACTTCGCAAAACTAAATCAGTTTAAGACTCTACGATAAATGCACTTTAAACGAAACCAGCACCAGAGATTTAACCAATTATGGTCCCTAAGTTTAAGACCTTTCTTCGGAGACCAAATCGAAATTCCTTCGAAACACGACTGTGTTTAGAAATTGTGTGAGGTCATTCTCCAGCGGAAAATCTTAACACCGCAATTCAGAAAAACGCGTCATCAGTGCAACGCCATCTATCGACCATGTAAACTGACAAAATATTTGGCAGCGGAAGACGTTAAATAAGAAGCCCGTATGTAACGGTAAATAACGATAAGGTATTAAAATGTTTACTTTTATTTTGCTACGTCTACGTATTAAAAGTTTCACAAATAATCAATGTGTTTTGGTGTAACATTCATGCTTTCATGCATTTTTTGGTTCCTCAATAGATGGCGCTCTGACTAATCAGAATATATAAGGAAGTTTCTTACTAAACTAAAAATTCAATATATTTTGATTTTGTGGATCGATTGTATCGATCAATGTCAAAAAGGTATAAAATGATCACTCTTATTTTGCTACGTATTAAAAGCTTCACAAATAACTCAACAATTTTGAATGCTTTCGTGCATTTTATTATTCTCAATAGAAAGCGCTCTGACTCATCAGAATACATTAGGAAGTTTCTTCCTAAACTTAAAAATTCAATATCTTTTGATTTTGTGGGTCGATTTTGATGAAATAAACGCTAAATGTTACTCGGGTTATCACTTAATATTTTTAAGTATTTAGATTTGCAATCTAATCTGTGGTTTAAGCGTGATGCTCCCACAAACGCACAGACAAACAGACAAAAATTTCAAAAATTGCATTTTTGTGTTTTATACCTTTTTCCTGAGTTTTCTGTGTAATTTTCATGCAAAAATATTCAATGTACAGACACGGTTAGTCTACGATTTTATTATATGTATAGATTAAAATCGAATAACTGTCTCTAATTCGTTATTTTAACCACATTAATTATTCTTTGAATTCAATTTTTTTTTTTTCTTAAATTTTCCAACAGGACGATGAATGGGTTTGGGGATACGTAGAAGTTACTAAGCCAGCAAGTGAACCTGTGAGTATTTTTGTACCTATTTAATTTATATTATCGTCTCTAAGCTTGTGAGTAAGTGATAATAGCCACAAGAGACCGTTGTTTAACTTGGAAGGTCTGTAGCAGCATCAATGCCGCCACTAGAAAAATCAACTGAAATCTACATCGCAACAAAAAGAACCGCGACGCCATCTATCCTACTAGCAGCGAACTACTAGGTTGAAATTCTGCATCGCGCATGCAGAGTTTACCGTGTCATTCGAACATATACATCAGCCCGAATATCGACTATCGGGCAGTCGCCCGCCAGGCACAACACCCGTCTGGTAGGAGGATCCTCCCTTTTCAATGGAGGTGTGCGGGACTTTACTCTCAGTTCCGCATTTCCTCCATAGATCTTCCAGCTCACCTTATCAAAAAAGAGAGTCCATGGAGTTTCTTGCACGTTCTTTTCCATAGAGATCTACGCTTTGGAACGTGACTAACCTTGGCAATAGGCTTGTCCACTGAAATAATCTAATTAGTCCGTCAGTTAGTTTATCAAAAAATATTTGATCCGTTTTTTTTTTCTTTTGTTACGTAAATCAAAATTGACGAATATCCGACGCTTTTAAAATTCTCAATACATCACGCCGTGGTATAATTTTTAGTGCGTTCTGACATCACGAGCCCCCACTCCCGAGTTTTGATGCGTTTTATCTATGTCAATATTCATTGATTTACAAAAACAAAAAATACGTGTCCATTATTTTTCAACAATCTAACTGACGGACTAAATAGATTTGCAATTTATTGAAAGAAAGAAAGAAAAATGTTTATTTGGGGCTCGCACAAAACAGACAGATGTACAATTACTTAAAACTAAATGTAGTCTATTACTTAATCAATAATAAATTTAGTCTGTGCGAGGCCAAAAAGGTCCCTATCTCAGCATAGGCTGCGAAATTTAAAAAAAAATAGCACAGCGCTGGTTTTATGATAGGGCCTGTGATGCCACGAACGCAGTTACGTAACACATACTAAATATAATAGATCCAGATAAAATAATAAATGATGAAAAAAGTAAATACATATTGATGGTGGAAACTAGCCTATTCAAAAGTGCCACCATCCATATCAGCCAATTGCCGTCTACTGCTGAACGTAAGCCTACCTCAAAGAGCGCCAACCATCGAGGTCCTGAGCAGTCTGCATCCATTCGCTGCCAGCCACTTTCTTCAAATCGTCGTGCTGCAGGGCGTCCATCCACAGACATGACCGGCCGACTTCCATTTCAGCAAGCTGATTCTACGCGCAATGCCAGTGACTCTAGTTCTCTGATTGTTCAAAAATCAAATCTAAATATACTACCATAAAACCGCTTCCAGACTGTTCGAGTCAAGCCAGACAGGACAAATGACGACTTTACGGAACCCTGCACGCCTACCGATCCACCGAAACCTGACTTCAGTGCACCTGGCCGACGAATCTGTGAAATAAGTAAGATCACGTTATCATTCGAAGTTTTCTCCTGACCACTAACATTATCATTCAGCTGGAAGTCATATGTATAATCATCATCATCATCATATCAGCCGAAAGACGACCACTGCTGGACATAGGTCTCCCCCAAGTGTCGCCACAACAACCGTTCCTGTGCGTCTCGCATCCATCGGTTACCCGCGACCCTCACCAGGTCATCGGTAACGTATGTACGTGATGTACTATTTAACAGGTATATCTTCTTTGTTACAGAATGCTACGAATACATTTGGGAATTGAAAGCTAGAGACGAAAGAAATCAAAGAATAGAAAAATGTGAGTATCATAATATTTTTGAACAAAGTTACTTGAAAACTGGCTCCACAGGCCACGCCACCGGTTTTTTAACCGACGAAGAAACGGAGGAGGTTCTCAAGTCGACGCGTATATATTTTGTTATGTATGACCACGCATAACTTTTTACACAATAATCCAATTTTGATAATTATTTTTTTATTGGAAAGGGTATACTTCGGGGGTGGTCCCATATAAATTTGGAAAAAAAATCCAACCCTAAGGGTAGGAAAACAAGGGATGATTGATTGTTCACTCACTGATTGTAATGTATGACCACCCATAACTTTTTACAGAGTAGTCCGATTTTGATCATTCTTTTTTTATTTGATAGGGTGGTATACTTCAAAAGTGGTCCCATATAAATTTGTAAAAAATACAATAAGGGTGGGAAAATAGGGGTGATTTATTGTTCACTCAAAGATTTTGATGCTGAGTTGTGTAGCATTTTTTGTAGGCCTGCCCATGTTAGTAGTAATTAGTAGATTATAGCCACAAAAAATATAAAATAAAAACTTTGGAACAAAAATTAAACCTCCGAAAAAACTGAAAAGCAAAAAAATTATAAACTATTTTCCAAAAAATAACTTTAATTTCGGAAGTCGGTGTTAAAATACGAAGAAACAATCAAAAACACCGACTTCCGAAATTAAAGTTATTTTTTATAAAATGGTTTTGGGCACACAAGAAGTGTTTTTCAAGCAAACAAAATATATCGATGTGTTTTTTGCCAGGTCATTTGGATATGGAAAATAATAATCCTAATTACAATCCACCTCTTGGAGCAATCGGAGGTCACGATACTGAGCCTGGAGAGTTTCCACACATGGTCAGTTTTCTTCTGTTGTGCTGAACCCTACTTTTAGTATTTTTAACTGACTTCCAAAAAAGGAGGAGGTTCTCAATTCGGCGGGTTTTTTTATGTATGTACACCGATTACTGCAAGGTCCGATTTGTGGGAATCTTTTTAATTCGATGCGGTATACTTGCCATTTGGTCCCGTCAAAATTTGATTCAGTTTGGTTCAGTAGTTCTTATTTTATAAGCATTTTGTCTTATTTCAATATCTGCGAACACTTCGTCCAAGTGTCACCACTTAAAAGTGAAAAATAAAAAACTTTTTTACCAAAAAAATAAAACCGGCTTTCAAAACAAAACACTACAAAGTATAAAATAACCTTAATTTCGGGAGTCGGTGTTAAAATAACAAAGATACAAAATCCAAAAACACCGATTATGACGTTATTTTATACATTGGAGTGTTTTTTTTTTTTGAAATTCTGTTTTATTTTTTGCAAAAAAGTTTTTTATAATTATTACTTGAGTTCACAAATACCTTTGACTTTGCCCTGATTACTTTGCAAGCAAGGCGACAGAAAAAAAACAATTATGCAAGTAATTAAAAAAATATATCTAAGTTAATCATAGTGCGTGTAGCTAATGAGTGGAATTCCCTACCGGAGTCTGTATTTCCTGATAGCTACAACCTTTCTTCAACCCAAAGCCCAACCAGTCTTTAAGTCAAGAGTGAATAGGTTACTTCTACCACATCATCGCTTACCATCAGGTCATAACTACGGATCATTAACTGCCTCCGTGGTGAGTGGTTTAGGCGTTTGCCTTGTGATCCGGTGGTCGTGGGTTCGATTCCCACGGGAAACATACTTTGTAAAGTTGTTTCCAGTTTGGCTAGGACATTGCAGACTTGAATCACCTGATTGCCTGATAAAAAGATGATTCCGTACTTCGGAAGGCACGTATAAGCCGGTGGTCCCGACCGCCAAATGGTGGTCGTCAAATAAACCATGTCAGAAGCCCTTGAGGCGATTTAGAAACTCTGACACTAGGGTGTGTGCGGTCGTTAGACCTTTACTGCCCGCACGATAAGAAGAAGACCATCAAGTGAGATAGTGGGTCAAAAGCGTGCCTATCAATAGTACAAAAATCACCAGGATTCCATAGGTAATATTACCAGTACATAGGTATTACTTGGACGGAGTGGTTCTTAATCATAATCATAAAGAAGAGCTAAAATTGTATATTTTTCTTATGCATTTTGTAAAGGTTTATAGGCCACATAAGCGAAAAAACCAGTTTATTATAATCTTTTAAGTTATTCAATGTACCAGGGCGCCATAGGCTGGCAGGCGTCAACAGGAACATGGGTGTTCAAATGCGGCAGCTCCCTCATCAGCTCCAAATTCGTGCTGACGGCGGGTCATTGCTCCCGCGCTTCTGAACGAGACCCGACCATTGCCGATCCTGTACCGAAGATCGTGAGGTTGGGTGACAAGAATATTATTGATGTGGTTAGTTTTATGGCCTTCTTAACCATCTCTTCAACCAAAAAGTATTTCCACTTTGTGTAAGTATATTCACTCACCTAAGAAATATCTACTAACCTATCAACTATTAGAGTTACACTTAATGGTATACCATGATGGTACAACTTGGTAGCGCTGCCACCAATCTGTTTACATATTTAGGTAAGGTAGATTAAAAAAAAACATATATTTCGTTGGCAGCACAAACATAACTGCTAACATAGTGTCTTTAAAATCGAAGTGGTAACAAACCTTTTTATACCACAATTACCATTTTCTTTTTCAGTACACAAACGGTGTCCTGCCAACAGACGCAAAGATCATCAAAATTATAGTGCATCCAATGTACCGACCTCCCAAGAAGTACTACGACATAGCGCTGATGGAACTGGAAGACCATGTGACGTTCAGCAAGTACATACATCCAGCGTGTCTGTGGACCAGGTTCAATACTTCCAGCTTGGGGTCGGAGGCCACACTCACTGGTTGGGGCGTTGTGGAAACTAGTAAGATGCTGTATGGTTTATTTTACGAATAACAGGGGTTATACGTGGTCGTAGTTCCCAATGCAAGTAGGTACAGTCACCATCATCATCATCACCTCTCTTTTCTTGTACCAAACCCCACGATCCTGTGCCAGCTTCATCCACATTGTACCCGTGGTGGTAACAATTTCGTTTGCCCATCTCAATGCCGTATGACCGACTCTTCTTCTTCAAGTCCGCAGACGCCACTTGGTCACCACTTTACTTCGTCTACCATCACCGCACCTTGCCAGGTGTCCTGACCACCTCCATTTCAGTTTCGTAAATCATCTTACGTCTTCGATGTCCCCAACCGACCCTAAATAAATCATATTAAGTTTAAGACATTATGGAATTTTTGCAGTTGTTAAACGACCCATGAAAAAACAAAATACTTGTTTCAGTTTTGCAATTTGCATGGAAATCTAATGATACTCATGTGTATCTAACACCACAATAACATAGCTAACTAATGATACTATTTTCGAACAAATTGCTTCGTTACATGTCTCTAAATCTGATCGATTTGACGCTTTTATAAGAGCGTTTAATGGTTAAGAGTACTGTTTCAAATTGATTTTAAAAGCATTCAGTGTGTTTAGTTATGTCATAATTTTACCCAGTATTAAGTTAAGTCTTGGATGAGTAAGTAGCTCTTGGCTAAATAATAACAGCTGTATTGTTCGATCTTCAAGGTTGAGCAAAGCATGCCGAGGTCGGTCTGTGGATGGGTAACCATCATAGCATACCGAGACTCTTCCGTGCCTCGGAAAGCACGTTAAGCCTTTGGTCCCAGCTGTCATTAATTTGTAGCCAGAAAATCCGACTCAAGTCTTGCCAAGAAGTACCATGTTATCCAAAATTGTGGAGGTCAAGATAAGCAGTCGCTCTACATAAAATACTGTTAATCAGCTGAATCCGGTTTGAATGGAAGCCGACCCCAATATAGTTGGGAAAAGGCTAGGCAGATAATGACTTTAGCTCGTGGTTAAATAACAACCGGCGCCCGGGATCTTTGAGGGTAAGCAACGCTTGCCAAGGTCGGTCTGTGGATGGCCACAGACCGACCTCAGTAAGCGTTGCAAAATTATTTTGCCAAGGAGTTCCTTGTTAACCTATTATTGGGTTGTGGAGGTCAGACAGACTGTCGCTTCAAGTAAAATACTGGTACTCATCTGAATTCGGTTAGACTAGAAGTCGACCCCAACATAGTTGAGAAACAGGCAGAATTTTTAAAAAAAAATATAATCAAACTGTATCGTGTGACATGTCAAATGAAAGAGCTTACTGTGAGGATTTTAATTGTATTTTATTAAATAATAATCAATAATCATTTTTATTTGTGTAACATAGGTGGTAAATACAGTTCTTAAATTACTTCATAGTTCGCTATGTTATGCCAAAAAAGCGTACAAATCTAATTGCATGCGAAATAAGATGAAAACAAAACAGTAAAAATTAAGTACAACAATTATATCTTGTTATTACAAATCATATGTCAAAATAAATTGAATGATGATAAATAAATAAAAATTATAAATGTCACAATATCGAGTATTTCTACAATCAATGCATAAATAAATAATAATAAATTATATTATGTCACAATATATATTCTAAAACAAAAAAAAAATCGTTCGGAACCCTTTGCACGCAAGCCCAATTCGCTTGGCCAGTTTTTTTCTTATCATTAAAGATATTATTTATTCTCTTCCTAAACGTATAATATTACTTACTCGTGTAACAGCTGGGCGGATCATCTCCCCTGAGCTGCAAGCCGCGGTGGTAGACTTCATAGACACGTCATTATGCGACCGACTACTGAGGCCGTCCTGCAACAGGAACTGGTGCGGAGTGACAGACAACCAGATCTGTGCTGGCAAGCTGGCGGGAGGAGTCGATGCTTGTCAAGTTAGTTGCTTATTCCTATAGTTTTGATAACATCTGAACTTCCTACATAGCAACAGTGTGAAGACCACATATGCACGAGACCGAATGTTCGATAAGGTAAGAAAGTACTGGAGTACGGAGACCCCACCACTGGCCATAGGTGCGTAGGCCGCCCGCGAACCGAGTGGACTGATATAGTATGCAAGAATTGGATGGAGGAGACTCAAGGTTGGGTTATAAAAGGTATGCGGTAAAGAGAGTAAAGTCCCGCAAACTTCCATTGAAAAGGGAGGATCCTCCGACCAGACGGTTGCTGTGTACGGTGTGGGCAACTGTCCGATAGTTGATATTCGGGTTGATGTATTTGTTCAAATCGCACGGTAAACTCTGATACCGCAATGCAGAATTTTGTCGTAGTAGTTCGCTGCACATTGGATAGACGGCGTTGCTGTTCTTTTTGTTGCGATGTAGATTTGCTCCATTGGTTTTTCTTGTGGCGGCATTGATGCCGCTACAGGGTAAATTTGGTGGATAGAGGAGATGTTAAATTAGCATAAGGTGTAAGCCGGTTGATGACTCTCTGGGAATAAACCATTTCAATAATCGTTTAATTCAAACTAGACTGAGAATCAACACAATGGCTACCCAAAGCACCAAATAACTGGAACCTGTCAAAATTACCAGCTTTGGAATACCTAGCCTACCTGGCTGACTGGCACTAACAATTTATTTTCTTCATCAGGGTGACTCCGGTGGACCACTCCAAGTGCAGATTCCTCTCCCGATCACATCAGAAGGCAACATGCACTACATTGTCGGTGTGACTTCGTTTGGCATCGGATGTGCTTTACCCAACCTGCCTGGAATCTACTCCAGAGTGTCCATGTACCTGGACTGGATCGAGTCTATCGTTTGGCCAATATTGTATGAACAATAAAAATGCAATAATTTTAGTAAATAACTAGCTTTTGCCCGCGAGTTCGTGAGCACACATCCCGTTTTTTTCCGTATCCGTAATTGCTGGAAATTCTCTTAGTGCTCCCCTACACTCTCCAAGGAACCTACATGCCAAATTTCAGGTTTTTACGACCAGTAGTTTCGGCTGTGCGTTGTCTGTCAGTCACTCAGACGGCAACGGAAGAATCTGCCTGAGAGTGGACTCCGCCACCGCAAAGGAAGAGGTGGTATGAGACACTGGACACATACCACAGGGGCTGCTTTCAAGTGCTCGAAAAAGAATATTTGGAAGGATTTGGAGGAGACCTTGGATCAGCCATGGGACAACACAGGGTGAATTAATTTATTTTTAAATAATATACTAAACTGGATACTGTCAGTGTTGGGCAAAAACTATGTACTACGATAAACCAGCTAAAGTCAAAGTGATACAAATGACGTGTGAAAATTTCAGCTGTCTACCTATTACGTTTCTTGAGATACAGCCCTCTGACAGACAGGCGGATGGAAGGACGGACGGACGGACAGCGGAGGCTTAGTAATAGGGTTCCGTAATAAATAAATAAATAAACCTTTAAGGTATTTTTGTCGGGGGTTTTTTAAATTTTTAATTTAGTTTTTATTTCATTTTTTTAAACTTCAATATAGTGTACATTATTCTACTAGTCAAACCCTTTCATTTGATACCCATATTAAGGGAGTTGTGAGGAAAAAATGTAATTCGCTATTTTGTGGTGGCGGCCATCTTGGATTTTAAATTTCTCATAGTGTGTAGTATTCTATTAGTCAAGCCCCTTCATTTGATACCCATATTGAGGGAGTTGTGTAAAAATATATAATCCGCCATTTTGTGCCGGCGGCCATCTTGGACCGATTTTCATCAAACGTAGCTAAGAACACTCCCGACTAATTCACTTCTCAAACTCAAACACTTCTCAAACAAAAAATCAAAATCAGAATCGGTTCATCCACAGACAGACACGCAGACACACACACACACAGACTCGTCAAATTAATAACACCCCGTCGTTTTTGCGTCGAGGGTTAAAAATATTTACAAAACAAAACAAAATCACTTTCCTTTCCTGACCACCGATGAACTTCAATTCATTCCAACATAAACCAAAATGTCGAAGTGCTCAAGTAAAATTTAAACGCCTTAAAAAGACTTGCCATCCATTAGTGATTCGGCACCTTATTTCGTCGGTACTGTCACGTAAATTGCTCATGAATTGCTCATAAAACGAGCAGTACAAACAATAAAACTAGCCTCACTCTGCGCGGTAGGGCATCTAAGGACGTAGGCTTAACTGGGCTGACTGTCACACCGAAGTGATGGGGCGAGCGTAATTTAATGTGTTTTTTTGGTTAAAGTGTTAGACTGCGTTTCCACCAGAGATCTGAACCAATAGAATTGCTTCATTTACAAACCAAGCCAAACCAAGCGATTCTATTCTACTTTATGAAATACACATTTAAATCAACGAATGCAAAGTGGAGTTTCAATTGCAGATAACACAATTTCCTCAAAATTAAGATGAAACATCGTTACGAAATGTTTTATTGAAACCAATGCTTGCTAGTAACACACTGACGTTTATTCGCATACATACTTATCGGTGCGTAGGCACACGCACACATACTTAACACTTAGTTCAGCCTAATACTTTATCATCCCTTCCACAGCATCATCGTTTACTACTCTATTTTATTCGTAGCCATCAAAATTATATTTGAGTATAAAATTCGTTACAACCATGCTAAAGAAACAATATATTGTAGTAATACATTGCTCTCACTATATAATACATTGCAACTCCAAAAGAGGTATGGAAAATCAGTGGAAAACCACTGTAGGTCCACCATGAGTTTTATCAATATATACTCGCTAGCGACATTTTTTTAACTACATAAAAAATGTACATGATTACTTTTGTTTTTATACGCGTTTGTACATAATTTCTTGTTAATTAGTGTAGTTGTTTAAGTCTTCATGTATATATTAAATGTAAATCACCATAAATTAATGATGGTAAATAAAAATTATTTTATTATAAACAAAGTATGAAACTTTTAAATTAGAAACTTGTTTTTTTTCAAATTTTCATACATTTTTTTTAACTACAATCGCTAGCGTGTATAGATTGATAAAACTCACGGTAAACGTACAGTTCAACGAAATTCAACCAATACCGATTCACTTCGGTGTAATACAACCCCGGCTTTACAGTAATCTTCCATTTGAGGGAGCGATTTGTCTACCAGGCGTACAGCAGCGTGCAGCGGTAGTTTCTCACAGCCGACAGACATTACACTCTGCACGATGCAATCGACTGTTCTCTGCACTGCTGAGCTCCTGGCATTTCAATTTGATAAAGGAATAAAAGAATATGGATAGGAGATAGATCAAGGCGGAGAAATGGGAGGAAAGATTTAGTATAGAGTATGGAAAGAAATAGCCAAATGAATATCAACTGATATGCATACTAAGGGTTAGACAAATATTTTGCCACTCAATAAAACATCTGAACAACTGACAGGCAACTGACTGCAAACGTCCTTAAAAATACTTTCTGTCCAAGGTTTTTGCAGTGATAGTCGCTGAAATGATTTTACAACTTGAATTTGAACAGTTTTTAGTAAGAGAATTCGTCTCTGATTTATCCTTTTCGACATTTGTTTATAAAATGTCTTAACACATGTTTATTGAACATTCATCTTTGAGCATTTTTAAAAAAATGATGCAATAACCCAAAGACCCAGATATTTCAAGAATGAATACAGTTAAACAAAAGAATTCTCCACCGCAACTAGGGCAACCATACATTACTTTCACAAGCCAAAGTCCCCTTTGTTCTTCGCAAACTTTCCCCACTTTTCCTCATAACACACGAAAACCAATGGGAACCGCATAAAAAATATGCAGATCTGTGAAAGACAAGGTCCGATTACAGCGCGCGGTGGAATTTATGCGTCATAAAAAAAGAATAATAAATGAGTACGTACCCTTAACGGTACATCACAGCTAGGGCTGCTCCATCCAGCGCGGAAGGTTTAATATTGGGCATTGGGCAGCCCTACCATCGTGTGGTTTGGTCAGTACCATAAACTACCGACCAAACAACTGGCCGTTTATGGAGTAGTTAGGTTTTCTTGTTACTGAAATTACAGGTCAAATGTTGTGTTTGTATCTATTTATATATTTCTGAATGGGATTTTGTTTCAACAGTCAAATGTTGGACGTTTCAGAAAGTGTGGAGATGCAATCACTTCTCATTTCCAAAGTTTTCCGCTCTTTTGACTTCTTTCTCCAAATGGGAAGCATGAATGAGGTCTACAAAGAATATGCTTGTAACACGCTTACTTTAATGGACACAGAGAACTGATAACGACTGCCACATTTCTGCTGCACTATCTATACTCTATGTATATATACTAATATATAAAGCTGAAGAGTTTGTTTGTTTGTTTTTTTGCTTGAACGCGCTAATCTCAGAAACTACTGGTCTGATTTTAATCATTCTTTCAGTGTTAGATAGCACATTTATCGAGAAAGGCTATAGGCTATATATCATCACGCTAAGATCAATAGGAGCGGAGCAGTAATGAAAAATGTGACGCAGACGAAGTTGCGCGGGTCAGCTAGTACTTACTAATATATAAAGCTGAAGAGTTTGCTTGAACGGGCTAATCTCAGGAACAGCTGGTCCGATTTGAAAAATTATTTCAGTGTTAGATAGCCCATTTGTCGAGGAAGGCTATAGGCTACATATCATCACGCTAAGACCAATAGGAGCGGAGCAGAAGAAGATGCGCGAGTCAACTAGTTTTTTGATAAAAGAAAAATGCAGTCCGTAATTTAGAAGGACACATTCGCTTAATCACCAGTCTTGCTAAAGGGTACAGTGTTATCTATTCTAGTTATTGTGTAGTGGAGGTCAGCTGGGCCGTAGCTCCATATAAATACTGATACATAGCTGCATCTGGAAAGGACGGAAGCCGACCTCAACATTGTGGGTAGATTAATATTGTCATTCGCTTAATTACCAAGATAACACTTTTTAGGGTTCCATACCAAAATGATAAAAAGGAACTCTTGTGGCAGACGGACTGTCTGTCCGTCTGCCACAGCTGGATATCTCAAGAACTACTAATGCTATCAACTTGAAATTTGGAATAGTTTTAGATGACGTTTGCTAAACTATTTTGCAAATAAGAAAGAAATAAAAATGTTTATTTTTTTGCAACCGACTGAAAGGGGTTCTTAAAAATTCAAAGTGGTGCAATAAGGGCTATAAGGGGCTATGAAGGATATAAGGGGATATGTGGAGTATCATATGAAAGAGCGCTGTTCACACATTCTCAAACATTTTATTTTCATTTTTAAAGCATGGTTTTTGACTTTTGACGAAAAATGAAAAAAAAAACCACCCCCACTTATCTCCGAAGTTTGCATCGACAAAAATATGGAATTATTCCATGCGATAGAAGTTTACGTTAAGATTACAGGAAAAAGAAAACAATTGTCTCTTAATAGCACACTTTTTTAGAAATAAACAACAAAAATTACATTAGTTCCACTATCGGTAGAGAGATGGCGCTGATCTAAGACTGCAATATACACCACAGTGTTAGTGTCTCGCTGATTAATATTTAAAAACATTGCACGTTTTATATACCTAATGGTACGGAACCCTCGGTGCGCGAGTCCGACTCGCTATTGATCGGGTTTTTATTTACACTATAACATTATATAAACTTAGTTGAATCATGCCCGGTTTCTGATGTACTGAATCGGTCGTTTATATGTCCGTTAACCACTAAACAACCAATGACGGAACCAGGCATCAATCAATTACATGCTACTTTATTCCTAATCCAATCTACTAGGAGCACAGCACTTACCAGGTGCATGAATTTTCATGTTTAATCGCACCGCGTCACTGGCTCACTTTGAACGGTGAAGTAGAACACGTACAACAGAGTTCCATGCTGAGACGTGACTTGAAGAGCCTTACATATCTTTCATTGATATCTCAGTTACTGTTTATGAGGAGTAAGATAGCTAAAAAGAAGTCTATGCTCAATAGAAGACATATTTGGAGGAAATACACTCTTTTTCACTTTTCTTATGTGACAATAAAAAAAAAACGTTTTTTTCATGATCTATGGCTACCCCATTATATATTTTTAGGTCTAGCCTATGTTACCCGGGACAACGCAACGCTTCTAACGAAACCACATACATCGAAATCGGTCAAGGCGTTTAAAAGTTATGATGGAATAAAGAAACTCACAAACAAACATACATACATGAACCCTGAAAACATAACACTCCTTTTTTAGCCAGTCGTGTAACAAAATGGTAAGTATTTTTTGTGATAGACACCAAAGAGTAATTGTATCTCTTAGTGAAAAATCTTGAATAGATTTGCGTTATGAGGAAAATGATCGAATAAAGACATGAAAAGAATTCGTACACTTGCGAAAAGCTCAAAACTGGAGGCAGACACGACTCAAATTAATTTAGGAACTTCAAAAGCGAATAAAAAGAGCTCGCAAATAAACAAAAACAAGAAAGAGCCGCCATGCAGCCATCCGACATGTTAATATTATGCTAACGAAAATACAGAAAATGACATAAAAAAAGTTTTCTAATATGCAAATACGACCATCAACACGTGTTCCGAAGAAAAAAATGCAAATCATGGCAAGTAAGGCGACCTAAAACTCGCTTTTATGGCGACTCATAAATTACAGGGGGCGAGCGAAGCCGGGGCATATAAACATTGCTATTACACATGGTACCCCGCTAACTTTCAGCCGAACATTTTTTTACCTTACATGTTTATTCATGTAAGAAGGGTCCACGGTAATTTTTTTTAAGTGTCCAAGGGTGAAAGGATTTCAGTAGGGTGTTTTTCATATTTTTGGGCGAAGCATGTGAATATGATAATTACGATTCTGTGTAGCCTTGACTGTCTAAACCCAAAACCTGAATTCCTCGTAGTAGAAGAACAAAACGTGTACTTGATAAGAATCACTACTTAATCAAACACAGGACAGTCAAAAAATGCTGTGTAATAGGGAACATGCAATATTTTCATCTTGCTTCCATTTTAAAGATTCTATGTAAAATAGACAATACATAAAATTAAAAAAAAATAAAGCGCTTTAATTTCTTTTCAAAACTGCGGTTTTAAACTGGCAGTTTTGACATTTCGCCCGAAAAAGGAAGTTGAGTCACTCCTGTCTGGCACTTGTCATGAACTGTCCTAACTCAAAGGACATAAGGTTGCCTTTTCGTTGTCATAACAGCAGTGACGTCACTAAACACTGATTGTTGTTTTTCGATACGTTCCGTTTCACGTTACTTTAATTCATTACTTATGTTAAAAATCGACATTAACAAAAATAAAAACGTTGCAGTGGCCTTTATTTTATACTTTTTTATCGTTTTATTAACAACATTTTCATAAATTCTGTATTTGCATCTTCCCTATTGTATGCTTGAGAAACTCAAAATAAAAAGTAGTTCGTAGAAGTTAACCCCATGTTCGAAATTTGAGTAAGAGTGACTCCAGAAAATAACTTTTAATCGTTATACTTCATAAACTGCATTAGTTAATTATTAATTGCAGTTGATGGATTTCCATTAAAAAAAAACCGGAAAACAAAGAAACCGACTCTATTCCTCTACTTTTAATTAATCAAACTAATAAAGACCAATGCTTCAACGCATATTTTTCTCATTACGTCTCATCATAGAGAAGAAATTGATCCAAGTTGGGAACTTAGATTAAGTTCAGTTAAGTTATTAAAGGGCCAAAAGCTGTGGGTTTTGCCTTCAGATTATTGACCTAGATATGATGGAGTTGGTCTAATATTTGACAAGACTTGTCTCACCAAGATATTGTCACTCATGATCTGTGTACCAGGGCTTCAGTGAGAGTAAGAGCATTACTCGCAACTCCACAAACTTGATGGTCGAACGGGCTGTGAGGTTCTGGAGTGGCGACCGCGTACCGGATGTCCCACCTTAAGGAAAGGTACGTAGGCCTAAACAAGGGTGGACCGATAATCTAGTGAGAACTGGAGAGCCTGCTGCCTTCTGGACATTCAGAAGGCAGCAAACTCTCCAGTCACCATATCCTACCTGTGCTACTATATAGTACTAAATGGTGACGCTTCAATATATACTTGGGTGACAAGCGATCTTCTCTAAGTCATTCTACCCTAGTAGGACAGCTCCTGATCTCCATTTACAAGGCTATTGCACCTCCGAGCTTGCCATTGTCCAGCAGTGGACGTCTGTGTGCTGAAATACCGCTGATGGTAATAAACCAAGCTTAACCTTTAAATAAGTTTCTGTGTTCTTTATAGTTGAAAAATATCCAGTTTTTCAATCAGGAATCGGGGGTCAATTTAGTGTGCACTAAATTAATGATTAATTGAATTTTTGGTTACAGTAACATATTCCAAAAAATCCTGAAATCCTTCGGCATCTTTGCGCGATCACATTTAAGTTTTAATTAGTTATTTTATGTACCTCGCAGCTATATAGCCCTAACTCTTAAGTATTACTCACCCCTATAATAAAGTGAGACTCAATTAAGTTTAATACTGCATTACAGAAATAAACCCTTTATGAATATAGGGGTCACTTTAAAGGCTTTTCACCTTCACATGTCAATTAATTAAATATCCAACAAAATAACAATCTAGCGACGATCTAATCAAGATATCTTACATAATAAACGTCGAATTTACTAACTTGAACATCTTAAACACATTCTGAACTTTAGGATTTCGTTGTTACAGTTTAATTTCACATGGCTGGCTCTTTTATGTGCCACCTTGAGTAATAAAGCTTGTGTAACGAGGTCTGTAAAAGAGTCCTCCTCGATTAAAGTAAAAGTAATAAATGGCCTCTAAGTTCCGATTAGGGTTTTAAAATGCCATGTTACAATTGTAACGTTATTGGAGCCGCGCCGGTGATATTTTTTAATTTGGCACGTCAGCTTTATGGGGTCCTGGTACGTAAACTGGTAGTAATTTTCGCTGAATGTGCTTTTTAGGCTGTTCATATGGAAATTAAGGGACTGAGAGGTCTACGTCACAGGGTATATTGTCAGGATTTTTTTTTGGAATTGAGTTTCTGGAGAAAATAAGTAGGTAGCAAGTGGCAGAAGAACCTATATGAAAGCGGTAGCAGGATATAATCCTGAATGTGGCGTTTATGGTAAATTTTCCTAGTAATGATAATGTCAAAGTCTGAGTACCGATGTTGTGGATGCTGAACGGCATACGGGTACGTATGACATAGCATAGTTTTAGCCCACTGGTCAAAATTCCCTTGGGATAATTTCCAGCTTTCACGCGGGCGATCAATCTAAAATGTTAGGTAACTACTGAACAAGTCATGTTGACTTAATATAACATGCCCAGTAATATTAATTAGGCAACATAAGAATGAGAAGACTCATTCAAAATCGAAAAGCACTAACCCAAAATTAGACAAAAATAAAAAAAAAACGTTTTCAAAAATAAAATAAAAAATCTTCTTAGCCGGTTCCCAGAAATATTGGGATCGGCTTCCAGTCGAACGGGAACTACTGCTTAACACCAGTACTTTCCACCAGTACTAGTACTCAGCTTAATCCAGTTAGACTAGAAGAAAACGTAACGTATTACAAAAAGTTTCCCATTTGCCGAATATCTTTGACCACCGAAATTCGTATTCATAGTTCACCTAAGTTCCTTTCGTCACTGATAACCCTTATCCCACTTTGACCCAAGTTCCAAACTTACGACAAACTGCGCGGTTCACAATCACAATAATATACAAACCGCGCCACCCTTACTTACTTTTTTATTCACATTCGCTGATCGCTGCAAGCGAATATGTCAAAGATGCCACAGTATCCCTGCAAACAGTAGGTGAACTAAGGTTTATTTTTGAGGGTGCACGTATTCATTTGTACTTAGTGCTATTTTGTAAAAATCTGACCGTAAAAACTTAGGTGGAGAGAGCTTGAGATGAGCTGTCATTCCTACTTGGATAGATTGTATAGTGTAAATAAAAAACCGATCAACAGCGAGTCGGACTTTTTTTTACTATTTATAGGCTCGCGTTTGACCACTATCTCACCTGATGGCAAGCGATAATGTGGTCGAAGATTGAGCACGCTTGCCTAGAAGTAACCTATTCACTCTTGACTTAAATACTCCCAGGTTATAGCTATCAGGAAACACAGACTCCGGCAGGGAATTCCACTCCTTAGCTGCACGCACTATGAATGTGTTCCCAAAACGTTTTGTGCGCGTGGGTGGGATTTCCAACATGTACCGGTGGCGCATCGCCGTTTGTCTTGTAGTCCGATGATGAAACGGGCTTGGCGGAATCAAATTATGCAATTCCGTCGCACATTCCCCAAAATGCAACCGGTAGAAAACCGACAGGCTAGCAACTCGTCGTCGATGCTCAAGACTTTAGAGCTTCGTCGCGACGAGCCTATCATCGCCGATGATCCTCTTGGCTCGTTTCTCAATTGACTCAAGGGCATCAAGCTCATCAAGCTCATCAAGCTGGAGAGAAAAGAGAATAACGTTATATTGGAGTGTTAGTTGCATGGTATTGGACAAGAAAATAGGATTGTAACCGTCACGTTATTAAGGCACAAAAGCTTGGCTTACAAGAAAAAAAGTTATTTTTTTTCAAAGAAGCCTAATTAAATTCAAATGAACTTACCGTATTTGGCTACCTACACCTTCCAATTCTGAAACTTTCACAACCAAACATGCACAGTGTTCCTTGCTCAGATTAACAAATTGCGGTTAAGTCTTACACCGTCGCTGTAACTTAAAGTTGTATTAAAGGGGCACGATGTACCGATGGCTTGTAATAAAACTCAGTATTGTCTAAGAATTTGGAGTCAAAGGTAAGTCCCCTTTCTTCTTATTTGATAGCGTTCAAAGCAAATGACGAACGTGACTTTCATTGTCTCTCCGTAGTTAGGCTACTGTATTCAACATTCACTGTGGCCTCACCACAGCAATAAAACAAAGTATTTTTTTCATCTCGACTCACCCATATTTCGTGGGCGAACCATTGATTGGCTGTCAACTCCAAAACACAATAACAAGAGGAAAGTCCTTTATTGTAGCGAGACGTAAAAAGACGTGTGTTGACGTTTTGTGTGATTGCAAGTGAACAGTGGAAGGGGGGAGGAGGGGAGGAGGGAACTATCGTCGAGGGACACGGCTTTTGTAAATTATTGGTAGCGACCTGGGAAATAATATTGATGACGGCAACAATTTTTTCGCTCAGATTTGTAAGTGCGTTAGGTACAACGAGCTTTATCTTTAAAGCTTCAATTTTAATTAGTCTAAAGACTGGGTTTTCAATAGTAGTCAAACTGCCACATTAAGAGGAAATGCTGGCGGCAAGACTTTGTATGTAAAAAGTCATAATTCGAGGTTTGGCTCTCGACTGTTTTCTCCTCCAATATCGGACCGATTTAAGAGATATTTCACAAACTGAGCAAGAAGGATATATACTGTGTCTTTATGTTTTCCTTTTTGATAATTTATTAACCGCATAAGCACTAGAACCCTCACAAAATGCTTACTTTATTCGGTGTGTGAAATATCTCTTATATCAGTCCAATATTGGAGGAGAAAACAGTCGAGAGCCAAACCTGGAATTACGACTTTTTACATACTAAGTCTCGCCGCCAGCATTTCCTCTTAATGTGGCAGTTTGACATAATTTGTATACAAAAAACTGCCAAACTGTTATTTTTATTCCGTTATCTGACGATGATAAACGGCTCTAAACTGAATAAAGTAAATACATTGATCCCTGTGTACCTACTTATCTTCACACGTCAATGTAAGACGAAATAAAGATTGGAATGCCAGAAATCTACTCAAATTGGCAGCCAGCACAAAGATTTCATGTAAGCATACTTCAAGCCTTCATATTCCACATACATACAAACAAAGTCATCAAAGCGACTATCCGAATTCAACCAACCATTTCTTATGAAGAAGTTCAAAGAACTGAAAACCCAGTAACACACACAGTAATTTACGTTAAAAGTTCCGTTTAAAAATGGATAAACTTTAAAATGGATTACAGTAAGAATGGACTGTGCCCGTTCTGATCGCCAATGGCCGCAACTAAGGACTAAAGTATTTTTGAAAGGTACTAGGGAACCATACTACTGGAAGAGTTGTGCATTAGGACCACTTCTTTAGTCATTTTTAATAGGATTTACCAGGATTTACGCTTAATTCAGGATTGGCGTATTTCGTATTTTCGACAAATTCCATATTGGTTCAATGAAGAATACTCCTGTTACAATTTTATACGTATTACAATATGCAATTCATGGCTTCTTGACGCGTTAATTTGCTTCTATATAATCGCACGTTTATATAATCGTGATCGTGATTTGGAAAGTTTGACTCATTATCATGCTCTTTCAGCTGGGAACTCTAAGCATCTTTTTGTTTTCTAATATATAGGATCACAAAACATAATCATTATCAAATCTGAAAAACTAACTTATACTTAAAAAAAAAAAGAAAAATTAATTGTGCAAGGATTAAGATCTAAAACGGCTGCATTCCTGGTAATCCTCGGTCTATGATAGGTACCGAATTCCTATCAAATGCAGAGGTAGTTCCGATTTTCCATTTTGCACTTTCCCAGAAAGCAATAAAACAAACACTCCTACAATCTACGAAAAAGCACATAATTATAACTGGGGCGAATTATCAAACGGTATCCATGTTGTTCGTCGGCTTATTAAAGTTAAGCGGGGGGTTAATATTTAATCCGAGTTGCGCACAACTGGCGTCGGGGCGCTAATGTATGCGACGTCACGGCTCGCGCACTGTACGGGTTGGGTAAACGGCCGTGTGTTACACCGGAGTGTAACGGTGATGCCTTTTTAGTCGATTGAGGATTGGTAAGTATTTTTAAGTAGCAGTGGTAGTGGACAGGGCACATTGTTTGCGGAACAGACGAAAGAGAGAGCCAAAGGTTCTATAGTCGCGACCGTTTACCAGAAGATGCAGCATTGGCCTCCCAAAACGATGGACCTCGGAAGAATGATGTATCGACAGTTGTGTCTAGCAGTGGATGTCTATGGGCTGAAATGATGACGATGCGAGCAGCCTTTACAAATGAAAATTAATTTAAATCGTATGGGATATCCCATACGGGCAAAGGGCAAACACAGTAGTCCTCCATTGCGAACGGTCTAGAACCTCACGCTCGTATCTCGCTCCGTGGCATTCCAATGCTGGCAATACTTCCTGCCAACCCGTCTCTTGTTTGGCAGTGTTATCGGAATCATTCTGTTGGGTATAACCAATCGATCTGGCGCTGTTATTATTTCTCCCACAGTCTCAACTCAGTCATTTCTTAGGATATGAATAAGACAGCAGTTGATGAGGACTTATTAAAAACATTGGATCCTCTTACAAATATTTTTCATTCTTTTAGCGGAAAACAACAGTTTTTTGAGTGTGTTGAGTGCTCAGATGGATGACAATTCTGAATGCCACCGATACTGCAATTGACATAGCCACCAACTGGGCCCAAACAATCTAGGAATTATCTAACCATGGACTTAAAAAGAAGAATAATAATAATAATAATATCATTTATTTGTATAAAATGTGGTAGAAATAGATGTTACAATAACATATTTAGTGCAGACACATTCCGCCATTTTATGGCATACAAATATTAATCTATTAACTAGTTTTTGTGTCACTAAAACAGTAAAACGCAATTGTTACATTATAGGTACACAAATAATAACAGTTTCACGCATTAAATTCTTGAATTCTTCAGAAAATAACAATTTAAAATATCAAAACCAAACCAATATAATCTTATTATACATTTAAACTAATGTTTAACACACATCACAAATCGTAAGGCAACTACATCAACCGTGTTTTAGGTATCAAAAAACAAACTATAAATGACTACAGTGCATTCCTGAAGTGATAGGATGGGCATGACTTTTTGTTGAGAAATTCGCTGACTGAATAAAAACATTGCGATATCAACCACTTTTTTAAAACTGCACAAAATTTCTGGTAAGGTAATTCAGTTATCCAGATCGGTAATGAGTTGTATATAAGTGGTGCCATATATACGCAGCTCCGTCTGAATAGTTCTATCCTGGATACAGGGATCTTTAGTAAATATTGTGTAACTTTCCGTTTGTTAAAATTGTTTTTTGCTTCAAAAAGAAAAAGAAGAACAAAAAGAAGCAGACTTATCACAATTGTTAGGATGATGAGCATTGAGAGGGTTTCTTAAATCTGTTGCAAGGAATTATCTCAAATCGTTTATTGCAACAGAATTACTATAATTTATTAATAATAATTTTCCGATTTACTAAGTCGCAACAATCGTAGTATCAAGATTGAAACATCACGAACTACCTTCTCTTCGGTGTGAGAACCGTCCATACGTACAAGCCAATGAGTTACTTAGTACTTAACGCGTATCATGCGTTCAAAGTTAAGGTAAGTGCTGCGAGGAAACTTTTTGAATGTGTTCAAGGCTTTATTATATACGCCGACACTAAAATCTCTCATATAAACTTCTGTGGGTATACGTCTGGTACATACGAATGTTCAGATGTATGGCTCTAGTTTGATATTATTTTAGGTATTAGTATTTGAAGATTCAGAACTGTATTGAATAGCTGGATGATTGTTTTTTTTTTACTATTTATAGGCTCGCGTTTGACCACTATCTCACCTGATGGTAAGCGATGATGTGGTTGAAGATGGACCACGCTTGCCTAGAAGTAACCTATTCACTCTTTACTTAAATACTCCCAGGTTATAGCTATCAGGAAACACAGACTTCGGCAGGGAATTCCACTCCTTAGCTGCACGCACTATGAATGTGTTCCCAAAACGTTTTGTGCGCGTTTTTGGGATGTCCACCATATACCGGTGGCGCATCGCCGTTCGTCTTGTGGTCCGATGATGGAACGGGCTTGGCGGAATCAAATTATGTAATTCCGTCGCACATTCCCCAAAATGCAACCGGTAAAAAACCGACAGGCTAGCAACTCGTCGTCGATGCTCAAGACTTTGGAGCTTCGTCGCGACGAGCCTATCATCGCCGATGATCCTCTTGGCTCGTTTCTCAATTGACTCAAGGGCATCAAGCTGGTAGCTGGTGTGTTTTTATCAATGCTTTGTTTTTTTTTCTGTTTTTGTCTATAAGTTAGGAAAGGCTTTATAAATGTGGCTCTTCAGATAGGCTAGGGGTGAAAAACAAATACTTTAAAGCAGTCAAGCCATATTCTATTGTATAATGCTGTCCTAGATCAAAGGATCCATCGCCATGTAATAGGAATTCATGTTCAACTAAAGTGTACATTAAAAAGATTGACTACAGCTAATCCAGGGTAACAAGAAACAACTTAAACATCTACACTAATATTATAAAGAGGAAAGATTTGTATGTTTGTTTGTTTGTAGATAGCTACATTATCAGGGAGTAACATAGGCTATATATTATCCCCGTACTCCCACGGGAACGGGAACTACGCGGGTGAAACCGCGTAACGTCCACTAGTTATATATATATGTATTTCAATTTTTGTTTTTAACTTCAAACATGCTACGGCGATTACATTTTTCCTTCAAGCTCCTGTCTGGAAGTTTCAGGCATTTGCCGGTTACTTGTAAGCTAAGTAAACTGGCATGCCATTGTTATATCAATTGATTAGGCGATAAGGAATTGACTAGAACCAGCTACTAATCAATAAATTTATCTGCCCAGCCATTGTTGGAATCGGCTTACAGTCTAACCGGGTGATCTGCCTATTTAGTCTCCTGAACCCAGTAATCGGATCACACGATACCACTTGGCAACAATAGTGTCAGATTTTCTGGCTTCTTCCGACTGTCCGTAAAGACTAGGTATCAAAGATCTTCAAATGACAGCCGGGCCATCGGCTTAACGTGCTTTCCGAGACACGGTAAAAGAACCCATCCATGCGCCGACCTCGGCAAGCATCGCTTAACATCGAAGAACAACCCGTGCAGCTGTAATTAATTACTTAGCCACAAACTCCTCTGCTATAGCTACTGATAATTTTTTTTTACTAATATAGTATAGTATAATTAATTTACTATAACTATTAAAAATGCAATGTACCAGGAGCCCATAACAACAAAGTAGTAGCTGCAACTATTGTTAATATTTTCTAGTTGCGCGCTCCCGGAGGGCACCTGTTGACTAGTCTTTCTGGGAAACTTGTTAAATACTTGATAGCATGGTCTCGACAACTTGGAACTTGTTCCGAGTGTCAACTGCGAACGTTGCCATTTGCCACTGGACTGGACGTGGACTTTATTTCAAGTACGTGCGAAAATATCTTTGTACGATATAAGTTTATTGCAATTTGTACACTGGTCGGCCGGTGTGATATGAATTTTAAGCAGTGTCCTGTTTGTTTCGAATTTTATATGGACCTGTCGATGCTTTTAAAGATGCAAAGTTTTAGCCATAATTCTCCAAAAGGATAAAGAATATTTTAAATAGCGATCATATTTATCCCTATGGCCGGTGGCCGAAAGGTTTTGGAATAGCGCCGTATGGCTAAGCTCTTCATAATGTGAACCGATGGTTTAAAAATTCCCGCAAATCTGCTGAATGCACGAAATCTTTCGGCTGAACTAAAATGGAGACAATGAGTATCATGGCTAAGGATGAACAAGATTTTATAAAAAGACTCATCACAAGCGGGTCCAAACATGCTCTACCAAAATGTCAAGTGGTCAATTTCAACCACTTCGGACTTCTGTCAATCTTTCTCGTTAAGGCTTAATCTGCTCTCTCGAAAAAAGCTTAAAATAGCGTGTAGATGAAGCACCTTTTCGTCGACACTAACATTGAAATTACATCTGAAAAAAATATTAATCTACATGATATGATTCGTAATTTGGTTTAGCCAGAATTTGTCAATCGGTATCACATGATAAGAAAAAAATCACCTCCAAATCGTTGAGATGAAACCATTTTACTCCTTCGTTTTTTATCAAAAGAGTATAAAAAATATTTACTGCTTTGCAATATAAAACAAAATGATTTGGTTTTGTTACTTTTTAAAAACATGTATTATTTTTATTATAAAAAAATAAAAATGCGGGTAGCGGAGTGGCGCGGAGAGGGGTAGTTAGCTCCGTTTATATGCACAAGGTCATTGGCATTGATATAAGCCTTAATAGAATCGTTTTAGCTATAACCCAAAGTAGACCGAGGCCTGAATTACCTATCCAGCAAAAATTTAATGAATACAGGCATCTTTTTCGGCTGAAAAAATGATAATGATGATTAAACAATTTTCACACCATCTGCACGAAAATGTCAGATTTATATGTCATGCAGACTCAACCTAAAGTAAGTCATTATTGCCCGGCGGGTTATAATGAAATTCAGTACCTACAACATTATAGCGCGGAGGTCAATAATGTGATTTGAAGTTGGAACTCAACTTGGAAACCGAATCGCTCGCGGCCAGTCACCTCTCTTCATGACTTGCGAACAATTTTCTCGCAGTCAATTCAATTCAGTTTTTCTTTAAACATCGAGCAACCATGACTCATTTGTTGGTACAAAACTTATCCTATGTTAGTAATTCAAAACAACTCCGTTCACAACAAATTACACAACACACACAACTGTAACTAACATATACAATACAACATACATAACACAACATACACAGCGGCAGTGAACTGCCCGACACTTCACCGCAGTTGCACCATTCTATGGGAAATGGCGCAACAGCGATTCACGTACAGACTGTCCAGCCTGCAGTAAGTGTGAAAAACAGATAGGCAAAGATTTATTAAACTAACTATCACAGGAACTTGAATCAGCTTTTCTAAAGAATATTGTAGAAAAGCTGATTCATCATCATCATCATATCAGCCGAAAGACGTCCACTGCTGGACATAGGCCTCCCCCAAAAGGGGGGGTTTACCATAATCGCCACGCTTGGCAGGCGGGTTGGCGATCGCAGCGTATGGTGTTGATTTTTACAGAGAATGCTGCTGCCCATTCTCTGGCGAGTCCCTTAGTCGCCTCTTATGACACCCACGGGAAGTGATGGGATGGTATTATTCTTTTACAGCACCATACGGCACCGGCCGACACCATACGGCTGAATATGTTTACTTTAACCTAATACCGATACAACGTAAACTGTTACGTACCACACTATCACAGAGGAAGCATCCATTTTCTAGAAGCCTGCTCTTCAGGCCTCTGTGCGCCTAGTACATTAATAAAGCTACCCAGTCAACATACATCACCGACTAGCCAGTACATATTTACGGTTATAAAACCCCCCATTCACTACGCGAATGCGCGTACATCACGCGTTCAGTTTGTCGTAGGTCACGTAAAACCGCAATTTGCGGACCAAATGGAAGAGTGCGGTTGTCCAGGCGACGTGTTGGGTCCTTTATTGCTGGCTTTATTTTTGTGGCGAATAAATATATTTATTTTTGCAAGGATTTTTTTTACCTAATGTTTAATGGTTAGGAAAAACCGGCCAAGTGTGAGTCTGACTCTCACACGAAGGGTCCCGTACCATAAATCGAAAAAGACACGTTTCTTATATGGGAGCGCCTTTAATTTTTAATCTAATTAAATTTGTAACGGACTTCTAACTAGTTGTTACAGCGGCAATAGAAATACATAATCTGTGAAAATTTCAACTTTCTACCTATCAGACAATTAAATACGTAACGAGGTAGAATGTGGTTCAATGTGTGTAATTTCTCAAAAATCTGTTAACATTTTACGTTTCTTGAGATACAGCCCGCTGACAGACAGACGGACGGACGGACGAACGCAATTATTACTTTCTCACCCAAATATTGTAAAAAGTATTACGCTGAAAGCAAGCATTCTGAATTAAATATGTAATTGTAAACTATTTGCAAAAACTATTATCATAAAAAAGCTATTCAAATGTAACGTTTACATGCATGAACGCGGCTTTACGCGCGCGTTAACGTTAACTTTAATCTGACAAACGCTCGTAAATCACATAATAACGCAATAACGTCACATACTGACGTTTCGCACTGGCGTTTATTGCTTGTAGATGTTTGATACGCACTTAGTTGAGTATTCAATTTTAAACGACTATTTTGTTAATTCATGAATAAAAACAATGGATACAAAGTAGAACTAACTCGACAAAATGTACTGAACAGCTGATTTTTTTCGCGATTTCGGGATTGGTCTCATAGTAAAAGTTAAAACGCCTTCTTGCGACTAATTATACGACTCAGACCGCAACTATTCAAATAAAACCTGTATTTTATGTTGCACTTTTGCGATGCTTTTTGGTATGGCTTTTGTTTACAAATAAGTTCTGCCGTTATTATTTTATTCACAAATGAAATTGGAGTACTGCAGTGCGATTCTGTGGACATATCGAAGTGAACACTTGGGCGAAGTGAACGACAGGTGAGCTGTCAAACCATACAAACAAGATGGGGTGACAACTAACTTGTCGTTCACTCCACTTATGTGGTCACGGTGAGATGTCGACAGAATCGACCGGCTGGGCCTTTGGGCGTGGGTCAATGTTATTGTTAATATTACTGTGTGTATTTAGATACACACAGAGAGTGAGTGAGATGAATATTTATAATTTCATGTAAAATATAGATATTATAAGCTGTTGAGTTACCAAATAAATAAATAAATATAAATAAATAAATTGAATTTTTTCATCATTAATTTATTTTATCTGTATCTATTATATTTAAGATGAGATTTTTTTAGTATGTGTTACGTTACTGCGTCCGTGGCATCACAGGCCCTATCATAAAACCAGCGCTGTGTTATTTATTATTAAATTTCGCAGCCTATGCTGAGATAGGGACCTTTTTGACCTCGCACAGATTAAGTAATAGACTACTTTTAGTTTTAAGTAATTTTACATCTGTCTGTTTGGTGCGAGCCCCAAATAAACATTTTTCTTTCTTTCTTTCTTTATAATGATGAGTACAATGACCCCTTAAGAGGTATTGTGTTTATTCTGTTACATGTTTTATAATGGTTTCGTGCATAGCGGCCTCAGAAATTTGAAATAAGAATGGAATATCCGTAAAAAAAATCCCATTCAAATCCATAAAACTATTAAAAACGATAAGAATTAACTGTAAATTTCTCCTTAATACATTAATATTATTACGTAATATTTATACCAAAATAAACCTAATCTCTTCAAAGTTAGAGTGAACAGGCTCCGTCTGGGTAAGCTCGCTCCATCGTAGACTTTGTCTCTGTCATCTCTGACCTAGACTAGAGTCAAGAGCAAAACCATCACAAATAAAAAAAAATAGTTCATATGAAATGAAAATTTAATAATTATTCATTAAAAAAATTAATAATAAACCTAACCTAAACTAAACGTAATTGCAACTGCCTAATATCTACATAATGCGATGAGTCAGCAGTTTTGTGAGTGAAAACGCAATTCTGTGATAGGGCTCTTAAGCTGACCCTAATTACGAGTAGTAAAAGCATCTTCTGAAAAGTGCCAAGCTGAGTTACGACACTAAAGATGGCGCGAATGCTTCTGCATTTTGCTTCAGTAACTTGATAAGTTTAACAGCTCATTTTTTATTTTATTTGAAAGTAACTGAAACCGCGGTGGTTTTACCAATACGCGTCAAAAAAAAAATTGGTTGTCTGTAAAGTCGGTTTACGGTAATTTTACGTGATAACGTAAAAAGAAAACAATTGAATTATTAACAAACAAGCCGAACGCTTAGGCCGATCGTGCCTCTCTATAGCTTGTTCCGCGCTCTCGCTTGCACGCTCGGCTCAGACGAAACGTGACACTTTTTCGTGCGTGCAACTGGCGTTCATCGATTTATAAGACGTTATCACGTCAAAAATTGTATTGTAATACATATCACGTTATTGAAGCAAAGAGGCAATGTGTGAAGTGACATTAAAAGCAAATTTTAAGTCTCAAAATTGGCAAAGACTTGACTATCTTTTGCGTTTTACTCTACTATTACTCCAACGACAAGTGTCCTAGTTATTAACGATTTAATTCTTACACAGCGAACTAAAAACGTTTTTGTGTAAAAAAGAAGAAGAAATTGCCCATTACTTTACTGCACCTGAATTGACCCTTAAACTACTAAAAACAAAAAAACCTTACCGTCCTCAATTTTCTTCTCAAACCATATTTGCATTTAAAAAAATTCCATTGTTAATACAAAAAGTTTTATTTCAGGGAATCTTAATAAAATCTAGATTGATGGAATACGAAGTGAGTTTTCCTTTCATGTGCTAATCCGATGGAGATTACAGACGGGAGCCAGGACCTTTAAATAACGCTGTGAGATGCAAATAGTTAACATATTTTTTAGTTTACATGAGTAGATACGACGATAGCGATCGTGTTACCTAGCTCACTTTAAAAAAAAAGATAAGGTCAATTTAAGGGTACTATTACAAAATCGAGCGCTTAGCTCGGACTAAAGCTACAGACCGCGATTCCCGAGATTTATAGTGAGTGTAGCGCTGTATACAACAATTTAAAAAAAATATTATTTTACATTTAAATAGACAATTTTTTTTCAAGTACACCTTAGTTATTAGTTATTTATTGTTTGAATTTGGATTATATTTTCATAGAAAAAAAAATATAATTTCGGACAAAAAATTATCAGGAATTATTTTTGGTGTATTACTGTATGAAACATAATAAATTGAATAAAGCACTCCAAAGTAGAAGATACAGCTGTTGTACCATAAACATTTTTATTAATGATTAAATAATTATATCTTCGATGTAAGAAAGCATCAAAAGATGCCTAAAATAAAATTTTATGAAACATCCTTTGCGGAGACAAGGTTTTAACAAATTGAAGTATTTATTTAAAGCACTCCCAAGAAAAAGAATCAAACTTTCTTGGCCATATTTTAAAGCTGATAGAAATAATCATTTTAATGCGACATTTCAATCCCCATTTAGCTAACATGTTTAAATTTGAGTAATATTTTTTGAAAATCGACCTTTTTCTATATTAAGAAAAAAAAAGTATTGAACATGCAACATTTCCATTTTTGCTTTAATTTTAAAGAACACTATCTAGAACAGACCACCACATAAATAAGAAATGAAAACGCTTTAATTTATTGCCAAAATTGCGTTTTTAAACCGACAGTTTAAATTTTCGCGCGTAAGCGGACGAAGACGTCACTCCTGTCTGCCACTGGTCAAGAACTGTCCTAACTCAAAGACATAAGGTTGCCTTTTCGTTGTCACAACAGCAGTGACATCACTGAACGCTGATTGTTGTTTTTAAATACGTTCCGTTTCACGTTACTTTAATTGATTATTTTTGTTAAAAATCTAAAATAAAAACGTTGCAATGGCTTTTATTTCGTACTTTTTTGTCATTTTATTAAAAACATTCTCATAAATTCTGTATTTGCATCTTCCCTATGACGCTTAAACTAAGCATGATACGAAATGTTTTGTTAAGTGCATTGATGGTGTCTCTTATGCTAAGTATTTTAGAGCACAAATGGACCTCGTAACTTTATTAGATCCCGATATATATAAGCTTTTTGGTTTTTAGTTTTTCTTTCTTTATTCTCGAAAATTCCACCAGATTACATTTAAATATAGAGATGTAAATTGGATTTTCAAAAAAAAATATTACTCAAAACTAGACTTGGTAGCTAAATCGGAATAAGATATCTTGCATTTTAATGGTTTACGTCTTTCAGTTTTTCAATAAAAATATGATGTCCGAAAACTGGGCTTCATAAAACACGCGTCAATTATTGTGTTGTTGGTCACCCACAAATGTTTCAAATATACAGTTAAAGCTGTGAAAAACAGTTTAGTCTATAAAAATGGTTGCAATTAGCAGTTAAAATTTTAATTGTCCTCAGCCTAATTGCCTATTTTCTTCAGCACTGAATTTAAAGTAAGCTGAAAGTGTAAGAGAAGCACCTTAAGTAGTGTTTTTATTGTTATTTGAAACAATGAATAACCTTGTTTTGGTTAATCCATTATTAATTAACCAACTTATCATCATCATCATATCTGCTGGTCATAAGCCTTCCCCCAGGGTCCATATTGGCTCACCTAAAGTTATTTACCCGAAATTTTTCTTCCTAATGATTTGTAATCCGAATGATCACTCTTCCTAAAATTTTTCATCCTAAAGTTTTCTTTCATACTATTTGTGGTGCTACTGGCGATGTTCATAACACTCATGTTTCCGAAAATTGTAATTAATAATATCGTTAATGTAAATATATTTAAACTCGTACTGTTTTTTATCATAACGCTTTTATCCCTAAACATACTGTTTAGAATGATTAAAGGTCGTTTCACTGATTTTTGTCCTAATGAATGAAATTCAGGTCCGAGTGTCGTCTTGGGGGCACTATGAAAAAAATACTTAGAAAAATTTCGCGACCAATTTCGAGGTAGCGCTCGCCGGCCGCTCCGCGGCACCGCTCGCTTCGCTCGCTCGGCTCGCGCGTAGTTGGTCACAGTTCTAACCTAACCTAACCTATGGATCCCTTCCACATCGTTTTTACGACAAATGGTTAGTCGGAGACAAAAAACACCAAGACACTTTAAGCCTTAGAATAAAAAAGAAATCTAAACAAAAAGATATGACTTTGAACAATAGCGTAAAAGATGGTTATATTGAGAAAACATAGGAAAACAAATGAAAGTATAATAGATGTTTATTGCTACTGACATTATGAAGTTGAATGCTTCGGAATTATGAACATTAGAGACAGAGTAGTTAGGTATTGTGATTGTTAGGATGAAAAATGTTAGGAAGAACATTTTCGGATTTCCAATTATCGGAGTTGAAAATTTAGGTGAACTTTGGCGCACCCCTTCCCCCAAGCGTCGCCACAACGACCGGTCCTGACTCGTTAGTTACCCCAAAAATTGACATTGCCGCTCAACGAGGCAATGCTGCCAGTCTTGATGGCGTAAAGGAGTATGCTAGCTTACAAGTGGCAAATGATTTAGTTTTTAGGTTGTACGTGTTACCCATGTTATATTATTTTCTTTGTAATAAAACTTTGCATACTATTGTATAAATGCGAGTTCTTCTAACTCAACAGACAGATGTGTTACTGGGGAGTTTGTTGCGCCACTTCTTCTCTATATCTTAAACACTAGGAAGTGGTGACGGGCGGGCATTTTGTGGGACTGTCTACATATTTGTGAACGTTACCGTTCAAAAAGTGCTGGCACTCAGCCTAATTTGAATAAATTACTTTTGACTTTTGTGCACGGTTCCAGATGACAGCGATGGGCCGGAGTACTTCGACGCCTAAGTTTATTTTATTTGTGCATATAAGATAAGATAAGACTTTATTCAAAATTCAAATTGATACAAGAGAATAATAAATCTTAGATAATAACATGGGTAAAACGATGTTAGATGCCTATACTAGGAATGTCCTTCACAGGCGGCAAGTGCTCAAACACTGTACTAAGAATCGTCTAATTTTTTTTAACAATTGTTATTATTTATTTATTTTTTATTATTATTATTTTAGTAATTTTAATATATGTACCTATATAGTTTAAATACTCGTAGATATAAATAGCTACGGAGAAAGTAAATCATAATTTAATTACAGTAACTTAAGGTATAAGGTACTGTAATTAAATAATTATTTATATTTTGCATGAATAAAGTCTGTCTCGACTTATCGTATCGTGAGACACAAAGTCTCGAGTAGGTAGTCACCCATCTCAAGATTGCTCTCGTAAAACGTAGCTTCACATCAAGGTAATTAATATTACCTATATACGTTAAAAACGCTAATTCAGAAATGGCGGGAACCGCGCGGTTTCAGAATCGCAGACGTAACCGCGCGGTTGCAGCGAGTTTCCCACGTGTCTGAACGAGCACGCACAAACTTTAATTTTTATTACGATATAATATTTGTCGTTATAGCGGCAATAAACTGTCTACCTACTACGGTTCTTGAGATACAGCCCGCTGACAGACAGACAGACGGATGGACGGACGGACGGATAGCGGAGGCTTAGTAATAGGGTTCCATTGGTTACCTCTTGATTACGGAACTCTAAAAACGATAATTTCTGAAGCATCAACAATTTCCTTAAGCCGTTCATTATAATAACTTTCCCTCATTATACTAATTAAAGATTTTCAAAACGATATCTTTTAAGAGAAAAAATACTCCTTACCCTTTATGCTGCCCTGGTAGCAGGAAATCATTAAGAAACATATTTCCGTTCATTTTCCTTTGAGATCTCGCTGTGATAATATTCCTAGGGGACTATTAATTATACGGGTTAAATTAATAAAAAGGTTGTTCCTTTCTTTATAGGGAACTATTGTAATACGATATTATCCTATTAGTGCATTGATATATAAAAAACCCAAGATGCACAGTCTCGAACAAATGCAACACTCGAAACTGTCGTCAAAAACTGACATGTATCAAGTGTCATTTGTGAGTTGTGTGTAGTTATACTATAAACAATTTTTTTGCAAATTCAACTTTACACGGACCGCTTAAAGTTGTTTTTACAAAGCAGAGCAGTATGGCGAGTGATGCGCAATTGTTTTTGCAAATTCATCCTTACACGGATCGCCTAAAGTTGTTTTTACAAAGCAAAGCAGTATGGCGAGCGATGCGAGACTGTTTGAAACTTGCGCACAATTATACATCATGCGCTTGTTTCTTGCGGACGTTTGTGAGATGCTGAGTGTGTATCTTGGGTTTTTTATATATCAATGTATTAGTGGAGTTGATTTATTTGCTATGCGGGTCTAAATGGCCACTTTAGCAGAATCAGGAAGCAAATCACGCTACCTGTCACTGTCAAATTTCCCCAATCAACCTTGAACCTAATTCTTTAGCAATACAGATGAAAATGAAAGGAGATTGCTCTGCCCCCATACATTGTTCGCCCTGGAGCCAGGAGCATCGGAAAATTATGTATTGTGTTGTTGATCATTAGTAAACTCCTATAAGATCTTATTTTCATAGCGGACTAGCTGCAGAAAAGATATATGTCCAAAAAAGTATCAGATTTTGAGGTTATAATCTAACCATGACAACGAATATTAGATATAGTTTTTCATAGGTCCGAGTGATCTTTAAGAAATTGATTAACAAAATCATAATACATTTAGCTATTTTCAGTACCTACCTAAATAATTAGGTACCTTTGCAGTTTTTTTTTTTTCTAAAGCCTAGGTGTGAGTAAATAGGTAAGTGCAACGTTTAAATGCATAGAATCTAATTAACATAGGTAGATAGTGGATACCTGTATTCTTAGCATTGGTTTTGGAGTGAGATTAAATGTTTGTGTTTATTAATGTATACTAGCTGACCCGCGCAACTTCGTCTGCGTCATAAAATGTAATTATTTACGACATCACATTAAAAACCTCAAAAATAACAGTATTTCTTCACTATTTAATGGATGTTATTATACATATAAACCTACGGCTTCAATCACTCTATCTATTAAAAAAAATCGCATCAAAATCCGTTGCGTAGTTTTTAAGATTTAAGCATACATAGGGATATAGGGACAGAGAAAGAGACTTTGTTTTATACTATGTAGTGATATAAAACATTGCGCGCTGTTCAAACGCGTGGCTATGAAACCAGCCTTACCAATTAGGTAGCCGGTAAGTTGTGTTAAACCTACAGTCCTACTTTAACTTACTGATTGATTATGTTTGAATAAGAAATAAAACAAAGATTTTAATTTCATGTTTATTGTTCATCTAAATTGGCAATTAAAATATTGTCTAAAAACTGTGCAGGGGTCGACATTATTTTGATGTCTCGCATAGCTTTAATACAAAATAATGGTCATAATTACAGCAATATTGTACGATTGCTTGTCGACCAATTTGAGCTGAATCAATTGCTATGTAAACAAAATATGTTTTATTGCTGATTTTTGCCCCGTAATATCCATATGGTTTCGGAATTATTTAATTGTAGTATATTCAAATCTGATGGCTGAACCTGCAACAAAAAAAAATTGTTGGTTACACATTGCATTTATAGTACAATAAATAAAACAATTTACACTACAAATGTTGCATGACTATAACTGACCAGAAAAGATCTATAGCTAAACAAAATAACACATCAGCAAGTTTAAGCATAATATGGTCGGCACCAGATAAACATGTAATAAAGTACATAGATGTTTCTCTAATATCCCTTCGTGGATACTCAAACAAAAAATTATGAACCGTTTTTCATTACTAGAAAACCTAAAGGATCACAATAGAAAATGATTCAGGACAGCTTTATGTCATTATTTCTGTTTTTGTTATTTGGAAAGTCAATAAATGTATGAGGGTCAATGACTGTTATTGCATGGGTATCTGATGTTTACCATAGCCTAATTTCTTGCAATAGTTAACCAATCAAAAACGTCTCTCACCTTTCAGGGTTGAACTCAATTTCGCATAATATCTAAAATGTGGCTGATACTTTCTGCTTGTACGGAGTGACATTGGATTCATGCCAGAGAACAACCATATACCACACGTTGATCATGTTGATGACCAACCATTGGTACTTCTTGCAAATCTTGTGATGTTGTGGTAACTCTTAACAAATAATGTATGACAAACACCACATATGTAATCATTTGCAGTCACCTGTAATATAAAAACATGTTATAAGTATAAAATAAACATGTTTTATTTTATATTTTCTCTTCTATACAGAGCCATTATAAATATAAATAGTTACAAATGGAGGTTAAAGCTTACTTTTTGTGGTGCAACTAATTGCTGTATTTGCACAAAAATGGCATCATTATGGAGAATATGCGGTCTTCAGATGAATGAATCAGATGATGTGAGCGTGCATGCCCGAGGTGCGAACATTCTATTGCAGAGTGCACAGTTTCTACCAGCATTACTTGTTACAGAAGTGTTAGTCATCTCTTGAGCTCTTGTCCAACAAGTGGTGCATATGAGATGAGCTTGAACCAAAAAAAAGCATACTTAGTTCAATTGTATTTTTATAGAGTATTTACCTATCAGATTTTTTCTATTATAATGAATATACCAAAATACTTTATAAATTGTTTCTTTTTTTTTTGGAAACGAAAATTGCAAACATATTGTGTTAGTAAAGAAACTTATTAGTGAAAAAAAAGTCTGAGGCATCGCAAACAGAAAGGTACAACAAAAAATAATATAGGTGCAAACAAAGTAAAAATGTAATTACCAAAAGAGGTGCAGTCCATTGTTGTACTCAATGACGAATCTGATCATCTTCCAACAACATGGAACCACCAGCAGAGCCGCAATTTACACAAAATACACTTTCTACAGCGTATGTGTTAGTCTGGTCGTTTTTGAAAGCAATCAGAGTCCATTATAATAGCCTAGTCATAATATTAGTAGTCCCGAAAGTCACCAAAACACACCAACACAATTACAAAGAGCAAGCGACGCTAATGTAAACAGTGAAACCACAGGTGACAGACAGACAAGTGACAATTTAGTGACGTCAAAAATAGGAGTGTGTGTAAAAATACGATACAACTTATCGATATTCCCTAAGATATTGTTACAAGGATGACAATGTCCTACTTAACTTATAAAAACACTCTTCGATACTTTTTATAATATGAATACTTAATAACATTTGTATAACATAACAAAAACATTTGTAGTACCTACCTACTTAATGTATTCAGTAACGATAAGTATTTTTACCCGATTGCGGCGATCGTTTAGTTAGAAGTAAACCACACACTTTCTTAAACGATCATAAGAAAACCCTGAATAATGATCAGGGTGAAATACGAAGGTTTTGATCACTTCAGCATTATTGTTACTATTTATTTAAAATCGAGTATGACCTCATGCACAAAGTACCTATACTCAGAAGGGTTTTTTGAATTAAGTATACATTTAGGGAATAATATATGGAATGGTATTTGAATGCTTTTATTATATCTTCTGTTTGCTCTTTATTCGAAATAAATTCAAAATATGATTTATATTCAAAAATAATTACACTACAGTTCTTTAAAAATTCAATCGATTGATTACAATCGATTGGGCATCCCTAATCTTTTTGACATGACATGACGTTTGATGAAGATGGCGGCGATTCATGTTATTATTCGTGAAAATACTTTTTAATGTTCATTTTGGCATGCAGCTAGTCCGTGTTACAAAAATACTTGCAACTAATATAATAAAATAGAACATGAATTATCGTGTATGTCCGATACTTTTGTTGCACAGGGCGAATTTGGACATTGTCTTTTGACAGATTGTTGCTTGATTAATATTATGATTCTAACATTTATTTATTTAACACTTTCAGCACACAAATGTACAGAGGCGGACTTTATGCCATAGGCATTCTCTACCAATCAACCTTTGGGTGATGCAGAGAATAGTGGTAGGTGCAATATGAACAATTAAAAGCGATTGAAATTATTCAAATACAATTAAAACGAACAATAAAATACATATACAAACTATACATACACTATTAATATATAATAAATACTCAAATTAACAAGATAAATATGTAAACGAAATACTAAAACAATTAATACGAATAGGTAATTGGACAATATTAGCGCTGTGATGTTACAACAGCCAACTTCTGACGAATGTGTTCACGAACTTCAACTTTAAAGGTTAATCGGTTGGTGGTCATCCTGATCTCCTGGGGGAGCGCATTCCATAAAGAAATAGACTGTACGAAGAAAGAAGAGTGAATAAAGTCAGTACGGTGAGTGGGACATTGAAGGAGATAATATGATTCTCCTAAAGTGGCCTTTTTAGCCCCCCTGGTAATTATATAGAGCAGCTCGTGACTACATAGTAACAGCCGCACGGGTCGATCTTCAAGGTTAGGCAACGCTTGCCAAGATTAGTCTGTGGATTGGTGACCATCTTAACATACCGCGTTTCCTCCGTGCTTCGGAAAGCACGTTAAGCCGTTGGTCCCAGCTGTCATTTGTAGATCTCTGGCAGTCGTTACGGATAATCAGAAGCTAGTTAATCTGACTCCGGTCTTGCCATGAAGTACCGTGTTACCCAGTAATGGGTTGTGGAGGTCTGGTAGGCAGCCGCTCCACGTAAAATACTGGTATTCAGCTGAATCCGGTTTGACTGGAAGCCATCCCCAATATAGTTGGGAAAAAGGCTAGGCAGATGATGCTCTGCTAATTTTATTTGTGTTAGTCTAGAAGTCAAATGGGCAAATTAATTATGAATTTGTAGATTCTAAGCATTGATATATAAAAATCCCAAGATACGCACTCAGCATCTCAAAAACGTTCGCAAAAAACAAACGCAATATGCGCAATTTTCAAACAGTCTCGCATCGCTCGCCATACTGTACTGCTTTGTAAAAACAACTTTAAACGATCCGTGTAAGGTTGAATTTGCAAAAAAAAAATTGCGCATCACTCGCCATACTGAACTGCTTTGTAAAAACAATTTTAAGCGATCCGTGTAAGGTTGAATTTGCAAAATAAATTGTTTATAGTATAACTACACATAACTCACACATGACACTTGATACATGTCAGTTTTTGACGACAGTTTCGAGTGTTGCATTTGTTTGAGACTGTGCATCTTGGGTTTTTTTATATATCAATGATTCTAAGGTTTAAATTATAAGTTTTATTTCAGAAATTCAGGTAAGTTAGACTATCCGTGTTCTTGGAGGTTTGTTACGTTTTACTTCTAAATTACTGGGTCAATTCCAAAGGGTACAGTTAACTTACATGGCGAATAACATTTAGACTTTTAACAATACTTACATACTACACATGTCAATATCTATTTTATTTTTTTTGTTATCCATGGTTTGTCTATGACATGACCGCGACAGTTATGACTTTTTTTTTATAATGCCCGTCCCTGACACAGGCTGGCAGTGGTTTTACGGAAGAATGTTTTTCTCTTATTTTGTGTTATAGCTGTTTTTATTATTTGTGTACCTACTATTAATGTGCGTCTGTTTGGGCGGAATAAACCATTTTTCTTTCTTTCTTTCTTTCTACTCGTATCTTATGAAATGACAAGCATGTTTTGCGTAATACCAATTAAAGTGCACCTCTTGTTTGAGGAGCTCGCGGCTAATAAATAGCAGCACGGGTCGGTCTTCTAAGTAAGCAGGTTCGTGGAATGGTGACTACCCATTACATACCGAGATTTCTCTGTGTTTATTTGTCAGAACATGGTACATGGTCTTAAAAGTAGTTAGTGGTCAGGTCTCGCCCGTCATTTTTGTTACGTAGTCGCAAGCCAGAAAATCTGGCACCAGTCTGGCAAGTGGGCTCGTGTCATCTACTGGAGTCTAGGTTGTGAAGGTCCTGCCGGAGTGCCGGAATTCTGCTGGGGTTGCGGAATTCTGCTGGAGTTGCGGAATTCTGCCGGGGTTGCGTAATTCTGCCAGGGTTGCGGAATTCTGCTGGGGTTGCGGAATTCTGCCGGGGTTCCGGAATTCTGCTGGGGTTACGGAATTCTGCTGGGGTTACGGAATTCTGCCGGCGTTGCGAAATTCTGCTGGTGTTGCGGAATTCTGCTGGGTTGCGGAATTCTGCCGGGGTTGCGGAATTCTGCCGGGGTTGCGGAATTCTGTTGGATTGCGGGATCCTGCTGGGTTTGCGGAATTCTGCTGGGGTTGCGGAGTCCTGCCGGGGTTGCGGAATTCTGCTGGGGTTACGGAATTCTGCCGGGGTTGCGGAATTCTGCTGGGGTTGCGGAATTCTGCTGGGTTGCGGAATTCTGCCGGGTTGTGGAATTCTGTTGGAATTGCGGAATTCTGCCGGGGTTGCGTGATCCTGCCGGGTTTGCGGAATTCTGCTGGGGTTGCGGAATCCTGCCGGGGTTGCGGAATTCTGCCAAGTTTGAGGAATTCTGCCGGGGTTCCGGAATTCTGCTGGGGTTGCGGAATTCTGCTGGGTTGCGGAATTCTGCCGGGGTTGCGGAATTCTGTTGGCATTGCGGAATTCTGCCGGGGTTGCGGAATTCTGCTGGGATTGAGGAATTCTGTCGGGGTTGCGGGATCCTGCTGGGTTTGCGGAATTCTGCTGGGGTTGCGGAATCCTGCCGGGGTTGCGGAATTCTGCTGGGGTTACGGAATTCTGCCGGGGTTTCGGAAGTGTGCCGGAGTTGCGGAATTTGTTCGAAAGAGTCACCGCGGCCCTGGAACGCAAAGTGCAGTAGAAGGAACACGGATGGGTTTTCGTCAGTTAAAACTGTCAACGTTCCTCATAAATGCCCTTTGCGTTCCAGGGCCGCGGTGACTATTTCGAACAAATTCCGCAACCAAATTGATTGCCTGGTATTCGGTTTTCTGTTTTCAACAAAGAGATATATTCTTACCTCCTACCAATCCTAAGCCCCTCGACCTAAATTCAAAAACAAAAAGCATTTACTACGTCCTGATTTTTACCCCCTCATACACACAAATGGTAATATTTGCTCAAGTGACGGAGCGACAAGACACAATCATTGTTTGTCCAGCTAATGCGCGGTACACACGCACGGCTCACGTACATAGGCATACACAGAAACGTATGTGTGTGCCTGGCTTTATTTATTTAACGACAAACATTTGCTCTTGGCTTGATTTTCAGTTTTCAGTGTTCCGGGGGTATTTGGCTACCAGAAGTACCTAAACGTAATTGTTAGAAAATCGTTTTTCCTATATGTAATTAGTTTCAATCAGTTTTTAAAAAGAAATGCTGGCGGCGAGACATTGTATATGAAAAGTCATAATTCGAGGTTTGACTTTCGACTGTTTTCTCCTCCAGTATTGGACCGATTTAAGAGATATTTCACAAATAGAATAAAAAGGATATATAGTGTCCTTATGTTTTCTTTTTAATGATTTATTAACTGTGTTAGCAATAGAACTCTCACAAAATGCTCAAAATTGTCCGATAAATCGCTGTCAACAGAGCCCTAGTGTACAAATTTGGCAACTATTAATCAAAAAAGGAAAACAAAAAGACACAGTATAGGATGTATACTGTGTCTTTTTGTTTTTCTTATTTCGTTTGTGAAATATCTCTTATATCGGTTCAATATTGGAGGAGGAAACAGTCGAGAGCCAAACCTCGAATTATGACTTTTTACATACAAAGTCTCGCCGCCAGCATTTCCTATTAAATCACTGTTCTATGCTTCTGCTCGATTTGAAAGTGAAAATATTGCTTCTTGTTCTAACTCCTCTGTTATTCTTCAATGATTAATTTCAGTTCTAGATCCAAGACAATAAAATCATTTTTCGAGCTTAATGAAGTTAACTGATGATATGGATGTTTAATGATCATCACCACAGTAGATTATGACATTCCATAGTCGCTATAATTGTAAATAGTGTAGCGAGAATGACCTAAAAACCTTTCAAATGGTCACCAGGGATGACATTCCTAAATAATGGTCTTGTTGATTCTTCTCAAAAACATATGTATCGCATACCTACACAAATTCCACAATCATCCCTGCTAGTTAGCATAAAATCTTTCTTTATTGAATCCCACATGAAAGAACCTATGACAACAACAGGCAATCAACAACCAGTAATCGTTGACTACTTTGTGCAATTGTCATTAAAAGCGGCATCAACTGTTGTCACACGGCGACACGGCTTTTGTTGCAACCGCTTGCCGTTCACAAACGCGGTGTTTGTGCACAGGCGTGGTCTTTCAAACAACTAGTTGCGTCGCTTTGAATGTTGCCGCTACTGTTATGAAACGTTCAATAGGGTAGATGACTAAAATATTGTAATTAGTCCGCCAGATAGATTTCCAAAAAATATAGGATACGTTATTTTTTTTTCACGTAAACAAAAAATTAAGACGATACAGTGCGTTGAAAACTCGTGTGACGGCACTTGTTAGTACACTTTTTACAGAATAGTGACGTCACAATCCCCCACTCCTGGTCTTTGATGCGTTTTATCTTCTTCAATTGTTATTGATTTGATAAAGCAAAAAATACGTGTTTAATATCTTTAGAATATTTTTTGGAAATCTATCTGACGGACTAATTCGATTTTTTTAGTCCACTACCCTATTCAAGGTATGATAACCCCTTCCCCCTTGGTAGCGATGAATATGGGTAGAAGTAAGGTAAGTTCTCATCAAAAGCTACATTATAGTGCATTTGCAGTAAGTAATAAGACCCAGTAAACTTATTTCGTGTCAATGTCGACGCCAAAACTGAAAAGGCACTTACAAAACTACGAAGTAAATAGACATCAGCGCACGACATGACCAGGGCGACAGAGAATATGAGGTGGTAGGGCGAAACACTCATAAAAGATGTGCAACCGCGCGACCCAAACTTTGCTCTCTGCACTTATCAAGACATATTGCCTCGTTGTGCTGACACACGGCCGGAATTATTTGGAAGCACAAACAAGGGTCGTAATATAAGACCTCTGGACACACGAATGTAATGGGTGTCGTTAAATGCGATTAAAGGATCAAGAGAAGGAGTTATGTCGTGTGCGTACTGTGATTATTTAAGCAAAGAGCGGTGATAATGTGGCTATGTCTTCAAAAACCATAACATTTTCCACATCATAAAATACTTGTTTAATGTACAGGAATCACGTCATGTCGAGACACTCCTCTGAACTCAATAATGGTCAGCCAGTATAGTGATGGGCGTTGAATCAACGAACTAGTTGAATCAACGTTGATGTGTCTTCAACGGGATTAACGTTGACCGTGTACCTACAAATCAACTCGTTGAATTCGTCAACGAGTTACGAGACAACGACGTTTATGAATTCAACTCGTTTGATGAAACGAGAAAATGAACCCAACGTTTTGTTATTTTTAACGTACGTAAATTGTATTTCTTTAACAATAAAACTCCCGCAAACTGCATCATATTGTTCGTAAATTAACATTACAACAGCATACGTTAATAAAAGCGTTTAGGCGTTTATCGTTCATGCAAGTTGACGTTCGTAACACGTTAACTCGTTGACGAAATTAACTAGTTGATCAACTTATTGACAAACGCAAATAAACGTTAACGTTTCGTTGACGGAAAAACCTTCAACGACCCATCACTAAGCCAGTAACCAAACCCTATCTACAAAGCGGCCTCACGTCGATACGAAAGTTGCCACTAGTTCCACACACAAACAACAGTAGCATACAGAATTTATTTACCAACCAACTATCCCGTATGTACCAGCACTGAAGGTACATCCTCATATTTCGTAGACATTATACAGCATCGGCTAAAAGCCTTTGCATACGAAAGTTCTGCGGCCGCCAGCACGACCGACGTTCATAATGGGATTCTTAGCTGGCTCACTTTGTTTAGCAGATGAATACCTTCGGGGCAATTATTACTCATGTGTTTATTATCTCCTGGTACCTAAGTTGGCGTGACAGTTTGTATGTTTGGAGTGCAACAATGTTTGCATTCGGGTTAACAAAGCTTTAGTGATAAAATCAGAAGCCGTAATGCGGGCAAAATTATAATGCTTTTGAAAATAAAAGTTCAGCACAATGACGATAATATCTGTCTAGATAGCAGAAGAAATCGACTTACAAAGTCCTTAGTCGACTAAAGAATACTTTAGCGATTATTAGCAAAAAGTTCACAAAAATAATAATTTATTACGAATCACATAATCCCGCACAGACTTTGAAAACTCTGCGATAAATGACTTTATAATAAAGCAAATTATGCTCGTATGAACTTTTATGAAAATAATATGACTTGACATTTGTCTTATTTATATATCAGACACTTTGTACAGATTTACTTTGGAAGTAAACGTTTTGTTTTAAAAAAACCGGTCAAGTGTGAGTCAGTCACGCGTACAAGGGTTGGCAAGGCCACATTTTTCAATACTCACAACCTATAAAGTATTTGCCGCTCACCTGTAGGTATCTAGAACCATAAAACTTCGAAATAAGCAAGGTCTTCATGTTACGGAACCCTTCGTATGCTAGTATCTAAAACCCCGGTCAAGTGCGACCGGTTTTTAACCGACTTCCAAAAAAGGAGGAGGTTCTCAATTCGGTGGGTATTTTTTTATGTATGTACACCGATTACTCCGAGGTTCTCTGACCCGATTTCTGTGATTCTGTTTTAGTTTGGTGCAGTATAGTTGCCATTTGGTCCCATAAAAAATTTATTCAGTTTGGTTCAGTAGTTTTTATGTTATGAGCATTTTTGCTTATGTAAATTTCTGCGTTGACGAAGACGTCGTCCAAGTATCACCATTTAAAAGTAAAAATAAAAACCTTTTTACAAAAAAATATAACCGACTTCCAAACAAAACACTACAAATAATAAAATAACCTTAATTTCGGAAGTCGGTGTTAAAAAACAAAACCAAAAACACCAACTTTCCGAAGTCGGTTATATTTTTTGTAAAAAGTTTTTTTTTTTGATACTGAGACACCAAAATCCCTAATATCATTTCTAACAGTAGATTTATCATAACCTCATTGTAATCCCTTTTTATGGGATTTCACCAAATGACTCTTTCCGCCCTGGGCGGAGCGGAAGGGAGTGTCAGACTCTTACTGACTAAAACCCATCTGTGTTCCTGCTAATGCCCTTTGCGTTCCAGTGCCGCGGTGACTCTTTCGAACAAATTCTGCAAACCAGGCAACCCTCATGGTATTCTCTAAGCTTAAAATGAAATTATATCTTTAAAACAGTTTTCGGTGAGTATGTTCAAAAACTCCACGACCTCATCCCACCGGCCCCCTTCTACCATCGGAAATCTAGACGCACTGCATCTTACCATCCCTACCTTGTTGCTATTCCACCAATTCGCACTAAGCGTCTTTTATAATGCGCACAGCAAAGGAGTGGAACTCTCTGCCTGCGTCTGTATTTCCAAACGCTTACAAACCTAATCTCTTCAAAGTTAGACTTAACAGGCTCCTTCTGGGTAAGCTCGCTCCATCGTAGACGTTGTCTCTGTCATCTCTGACCTAGACTAGAGTCAAGAGCAAACCCGTCACAAATAAAAAAAAAACAATGAAAGCCATCTTTAACAGACCTACACATGTCCCAAGAATTTTGCTATCCAAGAGCCGTCACAAACTTTAATCTTTCTTTCCACCCCATTAGGACCTAATCGAGAAAACTGCGGCTACGGCCCGACCAATCAACTTAGAGCTCTTAATTAGTCCATCATACTCGCATTGGTCGAAATTTTGTTAAGATTAAGAACGATGGGAGGTCTCGGTACACTGGTTTCCATTGGTCCGTAGATGTAGGCAAGATGTAAGTTATATGTGTAAAGATTAATCTTTGTGATTCATGTGTATTTCTTGTGTTATGGCTTGCGTTTCGGTTATTAGCTTTGTTTTTATTGTTTTTTATATTTTTAACGAGAGACGTAAGATTCTTAGCAGTATGGCAGTATGCAATATTGGCTTTTAAACTTTCCGAAGATATTTAAAAACCTAAATAAATCCTTTTATTCATAAGGGTTCTTTTGTAACGTAGCATTTTTGATCAAATCAATGCACCGTACCCCATACCTGCTGATAATGTTGGGATTTTTAGCCGACGAAAAAACGGAGGACGTTCTCGTCAACGCGTATATTTTTTTGATATAAATGGATCAATGCTGATCAATATAATCAGTAAAGCTACCATATCTGCTGTAAGCTACAGTTCAAGTACATAGTAACAACTAATTACTTACCGTATAATATCATTCATCCAAGAAGCCAGATCTGTATTAAACACTCATGCTCACGTTGGGCGGTATTTTTCGGGTTAAGGCAGTATAAATGACACTCACAAATAACGTGGCTTAATATTGGTAAAAGAATTTACAAAATCGGTCCAGTAGATCCAGAGATGGTGTCGGCCGGTGCCGTATGGTGCCGTAAAAGAATAATACCATCCCATCACTTCCCCCGGGTGTCGTAAGAGGCGACTAAGGGACTTGCCAGAGAATGGGCAGCAGCATTCTCTGTAAAACTCAACACCATACACTGCGATCGCCAACCCGCCTGCCAAGCGTGGCGATTATGGCAACCCCCCCGCCCTTTGGGGGAGGCCTATGTCCAGCAGTGGACGTCTTTCAGCTGTTATGATGATGATGAGATCCTGAGATTACCCCCTACAACCTCACAAACTTTACCACTTTATAATTTAACTAGCACTTCGCCAGCAACTTCGTCCGTGCTGCAAGTTTCTTAAGGATTCCTAATTTTTTTTCTCGATAAATTATATACTAAAACCTTCCTCGAGAACCACTCTATTCATTGGTGCAAACAACATGAAAATCGGTGCTGCAGTTTTTGAGTTTATCGCGAACAGACAGACCGATGACCTGGTGAAGGTCGCGGGTAGCCGATGGATGCGAGGCGCACAGGACTGGTCGTTGTGGCGACGCTTGGGGGAGGCCTATGTCCTGCAGTGGACGTCTTTCGGCTGATATGATGATGATGAGACAAACAGACGCGGCGGAGGACTTTGTTTTATAATATGTAGTGAGTGATATACAACCTGTAACAGAATACTGTGACCTCTTAAGGGGTCATTGAACTCATCATTGTGAACAACTTTCACTTTGGGACCAACATCGAAATCGAGAAAAAAAAAATCGACTCCCCCATACATTTATGTGCGCATAACTAGACAAAATGTACTGAACAGCTGATTTTTTTTTCGCGATTAGTCCCATAGTAAAAGTTGTTCATAATGCCGAGTAAAATGACCCCTTAGGAGGTATTGCGTTTATTCTGTTATTCGTTGTATAAATATCTAGTGTCATGGTGTTTGTTATCGAACTCCTCCGAAACGGCTCGACCGATTTTTATGAAATTTTTTGTGTAGGTCCGAGAGTAGGTCTGAGGCAATTTTTTTGTCTTTTATATGGCAAAACAACGTTTACCAGGTCAGCTAGTATTAGTATAGATTTCTTAATACATCTTGACATACTATCTTTTTATTTGGATCAATACTCGTCGATTCCACCAACATCTCACCGTGTAAGCTTCAGTGGAGTGTCATTCCATGTTGTTTGTAGGTATGGATTGACATAAGTTTACACCGTGACTTGTCAGAATCGCACTGCTGGATACAGGCCTCACCAAACATTGGGTGCAAGTGTTTATGCATGATCTTCCAGCTTCTTCAAGCTTAGTTAGGCCTGACTGAATATATTTTGGTTCAACCAACCTTACTACATGACCATTACACACAAACAGCAAGCTACGCTATACCTATGCTACCCTGGTATCTTTAAAACCAGGTGCAATAGTAACGCATTATCTATCGGACATATTTATGCATGACCTGCTTCCAGCTTCTTCAAGCTTAACCAAATGTAACTAAAATCAACCAACCTAACAACACCGTTACACACAAACAATAGGCTACACTGTACCTATGCTATCCTGGTATTTTTAAAGCTAGTTGCAGTAATAACGCATGAGTTCGCTTGTATCGGACATATTTATGCATGGCCTGCTTCCAGCTTCTTCAAGCTAAGCCGAGCCTGACTAAAATCAACCAACCCTACAACACAACCATTACACACAAACAGTAGTCTACTCTATACCTATGCTACCTTGGTATATCTAAAGCCAGTTGCAGCAGTAGGTAAGCATTAATTAGTACGCTTATAGCGAACATAAATTCATATTCGCACTAAGCATCGAGTGGAAATTGATTGCGCGTTTGTACGTTATATTGATGTTTTGAAAGCATTCAATTCAGTATCAAAGTTCCTTTTTGTATCGAGCTTAAACGTTATTCACGAAATATAAATTGTACAAAGTAGAATGGTATGAATTATTCTTCCTGCTCACAGTATATTTTTTTTCGTTTTATCCAAATCTGGACGTGAAAGGATAATTAAATTTGCTTGAAAAATCGATAATGTTCCTTGTTATCTTACATATTAACAACCTGGAAAAGTCAAAACCTCTTCAATCGACATTTTCCAAGAAAAAAATCAACATCTCGAAGACATTCCTTGCCAACATTCCATTCTCAAAAAATGTTACCGTTTCAGAAGGTAACAAGTGACAACAAAAGCGAATCGCACGCAGCTACAGTAAGTATGCGGTATAAATAAATAGGTGAGCGCAATATCGTTTGGATTGCGCTCCCTGACATGGGTCGACAGCCATGTCCGGCTGCTGTTAATTTCGCTTGTCGACTGTACTGGCATTCAAGGGAGGGGCTTAGCGGTGATACTAGGTGGTTGGGTAAGTACCTTTCGTTTTATGCGCTCCTGGTAGGTATGAAGTGAAAACTGGATAATCGAAGACAATTTTTTTTTTTTTTCAAAAATGTAGGCTCGCAAAAACTGGCAGTGTTTTCTAGATTGATTAAACGTTTTAGAAGTGGACACTTTTTTGGGATGGGAAACATATGGGAAATCATCAAAATGACCTTCCGCTCTGTGCGGCGCGGAAGGGAGTGTCAGACTCTTATTGACTAAAACCCATCCGTGTTCCTCCATAATTGCGTTCCACGGTCGCGGTAACTCTTTCGAACAAATTCCGCAACCCTGGCAGGCACGGCCCGACAAAAGCAGTATTTAATTCGAATTTCATCACAGCACCCATCATAATAGCCACTCAAGTAATTCAGATGACAAAATTATGAACATGGAAGCAGTCACGCATAGAACATTGGGCTTGAACAAAACCGTCCATTATGGCGCCCTTATAGACATTATCAATATCCGTAATGGTGGCAACTTTTTCTCTTTATTGCGACTCTGAGCGCAGGTGTATGGGAAATTCGATTAATACTTTTAATAGAAGTTTATTGTCATTTATTTTTAGGAAAGTGAAGTCAGTGGTAAAGCCAAATACTATATTTGATGACTTTTATGAAATTAAAACCGGTGACGCGATTTGAACTCGCATATGAAGGTTGCCATCATAATCCGAAACTATGATAAAGTGGCAATCGAACTACTAAAATCGGTCAAAAATTTAACTGTCCTATCATTTAATACAGCCCGCTCACAAACAGAGGAATGGACAACACTGTAAAACTAGGGTAGCCATTGGTCATCATAAGGCACCTAGAAAGAAACCCTTGAATATTACCAGAAATTATGCAAAAAGTTTTTGCAACAAGGCTCAATGAGAGTCACTCTGACCAGGCAAACATAACTCTAACGGAGGTTTAAACTCAACAGTGAATGAAACAAGGTTTTTGATAATGGTGCTACTTGAGAAATGTATCATTAGTGTGCTTAAACAACTACACCAATTATCAAGAAATTATGTACAAACGCGTATAAAAACAAAATTAATCATTGGGCATCAAAAAAATAATCCACATCGCTGTCAATGGCAAAAGTGCCCAGAACACTGGCAGCATTGCCGCGTTGAATGGCAATGTTGATTCTTTGGCCGAAGAAAAGTCCAGCCCTCTGGTCACGTGAACAGTCGACAAGTTGTTTACTGATGTCCCGAAAGACTCGATGCACACTCGGACCATGGGGACCTAATGTTTCAACGCCAAACGGCTCAAATATGCTCAAATACTGCTAGATTGCTACACATCCCCTTAATAAATCTCTAAAGTGGCCTAAGGACGCCCTCGACGAGTAATTTGGGCGCAAGATCTTAATAGAGACAAGAAGTTACGACAAAGGATGAATTAAAAACACCAGGTCTAATTCTGAAGAAGACAATGTTAACAAAACACTGTTCAAACTTCACGGTAAACTTTAATTTCAATATAATTATCTCAACGTTTTGAAACATACGAAAACAATTTAAGAAGAGACTGCAACACAATTTTCAAAGTAAAGTACGCAAAATCTAAAGAACTTTTGGAAATTATCGCCCAAGTTCTTTACATAATGTTCTGAGACGGAATTAAGTAAAGTTTTAGAAAAATATACGTCTCACTTAAGTTTGGAGGACACTCGCAATGGTTATATTTCAGGTATTATTAGATTCGAGGTCTGGCTTTTAGAAGTTTATTAAACTAACCTCACCTTGTGATATTTTATTTATATTCTTGGTCACCAAATATTTTTGAAGTTTTGTGTTCAGTAAGTTATTTGCGCAAATTGAAAAGGATTTCTTGATAACATAGCTTATATTGTTTATGAAATACAGTATTTTTACAGGATAGAACTACCCTATTAGCAGTATTTTTTTCCTTAAAGATATGAATGCCTAGTACCTAAGTTATGTGTACAATAGCCGTTTAGGAAACATTCAAAGTAATATCTTCTGAAGAAATCTACCCTTTAATTATTATTTTTATTTTAATTAAAGGGTAGATATATCATAATCATTATTAATAATTCTACTTAAATTTTATTTATAAGTTGTACACCTACCACAGCGTAATCTTTTTAACCCAAAGGTTGACTGGTAGAGAATGCCTTGTTGCATTAAGTCCGCCCATGTACCACAATTGTGCATAAAGTTTAAATAAATAAATAAATTTGCTGTAAAATACACACTCTGTATAATTTCAAATATCTGTACCCAATTAGGTTCTAATTATAATAATTTTAGCCCCATAACAGAATGAAGCGGCAAAACAAATCTCAGCCATTCAAAACTCAATGTTATTAAGGCACCTCGCCAAAATTTTAATATCGCACACCGAACTTAACTCGCCGTAATTATTCAGCGCAATTTACGGCACGGTAAAATTGCGTTAATCTGACAAAAAGTCTGACCTTAGAAATATTGCTGGGCCGAAAATATTTCAGGAGAAAAATGTAATAACAAAAACAATATCTAAGGAATCCTTCAAACTGTGCGATAAAGTACAGGCTGATTATGGGTAGGCGTCAAGTGACGTCATAATTCTTTTTTTTTCTCGGCGGCAGCTCGTTAATCCCTCTGGCAACAAAATGAGGCCATTTGAGCCTCTCCGAGGAATATAACAACGTTTTTCTATACAAGTAACTGACTTGCAAGAAACATAGAGGGCTTTTATTTGGTGACAAGTTAATATTTGTAATGTTAGATGGAGACGAACCAACTCAGTTGGTTTGTGTCATCTTGTGTCACTAAAGTGACAAATGAAATCAAGAGTTGCTGTTTTATTTTTTTTTTAGCACGGGGAAGAGTAGATGTCTTCGCTCGTATTTTTATATGAAGATTATTTAAAAAAAGCACAGTTACAGGAATAATCATCATCATATCAGCTGAAAGATGTCCACTGCTGCACATAGGCATCCCCCGCGTGTCGCCTCAACGAACGGTCTTGCGTGTCTCGCATCCATCGGCTACCCGCGACCCTCACCGGGTCATCGGTCCACCTTGGATCGGTCCATCGCTTTTCAATACTTACGAATAAAACTTTTTGATAGATAGATAGATAGATATATTTATTTTGTAAAACATGAGTACAGCATATAGGTCTTATAAATTATGATGAGGTTGCTACATGTTTTGCCATTTAAGACGTACAAAATCAGTTTAATAAAACAACAAAAAATATAAAGTATTCAAAGTCAAAATTTAAATTAAATTGAAATTATAATATGATATAATATTGATTGATATAAAATTTTTTTTACAAAAAAATATAACCGACTTCCAAACAAAACACCACAAAGAATAAAATAACCTTAATTTCGGAAGTCAGTGTTTTTGGTTTTGTTTCTTTGCTTTTTAACACCGACTTTTTTATTTTTCACTTTTAAGTGGTGATACTTGCACGACGTCTTCGTCAACGCAGATATTGAAGTAAGCAAAAATGCTCATAACATAAAAACTTCTGAATCAAACTGAATCAAATTTCTATGGGACCAAACGGCAAGTATACTGCACCGAACTAAAACAGAATCACATAAATCGGATCAGAAATCTCGGAGTAATCGGTGTACATACATAAAAAAAAATACCCACCGAATTGAGAACCTCCTCCTTTTTTGGACGTCGGTTAAAAAACAAACGTTTATTTAAATGTATATTTGAATACGTAACAAGGAGCTGGTATTTAATTTCATACCAACTCTCATTCAACAAATCAATACCAGACCTTTACTAAGTCATTCACACACCATCTTAATATCACATCTACATCTACGGTTTCAATAATTCCCTTATACGTCTATATTAAAGGCCGCATACGATGAGTAACGCAGGGAACATTGATAATTCAGTGGTGCGACACCCTCGGAAAATAATTACCAGAGACGAGGTTAATCGTAAAAGAGGCCATAGACTAAGATTCTGTAGAAGCGAGAACTTAGGAACAAGACACAGATATATAGATAGGAAGAATCCTGTTTTTTCCACAGAGAAAACGCACATACATAAAATGGGTACCGCAAGCGCGCAATAGCGGTCAAGCGCGGCACACATTCCCAACCACTGCAACTCCTGAAAGCCAGAATCAACAGTGGCGACCACCAGAAAAACGCCAAGACATTGAAGACCGACGAGTCTGGAGAAACGATTCAACTGTCTTGGATCCCGCAACAAAATCAATCAGAAAAGTACAGCGAAGGAGTACGAAAAAAAAATATTTCCACTTGCGATTGCTGTCAACTGATTGCCTAAATCCATGGATTGAATTGATCATCTTTTGTAAGAGAACGGGGATTCCACCATGTATAGGCTTTGAAGCGGCTATGCTTGCAGTCTACAGGTTTAACCCCATCTATCTTACTGATTGGTACACAGACTTGACGTCAAATAAAATAGTCAACTTCGGTCAAACACTTGCTTGGCTTACGATCATTGAAAATATTACCAAATAATATTTTTCTTGCTTCGGCATATGGAAGAATGGCTTCGCGTCTACCCGGCTTTCATAATCTATGAAGAGGGGTGCAGGCCTGTATCCCAAGATGAATTATGATTATGTGAATGTGCGTCTTGATCTGTCATGGGCGCCTGGTAAGTAAGTACGTGTTTTAAGCGTAAGTACTCTAGGGATTGTGGAAGAAGAATTCGGATTATATCAGGAGATAATTCGTTGTTTTCAGAAAAATATTAAACAAGAGGAAAATGCTGTGACACAAATGAGCTCAAGCGCAAACGTGACTTTATTTTAATAGACAAGGTTACCATTTCTACTCTAACTTTTATCTTCCCACTGTATAGTCTCAATTCCACGATCAAAATAAAGCACCAACCATTTGTAACCTAAATAAGAAAGAAAAAAAACATAAGAGAGAAAAAGTTCGTGAAGTATCATCAAAACCTTCAATAATTCTTTCAATCTTCAGACTCTCATGTTCCGAACTAATATTTACGTTTAAGCAAGTATTTGAGTATAAACACAATTCCGATTGTGTAGGAAAAAACCCAAACGAAAGCTTTCTTTACAAAAATATCTCTATTTTCTTAAGTATATTTACCTACTACGAACATTGTATTAAAACCGAGTACAGCCGGTACTCGCGACAAGACTACAGATCCGCTGCTTCCGACGCTAAGATCCCAAGTTGGTATTTGAGTCAAAACTTCAAGTCTTTTGTGTAAGTTCGGCACTCAAGCCGCCTAGTTGGGCTGTTTATAAAGCCGGCGTTTACGTAATAAGTGAATATTATTATAATGTTATTTTGACTACGACTATTCAGTTAGGCGATGAGATAATTAAGTAGTCTTAAGCAATTGACCGTTGTTAAGTGTTAAGTCATCTGTTGCATGCTTCTTTCTTTCATACATGTCTATTTCATTATAAGTAAGTAATCAAGAAACTTCTTAGCTAAGTGTGGGCAGTAAGGTCTAACGACCCCACACGCCCTAGTGACAGAGTTTCTAAACCGCCTCAAGGGCCTCTGACATGGTTTATTTGACGACCGCCATTTGGTGGCCGGGACCACCGGCTTATACGTGCCTTTCGAAGCACGGAATCATCTTTTTATCAGACAATCAGGTGATTCAAGCCTGCAATGTCCTAGCCAAACTGGAAACAACTTTACAAAGTATGTTTCCCGTGGGAAGCGACCACCGGGTCACAAGGCAAACGCCTAAACCACTCGACCACAGAGGCAGTTTTTTTTAAGTATTTCTATTTCATTGTCAGTAGGTAGTCAAAAAATTGGTTGTCTCTAAAGTCGGTCTGATGATAATTTTACGTGTTAACGTCATAATAAAAACTCGGACGCATCTGCCGATTGAGTGAAAGAGAGATAGATGCCTCACAAGCCGTAAGCTTAGGCCGATCGTGCCTCTCTATCGCTTGTTCCGCGCTCTCGCTTGCACGCTCGGCTCAGGCAGAACGTGACACTTTTTCGTGCGTGCAGCCGGCGTTCATCGATTTATAAGACGTTAATCACGTCAAAAAAGATGATTATTAAATTAAATATAGCGATATCCTACAAACGAATGCCTTCGTATGTATGGTGTACCAGGAGTTCAGAACGCCCCAGAGCCTCCTGTTTCTTTGGAGAGGAAAATTGTAAGTGACGAAAATGAATCCACCCGTGTGACTGCGTTATACATGCCTGAGGGAATATAGCGTGAATATAGGAAATATTACATACATATGACGTTACCATAGGAATTGTAATAAATATTATTCGCGAACTATTTTTGTGACGGCGTGTAAGATTCTGGATGTAAAGACGCAATGTCACTTGAGAAAAGTAACCCTTGAACCTGAGGGACACATTTGTAGATCTTTTTATCCTTAACCTTCCGTTCTTCTGTCGTACAACTTATAGCATAAAAGCCTGTATTAAAGTTAGATTAAACCGAATCAGAGCAAGGCACTCGACATGAACGAAACGTCCTAAGTGGTCCGGCCCTACTCCAAACTTTGAGGACGCGAATAATGGGACGAATAATTGAATTTTAACCAATTCTCGCGAACGACTGTGTACTAGGAACCATCCAGAGTAAAAAGATCTTTCTCTTATCTACACAAAATATGACGAAATGTCTCGTAGACCCTGCTTAGAGGGGTCTAACAAAATGGTCGCTGTTTCAGGACTTTCTCAAAGGGTCTGACGAATAAAATGCACTTAGAGTAGTGACTGTTTTGTTCAGAGGGCCTTTAGAGGAGGAACAAGATTATTTTAGTCAATATACGTGCGATGTGTTCGATAGGAACTATCCTTTTGTCGTTCTGAAGTGTAATACGTTGTGTCAAAGGAGGGTTACGCTTTTGAAAATGTTTTGTCCGAGATGAAATGTACTTTGCTGGAGATAAAGGTACCTAGTAGTAGAAGAGAGTAAATAAAATAAAGATTTGTCATTGGAATGAAGTTGAGAATGCTTTGTTGTAATTTAAGAGTAGGTACAGAACCTCATATTTTGACACGGGATCACATGAAACTCAGTGGGTAAGCATGTAAAAAATCTTTTTGTAGCAAATAGGCACATAAATTCTCCTAGAGGCCATAAATTGTTTGTACAAACGAGGCTAGGAACTTTAACTCATATTTATCTTAACCCCTAAAAGTCCTCTAATTTCCATATAAACTAGCGATCAGGCCCAGCCGACGAGAGGTAACGTGAACTAAATCACGGCTCACGGCTAAAACTTCCAACAAAATTCAAACTAAAATGTCTAATAGCTGAGACTTTGCAACTGACGGCCCCCGAATACATATTAGATAGAAACCGTTGGGTTCCTTGACAAAATGGAGTTTGAACTCACTAATGCCAATAAAATTGAATATAAAAAATCAATTTGCTCTTCAACCTTTACATTTTTACGAATTCATATCCAATTCCTTTCTTATTACGCGCCCATTTATCAAGAAAACTTTCCGTATTAATGTTGGCAGCCATTTTTCATTGGGATCCTCTGATTGGACAGGCATGTCAGGTGACGTCATAATGGCGGGAGAACTCGTTAATTTGTAAAAGGAAACTGTCGCCATGTTTGAACTTTTTGGTGTTTTCCATCAATATGTCTTGAGGTGTAAGAAAAAAGGTTGGCGTTTTGACTTGATACTGAAATATTAGCATAGAATGTCTCAGCATTTTGTATTTTATGTGTGTGCGTGTGATTTATCTTCGTTCTAAGCTACAGTCAATGTTTACTTCAATACAGGCGTTAAAGACAGTGGCGTAAATGAATTCTGTAGTCATACTTATAGTCAAAACTCGTTACATATTACAGAAACAGAGCGTAAAACCCAAAAATATCATCAGAAAATTGAAGACCGTTGAGTCAATAATACAGCAAATTAAGCAAGATTTTCGTCCATTATTTCCCCAATTCCATTAATATCATAATATAGGGCGACAATCACTCGTCCCCATCTTTCCCATGTCTACTGTGTGTCCCAAATTTCCGGGACGCCGTCGTGACCCTGACATACCCATAATAGGGTCACTAATACCCGTTGCTTTCTACAACGCTATTTTTAATTTACCTCTTCTTATTTGCTGTTAGCCTGGTATTTCGGGAGATTTTATGTTCAATTGAATTTGATTAAACCTTTTATTTATATAGAGTTTGTTTATTTTAGCAGCGGCTTATTATATCACAAAAACTTTCGAAAATAGATCATTCTTCGCTTTTCTTATAATTTTCCTAGTAATTCTGGTATATGTATTAATTTTCACAAAAGTTTAATTTATTAAAATATTTAATTATGGCTTCTCGTTTATTTTTAGTAACATTAACGTTTTTACCTCAACATCAATTTTCCTTATTGATATTTTAGCTTTACATAATTAATTTTATTATTCATGGACATGTAGGGGTTCACTTCTGAGTTACCTCTATATGAACAAAAAAAAACAAATATCAATGTATGTAGTTTTAGCATGGTCAATATAGAGAAACAGCTGGTCTCAAGCATTTTCCATGCTAGCATCATATGGCTCATTTACATTAGGTCGATTGCAGCCCGTATTCGGTCACCGGCTAGTGTAAACGGGTTTTCGGTTAGCCGTATTCGACCACAGCTCGTATTACTGACTAGTGTAAACAAGTTTTCGGTGACTGAACACGGCTGATTTGTTGAAACGCGCCACTCATTGTTCGGCTGTATGCGGTCGCCAAATCCTGTAAACTGACAACTTAACCGAATGCGGTCGCCGAATTCGGTAACCAATTTAAAGTACCTAGCGCGCCATGAGATGTCGATTTATAGATTTTATTACTTAGAATTTTTAATTGTCAACTAAGGACAATACGTAAAACAGATGGACGAAGATAACGTATAACGACAGTTTTCTAAGATCTTCAACCATAATAGTGACAATATATTTCTTTAAGCATAGAAAATATGGTAGGTATTAACAAACTTCAATTAAAACAAAGTCTACTAAAATAACCCTTCAATTCAAAGCAATTGCTCAATAAAATGAACCATAAAATAATTGCAAAATAAAGCCGGCAGATTATATTGTTGCTGGGGAGTTTGTTGGCCACTTCTTCTTCCCAGCTAAAACACTAGGAAGTGGTGACGGGCTGGGCGATTTGGGGGACTGTCTTCATGTAAATTTTGACGTTCAAAAAGTGCTGATTTTCAGCCTAGTTTGAATAAATGCCTTTTGATTTGATTTGATTTGATTTGATAAATAAAAGAGTTTATTCGCCCGCACTTAACCATCGACAGTAAAGGACTAAACAACCCTTTAGGCACTTGTCTCACCGCCGTCGAGGAAGCGATTAGCTATCGACTATTTTCTCGCTGAGGAAAGGGATAAAAGATATAGACCTCGTGTGAGCAAAAGAGACAAATACATTTATAGGCAATAGCTAGCTGTTCATACTGCCGACGAGCCGGCTCTTACCAATAATTGGCGAGTGACAAGAGCTATCAAAGATAACACTCGCTCGGTGATGCTCGCTTGGCTGTCAGAACGCACTACAGGTAGAAATTACCGCTGGGTTCATTCCTACCTATAGTGTGGGCTGGAGCGAGAGGTGCGAGTAATCGCCCGTCGCACTTTAGTACTCGATTATAGTAGAGCGACTAAACTATCGGAACTAACCACTCGCTTCGCGCTGTTCGCCAACTCGTATCCAGTTTTAAGCTTTACTCGCTTCTCGCTGATCGTCGGCGGTGAGACAAGTGCCTTAGTGTAGCCATAAACCAGTACGTTTTCTTTATCCAAGCGGGACTTAAATCAAGATGCTGTCCACAACACGCAGTGTGAGAACGGGATTTTATTAAACCTGCAGTAGAGAACAGATGTAATGCAATTGCAGGCAGCTGCGGTGGGTTAAGAATTTAAACTTTAATTATTTTTAGTTGCGTTGCGTTCTTGATTCAAAATTTTGTGTTGGTAGTGTTTTGTTTTATGACTGTGGAACGGTTCTTTGTTTTGTTTAGTGTGCTTATATTTCCATTGTTTAGAGCTGCGCGAACCCACCGCGGTGCACGCTATCCACAGCGCATTTTAGCTGTGTGGGTTTATTTGTTTGGCAACGTGGGTCTACGTTTCCATAGAATTACACGCTACGCGCCCAGCACACGGAGAGGCTACGCACGTTTTTTTGCTGGGACAGAGTTGAGCTCCGTGGGCGCCATATTCGAGCAAGCCACGCGTGTGTCAATGACGTCACTTGATGCGCAGCGTGACCGTGGGTTGCAGTGGAAACAATCTCACAGGTACATACATTTTCAGGCAAAACGAAGCCTCACACACGTGCATAGTCTCTCCGTGCGTTGCAGTGGGTTGCGGGCTATTCACGTTCCCACGATACAAGAGAACGTTCCAACGTTCTTTAAAGAAAAGAAAGAAGAAAGAAAGAATAATTTGATCAAACAGGGTGTTTGATCAAAGTGGCGTAAACGTCCGTGGGAAAATTCGATTAAGAATCAATCATCAAATAATCAACTAATACAAAATTTCGTGTTTGTATTTGATCAAAAAGTTTAAACCAGCCTTTTAATTTGATCAAATTACTTGAACGTGTATGGTCCGCAAAAGGAACAATTTATCAGCAATATAAAGCGATTACTCGAAACTCAAAATGATACAAATTTGTGCCACCTCATATTTCGGTAGCACATTTTAATCCTATACATTTCAGACTTCAACAAAATCTTCGTACGATTCGTCAAAGCTGTTTTGTAGATCAACGAATGATTCATCAAGCATTGATCTCAAAAATATTAAGTCCTCCTAAAGGAATTAATAAATTACTGATTTAAAGAATAACAAATAGAAAAGAATAACAAAACAACCGATCGACTGCTATTGCAGAAATAATACAAAAGCAATTACTACTTTATTTATTGCAATTCGTTTTGCAGCTCCTAGATACAAATCACCAAAACAAATAACGTTTCGTAGCCATCTATCGGTACCCAATGAAACATTGCCCCTAAATATTGCACTAGTGTTCCGTTACTTTCCCGGTATTTTCTCGCACTATCCCGGTACTGACAAATTACCGGGAACACTTGAAAGAACGCTTAACTTACTTGTCGGTTCTTTTAAAAGAAATGCGTCGCACGTTGGCTATTAGAGACAAGTTAAACTAAGTTAGGATAAGTTAGATGAAAGAGAATGACGAAGCTTAAATTAAGCTTAAGTTGTTTTATGAAAGGTTTTGTTTTTTGGGGATTTTGTTTACGTGACAACCATGACCAGACCATCTTGTGAATATTTTCACAATGAATCAACGTCAACTTAAAACTAAGATTTGATGGTCTGATCAGTACTTTCATAGTTATTTTAAAGTATTTGACCACCATACAAGGCCACCGACTAAATAATTTACTTAATTTACTACAGTTTTAGAAAGTTTATTTTATGGTGCGTTCCCTGTGCAGAACTTATTACAATACCTCCAAAGTCCTAGAAACTGAAAATATGAAAGTAAACGATACGTGTTATTTCACAGCTTCAATTTATTTGGTACTTTCATTTAAAAAAAAACAACAACAATGATAAAATCATTGCAGCTTGTAACTGTTCCACTTTAGGGAAAAATGTCATACAGTCAGTATGTCTACTCCAAGCGAGTTGGCGATTTCAAATTTATATAAAAACTAATCTATCCAAATCAGGCCGATCATTCACCACAGGAGCTATTCCATTTATCAAAACAGCTGTTCCATTTGTCAAAAGAGCTGTTTCATGTGTCACAAGACCTGCTCCATTTGTCACAGGAGGTGTTCCATTTGACACAGGAGGTGTTCCATTTGTCACAGGAGCTATTCCATTTGTCACAGGAGCTGTTTCATTTTTGACAGGCCACACAATGTCCTCGATCCAGTCAATGAAGCTGGACACCTTGGTGTACACCCCTGGTAATCCTGGTAATGCACAGCCGACGCCGAATGACGTTATTCCGAGGACATAGTGTATGGTTCCTTGACTGCCGATTGGAAGTGAAATCTTTACTTGGAGAGGACCTCCGCAATGACCCTGAAAAATAAAAATAAAACTTGAGAGATGTCAAGGGACACCCGGATGGAACGAAGTTCCTTTCGATTAATTAGTGAAGGAATTGTAATATTTTTTTTTAAGTTATAATAATGTTAAAAAAAATATATAAAAAAATATAATAAAGAAATATTTTTTATTATTAACAAATATGATGTAAATAGAAAGACAAAACGAAAATAACTGGCTTGCTTTCTATGAGAGAGAGAGAGAGAGAGAGAGAGACGGACAGAGAAACACGCGCCCACCGCACGGCTTACAACTATAGCAAAAAGTGTCGTTAAGTTTTCGTATGAATTTTTTCCGTCTAGCCCCCTTTCACAACGCGCGATAAGGAACTTCGTTCCAATAAATTAAAACACTATGAAAGAAAAACGCAATCTTGGAAGGCCTCCCACAAGGTGGACCGATGACCTGGTGAAGGTCGCGGGTAGTCGATGAATGCGAGACGCGCAGGACCGGTCGTTGTGGCGACGCTTGGGGGCCTATGTCCAGCAGTGGACGTCTTTCGGCTGATATGATGATGATATTTAAGAAAACATCGCCAAAACAGAAAAAAGCAAATATGGTCATGAATTATTGGTTCACCTGCTATGGAATCAGGCTTTTACTTTGCAAGAAGTTTTCTACCAGGCTAGGAAACCATAAAAGCAATTAGGTAGATAAATAAAAGAGGGTTAAAAGAAAATGGAGATGTTTTTCTATGATAATCCAGAGAAAAAATATTGAAACTACAAAAACCACGAACATAAGAAGTACCAGGCAAGCATGAACTCAAAGCAATGTACTGGTACGGCTACTAACTTACCTGACCAAACATCAACTCCTCCACCTAACTTGCCGGCGCACAGCTGATCAGGTTGCAAACCACACCAGTTCCTGTTGCATGACATATGAAGCAGTCCATTGCATTTGTGGAAGTCAACGATGTCCACAGTAGCTGCCAGGAGATCCGAAGACGTTTTCAGGGAACCTGTAAAGCATCATACCTATTGTGTGCTTATAAAAAGATGTCGAGATATCAATTTTTTGGGGCACCTAAATCTAATCAACTGCATGTCGTGCCAGCGACACGAAGAAGAAGAAGAATATAAGGCAATTGCTGTCAACGACGAGGTCAAAAACGGTCACCATGATCGTAAGGTTCCAAGAGGGGAGCAAGGTTCTACAGAGGTATGCAGAACAGGGAGAAAAGACCCGCTAACCTCCACTGGATCCTCCGACCAGACGGTTGTTGTGTCTGGTGGACAAATGCCCGATGGTTGATATTTGGGCTGTTTTATTTATTTAATACTTCATGCACACAAATGTACAGTGGCGGAATCACACGGAAATCTGAGACCGCGATGTAGGATTTCCTTGACGTATCGAGTTCGTTACTGGCGGTAAATATGTCACTGCGTTACTTTTGTTGCGGTATCGGCACCGCTACAGTACTATATTTTCGGTTATAAATGTGATTTCATGCATTTTCATTCATCAACTGCCTCCGTGGTCGAGTGGTTTAGGCGTTTGCCTTGTGACCCGGTGGTCGTGGGTTCGATTCCCACGGGAAGCATACTTTGTAAAGTTGTTTCCAGTTTGGCTAGGATATTGCAGGCTTGAATCACCTGATTGGCTGATAAAAAGATGATTCTGTGCTTCGGAAGGCACGTATAAGTCGGTAGTCCCGGCCGCCAAATGGCGGTCGTCAAATAAACCATGTCAGAGACCCTTGAGGCGGTTTAGAAACTCTGACACTAGGGTGTGTGGGGTCAACCTTACTGCCCACACGATAAGAAGATGAGAAGAATGCATTTTCAATGCTCAACTTTTAAAACAAGAGAAAAACTACCAACCTGACTCCACAACGCCCCATCCAGTGACCTGTGCCTGATCACCATACCTGATGATGCTAACTTTCGTCCACAAACAAGCTGGTTGGATGTCCACGGCGAACTTCATGATACGATCAATCTCCATCAGGGCTATGTCAGAATACTTCTTCAGATATTTGTACTTCGGATATTTGTACTTCGGATGGTTTATTATCCTAATAATTTTCGCATCATGAATATCATATACCTGGGGAAATTTTAAACAAATTATTACAACCAGATTCTTATTTACCAAAATATAGAAGTGCAGCTTTCTCAGCATCTCTCAAATATTTGAGAAAATTTGTTGCATACGTACTATATATATCTATACTAATATATAAAGCTGAAGAGTTTGTTTGTTTGTTTGCTTGAACGCGCTTATCTCAGGAACTAATGGACCGATTTGAAAAAATCTTTCAGTGTTAGATAGCTCATTTATCGAGGAAGGCTATATATATCACGCTAAGATCAATAGGAGTGGAGCAGACAAAGTTGCGCGGGTCAACTAGTCTTGAATATTCTTATCTCCTAGTCTCACTATCTTGGGAATAACATCAGCAATGGTGGTATCACGTTCTGATGCACTAAAGCAGTGGGCAGAAGTTAGAACGAAGTTGTGACTGATCAAAGTACAACCACACATGAACTTCCATGTTCCGATAACCGCTTTCCATTCTATGGCACCCTGGTAATCAGAAAGGGAATTTAAAAGGTGTAGTACTTTTTCCGTAAAGTATTTTTTAGAGAAAATTGATGATGCCGAATTCATTTCAGTTTCAACAAAGTTCTATGGCATAAATTTTACCATGTTAGGAGTGGAGTCTCCACTAAAAGGTATATTGACCTCCAATGATGTAAAAGCTCATTCCTCCTCTCACTCTCCATGTTTCACCTAAAAAGCACAAGTTTTTCAATTAACTAACATAGAATAGCGAATCCGAGAACAATATGGCCACTGTTTATTATTATTTTTTATTAAACTAGAAAACTTACACTCCTTTTGCTGTTCCGCTTCATTGTGTCGAACTTTCATGTCCCAAATATAATCGAAGCATTCTAAAACGAAATTGGAACACTAGTTTAACAAAAACCTGACCTAGAGTCAACAGCAAACCCATCACAATTAAAAAAGGCTCTCTTGATCTGAATAGGGAACATACAGCATTTATGTGAACGTTGTTAGTAAAATTATAAAAAAGTATTAAATAAAGGCCATTGCAACGTTTTTATTTTAGTTAGTATCGATATAAAAAAATGAATGAAAGTAACGTGAAACGGAACGTATTTAAAAACAACAGTCAGCGTTTAGTGACGTCACTGCTGTTATGACAATGAACAGGCAACCTTATGTCTTTGAGTAAGGACAGTTCTTGACCAGTGGCAGACAGGAGTGGCGTGATCGTCCGTTTTCGCGCGAAAATTTAAACTGTCGGTTTAAAAATGCAATTTTGGCAATAAACTAAAGTGCTATTCATTTCTTATTTATGTGGGGGTCTATTCTAGATGGAGTTCTTTAAAATAAAAGCAAAAATGGAAATATTGCATGTTCCCTATTGAAATTAATCCAGTTAAGAGCCAATTTTCACAACGTCAGAAATAACTAGCTGCCACCTGCGGCTTCTCTTGCGTAGAAGTCGAAAATTATACTTAGGGAACATATTCCCAGGATTATTATTTGTCCTATTCCAGGAAATGGTCCGACCATGTGGCAAGGTTCATCCAAATCCGTTCAGCCCTTAAGATATGAAGAGGTAACAAATAGACAAACAAATAACAAACTTACTTTCGAATTTAAAATATTAGTTAGGTTTCCTACGTTTAGCGTTGCCAGGCGTCCGCATAAAACCGGACACAGTCAGGCTTTTCGGTTGTGTGTCCGGCTAAATTAGACGTTGTTCGGCCTGGGCAGATTTTGTTAGGCTTTTTTTAATTTGAGCATTTTACATTTGTCATATTGTGCTAATTTCCACTCCGTCTACCTCATCTTGTATCGCTACCTACGTAAGTACTACTAATGTTGCAATTACAGAAATTAAAAAGTATAGTGATAAAAAATGAATGATTATTATTTTTATTATACGTAATAACGAAGACTGATTCATTCAATTTGATTGTTGTTTCATTAGAATTTAAGTTAAATTTTATGGTAAATGATAAAAAGCCATGTTATACTTTAAAGAAAAATGTGTAATAAGAAAGAAAAGACTGAAAAATAAATTATGTCCGGCCTTTTTACCTAAACTGGCTGATCTGTCCGGCTTTTCGGTTTGAAGACGAGGCAAATAATATTTTTAAGGGGGGGGGTAGGGACCTACGTTCTTTAAAATATTATAAATAAATTCTTTATTGTCGCCAGTTAATACATTCATCTTATTAATCTAACATAAATGCATCGTATTAGTGTATTGCACAAAAGATACTGCTACTGATTCCCAAACTAAGCTTGAGCTTGTATTTTGGGAAGCAGTGTTCAGCCGCAGGAGGATTCGCATAGTAAAATACGAATACAATGGTTTGAATGTCGCTGCAGTAGACTTACAATATTAAGATAACTTTCTATCGATATTTTTCTTATTTTATAATCTAATTTTAATTTTACATTCTAATTTCTTTATTTGTTTGAATAAATAAGCACAGATAAAAGACATAAACAAACACTGTCTTATCAGTATCGCTTACTGCCTTCGCTTATCCGTCTACCAGGCGCGCTGAAGTCTGGCGTAGGTGGTCTTTTGTATAGTGCACAAGGATCGTAAGGTTTGTCTGTTTTAGAACTGTGACGATAATGTGGAATTAGCAGTAGGGACCTAGGTGACTTAGGATGTGGTGTTGTAGTCTTAGTTTTCCAATATGGTATTTGAGTTTTAGTAACAGGTGGTTCCGTCGTTGTTCGAAATGGCAGGTATAGTACGAGTAACTAGGAGATTAGTTGGTGCAGAAGTCTTGGTTTCTGTGTCATGTTCTGCGAGAGACAAAATTTTTTTTCTTTATTTGTAAGGGGTTTTTATCCACACGTATACATCAACCCCATTGTACCCTATACTTACTTTACACACAAATAAAAAAAATAAAAAATTTAGGTAAGATTTACATTCACATCACTATATCCTATGAACCAGGAAAAGGAATTATTGCCTAGCCTTTTGAATTAACCCACAAATTATGCGTTTAGTCTTTTCTAATTTAGGGTATGCCAAAATATTTTGTATAAGTCTAACATCCCACATGTTAAGTTTAAACTCCCTAGCTAATGATTCCCTTTCATCTTTGTTCTTAACACATTCCATCAGCAAATGTTGCACATCTTCAATTGTATCGCATGTCTCACAATTAGGAGATGCAGCTTTTTGCATTAAGAAAGCCAACTTTGCCGATGGATAGTGGCCAGAACGAAGCCTTAACGCTAACTTAACATAACTCCTAGTTAAACCTTTATCATCAAACCAGAGTTCGCGAGGGGGTTCGTTTTGTATGACTTTATACCAAATGCCTTATTCTTTGGATATTTCATTGAAGTACTTTTTCCATTCTGCCGTATGGTGTCGGCCGATGCCGTATGATGCCGTGAAAAAATAATACCATCCCAGCACTTCCCGTGGGTGTCGTAAGAGGCGACTAAGGGACAGCGTTCTCTGTAAAACTCAACACCATACATACACTGCGATCGCCAACCCGCCTGCCAAGCGTGGCGATTATGGCAAACCCCCCCTTTTGGGGGAGGCCTAAATCCAGCAGTGGATGTCTTTCAGCTGATATGATGATGATGATGACTTTTTCCATTTGTCGAAGCAAACACTCTTAAACCTGGAGAAATATTCCCAAAGTCAAAGTCAAAGTCAAAGTCAAAGTCAAACGATTTATTTCAACTAGACCAATAAAGGCACTTTTGAACGTCAAATTAAAATAAAATAAAATATTATAGTGACTCTAGTCGTCCGTTCGCAAAAGGTAGATTCTTATGGAGAAGAACGGACAAGAAACTCCATAGTTACTCTTTTCAAAAATAAGCTTTACAATATTTGCATACATTAATCAGTTGATTATATGTGAGGACGATGCTCCCAAAAAAACACTTATGTACTACTAGTAGGTACAATAAAGAAATGCCAGCAGAGGTAAAATTAATAAGTTTGCTAGTAAGGGAACATAATACTCACATACGTACAAATTTTTGCAACTATTGATTTATATGATCAGTGTGTGAGTTAAATTAAATATGAAAATCAGTAAATACACCTGTTTACATAGTAAATATTAATACAATAAACACAAACATATCAACCAGTTTCACAATATCTACTACACCCTAGATTGTCCTATGGAGCAGGACTAGCATGTTTCCAAGCATTCTTATCTTGAACATAATCATCTAATTTGTAATATGCTTGTTCACAAAGTGTCTTTTTTACACACGTTTTAAATTTTCTTTCATTTAATTCTAATATTTCAGAAGGAATTTTGTTGTAACATTTAATACAGTACCCCATGAAAGATGTTCGTACTTTGGATAATCTAAAAAATGGTTGATCTAGTTTATTTCTATTTCTAGTATTAAAATTATGTCTATCACTAATTTTGCTAAATAGATGTCGATTTTTCCTAACATGCATAATATTTTCATAGATGAATTGACAAGGGACTGTCATAATATTAATCTTTTTAAAGAGTTCCCTAAGAGAATCGCGGCGACGAAGATTATAAATGGCTCTGACAGCACGCTTTTGTAGAATAAATATGGATTCAATGTCAGCAGCTCGACCCCACAGCAAAATACCATACGACATAATGCTGTGAAAGTAACTAAAATAGACCAAACGCGCGGTTTCTATATCTGTTAGCTGTCTTATCTTTCTAACAGCATAAGCGGCTGAGCTTAGCCGCGCCGCAAGAGATGTTATGTGAGGTCCCCATTGCAATTTCTCGTCTAAAGTGATTCCCAGGAAAACCGTCTGATCAATAAATTCCAGTTTTTGTCCATTCAATATGATGTCACATTCGTTACTTTTAACATTAGGATAATAATCGGACATATATGAGGTAACATTGCCCATCTCAACTGAGAGACGTAGGTGGTTTACTGGTTTTAGTAAAAGTGGCATTGATCGGTGTAAAAGGTTCAATGGTTCTAATAAAAGTGACTCTTTTCGGTGTAGGAACTTCAGTTTGTTGATCAAGAGAACTTGGATTAGACGGTGTTCCTTCTACCCTAAGCTTCGACACATCAGGCTTGAAATGAGGCAGAGGTTTCAATGGATTTTCTTCTGTCTGTAAAAATTGGACGGACGTATTTTCTTTGTTTTTTCCAAGAGGAACCTGTAAGAGAATAATATCACAACGATTATTTAAGAATAGAATAGAATACTCTTTATTATGTACATCATATAAGTTACAGAAAAGATAGATGAGAAACATTACATAGGGTGAACCAACAGGCGGCCTTATCGCTAAAAGCGATCTTTTCAAGACAACCTTTGGATGGACTCTAAAGAGAAAAAGGAGATACAGTACTGTAGGTAGTCTTAGGTGTACTATTTATACAAACATCAATACATACTAAATAGATAAATTTATACAATGAGAATTGTGAAACAATAGCAGAGAACTCTAGTAACAAACGCTTTAAAGAGAGAGATAGTGGTTCTTGACCGAAGTTTGGGTTTGAGTAAGAAGACAAATTTGAGAAAATTGAAGATCTAAATAGATGTTTTATTTGTATACTTTAATCTTAACCAGAAAACAGATACATGTAAAATTAATTTACCTTAAAATCTTTTGAATCTGTAGCAAGTATAGTTGCGAAAACTATAAAGCGGTTTCAGTAACAATTAACACTCTTAAATAAATCACATTGAAATAAAAAACACAAACCGCATACACGTAAACTCTAGTTTAACTTCAGAAGGCTTACCTACAAAGTAGATCAAAATAATCACACAAAAACTTTTCATCTCGTACAAACGTTTATTTGTTTAATAAATAAAAAATTATGTAAACGACCATAACTGTCTGTAGAAAGATTTAATCAATTGTAATAAGTCAGTCTACCTAACAGTTTACTTATCTTAATATTTGAATCAATTAACAACTTTAAAGTTGTACCTAATTATTTATATTTATAAACCGACATTAAATTACTAATGTCTTTAGTAAAGACAGTTCATGAATTTTGTGATAAACAAACAATTTTCTGTCATAAATTTTGATTTTTCGAAAGATAAACAACAATTATCCACGAAAATCGTTTAAATTGTTATTATCTCACACAAAATGTATCATAATTATCTTCTCTGATAAGTGTTTAAAACGAAAGTCAAATAATGAGAAATAAAAATTAACAATTTTATCAAATAAAACACACACTATTTCAAATAGAATAGAATAGAATAGAGTAGAGTAGAATAAAGTTTCCACTTTCGAAAGAAAAGAATAATATGGGAAAAATATTAAATTTATTTATGTTCAATTATTGTAAGTGCTCCCTTTGCAGAACGTTTGGAAATACTTCAAAGTCTTATAAAATAATAATAGTGCTTTCGTGAAAATATGAAAAGTACACGATACGTACCACTTCAATGTATTTAATACTTTTAAAAGTAAAAAAAAAAACTATTACAAAAAAACAAAATTTCCAAGATAAAATAACAATAAATTTTTCCAGCTTGTAACTGTTACACTTTAGGACGAAATGTCATACAGAGAAGGCAGTATGTGAACTCCAAGCGTGTTGCCGATTTCAAACTTATATGAAAACTATTCTGTCCAAATCAGCCCGGTTATTTGTCACAGGAGCTGTTCCTTTTGTCGCAGGAGCTGTTCTATTTATCGCAGGAGCTGTTCTATTTATCGCAGGAGCTGCTCCATTGGTAACAAAAGCTGTTTCATTTGTCATAGAAGCTGATGTATTTTCGCTTGGCCACACAATGCCCTCGATCCAGTCAATGAAGGTAGACACCTTGGTGTAGACCCCTGGTAATCCTGGTAAAGCACAGCCGACGCCGAATGACGTTACTCCGAGAACATAGTGCATGGTTCCTTGACTAGGCTTGATTGGTAGTGGAATCTTTACTTGGAGAGGGCCTCCGGAATCACCCTAGAAAAGAAATTAATTGAAACACTATGAAGGAAAACATCGCCACCAGAACTGAACCATGTAACCTGAAATCGCTGAAAAAGTAAAACCAAAAATGGTCATGAATGACTGGTTCACTTGCTATGGAATCAGGCTTTTGTGGCTTGCAAAAGGTTATCTACCAGGCTATGTAGCTATAACAATATTTGATAGATAAATAAAAAACTTTTTCCGGTAATCTTTAGGTATGGCTCAGTAGTTTTGGAGATAAGCGTCCGTTTGGTCTTATTTCTTGAATAACTTCCTAACTATTTATTTTAAAATGATAAAAAAAATATAAGAACCAATTTTTTTTAACATGTTATTTTAACACTACAGAGTTCTTATAGGTTTTCCAGTAATCTTTAGGTATGGCTCAGTAGTTTTGGAGATAAAAGTAATTTCTTGAATAACTTCCAAACTATTTATTTCAAAATTATGGAAAAAATATAATTAAAACCCTCATAGTAAGCCCTTTCATTTGAATGTCACACAATACAGCTTAAATAACTTTTTGATGTGATAACGTCTTATAAATCAATGAACACCGGCTGCACGCACGTAAAAGAGTCACGATCACGTTCCGCATGTTCAATTGTTTTCTTATGACGTAATCACGTAAAATTATCGTCCGTAAACCGACTTTACAGAAAACCATTTTTTTTTTAATTTTCTATTTTTACCGTTTGGGTTGGGGCACAGAAATACATATGTGTACCAAATTTCAATAGAATCGGTCCAGTAGATCCGGAGAAAACTGACTGTGACAGACGGATAGTCAGACAGACAGACACCTGGGTAATTCTATAAGGGTTCCGTTTTTTGTTTGGAAACCTAAAAAGCATTAAATGAAAATAGAGAAGTTTTTCTACGGATAATCCAGAGAAAATATATTGAAATTACAACAACAACGAACATGAAAGTACCAGGTAAGCATAAAAACGAAGCGGTACGTCACTAACTTACCTGACAAGCATCAACTCCTCCACCTAACTTCCCGGCGCACAGCTGATCCGGCTGCAAACCACACCAGTTCCTATTGCATGACTTACTAAGCAGTCTGTTGCACTTGTTGAAGTCTATGATGTCCACAGTCGCTGCCAGAAGCTCTGGAGACATTTTCTGGGAACCTGTAAGGAAATATACATTTTGTGCTTAAAAAAAGATGTCGAGATATCAATAGAAGGCAATGTTTTGGGCCATCCAAATCGAATCAACTGTCGTGCCAGCGAAGAAGCAGAAAAATGTAAGGCAATCACTGTCAACGACGAGGTTAAAAGACTGTCACCAAGATCGTAAGGTTCCAAGAGAGCAGCAAGATTCAAGTGTTCTACAGAGGTGTGTGGAACAGGAAGGCCCGCTAACCTCCACTGGATCCTCCGACCAGACGATTGTTGTGTCTGGGGGGCTACTCTCTAAGCCCGAAGTCCGTAGTTTCGGGCAATTAGTTGCGGGCAACTGATAGTTGCGGGCAACTGATAGTTGCGGGCAACTGATAGTTGATATTTGGGCTGTTGTATATGTTTAAATCACACAGAAAACAAATACAGGATACAGGATTTCTTTGACGTATTTTGTTACTGGCGGTATAGATGTCACTGCGTTACTTTTTATTGCGGTATAGATTGTGCTACGTTAATTTTTGTGGCGGTATCGCGCCGCCACAGTACTACATTTTCTGTGATAAATGTGATGTCATGCATTTTCATTGCTCGACTTTTTACACAAGCGAAGAACTACCAACCTGACTCCACAACGCCCCATCCGGTGACCTGTGCCTGATCACCATACTTGGTGATGCTATCCTTAGTCCACAAACAAGCAGGTTGGATGTTCTTGGTGAATTTCATGATACGATCAACCTCCATCAGCGCTATGTCAAAGTACTTCCTCGGAGATTTGTACTTCGGATGGTTTATTATCCTGATAATTTTCGCATCATAAATATCCTTTTCCTGGGGAGATTTCAAACAAATTATTACAACCAGATTCTTATTTGCCATAATTTTGAAGAGCAGCTTTATAAACATCTCGCAAATCTTTAAGAAACTTTGTTTCATACGTACTGTATCCTGAATATTCTTATCTCCTAGTCTCACTATCTTGGGAATAACATCAGCAATGGTGGTATCTCGTTCTGATGCACTAGAGCAGTGAGCAGCAGTTAGGACGAAGTTGTGACTGATCAACGTACACCCACACATAAACTTCCATGTTCCGATAACCGCTTTCCATCCTATGGCACCCTGGTAATTAGAAAGGTAGTTAAAAAGTTTAGTACCTACTATTATTTATCGTTAAGTGTTTTTTTTAGAGAAAAGATGTCGTTTTTATTTAAGTTTCACCAAATGTTTTCTATATCATAAATACCATGTTAGGGTAGTCTCCAGCAAAGGTATAGCGACCTCCAATGATATATAAGGCCGATCTTTCTCTCGATCTCCATTTTTTACCTAAAAAGCACCAGTTTTTCAATTAACGAACACAAAACAGCGAATCTAAGAACAACATTATCATTCAACTTACACTCCTTTTGCTGTTCTGCTTCATCAATTCGAACTCTTATGTCCCAAATATAATCGAAGCATTCTAAAACACAATTGAAATACTATTTTAAAAAAAAGCTCTATTGAACTGATAATTTCACAACGTCAGACATGTTTTATCCGTAGAATAAAATTGACATTTGACCGTTTCTCCATGTAGGAACTAGACAGTTATAATATGAGTAGCTGCTGCCCGCGGCTTAGCTCGCATGTAAGTCGAAAATCATCCAAATGGAACATATTTATTCCCGGGATGAATCGGGAATGCGGGTCTGGTCTTGCTGTGTGCTAAGTTTCATCAAATTCTCCAAAAGTGAATAGATGAAAAACAGACAAAATTTCGTACAATAATTAGTTAGGTTTTATTGTTGAAATAATAGCCCAAACAAAAGACAAAAAGAAACACAGTCTTATCACTTACTCATTTCGCTTATCCGTCTACCAGGCGCCCTGAAGTCTGGCGTAGGTGGTCTTTTGAATGGTGCACAAGGATCGTAAGGTTTGTCTGATATAGAACTGTTTCGATGCTCTGGAATTAGCATTAGGGACCCAGGAGACTTAGAATTTGGTGTTGTAGTCTTAGCTTTCCAATATTCTATTTTAGTTGCAGTAACAGGAGGTTCGGTCGTCACCGTCGTTTCGGAAACGGCGGGTGTAGTACGAGTTACTAGGAGATTAGTTGGTGCAGGAGTGTTGGTTTCTGTATCTGGAGACTCATTTTCCGCGGGAGACGTAGGTGGTTTAGTGGTTCTAGTAAAAGTGACTTTAGTTGGTATATCAGGTGCGGTTTGGATAGAAGTTGCTTTGTTGTCAAGAAGAACCTGTAAAAATAAACATAACGCTATGATAAGAAGACAAAACTCAGAAATGTAATCAGAGTAATGCAGCAATTCGTCCTTTGTGCCTTCGGTCCTTGTAGGACGGCTTGCAAAAGAAGTTGCAGAATGAAAATGTCAAAGTTAGAGTGAACAGACTCCTTCTGGGTAAGCTCGCTCCATCGTAGACTTTGTCTCTGTCATCTCTGACCTAGACTAGAGTCAAGAGCAAACCCATCGCAAATGAAAAAAAATATTTATTTTGATGAAGAGTTGATGCATTACTCATGAAGTCCCAATACAACTTGTTGATATTCAATATAAAACTTTTCTCTCTTTAAACAAAAAAACAGATATTAAAATTCATTGAATTTCATTTTGAAATTATAATTTTATATTCAGTTCTCAGTGTAAATACAAACAAGTGTTACCCGTAACGAGAAGCTATAAATTTTGTAAACAAAGAACTTCTACTAAGCTACGTAGCGACAACAAATAATCCCAAAATCAATCAACTCGAAGTAACATACATGTAATACGGAACTAACGAGCATTTTCACTTAGTAGGGTTATGTTTTATCGATATAAAGAGCTGTCGTCTAATGTTTTGTGGTACTGGAATGCGTCTGACACATAGAACAAACATTTGAAACAATTGAATGTGTGTTTACAAAATTTATAGATTCTCGTGGCGTGGACTATACCTACCTACCGAATCCCAAAGGTCCCTTTGGCGATTCTACCGGTTAACAGAATAAACGCAATACCTCTTAAGAGGAAATGCTGGCGGCGAGACTTTGTATGTAAAAAGTCATAATTCGAGGTTTGGCTCTCGACTGTTTTCTCCTTCAACATTGGACTGATTTAAGAGATATTTCACAAACTGTATAAGAAGAATATGTACTGTGTCCCTTCTATTTTATGATTTACTAGTGGACGTCACGCGGTTTCACCCGCGTAGTTGCCGTTCCCGTGAGAGTACGGGGATAATATATAGCCTATGTTACTCCCTGATAATGTAGCTATCCAATGCTAAAAGAATTTTTCAAATCGGTCCAGTAGTTTCGGAGCCTATTCAATTCAAACAAACAAACAAATCTTTCCTCTTTATAATACATATTAGTATAGATTAACCGTATAAGCACCAGAACTCTCACAAAATGCTCAAAATTGTCCGATAAATCGCTGTCAACAGAGCCCTAGTGTACAAATTTGGCAACTATTAATCAAAAAAGGAAAACATAGAGACACAGCATACATCCATCTTATTCAGTTTGTGAAATATCTACTAAATCGGTCCAATGTTGGAGGAGAAAACAGTCGAGAGCCAAACCTCGAATTATGACTTTTTACATACAAAGTCTCGTAGCCAGCATTTCCTCTTAAGGGGTATTTAAACTCATCATTATGAACAATTTTCACTATGAGACCAACATTTAAATCCCAAAAAAAATCTTTGCGCATAACTCGACAAAATGTACAGAACAGCTGTTCTTTTCACGATTTCGGGGTTGGTCCCATAGTAAAAGTTGTTCATATTGATGAGTACAATGATCGCTTAAGAGGTATTGTGTTTATTCATTACACGTGGTACAAATATATATTCTATTATCAACACTTAGAATATTTTCTTTTCATAATAAAAACAAATGGCGAAGATTACTTTACCTCAAAATCCTTTAAAACCGCCGATTGTACAGCAACGATAACTGTAACGTTTTCAGTATAAATTAACACACTTAAACACACTACAATAAAAAAACACACCACATATAAGTAAACTCGAGTTAATTACAAAAGGCTTACCCATAAAATAGAACAAAATAATCACATAAAAACATTTCATCTTCGGTACAAAAGCTTATTAATTTGACAAACAAAAAAAGAACACGAACGACCAATACTGTCTCTAGAAAGAAATTTAATAAATAATAGGTAAGTCGATCTAACAGTAAAATTATCTTAATATCTGAATCAATTAAAAACTTTTTTAGAAGTAATTAATTTTATTTAGATTAAGACATTTTAATTACTCATGTCTTTAGTGAATACAATTGACTGTTGAATTTCGTGATACAACAGAAAAGTTTATTATCTCACACATTAAGTATCATAATTATCAATTCTGATAGATGTTTTAAACAAAAGTCAAATTATAAGAAAAGAAAATAACAATTCCATCACATTTTACACACACTAGTTCAAGTAATAATTAACCTTTTTCTTATTGGGACAAGCTCGTCAACATTTTTATTGGAACAAGTCCGTCACACTATTTGCAATCACTGCAACTCCTGAAGGTCAAAATCAACAGTGGCGACCTGTTGATTCTGTTTTTAATATCACTAGCACTTTGCCCGCGACTTCGTTCGCGCGGATTTAATTGGTACTCCACGAACTTCATCTCTATCCTCTTAATAGGGTAATGTGTAAATTACTTATTAATAGACTAAACGAAGGGCAGTTCGCTCAAACTGCCACATTTTTCTTACTTAGAGTATTTTTAAACACGTCGTAACTTTTAAACGAAGGACCAAGGACCGATTGAATAATTTAAAGTGTAATTTACATTTACATAACCAATCTTAACTATTAAATAATTTAAATGGATAAGGATTAATATCATGATACCAAAATTACCACTATTCAATTCCACACGGGTTTTGATTGTTTTTTTTTTTATTTGTGATGGGTTTGCTCTTGACTCTAGTCAAGGTCAGAGATGACAGAGATGACAGAGACAAAGTCTACGATGGAGCGAGCTTACCCAGAAGGAGCCTGTTCACTCTAACTTTGAAGAGATTAGGGTTGTAAGCGTTTGGAAACACAGACGCAGGCAGAGAGTTCCACTCCTTTGCTGTGCGCATTATTAAAGACGTTTGGAAACGCTTAGTGCGAATAATATAATTTGAACAAAAAGCGGTCATTGTGACTTAACCATGATAGTTAGATATAATTCTTGCGGATTTTTTTGTAGATATTGATGTCCTCTATAAAACTGTAGTACATCACTTTGCTCTATTGTCAATAGTTTCTGCAACGTACGCGATATAAGGATTTTTCTGGTATATTTTTCACACCTTGGGTTACATTATCGAAGTTTTCATACAGATCCCTAACTTTTTTGAAAATATTATATAGCCTATGTTCATCAAGAATAATGTAGTACTCTAACGGTGAAAGAATTTTTCAAATTGGTCCAGTAGTTTCGGAGCGTATTCATTTCAAACAAACAAACAAATCTTTCCTCTTTATAATATTGTATTAGTGTAGATAAACTTCATTTTAATTAAGATTGTCCCGCCACACATGGCTCTCGATCCAGTCAAGAAAACTAGCTACTCTTGTATACACTCCTGGTAGTCCCGGCAATCCGCAGCCTATGCCGAAAGAGGTGATGCCGACCACGTAGTTCATGCAGCCTTGTGTCGTGATTGGAAGGGGGATCTTCACTTGAAGAGGTCCTCCGGAATCACCCTGAAGAAAGAAAGACTTGTTTAATATGGGCTAACTTTATACTTCTGACTCTTGTTCCGAACTTTTCCATGATTTATCGAAGAAGACCAAAATCTGGGTCAAATCCAGTCAAAATCATAAATTCACTGAAAGACAACGCACAGCCAGCGCACGCGCAGCGTCAGTAGCTTTAGAACAGTATGGTAGTGATATATTTAAAAACAATGTCATACGGACAAGATCTCAAAGAAATAATAATATGAAAAGGTTTGATGTACCCACTTGCAATAATTATTATGGTCGAAGATGTCGAAACTAGTTGGTTCCAACTATTTTTAATAACCTTCCGGTCGATATAAATAACTATGTCACAAAAGCGTGTTATAAAAATAAAATACATAAGTACCTGTTCAATGTACATTGTCAGAGCCTCACTGTGGCGAAAACATAAACTTGTACTTCTGTGTTTCTCTGTTGAATGTGCTAGTTAAAAGGAGCTACATCTGCCAACAAACTGCTTTGCAGTTTGGCAGAAGTAATAATATACATGTAAAATGCATTTTCGTGAATAAACACTTTTTCATTTCATTTTAATATTTTTAATAACCTTCCGGTCGATATAAATAACTGTGTGACAAAAGCATCTTATAAAAATAAAATACATAAGTACCTGTTCAATGTATATTGTCAGAGCCTCACTGTGGAGAAGACATAAACTTGTACTTCTGTGTTTCTCTGTTGAATGTGCTAGTTAAAAGGAGCTACATCTGCCTAAAAACTGCTTTGTAGTTTGGCAGAAGTAATAATATACATGTAAAATGCATTTTCGTGAATAAACACTTTTTCATTTCATTTTCATTTTTTTTACGGATATATGAGCACCTACTTTGTTCTCTTTTGATTACAATTACGTACGGACTTAAAAAAAGGCTGAGCTCTGACATGTGAGTTAGTGTCTGAGGTAAGAAACGCGGGCCTTATATAGTTTAGTGACAAAAATATAGACTTGTAAGTGTTATTTTTCGCATATAATAATTAAGCATTAAATTTTGCACAGTTTTAACACGAAGGTGAGCACTAAAGAACGATTGTTGGTCACTCTTGGAAAAAAATCTAACGAAGTTCGTCATTTTTCTAGTGGCAAATTCTATCGGGTGCACAATATTTAGATTAATTCATATTGTCTTCAAGTGGCTCATTATTTCTCATTTTATTTCCCACTCTATTCCAATCGGCTTTGGACAAGTAAGGACCAATCTTGTTATAGCATACCGTAGTTACAACTAAATTACAGTTCCAGAATATCTATTTTCATGAATCTCTAGTAGGTGCACTACTTTCAGAATACATTTTTCTTGCAAGTACCCTGCTGCTACCTACCAACGATCATTTCAAAATGACCATTTAATAAACTCGACCTCCTAATTTCTATTTTCTCCTGTTACTTAATAAATCACAAACCACCAGATTACCTGACAAGCATCCACTCCTCCTTTCAGCTTGCCAGCACAGAGCTGATGCTCTTTCAGTCCACACCAGTTCCTGTTGCAAGATCTTTGGAGCAGGCTGTTGCATTTATCAGAGTCTATGATGTCTACTTCTGCTGTTAGGAGTTCGGGGGATGTCTTTAGACTACCTGTAGGAAAGAACCGACTAGGGAGTGAATATGTAGGTCGTTTATTGCAAGAAATTACTATTTAAAATTTAACTTAAAGTCTAGGAATACTGAAGCTACAGTATTCTTATTTCTTTTCACAAATGCAATTTATTTACGACTAGCTGACCCGCGCAACTTCGTCTGCGTCACAATTTTCATTACTGCTCCGCTCCTATTGGTCTTAGCGTGATGATATATAGCCTATAGCCTTCCTCGATAAATGGGCTATCTAATACTGAAAGAATTTTTCAAATCGGACCAGTAGTTCCTGAGATTAGCGCGTTCAAGCAAACAAACAAACAAACTCTTCAGCTTTATATATTACTAGTGGACGTCACGCGGTTTCACCCGCGTAGTTCTCGTTCCCGTGGGAGTACGGAGATAATATATAGCCTATGTTACTCCCTGATAACGTAGCTATCCAATGCTAAAAGAATTTTTCAAATCGGTCCAGTAGTTTCGGAGCCTATTCAATTCAAACAAACAAACAAACAAATCTTTCCTCTTTATAATATTAGTATAGATCACACAGGGTAATTTTTTCAAATGGATGGATGACCAAATCCGAAATTATTAGGAATAGCGATAAAAATACTCAAAGCAGCCATAATCATAATACTTCGTAAGTTTTGTACGTATAGTTTTTAAAGTATGGAAAAGCCTATTAACTGTCAACGGGTGCTTTAGTGATCCAGTGATTACTACAACAACCGTTGACTGCTGCGCTGTGACCTACGTAATTTTTGTAACTGAAGAAACTATACGTATACAATTCAAGAAATAAAATACGCATATTAATCGGCTGTACTGGATTTCAATGCAACCTGTAGTTGACAGACAAAACATCCTTAGCTCCTTACCAGACTCCACAACGCCCCAGCCAGTGACCTCAGCCCGTTCACTGAACACGTCATGCTTGGTCCACAGACAAGCAGGCTGTATGTCTGCAGAGAACAGTATCTGTTGGTCCAATTCCATCAGCGCGATGTCGAAGTACTGCTTCGGAGACTTGAAGTTGGGGTGCACGATCACCTTGATGATGTTCACGTCGAAAGCTGCGATACCGTCTTTGTTCTGGAGTAATCGAATAGACAAATAAAACTTAGTGTATTGGGTTAGTCTCCCAACTCGTACCATCTTATACTGAGAATTTGAGGACCCTAGTGTTATCCAGACCAAAACTATAGGAAACTAGTGGACGTCACGCGGTTTCACCCGCGTAGTTCCCGTTCCCGTGGGAGTACGGGGATAATATATAGCCTATGTTACTCCCTGATAATGTAGCTGTCCAATGCTAAAAGAATTTTTCAAATCAGTCTAGTAGTTTCGGAGCCTATTCAATTCAAACAAACAAACAAATCTTTCTTCTTTATAATATTATATATTATAGTTTAGATTAAAAAACTACGAGGAAACGGGTAGTGTCCCGCTTCCTTTGGCTTGGCTAGACAGGGGCACTCCCGTGCCCCCAGATGTTAGGTAAGTTTGTCTCACATTTTTATAGATCAGACAGCGTCATCAACTGAGTGCACCTCACGTATTAAAATACAGTGGAAAAGGGGGTAACCCCGTTTGGCTGTTCCTGCATGAAACGTGTTGCAGAGAATAATAACAAAACACAAATACATTCATAGTACATGCAATGCATTCATAATGAAAAACTTTTACTATGGGACCCACGACGAAATCGCCAAAAAACGCTTGCCATTTATGTGGGCTTAGCTCGACAAAATGTACTGAACAGCTGATTCTTTAATTCGCGATTTTAGACCTGGTCGCATCACTATAAACAATTACGTCATCATTATGATGACTGCGACCTCTTTCTGTTACACGTTATATTGAAATGGGTTTGCTCTTGACTGTTGTCTAGGTCAGAGGTGATAGAGACAAAGTCGACGATGGAGTGACCTTACCCAGAAGAAGCCTGAGGCAGAGGATAAAATAGTACCATTTATAGAATCATAATATGTTGAAGACAGAAGAAGCCTCTAACTTTTAAAAGATTAGGGTTGACTGTGTTCGGAAAAACAGACGCAGGTAGAGAGTTCCACTCCTTTGCTGTGCGCTTTTTGCCTATCAATACGCAATAAAGGCGTGAAGGAAAAGGTTTTTTATTTAAAAAACAGTCTGGTCTTGAACATTTTATGAATCTATAAATGGTACCATTTTATCCTCTGCCTCAGAACTGTGATAAATTTTATTCCAGCAATTGTACTATAAAAGTGAAGTATGCAGATAAGGCTTTACAAATTACTAGCCATCAAATATTGAATCCTATCAGGCGTTTGAATCATGATGGCCGGATTTTTTATGGTATGTAAACGTTTACTCCTGGGAAAAGGCGCATGAATAGACATGTTCTTAAGCAACCTTGGTAACTGTAAAAGCCTTTTATTACTAACTAGCCGACCCGCGCGGCTTCGCTCCCGTCAACTAGCTATTCTACCTACCGACCCTAACCTACCTACCCTACCTACCTACTCTACCTACTTACCTATCCTACCTACCATAGCTACCCTACCTTACCTACCCTACCTACCTACCCTACCTACCTACCTACCTACCTACCCTACCTACCCTACTTACCCTACCTACCTACTCTTTTTTTTGTATTTTAATTCTTATTATGCTATTCCGGACGAAGACTAATCCAAAAACACAAAAACTATGAAAATCGGTCCAGCCGTTCTCGAGTTAGAAAAGTGTTCGAACAAACTCGACTTTGTATTAAATATATTAAGAAGATTAAGAATTTTGCTATATTGTGAAAGATTCGACCTTTTTCTAGAAGACATTTTTTATATTAGCGAGACAAAAATAAAACGCATAAACTGAAGGAAGACGGACAGTGGTGGCTAATTAAAAAAAGGGTTCCGTTAGCAAACTTGGTACGGAACCCTAAAAATCGACTGGGTTCGCACAAATCAAAATCGTACGCGAAGGCTTAAATAATAGGGTCCCATTAGCAACTTTGGCACAGAACCCTATAATTTGCCTTGGCTCGCAAATCGAACCGTTTGATACTTAGCACGAATTAAAAACTTAGTTGCGGGCAACCTGGGAGTCTTTAAGACAAAAGTGAATAGGTTGCTTCTAGGCAAACGTGCTTCATCTTCGACCGCATCATCGCTTACCATCAGGTGAGATAGTGGTCAAACGTATGCCTATCTATTGTAAAAAAAAAAAAAACCACTCCGTATCACCTAACCAATGAGAACTAATGATAACACGATTTGACAGTTACTGAAACCGTGTTGTCATTCATTCTTAGTTCGGGTTCGGGACTAATCGTAAGTCTGTAGGTGATACGGAGTAGAATACGTCCGCAACTAAGCCCGAAACTACGGACTTCGGACTTAGAGAGTAGCCTCCCAAAATCGATCGCTCCCGTCACCGTGACCACCTTTGGTACGATACCTTATTATAAAAAACCAAACTACTAACCTAAACTAAACCTAAACCTAACTACTAACCAAAAAATGGACTCTGTCTGAAATATAAGATTTTTATTTATTATTATTAGCCTTGTTTCGCAAATCGAACCGTTCGTTGCTTTGCTCTAAACGGAATCAATCGCGGAGGCCTAGCAGTAGGGTCCCGTCAGCACAGCACCTTTGGTACGGAACCCTACAGGCCTGATCCGCAAGTCGAACCGTCCAGAACTTCGCAAAACTAAATCAGTTTAAGACTCTACGATAAATGCACTTTAAACGAAACCAGCACCAGAGATTTAACCAGTTATGGTCCCTAACAGTTTAAGACCTTTCAGAGACCAAACCGAAACTCCTTCGAAACACGACTGTGTTTAGAAATTGTGTGAGGTCATTTTCCAGCGGAAAATCTTAACACCGCAATTCAGAAAAACGCGTCATCAGTGCAACGCCATCTATCGACCATGTAAACTGACAAAATATTTGGCAGCGGAAGACGTTAAATAAGAAGCCTGTATGTAACGGTAAATAACGATAAGGTATTAAAATGTTTACTTTTATTGAAGACCTTAAAGACAACCTGGACATTGAGCGTGAGCGCAGAGCGTTGGCTGTTCGCTGCAATATGTTGGCTCGCAGATTTGCGAAATGCTCGACTGCCGTAAAGGCTACATTGTTTAGAGCGTATTATCAGTCGTTTTATACATGCAGTCTGTGGGTCAACTATACGCAGAGGGCATACAGCGCTCTGCGAGTCCAATATAATAATGCGTTTAGGGTGTTGATGGGGTTGCCGCGCTACTGTAGTGCATCCGGCATGTTCGCGGAGGCGGAGATTGATGGCTTTCACGCAATCATGCGCAAGCGATGCGCTGCCACCATGCGCCGGGTACGCGCCAGCCCCAACAGCATGCTGAGAGCTATAGCGGACAGGTGGGACAGCCCCATACTGGGGCATTGGATAGGCCTACATGTGACTGTGGTGTAGGTAATTATGATAGTTTTGTTAAAATTAGATAGAATGTAAGTACTAACACTAATTTCAAAATTTTTGAATACTAACCAAATAATGGACTCTGTCTGAAATATAAGATTTTTATTTTATTTATTTTTTTTATTTTGCTACGTCTACGTATTAAAAGTTTCACAAATAACTCTATCAATGTGTTTTGGTGTTACATTCATGCTTTCATGCATTTTTTGATTTCTCAATAGATGGCGCTCTGACTGATCAGAATACATTAGGAAGTTTCTTACTAAACTAAAAATTCAATATATTTTAATTTTGTGGATCGATTGTATCGATAAATAACGAAAAGGTATAAAATGATCACTCTTATTTTGCCACGTATTAAAAGTTTCACAAATAACTCAACAATTTTGAATGCTTTCGTGCATTTTATTTTTTCTCAATAGATGGCGCTCTGACTCATCTGAATACATTAGGAAGTTTCTTCCTAAACTTAAAAATTCAATATCTTTTGATTTTGTGGGTCGATTTTGATGAAATAAACGCTAAATGTTACTCGGGTTATCACTTAATATTTTCAAGTTCTTAGATTTGCAATCCAATCTGTGGTTTATGCGTGATGCTCCCACAAACGCACAGACAAACAGACAAAAATTTCAAAAATTGCATTTTTGTGTTTTATACCTTTTTCCTGAGTTTTCTGTGTAATTTTCATGCAAAAATATTCAATGTACAGACACGGTTAGTCTACGATTTTATTATATGTATAGATTTATTATATGTATAGACTAGCTTTTGCCCGCGACTTCTCCCCTATACTCCCCAAGAAACCTACATACCAAGTTTCATCTTTATGATCAGTAGTTTCGGCTTTGCGTTGTCTTTCAGCCACTCAGTCAGTTAATCACTCAGTCAGTCACCAGCCACCGGAAGAATTTTATCTTGTTATGTAGGCACTTGTAAAAGTACCTATGGTAAAGATAAGTGGGTAGTTGCCGGCAGCTAGGTGAAGTTTACGACTGCTGCGCCAGTCCAATATACGAGCTTGTACGTATCGGTTGTTTAATTCCCTACCCACGCCCTACGTTCGTAACAGTTGGCGACGAGGACAAAGTTCAAGTACGCGTGTATTTCAAAAATGGCAAAATTAACGGTGGGCACTATAACAGTGTTTAATCACGAACATCAAGAATGGTCACTGTACAAAGAAAGACTCGAACAGTGGTTTCAAGCAAACGAAATTGGTGTGGATGAGGATAAAGCCGGTTGTAAACGTCGAGCTATTTTATTGAGTAACTGCTCAGAATCAAGTTACAAGTTGATTCGTGATCTAGCTTTACCGCGCCAGGTCGGTACCTTGAGCTACGAGGAAGTAGTTGCTTTATTGGATGGACATTTCAAACCGAAGAAATGCACGTTCGCGGAAAGGTACAAATTTCACAGTGCCACGCAACATGTCGGCGAAGGGTTGCCGGATTGGGCAGCACGAGTCCGCGGGTTGGCGACTTACTGCGGGTTCATGGCCAAAAATTTGGATGAACAGCTTCGCGACCGTTTTGTGCTAGGCATGGCACCTGGTCCAGAGAGGGACAAACTGTTTACAAAGGCAATATCGGAGTTGACCCTGAGCAAGGCTTTGGAAATAGCAGAGGGCGTGCGCAGTGCGCGTATGGGAGCCCAAGAAACAACAGCGCAAACAGACAGGGGATCACCACTTCAAGTGATGAAGATGGACACGGCAGCACGGCACGGAGCAGGGCGCGGAAGCAACGCACAGCGTTGCAGGCAGACAGCAGGAGCAGCTAGCGGCGTGTGCGGTCGAGACGGTGGCAAGGGCAGTAGTTGCACAGCATGCGGCTACGCTGGTCATGAGGCGTCGACGTGTCGGTTTGCGCGGTACAAGTGCAAAAAGTGTGGCGTTCAAGGACATCTTAAGCGAATGTGTAAACAAACAGTAAATAACCAACACTATGTCGAGTGTTGCGGGGATGCTGATGACGATGGTGAGCATTTTTGCTGTAATATTCGCACGTTTCGGGGCGAACCTTTGCGGGAATCTGTTTGTGTCAATGGAATCAATCTTACTTTTGAAATAGATACAGGATCACCAGTTACCGTTATATCCGAGCAAATGTATCGCAATCATTTTGTAGACATAAATTTGGAAGTCAGTGATGTTATTTTGCATAGTTACAACGGTGATAAGCTTGATATTGTCGGTAAAGTTAATCTCTTGTTTACGTATAGCGACAAATCATTTACTATCAGTGTATATGTTGTACGGAATGGTGGACCTCCCTTATTAGGCAGAGATTTCTTTTCCCGTTTTAAATTACAAATATGTTCTTTGAATAACTGCAACGACTTCTTATCACAGAGTGTTTTTAAATTTCCACAGTTATTTGGAAGTAATTTAGGTTGTTTTAAAGATGTCAAGGTAGATTTAGGGTTGAAACCGGGTTCGAAGCCGATTTTTTTAAAGCCAGACCTTTACCTTTTGCTCTTCGCGTAAGCGTTGAAAAAGAACTCCACCGCCTCGTAGATTTAGGTGTATTAGTACCGGTGAAATACTCGGAGTACGCTAGTCCAGTAGTCCCTGTTTTGAAGCGAGATGGTTCCATACGTCTATGTGCCGATTATTCCGTGACTTTAAATAAACAGTTACTTGTTGATAAATATCCGTTACCGAGGTATGACGAGCTGTTTACTAAACTACATGGTGGAAAATATTTTAGTAAATTAGACCTTTCACACGCATATAATCAGCTGTGTCTTAATGAGGAGTCACAAATGCTTACTTGCATAAACACTCATAAGGGCTTATATAAGTTTACCCGATTAGTGTTTGGGCTAGCCAGTGCGCCAGCGATTTTCCAACGAAACATGGAAGCACTACTGTCAGGTCTGGATGGTACTCTTTTATTTCTTGATGATATTTTGGTGTGTGGGGTAGACAGAGATCAGATGACTAATAGGTTAAATGAAGTATTCCGTAGGTTACAGGAAGCGGGTCTTGTATTGAACACAGAAAAATGCGCCTTATTTCAAGATTCCGTTTCTTACCTAGGCTTTGTTATAGACCGTAATGGTATACATAAATCTCCCGAGAAAACTAAAGCTATTTTGCAAAGTCGAGTACCCACTAATACATCAGAATTAAAATCTTTTTTAGGTATGGTCAACTATTACCGCAATTTTATTAAAAATGCTTCTTCGATTTTAAGCCCCTTACATAATTTGCTTAAAAAACATGAACCATGGTCATGGACCAAGAAACATGACGAAGCAGTATCGACTATTAAACGCGAATTAGCTTCCGAAACTACTTTAGCACATTTTAACCCTGAAGCTTTGTTAATTGTAACGGTCGATGCGTCACCCTACGGGTTAGGCGCCGTTTTGTCACAGGTTGAACATGGTATCGAGAAACCTATCTCGTTTATGTCTCGCTCACTTAGTGCGGCAGAAAAAAGTTATAGCCAAATACAAAAAGAAGCAACGGCTATAATTTTTGGAATTAGGAAATTCCACCAATATTTAAATGGTCGAGCTAAACCTTTTATTTTAAGAACTGACCATAAACCTTTAGTTTCAATTTTTAATCCAGACAAAGGCATCCCCGAGATATCAGCAAATCGTTTACAGCGTTATGCTATTTTTCTGTCCGCATACAATTACAAGATAGAATACGTTAGCAGTGTTAATAATTGTGCAGATTATTTGAGTCGATCGATACGGGAGGATTGTAAAACGTCCGGTACGTACTCGGACCGTGGTGAGTCATCTGTTGATAAATCTAGTTATGTGCGTTTTGTTTACGAAGGAGAAAGGTTCTTGTCATTGTCGGATGTACGGAACGCTATTAAGCTAGACGAGGTAATATCAACTGTAGTCGACTATGTCTCGAATGGTTGGCCGAGTAAAATTAATGAACCTTTATTAAAAGATTATTTCAGTCACCATTTGGAATTATCTGTAGAAAACGGTTGTCTAATGAGGGGTCACAGATTAGTGATTCCTAGGAATTTGCAAGTAAAAGTGTTAAGCGAGTTACACTCCGGTCATCTAGGAATCACAAAAGTGAAAGAAGAAGCACGTAGTAGGTTTTGGTGGCCGGGTATGGCAGCGGCCATTGAACATTACATCGGCGCGTGCGCTGTGTGTACATCGCAGCGCGCTGCGCCCCCGCGCTCCCCTCTCACACCTTGGCCGTTTCCAGCACAACCGTGGCATCGTGTACACGTAGATTTTTTAGGACCGATTAACGGCAAAACATTTTTTATTATAGTAGATGCGTATTCTAAATGGGTAGAATGTTTTGACGTATCATCAGGGTTCACATCTCGAGTAGTAATAGAAAAACTATGCGAAGTAATGTCACGATTTGGTTTGTTTCATACGATTTGCTCGGATAACGGTACTTCTTTTTTATCACATGAATTTAAACAATTTTGCTATCGGAACAACATAAGACACTTAACTTCTCCACCATATAATCCAGCTAGCAATGGACAAGCGGAGAGTTATGTTAAGATTATAAAAAAAGCTATTAAATCCTTTTTGCTATCTGGCACATGTTTAAAAGATTTAAATATGAAATTATTAGAATTCTTGCTCAATTATAGGAATTCCAAACATTCGACCACAAGCAGATCACCTGCTGAAGTATTGTTCGGTCGTAAGTTGAGATGTAGGTTAGATTCTCTCGCACCTACCACCCAAACGCCATCCGACGCATCACTCGACACAGATGTTAAAGTCAAACAGTGTTCGCAGATTGACAATTTTCGTGGTAACCGTAATATCGTGTTCAGTGTGGGTGACCAAGTCTTAGTGAAAATATATAAACAAAATAAACATTATTGGTCACGAGGCATGGTTACCAAAAAAATTGGAAAGACTATATATTTAGTACAACTGAGTGAATTAAATCAAACGGTTAAGAGACACGCTAACCAGTTGCTCAAATATAGAGGGAGGAAAGATGGGCCATGCGAAGAGGTCGTTCCCGCATTCATAATGCCAGCAAATCCTACTAGCTCCGGGCTAGTGACATCTGAAGTTCCTGGTGAGGAATCGCCTTCATCCGTGCTTGTTCAAGGCGACCAATCCTCTGAAAAGGAAATGGTTTCGACTGCCGCTCCCTCTATAGAATCGCAGCCTGTCACTCGGTCGAAACGTCACAAACCTGAGGTTGACTATAAGAAGTTCTTCTAATTAAAGGCGGAGGGATGTTATGTAGGTACTTGTAAAAGTACCTATGGTAAAGATAAGTGGGTAGTTGCCGGCAGCTAGGTGAAGTTTACGACTGCTGCGCCAGTCCAATATACGAGCTTGTACGTATCGGTTGTTTAATTCCCTACCCACGCCCTACGTTCGTAACATATCTATATTGATTATTTTCAGCCTGTTCTGTCCCAATGCAAGCCAAAGACGCCCCCTTTCTTCTTGCCATTCTTCCCGGCTTACTAGAAAGGATCAATCCAGTCGATAGGCGTCAAGCTCGTCCCGTCAGTTGCGCCTTGCTCTACCATGATGTCGCCGGACTTGAAATATTATCTTACAACTACCACAAATGGCGTTAATATTCCTTAGTAGCTGAAGGGAAAATACCAGATACTTACGAAGTCAACTATGTTCCTACTGCCCAATCTCACGATCTTGGGAACAGTATCAGCAATAGTGGTGTCGCGATCTGATGCACTGGAGCAGTGAGCCGCCGTCAGTACGAACTTGGAACTGATGAGACTACTGCCGCACATAAACTTCCATGTGCCGATGACCAGCTTCCAGCCTATGGCGCCCTGGTACATGCAATAGATATTAGAAAAAGAAATCAAGATCAAAGTAACAATGCCTGTAATATGGAACTGGGAATAAGTACTGGCAATATTCTGTGTTTCAAGAATAGCTTTTTGAGTTTTGCGATCCTGGTAGAATAAAGAAGAAAGTTGTTACTGAAGTAGGTAAACTTCCACAAGTGAGAGAGTTATTTAGAGTGAAAGGAGACGTGTCTCCCACTTGGCGATATTATCACAGCGATTCGACGAGTGGCAGTGAAGCGGAAAAAATCAACGATACGCTTTGCGTCCGCTGCTATGTGACATACGATGTAATTGCAACGCGCTCACCGGGAGACGCAACCCCAAACTTTTTCTAAATAACAAAATATCTGCCGGGAAGAGTCGGTATAGTCACGCGGCGATACGCTGGCGGAGGCATTTTCATCTCGGGGAGATCTTTCGACAATAGCAGGGCGGACTCAGGGTTAGCTGGCGCCTTGCTTTTTTAATTAACCTATACTGTCCAACTGCTGGGTAAAGTCTCTCCCATAGCTTTCCAACGTTCTTGGTGTTTTGCCTTCTCCGGCCAATCCAACAGGGACGAGTCTTATCGCCCTGGCGTGGCGTGTTTCTTTGGCCGGCCTCAGCTACGACACCCGCTCTCAGGCACCCACTGCGTGACGATCCTGACCCATTGATGCATCCTATCCCACTTAGTCCCACTTTAGCCTCGCAGACTTAGGTGGCGCCTAAGTTAAACGAAATAACTAACAAATCGAATAAAGTCATCTGAATCGGCTCATGAGCTTAGGTGCTACAGTGGAACATACAACAATGCAAACATAATACATACATAGACGGCTGAAATAATAACCCTTTTGGTTTGGCCGTCTGATAAAAATCGTGAATAATACAGCCAACTCTCACCATATTTGGGAACTCTCCTTGTTTTGTTTTACGACCTCCTATAATGCCAGGTACTGGCATAATTTGACGACCTGGAAAAAGTAAGTTATACGATTATTAGGATACCCTTAATTGTTTAAGAATCTTCTCAAAACATGGACATTCGTTTGTCCTGTATTAAGGCGCAGACCAACCACGGCGCATGCTTCATTATAGCTGCGTGGATTCATTTGTTTGTCAACATGGGTTTACATTTACACTGCAGTACACGCGCTTCCGTTCTACAAGGCTTTTCTCAAAACTGTGCTGCGATACAATTGTACATGTTCGTGGGCTAATTATTCGTGTATAGTGTATACCGCATGCACAGTGGGCACAGCCTTCACAGCGTTGCGTTTTGTAAGCGCCCTATTCGAGCAAGCCACGCGCATGTACCAATGACGTCAATTGATGCGTAGCGTATCCATGAGTTGCAATGGTCACAATCACATACATTTTCTTGCAAAGCGAAGCCTAACACACGTGCGTGTCCCCTACGTTCGCCGCGGTGGGTCTGCGCCTTTACATGTATTGAAATAGACGTTTTTTTCCAACTTACACTTTTCTAGCCTTTTCGCTTTTTCATCTCGAAGTTTCACTTGCCAAATGTACTCGTAACATTCTGAAACATTCGAAATTATTATGAAAAATTGGAGAAGATAGATCAATACGTTTAATACCAAGAAATTATTCTCCAATCTGCCTTTTTTGTGGGTGTTTTCCCCATCAAATGACTCCTCCCGCTCTGGGCGCAGCGGAAGCGAGTGTCAGACTCTTACTGACTAAAACCCATCCGTGTTCCTCCTAATGCCCGCCGCGTTCATGGGCCGCGGTGACTCTTTCGAACAAAGTCCGCAACCCTGGCAGAATCAATCTACCTTACCTTTTCCGACTATACTGGCTTCAGCTTCCAGTATTCCAGTGTAACGAGATACAACTGTTGTTCTGTTGTTTTACATGAAGCGAATGCAACATCTGACCTCCAGAACCCAGTAACTGAGTAAAACAATTTTTTTTTTACTGTAGATAGGCATACATTTGACCACTATCTCACCCGATGGTAAGCGATGATGCGGTCGAAGATGGAGCACGTTTGCCTAGAAGCAACCTATTCACTCTTGTCTTAAAGATTCCCAGGTTGTAGCTATGTGGAAACACAGACTCTGGCAGGGAATTCCACTACTTAGCTGTACGCACTATGAATGTGTTCCCAAAACGTTTTGTGCGTGTGGGTGGGATGTCCACCATGTACCGGTGGCGCATCGCCGTTCGTCTTGTGCTCCGATGATGGACCGGGCTTGGCGGAAAATATCCCTTAATAATAGTAGTTTTGTAGTTCCTTATTAAAAGTTTTAATAAAAGCATGAAGAAACTTTTAATAAATTAGTGCTACTATAGTGTTGACGACTATTTAAATGATGTAGGTACTGTAGACATTTTGATTATTATTTTTTTGATTTGACATAACTATGTCTATATATCATAATTTTTGTATTTCGAATTTATTATGATTTTTGTATTATTGTATTTGTACGCCTTTCTAGGCAAAACATGTTAATTTTTTTTATGATTTTTGTACTTCGAATTTATTATGATTTTTGTATTATTGTATTTGTACGCCTTTTTAGGCAAAACATGTTGATTTTTTTTTGTAATCTTTCCTACTGATTGTACACATGTTTTTACAAATAAATATATCTTATGTTATCTTGGTAGACTGGTGTCAGATTTTCTGGTTTCTAATTATCCGTATCGACTGTCAAAGGCCTTCAAATGACAGCCGGGACCAACGCTCCTCCGTGCTTCAGAAAGCACGCTAACTCTTAGCGTTCTTTCTGAAGCACGGAGGAGTGTCGTTATGAAACGGATGCTCATCCATCCACAGTCTGACCTCGGCAAGAGTCGCTTAACCTCGAAGATCGACCAGCGGGTCTTAAAAGGCCACTTTAGCAGAATCAGAGAGCACATCACGCTACCCGTCACTGTCAAATTTTCCCAATCAACCTTGAACCTAATGCGTTAGCGATAAAGATGTAATTTGACAGATTGTTTTATGGTTAACATTATGATTCTAATATGATGATTCCGTGGTCAAGTGGTTTAGACTTTTGCCTTGTGATCCGGTGGTCGTGGGTTCGATTCTCACGGGAAAGCATAATTTGTAAAGTTGTTTTCCAGTTTGGTTAGGACATTGCAGTCTTGAATCACTTGATTGTCTGATAAAAAAGATGATTCCGTGCTTCGGAAGGCACGTTTAAGCCGGTGGTCGGCCGCCAAACGGCGGTCGTCAAACAAACAATGTCAGAGGCCCTTGAGGCGGTTTAGAAACTCTGACACTAGGGTGTGTAGGGTCGTTAGACCTTACTGCCCACACGATAAGAAGAAGAAGAAGAATATGATTCTGCTAAAGTGGCCTTTTTAGACCCGCTGTCCAGCTGTTATTATTTAGCCACGAGCTCCCCAAGAATTTTAGTCTCCATAAACTCATAAATACTGTAAAATACGCTCTTAGACATAGAATTACAGACATCATCCCAATTTCCAATACAATACGAAAAATAATTACAAATATGTCACGGAGTGGACATGGCTAGTAAATATTTAAATTGTTCTTTTTTAAGTAATTTTTATAATATCAGAGACCGCATAATTTGCGGTGCAATTTGAATTGAACCAAATGTCAAATTCAAGAAATCTGGTTATTTGCTGAAGATTTTAATTTATTATTTATTTATTTATTTGTGATGGGTTTGCTCTTGACTCTAGTCTAGGTCAGAGATGACAGAGACAAAGTCTACGATGGGGCGAGCTTACCCAGAAGGAGCCTGTGAACTCTAACTTTGAAGAGATTAGGGCTGGTCCAATATATTAGGTACCTATACAAAGTTATTTTTAGAAAAGTTCACACAATGTCATGCTCACACATCATTCATCGCATCAACCGAAAGACGTCCACTGCTGGACATAGGCCTTCCCCAAAAGGGGGGGGGGGGTTGCCATAATCGCCACGCTTGGCAGGCGGGTTGGCGATCGCAGTGTATTGTGTTGAGTTGTACAGAGAACGCTGCTGCCCATTCTCTGCTGAGTCCCTTAGTCACCTCTTACGACACCCACGGAAAGTGATGGGATGGTATTATTCTTTTACGGCACCATACGGCACTGGCCGACACTATACGGCTTGTTAACATTAAAACGTGATCTGAGTCCGTGAAATATGGATTTATTTACATTGATCGGTATTTCCCAATAACAACTCCAACATAATATCTAGACTTTCACTTATTTTATCACCATTCTTGTAACTTATGATATTTGTCTATTATTTCCAATTACTCTGACATGGCAGGATATTATTTTAGTTACCGTTTTCGGTAAAGTTGACAAGGTACTCGACTAACCCCATGAATTTATTATTAAGAATTTGAAGTTAAGTTCTTGTCAGATTCGACTGTGGCCTGACTGTGAAACTTTGGCGTTAATTTAGGGTTTGACAAGTTCTTAACCAACTACTCAAATCAGAAACCGGATCTAAGGCCTAATTTGTAGTGTCGACAGGTGATTTGTTTGACGCACAAGAACCATTTGGATCTATTGATGGTCCTTGATAAGGACCCGGAAACCAGATAAGATACATAAAAATTTATAAAGTTTAATTAGGTACTAACTTTTCTGATCCTTCTACCAGGAGTGCTGAAGTCCGCAACAGGTGGGTTGTACGGCGCGAAAGAACCATTTAGATTTATTGAAGCTTCTTGATACGGACGCGGAACCAGAGAAGGGAGTGGTGATGTACTTGAATCATATAACCGAAAAAGCTTACTTACTAACTCCAACGATCCTTCTACCAGGAGCCCTGAAGTTCGAAACAGGTGGTTTGTACGACGCGCAAGGACCATTGGGGTCTATTGGAGCTTCTTGATTCGGATGAGGAACCAGAAAAGGGAGCGGTGATGTAAAAATCACATAACTGAACTTGACGGTCAAAAAGTTCTGGCTTTCGTCCTAATTTGAATTAACGACTTTTGAATTTTGAATTACGAATAAGTTTACTTACTAACTTCGCTGATAATTCTACCAGGAGCCCTGAAGTCCGAAACAGGTGGTTTTGGTGGTGGCTATTGGGGTTTATTGGAGCTTCTTGGAACCAGAAAAGTGAGTGGTGATGTAAATCATACCTTTATCCGAACAATTTTACTTACTGACTTCGCTGACTCTTCTACCAGGAGCCCTGAAGTCCGGAAGAGGTGGGTTGTACGGCGCGCAAGGGCTATTTGGATCTATTGGCGCTTCTCGATAAGGGCGCGTAATCAGAGATGGGAGTGATGAGGGTGGTAAACTTCCAGGAGGCTGGAATAAATAGGTTTGGATATATTGTACTAAGGACACAACATGTCTTGTAGGACACTCTTGACTATGATAACTAACCCTTTCGATCAAGAACATAATATTTTTGATCTAACTCTCTATTATGCTCACGGGTCGGCTGAAAGTACTGGCAATTTGGAACCTTTAAATTATTTATTTTTATCAAACTTATACTATCTTTACAGGAAAAACAACCCAATGCGACAGTACAGCCAATAAAAAAATATTGTAAACATTTTTTTCAGTAAAAGTACCCATTCAAATTAAATATCATAGCAAATTATCGCTAGTGCCACCTTGTTAAATTCACTCAAAGTACAAATGAATAGGTCTGACATGTTGTGTATGTTATTTATTATGACAAGCACACTCTCCTTTAAGGGTTCCTACTTATAATGCGACGTTGGTACTTTAAGCCTGGGTAAAGCAGAAATCACTTGGTATTTAGTAAACAAATATCTAGCATTCTTAATTCTTTAGACCAAATCAACTCATAATACCCTGATAATAATAATAATGTGACTGACGACACGGTTGGCGCAGTGGTTGAACGATTGACTGCTGCGTTGCGTATCGCGGGTTCGATTCCCGCACGGAACAAATACTTGTATGGCCTACAGATAATTATTTGTGTATTCTGGTCTGGCTGTTTGTGTATGTGAAATTGTATGGTTGTAAACGCACCCACGATACAGGAGAAATTCCTAGTGAGGGGTACAAAGGCGAGCTTAGCTTAAAGTTGAATTTTCTCTCAGCAAACCTTACATACTTTCATACATAGTATATATTAAAAACCTACATTAAAAAATTATTATTTACCTGAGAGAGTATTGTCTCATTGTGTTTCCCAGTAGTAACTTGAATTATTATCACTGTAAGAAATTAAATTACCATTAATCACCACAATACTGATATAATTATTATCTCACAAACACTAACCAAGTATTCTTACCGATTACACTTAATATAAATACCACAGATTTAAATCTTATGGCACACATATTTGTCACGAATGTGTAGAACTGAATTAATATTTATGCACAAAAATAACATACATATGTCCTTCTCAATACCTGACTCGTATATGACAGAAATATTTTTACGACTCAACCTGTCTTAAGAGGCAGTAAATTCATCGATTTTATTCGTCATTGTAATTTTTACTAAGAAAAAATAAAGTGGTATTGTTCAATGTTGAACGTATTTCTCTTAATGTACAAATGCATTACCACTAGTCTCGATAAGTGTGAATCATTAAATAAAGGGACTTAACGGTTTCCTGTACCTATGGTAATGTACCAGAAGTATTGGAATGTTTAATATACCTTAAACATTCCAATACTTCGGTACCTTTTCCGGGTTTTATTTCATAAGTATATATAGTTTGGTGCATCATCATATAAACAAAATTGCGAAAATATGGCAAATTAAAAAGTTAAATGTGATTTTTTTAAATACTGAAATAAATTTTAAATGCATTATCTTATAGTAGGCACATAACTATAATGTCTGTTGAAATAATGACACACGAGAATATTGATCTGACAAATAGGTATTAACAGTTTCCACGTGACTCGATAGATGGCGTTGTACAATTGACGCTCGTTTCTCAATCGCGCTATGATGGTTTCATTACCGCGCGCAGGATATAGTCTCGGGCGACTCGTGCGCAGTTAACTCTGTTTTCCCTTCAGAACGCATAAATCTTTAGATTTCCGTGGAGGGGAACACTCAAATGAGTCCATAATATTTTTGAAATATTCTTCTTCAGAAGAATTTATAAACCGTTATCATAAATAAAAAAAAACCTTTTGCCATATACATTAGTATCGTCAAATCTCACGAACAAAATAAGTAATATGAACAATTTATTGATCACTGGCCAGTCTGACCACTTTGCCGTGTGTCTAAAATAACAAGAATTGATTATTATCTAATGATTACCTAACGATTGCTTAATGTAAGGAGCAATTAAAGGTCTAACTCAATTATAACACCTCAGACATATTTTATAGAATTTTGTAAATCGTTAAACATTTTGTTTATGATGCCATAAACTTGACACTAGCATTCGTCAATATCTACACTTGAGGTGCCTAATTACTAGGTATGTAATAACAAAATAAAATAAAAATGAAGCAGATCACTGCTTTTTTGTTGCACTTTTCCGGGTTTTGAAAACACTATCTAAGAGAGCTATGTAATTGCAGTTTGATTGTACAAAATCCGTTTTACTGTCCATCGTAAAGCCACCCCTTTAAAAAAACTTGATTTTTATTTCCTGTTTTCGATAAACAATAAAGTGTATCTTAATAAAAACAATAGCCGTCCCAAGTTTCATCGCGACATAATAGGCGAATAAAGAACCACAGTTTTTTCACTTTTTGTGACTTGGAATACGGGACAGCATCCAAAACGAAATATCTGTAGATCCATAAAAACTTACTTACTTTTTTCACACCAAACCCAATAAAATAGAAACTCACATAAAACAAGAGGATGCACGCCATAGCACGTTGTACTGTAACTGACCCACGAGAATTATTCCTCAATCGGCAAGATATGAATAACTTACAGACTTTGCCTCATCAAATATAGATTCAAGTTTTTCTCCTTTCGCTTCCTAACTTGGATTCGATGCTTTTTTGACTGCGGCCGACTTAGAAACTTCCTCATTGGTTACATGTTTATTGTTTACATTAAAAAGGCAATGAAAGGTGCCTTTCGACTGGTTTGATTGGGGTCATGTGTGGACTTTGGGATTCTGGAACTAGAATGGCAAAATTGGGATTCTAATAAATTCGTCTCGTTCACATGCCATATCCTTTTAGTTAGTTGGAACATTTAGTTGGTTGGAACATTTAGTTAGTTGGAACATTTTGCTACCTATATACGTCATGGCCGTAATTTATTGCTCAGTTATTATCCTAATATATAAAATTCTTCCGTTACTGACTGACTGAGTCACTGTCAGATAACGTACAGCCGAAACTACTGGTCGTAGAAAGCTGAAATTTGGCATGTAGCTTCCCTACACTACGTAGGGGAGTTTCTTTTCGTTCCTACGGGAACGAGAATGCGCATGTGAAGTCGTGGGCAAAAGCTAGTAATATACATGAGCAATAAAAAGAGTTGATGATTAAAACGTAATTTCTCTGTGAATATCTGCTCTTTCTCGCTGACTATAGAGTTTAGAAAAAATCTATACTAATATAATAGCTGAAGAGTTTGTTTTTTTGTTTGCTTGAATGCGCTAATCTCAGGAACTACTGGTTCGATTTGAAAAATTATTTCAGTGTTAGATAGCCCATTTATCGAGGAAGGCACGAAGCACGAAGCACGAAGTTACGCGAGTCAGCTAGTACTAATATAAAATCAAATCAAAAATCAAATCAAAAGGCATTTATTCAAACTAGGCTGAAAATCAGCACTTTTTGAACGTCAAAATTTACATGAAGACAGTCCCCCAAATCGCCCAGCCCGTCACCACTTCCTAGTGTTTTAGCTGGGAAGAAGAAGTGGCCAACAAACTCCCCAGCAACACAACTGTCTGTTAAGTTTAAAGAACTTGAACATTATTCCACATTTTATGATAGATGTCGATCATTAAATTAAATAAATGGATGGCACATGTCCGCTAGCATACTATTTTATCCCAAAAATTACATATGAAACAATGATAAAACTAATTACATATATAGGTAATTAAATAAGTAAACTCAAGCATACAATACTAATCAAAATGAGCCTCCAGGAATAAATGGCGTGCCCGCTTACATGTTCAACAATGCAATTTAACCATAATCTGTGACTCAAAGTCACAAGTGATAAACTAGGACCATCGCAGTTAAATTATAACACTAAAATTTTAACTATAATAAACCACGGACAGCAAGACGACCAGTCACCACAAGCAGCACCCGTTCACGAGCATAACGCAAAGATCAGCCATTACCTCCCTCGCCATATTAGAGGGAAGGAGGTAACCCGATCCCCGACGCTACCGCAAGCAGCGACGTCTAAGGGAGCATGACGAACCTGCTGCCGGTTTCTCAGACAAAATCATACTTATCAATTTGTCGAGGTCGCTAGTTAATCACATACTGCAATACAACTCATAAAAAACAAGCTAATGAGAAGATTATGTCAATAAATAAAAATAAAACAAAAATGACCTATACGGTCAGAATAATAAACAATTTCATCTTGAGCAAGTAAAGAATCTACGAAAGAACATTTAGCATTGTCTCGTGTTCAACACAGCGACCAACTATTTTTATCGTCGAAGTAATCGTTTATAGTATAGTATGCCTTCGAAATAAGGTTAGATTTCACTTTCGCTTTAAAAGCATTAAAAGGCAAGTCTAGAAAAGAAAGAGGTAACTTATTATAAAAGCAGATACCGATCCCCACAAAATGGCCCTGGACCTTACGAAGACGGTGGAAAGGAGCATGTAGTTTGTGCTTATTTCTGGTGTTAAAGCTGTGGATATCACTAGTTTTGGCATATAAATGTATATTTTGCCTGATATACACTATGTTGGCAAAAATGAACTGCGAAGCAACCGTGAGAATACCTATTTCTTTAAAAAGTTCCCTTAAAGAGACCCTGGACCCTAGCTGGTATATCGCTCGTACGGCTCGCTTTTGTAGGACAAATATATTTTGTATGTCAGCAGCTTTTCCCCACAATAGCATACCATAGGACATAACACTATGGAAATAACTAAAATACACTAACCGAGCTGTGTCGACGTCAGTAAATTGTCTAACTTTCCTGACGGCGTAGGCGGCAGAGCTAAGCTTTCCCGATAGTGTTGATATATGAGGGCCCCATTGAAGTTTGGCATCAACTGTTATGCCCAAGAAAACAGCTGAGTCTACAGTTTCGAGCACCTCGTCACTTAAAATGATATTGGGTCCTAGATTTTTAACATTTGGTAAGGCAAATTTTATACATTTTGTTTTCTTAGGGTTTAGAACTAGATTGTTTGTTGTAAACCAATTTGTAACCATGGTGAGTGCACTATTTACGTCGTCAAAATCGTGTCTATTCCTATCAACTTTAAAAATAAGGGAAGTATCATCAGCAAAGAGAACAACATCACATATATCCTTTAAATAGAATGGTAAGTCATTTATGTATACAAGAAACAAGAATGGACCCAGTATTGACCCTTGGGGTACACCTAACTGAACTGGCAGCCCGGAAGACTTCGCACCATTAACATCTACACATTGGAACCTATTATGCAAATAAGAATCTATTACGTTAAGAGCTTCATTTTGGAGACCGTAGTGACGCAGCTTTCGCAATAGCGTGTCATGGTGTACACAATCAAAAGCTTTGGAGAGGTCACAGAAAACTCCAATCGCATTTTGCGAGTTCTCCCATGCGTTAAATATGTGTTTAAGGAGAGCAACACCCGCATCTGTAGTCGAACGACCTTTTGTAAAGCCATATTGATTTTTATGAAGGAGGCTATTTATGTTAAAAAAACTTAGTAATTGCTTGAGTATCAATTTTTCAAATATTTTACTAAAAGCAGGTAAGATGGATATAGGTCTAAAGTTACCTATGTCATTCTTATTACCTGATTTAAACAAAGGAATGACTTTACTACTCTTCATGAGGTCAGGAAAAGTTCCTAAATCAACACATTTATTAAAAGTAACGGCAAGATACGGGGCTACGATGTCAATTATGTTACTCAAAAGTTTAATAGAAATGCCCCAGTAATCGCCAGTGTTTTTAGACTTAAGTGTATTAAAAACATTAACTACGTCACTTGGCGTATATATAAAGCTATATATATAAAGCTGAAGAGTTTGTTTGTTTGCTTGAACGCGATTCGCTAGTCCGATTTGAAAAATTCTTTCAGTATTGGATTACCCATTTATCGAGGAAGGCTATAGGCTGGTTGCATATTAGAAAATCAAAACTTTTCTGAGCAAATTTCAAAAGAACAATAAACGAAATAACAAAATTTAAATGACCAAATATTTTATTTAGAAAAATTTTAGAATCCCAATGTATATGACATCAAATGAACGACTGATCAAAAGTTGCTAGATGTAATTTTAAAATATCCCCGACTCAGACTAACCCGACTCGGATAGGTTAGGTTAGAAGGCTAAGGTTTCGTGGTTATTTTTTTTTAAACAACCCAGAACTATGGTGAGTCGCCAGTAATCCATTTTGACCTTTAAACGATTTGGTCAATAGTGTAATAAATAATATAAACATTGATATTCCAGACTTTGGTCAGCTGAACTTTGATCAAATGACCATCGTTATTTTAAACTTTGTTGATTTGTACGTTGTTCTTTTGAAATTTGCTCAGAAAAGTTTATATTTTCTAATATGCAACCTATAGACTATATATCATTACGCTAAGACCAATAGGAGCGGAGCAGTAATGAAAATTGTAACGCAGACGAAGTTGCATGGGTCAGCTAGTACGTTATAACTGTAAGCGGAGCGCTATGTTTTCAACACAACTGTATTATTAACTATTAAATCGTCCATTTTGAGATAATATGTCAACCTTGTAGCAAATGAGCGAATATGAGTGTCCAAAGCGGTGCCAAACACCAACGCAATGCATCGTTTAAGTCTTACACACACATATATCTAATACAGTCCACTTAGTTTATCGTTACACATTTGTAAAAAAAACAGTATTAAATCAGCTGTTACCACAACGACACGTCTTCTTATTCGCAAAACAACCCTCAAGCAAAAGTGCACCTTATCGCCCTAAACATTTGGTCCAATTCGAGACGGATAGTGATCGCCGGCCGGCCACTGCGAGCGAGCCGCGAGAACAATAGGCACCCGCATTCCACAGCGATAAGGAACTGTTGAAGATACTTTTTACTAATAACTGCATAATTAGTGAATTTGAGTGCTTTTCGTGAACATTATGACGAATATTGGGATTGAAGAACTTCTGGTGTATCAAAGAGAACTTCTAGACAATTTGAAAAATGCTGAGAAGAACTACAAAAAGTCACCTAAGGATAGAATAAAACGGGCTTACTTAGAAACACGGTTAGAATCATTAGAAGAACTGTGGAACAACTTTAAGGTAGGACACAAACAAACTATTTTAAAGCTTAGCAAAGACGATGACAAGGAAGATTCTTATTTTGAAGAAAACATTTACGAACAGTTTGAGGAGACATATATACAATACAAGTCGAATTTGAAGGAGGCTCTTCAACCGTTTTTGGATTCATCTAAGCTTCAATTCCCTACGTGTCCGCAAACATCTACACCTAATGAAGGCACACAAACACCGTTATTCAATTGCGATGTTAAGTTACCCCGTATTCAGATACCCACGTTTACGGGAAAATATGAGGAGTGGCAATCGTTTTATGATTTGTTTTGTTCCTTAATACATAGCAACAAGTCTTTATCGCCCGTACAAAAGTTACAATACCTTAAGAGTAATTTATCGGGAGAACCAGAAGTATTACTACGAAATTATTCTATCACGAATGCAAATTATGAGGAGGCGTGGAATGAATTAGAGAAACGATACAATAACAAGAGATACAATACTAACGAGATATTGAGAAAATTATTTACACAAAAAGCGATACAAATAGTTTCGGCGAGTTCTATCAAACAATTAGTAGACACGACTTCGACCTGTTTAAAAGCTTTGAAGAACATGGATGTGAACATTGACGCTTGGGACCTGGTCATCAACTACTTGGTGCTGTCTAAATTGGATTCCGAATCGGTCAAAGAGTGGGAACAACACTTGAGCATGAATAACAAGGACACGCCCACTTGGCTAGAACTACGAGATTTCCTGAGTGCGAGATTCCGGTCACTAGAAATGACGGATGGCCATAAACCAAGAGCTAAGCCTGTCGCCAAGCCTAAAGCCTTTCATTCGAACATTACCAAGGACGAGAAGAAACATGAAGTGAAATGTGCGTTATGTAATGAAGGGCATTACGTATACCATTGCAAGAAGTTCGGTGATATGTCTACTAAGGAACGACAGGACTTTGTTCAACACAGCAAGTTGTGCTTCAACTGTTTGGCGCCATCGCATTCCGTAGTGGAATGTCGACAGTCAACGTGTTGTCGGAAGTGTGGACGGCGTCATCACTCACTTCTGCATTTCGAGAGAGGTGTCACTGCTGAGAAAACGAGTGCGAACGAGTCTACATCAACAGGTACTGTGACCGAGACACAGAGAGGTAAGCCAAGTGCTTTGTCTAATGATACACACATTGTAACCAACTTTTCTAAAGAGAATTTTCATACAAACAGTGTCCTGTTAGCTACTGCACAAGTGTTAGTAGATAGTAGGAATGGTTGCAAATTTATACTTAGAGCATTGTTAGACCAAGGCTCACAGGCATCATTTGTAACGGAGGCTACGGTTCAGTTACTTAACCTTACACGTGAATCGGTGAGTGGTTGGGTTTCAGGCGTGGGGGAGGAGCAAACGAGAATTAAACACATGGTGTCACTTATTGTGAAATCACGCTACGATCCCCAGGCAGTAGTTACAGTAAATGCATATGTATTGCGTTCATTAACGACACTTTTACCTAATACTAATCTTGTTACTCCTGAGTGGTCAGACATAGATAATTTAGAGTTGGCTGATCCAGGATTCAATACACCGGGTAAAATAGACATTTTACTCGGCGCTGAAGTATACAGCGATGTTTTGTTAGACGGCGTCATTAAGCATCCTAAGAATAATTTACTAGCACAAAATACAATCTTAGGTTGGGTGTTATCTGGAAGAATGTCTCAAGAATCTACCTCAGCACACATCACAAGTTTACATGTACAACACAAGGAAGACGAGCTACTTAAACTATTTTGGGAAGTGGAAAACGAACCAAACATGATACAAAAGAGACAAACAGAAGAAGAAAGGAGGTGTGAAGAGTTCTACGACGCTACCACGGTTAGAGACGAGAGCGGAAGATTTGTAGTCAGGCTACCATTTAGAAAGGAAGTACCCGAGTGCCAAAATGGTAGACTAATGGAAATAGCGGCTAAACGGTTTAAATTCTTAAAGAAGAAGTTAGACAAAAATGACAAACTACGTGAAGAATACCATAAAGTAATAAACGAATACATACAATTAAATCATATGCTTGAAGTTGACGATACAGACATTAATAATCCTAAAGCTGTCTATCTTCCGCATCATGCCGTAACGAGAGAAGACAAAGATACTACGAAGCTTCGAGTCGTCTTCGACGCATCGTGTAAAGGAGTTAATAACGTTTCCTTGAACGACGACCTTCTTGTCGGTCCCAAACTGCAGCAAGACTTGCGTCACTTATTAATGAGGTGGAGAGTTCACAGGATTTGCATTACTGCTGACGTCATCAAGATGTATAGAATGGTACGCGTGGCAGAAGAGGATACAAACTACCAGAGGATACTATGGAGACCAAAGGAAAATGAGCCAGTCAAACACTATAAACTATTGAGATTAACTTTTGGAACCGCATGTGCTCCATATCTTGCCGTGAAGTCATTGCAGAGACTAGCTGATAATGAGCGGTTTGAATGCCCAGTTGCAGCAAGGATAACAAAGAATGATTATTACATAGATGATTTGATGACAGGATGTGAAACAGAAGATGAAGCGATAACTATATACAACGAAATGAACAAACTGATGAACTTGGGAGGGTTCGAGCTTCAAAAGTGGAGTAGCAATAATGAAAACATATTAAAATATATCGGAGAACACAAACGGATCGATCATGAACTTCCTCTCAAGCTCAACAGCCTAGTAAAGGTACTTGGTGTGATTTGGAATCGCCTAACAGACAACTTTGAATATACCATTAACTTACCGGAACCTAAACAGTCAATTACTAAACGCCAAATCCTGTCAGAAGTCGCTAAACTTTACGATCCTTTGGGGTGGATAGCTCCTGTTGTTGTTGTCGCTAAAATGATAATACAGAAATTATGGAGATCAGGGCTAGAATGGGATGAAACTGTACATGGAGAGTTGTTAGAAGAGTGGTTATGTTACAGAGAGAATTTAATACACATTCAGAGAGTAAGCATACCGAGATGGTTACACTACTCTTCTACAGCTAGGATAGAGCTGCATGCCTTCGCAGACGCCTCACAACTGGCATATGGAACAGCAGTATACATGCGTGTTGTTGAAGAAGACAGAGTTTACGTCAATCTTATATCGGCTAAAACTAAAGTCGCTCCTATCGAGAAACAGCTTTCAATACCAAGACTGGAACTTTGTGCCGCAGTATTGGCAACAAAATTAATTTATGAAATATCTCAAGTAATGGATATACCTAAAACAAACTTATACGCCTGGACAGACTCGACAGTAGTCCTAGCCTGGTTAAAGGGTGGGTCCAGTAGGTGGACTACATTTGTTAGCAACAGAGTGTCAGATATACTTAACATCTTGGAGTACAACCAGTGGGGACATGTTGCTACTGAAGTGAACCCAGCAGATTGCGCATCGAGAGGATTGCAAGCGTCAGACTTGCTAAACCATACATTATGGTGGAATGGACCCGATTGGCTGTCTTTGCTGCACATACACTTGAGTTCAGACGATATTATTGAGGACACACAAGAGGAGGAAAGAGTTAGGGTTTTAAATGTCTCAATAAATACGGAAGAGGAATTTGTTTGGTTTAAATTTTCTAATTTATCCAAAATGTTGAGAATAATATCCTACTGCAGAAGATGGGCAAATCTAAAACTACCTAAGGAAACCCGACAAGCTTTTACTAAACATGTAACTGTGGAAGAAATAATTAAAACACTAGAGATGTGCATAAAACAAATTCAGAATAAGGAATTTAAGCAAGAAATAAAACAATTAAAATCTAACGGATGTGTACCTAGAAAAAGTAAACTCCGATCTCTTTGTCCAATTCTTGATGAGAATGGGATTTTAAGAGTTAGCGGACGTATACAGCAGTCACAAGCATCCTATGATACACGTCATCCTATAATTTTACCGGCTAAGAATCATCTTAGCCGACTCATAATTAAAGATGCACATATAAGGACTATGCACGGAGGACCACAGATGATGCTAAATTATTTAAGGTCAAAGTATGGGATACTGCGAGTAAAAGACGAAACAAAAAGGTGTTATCGTGAATGTGTCACTTGTGTGCGCTACTCTACGAAAAATACTACTCAATTAATGGGCCAACTACCGGAGGTGAGAGTGAAACCTAACAAGCCCTTCAGATCGGCGGGAGTAGACTACGCGGGACCTATTAACATTAGATTTTCACCAGGTAGAGGGGCAAGGTCCTACAAATGATACATATGCTTATTTGTTTGTATGGTGACTCGAGCTATTCACCTAGAAGTCGTGACAGATTTAACAGCAAAAGGTTTCATCGCAGCTTTTAAGAGATTCACGTCAAGACGAGGACACTGTCAGGACCTCTACAGTGACAACGGCACTAATTTCGTTGGCGCAGACAAACTATTAAGAGATATGTTCGACAAGGCCAAGTCATCAATCCCTAGTGAGATAGCCCAGTTGTTAACCTTAGAACGGACCAGGTGGCATTTCATACCGCCGCACGCCCCTAACTTTGGAGGCCTGTGGGAAGCTGGGGTGCGCGGTACGAAAACACACCTAAAACGAGTGATCGGCGACACGACACTTACTTATGAAGAATTATCTACAGTGTTAACGCAAGTAGAAGCGTGTCTTAATTCGCGACCGATAAGCGTTCTAAATGATGACCAGAATGACCCCCTCCCACTGACACCTGGCCATTTTTTAGTAGGTGAGCCGTTACTGAACCTAGCTGACGAGAATTATACGCAACTTAATATTAGTTATCATGAGAGATGGCGACTCACACAGAAAATGGTTACCGATTTCTGGAACAGATGGTACAAAGAGTATCTTGTTAATCTCAATCAACGGTACAAATGGAATAAAAAGAACGCTGAACCAGAAATCGGTGACATAGTCATTTTAAAAGAGGACAATATTCCACCTAGTAAGTGGATAATGGGTAGAATATTACAAAAACATGTAGGTCCTGATAACATTACTCGGGTCGTGTCAATTAAATGTAAAAATGGAATTCTAAAAAGGCCTGTGTGTAAAATATGTGTTATAACGAAAGTTCAGTGAGGATATCTTATTGTAAATGTAAATTAATAACACCATGTAAAAAAAAAACTGAAAAACGTACTATTTTTGCAATTTATTATTATACTTACAACCTACACTAAAACTTACTTTTACTTAGATTAAAAATACTAAAGTTGTGTACATTCATACTTACCTGTTTTAAATTTACCTATATTTACCTGTTATACATTTATATCTACTTACCTGTTTTAAATTTTTACTTACCTGTGTTAAAACTTCATACTTACTCGTGTTAAATTTATACTTACCTGTGTTTACATTGTTATGTTAAGCCATGTTATAGTTTACTATCTATTAGTTAATATTCGCTCTGTACGCATATTGGAGTTATTTTTCATGTATGATTTATAACGGTGGGCGGTTAATTGTCTCAATGAAACCACACTTTTCTGTTGTATGTAGGATATTTAATTTCCGTAAATTCTGTAATGATTTTATCTTTAATGTGCATCGCATTAGAAACATTGGTAGTTACTTTTATTTGGCTCACTGTGTGTGTAACTTTATTATTAATGAACTTACTTTATGTTAAGTTGGTTGGTGTTTGGATTAGAATAGTCCCTATTAGAGTTATATTTGAGTTACAGGTTGTTGAAGAATATGTTAAAGAACTGCGTTCTTGGTGGGCGGAATGTCCAAAGCGGTGCCAAACACCAACGCAATGCATCGTTTAAGTCTTACACACACATATATCTAATACAGTCCACTTAGTTTATCGTTACACATTTGTAAAAAAAACAGTATTAAATCAGCTGTTACCACAACGACACGTCTTCTTATTCGCAAAACAACCCTCAAGCAAAAGTGCACCTTATCGCCCTAAACAATGAGATATTGGAAACGAAACCATTTCCAGTTAATTGAGTGATTGAGTGATCGAAGAATACACACACTATTAACTCTAGTGAGAATTCCCACACGACGCATTCCGCAAAAAAAAAATAAGTGCCAAATTCATTTTAGTGCAGTTGAATTTTAAAAAATATAATTCAGTATTTTTTGTGCTCTACACCGGATTATTGAGCTTATTACCTCTAGGAACGAGTGTCCAAAAAATATCAACAACAAATACCTACATTAATCCAATATTTCTGGGCAACCGTCCGAGGTTTACTCGTGAGGACGCGGCCATATTGTCGGGCCACAATTCGGACGCGGACCGAAAGTGGTCCGCGTATGAAAACAAACGGCCAGTACGTGTTCTGCTTGCTTTTGATGATGTATGAAAATGGAAAACAATGGAGTTGTAGATTCGGTGTTTTTTGGCTAAAGGCAAATAAAAAATCTGTTCGTCATATTTATGAAAAAGGGCAAGAGAGAATGATGATGTTTATTTGGCTGTAATTTGTATCGTCATGGAAATCCCTTTAATTAAGGAAGCAAGGTAATCCTCGTATTTTTAAAGATTCGTTCGCACTCGTCTTACAGTCGTAAACTGCCAAAAACAGCACTAATTTGTCTATATATTGAAAAGTTTTTATATTGAATACCGCTCTGATGATGGTTAGATAGTGGGTTTGCATCAAAGACCTATAAATCGTCACAGGCTAAGCAACAATACACGCCACACGCGACTTGCATCATTTCACATCTTAATTGCCCATGGTTAGGACACCCTATCTCTATCTATCGGGGTTTGGTTTTCGCACTTAGTCCTGATGTTGGACCATTGTGCGTGAGCCATGGCCGTCATTTCAACTAGTCAACCTCCTTCCAGTAGCAGATCAGTCTTCCTAGTGTCTTCAGGATATCTGTGATCAAAGATATCCGGTGTCCCTATTGTTTTTGTCTTCGTGTTTCGACGACGTCTGTGCACTCAAGGAGTACGTGCGGTACCGTTTCCTCCTCCTCCATGCATGCTCTGCACAAAGGTCTCTATCTGTTATACCTATCGTGTGGAAATGTTTGCTCTGATTAGTTTTCTGTCTAGGGATGGCATAGCTTCCATAGACTGCCTGCAGCCTAGTGCCGAAGCCCACCAGCGTTCTGCTTGTATGTGAATGTGTTCTTGTAGCCATGTGCGCAGCTGGTTGAAAGGCGTACCAGATCCCCTCCTGGCCAGATCATCGGCCGCGTCATTGCCTAGTGATCCGCTGTGTCCTTTTACTCACTGCAGTATCACAGTTTTGCGATTGGTCACCGTGACGCGTTCTAGCGCATTGTGGCATTCTTGTATGAGTTTTGAGGTACTCTAATTCTTCCCTACGTATTTGTGAAATGAGCCGCTGTCGGAGAGTATACGAATACGAGTATCCGTGACTCTCTTGGCTTCTATGATATGGACCGCTTGGTAGACAGTGTTGGTCTGGATCCTTTGATGTTGACGTCATTGCAATAAACTCCAAATCCAGTTCCGCATGTCTTTGATCCGTCAGTATGAATTCTCAGCTTTTTTGGGCCTGAGTAGTCACCAATTCTTGTGTTTGCACTACGTTGTAGTGCTTTTGGAAATGGTGCGCCTTTTGAGGTTTTTAGGATACCCTTGAAAAAGTCAGATCTACACATTTTCTGATCGATCTCCTGCACCAGACCAGAGCACTTCGACTATCTGAAAAACGGTCAGTCACAACAGCCGAAGACGTCCACTGTTAGACATAGACCTCCCCCAAAGGGGGGGGTTTGCCATAATCGCTGTTTTACAGAGAACGCTGCTGCCCATTCTCTTTTGAGTCCCTTAGTCGCCTCTTACGACACCCATGGGAAGTGATGGGATGGTATTATTGTTTTACGGCACCATACGGCACCGGCCGACACCATGCGGCGGAAAAACGGTAAAGCATAAATTTTTCCTTACTTGCTTTTCCTAGTGTGAGTTCCAGGAAAAAAAGCATTAAAACGTAATTTCTCAAATAATAAATGATTATATTCTGTTTTCCAAATCAATACCACATCCACGATTCCAACAAGATCTAAGGCTCGTTCACAAGTAAGCAAGCACAGTTGATCTGCCGCAAAGCCAGCTTGTTTAGACCATTGCATGTGTAACTAGCTTTATGACCCCCTTCCACCCTCATCGCGTATTCAAGGAACACGCACAGTCGACTAGAAAAATGGAAAGTATGTAGATAGGTACTACGTTGTCGAGTTAAATACGTGCTTGTCTTTGTACAGAATCTTTTATCTCTTTCTTACGTCTGCTGATAAACCTGAGCTTCTAATGGTCGTCTAATTTATTGGCTTTGGAATACCAAAAGCGATGAATTAGACGGTGTGTGTGGAATGGTGAATAACGATTTTGTTGGTTTTGGCAGATAAAACGGTGCTTCTTTAGACAAAAGATTCTAATAAAAACCCTGGCCCTGATTTGTAAATGCTAACTTAAGCCGAAAATTAGTCGTTACGGCTCATAGACTCAGATCTGGACACATTCAGTTTGCTTTCATGATGAGGAAAACGAACTCTCCTAACTGTGTAGAGTGTGGAGTTGTTAAAGACTTACCCCACTTATTGATGGATTGTGTCCGGTATGAATCTGAGAGAAATAATTTGTTTAGGGCGTTGACGACCTTTAATAAAATCTTGGCTCAGCCAAATAGCGATGATGCGAAGAGTCTGTTTAGGCTCATGGCCCAGATATGACTAATTTGTATTTAGTGTACGATGGGACTGACATACGCATTGCGATTTTAAATGTCCCTAAATAAATAAAGAAGAAAAAGAAAAAAAAGGGTTCTATATTTGCTTCACAATTGTAAATCATATTTTTTAGATATTGGTTGTTAATAAACAAACAGGCATAGTGGCCATTGCAGCCTAAGGGATAACAGAAATGCTTACCAGGGCACCATAAAACAAAGCGTACCTATGCACCTTAGACGTGTCTCATTATCATGTGCCTATACTTACACCTCAGTCAGGGAAGCTACTTAGGTATAAAATTTATTGAATACTCATTGCTGATTGATTAAAACAATAAACCAACTGAAACCACCACTCGATTGCGCAGTAAACCTTAAACTTACTAACTTTGACTTTATCTCAGCTCATTTAAAATTGGAGCCAATAAAACCTTCCCACCTGAAACTTCCTTATTGCCAATGAAATAAGAACGATAATGGCATAAGCAATAAAACAGTGAGAATGAATGCGACTAAAACAATGATTCCGAAACTTCCGTAGCAGATCAGAATAAGTTTTTTCTAATTAGAATCCGATGAATTGGCCTTTTCCCGAGCGCGTCCCGATTGGAGTGCCGAAGTAATTAGTGACTCCGTTTTCTAATGAAATTCTGGGGATGCTGGCATTCTTTCTCGTTTTACATATTGGGGCTTCATGAGATTTTTTCATAGTTTCTTTTTAAAGCTTCTGTCTTTTAGCATTGAAGAGGGATTTGCTGCGGAGAGTATCTGAAGGACTAAGGGGCATCGACAAATCAAGTCAAATACGTTTCGACGTCTATAAAGAACAATTTATACGTGAGAATATGGACTGAAACTCGATATTAATATACACTCATTCCAGATACCTAGATAACATGTAACCGTTTACCTCGTTATGCTGTAACTTAGTCCCTAAAACTAGAGCCGAAACAATGGAAAACTATTAACGGTTTACAAAGGGCTTAGAACCATTGTGGCATAGCCGCAGCCATTTTAATTATGGTGGCTTACAGAACTTTGGCATGTTTACAGAATCGTCATTTCACCTTATTTATTTGTATTGACAGCTCACTTCACATACCACTTCACCTAAGCTTACACGGTGATAGATTTACGGAATCGTACTACTGTTCTGTCCTTGAGGCCTGGTTGACGAATAAACATACAAACTTCCACATTTATAATTTTAGCAGGACAATATGTTTTGTATAGGAATTTGAAAGGACATAACGTTAGTTCAATAACGATTGTAATAGGACATTAATAGGCTGTTATCGGATATTTATCTGCGTCGGATGGGGAACGAATACTAATGTAGTACGGCGCAAGCGGTGTGCACGTAAACGATGCGTAGTTTTATAACTGTGTCGTCCAATATTTTACACTTTACTGGGACAGTAAATTGATAGTATAAGGACTAGGCATTTCTTCCACAAAGCCAATAGAGGCCTATTGGCTTGTGGAACAAATGCCTAGTATTTACGTACTCTTCCGTAAATCGATAATTGGAGGGTCTGGTATTCAGCTGAATCTGGTTTGGCAATAATAATAATGTAACAAATGAAGTATCTTGACTTGGATCGCGAGGTTGTCGACATGTGGGATGTGAACACAGCAGTCATTGTGCCGATAGTCGTGACGGCCAATGGCATAATTGCCAAGAGCCTCGACCAATATGTCAAGAGGCTCTCGTTGGGCAGCTGGATCAAGGGCTTGATCCAGAAAGCAGTGCTCCTGGACACGGCGCGTATAGTGAGGTGGTTCCTTTCTCGAGAGCCCTGACCACCGGTAGCTTGGACCCTGTTCCCGATGTGTGTAAAATATATGTATTTAAGTTAATAAATGGAATAATATTGTATTTACTTATAAGACAACAAAAGGTCCACACTGACACAACACAAACATGAATTCTTAAAAGATGTTAGTAACAATATTCTCTAAAACTACTAACTTAGGGTTAGTACTTATAAACTAGGATGTTAGTAACAATGTGGCTTATGATCTATGTTAGTACTTATATTCTACGACAGATAGTGTTGTTCTTACGAGATGCCCCATGATTTTGCTCTCACCAAGCCTGTCAGCTATCACCTTCAAGAGGCTGTTGCCATTGCCACGCAATCTGGCGAGCAGAGACGCACTTTTTTTCCTCACTATAGCTGAGAAGCTGTCGACTCGGGTTTTGGCAATAACCCCAATATAGTAGGGAAAACGCAAGGCTAGATGATGACCTTCTAAAAAAAAAAAGTCTAAAAATAAAAATGACTGACAAATATCCACCACAGTGTCTATTTAAATAACAATTTAAAAAAAAACAGTCTTACAATCTATTGGGCAATCTGTGAGTTTCGTGAGGTCAATCATCGTGACATTCCAGTCTCGACTCTTCTGTAAGGCTGGTAAAATAACATTAAGATACCAATGCTAATAAAAGGGTATTCGACTACTATCAAAAATCTGTAAAAGGTGTTAAGTACCACGATACTATTTATTTTGGTACTTAACACCTTTTAATTATTTTAGAGTGGAAAACAGAAAAGTTTAACACGCTTCCGAAATTATTTTTCTATCTTTGTCACGCAAAATGTCGTTTGTAATTCACTATGCATGACTTGCGAGTGACGTCTTACTCAATTAGTACTTTTTAACGCTCACAACAGTTCAAAAAGTACTGAAGTGGCGCCGCGAGTGGCCCGCGTACCAGAACAAGCAATTTTTATTTAAAAAAAAAACGTTGCCCCGTTCCCGTTGCCCGTAAATTTCTCCTGGATCATGGGTGCGTACACAAACATACAAACTCACATACACAAACAGCCAGACCCAGAAAAAGTATCGTTGGAAGCCACAAGGGCCGATGACCTGGTGAGGGTCGCGGGTAGCCGATAATTGCGAGACGCATAGGATTAGTTGTTGTGGTGACACTTGGGGGAGGCTTATATCCAGCAGTGGACGTCTTTCGGCTGATATGATGATGATGATAATGAACGCTCACAACTGATTTCTGAGATTAATTGAGATAGTTTGAGAAATGACAATAAAATTAGCAGCAGTACACAATACATTATGGATATGTATTGTACATCCCTCATAAATGAAGATACATAGTAAACTTTCGTCAAAGCCAACGTCAAAGACGCTCACGTTGATAGGTACTAGGAACGCAGGATGTTTGATGTGGTCGTGTTATAATCAAGTTGCTGGCATGTAGGTACCTACCGCTCGGCTGTACTGCGAGGTACATCAGACCGCACGCTCCTCAGTCCTGAGAATACCGCCTATCTATTTTAGGTATTGATGGCATGGTTTGATCTCATTGTTTACTGTAGCTACTGAGATTTCCAAGAACTATGTATTGTAGGGATATCTGTAAAGCGTTTTCATGCGAGGAATACACAATTATAATTTGGTAATATTTTGTCCACTCAGGCACCGGGGGCAAAAACGAGTGATGCAACTTGTACATTTTGTAACGGCTGGGAATTGAGGCCTTAGTTAATAGAACTAAGGATAATCATCACTTTCATGAAATGGGAAAATGGGATTTCATAGACCCGTCGGATACTCAATATGAGTGCGGTGCTCCTGTTCAGAACATTAGCCTCACGTTGCAGTGCCCTAAGTGCGTATATGCACCTTTACCTTGGGAATTTAATGAATGCCACCGTCGCAATTAACGTAGCCATCTACTAGGCCTAAAAAATCGAAGGACTCGAAAAGAAGAAGATCACTGGCATGGTAGTAGCACTGGTATGGGTTTGAATATTGCACTTACTTAATCGTCCCAAAATAACAAGTTCCTAATGTCCTTGCAGCAACGCTAAAAATTTTCTTTCCTTCGTCAAATACACGTTCAGGATATTCTTTATGCAAGTTATCATCCTGCATAGCCTTTGCCCAACTGTAATCTTCATCATATCAGCCGAAAGACGTCCACAGCTGGACATATGCCTCCCCCAATTGTCGCCACAACAAGCGGTCCTGTGTTTCGCATCCATCGGCTACCCGCGACCCTCACCAGGTCATCGGTCCTCCTTGTGAGAGGCCATTCAACGCTGCGTCTTCCAGTAGTTGGAAAAAATCGTTTATTCAAGTAGCTGAGCTGTTTATTGATTAGCACGTTTTGAACGACAAAGTTCTAAAGACAGTCCCCCAAAAACGCCCGCCCGTCACCACTTCCTAGTGTTTTCGTGGGAAGAAGAAGGGTGCAACAAACTCCCCAGCAACACATCTGTTTATTAAGTTTCTTCAAGCAATGTCGCCCACTGCCAATTCAGTTTGGCTATCCTTCAGGCTGCCAACCTGTAATGGGATGGAATCGGCCTCCACTGAAAATTCCGAGCAGACACAACACCCGTCGTGTTGTGTCTGGAGGACAACTGCCCCATGGTTGGTGTTCAGCCTCCTGTTGCGCGGCGTAGGTTTAGGGTCACACTCATCATCATCATCATATCAGCTGAAAGACGTCCACTGCTACACATAGGCCTCCCCCAAGATAGGTTTGCCATAATCGCCACGCTTGGCAGGCGGGTTGGCGATCGCAATGTATGGCGTTGAGTTTTACAGAGAACGCTGCTGCCCATTCTCTGGCGAGTCCCTGAATCGCCTCTTACGACACCCACGGGAAGTGGTGGAATGGTATTATTCTTTTACGGCACCATACGGCACCGGCCGACACCATACGGCAGTGTCACACTAAGTGAAGACTATTTTTGTAGTGTAAATGTGACGGTATACAAATGCCGCTACAGAGCGACTGCTTATCTCAACCCCCTAACTAATTTATGTAGTTATTCCTTATGCAATGCAAATAAGCATCATCAACACTAGCTCTCTTGTTCCACTCCCCTCTGAGTATAGGCTATAAGTCATGCTGCCCTAGTACCTACATATATGTAATCTTAATGAGTCTTCAGCGATTAAAGATTAATCCACACATATCCGGCCGTGCCCGAGACGTGGAATGGCCGTGGTCATTCAGAACGTTGAAAAAAATTTCGGTGCTTACTCACGTCTCACGTCCGTGTCAGACAGGGACATGCCCGGAACGTGTCGGACCAAGGCTCGGCCCGAGTATGTGTGGATCAACCTTAAAGCTGACTTTTGCAAAAGCCGTTACACAGCTTCTATTTACCCTCGTGGTTCAATAGAAACGTAACAAATATCAATAGCGTGCGATGTGAACCTCATTACCAGTCGAGTGCCACAACATTCACGCTGTGCCACCTGACAGATGTGTACCAGGGCAACAAGATAGGAGAGGATAGCGGACAACTATTGCAGACTCGAAATTACTTCAAATAGGGGGGAATCACGACCTTTAGTAATGTGCTCTTGTGTACTCATTTCTTGTTACGTGCGAGTCTCAACGAGGTCTTCAAATTTTCTATGGTTACGGCTGCCTTCGCAAAAACCTGTGCCTATCTGTACTGTATTTACCCTCGAGTCGACTCAAAAAGCTTTCAAGCAGACGAATCACGACCTTTAGTAATTACAAATACGGTGCAAAGGGGAGTGGGATGAGTAGAATAGCATACTCCCTACCTCTTGTAAAGTTACCAGGTTGAATGGATATCGTAGACATAGCCCCTAGACTGGCGGTAGTCTAAGTAGCGTGGTGCCTACAATACGGTAATTTGGGAGAATTTTCTGTGAACTGGCTGAATAAATTAAAACGGAAAAACCAATGTGCGACAATGTCTTTTAATAATTTTGTAAAAACCGACCAAGTGCGAGTCGGATTCACACACGAAGGGTCCCGTACCATAAACTTTAATTTTTATTATTTCTTGTTATAGCGGCAATAAAAATAAACAATCTGTGAAAATTTCAACTGTTTATCTGTAACGGTTCTTGAGATACAGCCCGCTGACAGACAGACGGATGAACGGACGGACAGCGGAAGCTTAGTAGTAGGGTTCCGTAGGTTATGCTTTGGGTACGGAAGCCTAAAAAAGACGAGGTTTGAATCAGACCACGCGCACCTAAAATGTCTTCCATATTATTTTACCATTTTACTTAGTTCTTGCCTTCTCTTATATCTTAGACCACGCTTCACTTTACGGCAGCAAGTTTAGCTCAAACTGCGAATACCTTAGTAGTACAACGCCGCAGAACTGTGTTTTGAATGCAACAAATCCAGCCCAATGGGTTTGCCACACTATGGGAACAAAATGGATATGGATATGGAATGGAGGGGATAAAATCCAAACCTATTTATTTATAAACTAGCTGACCCGCGCAACTTCGTCCGCGTCACAATTTTCACTACTGTTCCGCTCCTATTGGTCTTAGCGTGAAGATTTATCGAGGAAGGCTATATATAGCCTTCCTCGATAAATGGGCTATCTAACACTGAAAGAATTTTTCAAAACGGACCAGTAGTTCCAGAGATTAGCGCGTTCAAGCAAACAGACAAAGTCTTCAAGTTTATATATCAGCATAGATAAATAAAATAAGAAAAGCCTTTTATTTCCAACTAGTGGACGTCACGCGGTTTCACCCGCGTAGCTCCCGTTCCCGTGGGAGTACGGGAATAAAATATAGCCTATGTTAATTCCTGATAATGTAGCTATCCATTGCTGAAAGAGTTTTTCAAATCGGTCCAGTAGTTTCGGAGCCTATTCATTTCAAACAAACAAATCTTTCCTCTTTATAATATTAGTGTAGATTTACAAATGATTATTGTATCTACCTTTATACTACGTTATCACTAGAGAGAAAAAAAAAACATTAGTATCTATGTAATCTAAACTATCTAAATATATACCTAATTATAATTATTATAAAAACAATCTTTAGTAGGTAGGCATTTGTATTATTTTATTGGAACCCCCTCAGGTACCCCGAGGCAAGCCCTAGACTGGAATCCCCAAGGAAAGCGAAAACGTGGTCGCCCCAAGCAGACCTGGCGCCGGACGATCATTGCAGAAGGGAAGCAATTAGGAAAGACCTGGAGCGAAATGAAGCGCGAAGTACAAAACCGTTCGGGATGGCGGCGCACTGTTGACGCCCTCTGCCCCATCTAGGGGACACAGGAACTTAAGTCAAGTCCCTCAGGTGAAGGTCTCCTCCAAAGCTTTCCATTTCTCCCGGTCCTGGGCTATTTGTTGCCATTGCAGGCCAACTAGTTTTTTTTATATCATCCCATGTTGTAAATGGTCTTCCTCTAAGCGCTTGCCTATCGCATTGCATCTAATTCATCACCCAGCCTTTTCGCATATATTGGGGTCGTCTCCGGTCAAAGCTAAATTCCAGTATTTTACGTGGAGCAGCCGCCTACCTATCAGTAACTGGATAACATGATACTTCTTCTGCAAGACTGGTCTCAGTTTTCCTGGCTTCTGGTAATCCGTAACGATCTGCCAAAGATCTACAAATGACAGCCGGGACCAACGGCTGAATGTGCTTTCCGAGGCAAGGAGGAGTCTTGTTATATAGAGATGATCACCCATCTACATAACTCGGCAAGTGTTGCTTAACTTTGAAGATCGATCAGCGCGGCTTTTATTATTTAGCTAAGAACTCCTTTATTAGCATCTTATTGTGGTAGTTATTTAAATAAAAGCTGTGAATTTATTAAACTCGTGACAAATATATTTAAGAGGAAATACTGGCGGCGAAACTTTGTATGTAAAAAGTCATCATTCGAAGTTTGGCTCTCGACTGTGTTCTCCTCCAATATTGGACCGATATAAGAGATATTTCACAAATTGAATATGAAGGATGTATAATGTGTCTCTATGTTTTCCTTTTTTGATTAATAGTTGCCAAATTTGTACACTAGGGCTCTGTTGACAGCGATTTATCGGACAATTTTGATCATTTTGTGAGAGTTCTAGTACTTATACGGTTAATAAATCATCAAAAAGGGACACAGTACATATCCTTATTATTCAGTTTGTGATATATCTCTTAAATCAGTCCAATATTGGAGGAGAAAACAGTCGAGAGCGAAACCTCGAATTATGACTTTTTACATACAAGGTCTCGCCGCTAGCATTTCCTCCTAATTGGCTCTTTAAGAACAGTAGGTATATCTGCTCCAAATGCGCTGTACTGAACCGGGAAGTAGGTATGGTAGAAGAAAAAGGAAGGCTTGTACCAAGCAGTGGGCGAATACGAGCTGAAATTATAATCTATACTAATCTATATCTACACTTCTATATCTATACTTAATATATAAAGCTGAAGAGTTTGTTTGTTTGTTTGTTTGTTCGCTTGAACGCGCTAATCTCAGAAACTACTGGTCCGATTTGAAAAATTCTTTCAGTGTTAGATAACCAATTTATCGAGGAAGGCTATAGGCTATATATCATCACGCTAAGACCAATAGAAGCGGAGCAGTAATGAAAAATGTGACGTAGACGAAGTTGCGTGGGACAGCTAGTAATGATTTAATTATAACCAACACGCAAACCCGAAATAATCATCGTAAAATAATTAAAAGTGAACTAAACTCGTTTGTTCAACCGTTTTCTACACTGAAACTTTTTTTTTACTATTTAAATGCATCCGTTTGACCACTATCTCACCTGATGGTAAGCGATGATGCGGTCGAAGATGGAGCACGGTTGCCTAGAATGATCCTATACTGAAACTCAATTAGTTCGAAAAATTACATCTTTTATTTGTCCTGCCCAGCCTTACAGCACGGTCACCACAGCCGCGTTGATTTGCATTAAAACCGCTTCTCAGCAAAATGTTCCGGAAATTCTAGAAATTTGTGGACACAGTACGCACTTTGGTACACTTTATGAGTTTAGTTACAATTAAAGCGATTCATAAAGTCGTTTATATTCGCGCTGCAGTTATAAAGAAGACTCTCTTTTGTTTTAATCTCAAAGTTGCTGAACCGAAAAGTGATAATTTTGTTTTAAGTGTATGTTTCGCATATTACGAATTATTGTAGTCATCCAGTGCTTGAAAATAGTTCTGTTTCGCTTTTCTAGTAGCCTACAAAACTTTTTTATAGGGTATCCATATACTTTTCACTGAACATTATTTATTTTGGCTAGATAAGTACCTACTTTGTCTTCTTCCAAACTAATATTACAAGTATGTTTGTTGGGGTTGTTGTCGATTCGCCATATTGTCGATTCGTCATCTAAAAAAGCATGTGTAAATTCGTCATACTTTAATTTTTAAATAGAAAATTATTTTGGGGTATTGTTAATAAATTCGTCACACTTGTTTCCTCTGTACAGACTGCAAAAGAAATAAACCCTAGATATGAACAAAATAGATATTTATTATTTCTGTTTATTCAAGTTCATTTGGTTTTTAGAAGTTAATCCCGAAAGTAACTGATACGATTACGAAAATCTTTCGCTGATAATAAGCTGACACTATCACTGAGCACCATTTACTTTAGTCCTGAAAATATTTTCAGTTCCTTTGAGATTGGCTACGCAATCGAAACCGTGAGACACAGCTAGTATCCTACAAAACTATTCAAACTCAAACTCAAAGTATTTATTTCAAATAAACCATTTACAGGCACTTTTGAATTGTCAAGGTCGGTCGGTCCAAAAAGATGAAGCTATTTGCACTTCCAAAGCGTAGATCTCTATGGAGAAGAACGTGCAAGAAACTCCACGGACATTAGAAGACTTCGCTTAGTTTATTATAAATAGTTTTTCTAGGTAACATCCGATATTACAGAAGTTAGCACTATTCCTATCATTAAATTCCACACCCAAAACTTCCGCCCTCGCCTTCACAACTCCAGTCAAGTGCGTTACTCGTGTGACCGCAGAGCAAGCTGTGTCCAGATCCGTCTTTGCGTTGGGGCATCAGGGCCCAAAAAATACACGACATTGAACAAAAAATTAAAACAAATTATTGTTTGTTCGAAGAGCAAAAAGAAAATGTAGCCTTTAACAGAGTGGGTGCAAAATATTAAGAACTCGCTTCAATAGCTTTGCGATCCATGGTTTTCATAATTTTTGCTTCGACTTCATGAGCTATTCGAAGAGTAAAAATTTGGAGCTCGCTTCGCTCGCGCTCTACGTTGTCATGCTGTTTGGGAAATCACAGTAAAAAAAATTACTGCAGCATAGTTGTTTTTCTCTTTTTTTGTTGATTGTTATTTTTTTTTTATGATATTTAAATACGCCACGGGGTAGTAGGAGTCCGTAGCATACCTTCAGCTATCCAAAACGCGTTCGAACTTAAATGGGCCCAGGGGCCCCGTATGATTTAGACGGCTCTGGCCATATTATCGACAAGGCGATGTCGGCCACCGCTGCGGTCTCACGGATCGTCAAAGAGACACGATGAAGTCAACCCGATAGTGTGACCGTTTCTAAACAGTTGTTTACCTCAACCATTCATGGGTTTAATTGGAATTGATTTGGTCATTGAATGGGCTAATTGATGTTTACAGAACTTTATATGGCTGTTAATGCCTTCTTTGTCGGTGAGTTACAAATGGCGAATTTAATTCAAATTCAAAGATTATGTTTTTTTTTTTATTTGTGATGGGTTTGCTCTTGACTCTAGTCTAGGTCAGAGATGACAGAGACAAAGTCTACGATGGAGTGAGCTTACCCAGAAGGAGCCTGTGCACTCTAACTTTGACTTTAGGGTAGGCGTTTGGAAACACAGACGCAGGTAGAGAGTTCCACTCTTTTGCTTTTGACGCAGGCAGAGAGAGAGTTCCACTCCTTTGCTTTGTTTTTGCTGGCAAAAGTCAAACAAAATGTGAGCCAAACGAACAAAAAATTACCTTACCCACCTGTACCTTACCTGTACTTTTGTGCTCTTTTCTCTGTTTAAATTTTGTTTTTTAAGCATATTGTGTGCACATAAATAAATAAATAAAAATAATGTCATCATCTGCATCCTCATGCATTCGTGCTGAACACATTTATTTTTATCTAAACAGATTTTCATGGCATAAGGGCAAGAAAATTATATTAATCTCATAAAAGCGACATATAGTATGTAGGTTTGACGCCAATGACGACTTTAAGCAGATGATGGTAAAATAAAAAATAATTTATTTTCAAATGGTGACGGGGTTTACTGTACAAACAAAAACATTAGTGACGAGGTACCAGGACACCATCAAAACGGAGAGCTTCCAAAAACTATTCGCAACACGTCGATCGGAGCGCGGCAGATCTTATTCAAATACGGTAAAAGCCCGCAGTATATATTTACCCAGTATTTACCTACACTCTGATGCCATTAGCCACGAAACGGGATCGACTCGGAACGAATAAGGAGCAATTTACGCCTATTGCGAACCACTTGTGAACCAAGCAAATGTAATTTACATTTTTTCGCTTTTAGGGTTTTGGGGGTTAAAAAACGGTTGAGATTGCGTCTGGACCCGATCTCTATAGTTTATCATCGTGTAATAGAATCCTCCGCATTTTTTCGTCGGATAAAATGCTACCTTTACATAAATCTAATCATTTTCTTACGTACCTAACAGTTTCTAGTGTGAGACAAAACGGTTTCGATATTAAACAGCTGTCTAACGCTCAACGCAATTTAACTTAAACTTAGTTCACAAAGTAAGTAAATATTTGGCAGGCGATTTGCTTTGACAAAATCAGCCGCACTGCTAATGCAAGTCACTTAATCAGTCGGCTGATACTTCAGCTGAACTTAGTTACAAGTCACTGCGAGTGTGGCGGGGCTACACTTTGGCCAATGTTGGGACATGTTTATGCCGCACGTTTAGAGTTGGAGAAAATTAAACGGTAAAGCAGTTATTAATTGACAAATACGTGGATGACTAATTAATTGTTTAGTACAATAAATTCTCGTTTTTAGGGTTCCGTACCTCAAAAGGAAAAAACGGAACCCTTATAGGATCACTTTGTTGTCCGTCTCAATCTCGACCTCTGGAACGCGTGAAGGTAGTGAGTTGAAATTAACTTGCAGCTGTGAAAAAATCAAACTTCTAAGTTAACGTAAAAAAAAGATACGATCATTTATGCTGCAATAAACGTATATTTCGACACTCTCAAGGGAATCAAAATGTATATGGTATTTCCCGTTGACCTAGAACTATGAAATTTGGCAAGTAATACCGTCATATACTACAAGTATAGGGAAAAGTCTGAAAACTTTAAATTTGTAATTAAATCATAAAAAATATAGTCTTTATTTAAAGTAATTCGTAGCTGCTTTGTACGGAACCCTTGGTGGGCGAGTCCGACTCGCACTTCGTTTTTTTAATGTTACCATATCAAGAGCCATGATCTGAAAATGTTTTATTAAAACACTCTGCAATATATTAAGTCAACCTAAACCAACACTAAATTAATTTCATGTAAATTAACCAATATAGTGGAAAACCAATACAACTCGAAATTACAATCTCGCAATATTGGTTGAAATCCTTCCCAAAGTCTGCACGTAGCATTACGACGCGCGCGATAATTTCGCGCTGCCGCCATTTTGCGGGACGCCTAATTGCAAAACTGTCATGGCGTCGCGTCGACCCAGGCCCGCATTCCCGCGCTCACAAGATTTACACTGAATGCCTGACTACCGCCCTGTGTCTAAGAAATCTAGCCGCCTCTAAGCACTCCTGAAAGGAATTTACTCGGATAATTTAGTGAGAGGATGTAATTTTTGAGGTGTCGTTTGTTTTACGAGATTTTTTGGATAAGCACGTAATGAACCTTTGATCTAAAATGTGTCTTCATTAGTTGCTTACTAACTTAAAAAGTTTCAAATAGGTAGACATTTGTGGCAAATTATGTTGCATTAAAACAGCACACTGACGATTCTTGTTATACATTCGGCGCATCATATTTCTGCTGGTCAATCAAAAACATAATTATAAAATCATCATCATCATCATATCAGCAGAAAGATGTCCACTGCTGGACACAGGCCTCTCCGCGCGTGTCGCCACAACAACCAGTCCATGTGCGTGTCGCATCCATCGGCTACCCGCGACCTTCATCAGGTCATCGGTCCACCTTGTGAGTGACCAAATTACGTGTTGCCAGTGATGCCTCATCAGATGGCCTAAATTCACCCAAAGAGCAATGGAGAGGGCACTGCTAGGAGTTTCCTTGCGTGATGGAAGCAGGAATGATGATATCCACTAGAGAATCAAGGTAACCGACATTATAAAACACTAGAACAAAATAACTACGAGTACATTTTTTCCAGTTTCATTTTTACAGTTTTTCCACATTTATCCGTAGCAATTGCCTTTAATAAACTACACAAAATCCAGGCTTTACGATACTCAGACTAACCACTCAAAATGCACTCTAGAAAATACGAATAATAAAAATGCGAGTGCATATACAATAAGCATATTTACTGCTGGATTGTCTGACATATTCCGAATCGTTTTCAATTGGAATTCAATCCGGGTAATGCGTAAGTAACACTCGTTTCATATTGAAAAATATTTTGCTCAACAAGTTGACTGGGATTGCATAGTATGCAGATATGAATGAAATTCTCTTTTGAATTGCGTCGAGGGCTTTTCAAATAAAAATGAGGGATGTCATTCTGTTTATACTAAACAGTGTATGAGTTAATTAATTTCACGTTTTGGGTGCATTGAACATTCGAAATTAATATATTAAAAAGGTTAGTTGACGGAGTTAGGCATTAAATAAGAAAGATTGCCACATGACCTTATTTTTTAACAAACCTGTGAAACCTCAGCAATACATCTCTTTGCAAAATAGTAAAAGACCACAAAAGCATACCCCTCAAATAATTCTTGTACACACAACATAAAAACAACCAATAAAATGTTATCTAATCCGAGGTACTAGGTCGACATGAGCCGTTAGGAATACATACATAAACAAAAACTGTAGGCGTACCAGGCGCACATAAAATTCCTTCTATCACACACAGCCCTATATACGTATATTTCCCGTTCGTTATTATAGCACATTTCAGTTAGTAGTAGGGATATGGAATCGACTCAAAAGTATCGATAGTTTGCTCACCATCCATATGAACATTTATGTTTTTAAAACGACTTCTTACCTGAGTACGTTATGTCAATCATTTATCAATTCATCATCCCATTATGTCATTTTATTTCGAGTTGGCAAATAGAAATGAACTGTAGAAGAAGACGCAACATAATTATCTTTTGTCACAATGTAAATCGACTCTTTCCCAATCTTATGATTTTTCACCCTATGCATCATGGATGCAATATAGTTAATAGTGTAATCTATCATCATCATCATCATCATCATCATAACAGCCGAAAGACATCCTTCTCTTCTTCTCTCTTGCGTCGTCGTGGTCGTATCTCCAGGGGTTTTGGCTCGCTTCACAATCCTTCGCCACTCGTCGCGCATCGCTGCCTTTCTGGAACATTCTTGGAGAGGTCCACCCAGTGCCGATTTTATCTGGTCCGTCCACCTCATGGGTGACCTGCCTCTGGCCCGTACACCCTCAACTCGTCCCTGCACCACCAGGCGCTCAGTCGATGACTCATCACGACGCGATACGTGTCCGTAGAAGGTGAGTAGACGAGATTGCACTATAGACGATAGACGCCGTTTGATGCTGCGTTTGTTTGTTTGACTGCTGGACATAGGCCTCCCCTAAAAGGGGGGTTTGCCATAATCGCCACGCTTGGCAGGCGGGTTGGCGATCGCAGTGTATGGTGTTGCATTTTACAGAGAACGCTGCTGCCCATTCTCTGGTGAGTCGCTTAGTCTTACGACACCCACGGCAAGTGATGGGATGGTATCATTCTTTTACGGCACCATACGGGACTGCCCACACCACAAGGCGAATAATCTGTAACATTAACATAAACAAACATTTGCTTTCTCAGTGGAACTGAGAACGACACATTTTGGTCACAGAGACGGCGTAAGGCGTGGGCGACGTGGGCCACCGCCTACGGCCTCGCGGTCCAAAGGGCCTCGCAGCTTTTGGATTTTTTCAACTCATAAATCGTAGGTAAGGCCAAAAACATTCCAACTTATTCGTGTCAATTTCAAAATTTTTTTTGAGCTCGATGTGCTTGCTCTTGCTATTAGAATTCTTTTTGTTTATAAGGATTACTTCAGTAAGTTTTTTTAAATATCAGCTGCGGCAGAATAGGCACTATGATTTACTCGTACAAGAAACTACGCTCGCTCTTACATCATAACTTCTTTTATTTATTTATTTATTATACACTTTTTTGTACACCAAAAGTATGAACAAAAAGGAAACTTAAAACTAAACACATACAATGGGCGGCCTTATCGCATTCCGCGACCTCTTCCAGACAACCTAGGATGGACAGTATTTGCCAGGACATGAGATGGGGCTGTGATTGGTGTGACAAAAACTAATTTAATAACAATATAACATAATAGATACACATATACATACATAAAAAGCCATACAATAGATACATAAATACATACATACCAAGTATACAAGTAGTGAAAATAAATGACGACTATCGATAATCACAGCGACAGGTAACAGACAGACAGGCAGCGACAGGTTCTTTTAGTTTAGTTCTTTCTTGGATTTTCCCACATTCGCCCAATATTTACTATTTTAGCACAAAAAGTCATAAGAAAATCAATAGTACTCGTGGTGAGGTGCGATTGAGTTCGCCGCATCTCACCCTGAATAGTAAAATCCAACTTCAGAAAACCTAAAAAAGTCGCACTCTATTCTTAGGTGAGAACCTAAAAGGCCTTACGTATTTCTTCAAGAATTGTCGTCGCAGCAACTCTAATAGTATCGAGCATCCAACTTGAGCCGCGACAAAAGTATCGATACTTTTTTCGGACCGTAGCGAAGCGCCCCCTAGCGGAAGGAAGTGGCAAACGAGCGCCGGCACTTCCCTTCTTCAATTGCAACTAAAGTTTTGTGTCAAGCGTAATTACTCTATTGCCTTTTCTCTGACGCTTTTGTACCTATTTGGGATTGTGTCACTTTTCTTTGTAGTCGCATTTTGTAAAGGAGATCTTTTCATTAGGGCCTTTGCAAGTGTCGACAAGCTCGAGTAGGGTAGGTATGTAGATACAGTAGTCTTTTGTGATTACTTATTATAGGGCGTTTTGATCTCGTGGTCTTCCTCTGATAAATGAATGAAGTAATAAATTAATGCGTAAGTTACTATGTCTGTTGGATACTTTTAACCCGGGAGTACTTTCCTTTACGAACATTTCCGAGTTTCAAGTTGGCGAAGGGGCTTTCAGCTAGTTCTTAAATGAAATACTATACTTTCGCAAAACATTGCTTTCCTTCTAAGCTAGTTAGAGACTGGTACTGTCTACGCTGAGACAGCAGCACACCTGCTTCTAAGCTGCCCAGTAGTCGCGGATTACAGAGCTAAGTACTTCGGAAACTCAGGTACCTTCTGTGAGATAGTTGGTAACACCAACTCGTTGCTGGCCTTCCTTGGGGAGCTGGGGTGGATCGAATGACACATTTGTTCCACTTGCACGCAAAATACGCGCTTAGTCGTGGAGTTGCAGAAATCAGCCCGATTTCCATACATACATCATACACACAACTGTCTACGCACTCTCGCTACGCACACTCGCTACGCAGCCTCGCTACGCACGTGCTACGAGCTTCCGTAGCACCGTAGACTCACACAATTTAATTTTGTTCAAGTTAACATCCACAGGCCAGAATAATGGCATCACCAAATACTCATAAATTCTAAAACATTCGCCGCGATACTTTATTACACCACAAACTCGTCTTTATTCGATACAGTGTAATATTTTAAAAATTCCCATTTCGGTATTATTGATACTTTGACGTCATTCCGCCATCACTTTTATTGAACACTGAATATGCGATCAGTTTTACGATTCTTTGCAAGTTATAGTGAGTGAAATATGCGACGAGTAGATGGAATATCTGAGTAATAAAATAAAATTTAATTGAATGGGAATGTGCATAGTTTTGAAGGACAATCTTTTTGTTTTAATAAGGTATTCCGTACGTGTTCTGTTGTCCTGGTAACGAGCGCTGGAATCGACTGGATGCGAGAAATACAGGACCAGTCAATGTGGCTTCTCCCTTCAGGAGACCAGAGACCTATTATTATTTATTTATTTATTATACGCTTTATTGTACACTAGTGGACGCCACGCGGTTTCACCTATGCCTATAGCCTATGTTACTCCCTGATAATGAAGCTAACCATTGCTGAAAGAATTTTTCAAATCGGTCCAGTAGTTTCGGAGCCTATTCATTTCAAACAAACAAACAAATCTTTCCTTTTTCATAATATTAAATAAATAAATAAATAATAATAATATATAATATATTATTATTATTATAGTGTAGAAGTGTAGACTAGTGGACGTCACGCGGTTTCACCCGCGTAGTTCCCGTTCCCGTGGGAGTACGGAGATAATATATAGCCTATGTTACTCCCTGATAATGTAGCTATCCAATGCTAAAAGAATTTTTCAAATAAATCCAGTAGTTTCGGAGCCTATTCAATTCAAACACTTCTTCAAACACAAAACAAACCTTTCTTCTTTATAATATTATAGTATAGATCAAAAGTAAAACAAAAAGGAAACTTTAAACTAAAACACATACAATGGGCGGCCTCCGCGATCTCTTCCAGGCACCCACCTACCTACCACCTATGTGCAGTAGTTGATGTTCTTCGGCTGAAAAAATGGTTCTGTATGAGCCAAACTATTACATTTCAAGATTCCACCGTTCTTCGGAAAACACGTTAATCTGATGATGCTGGCTGTCATTTGCACTATATAAATAAATAGTTGCAAAAATTTGTACATATGTGAGTATTATGTTCCCTTACTAGCAAACTTATTAATTTTACCTCCGCTAGCATTTCTTTATTGTACCTATTAGTAGTATATAATTGTTTTTTTGGGAGCATCGTACTCACATATAATCAACTGATTAATGATTGTAAAGCTTATTTTTGAAAAGAGTAACTATGGAGTTTCTTGTCCGTTCTTCTCCATCAGAATCTACCTTTTGCGAACGGACGACAAGAGTCACTATAATATATTTTTTTTTTTATTTGACGTTCAAAAGTGCCTTTATTGGTCTAGTTGAAATAAATCATTTGACTTTGACTTTGACTTTTCACATCTTGGACAGTCGTAACTTCGGGTACCAAGAAGCCAAGAAATCCGAGGGCAAATTTTTAAACAACGTTCGCATCTGAGTCGCAATCTATGTATGGAAATTGAGGCTTTTTTGACAGATTGATTTGATAGAACTGGCACTCTGATCCTAATCTCGCAAAGGAGTTGTTACCCAGTTACTGGGTATTTCAAGTCTCAGTCAGATAGGCAGCAGCTGGTACTCAGCTGCACACTGGAAATCGACCCCTTTCTCTAGTTGGGAAAGGGCTTCTTCTTCTTATCGTGTGGGCAGTAAGGTCTAACGACCCTACACACCCTAGTGTCAGAGTTTCTAAACCGCCTCAAGGGCCTCTGACATGGTTTATTTGACGACCGCCATATGGCGGCCGGGACCACCGGCTTATAAGTGCCTTCCGAAGCACGGAATCATTTTTTTATCAGACAATCAGGTGATTCAAGCCTAAAATGTCCTAGCCAAACTGGAAAACAAATTTACAAAGTATGTTTCTTCCCGTGGGAATCGAACCCACGACCAACGGGTCACAAGGCAGACGCCTGAACCACTCGACCACGGAGGCAGTTGTGAAAGGGCTAAACAGAAAAACACTGCGTTTCCAAACGTCTTTTATAATGCGCACAGCAAAGGAGTGGAACTCTCTGCCTGCGTCTGTGTTTCCAAACGCTTACAACCCTAATCTCTTCAAAGTTAGAGTGAACAGGCTCCTTCTGGGAGAGCTCGCTCCATTGTAGTCTTTGTCTCTGTCATCTCTGACCTAGACTAGAGTCAAGAAACCAATCACAAAAAAAAAAACTGGTTCAGAAGCACAAAGTTGTCTAGTATTTTCTCTGACCAAAACTAACAAATGTTATCCCCCACTACATCTTACGAGGCAAAATATTAAGAATAACTTGAGCCATCTTAGAAAAATGATTCCGTACGAAGCTGGCTCGCTTCCAATATTCCGATCCGATAGTAAAATGTAATAGTTTTAGTTTACAAAAAACGCATTACAGATGAAAATAAAATCTTGGTTTAAACGGCTGTTCAAACTTTGTCTGCCGGTTCCTAAGAAAATACATTTGGAGAATTTTTAAAGTTAATATTTATGTTAGTTTCAGGTAGAAAGAACATTTACATAGTCTGGTGAGTGAGGATTTTTATAACTGTTTTGAAACCTTTGCTCAAATCATCATCTGCCTGGCGTTTTCCCAAATCTATTGGGGTCGGCTCCAAGTCAAACTGGATTCAGCTGAATACCAGTATTTTACGTGGAGCGGCTGCCTACCAGACCTCCACTATCCATTAACTGGGTAATACGGCAGTTCTTGGCAAGACTGCTGTCAGATTTACTGACTTCCGACAATCCGTTACGACTGCCAAAGATCTACAAATGACAGCCGAGACCAACGGCTTAAAGTGCTTTCCGAGGCACAGAAGAAACTGTGTATGTTAAGATGGTCACACATCCACAGACTAACCTTGGCAAGCGTTGCTTAACCTTAAAGATCGATCCGTGCGGCGAGTATTCTTTAGCCACAAGCTCAAACCCTTTGCGCAAATATACTAGAGTTAATTTGCTAATCTTTTTGACAACTCAAACGTGTGGTTCACATGCAGGAGCTGTATTTGATGGATGGTGTGAGGAATGATATGATTTAAGGAGAGTGAATGATAGGTGCCGTATGGTTCCGTAAAAGAATAATACCATCCCATCACTTCCCCTGCCTGCGGACGGCGAGCATTGGGTGGCTCCTGCGGACGGCGAGCATTGGGTGGCTCGCCGTCTGATCAGAACCAGGCCCGGGTCGACGGCGCGCTGTGTTCCACGCGCGCCTCAAGGAGCTGTCAGCATAAAGGACGGGGCCCGCTAGGGCCAGTGCCTGCCGGGGTTGCGGGATTTGTTCGAGAGAGTCGCCGCGGCCCTGGAACGCAAAGGGCATTAGGAGGAACACGGATGGGTTTTAGTCAGTAAGAGTCTGACACTCCCTTCTGCTTCACCCAGAGCGGGAGGAGTCATTTGATGAATTCCCATCCTTAAAAAAAAAAAAAAACACTTCCCCTGAGTGTCGTAAGAGGCGATTAAGAGACTCGCCAGAGAATGGGCAGCAGCGTTCTCTGTAAAACTCAACATCATACACTGCGATCGCCAACCCGCCTGCCAAGCGTGGCGATTATGGCATCCCCCCTTGCTTGGGGGAGGCCTATGTACAGCAGTGGACGTCTTTCAGCTGATATGATGATGATGAATGATAGTGTCACGAATGTCTGAGGAGAATGAAAATAGAAATCGTATTACGCGAACCACAAGTAATGTGACAGGAGCAGGAAGATGACGCTGAGCTCTTCTGATATGCTCTTGCCAAAACAAGTGAAGAAGAGATCGACCGACTTGACTCCCGTATCTATAGTCTGTGTATCTGTGGAAACTATTCTTATCCCGTTTTCTTGGGTGGTTTTATTCTTTTAAATCACTGATGTACAAGTACGTACGAACCCAGGCAGGGATCTAACTTTGTATGATTGGTTTCATGACCACTTCTCCATAAACGGTAAAGTAAATTAAAAATCCGATATATGTGACATCTACCTACTCGCACTGGGCCTGCTTGGTGGATCAACAACTTAAGAGCGGATTCTAGTCCCGAGGAATTTAAAGTGCGAAAGCGACAACTGCAGCAGAGGCCGATTTTATCTATAAAAACCTTGACCAAAAGACGTTTAGTATTCTGCTGTTTTCTTCTTCAAAATAGGACTGATCTATAAAAATTATGTATCAAAATTTAGAGGAAGACTATATCTATGCTTCTATTATTTTCTTTTCTGTTAAAAACTTATCAAATTTGTCTGATAGTCGTCGGAACATGGTGGTAAAAAAAACTTTTTACAAAAAAATATAACCGACTTCCAAACAAAACACTACAAAGAATAAAATAACCTTAATTTCGGAAGTCGGTGTTTTTGGTTTTGTTTCTTTGTTTTTTAACACCGACTTCCGAAATTAAGGTTATTTATTTTTCACTTTTAAGTGGTGATACTTGGACGACGTCTTCGTCAACGCAGAAATTGAAATTAGCAAAAATGCTCATAAAATAAAAACTCCTGAACCAAACTGAATAAAATTTTTATGGGACCAAACGGCAAATATACTACATCGAACTAAAAAAGAATCACAGAAATCGGATCAGAGGGGCTACTCTTTAAGTCTGAAGTCCGTAGTTTCGGGCTTAGTTGCGGGCGTATTCTATTCCGTGTCACCTACAAACTGACGATTAGTCCCGAACCCGAACTGAAAATGAATGACAACACGATTTGACAGTAACTGTCTAATAGTGTTGTCATTAATTCTTAGTGGTTAGGTGATACGGAGTAGAATACGTCCGCAACTAAGCCCGAAACCACGGACATCGGGCTTAGAGAGTAGCCCCCTTGAAACCTCGGAGTAATCGGAGTACATACCTACATTAAAAAAAAAAAATACCCGCCGAATTGAGAACCTCCTTCTTTTTTGAAAGTCGGTTAAAAACGGGCTGTTTTTCAGGGTTTTGGATTGTCACAATTCTTTAAGTAATTATGTCTTGGAAAAAAAGAAAATGATAGAAGCACGTATTAGTTCGATCTAGATTTTTTGGAATAAAATCATTACTCTAGCGGCATTATCAATTAAGAAAACAGCGGAACACGTTTGTATGGAGAAAGGCCCCAGAATTACCGACGAGAGTCTCTCCCTCTTAAGAGGAAATGCTGGCGGCGAGACTTTGTATGTAAAAAGTCATAATTCGAGGTTTAGCTCTCGACTGTTTTCTCCTCCAATATTAGACCGATTTAAGAGATATTTCACAAACTGAATAAGAAGAATATATACTGTGTCTCTATGTTTTCCTTTTTGATGATTTATTAACCGTATAAGCACTAGAATTCTCACAAATTCCTCAAAATTGACCGATAAATCGCTGTCAACAGAGCACTAGTGTACAAATTTGGCAACTATTAATCAAAAAAAGAAAACATAAAGACACAGTATACATCCTTTTTATTCAGTTTGTGAAATATCTCTTATATCGGTCTAATATTGGAGGAGAAAACAGTCGAGAGCCAAACCTCGAATTATGACTTTTTACATACAAAGTCTCGCCGCCAGCATTTCCTCTTAAAAGTTAATTCCGATAACAAATCATAACTCACTTGAAGTTTTTCTAAGGACACCAGAAACCGTTACAAAAGTACCAAATTCCTTTCTATGATATCCACAGGCGTGCAAAGGCTAGTTGCCTTTATCATAGCTTATCTAATTTCAACATTAGACCCTCTATCGTGCGGTGTATGTCGTTATCAATGATCCAGGCCTGTAAGGCGATATGCTCGGGTCTGGATCCTATTACAGAGTGCTAATTGGCATTTACAAAGGGATTTCGTAACACCTACGTTTTAAGTGTAGTTTCATTCAATGAACTTATACATATATATATCAACTAGCTTATGCCAGCGGTTTCACCCGCGTGGTCCCTAGGGAACATACTCCCGGGATAAAAAGTAGCCTTTGTCCTTTCTCAGGCTCTAAACTATCTGTATGCCAAATTTCATTTAAATCAGTTCAGTAGTTTTGGCGTGAAAGCGCGTCAGACAGACAGACAGGGTTACTTTCACATTTATAATATTAGTAAGGATGTGTTGGAAATAATGTGGGAATTATTAAAGGGCAACTAGTTTTTCCAGTGGCTTTGTTCGTGGTAAACCAAAACCGGCCAAGACAGACGGACGGACGGATGGACAGCGGAGGCTTAGTAATTGGGTTCCATAAAGCATGATTGCTTTATCAAATACACAAATTCACAAAAGACCAAACTAACCTAGAGATTTTCACAGCTACTAATAACATTATACTCTTAGTAGGACAAGATGACCACCATACGAATCGATTCATAAGAATATTCCTCTTCGTAATGAGCAGGGATATTTCGGATCTGGATATAGGAATAAAATTATATCGGATTCGGATACGATTACGGATATGTTATTATTTCGGATTATCCGTTAGTTTCGGATAGTTTCGGTTACGAATATTAGATTGAAGTAAAATATAAACACAAATAGTATGTAATAATTTGGTTTTATTTATAGGTTTTATCTAGTCTAGGTTATCATTTGGTATTATAATCAGTCATATAGGTAAGTAACGAAACATGTCGTTTTATTTAGACTCCGCCCTTATACGAAACTATCCGAAATTAGTGAAACGGATACGGATATATTTTTATTTCGGATATCCGATAGTTTCTGTTACGGTTACGGAGCTCCATAACATCCCTGGTAATGAGCTATGATTAGGTTCAAAAAGGGTGCTTTTCTACACTAATATTATAAAGAGGAAAGATTTGTTTGTTTGTTTGTTTGTTTGAATTGAATAGGCTCCGAAACTACTGGATCGATTTGAAAAATTCTTTTAGCATTGGATAGCTACATTATCAGGGAGTAACATAGGCTATATATTATCCCCATATTCCCACGGGAACGGGAACTACGCGGGTGAAACCGCGTGACGTCCACTAGTGTAAAATATATTGACTTGGTAATGTCAGCTTTTAAAATAAACTTTTCCAGTAGCCAAAATATACGCTAGTTTCCATTAAACTATAACAACAAAACTACCAGCGTTAAGCAACAAAATCTGTAAAAATGGTACGAACGAGGACATGACAAATTCCCAAATAAACGGTTTAACTATTTTTAGTATAACTCTTAATTAATAACAACAAAGTTTGGGGTGCCTGTTGTTTGTGAAATTTGTTCCCTGGAATGTGACCCTACCATAGGGGCTGTTTTCACGACAACCCGTCCGAACCGTACCGCGGTGATTAATGATGCTGTACTCTCACTTACTATAAGTATATCGATACAAAGCCTTTCAAATAGGTACGAAGCATGGATATTGTCTCTTTACCACCCTTGGTCATCATAAGTCATAACAGCCAAAGATGACCACTGCTGGACATAGGCCTCCCCCAAAGGAGGGGTTTTGCCATAATCGCCACGCTTGGCAGGCGGGTTGGCGATCGCAGTGTATGGTGTTGCGTTTTACAGAGAACGCTGCTGCCCATTCTCTGGCGAGTCCCTTAGTCGCCTCTTACGACACCCACGGGAAGTGATGGGATGGTATTTTTCTTTTACGGCACCATACGGCGACGGCCGACACCATGCAGCCGACCCTTGGTTGACTGATAGAAAATTTCTGAACTCTACAGTCCGCCTTAGCAAATTCTTTCGTTACTAAATGACTTACAAACAACGCACAGACGAAACTACTGATCATAGAAAGCTGAAATTTGGTATTGTAGCATCTCTTCCGTAGAGGAGCACTAAGAGAGGATTTCCCGAAATTCCTACGGGATCGAAATATGCGCGTAAGAAGTGGCGGGCAAAAGCTAGTTGCGATTTAAAGCTGTAAAATCTGTGAAGACTTTTCAGATAGATACGAAGCACGGATGACATGTTGTCTCTCAACCACACTTAGTTTACTGACAGAGAATTTCTGAACTCTTCAGCCCGCCTTTGCATCTTTGTGTTGCATGAAGTCTTAAGAGGAAATGCTGGCGGCGAGACTTTGTATGTAAAAGTCATAATTCGAGGTTTGGCTCTCGACTGTTTTCTCCTCAAATATTAAACCGATTTAAGAGATATTTCACAATTTGAATAAGAAGGTATATACTGTGTCCCTATGTTTTCTTTTTTGATGATTTATTAATCGTATAAGCACTAAAACCCTCACAAAATGCTCAAAATTGTCCGATAAATCGCTGCCAACAGAACCCTAGTGTACAAATTTGGCAACTATTAATAAAAAAGGAACATAGAGACACAGTATAAATCCTTCTTATTCAGTTTGTGAAATATCTCTTAAATCGGTCCAATATCGGAGGAGAAAACAGTCGAGAGCCAAACCTCGAATTATGACTTTTACATTCAAAGTCTCGCCGCCAGCATTTCCTCTTAAGAAATAAATGTATAGAAACGCACTGGATCCTTTGGGATCCACTTGTTATATTAAATATATCCAGTGCGTTTCTACCGGTATATAGACATTTTGAGCTTAAATCAAGCGCTTCTTTATCAAAAAATAAATAACAACGTACCTTGTTTTCCTTTTAATCTTGACGTAAAAATTATGAACGTATGATGCAATAAGCTTCAAAGTTTCCATATGCTGTGATAGTTTGCCAACAAATAAGATATGATGTGACGTTATCTATACTTTTATACTAATATTATAAAGAGGTAAAGTTTGTGAGGTTGTAGGGGGTAATCTCTGGATCTACTGAACCGATTTTGAAAATTCTTTTACCAATAGATAGCCACGTTATTTGTGAGTGTCATAGGCTATATATTAACCTGAAAAATACCGCCCAACGAAGTGGGCACGGGTTGGCTACATTGATATATAAAAAACCCAAGATGCACAGTCTTGAACAAATGCAACACTCGAAACTGTCGTCAAATACTGACATGTATTAAGTGTCATGTGGGAGTTGTGTGTAGTTATACTACAAACCAATTTTTTTGCAAATTCAACCTTACACGGATCGCTTGAATTTGTTTTTATAAAGCATTGCAGTATGGCGAGTGATGCACATTTTTTTTTTGCAAATTCAATCTTACACGGGTCGCTTAAAGTCGTTTTTACAAAGCAGTGCAGTATGGCGAGCGATGCGAGACTGTTTGAAACTTGCGCACAATTATACATATTGCGCTTGTTTTTTTGCGGACGTTTTTGAGATGCTGAGTGTGTAACTTGGGTGTTTTATATATCAATGGTTGGCTAGTTATTTATAATCCCATTGGCATTAACCCTTACAGGGAAACTCTAATAATTTCCTAAAATCTAGCTACCAATTCCAAGAATAAGTACATTTCAAGCGCAAATCTTGGCAGGAACTTAGCCGTACAGTGTAATCCGTCTATTTGAACAGACATTTTGAAACAAAAACGTCAGGAGCTGCATTTTCAGACAGTTTTATCGTGTACTTCAATAAAGTGAGCCATACATATCACTTGAGAACTTGTTTTAATGTTGTACGTGGTAGTTCTTGGCGTTTCAGTTTAATAGAAGAAGGAAAAGTTTGTCTTACGTAGGTATGCGAGTACCAGGGCGGGAGAGGTGTTAGAAGATTAGAGTTAGATCAAAATTGGCATTTTGGGGGATTGTAATGTCAAAGGTTACTCTTTAGTTTATTTATAAAGATATCTATGCAATATTATCCAGAAAACTAAACACACAGGTCATAGCTAAACTAAAGCTTTTCAGAACACACGAACAACATTTTAAACAATTCTCGAAGACCACTCTCGAATTCTCGTCCCTTTCGCGCCGACCTCCGATAACTTCTGGACTCCTATTCAAGAAATGGGCAATTGACATCAAGGAACCATACACAATGTGATCAAGTTCAGTCCGCAGTGACATTTCACTCCGGACACAATGAACTGCCTTCAATCCGTTAGTAGGGGCTAGGTCGCGATTGTGTTTTAAATAATAAATGTTTGGTGCTCATTAAGTTTGGGTCGTTAAAGCCGCCCGGTCAACCGGGCTGACGACGTGACGCACTGTCGCCGTGACGTGATGACGCCGTGATAACGTGACGGTTATGGTACATAAATTATGTGACGCAAATATGTAACGGGTTAGAGCGCATATGTTTATTGATCTTACATCATGAGCAATCATAAAATCAATTTACTAAGATAGGTAACAGTATAAAACTCTTTTTATGTACTAATGAAACGTGACCATGATAAGGATAGTCAACTATAGATAGTATTTCGTCTATCGAAAACCTACTGTTACTCTAATTTTAAAACCGGCAAAGTGCGAGTCGGACTCTCACACGACGGGTTCCGTACCATAAACCGAAAAAAAAACACGTCTTGCTTGGGAGCTCCCCTTTAATCTAAATATTATTTGTTGAGCGGCAATAGAAATACACACTCTGTGAAAATTTAAACTATCTATTACGGTTCTTGAAATACAGTCCGCTGATAGACTGACGAACGGAGAACGGAGGCTCATAAAAAGGGATTCCGTTGGTTACCCTCCGGGTACGGATTCCTAAAAAGAGAGTGCAACAACAATCATTAAAGTTTATTGATCACAAATATTGGCGCTATTGCTGGAGAAATGTTATTACACAATTAAAGATAGAGTTTTTAAATGACAAAACTCTATAGTTTAAAATGTCGTTGTTTGTAAAAAATAAAACTAATCTATAATGAATATCATTTATTTATTATATACTTTATTGTACACCTCATAACAAGCACAGGAGAATCGCTTATAAAAACTAGTGTACAATGGGCGGTCTTATCGCACAGGGCAATCTCTTACAGACAACCTTTGGATGGACTGAACTAAAGAAGTTAGATTTAGGGCGGTCAGTGTACAAACATCATAAATAATATTAATAGAGAGACATACATAATATAAAAAACAAATACATACAATACTAATTAATATACAATAAATGTCAAATATATAACAGGGAAAGGAGACAAAAATGTATAGTGAGAGGTAATGTTCCTTCACCAATTTTTTAAACGTTGGTAGCGTTTGAGCGCGCCTCACATCTATGGGTAATGCATTCCACAAACGAGCTGCTTTAATAGTGAATGATTTGTCAAAGAAAGATGTGGAATGCATTCGAATACTTAATTTAAGATTTTCCGATGATCTCAAGGACCTAGAATGTGTGTCACAGAGAAACTGAAAGCGTTCTTTAAGATAAAAAGGAGTAGAAGGATTAAAGAGCACATTATAAAGTAGAGAAAGTATGTGGGCATTCCGGCGAAGGCGAATAGGATAATGTAATGACTGTTATGACATTGTTGCATCTATTATTGATTATATATATTTTTAAGACGTTTTTGTATTAGAATAACTTATGTACCTACACATTGTGACATTATCTTTTTTTTTTTTTTCTTTGGCTTCGCACGGTTTGTGCATTTAGCCAATGACACGTTTGGTTTACTTGATTTGAAGATAATAAAGTTAGGGAAACGAAATAATAAATAATACTAAATTAATTTATCGGAATTTGGAATAGGACGGATATATAGGATCAGGTGTTTTTTTTTTAAATGTATGATGGTCAAAATACAATGACGAATAATTATAACTTAATATTATTGAAGGTGATGAATGAGACTATACATTTATATACAGGAAAACTATTTGTACAAAGTAAAGAAAGTATTGAGGTAGGAAAAGGAATATCAAGGAATAAGAGGTTACTGAAGAAGGAAGAACGGTCGTATAAGGGACAGGAGAAAAACATGTGATTTAAGTCGCCTACATCTGTGCCACACAAGCAAATAGGGTCGTCGATAATATGGAATTTGGCAAGATGGGCTGGAGAACAAACGTGACCCAGTCTCATCCTTATTAAAACAGATGTCTCCATCTTGCCAAATTTTGCCCGGCAAAACCATGGTTTTTCTGGAATCTCGGGTTGGATAAGGGAAAAATAATGTCCCTTTGATCTGCTACTAACATCCCAAGCTACTTTCCAGGTATCCCGAAGAAATCTCATAGGCATCTTAACGAGGTCATAGATAAAAATTTTGAATGGGACTAAGTCCCCGCAATACACCGCATCACCTGCCAGAGCGTCAGCCACTTCATTGCCATGGATTCCAGCGTGGGCCGGAATCCATACAAATTGTAGTGTGTTACCCTCAGTGATCATTCTGAACGCTAATTCTCTTATTAGATAAATTAAAGAAAGCTGAGACTTGGCTTCGTAAGGGGATTTATTGATAGCTAGAAGAGCGCTTCGAGAGTCTGTAAAAATTATAGCTTTTTTGAGCTTAAAAACACGAATATATTCTATGGCTTTTAAAATGCCGAAGCATTCACCTGTAAAAACGGAAGTCTCCGGAGGTAGTTTGATTTTTTGTACGATATTGTATTGAGAATGGTATGTACCTATCCCAACACAACTCGTCGGAGTACGTTTGGCAGCATCAGTAAAAATATGGTGGTATTCTAAATGTTCAGACAGAAAATGGTTAAAATTTAAATGGCAATTCGGATCTGATTTACTCACACAGTCGTAAGTTATGATGGGACTGAACTGTAAACTCTCATAACTACTGCTAAATATTGGGAGTTTATTGGAACGGTGAATAGGCGAAGAAATTGAAAGGATTTTTTTATAGCTGACAACTAAACAAGGAGCATGTTTATGGGACCAATAATCTGAAGATTCCATCTGCAACATTAAAGAGTCCAGTTTGGGAATGAGAGGATGAGTTGAGAGCTGAAGAATCCGGAACACGTATTTGTCAGATAGGAATTGTCTTCTAATATATAAGGGGGCTTCCCCGCATTCGACTTGGAGTGCATTAATGGGACTAGACTTCATAGCACCCGAAATAATGCGTAAAGCTTTAGACTGGATGCGATCCAATTTTTTAAAAGCCATAACACTGCCAGGTTCCAGAACGAACAATCCATAATCCAAAGTGCTTCTGATGATTGCGTTATAAATAAGTTTTAAAGAAAAGGGATGGGCACCCCACCACACACCTGAGAGGCAACGAAGCATGTTTAAGTGATTTTCACATTTGTTAACAATATAATCGCAATGGGGAACACTGCTTAATTTAGAGTCCAATATTACACCTAGATATTTGAATTTATCTTTTACTGGAATAGGTATTCCTTTATAAATCAGATGTACTAATGGAATATTCTTTTTCCGGGTGAATAAAACAGCCGCACTTTTAGAAGTGGATAAATCCAAGCCATTTAAATGTAGCCATGACTCTAGTATTGACAAAGCAGAATTGACATTAAAGCTAGCTTGCTCAACAGAGTGACTTGACGAGTACTGTACGGGACAACTATAAATGATAAGATGTGATAGAGTTTATAATGATAGATTTATTGATATAGTGCTACAGCTAATTGATACACTGGTCACTTATGATAGTATGATTTAGGATATCGAACTGCTACGATATTATGATAGTGAGTACACGCGGCGAAGACCGAACGCGAACTAAAGTAAATTGCGCACGCGGTACAAAACTGCTTATTTAACGTAAAAAGATATGAATTGTACGGGTGGACCGTACATGCTCCCAGGCACGAGAGACTAAGATAATAAAAATGAAAAATAAAAATAAAAATATAAAAATCAAAATTAAACATTAACTGTACTTAAAGAAACCAATTATTATCGAATACACAATTTGGTTACTAGATATGCTAAAAACTTAATAGTCTCTGAAAAGTCTTATTTGTTTTCACCGAAAATAGATTCGCGGAACACAGGCGACGTAGCCTTGTTTTGTTTACGCGCACTGATTACACCCGAAATTGTATTGAGCTCAAATTCACTAGGTCCCGATTGCTCATTTACACTGATACGCGGAACACTGATTACACTAGCACTCTGAAGCTGCTGGTGAGTCGAGCGCGCGGGCAGAGCCACGCTGCGCACACGCCGAAGGCGCCGCCACACGTACACGGCTCCGGCCGCACACAGGGCGAACACCACTAAGTATATCACCGTGTAGTGATGCACGTCGTGATATGAGAACCCGTCGTCCAAATCTTCATCAATGCTCAATTCGTCTTTCATCTGACTCAACTTATTATGGACTTCCTTTACCTGACCTTGAATATTGATGTGGGTATGGTCAGACTGTTCGTCGATTGCACCGATAGGTATCGATAAGTTGATAAGATTGTTGATAGGTGGAATATCAATCCTCAAGACGTCTGCTGTAGTCTTCAGATTGTTAGACAGCTTCTTATGTGAATAAACTGTGTAAGTATCGCCTTTGATGACGCATCCATCGCCGAGCATGATAATGCCAGCCTTGGTTAATTGTTCAGCCGTAACTTGATACTCGCATATGATTCGTATGGAGCACGGTCCGCAACAAAAGTATAAATATGTGTTTAATTTATTAAGCTCTGTCCAACGGTTTGTGCAGATTGTAGATGCTGTGCTGCAGCGATCGGACTTTTGATCTCTGATGCAGAGGTTTTCATCCGATCTCATTTGATGAATCGGACCCTTCAAAGGGCAAATGTATGTTTCTGTGTCGTAAAACATACAGGTTTGGACATCGTTTTCTGTCATTGGAATGTAAGCGTCCTTTTGTATATTCATTGCGAGAAGGTCTGCGATGGGAATTATGCTGATCATATTACTTCCTACTTGCTGCGGAACTGTTATGATTCTGTAGATGTCGTAGCTGTCTCTACTCACCAATGGGATTTTAACTTCGAAGATAATAAACTGCTGCATGACTCTGGCCTTAGTTTTCAATAAATGATACAGTTTAGATAAATCCGATTGAATATTATCAATTGGAAGAGTCAATTCTTTTGCTAACTGTCCTATTATGATATTAAGTTCATTCGTCAGCTGTTTAGGTGTTAGAAGATGAAAATTGAACCCTGTGTGATGTAGGTTCATAATAGTATCCACGATGGTTTCCTGGATGGTTTTCAAGTTCATCAGGACACTGTTGGCAATGATAGATGATACACTAAAGCTATTGGACATTAGGTATTCTTGAACTCCTGCCTGAATTGTGTTAAATCCCTTCTCTAAGTTGATAAGGTGCTGATTAAACACTTTGTGATGTCTATCCATCGCATTTTCTACTCTTTTGATGATGTTGTTCTCTGCTTCAACAATAGATGTGTTGTTTTTCCACAAGGAAGCCAAACGTTTTTGATTACGTCTGATTTGTTGGATATCCTTGGCATAGTTTTGAGCGAACTCGTCGTCTAAGACACCAAACAAACTTCGTGCAATGCTTCCTATAGGATTGATAAGACCGCGCTTATGTCGCACGTTCCTCGTGAGCTGCTGACCAAGCAACATGCTAATGTAATGGTCAAGTTCATTGCTACCGTGACGTAATTGCATAAGGATTGCATCACACTGTGATATCTGTGTTGTGTTAGAACATATGTTGCCCAGATGATCGACGTATTTTTTAAACAGATCTAATCCTTGCCAATAAGGCTCCATATCGTAATATACAATCAACTTCCACTCATCTCGTTCGAGACGCATATTAGAGATCTTGTCGAAGTAAATGCTCTGATTGCTATTTAAAGGTGCTGTTTTGTAATCACAACTAGATGGTGTTATGATTAACATCAAAAACATGAGAGCAATGTAAATAAAATTGCCGATTTTTCCCTTCCGACGACGTCTTGATCTATTTTTCGTTGTCTCATGTGATACCGAAGGTTGATCGGTCTTCTCTGTTGTGATATTATTTTGCTCTGCATTGTTTTCAGGTTCCTGATTTTCGTTGTATGTACTTTCTTGCATGTGGCGTAATTCGATGTACTCATGTATGAATGATTTATAGGACGTTTGAATATTGGCGTTATTTGTAAACTTCTTTTCAAGTTGATAAAATTGTCCAATGGCCTTGTTTTCGGACTCCCCTAATTTTTCCTCAATGGTTGCCTTCAGAGGTAATCTGACGACGTATCGACCATCTTCTCTTCTTGACGTATCTGCCTTGTAACGCTGTACGCACTGATGATCTTCTTCTGATAACTTGTTCTGACTGTCGTCAGCAACATCTTCGATTGTCCAGAACCTCTGAATATCATCTATGTTGTTTAGGACAACACTACATTGAAATGATATTACGGTCCCACTTATAATCCAGCCAAGGCGTGTTTGCTGCGCCACTACCTGGGAATCGCCTTCCTTGATGAGGCCATTCATAATGATCGATGAGTAAACATCTGCTCCAAGCAGTATGTCGACTGGACGACTAAGGTTATATTCAGGATCCGCTAGATTCACATGCTCTAGACAAGCCCATGATGGCTTTTGGAATGAGCGGTTAGGCAAATTATAAAGCAGAGTTTTCATGATAAGTACCTCGGTAGTAAAAGTGAAGTTTGTATATACTGCTGATGCTTCAATTTGTATTACACCCTTGCAGTTATTTTCCTTGGCACCAACTCCCATTACAACTCCCTTGCATGCTCGTCGAGGAAGTCCCAATCGCTGAGCAGCGTCCTCAGTGATAAGTGATACTTGGGCCCCTGATCTATTAAGGCTCGCATAGGGTAGTATACCCCATTAACCCCCATGACCTTGATTTGTGCTGTTGCCAACAGGGTCTCAGATATTTCTGGGTTCGACACGTGTGTTACGTTTTTGCGTTCCTTTAAAGTCGAATCGCTAGCGTAAGACTTCGAGTTACTGGAACCCGAGGAGGTATCGTGTAACAAGGTGTTATGATCGCCTTGACATTCACGACATCTTTTGTTGGAAATACATGCCTTACCTTTATGATCATAAAGACAGTTTCTGCATAAATTTAGTTTTTCGACTGTCTTGCGTTTAGAATCCAATGTTGATTCTAAGAAGGTTTTGCAACTGAATAAACGATGATTTTCGCGGCAAACCGGACATTTCCACTGCTTTTTAGTCGCATAATTGTTAGAAAATGATCTATTGGACTGGTGGAAATGCTTCTTGCTGTTGGGCTCTTACTGAGACTTGTTATCTGATTTCTGACTATCTTGCTTGCGCCGTGAAGCTTCCAATGATATAAACTTGTTCTCTAGAAATGTCATGAATTCACTCAATATTGGCAAATCTCGTGGGTTTTTCAGAGAGTCCGTGTAGTCAGAGTGGGTCTGCTGATCCAGTTTCAATGCAAGTATATGAACTATAAACGAATCCCACGATTCTACGTCCACTCCGAGGTTTTTAACCGCATTCAGACACTCGTTAGTGGTGTCATACATTTTCTTGATTTGTGAAGCTGACTGCTGTTGCATAGTTGCTAATGATAAAAGAATATTGACATGAGAACTGAATATTAACTTAGTGTTATTGTATCTGTGGTTCAATATGTCCCAACAGACCTTATAGTTCTCGGTGCTAATATGCAAGTGCTGGATAAGTCTCTCCGGTTCCCCCCTAAGCTTAGCTTTCAAAAACTGCATTTTCTGTGCGCAGGAGATAGAACGGTTGTCATGTATTGATTCCGTGAATAAGTCTTTAAATGCTACCCATTGATGATAATTTCCGCTAAATGTTGGGATGTCCATCGTTGGGGTACTTTTCTCACGGTGAGAGACAGACCACATCTTACTGTTGATAGATTTCTTGATGTCACGATATAGTTGCTCGTATTTGCTGAACGACTCTTCGTATTCTTCATTTTCTTCAAACAACTCGCTATCAATCTCCCAATGTAACGAGTCGATTGTTGACCATCTTGATTGAACAGTCTGCAAAGTATCTTCGAACTCCCATTTCTCAGATACTTTATCTAAATCTATGATAGCAATGGTACGCGAGAATGCCTTAAAATTGCTTTTCTGTTTTCGCAGCATCTCTTCCAGCTTACTGCTGTTACCTTGCGAAGTGTAAAAAGCCGGAGACTTGGCCCTAACCTTGTTGGTTGATTGCTGTTGATTGTCTCCTGCATCTTGATCTGTAGATCCTGTCCCTTGCCCATGACTGTGCTCCGCTTCAGCTGCTTGCAATGGTGGCTGCGGAGTAGTCAGTGCTTCGACAATCTTGGGATCGGTCATGGTGACCTTGTACTGCTGAATATACTCACGTGTCTCGTTGTAAAACTTCCTTGTTTTCTGATAATAATTTTCTGAAAAATAGCTGTAGCCACGCTCTTCAGATTCTTCTAACCGAAGATGATTGGACTGGAACTCTTCCCAATATTTATCCAGAAGCTCTAAACGTTTCTTTACGTAAATAGAGGTTTTTCTTTCAGCTCCATCCTTTTTAAAATTGCGCAAAAGCTGCTCTATGCCCTGCATAATCTGATTCTGATTTTCGAGTAGGTCCTCCATCTCGGAGATGCTGATGTAGCTTCAGTGATAGAAAGCTTGATAAAATGATAACAGAAATCTATGATATTTCTATGAATCCTACTCGACTGTGTTTTCCTTATCGATTAAGCTTGAGAAGCGATAGGTACAGGTAGGTACCTTATGTTGATAAAATTATAAATGATTTTATGCAAGACTTGCTAGAGAATAGACACCCTTTTCATAAAACGCTTGATGATAGCTGATAGTAGTCTATTCTAAATGCTGATGATGCTGTATGCTGGTGTGCTCGTATGCTGATGCAACGACCACGAGACACGTGCTGCTAACCTCGCGGCCGAGTCCACTCGTAGAAATTAGACCAGCCGCTTCGCTGTTGCGATGTTAATGAAAGCTCACTCACCGGTATCTGCTGCTTTGTTACCTGGTGGTTGCTACTGATAGTGATTGGTATGTTATATCCACTGTCTGATTCGGCGGAATGTTCCCACGCACTTTGTAAACCACGCGGTAGGGCCCGCCAATACGGTGGCTCGAAGGACCAAAAAGCTGTACGGGACAACTATAAATGATAAGATGTGATAGAGTTTATAATGATAGATTTATTGATATAGTGCTACAGCTAATTGATACACTGGTCACTTATGATAGTATGATTTAGGATATCGAACTGCTACGATATTATGATAGTGAGTACACGCGGCGAAGACCGAACGCGAACTAAAGTAAATTGCGCACGCGGTACAAAACTGCTTATTTAACGTAAAAAGATATGAATTGTACGGGTGGACCGTACAAGTACAATAACAAATCATCGGCGTATTGAAGAACCATAACATGGTTTGTTAAGGATGAGTCCATATCAAAAGTGTAAATGTTGTATAGAAGGGGACTGAGCACAGAACCCTGAGGGAGACCTCTCCATACAAGGCGAGATACGTCATGATCTCCTATTAGCATGTTAACAGAGCGTGCAGTCAGGATATTAATAATGAAATTCGACAAATTCGATGAAATCCGTAAGGCTTTTAATTTATTTTGTAAAATTGATAATACAACATTATCATAAGCCGCATTAATATCAAGAAAAACTGCTACGGTGGATTGGTTTTTAGAGAAGGATAACCGAATATCAGATGTTAAAATACTTAAACAGTCAGTGGTACTTTTACCGTTTCTAAAGCCATATTGTGATTCCGCCAAAAGGCCCTTACTTTCAACATACCATTCTAGGCGGTTTTTAATTAAGTGTTCCGCTATTTTCATTAAAATTGAAGACAAAACTATGGGGCGATATGAAGAAGCATCAGATGGAGTTTTATTTGGTTTGAGGAATGGCAACACCATTTGACGTTTCCATTCATCAGGGATGTGTCCAGTAATCATAACAGAGTTAACAAGCATTAAATAATAACTGAGAACGTCGTCGTTTAAATTAGCAAAAAAGGAATACGGAATGCCGTCAATGCCCGGTGCGGAGTCCTTAGTTTTATAAATAACACACTTTAATTCAGTTAGAGTGAATGGCAGCTCTAGCGCAGAAGTGTCATGGTTACTAGATACTAGAGGCGAATTAAGTTCAATAGTCTCAGGCACCCAAGGAGGAGCCAATTTATCTAAGAAGTCACTGGCTAAAGAATCAGGAGTAGGAGCAGGGTTATTGTAAATGGACCTAAATCTACGAATATTACGCCAGACGATCGTAGGGTGAGTATTCGGTGAAATTGATGAGCAAAAGTTACGCCAAGATTCAAATTTTTTCTTCTTGAAAAGTTTACTGGTTTCATTAATTAGGTTAGTAACGATTTCAAAATTGTGTTCCGCCTCTTTACGTTTCTTAATCAATTCTGTGCACTCAGAGTCCCACCATGGAGGTGAAGGGATTGTACTAATATTTTTATTTTTTACAGGAAAAACTTCATCTGCCGCTGTGATTAATATGTGTGCTAAAGCTACTGCACAAATGTTTTCATTGCCATCAGATATGACAGGCAAGGAGCAAAGCTTACTGTCAACAATGTCTCTAAATTTATCCCAGTCATTGTTATTTCTATTTGGTAGTTTGTGCTTTAAATTTGATTTCCTTAGTGGTGCTTTTGGTTTGGAAAGAGGATATGTAATAACTATGGGAAAATGGTCACTACCATAAGTAGTTGTTAAAGTATGCCAGGTTAATGATGAGGCTAAGCTTGGAGAACAGATGGAAAGGTCAATTGCACTTTGGTTTTGATTGGGAGCACACCGACGTGTGGCTTCTCCTGAGTTCAAGATGCATAAGTTGTGTAAGTCTATTATATCAAGTAATTCATCCCCATAACTGTTGGATGTTGAACAACCCCATGACTGGTGATGGCAGTTAAAGTCTCCCAATATCAAGAATGGCTTTGGTAGCAAAGAAAAGAGGTCATTCACCTCTTGAAGAACAGAAGAGGAAGGGTGAGGAATGTAAATAGAAACAAGACAAGTATTATACACTTTAATAGCTACAATTGAAATTTCCTCACTATGAGGTGGTAATGTAACAGAAGAGAAAGGGATAGAATTCTTAATAAGTATAGCTACTCCGCCATACCCATCAGATCTATCCTCTCTAATGGTTGAATAACCATTAATTTTAAAAATATGAAATGATTTAAGCCAAGTCTCTGCTAAAGCCAAGACAAATGGCTCATATTTGTTTACTAGATGAATGACATCACTCTTTTTGTTTATTAGACTGCGACAGTTCCACTGGATTATTTTGGACGAGTCCATTATGAATGGGTTGAGGGAAATTGAAAGATTGGGCAACGTTGGACGGTGACATGTTGAACTGGGACAGAAGGTTGTGTAAAGCAGAAAGAAGATTGTTTATGGAAAAATTTGTGTCATTTGTTTCATTATTACCATTAGTACTCAGACCACAGCCATTTGAAGGCTGAGGTATGGCAAAATCTCTAACAATAGTGTTGTGGGCTTCTTTATTATATCCCTGCACATGTTTTGGAGGTGAGCGTGGTTTCAGGAAGACAGTCTTTTTATAACTATTGGTAGGATTAGAGGATGAAATTAGTGGGTTATCTACAAATTTTTGGGAAGGAGATGATAAAAGAGTATCAGCATATGATTTAGTCACTGGGGGATGTACTTTAGCCGCTTCGGCATAGGAAACTGAACTCTGTGCCATGTATTTTTTTATTGATTTTTGCCTAGAGAATTCTGGCCAAGATTTATTAATTGCAAAGTGAAAGCCAGAGCAAAGACAGCAAGAGGCAGCTTCTTCTTCTTTTTCACAACTGTCACCAGAGTGGCTTTGGCCACATTTATAGCAGCGAGGTTTGGACCTGCACTGAATTTTTGTGTGACCAAACCTACAACAATTGAAGCACTGTATGGTAGGGAAAATATATAAATCCACAGGTAAAGCATTGTAGCACATGAAGATTCGTTTTGGTAAGATTTGTCCATCAAAAGTTACGACTATCGTTTGAGATGGTTTCCAGGTGGTTGTTCCATCAACTGTGGTTTTAAAATTCAGTCTTCGGATTTTTAATATTGGATCGCACCCAATTGGTACTGATATATTATCCATAACTTCCTCGGGAGACCATTCAGCAGGAACACCACGAACTAAACCCATTCGTGTAACATTAAATGTGGGTATAAAAGCTTTATAGTTAAATTTTTTAAGGCTCTCATGTTCAATAAAAGAATTTGCGTCTAGATGATTACAGAAAGAGAGAGAAATTTTATTTCGTCCAATTTTTTTGACGCTTCCGTTTATAATATTTTTGAAGGCGTTATGCTTCAAGAATTTTCCAAAAGTGATGGGGTGCAGTGTCGTACCTTCGTCAGGAGAAGAAAATGTCTTTTGAACATGAATCAAAAAAGGCGCGCTATCTGACTTTTCGTAATTTGTTCTGCCAATCTGAATGGCGGGAACCAAAGAAGGAGTCGGGATATGAGGTGCAGGTTGAGTAGGCATAGTAATTTTAGTAGGCATGGAGGATTCAGTAACTTTTGAATCATTGCAGCTACAACCGGAAGATTCAGATCCAAGATTTTTGCGGGTACGGCGACGTTTATTGCAATGTTTGCACAGATGTAGACGCGTTCTTTTTAGATTACGGGCCGACGATGACCCATCGGTATCCATTCCAGATTCGTTAGAGTGAATTGTAACAAAAACGCCTGCCGGGGGAACGAGGTCCCCCGGGTCGGGCAGGTCGTTCATACTTACCTACTAAGTAAAAATTATATATGTAACTTACCACTACCGGAGAATATGTATACACTAAACTAAATTAAGATTATAAATAAAAGAATATACAGCACTAAAACTATAGCTACCGATCCTATATTATACACGTTTTAATTTTTTATAACTACGGTCAAAAAATTCGAAGTTTCCCGCGCTTCACGACATTATCTTTATTGTGATTGTTGTGTTTTTGAATATTTTGACATTAAGCTTTTTGACATTAGATATTATGACATTTATATTCTTCACTATACAATAAGCGAGTGATTTACATTTAATTCATTGTTTTTTTGACATCTGTAATTACCTATTAAGTTCGCGACTAGTTAATAATTGTATTGGTTATATTATTTTTATTAAATTCAATTCCAATATTTTGCATGCCGTAAGGCAAAATGTATCGGGACAACTTACAAATTTTCCAACCTATATGAATACCTACATTATAAGCAAATAAATAATTACTTTCTTTCTTTCTTTCTAAAAACAAAAACATCGTCTAAAAATCCTCTGGGAAAGCTGTACTCGGTGTTTGCCAAGCGTCGCTTACGGCTGATTGCCTCGCAAGTAGCTTTAGGGCGTGTATACATTAACCTTATTGGAAAAAAACTGCAGGCTGTTGACGGATTCATAATGCGAAATCATTCGTCTGTCAATTTCAATATTTCCCGATAGCCAACCAATCAACTGTGTTAACTTTGAAAGGAAATCGTTTCGCGTATTGAAAATTATTTTCATTGCGTAATCGTGTTAATTCTTTATTTCGTTTCGTTTTTCATTATTCTGATTAAGTTTTTGGCTTGGATCCAACTGTCTGTGTTCAATTGTGTTGCTACTTTTGTGTTGTTGAAGTTTTAAAATGGAACTTAGATTGTTCTTGGAGGGATATCACATGAATTGTCTGAATATTGGCATATTATAAAGAAAGACACCCGTTGCAGAACAAGATTGAAGTGCGTTAAACGTAGGTCATATTTTCTAAATAATAAAACTTTATTTATTCCACACGTTATAAAAATAGTAATAAAAAACGAAATTATAGAAACAATTAAATTAGAAGCCGCATGGTGTCGGCAGCTGTCGTATGGTGCCGGAAAAGAATAATACCATCCCATCCTTTGGGTGTCGTTACAGGCGACTAAGGGATTCGCCAAAGAATGGACAGCAGCGTTCTCTGTAAAATTCAACACCATACACTGCGATCGCCAACCCGCCTGCCAAGCGTGGCGATTATGGCAACCCCCCCCCCCCTTTGGGGGAGGCCTATGTCCAGCAGTGGACCTCTTTCGGCTAATATGATGATTATTATGAATTAAAATAACACAAACAATACTATTCAAATTCATCTTATGTAGTTTACTTATATTGCTAATTTTTCAAACTTAAAACTTAATTTTCATAGTTTGCGGTCAGAAAAATGACCACAGCTATGCGAGCTAAGCTCAAACTATCTTAGCTTAGACCTTGTTCTGAAAACGGCTTTTTATGGGAAATCACCCAATTCCTTTTGCGTTCCAAGGCCACGATAACTCTTTTGAACAATTCTGCAACTCTGCAAACTTAACATTTTCTCTTGCATGTCAACAACTCATCGCCAATAACCCTTAACGTATTAATTACACAATACCAATGAGGGCTACCGTTTTGGTACTCACCAGTTGGCGCCACTGTCGAGTAAGGTTCTTAATCATAGCATTAAAGTTGTTATTACGCGCATGTGAACAAAGTTAGAAGGAAAATAAATAAATAAAAATCTTTTCTATGTACTAAGTATAAGTTTTAATAGCGGTCTCCCGAGGCGAAGACGCATGGCCCAAAGAATCGTACCTTTATTAAACTAAAAGGATCAATAGAAATTATTTTTAACTTTTTAAAGGCTTTTTGTCGGGGGTTTTCTAAATTTTTAATTTAATTTTTTTTTAATGCTTATTAAACTTAATTTTCATTCCCTTTTAATATAGTGTACATTATTCTACTAGTCAAGCCCTTTTATTACCATATTGAGGAAGTTGTGAAAAAATGTAATTCGCCATTTTGTGGTTGCGGCCATCCTGGATTTGAAATTTGCCATAGTGTATAGTATTGTTCTAGTCAAGTCCTTTCATTTGATACCCATATTGAGGGAGTTGTGAAAAAATATGTTATCCGCCATTTTGTGGCGGCGACCATGTTGGACCGATTTTCATCAAACATAGCTAAGAACACTCCCGACTAATTCAACTTTCAAACAAAAACAAACAATATCAAAATCGGTTCATCCGTTCGGGAGCTACGATGCCACAGACATACACACACACACACAGACACGTCAAACTTATAACACCCCGTCGTTTTTGCGTCGGGGGTTAAAAATCAAAACAAATAAATAAATAAACTCGCATAAATAGCCAAGCAACAGTGAAATACGTTTAAAATCTCATGCTACAATAGCGCCTTTAGCGGCAAATTCAAACGCGATAGCCTTCATTACATCAGTTTTTTTTAACATCTGATTATATATATGAAACACATGGAAGTCTCACCAATATACCCGATTTCCCCATACCTTACTGCCCCCAAAACTAGCCCCCCCCATGAGGGGTCAGTCCCCATATCGATACACACGGATAAATCGTGCGTCGTGACGAGAATCAGCAATGGGCTGATAAGTTGGGATCAGGGAGGGAACTGGCCCTCACACGGGAGGTATATTGTGTTCCGTACCACGTTAACACTAATGTTAGGGCGTTGGAAAGTTATGTTTATTTAACTTGGGTTAGTTTTTATATAGGATCTTGGTTTGAGGAGCGGTGGCTAAAGCAGCCGCACGGGTCGTTCTTTAAGGTTAAGCAACGGTTGCCAAGGTTGGTCAGTAGATGGGTGACCATATTAGCACATAGCTAATCTAGTTTCTTCCGTGCCTCAGATAGCACGTTAAGCCGTTGGTCCCGGCTGTCATTTGTAGATCTTTGGCAGTCGTTACGGATTGCCAGAGGCCAGTAAATATGACTCCAGTCTTGCCAAGAAGTACCGTGTTACCCAGTTAATGAGTTGTGGTTGGCAGCCGCTCCACGTAAAATACTGGTATTCAGCTGATTCCAGTTTGACTGGAAGTCGAGCCCAATATAGTTGGGAAACGCTAGGCAGATAATGATTTTTCTCGCAGCTTCGTTCCCGTAGCCTCGCCCATAGGAGTTGCTGCATTTTTCTGGAAGGAAAGTGGCCTCTGAAACTCAGTGTTAGTGTAGCTTTCTATCAATGACATAATTTTTGTAACCGGGTCAGTATTTACTATATTTCCTGTACCTAATATGAATGAATGTAAAGATAAATATTTCAGCTTCTTAGATTTATATGATAACTAGCTTCTGCCAGTGGCTTTGCCCGCGTGGTCCCTAGGAAACATATTCCCGGGATAACAAGTATCCTATGTCGTTTTTCAGGCTCTAGACTATCTGTGTACCAAATTTCATTTAAATCAGTTCAGTAGTTTTGTAGTGAAAGCGCGACAGATAGACAGAGATACTTTCGCATTTATAATATTAGTAAGGATGAGTAAAGTGATTTACCCTCATTTTCCGAGTGTTTATTGAGACAGAAGATACAGATTAATGATCAGCAATGCACCAAATTAGTCATAATTGAGCAAATTTGGCTCAATTCTAAAGAGTGTAGTTCTGAAGTCTTGATATTAATAAATCTTAGTGTTCTGTTGCTTTCTGCCAAGCAAAGGTCTTGCAACCCGGTACGGATAAGAAATTAATGCTTGTAGTTATTCCACTAAAAATATCATGACGTCTTTGAAACTTATGGCTTCTTCTGGGTAAGTTCGCTCCATCGTCGACTTTGTCTCTGTCATCTCTGACCTAGAATAGAGTCAAGAGCAAGCCCATATAAAATAAAAAAAAGCAACTTCTAACTCGTATTTTTATACATTTTTATTTTCGCACAAGATCTATGATGTGGCTATCCGTTCAATTTGCGCTGCCTTAACTTTAAATCGCCATTTATTTCCTGCATACAAATCAAACCCCGAGTCAAAACTAAATCCTTTTCAAAATTTCTAATGAACGCTACATTTCCCTATCACAACAGTTGGTCCCCAATGACCTGCCAAAACGACCCGAACACTGGCAATTAAAAGTTTACCTGGACACCGCCAACCTAGTTAATAACAACTACAACATATAGCTACAACTATTGATCTAACTTTGTTCGGTTTCGTTAATCAACAACACATGGGCTAGAGCTGCTGGAAGCGACAAGAGGGTACGTAATTACAAAACCCCCAAAAAGTACCCCGTCAGTGGAAAAAACAAATGGAGCCCCCAGTACGCAGAAAAGCTAAGAAAAATGTCAAATGAAAGAGTGAGCGTAGTAAGTTGTACAAAAATATCAGTTCATTTGTCAACTGCAGGCATAAAAGTTTCTAAAAGTACGAGCGAAGCCAATCCCAAAAATCTTTACACGCTAATCGCGTGTAAAAAAATTAATAATTATTTTCTCGCACCATCTGCACGAAAACGTCAGATTATATGTCATGCAAACTCAACCTAAAGTAAGTAATTTTTGCTCGGTGGGTTATAATGAAATTCAGTACAATATTACCCGGAGGTCAACAATGTACTTTGAATTTGGAACTCAACTTGGAGACTAACGGGAACCGCTCGCGGCCAGCCTCCTCTCTTCATGACTTGCGATCAATTTTCTTGCAGTAGGTGTGAAAAGTAGAGTATGCTCCTCTGGTACAAAGGTGTCTTTGCCTTGGGCTAGTTTGAATCCCTCGCTGCATTTAGGATTCTTGTATTAACTCCCTCGCTTCGCTCGTGAGTTAAACTCTAAACTACCTCGCAAGGCTCGGGAGTTAACTCTCGAATCCTTCATTGTGTTCGGGATTCAATATGACGCCCGTGACATAAGACACTGCTTTATCCCGTCGGTGCATAATCTACTATTATTACTGGCTTCTGCCGCGTGAATGGCAGAAGTTATTCCTAGGGAACATACTCCCGGGAAGTTCAAAAAATGGTGGTTTCAACCACGTGTATTTATTTTCCCGGTAGTAGGATTTCAAACTAAATTCTATCTGTGTGCCATATTTTATTCAGCCGTTCAGGCGTTAAGATTTGATTTACAACAGACATTCATCCAAACTAACGTACATATTTATAACATTAGAATGATTTTACGTAGTAACTGTAACTTTAAGACAGGTTACTGAGAGAGGGGCGAACGTTCCCAACACCCCACTGTGGGTACGCCCATGCTTGAAAAACTGGCCAAGTGCGAGTCGGACTCGCGTGCTAACTCTCGTTCCGAACCAATTTCATTTTTGTCACATGTTATTTTAACTCTATAAGACTTCTCATAAGTTTTTCTGTAATCTTATTACCGGAAAACAAAAAAATACAAAACAAACACACATAATAACAAACAGACAATACAACAACAACAAAAAAAACAAACAAACAGATGAAAATGTGAAAATTTTATGCTCAGTAGTTTTGAATATAAGGGGGGAATGTTAATTATTGGTCTAATTTCTTGAATAACTTCTAAACTGTTTATTTTAAAATTATGAAAGAAATATAATTAAAACCCTCACAATAAGCCCTTTCATTTGACACACGATACAGCTGGAAAACATTTTTTTTAATTTTGTAGTTTCACCCCCAAAAATGAGCCCCGTACTCAAAAATTATTTGTTTATGTAACGCGTCCGTGTTTGGGTCACAGAAATCCATTTGTGTACCAAATTTCAACAGAATCGGTCCAATAGCTCTGGAGAAAACTGGCTGTGACAGAGGCACAGACAGACAGACAGACACCCGAGTGATCCTATAAGGGTTCCGTTTTTACAGATGTTCGGACCCTAAAAACATTAAAATGCCAATTACACAGCCACTTCCATGAAGTAGTATCCCTGTGACCACAAAGTACAAACTTAAGCTCATCGGCTCCGCGGAGAAGTGACGTCACGCCGCCGCCTCGGCCGAGTAGATCCGCGAGAGGTAATTAACGACACCACCACTCATTACTTTTTATGTTTCGTGGGTATTGCCAGGATTATGGAATTCTTGGTTTCTTACTTTTTAGGTTAGGTTCGGTTTAAAAAACTTTATTTTCTCCATTAAGAGGGGGTTAGGTTAAGTTTTCTTTAACTAGAAACGAATATCAAATCATAATCTATAACGTATAACAGAATAAACGCAATACCTCTTAAGGGGTCATTGGGCTCTTATTTTTATTTTTTTGGTATGCGTCATGCTTGGCGCGAATAAACGCGTTTTCTTTCTTCTTTATGAACAACTTTCACTATGGGATCAACACCGAAATCGCGAAAAAAAAATCGACTTCTGCATACATTTCTGTGCGCATAACTCGCAAAATGTTCTGAACAGCGGATTTTTTTTCGCGATTTCGGGTTTGGTCCCACAGTAAAAGTTGTTCATAATGATGAGCACAATGACCCCTTAAGAATTAATGCGTTTATTCTGTTACACGTTGTATATCAAAAATCTGCCAAGTGTGAGTCAGACTCGCACACGAAGGGTTCCGTACCATGAACCTTAATTTTTATTACAATAGAAATACACAATCTGTGAAAATTTCAACTGTCTACCTATTACAGTTCTTGAGATACACCGCTGACAGACAGACGGACGGACGGACGGACGGACAGCTGAGGCTTAGTAATAGAGTTCCGTTGTTACCACGGGTACGGTAACCCTAAAAAACAATGAAGTGAATTTAACGATCAAAATGTTCAACTGTAATAAAAGGCTACAAACAAATAGAAATAATAGCATCCATAGAATAGTGAGCCTGAAATGTCATCTACATCTGACTGAGGCTTCTTCTACCAAGCGTCGCCACATCGACTGTTCCCGTGCATCTAGCACACGGTGAATGCCCGCGACGTTCACCAGGTGTTCAGGCCTTCAAGCGCTATATGATATTTTTTTTTCATATCATACGATCTTTCTCTATGATCGTTGCTAGATAATAACAGCCGCACGGTTAAGCAACAATCTTCAAGGTTAAGCAACGCTTGCCAAGGTTGGTCTGTGGATGGGTCACCATCTTAACAAACCAAGTTTCCTCCGTGCCTCGGAAAGCACGCTAAGCCGTTGGTCTCGATTGTCATTTATAGATCTTTGGTAGTCGTTACGGATAGGCAGAAGCCAGTAAATCTGACTCGTCTTGCGATGAAGTACCGTGATGCCTAGTTAATGGGTTGTGTAGGTCTGGTAGGCAGCCGCTCCACGTAAAATACTGGTATTCAGCTGAAACCGGTTTGACTGGAAGCCGACCCCAATATACTTAGGAAAAGGCTAGGCAGATGAAATCATACGATCTTTATTTACTACTAGCTGACCCGCGCGGCTTCGCTCCCGTCAACTGGCTACTCTACCTACCGACCCTAACCTACCTACCCTACCTACCTACTTACCTACCATACCAACCTACCATAGCTACCCTACCTCACCTACCTTACCTACCTACCCTACCTACCTGCCTACCTACATACTCATTTTTTTTTGTATTTTAATTCTTATTATGCTATTCCGGACGAAGGAATTAGTCTTCGTCCCGAATAAAACACAAAAACTATGAAAATCGGTCGAGCCGTTCTCGAGTTAGTTAGAATAGTGTTCGAACAAACCCGACTTTGAGAATTTTGCTATATTGTGAAAGATTCGACCTTTTTCTAGAAGACATTTTTATATCAGCGAGACAGAAATAAAACGAAAAATCTTTTTTACAAAAAATGTAACCGACTTCCAAAACAAAACACTACAAAGTATAAAATAACTTTAATTTCTGAAGTCGGTGTTTTTAGTTTTTTCGCTTTTTGACACCGACTTCCGAAATTAAAGTTATTTTCGAAGTCGGTTACATTTTTTGTAAAAAAGTTTTTGAAGTGAAAACTTCTTTAGCGGCGTTGAGCACTTTTTCTGTAATGGGTATAAAATCTTAAACTCGCGTCAGGGTCACGTGACCTAATCGCAAAAAGCGTAAGACGGCTCGCGTCAGGGTCACGTGATGCGAAAAAGCGTAAGATCGAGGGGAAGGGAGAGGAACTAGTATCTCCCACTCTTTCTACCGTACCTGCTCCGCTTAGGCGGCACAGGGCGCTTGCGCGAATGTCCGTCTGTGTTTATGTACAGCGTGCCACGCGTATCCAAGGATACGAAATTACGGAATTACAAAATTATGGATGAAAGTTGATTTTTCTAAGAGATAAAAATTAATGTAATATATAAATAAATAACGATATAATTTTATGAATAATAACATGTAAATTGTCATATTTGTGTACGATAGCGCAATAAATAAACATTGTATTCTACCTCATAAATGATAGTATTTTTGTACTTATAATTAAACACAACGTTATTTTTTGTTGTTTTTATGGTTCGTTTTGTTTATGTCAGGAACTGTGTCAAGATTGACATCTGTCACTGACAGTCGCTGTCGCGGCCACACGTCAGTGTCTTTTTGTTTATTTTGTTGTCGGTGGTTTGTCTATGATGTGACCGCGACAGTAAGGATGTATTATTTACATGTTTTCACTTCTGCCGGCACTCCCGGAGTGCTACCGGTGTTTTTTATTTTTCAGTTTTTATTGGTACCTGCGTACCCATTCACAGCGTACTGGCGTGATGTTATGTTATGAAAATAAAACTTACTAAGTGCTTTCGGTGTAAAGGTCTCGTCAATACGAACGAAATAAGCCCAAACACTTGGTAGTTCCTACATACCGATGTGGAGTTCCCTTGACTCTCTGTCGTCTCCATCATCAGGTCTGATCCAAACTTTCATTCTTTTGTATCAGTATCACCCGATATACACACGAATATCAAGTTTTTACCAAATACGTGCCTACAATTTTCGAGAGTTGCCCTCGATTTCTCAGGGTTTCTATCATCAGATTCTGGCGTGGTAATGCAATGAGACCACACGGGAAGCACCAGCTTTCAAATAAAAAAAGAATCATGAAAATCGGTTCATCCAGTCGGTTAATATGAGGTAACAAACATAAAAAAAAATATACAGTCGAATTGATAACCTCCTCCTTTTTTTGAAGTCGGTTAATAAACTGAAGGAAGACGGACAGTGGTGGCTTATTAATAAATAGGGTTCCGTTAGCAACCTTGGTACGGAACCCTAAAAATCGACTTGGTTCGCACGAATCAAGATCGTACGCGGAGGCTTAAATAATAGGGTCCCATTAGCAACTTTGGCACGGAACCCTATAATTTGCCTTGGCTCGCAAATCGAACCGTCTGATACTTAGCACGAATTAAAAACTTAGTTGCGGGCAACCTGGGAGTCTTTAAGACAAAAGTGAATAGGTTGCTTCTAGGCAAACGTGCTCCATCTTCAACCTCATCATCGCTTACCATCAGGTGAGATAGTGGTCAAACGTATGCCTGCCTATCTATAGTAAAAAAAAAATCTTCTCCGTATCACCTAACCACAGAGAACTAATGATAACTCGATTTGACAGTTACTGTGAAATCGTGTTGTCATTCATTCTTAGTTCGGGTTCGGGATTAATCGTAAGTCTGTAGGTGATACGGAGTAGAATACGTCCGCAACTAAGCCCGAAACTACGGACTTCGGACTTAGAGAGTAGCCCCACCAAAATCGATCGCTCCCGTCACCGTGACCACCTTTAGTAGGGTACCTTATTATTATTAGCTTATTATTGTTTCGCAAATCGAACCGTTCGTTGCTTCGCTCTAAACGGAATCAATCGCGGAGGCCTTAGAAGTAGGGACCTGTCAGCACCAAGTCGAACCGTCCAGTACTTCACAAAACTAAATCAGTTTAAGTCTCTACGATAAAAGCACTTTAGACGAAACCAGCACAACTCAGAGATTTAAGCAATTTTGGCTCCTATTCGTTTAAGACCTTCCAGAGACCAAACCGAAATTCCTACGAACTACGACTGTGTTTAATAATCGTGTGAGGTCATTCTCCAGCGGAATATCTTAACACCGCAATTCAGAAAAACGCGTCATCAGTGCAACGCCATCTATCGACCATGTAAACTGACAAAATATTTGGCAGCAGAAGACGTTAAATAAGAAGCCCGTATGTAACGATAAATAACGATAAGGTATTAAAATGTTTACTTTTATTTTGCTACGTCTACGTATTATAAGTTTCACAAATAACTCAATGAATGTGTTTTGGTGTAACATGCATGCATTTTTTGATTCCTCAATAGATGGCGCTCTGAATGATCAGAACACAGTAGGAAGTTTCTTACTAAACTAAAAATACAATATATTTTGATTTTGTGGATCAATTGTAACGATAAATAACGAAAAGGTATAAAAATGGTCACTTTTATTTTGCCACGTAGGTATTAAAAGTTTCACGAATAACACAACAATTTTGAATGCTTTCGTGCGTTTTATTTTGTTCTCAATAGATTGCGCTCTGACTCATCAGAATACATTAGGAAGTTTCTTCCTAAACTTAAAAATTCAATATCTTTTGATTTTGTGGGTCGATTTTGATGAAATAAACGCTAAATGTTACTCGGGTTATCACTTAATATTTTTAAGTACTTAGATTTGCAATCCAATCTGTGGTTTATGCGTGATGCTCCCACAAACGCACAGACAAACAGACAAAAATTTCAAAATTAGCATTTTTGTGTTTTATACCTTTTTCCTGAGTTTTCTGTGTAATTTTCATGGAAAAATATTCAATGTACAGACACGGTTAGTCTACGATTTTATTATATGTATAGAAAACTCCATGCAACACACAAGTACAAAGGCGATCTTATTGCCAGATGCTCCTTACATTTCCGAATTAGCAAACACTAGCACTTCGCCCGCGACTTCGTTCGCGCGGATTTAGTTGGTACGCCACGAAATTCATCTCCCCTTTACCCTCATAACGTTGGCAGTTCGCTGAAACCGCAACATTTTACTTACTTAGAGTATTTTTATACTCTTCCTAATTTACATGTACATACAACCAACCTTAACTATCAAACAATTTAAATGGATAAGAATTAATACCATGATACCAAAATCACCACTATTCCATTCCACCCGGGATTTGCGAGAATAATTGGAACAAAAAGCAGTCGTTGTGACTTAACCATAATAGTCAGATATATACCTACCCTCTTTTTTTTTAAAGGATGGGAAATCATCAAATGACTCCTTCCGCTCTGGATGAAGTAGAAGGGAGTGTCAGACTCTTACTGACTAAAACCCATCCGTGTTCCTCCTAATGCCCTTTGCGTTCCAGGGCCGCGGTGACTCTTTCGAATAAATCCCGCAACCCCGGCAGGCATTGGGCCCTAGCGGGCCCCGTCTTTGATGCTGACAGCTCTTTGAGGCGCGCGTGGAACACAGCGCGCCGTCGACCCGGGCCTGGTTATGACCAGACGGCGAGCCACCCAATGCTCGCCGTCCGCAGGCCCGCGCCTACGGTGGCCGAGAATCGCCCTGCGACTCCCGACGCCCGGGGAGTCTTCTTCTGTTGCGGCGGCTGGGGCGTGAGGTTTCCCTCTCCCTCACGCGTTCGGCTTCCTCCTTCGCTAGCATTACTGCTTCGCAGAAGGAGGTGACCGCTTCCCAAGTCTCCTCGCTCCGGACCATGGCTTGAAACAGGGCCGACCGCGACAGGTCGCCGCCGCCGATCGCCTCGACGAGGACACGGCGGTGCTCCGCCCAAGCAGGGCAGACCTCCACCGTATGCTCCACCGTGTCCTCCGGGCGATCCTCGCAGTGTTGACATCCGGGCGTATCCTCCCGCCGTATTCGAAACAGGTACCTCCCGAAACAACCGTGTCCGGTGAGTACCTGCGTCAAACGGAAGGTAAGGACGCCGTGGCGCCGCTCTAGCCACTCCTCAAAGAGGGGACTTATCGCCGCAATTGTGGCGTGCCCAGCGCTGGGTTGCGACAGTCGTTGTCTCCATACTGCCATGAGATCCCGCCGGAGCTCCGTCCGCCGTGCTGCGATTTGCCGCGGCAGAGGAGTCTCGCCCCGGCGTAGCGCCTCCACGCGCCATTCGTAAATGAGCGCGAGGGCTCTCGCCTCTAGATCCCATGGCGGCAGTCCGGCAAGGAGGCTCGCCACCTCGCCAGAGACCGTGCGGTATCCCCGGGCCAGCCGGATAGCCATGACCCTCTGGGACGCATTGAGGTAACGGGCAGGTCGCTTCCTCAAAGTAGGCGCCCACACCGGTGCATATATACCTACCCTGGCGGACGTTTTTGTACCGTAGTACATCACTTTGCTCTATTGTCTCTAGTTTCTGCAGCGTACGCGATATAAGGATTTTTTTGGTGTCTTTTTCACACCTTGGGTTAAATTATCGAAGTTTTCATACAGATCCCTAACTTTTTGAAAATATTCCATAGCCTATGTTCATCAGGGATAATGTAGGATTCAAAGGGTGACAGAATTTTTCAAATCGGTCCAGTAGTTTTAGAGCCTATTCAATTCAAACAGACAAACAAATATGTCCGCTTTATAATATTATTATTATTGTTATATTATACTAGCTTCTGCCAGCGGCTTTGCCCGCGTGGTCCTTAGGGAACATATTCCCGGGATAAAAAGCCTATGTCCTTTCTCAGTCTCTAGACTATATCTGTACCAAATTTCATTTAAATCGGTTCAGTAGTTTTGGCGTGAAAGCGAGACAGACAGACAGATAGACAGACAGACAGAGTTACTTTCGCATTTATAATATTAGTAAGGATAAGTGTAGATTAAACAAAGTAGCAAGGAACAAAACTTTCAATGAACCCCAACCATACCCAAGAAATTCAAAGTACTACCCCTACCTACATACATACATAGCCGTCAATACACGCTGGAGTGAGACACGGCCCCCAGTGACACGTTAGATTGTGCCCACCAATTCCCCCCGAAGGAATCGCGCGTTAAGGGGTAGCTACTGATATAAATTTAAAATTCAGATTCGTGGATTGAAAATATTTTCGCGGATTCATTTGCTTGATGGATTTGGAGTTTGAGTACCGTTTAGTTACTTATTTCAACTGAAATAAATATTCAAGAATACATGAAGCTGTCTTTATAATAATTGAATACAGAAGCCTAATATTGATTGCTCAACTCATACTGCCATACTGGTGCCTGTTACAATTTGACTGATTTTTTGGAGTAAGATGGCCAATTTTTGCTTTCTTATTCTTAGAAACTGATATATTTAGACAACTTTGACTTATTATGTAGTCGAGAATAGTTATTGGTATAGTACGTAGCGGCCTCGCTTTTCGAATTTTTCTCTAAGCTATTTGTAAAAAGCCAAAATTCCGTAGTAAGTTTCTCATGAAATGCGCGACGGCACTTTTTCGAGCTCGTGGATTGAACTACTGTACTAGCCAAATGAAATGAAAAATATATCATAATATTCCTTATATAGTAAATTAGTTCGTAGCGGCCTCAGAAATTGGAAATAAAAATGGAAAATCCGTAAAAACAAATCCCATTCAAATACATAAAAAACTACTAAAAATGCTCAGAATGAACTTAGTAAATTTCTCTTTAATACATTAATATTATTACGTAAAATATACACCAGAATAAACTACAGTTCGTAAGAAATGAAAATGTTATAAATATTCATTAAATAAATTAATAATAAATGTAATTGCAACTGTCTAATTTCTACATGATGCGATTATTCAGCAGTTTTGTGGGTGAAAACGCAATTATGTGATAGGGCTCTTAAGTAATGGTGAGAACCGTCAAAAGACGCCTCTTAGTATACCACAAAGTCAAACTTTATTGGCAAAATCAGATACCCTTTTCGTGAGTTGTTCTTGCAAAGTCATAGCACCGACAAGAATGATTAAAAGAAGGCGAATAAAACATTATAACGCTTAAAGACACACAAAATACTATGTGTTCAATTAATACCTACCCCAAGTTCAAAGTAATCTTCCCATCAACTGCGCCTTAACCTTACCACAATATTTGACAGCAGCTCACACAAATGAAGGGCGACACAGAAGGAACGCGTCACCACTGCTGATTTGTTACTCCTATTTAATTGGTGTTAGGGTTACCAGTTCCAAACGTTGAGATCCGAACACGTACGAAGGTTTTCGTCATGAGAGAACGAATTACGGAGTTCAAATGGAGCTGGACAGGATACCTGGCAAAGTGTGGTAATGATAGAAGTAGTCAGGTTTTGACCGAGTGGCGTCCAAGGCCTAGAAAAATAGAAACATCAAGAGTATCACAAAGAGAGAGAAAGGCTAGAGGCTATGCTCAGCAGAGAGAGAAGTCGTGCTATGGGTAATGGTGATGATGAGAGTTACCAGTTAGAAAAATGCAAATTCCGGGCAAAAAACCAGATTTTTATAGAAATTTCATGAGATTTTGACGCAATCGTGTTTCAGAACAGTGTAGAAAAGAACAAATCAAAGATAATACTAAATCTGAAAACTAGAGAAGATTTATTAGATAACGTTGTTAAATATGTTAACAACGTTGGTTTACTAACCAAAGACGATTATATCACAATTATATTTATGTGGACAGCGAGGCGGAGGAATTTAACAACGCCATATTTTTTATTCTTTTTAGGTTTTTTTTATTATTATTGCTAGGCACGCGTTTGAATACTATCTCACCTGATGGTAAGCGATGATGTGGGCGAAGATGGAGCACGCTTGCCTAGAAGTAACCTATTCACTCTTGACTTAAAGACTCCCAGGTTGTAGCTATCAGGAAACACAGACAGTGTCAGTTAGTTAAGTTTTTTAAGTGTATTTTTGTTAATTGTGCTTAAAAACAAAACAATATTTTTGAGATTTCCAAAATCCAACTACAATCCTAATAAAAAATTGGTTGTCTCTAAAGTCGATTTACGGACGATAGTTTAACGTGACAGTGTCATAACAAAACATAAGATTACATACAATATACTTAATTTCAAAGTAAATTAAAATTAACAGTGAGTCATCCCTTTTCGTGCGTGCAGCCAGCATTCATCGATTTATTAGACGTTGTCAAACGTCAAAAATCCTGACATCTCAGGACACATCTTGAGATATGGTAACCCTGATTGGAGCCTGACTGACGTCATGGCGTCAATACTTAATGGGAACGTTCCCTTATTCACCTGTATTGTTGCCACTGACAGCTTACTGATAAGAATCATGGAAAATGCTGCGTAGTTCGTTGCGAAACGTGTATTTTGTTTAGATGTGTACTGAGTTGAGTTTTATTTAATAGCTTAGAATTGTCATGTTGGTTTGTTTTACTGTATTGTTTCTACGTATGACACAATTTATGACAAATTTGCTCGATACATCGTAGATCTCATCCACATCTTTCCATCAGGCGAGATGATGAGCCAGCTCATCACTATGATAAAAGATAGATTAAATAAAAATAAGGAAAGTCTTCGGATTTATTTATTTATGTACACCCAACATACTTAAAAAAATAAAAAAATTATACAGTGAGAAGAGCACAAAGGTACTGCTTATTTCATAAGAAATTTCTTCCAGCAGACCTGCGACAGGAGAGTGGGATAAAAACGTACACACAGTGTGTAGAGAGACAGAGAAGGAAACTCAAAATAGACTAAAGTAACTTAACTTAAACGTATTACTACCTAAAACCTAATAAACATTAATCAAAATACAATAAACATGCAAACAAAATATACACAAATAAATTTAACTAAGTACATAATTAAAATAAAATAATACATACCTATAATATACATTATAGTAATTACAGTATAGAAGAGATATAGTGCTCTTTGACGGCTTTTTTGAAAATATAAATATTTTTAGTGATGGATTTATTTAAATGCCTCATTGCACGTACCTTTTTTTTCATTGAGAAATGGGCTTGCTCTTGACCACAATCACGCCTGATGGAAAGCGATAGATGAGGTCTATGATGGAGCGAGTGTTCCCAGAAGATGCCTGTTCACACTTGCTTTGAAGGCAGACGGGTTATATGTGCACGGGAACACAGACGCTGGCAGAGAGTTCCACACTTTAGCTGTGCGCATAATAAATGTGGAGGAGAAGCGCTGGGTACGACTAGACGGGATATCGGCCAAGTACGGATGGTACCCTGCAGTACGTCTGGTATTCCGGTAGTAAAAGGGCAATAGTGGGATCAGGTCGTGGAGTTCCTGCGCACACACACCGAAGTACAGTCTGTAGAAGACCGACAGGCAGGCAACACTACGCCGATGAGCTAGGATGTGAAGCTGAGCCACCAACGTTTCGTCACCTAAGCCTTTTTGCTCTGCATTCCACCGAGTTCAACGCAGCAAGCTGGTATTTTGCTGAGCCATCCCAGATGTGAAGTATCGCCTTACCCTATTTAGGTTGCTCAGCTTCTTGGCTGCAGTCTGTGCTTTTGACTCGATGGTTGAGCCGAAGTTGAGATTAGACGTCAACTCCATGCCCAAAAGCTCTAGGTGGTCGGTAATAGGTACAGGCGGAATATAGGAGATAGCTGAAACCACCTTTTAGCAGTAAAAAGACATGCCTGTGTTTTCAGAGCATGAATTTGACCAGATTGTCGTCGCCCCCCACTGGGAAACGAGATTTAAGGTAAAATTTATTCGCTCCACTATAGCCTCTCTAAGAGTAGCTGTTTCCTCCCTGCTGGCTCTTGCACTGGACGAGTATCTTTCTGAGACTGTGCTGTCATCTGCGTATCCGATTGCACCTAGTTGTAGCAGGTCGTTGATATGCAGCAGAAATAGAGTCGCAGAAAGAACAGACCCCTGAGGAACACTGGCATCAATAGCCACATGATCCGATGAGCAGCCATCTATGACCACTTTGATCGATCGCTCACTCAGGAAGTCGTAAATCCAGTCGCAAAAGTTAGCAGGAATACCGAACGTGGGAAGCCTACCCAACATCCTAGCATGCCAGACTCTATCAAAGGCTTTTGAAATATCGAGCGACACAGCAAGGGCTTCGCCGTGTTTTCAATAGCCGCGCCCCAGCAATACGTTACATATACAAAAAGATCCCCAGTTGACCGACCACGACGGAAGCCGTACTAGTTATCACTGAGGAGTACACTGTCTTCCAGGTATACTAGCAGCTTATTGTTAAGTACCCTTTCCATCATTTTACACAGTATGGAGGTTATGGCAATAGGTCTGTAATTGACAGGGTCGACACGGTAACCTTTTTTGGGCAATGGCTGCACATTAGCAAGCTTCCAGGACTTCGGCACCACTCCGGTTTTTAGGGAGAGGCGATACAGGCACACAAGACAACTCACACAAGACAACTCAGGAGCACAGCTTTTAAGGACTCTTGCGGGTATGCCGTCAGGTCCGCTGGCTTTATTCACGTAGAGACTGCAAAGAGCCCTACGAACCTCCTTGAGGTGAATTGAAATCTCCGGCATTGCGGAGCCACAATGAGCTACGTAAGATGGTGTATTAGAGGCCGTACCAAGGCGAGAATTTTCGGCAAAGATTGAGGCGCGGTATGAGCCAGCGTTCCATCACACTTCAGCATAGGAGGCAGCGAAAGTACCCAGTCCAGAATGACATAACTAACGAATGACTAACGTTGGTGTTCAACTGGAATTTTATGGTATCTCGGAGGCAGCAATGACTGGCACAATGTTGAGCGCACTTTTTAAATTAGTGACACAAAATAGAACTTTGTTGACACTTTTGTACACTTTTTGAGACTTTTGTACACTTCTCAGTGACAGAATTTCGCAGAGTGACATTCGTTTTAGTATATCACTGAAATTTAAACCATCTTGGTAGATCTTAAAAGCCATTGTGCGGTCCCAAAATTAGAAGGACTTAGATTAGATCCATAACCAAGCAAAAAAGGCATAACACAATGAAATCCTTTCCCTATACAAAATAATGAAAGACCAACGTCTCACAATTAAGATGCGGAGAACATGCAATCTGATTACTTGCTTGAAGGACAAAATCTTAGCAAGATAACTTCGCAAACAGAAGTTTTGAAGCAAAGAATAAACGTAAATATGGGGAACTGAAAGAAGGAGGCAGCGATTTAGTCTTAAGTTTTATTTAGTAATGTCAATCTTCAAAAAAAGGACCTCAGATAGTGCTACTTCTAATAAAATAGTCAAAGTAAGAAAGAAAGAATAAGGAGATGTGTTATCTATTTTCTTTTATTTTATATATATTCGCTTATTGACGTCAAGTTAACAATAGTCGACAGACGAATTATGTTGATATTGTCAAAGGTCAAAAAAATGGTTGAAATGTTGAAAGACACACACCGGCACAAATCTCATGACCGAAAATAAAGTAAGCTAATAATGACTCAGCCACGATTTTTTCTTTTTTTTTTTGTATAACTGTAATCATTAGGTACTGATTACAACCCATTACTATCCTAATTACCAATAATTTAAAAATATTTCAGCGAGCTCACCCCCGCTAATAACACCACGCGGCTCAACATACTGATGACGGCCAGCCTCCACCCCGATGCACAAAACGGCTTATTTTTAAACAAACAAAACGCTTATTACCTACACTAGACAAGTTTGTTGATAACTAAATAGACCTGGAAGAGGCAACGTGGGAGCCTTTTATTTTTAAATCACCCCGCCGTGAAATCTTAACGTCAAGGAAGGGGCAATGTAATTACTGAGAGAAGGCTTTCGGGTGTTCTATACGCTTTTTTAATTATTTTTCTTGTTGTTTTACATAAAGAGATGGTCAGATTGCAGTTCTGTTGATACAGCTCGGCGTATTTCGTGGCTCATTTTTAACCCCCAACAAAAAAGAAGGGTGTTATAAGTTTGCCGTGTCTATCTGTGTTCGTCTGATGCGACGACACTTGGGCCAAAATATTCGTAACTAGGTATATTAAACTAATGGATCAAAACATTTAATTCTGTTGTTTTACGGCTGGGCATGTTTTTGGCTCATTTTTAACCTATATTTAACTAAATTTACTTATTTATTTAATGTGTATGTAATTTTCAAGAATGCATTCCAGTCCAATTAAGTGCCTCATCACTTAAAGAAGAGCACTACATGCACTATATTTTACGCATAAACTGATTTGGAAACAATGAAATATAAAATTAATAATATTGAAAAGTTAAAGTAAAAAAATACAATGAAAAATTTGGAAATATGATAACTTAGGATTATACACTTAAGTTAGTGCTCATGCCTTATTTAAAGATCTTTCTAAACGCTTAGTTGACACTTCGCGTGACCCAAGGGCTGGCTTTTTACCTCGGACAGAGGATAAGCATTGCCATACAACGTGGCAATGCCGCCAGTCTTTTGGGCTCACTTCCAGTGGACAGCGATGCGGACGAATTTTTTGACGCCTTATCTTAGTTAGGATATTTTATTTTAAGTGTATATATTTAGTACTTTAATGCTTTACCTAGTGAATTTCTAAAATAAATAATTATCCTTAAGTTAGACAGGTATTGTTCGTTAGTGAAAAATGTTCAGTAACAGTAATGGTGTTTACGACAATTGTTTTACAAAATACAACTTACGATTCTTTTCATCTTAGCTACTGTAAGAAACAAATCAATGTCTTCCTCGTGTTTCTAAATGGATCGAAACATATTATTTTTTACTTCTTAGAGTATGTTTGTGGGGGGTTATTTAAATTTTTGATTTTTTTTTAATAGTTGAATGTAGTAGCTTAACGTCTAAAAAGCATTTGATGTTCAAATGAACATGTTACGTTGATTACATAAATAATGATGTACAAATCGAGAATGTCATGTTACGCCACAAAATGATGAAAAAGGTAGAAAGTTTATGCTCAACAGTGAGTTGACAAGGGCTAAAGATAATAATAATGAAGACAGATGGATAACATTCAACCGGAAAATGGATCCGACAAAACCTTAGCTAAAGGTAAAAAGGTCTTGCCAACAAGCGAATCAAAAGTTAATCTCCCGACTTCCCTTTTAACGTCAGACCTGAAACTTAAAAATAATAATTACTCATTTACATCAGTATTGCAAGCGAAACCTCTTCAGTCCTATTAAAAGTTTAATTTATTTTAAACAGTAGACTGCTCCTTAAACATTTAAAAGACTAACTTGAATTGCGTCTTTTAAAAACTCAAGAACGAAGTTTAGTTTTATTTTTATAGAAAACTATGTCTTAGGCTCAAGTCACACCGAGATGGCAGCGAAGCGGCGAGCAGTTTCAGTGTCATATAATTTTAAACTTTATCTACATTACTATAGTACATATTGTGGCGGGAGTAGTTGGAGTGCTCGCGGCGCCGCGGGCGGCCGCGCGGCTTTTTTAAGTTTCTCAAGCGATCAAGCGATACGATGTGTTATAGTCATCAGGATAAAGTTTAAAATTATATGACACTGAAACTGCTCGCCGCTTCGCTGCCACCTCGGTGTGACTTGAGCCTTAATCTTTTCTGAGCGAGCCTTTGTGATTTTTCTCTTAACTTTAAAAGAAAAACTAAACATGTATACTAACCCACCGTAGGTAGAACCACAAATATTTTGTGGACTTCTTTTCCTTCGAATAAAAGCAAGTTTACGAGTTACGGTCGAGGCCACAAAAGAGTTGGAACGACTACGACGCGAAAATAAAATTTAAACAATCAACGGAAATTATACATAAAACTTGGTTCTGTTTCAATTTAACTTTTGTTACAAAAAGACTTCAGATCTAGGGACTAGTGACTTGAACGATCCTGAAAAGCTGTGCTAAATTGACTTATCGAATTATTTGACACTAGCCATTGATATATAAAAAACCCAAGATACACACTCAGCATCTCAAAAACGTCCGCAAAAAACAAGCGCACAATGTATTATTGTGCGCTAGTTTCAAACAGTCTCGCATCGCTCGCCATACTGCACTGCTTTGTAAAAACAATTGCGCATCACTCGCCATTCTGCACTGCTTTGTAAAAAGAACTTTTAGCGATCCGTGTAAGGTTGAATTTGCAAAAAAAATTGTTTATAGTATAACTACACACAACTTACACATGACACTTGATACATGTCAGTTTTTGACGACAGTTTCGAGTGTTGCATTTGTTCGAGACTGTGCATCTTGGGTTTTTTATATATCAATGATACTAGCACTTTGCACGCGACTTCGTCCATGTTGTAATTTTCTTAAGGATCACTATTTTTTATAGGAACAAATATAGCCTATGTCTGCCTATGTACGCCTGTTACTCAGGGAATTCTAATGGTGGAAGAATTGAAATCGGTCCAGTAGTTTTTGAGTTTATTCTTTAAAATAATACAAATCTTTTCTCTTTATTATATAGTGTAGATAATGAACTTATAAATATATACTTTTTCATTAAGTTCTTTTAGATTCAGATTGATATGGTCATACGGTTGAAAGGTGAAGGTTGAATTTTGGCCAGTCCCACCTCACCCGAGTAACACCTGTAATATGTAACAAATAATAAGTAACTATAATTAATAGGTCTTATTATAACACATGGCACTTTTGAGTTTACGCTTGATTTTACAAAAAGATCTAATTTAATTTTTCATCAACATAATATAAGAAACATAAGCATGGTAATCCGCAGGTTAACAGCGAAACAAAGTACCAGGATAACAGAACACAGCTGAAGGTTAATCTCGCCGATTACACACGCCGTACGCCAAAATGATTGAGTTACTCAAGCCAGGCGGCTGTAACATAAGTATAACATGGGTCCAACGGAGCATAAATAACAACACCTTTATCAAATAACCACTGCGCAACCAGTAGAGTAATATTCCTCCGGTTCATTAACTAATTTATTCTTGAGAAAGTCCCGGTTATCCGGGAGTAGTCTGCAAGAAACAAAACTAATGGCGTCGGCAACACGAGAGCCTGGAGCTGTCGCGGGGGCGTGTGCCATAAGATGTGGATAAAGCGGATTTATAGAAGACGGCGATTTTAAACGAGTTCTTAATCCCTGGTAGAAATATTTTATAATATCAAAGCCTGCGTCCAAGACAGCTGCTTCATTCTACAATCTATACTTCTATCTATACTAATATATAAAGCTGAAGAGTTTGTTTGTTTGTTTGCTTGAACGCGCTAATCTCAGGAACTACTGGTCCGATTTGAAAAAATCTTTCAGTGTTGGATAGCCCATTTATCGAGGAAGGCTATAGGCTCCTATTGGTCTTATCATCACGCTAAGACCAATAGGAGCGGAGCGGTAATGAAAATTGTGACGCAGACGACGATGCGCGGGTCAGCTAGTGTACAAATATAATCAAAACATACTAATCGTAATTGAGATTAAGGTGTTGGAATCTGGTTAGTAAAATCTATTAAAAAGTAGCATCGTGCTTCTACAGTCGCCATTTCCGTCAACATATAGTATCTGAACTGATAGAAAACTTTTGAAGCCTGGCAAAACAGCTACTGACACAATATTGAACATGGAAGGACCTGATTTCGTCACTTTGTCAGCCAGAATCAGCCAGTATTTCAAGTTCCTCGATCGTCTTGCTGTTCACCGTTCTCGTGCCAAGCCACCAGGCTACCAGGAGCACATAATTTAATTTTGTTACAAAAAAACTTCTGATCTAGGGACTAGTGACTTGAACGATCCTGAAAAGCTGTGCTAAATTGACTTATCGAATTATTTGACACTAGCCATTGATATATAAAAAACCCAAGATACACACTCAGCATCTCAAAAACGTCCGCAAAAAACAAGCGCACAATGTATTATTGCAAATATAATCAAAACATACTAATCGTAATTGAGATTAAGGTGTTGGAATCTGGTTAGTAAAATCTATTAAAAAGTAGCATCGTGCTTCTACAGTCGCCATTTCCGTCAACATATAGTATCTGAACTGATAGAAAACTTTTGAAGCCTGGCAAAACAGCTACTGACACAATATTGAACATGGAAGGACCTGATTTCGTCACTTTGTCAGCCAGAATCAGCCAGTATTTCAAGTTCCTCGATCGTCTTGCTGTTCACCGTTCTCGTGCCAAGCCACCAGGCTACCAGGAGCACATAAAGGGCCGAAGATGAAGATCAGAAGTCAACCCACCACACGCTAACCCCCCACTACTTGTGCCACATAATAATTTATGAACGGAAGCCGGTCCGGGGACGCGGCAATTAGCCGGCGCGTAACGAACCCTTGAAATAAATATCATTTGGTGATAAATACGAGCGGTTCTGATAAATATGTTGTTATTATTCATCGGCTCTATGCTGACCGGATCCGAGTTTCGCGATAAAACTCGTGGTGTGAAGCTGTGTGAGTTTTTGTAGGCGAATTTCCGTTAAGTAGCACATGGGATAAGGAAGACATAGGTACCTAGCTATGTCCGCTGTTGGTAAAGTAAACCTTCAAAAACCTGAACTATATAGAAAAGTTTTTATAGTTAATAACCCGGTAGATATCTGCAGGAACGAGTTGGGAGAAGGTTGGATCTCACATATAAAGTTATCAAGAATATTACTTACCTACGTTTTATGCTAAATAAAGCTATCAGAAATTGAGACACACACAGAGACATGCAGAAAGATTTTATGAACAAAACTCTTCTTTTCTTTTAGAGTCGATGGTGACCCTTAAATAATCAAAAAACTCTTAATTGGTTCTTCAATAATAATGTATCCAATTTTATTTAGGAACTAGTTGAACCGCGCAACTTCGCCTGCTCCACTCCCATTGGTATTAGCATGATGTTATATAGCCTATAGCCTTTCCCGATAAATGGGCTATCTAACACTGAAAGAATTTTTCAAATCGGACCAGTAGTTCCTGAGATTAGCGCGTTCAAGCAAACAAACAAACTCTTCAGCTTTATATATTAAAAAGTACTAGCTGACCCGCGCAACTTCGTATGCGTCACATTTTTCATTACTGCTCCGCTCCTATTGGTCTTAGCGTGATAATGTATACCCTATAGCCTTCCTCGATAAATGGGCTATCTAACACTAAAATAATTTTTCAAATCGGACCAGTAGTTCCCGAGATTAGCGCGTTCAAGCAAACAAACAAACAAACTCTTCAGCTTTATATATTACTAGCTGACCCGCGCAACTTCGCCTGCGTCACAATTTTCATTACTGCTCCGCTCCTATTGGTCTTAGCGTGATGATATATAGCCTATAGCCTTCCTCGATAAATGGGCTATCCAACACTGAAAGAATTTTTCAAATCGGACCAGTAGTTCCTGAGATTAACGCGTTCAAGCAAACAAACAAACAAACAAACAAACTCTTCAGCTTTATATATTAGTACAGATATATTAAGTATAGATAGATTCAAAACGCCTTATTTTTAAAGCCTTTATAACTAATATTCTTAGCAAGAACACAGTCGTTATTCTCACCCAGATAAGTTGCAGTGGTTGGCTAACACCCAGCTCGTGATAACACCAGCTAAGGTTGCTCTCGCTCACGTGATAAGCCAACGAGTTTTTGATTGTTCTACACGTGAAAATAATGAGAGGACCGTTAACCGACCTAGCTGCTAACTTTAGAATAAAAGTTTACCATAAATTGAGCAGTCTTGTCATTGTCTCGGAAGAATGGCGAGAATGAGTCTAATGGCCAGTGAGATTTTTTGTTCGTTCGCATAATTTACTAGCTGACCCGCGCAACTTCGCCTGCGTTAGCCTATAGCCTTCCTCGATAAATGGGCTATCTAACACTGAAAGAATTTTTGAAATCCGACCAGCAGTTCCTGAGATTAGCACGTTCAAGCAAACAAACAACAAAGTCTTCAGCTTTATATATTAGTATAGATTAATATTAGTATAGATATACGTGTGATGCTCAAAACAACATGGCACTTGGTTTTCTCGAAAGAGAAAGGTAGATGTTAAAGGGGAGTTGATTCTAAATAAATCCTGCTGAAAAAACCAACAGGACTACCCAACTCGGGAACCGCTTAGCAGTCGCATGTAGGCGATTATTATAACGGACAGATAAGGTGTTCAACAGTATACAGGGAAATTAAAAAAATACGCAAAACCTCTTAATCCTGACTTTATATCATGACCCTGAACCACATTTGTTCTACAACTATGACTTCAACTAAACAATAGAGCCAAAAACAATTTGTTATCATTTATTTGAAGTCTGTAAAATTTGCGTATACTACGCGCGCGAGCGCACCCAGTCCCGCGCCGCGTCGGCCGCCTCATAAAGAATATGCAAAATTTAGACTATGTTTCGCACCCTTAGTAATATAAAGGCTTAAAACAAAAAAGTAGTTTTTGGGAATACGTGTTTAAAGATTCTGTTACATTCCAGCTTATTTTTTTAATAAAATGCTTAGTACTTTAGTTATAAATGTGATTATCTTCAGATTTATTCTTCGATACCTAGACTATAAGTAGTCATCAATAAAAATAAATAATAATATGACGAGACGAGCGGGGGGAGTGTGAGAGAGACACATATATAGTTACGGAGTCATTAATGTTCTTTTTCTCTCTCTGTCAGCGGTAGCCGATAGATAATTTCGTTTTTTGCCCTTAGCATTCAAAATCAAACTTTACAAAAATTTTGATTTGAGCCCTTATATTATTAAGGGTGCGGTTTAATGTTTATATTTTTGTAGGGCAAAAAAAAATGTTTCGAATTTTGAAAAGTCGTAGAACAAATGTTGTTCAGGATCATGATACGAATTCAGGATTAAGAGGTTTCGGGTTTTCAATTTGCTTGTATAGCTCGTTTAAAAAATTTAATCAATTTTAAAAACGTACAATAGGATCAATTCATACGTGGAGGCGGAGGAAATGGTTCCGCAAGCTTTCTTTGAGTGCACAGGTTTCATCGTAATTCCGAAAGAAACCCTCGGATCCCCGAATTCCTTTACAGACATCCTGAACAAACTAGAAGGCCTAACCTGCTTCTGGAGAGGTCGGCTTGTTAGAGTGACTGTTAAGCATGGCCCGCGGACAATGGTCCACCATAAGAATTAAGAGGAAATGCTGGCGGCGAGACTTTGTATGTAAAAAGTCATAATTCGAGGTTTGGCTCTCGACTGTTTTCTCCTCCAATATTGGACTGTTTTATGAAATATTTCACTAACTGAATAAGATTCTAAATTTCCTTTTTCATGATTTATTAACCGTATAAGCACTAGAACTCTCACAAAATGCTCAAAATTGTCCGATAAATCGCTGTCAACAGAGCCTTAGTGTACAAATTTGGCAACTATTAATCAAAAAAGGAAAACATAGAGACACAGTACACATTCTTTTTATTCGGTTTGTGAAATATCTCTTATATCGGTCCAATATTGGAGGAGAAAACAGTCGAGAGCCAAACCTCAAATTATGACTTTTTACATACAAAGTCTCGCCGCCAGCATTTCCTCTTAAGTACGAAAACGATAGATAATATAAATTCATAAGGTACAGAGATGAAGTAATCAGAAGTTTTTCTACAAAACTTAGACTGCTGCATTACGCATATAAACTGACAGACATGAAAATGGAATTGTCTTAACTTGGAAAGCCATATTCTACTTAGAACTACTTACAAGATTACAGAAATTGTTTTCCAACATAGTGAGATATATCGTTGGTGTATCTACAAATTTAATTTCAAACATACAGCATGCATGTTTCAGAATTACGAATTTGTTTTTCAGTACGTCTACCATGAGTTTTATCAAACTATACTCGCTAGCGACTGTAGTTAAAAACATGTATGAAAACTTAAAAAAAAAACAAGTTTCTAATGTATTTGTTTAAGTTGTTAACTAACAAGCAAGCAAGTTGCACGTAAAACTTTAGTTAACAACTAAAAAATTAAATAATAAACTTGTTTTTTAAAGGTTTTCATATATTCTTTTTAACTACAGTCGCTAGCGAGTATAGATTGATAAAACTCATGGTAGACGTATAGAACGTGAAACATTCTTAGATGCATAAGTTTGAGAGTTTTTCAGGCTAAAGTCGAGTACGTATGACAAAAATTCTACGTCACATTCTTAATTCAGAAATCGGGAGATAATGTCTGAGAGTGCATTTTTTTTTGTAAAGGTTTACCAACAGCTTCTATGCCTATACAACGTTTCTAAGGCAACAATAAGGTTCAGCCTTACACACTTATTCTCGTATCTAGCGTTCTAATTCAATTCGCAAATCTTTTAAGCGACATCAAAGCCAAAAACTTAACAAATATACTAATTATTCATATAAAAATAAATAGAAATTGCAAGGGAATAAACAATAAAACAAATAAAAATGTAATTTAATCCAAAAATGGATATGTAGATAATAATAACATGCATAAAATGTTCAGTAATAGGTACAAGTTAGACAGGAAATATATATATAAACACTAGCTTTTGCCCGCGACTTCGTACGCGCATATCCCGTTTTATCCCGTTCCTGTAGGAATTTCCCATTCCCGTATAGCCTATAACCTTCCTCGACAAATGGGCTATCTAACACTGAAAGAATTTTTCAAATCGGACCAGGAGTTCCTGAGATTAGCGCGTTCAAGCAAACAAACAAACAAACAAACTCTTCAGCTTTATATATTAGTATAGATATAGATATATTTTACAAGAAAAATGATCTAAAGCGCTCTTCCTCTCTCCTAATTATTTAAAGTTTTGCTGTGCCCGACAGGGTCCATAATTGTTTCTATCTATTAATTTTACCACCTGTATGTGTACATTATGGATTGCAATAAATGATTTGAGATATGAGATTTGATTTGAACTTGTCAAAATGTAGGGGAATTAGCCTCTACCGTGTATTTATATACTTGAAATATGCAAATTCGCTCACAAACACGAAGACTTTTACACTAAACGCGAAGACATACAGACACTATACGCACTCCGATACAAAACACGAGTCAACCTACCAACATCCCGCTTAAAAATACACTCAACAAGCCCTCTGGTCATGTCAATAAAATTATACAACATGTTGCCGGAATCAATAAGAAATGAAAAAAAACTACATATATTCACGAATAAATTTTAAAAAAACTTTTACTAATGAAATGTTATTACAGCGTAAACGAATATTTAAACAACAAATCTTTGAAACTTGCATAGAATAGTCAAAAAACCATTTTAGGATAAGTTAAATGTTAAGTTAAATGTTAAGTCCTCATCTTCACATCTTACTTTTGCTGTGCCCGACAGGGTCCATGATTGTTACTTTTAAAATGTTTACCACCTAAGCGTTCATTGTGGAACGCAATAAAGTATTGAGTATTGAAGTGTTTTTGTAAGTTTACGATTGCAATGCGAATACGCGTTAAAATATGAAAATAAGCCTAAGAGGAAAAAATTTACTATTTTCAAGCAACTTCTGCATTCGCATCTCAGTCGCAATGTGTCGAAATTCAGGGAAATTAGAGGTAATTTTGTAAAAAAATTAGCGGAATTAGACTTCAGGTATCAAACACGAATCTCATATGCTCAAACACCAACAAAACCCTATAGAATACCAAAACACAGCCCAAAAGCGAGTCAATAAACCCCAGCGTACACTATCTACTTTAATCAGCTAACACAGAATCAATTTTCGCCAAGTCCTGATTTCGTGGCCCGCTGCCAACCTCCATGTAAGTTCTGCCTTTAAAATGCGCCCCCATTAGGCGGGTAGCACTCGACGAGGCTCCAGGCCCCGCCGAGCGAATAAACTAAGCTAGTTTGCAGCTAGAAGATTTTTCTCAAGATCCTAGAGAACTATAAAACGCAACAAATCTGGAAGGTTAGGTATTTTAGTTGAAGTTACTTTGAAGACTTTGAAGGACGTAAGGTTTTCGGTTTTCTATTTATTTTAAGAGGCACGTGGGTCGTGGGTCCTTTATGACTGGGATCTCGCTCCAATGCCGATGTAAGGTCATCAATTTAGACTATTTTTTGTCTCGCATTGGCAAATCCAAAGGTAATTTCGTACACCTCAAGGGCAGTCTACAAATCAGGTAGGTCTGTAGATGTTAGCATTAGAAACTTTTAGTACCTAGTTATTCACTGATGAAAACGCATAACAATCTGCATTTGTGACGCACGTTTATCGACACCGACGTTTTGACCCCAGGTGTGATCAGTAGCGGCTTTAGGGCCGGGCGACCCGCGCGGCCGCTAGGGGCGCAGCGGCAACTGGAGGGCTGGACTGGTACATACAGGGCTCTGCGCGCGCTAACTTGACTTAACCACTTAATTAGCATCCTACCTATTTCTTCCGATATAAAGAAAAACTGAAATAATTATTACCAAAACCGTATTGACTTTTATTATCCTATTTTGTAGGAGTGACTGAGTATAAGCATGGAAGCTAGGGTCCTAGCTAGGGTAAGCAAGGTCGTAGCTGAGGTCCTGAGCAAGATTTGAACTCTGCGCTCCAGTCGGGTAAAAATAGGAATGGGGGCGCAAAATTAGGAGGAATTAGGAGGGTACCTAAAATTTTTCGAGAACATTGTATATTTATCGCGCACTAAAAATTTGCAAACAAGTCACTTTTCAAGCAGTCTGTGATTGAACTACACAAAATGCTCCAATACTGCTCATGCTAAACCAAAGCTTTGGATCTGGAAAAGGCGCCTCAGTGTTAAAAATAAAGGAAATCGATGTTTGTGGTGTATATATTGTATTCGGAGAGCGTTGATGGCCCGCTGAGTGTAGTTGACCCACAGATTGCAGGTGTAGAGAGTGTGGCAAAATGTTTTAAAAAGAGATAGGGCACCTTTGGGGCACAGTTTTAATTATTGTCTGGAACTCTAATATTTTGCTGCCAGAATAGAGCAGTGCTACATGAGTAGTTGTTGTTTTTAGTGTTTTTACCACTAACCAATAAATACAATACAGTATGCAACGAATTTACTGGTCTCAGCAGGCCCTTTGAGGTGAACGTGAGTCCGACTCGCACACGGCCGGTTTATCTTAATTTTAGAGCACCGTTGCGCTCACCAGCCACTGCATCAACTGCTTGCATCTTGCCGTTGCGGGTATTATTAATTAATAATAATAAATACCTACATGTTTGTAGTTTTTTATTTACTCAATATAAATATGGCACAAAATTTAAAATATGTTATTTTAATTATAATGAAATATAAAACGGCGCCAAATGCATGACCCGGGGCGCTTAGATAGAGAGGGGCGGTTAAGCGGCAGCCCTGGGTGTGATGTAACCAATTGGTCGCTTCCGTTTTCAATAAATTGGCATTACAGTATCTAGATACCTACCGGACATCTGTGGTAAGTGGAAACGTAACGCTGGCTCCTCATTCATAAGGACCTCACAGCTACGATGTAAGTAAACGTATGTGGTTGACTGTACTCACTGCACCACGTGAGGTCAGATTTGTTTATAATTTTGCGTACCGTCGCAAGTCGTAGCTGCATAAGTTTTCGTACAAAAATTAATGAAAGGACTTGACTTTCCTATAATTTCTTACGATCATACGTAAGTTTTCTTGCACGCGTTTCGTTCACTATGAAACACGGCATTTCGCACGCGACTGCTCCCGATGATAGCCGACTGTTTGATGAGTTGGCTTCAGACGAAACGGGCCAATTTGTGGAGCCGGAAAAACGTGCGATCCGATCTGCTTTACTATAAATGCTAGCACTAAGTACTTGTGAACTTAGATGAAGGTCATTTGTTTGCATGTTTGTGAAGCAATTTGGCCCCAAGAACCTATATCTTGGCCTAGATTACGATATTAATATAATTTTCGACTTTCACGTACTTAGACAAAAGTGCTAAAGCCAAAAGTTAGTTTAGACTCCCACGAAAACCGAGAACGGTGCACGAAAAACTTTTTTTTCATGAAATTTTATTTATATTTCGAGTAAGTGTGTTGAAAAACGTCGTTTGATACCCGTGGACTATTTTTCATTGCCCGGGTCGACGGCGCGTTGTGTTCCACGCGTGCCTCAAAGAGATGTCAGCATAGAAGGAGGGGTCCGCTAGGGCCAATGCCTGCCAGGGTTGCGGAATTTGTTCGAAAGGGTCACCGCGGCCCTGAAACTAGCAGGAACACGGATGGTTTTTAGTCAGTAAGAGTCTAACACTCCCTTTTGCTTCGCCCAGAGCGGGAGGAGTCATTTGATGATTTCCCATCGATAAAAAGGGTATTTTTCATTGCAATTTCTCAGCTCTATAACTACACAGGTACTATGCTATGATAAAGTTTGCTCACTTGCATCAAAATTCACTATTGTAATTTTCTCCTAAAGCTCTATGTTATGGCTTAAGATCCCTAAAAAGTTAAAACCATAACTTCACCGTCGGTATCGTTATGATAATAATAGCCATTAGAATTATTAAATTATAGCTGTTCCCGCCACTCTGCGTTATCGAGCAACTTTCAATGGATTACATTTAAATTAATGAGTTTGCATTCAGTTCAGCAATTTAAGTTCGACAACAGAGAACACTGACCGTGACTTTGTAAAGTGTTAAGCGGGCTTTACACTGAAGCGACTTTGTGTTTAACCTCAAGAGGAGACATGGGCGGCGAGACTGTATGTAAATGGTCATAATTCGAGGTTTGTCTCTCGCCTGTTTTCTCCTCCAATTTTGGACCGATTTAAGATATCCTACTAATATTATAAACGCGAAAGTTTGTATGTATGGATGTATATTATAAACGCGAAAGTTTGTATGTATGGATGTATGGATGTTTGTACTTCTTTCACGCAAAAACTACCGAATGGATTTTAATGAAAATTTACAATAATATAGCTTATACATTAGAATAACACATAGGCTATAATTTTTAAAGATAGTGTGTGAATTGTCCAAAATATAACGATAATGTAATTCCTATACAAAATGTTCATGGGTTTCGTAACTGTCAAACATTTAATGTTTATCCCACCGATACGGTAAACTCTCCCCTCAAATTTAAGAACGTATTTAAATACAGGTTTCGAATCGACAACATATATCTACAATATTCGGATAATGGCGTATTTTAGATTTGTAAAATGTAGAATAATGTCAGTTATGAAAAAGGATTGACATATTTTGGTTGTCAAATATTTATGCGTGCGTTCAGAAATGTATTTATATTGAACGAATATGAATAAATTCGTATTATTCGTATCATGATAAAAAAAAACAAAAGTAGATAACTCGTACATAGATTAACCTGATAGGAATTGTGGCAATTTGATGTAGATGAAATCAACTTATTACTTAATGCAGATACCCGTAATGCCATCTATTGACACAAACAGTACTTACGACAGCATGAGAATTACGTCAAAACATATTTTAAGTCTTTAAATATTTTGACAGTTCAACTTCAGATTCCATAGATGGCGTTTCGCATTTGACCTCATGTTTTTTATCGCAGTGTTATTAATATTAGAATATTCGTAAACAGGCGTGCGCTTACATTTGCTAAGCTTAACTTGAGTTGCTTAATAATGAATCTCTACGGGCCTAGGGCCAGGGGTCACGTCATACCACCTTCGAGCAGCTGGCGAAGTCCCATGATAGAGGAGTCGCGAAAAGATTTGAATTAGATTGGCTAATCGGATGTCTAACTGTGTTCTAAAAACTTAAAAAGTAGTTTCTTAACTTTTTTGTTTGAAGAATAGCACCCATGTAGTGCAATATAATATCAACACATTAAACTTCACATATGCAAAAATAGTATGGTCTTCTTTATGGCTCGATGCCATAAAGAAGGCTGTTAGAGGCAGCACGCACAGAGCTTGCCCGTAGCAGAAGACCGCATGGATACACGTCGTATGCAGTCGCGATCCTCAGCAGTGAAGGAACGACGCAGAAGAAGAAAAATGCGAACATGATATAAGAAGGCCACTCAAATGCGCATAATTCTACGAATAGTGTTAAAATTTCTAACGGCACACACCATAATCATGAAGATAATTAGGTTATTTTGGAAGATAGCCTGTGTTGTTCCGTTGCTTCAGCATTCATTTATTTCTTCCCTGTTCGGGGAACCCACCGACCAAGCAGACCATCAATACGGATAATAGTGACAAATGTTTTTGGGAAAAAATAAGGAGAATATTTCCATGAAAGCGTCCATGGAAAAAAATGATAAATATCATCTGATTAAGTTCTATAATTTGTATTAACATATTTAATTTCTATAACATGTTGCAAAGGCACTCGGCTGAAAGTCACATATAACTAACCAAATTCCCAGTGAGCCCGTGATACGTCATGACCATTTCAGGGCCAGAAATTATCTGTTACAGGCACAGGATTTACAGTGGAGGGTGCACCCTCCAGTGCATCATGGCATTGATTCCAGGCAATGACGCCAGAGGCGGACTCGCGTAGAGAGTTTTCGAGATGGTAGTGCTGGAGACGTACCCACTTCTCCTTCTGCTTCCCAACGTGAACAAATCCTCGGAATGGTGAGGTCGCTCCGCGAAACCTATGGCGCACCCAGGAGGCTTCTGTGCACTTGGGCGGAGGAAGGCCGGCTAAGCCAGGTGTCCTACGCACAACGGAACGGATCAGAGTCTAAATGCGGATAACGGAGTCTCAACTCTAATTTACTCTATCTGTTGCGGGGGTAGACTTCTCTTCTGGTTGGTTTTCCCATCTCCAACTTTATGTAGCTCTATCGCGTGTTAACAACCCTCAGAACTTTCTTCAGCATCGTGTCGTGTCGTGTTTGTTATCGTTAAAACGTTTCTCATTACAAAAATTACTAGGGCAGGTCGGCGTTTTGAATAGAAGCGGTGATACACCCAATGCCTTGCATAACAGTCTTCCGAATTCCTAATTCTAAGAGCAGTCAAGCAATGCTAGATGTTGACTGTTCGTATATCTCATCTTAGCGACATCATTTTACTATCCGAAATACACGCGAACGAAGTCGCGGGCAACAGATAGTAATTTATAAAATTTAATTGTAAAGGGGTGGGATCCTGGTGTCCTGAAACACATCCCTCGAGCATGGCTTAGGCACCAGTCTCCCACACGTATATACTTAACTGAATTATGTATGGTATCTGTCCTATGTAAAATAATTTATGTAAATTGTAGTGAAAAATAAAGTTTATGCTATATTAAAAGAAAAAATTCGGCTTTTCTTGGAATCTATACTACTATTAGCTAACCTGACAAACGTTGTTTTGCCATATAAATAAAAAAACTAGCCTACGACCTATTCTCAGTCCTACCAAATAAATTAGTCACGCCGTTTCGGAGGAGTTCTTTCAGAAACACTGTTACACGAGATTTTTATATTATATTAGAAGAAGATTAGATTATATAGCTAAAGAGTTTGTTTGTTTCTTAGAACGCCCTAATTTCAGGAACTACTGGTTGGAATTGAAAAATTACTTTAGTGTTAGATACGTTTTATCGAAGAACGCTAAAGGCAAATTGTAATATCACGCTACGAACAATAGGCGCGGAGCATTAAGGAAAAATGTGGCGCAGACGAAGTTGCGCGGGTCAGCTAGTATGTCATAAACTGAATAAGAAGAATATATGCTGTGTCCCTGTTTTCCTTTTAGGTAATATATTAACCGTATAAGCACTAGAACCCTCAAAAAATGCTCAAAATTATCAATTGTCAAAAAAGCCCTAGTGTACTATTAATGAAAAAACGTAACAGCGACAGTATACATCTTTCTTATTCAGTGTGTGTTTGTGTTCCTTGTTTGTTTGTGTTTGTTTGTGTAATAATAATAATAAATTGTTTATTGGACTAAAATTTTGTACAATCAAACACTTACGAACAACTATTATGCAACAAGAACAAAAACATATCAAAGAGTAACAATAGTGTCAGTAGTATTTGTATTGAATTCTGGTACCCAAGGAAAGATTTAACTTGTGTTATGGGTACCAGGATTCTCACGCTAGTTTATTAGTCAATAGTCACATCAAAAGGTCAAAAGTTGAACAAGTGATAATTTGAGAAAAAGCCCTTTTATGTGTGTGAGTGTTGTGCCTTAGTGAGGTTGGGTGTTGGTTGTTGTACTGTGAAGAATTCATGTGATTGGTCGTGTATTGGAGAAATGACAACCTTAGGAGTTTTTCTGTTTCAACATAGCTCTGCATCTGTAACCAGCCATACACCGTTCTTTTACATTTCTGAAGATGTGGTGTGTTCGTGTTGTTTGTGTTTGTGAATGAATCTTGAATACCTTTTAAATCGGTTAAATATTGGAGGAAGAAACAGGCGAGAGACAAACCTCGAATTATGACTTTTTACATACAAAGTCTAACGATAATATTATAGAGGGGTCACCAGTACAGAGGTATGCACAGCAGGGCGGTAAGTCCCTCGACCTCCATTGCGAAGAGAGGATACGTTGTTTGAGATACGGTGGGCAACTGCCCGATGATTGACGTCGGGTTGTATCGCTGTCTTGAGACAGCGATACAACCGCGATTGAAGTGTAAAATGGGAATGGAAAAGGGACTTGAGTCCATAGTCATAAATTGTTGTCAATATTTATAGGAACTTGCAGTTAGGGTTAGCTCAAGCCAAAGCGCGATGTGACGCGACGACCCTGGAAGCTGGAAGCTGAAGGCTAGGGGCACCACTATTTAATGACGTCTTTATGTCTGCGGTTAGAGAGAGAGCGAGGCGGATCTATACAGGACAAATAATACTATCCCTTTCTCACAACTCATGATCATGCTAGCATTAGCACTTCATAGTACCTATCCTAGTTGATTCGTACTACGCAGCAAGCATTGTGAAGCCGCAGGACGAAATATCTCAGGGCTTAGTGGGCATCTACTAGCGGGCGTCAGATGCATCTACTAGCGGGCGTCAGATGCAGCACGACAACGAATAATGTGTTTGAATTCTTGTAAAGAGAGAAAATAAAGTTCTTTAACGTACATAAAATGTGCGCGAAATCAGCTCGTGTCACGGTATCAGCTGACCTGACTCTACAGGAAATGCCTGATGTTATATTACTACTAACTTACATTTTTTTTGTCGACTATACTAGTTTAGAGGGATGCGGAACAGAGAGTAAAGTCCCGCACAGCTCCATTGTAAAGGGAGGATCCTCCGACCAGACGGTTGATGTTGTGTCTGGCGGGCCACTGCCCGATAGTTGATATTCATTGATGCCGCTACACTAGTTTACTGTATTCTGCTGCTCGTTTCACATAAAAGATTTTTAGAACCCGCTATGTCCCAATAGAAAGAAAGAAGAGTGAGGGTCGGCGCTGGTGATGGATGGCGACGTTAAGACCATTGTCACAGCCTGATCTCGACAGTCGTCTATGAGAAATGTATTGATTCCTGTGAACGTTTTGTTCATAGAATACTGTTACAGCGATTGATAAAATTTTTAACCTTTTGACCGCTTGTGTCGCATTTATGCGACACATATTTCCGTGCCCCTACCGCTCGTGTCGTATTTCTGCGACAGAGAACGCATGATTTTTTCGTTCTATTTTCGTCCTATTAACTACGCGGTACAACTAAAACCGTTATTAAATAGAGACAATTATTTTTAACAAAATTTTTTAATCGATAAGATTGCTCCTCCTTATTTATTGTAGGTATTATTTTATCGATTTGTAGCCGCGCTCTAGGGGCACGGCAATTGATATTTAGGCAAGCGGTCAAAAGGTTAATGGTAGATGAACTACAGAGTTACCCAGTTACTGGTTTGTTGAGTTCCGATAGGCAGACGTTTCATGTAAAATACTGGTATTTAGCTGCATCCACTTAGATTGGAAGTCGGCGCTAACATGATGTACTTGGTAAAGGCACTTGTCTCATCGCCGGCAAGGAAGCGATTAGCTATCGACTACTTGCTCGCCAAGGACAAAAGATATAGATCTCGTGTGAGTAAAAGACACATACGTTCATAGTCGATAGCAGGCTGTTCACACTGCCGAAGAGCGGCTCTTAAAACTAGTTGATCGCAGCGACAAGAGCTATCAAACATTGTACTCGCTCAGCGACACTCGCTCGGCGATACTCGCTCGGCGATACTCGCTTGGCGATACTCGCTTGGCGGTCAGAACTCACCAACCAGTGGTAATACCTATAGTGCGGGCCGGAGCGAGTATTGCGAGTAATCGCCCGTCGCACAAAAGCACTCGCTTAAAAGCCGAGCGTCAAAACTATCGAAATTTTTCACTCGCTGCTCGCCAACTCGTTTCGAGTTTCAAGCATTACTCGCTACTCGCTCATTGCTGGCGGTGAGACAAGTGCGAAAATGCTAGCCCATGTGATTGAGCGAGAAGCTTTTTCCTCAGGTACAGTTCCCGTCACGCAACTTTACCTCCCCGAAGTACGTCGCAATCGAGTGCGCAGAATGTCAATTTGACAAAAAACATAATACAGCGCATGCGCGTGTTTGCGCAAGATGGCGGGTGTAATGGCATCTCACTCGCTCGTATACGTTCCATGCATACGTGTGACCCGCTTGCTCAATGCAATACGACTGTTGATGCGAAAAGTGTTACACGTTGTTTTTGTTTATAATTAATTATTTTGGTTATTTCTTACTATTTCATTTGTTTTTGTGGTGTATGTATTTGTGGTGTTACTTTTTGATATTGTTATTGTTACTGGTAGTCTTTGTTACTTATTTATAATATAATACGTATAAACAAAAAAATATTCTAGGAACGTAACACTTGTTTACGCGATTGCACCTGCGCGGTTGTCACTAAAACCTAGCTTCGGAGGGGTAAACAACGGTGATGCGAACTGTATTTGGAGCAGCACTATAATACCTACCACCTCATTAATTAAATAAAAACACAGCGATCGCATTGTAAAACAATTTATTTCATCTATAATTTGCGTTAGATCTAACAATAGGATAGTTGCGTCATTCGTACACTAGACCAGGTACAGTCCGTACTCAGTCGTCGAGACGTCCTGGAAGGCCTACACTAAGAAGGAGGTAATTTTGCAGATTCGTTCCGACTAACAGTACGTCTGTGTCCTAGGTACTAAATATAATATACAATCAAAGAAGGGAACTAACGGTCTAAACTATAAACATTTCACTGTTCAAATTTAGGTGGGAGTGAGCTTGAACTGAACTGTAATTTTACCTCGATTGGATTCATACAGCAGTGCCATTCCGTAAACATGTCGAAGTAAAGGCATGGGTGAACTGATCACGAAGTGAGCTGTCAATCCAAGTAATCAAGATGGAATGAGAGCTCACTCCGTGATCACTTAATCCAGGCCTTTCACTTCGACATGTTTACAGAATCGACCGGCAGTTTACTTCATGATCACGTCACGGTACACACGGTGAATTTTTACAGAACTATCACTACTATACATCGATGACAAAAAAAAAAAAAGAAACAAAAATAATTTTACAAGTTTTAAAACAATAAACATGCTAGTTATTCTACGAGAAATAATCCGTCAAAAAGTTTACAAATTCTGTCGGAAACAAAAAGAAATCAAAGTCATTTTTCAAATTCTATGTATTAGTGTTTCATTAACTTATCATAAATACTACCTTTTCATACATTTGTTGTTGTTAAAACTACACAAATAAAAATTCAATGTACCAGGGACACAGACTTCAATAGGAGTTAAAGATAGGTCAATATTAACAACATGTTACTTCAGATATTCAGGCTAGCTTCATCCGTCTGTCAATTATATACTCTATCTCTGTTACAATAAGAGCGAAACTAGTTTGTATAAGACGGACAGATGGCTTTACCGTAATATCTACTTACTATTTAGTTCTATAAAACAAATTATTTTCATTGGTTTACTAAAGAGTGAACTAGGAAGATGTTGCTAGAAGGAGATTTTAACGTGTTTAGTCTATGGAATAAAAACTTATTGAATAAAACGTATTTTTACAATATTTTAGTACAGTAGTACCCCAACTGTTATGGCTTACCGATGCATCGCGCAGAAGACGAATTTTCAAGTGCGGGTAATGCTATTGACCAATCGGCACGCTCCACGCAACGCGCTTCTTTTTCCTGTACCGCTATTGGTCGGCAGCTGCCGCCATGTTAGCGCGCGCCGCATGGCACGCACGTGACGCCCGAGTGAGACGGAACAAACAGCCGCAGTGTGTTATGAACCTTATAGTAGTGATCTAAGGTTGATTGTAAGTTTTAAGCATTCTTTCGTTAATCCTCGAGGGTATACTTTCTTTTCTGTGTAAACGAAGATTCACGACGCGCCTTATCATTTGGGTACCACTGTAACACAATGATGTTATAACTACAAAACAGCGAAATCTAGTTTATTAGGCTATCGAGGTCAACGTAAAAACAGTGCGTTTGTGACTGATAAATACCACCTCAAATATATTTTTTCAAATTTTGCTGCTAATTACACTGCTCTAGCAGTTTTCATTCATGGCATAAGCAGCTTGGTGTCGTCTACCAGGGTTGCGGAATTTGTTCAAGAGTCACCGCGGCCCTGGAACGCAAAGGGCATTAGGAGGAACACGGATGGGTTTAAGTAAGAGTCTGAGATTCTGCTCCACCCACAGCGGAAGAAGTCATTTGATGATTTACCATCCTTATAAAAATCTTTCAAACTGCATTGTATAGTGTGAATTTTCAATTTAGACGTTGATGGCCAAATTCCGAAACTATAAGGAACAGCGAAAAATACTTAAAAGAGTCTCGAGCCTAATTTTAATTAAAACTAAAACTGCATTAATGGATTTTTGAAAAATCAATAAATACACAACATCCATAGACTAACACGCTAAAACTCCTCAATACATAAATAGAATATTATTTCAGTGCAATGAAACCACTAGTCATACAGGTTACTCCCGTACATCGTACAAGCTAAGAATACACGAGCGTTAAAAAATATGCATCAGTATATTATTATTATATATTTATATGTTACAATCACACACATGGAATCGTGTTCGTACATAGTACATACATACTTTACAATCGACGGGACTGGGCTACATTAAATGTAAGAAATAACTGATTTTTTTGCCATGAAATTGGCACTTTAGGCAGTATTTGTTTGGTTTTACATATAATGTAACCATGTCCTAAGGATTCGTATTATTACGGTGATATTATTGTAGATTTTTCAAAAAAAAAATCAGAAAAATATGGTGCATATATCTGACTGATTCAAGATTGGTACAAATCAAGAAAAGAAATCCAGGCAGTTTTTTTTTGTATCAAAGAAATAATATACGCCCTATGTTCATAATAATACAAAATAGTGCTTCTTATACCCGGTTTCTGGTAGGATATTATTAACGGAACAAAAATTTAAAAAAAACTTAAATTAAAAAAAAATAAATGGTGCCTTTGAAGTCATTCAGACAATCGCGTGTTTAATAATGTCACATTAAAAAAATCAAAAGGTATTTATTGAAACTAGTCTAAAAATCAGCACTGTTTGAACGTCAAAATTTACATGAAGACAGTCCCCCAAATCGCCCAGCCCTTCACCAATTCCTAGTGTTTTAGCTGGGCCATAATTAGCTTTTAAGGGTGCGATTAAACCAGAGACCTGGACCCCAAGTCTGCTATTACAATAGTGTCTGCTATTACATTTCTTTCAATGGAGTGTCAGTGGTTGACCACTGGGTATGAAAGCGTCATTATGACTTTCCAGTGGTCAACCACTGACACTCCATTGAAAGAAATGGCATAGAATCTTGTCAAAATCAACCATTATGAAATCAATGATAGACCATTCTGACACTATTGTAATAGCAGACTTGGGGCCCTGCGATGTCGCTTGCGCTGAGCGAGGCTAGGTTAAAGAAGCGATTATATTGGATCTTAACAAACACATCCTTCGCTCCGGATCCTCGAAAACGCAGCCTTATATTACGATATTTCAGGTCCTAAGCCTAACATACGTCCTATATCATAACAAAAATATTCGCCGCGACGAAGCTCCAGTCTTGAGCATCGACGACGAGTCGCTAGCCTGTCGGTTTTCTACCGGTTGCATTTTGGGGATGTGCGACGGAATTGCATAATTGAATTCCGCCAAGCCCGTTCCATCATCGGACCACAAGACGAACGGCGATGCGCCACCGGTACATGGTGGACATCCCACCCACACGTACTAAACGTTTTGGGAACACATTCATAGTGCGTACAGCTAAGGAGTGGAATTCTCTGCCGGAGTCTGTTTTCCTTAATAGCTATAACCTGGGAGTCTTTAAGTCAAGAGTGAATAGGTTACTTCTAGGCAAGCGTACTCCATCTTCGACCACATCATCGCTTACCATCAGGTGAGACAGTGGTCAAACGCGCGCCTATAAACAGTAAAATAAAAAAAAAAATTACACAATAATACGAATCCTTCTCTTAAATTATTAAACAAAAATCGTATACACACACTTTCTTAAGCTTAGCAAAACAATTTCGACTGTTATTAACTTTAGATTAAACATTTCTAACGTTTAGTTTTCGTTATATTTATTTAGACTTTTTTTTTAATTTATTTTAAAGGCCATTATACAGAGCTTTTATTTTTAACGCCACTTTATTTTTAGGCATGTTTTTAAATGCTTATGAAGACTCACTTTAGTGATTTTAAATTATTCCATACTCACTGATATCGCTAACACCCGGTTTATCAATTGAGAACTTGTTAAACTATCGATTAAGAAACCGAGTTTCATTTCTATTCGATAACAATTTCTTGCATATATTTTCGTTCATCATGTTTTAGATACCCACTCAGCCTTCGTCAGCCCCCGAGGGGCAAAATCGTTTTTAAACGTAAGAATCCGTACGTCCCTATTGGGCCAAGTGAAAATAAACGCAAGCCGCCTACAAATAACGTTTAAATCGCGCGAGCGTCGGCTTGTCCCGAAAGGGATTTACGGATTCTGAGTGGATATACATTGAAGTATTGGATACCGATAATTTATCGATTTCAGCAATACAATATCAGATTAGTGGTTGACATTCATTTGTTGTGGCCATTGATATACAAAAAACCCAAGATGCACAGTCTCGAACAAATGCAACACTCGAAACTGTCGTCAAAAACTGGCATGTACCAAGTGTCATGTGTGAGTTGTGTGTAGTTATACTATAAACATTTTTTTTTGCAAATTCAACCTTACACGGATCGCTTAAAGTTGTTTTTACAAAGCAGTGCACTGTGGCGAGCGATGAGAGATTGTTTGAAACTTGCGCATATTGCGCTTATTTTTTGCGGACGTTTTTGAGAGGCTGAGTGTGTATCTTGGGTTTTTATATATCAATGGTTGTGGCATTCAATTGTTCTGATATCTCACAGAATTAAGAATTGTTAAAGTAACACTATGATCTAGTTGTAAGTTATTAGTGTGTGCAATATAATCTATGTTTCTAGCTGTATTCTGGTGTTACCTCGTTTTATGCAATTCGGTTATTTTTATTTCAAACTAGCTTCTGACAGCGGCTAGCTTCGTAGGGAACATGCTCCCGGGATAAAAAGTAGCCTATGTCCTTTCTCAGGCTCTAGACTACCTGTGTACCAAATTTCATTTAAATCGGTTCAGTAGTTTTGGCGTGAAAGCGCAACAAACAGACAGACAGACAGAGTTACTTTTGCATTTATAATATTAGTTAGGATTAGGTTGAAATGGCGTTTGTAAATTAATCTGAAACTGTTTTTGGTAAAATGTGACTGTTTATTTCATTCTGCTTTCCACTAACTTGAAAAAGGAGGTTTTTTCTAAATAATGTATTTTTTTTCTGTATATTCACCAATATTTTTTTATTGACGTTGCTTTTAACTAAAAAAATTCATTGTATATTTATAAACGTAAAATAAAAATAAAATATAAAACGAGATACACAGAATACCAGTATATGACATCTCCTATATTAAAGCTATAGTATAGGAAATAGTAATTATATCACATATACACATATTCATGATCAAATATTTATTATTATGTTATATAAGGCTTATTTGAAACTGCAGTGATGAATGAAATAAATCACAAACATACTGTAAACGAGCAATGGAAAAAATCTAAATATAATTTAAATGTTAGATTCAATACATACATGCATATAACATATTTACTTTTAGTATTGATAGCAGTATAGTTGTATGTCAAATATATTTTGAATATAAAATGCAAGATGTCAACTTGACTCCGGTTTTTGGAATCATATTCAAATATGTCTGTAAATCGCAATTTCAATTCATAAGAATGGTTGATGAATCTCCAATCATTGCAGCTCTCATATGATTTCACAGCAAATTCATTAATTAGATGCTTTATCAAAGTTCTAATAACCGAAAGTTGCCGACTGAGAATTTGTTCGGATTATAATCTTGCGTCTCGCTTAAACATACTGTGTGCGAGCGAGAAGTGAACAGTCAAAAGTCATTTAACAACAAAAGAACATCAAATCGAATTCTATAATTAAAAGCCAAACTATTCGATGAATAAAGATGATATATTCGTTGAAATATACAAGCGAAATTCAACTTTAAATACTTTAGCATAAGTGTTTCAAAATGTACAAATATAAACAGTAGCTCTGTCGAGGTTATATCGACACGATGGGATAGAAAAGCATAGTTACAATAATTATAAATATGTACTGATGGTGTTAGAATGAGGATCTTATTAAGACTGGAGTGCCAATCATTATACACACGATTTTTTAAAGCTCTGGTCAAACTCAAGCGAATCCTGCGCGGAATATGGGACGAAAATCACTTGCCTCTTGAACCGCTTATTTTGTCAACGAACTTGTACACCAGGTGGCAGCACTGAGGCGTCAGGTCAAGCACCTGTCAAATGCTAATGTTTTCTGTCATTTGTTGAATTGACATCTACGTCATGTTTACGTCAGTCATTTTTTCAAGGAAGACCTTTCGTGTATGTAGCGCCGACTCGTAGTGAAAATTTTTCTGAATACCCTCATTAACGCGAATAATTGCAAACTTCCTGATAAATTAAAACAATCGACGTAGACGCATCCCGCGTGACGAGCACGATTCGCCTAACTTTGGCCAGACCTTACTTTTTTGATTTACTGTGTGAATGCACCAAACTCTCGAAGTTGCTAGAATATTTTAACAAGCAGCTAATCTTTTAGAGCCAGTTAACAACATTTTTGCTGACCGTACCTTAGCTCGTAAGCAAATGGCTCAGCCTAAAACCATTCTAACTCTACAGTACTTCATCACTCATTCTAAAACCACTGGTACAAGTTCACGCCACATAAGTTTACTGCTTTGAAACAAGGTTATCCGATGCGTTTTAAGGTTCGTACGCACACATCAGTCACGTCACTGTCATGTCGCCTGTCAGTCACGTCAAAATTTCTAAAGTCACGTACAAGTCATAATCATCAAAACATCGGCCCCACGCGTCAGTCACGTCGCTACCGGCGTGTCCCAGTCATTCACATACAGTGACTAAACAGACTCCACACTTATGTCGGCCGCAGCAAAGACCACCTCAATGAGAAACGATTCAACCTAAATGGAAAACAATTCAACCTCAATGGGAAACAATTCAATGAGAACCTCGATGGGAGTTCTCAATCGGTTCTGATCTTCAGTGTTTGTGTTGTGTCTATCGACAGACCATGAACCACTTTTCATTTAGCGCCGCATGCTCTATTGCCTGTTCACGTGAAGACTACGTCAGCAGCATAGCCGTGACAGAATATAGGCCAGACAAAGGATTTAATTAAGAAGAGATTTTGTTTTGTCATCAACACGCTAGGGAGAAGAGTGACTGACTGGCAACGTGACTAGAGTAAGTACGAACCTATAGAATAAGATCTACTTCTGCGCAGTCATTTGTAGCCTACTTCAGAGCGATAAACTTACACGATGCGAACTGTAATATACCATAGAATACAATATTTAATAAGCTTATGTTACATTCAGAGCGGTATGTATTCTCTTATCTGTTGCAGTGTTTCTCGATCTGTCGACTGCACCAAACGCTCGAAAGTCTCGGCTCCCACCTGGTTTTTCAAGGTTTCCAGCTGAAATTGGATTTTGTTGGTTTATAAATATAGTTTATTTTGCGTTTCACCGAGGTACCGACAATTTGCGGAGTATGACTATTTCAAAACTGTATGAAATATAAAAAAATGCAATGGACAGTTTTTTATTTAAAGAACAGTTCTCATTATTGGCAAATTGTAGATGTCTATTTTAAATGCAACTTAGTATGAAGTAGTGCAGTGTAGTATAGCCTTTTTTTAAAGATGGGAAATCATCAAATGACTCCTCCCGCTCTGGGTGAAGCAGAAGGGAGTGTCAGACTTTTACTGACTAAAACCCATTCGTGTTCCTCCTAATGCACGCCGCGTTCCCGGGCCGCGGTGACTCTTTCGAATAAATTCCTGTACCCCGGCAGGCACTGGCTCTAGCAGGCCCCGTCTTGTACGCTGACAGCTCTTTGAGGCGCGCGTGGAACACAGCGCGCCGTCGACCCGGGCCTGATTCTGATCGGACGGCGAGCCACCCAATGTTCGCCGTCCGCAGGCCCGCGCCTACGGTGGCCGGGAATCGCCCTGCGACTCCCGACGTCCGGGGCGTCTTCTTCTGTTGCGGCGGCTGGGGCGTAGGGTTTCCTTCTCTCTCACGCGTTCGGCCTCCTTCTTTGCTAGCATTACTGCTTCGCAGAAGGAGGTGAACGCTTCCCATACCTCCTCGCTCCGGACCATGGATTGGACCAGGGCCGGACGCGAAAGGTTGCCGCCGCCGATCGCCTCGACGAGGACACGGCGGTTCCGCCGAAGCAGGGCAGACCTCCACCACAGTGTTGACACCCGGGCGTATCCTTCCGCCGAATCCGAAACAGGTATCTCCCGAAACAACCGTGTCCGGCACGGAGCAAATACAAAGAGGAGACGGCCTAAACAACTGTGCACTGTGATTTTCAACTAGGTCCTGACGTCATCAAGTGGGCGTGGCCTTAGTCAGTGTATTGTTGGCGTTCGTACTGTGCACTTCGTAAAAGTTCCCATTTTTACAGTATTACATTCGCGCTAAAAGACAAAAATGATGAAATGTTGTGTTTTATCTTGTAAAAACTATTCCGACAGACGTTCTGATGCTATGGATGGTATCACATTTCATTTGTAAGTAATTTTATGCGTAATTTATCAAAATAGTTCTAGAAAAATCTCTTAGCTTCGGCGTTTTCAAATATAATTCTACCCGACATTAGATGGCGACACTTTTTGTCATGGAAACTAAGAATATTTCGGTATATAGAGCTCAGTATTCATATATTTAAATAATCATATGTACTGAAAATTGTTTAACTTTCATTCCTAAAGGTCCTTTAATCGCCAAAATATTATTTTTGTAGTTTATATATAATTTTGTAAACAAGCCGCCATCTATCGTCCAATAAGAACATTAAACATAAACATGCCAAAAAGACAGGGCTGAAATTAGAATCCAATTATTTTAGCGTATGTCCCGCGGCTGTCTCATACATGGAAAGTACTTAAAGCATTAAATACGCTAGACTAGTTTGCTAATAAATTTTTTTCGTTGTAATCTAAGTCTATTATTTATTCAGCCTTTGATAAATTAATCTTACCCACGATCTTACCTATTTGACCATATCAAAAGAGTCATGTTACTAGGAAGCTTCTTTCGCGTCATGCTTTTTTATTATGTCTGGTATTACTTATTTAATTGAAATTAATGGTTTCAGATAGATTATCACGTAAAAGTGTTTTTTTCAATAACAACAAAAAACAATCTAAACAATCAAACAATCTTGATAAGTCCTATTAACAAAATAAGTTATTTAAAAATATGAGATAAACTACTAATCTTCATTCGTCAGTCATCAAAAACCTTTTTATTTAAACATGTTTTCATAAACTTCACTAGGTATTTCATTAAAAAAAACGTATCAAGATGGTTCGTAAAATTAATGAAAAAAAAAATAACCAGAGTACCTACTCCTTGCATCGAAAATTTTGAGTACGACCCTGTTGCATATTGCACTTAGTGACATCTAGTGTGAGATAGTTACGTAACTACAAAATAAAATCGACAGAAATAGCGAGTGGTTTTGCTATTGACCGGTAGATGGAAAATAAAGAAGTGGGCGGGATCTAACACCCCCTCATCCCGCAAAGTGTCACGCGTTTTTTCATAGGGAAATTAAATTACAACATCTCCTCTTTGTATTTGCTCCGTGGTGTCCGGTACCTGCGTCAAGCGGAAGGTGAGGACGCCGTGGCGCCGCTCTAGCCACTCCTCAAAGAGGGGACTTAACGCCTGGATTGTGGCGTGGCCAGCGTTGGGTTGCGACAGCCGCTGTCTCCATACCGCTATGAGATCCTACCGAAGCTCCGTCCGCCGTGCTGCAATTTGCCGCGGCAGGGGATTGTAGTATAGCTTACCTGGTGATGAGTGACAGCTCGAAGGTCGATGGTATGCGCAGGGTGCGTGGCTACGAGGTTGCGTCGCCGCAGTTCATGCGGAGTGTCGCCGGCCGCAGTATAGTATGTAGTGTAGTATAGCCTACCTGGTGATGAGTGACAGCTCGAAGGTCGATGGTATGCGCAGGATGCGTGGCTACGAGGTTGCGTCGCCGCAGTTCATGCGGAGTGTCGCCGGCCGCAGTATAGTATGTAGTGTAGTATAGCCTACCTGGTGATGAGTGACAGCTCGAAGGTCGATGGTATGCGCAGGGTGCGTGGCTACGAGGTTGCGTCGCCGCAGTTCATGCGGAGTGTCGCCGGCCGCAGTATAGTATGTAGTGTAGTATAGCCTACCTGGTGATGAGTGACAGCTCGAAGGTCGATGGTATGCGCAGGGTGCGTGGCTACGAGGTTGCGTCGCCGCAGTTCATGCGGAGTGTCGCCGGCCGCAGTATAGTATGTAGTGTAGTATAGCCTACCTGGTGATGAGTGACAGCTCGAAGGTCGATGGTATGCGCAGGGTGCGTGGCTACGAGGTTGCGTCGCCGCAGTTCATGCGGAGTGTCGCCGGCCGCAGTATAGTATGTAGTGTAGTATAGCCTACCTGGTGATGAGTGACAGCTCGAAGGTCGATGGTATGCGCAGGGTGCGTGGCTACGAGGTTGCGTCGCCGCAGTTCATGCGGAGTGTCGCCGGCCGCAGTATAGTATGTAGTGTAGTATAGCCTACCTGGTGATGAGTGACAGCTCGAAGGTCGATGGTATGCGCAGGGTGCGTGGCTACGAGGTTGCGTCGCCGCAGTTCATGCGGAGTGTCGCCGGCCGCACCGCTGGCGTCGCCCCAGCGCGCCGCGCCGCCGCGCCCCTCTAGGGGGGACGCCGGCCTGGAGCCTGGGGGCGCCAATAAAGCGCTACAAGAAAAACATGAGATTACATACGGAACTTTAAACTGGTACTAAAGACTAGTTAAACTCGCCCTTACTTTCTGTTGAATTTATAGAAATATGCGGTACAGAGAGAGTAAAGTCCCGCAAACCTTCACTGAAAAGGGAGGATCCGGTGTGGGCAACTGTCCGAAAGTTGATATTCGGACTGTTGCATATGTTCAAATCGCATGGTAAACTCTGATACCGCGATGCAGGATTTTGTTGTAGTACTTCATTGCTAGTTGAATAGATGGCGTTGCGATTATTTTTGTTGCGATGTAGATTTGCTCCGTTGGTATTTTTTCTTGTGGCGGCATTGATACCGCTTCAAATTATTAAAGGCAAACGTCGTTCAGGCTGCCCGATTGAGTTTAACTTTAAGCACATTACCCCAATTGTAATAATAAACGCTTTTAAGCTCAAATTGACAGGAGATCTATAGGGTATGTCTGTAAAAGTTGGTACCTCCATTATTGACACTAGCGCGCCGTATTTAGCCTTTATATTCAATATATGTGTAGATCAAAGGGTTTTCTCGGATTTTATGAAATACAGTAAGGTAATTCCTTTATTCAAATCCGGGGACAGTAAAGATAACTAATAACTATAGACCCGTCTCCGTGTTGCCGGTTTTCCGCGAGGTATTTAAAAAGGTTATGCTAAATCAAATGCTCAGTCACTTTAACGCGAATAACATCTTACATGAACAGTGCGGTTTCACCAAGGGGCGTTGTACAATTGACGCTGGTGTAACGTTATTAAACATATCTTTAATGCGTGGGAAGAGGCGCAACATGCCATAGATATTTTCTGCGAACTGTCGAAGGCGTTTGATTGTGTGAGCCATATGACATACACTTCTGGACACATCTATTGGCCCACCTTGTATTTTCAGTTTCGTTTGGTCCTAGCTAAAATTTTATATTAGGTCGAGCAAAAAGTTTTTATGCAGTTTTGAACCTGGCACATTCACAATTTCATTCAATAGTCTTTTTTTGAATTTCGAACACAGAATTCAAAGAAACAAAAGACAATTTGGAGCCTGTTTGTTGATATCAAACAATCGAATACTAAGAAAACTTGGTTTTATTGGTTTACTTGGATTTAATTCTTGAAAAAGTGATTGATATCTTTGGTTTTGCAACAAACATTACTTATTCTTAACATTAAGGTGAGGTTCTATCAATAATCTATGGATACTTCACCTGAAGTCGCCGCCCAAGCTGTGGCACTTATTCAGGCCGGACACAGCCAAAGAAACGTGAGTGCTCAACTTAATTTAAGTCGATCTGCGGTCCGAAATGTTTATCGGAGGTACCTAGAGACTGGCGGCTTTGTTCGTCGCCAAGGAAGGCCACGATCTCGGGTCACAACTGAAAGGCAGGATCGATTCATCGTGACGACCAGCTTGAGAAATCGTCACCTTACCTCCATTGAGATACAAAACCAACTTCGCGACTTCCACGGAGTATCTGTGAGCGCTCGAACTGTTCGGAGAAGGTTAAAAGAACGCGATATGGTACCACACAAGCCAGCTAATGGGCCCAAACTAACGCGAGCCCACCGAACAGCGCGCCTTCATTTCGCACGCAGTCATTTAAATTGGACACAGCTAGATTGGAGCCGTGTACTCTTTTCTGATGAGTCTAAAATTGTGTTACATGGCAATGATGGAAGGAAGAAGGTCTACCGACGTAAGGGAGAGCGTTTCGCACAATGCTGCTTTGAAGAGAGGGTTGCTTATGGCGGTGGCTCATGGACTGTCTGGGGCGGTATATCCGCGAGCGGCAAAACTCAACTTGAGGTTGTTACAGGACCACGGCTGCCAACATTAAATGCTGAAAGGTACATTCGTGAGTGCTTAGAACCTCACGTCATACCATACGCGGACTATGTGGGCCCAAATTTCCTTTTTATGCATGATAATGCAAGAGCCCATGCGGCCGGCATCGTCAGGGAATATCTTCGGGATGTGAACATCACAGTTATGGACTGGCCAGCCAGAAGCCCAGACATGAACCCCATTGAGCACATGTGGGACGAGCTAAAAAGACGTGTTAGGGCTCGTCAGCCAGTTGCCCAGACGATGCAGGAGTTGAAAACTGCCATAGAAGAGGAATGGGAGATGATCCCTCAAAATTTCATAGAGCGGTTGATAAACTCTATGCCTAATCGTATGAGAGCTGTGGTAGATGTCCATGGAGGCAACACGCGTTATTAAATAAAACCTTTATTTGATAAAACATGTTTTTCATTCAAAAATCAATTGCCTTTAACAAGGCGTGTATCCGACTTGTTAGGCATAGCTCCATGTCGTATGGTATTCTGAATTCAAATATAAAACAATACGATCGAAAAAGATGGTAAAATGTATCAGGTTTAAAACTGCATCAACAGTTTTTGTTCAATCTAGCAATCATATTTCGGTAGGGGCCATCGAAACCTAAACTCTAAGGTGGGCCAATAGATGTGTCCAGAAGTGTATTACTTCTGAAACTAGAGCATTACGAACTAAGCAAAACAGCCTTGAACTTAGTAAAATCCTATTTGAATGATAGACAACGGCTTGTTCATATAAAAGGCAACAATTCAACAGTATGAAACGTGAAAATGGTGGAAAGGGGCATCACAAGGCTCAATTTTGGGTCCTTTCTTGTTTCTAGTTTATATAAATATATAAATTTGCCCTATATATTAGAGAATAAACTTAATATTGTGTTATTTACTGACTTTGTAAATAACGCTCTACTGCAGCTACATGATTGGTTTACCGTTAATAATTTAGTATTAAATGAGAAGAAACGAAGTGCATTCGATTTACTTTCAATCAATCAATCAATAAGCTCCCAATCCTGAACGGTTCAATAAGTTGTTAGGATGTTGCTCAAAGAATGTCTCTCAGTTCAGTGTGCCTCTTGGCATAGGCCTCCTCTAACTTTCCTATCCCTAGCAACCCTTCTCCAATTGGGACCGGCTGCAAGTTTCAGCTCGTCCTCCCATCTCCTTTCTTGCCTTCCTTTTCTCCGTTTACCATCTCTAGGGCACCATTCCGTGACTATCCTACTCCACTTGTCTTGGATACAACGCAGTAAATGGCCCTTTAGTTGCTCTATCTTTAAAAGCACGTCAGTTACTCCAGTTTTCGATCTTACTATGGTGTTCCTTATCCTGTCCTGTTTTTTGACGCCAATCATGCTCCGCTCCATAGCTCTTTGGCAGTGTTCTAGACAGTCTCTGTGCCTTTTTGTGAGTGACAGGTTTCACAACCATAAGTGAGGCAGGGGAGAATGCAGGTATCAAAAACCTTACGTTTAATTTCTGTACTTAGTTTATAAGATTTCATTCCCTCTTTTAGGGACCAGTATGTTTTCCAACTGTTTGCTGTTCTTCTGTTGATTTCCTTGGAAGACTGGTCTTTGTGTGAGATGATTTGTACCAAGTATATATACTCTTCCACATATTCGAGAGGATGGTTGTTAATTTTGATCTCTCGGTTTTCGCGGTTTGTAAGTAGTTTGTCTTGTTCATATTCATGGACAAACCAATTGTCTCACTTTGCTCATTTAGATCTTCAATCATTTCCCCTAGTTTATGTGGGTTTTCTTCAAATAGGACTATATCGTCTGCAAATCTGAGATGGTTAAGGATTCTTCCATCTATGCGTAAGTCATATTTGTCCCAATCCAACATTCGAAATATATTTTCCAATACAGCTGAGAACAGTTTGGGAGATAATGAGTCCCCCTGTCTGACTCCTTTTCCTATATTAAATACGTCCCCTAGTGTTTCAAGCTGAATTCTTGCCTTTACTTTACCAAATGTCAAAAGTAGTTATTGTGATATAGAATTGAACAGGGAGAAACTAGAATTCGTCGATGAAACAGTTTTCCAGGGGATTAAGCTTGACTCAAGGCTACAATGGGGTCCTCATTTAACATCTCTTGCCAGGAAGGCCAAGTACAGCAGCACATGCTGTTAGGAAAATCCGCCACTTTACAGATGTTGAAACCGCGAGACTCTATTTTATTTAGTTACTTTCATAGTATAATGTCTCACGGTATCTTACTATGGGGACGGACTGCTGATATCAAGTCTATTTTCATTTTGCAGAAAAGAGCCATCAGAGCCATTTACAATCTCCGCCGGAGAGATTCTCTAAGGGTCAATATATCAAGGAAAATACGTACGTTACGTTATAATGAATAGACATCTTTTTAGTAAACGAGGCGACAGATTTAAAGAACTATGTCACTAGAAATAGGAACCATAGAATTCAACCAGATTTTAGACTTGCTAAAGTAGCACATCTTTCGTGGGATACTGTTTAAAGTGTTATAATAAAATACCGGTACATATATTAGAACTATATGAGACGAAATTTATAAATTGTATAAAAGTCACACTATGCAGACAAGCATATTAATAAACTAGGGGAGAACATTGATGATAAAAATACTTGGCTCAATGCTGGTCCGCTCCACAACGACTAAAGCGCCCAAACTTTGATTAAGATGTCAAACATTGTTGGACCTGCTGAAGATTGTAAGATTATCTTTGCATTGTATAGACTCAATCTCTTTCACGCATTAATTATTTCAAAACGAATGTAACCATGATTTTGTAAACACTGATTTAAAAGTGTCCATGGAGTTTCTTGCACGTACTTCTCCATAGGATCTACTCTTTGGAACGTGCAACTGCCGCGCTGGAGATAGGGTCGGTAAGTGTGTTTTGCTGCAGAACAGCTTGCTGTTCTTGTCGCTAGCGCGGCAGAAATAGCTTTATCTGACTGACAGACCTTGACAATTCAAAAGTAGTAGCAGTAGTAGTAGGTCTATTTAAAATAAAAGATTTTGTATTTGTATTTAGTACTCTAACCTTGCGAGAGATTTGCACTACAAAGTGCTCCAGAGAGTTTAATAAATTGACTTCATGAACGTCGGTCGATTCATTAAAAATGTGGCCGTGGATACCATGATGATATTAGGGATAGCTCAATTCAAGCTAAGCTCGCCTAAGTTTACACGGCAAATTTTTGATGCCGTTATAAACACAGCCACCTATTGGACGCTAAACTACACAACTACGAGCAAGTCATCACCAAATGATTCAGATTATTGAAAACTAGTTGGCCCGCGCAACTTCGTCTGTACCGCTCCTATTGGTCTTAGCGTGATGATATATAGCCTTCCTCGATAAATGGGCTATCTAACACTGTAAGAATTTTTCAAATCGGACCAGCAGTTCCTGAGATTAGCGCGTTCAAACAAACAAACAAACAAACTCTTCAGCTTTATATATTAGTAAGTAAGTAAGTATAAGAGTATAAGATAAGATTATTAAATATTTTAAGAGATTACAAAGTCTCCATTATTTGTGAACAGAAAATTTGTCCACAATAATATCGACGAATAAAAATTCGATAGAGTTTATAATCCCTTCATGTCGGACTAAAAAATTTAAACATACATAAAATGGCGACCAACCAATGCCCAAGTCTACAATCTATCCGTTTTGGTGTGTTAGTAAATAGCAAATATATCCCTCATTAATATGTGTTGGTGACAGCATATGGCTCAATTTACATGTAGGCAATAAAATTACAATTGAAACAGACCTCCAGTTGCAGTTGGGTTTGGGACCATAGTTTCAAAGTAAAAATTATGAGATGACAGGTATAAGAAAATAAAGACTTACTCAATGTAAGCGCCGTTGTCTTCCGCCTTCATGACGTCGTTCAGCACTTCTGCCAAGTTGAGCAGTATCGCAGGGAAGCGATGCAACACCGTCGCGTTCTGTGTCGTCAGCAGGGCTGCTAATCCTAGACCTGTTAAGATGAATGTGTGTTTAAGAATTGAGCTACAAAGGGGAGGGGTGCCTTTGCAATAGTATTGCTATGTAATATTATGATAATATTAACAAATAGCACACAAAGTTTAAAGACAATACACGTAACCGTTGAAGAGTTGTCTCACCTGGAGACGATTTCAGCAGCAGCTACATAACATCACAATGACTTTGTACATTTTTTTTTTCTGATGGGTTTGCTCTTGACTCTAGTCTAGGTCAAAGATGACAGAGACAAAGTCTACGATGGAGCGAGCTTACCCAGAAAGAGCCTGTTCACTCTAACTTTGAAGAGATTAGGGTTGTAAGCGTTTGGAAACACAGACGCAGGCAGAGAGTTCCACTCCTTTGCTGTGCGCATTATAAAACGCGTTTGGAAACGCTTAGTGCGAATTAGTAAAATAGCAACAAGGTAGGGATGGTAAGATGCAGTGCGTCTGGATGTCCGATGGTAGAAGGGGGCCGGTGGGATGAGGTCGTGGAGTTCTTGGGCACACTCACCGAAGTACAATCTGTAGAAGACCGACAAGCAGGCAACCTTACAGCGATGAGCCAAGCTATGTCGCTTGGCATCCACCAGTTTTACGTCACCGATGAGCCTCTTAGCTCTGCATTCCAGCGAGTCAAGCGCGGCAAGCTGATACTTAGCTGAGCCATCCCAAAGGTGGCTACAATACTCCATGCAGGATCGGACTTGCGCTTTGTATAGGGTTAAAAGCTGTCCAAGCCTGAAGTATCGCTTCACCCTATTTAGGATGCCCAGCTTTTTGGCCGCAGTTTAGGCTTTGTACTCGATGGTGGCGCCGAAGTTGAGACTGGATGTCAACTCCATGCCTAGGAGCTCGAGCCGATCAGTCACAGGAACCGATGCACCCCGAAAAGTAGGACTTTGGTCGAAATGACTCCTTTTTGCGGTAAAAAGACACGCCTGTGTTTTGGTGGCGTTAAAAGTGACCAGATTGTCATCACCCCACTGGGAGACAAGGCTTAAGGTCAAATTTGTCCGCTCTACTATGGCTTCTCTCAAGGAACAAACTTCATAGCCGCCGGTTGTTGCGCTGGCCAAGTATCTCTCTGAAACCGTACTGTCATCTGCGTACCCAACAAGACCAAGCTGAAGTAAGTCATTGATGTGCAGCAGGAAAAGAGTTGCAGAGAGAACAGACCCCTGAGGAACTCCGGCATCAATAGCCATGAGGTCTGAGGAGCAGCCGTCAACGACTACTCGGATCGACCGTTCACTCAGGAAGACTGATATCCAGCAACAAAAACCAGCTGGGATACCATAAGCAGGAAGCTTGCTGAGTAGACCTGCGTGCCAGACCCTGTCAAAGGCCTTCGAGATATCGAGCGACACGGCAAGTGCTTCGCCGTGTCTCTCGATGGCCTCGCCCTAGCAGTGCGTGACATACACAAGAAGATCGCCAGTTGACCGTCCCGGGCGAAATCCATATTGACGGTCACTGAGGAGATCATTTTCTTCAAGGTAGGTCTGGGTACTGCCGTGAAATATCAACAAATATCACACCAGAGTTTCAAGACGATACAATTAACCGTTAAAGAGTTGTATCACATAGAGATGATTCCAGCAGTATCATCACAATATCATTTTCTAATACATAAAAACTCGTGTCACGGTGTTTGTTACCGAACTCCTCCAAAACGGCTCGACCGATTTTCATGTTATTTTGTGTGTATGAGAATAGGTGGTATGGTATTTTTTTTTGTATGGCAAAACAACGTTTACCGAGTCAGTTAGTGATTATATATTGCTATGAAATATCAACAAATAGCACACAAAGTTTCAAGACGAAGTAATCGTTGAAGAGTTGTCTCACATGGAGACGATTCCAGCAGAGCAGCTTCATAACATCTCCATAACAATTTATTGCTATGAAATATCAACAAATTGCACACAAAGTAAAGACAATACAAGTAAACGTTGAAGAACTGCCGAAGATTCCAGCAACAGCTTCATAATATCACCATGATCATAATATATTGCGATAAAATGTCAACAAATAGCACACAAAGTTTCAAGACGATGCAAGTAACCGTTGAAAAGTTGTCTCCAGTGGAGGCGATTCCAGCAGCAGCTACATAATATGACGATAACACCATGTATTGCTATGAAATATCAACAAATAGCACACGGAATTTCAAGATAATACAAGTAACCATTGAAGAGACAGTCACATGGAGACGATTCCAGCGAAAGCTTCATGAAATCAACATGGTTACATATTGTTACGTCACTCCATTTTGAACTTTCTCAGTTAAAATCATATATTAGGTCCTCTGATAGTAAGTACTTCAATCAAGAAATTGGTGTGTGTGAATATAGTTGCCCACATAAAGATGATTGAAATATTATTATGGTAAAATATATCTGTGTTAAAACCTAATTCTGGAAAATATTCAAAATGTCCTCATTTTGCACAACTCCTACTCGGTCAAACATCCTCGTATTGTATGTGAATCGTCTAGCGGGTCCTCGCATTGTACAAATGATGTGTGCGTTTGTGTGCGTGCGTGTGTGTGTGTAAGTGTGTGTAAGTGTTTGTGCGTGTCTGTGTGCGTGCGCATGTGTGTGTGTGTGTGCGTGTGTGAATGCGTATGTGTGTGCGTGTGTGTATGCGTGTGTGTGTATGCGTGTGTGTGTATGCGTGTGTGTGTGCGTGTGTGTGTGTGTGCGTGGGTGGGTGGGTGTGGGTGTGTGTGTGTGTGTGTCCACATATGAAAATAAATAATTACTCACCAACAACCTTCCACCTCTCAACTTGCGTAACCAGATTCATCTTCTCGGTCCAAACATGCAGGAACCTGGTCAGTACTTTAACAGGGTCGGAGTCGTACTCCGCGGCGCCACTGGCCGCCTCCTGGATGGCCTTGTAGAATAGCTCCGTGGACAGCAGGATGACGCGCGACACCAGGCACAGCTGCACCGACAGCACCATCGGGAGGTCGTCACCTTCGAGTAGGCAGCTGTGGGAGGGGATGACGTTTCATTTAAAACTTTATTTACATCGTGAAGTGAAAGACATTTAGAAAAAGAGATGTTTGTATCAAGCAGTTTTCTTTTCGAATGGGCCTGACTCCTAAAACAATGATAATCCCATGTTGTCTGTCAAACAGTTCTGAGTACCTATTATGACATCTTAAAACAATCATGATAACGGTGTGGGAGGGAGACGAAGTTATACAAGACGCATAACACTATCCCTTTTTCACAGTTGAATCATGATCGCATTAGCACCTCATAATAGGGCCCCAGATTCTAATATTTAAGCAATTTTTTCATCAGGTAAATAAAATAGGTAAAGAACCTACTTAATTCATGAATGATTCTGAAATTCATTCCCCAGACGTAATATTTAACGTCGCGGGAGATTCAAATATCTGCTAGCTGACTTTTCAAGTCGTTCGGCATTCAAAGGAATATGCTATAATTATAATCTTTGCGCTGTTGTTAATGTATGTGACATTCATCTTGATTTTGGGCACGCGCAGAAAGATGACCAGCCATACTAGCAGTAAGATTCAAATAATAAACAATGTTTGACTCTTCTTGCATTTCAAAAAAAAAATCCTAAGAGCTGTTTACTAAATAGCCAGAATCATGCGCAAAATCTAGCTGATTCATATCAGTGGCCTTACATTGCCAAAATTACCATTTAATTTATTAACAAGCACGCACAATACTCACTGTATAACCCTAATAAGAATTGGCCAGATGACCTTAACTCCCAAGAAGGCGTTCCTCTCAGGGAAGCTCACGCTGATGCAGATCTCCGCCATCTTCAGCACGGTGATGACGCCCTCGGTCCGCATGTCGCTCAGCATGTCCTCCAGCAGCGCCATGCACTTGCCTCCGGGGCCCGACAGGAACTCTTCGGGGCAGAGCAGCGTGTAGGCTTGCATTATGTACACTACTATCCGAAGGTGTTCAGATGATTGTTCTGCAATGATTTGGTAGATTACTTTATAATATTGGAAAAAGTTTGAGCTTAATTAAAGGATCATAGTTTTCTTTGAAATTACTTTCATGAGTAACACGTCTACCTAGGACAAACGGTCCAGTTAGGTAGGGCCAACTTCGAGAAAGAGGTCAACCGTCGAATCCGACTCGGCTGGGCAGCGTTCAGGAAATTGCGCGGTATCTTCTCGTCCCACATACCAGTGTCTCAAGACGAAAGTCTATGATCAGTGCGTGTTGCCAGTGATGACATACGGAACTGAAACGTGGTCGCTTACAATGGGCCTCATCAGAAGGCTCAAAGTCACTCAAAGGGCAATGGAGAGGGCAATGCTTGGAGTTTCCTTGCGTGATCGAACCAGGAATAATATCCGCAAGAGAATCAAGTTACCGACATAGCCCGAAGGATCGCCAAACTAAAGTGGCAGTGGGCAGGGCACATTGCTCGCAGAACAGATGGTCGATGGGGCCGAAAAGTTCGGGAGTGGCGACCGCGTACCGGAAGACGTAACGTTGGCGCGGCCTACCACAAGGAGGACCGATGACCTGGTGAAGGTCGCGGGTAGCCGATGGAGACACGCGCGGGGAGGCCGCCGTCCAGCAGTGGACGTCTTTGATATGATGATGATTTGGAGATGCATTTATAAACTGATGCTGCAAGGTTCCGGCTGGGCCCATGATCTTGCATTAATGGTGGCACAAACTGTGTTTGTATTCTTTTCATATTGTTTTACTAATATATAGTTCGTGAGTAAATTGTATCGCTTTGAGTCTTGTTGCTCTAAATAAATGATAATTATTTAATGGTAATAAAGCAAGTTCTGTTGTGTAATTCTCACAAACATTGTATATTGTACATCGCATTCAGAATTGCTAAAGCAGAAACCATGAATCACATGGAGTATGAACGGTTACATCGTATTCCTACCAAATATTTCATCACATACCATTTTTATTTCTGCTACCAAGTTGGAAGCAGGAGTTCCAACTATCGCATCCACACCTATTATGTAATCTATAAAGTAACCCAAGGCTGGAACTCAGTTCCCTCGCTTATCATCAGAGCTGTGCGTTCCTGCTGCTTACCTAGTATGGGGTAGAGGTTCTCCGCCAGCTGCAAGGTGGCCGGGTCAGCCGCCTGCGAGGTCTCCAGCACGGCCAGCCACAGCTCCAGTGCGTCTTCTAGCAGGTACACGTGCGCTGGCTCTGTGAGCTTGGTAGACTCGTTGACCACGCTCAGGATCCAGGGGCGGATGTTTGGTGGACATTCGCCTAGTGCCTGCGGATGAGAGCGTGGGTTACATTCGGGAACATTACGTACGCAGAGGTGGTATTTTTGGCAAAAATATATCGAAAGTTGTGTTGGGTACACCCAAAGCATTTATTTCAATTAAACCTTTTAAGGGCACTTTTGAATTGTCATGGTCGGTCAGTCAAAGAGGTGAAGCTATTTGCACGTTCCAAAGCGTAGATCTCTGAAGAACTTGCAGGAAATTCTTTTAAATCAATAAATCGTTACAAAGTTGTGGTTACATTAGCCAGTTAAATAACCCAGTAGATGTTGTTTCTTTCTAACGTACATCATGTTTTCATAGATATATTGACAACCTACCGTCATGATGTTAATTTTCTAAAACAGAGAATTAGAGAATCGCGCCGGCGTAGATTGTATATGGCTCTGACGGCTCTTTTTCTGTCTGCAGCCCGTCCCCATAGTAAGATACCGTAAGATATGATACTATGAATGTAACTAAAGTAGACTAGTCTCGCGATGTCAATGCGGTAGCCATTACCAAATATGAATGCAAAATGTCATATGCGTTTTGTCAGTTATTACGTCTGTTAAACGTGATAAAGTTATATACCATTTTTCACGCATATGTATCTGAAGGAAGTTTCTTGATAAAAACATTGATATAAAAAATCATTATATTTTTTGTGTAACGAGAGCCATGTTTTAATCTTCGGCAAGGCGGATCAGGCTCTAACAAAAGAGAAGATGAAAACTAAATCATACCTTCTTCCGCAGAAAAAAGCGGAAGCGCAATTTCTGTGTCATGTAATATTTGCCCAAAGCTAGCTAAGCTAGCTCAAATTGTATCTATAATAACATGAGAGTGCTTGCTATAAAGGGATATGTTTCAGTCTTGTCTGGATCTGAATTTACATCTCTCGTTACTTTTTGTAGAGTAGCAGCACAGAAGTGTCATTGTCGAGTATTTTTTACCTATTAGTTTCGAAATTGCAACGCTAGATGGCACTGTCTACGTCGTGCACGTTCCCCTAAACGGAGCGTGCAGGAATTATAGGTGGCAGCACAGAAGCGTTAATGTCAAATATTCCTAACCTTAAAGTGTCGAATATGCAACACTAGATGGCATAGTTAATGCCGTGCACGTTCCCAAGCTTACCTTGAGGAGATGCACAAGAGCCGCCAGTGCCGCCGCCCTCAGCATGTTATGCGCGGCCTGGGCGGCGTGCGCCCACAGCTGCGGCAGGTACGAGAACAGCGCGCCCGCGCCGCCGCCGCGCGCCACCCGCGCGCCGCAGCGCTCCATCACGTACGACACCACGTGCAGCACGTGCATCTTTGTGTCGCATTCTTCCGATTCCACCTGGAATCAAATGTTTATGAAGACACTACATTTTACCTGACTGCCCCAGAAGGAGAGTATTATTATATCTATATGTCGGAAATAAGTCAGTCAATAGAACAATCGGGACACCAACGCCATCTAGTGGCGTTCGACGGAGTCTAGGACGGTGTGCTCGACAGAGGATGAGCTCAGTCTACTAGTGGCGGTCGAGCAGTGCAGGCGTGTCTAGAAACCGCCGCGTGTTCCGAATATTTGTTCAGTGTACCTATTATGTGAGAATATTGTGAGACTTTCGAGTGTGAATAATAATTTGATTTAAAAGCAACCGGTGTTTCTATTGCGCAATAACCAACACTTCCCAAAGTACGCCCACTGTAGTTCCAATATCCTGGCTGGTGTAAACTGGAGAGTTTTACCATCGCTGACATCAGAAAGTGGGATTCGTGTTGGTTCACACGCAAAATGAAAACACTAAAAGTGACAATTGGCGTGTTTAAATCAGTGTAACCGTGCAAAAAAAAATGTGACCGTTGAATTATTTTAAAAATTTAAATCATACTAGTGCTTTTTGAAGCACTATAAGTGCGAAAGCGGAATGCATTGGCTTGCGTTGATCCAGACAAGGTAGACGCGGATGCAAGATCACGGTGCACGACAGCAGAGAAAGTGCTACATCGCCTTAAGTATCGAGTCAAGCAGCATCGCAGTTGGCAGCGAAGTCCTTCGTATGCTGTGCCAAGACCACGAATGTGTGTGTGGAAGACCAGGACATATCGCAGCCCGATGGACGAGTGCAAGCGGCTAAGTGGATAGCGGAGCAGCTGCGGCAGGCAGTGAACGGCGATTAGATGCTCGAGTCGTACAACGACATACGACGTACTACCGCCAGACGTGTCAAATGAGAAAGAGTGAACCGTATTGTTTTTCTAGTGCCGATTGTTTGTTGTGGTATGGCCTAATTAAATTACGTAATGTTTTTGCGTTAACGAATATTGGAAAACACGTGTATTCAGCACAGAACAGATGTTATTTTGTGGGAAGGTAATATGCGGAGACAGTGCTAGTGAAATACGTGGCGCTTACATTTTGAAATGCGGGAAACGTGGTGACAGTGATGGCGGAAATCGCGGTTCGTTCTTTTTTAAAACGCGTGCGCTTATCCAGGCGCCAAACACTCGATTTGTGCCATGATGTGCCGTGGAACTCAATCCGATAAACCTAAGTTCGACGTGCGATCGTAGTGCGTCACCGCGGTCGTATGTTTTTGAGTTCCCTTGACTCTGTCGTCTCCATCATCAGGTCTGATCCAAACCTTCATTGTTTTATATATTGAGAACCTCCTCCTTTTTTTGAAGTCTGTTAATAAAATAACCAGCTCGTAACGTACCAGGAGTTCATAAAGCGCAGCGATGGCATGCGGAGCGTACGGCGCGAACTGTTCCACATCAAAGTTGAAGTCATCGATCGTGCTCCTCAAGGCTTCCGCCGCTGCTAACTTGACAGCTGCATCCTCGTCCGCACTACTGAGAGGCTCCAACAATGACGCATACATTGCTGGCCGGAGAGACTGCGATGCCCTAACACCGCACCATTGACCTGACATGGACAGCGACAATTGGATATTAACGAGATGTTTCAATAGTTGGTAAGGGACATTTTTGTGTAAATTACTTACCAATAAGTTGACAAACTCTTCTCCGTATTATTCTGTAGTTGTTGTCTTTGATTTTTAACTCTTGACTCAGTACATTCGTGAACCATTCGTCGAAGTCAACCTAGAGGAAAACAGAAGCATATTGAACTAAATCTTTGAAGCTTAGGTGGAATTTGCGACAATACTTTTGCCAAAGTACCACAATATGATTTTGGACTCTTTTTATGGTTGCACCTTTACACAGTATAAAACAAAGTCGCTTTTTCCTCTGAACGCTTGCATTTTTTAAACTACGCAATGGATTTTAATGCGATTTTCATCAACAGACGGAGTGATTCAAAAGGAAGGTACATAAGTATAATTCGTCCCGAAATTCCTACGAGAAGGAAGCCTCAAGCAAAAGCTATTTATCATATATTTTGTTATATTTTAAGCATCACAGGCAAGATAAAATCACTCAACATAAAAAAGTATACTTACATCGTCATACAAATCGAAGGCTGCCAGTCCAACAGCGTTATATACTGCATCCTTCTTCAGTATACCAGGCAGATCGTCAGGGGATATCTGTTGCGTTTGCAGGGTCGCCAGTAACCGTACCAGTTCCGGAGCTAATACATTCCTGAATTGGAACAGTTCCATGAATAACGCTTCTGTGCAGGGCTGCAAAGAAGATAAAATAAGTTTATGCGGCTGTTTTTAAAGCATAGAGTTTATTTTTAAATAATTTAGAAAGGCGTCCAGATTTCTGTATCTTAAAAAATTCATAGCGTTATCATTTCAAAGTTTTGTTAAAATAAATGAAAATTTTAAATCTGAATGTTGTTTTGTCAATCAATCACGCCTCATCAGGTAAATACCTAGATTGAGTAAAACTTGGCAGACCTTAGGACATGTTTTTATGTTCCCTTGGAAAAAAATCAGAGAATCATGCGGGCAAAGCCACTGGCAAAAGCTAGTTCAGAATGAAAAGAGGTTTTATAATAAGTTAATATAACTTTTAGATACTTATTTTTAACTAGCACTTCGTAACTTCGTGTACGCAGATTTGATACAAACGATTTTCCCACTTTCACTCCCTTAAGAGGTGACTCTAGTCCCGAGGAATTTGAAAAATAGGTATTTGAAGAAACTATTGCCGATGCCGTCGCGCTGCGCGCTATCAAGTAAAGTGGGAAAGCGACAACTGCAGCAGAGGCTGATTTTACCTATAAAAACCTTGACCGAAAGACGTTTGGTATTCCGCTGTTTTCTTCTTCAAAACTGGACTGATCTATAAAAATTATATATCATTTAGAGGAAGACTATATCTATGCTTCTATTATTTTCTATTTTGTTAAAAACTTATCAAATTTGTCTGATAGTCGTCTGAACCTGGCGGTAAAAACAGGCTGTTTTTTCGGGTTTTTGGATTGTCATAATATTTTAAGTAATTATGTTTTGGAAAAAAAAATTATAAAGGCACGTATCTAGATTTTTTGGAAAAAAAATCATTGCTCTAGCAGCATTATTAATATATTATTATTATTATCCACGAAGAAAACAGCGGAATGTGTTTGTATGGAGAAAGGCCCAAGAGTTACCAACTAGAGTCTCCTCTTAAAGGTTGAATCCTTAAAAATCCCTTTTTAGTGCTCACCACATCATTAAAAGAAGGGAACTATATTTTCTATCACCAAAATTTATATTTGTCATCAAGTTGTATCACCTAATAAATAGATCTATCGCCACGAAATATTTTCGTTCTCAGATAAACAAAAATTGTTCCCAGGTATGAATTATCAAATTAATGTTAATATATGTGTAAAATAAGAGATCGATAACCAATAAAATTATATTGCATTACATGAATATAAACTTCGTTCTTATAATAACAGTTTTGTTACTTAAATAATAGCTCTGTGCTCAGAATGGTAGATCTGTCACCAAATAAATCGATTATCGATCCCTGACTGCAACTCCTTTTTATTTGATATTTTGTCACCAATACAGTAGTAACATTTTATTTCGTTCAGATATTAAATTAATAGTATTCGTTACCAATTTAATACATCAATTTATAATTTTAATGAAAAAATGATCAAAGGGGCGGAGACAAATTGGCGCGCTTTCGTTTAGTCTAATATGTTTTGGCATAAGTCGGAGTTATGCAAGAGCGACCAAAGCAAGCTCTGGACTTGGGACACCCCGACTCGGACAGGTTAGGTTAGAAGGGGATGGCGGGGTCGAGTGAGCGAGCGAAGCGAGCGAATAGACCCCGCCATCCCCTTCGTGGTTATTTTTTTATAAACCATATGCGTTTATAACATTATGCTAGACTCCACCATCGTTTCAACCAAAAGTTTGAAACGATGATGATAACAACCCTAAATTTTTTTGGAACTTTATGAAATTTTCTAGTGACATAATATTATGATTTATTGGTGATCTCTTTAAATTAGTTTGCTTAAATACTACTAAATATTAGGACAAACCTATTATAATACATACAAAAACATTTATTTGGTACTAGACCCTATATCTCCATGATTTTAGGTGATTTATTGTGGAATTGATTTTATATTGTTTGGTGACTAAATTTTGGTGACAGATCTACTATTTGGAGGACAAACCCTATTATTTAAGAAACACAAAACTAATTAAATTGGTGATAGCTTAAATGATACCCTTAAAAGAAGCCTAGTGTAAAATTTTATGTCCCTAGTCTCAGTAGTTTCGACTGTCCTTTATATCATTCAGCCAGTTTCCCTGATAACGCCATTAAAATACTCACCCTTAAGCTATACTTCCAAGATTCACCAGCCTCATCAGTAGCAAAGCTCTCCGGCTCAGCGTCCCACAGCGCCAGGTCATCAGCACTGAGCAGGAAGTAGTGAGACACCAGATGCCGACACATGTGGCACAGAGTGTTCGCGTCCAGGACCTCCATCTTTACTTGGTGAGCTTGAAGAGTTACTGTAAAAGATACAAGAAGATTAGCAATGCTCTGCAGGCTATCAGAAAGTACCAGGGCAGCAGGACTTGGTAAGAAATAATGTGTAACACATGTCATAAGGCAGAGTTCTAGGGAGTAACATCTCCATCTTCTAAGCTCGAAGACTTACTTTCTTTCTACAACACAAGGGTCATAACAAGATTAGCGAAGCTCTGTCTCAATTCAAAGTACCAGGGCAACAACAATTAGTAAGAAGTTGTAAATAGCAGTTGTGTGGCAAATTTTTTCGCGTCAAGGACCTCAATCTTCACTTGTTGAGCTTGGAAGGTTATTATGAGAAAAGAAGCTGAATAGAGATAGAAGTCTGTGTCCCACAGTATCAAGGCATCAGCACCAACAAGGTAACATAGTAATAATGAAGGCTACCGTTTTCGTGCTCACCAGTTGGCGCCACTGGCGAGTAAGGTCCGTAATCATATCATTAAAAAATGTTATTACGTGCACGTGAGCAAAGTTAGAAGTAAGATCATTATAACGCCGTAAACGTGCGATTAAATACAACATAGATAGTCGCAGGACTATCAATGTTGTATTTAATCGCACGTGTTACGCAGACACATTTTGTTCGAAAAAAAAGAACATAATACATATTTTCGACACAAAAAAAAACTCAAAGCAGTGGTCATCATCATCATCATATCAGCCGAAAGACGTCCACTGCTGGACATAGGCCTCCCCCAAGCGTCGCCACAACGACCGGTCCTGTGCGTCTCGCATCCATCGGCTACCCGCGACCTTAACCAGGTCATCGGTCCATCTTGTGGGAAGCCTTCCAACGTTACGTCTTCCGGTACGCGGTCGCCACTCCAGAACTTTTCGGCCCCATCGACCATATGTTCTGCGAGCAATGTGCCCTGCCCACTGCCACTTTAGTTTGGCGATCCTTCGGGCTATGTCGGTAACCTTGGTTCTCTTGCGGATATCATCATTCCTGATTTGATCACGCAAGGAAACTCCAAGCATTGCCCTCTCCATTGCACTTTGAGTGACTTTGAGCCTTCTGATGAGGCCCATTGTAAGCGACCACGTTTCAGTTCCGTATGTCATCACTGGCAACACGCATAGACTTTCGTCTTAAGACACTGTGGTATGTGGGACGAGAAGATACCGCGCAACTTCCCGAACCGAAGCAGTGGTCAGTAGAACCATAACTTAATTTGCCATAGGCCGTTTTAGTAAAATATTCACAAAAATCAAAACAAATAAGTGAATAAATCGCGTCAAAAGGCGACCAACAGTGAAATTTGACATTTCGAAGACCTCACGCTACAGTAGCGCCTCTAGTGCCGAATCCAAACGCGATAGCCCTCATTGCGTTCGGCATACCAAAGGCATCAAGGCAGCCATCAACGTGGGAGCAGAGCTGAGATGGCCTAGGCTAATATTTTACTACAGTGCCAAATAATTCTTATTATTCCTGGCAATAGTTTAAATGCATAAAATACTTGTAAATGCCAAAGATGTGGTGGACCCAGCTTATTGGTCAACCATATGAAAAAAAGTTCTTATAAAAATTAAAAGCTACTTTACTACTTACATGGCTCCTTGACCTGATCCATTCCCTTTGGTGGCTTATATTCCACACACTGGAGGATTCCCTTCACGATATTCAGGCACTGTATCGTGAACCTCTCATATATGAGCGCCATGCCCTGCTCCGTGAAGCAGTAGTACAGTGCGAACTCCAAGGAAGGCCTGATAAGAGGCACGTAGGAGAACGGCTGGGCACACAACACCCCGAGAGCCACTTTGGTTAAATGTATAATGAATTTTTCGCAGAGCTCCAGTGGGTATATGCCTCTGCCTTTGAGTAGTTTTCCTGAAAGAATATTTGGGTGTTTTGGTAAAATGGCAGCATAGTACAGTAGAATCCACTTACAATTTTAACGGCACATGTGTGAGTTCTGTGTACCTTAAACTTAAGCTATAGCTATCAGTTTTAGGTTTGTTTTTGACTTGAATGTACCCTGGCGGTTGGGAGTGTCATGCTCACTCAAAAGTCTTGCTGATGGTGGCGTATGCGTTGGATCATTTGGCTCCCTTCAAAATGGTTGAGCCGAATGGTGCTAGCGCATGCGTCATGTTCGTGATGGGACTGGTCATTTCTCAGTTGCCATGGTTTATTTTAAATATTTCTTTGAATTGTTCCTTTTTTCCCGGACGCTTTTATCCTGCTCGTCTTTTACATCGTTCTCACATGTTTGTATAATTTTAACTTGATGTAAACAAAACTTTGTAACAATTTATTATTTTTAAAAGAGTGTCCGTGGAGTTTCTTGCGCGTTCTTCTCCATAGAGATCTACGCTTTGGAACGTGCAAATAGCTTCATCTTTTTGGACTGACCGAACTTGACAATTCAAAAGTGCCTGTAAATGGTTTATTTGAAATATACGATTTAATTTGAATGACATCGAAGGGAAGTGACAAAGACGTCATACTAAGCGGACGTCATACAAAGCATAGTCTTAGAAAATGAATAACTTCCTATTTTTTAAAAGTATTTGGTGTAAAAGAGATAAATACTACAAATATATCTTCAAATAAATCCAACCAAAAGTGAGAGATCAATCAAAATAAGGAGCCCAAACGAATCATGTCACTCCATGTAACCGAACAAATTAAAAAAAACGCGTCATAATAAGCGACATGTCAATAAACGAAGTCATTATACCCGAACCTTTTATTAATAGTTTTACATGAAAACCAAACTTCGCTCTGTATTAACTTCATATTAAGCGGTTGGTCAGTATAGGCGGAGTCATAGTAAACGGATTCTACTGTAGTAGTATAGTAGCCGGCACAAGTCATGAGCACAGATGCACTTAGGAGTCTTTAACACTTTTAGTGCCAAGTGCTAAAGTGTTTTTACATTTTGAGTGCCAAGCACTCAACACATGGGCCGAACAACAATTCGTTCGTGTGCCCACAACCCGCGCATGAACACAAGTCACATATAGCTACTTGAAACGACGACTCACATGCGGGTTGTTGGCACACGAACGAATCACTGCTCGACCCATACGCTGAGTTCTTGGCACTAAAAGTGTTAAGAGTGAATAGGTTACTTCTAGGCAAGCGTGCTCCATCTTCGACCACATCATCGCTTACCATCAGGTGAGATAGTGGTCAAACGCGTGCCTATCAAAAGTAAAAAAACTGGCCAAGTGCGAGTAGGACTCGCGTGCGAAGGGTTCTTTTTTTAACATGTTATTTTAACACTATAACCTTCTTATAGGTTTTCCTGTAATCTATAGGTAAAGATCTATTATCTCCATTTTTTTCAAAATTTTTGGCTCAGTAGTTTCGTAGATTAGGGGGGGAATGGTCATTTTTCTTCTAATTTCTTGAATAACTTCAAAACCATTTATTTTAAAATTATGAAAAAAATATAATTAAAACCCTCACAGTAAGCCCTTTCATTTGATATGTCACACGATATTTTTCAAAAAAAACTTTTTTTTTAATTTTCTAGTTTGACCCCCAAAAGTGACACCCATACTAAAATTTTATAGTTTACGTAACGCGTCCGTGTTTGGGTCATAGAAGTCCATATGTGTACCAAATTTCAAAAGAATCGGTCCAGTGGATCCGGAGAAAACTGGCTGTGTCAGACAGACGGACAGGCCAGACACCCGAGTGATCCTATAAGGGTTCCTTTTTTTGCGGAACCCTATAAATAAACAAATGAATGCAGCAGGGTGATCTCGACAATGTACAGTGGGCAAACGAAACTTGCAAACCCAATGTCTTGACTGATGAACTAATAACGTGAAGCGTCAGAGCTGTCGTCGTCAAACCGAATAATGGAAAGTGTCACGACTTGTGCTGGTCATTATAACAACTCATATTCTGAACCGCCATTTTTCTGCCGTCTCTCATCGTTTCTTACGTGTTTTTTTTAGGGTTCCGAACATCCGTAAAAAACGGAACCCTTATAGGATCACTCGGGTGTCTGTCTGTCTGTATGTCCGTCTATCAAAGCCAGTTTTCTCCGGATCTACTGGACCGATTCTGTTGAAAGTTGGTATACATATGGACTTCGGTGACCCAAACACGGACGCAAATAAATTACGTAAATGAATATTTTTTAATAATAATAATAACGGCCAATGGGATAATTGCCAAGAGCCTCGACCAACATCTCAAGAGGCTCTCGTTGGGCAGCAGTTTACTCCTGGACACGACGCATATAGTGAGGAGGTTTCTCTCTCGGGAGCCCTGACCACCGGTAACTTGGACCTTGTTCCCGATACCGGTGGGCTACTATTTTTTAATATTTTTTATAGAAATATTTAAAAATGGAATAATAATAATAGTTTTTGAAAAAAGAAGAAGTTTTTGTTTTGTTTTTTAGTATGAGGTTCAATTTAGGGGTCATAAGTTTTTCAAACTGTATTGTGTGACAAATCAAATGAAACGGCTTCCTGTGAGAATTTTAATTCTATTTTTTTCATAATTTTAAAGTAAACAGTTTTGAAGTTATTCAAGAAATTAGACCAAAAATTACCATTTACCCCCCCCCCCTTATCTCCGAAACTACTGAGCCAAAAATTTTGTAAAAAAAATGGAGACTATAGTTCTATACCTAAAGATCACAGGAACACCTATAAGAAGTCTGTAATGTTAAAATAACATGTTAAAAATTAAATTGGGAGATCATCAAATGAGTTCTCCCGCTCTGGGCGGAACGTGAGGGAGTGTCAGACTCTTACTGACTAAAACCCATCCGTGTTCATCCATATGCCCTTTGCGTTCCAGAGCCGCGATGACTTTTGAACAAATTCCGCAACCCTGGCATCACTTATTACCCTACTATACACCGTTTTCTTCACGTCATCCATAAACTTAAGCAAACGCTTCTATAGCTTTGACAAATCAAATCAAACATAGGCAGTAGTACTTAAAAAAAACGTTTTACAAAAAAATAAAACCGACTTCCAAACAAAACACTACAAAGTACAAAAATAAACTTAATTTCGGAAGTCGGTGTTTTTGGTTTTATTTCTGATTTAACACCGACTTCCGAAATTAAGTTTATTTTATAATAGTAATAGTATTTTATATAGCAATCGGTATACATACATAATAAAAATACCCACCGAATTGAGAACGTCCTCCTTTTTTGGAAGTCGGTTTAAAAGGCTTTGTTACAAAGATATTTGTAATTTCATTTAATTCAGCTATGCAGTATGTCTTATTAGAATTGTGCTATTAAAATGAAAAATCTATCAAATGCTATTTTAATTTCATTTGTTTTACGTTGCCAATTCGGATAAAGAGGCATGCATATCGGATGATTTACGTCAAGGTCAATTTAGTTTGTATGAAAATTACCAAAAAATAGTAATTGATTAATGTGTCCCTAAAGAAAAATTATTTTTTCCATGTTCTGAACATCCGGTCGAAGTTTATGTATATCGTCCGGAACACGGTGTATAATCTATCTTATCACTTAAGACCATCTAAGGATGCCCATCAGGCAAAAGAAGAAAGTCAGCTGTGGAAGGTTTTTATAAGAAAAATGTCACTTGCCATTAAAACAAGCTTCTGTATATCATATTAGGATCATCGATTTTTTGTTATATGTTGTGTTTCTCGAACAATAGACCTAAAGAGATGACTCTAATATGTATGACGTCCGGCAAAGCGCCCTCGTTAGGTACATGGTGGACATCCATACCCATTATGTCATGAATTTATAGGTTACTTCTAGGCAAGCATGACCCATCATCGAACACATCACCACTTCCAGTCAGGTGAGATATCCGTCAAACACGAGCCTATAAATGTATATTGTCAGTCATAAAATATTAAAAAAGTTACAAGGTTTTATACTCACTGCATTCCAAACTGGTCTTGGCACGATCAAAAACAACATTCAAGAACGCCATAGCGTCCTGGCTCTCATGTGCCTTCTTGAAGCCGAACACGGTGAGTTTCCTCAGTATCCTCAGACAGAGGAGAGCCTTCTCCAGGTGTTCGGTGATCAGTTCCGTTGCGGCTCCTTCTTGGATGTGGCGGAGGAACACTTCCGTGTTCTCGTGCCAGAGGGTCAGGATGAAGGAGTATACTGTGTTGGTTAACTCCTGTGGATGGTGGAGCAGATTTTATAAGTCACAGGTTTATTTTTAATCTTCATCATAATAGGGAATATGCATGCGATTTTTAATTTGCAAAATGAAATACTTATTAGCTCTACTAAACAATCATGAAATTATTTTATAAATACCTATATCAGCGATGAAGTTATAAAGCTTTAGAGATTACAATTAGAAAGAGAAGTCCGATATGAACTTTGACGTCAAAGTCCATGACGCCTATACAGCTGCCATAGAAAACAGCGTTTTCGCGAGAGGGACAGACGTATTTCTTTAAAATAGTTATATCTAGTTTGTTTTTCGAGTAATTTTGATTTTATTTTTACTGTTAGTATTTTATTTTTTTCATGCGTATTCCCTTCTAGTTGATCCGCGCAACTTCGTCTGCTCTGCTCCTATTGGTCTTAGCGTGATGATATATAGCCTATAGCCTTCCTCGATAAATGGGCTATCTAACACTGAAAGAATTTTTCAAATCGGACCAGTAATTCCTGAGATTAGCGCGTTCAAGCAAACTCTTCAGCTTTATATATTAGTATAGATACATAGTGCGCGTGTATATCTCACTAAGCGCCCCCGCCGCCCGCACCTGTCTCAGTCCCCTTTGTCGTCATACCCCCGCGCCCCTGTACCGCGCAGGCGAGGACTCAGATAAACGGTCGGCCTATAGTATAGAGTATAGATTGACTAACTTCCCAGAGCCCCCAAGACCTTACTTATTTTCTCACTAATAATAAGTGTGGGATAGAGTAGTGTTATTATGTACTTTTAACATACGCAAACCTGCTCGTGAGTGACAAAAAGTTAATGGTTTTATGTAGCTCTAACGGCTCGATCACACAGAGCATCAGTATTTTCAGGATCCTATTTAACGGATCCGTCGCTACTGATGGTGATGTTCACACCGCATTTACAGAACGGTTTTTTACGGGTGCTGTGTGAACTCGCGCGTACAACTACACATGTACATACGCCATTGTCGAATGAAAACGTATACGATAAAATGGACCTGTAAAACGGACTGCTGTATATTTTGTCAGAACGATATTTTTTACTGGATCTGGAATACTGTCATTTGTGTGAACTCGCTCATACAACTACATACGTCATCGCCGAATAAAAACGCATGCGATAAAACGGGCCTGTAAAACGGACCTCTGTGTGAACGAGCATTAACATATGCATATTGCGTACGTTCAAAGTACATACTAACACTACACTATCCCACACATTTTGATACTGAGAAAATATGTAAGGTCTGGGTGTTCTGGGATCTTCCATCCATAAACATTAAGCATGTTAGATTTCGATTAATATCGATTTTAGGGTAAGGACGCACTACGGTTTTTTCCCGCCGCGGTTAATCACAATACCGCGATATGATGGACAATACTCAGGCAACCACAAGACAACCACTCAAAAATTTACGAAAAACCCATTCACAGATAAAAGTTGAAAATATGTTGTTATAACTAAGTCTGGCTTTTATTTCAACGTTGACTTCAATAAACTGTGAATACTATTTGATACATCAGATTCTATGATAATAAAATCATCAAATGGCTCCTTCTGGTCTGGGCGGAGCGGAAGGGAGTGTCACTCTTAGGGGCCGTCTCCACGAGCGAGAGAATCGTGGCGATATTATCGTCGTGCCACGTATATCTATAACAACTCTATGAACGTGTCTCCACACGGCGATATTATCGCAGGGATTCATCAAGTGAGAAAACGTCAACTCGCTGCGATTCTCTCGCTCGTGGAGGCCGCCCCTTACTGGCTAAAACCCATCCGTGTTCCTCCTAATGCCCTTTGCGTTCCAGGGCCGCGGTGACTCTTTCAAACAAATCCCGCAACACTGGCTACATTTTTTAACTTAGGAAACGAATGAAAGAATCCCAAAGATACGAACCTGGAATGTGCGTCGATCGCCTACAAGTCTCTTCGAAGCCAATGCCTTCACAACGTGGTGGAAGATGAGGAGAGACCTGTGCTGTACCAGCGGCTGAGGTGCTTTTAGTGCACCCATTAGTTCTGGTACTAGGTCAGGCCAGCTTGTGGGGCAATCCAACCTGGTAGGCAGAAAATAAAGAGCAGTTCGAGATGTGTATAGTTGCAGTCAAGGTAGAACTACCTCCGTGGTCGTGGGTTCGATTCCCACAGGCAGCATACTTTGTTAAGTTGTTTCCAGTTTGGCTAGGACATTGCAGGCTTGAATCACCTGATTGTTTGATAAAAAGATGATTCCGTGCTTCGGAAGGCACGTATAAGTCGGTGGTCCCGGCCGCCAAATGGCAGTCGTCAAATAAACCATGTCAGCAGAGGCCCTTGAGGCGGTTTAGAAACTCTGACACTAGGGTGTGTGGGGTCGTTAGACCTTACTGCCCACACGATAAGAAGAAGGGTAGAATCTTTGGTAGTTGAAAATTTTCATAGTTCTTGGAAGCTGCGTGTTAATTTCTGATAGCAGTGCAGAGCTACGGTACAGGTAGAATCAAACCTACTAGCTCGGAACTTTCCGCGAGTGCCAGTAGCAAATTTTTGTGTCAGCGGGGGTGAAGGGTGGGGTACCGCACAATGAAAAGCGAACTTAATAGGCGTCATAACATCATTAAGTTTAACTAACGTATGTAAATGCAAAAGATGATGGCTGTTTTATACAGCTATAAAGATATCCCTAGTTTCTGAAAGCTTTTTCAATTACAACAGAAGGTAGGAGTTGTCAGTCAATGATTTCATCAGTCTTCTAGAGAACTTAAACAAAAAAATATGTTTTTATTTTTCACTTTTTAGTGGTACCCCACACCGAACAACACCACTGGAAAATCGCAGGAAAACAAAATACCTACGCAATTTATGGATGACAAAAAACCGTCATCCAAGTAAACCAATTCCAGCTATTCTGATTTAAAAGCCAAACTTCTGAACCGATTTTAATAAAATTTATATGGGACCAATCGGGAAGTATATCCTTCCAGATAAAAATATAATTTTTCAAATCGGTTCATAAATGACGGAGTTATGAGGTAACAAACACAAAGAAAAATACATCCAAATTGAGAACCTCCGCCTTTTTTTGAAGTCGGTTAAAAAGGAGGTTTACACAGATAGTCTTGCGCCAAAAACATAAACCTCTAATAATCCTGGCTGGCACAAAGGAGAACGTATCCGGCCCACCTTTAAACCTTTGTGCTTGAAGGTTCATCAACATTCATCATTACTGCCGGAAGACGTCCACTGCCGTATATAAGCCTACCACAAGCATTGCCATGTTGACCTGTCCTGAATGAAGTTTAAATGATAAAATAAAGAGTTAAAAACTCACCTAGCAATCTTAGAAATTAAAACGGCAAGCTGCGTAGCAATCTGAGCGACAGGCTCACTCAGGATGCTGGTTGTGAGGAGACCCTGCCTCAACTTTATCTTCTCCTCATCAGAGATAGCGTTGGGAGCGTTCTTCCTCCAGTACCGGTCCACGCCGTTCTTGAAGCACATCACCGCCAACCATCGCACGTTGCCGTCTATTGAATGGTTTGACAGGACGTTCTGTGAAAATGGTTACAAATAATTAGATTTTTTATTTACTTTTTCACCTGTGGAAATTGGGTCAACAATGTGGGTGTGAAAGATCCCCCAAAATACACCTGTACTTTGGGGGATTTAATGTATATTACCGATGCTGCAATAACGTACAAACACCAACTGGGCCCAAATAATGTAAGGAGTTAACCGTCGACTCAGAAAGAAGCTATTGAGAGAAACAACGCAATAACATTCGCGTAACCGCGTCGTTTACCGCTTCACAATCGCCAGGAATATATGTCGGTGTGGCGATCTTGTAGTTTAAGTTTCAAGTCAAATAAACACACTCTTTAATTATTTAAATGGTGGATGAATTTACTTGTATTACATAGCAGCCCTATTCAAATTTAGTAATTTTTCAAAGGTTCTCATATGGCGCCATTGCCTTCAAATATCTCGGCAACGTGACACTTTAGGGCACCATGCTGCTAATATGTTGTGTTTGTTTAAGTGTCCTCTACCCATATATGCATACGTATCTTCGTCAATCTTGGTTTACGTAACAAAAGAAAAAAACGGGTCAAATATTTTTTGATAATCTAACTGACCAACTAATTAGATTTATTCAGTGGACAAGCTTATTCCTATAACAGTGCCATGATCAGCAGTGGGCAAAGTCGAGTGTGGATGATCATTAGTATGATAGGTGCCAGATAGAAACTTGCAATAAAGTACATTGACCCTTCCATAATATCCCTTCGTAGATACCCAAACAATAAATTTTGAACCAGTCACTAGAGAATGTAAAGGATCACGATAGAAATCGATTCAGGACAGCTTTATGTTTTTATTTCTGTTTTTAGGGTACCGATAAAAAACGGAACCCTTATAGGATTACTCGGGTTGTCGGGTTGTCTGTGTTCCTGTCTGTCTGTCTGTCTGTCACAGCCAGTTTTCTCCGGATCCACTGGACCGATTCTGTTGAAATTTGGTGCACATATGGACTGCTGTGACCCAAACACGGACGCGTTACGTAAATTATTAAATTTTTAGTATGGGGGTCACTTTTGGGGTCAAACTAGAAAATTTCAAAAAAAAGTTTTTTGTACAATATTGTGACATATCAAATGAAAGGGCTTACTGTAAGGGTTTTAAATATATTTATTTCATAATTTTAAAATAAATGGTTTTGAAGTTATTCAAAAAATTAGACGAAAAATCACCATTACCCTCCCCCTTATCTCTGAAACTACTGAGCCTAAAATTTTGAAACAAAATGTAGATAATAGATCTTTACCTATAGATTACAGGAAAACCAATAAGAAGTCTATAATAAAATAACACGTTAAAAAAATGAAATTAGTTCAGAATCCTTTGCACGCGAGTCCGACTCGCACTTGGCCAGTTTGATATTAAGAAAGTCAACAAAAGTATGAGGATCAATGACGGGTATTGCGTCTGCCGCCTACCATAGTCAGTTCCATAAAAAAAAGACATTATTGACCAAACACAAGCGCATTAGATATCACAGAACTCACCAAGAGAACAGAATAAAAGCCAGGTTCCACCTCCCATTCTTGGAGTTTCTTTTCAGCCGGCTTCAACACCTCCGTGTCCTGGCTGGTGGCACGGTTCAAGGTGTCTAGGACCAGAGCATAAATGTTCGGGTCCATGGCTGTGGGGATTACCTATGAAAGAGGGTATTATCACAATTATTTTCTAGGAATAAATGCTGAGATTATTCACTGATAATGATTAAAAGTATAGGGAGCGTGCAGAAACTATAGGTGGCAGCACAGAAATGTCACTGTCAAGTATGTTTCAAGTACTTATAAAATTCGAAATGGCTATGCTAGATGGCACAGGCTTCTTTGCACACGTTCCCCTAAACTGAGCATGCAGGAACCTCAGGTGGCAGCACAGAAGCTCTAATGTCAAGTATTCTGACCCTTAAAACTTCGAATATGCGACACTAGATGGCATAGTCAACATTGTGCACGGGCCCTATAGTATAGAGCACAATACACATTTTTATTGTTTTCCATGTGGCATTTCTTGGTGTAAACATATGTGTGTCTCAAGGTAAGCTAGTGAAACTAGTTTTGAAGTAATGATTTATCTAACAGGGTAGATGACAAAAAAATCTAATAAGTCCATCAGTTACATTTCCAAAAATTATTGGACACATATTTTTTCATTTTCCACGTAAACAAAAAACTAAGATAATACAGTGCGTTGAAAACTCTTGTGACATGACATTTTGGTACAATTTTTACTGACTAGTGATGTCACAAGCCCCCTGATCATTGATGCATTTATCTTTGTCAAATTTTTATTGATTTGATAAAGCAAAAAATAATACATGTTGACTATTTTTTGAAAATCTATCTGCAAAATAATTAGATTTTTTTAGTCAACTACCCTATTATGATTCTTAATTCAGAAAGGTTTAGGTATGAACAATTTAGAATCTCAGAAGACTGCGAAGTTCATTTAATTTTTGTTATTTGTGATATATGAACCATTTATAACTTTTATCTCAATTTGGACCACTAAACTTTTAGCACATTATGTATAATGTGACTGAAATGTAAAATGTTTAGGAAAACAACTTTACTATGTACTTGTTTGGTAAACAGACTATTAATGCTGAAAACAGACTGACGACAAGATCTGCAGAAATACTAGTATTAATTTTCAGTTTTATGTGATGGTTTGTTTTTATCCTCCATCACACCAGTATAGTCACCTATACTTTGAACTTGAATGAAGCCATGATAGAATAACTGATTCTCTGGTCTCCTCATAATATCATATTGCATTGTACATAAGGTGGGTGTTTCTTTTTTTTTTTTTTTGTTGGCCTGCACTAGGAATTTCTCCTATATCATTAGTGTATTCACGAACATATAAACGGTCAGATACACAAACACCCACTTTGCATGAACTACATAGATACTTGTGCAAACATTCATTCTGTTTTACAACATTATTTTTCAATTCTAAACATGTTAAGCTTAAGTAATTGTAGGGCTTATAAAACAGATAAGTAATGGGAAATTGTTTGCTTCTTTAAGTCAATAGTGACATCTCAATGGATCAATACATTATCTCAAAGTCAACATTTTTCAATTCTGTTTCAGCAGACCAATGTTTAGAATTAAACCAGTACTTAAAAATGTAAACTGCCCAATATTTTGTTATTATAATGTGGGCATGTGGTGATAGCCCTTCAAACAAGTCATTACAGACTTAAGATGAGGCTTAGACAAATGTTCTTAATGTCGTTGAGTGAGGACATTTTTCAACTGATGATGATAAATAATACCGTCATTCAATCGTTTTAGTACCTACATGAAATTTCCTCAAGTAGTAACAACACTGATTTAAACCACATTTTATAACTTTATCTGTAGCTGTAAAGTTAGATACTGTTTACTTGATAATATCATATTTTCGGTATAAACAAGTTGGAAGAAAAGTCTGATACAAGTTTTACGTCACGTCAGCTGCATGTATGATAATATTCGAACATACCTATCACTTGAACCTATATGTTTTGTCTGTAATGAGGTCAACACTCGCGACTTTGCAGAAAAACCGAAACAAGATTCGTGTAATCAAATTGTTTGCGAAGACAGTCATAAAGATGTCTTACTACTAACACTTTTTGCAGTACTGTAGCGCTGCGTGTTGCGTAATACCATAAATCCTAAAAAAAAAACATAAATATACAGAGAATTATCAGAGTTTCAAAGAAATAAAGCAAACAAACTCACTTTTCACCCTGAAAAGGCAAAGGGCATAACATAACCTCGACCAATTTATTTACGACGCATAAAATTAAATAAAATTATAAAAAACGCACTTATCCCTAATATTTGTTCATGAAAATATGCAATGCACAACTAAACAAAACGATCGAACAGTTATTATGCGAATCATGCCGCAGAACCGATCGGAAAAATCACCAGTCAGTACCACGAACGAAATTCCGATTTTCAATAATGCAAAATGTCATTTGTCTGTCACTGTCATTCGGTGGTTTTCGTTCGGAAACGACAAACTGCAGCAGAATTAATCGATAATTATATTATTCTTCTAAATCTACTAGATAGCTAGCTAGATTGACCAGGCACTATACCGAGGACATCCCAGACGTCAGCCTGTATAAGATTAGGATGGCTCTGAAGCAGCTTAAAAACAACAGGGCGTCGAGTGAGGACGGAATAACGGCAGAACTCCTGAAGGCGGGTGGAAGATCGGTCCTTAAGACCCTTCAGGAACTGTTCAATTGCGTCATACTCGAGGGGAAAACGCCACAGGCATGGAGTAGAGGTGTGGTGGTACTCTTCTTTAAGAAGGGCGACAATGCCCTGCTTAAGAACTATAGGACCATCTCTCTTCTAAGCCATGTCTACAAGCTGTTTTCCAGAGTCATCACGAACCGTCTCGCACGCAGGTTTGACGACTTCCAGCCTCCCGACCAAGCCGGATTCCGAAAAGGCTTCAGCACCGTAGACCACATACACACGCTCCGCACTTTACACAGACCGACGAGGCTCAACGCGACGTCCCAGTAGTATTACTCCCCGTCTTTTGCCTAACCAGCCAGCTCGCGCCGCTGAGCCATTAGCTTTAAACTCCCCTAAAAACAATGTCATAACCCAGCCTGTCCCTTGCTGTCCTCCCCAGAACGACGCTGCTGAGCCGAGGACCGTACCCCACAGGGGGTGCCTTCAGCGAGCGGAATTGTAATTTTTAAGTGTTTTGTTGCCTTGGCTGGGGGTTTTAGAGTCATATCTGAGGCCACCACAGGCTAGCCCGGTTGAGCAGTGACCACCCTTAGCGAGGCGAAATGAGAGTGGTCCCGATCTAAAAAAAAAAAGAAAAAACTGCAGTCTCTCCAACGGTGCCAGATCGACTATCGGTACATCGAGGTGCTGAAAGGTCTGTACAAAAACGCCACCATGAAAAATCGCTTTTAGCGATAAGGCCGCCCATTGTGTCACCCTATGTAATGTTTCTCATCTATCTTTTCTGTAACTTATATGGTGTACATAATAAAGAGCATTGTATTCTATTCTATTCTATTCTACCATGTCAGTCCGACTTCAGGATCAGACCTAGAAACCTATCCTCCTGCATCGGGGTGTGACTCAGGGAGACCTCATTTCTACGAAACTGTTTACGGCCGCAATGGAGGATGACTTCAAGGTTTTGGACTGAAGAAGGCTAGGCATTAATGTCAATGGCGAGTACATCAGTCACCTTCGATTTGCCGACGATGTAGTCGTTATGGCTGAGACTACGGAGGACCTCAGTACAATGCTCGATGACCTTAGTAGAGCTTCCGAAAGAGTGGGTCTCTAAATGAACATGGACAAAACTAAGATCATGGTAAATACCCATGTAGCACCCACTCCCATCAAGATCGGAAACTCTACACTCGAAGTTGTAGACAAGTACGTCTACCTAAGACAAACGGTCCAGTTAGGTAGGGCCAACTTCGAGAAAAAGGTCAACCGTCGAAACCGACTAGGCTGGGCAGCATTCGGGAAGTAGCGTGGTATCTTCTCGTCCCACATACCACAGTGTCTCAAGACTAAAGTCTGTGATCAGTGCGTGTTGCCAGTGATGACATTTGGAACTGAAACGTGGTCGCTCACAATGGGCCTCATCAGAAGGCTCAAAGTCACTCAAAGAGGAGAGGGCAATGCTTGGAGTTTCCTTGCGTGATTGAATCAGGTATTATGATATCCGCAAGAGAACCAAGGTTACCGACATAGCCCGAAGGATCGCCAAAATAAAGTGGCAGTGGGCAGGGCACATTGCTCACAGAACAGATAGTCGATGGGGCCGAAAAGTTCTGGAGTGGTGACCGCGTACCGGAAGACGCAACGTTGGAAGGCCTCCCACAAGGTGGACCGATGACCAGGTGAAGGTCGCGGGTAGCCGATGGATTCGAGACTCACAGGACCGGTCATTGTGGCGATGCTTGGGGGAGGCCTCTATCCAGCAGTTGACGTCTTTCGGTTGATATGATGATGATAATGTAAATCTACAGTCCACATATTCGTTAAATCAATTAAGTGAATATTGTTACTCCAAAATTACAGTCACGACCCCTAACATCGGTCTGCTTTTATACAATACTAGCTTCTGCCAGCGGCTTCGCCCGCGTGGTCCCTAGGAAACATACTCTCGGGATAAAAAGTATAAGCCTATGTCCTTTCTCAAGTTCTAGACTATCTGTGTACCAAATTTCATTTCAATCGGTTCAGGACTTCAGGAGTTTTGGCGTGAAAGCGCGACAGACAGACAGAGTTACTTTCACATTTATTAGTAAAATGTTAGTAACTAGCTGTTGCCCGCGACTTCGTTCGCGTGGAATTTTTTAATGTGTAATGTGTAAGAACGGACCGCCTGATCAAAATGTGATCAATGTGAAGCCACAGCCAGAGCTATTTTGCAGCCCTTGCCGAGTTGGACCAGCAGAAGATTCAGCACAAACTTACCCGTACCTCCTGGTACGTCAAGAAGGAGTAGTTCCTCCTTTCCACTATTTACTCGGCGCAGAATCATTTCGTAGACTTGACGCTGCTCGAGAAATAATCGTGGTGCCATTTCATTGACAAGCACTTCTAAAACCACGATAAAGTAGTTCACCTCCATTACAACATCGCTTGACAATTCCTCTCTTCGCTGCCATTTTGGAAATCATTTTATCCTCAATCAATACCAAAGCATTGTTAATGATCTGGTTATTGTGAGCGCCATCGAGCCTTATGCCCAATATGTTCTGGTAAAGCGTCCTTGTATTTAACCGCTTTGCTTTGCTTTGCTTTGTTGAAAAATATTTTTATAAGTACACGGTTTCTGTTGGATACAATTGTTACGTATAAGGACCATGTATTTTTATAGGATATAAAAGTAGCCTATGTCATTCTCAGACCCCAAAACTACCACTATGCAATAACCACGCCAATACCTTGCCCCTTGAAAACAAAAATAAATTATCCAACGGGAACCGTGCATTCTTCCGGCATAAAAAGTAGCTCACGTCTTTCCCTCCTCAAAATTACCAGTATGCAAAGAATCAATTGAAACCCTTGCTCTTTAAAAAGTAAAACAGATTTATCCCCTGGGAACCGGACCTTTTTCCGGGATGTAAAAATAAGCCTATGTCATTTTTTTACCCCTAAACAACTACTATACAAAAAATCATGTTAATCCCTTTCTCTCTGAAAAACAATAATAAATCTATCCCACGGGAACCGTTAACAATTTCGGGATAAACAGTAGCCTATGTCCTTTTTCAGGCTCTAGACTATCTGTGTACCAAATTTCATTTAAATCGGTTCTGTAGTTTTGGCGTGAAAGCGCAACAGACAGACAGAGTTACTTTCGCATTTATACTATTGTTAGTATTTAGTAAGGATAAGGATTTGGGGCCGGCAGCCCAGCATGACTTTTTTCCCATGGTTGTATTTACTGCCATATTTTACTAAATATTTGTAAAGTCTAGGTGTTGAACAAACATTGTCTAATCGTTATACCTATTCGCAATGGTGGCTCTAGGGCGGTGTGCCGCCACGTGGTGGGGGGCGACAAAATCTACCGCTACAGCTTAAAAAACTGTGATTTTATCGAATTGGTTGTACGTTTGGCTTTTTTTAAGACTATACAGTGTCCAGCTTAATAGTTTAAACTATAATCCCAAAACAAATCGTGATCTGTTACTTCTTAAAAAATAATGCCTAAATGACTACCTAATGTATTTTCTTGAAACAAGCACCACCATAATTTTCTAAGCTGCCACACTGTTTCAACATGTTTGTCGAAAAAAATATAGATGACCTACATGAAGCGGAATGCAAAAAAAATTCGAGCACACTTCGTGTTCGCTTCAGAGTTCCTTACTCGAAGAGTAACCAACAGAACCCTATTATTAAGCCTCCACTGTACGTCCGTCTGTCCGTCTGTCTGTCTGTCAGCGGGCTGTATTTCCAAAACTGTAAATACGAAGACAGTTGAAATTTTCACAGCGTCTGTATTTCTATTGTCGCTATGACAACAAATAATAAAAATTAAAAAAAATTAAAGGGACACGTTTCTTGCATGAAAGCCCCATGCAATATACGTGTTTTTTATGGTAAGTAGGTACAGAATCCTTCGTGTGAGAGTCCGACTCGCACTTGACCGGTTTTTTGTTAGTTATCGGGGCGCGCACCTACGAGTATTTGGCCTGGGGTGCAAAATCTTAAAATAAGGACTTACTCCTAAGATATTTGGTCGTTCTGATACTATTACTACTACTATACTATTAATAGATATAAAAAAATACATTATCTTTAACCTGATTTAAACTATAATAACTTTATAATTAATCATGAGCGATAATTTTGTTATAAAAAGTAAGCAGTAATATAGTCAAAGCTAGGGCCGCCACTGCCTATACTAGACTTGAATTATAGAACAGAAAACTCTGACAATCGCTCGATTTTTTGTCACTTACAGATACTCTATTCCTTCATCCTACTTTTAACACACACCTAATCAACCTCAATCCTCTTGAAAGTAGCTCGACAACCTCGACATCCAATCAATTGCTGCGACTACTAATCTTCGCCGATTCGGGAGTCGTTATCTACTGTCATCATTGTGTTATCTGCTATATCGGGGTTATCAAGTCGCCGATAGCAATAATAATTACGTTATGTAGAAGGCCGAGTAAATTATTTTGTTGTTGTAGTGAACGTAATACTTATTGAATAATATTTTGATTTGCTATGGCATGCACCATTAACTTTAATAGTGATTCCACTGGAAGTTTTTATGCAGGTGATATTGTGACTGGAACGGTTATATTGGAACTGAAGAATGACCAGAAATTCCAAAGTAATTTTTTCAATATTTATTGTAGCATTGTTTAAAATACTTTTGAGTTAACGGCTAATCGGAAACTTGTTTTTGGCTCAGTGTAGTATTACTTACTATGTTTTTGTACGTTTTAGGTATTGATCTCAAAGTTACGGGAACTTGCAAGGCTTCGTGGACCCGGTCCATGGCGACGATGCCGTATATTAAAATCTATTCTGGGAAGAAAAAAGTTCTTAGCTTGCTAATGACGGACATATTCAGAGATTACTGCAATGGTAAGTTTGAAAAGAAGAATAATCATGCCTTTTCTGTTAATAATTAGAAAGAATTAGACAAAAAAAAAACTTATATAAATAAATATATATTTTGATTTGATTTGATTTGACTCATGGACCCAGATAACTTTTGTCACCCGAGCAAAACCGGTCTATTGAATCAACTCATGATTTAGGTATTTAGTTTAGTATCTGTAAAACATACTAATAATTCCAAAAAAAACCGTCAACACATAAGTTATATTATTCATCCTCGTCTCTTTTTTAATTTGTTTTCTTTAAACAGTTATTATTTTTACAGGCAGCACACTACCGGCCGGTATTCACCAATACCCGTTCCACTTCGCGTTGCCGGCAGATTTGCCTTCGTCTTTCGAAAGTTCGATTGCTAAGATTATTTATACTGTAAAAATAAAAAGCAAACCCGCGTATAAACTTAAGAAAATGGCATCCTTCAATGTTTTAGGAAACATAAATTTAAATCACATTGAAGAATTATTGGTGGGTATTTGGGAATATTCTCGTTATTTTAGTTGACATGAGTGAAGCTAAGAATATTTTTTTTTTTAAATAAATGTTTTCAGATGCCTTCTTTCAACGAATTTCGGAAAACATTTCGGAATTCGGGAAAATTCACAATTTGTATTAAAACGTACAAGGCGTTTGCACCTAAACAGACCATTCCCTTCGAAATAACAATTATTAACGAGAAGAAAGTAAAGATACGAAAAATCAACATTGTATTGCTACAGGTAAAGTATCGACCAACACAAGAACCGGTCAAGAGCGAGTCGGACTTGCGCACCAAGGGTTCCGTACCATATATAAAACGAGAAATTCTGCGGTGTACATTTATTGCAGTTTTAGATCAGCACCATCTCTTATGTAATTTTTGTTGATGATTTCTGAAAATTGTGCTATTTAGAGACTTCATATTTATTTTTTCTCTAATATTAACATAAACTTCTATCACATAGAATAATTTCAGATTTTTCTCTATGCAAACTTCGGAAATGAGGGGAATTCGGAATGGTATTTTTTTTCATTATTTGTCAAAATACTAAAACCATGAGCCTGAAAAAAATGTTTGAAAATGTACAAAAAGCGCTCTTTCATACGATACCCTACATACCCTAGTAGCCGAATTCTTAAGAACCCCTTTCAGTCGCTGTTGCAAAAAGAATGTAAACATTTTTATTTCTTTCTTATTTTCAAAATAGTTGAACAAATGTCATCTAAAATTATTCCAATTTCAAGTTGATAGCATTAGTATGTTCTTGAGATATCCAGCTGTGACAGACAGACAGACTTAGTCACAACATAAGGGTTTCTTTTTACCATTTTAGTACGGAACCCTAAAATCCGTCTAAATATAAATTAATATATTCTTCGCGGGGCCCAAGGGGCAAGGGCTGGTTTAGTTTTTACCTGTAGTTTTTACATGTGGTTTTTGCCTTGGACAAAGCATAAGCATTGCAGCGGGACAATGCTGCCAGCCTTTTGGCAATATGTGGTACCAGTTTCCGGCGAGATTATTTTAGATTATTTTTAGTTTTAGTTAGTTTATGAGTTTTTATAAGGGCAAACAAGACCTCAGTATGAATAAATTTTGGCTTTTTACTAATCTGTTGCTTTTTTCAGAAAGTACGATATAGCGTGCAGTCAGGATGGGCAGATGAGGAGAAAAAAATGTGTAAAACGGAATACAAGAAATTTTCTTTGAACATAGCCGAAATTTGTTTCTTTAACATGGAGATTCCTCATTTAATACCTTCAAGCTTAAATTTGATAGACCCCATGGTGGACATTTCATATATTTTTAGGGTAAGTAACGCATAAAACTTAAAACAAGTTTGTTTTGTCATCCTACGTAAAGAGCCCAAGTGCCGTGTGAAAAGAAAAATGCTATTTTCTTAAGGTAAAAGGCCAAATATTAACTAAGTTTTTTTTTGTTTACAGATTCAAGTGATTTTTCCTTTTCACTTTACTTTACAAGAAGATATTCCTGTCACCGTGGCGACAGTACCAGTTATTCATTGTGATTTTTAATAAACTGTACCTCCCTAAATAAAAATAAGTAAAACGTATTTAGTTTCTATAACCTACTCAATACATCAAATCACAATATTGAAAACGAAATCCTGCATTTACATCCAAGAAAATTTTCATTCCTTCCCCAAACTATCGAGAATGAATTGCCTAACTCTAAGAAAGTTCATTTCTTAAAACTGCTAAAACCCTAATTTAAAGCTTTTCTTGACTCAGTCTCGCTATCCTAAGGAAAAAAGACAATGTTTTTGGCGGACTTGAGCGTGTTAAGTAGAGCCGGAGCGTGAATAATGCTTTCCCTCGACCCAACCAAATTCTCATTATTTAAAACTCAGATGGCGTTACTGTTGTCAGCAAAAACCATGTCTTGAGGTGTTTTGTTTATAAGGATTTTTAACAATAAAGTAATCATAATATCTACTCTACAACTACACCTTTTTTTTACTACTGTTTTTTTTTTACAGTTTTTGGTATTTATTTTTTATGGCAACATTTGACGTTGTGCTGCCACCTGGTGGCTGGCTTACGTTTTTGTTAAATACTGCGTGTTTTCTTACTTTTAATGAAAATTTCAAAGATTTACAGTGATTATATAATTTTTTATAATTTATTAAATAATTTATATTTAATAAAATATCTTTTGAAAAGAAAAACTGAGCAGTTTTTGTCATTTTTACAAAATATAAATTGGCAAGACTTAGTATTGACCACTTCCCCTTTCCATGACTTTTTTTGAGAAAGCGGATATAGTTGGTCGGCCATAATCATTCGTGTGGGTCTGTGCTTGTGTGGTTTGGTTGTCTTTACCGGTGCCAACCATTATTTTTAATTAGTAGTAAGTTATGCGTATGAATCCAGACATGGACGATGATGAGAAGGGGTGAGTTTGTTTTCACATATTTTTGGTGTGGTTGAAGGCTGTCCACGACGTGCCAACTATAATAGGTCAAACTGGCATGTTCGCTTGGTGTGTCGCATTTCACGGATAGCCAGCAGGGCTTGTGTGATAGCGTTACGTACTCAACTTTGTTCCCAGAAAGTATGAATTTTGTTAAGGCAACGTTATTTTATGATAATTAACGTGAAATGACATAGATGCGAGCTGCAAAATTTCAATTAGCCTTTTACTTTATACCGGCTAGCGGGCACCGACCCCAAGCCTCGCCGTGCGACTTGCGTGGTTCAATCATGGCAGCTATTACTTTCCCATGCTATATTTTCTCTGATTGTTGTTGCATTTCATTGCCAAAATTTACGTGGACTCGTTTATATAACTGTACTTCAACTTCGAAAGCTGTTGATGTGGAAACGTCGCAATATGTAAAATTAACCTTTCTGTGACTAATCATTGCTTTCTCTTATCGGTGATTTCGCGCTAGGGTATTGCTAGCGTGATATTTTATGGAAAATATGGATATTTTGAGTTGCGAGTTGTTAATGAGGTTATTAGATCAATGTTCGAAGTGCCGCGTAGCGCGATCTCGTTTACCTACAAGACGCGAAACGTGCTGATTCATTTGCATATGGTTACTGGCGTCGTCAAATTTTATTCATAAACAGTTTTCCTCGATGCTTGCTCGGATGCATGTTATTTTTCGCGTAAACACGCTTTGGGCGGTCGCTGTAGACGTTGTCATGGTAAAACAATACTGTGGACTCAACTACCTAATTAACAGAAGGACATGTATTGTTAGAGAATCACATCCTTATTCATCCTACTCGTAGTTCAGGAAAAGATGTCTACTGAATACATTTTTTATTTTTAGTTACAAAGTTGTGAGTAAATAATAATAAATGATAATCATTTACTTTCAACTAATTATTTCCTAACATCTTCACTTCTCTGCTTCCTTCACTTGCATTTTTACAAGTAATCTAAAATGCAAATGAAGTAGCATAAAGTTGTAAATGTGTAATTAAAAATAAAGCAAGTAGAGATCTGTTATGTAGAAACCATTAAGTATGTATGTAAAAGTATGACCCAAGAGAAGTGAATGGATACTTTCACCAATCATGGTAATTGTGCTTAGTAAGCACTAAATTGTTACTCTATGAATGTTCAGAGGTTAGTTCAAGTAAAACGTTCAAAATGACTACTGTCTGACAATGTAAAATAGCATTGATTAGATAAAACTGCTGATTACAACTTCCTTGTATATTTAAATGGTTGAATTTCTGTGTTCTGTGAGTCATTTTGTTAGCTATCAATAGCAAAGGCCACATATAACTTATGAGTAACACTTGAGTTGATCAAATTTTGACTTGAAAACATTACAACTCCATCATACCACCTCAAGCACAAGTTTCTTACATAGCTTGATTTGATAATTTTTTGTTTTCATGGTAGAAGTAATGCATTTTGCTGTAAACGTTGCACATAAATCAATTTTTATAGGATTAAACAAGCATTTTTAATCAAATTATGATGTCTAGGTCTTGTTAGGTTTTAAATGCACATAAAATGCTGTTCAGCTTGTGTAATACTTTGACGGGACACTAATAGTTCCCAGAGAGTCATGAGTATAATATAAATACTTAGTAGGATTAAACAAGCATTTTTAATCAAATTATGCTGTTATGAAGTTATGATACAACTCAACCTAAATTAATAGTAATTAAATTATAATCTAGTTCTTGTTAGGTTTTAAATGCACATAAATTAAAACACTGTTTGGCTTGTGCGATACTTGGACAGAACACTTATAGTTCCCAGAGAGCCTTGAAAACAGTTTAATCTGAATATTGTACCCCAGTGAACTTTACTAACACAGTATCTGTCTCACATAAATATACATTCATAATGAATAGTTTACCATTCAAATAATTAAAAACAACAATTGTGGTCTTCAAGTACTAAAGCTGTCCTTATCGCAAACAAAATGGCTATTGGGATAAATTATTGTAGATAGCAACAACCAAGTAGGTTTTTAGGTCATTTACTCTATAATCTTGTGATTGAATGAAATAAAATAAGTGCATAGCAGAAAGTCTTAATTTTGGAATGTCTTTAAATCATTTATTAATGCTAAGGGGACAGTAGTAAACTGCTTAGATATGGAATCAAGGTAAGTTCTGAAAGAAACAGTCATATTTGTGACAAATTCTTATTCTAAATTCTCATTTTGAAAGAGTGTCAACCACTCTTCTTATTCAGCATGGATGAGTCGGATATATTTTGTTCTTGTAATCTACGAAGCTGGTTAGCAACTCACAAACGACTTGGGTTAAACCTAGAAATTGTTTTCCACAGTTTACCTCATACAAAACTATTGATAGTAAAAACACTTCATGATGTCACATGGTGCACCAACTCCTGACCTGTAGATAAGGAGCTTAAATTGCGAATTCAGGCATTGAATTTTTTGTTTTACTGATTACAAAACCTCAAGATATAAATGCTTAAACAGCTAGAAAACAAATAACTCTCCACAACAATTTCATGACCTAACTTTTGAAGTAAATTTCGGGACTTGAGAAATATTGAATATTCAAAAGTAAACAGAGAGGGACATTTTAATAAGCGTCATTCATAATTCTAAATGCTTAAACAGCCAGAACCCGAATGTGTCGGTAACAGTTTCGCTGGCGGTCCGAACGCCGGCTGTCAAGGACTTGAGCGTCATTAAAATTCATTACTAAAGTCACTCTCACTACGCTTTAGTTTATTTCGAGCTTCCATGTTAATATTTTGTCACTGCTTCAAGCGCTTTTCGAGCTGCTTAAGTTAAATTGACGCTATGTGTCGGAAAAGCAGGGAAGAAAGAAAGAAAGATAATTTGTTTGTCAAATATGCGTTTACATGAACTGTCGAATCAGACATGCAAGGTATTAACAGCGTATTGTGCGCGTCCATATTTTGCCAATAGTGGCGTACAAATTTTGTAGGTATAACAATATAGTCATTTTGAATTAGGGTAGGATATGCCTTGACCTATCAACTGCTCTAGACAAGTGGCTTTCAACGATCGTTAACTCGTAGCAAAACTGGTTCGAACTTTTTTCTATGGGAGTTGGCAGTTTAGGGGACCAAGTTCCTAATATATATTTTTTTTGTTAGCGTCCTTTTCCCATGTGCATGTTAGATCGTGCGCCGCAACTTTGGAACACAAAATGGCGGCGGGCACTATGGCACAAAGGTTCTATCCCCTTTTGTAAACAAAAAGTCACGTGATCCAAAAATACCACATGTTGACACGTCATTAGTTGATTTCAATAAACTTGACATTGTAATAAGTTTTATGAGTTAAATACAGCAAAGTCATTTTATCTAGGGTGGTAGGCAGTAGTGGACAAGCCAACCTAGATTAAATTCGCATAAGTATTTCCTAAGTGCTATAAAATATCTGTATTTAAATCCTTTTGACCCAGAAAACTGTTCGTCGGTGGTCTGTCATGGGAGACGTCTCAAGAGAATTTGCAGCGTTACTTTTCGCGTTACGGCGATGTGATCGACTGCGTGGTGATGAAGAACAGCGAGTCGGGGCGCTCCAGGGGATTCGGATTCGTTACCTTCGCGGAGCCGGCGCTCGTCAACGTGGTGCTGCAGAATGGGCCCCATCAGCTTGATGGCAGGTAAGGACAAACAAAACTACCATGTGTACTTTGTAGGAACAATGGAAAAAGCGGGCGGGAGGCGTAAGTCTTGATATTTTTGCTAGGCAAAATATGCTAGATCGAAGCACAAGACAGCTATTTAGACTAAGTGAAAGGTACTTAGCGGTCCGTAATTTAAGCCGTGAATGGCGACGATGATGTCATCACTATAAATTTCTTTGTAAATCTTCCCTACATTCATTCGTCAAAAGTCAATGTTAGAATCATTTGCCAATAAAAACATTAGGTTAAAAATATCGAGCTTCAATAGTCTTGTTCGGAGATTAGGTTAGGCCTATTAGTAATACTAGACGCTAGAATATACCGTTACTCTTGTGAATAGCGCCAATTTGCTACGGCAAGTATTTTGTTACATTGTTTCTACTTTTCCATACAATTGTTATCTGTGTTAGGTACCTGGGCGGCGAAGACGGCATGGTAAAAATGTCAATACCAGTAGATTTATTTACGTCTTAGTTCTTTACTTTCACAGATGTTTTCAGAATAAATAGAAACATCTTGTATTGACACCGACCGAGCGAATGTTCCATAATAAATCATGTCACGAACTGACAAATTCTCATGATAAGATCATCTATCACCGTAATATAACGAGAAATCTTTCTAAAAAGACACAATGTTGCATCCACAAATAATTGTGACCCAATTCTTGAAACAGAAATAAACTGTATGTATGGCCTTACTCAAACAGACGTTGGTTCACCTGTCAACCTATACATTTTTAATTTTTATTCGGCTCTGATTAGGCTATAGCTGAAAGGTTAGATCAATGTAGCACAGAAATAGATCCTCCTACGGAATTCTGCAACTTTTTCGTTTATATATTGTACATAGGAATGTATAAGATAAAAATGCGAGTTTCGGAAAATTTTGGCGGTCAAAGTTAATTGACATAGCTTTATGGGGTCGTTTCGCCTCATGCATAAGCGCCATTAGGGAAATTATTTAGAAAATATCACTGTTTTCGGATGGCCTCGTTGATTTAATGGATCGTCAAGCACTTTGGACTATGGACTTCAGCCATATAATAGCTTTTTCAACATTTACTAGTATCTAAACTAATATATAAAGCTGAAGAGTTTGTTTGCTTGAACGCGCTAATCTCAGGAACTACTGGTCCGATTTGAAAAATTCTTTCAGTGTTGGATAGCCCATTTATCGAGGAAGGCTATAGGTTATATATCATCACGCTAAGACCAATAGGAGCGGAGCAGTAATGAAAATTGTGACGCAGACGAAGTTGCGCGGGTCAGCTAGTCTAGCTATAACCAATCTAGCTATAACCACACGGTAATGGTATCCGAACGTTTCAATCACTAATTTTATGACTGAAGCATACATCGTCATAATTTCCTTGAAATCAAAATCTTGTCGATTAAAGAGATTTTTTATGCTGTTGGCATTACGTGTCATCATCGTAGCAATTAACATTATTTAGAGATTAGTTTCCTCATAAAGTGAACTCATTTTGCAACGCACTCTGAAATAAATCGTCCACTAATATTGTCACATGAGTATTGTACTATTGTCGTATAATTAATTGTAGTTAGTTGATGCAAGTCACTTCTGCACGTAATGGCGTGTTATGGTTCTTATTGTATGTTTCCTATATCAACTATCAAGGTCTATCAATTTAAAAGAAATGTGCAACATGTGTCCATTATACTGACTAGCTGACCCGCGCAACGTCGTCTGCGTCACAATTTTCATTACTGCTCCGCTCCTATTGGTCTTAGCGTGATGATATATAGCCTATAGCCTTCCTCGATAAATGGGCTATCTAACACTGAAAGATTTTTTCAAATCGGACCAGTAGTTCCTGAGATTTGCACGTTCATCAAGCAAACAAACAAACTCTTCAGCTTTATAAATTAGTACTAGCTTTTGCCCGCGACTTCGTACGCGCATATCCCTTTTTTCCCGTATCCCGTTTTTTCCCGTTCCAAAAAACTATCCTATCTTTTAAGTTGGATCAAATAACAGATAGTTACAAAGTTTCATCAAAATCGATTCAGTAGGGAGCCCATCGCGGACAAACAACGTGACACGTGATTTATATATGTTAAGATAGATAACCAAATCAGTCCTTCGTACTGTAGTGTATTCTCTTGTTTACTTGTGATCACGCGAATGATAGATCTCAGTAAAACTACGTTAAAAACGAACCAAAACGTGAATTGGAAATTTATATTACCGACTGACGGCAAAAAATTGATGCATTATTCACGAACTTATAATAAAAATGTTACCGTGTATAATTTTTATGTTACGCTACTCCAACGTTTAAATGTATTCTGTTGAAACTATTTTAATAGTTTAATGAAAATTCCTTGCCGAATCCTTACAGAACATGCTTTTACGTTATAATTTCCAACTAAAAACTATAGGGTAAAATATTTTGGGAGGCGAAAACCGAAACTCCGGCGGAGGGTGGGTGAAAGTCGCGGGAGTATTGACGTGATACCAAAACAATAATAGAATGAGGTATTTATGATCAGCTCTGGCGGAATATGGGCTCCTAGTACTATCCACATCCAGGCAGTGCCTTCAGTGACATTACTGCTGGTACGTTCAGATGTTTGTGGGACATTAACACGCAAATTAGCATATACTCCTTGTTCCTATGGGCAAGAGAGTCTACAAGGTTTGCAACAAGGTTCTTTGCACTTATTAACACTTAGATTATAAATAAGAGTGCAGGCAACGGAGACATAACGGCGCCGAGTCTTGTTTGTGTAATGACTTAGCTAATTATGTGGCTTTCTTTTACTAACAAGCATAATAAACAAGAAAGACGACATTTAGAGTTGATCAATTAGTTAATTGTCAAATCAATCTTAACAAATGACAGCTGATTTTGAAGCAGTTTTGTTTATCTTCCATCTGATAGTAAACTTAAGGTTTTGTTAAGTTAGTTCCCAACAGAGCCGTTTATGAAACTCGCAAGGGGAGAACAGGATGAATAAATCACACTGTAGACATGGTTTGCATAAAACAAAGTAGACTTATGGCCGGCTGGGGGTGAATACGGGCTCCAGATTCTTAAATGAAGAAACTCTGGTTCAACAGGCAGACTGTGGGGCTACTTGTAGTAGATTTTTTTTTATTAATTGTGTGAGTGTATAGTTTAAAAATATAGCTTTTGGTGTCAACCGTAGCTTCGGTTTTGAACGGACGGTTATTTTAGTCCCGAAACTTTAACCACTGTCCACTAAAGTGGGCTTCTATTTCGTTGACTATATTATCCCGAATTTGAAACCGTGAGATACCGAGCACGCAAGACAATAGAAAAAAGACAATTATACCATTTGGCCCCAATTGGGGTTTACGGTCATTGAAGCAGAAATTAGGTGTAATTTTAACATTATCGACAACAGAAGTTATAGGTATTTCTATTATAAGTAGTTTTATCATTAAAACATCGTTAGTTTGCTTGATAATAAAAGTTATCACATCTGATCAAATATGAGGACAAGTTAGTTCAGCAAAGGGTAACAAACTTAAAAAAAAATCATAATTTATAACATTCAGTTTCATATTACAACTACATATTTTATTGCATTTAGCGTCAAACTATGAATATTAAAAATGCTAATCTATGAACAGAATACAAATGAGTCTACCACCAGCTGCACAACAGATGAAGACGGATAGGGTTCAATTGACACTAGAAAGAAGCGGTTGATATCAATGCAACGCACACTCACAGAACATAAATACTCACACTTAAATGTGATACAGTAACCACGCTCTTTGAATTGATCTGAATTCCGAGGACACATTCGCAACAATACTTCAAATAAATTCATGCGGAATGTCCATTTATTTTGCCACATCATTGCAAGAATACATGACATTATTATTTTATTGTACCGTGCCATTCTATGGAATTTTTCTAACAGTTATCAGTCACTAATCACCTACCATTCATGAATTGTACATTCAACCGTCGGCGACATTGACTTTTATTTAAAAACGGGGTCATTAGTAACAATAGGAATTTGAGTCGAATGCACCACAGTTTTATTTCATTTATTACGATCTTCTTCTTATCGTGTGGGCAGTAAGGTCTAACGACCCCACACACCCTAGTGTCAGGGTTTCTAAACCGCCTCAAGGGCCTCAGACATGGTTCATTTGGCGGCCGGGGCCACCGGCTTATACGTGCCTTCCGAAGCACAGAATCACCTTTTTAGCAGACAATCTGGTGATTCAAACCGTTCAGAATTTATTACGATAAAAATGTGCTTATGTACTATGATTTCATAAATTTGTAACGGTACTAAGTTAAAAACACCCCTGCGAACACGTGTCACCGGGCGAACGCGGCCACACCCGTTACCTTGGCGTGGGACTGTTTTCTTGGATTTAGGCTCAAACAAAGCCTTGTGATCCCCGGCTAAAGGAAATTATTGTATATTCCATTCACTGGGCGTCGTAAAATGATAACTAGGGAATTTTATTCGGAGAATAGGATAGGCATTCTTTGCAAAAAAATATTGTAAAGTAATGTTCCGAAAACCTTTAGTTCCTTAGGGATGCGTGGGTTAGCGAAAGGTTTTGCTTTAAACCCAGAACAGTTGTACTTATAGAGAGATACATGAAAGCCGCTGTACTATTGTGTATCTGTTCAGCTCTGTTATAGTCAACTGACAATAGGCTGGGAAAATGCGAAGGATGAATGAGTAGTCGCAATTTCTTGCTCGAGAGAGATTGAAATCAAAGTTTATACTAGCTGAGTTATTTGAAATGTGATGAAATATATTTGAGTCCCAAATTTTTTGTTTTCTAGAGACTTTTTTGATGGAATACAGTGAGTAAAAGCTATCAAGGCTTAATGAAATAAGACATTCTTCTTGCGAAACGAAAGTACCCATCCATATTTGTCGATATTGATGTTTTTGCGTTAATGCTGCAGATCTTAATTGTGATTGATTGAGATCTTTCTCGAACAAACTTAGATTAGGAGAGCTAAGTACATTGGCTTCACACAATATTCCGCGTTCCATGTCAGTTTGAAGGTGTTGATTTCCTTCACAATGCTGGACTTATTCCCATCCACCGCCGCTGATATAAACTAGTGTTGAACCTCAATATTTATCTGCTAAGTATTACTAAAAGTTAAAAATAGAATAAATCCTTGTTTGCATACTGGATGCTTTTTTATATTACGACCATTGTTTTAAAATAGTACCTATTGAAAGCAGGCAATAAACTAAATTAATGAAATTATTTGTTAAGAGTTAGTAGCTACGCAAATATCACGATATTTTATTGATTAATTTCAAGGAAAATCTACATTGATCGATATTTTGTTTCAATAATTCGCCAAATTATATTGTAAAGTTCAACAATTTTTAATTTTTTTCCTCAAAAGCTTGGTCAGGTAACAGAGCTGTTATGTATTCCAAGTTGACTTCGTGTTATTTTTAGCCAACCGTACGAAAACACAGTTTACGGATTCATTCGTAGTCAAACTGCTTTTCTCCTAATGTTTTTCCTGCCAGTGTGGATCCTCAAATAAAAAAACAACAAATGCCACTTCAAAATGGCGGACTTTGGCGGCCATCTTGATAACCTCAAAAAATATAGACACGGTTTTAAAATTCCAATTGTTCGATAGGACCATCGACCCGAAGCCGTGCAACCCTCGCACGCTGCAGAAGCCGAAGCGCGGAGGCGGATACCCGAAGGTGTTCCTCGGGGGGCTTCCGTCCAACGTGACTGAGACTGATCTGCGTGTGTTCTTCGGGCGCTACGGCAAGGTTATGGAAGTGGTCATCATGTACGACCAAGAGAAGAAGAAGTCTCGTGGTAAGTGTGTCATAGACTCATAGTAAAAAGCTTTGTAAAACTCCTAGATAAGTATTACAACGGAAGAATTTCATGTGTGACTTCTTCATCGCAGCTTGCTGTCGAGGTGAGAGGACGTGCGTGCATAACGCCGGTAAACAACATTATGCAAATCAGTTCATTTTATTAATGTTTGAGTCACAACTTCACACTATTAAGGACCAAATGATAATGATATTGCAAAGCCTCGAGGGCCGTTTTATGGGAGAAAGTTTGATATAAATCTAGTTCCATTTTACATTCTATGTTACTGTACTGTTGATTGATTTGATTCAATGATTTGGATTAATTTAAAAAATAGAGGAAACAGGTCTTGTGAACCTAACGGTATTTTTACTGAAGATGGTCAATTTGCTTTGTATGTTTTTTTTTTTTAATGAAAATTACTAAAATATTTTACATTTTATTTTCATGCTTACAGAGTAATGAGTATACCTATAGTATAATATTTAAAAGTAAAGCTTCTAAATACTTTAATATCCACATCCAGGCAGCGCCGTTAGTGGTAATACTGTCGGTGCGTTCAAGCGTTCGTGGGACATTGACACGCAAATTAGCATATACTCCTTGTTCCTATGAGCAACAGAGTCTACAAGGTTTGCGACAGGTCACCTGTAACAACCGTAAACGGTTAAAATAAACATTGTATCTGATAGGAATACTACAGATAAACGACTAGGTCAGGTACTCAATAATGAAGTACTCAGTGATAACATAACATAATATTCAAGGAACGATTACTGTCATGTAACAACGGGTTTCAATTCGTCACCCTATTGAAGGAATAACACTTAGAAATCTGAGACAATAATACCAGTTCAACAGCTGCAAAACAAAAGTTCACAAGTTCGAACGGTTTTGCAAAAGAAAAATCGTTTCGCTTTCCAAACAGTAACACGAGCTAGGGTCATCGCAATCGAAATGATACGACCTCAATCGTGCGCTCAGTGAAAGGTGTCACCCTTCGGGGCGACAAACAATTTACGACTTGTGTAATTTGTGTGACCGGTGTTGATCCGAGGGTAGTAGGCACAACTGCGTCCAACACATCTTTTTATTAGTTCACTTCATTACGAGAAAATTGCTTCATAAAATAAGGAAAGAATGGACCAAGAGGCGGAGCTGTATAATGAGAACGTTGGCAAAAGCAAGCATTCCATACATTATCAAGTAGGTAAAACTATTTGCAGTCATATTATCTCAGGGTTTAACTTTGATGTTGGTGTGCTAAAATATTTTTGCAAGAACATGTCTGATTTGCTAATGTCTTGATGTTTGAAGCTTTTTTCTACTTTTCACAATATAAAAACATACACGATTGTTCTAGGCTTCGGTTTCCTGTCGTTCGAGGACGAGATCTCCGTTGAGAGGGTCACTCAGGAGCACTTCATCAACCTCAACGGAAAACAGGTAATGTAACTATTTTTGTACGTGATTTGAAAACATCAGCTGTTTGCCAAATATTTTTGTAGCTATCTTTCGTAAAACAAACTCGAGCTTCACTGAGTAAATGAATAGAATAGTTAAAATTTGAAATACTTGTGCAATTTTATGATGAAGTAATCAGTTACTTTTCAAAACAAAATAACAAGATGGATAAAACTTAGCACTGTTTTCCTTATAGGTTTCAAATTACAGTGTAGTCAATTTTATTTATAAACACCTTATAGAATAGGTAAATTATATTGGTTGGTACTGACATAGCAACAAGTCGCGTTACTCTCATGTGTCATCATATTCTCATAAGCGTGTGTGACGCACGTTTTTAATCTTTTCCGGGTGAACGACTTCAGGAATTTAAGAAACGTGTAACTTTTTCCGTGTGCATTTTAAAATATAACACAATGTATGAGAATAAATAGATAAATGGTTACTATAAATGCAAGTCACACTCCGTTTATTGAGAAGATTCCAGTGGATTGCGACACAAAAGAGTGTAATAATTCCACATGTTATATTTTGCAATGATTTCGTTACGGTTAGCGGGCGATTTTTTTTAATGTAGGAGTATATAGCGCTAAGGTTATTGCTATAGTTTTGATTCCGAAACGATACTCACTTTTGAATCACGATTTTAAAATAAAACATTAAACGAATATCTTTAAATCAAGAAACGTGGCGGAAAATCGTCCTAGAATATTCGCTGAGTTTTTACTAGGCTTTCCTGCCAGGTCTGGGTTTTTACTTAGGGTTTTATAATCTTAAGATTAAACAAAATGGTAAGTTGACAACTAGATTTTCTTTAACCCAAAACACGTAAGCAGGTGGAGATCAAGCGTGCGGAGCCCCGCGACGGCTCCGGCAAGCTGGGCTCGGGCGCCAGCGGCATGGGCGGCGGCGCCCTCAGCGCCCCGGGCGACGCGCCGCAGGCCGGCCAGTGGGGGCCGCCCGCCGCTGCGCCCATCAACATGATCCAGGGCCACAACGGCCAGATGGGCGGCCCGCCGATCAACATGCCAATGGCTGGGCCCAACATCATGCAGGGGTGAGAACTTGTTTTACAGATGTCTCCTGTGTTATTTGGTCTTGATTTGAGATAGCTTCTTTAGTATGAAGAATTGAATTCCTAGAATGGTGTTTTATGAATCCATACTGTATTCTTATTCTTTGAATTCAACCCTTATTCAGTACATTGATCCATATGGTTCATGGCATAGTTTAATGTGTCCACTTCAAGGACAAAGTCACAGTTTACTTGGCCCTTCTTTTTTATACTCGCAAAAGATTTTGCTTGACTTCATTATCAAACAAATATAATGACTATCGACTTGAACAACATGGATTCTCTATCATTGGACTTAAGTAACAGAGCGAGTTGCTCTTCATCCAGGTACCAGGGCTGGGGAACTTCCCCCGGACAGACGTCGTACGCTGGGTACGGCGCTGCAGGCGCGGGCGCCGGGCCGGGCAACTACCAGGGCTGGGGCGCGCCGCCCGCCCCGCAGGCGCCGCCGCACGCGCCCGCCTGGCCCGCCACTAACAACTACACGCAGCACACGCAGCCGCCCGCGCAGGGCTACGGCAGCTACGGTACGTACACCCGCGTGTACCGCGCACTAACGATAGCCAGCGACCTGCCTGCATATGGGACTGCGGGACGAGTCTACATCTAGTCGGTCATGTGCCGGCATAGCATACACTATACTGCCTTGTGACGCAAGATTCTGCTTATTGTATCTCGACAAAGCTTATTATAACCTGTAGGCTCTGCATTGTGCTACAGTAACAAGACCTCTGAACAGCAAGATATTGACAAATTTTGCATAGAAAATACATCAAAATTCATACACTTCTTCAGATTGTGACTTCCTAGCCCGTGTGTATGCTAGGCCGGTGTGAGACACCTACTACTTCCAAACATTTCTTAATATTATTGAAAGCATGTTTAGCATTACGCTGTGTGTAATAGCTATCAACGGGCAGCAGGCAGCAGCGTCTTCAATAACCAGACTTCTTCGACCTATGTCCAATAGTGGACTGCGAATGGCTGCTGATTGTAATTATAAGTATGAACCTTAACCATAAGTTTGAACAAGTTCACGCAACCGCCTGCGCAGAGCTACGGAAGCTATGGTCAGTACACACCTCTAACATATAAATTTGATGAAAACAAGTAATCATGTTCAGTGGAGGGTAGGCGACAAGTCCCCATAAAATATTAAAATCATAGAATTCATAGACTATCCACATCCAGGCAGTGCCTTCATTTAAATTACTGCTGGTACGTTCAGATGTTTGTGGGACATTAACACGCAAATTAGCATATACTCCTTGTTCCTATGGGCAAGAGAGTCTACAAGGTTTGCAACAGTTCAATTACAAAATTAACTGGTGTAATTACTAGTAAGGAACTCTTTCATTTAAATTGGAAGAAGACAAATTAAAGGTAGTTGCAAACACTCGCAACTTGCTGTCTTCACACAAACACATGATCATAAATCTTACTAAAGACAACAATTATTGTTGTAATTGTAACCAGTTTTCATAAAGTCAGTAATGTGGTAATTGTAACCAGTAGTCACATCGACATGTTTTATAAGAACACATAATCGAAACTTGTCGATCGAGCCTATCGCAGTTCACTAATAGGCCGAGTCCACACCTCCGCATTTAGTGCAAGTCCTGGTGATTAATGTGATGTTATTGGTGTGTACAGCTAACTACAGCTCTGCGCCGGCGGGCGCGTCGGCCGGCGGCAGCTGGACCAACTGGAACATGCCGCAGAACTCCAACTCTACCGGCTCCGGTGAGTAACGGGCTCCATACACGGCTAGGGACGACACTCCTAGGGCTCCGTCATCCCATAGGGAACGTGCTGGAACTGTACGTGGTAGCACAGAAGTGTCAAGTATATTTTATCTATAAATTTCGAAATTGCAACACTAGATGGCATAGCCAACGCCGTGCACGTTCCCTTCAAGATAAGGAGGGAAGAGAGTGTACATCTGTGTTAGCACACAATTGTTCACTAAAATATATCCTGTGTCGATGGCTAGTCACTGCCATGTTATTCCATGACTGAAATCAGACAGGACGAGCAAGTTACTTGCAGCAATTTACAGTACAATTATTTTCTTTATGTCCCTCGGCAAACTTCGTGTTTCGTCAGTCGTCGGATTTCTATCTGTTGCCCTTTGCACTTGGTGCAGGCCGGACCCTCTCTATCAACTTTGAATTATACAGAGTTGTTAATACTCTTAACTTACATGTAAGTTATTTTAAACATGGGAGGAAATTCGTTTGTATTTCATGCCATATTTGCCGAGGGTATTAAGAAATAGTTGTATTGTAGGACCCGTAAGAAAATCCAATTGTAGGTTAAGCTCGCCTTCGTACATAAGCTGTCGCATTATATTTGTATTTCTTTCTGAATAAGGATTACGAAGCAGTAGCTGAATTGGTATAGTTTGTTTTAATATAGCTCATAGAAAACACGTATTGATTGTTTAGGGCGTGGTTTTATATCAGAGATAACATGGATATTGCTTTGTCAACTTTTGATTACTTTTGCTCAGACCTGACTTATTTTAGACATTAGTAAGCTATGCTAGCCTGCATATCCACATCCAGGCAGTGCCTTCAGTAACTTTACTTCTGGTACGTTCAGATGTTTGTGGGACAAAAACATTCAAATTAGCATATAGTTCTAGTCTCTATGGACGAGAGAGTCTACAAGGTTTGCAACAAATCTCTTTGTTATTAGGCACAGTTACAGACGAGTGTGTTAGGGTAGGCTTTTACCAAATGCAGCAGCTTATGTGTGAGGATGTACTGATAGCTTACATCAACATTTTACATAAGTACTAATCTGTAATGATTGCTGTTATCTAGGCGACATTGATGATGTAAGCTTGTATTTGTGTGCTGTGATTATTTGAATAATTGTTCAAATTCAGCAATATGTCCCGTATATCAGTCATGGATAGTTCGATTTTTTTCTGAATAAATTTGGGGATCACATTTCCAAAATGCCTTTGTATTTAATAGTATGACCAGAGGTTTGTGAATCTGACCTTTGCAGACCTCTGTTCGTACAGCAGTAGCTTCTTGTACAATACTTGTAGATATTTAATAAGGCGTTTAGCTGCATCGGGTTGGAATGGAAACCGATCACAAGGGCTATGCAAATGGATTAAGAATAAACAGTGAAATTTTGATATGTGATTCCAAAATTTTCCGTAAAGTGTCGCTCTGGTTATTGGTCTGCGAACGGGGTGTCAGGGTAGCAGCCAGGCAGACGAGCAGACGAGCAGTGTGTATAAGTGAATGTGTCGCAGGCTCGTACGTGCCGCTGTCGGAGGGCGGCGAGATGTACGGGCGCGGCGGCGGCGGCGGCGGCGGCGCGGGCGGCCCGGCGCTGTCCGGCGCGCTGTCGTCGGCGGCGCTGTCCAAGTCGTCGTCGGCGGACTACTCCACGTACCAGCAGTACCCGCCCGCCTACCAGCAGGACCAGGTACACGCGCAACAATACCTCACACAACACGCCGAATAGACCTCACCGACATGCGAGCGAGCGTGGCTCGATCGACTCACCGCCGAACCGATCATCCCTTCTGTGACTCACCATCGAACACGCTCGGCTCTCTTGACCATCAAAAATTGTTAAACAAAATTATCTGCTTACGTACTTGCGATACTGGCGAAAGTACCGTTAAAACCGGTAAACTACGAATACTTCAGATATTTTTAGATATGCGCCGATTATGGCATTTTGACCAGTTTCCATTTTCAACGTTACTAAGCGAGTCGAATATATTTTCAACGATTTTATATTATAATGTCTTAAAATTCTTGATCATATAATCTAGAAGCCAGTATCTCATTTACTCAGCTCATTCTAGTTTTGTTATTTTGAGAAAATTTTAATTTGACATGTTCCGAATCACAGCCGAATTATACTGGTTTATGGAAGCAATTACGCTAATGTATGACCATTATGTATATCTTGATAACCTACTGTGTACTGTTTGTAATGAAATGTGAGATCGAGTGGTACTTACAGAGGCACTGTTATATTATTCCAAATATTTCAGTTCTGATTCGGCTTTCCCATGTAATATAACATGATAAAAGTTGTGTTTATAATTCAAGAGTCGCCAAACAAACAATATTCGATCAGCCGGCGAGGCGCGGTCATTGACCGAACATTCTACGACTTATCTACTAAACCAGGAGATAAATGCGAATTCTTTCTTCTGGCATAGATTTGTTTTTATAAACACATCTTGCATCGTTTTTCGTGCCTTCTGCGTTTTACCTAGCATGAATCATTTAGCATTTTAGGCTATATAGCTCCGGTGATGGTATAGTAGCTGCTATATAACAACACAACATTGCAATTTGGGTGGACATTTCGAGGTAAAGAAATACATTTTTATGCATACTTTTAGTCCTGTAAACGCTAGATATTTGACAAGAAAATCAGTAGAAGTATTTGCTATAAAATCATGTTATGACTTGTTTACTGCGTGCAGTCAATTTGTTAAACTCTGATATAAAAATGTGTTTTTCTATCTCAGTTCATGCTTTTGCCACATGTGTATTTGCCGTACCCACATTGACACAGTGCCGTGTAGCTATGTCTAGTACAGTAAGAATCATAGGCTTGTTTATGCGGGCTTGTTCCTCAGTTCTGGAGGGTTACTCTCGAAGTCCGTAGTTTCGGGCTTAGTTGCGGGCGTATTCTACTCCGTATCACCTAACCACTGAGAATGAATGATAACACGATTTGACAGTTAGTGCCAAATCGTGTTGTCATTCATTCATAATTCGGTTTTGGGACTAATAGTAAGTCCGTAGGTGATACGGAGTAGAATGTGCCCAACTAAGCCCGAAACTACTGACTTCGGGCTTAGAGAGTTTCTGCTTATTTGGTTTGAAATTTTCGCTTCATTTTCGTTCAACGTATTGAAAGTTCCAAAAAACAAATGGTAGTTAAAATTTTTGTATGGATCCCTAAGTTTACAATAGGCCTTTTTTGGCCAAATTAAAAATAATCAAAGATTCTAAGTGTTCTAAATATATGAATAGCATGTTCGTGAATCTTTCTGTTTGGACAATATCCCGTAAAAACAAGCTTTTCAACAAGATACAATGACAAATAGTGGTAGCTGTGTCAGTGGGTCGCGTGAAATAGTTAACAATACGCTCGATTGAGATGTCGCTACATCTCAAGCTCTCGCGAGCTCCCGCACTGTGTGGAACAAGATATTGGATGACTGCGTTTTTTGCCTACCTTTTGCATACCATCATCCAATATCGAAATCGCAAACAATATTTTTAACTATACCTTGGATCCTTGTCCTTACGCTATTTTTATTTTATTTTTTCATCATGTTCCCAATATTTTATTATATATTCCAAATCCAAGGTACAGTTTTGTGTTGATGATCGTCGTCCATAACTTTTTAACAGCTTTGGACGGTAGTTACACAAAAGTACAGCCAAGTTGACCATCGTATTTATAGTATAATTTGCTCATCACCTCGGGGCTTGCATCCTTCCTTCCCACACTCCTGCTCCTACGCTTTACTCTTTGTTTTCTCTCCTGCATCTACGTTCGTATTAGTATGGCGTGGTAACGGTGTGCCCGACAGCATGAATGGCCATTATACCCAGTGTCACTAGAGAATGTTTGTACGCGTGTGTTGATTGAATGCATAATAAACTCTCCGTACTTCTGCATAGTTCAATTTGGTTGTACTTGCATTAGAGTTGTTTGCGATTTGAGAATGAATGTACATGACCGAACGTACTGGTGAGCGAGTGATATTCAGCGAAAACATTGCTCCACGAGCGCGAACAAAGGAATCGCGGTTAAAAGCAGCATGAGTTGATAGTATAGAGCCATTAGTTTGCCACCCTTGCATCCGTGTGCTGTGTCCGAAATGCTTGTTTATATCACGATAATGTCATCGCGGCGACGACGAAGCCCACTTATCTGCATGTTTTCAGTGGCGAGATTAATGTGCGATGTCTTTTTGATTTTACGAGCTATGCTGCGGTACTATTGAGCGTAGACGCGGCGCTGTTCACGGGCCTCTCGTGGCTAGGTGACAGTCGCACCGCTATCCATAGTGAAAAATCAAGAAGATTAGTGTTGTTATCGAGTTTCGCTGAAGGTCTCTCATCACCGAGCTCCACGGTTCCTTCCCGCCTCCCTCCCGACCTCCTTCGCCTAAACTTTCATCTCGCCCTTGGGGATAGTCACACGCTTTCGCCCGGTCCATCTTCACGCGCTGCGCTACTTACATAAACTGCTAAAGATCCCGTTGAATTGTGGCGAGTGGGACTTTATTGTCTTGTTCTTCTTTTCCAGTTGGTCGATCAGGGCCCACAAGAGTGGCTCCTCCAGAAAGACAATTAGAGATAAGGGCGGGTATCGGATGAGGGAATGTCGCGAAACACTGGGGATTTCTCACTATGGACGGTCGGTTGTTGCGACGATAACGCGCGCTCATCATAAAGGCATCGCACCGCGCTAGATATAAGCTTACCCTTAGTTCCGTTCGATATTCATATAATATATTGCATTTTGTAGCCGTGCGAGATGATTCAATCGCCTTGTTTCATCTCAACACTTGTAAATTGGCATTTAAAGTACAAATTAGTAAAATTTGGATTTTCTCATATTGTTACAGGTTCATTAATAGTTAATTTTATCGATAAAAATAATATTAAGAGCTGTACTTTAAGTGTTCAGAGATGAGAATTCGTCTATTCTGTTAAATGTAACCAGAGTACATTATTTACAAAATTATGTTAATCAAATAATGTCATGGAGCATTTGCGAATGCGGCCCATTTTCTTTTTTCATTAAATAAATATAACGATCAGTATAAACAAATATCATGGAGTCCTCTCATTTTATGCTCCATGACGGTCAAGGACGCATCGCAGCTGAAGCTCGGCTCAGTTTAGACTCGAGAGAGCTATATTTTTATACCGAGTAGAGCACGTAGACGAGGCGCAGTAGCGCAGTAGCGCAGTAGCGGTACTCGCTCCGGCTTCAGCTCGATGCGTCCGGCGCTAACCCTGCGGACTGGTAGGGCTCGTCGTACGGCGGCGCGTCGCGGTACAGCGCGCCCGAGTACCACGGCGCCGCGCCCGCGCAGCCGCCAGGTGTGCACCACCCGCACCACGCGCCCAAACACTTCAACGCCAACGAGTTTAACAAGGAGTGGCCCGCCGCGTAGGCGACCAGCCCACTACCACGCGACCACGCGACCACACGACCACACTACCACGCTCACCACACCTACCACACTACCACACGTACCACACACGCCTCGAGCAGACGACAAGTCGGCGCCTGACGCACTACAAACATAATCAGTCGTCAAACTGACAAGCGCCACGTTCATTCAATAACTGATGAATCTAATCCCCTGCAAATATACCAGGGTGGCATAGACTCTGAAGTAAAAACCGTATGATTAGTCCAGCATTGTCTTCTGCTCCGCGCACATACACGACCGCAGTGTGGTTAACTACAGCAGTATCGCTCACACGTTGATATACACTATTCTTTTTTATTAACTAAAGGTACGTAGAGGTAGGTAGAGTGAGTTCTGTAGTTTGTTACGCTGCGATAACCGCACACTCAGACGTTGACCCACCTTCTAGTACGCACTTGTACCAGTAGCATTAGTACCTTGACGCTTGAGACACAGATCGTGTGTACAGTAGATGTAGCCATTCCGCTTGACGTTTGATCGACAAGTGCGTGCTCGAACGGTTGTCACCCCAACAACGGTTGCATTCGATCGGCTCCATCTATCGATTCTAACTTGGTCGATATAACTTAACGACTAAAGGGAATAGGGAAACCTAGTATATAACGGTTTTAACGTATGCTCCCATATTAATGACGCGACGATTTCATATACCTCTGTTAAACTTCCCATTAGGTGATAGATTTGTAGTTTGAGTGTTTTTTTTATTTCACGAACAAAACGACATTAAACGTGAAAAAATAGAATATGAATACAATGCAACAAATTAATGTTTATAAAAACTGACTAAAAGTTTAATGGATAAATTTAAATTAATTGCATACGATTATTAAAGCCTATATAAAGGCGGTTGTATAATTAAAGTCACCGATGACTACATTAACACAAACCCACACGCGTAAGTAAGCGATAATTTTAATAAGTAAAAATATAAAATAGTTTAACAATAACATTCAAAACTATTAGGTGTTAAAGTCTTTTGTCTACTAATTTTAATAAGGTACTCCCACACTTTGTCGCAACTTTTGGCATTCGGCCGTCTCTGAACGCTACCGTGAAGCAATGGTACGACCTCGTGCACGGGAGGCATCGCGGCTCTGACGTGACTCGCCCACTAGTGTTCGCGACCCCTCTCTAAAGCTAAACGATGCTGTCGTATGCGTGTACTTGTGTACACAGTTTTTTTAATTAACTTTGCTTTTAATATTCTATTTGGATGTGGGTTTTTTGTGAAAGATTTATTTTTCTTCACACATTTCGAATGTTTAATATTTTTGTCGGATTTCTATAGTGATTTCTTTTAATAACGTGGTGCACGTGCGGGCGCCGCGCTGTAGGCGTGGCGCGCCGCCGCCCGCTCGCCGCGGCTCGTGCGTGACGCACATTTGACAGACACTGTTAAACAAGGCCAATTTAGGGAAAATGACCTAAAAGAACTTAACTTAAGCTAATAACTTGTATAAATATTTCGTATATATATCGGTATGTATGATTAATGTTAGAATTTTGGTTATTTACCACACACTAGACTTAGGAAAACGGTAGGCATATAATGAGATAATTATGTGTTAATATTAAACAAAACATAGTGACTGAACGTGATTTTAATATTTTAATTATTCCCGTTATTGAAAAAGGGAACAATTCTGTATAAATATTCGTAATTTTAATTTGTTTTCTTAAATGCATTTTAGTTTTTTATCGCAATTTTAAGTTGATACTATTATTATATGGAATTTATACTTTAATGAATTAAATTTACCTGCCAAATTGTTAACGAGCAAACGATATTGTCGTATGTGTTAAGTAATGAAGCTCAAGCATTTAGGATATAGTTCGGTACGTGATGCGACTCGCTCGCCGCACCCCTCGCGCCCTCTCCATACATTTGTACATATATATACTTACTTGTGTGTAAAGCATAATTTTAATCGATTCTCTCGTCACATAGTTTTAAAGTTTTAATTTATGTGATTGCCAAATATTTTTAAAACTGTATAGAGCTTTCGCCGGCCGCTACGGTCGCTATGTTAGTCGTATCATAATATGTACCCGACGCGGTGCAAGCCGCGCGGTCGCTGCGCCCCGTTACAAAGTGAGTTATAATTTAAAATAACATTGTTAGATTAAATTTAATGTTAGTCCTTTACTGTACTATATCGCTCAATCGTTTGACCGATCGACTGATTAAAATTTTAGTGATAAGCTAAGTAATGAATCGCGGGGAGCTGCGTCCGCGCGGCAGGCTCGGCCCGCGTCCGCCGCGCTTTGTTGTAATTATCTTAGAGTTTACGGCCCTACTGACGGACTGCCGGCGCCCGCGCAGCGCCGGCCGTCGCTCCTTTAAGTTAACTGATAGATCGGTAACATTTGTTGATAAATGTTTTAATAGACGAATCGTTGATGATTACATTGAATGCATAATTTGATCGTTTAGAATAGGGTTATTTAAGATCGCTCCATAAGTAAAGTATAATTTATCTATTGAGGAATATTGTGAGGTGTAAGCAAATTTTATAAGTGACTAGCGGTCCGGGGCGAGGGGTGCGATGTCCCAAATTTAACGGTAAAACATAGTGAAGAAGCCTTTTACATTGTGATGTTCATAGTTAACGCGCATACATTTCTTATAGCTCTTAAAATAAATAACATTACAGACTCGACTGAAACTCAATCAGTATGTAGGAAAGTGAAACTCGTACCTTATAACAATATAATGAAATAATATAAACTAATCGAGGTCGGTGCCTGACTGCCCATTAGGTTACGTGTAGATGTGCCGCTTTGTACCGCTTCGTTACTCTTCGTTCCTATGTTAGTTAGGTTAATTTGTCTCGATTCATTCCTGGTTAATTTTATCGTATCAGCATAGGTAGTGGTTCGTTCGTTTCGGTCTCACTGTCTCGTATCGCTTTACTCGCAGCATTCGTTCGCACTAACCCGCCACAGCCGCCACAGCCGCCACCGCGCTGGCTCGAGCCGGCTCCCGCACATGTTCAGTTCGCATACCATTATGTTCCATTGTTTCGGTTACGTTGTAATACTTACTGTAGGTTTAATGTACATCCACCGATGATACGAACGAAATTGTTCACATCTGTTTTAATATTAGGAAACGATGCCTTACAAAAAGTTAAGTGAATATAGAAGATGATTTATAATTATGTTATTTTCAGTGATAACAATTAGCACTAAGGTGGACACGGGCTCGGTCCCCCGTACTCACAAACCTTTGGAACAATTTAAGAACTTAGTTTGTAATGAACCATCGTGGCAATCTTCTTATTAACATAAAGAATATAATTTATTTAAATAAAGTATAATATGTATTAGAAATTTTAGATTTACTCAACATTAAACTTAGTGCAAATTATTGTGAAAAAATCAATTGAGACTATTTATATGGGTTTTAATTATTATTATATAGGAGAAGAGCATTAAATATTGGATGAATTTATTAATTAAAAATAGTTAGCAAAATACAAGTACGATAAGACTCGTTAGAGGCTCGTCTGTCAAATGTGTTGTTCAAGCGCGCTGGCCGCCCGCGCGCCTCCCCTCCCCGCGGCGCCCGCACGCACGCGCGCACGCGCACGCACGCGCACGCACGCCACACCTAGCACACGCGGGTGCTCCGCCGCGAGCGACACACGTGCATCCTTTGCATTTTAATATTACACTCTGTAATATCGACACAGATATGCAGCTGTATCTTAAAATAATGTTTATGAATAATATTTTAATAATGGCTTAACTGTAGTAATGTTGCGTAGTTAACCTTTCGACTCTTGTTTGTATTACTTTATATTATAGTGTACGCGGTTTTTATATGTGTATGTTTATTCAGTAGTATATAAAGGAAACAATGTTTTGTGTAAAAGTGTATTTTGGTATAATGATAAAATAACGTTAGCAGCACCGAGGCCGGCGCGGCGCGCGGGCGGGCGCGCGTGGCGTCGGGCTAGTATTTCATTAATAAATTTATGATCGTAATTGACTAATTATACAAGACCCCTAGTGTTAAATGTTAGATTAGCAGTCGACTCATTTTAAGTTCACTTTTTACTCGTCTTATAAAATTAATTCATTTGCATTTAAAATAATGTATATCAGGGACGACACCAGCGTCCGTCTTAACTGTAGTCTTTTCGAAACTTATTTTAAAAACAATGCAGGTATTATTAAATATAAAACCTCATATTTATACTAGAATTTAATATAAATGTAATTATTGATCCCGAGTAAAATAAATTTCACGGGCTTTACAGTTAATTATAACATTAATTATTATAAAACCTAGGGCAAGTTGTTATTTATTTCTGTTTTAATTAAAAAAAATGATGTTGATTATTTTTTAAACTATTGTTTTCTTATAGTAAATAAAAGTACATAATTCTCGATCGATTAGAGACAAAATTGTTAGGTGAACTATCGACTGATGTACAATATTTAAAGTAATGTTTACTTACAACAGTACCTATATAAGTTTAATTTACACCGGCCCAGTACGGGGCGGCGCTGTATTTATACACACTTGTATTAATTTCCTAAAATGTAATTAATCGGAAGCGGCGACCGCGACCTAGCCACAAACTAAGCATGTTACAATTGTAAGACTATTATCTAGATATGTTGTAATCTTGTAATGTGTAATCTACTATAGTTAGCCCTAACTGACATTTGGTGGCGCGGGCGGCGTCGCAGGCGCAGTCGCGCGCGCCCGCGCATAAGTTACTTTATGTTCGTATAAAAAAGAAAATTATGATAGACTTTACACGTGCGTCCTTATTGTTTCTTTTTTACGATGATTACCTAATGATAATTAGTTAATTACGGTTTTAATTATTAAATTTAACCGAAGCACTAAAGTGAGACAAGAAGCTTGTACGCGATGATTTATTGATGTAATAAGTGCTATCACACTATATAACACTGAGGTCTTTCGGAGTAGAAATTATGCATTATTCATATTAGGTATTTTGGGTATATATATTTAGTGTTAGATTTAACTGGTAACATAAGTATGTAGTTTATAATGTAATGGAAAGAAATAAACACTTTTGTCGTAGTTTCCTATTATTAAGCTTCTTCTATCTTAATGGATTAAGTAATTACTACTGGTTGATTAATAAAATATTAATATTACCACTGCAAATATTTGAGATATCTTATGATGAAATATATATCTACTTTAAGGACATTATAAAACGTAGATAATTAAAAGAAATCAAAAATTTCAAAATAAAATGGCATTTTTAATGTTCGCTCACACACCCCCTACCCCGTAGTAATAATACCCTCCAGGCAGGTTTTAATCAGATATCATAATTTTTGGTTTTATATTGTAACATAGTCGAGAAACACAGTAGAGCATTCATAATAGTCTTACACGAACGGCAATCGAGAACACATGAAAGTATAGAAATTGCCGTTTCCATTAATTATATTGTCATTATTATGCTGACAAGTATGCTTACACTTTTTGCACGTAACACTAACTCACGGTAACGTATGATTGCACCTGCTAAATATATCTATCCTTATATACTTTCTTACATTCTATATTTTATTATATTTATGTAGACTCGTTAATTTGCAAACAGATGTAATATTTACAATGCAATCACATGAATATGTTAAAAATAAATGGTAGACACAACAAATATACTAAATGCTTCAATCTTGTTCGAATGATCTTAAAACATATATTAAAATATAAATATAATTACTAATCTCTGATAAAAATTAAAAACTTGAGTTATAAACTCTAAAAAACTTGCAAGTCCAGTCTTGGAATTAAAATATACAAATAGCTTCGATACAAAATAACCTGACTAGCAATTCACGGCAGACGGCGATGGCGTGGGCGGTCATGCAGGCAGTGCCAAGTATGTGAACGTCCCACAGATGTCCGACGTGGTAGAACCTCAACAGGTCCTTAAACAACCCTTATCTATAAATATACTGCTAAACGCAGGCTGCCCGCTAACACTTCATCAACGACCCCGAGTCTTGCATCCCTGTGTATCCCTGATTAGTCCCATAAAATTTATGAAGCTCGTATCATACGGCACTTCGCAGATATACTACTTGTCTGAACTCCTGAGTAAAATCAATGGATTTAATGATACTGCGTATATTTTTTTTGTTCTGTTGTTTACTAATAAGTTCTACTTAGTTTCGCTAGATGGCGCATTCTACAGACAATCATTTCCATTTTAAATATTGCTACTTTCATTTAAAATATGTAGTAATTTGTTTATCGACCTCGCCCATGTTCATATAATAAACGATCAACATTTTTGTATTTAATTGTTTTTTAATTGGGCTGAGTCGTCGCTGTATGTAACTAAATTATATCAGCCAAATGCCGTGTGACGAAAGCTTGGTTATTTATCCCAAAGGACGAATTCCTAAACTTACTACGTATTCACAATATTCTCGGTATTATTTCCCATTTAAGAACTAAGATTTTTAAACATGCAATGTAAAGAGCGAATTCAACAGGTTCCTATGATGTATTGCGGAGGCATGGTGTCGCCACAGCCGTCTTTTTGCAATGTGTCGGACGTATCTGCGTCTGCCTCAGGTTTTCACTTTCCTTTGCCGTGACCATCCTCCACTAGCTATGTAGCCCTAGTACTCAAGCATTAAATACGTATAGATACTATTGAGGAATTCATTAAATATTATTTGTTGAATTGACACATGAAAGAATTAGAATTGATATTTGGAGGCATTGAATTTACTGTAGAATTAGGTATAGGCCATAGGATACAAGGGTTCTGCTCTGTGATCTGTGGTCGCTTCAACTCTTTCGGGGGGTGATCTAACATTTAATTACATAATCTTGAACTTGTCTCCAACAAGGTTGATCACAAAACACCTTTTTGTCCTAAACCTAAGTTGAATGATTACCATACTCAACCCCTGGTGTGTGGAATAGTGGTGCGTGGTGCGGTAAGTTCCATTTTATTATTTCTTAATTAATATTTTAATCAAATTAATTTGGTTTATCAGTACAGTAGAGTGGCTTTTGAATGTTGCTATGAAATAGTTTTATACTGTTGGTTATAATACTAATCGTAGTTTTGTATGGGCAGGTGATGACTATGAATACACTGGTGGGTCCGGCGATGGCTACCAGCGGTCATCGAAGCGCAGCTACCACGGGTCGGCGTCAGGCGGCGCTGCGTCCGCTTCTTCCTACCATCCCTATCGGCGTTAACGAATGAGCTGCGTGAACTCGCACTCAAGAGTCTGGTAACTTACGTTACACTTGTCAATGTTTGTTAGTCTACGAGGTTTATTTACTTGCATTCCGGTACTATAGTATGTCTTATTATAGATAGGTTTAGAACGTTAATTTCTTCTCGCATAGATTATTACAATTTATTTGTAAGCGCACCTGTCCTAGACCGTCACTAGATGTCGTTAAGATTGTGCGGACTGATTTAATTTTAACTCGCTTTATTACACTGACATAAATAATACCTAAGTCACTCGCAGCTTCTGCTATAAAGTTTTTAAGTTTTATGTAATATACAAATTAGGCTAACAACCCACCTTATGCGAGACTCCGTTTATTAACAAACATTGTCGTACATTTACATGTAAAATACTATTATTATTTCTTTTTCTACGAACGCAATCATTGAGTTTGTAAATTGTTTTTATTGGAAAACGTCTAATGGGAACGCCTGTTACTTGATCGATTTAGTTTTTGATAAAATTTACTTTTGACATGCATTTCTTTGACTTCTAATATTGACATGCATTCTACTAGAGTAGCGTGAATTGTGTCTTACGTCATCGTCTTGACAACTAGATACTAAGAATTTGATAAGAGGCGTCCCTTTTAGTGCATTTTCCGAGTTATTAAGTTAGTAGATTAGTTTTTTTTCTTTTGGAAGTATTTGTGTAGTGTGGACTGATTCGACGCATCGTCAATCCAGTGAGCTTTTTTAAACTGAAAATTCTCAGTTGTAATATCATTCTCAGAGCATTTTATTTAACATAGCAATCGTTCCCAAAATCTGATCCTTTAAGCATCTCAGGTTACCTACACTGTTTGACTGGAAGCCTTGGCCTTATGATGAGGAATTAAAATTTACAAGTATTGTATCTGTCCCGCCTTTACACCTGCCAGTAACACGTTTTAAAAAAATTTGCTCAACATTTCTGTGTAAGTTTTGGGAATTATTTTAATCTCTTAAGATAATAGGTAATGTTTCTACCACCATTGTAAAAATAGATAATATTTAAACGACATTTTTATAATATGGAAATCCTCAGTTGAACTACTTTTAGGCATTATTGAGGACCTATACCACCGCGGGCGATGTCCGAACGAGCTTGTTTTTAATTTTGTTAGAAACAGAAATAAATTGACGTATTTTTCTAATATTTACCTTTAGATGATAGATAGAATAACCAACCATAAAAAAATGGTTAAAAATTATTTGTGACTTCAAAGAAATCATGTTCATACCTTATAGTGCAGTCAAATTAGGGTTTCAACTCTGAATTATAGATAATAAGCTAGTAACTCGTATACACCTTCATTTTGGCTTCTAAATGTTGTAAATTTCGTGTCTGCGCCATCTCATAAGTATAGAGGCCGTTAACCGTGAATCTCGGTGCATAATATCTTGTTTAAAGTTAAGAAATCATAAAGTATAACTACTAACAACGAATATATATATTAGTATGCGCCCTCTATCTCGATAACTGTTGAGCGCATGAAAATTGTCGGAACTAAAGTTGTTGCAAATTTTACGCTCTACAATTTCTACCGAGAACACCGATTTTTGTGATCTTTTGTGTGTTTCATGCTTATTATCTCTCATTCCGAAGTTGACTAATTTTATGGTAAAATGGCTGTACTAGAATAGGTATTATTGTTGGTAGAAGGCGTTTATGACTAAATTCGAAAGTATCTCCCGAGTAGTACCTACGTGTCAAATGTAATGAAATTGCGTTGTTTTTGATGAATGGAATAGATTACTTTTGTGATGATGTTGGAAATTTAAACATCCGCGCTGTTCGGCCTCAAACAGTTTTTGTTGATACTGTTCTCTCTTGAAACGTGTATTTTTGTGTAACCTTAATAAAAATACTAATAACTTTAAGTTTTATTTAAATTTACGGACAAGACTGTCTAGGTATCCTCCTACTGTAACTGTTTCGCTGTAAATGTTTCGTAACACGAATACAGGTATATTAAATTGATAGACGGTACGATTTTGATAATAATCATATTTTTATTTTTGAATCATTTTAAATACATTTTATAACTCGATTAAGTAGGCCTTGTTAATAATATTTAAATAATGTACGATTAAAATTTAATGACATCGGGTAAGTACAATCGAGAATAGATCAGAAGTTAAAAATGTATGTAATTAAAATTAATGTTTTAATTTTAGCGATGTAATATAAATAAAATAGGAAGTTAATGTACATTATTATAATTATTATAAATCGTTTAAAGTTACACCGATGGACAGGCATTACAATAGGTCTGATGGTTTTAATTTAGAAATTACGTCTAGATTTAAAATCTAATATTAATATTAGGCTCTAAAATTAAGAGGTCATTTTACTTTTAGCACACATGAATTATAAATATAGTTTAGCAGTTCAATACTCTGCACCATAGAGATAATGATAGCCACCTACACATAAGTTAATATTTTGGCTTAGATTTTATACTAAACGTGTTCTTTATGATAAATTAGTGTTACGGAAATTCATATGTAGAGAATCGTCTAAATAAATTGTGTAAATTTAATTTTCACATTATTTTATTACGAAGCTTACACTAGAGTTATTTTAATCTTATCTCCAATGGACAGACAAATTTTTACACAATAATTATATTAACCTTTGAATTAAATATTAACGCTTGCGAAGCGTTTCTTTCCTTAATTACAAAAGCGATTTTGGATGTGCATATTTTCAAATGTTGGAATATAATCCTACATTGCATGAATTCTATAATGTGCAAAATTATTTTGGATAATGACTGATTTAAATTCATAAGCGGATCGGGTAAGGCACTAGGACAAAAGCGAATATTTACATCAAATGACGCTAAGTGCTTAGTTGGAATTGACTAGGTTGTTCCTTCGTAGAGAAAGGCCCCGAATTGAACTAATTATACATTTATATACTCGTTGCTTAGCTGTTTTAATTTCAAAACCGTTGTGCACATAGGTGTCACTTTGACATTTTTGAGATAGGCCATATTGGTTACTCTTCTCCAGTTGTTCTGAGGAAAAATGCAAGGGTTTACACACATTTAGGAATACAACTTTAAAACACCATTTTTTTTTTGAATAATTACAACATTAAAATTGCCCAGAATAAACATCATTGAGACAAACATTTAATCTGAATAGAAAATACACCTAGGCTCGAGGATGCTGTGAACACGAGCATCGAATCATCGGAGCTTTGTAAGACCCCTACTACGGATCAGGTGGTATAATGCTGTTTGAAGAATCTTTAGATACTACATCCAGAAACGACAAGCATCATTTACGACATAAAAAACTATAAATACGTATTATTTTAAAACATACACTGATAATGGAAACACGATCATGAAAATATTCAAATAGCATCTAAAGACTAGAATATTGTCCATGAGCTTGAGCCGAAGTCAGTTCCGCCTCGTGAACTCGCTGGGGAGCGCGGGTATGGGGCGCGTGAGGACTGGCGTGGTGGTCACGCGCGCCGCCTCTCAGGGCGCGTTGGCGGAGTGGCGCCGCGCCGAGCAGTTGGCGCAGTCGCACGCGCGCGGCGCCGCGCCCTCCGGCAGCTGCGCGTGCGCCGCGCGGTAGCACAGCTCGCGGTAGCGGGCACAGCCTGGAATACCAAACAAGGGCGTTTAGGAACTGGAAATCACCACTGTTTTTCTTTTGTATAAAACAAAAATGAGAGTATGGAGGGTATTTGACAAGCCCGTCACACATTGCCAACCACTGCAACTCCTGAAAGCCAGAATCAACAGTGGCGACCACCAGAAAAACGCCGAGCCAATGAAGCCCGATGAGTCCCGGAGAAACGTAGTATGGAGGGTATACGGTACAGAGAGTAAAGTCCCGCAAACCTCCATTGAAAAGGGAGGATCCTCCGCCTGACGGTTGTTATGTCTGGCGGGCTACTGCCCGATAGTTGATATTCGGGCCGATGTTATGTTCAAATCGCACGGTAAACTGCTTGCGCGATGCAGGATTTCGAAGTAGTAGTTCGATGCTAGTTAGATAGATGGCGTTCTTTTTGCTGCGGTGTAGATTTGCTCCGTTGGTTTTTTGTGGCAGCATTGATGCTGCTACAAAAGAAAGACTGCTCTAAATAATGTACCTATTTGGTTCTTTTTACCAAGGACCTACAGTAAGTACTTAAGTGCTTATTAATTCTATGAATCTTCGCGAACCTATGTGCGTGAGGATTTAGGGCAAGATTCCAAGACCAGTTTCTTTTCTGCCTCTACTTTCTAAAAAGGTTTGTACCTATGTTTTGAAGAGAGAGATGCTTTCTGTAACCTTAGTCTCCACTGCTGCAATGGAGAGTTCTTGCAAGGCTTGATGATCACAGTAAAGCTGGTAAACTTGACATTGTACGTCACAGATGTGTCTAGCGCCATCTTTGATTACCTGTAGGAGGGAGTGCCAGCCGCGTGTCTGCTGCGAAGCCGCGCTGCGCCAGCCGGTCGAGCAGAGTGCTGGCCGACCATCACCTTTCACTGCCGTGCTCCACGTCTGGATCACAACCATAATGACGGAAGGATAAACTTTAGTAATAGATAAAGCCTGGTTAGTAACTAGCGTTTGTCTTCTCAACTTCAAACAGATTTTCAAAGCAGTTGTTTAGGTATATTTTTGAGGGGGCACACTAATTATGTGCTCTAGTTTTGTGAGTGGAGTCCTCTGAGCCACTGGACGTACAATGGCAGTCTTCAGACATATACTGGTAATCTTCAGTGACACTGCAGTGCTGCGGGACACCTTGTGGCGATACTTGCCTATGTTTTATACACAGGTTTGAGACTGAAGGTGAATACTAAGTGAGGATGAAGCGATTATGAACTAAATCATGCGCTTAACATAAAACCAGCATTTACCCGCGGCTTTCCTCGCGTTTATGTTAATTTTTGCAAAAACTTAGCCTTAAACCGTATCCAGGATCTCATCTCTCGGTAGGTACCTACCAAAATTCATTTATTTATTAATTCAAAAAACAATACAAGCTTAGTTTCAAACCAAAACGCTTATGTGCTAACAATTAACACACATCAAATATCAAACATAGTTATCTTTACTTATATTAATAAAGAGAACTTAAAAAAAATAGAAATTAAAGAAAAAAAAACTGGCCAAGTGCAAGTCGGACTCGTGTGCAAAGGGTTCCGAACGAATTTTTTTTTAACATGTTATTCTAACACTACAGACTTCTAATAGGTTTTCCTGTAACCTTAAGGTAAAGATCTATTATCTACATTTTTTTCAAAATTTTAGGCTCAGTAGTTTCGGAGATGGTCATTTTTCGTCTAATTTCTTGTATAACTTCAAAACAATTTATTTTAAAATTATGAAAAAAAAAATATAATTAAAACCTTCACAGTAAGCCCTTTCATTTGATATGTCACACGATATTGTTCATAAAACCTTTTTTTAATTTTTTAGTTTGACCCCCATACTAAAAATTTAATGATTTACGTAACGCTTCCGTGTTTGGGTCATAGAAGTCCATATGTGTACCAAATTTCAACAGAATCGGTTCTCGGTGGATCCGGAGAAAACTGGCTGTGACAGACGGACAGACAGACAGACACCCGAGTGATCCTATAAGGGTTCCGTTTTTTTTTCGGAACCCTAAAAATGATAAATTACATGTCAAATTCAAATGTCAAAGGAACTCAACTAAATCAATCGCACACTTAAATGTCAAACGTAGATAACCAAATTCATTAAAATTAAGAATTAAAGAATTGGTTTATCAATTTAGCCGTGAAAGCGTAACAAACACTCGCTTTCGCATTATGAATATTTATGTTAGGCTGTATAATGACATATCATAGAAAGGGGTGACACATTACCTACCTTCACTCGGGGCGGGAGAGTGGCCTCTGGACTTGTCTTCGCGCGGCGTGGACGAGCCGTCAGCCTGATCCTGAAATTAACACAATAGCAATTAGTTGCGTTCTTGAAAACCTTGGCTGCAGTTGTATGGTAGTGGTATGGAGATGGATTAGCTGATACGATATTTAGTCGGATAGATTTCAAAGTATTATTATTTCATTTTTCATGTTTTATTTTTTTTTCATGTTAGCAAAAATGAAGACGAAAACGTTGAAAACTCGCGTGATGTCTCGTGATAGTGCACTTTACTAAAACGTGACGTCACCAGCCCCCACGTATGAACTTCGATGTGCTTGTATCTTCATAATTTTTTATCGATTTGAAATGGCAGAAAAAGTCCCCAATTTTTTTGAAAATCTAACGGATGGACTAAATAGAATTATTATTATCTAGTAAAATACCTTATTCTCCTAGCTTGTTTAGCTGACTAGGTACGGCTCTTGAGATACCTAACTATCGTAGTACTGTCGGTATCTTTCAATCAGTTACCAACGTGCCTGTTTTACTGGTATCAGTCGTTTTGTCTATGAACTTTCTAGTTTCTGCCAGCGGCTTCGCAAAATAAAAAAGGACCTAGCCTTCTCTAAGGTTTAATCTACTACGTCTGTACAAAATTTTATCCAAACCCCTTGAGCCGTTATGACGTGAAGAGGTAACAGACTTTCCCGTTTATAATATTAGTATGGATTGATAATATTTTATAATAAACTAGCTTTCCCCGCGACTTCGTGCGCGCATATCCCGTTGTTGTCCATTCCTGTAGGAATTTGGGGAAACTCTTAGTACTCCCCTACATTCCTCAAGAACCTACATGCCAAATTCCAGGTTTCTATGATCAGTAGTTTCGGCTGCGCGTTTTCTCTCAGTCACCAGTTACTCATTAGTAACGGAAAAGATTTATATAATTACTAGCTTCTGCCAGCGGCTTCGCCCGCGTGATCCCTAGGGAACATACTCCCGGGATGAAAAGTAGCCTATGTCCTTTCTCAGGCTCTAGACTATCTATGTACCAAATTTCATTTAAATCAGTTCAGCAGTTTTGGCGTGAAAGCGCGACAGACAAACAGAGACAATTACTTTCGGATTTATAATAATATAGTAAGATTGATTCAACGTTAAGTTATCACGATGTGGAAAGTCATCTTCGAGTTCCTTCCATTATTCCCCCATTCAAAAATTCCCTCCATTATTCAAAGTTCAGAATTTAAGTACCTCGGTAAGTACCTACCTACCGACTATACATACGGTAAGTACCTACCTATATATACGGTAAGTACCTACCGACTATTCATTCATACATAAATGTGTTGCCATAATATTGAAATCCATCTTCCCCGTGATTAGTTGTTACCACTTATAAAAAACAATCAAAATCTGGGAAAATAAGCACAAAATACAATATCAGCTATTATGAGTACGAGAAATGACCGCAAGATGCCAGAGAAAGCGATTTGCTTTAAATGCAAGAAATCTGTTGATATAAAAAAAACAGCATTATGTTCAACATGTAACAACCGCTATGAATTAGACTGCATTGGATATCCGGAACAAACCTACCGACTTATGGACCAAGAGTCTAGGAAAAAATGGAGATGTACGACATGCATCAAAAATAAAAAAGTATCTAATACAAGCTACATATCTAACATCACTTCAAGGAAAAAGCTTCAAGCAAGCCGCCCATCCCCGGAACAGATAGTATGCAAATCTACTGAAAAAAAGCAACATTCTGAAGCTGTACAACCAACAACTCTTAATATTTCCGAAGTACTAGACTCTCATATACTGTCTGAATTCGAAACGTCGACTGAATCCTATGACACTCCTAATAAACTGTCCAAAAGCGTAGACGGGACAATATCTGAAACATTAACAATTTTAGAAATGAAAGACACAATAAATGATCTTACAAATAAGCTCGAGAGCACCGAGAACGAGCTAGAAAATACAATATTAGAAAATAACAATCTTCGTCAACAATTAAATAAGCTAACTACGGAAATCAAAATGTTAAAAACACTTTGCCATTCTCCCCCCATTGAAAACAACGCAGTTATCATTAGAGGAAGAAAACAGTCCCTACTACATCAGACTTTTTCTACACCTTCCACTCCACTTACCAGCAAAACTAATGTAAGTGATAACAAAAGCATCAAAATTGTGTTGCTACAACAGAAAATCACGGGCCTACTACAAGAATTGGAAAACACACTGGAACAGCTTGCAGATTTCAAGAAGCAAATAGATGCCCTCAAACACTGTAACAATAACAACCATCAACAATCCCGGGTGTCGAAAACCTGTCCACAAATGACTGCTTGGACTCGAGAACAACAAAGTGAATTGCCAAGTAGAATCCTTATCTTCGGCTCTCAACAATGTGTCGGCCTAGCAGCAGCAATTATTAAATCAAGAAAAAACACTCAGTACGAAAGGTATCAAATTATCTCTGAAACAAAACCTAATGCTTTAAGTAACCAAATAATTATGAACTGTCGTCATACTAAGTTAAACCCTAACGACAAACTTGTAATTTGTGTGGGAGAAAACGACCATAATTTAAATTCTATTTTGTCGCAACTACGAATTGTGTTAGATACATTTTATAACAATATGATAATAGTCTTGAATGTGTTTAAAAATGAGAATTTAGATATTAATAATCTTAACTATCGTATCAATAACATGTGTAAAAGCTACAAAAAATGTGTAAGTTTTTAGAATGTGATACCACTAACACATACGGCTTATGTAACAAAATTAATTACCTTATAGACTATAATGACTACAGCGAGAACTTTTTGAACCCAAGGGAACTAATTAAGAAGATAGCGAGTAACAAGCTAAGCCTTAAATTAAAAGCCAACATACATGAACCGAAGAAGGGAACAATCCCTTACTATTTCCAAAGCAAGAGTTCAGAACCACAAGCACTAAACTTAATAAATCCCGTTAAAAAAACTCAAAGAGGAACTATTCCGTATTATTTTCCAAAGATACAACGAAATAGCACGTTTTTTCTTGCCCAAAATAACACGTCCAGTAAGCCAGAACCTTAAAATACTCCACCAAAATATTGCCAGTATCATATCAAAAAAAGAAATTCTAGAATTAACCTTGCAAGAGCTACAAGAAGAGCATAACGACCCAGACATAATATGCCTCTCCGAAACCTTTATCAAGAGAGACTATGAAAGCTACATTAAAATTCACGGTTATGAGATGGCTTCGAATTACTGCAGAGAAAAACAAAGAGGTGGTACCTGTATTTTTGTCAAAAAGAATCTACTGTTTAAAGACTTGCCATTTATAAAAAGTTATGCCACACAAAACACTTTTGAAGTTTGTGGAATTGAACTAACACATCAAAAATTAATAATAATTTGTGTCTACAGAACACCTCAATCAGACCCGAACCAATTCTTAATCAAATTAAATAGTCTGATGCATAATTTGCTCAAACAATATAAATCTAGAATGAAAGTGGTTTTAGCGGGTGATTTTAATATAAACACTCTTAAAAAAGGTAATATTACTACTCAACTGCAGGATCTGGCACACAACTATAATCTGATATTCCATATTGATGTACCAACACGTAAGTCATCATGTATAGATCACATTTTGAGTAACATCCATGATGCAACTGCTGCAGTTTTGCCACTTCACTTGTCTGATCACGATACAGCACAAATGTTAACTATTCCCTTGAAACATAAGTATCAAAATCAAGCAATATATTACACATACAAAAGAGATTACAGTTCAGATAATATCCACAAGTTTAAAGAATGCTTAAGTAATCTTTCTTGGTCTGAAATACACACGGCTAACAACGCAAACGCAGCATTCAATCATTTTCATGAAACGTTTTGCCTGCTTTACAATCTTTGTTTCCCTAAATTAAAAGTAAAAGTAAATTTAAATAACAAAAAGAAACAAAGATGGATAAGTAAGGGCTTGAGAAAAAGTTGTAAAACAAAAAGGTTACTGCGCCATCAATTTTATAAAAACAAAACTGCAAATAATAAGACTAAATACCTTAGATATACTAATCTCCTTAAAAAATGCATCTTTAATTCCAAGAAAAACGCAAATATCAAATACATAGCTAAAAACGACAACAAATGCAAAGCCACGTGGAATGTTATAAAAGACGAGCTAAATAATGCTAACTCCAGACATAATATAGACAGTATCAAATATAAAAACACACTTCTTACTAATCCAGTGGAAATAGCGTCTGCCTTTAATAACCATTACATCGACTCAACAAACAGATCAATGCCCCCGAACGCCACAGGTAACTCTATGAATAATGTTACTGTTGGATCAATGTTCCTCAAACCAATGTCGATAACTGAAGTTAAGAAGGAAATACTGCTTTTAAATAACACAAATTCGGAAGGGTACGACGAAATTAGCACAAAAATTATTAAAACCTGTGTCGACGGGATTGTTGAAGTACTAACACAATTGATCAATTTGTCATTCTATGAGGGAATTTTTCCAGAAGCTTTAAAGCTCTCCGTTGTTAGACCGCTTTACAAAAAAGGAGACATTCTTGACCTGAACAATTACCGCCCTATCACCCTAATACCCATCTTATCTAAAATATACGAAAAATGCATGTACAAAAGAATTGAAAATTATTGTACAAAGTTTAATATTGTAAACAAAGAACAGCATGGTTTTCAAAAGGGGAAATCTACAACATTAGCAATATACGCCCTCATAAATGTTATATTAACTAACATCAATGACAACAATTTAACCACAGGATTATTCTTTGACTTGTCGAAAGCGTTCGACCTAGTTTTACACGATCTACTACTGCAAAAGTTGGAAGCAATCGGGATTAGAGGGCCAACCTTACAATGGATAAAGTCATACCTTGATAATAGGCAACAATGCGTTACCATAACAAAAATTAACGAAGAAAAAGAAGTAACGCTACACTCGTCGAAATATAGATGTAATAAGTTTGGTGTCCCACAGGGAAGCATACTAGGTCCGATCTTATTCTTGATATATATAAATGACATCATTAAAATAACGAAACATAAGTGCATATTGTTTGCGGATGACATCTCAATTATTGTGACATCCGATAAAAAATATAATACAATTTATGACCACGAAACTGACATTAACAATACAATTGACATCTTAATTAACTGGCTTTATATACATAACTTGAAATTAAACCTTGACAAATCCGTTTATATACAATTTAATAAATCGAATAATCATAAATTTAGCCTCAAATTAAATATACCCAAAATTAAACCAGTAACACATACCAAGTTCCTAGGAGTTACAATTGATGAAGATCTACATTGGAAAGTACATGTAGACAATGTCTCAAGCAAAATAAATAAGTTTGTGTATGCTCTTAGACAAGTAAAAAAAAGTACTAATCTAAAAACAGCTATATTAGCCTACCATGCGTATGTGGAATCCTTATTACGTTATGGACTTATAATATGGGGTAACAGTACCGACCAAAATAGAACATTTGTTGCTCAAAAAAAATGCATTAGGGCTCTATACGGACTTCAGCCTGAAGAATCATGTCAGCCAGTATTTAAAAAACTTGGCTTGTTACCGCTACCTTGTCTGTATATTAATGAAATATGTATGTTTGTATGGAAACACAAGGAGTTATTTAAAATAGCAAACGATATGAATCCTCGAAGCCGACGAGATCCTTACAGACTCGTACTTAACAGTGCTCCCAGGCTTGCTAAGTACAATAAAAGCTGCTTGTCTATGTGTGTGCGGATTTATAACAAATTACCTATTGATCTGAAAATGTTAAACTCCAGATATTCTTTTAAAAATAAACTGTGTGAATGGTTAACTAACAACAACTTCTATAGTATAAAACAATTTCTAGAACGAAAATAGCGTTGTTGTAGTATAATAGTAATTTTGTTGAGGAAATTGTTATTACAAATTTGCATGCTGTGTTTAATCTAGGCAAAACATGTATGTTCCATTTTTGTACTGTAACATCTTTTTATACCATGTTTTACGCAAATAAATATATTATTATTATTATTATTATTATTATTAAAATCGGCATATCACATACTATTATTCGAATTCCTATATCTATAAATAGGCAATCACTTTTGCCCCCAATTCACTATAGACCACTTACGAATATCTCAGATCAATTGACCCGAAGGAAAATGAAATTATCTTCCGACGCCGTCCATTGATGCTGTTAGCATGAAAACCCGACGCAAATGTTGTCAGAGTGACCGAAGAGGGTATGGTGATTAGGGTTGACAAATATTAGATGTTGGCTTCATATTTTGTGACAGTTTACATAAGAAGTGACAAAGTATTTTCTGCTCGTTCACTTGGGGATTTAGGCTGCCTGTCCATTTGTGCAGAGCAGGGCCGCGCAGCAAAGAAACGAACTGCCTCCGTGGTCGAGTGGTTTAGGCGTCTGCCTTGTGACTCGGTGGTCGTGAGTTCGATTCCCACGGGAATAAACATACTTTGTAAAGTTGTTTTCCAGTTTGGCTAGGACATTGCAGGCTTGAATAATTGTCTGATAAAAAGATGATTCCGTGCTTCGGAAGGCACGTATAAGCCGGTGGTCCCGGCCGCCAAATGGCGGTCGTCAAATAAACCATGTCAGAGGCCCTTGAGGCGGTTTAGAAACTCTGACACTAGGGTGTGTGGGCTCGTTAGACCTTATTGCCCACACGATAAGAAGAAGAAGAAGCAAAGAAACGGAGAAATTGTATGAAAACTCAGTGACTCACGTGGTGCGGAGATTTCATGCAATTCCATTGGTTGTAATGTAATAAAATGTAATGTAAATCGGGCTGGTTTCCGCAACTCCACGACTAAGCGCGTATTTTGCGTGCAGGTGGGACAAATGTGTCATTTGATCCACCCCAGCTGCCCAAGGAAGGCCAGCAACGCCTTGGTGTTACCAACTATCGCACAGAGGGTACCTGGGTTTTCCATTGGTTGAAATTTTTCCGTTTCTCCGCGTGGGGAAGCGGAGCGCGGAGTGAGGCGCTCCGCGTCAATGGACAGGCAGCTTTAGGCGGAATGTTTAATTTATGTAGGTAGACCTAAATTTGGGGAAAATGGAATTCCATTTTCATAAAAATTTGATCAGTTTTAAGTCTTGTCTTAATGTAGGTGACTCAGGAAGAAATTACGACTTTAATGCTCGAATGCGCGATTTTATTTTCCGAGCGAGAGGGTCCCGGAACACCTAAGTTAAATCCACGTAACTTTGTAAGTACTTACTTAGGTATCTATCTATAGGTAAGCTGGTTGGGGTATATACTTGCTTAGTAGATAGGTAGGTATAGGTACCTACTACGTACTTTCCTTTTCGACTAGTCAAAAGTACTTTTAGAGGTAAACGAATTAGATACATTTCCGACGCGAACGGAAAACAAGGTCTGACATAGTTTCAGAACTTTCAGTCCTTTTCCCCTGCAAACTTTGCCGTTCAATCTAATATGTTACAATCGCCAATGTATCGTAGGTATATAGGAACCTATGTAAAGTTTTAAGTAGGTAACAGCCCTCGCTCCAACACAAATTAAATTAACACGGGACCCCACTTCTGACATCCTTGGAACCCACGGAGATACACTTAAACCTCATAATGTTATGAAAAGGGGAGGTGGAGGGGTAAGCAAGCATTTTTCAAGAGGGAGGACGGCCGAGGTAGCTTTAATTAAAACCCGCGACCTTGCTCCTAGGTAGGCTATGTTTAAAGCTTTGCCGTTTCATTGTTTGCATCGAATACAATTGAACGCTGAGAGCTTCCAATTAATTGATTCCAACTGGCCTAATTTGAATATTACCTACCAATTAGTTTCGCTTTTGTAATAGTGATTCAATTTAATCAACGACTCTTGATAGGCTAATAAAGCTATAGGTAACATGCTCGTGAAAATACGAGGAAAAAAAATGATCACGTTTTTTCTCGAAAAAGTTCCTAACGAAACAAAACGGCAACCAATATCCTTTCTGCCAATTCCAATCAAGCCTGTCAAGTAGGTACAGTCAGCATCAAAAGTTGATGACTACATTTAGATTTTCAAAATCACTGTACATTATATCACCCATAAATCGCTTAACAAGAGAGGGCGCCAGTATTGAATGAACATCATTTAAGTTCAAAATTAACTGAACACTACTCTTCAAAGGTCACTGAACACCATTTTGTCAAAAATTGCTGATCGTTATAATATCCGAAAACATCATATCAATAAGTGTTACAAAAATCACTGAACAATATAAAATGCTTGTTTTGGTTATCTAGTGTAATCACGACGTCCAAAAATAACTTAAAATCATTGATAGCAAAAGTTACTGAACATTACTTTGTTTCGGATTCGTAGCGTGTAAACTTATACTATCAAAAGTAGCTGAACTGCAAACTAAAAACGTTGACGATGTTGCTGTATTACGATTGAATAGTAACCATATTTGACTATCAAAAATCACGCAGATTCTGTTCAAATTCATACCGTCGACTTAGTTTATGATTTTTATAGTTACGATTGAATTAGAACCTAAAAATCCACCACCATTAAATGACATTATAATGTTTATTTGTTACTAAAGCGCAATTGATAACTAATACAATAAATAGATGAAAAATAATTGCAACCGCAATGGTCTACATCCGATACAAAGTGATAATTAAGTAGAAATATTCTTTTTACATTCAAGGGTAAACAATTTTTCAAATACCCACAATTATGTTTCCCTAAGAATTGAATTAAAACGGAATTTGTGTTAATTTTGAAAATGACTCTTATATGTATACAGATTAGGTTCTAATTCAATCGTAACTATAAAAATCATAAACTAAGTCGACGGTATGAATTTGAACAGAATCTGTGTGATTTTTGAAAATGAGTCTTATTGTTTTACGAATAAGGTTACAATTCAATCGAACTAAAAAATTTAATTAATTACGTGATGGTATAAATTCAAGCAGAATCTGCGTGATTTTTGATAGTCAAATATGGTTACTATTCAATCGTAATACAGCAACATCGTCAACGTTTTTAGTTTGCAGTTCAGCTACTTTTGATAGTATAAGTTTACACGCTACGAATCCGAAACAAAGTAATGTTCAGTAACTTTTGCTATCAATGATTTTAAGTTATTTTTGGACGTCGTGATTACACTAGATAACCAAAACAAGCATTTTATATTGTTCAGTGATTTTTGTAAAACTTATTGATATGATGTTTTCGGATATTATAACGATCAGCAATTTTTGACAAAATGGTGTTCAGTGACCTTTGAAGAGTAGTGTTCAGTTAATTTTGAACTTAAATGATGTTCATTCAATACTGGCGCCCTCTCTTGTTAAGCGATTTATGGGTGATATAATGTACAGTGATTTTGAAAATCTAAATGTAGTCATCAACTTTTGATGCTGACTGTACCTACCTTCAATATCCAGACCTAAAAATAAATTGATAAACCCCTGTCCAGGATGTTCACAATAACATCGAACAACCGCGAACAACGTAACAATGTTGAACAATACCGTCGATGAGCGACTCAGACAGGGGAACGGGAAATTGATAGCATGGCAGGAAATTGGCGTGAGCTCACACCGACACAAGCGAAGTTTTTGTATTTAAATTCTGGCTAATAGCTGCTCGAAACATTGTTAGAACACGGATAGTGGGAAATCCGGAAATTATTGGTTTTATGCTCTTATAGCCTGACGTGCAATGTGGGAGGAAAACCGCGGAAGAATTACCCACCTACATTTATCAACATGACCAACATTGTTGCTTAACCTTAGTGTCCAAGTACCTGCCTACCCACTTACTTAGGTAGGTACTCGTTCAATACCTACTGCTTATTTACGTTACTTTCAGGTTTTAGTAACATTCATAAGTAGGTAGGTAGTTGTAGAGGTTCAATACCTACCTATTCTGTGGGAGTTTCTTGGAAAATTATCTCTTTGATCTATACAACCTGTAACAGAAAACACGCAATACCTCTTAAAGAGTCATTGTATTTATCATTATGAACAACTTTTACTATGGGACAAATCCCGAAATCGCGATAAACAAATCAGCTGTTCAGTACCTACATTTTGTCGACTTATGTGCACATAAATGTATAGGGGAGTCGATTTTTTTTTTCGCGATTTCTGTGTTGGTCCCATAGTGAAAGTTGTTCATAATGATGAGTTCAATGACCCTTTAAGAGGTATTGCGTTTATTCTGTTACAGGTTGTATATTGAGTGACTTAATATAAATAGTTTTACCGAGCCATACGAAGGTACCTAAGTAAATGTTTCAAAATTCTTCGAACTCTTTGGAACTTCAACAATTTCAAGGAAAAGTAAAAATTTCTATTGAAGCGTCTTCCTTACTAGGGCTCCGTACCCGAAGGGTGGCCAACGGAACCCTATAACTAAGCCTCCGCTGTCTGTCAGCAGGCTGTATCTCAAGAACCGTAATAGGTAGATAGTTGAAATTTTCAGTGTGTATTTCTATTGCCGCTATAACAACAAATATAAAAATTAAATTTAACTAAAAATTAAAGGGGGTTCCAAACTCAAACTCAAAATATTTATTTCAAATACTTAAACCATTTACAGGCACTTTAGAATTGTCAAGGTCGGTCGGTCCAAAAAGATGAAGCTATTTGCACGTTCCAAAGAGTAGATCTCTATGGAGAAGAACGTGCAAGAAACTCCACGGACACTTTTAAAAATATTAAATCAAATTGAAATTATACATACATGTGAGAACGATGTAAAAGACGAGCAGGATATAAGCGTCCCTTTACAAGAAACAGTTCTTTTCGGTTTAGGTATGTTACGGAATAACGGAACCCTTCCTGTTAGACTCTGATTCGCACCTGACCGGTTTTTAAATCATCTGTAGAGTCTAAAGAACCTACCTACTTACCGCAGTATCTACCTAGCTACGTACCTACCAATTTGATAAAAGGTTATTATTTACCATTGGATTCAAAAGACCGTGATAATCTTTCCACAATATTGAGAGGGTAAAAAGGGTAACCGATCCACTTGTATTTATTTCTTCGCATCACACGGGCTGTCACCCACAAATCTAATTTGTTATTTGCTGGAGTTTTGGCGTGGTATCAATAACACATGTGGAAGGAAACTTCTGAGAGTTATCGTGTTTATTGGACGTGGCTTTCCTGTAAATGGATGATTCGCCTACATTGTGAATCTATACTAATATACTATAAAGCTGAAGAGTTTGTTTGTTTGTTTGCTTGAACGCGCTAATCTCAGGAACTGCTGGTCCGATTTGAAAAATTCTTTCAGTGTTAGATAGCCCGTTTATCGTGGAAGGCTATAGGGTATCATCACGCTAAGACCAATAGGAGCGGAGCAGTAATGAAAAATGTGACACAAGAAGCTGCGTGGGTCAGCTAGTGAGAAAATAAAAACCTAAGACTCCCACAGACAGGCGGGTTGCGAAAGTGCGACGAAGCGTTTTTATAGATTTTTTGTAGGTTGGAATATTTTTTATGAATTTTTGACCAATTTTCGCATCTATCTGCAAGAGACCTTATCTTCATGCAGACCATTAATAAACATGTGAACCAGATGTGTTTTTTTTTAATATTCAAATACATAATTTAGCAATACACTGTTGCTTCCCGTAACTTAAAGTTCTGTTTCCACTTATGTTTGCTTGCTACTTGCTGAAGTTGAAATTAAACTGTCTGCAGTAAAGTTCTGGAAGTTTTACATATTTGTCTAGTTCTGAAATGCTGTTGCAGCTATTTGAGTTGGTAACAGACCGACGTACCCACAAAGGCAGCTTTTTAGTAAGTTGGTTACCTACCTATCTAATTTAGCTGTTCTAGACAAGATCCCTTCGTACCTATTTAACGTAGGTATTATGACTTAACGGTCTCGCTAAGTGAGAGATTAATAAAAAGCCAGCCTACCTACGAACTTATAAATAAAGTACAATAACGCGTTGATTTAAAATTCCAGACTCCAACCTTTTACCAATGACTCGTAACGTTTGCAAATTGAAAATAAAAATGTATCTCCATTTTTCTCCGCGTTGAATTAACTCTGAAAACATTTCAATAACAACGAAATATATTGCTATCTACCCTCAGGAAATATCTGGAAGTCGCGCACGAATATATTTCAATAGAAAAACTACATTATTTTTATTAGGGAGAGATTTTCCGGCAAAAGGCCCACCTGACGGTAGTTTGAGATAAGAAAACAAGACGTAACTGTGGAAATAATCCCGTGGTTGGTTATCCGGTTGGGCTCGAGGTTGTTTTACTTAAATATCCAATCCAATGGTTGTTTTGATTATCAACTATGTTTTTGAGTGCCCGAGGCTGGACTAGTTGACATCATACTGTATTTTAATAAGGAAATGTTTTCTTGATTCTCCTTTTTACAATAACTAATTTTTGATTGACTGTTATGTGTAAGTATAAGTTCCAAGAAGATTCAAAATCTACTACAAATTAATTAAATTTTCTGAGTGGCAATCTAAGTGTACATCACTATCTATTTAAATAGACTTCATGCACCTAAGTACCTAGGTAGAAAGGCGGACTAATAGGTATTTCTCTACCAGGCAACCAAGGGTAGTAAAGGGATATCTAACATGGCAGCAAATATATACAGGCGTCTGTAGCCAATAAAATAGTTTATTTAGTACCTACATTGAGCCCAAGAGATGCTCTCCACATGATCCCGTTTGCAGAGGTACGTGTGACCTCTTTTTTCGGCCCCTTTAGCCTCGGTTTTCCGTTATGCATTATTTCTTAGTACACTTTCACATTTGCCCTGTCGTAGTGTATCAGTTTTATGAAGGAAAATATCATCATTATCCTAAAAGCATATGGAATACCTTAGTAAAAACAGAAAATCGACTCTTTGGCCAAAAGTTCCTTGCTAGAATTAAATCTATAAGTATATAAAACTAGTGGACGTCATGCGGTTTCACCCGCGTAGTTCCCGTTCCCGTGGGAGTACGGGAATAATATATAGCCTATGTTACTCCCTGATAATGTAGCTATCCAATGCTAAAAGAATTTTTTCAAATCGGTCCAGGAGTTTCAGAGCCTATTCAATTCAAACAAACAAACAAACAAATCTTTCTTCTTTATAATATTACTGTAGAAAAATACATTTATTGGTTTCTTTTTAACCGCAAGGTTGCATGTTGAGCTCAAAACTTTTAATTGTGTTTACCGTGCTTCGGTTACGAGGATTAAACTTCGTTCCATGTAAAATCGTACGTCAGTAACTGTTATCAAATTGTACAGCCTACGTTGAACGTTGAAAGGGTAACGACATTTTCCATTTAAATAGTTTGTGTGGCCACCCAGGATGCGCAAAATGTTTTAATGGATCCGGCTGGAAATGTTCTAACTTTGTTTCATCACTTTGAGATATGAGACACTACGAGATAAGTGGTTTACCTATTTAAAGGACGTCGGGATTTCAGAGCAAATTCTAATATGTAGGTTACAAAAGTTAAGAAGTGGTCACGGTTTTTTCATCATTCGAAGTAAGTATACCAAGTGTAGGTTAGGTTAGGTTATCCTATAAGGGTTCCGTTATTTACGGATGTTCGGAACCCTAAAAAGAACCGCTTTTAAAATTGAGTGAACTGCCGGAATTTTCATAAAAATCGCTTTACTGACGATTTCTCGGAAAACAGACTCGTCGTAGTATTCGCAGATCAAAAGGATTATGAATTAATCTGTTTGAATACGATTCACATTTTTTCGCGGAATATTGGAAAGGTTACTAAAGCAATAAAAACACATCGTAGAACCAGAATAAATATTTATTCTGAATCATAAATCGTAATGGTATTTGCATTGGTGTTTACCAGCTAAAGTTGTTTATTTGGCTGGGTGGATTTTTTTTTTCTAAAAAGGAAATTTTGCCCATTAATTGTATGGAGCAAACGTGTGCCATGTAGGTAGGTACAGCCACTAATACCGATCCATCAGTCAGTATTGGTGAAGCCTCTCATTAGGGGCATGTTTGCAATTTTAATATCACACAATAACGGACAAATTGTAGACCTGTCCACTGATTGGTTGCCAATTTATGTTAGCTCACAATTTCTCGGCGCTTTACGTTCCTACAGATAATTAACTACCGAATTTTAATTCGTAACATTGTAGAACAAGTGCTGAGTTAGCAATTTGCAGATATTTTGTAATCTCTTAGTTCGTCATTTGATGCTATGACACAGATTTATCAGATATTTAATTTAAAAATATACGATCATGCCGAAATAATTTTAATGGGAGACATCTGGCCCGTTCTACTAAACTAGGGGGCTACTCTTTCAGCCCGAAGTCCGTAGTTTTGGGCTTAGTTGTGGGCGTATTCTACTCCGTATCACCTATGGACTTACGATTAGTCCCGAACTCGAACTAAGAATGAATGACAACACAATTAGACAGTAACTGTCAAATCGTGTTGTCATCAATTCTTAGTGGTTAGGTGATACGGAGTAGAATATGCTCGCAACTAAGCCCGAAACTACGGACTTCGGGCTTAGAGAGTAGCCCCCTTTTCTTTTTTAACTGGGGGAAATCCTCATGGATGTCCTCCGCCCTGGGGCGGGCGGAGGGGTCTGTCAGACTCTTACTGACTAAAACCACCCCGGTGTTCCATCTTTCACCTACGCCGGGGATCGCGAGAACTTGCGACTTCCGTGATCCCCGGCTGGTGCCGGCCCGCCTCTGCGGGCCACCTCGGGTCAGCGGGGGGAGTGAGGTGTTTGACTCCCCCCGCGACGTCAGAGAGGGGCGCACGGGAACACCACGCGCCGCCACTTCGGGTCCAGATGAATGGGGGGCGACGGACATTAGAGAGTAGCCCCCTGGTCCAGGCGAATCTACCCATGCACATTTTAAAAAGTTGACATCTGGCCCGCAGGCCAGTTTTGCGTGGGCGAGATGTCCCTTAACCCGATATTTTACACCTATTTTACAGAGTTTGCCGGGAAAATAGATAACTTGTTCTTCCACAGAAAATCACAAAGAAAAGTGTCAAGTTTGCTATGTGTGTTGACTTGGAAAATTAAAAACTTTAAAAAGTGATGTTATTAAGCATCAAGAACAACAATACTTCAATAAAAAACTTTGTGTTTATATGGAAAATTTGTTTCGCAAAGTAAATAATTACGTTAAGTATTCAAACATGGAAAATTTTACAATCTCTGCTTTGTGTTTTTCCTTCTAACTTCCTTTTGGATTCGGAAAAACGGCATTTTTAATAGGAATCATAAGCCTACTTAAGTCGTCCGCGCTCTCCGCCCCGGAAAATGGGATTGGAAACATGTTAAAAGTTTTGCCATTAGCTTTTATTGTGTTTGGCAAATCTGTCTACTATTTGAGCTGTTGTAGTCTTCGATGGCTGCTTGCTACCTCCTCGTGTATCTGTTTTCCTGGTAATTTATTGCATCTAGGTACTAGGTATCGTTACCTACGTTACTTAATATCTACCTACTTTATAAAACCTGTAACCCCTGTAACAGATGAAACGCAATACCTCTTAAGGGGTCATTGTACTCATCATTATGAACAACTTTCATAATGGGACCAACAGAGAAATTGCGGAAAAAAATCGACTCCATACATTTATGTGCGCATAACTCGACAAAATGTACTGAACAGCTGTTTTTTTTTCGCGATTTCAGTAAAATGTGTTCATAATGATGAGTACAATGTCCCCTTAAGAGGTATTGCATTTATTCTGTTACACGTACCTATAGCCAACATATTCCCAATTTCTGAACTAAGAATTTGTTTTTGTCAGCGTTATCTAATGCAGGGTTTGACATGTTTTATCTCCAAATTCTCTATTCAGAAATCGGCACATACCTAATAGGTATGTGCTACATAAAGAAAATGTTCCGGCGAATTTTGTTATTTGTTGCGTAGATATCTTTAGAAAGAGATTAATGATTTCTTTACAAGAAAAATATCTTCTCCGCAATATTGGGGGAACGTATTACTTAACGAGATTAGCAATCCAATTTGTTGTTGTTATTCAAGACTCGGTAAATAAGGGAAAATCTTTGATTGTAAGTTGATGCTTTCTGAGAATTCAGCAAGTAAGTTTTTGCTCAGCGGCCCTGGGCTAGGGTAGTGCGACTACAGCGGTCGATAGTACGCCAAACAAGAACAGCGAAAAACAATTTCAAGCTTTAGGCACTTGTCTCACCGCCGGCGAGGAAGCTAGTAGCTATCGACCATTTGCTCGCTGAGGAAAGGGACAAAAGATATAGATCTCGTGTGAGTAAAAGAGACACATACATTCATAGTCGATAGCTGGCTGTTCACACTGCCGGCGAGCGGCTCTGAGCGAGTCGCCAGTAAAGCTTCAAATTTGAAACGGTTGGCGATCAGTCAGTAGCGAGTGAAAAGTTTCGATAGTTTTGACGCTCGGCTTTCAGCGAGTACTTTAGTGCGACGGGCTTTTACTCGCAATACTCGCTGCGGCCCGCACTATAAGTAGAAATTACCGCTGTTTGGTGAGTTCCGACCGCCAAGCGAGCTTCGCCGAGCGAGTATAATCTTTCATAGCTCTTGTCGCTGCGATCAACTAGTGGTAAGAGCCGCTCTCCGGCAGTGTGAACAGCCAGCTATCGACTATGAATGTATGTGTCTCTTTTACTCACACGAGATCAATATCTTTTGTCCCTTTCCTAAGCGAGCAAGTAGTCGATAGCTACTCGCTTCCTCGCCGGCGGTGAGACGAGTGCCTTAGGCTGCGTTTGCACCAGAGATGTGCGAGGATGTGTAGCAAGAAACAATTGTATCGCTTCATTTATCTAGCTACCTAGCCTCGCTCAGCGCAAGCGTTCTATTGGTTCTTAAGAGGAAATGCGGGCGCGCGGCGAGACTTAGTATGTAAAAAGTCATAATTCGAGGTTTGGCTCTCGACTGTTTTCTCCAATATTGGACCGATATAAGAGATATTTCACAACTGAATAAGAAGTATGTGTACTGTGTCTCTATGTTTTCCTTTTTTGATTAATAGTTGCCAAATTTGTACACTAGGGCTCTGTTGACAGCGATTTATCGGACAATTTTGAGCATTTTGTCAGAGTTCTAGTGCTTATACGGTTAATAAATCATCAAAAAGGAAAACAGGGACACAGTATAATATCCTTCTTATTCAGTTTGTGAAATATCTCTTAAATCGGTCCAATATTGGAGGAGAAAACAGTCGAGAGCCAAACCTCGAATTATGACTTTTTACATACAAAGTCTCGCCGCCAGCATTTCCTCTTAACAGATACATCACTCGCTACGCATCGCACATCTTTGGTCGAAACGCAGCCTAATAATCACATTTTACAGATGTGTGGCACTATCATCACAGCAAATCACCAAACATGCACAATTTTCCAAAATTGCAATAAAAATGGGACTGTATTTCGAGGGGCGAGGCCCCATATTCAAACCTCGCTTCACCTTAAATTTAGCTTCGACAACAACCATGACACTAGCTTGGCACTAGCTTGCTTGACTGTAGCAGTTCGCTTGACAATATGTCATGCTAAAGTACTTTTGTAGATTTAGACAAATATGTACATTCTGAACTTCTTCGTTTAAAAACTCGGCGACTACCTACTGATGCAATTATAGTACCTACCTGACGATTATTTTTTTGTTATCTTGACATTTAATTTCAAAATGCCAAAGATGATAAAACGAAACATACCTGATGAGGAATCTCCAAGTTGGCCGTAGCAGTCAGCAGGTCTAGGATAGCGGAGAAGGATCCCCTCGCAGCTCGTCGGAAGCCTTCGGGAGGAGACTCGGCGGCTCCGCCAGCCACGCTCACCGGGGACTGTGACCACTGGAAACAACGAGGGTACTGAAATATCTATCCTCTGCCAGGGTTGTGGAATTTGTTCGAAAGAGTCATCGCGGCCAGGAGGAACAAAGGGTCTTAGTCAGTAAGAGTCTGACACTCCCTTCCGCTCCGCCCAGAGAGGGAGGAGTCATTTGATGCATTCCCGTACATAAAAAGCAGTACCGGATTAGCTTATAAGCAAATTAAGCAATTGCTTAGGGCATCACGTCGCGGGGGCACCATAAACAGATAAACTACAGGAATTAAAGGTCGTACTTATGTTGTTGAAGTAGGACGAAATTTGGCAAACCTTCCGAAAAGTCAGCGAGGTGTTACAAGATCCGGAAGTCACTCTAGAGACGTGCCCAATCTTTAGATTCGCCCGTCGCCAATATTTTTTTTACAAAAATTAAGCCGACTTTCATTAGAAACTTGCGGACCTGTGGATTTTAAGGACACTATAGTTTATCTCGTTAGAAAATCCAGCTAAAAAGGTTGAACTTGCATTTCAACGAATAAAAATATGTATTTTTTGGTAGTTTGGTTTTTATTTGAAAATCTGGTACTAGTTGACTAGTGCATAGGGGCCCCACAGGCGTGGATTGCTTAGGGCATCCAGTGTTCTTAATCCGGTACTGTTAAAAAGAAAAAGATATACAGGGTTATTTGTAAAACACCAGCAACCTCTACATTGTCATTGGCTAAATATTGCATTTTGTATAAAACAGCTGATATTTTTTTCGAGTTTTTGGGGTTGTTCTCAAAGTAAAAGTTGTTTATGATCATGTGTACTTTCACTGCCTAAGAGGTTGTTGGTGTTTTACAAATAACTCTGTATATGTCCTGTCTGTTATTCATTTTTGTAGATGAGTACCTATGTTCATCAGGACAAGTGGCGTGCTTTGAAAGGGATACGACAATGGGTCAGTCCGGAACGTTGACCGACAGCGATTTGTATTACATTTTATTAAGATTCAAGTTTTACCCGAAGCACTACTCTCCTGGTAGAAATCGTACAATTTCCGGGATAAAACATAGGCTCAACGATAATGTGGCGTTCTATCGGAGAAATAGTTTACTTCTAGAGACTACCTTTTACAAACATTATAAACACAAGCTATGTTATCCTTTATAATACTGGTTTAAACAGCGTGTTATCCTTACTAATATTATAAATGCGAAAGTAACTCTGTCTGTCTGTCGCGCTATCACGCCAAAACTACTGAACCGATTTAAATTAAATTTGGTACACAGATAGTCTAGAGCCTGAGAAAGGACATAGGCTACTTTTAATCCCGGGAGTATGTTCCCTAGGGACCACGCGGGCGAAGCCGCTAGCAGAAGCTAGTTCAAGATAAAACAAAACTAGGTAATGTTTAGTTTTAGCTTGAGTTTTCGCTTTTAGGTTTGTTGGTGGTCTTTGCGTAGGTATAATACCTAAGTATTTAGAGCATTAGAGCCGTGTGTACTACAGATTGCTTGCCAAAAAGCCTGTTTCTGTTTTTCTTTCACAAAATCTACATGTATCGCTTCGTGTTTCTGTTTGCCTGGTACCTGAAGGTGCTTTTCGCGCACCAACTTCTTCCGTGGAGTGTTTGGCTCAACTCCGCCTGTCCAACTTTCGCATTGAATGGGTAATGAGACCCTAAGCAAACAACTTGTGGGAGTTAGCTAGTCATGATTACATGAACGTTATTTTGGTTTATATAGATATTTTTATTTGTTGTTTAAATAAATTAGTATGTGAACTGGTTGTTGAAACTGTGTCATAGTTGGAATTTAGTCTTTAATTATTCCGTTTTTTAACAGAGTTTCTAAAAGGAGGAGGTTCTCAATTCGGTGAGTAGGTATATTTTTAACCGACTTTCAAAAAGAAGGAGGTTTCAATTGGTGGGTATATGTATATATTTTTTAATTTACATATGTAAGTACCTACACCGATAACTCCAAGGTTTCTGATCCGATTTTTGTGATTCTTTTTTACTTCGGTTAGGTTTTTTGGTTTAGGGTGCACCTTGGTAAAATTTGCTACAGGCCCCGCGCTGACATAATCCGGTACTGACTCCGTTATTTAGTACCCGGCTTTATTTTGACTAGGATTCTTATTGATGACCTTCACGTAATGTGACACATTAAGTAAAACGTTATTAAATAACTTAGAGTCTGAGAAATACCAAAAAGTTAAGTAGTAAGTACCTATCTATTGAAAATTAATATTTGTATTTACTCGTATATTATACATGAATCTTTATGGGGTAATGTCATGTCATTTTGTGGGGTAAAAAGTAGCCAAGTACAGATTGTACTTCGGTGAGTGTGCCCAAGAACTCCACGACCTCATCCCACCGGCACCCTTCTACCATCGGACATTCAGACGCACTGCATCTTACCATCCCTACCTTGTTGCTATTCCACCAATTCGCACTAAGCGTTTCCAAACGTCTTTTATAATGCGCACAGCAAAGGAGTGGAACTCTATGCCTGCGTCCGTGTTTCCAAACGCTTACAACCCTAATCTCTTCAAAGTTAGAGTACACAGGCTCCTTCTGGGTAAGCTCGCTCCATCGTAGACTTTGTCTCTGTCATCTCTGACCTAGACTAGAGTCAAGAGCAAACCCATTACAAATAAAAAAAAAGCTATGTGTTATTCCAGGATAAAAACTACATGTGTACCTACTTATCCAAATCCTTCAGCCGTTTTTGCGTGAGGCTGACAAACATCCAAACACAGAAACGAACAAACATTGGCTTTTATAATATTAGTGGGATTAGAGTGCCAGTCCATTGCGAGCAAAATAAAAGCAATACCTCTTAATCATCATTATGAACAACTTTCACTATGGAACCAAAATTTTAGGCTCAGTAGTTTCGGAGATAAGGGGGGGGGGAATGGTCATTTTTCGTCTAATTTCTTGAATAACTTCAAAACCATTTATTTTAAAATTATAAAAAAAAATTAAAACCCTCACAGTAAGCCCTTTCATTTGATGTCACACGATATTGTTAAAAAAACTTTTTTTTTGTTTACTATAGGCATACGTTTGACCACTATCAGCTCACCTGTTGGTAAGCGATGATGCGGTCGAAGATGGAGCACGTATTTTCTAGTTTGACCCCCAAAAGTGACCCTCATACTAAAATTTTAATAATTTACGTAACACGTCCGTATTTGGGTCACAGAAGTCCATATGTGTACCAAATTTCAACAGAATCGGTCCAGTGGATCCGGAGAAAACTAGCTGTGACAGACGGACAGACAGACAGACAAACACCCGAGTGATCCTATAAGGGTTCCGTTTTTTTTCGGAACCCTAATAAAAATCGACTCCCCCATACATATAGTGCCGCATAACTCGATAAAATGTACTGAAGTCTGAAAGGCTGTTTTTTTTTTCGTGATATCGGGATTGGTCCCATAGTAAAAGTTATTCATAATGATGAGTACAATGACCCCTTAAGAGGTATTGCGTTTATTCTGTACACGTTGTATAGGTATTCCATTGAAGGAATCAATGAAATTCCAAGATAACGAATATACTAGCAGATTAAATATCTACACAGTGTACGAGTATCTATGTTAGATGTCTTCTTGGAAATTTCACATTACATAGAGATCTCTTGTTCCGATTGTACATTCAGTTCCATTAGACTAATGACGTGGCTGAATAGTCAGGTGAAATAATTAATTCAATACCATTTAATCAGTTTCAATGAATAATTGAATGTTTTAAACGAGGTGAGGTAATGTCAGTGGTAAAGTTAAGTTATAACATAGTAGGTGACGAATGGTAGAATTGGAACCATATTTTGTTATCTGTCGGTAATTTCCCATGGGATTAACGGAGGAACACAATAACTTGTAAATAGTTACGAATCTATTTAAATCAAACAATAGCAATAATGGGCTGTTCTGTTACGTTAACATAATAAATTGTTAAAGTTATGTTAACAATAACATATTTCAATATTACATTTTGTGTTGTACTAGGGTAGCATCAGTGGCGTGCCTAGGGTTTCAAAATAAGGCAAGCAATAAAATTTTAACCGATTTCAAAAAAAGAAAGTTCAGTTTTCGACTGAGTATATAGGTACCTACGTATGTATCATCGCAATTTTCTCATAAACTACTGGTTAGGTACAATAAATTAAAAGTGAATTCATCCATCTTCTTCTTTCCTCTTCTTCAATTTCACTCTTGCTTATCGTGCGGTGAATGAGTTAACCAAAGCACACTGAAGGCATGCTAGTGCTAGATTGAATATAATAAACATATCAGCAATTGCATACCTCCGGTGGCTTTGAAAAAAGCCGTTTGGTTTGCTTCATTGCTTGAGGGAACAAAGTTATGGTAAGTAGGTGCTTGCTTCGTAACAGGACTAACAGGTTACAGACAAAAAAAAAACAAAGTTACAAAACGAAAGTTAAAAAATAGCTAGATAGAATGTAATAAGGAATTTAAATAAATTATTTATATTCTAATTGGAATCGTCTATCTTTCTTAAGAAATGATTTAATTACATCAGAGTAAAATGTTGGTGATCGTTTTAATTCTACCAACAACTGTTTTTCAATAGCTATCATTGATAATTCGGAAAGACGCTCTTGACCTTGTGTATTTCTCAGATAGGTATGGATACGTTTAAGAGACGAAAAAGCACGTTCCGCGGAAGAACTTGTAGCTGGAATAGTTACAACAAGATACGCTAATTTTAACAGCTCGGGAAAGGCATCTTCAAGGTTATTCTCATTAATGAAATCAATTAATTCGAAAACATTACGGTCTTTCAGATCAGGACTAGAATACAAGCAAATCAATTGGCTTTTTAATGTTTGTTTGTCGAAATAGTTTGCATAAATGTCAAATAATGAATCTAATTCCTCTGTAGGAAAATGTGAGTGATAATTGTCAAATTTTTTGTTGTTGAGCAGTTGGAAAAACTTTAATTTATAAATTTCAGAATATCGGTCAGTAATTTCGGTATTAATGTTATCGATTACTTCTACAAAAAGTCGTCTGTATTCCGTTTTTGCACAGCGTACGTTGCGTCTCAAACGAGGAGCCGAGTTATTTTGCAACGTATTCTCATAAATTTGATCAAATTCGGATTGAAATTCAGCACGTAACCATGCCTGAAATTCCTTTATTTTATTAATACAATAACCGACATCAACTTGTGATTTTTGTAGAATATTGTACAAGCAGTCAGTTTTTTCAAATATCCGATGAAAAATAAAAAGAAAAAAATTGAAATTAAAAGATCTCAAATTGTTTTCAAAATTCTCCGCAGCTAAAATCGTATCCCCGTCCCAGTTCTGTGGATTGTCGCACAGATCAGAAAACAACTCAATAAGTTTACTTTTTTGTTCATAAACCGTGTTTACAACTCGCGACATGTATGTCCAACGAGTTGCGGGAGCATTAGGCAATTTTTTGCTGCAATGAGTATCGTAAAAAGCAGCTCGTTTTGTACTATTACTAAAAAAATTACACAAAGCCTGAAGGGCTGAAAAAAATAAACTAACCTCCTGAATTCTATTGCATGATTTAGACAACACTAAGGCCAAAATATGTGCATTACACCAAATGTAAATTGCTTGTGGACAAACATCTTTAACTTTTTGTTGAACTCCATTTCTTACACCGGACATTACACTAGCACCGTCATAGCTTTGCGCTACTAATTTTGCGATGCAATCATGTCTATTCAATATTTCTAAAATAATATTGGAGAGTGAGTCTGCTGTGCGACTTTCCGACACATTAAGAAAGCCCAAAAAACGGTCATGAATTTCATTTTTATAATAATATCTGAGAATCAAGCACAGTTGTTCTCTATGACTAACATCGGGGGTTTCGTCAATAATAATTGAAACAAATTTTGTTTGCCTAACTTCGTAATCGATGCAAGTTTGCATCACATCGGCTACGGAATGAATAATATCGTTTTGAATTTTGTTAGATAAATAACTCGGCCCCGGTTTGTCACTTTCCTGATGCTGCATATGCTTTTCTAAAACGACATCGTATTTTGAAATTAACGAGACCAGTTCTAAAAAATTGCCTTTATTTAATGAAGTTTTGGACTCATCATGTCCTCTTAAAGGAAGTTCCTGTTGTGCTAAATGACAAACAATATCGACTAATCTTTGAAATACACTACGGTTGTTATCAACGCGCGTGTTATATTTTGAAATTTCCTCAGATAACTGGCGTGATATAGATGTCTCAATTCGTTGTTTACCAAAATTACCGAAAGAAACCATTGCACACAGGTGTTTATGGGAATTTGCGTGCCTTTTAATGGCGCCAGATATGTTATTTAAATCATTATAACCAGATGTATTCCAAACGGAATCTTCATTCGAAAAAAATATGCAGCACCAACAATACAGCTTATTCGTGTGCGAACAGCCAACAATCCAACTAGTTTTATACACTGATCTATTAAATTTTCGTTTATGCGATTTACTAGTCTGAGAAATACACAGATTAGGCGTCGGTTTTAATGAAGAAATTAACTGTTTTTTCTGAGCAAAGCTTAAAGATTTTACCTTATCTTCGCCAATCAAAACTTGAACACATTTTAAATCCTCACAAGGTACAATTACCTCCATTGTTGTAGGTAAGTCACTAAAACAATTGTATCACTAAGAAAATCTAAGAAAACACACAAATAACTTTAACAACATAACTTTTCCACTCAAGCGAATGAAACTGAAGTTAGTTGCACTCGGGTGTCGGAAACTACTTACCAGAGTTGCAGTGTTGTCATTTAGGCAAAAAAAGTCCCCAGGTATATGAAAAATCCAGCTAGATGTCGCAATTTTTTTATTTTTAAGATATTGCTTGAATATTTAATTTCGTTATTTTAAAAAGTCGCTAGTTTTTATTGTTGTTAAATCTTAAAAAAAGTCTCCAAACTCGTTAAAAATCTCCAAGATCTCACAACGTCGCTAAAACGGCAACACTGCAGAGTTGGCAAGGTGACAAGGTCACGCATACGCGGGCAACTTCATACGCATGCAGGGCTTAATTCTTTCATACTGATCGATTTGTAGACGCAAAAGTTTCTGACTCGTTATATGGCACATCGCTATAAGTGCGAAAGTGACAGAGCTAGTATTTGAATGCCCGGTAAAAACCGGTACGTGTAAGCGAGATAGCTATATGTAGATTCTGCAAATGCGAAACTCTGCGCGCGAACAATCGCGATGTGTAGTGTGGCATAGGTAGATACTTTGTGTTATTTTGATAAGAATTAAGCGCGCGAACTTTTAAATAGTTTGGGTTTGATATTGATTCTCTATCGAGCATTTTAGTAAGGCATGCCGGGCTTTTGGGCTTGTATGAAGGCTCCGCCACTGGGTAGCATGAAATACAAGAACTCTTTTCGTACTAACTCTCGGGTAGTCGACAGCCCGAAAGTGGTTATTGTATTATTTTGTGATTCAAAACTCAACACAACAAATTATTATATATCTGAAATAATATTGAGACTTGAGAAAGATTAAAGTTCAGAAATTATTCATGCACAAATTGAATATTCAATTTTGAGTGGGACTATGGTTCTTAATACAACGGAAAATCATTTATTTATGAACGAGTTCTATATATGGAAATTCAAAAAAGCTTGCTGCATTAACAATCTTGAAACAATGTACCGATTTTTTAACCGACTTCCAAAAAAGGAGGTTCTCAATTCGGTGTTTTTTTATGTATGTACATCGATTACTCCGAGGTTTCTGGTCCGATTTTTGTAATTCTTTTTTAGTTCAATGCGGTATACTTGCCATTTGGTCCCGTAAAAATTTGATTAAGTTTGGTTCAGCAGTTTTTATTTTATGAGCATTTTTGCTTATTTCAATTTAAGCGTAGACAAAGACGTCGTTCAAGTACACCACTTAAAAGTGAAAAATAAAATACTTAAAAAAAAAAATAACCGACTTCCAAACAAAACATCACAAAGATAAAATAATCTTAATTTCGGAAGTCGGTGTTAAAAACCCAAAGAAAACATCAAAAACACCGACTTCAGAAATTAAGGTTATTTTATACTTTGTTTGTGGTGTTTTGTTTTCTATTGAATGATATTAATGATACAAAATTGTAAACGAAGAAAACAATAGCGAATTTCTTCCCGAAACACACGAAGTGGTATACTTAATTCGGCACATTCAGCATTCAAAATGTGTTTTTTTGCGGACAACCATAAAAGAGACGTTCTCAGGGGACACCCGGGTTTGAACCGGGGACCTCTCGATCTGCAGTCGAATGCTCTACCACTGAGCTATATCCCCGAGTGACAGTTATTATCAAACCTATTGTCTAATAAAATTAACTAAGTAAGTTAATAGGAAACTCATCATCGTTTGCTTAGCCATTTCCCAAATAAACGCATCGAAGGTATGTTTTAGTTCTTTCAGTCATTTCAAACTGTTATAGATGTCGCTGTCAGCGATAATACTGCCATTACAATATTTTTTCTTGTAAAACAGTTGCGAACCAGTTTTGATGTAAAATAAAGTATTTCTATTTAATTATCAAGAAGTCAAGCATGTGCTGCCGCCTTATTGTAAGGTATTATTAAGCTTTTTAACCGACTTCTAAAAAAGAAGGAGGTTCTCAATTCGACCGCGTATATATATATTTTATGTGTGTTCGCGGATAACTTCGTCGTTTATGAACCGATTTCGATGAATCTTTTTAATATGAACGGGTATGCTGCTGAGATGGTCCCATTGCCACCACGTCAGGATCTGATGATGAAAAACCCTGAGAAATCGAGGGCAACTCTCGAAAATTGTAGGCACACATCTGGTAGAAACTTGATATTCGTGTGTATATCGGGTGATACTACAAAACAATGAAGGTTTGGATCAGACCTGATGATGGAGACGACAGAGAGTCAAGGGAACTCCACACCGGTATGTAGGAACTACCAAGTGTTTGGGCTTATTTCATTCGTATTAACGAGACCTTTACACCGAAAGCACTTAGTAAGTTTTATTTCCATAACATAACATCACGCCGGTACACTCTGAATGGGTACGCAGGTACCACTAAAAAGTGAAAAGTAAAAAACTTTTTACAAAAAAATATACCTAACCGACTTCCAAACAAAACACCAAAAAGTATAAAATAACCTTAATTTCGGAAGTCGGTGTTTAAAAACGAAAGAAACAAAACCAAAACACCGACCTCCGAAATTAAGGTTATTTTATATTTTGTAGTGTTTTGTTTGTAAGTCGGTTATATTTTTTTGTAAAAAGTTTTTATTAGGGTTCCATAAGCTAACTTGTCCGTCTGTTTATCTATGATAGTACGCACGTGTGAGCTTAGCTTAAAAGACTGGTTAGTCGAAGGATAAATTAAATAGAAACCTTTTTGATTTCCAATAACTAGCTACCAGGTAAGCATAGGTAAACGTGTAGTGAGTTTGAATCAGCAGTAACAAGTTAACTCGAAGAGGCACGAGTCGAGGGAAAATAGTGGCAGCAATATAGGCACGCGTAGGAGAAAATTGTGAAAAATCTATTCCAAACGATATAGCTATTTTATACCTGTCATTGAAGCAATATAAATAAAAAAGATGCTTAACGTTTCCAAGTCATCTGTAAAATTACGGAAACAAGTAAGGTAATTTCAGTAGTAGGGAAATAAAAACTCAATGGTTTTATGGGGAAACTATTTGTTGTGTCCTATTGTTATTTAAATAGTGTTTCAAACAACGTTACAATAAGGATCTATTTCAGTTGGTTATAATTATCATTATATCATTGTGTAAATAGAACTAACATTGGACATAAGGAAGGAAGAGTTGATCAATAAACAGGAAATGTGTAAAAGCAATAAGTCAAATAAACGCTAAGCAAAAAGTTATATTGTCAAATGTTTCTGTTTGTTTGTCTTTGAGAGGATTACAGCATAGATACACAGCGTACAGTTTGCAATTTGTATTATGCAATAGATGTGATTGTACCAAGAGAGCAGAGCCGGTGCGGAGGTCGAGGCGCTTCAATAATTCAGTGAACCTGAGCCTGCTGCCTGATTCTGTACACGGGTCCCGAACTCCCGACGTTTACTGTACTTTATGGTTTATGTTACCCTGAATAGTACAGTTAAATGTTAATAAGCTGGTTTGTTAGGCACTCTTGGGTATAGGAATTACTATGTAGGTAGTTAAAATAACCCCGTATCATATACTTAGCATACATAATAAGTATGTGTGTGTGTTAAAATATAAGTTACGGTATGGCCTAGCATGCGTAAAGGAGGTTCATTATTGTGTTATGCAAAGCGAAGGGCATACCTGTCAGTGGAACACCTAGGTAATATTAAATACTAAGTCATCTTAATTTTAATGAATTCTTTAGGCATTTTACTAATTAAAATGTTTCAAAGTAAATAGCCGAAAAAATCACGGTTTAACTATGTTCGTAAATGTTTCATTTTTTAAGTAGGTATTTTTAGATGGTTATCAAAGTATGTATGTATGTCTTTGCCGGTTGAAATGAAAGCTTAATCGAAAGGATTAAATAAAAACAAAACTATAAACGGCTTTCCTAAATAGGTAAATCATGATAGAAAATCCGGTGATGTAGAATCAGGCGCTCACGTGTTTTGATCTGAATGAAAATCAAAACATGACCCAACAATGAAATTATATTTACAACTTCGTTATTCCGACTGAGTGTCGTCAATAATGTATAAATTCTTCTGAACGTTTGCGTTGCCATGCAAATTCCATCGCCGCGTGATCGTTTGCAATCGAATATATTAAATGCGATACGTTTCAATTTCTGATTGCCTGGTACATTAACCAGCCAAATATGAATATATAAATTCCGAACGAGCCTTGAAATTAATATTGAACGTTACCGGTATAAATTAAATAAGGCAATGAGTACCTAAGGTAAGCCAAGCCTTCAAAAAAATATTTTGAAAAATATGAAGTGTGGCCGCCATCGCCAGAGTGACGCCTATTTTAAGATTACACAAAATGTTCCGAATAGAGATGGGAAATACAAATCTAAAGATGTTTAAATCTGTTATTTGAATACAGAATTTCAAATAACGACCTGTCTGTCGCCAAACATGTATGCAATTCCGTTTGAATACGCTTCCTGACCGTAGCATCTCGGAAATATTGTAAATTTTACAGTCGGCATTCGCAGTTCGCACGTGCAAATTCCACGCTAGCGTTGTTAAAAATCAAATCATAGTCGATAATATGTAGGCAGTGTAGTGATTGAGTCATCATTGTGAGAGCAGCGATAAATTATCGTTATCAGTGGGCGTACAATATGGCTTATCAACTTGCCTTTCCGGACCTGAGTGTATGTTAATTTGAATGACGCATAAGCTTGACTAGATAACGAAGTTAAATCCTTTGTTTAGTACAGGCAGACACGTGGGGATATAGCTCAGTGGTAGAGCATTCGACTGCAGATCGAGAGGTCCCCGGTTCAAACCCGGGTGTCCCCTGATAATAATTCTTTTTTCAGATGTTTTGGAGGGCATTTTCTAATAAATGTTGATTGTTTTTTTTTATAATATCAAGAAAAGTGGAATCTTTAAGTACCTACCTGGTCAGTAAGTGCAGGGTCTGCTCCGTGAGCCAGCAGTATTTCTACGATATCAGTAGCGTCGGCTGCGCAAGCTGCATGCAGAGCTGAGGATCCCACCTATTTGAATACAAAGTGTATAAGGATATCACCATTTCAATTTTTTAATGCATAACATAAACTGAATCTTTATTTTCAGTCAGTTTTGAGTTTTGCGCGATAAGCAGTTTTCTTTTCGCAACACTATTCTTAACTGCTTCAGAGGCTATGATATCCTGGTACATTTTCTCATGTTTGCTCTTTTGCAAAATCGACACAGCGAAACAAAGGGCAAAACGGTGTTTTCTTTTGCTGCAAAAAAAACAAGTTCACAATAACATCGACTCACATTATTTTGCATATGGACATTTGCGCCAAACGCAAGCAGATGTTCCACAATGCCGCGACAACCTTGAGCACACGCCATTTGCAATGCAGTCACACCGTTCTGAAAACCAATGGTCATAAAAAACTGCACTTACTTATCATTATAGAAATAAGGGCCAATATATCAAGGACCACTTGTCTCGCTAAATATAGAACCACAAAACATTGTTATTTTAGTATTTCGCGCTCCCGACAAGCAGGTAATGAGCTCACAATGTTTTATTCATAAACTTTTCTTTTATTTATGTCTTTCTATAATTGCGAGCTTTGTGTGAACGACAAATTCCAGTGATTTGGGTATTGTTGTCAGGTTCCAGAACATAATATTAAAAGGAAAAACGAACACGAATTCACGATAATATCTGTCATAATCGGTCTGGTTTTTTCGTCTTAGATTTTTGGTGATACATATTTGTTCCATAGAAAATTATGATAGGTTCGTTTTAGACAAGCCCTTTTAAGAGCTTTCTGTTAAAATATTTTTTTTAAAGTTGTATGTAAATTATGGTACAAGTAGTTACGTCATTAAAATGTTTCATTCTCGTGTTTTTTGTCCATACGAACACGCAAAAACGAAGGATCGAAGTACTAAGGCAGCATAAACTCACGTTGTCCACTGCGTCGACGTGACATTCGGCGTCGAGGAGCACTCGCACGAGTTCAGTGTGTCGATGCACCGCCGCGAGGTGCAGTGGGGTGCGTCCTGAGTTGTCACGTGCCTCCTTTGACGCGCCTTTGGTCATTAGGAATGCAGCAGTCGAGGAGTGACCACCTTCGCAGGCCACGTGTAACGCTGTGCGACCCACCTGTATGAGGAAAAAATGGACGATGCATTTTATAATTATCTTACCACTTGTACTACAAATGCGAATATTTCCCGTCGGAACGCTTGAACGTATCTGGATGTTTGGCAGCGATAGATGATAATCTGGATTAGCACATAGGCTACTTTTTAGCTCGCGGGTATAAATTTTGACGCGGGTGAAGCTGCTGGCAGAAGCTAGTATGAAATAATAAGGCTTTAAACAGTTGAAATTTTCACAGATTGTGTGAAATATATAAGTAACAAACTAGTTGACCCGCGCAACTTCGTCTGCTCCTGGTCTTAGCGCGATGATATATAGCCTATAGCCTTCATCGATAAATAGGCTGTCTAACACTGAAAGATTTTTTTCAAATCGGAACAGTAGCTCCTGAGATTAGCACGTTCAAGCAAATAAACAAACAAACTCTTCAGATTTATATATTGGTAAAGAGTATAGGTAGAGAGATAATAAAAATTAAAATAAAGAGGACATACAAGAACAATGTTTTTTGGAACAGAGTTCCTTATCGCACGTTGTGCAAAGGGGCTAGACGGAAAAAATTCATACGAAAAGTTGTAACGACACTTTTTGCTAAAATAAGCTAGTGTAAGTCGTGGGGCGTGCGCATGTTTCTGTCTGTCTCTCTCTCTCTCTTATAGAAAGCAAGCCAGATATTTTCATTTCGTCTTTCTATATCGCATTGAACAGTGTGGTGTCGCGACGATTATTTTTGTTGAGTGTATACAGGTTTGGTTTATTAAGACCAAAAGTTGTAACGACACTTTTTGCTATAATTGAAAGCCGTGCGGCGTGCGCGAGTTTCTCTGTCTATGTCTCTCTCTCATAGAAAGCAAGCCAGTTATTTTCGTTTCGCCTTTCTATTTCTGTTTACATTATATTTGTTAATAATTAAAAAAAATATTATTAAGTACTTATAACTTAAAAAAAAAAAAAAATTACAATTCCTTCACTAATTAATCGAAAGGAACTTCGTTTCATCCGGGTGTCCCTTGACACGTCTCAAGTTTTATTTTCAGTTTATGGTACGGAAACCTTTGTGTGAGAGTCCGACTCGCACTGGGCTGGTTTTCAAGGAAGAGGTCCTCTCGCCTATGTGGTTCCAACTGGTGGCGCAAATTTTCCTGAAAGCCTTCATTCTCGATCTTTGTCAGTGTACAGGTAAACTTGATATTGTTGATATACCTACAACGTGTAACAGAATGAACTGCAATACCTCTTAATGGGTCATTGTACTCATCATCATGAATAACTTTGGGACCAACATTGAAATCGCGAAAAAAAAAGTCGCCTCCCCCATACATTTATGTGCGCATAACTCGACAAAATGCACTGAAAAGCTGTTTTTTTTTCGCGATTTCGGGTTTGGTCCCACAGTGTTCACAGTTAAGAGTACAATGAGCATTTAAGAGGTATTGCGTTTATTCTTTTACACGTGGTGGCAGACAAAGCAACTCTACGACGCTGCACTGAAACCATGGAATCCTCCTCCATTTATTCTGTAACAAGTTCTATTTTCTGAACTTCCAGGGAGAGATAGATTTGTGAAGTCAACTGGAATTAACTAACGGAATACGTAGAAATGTTACCCGATTTTCACAGAACTGGATATTACCGTCATAATCCTGGGTACTTACAATTATTTTTATTTAGGTGTTTTTTTTATTTGTGATGGGTTTGCTCTTGACTCTAGTCTAGGTCAGAGATGACAGAGACAGTCACGTTAATTTCTAATTAATGTCAGCTAGATACATACCTGAATGTTATTTATGTTTTGGTGTTTCCTAGACGACTATTCTGAGAAGAAACACTATTTATTTTTGCTGCATTTAAACTTTAAAGAATAATCTCACTCATCTAGTGTCATAATCTACATTTAGACCGAGAAGGATATCATGCCGTATTTTACGGAGACACAAGAGAAGCAGTAGGTCGTAAGATATTCTATGCTGCTGCCCCATTATTTCATGTTTTTGAAAAAAAAAACAGATGTGGTGCAAAAACTTTCGAGCGAACTTCTTTGTCGTGTTTTTTATGCATTTATCGATAAAGAAACTTTTATTTTTGTGTAGGTACCTAAATAACAATATAGAAAAAACTGGCCAAGTGCGAGTCGGACCCGCGTGCGAAAGAATTCTTTTTTTAACATGTTATTTTAACACTATAGACTTCTTATAGGTTTTCCTGTAATCTATAGGTAAAGATCTATTATCTCCATTTTTTTAATTTTAGGATCAGTCGTTTCGGAGATATGGGAGGGAATGGTCATTTTTCGTCTAATTTCTTGAAGAACTTCTAAACCTATTTATTTTAAAATTATGAAAAAAATATAATTAAAACCCTCACAGAAAGCTCTTTTATTTGATATGTCACACGATATTGTCCAAAAATTATTATATTTTTATTTTCTAGTTTGACCCTCAAAAGTGACGCCCATACTAAAAAAATAATAATTTACGTAACATGTCCGTGTTTGGGTCACAGAAGTCCATATATGTACCAAATTTCAACAGAATCGGTCCAGTGCATCCGGAGAAAACTGGCTGTGACAGACGGACAGACAGACAGACACCCGAGTGACCCTATAAGGGTTCAGTTTTATATTCGGAACCCTAAAAAAAACCTATCCGAACCAAATGTAAAATCGAGCTCGTTTTGCTCGCTCTTGCTGCTCTAGCATTCTCAGTTTTCAACCTTTTATACTTACTTGGCAAAGAATATTTTGTGTATAAATAAACGGTATAAAGAAAGTAAAAATGTGTTTGTGAACTTGGCTTTTGAATAAAATATGCATTGTTTTGCAAACTAATAAGGATTCCACTGTCGCCGGGGAATATCGAGTTTTCTTTAATCTTGACTTTGCAATATGCGTTAAGAAAATATGAATTACTTTGTGTAAAGATTTAGGAGAATGAGAAAAAAAAATTGATTGTAAGAAACGTGGCTAAGGGTATTAGGAGGAACACGGCTGGGTTTTAGTCAGTAAGAGTCTGACACTCCCTTCTGCTTCACCCAGAGCGGGAGGAGTCATTAGATGATACCCCATCCTTAAAAAAAATGGTGACTAATTATAATGTTGGAATACCGACTAAAGTACAATTAATTTATGTGTGTACTAGCTTCTGCCAGCGGCTTCGCCCGCGTGAACCCTAGGGAACATATTCCCGGGATGAAAAGTAGCCTATGTCCTTTCTCAGGCTCTAGACTATCTGTGTACCTAATTTCATATAAATCGGTTCAGAAGTTTTGGCGTGAAAGCGCGACAGACAGACAGACAGACAGACAGACCGACAGACAAAGTTACTTTCGCATTTATATTAGTAAGGATAAATGTACTAGTTGACCCGCGCAACCTCGTCTGCTCCACTCCTTTTGGTCTTAGCGTGATGATATATAGCCTATAGCCTTCCTCGATAAATGAGCTATCTAACACTGAAAGAATTTTTCAAATTGGACCAGTAGTTCCTGAGATTAGTGCGTTCAAGCAAACAAACAAACAAACTCTACAGCTTTAAATATTACTAGCTGACTCGCGCGACTTCGTCTGCTTCACAATTTTCATTACTGCTCTGCTCCTATTGGTATTAGCGTGATGATAAATGGGCTATCTAACACTGAAAGAATTTTTCAAATCGTACCAGGAGTTCCTGCGATTAGCGCGTACAAGCAAAACAAACAAACTCTTCAGCTTTATATATTAGTATAGATAACTATAAGTAAGTATAGAAGTATAGATTAATATGTATATATGTGTTTAGGTTTCCATATGTACACCTGGTACCTACATACTAATTACAAAGTTAATTCTGGTTCCCCATTCCCGCACCTTTCGGGAAAAACTCGATTCAAATCAATTGAAGAAAACGGAGGAATGACATACGGATTGACATTATCAGATTACTATTTGACGAATGGGATTAACTCGTTTGATGTGAATGGAAGCTAAAAATATTCTGGATGGTTCTAAAATAGACGCGTATACTTTTTTGGCAGCACCATTTTGTAAAAATTTAAGTAAATTATCTAGGTATTGGGATTGTCATGTGTTGATCTTTAATCTACATTTTTATCCTCGCGCGTTGAACTATCGCCATAATGTCACATTATTTTATGCTTCACAGGATCAAGATAACTTATCATAATTACCTTTTCATGTTTTATCGATTCATATTCAAATTATCAAAGCAAAGATAAAATTTCATGTTAGCGTCATGTGTTTGAGGTGGCCATGTGGATTTGTTTGTCGTGTCGATGTCGTTCGAGCTAAGTGGTTGTCTAGTGCATCAAAATGTCGAGTGGGTGGACAGCCGAACGTAATTGCGGGTACTCGGGTGACATGGCTTATTGGAGTTCTGTCTGTTTCGGCGCGCCTCCGATTTGATGTTGATTTTAGGCGCCGTTGTTTGTGTTCGCGCTTTGATTTTAGTCTAATGCTGCCATGACATGTTTGCCTGGTATATTGGATTCTAAATTGTCCTAATCAAGGTTGGGGATTAGTTTTAGAAGTTTTTTTTTTGTTTGTTCATATTATTTTCTGAAGAAACACGAATAGCTCGGATTAGTGTAATTTTTAATCAATAGTTTTATCCTCAACAGATGGCGCTGTGTGTACCTATTTTATTGTGATGTCGTTGTGTCTATTTTGGCAGCCCCATGAATGAGCAGCAACTATGATTACAGCAAACTTTGCTAGGTAGAATAGTCATGTACTCACATTAGAACAATGAGATCATCTTAAGACAAGCAAAAGTAAAAAACCAAGGCAAGGTATGATTAGAAGATTCACTTATCAACTTTCAAGTTAGACAAAAATAAGAGCCAATTTTTCAAATAAGAATAAAATGTTCAAATAATAATTGTGAGATGCTTCCCTCTTAAAGTCCGCCGCTCTATTTATAACTCATTGGTGAAACCACACATTGAATATCTTATAGAACTGTGGGGTTCAGCAGCTAAAACCAACCTAGAAAAGCTACAAAGAGCACAGAACAAAATTATAAAAGTCCTATTTCACTATCACTATCTGAGAAAAAAAAAAATATTATACACAAAATTTACAAAGAAACCAAGCTATTTAACATTTCTCATAATTATATATTCATATAACACATGTATTTTAATTCGCAAAATTCTATCCAAAGACTTACACACACAAATCACGTTCACAAAAAACATACAAGTACATAAACGTATTCTGAGGCGCGCACAAGACTTACACATACCTAAAACTAGAACTAACTATGGAAAAAAAACAATACTTCACGAGGGAGCAAAACTTTATAACTCACTACCAAAAGACATAAAAACCACACAATCGCTATCACTATTTAAAAACCTACTCAAATGTCACATCTTGAAGGGTCATAAAAAATAATTCATTAATTAACTAATATAATTTATTTACCTCTAGTGTAAACGAATCCTTACATTTCAAACACAAAAACAAGATAACGAGACACCACACGTCGACCGCGTCAACGCGTCGAACGGCGGTAGTCAATACAAAATTCTTAGAAATTACCTTCATAAATTCGTAATGTTAACACCAAACCTCTCGATACTCCTGGACTTTAAAAATGTATACCTAAATCTAGATGTTAAGTATTTATTTCTGTACAAGTGATTTGTAATCTTTAGAAATAAATGAATTCAAACCGTAATAATAGCAATATTTAATAGCAGGTGATATTGGAAAATATTGCTATTGTCTATATTGCTCCTGTCTGGTAAATAAGGTAAATATCGATTCTATATTTATTAATAAACAGCTCAGAGGTCGGCAATCTATTCTGTTTGCAACAAAACGTTCATTGAGAGCAGATCGCAGTTCAGTGCTTTTTGTATTTTTTCATTTTCATCCCACAACGATTGCTACGGTGATTAAAGGATACTGTATCAACGTGAGCGGCTTTTTTAGCTATTTTTCTCCGAATATTGTGACTCGTCGTTCGTATAATGAATGGTTTCATCTGTACATTTGTATGCGTAAAGTGTTAGAAAGAAAGAAAGAATGAAATCATTTATTTGCTTATAATGTAGGTATACATATAGGTTGGAATATTAGTAAATTGTCCCGGTTCATTTTGCCTTTCGGCAAAATAAAAAAAAACAAACAATAAATAAATACATGTCCAATATATTGCAGGGGACTGTTTCATTTTTAGGGTTCCGTGTTCAAAGGGTCAGCTGAGTGTCTGCGCAGAGTCCTAGAATACTTCGGTCATATTGTGAGGAAAGAAAGTGGCAACCTCGAGAAGCTCATCGTAACCGGCAAAGTAGATGGAAAAAGACCTCGTGGACGCAGTCCAATACGTTGGTCTGACCAGTAGTGCTATTCTGTAACAACATTTTCGTATATCGACAGTCGAAACCGAGGTGAGTTTCAAATTAAGACCTTTATGCTGTGTGCAATAAAGTTCACTTTGTGAGCTTTGTCACTCAGGTGAAGCTCGATATCGAAATGGTTACTTACAGAATAGACTAGCAGATTCGCGCCGCCCTTGACACTACCGTTCACAACGCCCTCCACACCGCCAGGGACAGAAACAGGTGGAGAAATATCATACGTGTGAAAGTGATACAGAAGGGAGGTCACGACCCTCAGCATTGAGGAATACGACGCAAGGAGGAGGATCCAAAGGGTAACCAACGGAACCCTATTACTAAGCCTCCGTTGTCCGTCCGTCCGTCCGTTTGTCTGTTTATCTGTCTGTCTGTTTGTCAGCGGGCTGTATCTCAATCTCAAGAACCGTGATAGGTAGACGTTTGAAATTATCACAGATTGTGTATTTCTACTGCCGCTATAACAACAAATAAGTAATAAAAATTAAGTTTGATGATACGAAAGCCTTTTTATTCAATTTGCTTATTCTTTTCCCATCTATATTGGGGCCAGGGGGGCTACTCTCTAACGAAATCCGTAGTTTCGGGCTTAGTTGCGGGCGGGCGTAAGCGCTTATTCTACTCCGTATCCGTCAGGGACGGGTGTCCCTGACGGGAACTCGGATAGCCCTGACCTGGAACTCGGATAGCCCTGACTCGGATGTGTGTGGACGGCCCTTTATAGAATTCGCATAAATTATTTTTATTTTTAACTTGAACTAGCGACAGTAAAGCATCGGTAATCTGCTTAACTGGCTACAGAACTTGACCATTACCATGTAATAGAGTAGTTTTAACTTATCCGTATTCTACACCTAAGTATGACTTACATCGTGCATTTGGTTTCTGGTTCATTTAAATTTAGTAAATTATCTAACTAGCGTAGTGCATAATTGCGTAATTTACTTTTGAATCTTAGTTCTATTAATTTGATTGACCCAATGAAACTCTTGCAAAAATATTGTAGGCATGTTTTTGTTATTAGTTCACAAACTAACTAACCACCATTATCTGCCTAACCCTTTAGGAAAAATACAATGTGTGATCTCACCTACCAATGTTTTCTACGCAAAGTTCGTAAGAAATGTTTTATCATAATTATGATATTTTAAAGGAAATAGTAATGTTATTTTAACAAAGTCAAATGTTCAACGAGGCAGAATCTACTCTGTACCTGCAGCCAGTGGCGTGCCTAGGGTTTCAAAATAAGGCAAGCCCAATAAAATTTTAACCGATTTCAAAAAAAGAAAGTTCAGTTTTCGACTGAGTCTGTAGGTACCTTCGTATGTATCATCGCAATTTTCTCATAAACTGATATAGATGTCTCAATTCGTTGTTTACCAAAATTACCGAAAGAAACCATTGCACACAGGTGTTTATAGGAATTTGCGTGCCTTTTAATGGCGCCAGATATGTTATTTAAATCATTATAACCAGATGTATTCCAAACGGAATCTTCATTCGAAAAAAATAGGCAGCAAAACGAACACAACTTATTAGTGTGCGAACAGCCAACAATCCAAGTAGTTTTATACACTGATCTATTAAATTTTCGTTTATGCGATTTACTAGTCTGAGAAAAACACAGATTAGGCGTCGGTTTTAATGAAGAATTTAACTGTTTTTTCTGAGCAAAGTTTAAAGGTTTTACCTTATCTTCGCCAATCAAAACTTGAACGCATTTTAAATCCTCACAAGGTACAATTACCTCCATTGTTGTAGGTAAGTCACCAAAACAATTGTATCACTGAGAAAATCTAAGAAAACACACAAAAAACTTTAACAACATAACTTTTCAACTCTCAAGCAAATAAAACTGAAGTGAGTTGCACTCCGGTGTCAAGAACTACTTACGCAGAGTTGCAGTGTTGTCATTTAGGCAAAAAAAGTCACCAGGTATATGAAAAATCTAGCTAGATGTCGCAATTTTTTTTTTTTAAGATATTGCTTGAGTATTTAATTTCGTTATTTTAAAAAGTCGCTAGTTTTTATTGTTGCTAAATCTAAAAAAAGTCCCCAAACTCGTTAAAAATCTCCAAGATCTCACAACGTCGCTAAAACGGCAACACTGCAGAGTTGGCAAGGTGACAAGGTCACGCATACGCGCGCAACTTCATACGCATGCACGGCTTAATCTTCAATACTGATCGATTTATAGGCGCACAAGGTTTAGAACTCGTTATACGGCACATCGCTATAAGTGCGAAAGTGACGGAGATAGTATTTGAAAGCCCGGTAAAAGCCGGTACGTGTAAGCGAGATAGCTATATGTAGACGCTGCAAATGCGAAACTCTGCGCGCGAACAATCGCGATGTGTAGTTATGTAGTAATGTGGCATAGGTAGCATACTTTGTGTTATTTTGATAAGAATTAAGCGCGCGAACTTTTAAATAGTTTGGGTTTGATATTGATTCTCTATCGAGCATTTTAGTAAGGCATGCCGGGCTTTTGGGCTTATATGAAGGTAACGCCACTGCCTGCAGCATCGCTTTATTATTGTTATAGACAGCACTGAGCACTTTTCCGAGTAATAAATATTGTAGGACTAGTTGACCCGCGCAACTTCGTCCGCTCCGCTCTTATAGGTCTTAGCGTGATGATATCTAGCCTATAGCCTTCCTCGATAAATGGGCTATCTAACTCTGAAAGAATTTTTCAAATCGGACCAGTAGTTCCTGAGATTAGCGCGTTCAAGCAAACAAACAAACTCTTCAGCTTTATATATTAGTGTAGAATACAGCTGTTAATCGTACTAAATACCGTCCATTTATTAATCTTGGAACTAATAGACGAGTAACATGAAAATTATAGCAAGGTATCTGCCTCAGTGGTCGAGTGGTTTAGGCGTTTGCCTTGTGACCCGGTGGTCATGGGTTCGATTCCAACTGGAAACATACTTTGTAAAGTTGTTTCCAGTTTGGCTAGGACATTGCAGGCTTGAATCACTTGACTGTCTGATAAAAAGATGATTCTCCGTGTTTCGGAAGGCACGTATAAGCCGGTGGTCCCGGCCGCCAAATGGCGGTCGTCAAACAAACCATGTCAGAAGCCCTTGAGGCGGTTGAGAAACTCTGACACTAGGGTGTGTAGAGTCGTTAGACCTTACTGCCCACACGATAACAAGAAGATGGAAAGTATTTTCAGTAAATACCTTTCACTCGTAGTTTTAAGTCTAATCTATATATTTTGCTCATTATACATATCTCATAAGTTGGTTTTATAAGATTACTAGCCGCCCGCGTGAATGACGAAAAAAAATATCCTATGTGTTATTCCAGACCTACCTCTGTGCCAAATTTCATGAAGATCCTTTCAGGCGTTCTGACGTGAAAAAGTAACACATGTTCATTCATCCTCACAAACTTTCGCATTTATAATATTACGTAGGAAGGTAGTAGGATTTCCCCATAGGTAGGTTTTGTACTTATACCTAATTTCAATTACCAACAAATACACATAATTTCCTATTAAAATCAAATTGCGACTAACGCCTGTCCCAAAATCAAATAATTCGATGAACAGTAAATTACTAGGCTTGCAGCACTGCACAGAGATTAGTACTAACATACACATGGCCTGCAATCAGGCCGGTAATGAGATAACCGCTAAACGGATCCGCTCTAGATGTAATTATGCGGGTTCACTCAGTCGTAAGCATCGATTTGATTGACTGACCAAGCGTGAGGACATGATTTGGTGACAGAATTTAGTCTGTAAAGGCCAGGAAGATATCTGAAACCGTTTATAACATTATGAATGGTTAAATACTTAAATAAATAGTATTGATATATTGCCCCGTATTATTGTACCTACCAATTGTGTATGATTCTCTGTTCAAACATGATTATTTAATTTTTTTAAATGCAGTTCATATTGTTTTTAAAATAAGAATTAAGTCTTCATCACTAAATATCAAGAAATTATGTACAAACGCGTATAAAAACAAAATTAATCATTGGGCATCAAAAAAATAATCCACATCGCTGTCAATGGCAAAAGTGCCCAGAACACTGGCAGCATTGCCGCGTTGAATGGCAATGCTGATTCTTTGGCCGAAGAATAGTCCAGCCCTCTGGTCACGTGAACAGTCGACAAGTTAAGTCGTGGGTGTTGTAGTTGTGTATTATTTTAACTTGTGCGGAATCGTTGTCGAAAGGAAGCATGTATTTTCAGAAATAAGTATTATTATAAAGGCAAATTCTGTAGTTATGTAACGAATGTTTTATTATATAAACTGGAAAACGTTTCATAAAAAGAAATAGCAGCACCGCGATGCTTTTGTCGTACCAACAAAAAGGAATACGACGAACTAACTAAATAAAAGCTGGTTTTTGACGTAAGATTGCAGTATGAAGGTACCTAGGTTTTTATATTATTTTGAATTGTTTTCATGTGTTTTTGTTAGATACTTATTCCGCAAATGATATCATGTGCGTTTCTTGTTTTTTTCCCTATACCTACTGTGAAAACTAGAGTGGGACAAGTAATATCGTTAAGATAAGCAATTTTGTCGTATTTAATGCCACAGTTTTGTAACACATACCTAAGCATTTTTTGACAGATAGCATAATTTTGCAGAATACTGTTTTAGTACATTTTTAGTAAAAATCCATTTCGCAATATCGTCGCATGCAACAGCAACTTTGATTGGCCTTATACCGTTTTTTGACACTTTGATTTTTTTTTTATTTGTGATGGGTTTGCTCTTGACTCTAGTCAAGGTCAGAGATGACAGAGACAAAGTCTACGATGGATCGTGCCGTATGATGCCGTAAAAGAATAATACCATCCCATCACTTCCCGTGGGTGTCGTAAGAGGCGAATAAGGGACTCGCCAGAGAATCAGCAGCGTTCTCTGTAAAAATCAACAACCATACACTGCGATCGCCAACCCGCCAAACGTGGCGATTATTAATTAAATTAATTTATTTATTTATTAATTTCGGACAACAACATAGCCCATTTAATTAGTAAAATTTATATATCTTATGACTAGTAAACAAATAAGGACAAAAAACAAACCACAAAGTAGGTGTCTAAGGCAGGATGTGCAGAGAACGATAGGGTGAGGAATAAGCTACCTGACCATTGCACCCTTTTGGGGGAGGCCTATATCCAGCAGTGGACGTCTTTCGGCTGATATGAAGATGATGATGATATTGAAATGCGAATGTAACGTTTTTAAATTAGTACAATTAACCTTCTGATGCAAAGTATTTCAATTTAGTACTAGGACCACATAACGATTAAGGAAACCTCTTAAAACAACACAATGATTAGAACAGTCATTAGTACCTAGTATTGATTCAATCAATTACTAACAACATTAAGTCAAAAACTATTGCTTTTCGACGTGTATATATTCGATATCGTACAATTAAAATGTCGTTTAGATAAAAACCCGGATGGTTGACAATAAAATCTTGGAGTCCATTCATACCTGACAAAGAGGGTTAACATTTTATTGTGTTACCGCAAATCAGGGCCGGGCTAGTGCTATTATTCAATTTGCTATTTAATTTGCCACTGGGGAATGGAAATGGAATCGAGGCGCTATAATAAATAACTATAATTTTATCCAAGTCTACTTTCTGGTATGGACTAGATTCTCGTCGGTTGCAACTGCAAGGGATATTAGATTAGGTTACTTTTGCTCTCCTTAATCTTTATTTTATCCTGGTAGTTCATACTGCATTGTTGCGCTTTGTGTCTTGGATGGATACCTACTAACACTTGTTATTTATTTAACAAAACGATATGTCATCGAAGGGTTTTTGGGGTTCCGTAACCAAAGGTAACCAACGGAACCCTATTACTAAGCCTCTGCTGTCCGTCCGTTCGTCTGCCTGTCAGCGGGCTGTATCTCAAGACCCGTAATAGATAGACAATTGAAATTTTCACAGATTGTGTATTTAGGTTTATGGTACGGAACCCTTCGTGTGCGAGTCCGACTCGCACTTGGCCGGTTTTTTAATTATGTATGTATGTGTGTGTATTAAAAGCAATTTAGCATTAGCAATTTGACAGGTTTCATCGTAAGCCGTTATTAGCCTAAAATAAAGCTCTTTCCCAGTTTAGGTAGACCTTTGTATGTATCTTTATGGTTGGGTAAGGCTAAGGATCATCAATCTTATAAAACTAATATATCTCGAACATATTGTTTGGACTCTCAAAGTTTCACATGCCTCCTGCATACCTAGTACGTGATCCCAAATTATAACGGGATCGAATAAAAACAAAAAATAAGCCGACAATGTATGTACACAGTGTCCTCCTCTAATTAAATCGATACACGTACGGCACGGTCCAGTGTTTGATATTTTTGATTGAACACTGCTATGTCATTGGACACGATGAATTGGGAAGCAGAAGTTCGGCGAATTTTGCAGGATCCACTGAACCGATTCCGATATGGACTTTTGTGACCCAAACACGTACGCGTTACGTAAATTATAAAATTTTTAGTATGGGGGTTTCTTTTGGGGGTCAAACTAGAAAATTTAAAAAAAAAAGTTTTTTGTACAATATCGTGTGACATTTTAAATGAAAGAGCTTACTGTGAGGGTTTTAATTATATTTTTTTCATAATTTTAAAATAAATGGTTTTAAAGTTATTCAAGAAAATAGACGAAAAATTACCATTTTAGGCTCAGTAGTTTCGGAGATAAGGGGGGGAGAATATCTCCGAAACTACTGAGCATAAAGTTTGGACAAAAATGGAGATAATAAATCTTTACCTATAGATTACAGGAAAACCTATAAGAAGTCTGTAGTGTAAGAATAACATGTTAAAAAAATAAAATCCGTTCGGCACCCTTTGCACGCGAGTCCAACTCGCACTTGGCCAGTTTTTCTTTTTGGTACTTTCGTTAACTAACACTGAAAATGTGAAACAAATTGTTACACAATGAATACCGATAGGTTGCCCTAGAAATGTTTCTAGGCAATGAATATCCGACGATTTCCCAAGCTCTAAGTTAGGGCACTCCAATTATGTGAATTTATGTTCTTAGCTGAGAAACGGCCTTATAATTTAATTCTGCGTACCTTATACTCGACCGAAGAATGTAAATTCTCGACTCCCGATAATCTTTGCCCGCCCGTTGGAAAAGCGGAATTAATCTGACTGATGCGTTGTTAAGCTTTATGCTAGCCTGGTACTCTCTATCTACTTTTCTCGATTGGATTGCTTTTTAATCCCTCTCCAATGGATTTACAATAATTGAAATTAGCTTAAACAGGAACTCAGGCTCCACGAATGTCATTGTTGCCTGGTAGTTGGTGATGAGATGAAAACATGAAAACATCTAGTAGGTACTTAAAGAGGTAAATGCCCCTACTGACGGACGTTGAAAAGTATCTATTTAACAAGCTAACTTTAGGCATAGACAATATAATACTAGCGTACTTTAGGTAACTGACGTAATTTACTGCCAAACTTATATTTTTATTAGTTTTTTATACTTACAAATAATTTTACTGGTTACTAAGCTGCTATAAAATAAAGTAACTTAAGGCTTTGTTACGAAGAACTCAGTGTAACCGATCTTCCAGTAGGTATCTTCTATTTACCTTAATAAATTAAATGCCAGAACCAATTAGGCAAGGAGTAATGCTGAAGGACGACGAAGAACAACAATCAACTTTTAAAATGAAACTTGACGTTTAAAGTTGAAATTAGGTTATAGGTAAGTAAAATAAACTAAATAATTTAAATCACAAACTTAAATAAGACCTTATTAACACTAGAATTCAATTTTAGTTGTTAGAAAAGAACATACTCGAAGGTCTGTGAACGATTATTAATTTATTCATTTTGAACACTGACGTAAAGAAACTATTTAAATCAACGGTTTTCAATCTTATTCTAATCAAGAGATTTGTTGTTTTCATACGTTTTACCTTTTGTAATTATAACTTGATTGGATAAACAAATTGAATTTAACGCAAAACCTTTTCATTGTCTCTGGCTTAAGTTAATGGTGAATATATTTAAGTGATATCCATTATTTAAAATACAGGGTGACTGGTACCCTGGTACCCAATTGAGTGCGCAACGTCAAATGACATGTGAAAGTGCTAACTTGCAACGGTTATTACACCGATAATTTGTACGTCAAGTGTTATACATTTATTTTGAGTAAACTGACTCGATAAACAAGAAAAATTTCAAAACATATTTATAGGTACATACAAAATCCCATGTCCATCTACTGGGTGAGCCCAGTAACTGGGTTGTGGAGGTCAGATAGGCAGACCGTCCATGCAATATACTGGTATTAAGCTGTATCTGGTTATACTCAACATAAGTAGTTGTTATCAACAGCTAATCGGATTATTTAACTTGACTTGAGTTTGTTGATTAATCATCATTCTAGAAACCGGGGAAAAGTCGTATGAATTTATATCATCTGTGACGATTGGTACTGTAATGTTTCCTACTCACCTTATTGACAGCATCGATATAGGCCCCCTTCTGCAGCAATAACTCCACTAATGTGGAGTGTCCGGCTCTGCATGCCAAGGCGAGAGGGGCGTCGCCAGCGGCATCCGAACTCTGGACCTTAGCCCCCAGAGATACGGCATATTCTGCCACGTCCAGTGAGCCCCGGGAGCACGCGCATTGAAGGAGATCATTTTGTTTCTGTAATCAAATATCCTTGTTTTCATGCGCTCCTTGTCTTATTTGTCATAGAAGGGTGCACTCGCAGTCGAAATAAGAATAAGAATTATGGATTAATAGCAATAAATTACAAATACGAACACAACAGGACAGTAAAGTTTATAATGTCATAAAGTTGCTGCTTACTACATTTTTTTCATCGTTTACCAACACCTACAAATCCTTGAAAAGAAAACAGTTCCGGAATTTGTATTAGTATAAAATTTCTGAAACTCCACTCGAAGAACTTAATTTCCTTGCAAAAATGTGGCACTGAAATGAAATTCTGATTTTCAAGCGATTTCTGCGAAAACCTAATAATTTCATACAGTCTTCTTATATTTCTTGTACCCTAGTAGTTTCGCGGAGATTTTTCCGTTTCTGCGAAAAAGAAAGAGTCTGTCTGGCTCGACGTTACCATGATTAGATAGATTTCTTTTTTGCCCCCTTACTAATTAATGAATTAAAATATTTAAATACTATACAATATTGCTATCTCAACATTTCGTTAACTTTATTGCAGGCTTTAACCACTGAAATTACCAAGTTCTTTGTGTCGAAGATTATGAAATACCTTGAAATTATAATTTGTCTGAGATCTCCTTCACTCAGGTGCTATTTTTAGTTTGATCGTCTTTGATGCCATGGTATAAAATGGCGCCTGTCTACAATTTACAAGGTTTCGTTTTAATCGTATTTAATTGACGAGGTATACGCGCTTGCTTATCTTGATACAATTATTATTGAGGTAATTATAATTACTGCTCCTGATCTTAGTGATTATGCTAATAAGTTACCATTATCTGTGTATCATGCATGTATCATGGGTTAAAGAGAGTGTACTATTAGTTTAATTACAATAAACAACATAATTAATTTAGAAGGAAATATGCTCGTCAAAATCCTACATTTTTAGTTAAATTAGAAGTAATATTATTTCTTCAGAAAAACAACGGTATGCAGATGCAGAGGCGAAAATTACTAGGAGAGCATACTTTGTTAGTAGCGGCAAGGCAAGCCCCTGCTGCTACAAGAGTCTTCACTGCATCGAGGTGCCCGTGCCACGCCGCCATCAACAACGGTCGCATTCCGAACTGAAACAAACATTCAAGTTATCTTCTGCTGTTTCTGGTAACCTGGTACTTGAAAAACCTGAACAAGAACAAGTCAGGCGAATAGTGAAGAAAACCAAAAAACAAAAACGAATAAATTGATATTCTTCAATTTCAAGAGATTTCGTAACTATGCAGCGGCAGTTGATGTAATAACGCCAGTGAAAATAACAACTCGGATAAAACCACAAGGGATGTGGTGTCATACAAACTGTATGAGACCGAGACCAACGAGAAACGCTTCCGTTGGTTACTGCGCAAGTAAATTATTCACAAGGAAAATTACCTTATCGGCTGCTTCTATGTCGCATTTGGACTCGATGAGTAATTTTATTATCTCCACGTTGCCTCTGCTGGCAGCCCAGTGGATCGGTGCTCTGCCATACTGTGAAGAAGAAGAAACTAATAGATAAGGAGACAATTTTTTTTTCAACGTATTTCGAGCTCAACTGAAAACGCTCATTGAGTTCTGACTTATTTAAAATTTTTGTGTCGTGTCATTTAAAAACCAAAATCTGCCACAACGCGTTATGGCAATGAATGATGCAACCACATCGCGAAAGAAGGCAAGCTTAGTACCTAAGTACCATCTATCTAAAACATTATCCCTTAGGGGTTTCCTTTAACTACAGAACAGCATCTGATTTCTAATAATAATAATATTATACTGCAATCTCCGGCTTCAGAAGTTGATAGCGTTATTAGCAATGCTCCTCAGGGATCGTTCGCAGTATATATAATATAGGAAAAGCTCATGTTCAGCCACGGACAATTACTGGCGGCGAAGCACGAAAGCTATAAACTTGTTTTCATGAAAAACATCGAATAAATCCGGGAATTTCGGTTTTACCAAGACAGAAGGCTGTTGTTTCCGATCTCATTTACTGCACGTCAACATCGGATCTTGTTGTTGACAACGGATTATTGTCACGCCACGCAACGTCTTACGCGTAAACAAATACAAAGGCTTCAATTAAATTGTTGACATAAGCAGGAAGCCAGAAACAATCAGTTTAACGTGAGGAAGTATGTTTGAATAATGTACGGGATTTAGATGTCTTGGGTGTACAAACTTGTGAAGGAAAATTAAAGCCTTTTGTTAGAAGGTATTTGTTTGCTTACTCATCCTTAAGCTGAAAAAGCTATGGAAAATGGGAATAGATACCTAATTTTATTTAGAGATTTAATTGCAAGAATAGTTCTAGAATTCTGGCTATAAACGAGTCCGTTAAACATGTGAAGGTTTTAGTTAAGAAGTTCAAAGTACTAGGCTGACATACATCATGAGGAGAACGACTCACATTGTTTCTGCAGTTGACATCGGTTGGGCGTTCCAGCGCTTCACGGACAGCCGCTGGCTCGTTCTTGATTACAGCTTCATGGAGAAGAAGGTCATTCTGTTGTATCCGGGTCCGGTTTTCCATAGCCATCTGGGGAAGACAACAGGCTTGTTACCACAAAGAATGAGGTCTTAAAGAGTTAGTCCATCTTTAGGTTTAATGAGCAAGTAACTTTAATGAGAAGACTTGAACTTTAACACTAATTAGGTACACTAATATTTAATGCCTTGGGGAGAAGCTTTGGTCTAGTTTTTAGCTGGAAGAATATAAAAGTATAAAACATTTGAAACTGGCTTTTGCTTCTTGCCAGATAGAAAAAAACACGTGTAAACATTTTGATATTGAAGCAAATATGGTAAATTAATGATTGATCGCAGCCCAACGTTTATCCAGAGAGAGCCATAAGTTCCCGTCAATTGATTCTCACAACGTGCGCAGAATGATAAAATGAAGATATTCTGCACCAACAAGGTGGCAAATCAACACAGACTATTGAGACGCTCTGTTTTGTAGAGATGGCGTTACCAAGCGCTATGCATTTCAACCTACAAAAGTTTATATGATTTTTAGTCGAAAGAGGTCAATATTAAAATAACTGTTATTTGAAAAAACTATCTTAAGAGGAAATGCTGGCGGCGAGACTTTGTATGTAAAAAGTCATACTTAATTCGAGGTTTGGCTCTAGACTGTTTTCTCCTCCAATATTGGATCGATTTAAGAGATATTTCACACACTGAATAAGAAGGCAAAAAAGCAATTACTTAGGGCATCACGTCTGAAGGGGCACCATAAACATAAATTACAGGAATTAGAGGTCGTAGGTACCTACTTATTCTGGTCAAGTGGGACGAAATTTCAGCAAGGTGTTAGTTACAAGACCCAAAAGTCACTCTTAGAGACGTGCACTTACAAACACTGGCCAAGTGCGAGTCAGACTCGCGAACAAATGGTTCCGAAACAATTTCATTTTCGTAACATGTTTTTTATTAACACTAGATACTTTTTATAGGTTTTCCTATAATCTGTAGGTTAAGAATTGCAATTTCTTTAAAATTATAGGCTCAGTGGTTTTGGAAATAAGGGGGGGGGGGGGAATGGTCATTTTTGATCTAAATACTACCAGATGTAGATTTCAAAGACACCCATTAAAATAAATCCTAGTCAAAAGGCAGAGGGTTAAAATTTTCGAGCTTGCTTTGCCAGCTCTTGCTGCATATGTTCTTGTCATAGGTAACTTACCTATGATAATCCACAGCCGTGGATTGCTTAGGGCATCAAGAAGTCTTAATCCGGCATTGTATGTGTCCCTATGTTCCTTTTTGATGATTTATTAGCCGTATAAGCACTAGAACTCTCACAAAATGCTCAAAATTGTTCGATAAATCGCTGTCAACAGAGCCCTAGTGTACAAATTTGGTCATTATTAATTAAAAAAGGAAAACATAGAAACACAGTTATACATCCTTTTTATTCAGTGTGTAAAATATCTCTTATATCGGTCCAATATTGGAGGAGAAAAACTTTTTTACAAAAAATGTAATCGACACTACAAAGTATAAAATAACTTTAATTTCGAAAGTCGGTGTCAAAAAACGAAATAACCAAAAACACCGACTTCCTAAATTAAAGTTATTTTATACTTTGTAGTGTTTTGTTTTGGAAGTCGGTTACATTTTTTGTAACAAAGTTTTTTATTTTTCACTTTTTAGTGGTACCTGCGTACCCATTCACAGCGTACCGGCGTGATGTTATGTTATGAAAATAAAACTAAGTGCTTTCGGTGTAAAGGTCTCGTCAATACGAATGAAATAAGTCCAAACACTTGGTAGTTCCTACATACCGATGTGGAGTTCCCTTGACTCTCTGTCGTCTCCATCATCAGGTCTGATCCAAACTTTCATTCTTTTGTAGTATCACCCGATATACACACGAATATCAAGTTTTAACCAAATGCGTGCTTACAATTTTCGAGAGTTGCCCTCGATTGCTCAGGGTTTCCATCATCAGACCCTGACGTGGTGGCAATGGGACCACACGGGAAGCATCAGCTTTCAAATAAAAAAAGAATCATGAAAATCGGTTCACCCAGTCGGTTAATTATGAGGTAACAAACATAAAAAAAAATACAGTCGAATTGATAACCTCCTCCTTTTTTTGAAGTCGGTTAAAACAGTCGAGAGCCAAACCTCAAATAATGACTTTTTACATACCTACAAAGTCTCGCCGCCAGCATTTCCTCTTAAGCTACCTTGCAAGTGTGTCCCTTAGCATGGCTTAATGTTAAAACAGCCGTATGTGACTGTTTTTTCTGTGAGAAAAAGTGGGTTGTAATCCACTATGTGAGCACGGTGAGGCTAATGGTAGATGCTGAACTGTCTTTGAATTGTTGGGTCTTGAACATGGATGTAGTGTTGTACTTCGTAGCACGACCATGAATGCATTCATTATAACTTTAGATGGTAATAAAATTCATAACGACGGTGAAGTGCCAATACCTCCTAACTGACATTTTTCGAGATATTAACTTTTTATCGTTTCGAATTTAAAGGCATCATTCGCATGTTTTAGTAAAATCTCCTAAGTGTATTTTTAGTTGCAACAGCATTAAATTAAAATGTGGAAATACCTCCCAACTAAACCAACGTGTCTTTTTTACGGCATTACGTCCTATCTAACTGAATACTTACCACGCTATCATAAAATATACGAATTCCGCATTATATATAAATCATACACTATTATTATTCGAAATTAATAAATATTATAACTAATTTTAAACTTATCAAGAAATTAAACTTTTTTTCAGTTTGTGTAAATTTTTGATTTTATCGGTTAGGTGGTATTGGCACTTCGCCGTCGATAATGAGTACAAATTTTTAATAATGCTCCCGTTTCATTAACTTCTATGCCAACTGAAATTTTAGCGTGGTCGTGCTGGGAAGAAATCTTTCCAGCTCGACCTGTAAATTTACGATAATTGAGAGGTATACAATTTCTAATTAGTGGTATAAAGTAGTACAAATTAAAAGAATTTTATTACCATTTAAAGTTATGCTACGAAGTAAAACACATGGATGTATTGTCCCACATCATCCCCATTTGAAGACTGATTAAAATCGTACCAAGTTTCACTATGGGCCCAACACTGAAATCGCGAAAAACATTATGTGCGCAAAACTCGACAAAATGTACTGAACAGCTGATTTCGGGGTTGGTTCCATAGTAATGTTGCTCTTAATGTTGAGATTAAGATTTATTGCGTTTATTAGCTACAGGTTGTAGATCGTTTAGGTAATGTTTAGGGACCTAATCATTGATGAAAACTAAATACAGAAAGAATGTCTCTATTTATTTTTATTTATTTGTACACAAAAACAACAACAACAGTGTTATTGTTGTTTTTATGTACAAATACCTACTGAAGTATAGGTACATGGTATATGGAAACAGACAATTGAGCTTGTTTCTAATACAAATCCTTATTTCCTTACTTTATAATATTATAATTATAATTTACAATTTTATATTTTATAATATTTATAATTTTATGATCCTTACTAATATTATAAATGCGAAAGTAACTGTCTGGCTGTCGCGCTTTCACGCCAAAACTACTTAACCGATTTAAATGAAATTTGGTACAGAGATAGCCTAGAGCCTGAAAAAGGACATAGGCTACTATTTATCCCGGAAATATGTTCCCTAGGGACCACGCGGGCGAAGCCGCTGGCAGAAGCTAGTAATATTATAAATGCGAAAGTAACTCTGTCTGTCGCGCTTTCACGTCAAAACTACTGAACCGATTTAAATGAAATGTGGTACACAGATAGTCTAGAGCCTGAAAAAGGACATAGGTTACTTTTTATCCCGTGAGTATGGACCACGCGGACGAAGCCGCTGGCACTAGCTTCTGCCAGTCAGTCTATATTATAGTCTCAAGTGAACATGTCTTTGATGAACTAGTGAAGATTGTCGCTCGATTTAATTAAAGCTCTTCACTGGATTGCGCTCATGTTTCCACTTGTCTCTAGGCAACCACTAGGTACCTGTTTGTGAGGACACCTGATCTGGGTGAACAACTTCGATCATTAGATGAGGTACGATACAAGATACAATACCTACTTAATTAATTAATGAATTAATTAAAGGTATTGTTTTCTCAGTTTGAGTGATATACAAGCCAATGTTTATTAAACTAGAATTTTCCGGAAAAATATGATTACCGGCTTGACTGGAAGGAGACCCATAGGAAAAGGCTATGCAGGACTATTTTCGGAATCGGCGGCGGCGACCTCTCGCGTCAGACCCTGGTTCAATCCATGGTCCGGAGCGAGGAGGCATGGGAAGCGGTCACCTCTTACTGCGAAGCAGTAATGCTAGCGAAGGAGGAGGCCGCCCGCGTGAGAGAGAGGGAAACCTTACGCCCCTAGCCGCCGCAACAGAAGAAGACGCCCCGGGCGTCGGGAGTCGCAGGGCGATGATGTTGGAGTTGGGTGGCTCGCTGTCCGATCAGAACCAGACCCGGGTCGACGGCGCGTTGTGATCCATGCGCGCCTCAAAGAGATGTCAGCATAGAAGAAGGCGTCCGCTAGGGCCAGTGCCTGCCAGGGTTGCGGAATTTGTTCGAAAAAAGAAGGAACACGTTTAGTTAAGAGTCTGACATTTCCTTCTGGTCCACCCGTTTTAATTGATGGGGTTGAATGGTTTTGGAGTAGCGTTTGCGTGCCGATAACGTAGCGTTCCTACTACAAGGGGGACCGATGACGTGGTGAGTGGCGAATTGGCGATGAAGTATAGAGCTATAAACATCATTTTAGCCGAAATATGTTCACTGAAAGAACTTCACAGAAAGATAGAATGTTAATACACTGTAGTAATTACCTTTCTATCAGAAAAAGCTCTTTCGCATTCGAATATATCGAATCAGCATATCAGAGATAACCTTAAAAAAATCCGTTTGTAGAATATAAATTTAATATGCATCACTATCACTACATAGTATAAAACAAAGTCGCTTTCTCTGTCCCTATATCCCTATGTATGCTTAAATCTTTAAAACTACGCAACGGATTTTGATGCGGTTTTTTTAATAGATAGAGTGATTGAAGAGGAAGGTTTATATGTATAATAACATCCATTAAATAGTGGAGAAATACTGTTATTTTTGAGGTTTCTAATGTGATGTCGTAAATAATTACATTTTATACCCGTGCGAAGCCGGGGCGTGTCGCTAGTGGTAAATAAACAACAATCCGTCCGCCCTTCCCAATTTCTCCCCGTCTGAATAAAAAACCGAGTGTGTTCCCAAAAAGCCTTGTTGTTTCAACTTTTACGATTGTCTGCGGGATGGCTGACAGCCACACATGATCCAACCTTGACAATGGCCCGGCTCACAGCACCCTTGAGATTCCTCTGTCAGACCGTGCGTTAAAACCTTGCTCCATTTTTGAGGCGTGTGGTTTATTCATAGACGTGTAGAATGAACTGAGTTTTGCTTATACAGTTACTAGTTTACCCTATTGGTCTTAGCGTGATGATATATAGCCTATAGCCTTCCTCGATAAATGAACTCTCTAACACTGAAAGAATTTTTCAAATAGGACCAGTAGTTCCTGAGATTAGCGCGTTCAAGCAAACAAACAAACAAACTCTTCAGCTTTATAGATTAGTATAGATGGTAGCCGGCACGAGTCGTGAACACAATGAATAGCAGCGGGGTGATCTCGCTAATGTACGGTGGGCAAACGAAACTTGCAAGCGCAATAGTCGATGAGCATTGACTGACGAACCAATAACGTGAAGCGTCAGAGCTGTCGTCGTCAAATTGACCAATGGAGAGTGCGCTCACGACTCGTGCCGGTTATTTTAAGAAGTGAAGTGTAAGTGTGAGGGAGATAAAGCGATCCCTTTATCTCTTTCACGTTTGTGGATAGTCATCATATTGTTTCCATAATTTTGAGAGGACCATGTTCATCATTACTTCAGCAGGAAAACCAACCGGGAGAAAATCTACATCGCAACAAAAAGAACCGCGACGCCATCTATCCAACTAGCAGCAAACTACTACGTCGAAATCCTGCATCGCATAAGCAGAGTTAACGGTACGATTTGAACATATACATCAGCCCGAACTATCGGACAGTTGCCCACATCAGACAAAATTTTTTCCATACAAAAAATATAAACATAGTCTAAATTTTGCATATTCTTTATGAGGCGGCCAACACAGGCCGCTGCCCGGCCGGCGCGACAGCGCGGCACTGGGTGCGCGCGCGTAGTATACGCGAATTTTACAGACTTCAAATAAATAACAACAATTATTATTATTCTTTATGTTGGCCGCCTCATAAAGAATATGCAAAATTTAGACTATGTTTATATTTTTTGTATGGAAAAAATTTTGTCTGATGTGGGCAACTGTCCGATAGTTCGGGCTGATGTATATGTTCAAATCGTACCGTTAACTCTGCTTATGCGATGCAGGATTTCGACGTAGTAGTTTGCTGCTAGTTGGATAGATGGCGTCGCGGTTCTTTTTGTTGCGATGTAGATTTTCTCCCGGTTGGTTTTCCTGCTGAAGTAATGATGAACATGGTCCTCTCAAAATTATGGAAACAATATGATTTAACGGTACGATTTGAACATATACATCAGCCCGAACTATCGGACAGTTGCCCACATCAGATAAAGCAACCGTCTGGTCGGAGTATCCTGCCTTTTCAATGGAGGTTTGCGGGACTTTACTCCCTGTTCCGCATAGGGTTCCAAAGATCGGTCTTGTGCGTCTCCCATTCAGCTAATTCCCGCGGTATTCACTAGATCATCGGTTCAACTTGTGAAAGGCCTTCTGCCACTGCGTCATTCGGCACGCGGTCGCCACACCAAAACCTTTTCGACCCCATCAATGTCCGTTCTGCGAGCACTGTGCCATGCCCACTGCACCGATTTGTTCTGTTGTATTGGCTGCAAGTGCAACGTTTTGTCACTACCTAAAACCTCTTAATCCTAACTTCGTAACTGAATAACACCCTGAACAACATTTGTTCTACGACTTTGACTTCAACTGAACAATGTTTTTTTTTTTTTTTTTTTGTGCGTCTGCATCTACAATCAGTCCCAGGACTATAAGCAGATTTGTTGGGCGGTTGAAGCATTGTGAGGGGTCTCCCCAGCAGGAGACACTCCTATTTAACATCGAGCATGTAGAGTCTGGATATCATGGCGTTTAAGGCGTTTCCTGTAGCTGATTTTTGTTAATTCGGCAGCCAAGTCATACGGGTGGTTGTCGAGCCGATTTTTGTAGTTAGTGGAGGACTGTTGGATCTCTTCCTTTACTGTTTTAATTTCCAGAGCTTCATGGATTTCAGAATTAGTGAGAAACCATGGAGCATTCGACAAGGTACGAAGTATGCCATTCTGCAGTCTCTGTATAATATTTAGACTGGAGTTACAAGCGCTTCCCCAGAGTTGGATCCCGTACATCCACACAGGTTTGAGGATCATTTTATAGATTAGGAGCTTGTTGTCCACCGAAAGTTTAAGAGTTGCGTGCCATCAGCCAATACATGGTCCGGAACCGTATGTTTGTTTCATCACGCTTTGTTTTGACATGATTTTTCCATGTCAGCCTTCTGTCTAGGTGTATTCCAAGGTACTTGACAGAGTCACTTTGGGGCAGGGTATTGTTTTCCAGTTGCACGGGTGAACAGTTTCCTTTTCTAAGCGTGAATGTTATGTGGGTCGATTTAGAAGCACTTGCTTTGATGCGCCACTTCTGCAGCCAGTCACCTACTTTGTTGAGGCTTTCTTGTAAAATATTTGAAGCAGTTTGTGGATCTGAACTGCTTGCTAATAGTGCAGTGTCATCAGCAAATGTAGCGTTCATTACTTGTGTTGACTGAGGGAGGTCTGCAGTGTACAAGGTGTACAGAATTGGGCCAAGAACGGAGCCTTGGGGCACACCGGCCGAGATCTTATAGATTTCTGATGCATCACCACTTTCTCGTACTTGAAACATGCGATTTGACAAGTAAGAATTCATCAAAGTATAGTAGGTATGTGGTAGCAAAGTTTTTATTTTGGAGAGTAGGCCTTTATGCCATACTTTGTCAAATGCCTGCTGGATATCAAGAAACGCAGCAGAGCAGTACTCTTTGGCTTCAAGGGAGTGCCGTATTTTGTCACAAACTCGGTGAACCTGCTCGATGGTCGAGTGGTGTTTTCTGAACCCAAATTGGTGTTTGGGGATGGCTTCATTTTCATCCAATAGCGGCAGTATTCTGTTCAGGAGAATCCTTTCAAACACTTTAGACAGGACAGGTAGAAGACTTATCGGCCTGTATGATGTAGCATGATCTGGAGGTTTTCCTTGCTTATGTATCATGGAGATGATGGATACTTTCCACATAGTTGGGAAGTGTTGGACCCTGAGGACACCATTAAAGAGTGTTGTAATGAATACTAAAGCTTTTCTGGGAAGTTGCATAAGAACCTCTTTAGTGATTAGGTCAAAGCCAGGGGCTTTGTTGTTCTTCATTCTTTTCAAGGCCCATGTAAGCTCGCGCACTGTTACTGGCTTTGGTGGAAGTGATAATTGAAGGTCTTGCTGTAGTTGGTTATCTACTTCCCTCTCGAATTCTTCGCATTCACTATCGTTTGGTTTAAATACGTTAGCTAGATGTTTTGCGAATGTTTCTGCCTTTTCTTTTCCAGTCCTAGCCCAACCTCCGCTATTGTTTCTTATTGCAGACTTAAATGGTTGTGGTCTTTTAAACGTTTTTGTGAATTCCAGAGCGCGTACTGAGATGATGCGGTAGCGGTCAGATTTTGCAGTTTACTTTGTAGCGTTGCATTATTTATACTATCCAGCATTTCTTTCAATTCACTTGCGGCTTTGTTTAAAGCGGTCTTATCAGATTTATGTCTAGATTGATGCCAGACCCTTCTAAGCCTTCTTTTTTCCAGAACTTTATTTTTTATATCGAGAGGAATGTTTCCAGTAGTAGCCCTTTTCTTTTTGATTGGAGTGTTCATCCAGCATGCATTCTGTATTAGGCTAGTAATGTAGCTTGTGGCATCTTCTATCTCATCTGATGTTTTTAGGGATACATGTAGTTGTATAGTTTCCTCTATGTATTCCCTAAATCCTTCCCAGTCTGTAAATTTGTTGGACAATGTCTCGGGTTCTTCGTAGCAAATTATTGTCGTGCTTACGGTTAGAATTACAGGGGTGTGATCAGAATTACTATCATAACAGGGCTCGGCTTTGAGATAGTGTCTCGAGAGTCCTCTGGTGATAAAAAAGTCTAGCAGGTCAGGCTTTTTCTTTGGGTCTGTAGGCCAGTATGTCGGTTCACCGGATGAGATTGAGTCAAGGTTATTTCCGTCAATGCATCCCTTAAGCTGTCTACCTCTTGTTGTTATTAACCTGGAGCCCCAGTACGAGTGCTTGGCATTCCAGTCGCCACCAGCAATGAATCTGTTTCCCAGTGTGTGGAAGAACTCGGAGTGCTTTGCACTATCTATTCTATGCTTCGTTGGGCAATATACCGCAGATATGTTGAGGGGTCCATCCTTACTCTCAACTACAACAGACGTTGCCTGGATATAGCTTGTTTTATATTCGGGCATGACATAGTGCTTAATGTAACTGAACAATGTAGCCAAAAACAATTTGTTGTTATTTATTTGAAGTCTGTAAAATTCGCGTATACTACGCGCGCGCACCCAGTGCCGCGCCGTCGCGCCGGCCGGGCAGTGGCCTGTGTTGGCCGCCTCATAAAGAATATGCAAAATTTAGACTATGTTTATATTTTTTGTATGGAAAATTTTTTTTCGAATTTTGAAAAATAGTAGAACAAATGTTGTTCAGGGTCATGATACGAAGTCATGATTAAGAGATTTCGGGTATTTTTTCAATTTCCATGTAGAGTGGTCAATTGTGTGAGGGTCTCGCTCAGTCCATTCTTGATGTGTAAAGTTTTATTCATAACTGTGTGTGCCTCTATGTTTAGGATAACTAATGTTTTTCTGTCAGTGTAGTGTGTCGGTGTGTGAATATGTTTTCGTACATGAATGATATAATAAGGGTATTATGTTCTTAAAGAATACTGTGCTACAACCGGCATTTTTTCAAACAGCAACAGGCACTGATCATCATGATGGTTCACTAAAGTTCGCTTGTTCTCCTTTGCACAAAATGGTTGAGGATTACGCTGAGTTTAAAAAACTGGCCAAGTGCGCGTCGGACTCGCGTACGATGTTCATTTGTTAAAGTGTTATTTTTACACTATAGACTTCTTATAGGCTTTCCTGTAACCTATAGGTAAAGATCTATTATCTCCATTTTATTCAAAATGTTAGGTTCAGTAGTTTCGGAGAAAAAGGGGGAAATGGTAATTTTTCGTCTAATTTCTTGAATAACTCCAAAATCATTTATTTTAAAATTATGAAAAAACATATGTCACACGATATTGTACAAAAACCTATTTTTTTTTTAATTTTCTAGTTTGGCCCCCAAAAGTGACACCCATACTAAAAATTTAATGATTTTCGTCGCTTCCATGTTTGGGTCACCGAAATCCATATGTGCATCAAATTTCAGAATTGGTCCAGTGGATCTGGAGAAAACTGGCTGTGACAGACGGACAGACAGACAAACACCCAAGTGATTCTACATATAAGGGTTCCGTTTTTTGTTCCGAATCCTCAAAACCGGCCAAGTATCTACTCGTCGGGCTCTCACACGAGTTCCGTACCAAAAACTGAAAAAAAAAAACGACACATTTCTTGTATGTGAGCCCCCTTTAATGTTTAATTTATTTGTTGTTAAAGTGGCAATAGAAATACATACTCTGTGAAAATTTCAACTGTCTACCTATTACGGTTCTTGAGATACAGTCCGCTGACAGACAGACGGACGGACGGACGGATGGACGGTCGGACGGCGGAGGCTTAGCAATAGGATTCCGTTTTTGCCACAAGAAATGTGCTTACTAATTTTGAATTACCTACCTACCCTTATCACCAAACCATATTTATTTTTCTTTGTTTAGGTTTAGTTTTTGTGTTACAGTTTCTACTAGTGACATTATTTTCCCTTTAGCTTGTAAATTCCGATTTTTTGTTTTTTCAGTAAAGTAGCTATTTTTTCAGTTTGCGGAGTTATTTTATTCGTTTAAAATGTGGAAGAAGTGTTCAAAAGATTCTGACAAGTTCCTTTACATATCAACCACCGGCAAAACGTATAGAATTACTCAGAAACAGAATTCAGCCATTCCTGGTTTTCAGCCGGACAAAGGGATCGAGGCATTTGAAATAATCTAGCTGGCAGCCGTTGTTTGATTTACATCCCGGGTTCAATTATTAACTTGATATGCGAGTAGCGACCCGATTGTTTGCCTACCTTTAAATAAAACAATTAAAACGGTTTTGGCCTACAGCGATAGCGATACGAACGATTGTTTACTGGGTTTTTAATTACTCTTTTTCGGTAGGTATGCCTTGCTTTTAACCGACTTAAAAAAAAAAAAACTGGCCAAGAGCGAGTCGGACTCGCGTGCAAAGGGTGCCGAACGATTTTTTTTTTTTATATGTTATTTTAACACTACAGACTTCTAATAGGTTTTCCTGTAATCTTTAGGTAAAGATCTATTATATCCATTTTTTTCAAAATTTTAGGCTCAGTCGTTTCGGAGATAATGGGGGGGGAATGGTCATTTTTCGTCTAATTTCTTGAATAACTTCTAACCATTTATTTTAAAATTATGCAAAAAATATGATTAAAACCCTCACAGTAAGCCCTTTCATTTGATATATCACACAATATTGTTCAAAAAACTTTTTCTTTTTAATTTTCTAGTTCAGTTTAGATTTTTGTAACGCGTCCATGTTTGGGTCATAGAAGTCCATATATGTACTAAATTTCAACAGAATCGGTCCAGTGGATCCGGAAAAAACTGGCTGTGACAGACGGACAGACAGACAGACAGACACCGGAATGATCCTATAAGGGTTCCTTTTTTTTCGGAACCCTAAAAAAGGAGGTTATCAATTCGACCCGTTTTATTTAATGTTGTCAGAATTGCAGTTTTTGTATTGTTAATTGTAATTTTAGGGTACCGTAACACCAACGGAACCCTATTAACCCGTTCGTCCGTCCGTCCGTCTGTCTTTCAGCGGGCTATATCTCAATAACCGTAATAGGTAGACAGTTGAAATTTTCACAGATTGTGTATTTCTATTGCCACTATAACAACAAATATAAACCCTAATAAAAATTAGGTTTCATGGTACGGAACCCTTCGTGTGCGAGTCCGACTCGCACTTGGCCGGTTTTTTTTATTAGGCCAGAGTCCGTACTAGTACTAGGATACCATGTGTGTGCGGATGTATGGAACTGAGGTGGGTATTTTGTTCTTGACAAATTTTCTGATCCATTATGACTGCGATAACTACGCTACTGCATGCCAACATTTTGTGTGTTCCGGAATATAACCCAGTATACTGGCCACTGCTCATGACGTCATGAATCCGACGCCATACAATACCCGCTTGGAATGAACAAAACATTTGAATGCTTCGAATTTCGAAACAGTTTAAAAGAGAATCAAATGCAGACCCTTTTTGAAAAAGGTAGTTGACACGTGATGGTAATCTTTAGTGTGCCGCCAGCTCATATCTTCGCAACGAGTTGGTAATGAGTATTGTGAACATGCGATCCATTCATGCGGGTAGATCAGGTCAAGTTTAGGGGTAAGAAAAAGCCAACGAGCAATATCCAATTGCCAATACGTAAATTACCAAAACTCTTGAGTGACTAGCCAAACACTATTCAATCAGACTACCTAACATAAAGTAACTTCCTATCATATTCTGCTAACCTAGTACTAACTAGACAATAGAGAGTACTAGTCCATCCTGTTGTACAGCTAAAAGGCACCTAGGCTAGACATAAATTGCCTTAGAAATCCAATATCATTATTGGTTTACGTTGACATTATGTTCTAGGCTGCACTCAAGCAACTAATAGCACTTAGATGCTCTGTAACCAGATATATCGGAGGTGCCGCCATTATCCCGCTGAAACTTAATTTGCTGACATTTCAGTAATACACTTAATTAAGGCTTTCAGACAGCACCTTGAGGGATACCTTTCACATTAGTAGCTAAGTAATTACCTAACCTATTACTAAAATAGTATCATAATAAGCCAGTTTCCACTATCAATAAATTGCAAATCTATTTAGTCTGTCAGAGTATTGAAAAATAATGAACACGTATTTTTTGTTTTTGTAAATAATTGAATAATGGCAAAGATAAAACGCATCAAAACTCGGGAGTGGGGGCTCGTGACGTCAGAACACACTAAAAATTATAACACGGCGTTACGTATTGAGAATTTTAAAAGCGTCGTATCTTCGTCAATTTTAGTTTACGTAACAAAACAAAAAAAAACGGCTCAAATATTTTTTGATAATCTAACTGATGGACTAATTAGATCAGTGGACAAGCCTCATGCTCCCCTGGTACACATAGGCCTCTTGTCTGTGAAAGGGAGAGTGGAACTTAATCTACCACGTGGACTTAGTGTGGATTGGTATCTACCTAGATGGAACCTCTCCGAATTTTTGGTTCTATGTCAAGTCGGTTTCCTCTATTCACGATAGTTTTCCTTCACCGTCTTGAGAGCAGTGGTGACGAAATAAATTACCGAACTATTGTTAGGTACCTATGTTTGTATCATCGCTTACAAATGCTCTAAAAAAACAGTATCTAGGCATAGTTCCGCAAACTATACAATTAATCGAAGGTACACCACATGGGAATTTACTGAAATAACCGTAGATTTCTGATACGCCCCAACTAAGTCTGTGATTTCGTTCTCCTTAAATTTATAATTATAACTTCATTAACCAAAGTGCTGAATAAATGTAACCAAAAACGAACCGTCATTATATTCGGTTTTACAGAAACGTAATTTTCTGCAAAATAATTGTTCATTGTTCCTCAAAAATTCTGAGAGCTCTTTGGGCTCATGTTTTCCGGGTAGCACGGTAGCAGTGTTTTCCATTCACTCGTCATTCAGAGCCGGGAATTAAAAGTCTCAAACAGACTCCAGAGTTCCTTCCTACTTTGTGCAGAGGCTTTCATTCTGCTGATTCATTAGTGGATAGGTCGTAGTTACATGCAGCCTATTAATTTAGTTCAGTGAAGTGGAGCAGGCAACCGATCTTACTTAGTATACAAACCCTTGTAATTTCTAACTTTTGATTGGAAGTCACTTTAGCATCGTGCTAGTTGCGAGAACGCGAGGATTCCTCCAACTTCGGAAACTAATTACGAATATTAACCAACACAGGCATTTTTGTTTAAAGTTAAAAAATATAGGATACTGAGAATTATTATAAGGTAAACCCATGGTAAACCCGATGGTTAATAAATGGTATTGACATAAGGTAAATGATTGCCTAAACCTCTATGATTTATGAAACATCTCAAATAGCAATCCTATATTTGATAAGTTTGGCCCGTTTGCTTCTTGTTTGGCGACCAAATGCCAACATAAATAAGCCATGCCAAAGAACACATTTTCTGTTAACAATAGTCTCATAGTTACGAGTACTAAGCAAACAGAACAAACAATAGGGCAACATCAACATCTTGAAGCCTCGAATACAAAACGACTTGAAGTTAGGCCTCAGGCTGGGTTATTGGTTACCAGGAGAAAAGCACTGGCAGGAGGTATTGTTTTCATAATGTCAAATAGTTGTTACTCGTGTGGCTGTTACCTACACGGTTTAACAAAATTCATTCACTGTGAATGAAAGGCGTACCTACTTATCTATAAAATGATTGACACTGATTGATTTATTACATTTTTCAATTTAGTTTCTTCATCAAATCATAGGCATAGGTAATTGTGTAATAATTGTACCCGGTACTGTGTACTATTGCAATTATGAAGCTTAGAAAATTTGGGAAATTATGTAGGAAATTATTGATTAACAAATTAGAAGTTAGAAACCATTTATGCGCGCTGCTCGGTAAAAACGTGAATAGGACAGCGGATGACTGCTAAGCGGCTCTCAATAAACTATTCATCTCGCACCTGCCTAATGCTGGATGCCGATGTTTCATTTGCATTTGAGTACTGAACTAAACGTAATTGGCATACTGTAATGTAAATTAAATGCCTGTAGCTATGCGCTCGTTTCAGCTCATATTGTTTGGGAACAATTTTCATGCATGGTTTATTACGGCAAATCGTTAGCGATTTCAGGTGTAATATTTTACTCAACTGAGATTAGAATATACTAGCTTTTCGCGCGGTTTCGTTCCTGTCGCCAATCGTAAAGGAAAAGTATTTTTGCTGGGATTGAAAAGTATAGCATTCAGCAATATTGTGACTTTGTATCAGTAAAGATTTATTTTTTGTAACTAGTACTTACATTAAAAAAGAACCTTTTAAATTACAAACACTAAAAACAAACAAATAATTTTGACAAAAAATATGTTAATTTTAATTAATGTATATTCTGTTTGAAAAATATCTAACAAAACAAAAGAATTTCACTGTCTAAAATATGACATTACCAGGGCTACAGGTCTTGAAAGAGATGTTTCTTGTTTGTTAGAAGAATGAATTTTAAACGGCTGAGCAAGGCTTGTTCCCCTTAGGCCATATTTGCTTAGCTCCTGTCTTTGAACACAGCTTTGCGACTCAGTCTTTAGTCGAGCCTTCAACTAAACAAATGTTTAATATTAATGATGTGTTTTCCAAATAATTAGGCATTTGTTTCATAAACAATTTGGATTTATTATAAGGTTGGATTTAGGTCTAAAATCTGGTTGGTGAAGAAAAATTATATTTTTTATAATTAGGTACATAGTACAAGTATTTTATCGTCGTACTCGAAAACTGGCTCGTATTCCACTATTTTTACGTTCACAATCTAGTGTATTTCAAACAAGTGGTTATATCCTGTTATTAAAAAAAATGCTTTTTATTTTGCCAGATATATTATGTTATGCTTATACAAATTTAATGTGGTGCAATTTCTATGGAGAGAACTACCAGAGACTATGAGAAATGTGTTGAAAAACGTTGTTTGTACACGTGGTTTGCCCACTTAATGAACCCGACATAAACTACCTCTAGGCGTGATTATTTTTTTCAATATAATGCATCAAGATAATGGTACAATTAAAATAAATAATGGTTAAGAATTATGAAATAATGTTGAAGTGAAAACTTCTTTAGCGGCGTTGAGCACTTTTTCTGTAATGGGTATAAAATCTTAAACTCGCGTCAGGACACGTGACCTGATCGAAAAAGCGTAAGACGGACTCGCGTCAGGGTCACGTGATGCTGATCGAAAAAGCGTAAGACGGACTCGCGTCAGGGTCACGTGATGCTGATCGAAAAAGCGTAAGATCGAGGGGAAGGGAGAGGAACTAGTATCTCCCACTCTTTCTACCGTGCCTGAGTGTGTTGCTCCGCTTAGGCGGCACAGGGCGCTTGCGCGAATGTCCGTCTGTGTTTATGTACAGCGTGCCACGCGTATCCAAGGATACGAAATTACGGAATTACGAAATTATGGATGAAAGTTGATTTTTCTAAGAGATAAAAATTAATGTAATATATAAATAAATAACGATATAATATTATGAATAATAACATGTAAATTGTCATATTTGTGTACGATAGCGCAATAAATAAACATTGTATTCTACCTCATAAATGATAGTATTTTTGTACTTATAATTAAACACAACGTTAATACTAAAGTTTTCACTTCTGCCGGCACTCCCGGAGTGCTACCGGTGTTTTTTAATAATGTTTACGTATCAAAACAATGTCGCCGTTCCATTCCGCGCCGTCCTTGGAACACAAGGCTCGGACTGAGCTCGCTTCTGAATCTCTCAAGCTGCGTCATGCGCCATCATAGTGAATAATATTTTCGTGTTTTTAATAATTCAAATGTTCATAAATATCATTTCGTTTTTAACCGACTTCCAAAAAAGGAGGAGGTTCCCAATTCGGCGGTTTTTTTTTTTATGTATGTGTATGTACACCGATTACTCCGAGGTTTATCATCCGATTTGTGTGATTCTTTTTAAGTTCGATGCGATATACTTGCCATTTGGTCCCGTAAAATTTGATTCAGTTTGGTTCAGGAGTTTTTATTTGATGACCATTTTTGCTTATTTCAATTTCTGCGTAGATGAAGACGTCGTCCAAGTATCACCAATTAAGAGCGAAAAATAAAAAAAACTTTTTACAAAAAAATATAACCGACTTCCAAAAAAAACACTACAAAGTATAAAATAACCTTAATTTCGGAAGTCGGTGTTAAGAGACGAAGATACAAAACCAAAAACACCGACTTCCGAAATTAAGGTTATTTCATACTTTACGTAGTGTTTTTTTGGCAGTCGGTTATATTTCTAGGGTTCCGAAAAAAAAAACGGAACCCTTATAGGATCACTCGGGTGTCTGTCTGTCTGACCGTCTGTCGGTCTGTCTGTCTGTCTGTCTGTCTGTCCGTATGTCACAGCCAGTTTTCTCCGGATCCACTGGACCGATTCTGTTGAAATTTGGTGTACATATGGACTTCTGTGACCCAAACACGGACGTGTTACGTAAATTATTCAATTTATAGTATGTGTGTCACTTTTGGGGGTAAAACTAGAAAATTTCAAAAAAAAGTTTTTTGAACAATATCGTGTGACATATCAAATTAAAGTGCTTACTGTGAGGGTTTTAATTATATTTTTTTTCATAATTGTAAAATAAATAGTTTTGAAGTTATTAAAGAAACTAGACGAAAAATGACCATTCCCCCCTCCCTTATCTCCGAAACTACTGAGCCCAAATTTGAAAAAAAATGGACATAATAGATCATTGCCTAAAGATTACAGGAAAACCTATAAGAAGTCTATAGTGTTAAAATAACATGTTAAAAAAAATAAATTCGTTCGGAACCCTTTGCACGCGAGTCCGACTCGCACTTGGCCAGTTTTTTTTGTAAAAATGTTTTTTCTACTGACCCGTAGACAATGGTAAAACTAATAGAAATAACAAAATATAAATTAATAAGTAACCTTCTTTTTTACAAGCTCTGTTAAAGAATAATTACAATTGTAAAATTTTAATATCAAAGTAATTTTGTTTAAATCCCGTTCTGTCTTGGAAATAGTTTTAAAATACTACAAAGAAGTTTTGAAATTAAAATGTATCAAAAGTAATTAGTAAGTGGATAGACGTTCTAAGAATTTATGAAACTATTTTAATGTTAGAATAATTCAACATAATGTTATCTAAATATTTTTATTACAACAGTGGCTCTCGGTTTTATTTTATTTATTTATTAAGAGTACTGCCACATCACATAAATATAACATAAAATTTTTTATAAAAAATATTATAAAAGTGGTCTGATGCACGTGACAATAACGGCGGACGGCGGTACGGCAAAGTAAATACGGCGGTTTTACCTGCAACTGCAGGTAAAACCGCCGTATTTAAATCTGAGTGTCAATTCTACTAATTTTTAAGGCTATTCTCTCGAGAAATGCTTAAAAACAGCGTGCAGATGAAACAACTTTTCGTCGGCATTTACTGAGAAATTACATCTGAAAAAAAAAACTTTAAAGTGGTGATACTTGGACGACGTCTTCGTCAACGCAGGAATTGAAATAAGCAAAAATGCTACTACACTATACAATAAAACCTACTGAATCAAATTTTTACGGGATCAAATGGCAAGTATACCGCATCTAACTAAAAAAGAATCACAGAAATCGGATTGAATGATCGCGCGATCATTTTTTTTATTTGTGATGGGTTTGCTCTTGACTCTAGTCTAGGTCAGAGATGACAGAGACAAAGTCTACGATGGAGCGAGCTTACCTAGAAGGAGCCTGTTCACTCTAACTTTGAAGAGATGAGGGTTGTAAGCGTTCGGAAACACAGACGCAGGCAGAGAGTGCCTCCTTTGCTGTGCGCATTATAAAAGACGTTTGGAAACGCTTATTGCGAATTGGTGGAATAGCAACAAGGTAGGGATGGTACGATGCAGTGCGTCTGGATGTGCGATGGTAGAAGGGGGCCGGTGGGATGAGGTAGTGGAGTTCTTGGAGTTTGGAGCACACTCACTGAAGTACAATCTGTAGAAGATCGACAAGCTGGCAACCTTGCGGCGATAAAAAGTAGTATCATCATAATTAAAAAAAACTGGCCAAGTGCGAGTCGGACTCGCGTGCAAAGGGTTCCGAACGAATTTTTTTTTTAACATGTTATTTTAACACTACAGATTTCTAATAGGTGTTCCTGTAATCCTTAGGTAAAGATCTATTATCTCCATTTAAAAAAAAAAAATAGGCTCATCAGTTTCGGAGATAAGGGGGGGGGGAATGGTCATTTTCCGTCTAATTTCTTGAATAACTTCTAAACCATTCACATCAAAAACTATAGATATTGTTCAAAAACCAGACAGACACCCGAGTGATCCTATAAGGGTTCCGTTTTTTTGTCTTAACCCTAAAAATACATAGATATGAATAAAGTACCTCCTTTTTTAATTCGGTGAAAAAGTTATCTGGCTTTAAATATTACTCGTTCATTCCCTTAACAACTAAAAAAACAGATTATCACACAAACAAACAGACTGATTCTTGCATAAATAATTTTAACAAGGATCCTATTACGCAAATATCTTACACGTGGCTTGTCAGAAATTCACGTATAATTAAATATTAATAACGCGGCAAGGCACAAATTCAGTCAAGTAATCAAGCACCTAAATTCAAGTCATTATTATAAGCATATATTTATTTAGTACGGGTAATATGAGCATGTAGTCATATAAGCGTGTAGAAATACAACGTGTAACAGAATAATCGCAATACCTCTTAAGGTGTCATTGTACTTATCATTATTAACAATTTTTACTATGGGACCAATCCCGAAATGGCGAAAAAAAATCAGCTGTTCAGTACATTTTGTCGAGTTATACGGCACATAAATGTACGGGGGAGTCTATTTTTTTTTTTCGCGATTTCAGTGTTGGTCCCTTAGTGAAAGTTGTTCATAATGATGAGTTCAATGACCCCTTAAGAGGTATTGTGTTTATTCTGTTACAGTTTGTATAAGCATGTTGTGTGTACCTACTTAGAATAAATATATATATGTCGCATCCGGTCATTAGTACGGACATGAAACGAATCGCAAGCGCGCCAGTGGCAACCCCACTTGTTCAACCCATACCACAGCGCGCTTCTACAGAGTCGTGATGTTTTAAGTCGACGGCGAGGCAGACACTTACTGTCTGATCGCATCGGAGTTAAGACGTCTCGGAACTGTACTCGATTCGTTAAGTGAATTTAAATTGTGATTTGTGATTTTTTAATAAAAGCAGTGTGTCGTACCTACAAGTGTGTTATCATTGCACGAAACCCATATTCTGCCCACATGATGTCTGAATCTAGCGGAATAAATCCTGACGATCCTACATCAGAAATGGGATCAAATCGTGCTAATGAAATCACACGCGGAGACAGTGATAATAACAATCAGTGGCGGTTACATTTTGGAATGCGGGACACGTGGTGACAGTGACGGTGGAAATCGCGGTTCGTTCTTTTTTAAACACTTGCGCTTATCCAGACGCTAAACACTCGATGTGTGCCATAATGTGCCGTGGAACTCAATCCGATAAACCTAAGTTCGACGTGCGATCATAGTACGTCACCGCGGTCATATGTTTTGTCGAGGATGCAGTGTTGTGCAGTGCAGTTTATTTTGGCTATAAGTAAGGCGCTGAAGAGCTTCGCGCCTGTATGCCAGCCGTAGATAACCTATATGGGTTCAACGTAGGACCAATGCAAGGAACATTCTAAGGTCAAGTTCCTATTCGTCGAGTTTTATGCGGCTACCCACATAAAACTGAACAATGAAAACCAGTGTGGAACGGAGGCAAGCAACTTCACAACAGCTGCCAGGTCAAGGAAGTTGAAGGAGAAGTGTGTGGAGGTGTGCGAGGATCATCACGTGAATCTGGTGAGCTATTTTCATTCTGAAATTGCTATGGAGCTGAGGCGCTCAGTAGTTAATATTTTCTATTTTGTTTACGAGTAAACGTTTTTGCTGTGGAGACCGACTCACAAAGAGCTACGGTTTCATGATTGGCAATTATCGATGTTTGATAATTGACTTGTCACTTTATGGCTCTATGCCTAAAGTGAGGCTGTTTTCTCATGTTGACTATCGCCTTAGTGTAGTAGTAGTTAAGGCGCTATAGCTTTGGTGTTGCTGGTTAACGCGTTTCAAATAATGCTGATGAAGCGATATTATTCTGCTATCGCTGGTAGAGAAATAGATCGAAGAGCTTAGTGCTATTGTTGGTCACAATATCAACATCATCACAATACCCTTAATTCTGGAAATTGTGTAATTGCAACAACAATGTTCTGACTTATCACCTTCCATAACCTGACTGCCCACTGCTGGGCATAGGCCGCTTTCTGGTGCCAATGATCTGATTAGATTTAGATTTTTATTAACTTTAGTACTGTTACTTCTACGCTAACCTGAAACCTTTAGTCCCACCACAGCTTTTATTGGACTTGTACTCTCGAAGTGATTTTCAGTTTCAGATATCGTATCATGGTGTATGAAGCCAGCAGGAGGCTAGCGGTTGGCATGCTGCATGACTGCTGAGCAGTTGCAACAACTGCTGAGCAGCTGCAACAACTGCTGTGCAGCTGCAACTGCTGAACAGCTGCAACTTCTGAGCGGTTCTGAGCGTGACATATCGAAAGTCGGCAAGCAGTTGGCAGGCTGCAGTAGCCAAGTATCATGTCAACATCTGTGAGGTTAAGAGCGTTCAAGGCTGACTGGAATACATGGTGAGTCGCTCAAGTTTTATTTGAATAGCCAACAAAGCTTTAAAGGGGTTGATACCAATTCGGTGGTTGGATTGATGGTGCTAGGTAATTTTGACATACTTACCTAGTACAAAGCGAGTACTTAAAGAGTTTTCCATTGGCGGTAACATTTTCAACATTTTATTCAGTGCAAACTTTGGAATGTGATATTGCCTGGCAAGGTTGCCACAAGGTCATGTTCCAACTTGGACGTTTTTAATGAAAACTTGGACTAAGCTTTTGTATTACCGTGACGGTAACAGATTTCCTTACATAACGACAGTTAGGATTAAAGCTTTAAAGCTATAGAGAATTCAGAGCTAGCACAACTTTTCCTAAATAGTTTTTCCATTTTTCACTACCGTGTTGCCTATTAAGTATGCGAGTTAATACGGATGAGATTAAAATAAGATTAATTCATTCAAACTGTAGAGTGTAGCGACGACCGTTATGTTCGTAGGTTAACGTAGAGTAATTCATAAACATAGCTCCTTTACATGAACGATAGACGGAAAAATGGTCTGGCCCAGTTGATTTTCTTTTTGTAAGCTCCGATGATCATAACTGACCGGTGGATATGTTTTGAAATCTCTTTGTCGGGAGGTTGCCCGAGGCCAAGTACCAATTGACGTTGTGAAGTAATGAAGTAGATGATGCGTTAGCATCAATTTAGTTTTTGTGAACAGGTTCTGAGTTCAGTGTGTCGGTGACTGTACCAGAGTATCGAACGGTAGCCCTGGATGGTATAGACGGGAGAGTCTGGATCAGGGTATCGTTGCGATAGCTCTAGGTAGTGTTGTCAAGAGAGTTGACTCGGCATTCCCGTGGGGAAGTGCGAGTGTAGAAATTGTGTTTTACGGAGCAATGAGATAGCTGTTGACTGTGAATAAGATACCTGTTGTTTTGATTAATGTTTTTTTGATGACTGTCGGTGGTACTTGGACTCGATAATCTCAAATACTAGTAAATCGCGAATCAAACTCAAACCCAAGAATTTATTTCAATCGAACTACTTTTCATCAAACTTCGAACTATTGTGGCCAATTAATCAAAAACATGAAAATTAGGAATAGGTTCTCTGTCGGTGAATTCGTGCTTATTGAGAATGAGGAGCGTAATCAAACTAAGCTAGACGTGAAATATAGAGGTCCATTTCAAATTGTAGAAGTGTTAGATGGCGATCGATACGTTTTAAAATCTCTTGTCAATAAGCGTACTTACAAATACGCTCATGACCGTGTTCGGAAGATGCCCGAGGGCCAAGTACAAATCGAGATTGTAGATGAAATAGATGATGAATTGACATCACCTTAGTTTATGTAAACAGGTTCTCGATTCAGTAGGTCGGAGACTGTACCAGAGGTATCGTAGCTGTAGCCCGTTGGAAATCGGTATCTGCTCAATGAGTAGTCCGTGGGTACGCGGTACGCGGTAGCCCTGGGTAGTATAGTCGGGTTTTGCCTAGAAGCAAAAACCATAGAGTCAAGGAATGACTCGGTATTCCCGTGGGGAATAGAGTATGAGTATTGTTGACCATGAACGAGATACCTGAGGTTTTGTTTTTGTTTGGTTAATGTAATGTGAAATGTTATGTGTGCTTGGTTCCGGTAATCTCGAAACTAGATAGTTATAGTTCGTACACTAGCCTACTTTATTCCTAATTTGAAGATTATTTGATCATTGCTTGGGAAATAAAACAGGTTTTAAGAAGTTTAGTCCTAATTTTAACTATCTCAACAGTCTTCGTTTGAGTCAGGATTAGACGAGCAGATACTGTGCCGGACTTTTGTATTTTTCAGATTAAAAACACACGAGGACGTGTGCATCGCAGAATGGCCGTGTCGCATCCGGTCATTAGTACGGACATGAAACGAATCGCAAGCGCGCCAGTGGCAACCCCACTTGTTCAACCCATACCACAGCGCGCTTCTACAGAGTCGTGATGTTTTAAGTCGACGGCGAGGCAGACACTTACTGTCTGATCGCATCGGAGTTAAGACGTCTCGGAACTGTACTCGATTCGTTAAGTGAATTTAAATTGTGATTTGTGATTTTTTAATAAAAGCAGTGTGTCGTACCTACAAGTGTGTTATCATTGCACGAAACCCATATTCTGCCCACATGATGTCTGAATCTAGCGGAATAAATCCTGACGATCCTACATATATTTAGTCAATGTTTTATTAATCATTCGTACCTTTAAAGAAATCTTAAAATTTTTGTAAAGGTAAAACCTATGTATTTTTGCCCGAGGGATACAACGGGAATATTTATGCTTATGAAATTTTTATGTTCCAACTCATTTTTAGGGTTCTGTCTATCTGTCTGTCCGTCTGTCACAGCCAGTTTTCTCCGAATCCACTGGATCGATTCTGTTGAAATTTGGTACACATATGGACTTCTGTGACCCAAACACGTACGCGTTACGTAAATCATTAAAGTTTCAGTATGAGGGTCAAACTAGAAAATTAAAAAAAAAGTTTTTTGAACAATATTGTGTGACTTATCAAATCTAAGTGCTTTCTTAGGGGGTTTAAATTATATTTTTTTCATAATTTTAAAATAAATGGTTTAGAAGTTATTCAAGAAATTAGACGAACAATGACCATTTCCCCCTCTTTCTCCGAAACTACTGAGCCTAAAATTTTGAAAAATATGGAGATAATAGATCTTTACCTAAAGATTACAGGAAAATCCATTAAAACTCTGTTCTGTTAAAACAACATGTTAAAAAAAAAAAAAAATCGTTCGGAACCCTTTGCACGCGAGTCCGACTCGCACTTGGCCAGTTTTTAATCTAAGATTTTCTCGATTCTGATCGGTGACAGGACCAAAGGTATCGTATCATCATTTCAGCTGAAAGACGTCCACTGCCGGACATAGGCGTCCCCCAAGATGGCGTTGGTTGCCATAATCGCCACGCTTGGCAGGCGGGTTGGCGATCTCAGTGTATGGTGTTGAGTTTTACAGAGAACGCTGCTGCCCATTCTCTGGCGAGTCCCTTAGTCGCCTCTTACGACACCCACGGGAAGTGATGGGATGGTATTATTCTTTTACGGCACTATACGGCACCGGCCGACACCATACGAAAAGGTATCGTATACTCAATGAGTATACTGCACAAAAAATGTGAAAACTGTTACCTAAAAAACAAAAATATTCCAATAAAACGAGAAAAGTGCCATTTCTCTTGATAATAATCCATTACGTTGTTCTGACATTTTACACCTACGGTATTTTCGTACAAACTTGCCCTCAATATTGAGTGAGTAGGCACCTGCCTACGCCTACCGCCATCTTACTGCCTTCTGCCTACATCTCTACCAACCAGGAAAATCCAAGAACAAATATTGGCAACAAAAGTGAGTCTGTACTTAAGGCTTGTATACATGCCAATGACCTTGTGCATATAAACGGAGATAACTACTCCTAAACGCGCCACTCCGCTACCCGCATTTTTAATTTATTATAAAAAAAATAACACATATTTTAAAAAAGTAACAAAACCAAATTATTTTCGTTTGTATTGCAAATCGGTAGATATATTTTTTTGAGACTTTTGTTAAAAAATGAAGGAGTAAAATGGTTTCATCTCAACGACTTGGAGGTGATTTGGTGATTTTTTTTCTTATTATGTGATACCGATACATAAATTCTGGCTAAACCAAATTACGTATCATATCATGTAGATTACTACCTATTTTTTCAGATGTAGTTTCTCAGTAAATGCCGACGAAAAGTTGCTTCATCTGCACGCTGTTTTTAAGCATTTCTCGAGAGAGCAGCCTTAACAAGCTTTTATTAAACTTGCAATGTTCGTTAGTTTGTTTAGGTCAATTCTTGCAATCTGCAAGAACCACTTCATCTTATCTTACAGAATTGAAATGATACGTGTTGGTTCAGTTTCAATGACTGTGCCTTTTTTATGATAACATGAAAAGTCGGAAAATTGCGTGCTGATGTCACGAAAAACACGATGAGCACTCGGACCCTATGGCCGCTTGGGGTTGAAACACTTCAACAGTTCAACCCCAAGCGGCTCAAACACACAATAAAACATGCAATATTTACATTTTATAGATTTCCATGAAAATTAGACTATACATAAATAAAAACGTTTTTATTATATTACCAAAATTGCGGTTTTAAACTGTTTGTTTGAATTTTCGCGCGAAAACGGAAGATGAGTCACTTCTGTCTGTCACTGGTCATGAACTGTCATGACTTAACTATATTAAAAACGTAGTAATGGCGCATCTTTTATACTTTTTAGGGTTCCGTACCTTAAAAGGAACAAACGGAACCCATATAGGATCACTGTTGTCCATCCGTCTGTCTGTCAAGACCCTTTATCTCGGGAACGCGTGGAGGTATCGAGTTGAAATTAAAACCATATACTCAAGTCTACGGTCCCTTGAAACTGTGAAAAAATCAAAGTTCTCAGTTAACGTAAAAAAAGATACGGCCGTTTATGCCGCAAAAAAACGTATATTATAAAGTTATTATAAAAGTTATAAAGTTATTTATTTATTTGGAACATAAACAGTTGACTCAATACAAGTAAAACGAAGATAACTACAAAAGTTTATAGCTGTGTCGCAGCTATCAACGCCCATCTAAACAAAAATACAATTTATATATTTCGACACTCAAGGGAATCAAAATGTATAGGGTATTGCCCGTTGACCTAGAACTGTGAAATTTGGTACGTAATAACGTCTTATACTACAAGTATAGGGAAAAAGTCTGAAAACTATACATTTTAATTAAATCATTAAAAACAAACATGGTCTTTGGGGACTGCCGATAGAAGTGAAAACTAAGTAACGTGAGAATTGTATCGGGCTCATGGACAAAAAACATGGAACTCGCGTCATCGTTCGGTGGCGATGACGCGAGTTCCATGATTTTTGTTCACCCAAAAGTGCAACGCGCCTAAAGAAGTTTTCAATTCAAAAATAGTCTTTATTTGTAGCTACAAATTTGTACGGCACCCTCGGTGGGCGAGTCTGACGCACTTGGCCGGTTTTTTATCATTATAATCATCATATTTACATCTTCCATATTCCCAATAAGGTTGTTATATTCTGTAAGGTGTGACGTTATTTCACAACAACATCGTGGCCTCCCTTTTTACAGTCATAGCGAGAGGTTTAATTCAGTCGGTTGAATTTCAGGACACCTGCGTTGAACAAGCGGTGCAGGTGACGTGAGTTTGTTCCGTTTTTACGCATGAAAAGTTTTTGTTTATTCTTTATTCGAGGCCCGGCAGTGTGAAGTAACGGATCATTGATCAACTGTGTTTAATTACATTTACATATTACATGGACTCTGCTTTTTTGCACGAGTTACAGCAAATTGAAACTTTTTAGGGTTCCGAACAAAAAGGGAACCCTTATAGGATCACTCGGGTGTCTATCTGTCTGTCCGTCTGTCACAGCCAGTTGAGTGTCGCTTCGGGCACACAGAACACGTGCACACTGTTTACCAGAAGCACAAACTTCTGCCAAAGTATGCTTTCCTGCTGGACAGACTGATTCTGTTGAAATTTGGTACACATGTGGACTTCTGTGACCCAAACACGGACGCGTTACGTTAATCATTAAATTTTTAGTATGGGGGTTACTTTTGGAGGTCAAACTAGAAAATTTCAAAAAAAGTTTTTTGAACAATATCGTTGACATATCTAATGAAAGGGCTTACTGTAAGAATTTTAAATATTTTTTTTTTTCATAATTTTACAACAAATGGTTTGAAGTTATTCACGACCATTCCTCCCCCTTATCTCCGAAACTACAGACCCTAAAATTTTGAAAAAAATGGAGATGATAGATTACAGAGGAGATTACAGGAAAACCTATAAGAAGTCTATAATGTTAAAATAACGCGTTAAAAAAAAATAATTCGTTCGGAACCCTTTGCACACGAGTCCGACTCGCACTTGGCCAGTTTTTTTCAATGACAATTATTTATTTTTTTGTTATTCTATAGTGTCCCACACCTGGGCAAAGGCCTCCCCCATATTCTTTCAGACACCACTCTTCTCCTGCACCGCCTCGAACCAGCACTCGTGGTGCGCGTCCAGCTATGCTATTCTCTAAAGATTCAGCCTTGTGTACAGCGCTGCTGCAGCGGTGAAACTCAGTTTCGTATTCTCTAAGCTACGTAAAGCTACACTAGCGCTCAAGGCTGTGACGGCCGTGAGTTAAAACTACCCAACGGCGAACAAATTGACACTATTGACAGTTCTTCATACATTTTGGTATTCCCTACGAAAAAACAGCGACGAAAACGCTTACAGCCTCGCACACAGCCTCGCTTCGAACTGTCAAATCCAAAAGCTTCAATAATCGCGCGTTCGACTCTTACATTTTACATATATTTTTCTTATAAGTATATAAAAATGGCAGATCGGTTGATTATAAAGCTTGATTTATTAGCAGAAGCTAAGAATAGTGACGATTTGTCGCTCCAATGTCGCTCTTCCAAACTCTACTAACCTAACAGCTCTACTTGCACACGCGATGGAACGCTCTGGCATGCTTAAATTACACAATGTTCCTTTACAACAATATAGTTATAGGTAGGTACATTAATATTATAAAATAATACCTAGTAACATAATTTACATAATTTTATTAATATCTCGTGGCACTTTAATGTAATAGCCATGTTTGATAGCAGTGAAAATACTTAACGTAATACTCACGTTTCAGTAGGTTTATTTATTTATCCTCTTGGTCACACAACTATCTATAAAATTCAAAGCAATAGCTGCTAATGCCGACACAAATAAAAGTTTCCAAACTAAAAACTCAGGTGGTTTTGTTAGCGTTGCGTCTATTGTTTTTTGTTTACACGTTCGTTTTCATCGTCGCGTTGCGTTGCTCGAAATAGGCAAAGGAATCGTCATTCAGCCTTAAGATGTAACAATTATAAGCAATAAATTCTTATAATTATGGAATTTGTGCATAGTTTTACTCTATTCCTTAAAATACTTAAAGATGGACATTTATTTTAAATTGTAAACCCCTAAAATTCTCAGTCGAGATTGCTCGATTATGATTAAAATAATTTGTTTCAAGGCCCTAATTCGTCTACGAAACAGCGACGAGAGGCTACAGCTTAAAGTTCGTCGACGACCACAGCCACGCTAGTGAATACAGTTTGAATCAGCGCCACACGCTCGGGCGATCTCAAGGCTGTCTCGTCGACGAGCTCGTCGCAGCTTACAGCCACGAAACTGTCTTTTAGAGAATAGCACTGCAGGTCATCCCGCCAGCGCTTGCTGGGCCAGCCTCGGCGACGCCGTTCATCCCCTGGCACCCATTGCTTCAAGATTTTTGCCCAGCGGTCATCATGCATGCGGCCAACGTGACCCGCCCAATCCCATTTAAATTTTATTAATAGTAGATTATGCACCGAGGGGATAAAACAGTGCCTTATGTCACGGGTGTTATATTAAAGGCCGAACCCAATGAAAGATCTGAAAGTTAACTCCCTCGCTTCGCTCGGGAGTTAATATCTAGACTGGATGCTGACCCCAAATTGGCCCATGAATTTAAAATACTTTAACATAAACGAATTATCTTTTTTGATTCATTTTATTGGAGTTTCTAAGTTTTTAATTTTTTTGGGCAACAATAAAAACATAAAATATCTTTTTTTTATCTAAAACTAAAAACTGGCCAAGTGCGAGTCGGACTCGCGTGCTAAGGGTTCCGAACGAATTTATTTTTTTAACATGTTATTTTAACACTACAGACTTCTAATAGGTTTTCCTGTAATCTTTAGGTAAACATCTATTATCTCCATTTTTTTCAAAATTTTAGGCTCAGTAGTTTCGGAGATAAGGGCGGGAGTGGTCATTTTTCGTCTAATTTCTTGAATAACTTCAAAACCATTTATTTTAAAATTATGAAAAAAATATAATTAAACCCTCACAGTAAGCCCTTTCATTTGATATGTCACACGATATTGTACAAAAAACTTTTTTTTTAATTTTCTAGTTTGTCCCCCAAAAGTGACCCCCATACTAAAAATTTAACGATTTACGTAACGCGTCCGTGTTTGTGTTATAGAAGTCCATATGTGTACCCAATTTCAACAGAATCGGTCCAGTGGATCCGGAGAAAACTGGCTGTAACAGACGGACAGACAGACAGGACACCCGAGTGATCCTATAAGGGTTCCTTTTTTTTTCGGAACCCTAAAGATAATCCAAAATATGGCGTCGAAAAATTCCTCCGCATCGCTGGCCACTGGTAATGTACCCAAAATGCTGGCAGCATTGCCACGTTGTATGGCAATGCTTATGCTGTCTGAGGTAAAAGCCAACCTTAGGTCACGCGAAGTGTCAACTAAGCGTCTTGACAGATATTTAAACAAGTTATGGGCATTCGAACCTCCCGAACCGAGAGTTTCATTTTGTAAGTCTTCATGTCCAAGAGTCAATGTTCACACGAAGGGCTTTCAAAGTACCTTTTTACCAAAAAACACGAACTTTTAACCTTTAAACTTTTCACGTTGTTTCCAGTGCCACAAGTTCACAAGCTCCGGATAACTTCGCTAAGCGGCTTGCTTTCCACTTAATCGGGTTATACCGCTCAGCCATTCTATCGTTATTTCCGCTTTGCTAAGCTGCCGCACGTGTCGCTTCGGGCACACAGGACACGTGCCCACTATTTACCAGGAACACAAACTCCTGCCAAACTATGTATGCCTGGTACTATTATCGTGTGGCCATTGCCTGAATTGCCAGCAATACTGGCAGGTCTAAAACGGCCACTTTAGCAGAATCATATTACGATCTGTCAAATTTCATTTTCATCTTTATCACTAAAGCATTAGGTTCAAGGTTGATTGGGAAAATTTGTCAGTTTCGGGTAGCTTGATGTGCTGCCTGACTTTGCTAAAGTCAGTGATATATACGAAACCCAAGATACACACTCAGCATCTCAAAAACGTCCGCAAAAAACAAGCGCAATATGTATAATTGTGCGCAAGTTTCAAACAGTCTCGAATCGCTCGTCATACTCAACTGCTTTGTAAAAACAATTTTAAGCGATCCGTGTATGGTTGAATTTGCAAAAAAAAATTGTTTATAGTATAACTACACACAACTCACACATGAAACTTGATACATATCGACATCAAAGAGTTGACTAATTGGGTATTGATATGGTCCTCTTCTTCATCGTTTCACTCTTGACTGAGTGGTCGTGGTCGTCTTTAAGATTGTGTAGCATGCTTGACAATCCGTCGCCACTCTTCACGCACCTTTGCCTTTCTGGTGCACTCATACAAGAGACCATTGTCTAACGCTACCTTAATTTGGTCGGTCCAGCGCATAGGCGATCTACCACGTGCTCGTTTGCCCTCGACGATTCCTGTACCGCACGGCGCTCTATGGAGACATCTCCACGTCTTGATACGTGCCTGAAGAAAGTGAGAATTCGAGCTTGTACGATAGAAGATAGGCGCTGCTTGATACCTAGATCTTGCAGAAAAGACATGTTAGTTCTATGCTGGGTCCAAGATATCTTAAGCATTTTCCTATAACACCACATTTCTAGAGCATCTGTCTTCTTTTTCTCACTCTCCCTCAATGTCCAGGTCTCAGCGGCGTACAGAAATATGGAAACACAAGCGCTCTGACTAACTGAATTTTCGTGGCTTTTGTGATGTTCAGGTTTCCCCCATATCTTTTTGAGCCTATCCATGGCAGACCTTGTTATAGCCATACGACGCTTGATTTCACATGGTAGGCGCCAGATAAACTTGCAATAAAGTAGGTACCTTTGCCTAATATACCTTCGTAGATACCCGACAATACATTGTGGACCGTTTCTCATTACAGAACGTAACAGATCACAATAGAAGTCGATTCAGGACAGCTTTGTGTCTTTATTTCTGGTTTTGATATTAAGAAAGTCAGTAAATGTATGTGGGTTAGGACCGTTATTGCATAATTATGTTAGAACTTAAGGACCTTTTCTAAATTACCTAACAGTGGATGAAAAGAGCACCAATTCTACTCATTTGCAATCTGTCAGAAATATATGGAAATTAAGGCTTTTTTACAGATCGCGAGTGACATGCGGATGCCAGATATATCACAAACTGAATAAGAAGGATACATACTGTGTCCTTATGTTTTCCTTTTTGATGATTTACTAACCGTATAAGCTCAAGAACTCTGACAAAATGCTCAAAATTGTCCGATAAATCGCTGTCAACAGAGCCCTAGTGTACAAATTTGGCAACTGTTAATCAAAAATGGAAAACATAGATACGCAGTATACATCCTTTTTATTAAGTTTGTGAAATATCTCTTAAATCGGTCCAGTATTGGAGGAGAAAACAGTCGAGAGCCAAACCTCGAATTATGACTTGTACATACAAAGTCTCGCCGCCCGCATTTTCTCTTAAGTAGAATTGGATTGACCTTAAGAATTCATTTAATACGATAGATATGTATCAACCTATGTAAGTAACAAGCTTATGTATTATTATATAATCACCATAAAGATATTTACCTATTAGCCACAATTATGCAGGTACTACAATCTTCTCTAATGCACATTCAGGACATAAAGCGTAAAAATGGAAGCAAAAGAGCAAAATTTTGTTTCGAAAATTCACTAAAAGCAGCGATAAAAACGCGCGTATGAGAGCCAAAGGTGTTTTAGCATTTTTATAGCCTAACCGCATACCGCATGAACTGTATGAATTATTTTGAGCAAAGGAAAACCGTTTCATTTTGCGAACAGTAAGTTTTATTGAAAAAATTCATACGAATGTGGCGCTGGGGACCTATCTCGGCGGATGGATGGCACTGCTCGGCTGTTATGGCAACCTAGTACTTGGTGATGGGATTATAAATGTTTCGATGAGAATTAGATGAGGAATCTGCTGCTAGCGTGAGCTTTTAAGCTATGTTATGAGTTTATGAGAGTTTGTAACCTACTTATAAACAATAATTTAAAAAAAAATGGTTTATCAACATTGATATATAAAAAACCCAAGATGCAGTCTCGAACAAATGCAACTCTCGAAACTGTCGTCAAAAACTGACATGTATCAAGTGTCATGTGTGAGTTGTGTGCTGTTATACTATAAACATTTTTTTTGCAAATTCAACCTTACACGGATCGCTTAAAATTGTTTTTACAAAGCAGTGCAGTATGGCGAGCGATGCGAGACTGTTTGAAACTAGCGCACAATTTTAAATTGTGCGCTTGTTTTGTGCGGACGTTTTTGAGACGTTGAGTGTGTATCTTGGGTGTTTATATATCAATGTTCTGTCTTTTTGAATAAGTGTTATTTAGTAAATACGGTGTACAAGAGGAGAGGAGCTCGTAGCAAAATAATAACAGCGGATCTTCAAGGTTAAACAACACTTGCCGAGGTCAGCCTGTGGATGGGTGTCGGGATCTTAACATATCGAGATTCCTCCGTGCCTCGAAAAGCACGTCAAGCCGTTGGTTCCAGCTGTTATTTGTAGATCTTTGGCAGTCGTTACGGATTGTCAGAAGCCAGTAAATTTGACACCAGTCTTGCTAAAGAAGTACCGTGTTACCCAGTTAATGGATTGTGGAGGTCAGGAAGGTAGACGCTCCACGTAAGATACTGGTATTCAGCTGAATCCGGTTTGACTGGAAGCTGGTTCCAACTAGTTGGGACAAGGCTAGGCAGATGATGTATGTGTACAAGCATACCAAATAGAAGGAATAGAATTAGTTTTTTTTATTTTACTATATATTGGCATACGTTTGACCACAATCTCACCTGATGGTAAGCGATGATGCGGTCGAAGATGGAGCACGTTTGCCTAGAAGCAACCTATTCACTCTTGTCTTAAAGACTCCCAGGTTGTCGCTATCTGGAAACACAGACTCTGGCAGGGAATTCCACTCCTTAGCTGTACGCACTATGAATGTGTTCCCAAAACGTTTAGTGCGTGTGGGTGGGATGTCCACTATGTACCGGTGGCGCATCGCCGTTCGTCTTGTGGTCCGATGATGGAACGGGCATGGCGGAATTAAATCATGCAATTCCGTCGCACACTCCCCAAAATGCAAGCGATAGAAAACCGACAAAATTTGTAATCAAATTATTAAAATGTAATCGATTGCACGACAGGAAACAAAAAGATTGACAAAAAACACGCAGAGATGTACATTTTGTCGTATTATTCCGATGTTTTATATCGTTGTTATTTTTCCTCGGGTTTGTTATTTTAGTAAAGTATTTGTTATCACGAGGTAAGTGAAGCACAAAGCGGAAATAAGATGAAACATGTCCGGACCACTCGAAGTCTCAGCCAAGTGCAGAAATAATGAGCACGGAATACAGCGAATAAACGGAACTTGTGATACAACCGTAAGAGTTGTGAAATATATACCTCTTGGTGTTTTATGTTTTCCTATTGCGTATCAATTTATTAATCCCCGGGAATGCATGTTTATTTCCAAAAGCTGAATGAACAATTCCTTAGTTGAGTTATTTCAATCAATCAATCTATACTAGGTATATAATAATATTATTATTAATATATATATATATATATATATATATATATATATATATATATATATATATATATATATATATATATATATAATAATAATAATAATATTATAAAGAAGAAAGATTTGTTGAATTGAATAGGCTCCGAAACTACTGGACCGATTTGAAAAATTCTTTTAGCATTGGATAGCTACATTATCAGGGAGTAACATAGGCTATATATATATATTCTCCCTATACTCCCACGGGAACGGGAACTACGCGGGTGAAACCGCGTGCCGTCCACTAGTTTAATATATAAAAATCTCGTGTCACAGTGTTTGTTACCGAACTCCTCCGAAACGGCTCGACCGATTTTCAAGAAATTTTGTGTGTATATTCGGTAGGTACGAGAATAGGTCGTAGGTTATTTTTTTTTTATTTATATGGCAAAACTACGTTTGCCGAGTCAGTTAGTATTAAATAAAATTCGTCCGTTATCGTTACTGAGTGAATAAGTGAATGACTGAGTGACTGAACAGACAACGCACAGCCGAAACGAATGGTTGTAGAAAACTGAAATTAGTCATGTTGGTTCCAAACTAAAGTGGCAGTGGACAGGGCACATTGCTTGCAGAACAGATGGTCGATGGGGCTTCTGGAGTGGCAACCGCGTACCGGAAGGCGTAACGTTGGAAGGCCTACCACAAGGTGGACCGATGGCCTGGTGAAGGTCGCGGGTAGCTGATGGATGCGAGACGCGCAGGACCGGTCGTTGTGGCGACGCTTGGGGGAGGCCTGTGTCCAGCAGTGGACTTCTTTCGGCTGATATGATGATGGTGATGAGGTTCCTTATGGAGTGTAGTGTAGTGTACTAACAGAGGATTTTCCAAAATTCCTACGGGAACGGGACATGCGCGTACAAAGTTGCGGGCAAAAGCTAGTTGTTTATATTTAGTTCGTGTTTTGTTTGGTTCCGTCCAAATACAAATTCAGTGGTTTTATTGACCAACTAGCTGACCCGCGCAACGTCGTCTGCGTCACAATTTTCATTACTACTCCGCTCCTATTGGTCTTAGCGTGATGATATATACCCTATAGCCTTCCTCGATAAATGGGCTATCTAACACTGAAAGATTTTTTCCAATCGGACCAGTAGTTCCTGAGATTAGCGCGTTCAAGCAAACAAACAAACAAACTCTTCAGCTTAATATATGTCAGGGTCAGCTTCCAGTCCATTCCAGTCTAACGGGATACAGCTGAAGGTACATTCATAGAGTGATGCCAATCTGACCTTTACAATACAGTAAAGTACATTTTCTTACTTATTTATTAAATATGTATGTATTTATGTATCTATTTTAGTAGGTAGCTGTTATATTGTAATGCTGTATTTCTGTATGTTTTTTTTTCTCTATGTAACTTTTTATTAGCACCAAGTGCAACCCCATTTCGTGTCCAGGTTCTCAATTTCCATTCCAGGTTGCTTAGAAGAGATCGCGGAATGCGATATGGCCGCCAATTGTATGTCATTAGTTTAAGATTTTCTGTACGTATTTTTAAATTTGGTGTAAAAATAAAGCATATATTAATAAATAAATAAAAAAAATAAAGTAACTGTGTACCACAGGGGCGTAGCTAGAATTTTGTTAAGGGGGGGGGGGGCAGGCGTAGACAAATCAAGAATATATCTAAGGTAAATGCTTCATGAGTACAGAAAGATAAAAAAAACATGAGCAATGGGAGGTTACATTCATAATTAAAAACAAATATCCATCAGTGAATTTATTTTACAATTTCACAGGAAATTCACAACAACGAACTGGTAACGTCGACTGTAAAGCGCAGTGCTAGCGAGGCGATGTTGACTGTATCAGCGGTGGCGCGGGCGCGCGGGGAATGGAGCGATGTGGCGCGGTGTCGAGAAAACAGTTTCATGCGTAAATAAGCGAATCTAGATTCAACCATTCATTGTGCAATCTTATAAAATTCGCCTGTCAATAGAATAAACTTTGATTTTGTTTATTAATAGGCTACCTACGTAATGTTACTTTACGGTTTGTGACATTCCTGCATCTTCTAGGTGGGGAGGCAGCTGCCCCCCCACCCGTACCTCGCTACGCCCTTGGAGTACCACGATACCCCGCAAGACACATCCAGGGCGGGAAGTCTCGACATACCGAATTCGTTAGTCACCCGTACACAGTCAATCTCGAACGGATTCCACGATCAAAATCAATGGTATGATCCGTGGATCGCGTTCGAAACTTACTGTGTACGGGCGGCCTTAGGACTTAACGACCGAATTCGGTCGGTACGCGATCGTTATCTATGGTGAGCCTGCAGGCCCTGGCTTCTCACCTACTGGTGATTTCTATCAAATATCTACAAATCACAGCCGAGCTTTGTACGGCACGGACTTTATCAACCATTTTTAAATAAATTAATTCCACAATTACTAGAATACTATCATCGACTGGCTAAAATCGAATAAAAAGTAACCACTGCTCTTATATTTTACTTAAAACCCTGGTTATAAAATATAACTTGAACTTATTGAAAAACCTTTGGTTGGTTGGTTAAAGTGATTATTTGAACGTTAAGTCTGTTTGACTTCTTCCTCTCAGGAACGAACGATCTTCCCTTGATTAAAACTTTGCCAGGTGTAATAAATTTTAACTGTAAGCAGTTCCAAGCGAAGTTATCGCTATTGTAAATGTAACTTTATTGTTTCATTTATAAAATCCAATTTTACCTGCGTGGAGGCCCGGAGGAAATTGCGAGGCTTGGGGATGTGACAAAGTTAAGTGAACTTCATAAAAGAATCACGTGTTGAAAATGTTTTTAATTTAAATTTGGAAAGCTTCCTTGCACTTATGTTGCTCTGGTAATACGGAAGATAATTTTTTGTTTAAAATGAATAAATAATTCACTGGTCAAAAATAAACCAAAAATAGTTATAACAACTGACAAAAGTTAAACATGTAAATTAATAATAAGGTTATTCATTTACATGTTTAACTTTGGGTATTAGGTACAGCAGAAACTCAGTTTTCTCGCTCAAAGCAGGAAAATGCCACTAGTATTTTTTCATATGCAAAATTCTCTATTTTACCTGTTCCCTGTGATACAGAGGACGCATTTGTACCTGTCGCAATATCTTTTACCTTTTGTAGCGTCATCAATCTTTTACCAACGAGACATGTAAAAGAATGTCGTACCTCGTTGCTACAGCCTCGTTCACATTTGGAAAGTAAATGGTAAAGTAGTGATGTGCAGTTGGGCACTACCTACCCATGGACGCGACTAGAGAAGTCGTGACTAGCAATATTTATTTATTTTATTTTATTTATTAGGTCTACCAACAATTGTTTACACTAATCTACAGTTAGTTAGAGAATCAAAGTGAAAATCAACTACATCACTGCAACTTTTCAAAACCCTACAAAACCTAGCACATGGAGAGTTAGATCCTAACACCGTTCTTCTCATTGGAGGACGAAATGGAGTAATAGGTTTGCGCGGAATCCTCAACGGAGCTCGAAAGTTGATGAGAGCAAGCAGCGGCGGTGAAGCGATTTTTCCCTCAAGATTTTGCTAGCAAACATTGCGTCGTTCAAACATCTTCGTTCTTCCAAGGTGTGCATGTTGAAGAATGTCAATCTTTCTCTGGAAGAACGCACTTTCTTAGTTATTCCCAAAGAAAAAGTCAGATGCCAAACGAAGCGTTTTCAAAGCACAATTTACGCTGAGCATAAGTTTTGGCTATAACTGTGATATTTGCTATCCTACGGGAAGTACAAATAGACCATCGTGCGAATACGAGACCGGTGGTTTAAGTATTTGTTGCCTTGGCTGGGGGACTTAGAGTCATATCTGAGGCTACCACAGGCTAGTCTGGTTGAGCAGTAACCACCTTTAGAGAAGTGAACGGCGAGTGGCCCCGTCCAAAAAAAAAAAGAAAAAAAAAACGAGACCGGTCTCTTTCGGCAAAATCGGAAGACGCCCGTTGTCGGCGCGACGACTCGATAAGGTTTGCCTTACAAATGAACGCGACGATCGTATATTCGTGCGACGATCGCTTTTTATTAGGACGACGACTAAGGGTTGTTAGGTAAACTAAATGAATTTTCAATTATCTTACAACATGGTGTGTCGCATGTCTGTATCGTTCGAACAATTGCAATCGTCTCCGGCTTTGCCACGCCACTCATTTATTATGACACAATATCCCTTGTCGTGGGCCGACAATTTCGATGGATAAATATACTCACTGTCACGGTTTCTATGTAGGGAAATATATGACAGTCTCGAACAGTGGACGTTGAGGCATCTCGTTGCTCATCATCATCATCATCATCATCATCGGTTCTATGCGTACCGCATCCATCGGGTACTCGCGATCCTCACCAGGTCATCGGTCCACCTTGTGGGAGTCCTTCCAACGCTGCGTCTTCCGGTACTCGGTCGCCACTCCAGAATTTTGCGGCCCTATCGACCATATGTTCTGCGAGCAATGTGCCCTACCCATTGCACTTCATTTTGGCGATCCTTCGGACTATGTGGGTAACCTTGTTTTTCTTGTGGATATCATCATTCCTGATTCGATCACGCAAGGAAATCCAAGCATTGCCCTCTCCATTGCCCTTTGGGTGACTTTAAGCCTACTGATGAGGCCCATCGAGGTCACGGTTTGTTTATAGGGAAAGTCAGCCTCCAGCAGTGGCCGTTGAGGCATCTCGTTACTCTGTAGTACTATGCTATTAATGTAAAGGGATTTGGGCACCGCTGCATCCTCCCCGGGAAAAACTAATGACCGTTGGTTCCGGGAGATAACGAGGTTAGTTGCCCCGTCGTAAAAACAAAACAAGGATGGCTTGTCGGTAAGGTTTGGCTTGTTTCAATGTTAATTCTCTGTGTTGGAGACGGTGGGAAAATTTGAAGAAAAGTGTAGTGGGCCTAAGTGTATGGTTTGTGTTATCTCATGATTTATCAGGCTGATCCACGTATTGTATAAACGCTTTTATTTTTAAGCAACGACTATAGTTTTCAATAAATCGGGTAAGCAGTGTAAGCAATGCTTAACTCCAAAGTACGAAGTTCGAGATAAGACGTACTCGTACAATCCTCGAATGTGAATATTTAAGAGCCAATCTAAAGTGCCTGTAAGTTTTCCCAGCAGGTAGAAAAAATGAATAAAAAAATCATGAACTCCTTTGATATCGAATAGTAAAATTCACAAAATATACTGAGTTTCAGCGAAAATACGAATGCTCCTTGCAATGGAGTTTAATTTCTGGTACCACTAGGTTTTCCGTTTACGAAATTCTAGGATCGAGAATCATAGTCTTATCGTGGACGTATACGATATCGTCATCTGACTAAAATTGTGATGACGGCATTACGAAACATATCTATTAAAATTATTATTTACTAGTGGACGTCACGCGGTTTCTCCCGCGTAGTTCCCGTTCCCGTGGGAGTACGGGGATAAAATATAGCCTATGTTACTCCCTGATAATGTAGCTATCCATTGCTGAAAGAACTTTTCAAATTGGTCCAGTAGTTTCGGAGCCTATTCATTTCAAACAAACAAACAATTATTAGTGTAGATTTATTAGTATTTGTGTATTCGTTTCAGAGATTTTTTATAGACTGAAGCGAAGCGCGAAAAACCGCTTTGAACTGCAGCGTATTTAAGTCGATCTCCCACTTCTTTGAGAAGATTTTATAGAGATCTATACTAATATAAAATTATAAAGTGGAAAGATTTTTTTGTTTGTTTGTACCGAATAGGCTCAGACACTAATTGACCGATTTTAACCATTATTTTCACTAATAGTACCTAAGCTAAATTATCAGGAAATAATATAGTATTTAACTTATTTTTGGAACAAAATAGATATCCCTACGAAAATAACAATACTAAACCCGCGCGAACGAAGTCGCGGGTGACGTGCTACTCTACATCTACACTAATATTATCAAGAAGAAAGATTTGTATATCTGTATCACATAAACACAAAAACTACTGATCCAACTTCAAAAATTCTTTCACCATGAGAATGCTACACTATCCCTGAGTAACGTAGGCAATATTAATTACTCAAAGAAATTAGGGATCCTTAAGAAAACTGCAGCGCGGACGAAGTCGCGGGCGAAGTGCTAGTTAATTATAAGGTAAAAGGACAATTAAACAGCGGTTACTTGGATCACCATTTAGTAGATCCACGTAGATCACTGCCTGGTCCCCTGGGTGTCGTGTAAGAGACAGGATGATGGACGGGACGGCTGCCCGTATCAACCTGGGTAATTTGTCACCAGAGATGAGATATGACGGTCGACATGTGTTTCGTTGTTGGGTATTCTAGGATTTATTTTTGGAAGAAAATTGTGTCGTAGTTACATGTTATCTAGGACTTAGGGAATTTGCACATAGCGTTTTTGACGCGTGACGTAAAGATGACGCGCGCTAACGCGAAATGCTTAAAAACAGCGTGCAGATGAAGCAACTTTTCGTCGGCACTAACAGAGAAATTACTTCTGAAAAAATAGTTAGTAATCTACATGATATGATACGTAATTTGGTTTAGCCAGAATTTATCTATCGGTATCACATAATAAGAAAAACAAAACCCCAAATCACCTCCAAATCGTTGAGATGAAACCATTTTACTCCTTCATTTTTATATCAAAAGAGTATAACAAATATATTTTCTGTTTTGCAATACAAAAGAAAATGATTTGGTTTTGTTACTTTTTTAAAATATGTATTATTTTTATTATAAAAAAAATAAAAATGCGTGTAGCGGAGTGGCGCGTCATTGGTATGTATACAATCATACGCAGACAGCACTGCTTTTGGTCATCTACAGCGCCGTGAACGCGCGGTCGTAAAACGTACGTCAACGCCGTGTGCATATTATGCTGCTCTTAAAAATATTTTCTTTGAATGTACTGTAAAAAAAACACCGTGTAAACTCAGATGAAGTAAAGATGACAGAAGTGTGTTATCAATCCATATAAATTAGAGGCAATGATAGTCAAGACAAGCTCAGTTCACTTTAAATTTGAGGTGAAGATGTTTGCAGAATAGACTAGCTGCTGCCATTTGGAGATCAATATCCTGTAGCTCAGAAGACCACAGGTTTATAAGCACGTGGAGCTAGCTTCTATGATGCTTGGTGAGGTGGGCTGTCAATTTAACCAATCAAGGACTCTCGTTAAGGAATCTCACTAACTTCAAGCTTGCCGAACCTAAGTATTCACGTTGTGTTCTTGACAGAATAAACCAAGAGAACATGAAGATAAAGAGAATAGAAATCATGTGTCGTACAGTAGTACCTACCCAACTGATATGGCTTACCGATGTACCTGCGCATGAATTTTCAAAGCGCGGGAAATGCTATTGACCAATCGGCACGCTCCACCGCCGCGCGGTTGGCGCTTCTTTTTCCTGTACCGCTATTAGTCGGCAGCTGCCGCCATGTTAGCGCGCGCCGGTGGCACGCACGTGACTTGCGAGTGAGACGGAACTAACAGCTGCAGTGTATTATGAACCTTATAGTAATGATCTAAGGTTGATTTTAAGTTTGCTTTCTTTCGTTATTCTTCGGGGCCATACTTTCTTTTTTGTGCGAACGAAGATTCACGACGCGCCTTATCAGTTGGGTACCACAGATATCAAAACAAACAGCAACATCCCAGGATTGTTACTTTCGTCAATATAATTTCTCGATTATCATGCAGAGAATTAAATCAATCAATGTAATGAGGAAACTGAACGAAGGACGACATCAAATTGCCGTACCAACCGACTCACATTACATCTTTTGTGATATTTTTGCTTAATTAATGACGTCACAATGACATGGGTACCAGGTAGGCATAAACGAAAAGGGGTAAACATCCAAAAATAACTTGTTAATTGGAAGAGTGTTGCAAAGTTTATGTAACGTTTGTTTTGAGGGATTTGTACCGACTTTACAGGTAATGCCGAAGGAGGAATTTGTTTAATTAGGCGAAGATGTACCTTATGATGTTTGACTTAGTTCGAGCATTTTTTAATTTTGAGTATTAGAAGATTTTTCATTTTTCATTTCAAGAAGAAAAGCTATCAGCAGAAGGAATAACTCGCCAGAACACCAATTGCACAATTTAGTTCCGGCAAGCCCGTTCCATCATCGCACTTCAAAACGTAGGTATGGCGATTCGCCACCGGTACATGGTGGACATCCCACCCACCCGTACACACAAAAGGTTTTGGGAAGATTTTAATTTTGCGTACAGTTACGTAGTGGAGTTTCCTGACAGCTACAACTGATAGCTACATCCTTGGGGTTTTTAAGTCAAGAGTTAGCAGGTTATTTCTAGGCAAACTTGCTGTATCACACACCGCCACCACACACACACTCACATACACACACACCTCACCACCACACACCGCGCACACGACCACATCGTCGCTTTCTTTCAGGTGAGATTGTGGTCAAACGCGAGCCTATAAAGGTGAAAAAAAAAAAAAATTGAGTGCCAGTAAAATTAAGCTTAAGTATCCCAAATTTATACCTCCTTCAATCCTCCTCATTTTATTTATACCTCCCAGCAAAATAAGGTCCATTTCCGAAATTCATAGAGCAAATGTTCTGTCTATATTTCACTAACCACTGCCTCATTTTATAATTATGCATTTCAACCTATACTGTTAAACAGCTATTTGAAATTGAAATGAAATGGCTTGATAATTGAAATGCTGGTGTACAATACATTCTATCTATCTATAGGTAAAATCATTTGAAATTGAACGTAGCCATAAAGCTCTTCATTTTCGCGTAGGCAGGGTATTACCGCAAATGGTCGAAATTGAAATTTGTAGGTAGTACATTACCGCTAGATATCAATTACGCTATGGTTTGGGACGCAAATTGTATTTCATGTCCAGAGAAATTAAGTAGGTGAAATCTTTTGCGGTGTGATGTTTATTGGGATATATTTCAAACACATACATATTTTTTCGAATAACTGAAAAATAGATTACTTAATTCTAACATGACGCACATTCTTACAATGCAAGTTGAGTCGCAGCGAAGCAAGTTTATAAAAATATTCTTATATAAAAAACTTATTTCCACAAAAATTAGAATCGACTTCCAAACACTACAAAGTATAAAATAACTTTCATTTCGGAAGTCGGTGTCAAAAAACAAAATAACCAAAAACACCCTTTTTTACTTTTCACTTTTTAGTGGTACCTGCGTACCCATTCACAGCGTACCGGCGTGATGTAAATTAAGAACTGGTGTAAACAATAAACAGACAATGCGATTTCAGCAATCCCGATCCATTTGCATTATCATCGTCATTTGTTTCGTTTTTTTTTTTTAATTTATTGCCTATATCCTAAGTTCTTTATCAGATCTTCACCAAATTGAAATGGGACCAGTCCGGGAAAATACTCTTCCAAATAAAAAAAGAATCATCTAAATCGGTTGACAATTGGCGAAAATATCGCTGAACAAACATTTTTCATGGAATCCCATCATCAGATCCTAACTTATACCTTCCATCATCAGCTCAACAACATGTGATGATGATTACCAGGTACAAATATCTGAATTGCGTTAGAAAGTTTATGAAAAACATTGTATGTGCCCATAAAATTTGAGGGTTTCTCTCGATTTTTATGGGATCCCATCATCAGATTCTGACTTGGTGACAATGGGACTACTTCCATGGAACTACCTCTCTCTAGGTTTTCGAATAAAAAAAGAATTTTTAAAATCGGTCCACAATTGACGGAGAAATCGGTGAACATACATAAAATTAAATAAAACTTCTTTTTGAAGAAGTCGGTTAAGTAGAAAGTAAAGTAATGTTTTTAATATATTTTGGGGAGTGTGCGACGGAATTGCATGATTTGATTCCGCCAAGCCCGTTCCATCATCGGACCACAAGACGAACGGCGATGCGCCACCGGTACATGGTGGACATTCCACCCACACGCACTAAACGTTTTGGGAACACATTCATAGTGCGTACAGCTAAGGAGTGGAATTCCCTGCCAGAGTCTGTGTTTCCTCATAGCTACAACCCGGGAGTCTTTAAGACAAGAGTGAATAGGTTGCTTCTAGGCAAACGTGGCTCCATCTTCGATCGCATCATCGCTTACCATCAGGTGAGATTATGGTCAAACGTATGCCTAACCACAGTAAAAAAAAATACATTTATGTTTGTATAACTCTACAAAATGTAGAAAACAGCTGATTTTAATTTATTTCCGTCTTCAGGTATAAAACCAAAAGAGGGTCGATCCTGAGTGAAGTGAAGAACCATCCGACAATGCTTACCGTGCTTGATACTACCGGTTACGATTCTGAGTCAGTCTTGACTGAAGAGAGACTAAGAGGCGAATCTTCAGAAATAAATAGACTTAGGTTCAATAGCAGGTATCAAAATAATTCATACGTTTTAATAAAGGGTAAAATTGGAAAAGTGCGTGTCTGAATCGCACACGAACGTTCAAGACACACAGCGAACACTTTGCTTATGTAATATAATAGAAAAAATGTCTGTAAGTTTAAAACAATGAGGGCTCTCATCTCATCTTATCGTGTGGGCAGTAAGGTCTAACGACCCCACACACTCAAGTGTCAGAGTTTCTCAACCGCCTGAAGGGCCTATGACATGGTTTATTTGACGACCGCCATTTGGCGGCCGGGACCACTGGCTTATACGTGCCTTCCGAAGCACGGAATCATCTTTTTAACAAACAATCAGGGCCCCAAGTCTGTTATTACAATAGTGTCAGAATGGTCTGTCATTGATAGACTGGATATAAAAGCGTAACTATGACTTTCCAGTGGTCAACCACTGATACTCCATTGAAAGAAATGGCATAGAATCTTGTCAAAATCAACCATTATGAAATCAATGATAGACCATTCTGACACTATTGTAATAGCAGACTTGGGGCCCAGGTGATTCAAGCCTGCAATGTCTTAGCCAAACTGGAAACAACTTTACAAAGTATGCTTCCCGTGGGAATCGAACCCACGACCACCGAGTCACAAGGCAAACGCCTATACCACTCGCCCACGGAGGCAGTTACAATGAGGGCTACCGTTTTTGTACTCACCAGTTGGCGCCACTGTCGAATATGGTCCTTAATCATGGCATTAAATTTTTTATCACGCGCATGTGAACAAAGTTAGAAGAAAAAATATGTATAATGACGTAAACGTGCGATTTAATACAACATAAATAACGTCACAGTGTTACGTGGACTCATCAAAGAAGGAGATAACACATATTTACAACAAAAAAAGAAAGTTCAATGCTGTGGTCGGTAGAAATGTAACTTAATCTGCTATAGTGAGGCTGTTTTAGTAAAATATTCACAAAAATTGAAACAAATAGGTGAATAAACTCGATTCAAAAGCCAACCAACAGTGAAATTTGACATAACGACGACCTCACGCTACACTAGCGCCTCTAGCGGTGCATTCAAACGCGATAGCCCTCATTGTAATTACATTTTTGAGGAAACAGTTCGTATTTCGAACGCGGCAATTTTTAACCGACTTCAAGAAGGAGGAGGTTCTCAACAATTCGTCAGAATCTTTTTTTTTTAAACTTAATAAAAATGTGTAACAGAATAAACGCAATACTTCTTAAGAGGCCATTGTATTCATCATTATGAACAACTTTCACAATGGGACCAACACTGAAATCGTGAAAAAAAAAATCGACTCCCCCATATATTTATGTGCGCATAACTCGACAAAATGTACGGAACAGCTGATTTTTTTTTCGCGATTTCAGGGTTTTTTTTTGTGTAGATAGGCATACGTTCGACCACTATCTCACCTGATGGTAAGCGATGATGCGGTCGAAGATGGAGCACGTTTGCCTAGAAGCAACCTACTCTCTCTTGTCTTTAAGATTCCCAGAGGAGGTATTGTGTTACAGGTTGTATACTCGTACTTACACAGATGCGGATGCGATCGTATCTTAAAAATACAGAAATAATCGCTCTGAGCATCACAGTAACACAGCTAAGCTTCAGAGTTGGAGCCGGCGTGCGGCGGCGTGTGGCTGAACCCGGTCAATGTCAGCCGTTTGTTAGTAAATACTACAGGAAAAACGAGGGAAAACGTGGAAAAAACAGATAAAAAGTACACACTTCAGCCTTGTAGTTAGACTGTGCTGAACTTCGAGTGAAAACGGTTTGTTTCTATGTTTTTCTCTAGATGTTTTGTGCGATTCTTGAAACTAGCGTAGTTTTGTATAAAACTTTTCTATTTGAAAGGTTTTAATTTGGAATGGACTTTCCTTATTTTTAAAAGGAAAGGAAAAGAACATAAAGCTTCAGCGGGCTGTATCTCAAGAACCGTAATAGGTAGACAGTTGAAATTTTTACAGATTTTGTATTTCTATTGCCGCTATACCAACAAATAATAAAAATCAAGGTTTATGGTACAAAACCTTAAGGTTTATGGTACGCACACGAAGGGTTCCCCTTTGTGTGCGAGTCCGACTCGCACATGGCCGATTTTTTATTTAAATATGTAAACGTTTGAAAACTATTGTCTCACGCTTTCTATACACAACACTTTGTTTATTTTACAGTATTTTATAAATAGGGTTTGTTTTTTCCACCGTATTTCACATCTGGCCAAGCATTCAAGCACAAAAGCGGTGTCCGTAAGCTGCATTGACTTATATTAATGAGCGCTTTTACGCTATATTTTATGTCTGGAATAAAATGGAGTTGAAAAATGTGAACTTGTCGCATTCTTAAATAACCGTTTAAAAGTTGGCGTGAATAAATTGTAGACTGACTTGATTTTTTTAGTAAGTCAGGCACTTGTCTCACCGCCGGCGAGGAAGCGAGTAGCTATCGACCATTTGCTCGCTGAGGAAAAGGACAAAAGATATAGATCTCGTGTGGGTAAAAGAGACACATGCATTCACAGTCGATAGCTGGCTGTTCACACTGGCCGGCGAGCAGCTCTTACCTCTAGTTGATCGCAGCGGAAAGAGCTATTAAAGATTGCACTCGCTCAGCGACACTCGCACGGCGATGCTCGCTTAGCGGTCAGAACAACCAAACTGCGGTAATTTCTACCTACAGTGCGGGCCGGAGCGAGTATTGCGAGTGCCTGTCGCACTAAAGCACTCGCTGAAAGCCGAGCGACAAAACTATCGAAACTTTTCACTCACTACTCGCTGATCGCCAACTGTTTCGAGTTTGAAGCTTTACTCGCTTCTCGCTGATCGCCGGCGATGAGACAAGTGCCTTAGTTAGATTTTTGTTCAACCGCGAATTGTACGGTGTTCCCATTTGTACTCAAACCGCTGCTAAAGTATATTGTAGCTGCTGTGTAGGGAGGATTCATTTTAAATAACGACAAAAACGCTTTTTAGCCGACCACAAAAAAGAGTATGTTGTCTATTCCACTGATTTAGCTTCTCAGGCCACAACGCAAAAGAGAAAAATATTTTATTTTCTGAATTATTTTGTTTGTTTTAAAACCCAAAACACCGACTTACCTAATTTAAGTTTTTAGGGTTCCGCACCCAAAGTGTAACCAACGAAAACCTAATACTAAGCCTCCGCTGTCTGTCCGTCCGTCCGTCCCTCTGTCTGTCTGTCAGCGTGCTGTATCTTAAGAACCGTAACAGGTAGACAGTTGAAATTTTCACAGATTGTGTATTTCTGTTGCCGCTATAGCAATAAATAATAAAAACTGGCCAAGTGCGAGTCGGATTCAAGTGCAAAGGATTCCGAACCAATTTATTTTTTTAATATATTATTTAACAGTACAGACTCCTTATAGTTTTCCTGTAGTCTTTAGGTGTAGAACTATTATCTGCATTTTTTTTTCCAAATTTTAACCTCAGTAGTTTCGGAGCTAAGGGGGAATGGTAATTGTTGGTCTAATTTCTTAAATAACTTTGAAACTATTTATTTTAAAATTATGAAAAATATATAATTCTATAATATTTTTTGATTGTCACACGATACAGTTTGAAATACATTTTTTTTTAATTTTCTAATTGACCACAAAAGAGACCTCCATACAAAAAAAAAATATTTACGTAACGCGTCCGTATTGGGTCACAGAAGTCCATATGTATAATAAATTCCAACAGGATTGTCCAGTAGATCCTGTATAGAAAACTGGCTGTGACAGACGGACAGACAGACAGACAGACAGACAGACAGACAGACAGACCAACAGATATACAGACAGATACCCGAGTGATCCCATAAGGGTTCCGTTTTTTTACGGATGTTCGGAACCCTTTGTGTGTGAGTCCGGCTCGCACTTGGCCCGTTTTTTATTTTATATGTAGTGTTTTTTGGAAGACAGTTGTGTTTTTTTTTTGTAAGTAACAAAGCCTATTGAGGTGAAATATCACAGGCTGCTTCATAACTCTTCAGCCATGAATTATAACTAAGAAGGCATGGTGGCACATCACACATAAAACAGACGTAAACCTGCGCTTTATGACAGATGGCGCACGAGCATAAAACCTTATGCCATGTCGTTTATCGCGACTACAAATATACTAAGTAAATAGCCGTGATTTTGAATTTTTTTTCAAAGACTTGTTTTTGGTTTATGATCCTTTATTTGTGGAACTTATCTAATAAGCAGAAAGGTTTACCTTCATAAATGGAAGGTACGGACGGACTTATTAGATATTTTCACCCTATTGATACTTAGCATTCGGTTAGACCATCCATATTCAACCGTTTTCTCTTCATGGGGCACATAGCTCATCTACTATGATCCTGCAGAAAACAAAACTTATCATTTAATAGTACCTACCTACAAGAATGAAATCAAAATTTATTTCAAGTAAATCAAATACAGGCATTTCAGAAGAGTCGAGATCTGTCAGTCAAATAGATGACGCTATTTCTTCTGGCATATGGGTGAATAGTTTCAACACATCTATACTTCTTTATCTATACTATAATAATATAAATATACTTTAACTAGCTGACCCGCGCAACTTCATCTGCGTCACAATTTTCATTACTGCTCCGCTCCTATTGGTCTTAGCGTGATGATATATAGCCTATAGCCTTCCTCGATAAATGGGCTATCCAACACTGAAAGAATTTTTCAAATCGGACCAGTAGTTCCTGAGATTAGCGCCTTCAGAGCAGTAATGAAAATTGTGACGCAGACGAAGTTGCGCGGGTCGGCTAATGAGTCTATAAATAGGTACACTGCATTGTCTATCTACTGTAATCAGAACCAAAAAACCTGAAAACGGCATATTGTACTCCAACTTTTACAAACAATGTAAACAAACGCATGGGGTTTTTCTGAAATCGTAAAAAAAAACAAAACGTACTGAACAGCTGTTTTCTATTTTTGTTTTTCATGTAACCATGTAAAGGTTGTTCACAATGTCATCATTGTGAACAACCTTTACATGGTTAGAAATAATCCTGAAAAGAGCTATTTGTATAAGTACAAATAGCTCTTTTCAGGATTATTTCTGTTACAGCCTGTTTGTATCAACATTTCAATTCAATACATTACTTTCATGTTCCTAAATAACTTCCACTACAGGCTTAGCAAATATCGGGATACTACATAAAGTGTCCAACCTTAATGGCAGGCTGCTGCACGGCTATAAAAGCTACCTCACTGTGTGTTTACAGCCTCATTAACCTTTCCTGTGTTACAACAAAGCAATCGTTATGACACGGACCGCATTTATTATTAAAGGCCCGTCTTTTTGTTTGTACCTAAGTGAAAGAAAGTTCTCAAAAATAAATTTTTTGTAAGTTCTTTATTTAGAAACAGACCTTTTAAGTAAAAACATAAAATGAAACGAGTTTTATCATAATACTCATTCTAGGCCAGTCATATTCTACAAATCAGTTTTTTTTTTATCACAGGAAACAAGAAATTTCGAAACGGGTGGTTGACACTTCCCGTGACCCAAGAGCTTGCTTTTGCTTTGGCCAGAGGCTAAGTATTGCCATTCAACGTGGCAATGCCGCCAGTCTCTGGGGCACATTACCAGCTGACAGCGTTGAGGACGACTCTTTTTATTTTATTTTTGTTTTTAAAGTCACCAAAATCTAAGAAATTCGATTTGACAGCTGGGTAAAGAGGGGTAGAAGATTGCTTTACCACTAAGTGCGAAAGAGATTTATTTTTATGTCTCTTTCATATTTACTTGTAAAGCAATGTTGTATCCTGCTGTCAAAACGGGCCTTTTTATTTTTTGACAACTATAGTGACAACTTAGTGTATATTTGTTAATTTTAGTTATTATTATTGTTCATTTATCCTTACTAATATTATAAATGCAAAAGTAACTCTGTCTGTCTGTCTGTCTGTCGCGCTTTCACGCCATAACTACTGAACCGATTTAAATGAAATTTAATTGGTACACAGATAGTCTAGAGCCTGAGAAAGGACAGAGGCTACTTTTTATCCCGGTAGTATGTTCCCTAGGGACCACGCGTGCGAAGCCGCTGGCAGAAGCTAGTCTACACTAATATTATAAAGAGGAAAGATTTGTTTGTTTGTTTGAATTGAATAGGCTCCGAAACTACTGAACAGATTTGACAAATTCTTTTAGCATTGGATAGCCACATCATCAGGGAGTAACATAGGCTATATATTATCCCCGTACTCCCACGGGAACGAGAACTACGCGGGTGAAACCGCGTGACGTCCACTAGTATGTTATAAAGAGGAAAGATTTTTTTCTATTAATTTGTAAAACAGTCTATAAATTATAATAATTATATACTAGTGCTCACCAATCCTCCTAGCCTTTTCCCATCTTTGTTGGGGTTGGCTTAGGTACACTAACCGGATACAGCTGAATACCAGTATTTTACATGAAATGATTGCTTATCATCAGATAGGCTTCACTACCCATTAACATAGGTACTGATGACATGTTGTAGCGGCATCAATGCCGCCACAAGAAAAACCAACAGAGCAAATCTACATCGCGACGAAAAGAACCGCGACGCCATCTATCCAACTTGCGACCGTGCGACCGTGCGATTTGATCATATACATCAGCTGGAATATTAACTATCGGGCAGTTGCCCGCCAGACACAACAACTGTCTGGTAGGAGGATCCTCCCTTTTACAATGGAGGTATGCGGGACTTTACTCTCTGTACCGCTACCTCTAAAATGTCACGAGACTCTGGCAATAGTAGTGTCAGATTTTCTGGCTTCCGAGTTCCCGTGACGACTACCAAAGATCTATGTGCTTGTGATTTTCTGAGTTCGATCCCAAAGAGGCACACTAGCCTCACAGTACTAAAAAATGGCGTAAAGTTATGCTTTACGGCCGCCGGTGCGCGGCAGTAAATGGGCATTACACCGGTCTATTTAATGTGCCATCAAACGCATAGTATTTCAGCAGTGGTTTGAAAGCTGAAGGAATACAATATTAAGAAAGATTTCTTGTGAACTTGTCTTGATATGAAAGCAGTACAAAATATCCCACCAAAAATTTTCATGTAAAATGTTGCCAAGACGATACTATATGGTTCGTACTGTCAAAAAGTTATCAGATCTCATGTAGAGCCAAGCACACAACTCTACACGCCCTAACTCTACAAACCCTAACTTTACAAACTCTACACCATAGTCAAAATAAGTGGTTTGGTCGTTTAAGGAGGAATACAATGTTACTGTTATTCATGCTGCAAATTAATAATGCAATACAGTATGCATAGTTATTTGAATCGTTTGAAATTAGCAGAGTAATTTATTGGGAGTGGTTCAACGGAAATCGTATTTTCTTTTTATATATAAAAATCTCGTGTCACGGTGTTTGTTACCGAACTCCTCCGAAAGGGCTCGACCAATTTTCATGAAATTTTGTGTGTATATTTGGTAGGTATCAGAATAGGTGGTAGGGTATTTTTTTGTTGTGTGGCTAAACAACGTTTGCCGAGTCAGCTAGTTTTAAATAATAGTTAATTGGTGCCTTTGCGTGGCAGAAATAAAACAAGCGCATCCAGTGACTAAAACATACCGTATGTGTAGCCCGCCCTTGTATTAATATAAACTGCACTTTCATGCCTTAGTTACAGACCAGATACCTACACCAAAAGGACCATTTGAACTTAAAGCCACTAATCTCGTCTACCAGAGGTCCCGTAAAAATTCCATCGCGGCTTACGGTACCCGAACTTTTGGTAGAGGGCTTTGACTCGGATGACCAACTTTGTTTGCTAAGTTCAAAATCGCGGTCAGTTTTGATACGGATCGTGACTTTTACTTGGGGACCGCGGTTAAGTTTCTTTTAGGATGTCTTGTGTCAACTTTTAGAGAGAATTTGTATGTATACAACGTGTTAAAGAAAAAACGCAATGAAATCGCGAAATAAAATCGACTGCCCCATACATTTATGTGTGTCCCATACATGTGGGAGTGGAATTCCCTGCCGGAGTCTGTGTTTCCTGATTGCTACAACCTGGGAGTATTTAAGTCAAGAGTGAATAGGTTACTTCTAGGCAAGCGTGCTCCATCTTCGACCACATCATCGCTTACCAACAGGTGAGATAGTGGTCAAACGCGTGCCTATCAATAGTAAAAAAAAAATGTGCGCATAACTCAGACTTAACACTGCTTAATTCAGACAGGCAAACATACACGACACGAACTGTGGTGATATTGTGTATCTGACAATCTTACCATACCTAGGTGAAGTGACCTGTCAATCCCTAGCATGAACTGAATGAAAACCGCCCTATTTTCATCTCGTCTCTATTTTCTTATATATATCATCATATCAGCCGAAGGACGTCCACTGCTGGACATAGGCCTGCCCCAAGCGTCGCCACAACGACCGGTCCTGTGCGTCTCGCATCCATCGGCTACCCGCGACCTTCACCAGGTCATCGGTCCACCTTGTGGGAGGCCTTCCAACGTTACGTCTTCCGGTACGCGGTCGCCACTCCAGAACTTTTCGGCTCCATCGACCATCTGTTCTGCGAGCAATGTGCCAACATATCACCATCTAAACTTAGCTGAAGTGAAATGTCATTCCATCTTGTTTATATGGATTACAATCACTTAATTTTCACTTCACCAAAGTTTTTACAGAATCGCAGCGTTTCCAAACGTCTTTTATAATGCGCACAGCAAAGGAGTGGCACTCTCTGCCTGCGTCTGTTTCCAAACGCTTACAACCCTCATCTCTTCAAAGTCAGAGTGAACAGGCTCCTTCTGGGTAAGCTCGTTCCATCGTAGACTTTGTCTCTGTCATCTCTGACCTAGACTCGAGTCAAGAGCAAACCCATCACAAATAAAAAAAAAAAATCGTACTGCTGCTCACTTTATTTTCACTCATCTAAGTTTTCAGCCGGTCTATTCCATCGATATGTCATCGTGTACACTTAGGTGAAGTGAACGACCAGTGAGCTGCATGCTGTCTTGTTTGTAAGTATAGTTTGACAGCTCACTTGTCGTTCACTTCATCTAAATTTTCTCTTCGACTTGTTTACAGTCGGTCGATTCTGTTAAAATGTCGAAGTGAAGGCTCAGCCCCGGAACTACAATTTTTCCGAACCGGGACAAAAACATGATAGTGGCGTCCCGCTCTCGTCCACGTTTGTGATTAATTTTATTATGTAGGTATCGGATGTAAATTTTTTTAACGATTACGAAGATCCATTGTACCCATCATTGGTATCAATTTCTTTTCTAGAGCATACATGGGAAACCATTGGTTCTGGAGAACATAAGAACCTTTGAATATTTGTTTTTAGAACGCTGATCTTTGTTTTTTTTTATTTATTTGTTGTCAAACATAGGTACGTACACTATTTGTTTGTCTTGCAATTTTACTCGCCAAACTTATTAGTTTGATGGCGAGATCTGGATTCACACCCAATCGATTTCAGGATATCGCTTCGAAACAGGAATAAGAAAACCTTACTAAGGTTTCCTTAGGAGTTACTTTTATGCTTAAATGTTAAAAATATAAATTCAAGGTAGTGTAAAATTCATTGGCGAGCGAAGCGAACCCGAAAATTTTAGCACTCGACAGCCACATATAATATTTTTTTTTTCTAAACAATTAAATTTGGCGCCCCTTGAACTTGCCACCCGGGGCACGGGCCCCGGTTTGCCCCCCCCCAGATCCGGGGCTGTGAAGGCTTGGGTGAAGTAGTCACGCAATGAGCTGTCAATCCATCTTGATTACATGGATTGACAGCTCACTCCGTGATCACTTCACCCAAGCCCACTTCGACATGTTTACAGAATCGACCGGTAGCAGAATCGCACTACAGTTTTCACGGTGAGTGTTTCAACAGAATCAAATGACTGTAAGTATGTATTTCGAGATATTTGCAAGAATAAAAATGTCTTTATCTTGCAGTATTTTTTGTTGGTAAGTTCGCATTGGAACACTATCTCACCTGGTGGTAAGCATTTTTGTGGTCGACGACGCATGCCTGCAAAAATCTAACCTTTTCACTCTTGACTTAAAGGTATTAGGAAGCATAGATTCCAGCAGGGAATTCCACTCCTTAGATGTACGTAAAATGAAAGTTTCCTTAAATAGTTTCGTGCATACACTAATCTAACAACAAACTAAAATATAGCATCAAAAAATTCGTCCTCAACGCTGTCAGCTGATAACGTGCCCAAGAGACTGGCGGCATTGCCACGTTGAATGGCAATGCTTTAATCTCTGCCCAAAGTAAAAGCCAGCTCTTGGGTCACGGGAAGTGTCAACCAGCCGTTTCGAAATTTCTTTGAAAAGGCTGTGAGCACAAGGGCCCCACGACCCCAGGGGTTCCAACCCCAAACGGCTCAAATATAGTTACCAATAAGGTGGTGGTAGGTGATATTTACGTCGCTTACGCCGCTTATGCTTTGTGCGTATGGGTGGGATGTCCACCATGCACCGGTGGCGTATCGCCGCATCGCCGTTCGTTTTCTAGTCTAATGACGGAACAGACTTGGCGGAATTAGAAAAGAGTTTAATATCATGGGAGACGAAACCTGCAAGTTTCTGAAACTAGTAGTAGAGTTTAATTCGTATTAGTTAGGTGGTCGTAATTTTTAAAGATTTTGGATAATTGAGTGCAACCCTCCATGCCCTGAATTCTAAACTAGGTCACAGTGTTCTAGTCAGTCCAAAACTGTGTAACCAGTTAACAGGAATATGTTTGCCTTCGGGGAATGGTTGTGTTTCCCCGAAGCCAAACATATTCCTGTCCATTTTCCGTACAGTCAATAAACTGCATCACCTATATGCACAGTAAACAGCTGTACCCAGGGACTAAATTAAAATGCATATAGCTCACTCCACGGGGGTTCGAACAGTTTTTGCTAGATGTCAATATATGACACAATCCACCTATATATATAATAAATTGAACTCAAATTTGAATATTTATCCGCTGCTACTACACGACTGTAAAAATTAAATAACTGAATGGCTAAACATACATACGAAGAAACAGGAAACATATTGGTCAGGATAAGCTAAAATAAATAGGTACAGGACACACACACACACCATTCACACCAAGAGCTTTTTAAGTAAGATTATTTATTTTGTTTTGTTTTATTTCCTTGAATATTAAATTTTGCATATACATTGTACAGCCACTAACAAAGAGAAGAGCGTGACAGTCCCAATACAAGTACTATTGTAACTTACTGGGGCTGCCAAAATCATGTATGCTCACAATGTTTTGAGATGAAATAAATATTTTTGTATTTTGTATATAGCATAACATCACGCTTGTATCCCCGACGGGTTAGGCAGAAGTTCTTTGAATTGTTTCTGTTTTTCTCCGGACGCTTTTATCGTGCACGTCTTTCTACATCGTTCGCACACGTATAACTAGCTTTTACCCGCGACTTCGTATGCGCATATCCTGGTTTTACCCAATACCGTAGGAATTTTGGGAAATGTTCTCTTAGTGCCCCCTACACTACCCAGCTTTCTACGACCCGTAGTTTCGGTTGTGCGTTGTGTGTCAGTCAGTCACTTTGTAACGGAAGAATTTTATAGGTACCTATATTAGGATCTCGACGCGAACAATGTAATGTAATGCTGTGTTTACCTATGTGTGCCAAATTAACAAGTTTTCTTACAATGTAACCACAACTTTGTAAAAAATATTGATTTAAAAGAGTGTCCGTCGAGTTACCTGCACGCTCTTCTCGATAGAGATCTACGCTTTGGAACGTGCAAATAGCATAATCTCTTGGAATTAATGACCTTGACAATTTAGTACACCAATATTTCGCTAGATAAGTTTGAGATCTATATTCATCACTTCAATAGATATTATAAAACGAAGTCCTCTGCCGCGTCTGTCTGTCTGTTCGCGATAAACTCAAAAACTACTGCACCGATTTACATGCTGTTTTCACCAATAGATAGATTGGTTCTTGAGGAAGGTTTAAGTATATAAAGTATTTGTATAAATTGGCTAAAATATGATAATATTTGGTGTCGGAAAAAATAACCCGTCTGGGAGCTGATTACTTTTATTTATTTATTAATTTGGTTGGCCAACAATTGTTTACACAACACTTTCATTTCGATTAATTGTTATCTTTTGGTCGCGATAACCGACATCTACACGGGCGAAGCCGTGGGCATCAGCTAGAAATATATATAATGGGGTGCGAGCCAATTGTCATCAATTGGGCACATTAACAGACTACGGCCAGTTTCTGTGACTCTCGAGATGGAAAAACCCAATATCACTTAGTCTGACCTGGGGATCATATCGAGGATCTCATGCACATAGAAGTAGCACTTGCACCCTCTAGACAAGACCAAAAGATTCATACACATTAAAAACAAAATAAAAATAGGCTTAAATATAATAATCCGTACAAATTTGTTACGATACTCTAAAAAAAAGATTATATTTTTTTAGTTTTCCAGCTTTTCCCTATACTTTAAGTATAAGACGGTATTACTTCCCAAATTTCATAGTTCTTAGTCAACGGGAAATACCCTATACATTTTGATTCCCTTGAGAGTGTCGAAATATACGGTTTTTTGCGGCATAAACGGCCGTATCTTTTTTACGTTCATGAATAAGCTTGATTTTATTCACAGTTTCAAGAGACCGTAGACATGAATATATGGTTTTAATTTCAACTCGATACCTCCACGCGTTCCCGAGATGAAGGGTCTTGACAGACAGACGGACGGACGGACTACAAAGTGATCCTATAAGCGTTCCGGTTTTCCTTTTGAGGTACGGAACCCTAAAAAGAAAACAGGAAACTATAATTAAAAAATCAATGGCGTCTATCGAGTTAATATTCCGACTAGTTTCGGGGAATCAATGACCGAGACTGAAAATAAAATCGCGCCGTTTTACTACTAGTCTAATTTAGTCGCCAGACCTAAACCTTTTGTTACACGGGAAGCGATTACCTACTTAAGAGGAAATGCTGGCGGCGAGACTTTGTATGTAAAAAGTCATAATTCGAGGTTTGGCTCTCGACTGTTTTCTCCTCCAATATTGGACCGATATAAGAGATATTTCACAAACCGAATAAGGATAATATATACTCTGCTCCTATGTTTTCCTTTATGATGATTTAAACCGTGTAAGCACTAGAACTCTCACAAAATGGTCAAAGTTGTCCGATAAATCGCTGTCAACAGAGAGCCCTATTTTACAAATTTGGCAACTTTTAATCAAAAAAAGAAAACATAGAGACACAGTATACATCCTAGAGACAACACGCATTAGTTAGCTATTAATATATAAATGAAGACTTAAACAACTACACTAAATATCAAGAAATTATGCTGCCAGTTCTGGGCACTTTTGCCATTGACAGCGATGTGGATTATTTTTTTGATGCCCAATGATTAATTTTGTTTTTATACGCGTTTGTACATAATTTCTTGATATTTAGTATACATCCTTCTTATTCAGTTTGTGAAATATCTCTTATATCGGTCCAGTATTGGAGGAGAAAACAGTCGAGAGCCAAACCTCGAATTATGACTTTTTACAAACAAAGTCTCGCCGCCAGCATTCCCTCTTAATACTTAACAAACCTTTATTTATAGTACAGCTAGCAACGCACAAGCGACGGGCAATGATCGGATCCTCTTACAGTCAAACAAAAAGTCACCACGTCGGTAATCTGAACTGCTTCGACATACTCGCACTTACCTAAAGAGATTTTGTAAAAGACATCTCTGGAATAATGAGGGCTACCGTTTTTGTACTCACCAATTGGCGCCACTGTCGAGTAAGGTCCTTAGAGTAGTTATTACGCGCATGTGAACAAAGTTAGAAGGAAAATAATTTATAATGCCGTGAACGTGCGATTAATACAACATAGATATTGTCGCAGTGTTATGTGGACTCATCGTAATAGAAAAAAGTAGGGGTACATATACATATTTCCGACAAAAAATAAGTTCAATACAGTGGTCGGGAGAACCGTAACTTACGAGTAATCTGCCATATTCAGGCTGTTTTAGTAAAATATTCACAAAAAAACTGGCCAAGTGCGAGTCGGACTCGCGTGCAAAGGGTTCCGAGCGAATTTAATTTTTTTGAACATGTTATTTCAACACTATAGACTTTTTATAGGTTTTTCCATAATATATAGGTAAAAATCTTATTATATCCATTTTTTTTTAAGTTTTAGGCTCAGTAGTTTCGCAGGTATATGGCCATTTTTCATCTAATTTCTTGAATAACTTCAAAACCATTTATTTTAAAATTATGAAAAATATAATTAAAACCTGCATAAAAAGCCCTTTCTTTTGATATCTCACACGATACTGTTCAAAAAACATTTTTTTTTTCTAGTTTGACCCCTATACTAAAAATTTAATATTTTACGTAACGCGTCCCTGTTTGGGTCACAGAAGTCCATATGTGTACCAAATTTCAACAGAATCGGTCTAGTGGATCCGGAGAGAACTGGCTGTGACAGACGGATAGACAAACAGACACCCGAGTGATCCTATAAGATTTCCGTTTTTTGTTCGGAACCCTAACGAAACAAAAAAAGGAAATAAACTCTTGTCAAAAGCCACTAAAAAATAAAATTTGACATATCGAAGACCTCACGCTACACTAGCGCCCTGGCGCGAACCTAAACGCGATAGACCTCATTTATCCGATTTCCGGCGAAAATTTACATCTAAATACCTAATCTGGGTTCTTTAGGCTTATGGAGGGTATGCAGAACAGAGAGTAAAGTCCCGCAAACCTCCATTGAAAAGGGAGGATCCTCTGACCAGACTGTTGTTGTGTCTGGCGGGCAACTGCCCGATAGTTGATATTCCGGCTGATGTATATGTTTAAATCGTACGGTAAACTTTGTTTGCGCGATGCAGGATTTCGACGTAGTAGTTCGCTGCTAGTAGGATAGATGGCATTGCGGTTCTTTTTGTTGCGATGTAGATTTGCTCCGTTGGTTTTTTCTTGTGGCGGCATTGATGCCGCTACAGGCTTACCTACAATCAACCATACATCACTAATGCATTTTGACATTGGCTTGGCAGCACATTTACATTGTAGCAGTAGGTAAAGGCAGTTTTAGTAGTGTGAGCGTTACTAATGGTGTGAGGTTTATTGCACAGACTTACAACTGTATCAAACCACCATCGCAACAGCAGGAACATCTCAACAATCTCGTGTCACGGTGTTTGTTATCGAACTCCTCCGAAATGGCTTGACCGATTTTTATGAAATTTTTTGTGTATATTCGGTAGGTATGAGAATAGGTGGTAAGCTATCTTTTTTTTGCAAAGCAACGTCTGCCCGGTCAGCTAGTAATTTATAAAAAACTCGTGACACGGTGTTTGTTGTCAAACTCCTCCGTAACGGCTTGACCAATTTTTATGAAATTTTAGTGTATTTTTAGTAGGTCTAAGAATAGGACGTAGGCTATTTTTTTATGGCAAAACAACGTTTGCCCGATCAGCTAGAAACCTATATCTTTAACCCTATACGTTGTGCAATTTAGAACAATATAAGTATAGTTTTCATTGAATTATCGGTCAAAATCTGTTGTCGAAGCGGACCGGACTCTGACTGTCCGTCAGACTCCTGTCCTAGAGTCGGGTCAGTATAGACTCAATCTCTTTTGCATTGTATAATTTCAGTCATAAATTATTTCATAACGATTGTAACCATGATTTTGTAAACACTGATTTAAAAGTGTCCATGGAGTTTCTTGCACGTTCTTCTCCATAGGATCTACTCTTTGGAATGTGCAACTGCCGCGCTGGAGATAGGGTCGGTGAGTGTTTTGCTGCAGAACAACTTGTTGCTCTTGTAGCTAGCGCGGCAGAATTAGCTTCATCTATTTGGCTGACAAACCTCGACTATTCAAAAGTCTTTTTGAAATAAAGGATTTTGTATTTGTATTTGTCAAGCGCAAGCATATTACAAATGCGGTACTGAGTTTGTTACGCTTTCCCGCCTAAACTGTCGAACCGATGTTGATACTGCGAGATACGAGAAGATGGAAACCTGGAAATGGTTATAGGCTACTTTAAGGTGTCGACATACGCCAGCGACCTTGAGGGAACGAAACGCACACTCGTTTAACACCCGCGCGACCCAAAATTCAGTAGTTTTTTGTACTTACCTTATTACTCTAAGACTTTAAAAAAGTAACCGTATATCAAAATGTAGATAGTTAAATTGTCTTTGAGATAATGTAAATTTCATTAAAATACGCCCGGAGGTTTTGGTCCGATTTCTGTTTTTATGTCCGTGTTAGACATAAATTTACAAATTAATTACACTTTGTTGAATGAATAAAACTTAAAATTTTCATGTATCAAATTATCAAAAAAATAGTCTAATATAACATATATTTTTTCCAAAAAATCACGACTAGCCGTTTAGACGTGATTCTCATTTTAAAATCAGCTACTCTCAAGTATCTGCACCTTAAGGCTTGTATTCATGCCAATGACCTCTACGCGCCACTCCGCTACCCGCATTTTAATTTTTTTATAATAAAAATAATACATGTTTTTAAAAAGTAACAACACCAAATCATTTTCGTTTGTGTTGCAAAGCAGTAAATATTTTTTATACTCTTTTGATATAAAAAAAATGAAAAAAAAAAATGGTTTAGTCTCAACGATTTGGAGGTCATTTTGTGGTTTTAGTGTTCCGAACAAAAAACGGAACCCTTATAGGATCCACTAGACCGATTCTGTTGAAATTTGGTACACATATGGACTTCTATGACCCAAACAACCGTTACGTAAGTCATTAAATTTTTAGTATGGGGGTCACTTTTGGGGGTCAAACTAGAAAATAAAAAAAAAAGTTTTTTGAACAATATCGTGTAACATATCAAATGAAAGGGCTTACTGTGAAGGTTTTAATTATATTTTTTTCATAATTTTAAAACAAATGGTTTAGAAATTATTCAAGAAATTTGACGAAAAATTACCATTCCCCCCCCCTTATCTTCTGAGCCTAAAATTTTGAAAAAAAATGGAGATAATAGATCTTTACCTAAAGATTACAGGAAAACCCATTAGAAGTCTGTAGTGTTAAAATAACATGTTAAAAAAAATTAATTCGTTCGGAACCCTTTGCCCGCGAGTCCGACTCGCACTTGGCCAGTTTTTTTTTCTTATTTTGTGAGACCGATAGACAAATTCTGGCTTAACCAAATTACGTATCATATCATGTAGATTACTACCTATTTTTTTCAGATGTAATTTCGGTGTTAGTGCCGACGAAAAGCTGCTTCATTAGAGGGCCGAGCACGAATTTTTTGACGTAACGTTAACGTAAGTGAATTTTGAATGTGAAAAACTACAACCCCATTGTATTTTGGTTTAATAATATGGGCCGTACACAATTTATATCATTCAAAAATATCAAAATCAAAAGGCATTTATTCAAACTAGGCTGAAAATCAGCACTTTTTGAACGTCAAAATTTACATGAAGACAGTCTCCCAAATCGCCCAGCCCGTCACCACTTCCTAGTGTTTTAGCTGGGAAGAAGAAGTGGCCAACAAACTCCCCAGCAATACAACTGAATTTATATAACATCATTATTCAACATTTTATGACAGATATCGATCTTTAAATTAAATAAATGGATGGCACATGTCAGCTAGCACACTTTATTATCCCAAAAATTAAATATGAAACAATGATAAAACTAATTACATTATATAGGTAATTAAATAAGTAAACTCAAGCATACAATACTAATCAAAATGAGCCTCCAGGAATAAATGGCGTGCCCGCTTACATGTGTAACAATGCAATTTAACCATAATCTGTGACCCAAAGTCACAAGTGATAAACTAGGACCATCGCAGTTAAATTATAACACTTAAAAATGTTAACAATAATAAACCACGGACAGCAAGGCGACCAGTCACCACAAGCAGCACCCGTTCACGAGCATAACGCAAAGATCAGCCATTACCTCCCTCGCCATATTAGAGGGAAGGAGGTAACCCGATCCGCGACGCTACCGCAAGCAGCGACGTCTAAGGGAGCATGACGAACCTGCTGCCGGTTTCTCAGACAAAATCATACTTATCAATTTGTCGAGGTCGCTATAGTTAACCACATACTGCAATACAACTCATAAAATAACAAGTTAATGAGAAGATTATGTCAATAAGTAAAAACAAAACAAAAATTACTGAATATAGTACCTAATTCAAATAAATATTATGTGCGAAACGAGTATTGTAGCTATGGTAAAATTTTACGTTACGTTACTATACGCCAAAAATATTCGTGCTAGGCCCACTGCATGCTATTTTAAACTTTATTCGAGAGAGCAGCCTTAACGCGAGCTGCTATAGTAAGTAATAGTCTTTACTGCACCCTGCAACTGAGTGTAATAGCCATAATAGCATTGTGGTTCGAAATAAACTGTGCTCGATGTCGTCCACATACTGCTGGAATTGCTACGGATAACTGAACGTGGTCGGGGTTATTATACCAATTTGTTCACATAGGGGATCAGTCGACTGCATGTCGATGGAAACACTTTGACTTTGAGCCTAGAGCATACAGAATATCTATGGAAGACAAAGCCAGCGTATACTGGTATGCCCGCGATTTCGTACGCCTATACCCCGTTTTTTCCCCGTTCCCGTAGGAATTTCGGGAAAATCCTCTCTTAGTGCTCCCCTTCACTCCCCAGGGAACCTACATGTCAAATTTCAGCTTTCTACAACCAGTAGTTTCGGCTGTGCGTTGTCTGTCAATCACTCAGTCACTCAGTGCGTGATATGCGTTAAGAAAATATAAAAGTTGGTATCTACCTAGGTACACGTTCTGTTTACTTTGTGTAAAAATCTAAGGTGAATCCTTACTAATATTATAAATGCGAAAGTAACTCTGTCTGTCTGTCTGTCGCGCTTTCACGCCAAAACTACTGAACCGATTTAAATGAAATTTGGTACACAGATAGTCTAGAGCCTGAGAAAGGATATAGGCTACTTTTTATCCTGACAGTATGCTCCCTAGGGACCACGCGGGCGAAGCCGCTGGCAGAAGCTAGTTTTATATTATATATTGATGATAATGATTAGGATATGCACGACCAACTGAACTTTTCCGAGGTTGGGAAGGATCGGGATTTTTAATCATTAACCCCGATTGCATACCAAGAGCTAATCTAGATTAGTTTAAGCTTACCTTACATTGTTAAGGTAACTTATCATACTTACGTGTAGACTGTAAAATTGAAGAACTCAGCTTCACCCAATTAGATTCCAACATAATTGGAAAAGGCCAGGCAGATAAATTGTATGCAGAACATAAACATAGAGAGAGTAAAGTCCCACAAACCTCCGTTGAGAAGGGAAGATCCTCCGACCAGACGGGAGTTGTGCCTGGCGGGCTACTGCCCAATAGTTGGTATTCGGGCTGATGTATATGTTCAAATCGCACGGTAAACTCTGCTTGCGCGATGCAGGATTTAAACCTACGTAGTTCGCAGCTTGTTGGATAGATGGCGTCGCGGTTCTTTTTGTTGCGATGTAGATTTGCTCCGTTGGTTTTTTTTTGTGGCGGCATTGATCGTATTACCTCAGCCATGCGAGCAAAATTTAAGCTAAATCCAGCTATGCGATGTAAACCGATCAAACTTAGCGTATCTCTTGGTATGCAACTGGCTTTAGAGCCGACCTAAACGATTGAAAACCCCGATATCGTCGCCTAAAGTCAAAAATTCCACATCAAAGGAATTATGAATCCATTATAAGCGAGGGTCTCATAAAACCGTTTGACCCCTATAACGAGGTGTCATTAGCCGTGTAATACCACACTGGGTGCTGGGGGCTATCGCTAACAGCTCCTGAATGAGGAGCGTGATGAATGACCCCTAATGAAGGAGGCTCGTGATCTTATCAATTGGTTTTAGGGAGAGTCACTAAAGGGAGGTCAAAATTTTGCTGATCATCGAACATATATTAAACCTAAAGGTCAGTTCTCGTATTTATTGCAATGTTATGTCAGCGAAAAACAAATGTCAAAACTTCGTAACTCTATTTTTCACCGACTTCCAAAAAAGGAGGAGGTTCTCAATTCGGTGGGTATTTTTTTTTATTTATGTATGTACTCCGATTACTCCGAGGTTTCTGATCCGATTTCTGTGATTCTTTTTTGGTTCGATGCAGTATACTTGCTATTTGGTCCCATAAAAATTTGATTCAGTTTGGTTCAGTAGTTTTTATTTTATGAGCATTTTTGCTTATTTCAATTTCTGCGTTGACGAAGACCTCGTCCAAGTATCACCACTTAAAAGTGAAAACAAAAAAACATTTTACAAAAAAATATAACCGACTTCCAAACAAAACACTACAAAGAATAAAATAACCTCTACCCAACCGTTCGTTGACTGGTTTTTATCACTGTCGGGTATCACCCCTAAACGTTTGACGTAATGAAACCAGTCGGAAATGTGATGTAAAAATAATCAGAGGTGAGGTGCCCAAATTTTCGAGTTTTTTTTGTAAGTGTGATGTAAGAACCTTCCTGAAAAAAAAGACCTGCAGCACAAATGGAACCTCCCCTCTTCTGAAAAAGGCTTGTGACTGCCGTCACCAGGACGAAAGGCACAACTCATAATTATTTATATAGGGTTTTAGTGGGGTGACACCACATTATCCGCCCCAGGTGTCACCCATGCTAGCTACGCCACTGAATTTTTACTATTAATAGCTTTTCAGATTTACTTGTGGGATCTGGCCGCAGAACACGGAATCTCCGCGCTAGCAATGACTACAGCCACATAAGTTGCGTTAAGAGCAATGATCGGCTGTCAGAGCCGATACTTTTTTTACTTAGTAGTCTTGTAGAAAGACAAGGAAGTCAGGGATAGCATGGACCTGATAGAACAGAATGCAGGAAGAAAACGTATTGCGACGACCCTTAGTCAGGGATGAGGGCAGGAAGATGATAACTATTTATAGGCTCGTGTACACTACCCCACCTGATTGAGAGCGAAGATGTGATCGATGATGGAAATTACCAGTGGCCTTTAGTTTCTATTAGTAAAGAGCTTTTTTATAAAAAAATACAACCGACGATTTGGAAGTCGGTTGTATTTTTTTTTTGTAAAAAAGTTTTTATTTTTCACTTTTTAGTGGTACCTCACACCTAACAAAACCACTGAAAAGTCGCAGGAAAGCAAAATACGATTTAGGAGGTAATAAAAAAAAATACTACTGAATTGAGAACCTCCTCCTTTTTTAGAAGTCGGTTAAAAAGACACTCACTAAGGAATTCGTTTGTATAGGAAGTGTTGACAGTACCATTTCTAGCAGCAGCCGCCAAAGCCACTCCGTGTTCTGTGGATGTGGCAAATACTGGTCACACTTTTTCCAAATTAGCTTTCATGTAACTTATTGATACTGTACCGGCTCTAGTAAATCTATTTCCATTTATTATAAGACTACAGATTATGAGATTAAAAGCCTCAGCCCGCGTTGAAGTTGAAAATTATCAAGGGAACATACCTACTGTCGGCATGAAAAGTGGATATATCCTTTGTTCTATACCAAGAAATGGTCTACCCGTGTGCTAACTTTTATTTAAATCCGTACAGCTTGAAGAGGTACGCGAGAGGAAACAAAAAAAAACAAACTAATGTTTATCATCATGATCATCATCATAACAGCCGAAAGACTTCCACTGCTGGACATAGGCATCCCTCAAAGGGGTTGCCATAATCACCACGCTTGGCAGGCGGGTTGGCGATCGCAGTGTACGGTGTTGCGTTTTACAGAGAACGCTGCTGCCCATTCTCTGGCGAGTCCCTTAGTCGCCTCTTACGACACCCACGGGAAGTGATGGGATGATATTATTCTTTTACGGCACCATACGGCACCGGCCGACACGATACGGCAAACTAACTTTCGCACGTATAATATTAGTTAGAGTATTATGATATTTGTGTAAATATTTAAAATGTCAGTAAAGTTGTGATTAATAATATCTAACGGCTGGTAATTCTATACCTCCCAGGTATGTAAGGTGGCAAGACACAAGGGTCGTCTTTGTTTGTTTTTCCGCAATAGCATTTTTTATGATGTTACAAATCTTAAGAATTTTGATATAGGTACAATGATCAGATAACGTGACATCCAATGAATATATAGGCGACTACAACATCCATAATACGAACAGATTGCTAGAAATTGACATGCTAAATTAATTACTTAAGGGCACTTAGAATTAATTTGTCTGGTGCCATCCATTCGAGACAACAGACACGACGCCACAACGGTATATAGGTATTAGTATATACGTATGTCCTTTGTTATTTCAGAGGTGGCTAAATAATGACAAACGTATCTAATGATCGATCTCCAGGTTTGCGGAATTGTTCGAAAGTCACCTCGGCCCTGCGGCGCTACTCTCTAAGCCCGAAGTCTGTAGTTTCGGGCTTAGTTGCGGGCGTATTCTACTCCGTATCACCTACGGACTTACGATTAGCCCCGAACCCGAACTAAGAATGAAAGGCAACACGATTTTACAGTAACTGTCAAATCGTGTTGTCATTAATTCTTAGTGGTAAGATGATACAGAGTAGAATACGCCCGCAACGAAGCCCAAAACTACGGACTTCGGGCTTAGAGAGTAGCCCCCCTGGAACGCGGCGGGCATTAGGAGGAACACGGTTGGGTGTTAGTCAGTAAGAGTCTGACACTCCCTTCTGCTCCGCCCAGAGCGCCTTTTTTATTTGAGATGGGTTTGCTCTTGGCTCTAGTTTAGGTCAGAGATGACAGAAACAGAATATACGATGGAGCGAGCTTACCCAGAAGGAGCATGTTCACTCTGACTCTAAATAGATGAGGGTTGTAAGCGTTTGGAAACACAGACGCAGGCAGAGAGTTCCACTCCTTTGCTGTGCGCATTTTAAAAGACGTTTGGAAACGCTTAGTGCGAATTGGTGGAATAGCAACAATTTGATGATTTTCTATTAAAAAAAAGGGTTGATCTCCAAAGTAAAGGAACTTTTGCCAGGGTTGGTCTGTGAATGGAGTACTGAGGCTCCTTTGTACCTTAGAAAGCATGTAAAACCGTTACGCGTTGGTACCGGCTTGTAACTATGTGTAGATCTTTGACAGTCAATCAATCAATCAAAAGTCGTTTATTCAATTTAGGCAGAGAGCTATCACTTTTTGAACGTCAAGTTTTACAAAAGACAGTCCCCCAAAACGCCCGCCCGTCACCACTTCCTAGTGTTTTAGCTGTGGAGAAGAAGTGGCCAACAAACTCCCCAGCAACACATCTGTCTGTTACGTTTTAATAACTTGAATCTATATAAAAGTATGCTAAGTAATTAATACATGACACGAAATTATAACTTGCTAGCTAGCACACTATGGTACTGATAATGATAGAAATGTATATATAAAAAAAAAAACAACGAATTGACCTACATAGTCAGATAAATAAAAAAAAGAACAATATTATATGAATACATATAACCTGTCATAAGCTAATTACTTAAAGACTCGTCACGGGTAGTCGGAAGCCAGCAAATCAGACACCTGTCTCGCCAAGAGGTATTGTGAACTGGGTTGTGGAGGTCTAATAGACAGTCACTTCTTGTAAAATACTGGAATTCAGCTGCCTCCATTTAGACAGAAGCTGAATTCAATATAGATGGAAAACACTCATCATAATTATATCAGCCGAAAGACGTCCCCTGCTCAGCTGAACAAAGACCTCCTCCAAGCGTCGCTACATTGAACGGTCCTGTGCGTTTCTCATCCAGCGGGTTCCCGCGACTTTCACCAGGCCATCAGTCCACTTTGTGAGAGTCCTTCAAACGCTGAGTCTTGAGTCTTCCAGTAGGAATCATCATCATCATGTTAGCCGAAAGACGTCCACTGCTGGACATAGACCTCCCCCAAGTGTCGACACAATAACCGGTGCCGTGTGTCTACCCGCGAACCTCGCCATTGGTCCACCTTGTGGGACGCCTTCCAACACTGCATCTTCCAGTAGCTACGCGACTGACACTTCAAAACATTTCGGGCCCCATTGAACAACCGCTCTGCGAGAAATGTCAATTTTTTTCTTTTTTTAGGGTTCCGAACAAAAACCGGAACCCTTATAGGATCACTCGGGTGTCTGTCTGTCTGTCCGTCTGTCACAGCCAGTTTTCTCCGGATCTACTAGACTGATTCTGTTGAAAGTTGGTAAATATGGACTTCTGTGACCCAAATACGGACGCGTTACGTAAATCATATTTTTTTTAGTATGGGGGTCACTTTTGGGGGTTAAACTAGAAAATTAAAAAGAAAAGATTTTTGAAGAATATCGTGTGACATATCAAATGAAAGGGCTTACTGTAAGAGTTTTAAAGATTTTTTTTTAATAATTTTAAAATAAATGATTTGAAGTTATTCAAGAAATTAGACGAAAAATTCCCATTCCCCCCCTTATCTCCGAAACTGTTGTCTAAAATTAAAAAAAATATTTAGGTAATAGATCTTTACATAAAGATTACAGGAAAACCTATTAGAAGTCTGTAGTATTAAAATAACATGTTAAAAAAATAAATTCGTTCGGAACCCTTTGCACGCGAGTCCGACTCGCACTTGGCCAGTTTTTTTTTGTAGGTTGAGTTATCATCAAATGACTTCTTTCGCTCTGGGTGGAGTAGAAGGGAGTGTCAGACTCTTACTGACTAAAACCCCTCCGTGTTCCTCGTACTGCCCTTTGCGTTCCAGGGCTGCGGTGACTCTTTCGAACAAATTCCGCAACCCTAGCAGGGTGCCCTCATGCCCTACCTAGGTAATATATAAATTGTTCTCAATTCCTTTGTTCTAAGCCCATTTCCACATAAGATAAAGCCTCGTCGAATGTGATAAACAAGTATATTCCACTAAGGAGCTTAAATATGCTTTACTATGTTGATTTATATGTTGAGTCGCGGTATGCGGGCGACTTTTGAGCTCGGCAAGTTTCATTTTTCAAGTTTACATATCAAAGGGAGGCAGGGTTGTGTGTGAGAGTATTATGTGTGTGTCGACAGAAGATGACGGGGTAAGTCTTGTTTAGGCTTTGTTTCAGATAGGAGGATTTGAGGATCGAAATAATTGGAAATATAGTCGATCATAGGCACCTTGTTCGACGCATCCTGTTGTTCTCCTCATCGCTGTCACTGTGGCGAAGCTGTCAACAGCCTCGGGCACCACGGCCTGTCGTGCAGTCGAAGTGCGGGTCGCATAGCACGGCACGCAAACATCAACGACATTATACGACGCGCTCTTGTCGCCGTCGGCGTTCCAGCCGTACTAGAACCCATTGGCCTGGCACGCGACGATGGCAAGCGACCGGACGGCATGTCTTTATTTCCTTGGAAGATGGGTAGGCCTTAAGTGTGGGACGCTACTTGTGTCGATACTCTTGCGCAATCCCATCTTCCTAGCCTAGCTCGTCGTGCTGTGCTGGTTCTGCCGCTGCGGCTGCTGAGAACCTCAAACGGCGGAAATATAGTAGCCTTGTTGGCAATTGTATTTTTGAGCCGTTTGGGGTTGAAACTCTTGGCCCGTGGGGTCCGAGTGCTCACGTTTTATTTAAAGAACTAGCTAAACGTTTAGTTGACACTTCGCGTGACCCAAGGGCTGGCTTTTACCTCGGACAGAGGATAAGCATTGCCATACAACGTGGTAATGCCGCCAGTCTTTTGGGCTCACTTCCAGTCGACAGCGATGCGGACGAATTTTTTGACGCCATATTATAGTAAGGAGTTTTATTTTGTATTGTAATTGTAAATAGTTTGTTATTTAAATAAATCTTATATACTGTTAAAAAAAATAATATTGGAAGTTAATAAAATAGTTCAGTTTGAAATTGTTTGAGAGGAGCTCGTTGCTAAAGACTAACAGCCGCACGGGTCGATCTTCAAGGTTTAGCAACGCTTGCCAAGGTTGGTCTTTGGATGGGTGACCATCTTAACATACCGAGTTTCCTCCGTGCCTCGGAAAGCACGTTAAGCCGTTGGTCCCAGCTGTTATTTCTAGATCTTTGGCAGTCGTTACGGATTGTCAGAAGCCAGTAAATCTGACTCCAGTCTTGCCAAGAAGTACTGTGTTACCCTGTTAATGGGTTGTGGAGGTCTGGTAGGCAGCCGATCCACGGAAAATGCTGGTATTCAGCTGAATCCGGTTTGACTGGATGCCGGCCCCAATACAGTTGAGAAAAGGCTAGGCAGATGATGATGATGACAGGATAGACTCTCGTTTGACTAATATCATAAATGATGGTAAGCGATGTTAAACAAGTCGACAATGCCGCTCACTTGCCTAGGAGTCTCGTCTTGAGTGTCTTTTTTAATTTTTTATTTGTGATAGGTTTGCTCTTGATTCTAGTCTAGGTCCAGGATGACAGAGACAAAGTCTACGATGGAGCGAGCTTACCCAGAAGGAGCCTGTTCACTCTAACTTTGAAGAGATTAGGGTTGTAAGCGTTTGGAAACACAGACGCAGGCAGAGAGTTCCACTCCTTTGCTGTGCGCATTATAAAAGACGTTTGGAAAAGCTTAGTGCGAATAGGTGGAATAGCAGCAAGGTAGGGATGGTGAGATAGAGTGTGTCTGGATGTCCGATAGTAGAAGGGGGTCGTGGAGTTCTTAGGCACACTCACCGAAGCACAATTTGTAGAAGACCGACAAGCAGGCAACCTTACGGCGATGAGCCAAGCTATGTAGCTTGGCATCCACCAGTTTTACGTCACCTATGAGCCTCTTAGCTCTGCGTCTTCTTTTATTAACCCCCACCAAAAAAGAGGGGTGTTATAAGTTTGATCGCTATGTGTGTCTGACTGTCTGTTTGTGGCACCGTAGCTCTTAAACGGGTGACCCGATTTAAATGCGGTTTTTTTTTATTTTAAAGCAGGTTTTCTAGCGGTGGTTCTTAGATAAGTTTTATCAAAATCAGTTGAACCGTTTGGAGATCATCAGCTCTTTTCTAGTTGATGAAGATATTTAACCAGCTTTTAATTTCAATTTTAAGGGACTGATCGATGCGAAATTTAGTATTCCGTTACTTCAATAATAAAAAATCGTACCTATATTAAATTAAAAGGATTAATACGTGTTTTTTTTTTCAATATTTGTTTTGGGGGTTTTTAATTTTTTTTCATATACAATACTACTAGCTTATGCCCGCAACTTCGTACGCGTATATACCCGTTTATCCCGTTCCCGAAGGAATTTCGGGAAATCCTCTCTAGGTGCTCCCCTACACTCCCCAAGCCATACCAAATTTAAGCTTTCTACGACCGGTAGTTTCTGCTGTGCGTTGTCTGTCAGTCACTCACGTCAGTCACTCAATCAGTCAGTGCCTAAGGAAATAATTTTATAAGTATTAATATTATTTATTTACTTACAATTATGTTATATTTAATTAACTAGAAAAATCAGTTCTTAAAAGAGTTTAATTACTTCTACTAATTATTAAATGATAACGTTATTAATATTACGTTTCTCCGTTCGGAGAAGGAAGTTAACAAATAAAGTTTGCTACGAAAATGTGTCACCTATAATATTATTTTGTTTTAGTAATTATAATATGCCTCAGTTATATGTAAACTAACTTTTGCCGGCGACTTCGTACGCGCCTATCACGTACGTGCATCTTATTACAATTTAACCCAATTTGTTGTTTATTTATATATATAAAAGAGCACAAAGGTACTGCATAAAACTGTCCAGAGCTGGCTGCAAACTGTTTTATTGCAGAAATTGACGTACAGTCTTATAATTCAATGAAGCGCTTTACGAAGCGTTTCATTGAATCCGCCGAAAAGCACCAGAACCCTTTAATCTCATCGGCTACCCGATACGCTCCCTCCAAGATTAGTAGGATTCGCCGTCCTAGGCATACCCTAGACCAAGTCACCATTCTTCAAGAAAGCTGTAGGGAAACCAGCACTATCAGAAAACGCAGATACAGACCGCGTTCCGTATACCGGCCTCGCCGTCGAGGCCCGTCGCGGCGTTCCTGTAATGCTCCCCCCCGTCTTTTGCCTAACGAGCCAGCCCGCGCCGCTGAGCCTTTAGCGTTAAATCCCCTAAATAATGACATGACCCAGCCAGTCCCTTGCTGTCCTCCCCAAAACGACGCCGCTGAGCCGAGGTCCGTACCCCACAGGGGGTGCCCTCAGTGAGCGGAGTTTTAGTATATATTTGCATAGCCTCGGCTGGGGGCCTTAAATTCTCTTGAGGCCCACACAGGCAAGTCCGGTTAAGTAGTTACAACCTTCCCAGGTTCGTAACTGCGAGTGGTCTCCGTCAAAAAAAAAGTACAGTCTTATAGAAAACGAAAGCCAGTTTTCATGGTTCTATGAAAGAAGTTCGTTGCAAAATCTATCCACCAGAGAAACCCTGAGCATTGCTCTCTCCATTGCACTCTGAGCAACCTTAATTAATTTATTATTTATCATTTATTTATTTATTAAAATCTCCTTTAAAACTATCATTAGGTACAGGTTTATATCTAATGTGATAGCTTGGTTTTAACATTACTGGTACTCATAAATCACTGATAATCAGATGACAATCATAAATTGTTATTTATTGAGATTAATTGATGGTTTTTCCATTTTCCTGGCGACTAATTTAGGGTGAAGGTCCTTCAAACTGATTTGGGGTATGCCCATATCCGTCCCTTAAGTCCGACAATGGAAAAATACGCAATATATAACAAAATTGTCAATTTGATAATTAATTCCAATTTGGAGTTGAATGACAAGTTATCAAACTCGCGAAACTGCAGTGATTGGTTAATTGAATATTATACAGCTATTTGCATCACTTGTCTTGCGTACGTATCATGTGCGTAGGTATGTTTAATTGATGACCTGCCGATATTTTCTCCTCCTGTGGAACCTAACCATTCTGTATACGTTGGCCGTTTTTGGCCATTTTTCTCAACTAAACAGCACCTCCCTCTCGTTGCGACCATCTATCCATAATACTTGATTGGTAATTACAGTAATAGTCCCATTTCGACAACCATTAGACCCTGATAGCCATTTATAAGACGTGGGCCAATGTTTGGAGCAATAAATGTCTACAGGGCCAATTTATGTACCAGGAGAGCATAACTTTCAGGGAGGTCTGAAAATAAGTCAACAACTTTCGGAACCCAACTGGGAACATAAATAAATCAAAACTGTGTTTGTTGGCCAGCAAAATATTGCTAAACTGGAATGTTCAGCTCAATTTTAGTACTTGTGGTTCGTTTTTAGTTTTGTGCAAATATTTTAATTGCAACAACTACTGACAGCGGTTCATAATTAGGTTAAAATAATAAGTCTTGCAGTTATGTTTCCAGTTTCTTGTGAAGTTTTCATGCCGAACTTATGTAACTTGGTTTTCTTAGTGATGTTTTTGCCGTTGTACAATAATGTTAAGTATGGAACAAAGTTGTTAATACCTTTATTTACATTATTTTCTATATAATAACTAAAATTAACATTCCCTTGTGCTCACAGCCTTTTCAAAGAAATTTCGAAACGGCTGGTTGACACTTCCCGTGACCCAAGAGCTGGCTTTTACTTTAGGCAGAGATTAAGCATTGCCATTCAACGTGGCAATGCCGCCAGTCTCTTGGGCACATTACCAGCTGACAGCGTTGAGGACGAATTTTTGATGCTATATTTTAGTTTGTTTTTAGTTTAGTGTATTTGTTAAATATTGTATAGTATAAAAAAGTAAGGAGTTTCTGACAAACTGGCATTCAATCAATCAGCGATTACTATTATCGAGAAGTCATAGGTTCTGTGACAGTTGTGACATTTCCCAATGTCGTGTGACAACCGCTTTTGCCACGCTTATGCTGGCAGAATGTCATTTGTCTATAGCCTAAGGGGCTTCTGACAACGTGATATTTAATCAGCGATAACGATGGTCGAAAAGTCAACCAGTTCAGTGATAGTTATATCATTTCGCAATCGTATGTCAATCCCGTAGGTACAGTCAACAAAGCTAAGGTATGCAAGCAGCTAACTTGCAACTATTTTTAAACAATGTGGGGCTCATCGGTGACGTAAAACTGGTGGATGCCAAGCTACATAGCTTGGCTCATCGCCGTAAGGTTGCGTGCTTGTCGGTCTTCTACAGATTGTACTTCGGTGAGTGTGCCCAAGAACTCCACGACCTCATCCCACCGGCCCCCTTCTACCATCGGACATCCAGACGCACAGCATCTTACCATCCCTACCTTGTTACTATTCCACCAATTCGCACTAAGCGTTTCCAAAAATCTTTTATAATGCGCACAGCAAAGGAGTGGAACTCTCTGCTTGCGTCTATGTTTCCAGACGCTTATAACCCTAATCTCTTCAAAGTTAAAGTGCACAGGCTCCTTCTGGGTAAGCTCGCTCCATCGTAGACATTTTCTCTGTCTTTTCTGACCTAGACTAGAGTCAAGAGCAAATCTATCACTAATAAAAAAAAAATTGTGAGTGTGCTGAGTTGACAATTATTGTACAACTACGAGTGTGTTGTACAATAATTGTCTACTCAGCACACATTAGAAATAAACATTGGTAGTGGTACTTTAGTGGCACTTTAGTACGTACGCACTTTAGTTCGTAATCACATCTCAGTCACAATCATGTCTAAAACACCTCCAATTTCCCTACATTTTGCTTATAAATTAAGAGAATTGGCATTCTGATGTGTCTCTGTAATCTGTTATTTCCTACATAGGTACATTTATAGTGAGGCTTACGTTTTGTTTTACTTCCCGCACTAAGCCGGGCTCCAGCCGGCAGCCAGCGATTACAGCGTATAACGCTATAACTAACAAACATAACTAACGTGTGCTAGGATTAAATGCGGCAGAAATATGGCGTCGGCTAAGCCGTGTTTTGATTGGGTATAAAAGTTCGTGTTTTTAGTTTTTAGTTTATGTTCTTGTTTTCGGACTCGAAAGGTATATAATCAACTAGTTGACCCGCGCAACTTCATCTGCTTCGCTCGTATTGGGCTTAGCGTGATGATATTTAGCCTATAGCCTTCCTCGATAAGTGGGCTATCTAACACTGAAAGAATAATTCAAATCTGACCAGTAGTTCCTGAGATTAGCGCATTCAAGCAAACAAACAAACTCTTCAGCTTTATATATTAGTATAGATTTAATGAAACCTATTGCTAGTAAGTCCTTCAGTGTCAGTTGGCGGGGCTGTACCTCCTAAAATGTAATAGGTAAACAGTTGACATATTCACAGAGTGTATTATAAATCATAAGTCATTTATTGATTTGTTAACATAGGTACAAATAAATGGTTGTTATAATAATAAAATAAAAGTGCGCTATGTTATGCCAGACAGAAGGCAGGAAGGCAGGTATTTCTATTGTCGCTGTCGTCATCTGCCATCATGCATCTGCCGTATGTGTCGGCCGGTGCCGTAGGGTGCCGTAAAAGAATAATACCATCCCATCACTTCCCGTGGTTGTCGTAAGAGGCGACTAAGGGACTCACCATACACTGCGATCGCCAACCCGCCTGCCAAGCGTGGCGATTATGGCAAACTCCCCCCCCCCCCTTTGGGGATGCCGATGTCCAGCAGTGGACGTTTTTCGTCTTTTGGCTGTTATGATGATGATGTCATCATCTACCTAGCCTTTTCCCAACTATATTGGGGTCGCCTTCCAGTCATACGTCGGATTCAGCTGAATACCAGTATCTTACATGAAGCAGTTGCCTACCAGACCTCCGCAACCCATTAACTGGGTAACGCGGTACTTCTTGGCGAGACTGGTGTCAGATTTTCTGGCTTCTGACAATCCGTAACGACTGCCAAAGATCTAGAAATGACAGCCGGGACTAACAGCTTAACGGGCTTTCCGAGGCACGTAGGAGTGGTAAGTTAAGATGATCCACGGACCGACCCCGTCAAGCATTCTTAACCTTGAAGATCGACCTGTGCGGCTGTAATTTTAATTAAATTAAGTTTGTTGTTTTTTATGTTTATTGTTTTGTTTTGCTTGTGTCAGGAACTGTGTCAGGATGACATCCATCTTGCATCCGTCACTCACTGACAGTCACTGTCGTGGCCACACATGTCAATATCTATTTTATTTTTTTTGTTATCCATGGTTTGTCTATGACATGACCGCGACAGTTATGACTTTTTTATAATGCACGTCCCTGACACAGGCTGGCAGTGGTTTTACGGAAGAATGTTTGTCTCTTATTTTGTTTTATAGCTGTTTTTATTATTTGTGTACCTATTATTAATGTGCGTCTGTTTGGGCGGAATAAACAATTTTTCTTTCTTTTTCTTTCTTTATTAAAGGAACAAGAAATGATATTCTTTTTGGTTTTTGGTACGAAAACTTTCGTGTGCATGTTGGACCCGTAGTTGGCCCATATCGCGGTTTATTGCAGTGTCTTCTAATCCATAATTTGCTCTTTACAGTAGGTACGCTCCTGCGAGGCAGGCCAGATAAACGTGATTTTTCAGCAATATTCTAGCTGTCTATCAACGAAAGAACTTTTAGGGTCGGATCAGAACTTCATAAGTTTAAATTACTATTAAATTAAATTAAATTCGTTTATTTCAGGCTATTATAAACCCATAGAAATCGATCAATACCTACAACATTTTCTCCTTTCTCAATTTACAAAACATGTCATAAAATTAAAAATTCCATGTACTAAATTAATTTAAAAAAAAACAACTATGGTCACTGAAATTATGTTCCGACTGAAAACTGGACTTTCCAATAGCAATACAAAATACAGCTTCATTCCACGTTAATGTTTTCCAATAAATCTATAATACATTATGTACGTACATAGAACGGAACACACTGTGTTATTGTTATAGTTCACAACGGTACGCCAGCCACATTGTGCATGATTAATTTAATTTCCTGCGGCAAATACGCTGTTGATTATGCTAATATTATGTGGGTTGTACTAGGAAGGCAGTCGAGCGAGAGGTTTTCCACGATGGCCAGTTAGTGATGCTGCACAGGTAACGTTCAAAGGCCTTTCAGCGATTAGCTATGGCTAAAAATCGTAATGTATTAAGGGGTTCGAACTTTTTCCGTGGGAGCTGGCATAGCTCATAGTTTAATTTATATAAATGGTTAAATCATACCTAGAAATGTTATTAGATACAATCTACTGTTAATAAGCGCGTGATAAGTTCATTTTTAGGGTTCCGAACAAAAAACGGAACCCTTATAGGATCACTCGGGTGTCTGTCTGTCGGTCTGTCACAGCCAGTTTTCTCCGGATCCACAGGACCGATTCTGTTCAAATTTGGTATATATATGGAGTACTGTGACCCAAACATGGACGTGTTACGTAAATTATTAAATTTTTAGTATGGGGGCCACTTTTGGGGTCAAACTAGAAAATTAAAAAAAAAAGATTTTTGAACAATATTGTGTGACATATCAAATGGAAGGGCTTACTGTGAGAGTTCTTATTATATTTTTTTCATAATTTAAAAATAAATGGTTTTGAAGTTATTCAAGAAATTTGATGAAAAATGACCATTCCCCCCTTATCTCTGGATCTAAAGGGGGCTTTATCTCCGAAACTACTGAGCCTAAAATTTTGAAAAAAAAAATGGAGATAATAGATCTTTACCTATAAATTACAGGAAAACCTATAAAAAGTCTATAGTGTTAAAATAACATGTAAAACCAAAATTCGTTCGGAACCATTTGCGCGCGAGTCCGACTCACTCTTGGACGGTTTTTAATGATTTTCACGTGGTTTACTTTACCTCGAAATATCTCGGCAACGTGACACTTTAGGCCACCATGTTCCCGATATTTCTTGTTTGTTGAAGTGCCCTCTACCCATATATATATACATGTTAGATCATGCGTCAAAATTTTGAAAATAAAAAATGGAGCCGGTGGTTTATGCCACAATGGGTCTATCTTTCAGTAGCACATGTTAATCTACATTTTGTTTGGCAATTGTATTCCTTGATATCACTTTGACTAGGGCCTTAGGAGTGGACTAAATTGAAAGATTTTTAGACGGACTTTCCCGTGGCATAGGTACCTACGTATGGGTCCTATGCTACATGGTCATGTCTGCAGCTATGTCTACCAGACCCTGCTTCTATGCAGCTATGGGTCGATGGTCTGTTTGGTGTGTAACCGTCGAAAACAGACGGACCATTAGAAGGCACCACGGCGGACATTCGCACGAACGAGTCCGTGTAGTGAATTCCCCGATGGTAAGATATGTAGAACTAGTCTTTATCGTCTACTTGACATGATTAGAATAGCATAGAATAAAATTTATTAAGCACATACACGAAACATGCACGGTACACAGAAATAACAAACAAAAAGGGTATACCAGAAAATAGTGTCTCACGGCTGCACTAAAAATGACCATTTCAGCGATATGTCAGACTGACTAATGCTGTCTGACGCTGGTTTTCAAATGAACCTTTTAAAGGACGAGTGACGGTTCATTCATTACAATATTATAATAGTTACTAGCTGAACCGCGCAACTTCGTATGCATCACAATTTTTTCATTACTGCTCCGCTCCTATTAGTCTTAGCTTGATGATATATAGCCTTCCTCGATAAATGGGCTATCTAACACTGAAAGAATTTTTAAAATCGGACTAGTAGTTCCTGAGATTAGCGCGTTCAACCAAACAAACAAACTCTTCAGCTTTATATATTAGTATAGATTGTCAAAGTCATAAAGTAGATATAAGAGTTAACATATATAGTTAAAACATGGACTAAATTACATTAAAAATAAAAATAGTAAAAGTGATGAAGATATTATACGAATGTGTATGATTGTGCGTGTAATGTGTTCATAAATAATATCAGTACGAAATAAACTTTTTGGGTATTTTTTTGATAAAAACCGGCCAAGGTACGGTTTTTGAGATACAGCCCGCTGACAGACAGACGGACGGACGGACGGACAGCGAAGGCTTAGTAATAGGTTTCCGTTGGTTAACCTTCGGGTAAGGAACCCTAAAAAATAATAATAAAACTAAAATGCGATGAAAATAGTTACGTACTTAAATCCACACACTTAAGTGAGTCAGTTGAACTTGTTTCGGAGTGGTGAAATTATTGACAACAAAAGGTGCAAACGGGAATAGTCGAGGGCAAGCGTCATTTAGTAATGACTACTGAATCCTTACTAATATTATTAATGCGAAAGTAATACTGTCGCGCTTTCACGCCAAAACTAATGAACCGATTTAAATGAAATTGGTGCTCAGATAGTCTAGAAGCCTGAGAAAGGACATAGGTTACTTTTATCCCGGGATTATGTTCCCTAGGGACTATAAACTAGTATCTGGTTTTTTTTTAAACTTTGCCCCACACTAGGAATTTCTCCTGTATCGTGGGTGCGTTTAATAATCTCACATACATAAACAGCCAGACCCGAAACAACTATCTGTAAGCCATACAAATATTTGTCCCGTGCGGGATTCGAACCCGCGACACGAAGCGCAGCAGTCAGTCGCTCAACCACTGCGCCAACCGTGCCGTCATTAACTGTGCTATATTATATGTCTAGAAGTTTTCACGTGTTCAATCTTCGAGGTCTCCGACGTTTTGCTTGCCGAGGTCTGTCCAAGCATCCATACAGCCTTCCGAGGCTCCTCCGTGCCTCGGAAGGCACATTAGGATTTCTTTTTTTTTAAAGATGGTAAATCATCAAATGACCCCTCCCGCTCTGGGTGAAGCAGAAGGGAGTGTCAGACTCTTACTGACTAAAACCCATCCGTGTTATTGGTCTCGGCTGTCATTTGAACATCTTTGACAGTAGTTACGTATAGTCAAAAGCTGGAAAATCAGATGCCAGTCTTGACAAGGAGTATCGTGCTATCCTATTCCTCGGTTTTGGGGGTCAGATAGATATAGCTGAGTACCAATATTTAACATGGAGGGCCTCTCCTTGTTAAATACTGGTACTCAGCTATATCCGTTTAGACTGAAAGCTGACCTCAGCGTTGTTGGAAAAGGATAGACAGACTTAATCACATCTACACTAATATTATAAAGAGGAAAGATTTGTTTGTTCGTTTGAATTGAATAGGCTCTGAAACTAATGAACCGATTTTAAAAATCCTTTCACCATTTGAATCCTACATTATCCCTGATGAACATAGGCTATAGAATATTTTCAAAGCAGTTAGGGATTCGTATGATAACTTCTGTTTTCATACCTTTCACACCTTGCGTTATGATTATGTAACGCAAGGTGTGAAAGAGTAAGAAAAATGTTGCGGTTTGAGCGAACTGCCGTACGTTTAGTCTATTAATAAGTAATTTACACGTTACCCTTTAAAGAGGGAGGTACTTATAGGATATGAAGGTCATGGAGTACCTACTAAACTCGCGCGTACGAAGTCGCGGGTAAAGTGCTAGTGATGAATATTTCCGATTAATTTTGAACTCGATCGGAGCTCTACTTCGCAGTCACGAGTTTGTTTACGATGTTTCATAACAAGCACTAATCCGATGAAGGCGAAATAAATACAAGGTTAAGTAAGCCGTAAACATCAATTGATATTTTTAGATAGTCACAAATATTTCTCCAACATAACACATACATAACACATAAAATCACATAAGAGCCAAATTAAGAAGTTATTATGATAAACATTGTAATGTTTCGAATTCTTTGTAAAGAAGGAAATTCAGTTCGATACTGAATTTGGTTGTAATCAATAAGATAACGCAGAATTTCCTCGTTCAGTTACCCATTGTTATAAAAGAAAAACGCTTTGGTGTTTTAAAATAAAATATAGAAAAGCACAGTACTGTGATACAACCTCCTTGGATGGCTCACCCTCCGGGAACCTCCGTCAATTTAATAATACAAAAAGCTTTAGAAGAATTAGGAATTTAGAATAGGTTCAAATATTGACATACAATGATTGATTTGTTTTTATGACAGTTCTGTTAAAGTTTTTCTTGAGAGCACCCGCTTAATATAATGATCTCTTTAATCGCTTTTTTATTGATATCGATCCCGAGACGTTCCAGAAGCCCTAATCGGAACGTCCACAGTACTTCTATATTGATACAAATAGAAGCTACCACAGAGACACGTGCAACCGTTTCGTGTATCGGAAATGATGCCGCGAAATATTGTTTCTCGATTGTATCGGATATGATACAATATCCGAGGAGACGACAGGAAATATGGATAAGCTTAGAAAATATAAACATTTTGCTTTGTTTACGACTACCGGGGAAATATCTATTACTAGCTTTTGTTCGCGGTTTCGCTTGAGTAAAGTTTTTATTTCACAAAATAAAATATCTATCTGTTTACCTAAATTTACGCGTAACAAACAAACACACACTTTTGCATTTCACTATATATATTAAAACAGAGTCCTCCGCCGCGTCTGTCTGTTAGTCTGTTCGCGATTAACTCAAAAACTCCTGCACCGATTTTCATGCTGTTTTCACCAATGGATAGAGTGGTTCTCGAGGAAGGTTTTAATATATAATTTGTCTAGAAAAAAATAGGGATCCTTAAGAAATTTGCAGCGCGGACGAAGTGCTAGTACAATATAGGTTAGGATAAGGATTAGCTTCTGACAGTGGCGTCAACCGCTTGAGAGTCGAGATCTCACGGGGATGTAAGTATCCTTATTTTATCCGCTTTTGTTCAGATGCTTTATAAACTTACTAGTGGACGTCACGCGGTTTCACCCGCGTAGTTCCTGTTCCCGTGGGAGTACGGGGATAATATACAGCCTATGTTACTCCCTGATAGTGTAGCTATCCAATGCTAAAAGAATTTTTCAAATCGGTCCAGTAGTTTCGGAGCCAATTCAAACAAACAAACAAATCTTTCTTCTTTATAATATTAGTATAGACTAGCTTTTGCCCGCGACTTACGCGCATATCCCGTTTTTCCCGTTCCCGTAGAAACGGGAAATTGCCCTTAGTGCTCCTTTATGGAGTGTAGGGAAGCCACATACCAAATTTCAACTTTCCAAGACCAGTAGTGCGTCTGTCAGTCAGTCACTCAGTAACGGAAGAATTTAATCCACGCAGAATTCACAGAACACATAATAGAAAGTATTACACAGAGAAGAAATTATTACTCTTTATGTAAAAATGACCCCAAATAATTTTAAATTAAAAAATATATATATATAGTTTTAACCTCCTGTAAACTTATCTGTAGTGCAAATACGCGCTCCCTACCTGCAGTATTCGCGATTTTGCACTATCCCCGACGCTATGTAATGTACAAGGCTTGCACCCCAGGAGAATTGACCCCTAACTAGTAATGAGTGTCTGTCCATGTGTCACAAGGTTCTATTTCTGCCTGTTCCTGATGAAGGCACGAATTGGACATTGCTGTCCCCCTTCTACCATCGGACATCTAGACACACTGCAAGTTACCATCCCTACTTTGTTACTAATCCACCAATTCGCACTAAGCGTTTCCAAACGTCTTTTATAATGCGCACAGCACAGAAATGGAACTCTCTGCCTGTGTCTGTGTTTCCGAACGCTTACAACCCTAATCTCTTCAAAGTTAGAGTGCACAGGCTCCTTCTGGGTAAGCTCGCTCCATCGTAAACTTTGTCTCTGTCATCTCTGACCTAGAGTCACTCTTGACTGTAGCTCTTGAATCTCGGAATTTGTATCTTAATTTATGATTTAATAACAAGTGTATAGTTTTCAGACATTTCCCTATACTTATATTATAAGACGGTATTACTTGCCAAATTTCATAGTTCTAGGTCAACAGGAACAACCCTATACATTTTGATTTCCTTGAGAGTGTCGAAATATACGGTTTTTTCAGCATAAACGACCATATCTTTTTTTTTACGTTAAATTAGAAGTTTGATTTTTTCACAGCTGCAAGGGGTAGACTTGAGTATATATGGTTTTAATTTCAACACGATACCTTCAAGCGTTCCCGAGATAAACAGTCTTGACAGACAGACGGACGGACAACAAAGTGATCTTATAAGGGTTCCGCTTTTTCTTTTTGAGGTACGGAATCCTAAAAAAATAGAATAGATCTGCCAAACTATACCGATAAATTTTGTTGATTCGAATAACTTGCTGACAGGAATAGATACATTCTATTCCTGTCAGCAAGTTATTCGAATTAAGCAGTTCTAACAAACGAAATGAATTTCTGATCCGTCTAATATAATCTTTGTTTCAAATCAAATAGCCTTCGAGATTAGGGCAAATCTTAACGACCGAAGTATTTAGTCTTGAAACAAAGTTATCTTTAGCAAGACTTGAAGATTAATATTTAACCTGTCGGGGTGTCGGTGTCTATCACTCAAATATTTTAGATCTCAGTGACCTAAATCCCTGATTTGATATTAATCTTCATTGAAATGAAAATAGCGTGTTCTGAATGAAGTCAATTAGAATACGCTGTAGGTCTCTACTAATTATCTTTACGGCGATAAGTTAAGCCGTTTCAATTAGTGTCTTCTAAAAAGAAATCAGAATGAGTTTTTTTTTTATTTTAATAGTCAGTAAAATGAAATCATTATACACGGTCATTGATATATAAAAAAACCCAAGATGCACAGTCTCGAACAAATGCAACACTCGAAACTGTCGTCAAAAACTGACATGAATCAAGTGTCATGTGTGAGTTGTGTGTAGTTATACTATAAACATTTTTTTTTGCAAATTCAGCCTTACACGGATCGCTTAAAGTTATTTTTACAAAGCAGTGCAGTATGGCGAGCGATGCGAGACTGTTTGAAACTTGCGCACAATTATACATATTGCGCTTGTTTTTTGCGGACGTTTTTGAGATGCTTGAGTGTGTATCTCGGGTTTTTTATATATCAATGATATATACCTAAGAACACCTGGATTATTAAAAAAAAAACAAAATATTATTCATTTTCATGACACGTTGCCATTTTTGTCGTCTTACAACGGCGACCTGCTTAATGTACCCAACATATAATACCTCTAGGTGCGATTATTTTTAAAAAATAATTCATTAACATTCTAGGTACAGTTAACAAAGCTATTGGGTATGCAGGCAGCTAACTTGCAACTACTTTTAAACAATGTTGTGAGTGTTCTGAGTAGACAGTTATTGTACAACACACTCGTAAGTATGTCAAAAGCTTAATAAAATATAATACACACATTAGAAATAAAACATTGGCAGTGATATGGAACAAATAATATTTTTGCCTGTATACCCAGTTGCTTTGTTGACTGTACAATAAAAGTAAATAATCTTTTAGAATAATATGAAACATCCGTTTATAGTATGTACGTATCAAATCAATGTCATCGTTTAATTTCGCGCCGTTCTTGGAACACAAGGCTCGGACTGCGCTCGCTTCAATGTTTAAAACTGCGTCATGCGTCATGATAATGAATAATATTTTAATTTTTAGGGTTCCAAACAAAAAACGGAACGCTTATAGGATCACTCGGCTGTCTGTCTGTCAGTCACAGCCAGTTTTCTCCGGATCCACTGAACCGATTCTGTTGAAATTTGGTACACATATGGACTTCTGTGACCCAAACACGAACGCGTTACGCAAATCATTAAATTTTTAGTATGGGGGTAGCTTTGGGGGTCAAACTAGAAAATTTCAAAAAAAAGTTTTTCGATCAATATCGTGTGACATCAAATGAAAGGGCTTACTGTGAGGGTTTTAATTATTTTTTTTTCATAATTTTAAAATAAATGGTTTTGAAGTTTTTTAAGATATTAGAGGAAAAATGACCATTCCCCCCCTTATCTCCGAAACTACTGAACATAAAATTTTGAAAATTATGGAGATAATAGATCGTGAAGATCTATCCTTTTTGATGATTTATTAACCGTATAAGCACTAGAACTCTCACAAAATGCTCAAAACTGTACGATAAATCGTTGTCAACAGAGCCCTAGTGTACAAATTTGGCAACTATTAATAAGAAAAGGAAAATATAGAGACACAGTATACATCCTTCTTATTCAGTTTGTGAAATATCTCTTATATCGTTCCAATATTGGAGGAGAAAACAGTGAGGGGCCAAACCTCGAATTATGATATAATTTACATACAAAGTCTCGCCGCCCGCATTTCCTCTGAAAGACCGACCACCCACACACACACACACACACACACACACACAGTTATCAGGACTCCTCAGCTGTACGCACGGTGGAAATATTCCCAAAACGTCTTAAGCGTACGGGGACCAAATTTTTCTGTAGTTTAAATATGAATACTCCGTGTAGCAGTTGCTTGTTCTATCAATGTGCTGCGCCAACCATGTCGCCAAAATTACTGTTGGCGACATGGTTGGCGCAGTGGTTCAACGATTGGCTGCTGCGCTGCGTGTCGCGGGTTCGATTGACGCACGGAATATATATATATATATATTTGTATGGCCTACGGATAGTTGTTCCAGGTCTGGCTGTTTTGTTAGGGTTCCGTACATCAAAAAGCAAAAACGGAACCCTTATAAGATCACTTTGTTGTCCCTCCGTCTGTATGTCAAGTCCCTTTATTTCGGGAACGCGTAGAGGTATCGAGTTAAAATTAAAACCATATACTCAAATCTAAGGTCCCTTGAAGTTGTTTAAAAAGTTATAAGTTAACGTAAAAAAGATGCGGCCGTTTATGCTGCAAAAAACGTAAAATTTCGACACTCTCAAGGGAATCAAATTGTATAGGGTAGTTCCCGTTGACCTAGAACTATGAAATTTGGTAAGTAATACCGTCTTATACTACAAGTATAGGAAAAAGTCTGAAAACTATATATTTGTAATTAAATCATTAAAAAAATTATATAAACTTGTACGGAATCTTCGGTGGGCAAGTTCGACTCGCACTTGGCCGGTTTTTTTAAATAAATAAAAATAATAGTGATACAAATAAACCCTATATGTTTCTGCGGACTATAACAGCGTCGGTTCCTTGGAAACTAGGAATGTATTGTTTACTAGTGGACGTCACGTGGTTTCACTCGCGTAGTTGCCGTTCCCGTGGGAGTACGGGGATAAAATATAGCCTATGTTACTCCCTGATAATGTAGCAATCCATTGCTGAGATATTTTTTCAAATCAGTCCAGTAGTTTCGGAGCCTATTCATTTCAAACAAACATTAGTGTAGATTTGTAGCCCACAGTACCTACCCACCTACACAGGTGACTATTTGCAAACAAAACGTTTTCATCAAAGCATGGAGTTTGTGTATTCAGTGGACAGAGATGTGTCCAAATACTTAGCAGCTGTTTCAATGAACATCAAAGTATGGGGAACTTATACGAGACGAACCTACAAAGTTTCTTGTACTCATAGTTCTAGTGTTAGTACGTAATTGAAACTCAGAAACACAGTAAATGAGTAAATAATCTTTATTTATTTATTTATTTCCCCCTTACATCTTTCATGACAGGTTTAACCCAATGCGATAAATGCGCTAATCCTAACTTATGCTAACATCTATAACTAATTATACTATTTTATTCATCCTCAATGCCACTCTTCACATACATCTATACTTCTATACTTTAATATATAAAGCTGAAGAGTTTGTTTGTTTGTTTGTTTGCTTGAACGCGCTAATCTCAGGAACTATTGGTCCGATTTGAAAAATTCTTTCAGTGTTGGATAGCCCATTTATCGAGGAAGGCTATATATCATCACGCTAAGACCAATAGGAGCGGAGCAGTAATGAAAATTGTGACGCAGGCGAAGTTGCGCGGGTCAGCTAGTAAAAATATAAAATTTAGGCCAAACTACCACGACATAATGTCTAAACGTATATTTAGTATACCAGTTCCTCGAGTCAATTCCCTTATGGCAAGACGCTCCCCTAACTACCTATTTCCGCGCATCTACAACAAAGTAATTAATAGTTTCAACATAAAAGACCAGAAAATGTCCCTGTGTAAAAAGATTCTTCAAAAATGGCTTCTAGCGCTCTCTTACAGCGAAACTGAAAGTATTATCTACACGTAGCATTTTATTTTATTATATACAAATGTCCAAGACACGTCTCATTTATCTGTTCTGTGCGTAAACCTCACTCACCTCACTCACACCACACTTGACCAGACTCACCTCACTCATACCACACCCACACTTACAACTACGCCAACCACAATGCACAAGCAGACAATGTTCTCAACAACTCTGTTCTCAGCCGCACAAGACAGCCGCCTTCAGAGGCAGTTTCAGGTACGCTGCGTCCAAGTGCTGGAACAATATTCCTCCGCCAATAAGAAACACCAAAACACTAAATACCTTCAGAAGCCGGCTTCGTCAGTTCCTTATCAACTCGCAGAAAGAACTGGGCGTGGCGATTTCTAACACGCCGATAATTTAGGTTTAGCGGCCAGTCGTCACAGATTTGAAAAACAAACAAAAAAATTAGGGACATTCTGTTGATGGAGCAAATCTTTCAGTATATTTAATTTATTTTAAAAATATCGTTTTCAAATTAAAAAAAAAATTGTAGTAATTATTGATCGCAGCCACTATTATATTTATTTTTATATTTATTTTTCATATCGTTTGAACACTACACACAATCATATAAATTTCTATTCCCGTATCTATGAATGCCTGTGCCTGTTGTTACATTCCCACACCTACACATAAATAAACAAAACAAAATATTTAATAATCAATTTTCAAATAAATATGGATAACTCACCATTATTCAAGATTGCACTTTCTAACTTTTTAAATTTTTCTGCACCTGCTCGGCGTCCGTAAGCGCCACAGGGATCCAGCAGAATATCAGCGTCAGGTAAACTGCCTGACACATGCTGAGCTGGACTCCCATTCGGTACAACTTGAAGACACGAACCGCACAAGGATTTTACTTTGTCACACAATTTAATCTTAAGGCTGTAGGTAGTTTGGAAATCCTACCGAGGATTGCCATAAACAATTCTTTCATTATGTTCTCGTTTTCTTTTTTAATGTATTACATAAATGTTCTTTATGTTCTAATCGACTTGTTTCTTTTTCTGTTTTACAATTTATATAATCATGCTTTTGTGTTGTGTCTTATTGTGTTGTACTGAACAAATGTTTTATCTATCTATCTAACCATCTTTTAAATTTTATTTTAAACACATTTAATCGTTCTTTTGTTGGTTTTTGTATTATGGTTTGTTTTTGTTAATTTATCTTTCATTCTTTGTTTTGATCCTGATTGATTTTAGTTCATCTCATTTTGATTGATTTTTGTTCATCATATTATTGTAACGACTGGACTCTGATAATCGATCTGTTTTTGATAATCTTTCTTTTTTATTTTTGTTGTTTAAAATGATTGCAGTTTACAGTCTGTTTTGTATTAAGTGTTTGTTTGTTTATAAGAGTTTTAATTATGATTTTTTCTTGTAATCAATGTGTACAATCCTGTTTCTACTAATATGTCGCTACTCTGACCCCCAAGATAAAGACGAACGTCTAGTTTGGGGGTCACCGTCTATCCTCAATGTTTTAGATGTGCATTTTGATTATTATTAAACTTATTAAACGTATTATTAAACTTATTAAATTAAGGCAGGCTTAAGGATATCTTAAGGCTTGTATACATGCCAATGACCTTGTGCCTATAAACGCAGCTAACTACTGTACACGCCACTCCGCTACCTGCATTTTTAATTTATTATAAAAAAATAACACATACTATAAAAAAAGCAACAAAATCAAATTATTTTCGTTTATATTGCAAAGCAGTAGATATTTTTTTAGACTTTTGTTAAAAATGAAGACTTTTGAGTAAAATGGTTTCATCTCAACGATTTGGAGGTGATTTGGTGATTTTTTTTTCTTATTATGTTATACCGATACATAAATTCTGGCTAAACCAAATTACGTGTCATATCATGTAGATTACTACCTATTTTTTCAGATGTAATGTCTCAGTAAATGCCGACGAAAAGTTGCTTCATCTGCACGCTGTTTTAAAGAGATTTCTCGAGAGAGCAGCCTTAATAACTGGCATCGTGAAGAAACCTGGACTTAAAGATAACTAGCGATCCACACCGCACTTATGGAAATTAGACAACGTGAAACAAAATAAACGCTAAACCTCTTAAGGAGACATTGCACCCATCATTATAAAAAAAAAACATTCATTATGGGATCAGCACTGAAAACTCGAAAAATAAATTGACTGCCCCATACATTTATGTGCGCATAACTCGACAAAATGTATTGAATAACTGATTTCTTTTTCGCAATTTCGGGATTGGTCCCATAGTAAAAGTTGTATATAATGATGAGTACAACTACCCCTTAAGAGTTATTGCATTTAATCTGTTACATGTTCTCGGTCCATCTATACCTAAGTGAAAACCGTACCAAAATGTGTTGCGTGGTTTAGAAGAGAAAGACACACAGAAGCAGCTGTTTTATATAGAGAAGATATAGCGAAAAGATACAAGGCTGAAATCGTCAAAACACCTTGACCATGCGTTGTAAAACATGGTAGGTGCCTTCTCACAAAGAGAAGTTGCTTTTGCGCAGCAGTGGAACAATACCTACTGCTGAAAAATTATATAAACCGCTTCAAAAATGCCTGCACGAAGAACAAGAGAAGTTTACAGAACCTAATCAAAAATACATAATTTAAGTCACGTTCAGAACTTCAATATCGAAAAGAAACATCAAACTTTTATTACTTTTTCTTACCTTCAAGTTTAATATCGAACAAAAACAAATTCAACCACTGATTTCTTTTCAAAGATAAATCACATAAACTTTAGTGTTCATAAAGGAGAAAAAAATGTTATAACATTTTTAATGTTCTTGAAAAGACCGAGCACAAACTTCGGGAATGTTCGGCTTCGCTACGAGATACACGAGCGCGCTACGCCGTAGCTCGTGGCTGACTGGAGAGGCGACCTGTAGCGTCGTAGCGGGGCTACGAGCCGGCGGCGTTATAAGGCCCTGTACACACTTCAGTTTTCAGTGAATCGGATACACTATTGTGTTGTTAATACGCAATATGATAGTTAGGTAAATTGGTATGTGTTGTTGATTCGTCAATAAATCACTAAAATGTTTTGTGTAAATCTTTTAAAAGCTTTGAAATCGTTCTGATACAAATATTTAGTTACTAACGGGTGTTTCGAATGTAGGTGAGGAGTGATCACGTTAACAATGGTATAACAAATCGAAATAGTACCGGTGTTCCAGTTTCAATCCTTTGAGAATTAAAACACAATTAGTGACATATTGCATAGATAATACTTTATGTATAGACAATTTATTGGAAGTTTGTTAAAATCTATGCTTTAATTCTAATAAGCGTGAATATACTGTATCTAAAGTAAGTAAGGAAGCAAGTAATCTTGTAAGTTAGGAACAAGATTATATTTTTGTAAAACCTAAATTAATGTTTCTTGGGCAGTCTTGAATAAACCGGCCATGTGCGAGTCGGACTCTTACCATAAAACAAACAAAAAAAACACACTTCTTGTGACGAATTCATTTTTAATATATTTTTTATTATTTGTTGTAAAAGCGGTAATAGAAATACACGCTCTGTGAAAATTTCAACTGTACACAAATTTTCACAGAATTTTACCTATAACCATTGATATATAAAAAACCCAAGATACACACTCAGCATCTCAAAAACGTCCGCAAAAAACAAGCGCATAATGTGTAATTGTGCGCTAGTTTCAAATAGTCTCGCATCGCTCGCCATACTGCACTGCTTTGCTTTGTAAAAACAACTTTAAGCGATACGTGTAAGGTTAAATTTGCAAAAAAAAATGTTTATAGTTAAACTACACACAACTCACACAATGATACTCGATACATGTCAGTTTTTGACGACAGTTTCCAGTGTTGCATTTGTTCGAGACTGTGTGTCTTGGGTTTTTTATATATCCCGGTAGGTTCCGTTGGTTACCTTTTGGGTAATTTTCAATCGGACACACATACAAACGAAGCAAGTTTATATACTTAAATCTTAAAAAAAATAACATTACATACACGTGTTCCGGCTTATATTCCTGCTATACTCTGAAATTCAATACACCGATGTGCACAACTTTCAAAAGCTCCTGTTCGTTACATTAATCAAGCCGTGTCCGGGCCGGATCGCTCACGTGTCCGGCCCGGTGATGATGAATGTGCCGGAAATAACCGACAGCGTCACAAACGAGACTATTTCCGTCACCAGGTGCCGATTGTGACCCTGAGGAGTTTGTGCTAGTTCGGTACAGCATGGTACTAGGTTAGGCACCTTAGATAGAGTAATATGAAATGTTCAATAGGAGATCAATGTTAAAGTATTCATCATCATAATCATAACAGCCGAAAGACGTGCACAGCTGGACATAGGTCTCCCCCAAAAGGGGGGGTTTGCCATAATCGCCACGCTTGGCAGGCGGGTTGGCGATCGCAGTGTATGGTGTTGCGTTTTACAGAGAACGCTGCTGCCCATTCTCTGGTCCCTTAGTCGCCTCTTACGACACCCACGGGAAGTGATAGGATGGTATTATTCCTTTACGGCACCATACGGCACCGACTGACACCATACGGCATACGGCATGTTAAAGTATTGGTTTTGATCAATCTTTGAAATAGCGCACCAGTTATATTTCCATTGCTGAATAGTGAGCTAAACATAAAAAAACCGGCAAAGTGCGAGTCGGACTCGCACACGAAGGGTTCCGAACCATAAACCTTTTAGTATTTGTTGTTATAGCGGCAATAGAAAAACACAATCTCTGAAAATTTCAACTGTCTACCTATTACGGTTCTAGAGAACCCTAAAAATAACTTTGACTATTTATATTTACTTAATATTTGCCATCGGGACCAAAAGAAGAAGAAATCACCTTTAAAGTCTTATGCCTACCTTCTGAGGTCCTCTGATACCACTCAGAATAGCTATTGATTAGGTCTGTGGATTCAGTAATCAAGTAATTTTACTAATACATACGAGTACCACCGCTTGGTTTAGTGGACTTATAATCGTTTACTATGGAAGAACTATTGGCCCCTGCCTGACCACTGACAGTTAAACGGCTTTAAAATGGCAGGGGGTGACTTGCAGGACACGGCGCGGCATACACTGGAGGAATGCTCAGCTTGGGCACAACAGCGCTGTGCCCTCGTTGCGGCACTTCGCGTAAATGATCGCTCGCGTCCGTAGTTAAAACTATGGTCGGGATGTGTGGGATGCCATCGCCTCTTTCTGCGAGGAGGTGATGCACGCAAAGGAGGCGGCGGAGAGGGAGAGAGAGCATACCTCTCAATCCAACCGCAGCAGAAGGGCAACCGGGCGTCGAAGGGCGCTAAACGATCTCCGGCCACCATAGGAAGGGGCCTGCGGGCGGCTAACTTGGGGCCGAGTAGTCGCCTGACCAGCCGGGCCTAAAGGACGTGGTGCCCAGTTCGGTGCGCGCCTTTATAGGAGTATGTGCTATCGTTGAAGCGGCCACATTTAGAGGTGAAGCTCGCTAGCAATGGCGGTCTGTTTTTTTTTTTAATATTCGGAGACTACTCGCAGTTACGAACCTGGGAAGGTTGCAACTACTTAACCGGACTTGCAATGGCGGTCTGATACCAGCGCGTGAATTTTATTGTATCCCGGGCCCCCCACTCATGGTAACGGTAGGAACTGTGGGATTTTAGTCGGTAGGAAACCAACATAATAATCTGTCTCTCCAGACGGAGCATATCCATGAGGACTTTCCAAAAAAAAAAGTGGGTGACTTGTACGCTCAATAAATGGGCCCCCCCGAAATCGGTCGCTAGCACAAAGTGCATTTTATTACAATTATGAGCTATGGTTAAATCTCTTGTAACAGAGGGTGAGTTATTAGCAGTTACCGAGTTACGGGTAAGTACAGCTTAAGACACCAATTATTAGTACTTGTTATTTCAATAACTGCCTCATTAGTAATAATGAGTATTGCCATATCGTTTGGCAATGCTAATCCTTAGACCTAAGAACGAGCCAGCGCTCAGTAATTATATTTGCGCTAGTCCATACTAATAAAACTTAACGATTGTAAGAGAAACTAATAACAATACTAACTAAAGCATTAATTACGGTTTCTCTTCTCTTAATCTCTAACGAAGCTATAAAAATTAAGCTGTACGCTTATCCATTGGTTCTAGTGTAAAGACTTGTAATTTGATTTTTGTTGGAATAGTAATTAGGTAAAATGAAACGCCACCACATGGTGTCGGCCGGTGCCGTATGGTGCCGTAAAAGAATAATACCAGCCCATCACTTCCCGTGTGTGTCGTAAGAGGCGACTAAGGGACTCAACAGAGAATGGGCAGCGTTCTCTGTAAAACGCAACACCATACACTGCGGGTTGACTGGTAGAGAATGCCTTGTTGCATTAAGTTCGCCCATGTACCACTACTGTACACAAAGTCTAAATAAATAAATAATACACTGCGATCGCCAACCCGCCTGCCAATCGTGGCGATTATGGCAAATCCGTTTGGGGTAGGCCTATGTCCAGCAGTGGACGTCTTTCGGCTGATATGATGATGATGAAAATGAAAAGATCCTATCCTTTGCCATGTAACGATCATTATGAAAAACCAGACAAGTGCGTGTCGGGCCACGCAGAGTATTGGATTCCGCAGATGCCCTAAATACAATGGAAACGTCACTTATCCCAAGACGGACGGGCGGACGGGCGCACTTTGTGAAACTACAAAGGTTTTAGTACTGAAAAGGTGTACTAATAAGTTTAGGTTCTCGTTAAGGTTCTGTTTCTTGAACAAAAATGTCGCAAAAACGATGTGCCAAATAATAGTAAGACCAGCATAGCGTTATAGTTGTAAAAAATAAAAGGCCCGTTTTGACAGCAGGATGCAACATTGCGTTACTAGTAAGTACGAAAGAGACAAAATAAATCTCTTTCGCACTTAGTGGTAAAGTAATCTTCTATCCCTCTCTTCTCAGCTGTCAAATCGGACTTCTTAGATTTTGGTGACTTTAGCTGCTGTGATAAGTTGTATTTATTTTCAACAGCCAATCAGAACACTTGACTGGCACTAATTTTTTGGTGCAGCCATCATATTCCAGAACCTTTTTATCTCATAGTAACTGACGGTAAAAAAAATCAACCGCGATTCTTTTACGATTTTTCATGAACAGCAAAGTGGTTTTCTGTTATCAAAGAAAACACGCGACATATCGATATTGGGGAATAAAAAAAGTCACTCAATACTCTTGAAGACTGTTTGAAAGACGGTAGGTATTACGATCAGACAGATATCAGAGAGAAATGAACACAATCGACATTTTGTCGACTGATGATGCCTCATTAGTACCGTGTTTCGTATCAACTGGCACTTGAAAGTTCTGTAAAAGCCCACACCTCGGCCTAGGTAAAGAAGGCATTGAGAAACAAACAATAAAAAAAAATGTATTTTCTTACTGTTTTACATAACACACACGACGGTCTCATCATCATCATCTTCATGTATATCATATATTTTTTTTAGTTTTATCATTCTCTTATTTTAGAAGTTACAGGGGGGGGGGGGGGACACATGTTTTTTATTTTTTACTATTTATAGGCTCGCATTTGACCACTATCTCACCTGATGGTAAGCGATGATGTGGTCGAAGATGGAGCACGCTTGCCTAGAAGTAACCTATTCACTCTTGCCTTAAATACTCCCAGGTTATAGCTATCAGGAAACACAGACTCCGGCAGGGCATTCCACTCCTTAGCTGCACGCACTATGAATGTATTCCCAAAACTTTTTGTGCTCGTGGGCGGGATGTCCACCATGTACCGGTGGCGCATCGCCGTTCGTCTTGTGGTCCGATGATGGACCGGGCTTGGCGGAATCAAATTATGCAATTCCGTCGCACATTCCCCAAAATGCAACCGGTAGAAAACCGACAGGCTAGCAACTCGTCGTCGATGTTCAAAACTGTGGAATTTCGTCGCGACGAGCCTTTCATTGCCGATGATCCTCTTGGCTCGTTTCTCAATTGACTCAAGGGCATCAAGCTGGTATCTGGCAGATCCGTCCCAGAGATGAAAGCAGTACTCCATCCATGATCGAACTTGCGCTTGATAGAGTTTGAGCAGCTGTTCCGGCGTAAAGTACCGTCTCACCTTTGCTAAGACCCCAACTTCTTTGCAGCCACTTGAGCTTTTGCCCCTATGAAAGGGCCAAAATTGAGGGTAGATGTTAATGTAACCCCAAGAAGCTCAAGTTGGTCGGTTGTCGGCACGGTTGCACCTCGGAAAGATGGAGCTGGGTAGAATTGGCTCCGTTCAGCGGAATATAGACACGCTTGGGTCTTAGCAGCATTGAACTTGACCAGATTGGCATCGCCCCATTCTGAGACAGCCTGTAAGGACACGTTCAAGCGCTCAACCATAGCCTCCCGGAGAGACCAGATCTGCGACCCATCAGCTCGTGCGTCGGACACGTATCTCTCAGCAACAATGCTGTCGTCTGCATACCCAAAGGTACCGGGTTTAAGCAAATCATTAATATGCAGCAAGAACAGTGTTGCCGAAAGCACCTACCCCTGAGGAACCCCGGCATTAATATCCAGCAGTCCAGACGAGCAGCCATCAATGACCACTCGTATAGACCGATCCCTCAGGAAATCCGCGATCCAATCACACAATCCGGCGGGCAGACCGAAGGAAGGAAGCTTACTAACAAGGCTATCGTGCCAGACCCTGTCGAAGGCCTTCAAGATGTCAAGGGAGACCGCTAGTGCCTCCCCGTGCTTCTCTATGGCCTCACTCCAGATGTGAATGGCATACGCAAGAAGATCCCCAGTAGACCGATTTCGGCGGAATCCGTATTGTCGGTCACTAAGGACATCATTCGCTTCTAGGTATGCCAGGAGCTTATGATTCAGCACGCGTTCCATACTCTTACAGAGTATGGACGTTACTGAGATAGGTCTATAATTCGACGGGTCAGCTCGACTACCTTTCTTGGGCACGGGCTGCACGTTAGCTTGCTTCCAAGCCTTTGGCAGTTTTCCAGGTTCAAACGAAAGGCGAAATAGGCATGTCAAGATCGGAGACAACTCAGGCGCACAAGTCTTCAGCACAACTGCCGATATCCCGTCGGGGCCACTAGCTTTGTTCACGTCTAGGTTACGCAGTACCCTACGAACGTCCCTCTGATGAATGCGAATGTTCGACATACACGACTCGCATCCAGCAGGAGAAGCAGGGGGCTCCGCGCCACCAGGTTCCAGACGTGAAGATTCCGCAAACAAAGAAGCAAACAAGTTCGCTTTCTCCTCAGCGGAGTGGGCCAGCGTCCCGTCGGGGCTCAGCAGTGGTGGTAGTGAGGGGCGGCAGAAGTTCGATTCGACCGACTTAGCCAGGGACCAAAAAGCCTTACTACCTGCTGGGTATGAACAAAATTGAGTTTCAGTTATAAGTATGAGGAGGCCCCAAATTTTTTTTTTCTATTTTTGTGTAAAAATCTTAATGCGGTTCACAGAATACATCTACTTACCAAGTTTCAACAGTATAGTTCTTATAGTTTCGAAAAAAAGTGGCTGTGACCTACGGACGTACAGATAGACAGACAGACATGACGAACCCATAAGGGTTCCATTTTTTTTTGCCATTTGACTACGGAACCCTAAAAAAAAAACAAAAACTTACCTCTTCACAATATCAGTTAAGATAAGTGCTTCACAGCAAGTTATTCATCTGTCTCTGACAGTGCTTATCCCAGTACCTATTGAGCTGAACAATCCAGAGCTAATTAACCCAAGCCGGCTCATACAGCATCCGTCTATTATTTCCGATACACGGCTCCTTCGGCGCGGAAACAAAGCTGTTCTCTGTCGTTGACAGCGACTTATTATGGGGAAGCTCGCTGATTAGCTGAGCACACAAAAGGTACCAAACGTTGTAGATAGAATGCAGAATTAAATCTACACTAATATTATAAAGAGGAAAGATTTGTTTGTTTGTTTGAAATGAATAGGCTCCGAAACTACTGGATCGATTTGAAAAATTCTTTCAGCAATGGATAGCTACATTATCAGGGAGTAACATAGGCTATATTTTATCCCCGTAATCCCACGGGAACGGGAACTACGTGGGTGAAACCGCGTGACGTCCACGAGTGGTATGTATTTCTACTAGCTTTTGCCTGCGACTACGTACGCGTATATCCCGTTTTTTTCGCATTCCCGTAGGAGTTTCCCGTTCCCGTATAGCCTATAGCCTTTCTCGACAAATGGGCTATCAAACACTGAAAGAATTTTTCAAATCGGACCAGTAGTTCCTGAGATTAGCGCGTTTAAACAAATAAATTCTTCAGCTTTATATATTACTATAGATATAGAAGTATAGATGAAACCACTAAATGTAATTAGTTTAATTAACCGACTTCCAAAAAGGAGGAGATTCGCAATTCGGTAGGTATTTTTTTGTATGTATGCACACCGATTACTCCTAGGTTTCTGATCCGATCTCTGTGATTCTTTTTTAGCTCGATGCTAGCCATTTGGTCCCATAAAAAATTAATTCAATTTGGCTCATTAGTTTTTATTTTATGAGCATTTTTGCTTATTTCAATTTCCGTGTAGACGAAGACGTCGTCCAAGTATCAGTAGTACATTTAAAAGTGAAAAATAAAAACTTCCAAACAAAAGACTTTTTTTTACTATTTATAGGCGCGCGTTTGACCACTATCTCACCTGATGGTAAACGATGATGTGGTCGAAGATGGAGCACGGTTACCTAGAAGTAACCTATTCACTCTTGACTTAAAGACTCCCAGGTTGTAGCTATCAGGAAACACAGACTCCGGCAGGGAATTCTACTACTTAGCTGTACGCACTACGAATGTGTTCCCAAAACATTTGGTTAATTTCATAATAATTCGTTAGCCAAAAGGTACTGTATTACGTAGTAACTGTGTTTCGGTCAGATAGGCTGCTTTCGGTCAGTCTGGAAGAATAATACAAATAAATACAAAATCCTTTATTTGAAATAGACCAGTTACAGGCACTTTTGAATAGTCAAGGTCTGTCAGTCAAATAGATGAAGCTAATTCTGCCGCGCTAGCGACAAGAGCAGCAAGTTGTTCTGCAGCAAAACACTCACCGACCCTATCTCCAGCGCGGCAGTTGCACATTCCAAAGAGTAGATCCTATGGAGAAGAACGTGCAAGAAACTCCATGGACACTCATTTAAATCAGTGTTTACAAAATCATGGTTACAATCGTTATGAAATAATTAATGACTGAAATTATACAATGCACGCACAAACGCGCACTGAATGCTTTCAGTTTCTCTGTGACACACATTCTAGGTCCTTGAGATCATCGGAAAATCTTAAATTAAGTATTCGAATGCATTCACATCCATCTTTGACAAATCATTCACTATTCAAGCAGCTCGTTTGTGGAATGCATTACCCATAGATGTGAGGCGCGCTCAAACGCTACCAACGTTTAAAAAATTGGTGAAGGAACATTACCTCTCACTATAAAGTTCTGTCTCCTTTCCCTGTTATATATTTGATATTTATTAGTATATTATTTAGTATTGTATGTATTTGTTTTTTATATTATGTATGTCTCTCTATTAATATTATTTATGATGTTTGTACACTGACCGCCCTAAATTTAACTTCTTTAGTTCTTTACTCCCTGATAATGTAGCTATCCAATGATAAAATAATTTTTCAAATCGGTCCAGTTTCGGAGCCTATTCAATTCAAACAAACAAATCTTTCTTCTTTATAATATTAGTATAGATCTAGATGTACTCCCCTAGTTTATAATATGCTTGTCTGCATACTATGCTTTTTATACAACTTTTAAATTTGGCCTCATTCAGTTCTAATATTAGAAGTCGACCCAACATAGTTGTTTTCATCTGCGGGTCTAAAATGGCTACTTTAGCAGAATCAGAAAGCACATCACGCTACCCGTCACTGTCAAATTTTCCCAATTAACCTTGAAACTAATGCGTTAGCGATAAAGATGAAAATGGAATTTGACAAATTGTGGCGTGATTAATGTTATGATTCTAGTATGATTCTCCCAAAATAGCCTTTTTAGCTCCCTTGGACCGGTTTGAGACTGGCGCTCGTGTGTGGCTGTACTATATTAAGACTTAGGATTCTTTTCAGCCCGGTAATACAGTCGTCATCATCATCATATCAGCCGAAAGACGTCCACTGCTAGACATAGGCCTCCGCCAAAGGGGGGGAGTTTGCCATAATCGCCACGCCTGGCAGGCGGGTTGGCGATCGCAGTGTATGGTGTTGTGTTTCACAGAGAACGCTACTTCCCATTCTCTGGCAAGTCTCTTAGTGGCCTCTTACGACACCCACGGGAAGTGATGGGGTGGTATTATCCTTTTACGGCACCATACGGCACCGGCCGACACTATGCGGCGAATGCGGGCAAAGTGGCCTTTTTAGCCCCCTTGGAACGGATTGAGACTGGCGCTCATGTATGATGTAGACTAGGATCTAGCTGTACTATATTATGACTTAGGATACTTTTCAGCCCGGTAATACAGTACTGTGGGATAACTTTATTTCATTTTTCATGTTCGCCGAAGCTAGTTTTAAACCTTTTATTTCAGCTTTACGATCAAATCTTATGATGCTAAAAACGTTTTTAGCCAATGCAACGTCGAAAAAAGTTTCAAGATGCTTTGTGCCACAATTGTAAAGATTATGAAAATTACAAGATTTTTGGGTTCGACGGACAACAGACGGTTCCACGGTTCCCCGTCGTTTGCTAATTCTCGCGTATTATAACTGTGATTTTATCCACTTTCGCATAACATTCACGTTTCCTATACAAATGTGACTGTTCCTAAGTTACCTTAGGCTGATAAAATTTCGTTTTCCTAGAATTATCCTTATTGTTAAGGTCGGTCCCCCCCGTCTTAACACTTAGGTAAATTTATGTAAAACGAAAATTTTATCAGCCTAGGGTAACTTAGGAACAGCCACAATATAATGGTATCCTACTACTTGGTATGTCATGTTTTTCGTAAAGTGCCAAAAGGTAGCGAGATTCAAGTTATTGGCAAACATAGCTCTTTTTTTGGTTGTCATTCACGCATTGTATCTTATTCTAGTATTTAGAGAAACCGCATTTTTGAAAGGAGTAATTGCGGAACAGGTATATCTCAGGCTCACCACTATGTCACACTATTTACTGGACACCCTGTATCTATTTCGTCAGTCATAAATAAAGATATTTCTCTGCTTTGAGATTAGTAAATTAAATAATGTAGGTAATGTGGTATCTTTAAAATGGATCAACCTAAAGCATTTGACATGACATGCCTTTGATGTCGAATTTAAATCAACAGCCTGTTCATCAAAACTGACAAATATTAAAAACACGAAGTTTTGAAGCTTCATTAATGCAATGAAAATGTGTTACTAGATTAAATGAGAAAACAGCCGTCTGTCATGAAACTTGTTATTTTCCTCCTCAACGATTTTTGTATGCTGATCTGAAAGGAAAAGTAATTAACTCTCTGTTGGAAATATTGCAATATCCACAAGTAGATACGTACTTATATCACTACATATTATAAAACAAAGCCCTCCGCCGCGTCTGTCTGTTTGTTCGCGATAAACTCAAAAACTACTGCACCGATTTTCATGCTGTTTTCACTCATGGATAGAGTGGTTCTCGAGGATGGTGTTAGGATTTATTTATTTAAACTTTATGTACAATTGTGGTACATGGGCGGACTTAATGCAACAAGGCATTCTCTACCAGTCAACCTTTGGGTTAAAAAGATTACGCTGTGGTAGGTGTACAACTAAAAAATAAAATTTAAAGTAGAATTTTGTTTCGGGAAGAATACACGAATAATATATATAATACTAATAAAATACATATATGCGCTAAAATAATAAACTAATAAATATAATGTTACATACAAATCTTTCTGATTAAGAGAACTCAAAAATAACGACTAAACCAAACTAAGAATGATTTTACGCTTAAAGGAAAATTTTGACTCAGCCTTCTTGATGTCAAGGGAAAGCATATTCCAGAGTTTGATGGTTGAAATAGCAATGGAATTATACATAAACCCGGTGCGGTGAGAAGGAATGTGAAGAAGTAAGTTTTTGGAAGCTCGAAGGTTAAGACTGTGAGAACTGCCCAACACTTTAAAATATTGTTTTAAATAATCAGGAGCACAAGAATCGATTATAATGGTGAAGAGCATGCAGAGGGATCTGAGGGATCTCCTTTGGCGGATAGGCAACCATTTAAGCTGAGTACGGAAGGAAGAAATGTGATCATGTTTACGAAGGCCGAAAATAAAACGAATACAATTGTTAAGAAGTCGATCCAATTTGTTAAGAAGTTCCTGAGATAGATCAGAGTAGCAAACATCAGCATAATCAATGATTGGATATAATTTGTCTAGAAAAAAATAGGGTTCTTTAAGAAAATTCCAGCGTGGACGAAGTCGCGGGGGAAGTGCTAGTTTTAATTATAAATATCGCGACGCGGTTTGTTTACCCAACAACAATGAAGGCAAAAAAGGATAAATCTTTTGTGATTTTTGTAGGTATTGCTGTCTTTATGAAGTACTAGCTTTTACGTCTCGAGGAGTTTTACTTTTTTAACAAAAATGGTTCAGAAATTTAGACGTAAAAGAGTAATAAACAAACCAACATCCGCGAAGAAGTAGGATCTACATCCTTACTTATATAATACTAGAGGATGTCACGCGGTTTCACCCGCGTAGTTCCCGTTCCCGTGGGAGTACGGGGATAATATATAGCCTATGTTACTCCCTGATAATGTAGCTATCCAATGCTAAAAGAATTTTCCAAATCAGTCCAGTAGTTTCGGAGCCTATTCAATTCAAACAAACAAACAAATCTTTCCTCTTTATAATATTAGTATAGAAGTATAGATTTTAATGCGAAAGTAACTCTGTCTGTCTGTCTGTCGCGCTTTCACGCCAAAACTACTGAACCGATTTAAATGAAAATTGGTACAGAGATAGTCTAGAGTCTGAGAAAGGACATAGGCTACTTTGCGTGGTACCTAGCGAACACCCTAGGGACCACGCGGGCGAAGCCGCTGGCAGAAGCTAGTGTAGATATATTTTCTTACAATTTCTTCTGATCAACTTCGTTCTGGGACTTGATGAGCTTCATTGCTTTTTCTGGTGGTCGCCCCTGTTGATTCTGGCTTTCAGAACTGATGAGTTCGCTACACTACTGCACAGTTGTGTAGTGAGCTTAACTCAAAGAAGTCTATATTGAAATGTTATGGAGGCATATATCTTCAACATGCCAAATACAGTCGTAAAGTTCAAGTAACAGAGAACAATTGAAACGGATCACAATGGTACATAATATGTACCTACAATGTACATTATTTGTGAAGGGTCCTTGTAACTTCACGGAACGGCCTTTTTTATTTTATTTGTATTTACTCTAGCTGACCCAGGTCAAGATGACTAGGGCAGTATTGTATTGTGACCAGGTCCATTGTGAGCCTGTAAGATGTGAGTTCTCTACTTTTTGTGAAAGTGTATCTCCGTGTGTGTGTGTATAAAAATGACTTTCATAATTCCTTAGGACATATTATTGCGAATTTTTTATTTAGACACTTGACATTAAATGAATTTGTTAATGACTGTGATATTTTCTTTACTTTTAGGGTTCCGAAAAAAAAAACGGAACCCTTATAGGATCACTCGGGTGTCTGTCTGTCTGTCCGTCTGTCTGTCTGTCTGTCTGTCTGTCTGTCCGTCTGTCACAGCCAGTTTTCTCCGGATCCACTGGACCGATTCTGTTGAAATTTGGTACACATATGGACTTCTGTGACCCAAACATGGACGCGATACGTAAATTATTAAATTTTTAGTATGGGGGTCACTTTTGGGGGTCAAACAAGAAAATTAAAAAAAAAAAGTTTTTTAATAATATCGTGTGACATATCAAATAAAAGAGCTTACTATGAGGGTTTTAATTATATATTTTTCCATAGTTTTAAAGTAAATGGTTTTGAAGTTATTCAAGAAAAATGGCCATTCCCGCCCTCATCTCCGAAACTACTAAGCCTAAAATTTTGAAAAAAATGGAGATTATAGATCTTTACCTATAGATTACAGGAAAACCTATAAGAAGTCTATGGTGTTAAAATAACATGTTAAAAAAATTAAATTCGTTCGGAACCCTTTGCACGCGAGTCCGACTCGCTCTTGGCCAGTTTTTTTAGAGGAGATCGTAGTCGTAGTGTCGTTTGTGTGTTGAATAATCTGACTCCAGTCTTGCCATGAAGTATCGTTTTACCCTGTTAATGGATTGTGGAGGTCTGGTAGGCAGCTGATCCACGTAAAATACTCGTGGTATTCAGCTATATCCGGCTTGGCTTGGGAAAAGGCTAGGCAGAACTTTTTTTTTTTAAATAGAATGGCCGAAGCTACACTATTTAACATCTAATTTATTTAACCCAGTCATGCATTCTTCTCACAAAAAATCAAACTTTCTGATAGTAACATCTTCCATTCATCCGCAAACATATCAAGACTTGTGTTTGAGTCTGGCTACTGTCCGAGGAATAGGTGACTTGGAGTGTGCAATATTACGGCTACTTGGAACAGCCAGTAACCGGTATTTTCTGCCACGACAGTAATTGTCTGGGACAAATAGATTGCAGATTTCATTGTGCAGATCATAATCCCTCTAATAATTTTAAATAACAAAGATGACGTAGTTAAGTAATAACAGCGAAACTGGTCCATCTTGCAGGTTAAGCAACGCTTGTAGAGGTTTTCCTGTGGATCAGCCATAACATCATCCATGCCTCGGGAAGCACGTTAAGTCGTTCATTCTTCTGAATAAATAAAAACCGGCAAAGTGCGAGTCGGACTCGCCCACCTGCGAGGTGGCTAAATAAATAAAAACCGGCAAAGTGCTAGTCGGACTCGCCCACCGAGGGCTTCGTACAAATTTGAAGCTACAAATTACTTTAAATAAAGACTATATTTTTAATGATTTAATTACAAATGTATAGATTTCAGAATTTTCCCTATACTTGTAGTATAAGACGGTAATACTTGCCAAACATAGTTCTAGGTCAACGGGAAATACCCTATACATTTTGATTCCCTTGAGAGTGTCGAAATATACGTTTTTTTTTTTACGTTAACTTAGAAGTTTGATTTTTTGCAAGGGACCGTAGACCTGCTGAGTATACGGTTTGAAATTTCAACTCGATACCTCCACGCATTCCCGAGATAAACGGTCTTGGCAGACAGACGGACGGACAACATAGTGATCCTATAAGGGTTCGGTTTTTTTTTGTTTTGAGATAACGGAACCCTAAAAACCCTAACCTCTTCATCAGACTACTTTGGCCCATGGATTTTGTTTGTGTTTGTAAATAGATACTTAAGCTTATGTTAGTGAAAGCTTCACTTACCCACCCCAGACCAAGACCCAGAAGGTCGCTGCGGTGATTCCAGCATTGTTCCCATTTATTTTTACTATTGATAGGCACGCGTTTGACCACTATCTCACCTGATAGTAAGCGATGATGTGGTCGAAGATGGAGCATGCTTGCCCAGAAGTAACCTATTCACTCTTGACTTAAAGACTCCCAGGTTGTAGCTACCAGGAAACACAGACTCCGGCAGGGAATTCCACTACTTAGCTGTACGCACTTTGAATGCGTTCCCAAAACGTTTTGTGCGTGTGGGTGGGATGTCCACCATGTACCAGTGGCGCATCGCCGTTCGTCTTGTGGTCCGATGACGGAACAGGCTTGGCGAAATTAAATTATACAATTCCGTCGCACATTCCCCAAAATGCAACCGGTAGAAAACCGACAGGCTAGCAACTCGGCGTCGATACACAAGACTTTGGAGCTTCGTCGCGACGAGCCCATCATTGCCGATGATCCTCTTGGCTCATTTCTCAATTCACTCAAGGGCATCAAGCTGGTATCAGGCAGATCCGTCCCATCTCTCATTTGTAGATTATTGACAGTCGTGCAGGCTTTCTGAATTGATTGTTTGGTTTGAAGAATGTGTCAAACCCCACTGTAAAGCCGTGAGCCCACCTCGGTGCATGCTATCCACGGTCACGCAGCGCATTTTAGCTGCGTGGGTTCATTTGCTTGACAACGTGGGTCTACGTTTCCACTGCAGTACACGGTACACGCCCACGATTATTTACAACTGTAGCGTGGCCCACCGCGGCACACGGAGAGGCTACGCACGTTTTTTTGCAAGAATATGGTTTTGACATAGTCGTGGGTAATATTCGTGTATAGCGTGTACCGCGTGCACAGCGTGCATGGCGTTGACAGCGTTGAGCTACGTGGGCGCCATATTCGAGCAAGTTACGCGTGTACCAATGACGTCAATTGATGCGTAGCGTGTCCGTGGGATGTAGTGGAAACAATCTCATACATTTTCATGCAAGGCGAAGTCTCACACACGTGCGTAGCCTCTCCGTGCGTTGCGTAAGTCCCCACCTTACCAAATACTCAACTTCAAATATTGAACTTATCTATATCTTTACTAATATTATAAAGAAGAAAGATTTGTTTGTTTGTTTGTTTGAATTGAATAGGCTCCGAAAGGCTATATTTTATCCCCGTACTACCACGGGAACGGAAACTACGCGGGTGAAACCGCGTGACGTCCACTAGTTGTTAAATAAATCAGGAGTATGGCGTGCTGTTCATGGCTTCGGTGTTTGTCTAATTGATTATTTTAACCTACCCTCATTATGTACATATATATCATACTTGGACATACCTATCGAGTTTTTAGTGCTTTTCAATTAGGGCGCAATTAAAATACCTTATTGCATTTTCTAGGTAGCTTACTTATTAATCTAGGAATGGTCTTAGAGCTTGGCTAGTTCCCAGTCACTCCAATGAAATACGAGATTTGGCTAAAAATAAAAACACCTAGCTTATTAATATGAGCCAAACATACCAACAGCATCTCAATATGATTGATCCCTATTGTTCAAAGGATACTCAATCCTCATACGTCAAACCACGAGTTACGTGAGGTACTACCCGACCTGCCATCTACCTACAGGTAAACAATGATAACGGACTTTATTGATTAATCACTGGTAATATATAACGGTACCAGGGAGGCAGGAGTGTGGCGAAGATTGATTGTTACGGAAGCAGGAAGGTGTTTGACAACGTTGTCTGAAGTTGAAGCATTGTTTTGGAAAATGTAGGTTAATTTATCGATTAGTAATTGATATTACAGATGCGTGGTAATGTTTACAGACTAATTAAAATGTGTGATTTGTTTTAACAATTGTATAGGAGCCGGCACGAGTCATGACACAGATCATTGGCGTATCTAGGGCTTTTCTCCATCCTGGGTGTGCCCCCAACCTGAAATGCGACGCCCAATAAGAAAAATCGTTGCCACTTAGTTACTTGAAATAAATAAATTGGCAAATGCGTGTTGGACTCGCGTGCAAAGGGTTCCGAACGAATTTTATTTTTTTAACATGTTATTTTAACACTATAGATTTCTTATAGGTTTTCCTGTAATTTATAGGTAAAGATCTATTATCTCCATTTTTTTCCAAAATTTAAGGCTCAGTAGTTTCGGAGATAAGGGGGGGAATGGTAATTTTTCGTCTAATTTCTTTTAAAACTTCAAAACCATTTAGTTTAAAATTAAGAAAAAAAATATAATTGAAACCCTCACAGTAAGCCCTTTCATTTGATATGTCACACAATATTGTTCAAAAAACTTTTGTTTGAAATTTTCTAGTTTCATCCCCAAAAGTGACCCCATATAAAAAAATTTGTAATTTACGTAACGCGTCCGTATTTGGGTCACAGAAGTCCATATGTATACCAAATTTCAATAGAATCGGTTCAGTGGATCCGGAGAAATCTGGCTGTGACAGACGGACAGACAGACAGGCAGGCGGACGGACAGACAGACAGACAGACACCCGATTGATCCTATAAGGGTTCCGTTTTTTGTTCGAAACCCTAAAAAGGAAAAATATATATTTTCAGGCATGTAATGTTTCTTAGGTACTTGTTTCAATTTCGGCTCTGAAACGGATTGTGAGGTTTCTTTTCAATTATTTTGGCGAAGTTAGTTAATTGCCAGTTTCTAATTAAGCAGCTCGACCACGATTGTCAAAGAGTCAGCGAAGGATGTGTTTGTTAAGAACCAATAGGATCGCTTGCGCTGAGCGAGGCTAGTTTTCATTTTAAATATTTCTTTGAATTGCTCCTTTTTATCCTGCTCGTCTTTTACATCGTTCTCACATATATGTTAAACTAGCTGACCCGCGTAACTTTCTTTTGCGTCACAATTTTCATTACTGCTCCGCTCCTATTGGTCTGAGCATGATGATATAGCCCTTCCTATAGCCTTCCTCGATAAACGGGCTATCTAACACTGAAAGAATTTTTCAAATTGGACCAGGAGTTCCTGAGATTAGCGCGTTCAAGCAAACAAACAAACTCTTCTGCTTTATATATTAATATAGATATAGATTTCAAAATGATGTAAACAAAACGTGGAGTTTCTTGCACGTTCTTCTCCATAGAGATCTACGCTTTGGAACGTGCAAATAGCTTCATCTTTTTGGACCTACCAACCTTGACAATTCAAAAGTGCCTGAAAATGGTTTATTTGAAATAAAAAAATTGAGTTTGAGTTAGTCTTAATAAACACATCCTTCGATTCGCATCCTCGCTCATCTCTGGTGGAAACGCACCCTAATACTCGGCTCTATTTGTTCGTTTGTTTCAAACTTTCAATCTCGCAACTGGAAAAAATAAGTAGTTGAAGCTGTACAAGAACCAATCCTCGTAAATGAATAGTGAAACACTTCAGGTACTTGTCTCACCGCCGACGAGGAAGCGAGTAGCTATCGACTATTTGCTCGCTGAGGAAAGGGACAAAAGACACAGATCTCGGGTGAGGAAAAGAGACACATACATTTATAGTCGATAGCTGGCTGTTCACACTGCCAGCGAGCTGGCTCTTACCACTAGTTGATGGCAGCGACAAGAGCTATCAAAGATTGTACTCGCTCAGCGATACTCGCTCGGCGATGCTCGCTTGGCGGTCAGAACTCACCAACCAGCGGTAATACCTATACTGCGGGCCGGAGCGAGTGGTGCAAGTCGCACAAAAGTACTCGAAACTACTCACTCGCTACTAGCTGCTCGCCAACTTGTTTAGAGTTTCAAGCTTTATTCGCTGCTCGCTGATTGCCGGCGGTGAGACAAGTGCCTGAAGACGGTACCTATTAATAAACAAGAGATTAAACTTGTCAATAGAAAAATGATTTAAAGTTGAAAAATAGCCAACCGAGACACCCGTGTGGAAATGTGTTTTTTTTTTTTTGTAAACGTTACCCTACACCAGGAATTTAACTGCGTCCGTGTTTGAGTGGTTTAGGCGTTCGCCTTGTGACCCGGTGGTCGTGGGTTCAATTCTCACGGGAAGCATACTTTGTAAAGTTGTTTCCAGTTTGGCCAGGACATTGCAGGCTTGAATTACCTGATTGTCTGATAAAAATATGATTCCGTGCTTCGGAAGTTACGAATAAGCCGGTGGTCCCGGCCGCCAAATGGCGGTCGTCAAATAAACCATGTCAGAGGCCCTTGAAACGGTTTAGAAACTCTGACACTAGGGTGTGTGGGGTCGTTAGACCTTACTGCCCACACGATAAGAAGAAGGAATTTCTCCTATACTTGGAGCGTTTACAAACATACAAACCACATACCCAAACAGTCAGACACGGAACAACTATCTGTAAGCCATACAAATATCTGTTCCGTGCGGGAATCGAACCCGCGACACGCAGTGCAGCAGCCAATCGCTAAACCACTGCGCCCCGCCAACCGTTTCATTTGTATCTGGCCCACCTATCTACTCAATATCAACACAGACATTTGAATAATTAACTTGGTTACTTGTAATAGTATTGTTCATAAAAAACTGGCCAAGTGCCAGTCGGACTCGCGTGCAAAGGGTTCCGAACCAATGTTATTTTAACACTACAGACTTCTTATAGGTTTTTCGTAATCTTTAGGTACATAACTATAACCTGCATTTTTTTTTTCAAAATTGTAGGCTCAGTAGTTTCGGAGATAAGGTGGAATGGTCATTTTTGGTCTTATTTCTTGAATAACTTCAAAACTGTTTATTTTAAAATTATGAAAAAATATAATTAAAGTCCTCACAGTAAGTTTGATATGCGACACGATGCAGTTTGAAAAACTTTTTTTTTAATTATCTGGTTTGCCCCCAAAAGTGAACCCCATGCTAAAAAAATATATATAATGCGTTCATGTTGCGGTCACAGAAGTCCATATGTATACCAAATATCAACAGAATCGGTCCTGTAGATCCGGAGAAAACTGGCTGTGACAGGCGGACAGACAGACACCCGAGTGATCCTATAAGGGTTCTGTTTTTTACGGATGTTCGGAACGCTAAAAATTAGATAGATAGGTATTCTTCTTCTTATCGTGTTAGCAGTAAGGTCTAACGACCCCACACACCCTAGTGTCAGAGTTTCTAAACCGCCTCAAGGGCCTCTGACATGGTTTATTTGACGACCGCTATTTGGCGGCCGGGACCACCGACTTATACGTGCCTTCCGAAACACGGAATGAAAATAGATAGGTATGAAAATTATTTAAATTTGACGTGCTTGCCACTCGTCGAGCCTATGTAGTGTCACTACCATCAAGATTTCGTTAGGAAAAAGGGATAGTCCTATTCGTCGTTAAGCTCCGTCTCTCTCCCGCATTGGAGCTATGATGGTTTAGGCGTGTCCTACCCTCAGTTAACTTGTGATATTATTGTTTTTGGAACAAAACCGATCCAGTACGAGTAAGACTTCCACACGAAGGGTTCCGTACCATGAACCGAAAAAAAACACGTTTCTTGTATGGGAGTCCCTCTAATTTTTATTATTTGTTGTAATAGCGGCTATAGAAATCCACACTCTGTGAAAATTTTATGGAACTATCTACCTATTACGGTTCTTGAGATATAGCCGCTGACAGACGGACGGACGGTCAGCAGAGGCTTAGTAATTGGGTTCCGTTGGTTACCCTTCCGGTAATTTTTATTTTTACTGTAGGTAGGCATACGTTTGACCACTATCTCACCTTATGGTAAGCGATGATGCGGTCTAAGATGGAGCACGCTTGCCTAGAAGCAACCTATTCACTCTTGTCTTAAAGACTCCCAGGTTGAAGCTATCCGGAAACACAGACTCTGGCAGGGAATTCCACTCCTTAGCTGTACGCACTATGAATGTGTTCCCAAAACGTTTTGTGCGCGTGGGTGGGATGTCCACCATGTACCGGTGGCGCATCGCCGTTCATCTTGTGGTCCGATGATGGAACGGGATAATGAACCCTAAAAACTGAAACTTAACTGACATAAACTTTCAGAGTACTAACGGTCCTCATTTATTACTTTCGAGACGAAGCCGACGAGTTTTATGATGTTCTAAAATATCAGGTGGGCCATCACTTGAGAACATAAAACCTTTGAGTAATGTTCTGAAGTTAGGGGTCCTCCAAACTGACGTGAAAAACGACTTCGCAATCGATCATTGATATGACTTCGATCTTAAGATCGTTGACCTCTAAGGCAGGGGTTTCGAATCTTTTTTATAGTGTGACTCCCTTTAAACGTTTTTCTTTGTGACGCCCCGGAAGAAGAAAATACCAGTGATAGCTCCTATTGGGAAAACAAGTAGGTATTGCCAAAAATATTAGTTACGAGGTGTCACATCTAGACCAACGATGTGGAGATATTGATGTGTGATTGTGTACCTATTCTCTAAATCTTTCCATGCATAAAATTAGCTGCTTTTAGCTGCTTTTTGTGGGTTTTTGACGTTAAAGTGAGGAAAGGAAATAAAAAAAAAAAACAGTTATTGCTCGTTTTGACTGTCACAGTGGTTTCTAATTAGTAACGTGTATGTCCCAAGTGGAAATACCCCACAACTCAAAGCATTGAGATAATAACGGACGTTGACCATTTCTTGTGTGTGAGGGCTCTTACTCAAGGGCCTTACATATTCATTGTCCAGTTTTATCTTTTGTGGCTTCTTGGAATTCTTGTTTTTAGGTCACAGGGTCAAAGGGTCTGTGGAGTCACGAGGTAGATTTAGCACTGTGTTTTATGAGGAGTAGATGTGTTGAAGAAAATGTCTTATTTGATGAGAACAGCGGGTTTTAAAAAGCCAAAGTGGCTTTTTAAAGTATAATAGAATCATAATTTCATTTCATTTTTATCCTAATCGCTAAAGCATTATTTAACAATTATTGTGTTATTATATTTACATTTTTCATTTATTTAATTTATTGACCTTTTAAAGTTTAATTTATTGACATTTTATAATTTAATTTATTGACATTGAACTTTTTTTAGACATTTTGATTTTTGGTTTATTAGTATTGTTAAATTTAACTTATTAACTTATTGATGTGATTTTAATTTATTGTTCTTATTTTGATTTGTGATTTTATGATTGTTGTGTTGTAATGGGTTGTAATTACCTGATTAAATGAATTTATTATTATTATTATTCCTTTTATTCTTTTTGTCAACATATATTTTACATTTTTAAATATTTTATTAAAAAATATTTAAAAATATAAAAAATAGTAGCCCACCGGTATCGGGAACAGGGTCTAAGTTATTATTATTATTATAAGGTTCAAGGTTGATTGTGAAAATTTGACAGTGATGGGTAGCGTGATGTGCTTTCTGATTCGGCTAAAATGGCTTTTTTAGAGCCGCAGGAATCATGGACGGGCAAAAAGGCTGCCAGGCTCGAATGGGCTTGGGCGGGTCAGGTTGGCCGCATGCATGATGACCGCTGGGCAAGAACCTAGACGCAATAGGTGTCCAAAAAAGTGGCGGGATGACCTGGACACGCACCACGAGGGCTGGTTCGAGGCGGTGCTGGAGAAGAGTGTCTGGAACGATATGGGGGCCTTTACCCAGCAGTGGACACAATAGGCTATTCAAAAAATATGATCTGGAAACTTACTTATCCATGCTCCAACTATATCTTAATATAAACATAAATCACGTGTCACGTTTTTGTCCGCGATGGACTACTATACTACTATCTGTTATTTGATCCAACTTAAAAGATAGGATAGTTTTTTGGAACGGGAAAAAACGGGATATGCGCATACGAAAGCTAGTAGGTATATATTAGTGATGTAACGAATATTCGCATTCGCATTCGCGAATATTCGCATATTTTTGCATATTCGCATTCGCGAAATTATTGCGAATGTTTTTGCGTGTATAATTTTTGATGTGATTCACTAGAATTTGATTTACTCATGTTTATATTCACTATTCACACTGTAACCTCAAAATTCACTTGTTTTGTTTACGAAAACACCGGCGCGAGCGGAATGACACTTCAATCGGATGCGTTCGTATTAACTCGGCAATTCTCGGAACGAAAAACAGACGGAAAAACGCACTTCGTTCGAACGGGACTGCCGCTAAAGTCACCAAGCTATAGACAAATGGCGCCAAATAAAAACGGAATATTCGCATTCGCCTTCGCGAATGTCCAAAATATGACATTCGTTACATCACTAGTACCTATATATAATTCACGTCACGATTCTTGCATTCTATTAAAACTGCCTAGCGTCTAAACGTTGCCACCAACGGCACGTGTGGCACACGCAGCATACCTAATAGAGGTATACGGTTAAGGGTGCTCTCACGAAAGAAGCTTAAAAATAGCGTGCAGATGAAACAGTTATTCGTCGGCATTTACTAAGAAATTACATTTAATAAAAAATAGGTAGTAATCTACATGATATTACGCGTAATTTGGTTTAGCTAGAATTTATGTATCGGTATCACATAATAAGAAAAAAAATCACCAAATCACCTCCAAATCTTTGAGATGAAACCATTTTACTCCTTCATTTTTTATCAAAAGAGTATAAAAAATACATTTACTGCTTTGCAATACAAACGAAAATAATTTGGTGTTCTTACTTTTTAAAAATATGTACTACTTTTACTATAAAAAAATAAAAACACGGGTGTGGCGCGTGGAGGTGTAGTTAGCTCCGTTTGTATGCACAAGGTCATTGGCATGTATACAAGCCTTAAGCTATTGGGTATGCAGGCAGCTAATTCGCAACTACTTTTTAACAACGTTGTTAGTGTGCTGAGTACCTAGACATTATTGTACAACACACTCGAACCTTTGTCATAAGTTTTAAAAGATATAATGCACATATCACTACATAATTATAAAACAAAGTCCTCCGCCGCGTCTGTCTGTCTTTCTGTTCGCGATGAACTCAAAAACTACTGACTGATTTTCATGCTGTTTTCACCAATGGATGGAGTGGTACTCGAGGAAGGTTGAATGAATAATATATAATTTGTCTAGAAAAAAATTAGGGATCCTTAAGAAAACTGCAGCGTGGACGAAGTCGCGGGCGAAGTGCTAGTTAGAAATTAATATTGGCAGTACAGTGGAAAAAAATAATTTATATTTTTACCTGTATACCAAATAGCTTTGTTGACTGTACCTAGAGCTTTGATAAGAAAAAAATTTAGAAGAGCCGGATTAGAATTAACAATGTTTACTGCAGTCGATATTGTATTGTGTGTTAGTATTCTTAAGCTACAGGTAATTAAGCTAGCGATAAAACAGCTATTACTTAATGAAAAAGACTAGCAAGTAAGTAATTAATTTTTTTGTCAGAAAAAGCAGAGGAAGGAAATGAAAAACAAAATTTCTTTAAATTCCACAATAAAGTAACTTTATTTTATTAAAAAACACAGTTTCTGAAGGGATATCACAAATGAAAAAATATCATATAAAAATTACCTACATTTAGTTATTTGACTCAACGTTTTATAATTTAAAACCTTATAGCTATATGTTTTAAGGCACATGATTAAGACACATTTGCAGTCGTGTATCACCTTTCCGAATTACATAAGAAGGCCTAAACAAAGTGACACAGCGATCACGATGGTCAAAATACAATCTTTGTAATGAGGGTTTTCTACAAAATTCACGCCACCAGATGGCGCCATTGGGGCAAGCGGTCTTCCACGTTTACGGGACTTACCTACGTCGCGTCGTCAACATGACGTTGATTTCATCTTAACTAAGGCACTCACCGCCAGCGATCAGCGAGTAGCGAATAAAGCTTGAAACTCGAAAAGAGTTAATAAACTTCCAAAGGAATGGAGGGAACTAAGCGCACACATACTAAAAAGGCGGCTAAAATTATATCTAACTAGTGGACGTCATGCGGTTTCACCCGCGTAGTTCCCGTTTCCGTGGTAGTACGGGGATAATATATAGCCTATGTTACTCCCTGATAATGTAGCTATCCAATGCTAAAAGAATTTTTCAAATCGGTCCAGAAGTTTCGGAGCCTATTCAATTCAAACAAACAAATCTTTCTTCTTTATAATTTGGGTATAGATTGGGAAAGCATATCTACTACAGTATTTCAGATTTTTTAAATGACAAACTGTAATATTTTATTATTATTTTTTTACAAATATTTTGTGACATTTTATAATAGATTATTTATAATGAAACGGTGGGACAATTCAATAGAAATTTATTATTTAAATTCAATTAATAGTTTGTCTGACAAAGTAATAATTTTTAATTTTTTGAATGACTTCTTATTTTGCGACATTTTATAATTGATTATTTTTAATTAGACTTTAAGACAATTTAATACAAGTTTATTATTTAAATTCAATTAATAGTGTGTTTGACAATTTAATAATAATTTTAATTTTTGAATAACTTTTTACCTATATTGTTTGCCACAAAGGCCGAAAATGACTGATCTTTTTTGTTTATGAACAACCTGCATTCCTTTTATTTATACTCATGTTTCTACAAATAAATGTCTTGTCTTGAGTTGGCGAGCAGCGAGTGAAAAGTTTCGATAGTTTTGTGGCTTGGCTTTTGTGCGATGGGCGATTACTCGCAATACTCGCTCCGGCCCGCACTATAGGTAGAAATTAGCGCTGGTTGGTGAGTTCTGTAGTGCTATTCTCTAACAACATTTTCGTATCTCGACAGTAGAATTCGAAGTGAGTTTCAAATGAAGATCTTTATGTTGTGTGCAATAAAGCTCACTTTGTGAGTTTTATCACTCAGGTGAAGCTCGATATCGAAATAGTTTCTTACAGAATAGACTAGCTGCTAGTCTATTCTGTAAGAAACTTTATTGCACACAACATAAAGCTCTTCATTTGAAACTCACTTCGAATTCTACTGTCGAGATTCGAAAATGTTGTTAGAGAATAGCACTACTGACCGCTAAGCGAGTCGCCGAGCGAGTGTCGCTGAGCGAGTACAATCTTTGATAGCTCTTGTCGCTGCGATCAACTAGTTGTAAGAGCCGGCTCGCCGGCCAGTGTGAACATTCAGCTGTCTCTTTTACTCATACGAGATTTAAATCTTTTTTCCTTTCCTCAGCTAGAAAATAATCGAAAACTAATCGCTTCCTCGCCGGCGGTGAGAAAAGTGCTCTAAGAGCTTTGACAGGTGCCTGAACCTGACGCGTTAGTGCTGCCACCTGATTCACTCCTTTTCAGAAAACCTCAATTGACCACCTGTTTCGCTGGCATATCAATTCCACTCGTTTCGCAACCGATACTGCTGACAGAATATCACGTCTGCCTAGAGCCCAAGTACTATTTTATTTCTACGTACGTATTTTTCACATTACATACGATGAAACTACTTACCTTTTATTAACATATTGACTAGACCCAAACATATTTATGCCTGGTTCTAAAAATTACATTGCTTGAAGTTATTCCCAAAACAAAGGGATTAACAGATTTCTATCACCAAAATTACTTAAAATTAATAGGTACACATTTTCATGTCAGACACTTTTAGTGCCAAGCACTCAACATATTGGTCGAACAATAATTCGTTCATGTGCCCACAACCCGCATCTGAGTCATAATTTTAAGTAGCTATAGATGACTTGTGTTCATGCGCGGGTTGTGGGCACACGAACGAATTGTTGTTCGACCCATATGATGAGTGCTTGGCACTAAAAGTGGTACTTTAGTATTGTTCTTGGCACTAAAAGTGTTAAAAAATCATTAAATGCACCACAAAAATCACATTTACAGAAAGCTTAAGTTTTATTTGCGTCAGGGTGCTAACATAAAGATACAGGTTTCCGGTGCAGGCAGGTCTGTGCGGCCGGTACCGATCAGTGCAGCTATAATATTTCCACGTTATCTAATGCGCTCATTTCAAGGGTTTACATTTATCGGTGCCGACCCCCCCCCCCGGCAGTGCCGACCGAGGAGCTCGTGGCTACATAATAACAGCCGCACGGGTGGATCTTCAAGGTTAAGCAACTTGCCAAGGTTGGTCTGTGGATGGGTGATCATCCTAATATACCGAGTTTCCTCCGTGCCTCGGAAAGTACGCTAAGCCGTTGGTCCCGGCTGTCATTTGTAGATCTTTGGCACTCGTGACGGATAGTCAGAAACCAGTAAATCTGACTCCAGTCTTGCATGAAGTACCGTGTTACCCAGTTAATGGGTTAAATACCAGACCGGTAGGCAGCCGCTTCACGTAAAATACTGGTATTCAACTAAATCCGGTTTGACTGGAAGCCGACCCCAATATAGTTGGGAAAAGGCTAGGCAGATGATAAAACTTGTCGGTGCCGACCAGTGCCGACTACCTGGACCGAGCCTATGTCAGACGAACTGGAGGAAATGGTTGTCAATAAGGATAGTTTTGGCTTGTTTCTTTATGCTGGTTAACCCTGCACCGATCTGTACCGAACTGCACGGGGTTGTCTGTACCGGAAATCTGTTTCTTATCCCGCTCACTTTTTTACAATCTTCTGATAAAGCAATATGACAATTTTAAAGTCCTATCATTTAAAAAAATGGCGTTCAAAAACCAATCATCATTCAGTACGTCTACCATGAGTTTTATCAATCTATACTCGCTAGCGACTGTAGTTAAAAAAATGTATGAAAACTTAAAAGAACAAGTTTCTAATTTATTTGTTTAAGTTATTAACTAATTAGCAAGCAAGTTGCAAGTAAAACTTTAGTTAACAACTTAAAAAATAAATTAGAAACTGGTTTTTTTTAAGTTTTCATAAATTTTTCTAACTACAGTCGCTAGCGAGTATAGATTGATAAAACTCATGGTAGACGTACAGTTCGTTTTAAATTAGAATTCACGAGCTGCTCTAAAACTAATTCACTCTTTTATCACGTAACCTAGCTGTTTCATCTCCTTGTCAAACTGTTCGTCTCTGTACTTCTTGATCTTGTTCAGCCAGACCCCGAATGATGCACCAGATCTGCAGGTGCCTCCATACCTGAATAAATGAATGTCGGTTATTTCTCAGAATATACCATACCCAAGCAGATGCATTATAACTATGGTAGGCGCCAGATACATGTAGTGTAATAACGGTCATTGACCCACTAACATTTATTGCCTTTCTTAATATAAAAAAAATCGGCTAAGAGCGAGTCGGACTCGCGTGCAAAGGTTTGCGAACGAATGTTTTTTTAAACATGTTATTTTAACACTGTAATCTATAGGTAAAAATTTATTACCTCCATTTTCTTCAAAATTTTAGGCTCAGTAGTTTCGGCGATAAGTGGGGGGAATGGTCATTATTCATCTAATTTCTTGAATAACTTCAAAATCATTTATTTTAAAATTATGGAAAAAGTATAATTAAAACCCTCATAGCCCTTTCATTTGATATGTCACACAATATTGTACAATTTTTTTTTAATTTTCTAGTTTGACCCCCAAAAGTGACCCCATACTAAAAATTCACGTCCGTGTTTGGGTCACAGTAGTCCATATATGTACCAAATTTCAACAGAATCGGTCCTGTGGATCCGGAGAAAACTGGCTGTGACAGACGGACAGATAGACAGACAGACAGACACACGAGTGATCCCATAAGGGTTCCGTTTTTTGTTCAGAACCCTAAACACAGAACTATAGACATAAAGCTGTCCTGAATCGAGTCCTATTGTGATCCTTTACGTTCTCTAGTAATAAAAACGGTTTATCATTTATTGTTCGGATATCTACGAAGGGATAGTACGGAAAGGTACTCTATTGCAAGTTTATCTGGCGCTTACCATACCTACATGATAACAATGCGAAAATTGTTAAATTATATTCGATTTCTCAGGCATGCACTTGTAAAAGTTAGCATTAGCGTTAAACGCATTCTCCGTTAAATCTCGTAAATAATTAAATTATTATCACGGATTGATAAAATCTATACTCTATACTTAATAAATAAAGCTGAAGAGTTTGTTTGTTTGCTTGAACGCGCTAATCTCAGGAACTACTGGTCCGATTTGAAAAATTCTTTCAGTGTTAGATAGCCCATTTATCGAGGAAGGCTATAGGCTATATTATCACGCTAAGACCAATGGGAGCGGAGCAGACGAAGTTGGGCGGGTCAACTAGTAAATAATAACAGTTCAGATTCAATTTAGTTCAGTTTCGTTTTTAGTTTATTTTAGTTAAATAAAGGTAAACAATCTTGATGTTTATTTTTAATCTTTTTTATTTAAAACTGCGTTTAAAAATTAAATGCAACTAAAAACCAAAGTAAATAGAACAATAACAATTACTTAATCAATTAAATCATTAGTTTAAGCAGTAGTTCATTTACTTAAGAGGGGACTCGAGTCGGTAAAACAGATATTTGAAGAAACTATTGCCGATGCCGTCGCGCTTCGCCACACCCAGTAAAAGCGACAACTGCAGCTCAGGCTGATTTTACCTGTATAAACCTTGATCAAAAGACGTTTTGTATTCCGCTGTTTTCTTCTTTAAAACTGTACTGATCTAAAAACTAATATATCAAAATTTAAAGAAAGACTATATCTATGCTTCTATTATTTTCTATTTAATTAAAAACTTACCAAATTTGTCTGACAGTCGTCTGAACATTGCGGTAAAAACGGGTTGTTTTTTTGGGTTTTTGGATTCTCATAATTCTTTAAGTAATTATGTTTTGGAAAAAAAAAATGATGGAGGCACGTATTAATTCGATCTAGATTTCTAAAAACATTATTCTAGCAGTATTATATACGAAGAAAACAGCTGAATGTGTTTGTATGGAGAAAGGCCCCAGGGTTACCGACTATGTGTTTGTGAGAAATGCCACATCAAGATTGTGTACATTTATTTAACTATGCTTAGTTAAATAAATTTTAATGTAACCTAAACCGTTCTAATGTAGGAAGTTACACTACACTAAAATTTGCTAATCATCATTACGTTTATTTTTATTTGAAAAGTTTAGAAGTACCTGGGAGGTAGACACTCCAGGTCCAGATGCTTATGGAGAGACTTGAGGTCGTTGCCATGAAAGTGGATGTACTGCCACGCCTCCTGGGGAATGAACCTCTTGAACAGATAGAAGAAGGTGTTTAGGATCCAGGAGTAGTTGATGAAGTGCACGCCCTTCACGCGACCTGGCATTGCTACCTGAGACAAAAGAGATTTTCTGTTAGTTTTTTTGTCAGATTATCTAGGTTTGTTCTAAAATAGTGGTTGTGGGACGTAATTAATTATGAACATGGTTAGGAAAATCATAGAACATTGTAATTAATGACTCTTAAGAGGAAATGCTGGCGGCGAGACTTTGTATGTAAAAAGTCGTAATTCGAGGTTTGGCTCTCGACTGTTTTCTCCTCCAATATTGAACCGATTTAAGATATATTTCACAAACTGAATAAGAAGGATATATAATGTGTCCATGTTTTCTTTTTTTGATTAATAGTTGCCAAATGTGTACACTAGGGCTCTGTTGACAGCAAATTTATCGGACAATTTTGAGCATTTTGTGGGGTTCTAGTGCTTATACGGTTCATAAATCATCAAAAAAGAAACACATAGGGACACAGTATATATCATTCTTACTCAGTTTGTGAAATATCTCTTAAATCAGTTCAATATTGGAGGAGAAAACAGTCGAGAGCCAAACCTCGAATTTATGACTTTTTACATACAAAGCATTGGTATATAAAAACCCAAGATTCACAGTCTCGAACAAATGCAACACTCGAAACTGTCGTTAAAAACTGACATGTATCAAGTGTCATGTGTGAGTTGTGTGCAGTTATACTATAAACATTTTTTTTTTGCAAATTCAACCTTACACGGATCGCTTAAAGTTGTTTTTACAAAGCAGTTCAGTATGGCGAGTGATGCGCAATTTTTTTTTGCAAATTCAACCTTACACGGATCGCTTAAAGTTGTTTTTACAAAGCAGTGCAGTATGGCGAGCGATGCGAGACTGTTTGAAACTTGCGCATAATTATACATATTGCATGCATATTGCGCTTATTTTTTGAGATGCTGAGTGTGTATCTTGGGTTTTTTTATATTTCAATGATACAAAGTCTCTCCGCCAGCATTTTCTCTTAAAACATCATACTTGTACCTAGATACTATCAGCCTATAATTAACCTCATTTCAGGGCAAAGGTGGAGGCATGTATACTTAGCATTTTTATTAACGACGTTTTTCCTAAGATTGATTTAATGCGACTGGTTCTAGTCGATCAAATCAGGCAAAATCTGTCACCATCAGATGTTTTTAGGGTTCCGTACCTCAAAAGGAAATAATGGAACCCTTATAGGATCACTTTGTTGTCCGTCCGTCTGTCTGTCAAGACCGTTTATCTCGAGAACGCGTGGAGGTATCTAGTTGAAATTAAAACCATATACTCAGATGTCTACGGCCCCTTGCAGCTGTGAAAAAATCTAACTTCTAAGTAAACGTAAAAAAAGATACGGTCGTTTATGCCGCAAAAAAACGACTTTATTTCGACACACTCAAGGGAAGTTGGAACAGATTTCATTTCGTGTTTTTTTTTATTTTGTGTGTTTTTGTGATATTTTTCATTTATTTTAGAGGCAGTTTATGTCGGGTACATTAAGTGGTGTTCCTTTATAAGACGACAAAAAATCACCGTGTATATTCACAAAGAACGATGTGACAGTGTAGAGAGATCTTTGATCTCGGCAGCAGGAAAATGTTAGTCAGGTGACAAAAATAAAATGCAGTTGATGACTGATGCAGATGATTATTATGGAACTACGCGGGTGAAACCCGTTTCCGTGGGAGTAAATTAGCCTATGTTACTCCCTGATAATGTAGCTATCCATTGCTGAAAGAATTTTTCAAATCGGTCCAGTAGTTTCGAAGCCTATTCATTTCAAACAAATCTTTCCTCTTTATAATATTAGTGTAGATGTAGATAGATACTCATCGACTCACAACAATGTATTACCACTTAAATCAATTAATATACACGGTGTCATATTAGTCTTCTTATAACCACAGCCCACTTCATCTATTCAATGACTACTATAGTTGTCAAAAAATAAAAGGCCCGTTTTGACAGCAGGATACAACATTGCTTTACTAGTAAGTATGAAAGAGACATAAAAGTAAATCTCTTTCGCATTTAGTGGTAAAGCAATCTTCTAACCCTCTCTACTCAGCTGTCGATAATCGTACTTCTTAGATTTTGGTGACTTTACACATTCATGAAAAAAAATGATGTTTATGATTGTAAGAATTATTTAAAACAAGTATGCCGCATCGAACTAAAAAATAATCACACAAATCGGATCAGAAACTTCGGAGCAATCGGTGAACATACATAAAAAAATACCCGCCGAATTGAGAACCTCCTCCTTTTTTGGAAGTCGGTTTTTTATCTTTTATTTAGAGGCTTTGGTAATCACACATAACCATGCCAGTCCCATCATCACTCATAACAAAAATATATTTATACGAACTAAGAGACAAGAGACGCTCTATTAGCTAAATAGTTGAAACACAAACTGAATAAGAAGGATACGTATATACTGTGACCCTATGTTTTCCTTTTTGATGGTTTGTTAACTATTTATACGGTAATCACTATCGTTTTATCGGTAAGCACTAGAACTCTCACAAAATGCTCAAATTTATCCGATAAATCGCTGTCAACAGAGCTCTAGTGTACAAATTTGGCAACTATTAATCAAAAAAGGAAAACATAGAGACACAGTATACATCCTTCTTATTCAGTTTGTGAAATATCTCTTATATCGGTCCAATATTGGAGGAGAAAACAGTCGAGAGCCAAACCTCGAATTATGACTTTTTACATACAAAGTCTCGCCGCCAGAATTTCCTCTTAAGCGAGCAGCCTTTGTGAGACGAAACGTGTATATAATATTCTTCCGTTACTGAGTGAGTGACTGAAAGACAACGCACAGCCGAAACTACTGGTCATCCTTGGGGAGTGTAGATGAGCACTAAAACAGGATTTCACGAAATTTCTACGGGAGCAGGAAAACCCGCGTTACGTGCGTACGAAGTCGCAGGCAAAAGCTAGTCTTGTTAAAAATAGTTTCAAAGGAAGTCGCTGTTTGTAGAAGAGGTAAGTAGAGAAACAGACAGCGGGATATTTATTTAAACTTTACGCACAATAGTGGTACTTACAACAAGGGATTCTCCAAGAAACTTACATGCTAAATTTCTGTCACTCAATCTTTCAATTACTCAGTCGTTTAGTAACGGAAGAATTTTTTTATTTAATTCTTTGATAGGTTCACCAACGACCTATTCACTAGAGACATTAACATAATAAAAATAACATTCATTTCGTTATGGTGAATTAGTCACTTACAGGCGTACACAGTACTTACGTAAAAAAATCGCTTCTTATACATACGTTTAACAAGATTCTTTACTCGTGAAGATAGAAAAACTAAATTAGAAATGCAAAGAACAAAACATTGAGTAAAAAACAAAATCATAATAGAAATTAGAATCAAAAAGCAAAATTATCATTAAAACATTAAGATTAAAAAATAAACAGTAAAATTAATATTCAAAACGCCAGAATCCGATAACGAGTGCAGTATGAGAACATTCCAAAATTATTGTTAAAGTGGCAGGCACATGTGGCAAAAAACCAAAAAAAAAAATATAGTAAACAATAAAAAGTAGGTTATAAAATTATGGTTCGTCGCTATTAGTTATAAGTTTTCTGCGAAATTGGGAATATGAGTCTGTAAATATATCAATATTGTTGCAGATACACTAATATTCTAAAGAGGAAAGATTTGTTTGCTTGTTTGTTTGAAATGATAATGGCTCCGAAACTGCTGGACCAATTTGAAAAATTCTTTCAGCAATGGATAGCTACATTATCAGGGAGTAACATAGGCTACATTTTATCCCCGTACTCCCACGGGAACGGGACCTACGCGGGTGAAACCGCGTGACGTCCACTAGTTTTATTATAATTAGCCATTAATCGATTCAAGGGTGCATTGAGACCAAGGTTGGTTCTTGATGAGGACGGTGCAAACGTATTTATTTTGCGTAGAGATCTAGTAACAGAATAAACGCAATACCTCTTTAAGTTATTCATAATGATGAGTTCAATGACCCCGAGGGTATTGCGTTAATTCTGTTACAGGTTATATTAGGCTTAATTATAATCATAAATGAATCCAACTCACCCCCATAAGAGAGACGATCTGATAAGCTACACTAGGAGTCAAGGCAGCCACTTGACGCACTGTTATCCCCTCCAAGTCCACGATACAGGTGCTGGCAAGGATCTGCAGCTTGGGCTGCCGGAGACCTATCTCCGCAATCGCCATGCCTGCTCGCACCAAGTCCTCGACTGGAAACTCGTTTGGATCCCAGCGACCTGGCAAAAGATATAATTTAGTGTGGCTATCGTATGTCAGTTTGCCGTATGGTGTCGGCCGGTGCCTTATGTTGCCGCAAAAGAATAATACAATCCCATTTCTTCCCGTGGGTGTCATAAGAGTCGACTAAGGGACTCACCAGAGAATTGGCAGCAGCGTTCTCTGTAAAACGATTGGCGATCGCCAACCCGCCTGCCAAGCGTGGCGATTATGGCAAACTGATCACCTTCCTTTGGGGGAGGCCTATGTCCAGCAGTGGACGTCTTTCGGCTGATAAGATGATGATGATCATTGTATGCCAGATGAGCTGTGGACTAAAAGAACCCCAGGGTTGCGGAATTTGCTCGAAAGAGTCAAAGCGGCCCTGGAACGTAAAGAGCATTAAGAGGAACACGGCTGGGTTTTAGTCAGTAAGAGTCTGATACTCCCTTGAAGGGATGTTACGGAGCTCCGATACCGATTCCGATTAGTCGGAACTTCCGATTGTTTTTGAACCTCCGATTCCGATACCTGTTCCGAAACTTTTCAATCGGAGGTAATCGGAGGTCGATGCCTTGCGGCGGGCGACGGCATACGACCGCGGTCAACGCGTCTAAAAACCTGTTTATACTTGTCGCACGGGGATAGCACCTCGTAACGTGCTTTGTGTCGCTTACTCATTCATTTGTTATTGTTTCGCATTGGGGATCAGGTCATTTGTTTTTGTTTGTGTTTATGAGTGAACACGTTAACAGAATCTAGAGTTTTTAACAGCTGTATTTGTGTTTTTAATAGTGTGACAAGTGGCAAATTAGTTGAACAAATTTTTAATTTTATAAGTAGCATTGCCAGCATACTTACAAGGACGCCAGCAGGTCAACCTACACGAATCTGTCAAATTTTGCCAATCGAACGTGAACCTTCCAAATTTGTGATAAAGTTTAAAATCTTTTGCAGAAATTTGACAGATTGTGGTAGCTTAAAATGCTGGCGTTTTTACAATGCATAATTATTTTATTAATTAATGACTGATTTTTTTCAACGCCTCGTCAGGCGTTCTATTGTGTGTATTTGAAATTAAAAGGACTAATTAGCAATGTATGTATTATTTTATTTCATTAATTATATTATCCCTACTTTCTCACACATTCTCTTTTAAAGCATCCGCCTCCGATTCCGAATCCGATTCCGATTCCTGTTCCGATTCCGATATATCAAATCCACAACCTCCGATTCCGATTCTGGTTCCGATATCATCACATCCGTTACATCCCTACTCCATTCTGCTTCGCCCAGATCGGGAGGAGTCACTTGATGATAATGATAAATGACATTTATTTTGTTAGTAGGTTCAAACTCAGAGGTCAAAGTCTCTTTTGAAGTCCATACAATCGTAATGGTCAAATCATAGGTTGATTTCTGAGGTGGTCTTTTGAAGAAAGTAACACACAGAGTTGAGTGGCCCTGTCCAGACAGTGCAAGCATTTGTCAGTTATCGTGTAGCTCAAACTTAGAACTTTGAGGAGCTCATGATGATTTCCTATCTTTATAAAAAACTGGCCAAGTGCGAGTCAGACTCGTGTGCAAAAGGTTCCGAACGAATTTCATTTTTTTAACATGTTATTTTTACACTATAGACTTCGTAAAGGTATACGAAGTCTATATATATATTGTCCTGTAATCTATAGGAAAAGATCCATTATCTCCATTTTTTTCAAAATTTTAGGCTCGGTAGTTTCGGAGATAAGCGATGGTCATTTTTCGTCTAATTTCTTAAACAACTTCGAAACCATTTATTTTGAAATTATGAGAAATATATAATTAAAACCGTCACAGTAAGCTCTTTCATTTGATATATCGCACGATATTGTTTGAAAAACTTTTTTTTGTAATTTTCTAGTTTGACCCCCAAAAGTGACCCTCATATTAAAAATTTAATCATTTACGTTACGAATCCGTGATTGGGTCACAGAAGTCCGTATGTGTACCAAATTTCAACAGAATCGGTCCAGTAGATCCGGAGAAAACTGGCTGTGACAGACAGACAGCAGACATACATACAGATACCCGAGTGATCCTATACGAGTTCCATTTTTTGTTCGGAACCCTAAAAAGGGCTAAAAGAACCACCAATTGGGATTTCCATAATGATAATAATATTCTTTATTTTCGGACATCAATGATCCAGCGTGTTAGTAAACAATATTATAACTTATAACTAATGTTAGTAGCTAAAATACAACAGAGAAGAAGACAGAACAGAATAAATAGTATTGTAAAAAGGACAACCCCAATCTAATGGTTAGTGATTGTCCTTCTTACAAAACTTTTAATAATCGGAGAGTCGATACTCTCCGCCACAGTTTTTAGCATGCTGTTGCCACTCACCCACAACCTTGACAACGGTTTTTTTGCGAATGACGGCGTGGAAGCCGTCGGTCGGTTCGGTTTTGCGCAAACATACCATGCTTTAAAAAGTGTTACTTTTACTTGATTGCTACATCGAGCGAATCTTCGGGTCAACATGTTACCTCGGACCGCCAATGCCCTACGCTCCCTGTCAATATCAACATTGTCCTTAAGGTCGTCAGTGAGCCAATGCCCTATATATTTGCATTTCGTCAATGTTTTTGCAGTTCAATGCTAGGTGACATCGTGGTAGACCAAGGCGAAGGTGGCGAGACGAACTCGACTCTTACCTTAAGACCTGGCTCGCAGTGGCAGAAGGCAGACGTGGGTGGATAAGAGAGAGGCCGGCTTTTGCCCAGTAGTGGGACATAACGGGCTAGATTTTAGATGTCTTGTAATTTCTGTACAGTTTTAAGAACTTTTATTTAAAACTAGTGGACGTCACGCGGTTTCACCCGCGTAGTTTCCGTTCCCGTGGGAGTACGGGGATAATATATATAGCCTATGTTACTCCCTGATAATTCAGCTATCCATTGCTGAAAGAATTTTTCAAATCGGTCCAGTAGTTTCGGAACCTATTCATTTCAAACAAACAAACAAATCTTTCCTCTTTATAATATTAGTGTAGACTAGCTGACTCGGCAAACGTTGTTTTTCCATAAAAAAATACCCTACCACCTATATAACACAGATAATTTCATGAAAATCGATCCAGCCGTTTCGGAGGTGTTCGGTAACAAACACCGTGACACGAGACTTTTATATGTTAGATATTGATAGGGTCGCATTTGACCGTCATCTCGCTTGATGTTGAGCGGAGACATGGTCTCCGATAGGACTATTTTCAGGGGGGTGCATCTTGCTGCTCACAAAAAAACAACCAACCCACCCCCCCCCCCCCCCCCTCGAAGGGACTAGTTTTTTTTTGCCCATTAAAACAGAGATATTAACCTACTATTCGATATATGTATACAAAAAACTGAGACCACAAAAGAAGGATTACAAGCGCGAATCAAGCGAATTCAAAAATTACAACACCTTGCCGGATATGCCAGGATTTAGAAATCCTTACCAGGGAACCAGGTTTTAAAACATCATAATTATGAAAATTTTTGAAAGCAGGGGGGTGCAAGTGCACCCCCTTGCACCCCCCTCCCAGCGCCCATGAGCGAAGATGTGTCTGTGGTAGACCTTATAGTATTCTACGTTATACCTATCAGGAAACGAGCTCCGTCGGAGAATTCTACTGCTTAGCTGTGCGCTCAACAAAAGTATTCCCGAAGAGTTACGCTTCACCGCTCGTCCACCACTCATTGCTGTACGTGTACGTGTTGGTATCCGATTATGGAATATGCTGACGTGATGATCCAAATAGCTGCCAATAAGCTAGAAATTAGGTATATCTCAGAAAGAGCTGTAAAGTCTATACTGCAGACCTCGTAATTCAGGTCAGGATGGGATTTTTTACATGTATGTATAACATGTAGGTATGACGCAAAAAGGTTTACAATTTCAACGAAAAGGAATCAATAGCTAACTTATTCACTGTCTAACATATTTGAATCTGATCCCCAAACAATAAAAAGGGTCACTTTGACCGATAGACTTGTCAAGTATTACACGTCCCATTTGAGGACTCGACTATGGAGTTGACTCTTGTGTCTACGTAACTTTGTAAACGGGTTTGTATTTATTTTGGGCCTAGAGACTGCTTCAAGTAGTTTGACCCGAAGCCACTTTGGCTTCTGGTAGTACCTATCCGATCAGTAATAATAACAAACATAATAATAATTATAAAATAATTGTAATTTGTGGCGAACTGTTGGGCAGTAGCGACCCCACGGACCTGATCTCCCGGGAGAAGTCTTGAACAAGACTTCTTATTGGCTGGCCGGAGTGAACACTGACGAGGAACAGAGCTCCCACTACTTTCTTGCCTTAATCGGCCGGTCTGAGTGGGGATTCGCAAGAGCAAACGTGCTCGGGAGAAGGAGGCATAATCCAGTAAGATGCTGGTAGGTATCTTGACCGTACTTTCGGGATTGTCCTGATAGCCATGGTATACCTCTCCACTCCTCTAGCACATCAGGATATGTTGCCCCCTTGGCGCTACGTCACTTTGTGCTAGCGACCGTTTTCGAGGGGAACAATTATTGAGTGTGTAAGTCACCCCCTGCCACTTTAAAGCCATTATAATTGTCAGTGGTCAGGCAGGGGCCAATAGTTCATCCATAGTAAACGATTATAAGTCCACTAACCACCCAAACCCATAGCGTTTAATCTTTTGTTTTCATATTCTGGAATAGTTCTCCTCCAACCGGGGATTGTCCTTGGGTATACTTTCACAGTGCATACAGGGATAATCGTCGGTTGGTGCCCCATTCCATTTGAAATGTCTAACGGGGCCTCTGCGAGTTGGCTTCGGCTCCTCGTACGCCTATCAAAGGACCGGGTCTCCAGGGACCCGAGAAAGTGAAAAACAAACAATAAAATAATATTTTGATATGTTTTTTTCATCATCTGCCTAGCCTTTTTCCAACTATATTGGGGTCGGCAATCAAACCGGATTCAGCAGAATACCAGTGTTTTACGTAGAGCAGCTGCCTACAAGACCTCCACAACCCATTAACTGGGTAACACGGTATTCTGTTTGTACTGGATCAGTTATCTATACATATAACAAAATCGTAGATTAACCGTGTCTTCTATACATATAATAAAATCGTAGACTAACCGTGTCTGTACATTGAATATTTTTGCATGAAAATTACACAGAAAACTCAGGAAAAAGGTATAAAACACAAAAATGCAATTTTTGAAATTTTTGTCTGTTTGTCTGTGCGTTTGTGGGAGCATCACGCATAAACCACAGATTAGATTGCAAATCTAAGTACAAAAGTTAAAAATATAAAGTGATAACCCGAGTAACATTCAGCGTTTATTTCATCAAAATCGACCCACAAAATCAAAAGATATTGAATTTTTAAGTTTAGGAAGAAACTTCCTAATGTATTCTGATGACTCAGAGCGCCATCTATTGAGAAAAATAAAATGCACGAAAAAATTGTTGAGTTATTTGTGAAACTTTTAATACGTGGCAAAATAAGAGTGATCATTTTATACCTTTTCGTTATTGAACGATACAATCGATCCACAAAATCAAAATATATTGAATTTTTAGTTTAGTAAGAATCTTCCTTATATATTCTGATTAGTCAGAGCGCCATCTATTGAGGTACCAAAAAATGCATGAAAGCATGAATGTTACACCAAAACACATTGATTGAGTTATTTGTGAAACTTTTAATACGTAGACGTAGCAAAATAAAAGTAAACATTTTAATACCTTATCGTTATTTACCGTTACATACGGGCTTCTTATTTAACGTCTTCCGCTGCCAAATATTTTGTCTGTTTACATGGTCGATAGATGGCGTTGCACTGATGACGCGTTTTTCTGAATTGCGGTGTTAAGATTTTCCGCTCACACAAATTCTAAACAAAGTCGTGTTTCGAAGGAATTTCGGTTTGGTCTCTGAAAGTTCTTAAACTGTTAGGGACCATAATTGGTTAAATCTTTGAGTTGTGCTGGTTTCGTTTAAAGTGCATTTATCGTAGAGTCTTAAACTGATTTAGTTTTGCGAAGTTCTGGACGGTTCGACTTGCGGATCAGGCCTGTAGGGTTCCGTACCAAAGGTGTTGTGCTGACGGGACCCTACTGCTAAGCCTCCGCGATTGATTCCGTTTAGAGCGAAGCAACGAACAGTTCGATTTGCGAAACAAGGCTAATAATAATAAATAAAAATCTTATATTTCAGACAGAGTCCATTTTTAGGGTTCCGAAAAAAAAAGGAACCCTTATAGGATCACTCGGGTGTCTGTCTGTCTGTCCGTCTGTCACAGCCAGTTTTCTCCGCATCCACTGAACCGATTCTGTTGAAATTTGGTACACATATGGACTTCTATGACCCAAACACGGACGCGTTACGTAAATTATTAAATTTTTAGTATGGGGGTCACTTTTGGGGGTCAAACTAGAAAATTAAAAAAAAAGGTTTTTTGAACAATGTTGTGTGACATATCAAATGAAAGGGCTTACTGTGAAAGGTTTAATTATATTTTTTTTCATAATTTTAAAATAAATGATTGTGAAGTTATTCAAGAAATTAGACGAAAAATGACCATTGGTTAGGTTTAGGTTTAGTTTAGGTTAGTAGTTTGGTTTTTTATAATAAGGTACCGTACCAAAGGTGGTCACGGTGACGGGAGCGATTGATTTTGGGAGGCTACTCTCTAAGTCCGAAGTCCGTAGTTTCGGGCTTAGTTGCGGACGTATTCTACTCCGTATCACCTACAGACTTACAATTAGTCCCGAACCCGAACTAAGAATGAATGACAACACGATTTCACAGTAACTGTCAAATCGTGTTATCATTAGTTCTCATTGGTTAGGTGATACGGAGTGGTTTTTTTTTTTTTACATTAGTTAGGCATACGTTTGACCACTATCTCACCTGATGGTAAGCGATGATGCGGTCGAAGATGGAGCACGTTTGCCTAGAAGCAACCTATTCACTTTTGTCTTAAAGACTCCCAGGTTGCCCGCAACTAAGTTTTTAATTCGTGCTAAGTATCAAACGGTTCGATTTGCGAGCCAAGGCAAATTATAAGGTTCCGTGCCAAAGTTGGTAATGGGACCCTATTATTTAAGCCTTCGCGTACGATTTTGATTCGTGCGAACCCAGTCGATTTTTAGGGTTCCGTACCAAGTTTGCTAACGGAACCCTTTTTATTAATAAGTCACCGCTGTCCGTCTTCCTTCAGTTTATGCGTTTTATTTCTGTCTCGCTAATATAAAAAATGTCTTCTAGAAAAAGGTCGAATCTTTCACAATATAGCAAAATTCTTAATCTTCTTAATATATTTAAAACAAAGTCGGGTTTGTTCGAACACTTTTCTAACACGAGAACGGCTCGACCGATTTTCATAGTTTTTGTGTTTTTGGATTAGTCTTCGTCCGGAATAGCACAATAAGATTTAAAATACAAAAAAAAAGAGTAGGTAGGTAGGGTAGGTAGGTAGGTAGGTAGGGTAAGTAGGGTAGGTAGGTAGGGTAGGTAAGGTAGGGTAGCTATGGTAGGTAGGATAGGTAAGTAGGTAGAATAGGTAGGTAGGGTAGGTAGGTTAGGGTCGGTAGGTAGAATAGCCAGTTGACGGGAGCGAAGCCGCGCGGGTCAGCTAGTCAATTAATATTGACAAAGATAAAACGCATCAAAACTCGGGAGTGGGGCTCGTGACGTCAGAACGCACTAAAAATTATACCACGGCGTGACGTATTGAGAATTTTAAAAGCGTCGTATCGTCGTCAATTTTGGTTTTCATAACAAAAGAAAAAAACGGGTCAAATATTTTTTGATAATCTAACTGGCGGACTAATTAGATTTATTCAGTGGACAAGCCTATTGTAAAGTTTTGTAAGGTACCTAAATCGATATCTATTTCTATTTATACCTAAATCTTAATTAGATTATAATTTCATTGTGCAGAGATCATTTTGAATCCCATCCAAATTCAGTATTTTAGGTAGCTTCTTGAGAAAAATGAGTTCACAATTTCACGCGATATTTTACAATATTACGGCGTTTACAATACCCGGTGACATTAATAAGTAAGGTTTAAGTGAGCAAGGTTCAGCTCACGTGGTTGTAATGAATAGGTAGCCTACTCCTCACGTGTCGTGAATATGACCTACAGTATGATATCGCACACTTTTTTCATATGACGATACACTGGTATTACTGCGGAAGTATAAGCACAGCTGCAGTGGCAAGGCCATAATATTTTGCACAAACTGTAACTTGCTCAAAATTATGTATGTAGTTTGCATGCCATAGTGAGATGCATACAGTGACAGTCACATACACGAATCAGGGGGGCTATTCTCTAAGCCCTCTCTAACTGTTAATTCGTGATGTCATTCATTCTTAGTGGTTAGGTGATACGGAGCAGAATACGCCCGTAACTAAGCCCGAAACTACGGACTACAGGCTTAGAGAGTAGCCCCGCAGAACTTGTTATGGCATAACGGCATGCAAGATATTGGTAGATTTGGCACCACCCAAGGTCAACTGGTAGAAAATGCCTAAGTCCGCGTTTATGCAGTTTTTTTTTTCAAAATCAAAAATCAAAAGGCATTTATTCAAACTAGGCTGAAAATCAGCACTTTCTGATCGTCAAAATTTACATGAAGACAGTCCCCCAAATCGCCCAGCCTGTCACCACTTCCTAGTGTTTTAGCTGGGAAGAAGAAGTGGCCAACAAACTCCCCAGCAACACTAACTGTCTGTTAAGTTTAAAGTACTTGAATTTATATAACATTATTATTCAACATTTTATGATAGATATCGAACATTAAATTAAATAAATGGATGGCACATGTCAGCTAGCACACTATATTATCCCAACAATTAAATATGAAACAATGATAAAACTAATTACATCATTTTACTAGTGCATAAAGTTTTAATAAATTAATAATCAATATTTTTATTCGAATTATGCTACGACTATACTACAGTAATATGGCAATAATTATGGCCATAATTGAAACAACACCAATTATGGCCATAATTACCTACTGCCATATTGCGGTAATGTGGCCGTAGCATTACAGGCATGTGGACGTAGGGCTTTAGTGCTTTTCAAGCAAATATGCGAGAGGTACAGAGGCGGCGCGAGGGTGCTTAGCGGCTCTACCCGCTCCTTTTAGCTGTACGCGCATATTTTCCTCGCCCTCATATCTCTCGTACACATCTCCCACTGCTTTGTATGCAAAAATACCTAGCTCTGCTAGCTTTTTTCTACCAGAGCTGTGATGTGAATGAAGTGAACCCAATGGTGGATTTTTTTAAAAACTGGCCAATTGCGAGTCGGACTCGCGTGCAAAGGGTTCCCAACGAATGTCATTTTTTTAACGTGTTATTTTACCACTACAGACTTCCTATAGGTTTTTCTGTAATTTATAAGAAAAGATCTCCATTTTTTTTCAAAATTTTAGGCTCGGTAGTTTTGGAGATAAGGCCCCCCCCTTATGTCTCTAGTTTTGGAGATAAGGGGGGGCGGGAATGATAATTTTTTGGCTAATAATAATTTCTTATCATTTATTTTAAAATTATGAAAAAAATATATTTAAAACCCTTGCAGTAAGCCCTTTCATTTGATATGTCACACGATAATATTTAATAAACTTTTTTTTGAAATTTTCTAGTTTGTCCTCCATACTAAAAATTTAATGATTTACGTAACGCGTCCGTGTTTGGGTCACAGAAGTCCATATGTGTACCTTTCAACAGAATCGGTCCAATGGATCCGGAGAAAACCGAGTGTGACAGAAGGACAGACACCCGAGTCACAGCCGAGTGATCCTATAAGGGTTCCGCTTTTTGTTCGGAACCCTAAAAATGACCTACTATAATATCAATTACCTTTCTGTTACAGCCATTCACACAAAGCTGCTTATCCGCCATCATCTTGCATCCTTCAAAACCAAAAATAAACTGCACAGCTTACCGAATCTGAGGATGGAGAGTCGTCCAGTGTCAGGCCGGTCCAGCATAGTGCCCTCGTACGCGTCGTTGACCTTCACCAGCCCCCACAGGTCCACGCCCTCGTATAACTGCTTGTACTGCTCTCTGAAGTTACAGTACCGGACCATCTGGTGGAAGAAATACATGTTGGAAATAAGTCAGTCAATTGAACAATCCGGACGCCAACGCCATCTAGTGGCGTTCGACGGAGTCTAGGACGGTGTGCTCGACAGAGGATGAGCTCAGTCTACTAGTGGCGGTCGAGCAGTGCAGACGTGCACACGTGTAGAAACCGCGGCGTGTTCCGAATGCTTGTTCAGTGTACCTATTGTGTGAGAATATTGTAATTGAGACTTTGAGTGTGAATAATAATTTGATTTAAAAGCAAACGGTGTTTCTATTGCGCAATAACCAACATTTCCCATAGTACGTCTACTGTAGTTCCAATATCCTGGCTGATGTAACCTGGACAGTTGTACCTTCGCTGACATATATATAACGCCTAAAAATTAACGGCACTGCCAAGGCCGGCCCAGAAAAGGTGCCCTAGACGTACCTGGAACAATTTGGGGTAGCCTGAGAGATTTGGGAGATATGATTATGCCGGAGCATCATGCTTGGCACTTGCTGCAAACTTCAAACCTCGCCAAAGTTTAGCTAAGTTTAGGGTATCAGCAATCGCCAGACACTCGTTTGCAAGAGCGTTTCACACCCGCGTGACCCAAAATTCAGTAGTTTTTTGTACTTTCCTTATTATTCTACGACTTTAAAAAAAAATGCCGTATATCAAAATGTAGATAATGCAAATTCCATTAAATACTACTGTACTGTTTTTATGTCCATGTTAGAAATAATTTTACATGTTAATTACACAAATGTTGAACGAATAAAACTCAATATTTTCACATATCAAATTATTAAGAACTAGTGGACGTCACGCGGTTTCACCCGCGTAGTTCCCGTTTCCGTGGGAGTACGGGGATAAAATATAGCCTATGTTACTCCCTGATAATGTAGCTATCTATTGCTGAAAGAATTTTTCAAATCGGTCCAGTAGTTTCGGAGCTTATTCATTTCAAACAAACAAACAAACAAAACTTTCCTCTTTATAATATTAAGTATAGAAATAGTCTTATGTAACATATATTTTTTCCAAAAAATTACGACGGGCCGTTTAGACGTGATTCTCATTTTAAAATCAGCTACTGAGGGGTATCTGCGCCTTGAGTAATATGTTTTAGACAGGCAAGCATCGGACACCGGGCTAGTGTCGGCTATGACGTTCAGTTTAACGTATTGTCACGGTAAAGATATCTAACCGACACCTATCGGATCGGATACAAGCGCTTGCAAACCTACTCGTATCGAGACGGTTTTTTTTTCAAAAAAAGAGGATCATCGGTAATGACAGGCTCGTCGAGTCGAAGCTCCAAATCCTTGAGCATCGACGCCGAGTTGCTGGTCTGTTGGTTTTCTATCGCTTGCATTTTGGGGATTGTGCGACGGAATTGCATGATTTGATTCCGCCAAGCCCGTTCCATCATCGGACATCCCACCCACACGCACAAAACGTTTTGGGAACACATTCATAGTGCGTACAGCTAAGGAGTGGAATTCCCTGCCAGAGTCTGTGTTTCCAGATAGCTACAACCTGGGAGTCTTTAAGACAAGAGTGAATAGGTTGCTTCTAGGCAAACGTGCTCCATCTTCGACCGCATCATCGTTTACCATCAGGTGAGATTGTGGTCAAACGTATGCCTATATATAGTAAAAAAAAAAAAAAAATGTAATCTCAAATTAACTATCGATTTCTGCAGACGTAATTCAAGTTATTTTTCATAATGTTCAGTCTTTTCATAAGCATGCACCAGTACGTCTACCATGAGTTTTATCAATCTATACTCGCTAGCGACTATAGTTAAAAAAAATTATGAAAACTTAAAAAAAAACGAGTTTCTAATTTATTTGTTTAAGTTGTTAATTAACTAACAAGCAAGCAAGTTGTAAATAAAACTTTAGTTAACAACTACACAAATAAATTTTTTGATTGAATCATTTGAACAAAAAGCGGTCATTGACACTTAACCATAATAGTTAGATATACACCCTTGCGGACTTTTTTGTAGATATTGATGTCCTCTATAAAACTGTAGTACATCACTTTGCTCTATTGTCAATAGTTTCCGCAGCGTACCCGATATAAGGATCTTTTTTGGCATTATTTTTCACACCTTGGGTTATCGAAGTTTTCATACGGATCCCTAACTTTTTTGAAAATATTCTATAGCCTATGCTCATCAGGGATAATGTAGGATTCTAATGGTGAAAGATTTTTTTAAATCGGTCCTGTAGTTTCGGAGCCTATTCATTTCAAACAAACAAACATACAAACAAATCTTTTCTCTTTATGATATTAGTGTATGTATGTAGAAGAACATACCATACTAATTATAATTAGTATGATAGTTATCAATTTTAAAAATAAAAAAGCTAAAACTTCATTTTACAAAAACTTCAATGAAAATCGATACATATCGCGCCATCTATTAAAATTATCGTGTTGAGACCCTGCGGCCCTGTAGCTGCGGTGTAGAATATGCAGATTTAGGTCAGCGCCATCTCTTTTCAGATTGTGGAACTAATTTATTTTTTGTTGATCTGATGATTTCTGGAAAACTGTGCTATTCAGAGACATCATTTTATTTTTCCTGTAATCTTTATATAAACTTCCATCATATAGAATATTTTTAGATTTTTCTATATGCAAACTTCGGAGATAATGGTAAAAAATTCAACATTTTTCGACATATCTAAGTCGAAAAAACATGCGGCCTAAAAAAAAAGGAAAAAATGTTTAAGAACATTTAAACAGCGCTCTTTCATATGATACCTTAAATGCCCTAGTAGTCCCACTTTGTATTTTTAATAAACTGTTGCAACAGTCGCTGTTGCAAGAAAAAAAAATATTTATTTTTACTTTCTTATTTGCAAAATAGTTGAACAAACGTCGTCTAAAACTATTCCAAATTTCAAGTTCATAGCGTAAGTAGTTCTCCAGATATCCAGCTGTGACAGACAGACAGACTTAGTCACACCATAAGGTTTCCTTTTTTACCATTTTGGTACGGAACCCTACAAATCCTCTTGATAAAACGTTTATGGATATTTGAAAGCAGCCGTAGGATGTCATTTTAAAACTTTTTTTTTTCTGTGTTTACGGCCGATTTTCGATCCCGCGTTACCCTCGGGTCGAAGTTGTGGTCGTCACTAGTATTAAAATGTACCAAAAAACACGAAAAACCATTTTAATACTTTTCCTTTTTGTGCATATTTTAAATCGACGATAAAAAACAAAAAACTATGTTTTCAACACCACAGACAGCGGTAACGGACATGCGGACGAATTTTTTGACGCCTTATTTTAGTTAGGATTTTTTATTTTAAGTGAATATATTTTGTTTTAATGTAAAATTATACCTACTAAAAAATAAATGAATATAGATACCACAGATACGTTCTTAATTATTTTGAGTTTCATTTCATAGTGCTTTTTTGTTTTTGTTTTTGTTGTGGTCCTAGTCGGAACTAGCGGGACCGCGCTGGTAGGACCCAATATGCTGCGTCCAGCAATACCTTCGACGCAGCTCTATATGTCCCGGCTACATCACACCACGAAGGGGGAGGAGGTCGTGGAGTATGTTCGAGCAAAGACCAACTGGATCTTGAAGGTCGAGAAGTTAGAGTCGCGCCACAACACGAATTTCAAGTCGTTCGTGGTGCGAGTACCGACTCATCCTATTGAGACCTTCCTCAAGGAAGAGTTTTGGCCGAAGGGTGTCGTGTATCGGCGATTTCGCGGAAGGCTACGCGACACCACGCAGCGCAACACGACGCCGTCACTTCGTGTACAATAGTTAATTTATATTTTTAAGGTTTTTATAAATATGTATGATAGTCTGTAAGGTATATATGTTATGGGTCTTTGTTACCTGAATTAAATGATATATTATTATTATTATATTATGATATTGCGAGTTCGATCGGCGATTTTAATTTTCGAAATGCTACGCTTCGTCGACCTTCGTTTAACCTTGAGTTTGGACTTCTGAGGCTCGTTCAAAGGCCCTGAGGGGCTACTCTCTAAGCCCGAAGTCCTTAGTTTCGGGCTTAGTTGCGGGCGTATTTTACTCCATATCACCCACGGACTTACGATTAGTACCGAACCCCAACTAAGAATGAATGACAACATTATTTTACAGTAACTATTAAATCGTGTTGTCATTAATTCTTAGTGGTTAGGTGATACGGAGTAGAATACGCCCGCAACTAAGCCCGAAACTACGGACTTCGGGCTTAGAGAGTAGCCCCCCTGGTCCGAGCACCGGTTATACAGTTCGCATCACCGTTGTTTACCCGTCCGAAGTTAGGCTTTAGTGACGACCGCGCAGGTGCAATCGTGTAAACAAGTGTTACGTTCCTAGGGGGCTACTCTCTAACGAAATCCGTAGTTTCGGGCTTAGTTTCGGGCGGGCATTTTCTACTTCGTATCACCTAACCACTGAGAACTAATGATAACACGATTTGACAGTTACTGTGAAATCGTGTTGTAATTCATTCTCAGTTCGGGTTCGGGACTAATCGTAAGTCTGTAGGTGATACGGAGTAGAATACGAACGCCCGCAACTAAGCCCGAAACTACGGATTTTGTTAGAGAGTAGCCCCCCTGGATTTTTTTTTTGTTTATACGTATTATATTATAAATAAGTAACAAAGACTACCAGTAACAATAACATTAGACCCGTCATCTTGCGCGAACACGCGCATGCGCGACTTAACCGCGCATGCGCTGTATTATGTTTTTTGCCAAATTGACATTCTGCGCAGTCGATTGCGACGTACTTCGGGAGGTAAACTTGCGTGACGGGAACTGTAAGTAAAGGCAGGTTGTCATTAATTTGCAGCAAATTAAATGCCCAAACAATCGTACCTATATTAAAGTAAAAGGATCAATACGTCATATTTTTTTTTTTTTTTGTGGGGGTTTTTTTAATTTTATTTTTTTCATATCTACAGCGCGGCGTCGGCGCGTTATAAATACGCCATGTGCATAGCCTCTAATAACTAGGCATCTACTTTTCTTAATATGAACCCCAGTATTCGTCTAAGGTATCTAAATATTAGGTACCTATCTGATTCCCTATGTTAATACAATTAAATGAAGGTTATACATTTTTAAAAGCTTTAGTTAATGTTGACCGTTTCTATCTATATCTATACTAATATATAAAACTGAAGAGTTTGTTTGTTTGCTTGCTTGAACGCGCTAATCTCAGGAACAACTGGTCCGATTTGAAAAATTCTTTCAGTGTTAGATAGCCCATTTATCGAGGAAGGCTATAGGATATATATATATATCAATCACGCTAAGACCAATAGGAGCGGAGCAGACGAAGTTGCGCGGGTCAGCTAGTAATAGAATAAAGAAAGAAAAAGAGTTTATTTGCGTCAAGCATGGCAATAAATAAAAACGAATACAAGAATTGATTGGGTTAAGCAGAATGGGAAGGGTATGCGTCAGATCATGCAATAAACAAAAAATAACTTTAATTTCGGAAGTCGGTGTTTTTTATTGTTTCTCCGCATTTTAACACCGACTACCGAAACTAAAGTTATTTTTTGGTAAAAGGTATATTATTTTTTGCGTTTCAGTATTTTCGGAGGTTTAATTTTTATGTTAAAAAGTTTTTATTTTATCATTTTAGGCCTAAAAAAATGCTACACAACTCAGCATTAAAATCTGTGAGTGAACAATAAATCCCCCCTATTTTGCCACCCTTAGGTTAGGATTTTTTTTTTTTTACAAATTTACCTAATAAAAAAAGAATTATCAAAATTGGACGACTCTCTAAAAAGTTATGCGTGGTCATACATTACAATCAGTGAGTGAACAATCAATCATCCCCTGTTTTCCTACTCTTAGGTTTGGATTTTTTTTTCCAAATTTATGTGGGACCACCCTCGAGGTATACCCTTTCCAATAAAAAAAGAATATATATTAAAATCGGTCTACTCTGTAAAAAGTTACGCGGTTCATGCATAAAAAAAAATACGCGTCGACATGAGAACACCTCCTCAATTTTTGCTTCGGTTAAAAACGAATAAGTAGAAAAATTGATAGGGTTAAGCAAGTTGGGAAGATATACGTCACAATCATTATCAGAAGGTTGCCAGTATAATTAAATAATACAATTAAACAACACTGAATCAGCTTATGCTAATTAACTTAAACTAAAAGATACGTAAAAATGTCTAATAGTTATTAAAATAAAAGGAAGTAAACATAATTTATCACATTAACATTAATACTCAGTAAAGATAAATAAAAAAGTATTTGCTCAAGGTTAACTTTGACGTAATTTTTAATATCCGCTAAAATAATCCTTGATTCGAACATAAATTAAACACGTTTATTTTAAATGTTAACATTATGCTAATTTGTACGTCATGCGACAGATCAAGTTTTTTTACTCTTTTTATCGTCACTTTTACGGCAAAGTTGCGAATCTGTCATTTTCGCGAAAATCTGTTTTTCGGCGAGACTTTTTATGTAAAAAGTCATAATTCGAGGTTTGGCTCTCGACTGTTTTCTCCTCCAATATTGGACCGATTTAAGAGATATTTTACAAACTGAAGAAGAAGGATATATACTGTGTCTCAATGTTTTCCTTTTTGATTAACCGTATAAGCACTAGAACTCTCACAAAATGCTCAAAATTGTCCAATAAATCGCTGCCAACAGAACCCTAGTGTACAAATTTGGCAACTATTAATCAAAAAAAGAAAACATAAAGACACAATATACATCCTTCTTATTCAGTTTGTGAAATATCTCTTATATCGGTCCAATATTGGAGGAGAAAACAGTCGGATTATGACTTTTTACATACAAAGTCTCGCCGCCGCCGCCAACATTTCCTCTTAATACACATCGTGGCAAAGTTTCATAACTGTATCTTTAATAGTTTACGAGGTATTAAAGCAGTAAATTTGCGAATCATGGCTTTCAGGAATCAATCACCATGGCAAAATAACGAAGTGGAGATAAGATGTTTTACCAAGGTTAATTTATGTAGTCCTCAATGAATTGTCCATTGTAAACTTGCGAATATGAGTCAATGATATACTTAGGCTTGTTCATATAAACGGAGCTAACTACTCCTCTACGCGCCACTCCGCTACCCGGTTTTTTAATTTATTATAAAAAATAACACATGTTTTAAAAAAGTAACAAAACCAAATTATTTTCGTTTGTATTGCAAAGCAGTAGATATTTTTCTTTTAGACTTTTGTTAAAAAATGAACGAGTCAAATGGTTTCACCTCAACGATTTGGAGGTGATTTGGTGTTTTTTTTTATTTATTTTTTTATTATCTTATTATGTGATACCGATACCTACATAAATTCTGCCCAAATCAAATTACGTATCATATCATATAGATTACTACTTATTTTTTTCAGATGTAATTTCTCAGTTAATGTCGACGAAAAGTTTCTTCATCTGCACGCTGTTTTTAAGCATTTCTCGAGAGAGCAGCCTTAAGTATAGTGAATGTTCCCAGGCAATTAAATGACCATGATAAATTTACCCATGTGTCATATTCATGAATTTGCTATGGGCATCACTTTCGCTACTAAGTATTAAATGTTTTATGGTCAATAAACCTTTCTTTCACATTCCATCCATTCTGAGATAGAACAAAGGTCAAAACACATTCCTATTTATACAGCTGACGGATGTGTTCCAATAATGAGGCTGGCCAGATCAAACCCCCGTCCATTTTATGTGACTACATTATTGCACGATGATTTTTAGGGTTCCGTAGTCAACAAGTAGTCAAAAACGTAGTTAAGATAAACAACTTTACTAGCTCGATGCAAAACATTACATACAGATGTCCCCAAGGCTCAGTAATTAGTTCATTATTGTTCCTTATATACGTTAATAATATTAATAAATAAAATAGAGCCGACGGCGACGGGACACTTAACGTTATACGCAGACGACACTTTGTCTCTTTTACTTCGACAAGTCTGTACAAAACATTATAACTGATGCTCAAAAGGACCTTGACCTACTTAATGAATGGCTAAAATATAACTTGCTAACAATTAACACAACAAAAACATCATTTATGATTTTCGCAGAAAAAAACAAACCGCTACCTGAACTTACACCACTTACGACCAACGGAGTAATAGGTCACGAAAAGTATCTCGGACTGTAGGTAGATGACAAACTTACTTGGAATTGCAATTTGCGTGACGACTTGGAGTTGTTCTTGACGGCTTGTTCGGAGAAGGCAATACACCGGAAAGAGTGAAAGATTTTGGGTAGACCTTTGCTTTTGGAGAGACTTTGTTTCAACTGACATTGTCCCACTGCTGGAACAATGTCGGTTGAAACAAAAAAGTAGGGTTTTAATTGGGACAAGCCCGCCACACATTTCCAACCACTGCAACTCCTGAAAGCCAGAATCAACAGTGGCGACCACCAGAAAAACGTCGATCCAATGAAGCCCGACGAGTCCCGGAGAAACGATTCAACTGTCTTGGATCTTGCAACGAAATTAATCAGAAAAGTACAGCGGAGGAGTAGGAAAAAAATATATATATAATTTCCACTTCCCTCCTTATCAAGACAGAATAGAGCTAGGTCAATAGGCACCAAGGGACATAATATACAACTGATTTAAGCCCAGTTGCCAAGCACCACGGATTATATATTAACACTAAAACTAATGGGTCCTAAATTGTGAGCTACTTTTGATTCCAGTAATAGGTATGGCAAAATCGCTTGAACGCACGGTTTGTTTTGGTTTCTACAAGGTCCGTGTAGTAAACTACTCCAGATGTAACCTGAATACTATCTAACATAATATTGCGTTCAGTTTGTCAAAGAATACACTCCCATAAGATGTGGTGTGCGGATTGTTCGTATTCATAGTCGGCTGTAGAACATTGACATAAAGGCGAGGCCACAAGCCTAAAGGAAAATAATTTACTCTTAAAGTTGCCATTCGGATAAAAGTTCCTCCCAGACGTCAGTCTGGGGTTTAAGTAATCTAGAGGTCTTGGCACGGTCGCGTTGCGGTAAAAACACTGGGTCCGTGATCTTTCTAGCGTAGTAGTACATAGCAGCACGCCGCTGCACTTCTAGATCGACTGGGAAAACACCCGCCAGCACCGGTAAGTCTTCAGTACTAACCGTCCTATACGCCTTGGTGGTCCTGTCAGCCCAGACCGGCTGGAAAAAAGTAGGCTTTACAAGTTAACGAGTAATAGTCGACCAACCTATTAAATGCTACAATTGCGTCGCGCAACTAATGGAACCCTACACTGCGCGTGGCCGTTTTTTTAAATTTCAACTGCTCAACACTTCAGGTTCGCAGTAGAAGTAAAAAACCAAAGAAAAGGCAATAAACCCTTACCAAAAATTGTGTTTTCAAAGTTTCAAAGAAGTATGCTGTGTACCCACACAACATCTTGAAACTTTGGAAACATAATTTTCAAGGCAATAAACCCTAACCGAAAATGTGTTTCCAAAGTTTTAGAACATGTTGAGCTTTTGAAAATATTGTATAGAAAATCCATAAATAATTTTTCATGTAAACAGATTATAATAGTCAAAGCTTTATTGGGTTAAATTAAAACCGCCCCTGGTCACCACCACCTATAGACATAGACTGCGGATCTAAAAATGCCACTTTAGCAGAATCAGAAAGCACATCACGCTACCTGTCACTGTCAAATTTTTCCAATCAATCTTGAACCTAATTCGTTAGCCATAAAGATAAAAATTGAATTTGACAGATTGTTGCGTGATTAATATTATGATTCTCCTAAAGTGGCTTTTTAGCCCCACTGGTCACCACCACATATAGACATCTGCGGGTCTAAAAAGGCCACTTTAGCAGAATCAGAAAGCACATCACGCTACCCGTCACTGTCAAATTTTCCCAATCAACCTTGAACCTAATGCGTTAGCGATAGAGATGAAAATGAAATGTGACAGATTGTTATATGATTAATATTATGATTTAAGTATCATTCTACTAAAGTGGCCTTTTTAGAACCGCACTCTTGCCAAAGGGTATCGTATTACCGAGTTAGTGTGGAGGTCAGCGGATCTAAAAAGGCTACTTTAGCAGAATCAGAAAGCACATCACGCTACCCGTCACTGTCAAATTTTCCCAATCAACCTTGAACCTAATTCGTTAGCGATAAAGATGAAAATGAAATTTGACAGATTGTTATATGATTAATATTATGATTCAAGTATCATTCTACTAAAGTGGCCTTTTTAGAACCGCACTCTTGCCAAAGGGTATCGTATTACCGAGTTAGTGTGGAGGTCAGCGGATCTAAAAAGGCTACTTTAGCAGAATCAGAAAGCACATCACACTACCCGACACTATCAAATTTTCCCAATCAACCTTGAACCTAATGCGTTAGCGATAGAGATGAAAATGAAATGTGACAGATTGTTATATGATTAATATTATGATTCAAGTATCATTCTACTAAAGTGGCCTTTTTAGAACCGCACTCTTGCCAAAGGGTATCGTATTACCGAGTTAGTGTGGAGGTCAGCGGATCTAAAAAGGCTACTTTAGCAGAATCAGAAAGCACATCACACTACCCGACACTATCAAATTTTCCCAATCAACCTTGAACCTAATGCGTTAGCGATAAAGATGAAAATGAAATTTGACAGATTGTTGCGTGGTTAATATTATGATTTTAATATGATTCTACTAAAGTGGCCTATTTAGACCCGCTGAAGTTATGATGATATGATCCGACCGATATAAGTCAAGACGATTGCTTCAGCTCCGCTAACGTTGTCGTTCGTGAGCTCACATGTGTCATATGTAACCAATCTTCTTTGAGAAGATCCTCGCACATTGCAGAAGTCTACATTTGAAGTACCAGGGAACCAAAGATGCGCTGCCTACGCTTTTTAAAGCCCTTAAATTGATTGAAGATGGCCATATCGCAGCTCCGTGAAAAAAAACCGGCCAAGTGCGAGTCGGACTCACACACGAATGGTTCCATGAAGCGGCATCAATGCTGCCACAAGAAACACCAACGGAGCAAATCTACATCGCAACAAAAAGAACCGCGACGCCATCTATCCAACTAGCAGCGAACTACTACGTCGAAATCCTGCATCGCGCAAGCAGAGTGTACCGTGCGATTTGAACATATACATCAGCCCGAATATCAACTACAGGGCAGTTGCCCGCCAGTCACAACAACTGTCTGGTAGGATCCTCCCTTTTCAATTGAGTTATGCGAGACTTTACTCTCTGTTCGCCATCCCTCTAAATCCGTACCATAAACCTTAATTTTTATAATTTGTCTGCATATTACGGTTCTTGAGATAGAGCCCGCTGACAGACAGACGGACGGACGGACGGACAGCAGAGGCTTAGTAACAGGGTTCCGTTGGTTACCCTTTGCGTACGGAACTCTAAAAGCCATAAGAGGCGGGAAACCCACTCCACATTTTGCAGGTACAACGTGGTTTAAAATGAACTTGGATCCAGGTAAATTATAAGCTGATAAACAACAAATTTTTACCTGGTATTAACTGTCTTCTTTTGCCACATAATAAAATATTCAAGATTCTGAGTAAACTACGTCATGTCTTACAGAATGGGCATACAATCATTTTCCTTGATGGGTATGCAAAGATACAATGATCAAGAACCACTTGAGAAGTAACTTAGGTACTTAAGTAGCACTAAAGTAATATATGCAGTGCTTCTTAGCTATTAAGATTTACTTATAATGATAATGGCTAAGCACCTACCTACGTAAATAAGTAAACCTTTGTAAATAGTTTTTTATTTTTTATTTTAGTGGGTTTGGTCTTGACTCTAGTCTAGGTCAGAGATGATAGAGAAAAAGACGAAGATAAAGCGAGCTTACCCAGAAGGAGCCTGTCCACTCTAACTGTAAAGAAATTAGGGTTGTATGCGTTTGGAAACACAGACGCGGGCAGAGAGTTCCACTCCTTTGCTGTGCGCATTATAAAAGACGTTCGGAAACGCGTAGTGCGAAGTGATACCTTGATAGAACGTAAGATACTGAATTCAGTTCTTAGTTTTGGCAAACTGTGGCAAAAAATTGTCAGGGACAGCAGGAGGGGCAGATTGGCATTTTACCCCGTAGGAGGTACTATGGCACAACCTCCTTGGTTGCCTCACCCTCCGGGGACCTCCGTCAACTTAATCATAAAAAAAGCTTTAGAAGAATTAGGAATTTAGTAGTAGTAGTTTTCCTGTAATCTATAGGTAAAGATCCATTTCATTACATCTCCATTTTTTTTCAAAATTTTTGGTTTAGTAGTTTCGGAGATAAGTATGAAGCGGCCCTCGTCAAGTCCGACTTCTGAGACCCCAGGCAATTCATCCGGCTCGAAGAACCGTGACTTCTGCCCGCTCCTTTTGAGAATATACACGTAATGGTTTTGTTAGGATTCCGAACAAAAAACGAAACTCTTATAGGATCACTCGGGTGTCTGTCTGTCCGTCTGTCACAGCCAGTTTTCTCCGGATCCACTGGACCGATTCTGTTGAAATTTGGTACATATATGGACTTTTGTGACCCAAACACGGACGCGTTACGTAAACTATTCAATTTTTAGTATGGAAAAAAAGAAAAAAAAGAAAGAAAAGACGTTTATTTCACCGAAAGCGACGCACAAACACAAAATTACAAAAAAAAAATGACCCATACTAAATAGTACAGTTTCAAACTAGAGAATTTCAAAATAAAGTTTTTTGAACAATATTGTGTGACATATCAAATGAAAGGGCTTACTGTGAGGGTTTTAATTATATTTTTTCATAATTTAAAAAAAAGTTATTCAAGAAATTAGACGAAAAATGACCATTCCCCCCCTTATCTCCGAAACTACTGAGCCTAAAATCTTGAAAAAAAATGGAGATAATAGATCTTTACCTATAAAAAGTCTATAGTGTTAAAATAACATGTTAAAAAAATAAAATTTGCTCGCGAGTCCGACTCGCACTTGGCCAGTTTTTTAACTCTTGTGTGTGAACTAGTGATGGCTCCTTTATAACATAAGTTAAAGTAAACTCTGTTTTTCTCATGTCATCAGAGTTCTGAAGACTTTGACGATTGGTCCATTATCCGTAACCACCACTTAATCGGAAAGATACCAAGGGCCTCGGTTGGCACGTGACTACATAGCCAACTGCAAACGTTTGAGGTAATTAATGAAAAAGGTACTCACCAATCTATGAGCTCTTGGTACAATGAATTCTCTGGCTCGCAAAAACCTCAGCATGAACTCGTCATCCGTCCTCAGTGGATGACATTCACCTTTATCTAAAAAAATATTGTTCAAGTTAAAGACAACAATTAACAAAATTTATTGCTTCATCAGCTGTGTTTACCAGTTTTCGGAATTGCCCTCTTTTTTGCATCAATATCATAATGTTAGGGAGCCGGTTCGATGGGTCGATGGCCTGAGTTCAGGTTATTGACAGAAGCGGGTACAGACAAACAGACAGTACAAAGATGCTTCGGAAAAAATGTCTAATAAATATTGAGGGTCGTCAGTATCTGTCTAAAATAACAGTACCTACAATTGTTCTGTCTGACCCTTGTAATACGTTTTCAATAAAGACATATTCGACTGCTAATAAATAGATAATAAAATACATTGTGAATGTTAACAAAAACCTTTGTTTTCATATTTCGCTTAATCAAGCAAAATTTCGTTTTTTAGGGTTCCGTCCCCGAAGGAATACCAACGGAACAATATTACTAAGCCTCCGCTGTTCGTCCGTCCGTCCTTCCGTCCGTCGGGCCGTCAGTCCTTCCGTTGGTCTGTCAGCGGGCTGTATCTCAAGAATCGTTATAGGTAGAGTTAAAATTTTCACAGTGTGTATTTCTATTGCCGCATAACAGCATGTAACAATAAATTATAAAAATTTAATTAAATTAAAAATTAAAGGGGTCGCCTATACAAGAAACGTGTACTTTCATTTTCCGGCACGGAACCCTTTCGTGTGAGAATCTGACTCACACTCGGTTTTTTTTACAAATCAGACATGTCAGTACCTACGACAAAATCAAAATCAAAATCAAGTCGTTTATACAAATTAGGCTGGGAGCCAGCACTTTTTGAACGTCAAGTTTTACAAAAGACAGTCCCCCAAAACGCCCGCCCGTCACCACTTCCTAGTGTTTTAGCGGTGGAGAAGAAGTGGCCAACAAACTCCCCAGCAACACATCTGTCTGTTACGTTTTAAGAACTTGAATCTATATAAAAGTATGCTAAGTAATTAATACATGACACGAAATTTACTTGTTAGCTAGCACACTGTGATACGGATAATGACAGAAATGTATATTAAATATATATATAATCAGATGAATAAAAAAAAAAAACAAAAAAAAACAATATTATATGAATACATATAACCAGAAAGCCAGGCAGTGTAGACATAGGCCCACATCTCTATTACTTGATGGGCTTACATTTATATTATACTAGCTTTTACCCGCGACTTCGTACGCGCAAGTCCCATTTTTTCCCGTTCCCGTGGGAATTTCGGGAAATCCTCTCTTAGTGATTCTCTACACTCTCCAAGGAATCTACATGGCAAATTTCAGCTTGCTACGACCAGTAGTTTCGGCTGTGCGTTGTCTGTCAGTCACTCGGTAACGGAAGAATCATCAATCAATATCTTCTAATATATAAAAATCTCGTGTCACGGTGTTTGTTACCGAACTCCTCCGAAACGGCACTACTGATTTTCATGAAATTTTGTGTGCATATTCGGTAGGTATGAGAATAGGTGGTAGGGTATTTTTTGTTTGCATGGCAAAACAACGTTTGCCGAATCAGCTAGTAGGTATATAAAATTCTTCCGTTACTGAGTGACTGACAGACAACGCACAGCCGAAACTGCTGGTCCTAGATAGCTGAAATTTCACATGTAGGTTCCTTGGGGAGTGTAGGGCCGCACTAAGAGATTTTCCCGAAATGCCTACGGGAACGGGGATTTTTTTTTTGAACTTTGTACACACACACTAAGAATTTCTCCTGTATGCGTTTACAAATATACAAACTCACATACACAAATAGCCAGACCCAGAACAACTATCTGTAGGCCATACAAATATTTATTCCGTGCGGGAATCGAACCCACGACACGCGGCGCAGCAACCGATCGCTCAACCACTGCACCAACCGTGCCGATAAAATGCCGGCAAAAGCTAGTTTTATATATTAGGATTGAATATGGTGTATTGGCGAATGCTTTCATTGTGCGTACGGCTAAGGATTGGGATTCCCTACCAGAGTCTGTGTTTCCTGATAGCTACAACCTGATAGAGACCAACCAAACAAGAATGGCCACCTGCCCAGAAATAACCTTCCGGGCAGGGCCTCAAGTCTGCTATTTTTTATAATTTCGTCATTCCAACACGATCCCATTGTCATTTTGCTAAAAGTTCGTAATCTGCTAAATTCATTATGGTCGATCATTGATCGGTCAATGGTCTCGTAACAGAATCGTGGTAGAATGACATTGTCATAATTATAAAAACCAGTTAGTTTATTTTATTTTCGAAAAACTACTATTAAATTTGAACATTAAGTTATGACAGATTTCTTTTATATATTTTTTTAAATATTATTTATTGATTTGTCATTATGTACGAGATTACCATTCTATGTCATTTCTTTCAATGGAGTGTCAATGGTTGACCATCGGAAAGTCATAATGGCGTTTTTATATTAGTAGATTACCAAACTTGTCAAAATCAACAATTATGAAATCAATGATAGACCATTCTGACACTATTGTAATAGCAGAATTGAGGCCCAGATGAGCTCCATCGTCGATCACATCATCACTCTCCACTAGTGTCAACAGCCAACCTATCAAAAAACATGAGGAAAACTTACCAAATATCATTTTCCTGAGCTCCGTGATAGCTTTTGCTCTGGTGGCTAAATTCTCTTTACACTGTTCGTAAGCGATCTCCATCAACTCGGGATCTTCTTTCGTGTTGACTTCGGCTTCGAAGGCGATTTCTAAGAAGCACTCATACATTATGATATCCTAGTATTTGTGTCCTGAAACAAAAAAGGTACATGCTTAGAAACGACAAAAGATTGAAAGCAGTGTTTTGGCCTGCCAAACGATAGCTAGAAATGGAAATAATAGGGTCTTCTGAACAAATATTTGGATTGGTGAGCAATATGCAAAAACGATTTGAGGTTGTTTTTTCTGAATTAATACAGGTTCAAGCTCTATATCGTTTATTTTTATCCTCTGACATCGATCTTTGTACTAACAAAAAATAATGATCTATCAAATTCGTAAAAAATACAGACGTGTGCGTTATTCTATTGAATGGTTGTTTTGGTCGTTACTTCTCTCTAATTTACATCTGCGAATTGGTCGTAAAACACATTTTTTTGTACGTTAAACTAAAAGTCGTCTAAGAGGAAAATAATAACACAGATTTTAGAGCACGTGTTTAGTCAGCGTCGATATAATTATATCGTTTTAAAATGTGTCTTGCCAGAGAATGGGCAGCAGCGTTCTCTATAAAACTCAACACCATACACTGCGATCGCCAACCCGCCTGCTAAGCGTGGCGATTATTATTATTATTTATTTTCACATATGGCTAACATAATTAATAAACTAAGCCCCACAAAACCGTAGTAATGGTTTGACTGTGGGGTCGGTGAGTGTCAACATTTACACTCCTTCGTTAATTTGTACTTATAACTAATTATACACTGTAGCACTTTAACACGTTTCTAAATAGTATTTTCCTAATTTATTTTTAGAAACAAACCCTCCCTTTTGGGGGACGCTTATGTCCAGCAGTGGACGTCTTTCAGCTGATATGATGATGATGAAAATGTGTAATTCATCCATGCGAGTGTAGTAGAAAATCCTGTTGTCTTTGCCAGGGATCAGTGGCGTAGTTAGTCTCAAAGAGTATCAAGCATTTTTGGGGGCCCGCTTTTAGAGCATTGTTTTTTTAAACAAAATAGACCCTACTAGCTCAGCCCTGTCTTGGCCACGAAGGAGACGGCGGGACTAAATAGCTTTGCACACGTGGGGTAGGGCCACGTGGGCCCTTGAAGTTAAGGGGCCCCGTATCTTTGATACGACGGTAGTTACGCCCCTGCCAGTGGCTGCCAGGGATGCAAGTGGAACAAGTGTAAGTCGTATCTATATGAATGGGCAAAAACTTGTAGCATAGAGGCGGGCTGCTAAATTTATCTAGTTTGCATCACTCGCTCTTGCATCATACATTCTCTTGGTAATAAGAATTGTCTGCATAAAGCTAGGTTCACATTAATGTGTCGGAGTGTGTCGTGGCGCGGGATAAACCAATTAAACGACTCTTTTCAGAGCTACGTCATATCGCAACGAGTATTTTAGCCAATCAACTGCGTCACAAGGCGCAACGACACAACACAATAATGTACTCCTATTTCTATATGATTGTTCAAAATAAAACCTAATTAAAATTTAATTAGAGCAGCGATACGTTCATGTTAACTTCTGCGTGGGCATTATTTACGGGCTTTTGTGTTTTAAAATATCGTCACACAAAGTATAAAATAACTTTAATTTTATATTAAATTAAATTAACACCGACTTCCGAAATTAATGTTATTTTATACTTTTAATAAGTGTTTTGTTTGGAAGTCGGTTGTATTTTTTTGAACAAAAAAAAAAAAAATTTTTTCACTTTTAGGTGGTGATACTTGGACGACGTCATCGTCTACCGAGATACAGAAATAAGGAAAAATGCTCATAAAACAAAAACTACTGAGTCAAACTGAATTAAATTTTTACGGGACCAAATGACAAGTATGCAGCATCGAACTAAAAAAGAATCACATATATCGGATCACCAACATCGGAGAAATCGGTGTACATACATAAAAAAAATACCCACATAATTGAGAACCTCCAGGTTTTTTGGAAGTCGGTCAAAAAAAGAAAAAGTCTGGGAGCGCTGGTTGATTTTCGCATATAGGTAGTACTTTAGTGGCCTTTCCTGTAAGTGCCAATGTAGTAATATATCTTCATCATCAGTCATCATAACCGCCGAAGACGTCCACTGCTGGACATAGGCCTCCCCCAAAGCGGGTTGGCGAGTGTATGGTGTTGCGTTTTACAGAGAACGCTGCTGCCCTGTGACGTTGCAGGTAATTCATAATAATGCGACAGACCAGTTTATTAATCGATAAACACAATAACAGGAAATATTCCATTTTAAGTTGGATATGACAAAATGGTTAGAACCGAATTACAGATGTTTAGTCGATTCTAATACGGGCAGACACTATAGTCTATGGTGAGAAGGCGTATGCTTTATGGTGCATTTTCGGGGTAGAATGGATAGCACGTTTTTTTGAGATTCGAACGAGCGAGCCGGTAGGACGCATTCCGTCGAATCCAGCTCGAGAAATAAGCACATGGCAAGTGCTTCTGGGCTCTCGCCATATCAAGAACCCCTTTGCTCGCAACCGGCACAGACGAATGGAGTAGCCGCTTATTAAACGCAGGCAATATCCCCGGATTTGTACTGATAAGCAACCACGCGGTAAAATTTTCTTTGATCCCATGAAGTTTGAGTCTCATTCCTAATTAAGGAGGATATTGTTTCAGGTCTGGCTCTTTCAGCTAGCCTAAAGGCGGACGTTGTTAGATGACGCGTCGTGCGCAGACGCGTGTTGGTCGTTAGCAACGGTGTGACGGCGCGGGCCGTGAGACAGACTCTGCTACAGTAAGTCGCACATACCTCAACTTCGTCCCATCGGAGCCGTAACCAGGTACCGACGTCGTTCGTTTAATTGCTCCGTACCTGTATCCAGTATCCCGTAGGTCTCTCTTCTTGAGGGGGTCAGCGCTTTATGGCGTTGCCCGATGCCAAGGGAATTTGTTCCGTAAACTAGAGAGAACTAGAGTTAACTAGAAAAGTAGGGAATCTATGATCACGATATATTTGACTAGTTCATTAGGGTTGAACGGTCTGCCTAATCACGTTATTCAACTATTGAGAGACAGATTGATTTATTATGTTCACGTTCATACAAATTGTTGAACGGTTGCTAAATGTTATTGTTGCTAGTAACTCTAAAGTTAGAGTGTACTGAGATTATTGTCTACACCCGGCTTAACTGGATTATTGTTTATTACGATTGAGCTACCAGTTGCTAGCGGTTCATCTCACGGATCTTCACAAGCGACCCTGAGTGTTGTATACATTTCTCATGCACATGTAGATGTAGCTGTAGCGCCTCGGAACGGAGACGAGGATCGCTGCAGGTGGAACACCGTGCCTTAATTAGGGGTTAGGGACTAGGGTGTAATTATTATAAACCTGTGTTTAAATTGTCATGCACATGCTCCCACTGTGAAGCACCTCGGAACGGAGACGAGGTGTCCCACAGAGGGAAAACGTGCCTCCAGTGATAGGGACTAGTTTGTAAGTCTTCTAAACCAGTGTTATAACTGTAAGTGCCTACTTAGTGCTTTTCCTAAATAAACTGAAATTGTTTAAATGGTACCTACTTGTTTGATTACATCTTATTTCCTTAAATTTATATACCCTCTAAATTTACTATAGCACTGTTAGGAGTGTGTTCGAGCACACCCGCCGGGTTACAGCCCATTCTCTGGCGAGTCCCTTAGTCGCCTCTTACGACACCCACGGGATGTGATGGGATGGTATTATTCTTTTACAGCACCATACGGGACCGGCCGACACCATGCGGCGGAGTATTTATCTTCACCACATTATTATAACATACTCATTAAGAGCCCACCGAGTTTTTAGTTTAGGTATTCCATGCAGTCCGTGCATGTGTGCATAAGCGCATGCGAAAACCGTGTTGAACCGCGCCACAGTTCAATGTCCGACGACCAAAGTAGAGATAGAGCGGAAGCGAGGCAGCCCTACTAGAATGGACGGAACGCTCGCTAATTTAGGTATTTCGTTGGTACTATTATCACATTTTGAAAATGTGAAATATATACGATATAGAAAACATGTACCTCGTTTTGTTAGTATTTAAAAACTAACCTTTCGTAAAGTATTTACACCGCACTGAGGGTTTATTTTTTATAGATTACTTTGGATTTTTTTCTATAGAAGAAACTACAATCGTGTTTCTAAAATGTACGATTTATAGAGTGAATCCTTAAATTTGCATTTTAATTATATAACTAAAGGTTAAATAATAACGATACAGCACGGGATCAAACGGACGCCAATTGCGTATCATTTCGTCGGTGCCCCCTTAAAGCTTGAGTGTTTTTGTTGTAACTCTTGCTCTGGCTAACATGTTTCTAAACTGGTTTTCAAATCACGTGCAAAGTTTTAACTAACTTCCGATTACGATACCATTAATCAACATTGGAGCTATAATTCTGTTTAATGTTTTTATTGAACATGATTATCGAAGTTTTTACGGCGTTTTTTTTTTATATACTTATACCATCATATTTTTTTTTACTTTATAGGTATAGGGCAGGTATACAGCATGAGATCACTCCGTCCTATCAATCTTTATTTTACTTACAAGAAAAAAATCTATACACACGATATTTGTCATCTCTAACAAGATTGTATATTTTCTAATAAATAAATTTGTTTCATCATTATGATACCATTAGTCTCGCTCGACCTCACTCAAAACTGATTTAATTTCGGATAAAAATGTTGTCGAACCGCTTTATCTGTAACTGTACTTAAAGGTACCAAAATTGGAAACTCTTGTGCAAGTCGCTTTATATTATTGTAATGTTTACCTACTATGAGAACATCTCTACCTTTTTTTAAAGTATGGGAAATCATCAAATGACACACACGGAGTGTCACTCTTACTGACTAAAACTCATCCGTGTTCCTCTTAAGGCTTGTATACCAATGACCTTGTGCATATAAACGTAGCTAACTACTCCTCTTCGCGCCCGCATTTTCAATTAATGGAAAAAAATAACACATACTTAAAAAAGTAACAAAACCAAATTATTTTCATTTGTATTGTAAAGCAGTAGATATTTTTTTTAGACTTGTTAAAAAATGAACCAGTAAAATGGTTTCATCTCAACGATTTGGAGGTGATTTGGTGTTTTTTTTTTCTTATTATGTGATACCGATACATACATTCTGGCTAAACCAAATTACGTATCATGCCATGTAGACTACTACTTTTTTTTTTTCAGATGTAATTTCTCAGTAAGTGCCGATGAAAAGTTACTTCATCTGCACGCTGTTTATAAGCATTTCTGGAGAGCCTTAATGCCTTTTGCGTTCCAGGGCCGCGGTGACTCTTTCGAACAAATGCCGCAACGGAACATCTCTACCTAACCCCCATTTGGAGTATACAGGCGTGATGTTATGTGACAAAACGAACAGAGACAAAAGATCTTATGAAGAGATGCAGCCGTTTGCGCCTCATACGAGCCGTTTCGATAAAAACTTTGTAACCGTTATGATTAGTTTAAGTGCAGATTAACGGTTTTTTTTGAAGTGAAAACTTCTTTAGCGGCGTTGAGCACTTTTCTGTAATGGGTATAAAATCTTAAACTCGCGTCAGGGTCACGTGACCTAATCGCAAAAAGCGTAAGACGGACTCGCGTCAGGGTCACGTGATGCGAAAAAGCGTAAGATCGAGGGGAAGGGAGAGGAACTAGTATCTCCCACTCTTTCTACCGTGCCTGAGTGTGCTGCTCCGCTTAGGCGGCACAGGGCGCTTGCGCGAATGTCCGTCTGTGTTTATGTACAGCGTGCCACGCGTATCCAAGGATACGAAATTACGGAATTACGAAATTATGGATGAAAGTTGATTTTTCTAAGAGATAAAAATTAATGTAATATATAAATAAATAACGATATAATATTATGAATAATAACATGTAAATTGTCATATTTGTGTACGATAGCGCAATAAATAAACATTGTATTCTACCTCATAAATGATAGTATTTTTGTACTTATAATTAAACACAACGTTATTTTTTGTTGTTTTTATGGTTCGTTTTGTTTATGTCAGGAACTGTGTCAAGATTGACATCTGTCACTGACAGTCGCTGTCGCGGCCACACGTCAGTGTCTTTTTGTTTATTTTGTTGTCGGTGGTTTGTCTATGATGTGACCGCGACAGTAAGGATGTATTATTTACATGTTTTCACTTCTGCCAGCACTCCCGGAGTGCTACCGGTGTTTTTTTTTTAAATTTAGATTATGTTAAGCAGTGTGGCGAATCACATATGCGCGTCATGGACAATCGCGGAGACTGCGCGGGGTCGGGGTGCCAAACCCGGGACATGGCGACCGCTGCGCGCCCGCCACACCACTCAGCTCACAGACGCGCTCCGCTACGGGCATTTCTTTGCATTCTATTCTATGATACGTTGTTCATGTAAATTATGATATTACACCTATTTGAATACAGTCTACTAATTTCATTGTATACTAATTCCGATTGAATCCCAATCAGCAGTGTTTTAACTAACCATTTTGTTATTTTTTAGGGTTCCGAAAAAAAAGCGGAACCCTTATAGGATCACTCGGGTGTCTGTCTGTCTGTCTATCCGTCTGTCACAGCCATTTTTCTCCGGATCCACTGGACCGATTCTTTTGAAATTTGGTACACTTATTGACTTCTATGACCCAAACACGGATGCGTTACGTAAATCATTAAATTTTTAGTAGGGGGTCACTTTTGGGGGTTAAACTAGAAAATTAAAAAAAAATGTTTTTTGAACAATATCATGCGACATATCAAATGAAAGGGCTTACTGTCAGAGTTTTAATTATATTTTTTTCATAATTTTAAAATAAATGGTTTTGAAGTTATTCAAGAAATTAGACGAAAAATGACTATGGCCTTATCTCCGAAACTACTGAGCCTAAAATTTTGAAAAAATGGAGATAATAGATCTTTACCTAAAGATTACAGGAAAACTATGAGAAGTCTGTAATGTCAGAATAACTTGTTAAAAAAAATCGTTTTGCACCCTTTGCACGCGAGTCCGACTCGCACTTGGCCAGTTTTTTTATAAATAAGTAAACGATTATAGTCCTCCACAAAATGCTTTTATTTTCAGGAAATTATGATGCTGTCCATCCTCCATCACATTAATTTTGTGTCTAATAATACTTATCTAGTTGGCAAAAATAGGCACAAAAATTCTCAAACCAAAAGCAATAAATCTCGACTCAAAAATATTATTCCTGTCAGCTGTCACAAATATTTCCTGGGCTTTTAGAAAGTAAAGTATGATTTATTATACCAAATAATATTATGTTAAAATTGGCGTTCGATTACCTACTTACACTTCAAGCTATATTTTATTTTGCAAAACATTTTATGTGCAACAGTTGCTGTATGGTGCATTAATTATATAACACAGGTGTATAGTATACATATAAAAATTATATAAATGTATACAGAGTTAATTTTTGAGATAAAAACCGGCCAAGTGCGAGTCGGACTCGCACACAAAGGGTTCCGTACCATAAACCTTAATTTTTATTATTTGTTGTTATAGCGGCAATAGAAATACACTATCTGTGAGAATTTCAACTGTCTACTTACGGTTCTTGAGACACAGCCGGCTGACAGACAGACAGACGGACGGACGGACATCGTAATAGGGTTCCGTTGGTTACCCTTTGGGTACGAAACCCTAACAAGCATCATGAGCAATTATTCGAAGCTGGTTTTTGAAGCCCTAAGAAACTAAAAAGTAGGGGAATAAAAATGGGTATAAACGTTGGGTATACTAAAAAGTCGCACTACTAGTGTTATATTACCCCGATATTTGTTTTAGTCATTTGTATCCAATAAAAAAAAAATGTTTATTTCATCTCCACAAATTACATAAAGTAATATCTTATATATAAAAATCTCGTGTCACGGTGTTTGTTACCGAACTCCTCCGAAACGGTTCGACCGATTTTCATGAAATGTTCTGTGTATATTCGGTAGGTATGAGAATAGGTAGGGTAGGTAGGTAGGGTAGAGTAACGAAGCCGCGCGGGTCAGCTAGTCTAATATCTAAAACTCTCATGTCACGGTGTTTGTTACCGAACTCCTCCGAAACGGCTCGACCGATTTTCATGAAATTTTTGTATGTAGACCGTATGAGAATAGGTGGTAGCACATTTTTTTTATGGCAAAAGAACGTTCGCTGAGTCAGCTTGTTCTAATATAATATTCGGTGATAGAATAGCAAAGTCATGTATAGATCATGTGTTTATTCGCAATGCCAGTTCACATAACATTTATACACCTGTTGTTAATACTTCGCCGGCCGACCACTGATAACCGGTTATGCGATAATGAGCGCGGTAAACAAGAATGACTCAAGTAATAACAATAGTCTTACACATGTGGCGACGGAGGGACTCGGTAAGTTGGGAACCGAGAGCAGTTCGTCGCCGGTAGATGACGCATCAGTCTGTCAATTAATAACAAAGAAAGATAATCGCAGAGTGCACAACGAATTGAACAACATCGACTGGAACCCTTCGGCCACATGCGAAACCAAGGTTCGAAACCAGTTTCTAAACCAGAATAATTTAACTTCTTTCGAAATTAGTTTCGATATAAGAATTATATTTCCTATCTTGAAACTTGTTTGACAAAAGAATTATATTTCCTCATTCGAAACCGACAAATGTAAATCAAATCCTCTTTAGATGTATAGGTATATACATAGCATATGGTGATTGGTGAACTAAAGAAAAGAAATTTTTCGTATTAGCGGGATTCCACTAGGCAATTCATGCATTGGTTTTTTTAATTCAGCTATTAGCGTTACGTTTTAGGAAGTTACAAATATATAAACACTGCGTGTCAAATAAAATAATTTTATGAAACTATTTGGAAATAAAATCCGGTGCTTTTCCATACACTTATATTTAATTGAAATAATTAACAACTAAGACTTAATAATGCTGTGAAAATGGGCGATAATTTCAACGCAGTGGCCAACGGAGATTTCTTTGAACAAAAACTACATGGAAATATATGAAGAAATTAAATTAGCAATCCAACAACTACAAAAGAAAGACATCTTCGTTGGCCATTCATCCACATTCGAACCATGGTTTCGAATGTAGTCGAAGGAGACTGGAGTATGCCTCTTCAATACAGTTGCCCAAATGATATTGTCAGGTTCATACATACTAAATTTAAAAATATAAATGACTAGTGGACGTCACGCGGTTTCACCCGCGTAGTTCCCGTTCCCGTGGGAGTACGGGGATAATATATAACCTATGTTACTCCCTGATAAGTAGCTATCCAATGCCAAAGAATTTTTCTAATCGGTCCAGTAGTTTCGGAGCCTATTCAATTCAAAGAAACATACAAACAAACAAACAAATCTTTCCTCTTTATAATATTAGTGTAGATAAATATTTTGAGTTTGAGTACCACGGACCCTCTTTTAAAAATAATAAATTGTTTCAAGGTTTTGTTAACATCATGTTGAAATTATACATATATGTGAGAACGATGTAAAAGATGAGCAGGATAACAGCGTCCGGAAAAAAAGGAACAATTCAATGAAATATTTAAAATAAGTCATGGCAGCTGAGAAATGACCAGTCCCAACTGACAGCGCCCGTTCACGAACATGACGCATGCACTGCGCACGCACCATTCGGCTCAACCATTTTGAAGGGAGCCATATGATCCAACGGAGCCAATCGAAGATTTATTACTAATAACTTTTCGAACTTATCCATTAACATCAGCTAACACTTTCATGACAGAATTTAATAATAATATTAAGAACTTAAACAATTCCTGCGATATACCTCTTTTAAAGAAAGAAAAATGTTTATTTGAGACTCGCACAAAACAGACAGATGTAAAATTAATTAAAAACTAAAAGTAGTGTATTACTTAATCAATAATAAATTAGTCTGTGCGAGGCCAAAAAGGTCCCTATCTCAGCAAAGGCAAACTGACGTACGAGATAATTCCTGATGGATCGATTAGAGTCAAACCAGCGCGGGAAGATGTAGTTGAACGAATTATCAAACAAATGAACGATGAAAAAGCCCGGGATACGACGGGATATGACTTCATTTGAAATGTCTAACGGGGCCTCTGCGAGTTGGCTTTGGCCCCTCGTACGCCTATCATAGGACCGGGTCTCCAGGGACCCGAGAATGTCAGACATACATAAAAATAATAATAACTAGTGGACGTCACGCGGTTTCACCCGCGTAGTTCCCGTTCCCGTGGAAATACGGGGATTATATATAGCCTATGTTACTCCCTGATAATGTAGCTATCCAATGCTAAAAGAATTTTTCAAATCGGTCCAGTAGTTTTGGAGCCTATTCAATTCAAACAAACATACAAACAAACAAATCTTTCCTCTTTATAATATTAGTGTAGATAAATAAATTTTATTAGTTGGTATAATTTTGCATTAAAACAAAATATATACACGTAAAATAAAAAAGCACAAAAAAGGTGCATTCGGTCAATGTTCAGACTTCACAGTTTAGAATCCTATAAGCCATTCTTTATGAAATACCAATTATTGACATTTCCTTGTTTATATATTTTTGAGGTAGTGGTATTTGTTAAGACTAATCCAGACCTGTTTACCAGAGTGACATTTTATAGCAAACGAACTCGACCACAGAACAATAACTTGTGCGTAAAAAGGCACACAGCACTGATGCAAAAAAGTGTTTTCTGTATGGCACCAATCATTTACAACCACATACCTAGTTCAATTAAAGAATTAAAAAATAAATTTGTTTAAGAAAAGGCTTAAATCTTTACTGTTGAATAAAGCAAATTATAGCATTTCGGAATTTTTGACAGACAAAATGTGATGACTGTTGTTGAACTCATTGACCTGGTTTGTTATTAATTTAATTACCTTTTGACATTGTACGTGACATTTTTACCTGTTTTTATTGACATTATTTTTTTTTTTGACATTTATGCAATCAATTAATGTTATTATATGTGTGTCTGGCATAACATTGCGCACTTTTATTTTATTATTATAACAACCAGTTGTTTGTACCTATGTTAACAAATCAATAAATGACTTATGACTTAAAATAAGGCGTCAAAAAATTCGTCCGCATTGCTGTCCACTGGAAGTGAGCCCAAAAGACTGGCGGCATTGCCACGTTGTACGGCAATGCTTATCCTCTGTCCGAGGTAAAAGCCAGCCCTTGGGTCACGCGAAGTGTCAACTATTAATAAATTCATTTATTTGCAAACATATGTCACTGTTACGTAAAAGCGTTGCCTCCTGAACTAGGTTGTTAACACAGTTCCCTTCCTTATTACATTATACATTTTGTTTATATGCTAGGCACAATGCTAATACAATGCAAACAATGCTAAACTAAGCTGAGGCCTGTACTATAGATCTCCAGGCCCTCCATTTATCCAAATATCCAAACAACTAGTTGAACCGCGCAACTTCGTCTGCTCCGCTCCTATTGGTTTTAGCGTGATGATATATAGCCTATAGCCGATAGCTTTCCTCGATAAATGGACTATCTAACACTGAAATATTTTTTCAAATCGAACCAGTATTTCCTGAGATTAGCGCGTTCAAGCAAACAAACAAACTCTTCAGCTTTATATACGAGTATTACTAGCTGACCCGCGCAACTTCGTCTGCGTCACATTTTTCATTACTGCTCCGCTCCTATTGGTCTTAGCATGATGATATATAGCCTATAGCCTTCCTCGATGAATGGGCTATCTAACACTGAAATAATTTTTCAAATCAGACCAGTAGTTCCTGAGATTAGCGCGTTCAAGCAAACAAACAAACTCTTCAGCTTAATATATTAGTATAGATAGATACTGGTAAGGTATGTCTCTGACGAAGTAGTTGAATTTAGCAAACTATCCGAGCATGACAAATTGCTTGGCAATCGCTGACTACTTCTTCAACTGCACAGTGTGACGTCACATAAATGTAACGGTAATGCACTTAGCAACCTAACTAACATGGAGCTCCATATTAGTTATGTTGCTAAGTGAACAATTACATCATAATACTGGCTTCTGTAAGGTATGTCTCTGACAAGGCAGTTGACAACGTACAATTTAGCAAACTATCCGAGCATGACAAATTGCTTGGCAATCGCTGACTACTTCTACAACTGCACAGTGTGACGTCACATAGGTAGCGGTAATGCACTTAGCAACACAGCTAATATGGCTCTCCATATTAGTTTCAGCTGGAAGTTATTATGCCTTTAGTACACTAAGCTAGTTTTTCAGGTTAATCAAGATAGTCATACAGGCTTCGTGTAAAAAGAACTATACTCATTTTTGGAACTGAGAGTGATACTAGTACTATAGTTGCCAAAAAATAAAAGGCCCGTTTTGACAGCAGGATACAACATTGCTTTACTAGTAAGTATGAAAGAGACATAAAAATAAATCTCTTTCGCATTTAGTGGTAAAGCAATCTTCTATCCCTCTCTACTCAGCTGTCAAATCGGACTTATTAAATTTTGGTGACTTTACAAAGGTAAAATTAGTTATTATTTTTTCTTTTGCGATAACTTTGTTCTTGACTCTAGTCTAGGTCAGAGATGACAGAGACAAAGTCTACGATGGAGCGAGCTTACCCAGAAGGAGCCTGTTCACTCTAACTTTGAAGAGATTAGAGTTAAATGTGTCCGGAAACACAGACGCAGGTAGAGAGTTCCGCTCCTTTGATGTGCGTATTATGTCACGTTTGGAAACGCTTAGTGCGAATTGGTGGAAAAGCAACAAGGTAGGGATGGTAACTTGCAGTGCGTCTGTATGTCCGATGGTAGAAGGGGCCGGTGGGATGAGGTCGTGGAGTTCTTGGGCACACTCATCGAAGACCAATCTCAAACCAAACCTTGCGACTATGAGCCAAGCTGTGAGGCTTGGCGTCCACCAGTTTTACATCGGCAATGTGCCTCTTAGCTTTGCGTTCCACCGAGTCAAATGCAGCAAGCTGGTATTTAGCTGAGCTATCCCTAAGGTGGCTGCAATGCTCCTTGCAGGATCGCACTTGTGCTTTGTAAAGGGTTAAAAGCTTGATTATGAGAAGTATCGATTCACTCTTTTAGGATGCCCAGCTTTTTGGCCGTAGTCAGAGCTCCGTACTTATTGGTGGCGCCGAAGTTTAGTCTGGAGGTCAACTCTATCCCTAGGAGCTCGAGCCGATCAGTTGCAGGAACAGATGTACCCCAAAAAGTAGGTTTGTTTGTAGAAGGTAAATTTATGAAAGTGATCTGGTTTCTTTTATTACTATTGATAGGCATACGTTTGACCACTATTTCACCTGATGGTAAGCGATGATGTGGTCGAAGATGGAGCACGTTTGCCTAGAAGTAACCTATTCACTCTTGTCTTAAAGACTCCCAGGTTGTAGCTATCTGGAAACAGGGGGGCTACTCTCTAACGAAATCCGTAGTTTCGGGCTTAGTTGCGGGCGGGCGTATTCTACTCCGTATCACCTACAGACTTACGATTAGTCCCGAACCCGAACTGAGAATGAATTACAACACGATTTCACAGTAACTGTCAAATCGTGTTATCATTAGTTCTCAGTGGTTAGGTGATACGAAGTAGAAAATGCCCGCCCGCAACTAAGTCCGAAACTACGGATTTCGTTAGAGAGTAGCCCCCCAGACTCGGAAAGGGAATTCCACTCCTTAGCTGTACGCACTATGAATGTGTTCCCAAATCATTTTGTGCGTGCGGGATGTCCACCATGCACCGGTGGCGCATTGCCGTTCGTCTTGTGATCCGATGATGGAACGGGCTTAAATCATGATTACGAAAATTCATTCTCAAGAAGAAAACTGCACTATCGCTGTATGCCATAGGCGTTTAAAACAAAAAATAAAGACCCTGGGGTATACCTGACCACGAGTGCGTAACCGAAATCCTACAAATCGTAAAATTTTTCTGTTACTGACTGATTGAGTGACTGACAGACAACGCACAGCCAAAACTACTGGTCATAGAATACTGAAATTTGGCATGAAGGTTCCTTGGGGAGTGTAGGGGAGCACTGAGAGAGGATTTCCTAAAATTCCCACGGGAACGGGAATAAATGAGATATGCGCGTACGAAGTCGCGGGCAAAAGCTAGTCTATACTTTAATATATAAAACTGAAGAGTTTGATTGTTTGTTTGCTTGAAATTGTAAAATTTAGGATGTCGGTTACGCACTTGTGGTCTTGTACACGCGCTAATCTTAGGAACAACTGGACCGATTTGAAAAAAAATCTTTCAGTGTTAGATAGCCCATTTATCGAGGAATGCTGTAGGCTATAATTCATCACGCTAAGACCAATAGGAGCGAGCAGACGAAGTTGCGCGGGTCAACTAGTCTACACTATCTACACTAATATTATAAAGAGGAAAGATTTGTTTGTTTGTTTGAAACGAATAGGCTCCGAAAGTACTGGACCGATTTGAAAAATTCTTTCAGCAATGGATATCTACATTATCAAGGAGTAACATGGGCTATATTTTATCCCTGTACTCCCACGGGAACGGGAACTACGCGGGTGAAACCACGTGACGTCTACTAGTAAACGATAAAGGAAAAAGCCAGTAAATCAGAAGTATTCGTGTGTACTTATTCTTCCATTCCCAACAAAAACAAATGTTGGTACTAATCAATACAGAGCTAGAGGGGATTCCAGTAAAATTATCTAATTATTTCGTGCTAAGCCTGGTTAATTGGTCCGGAACGACCGGGACGGGCCGCACCGGTACATTATCATCCAATAGTAATTTGTTCTAGATTAGTAGCTGTTACAAGCCAAACCGGTCAAGTGTGAGTCGGACTCTTACACGAAGGATTCTGTACCGTTAACCGAATAAACGCGTTTCTTGTATGGGAGCCCGCTTTATTTTTTAATTTAATTTAAATGTTATTATTTGTTGTTATAGCGGCAATAGATACTTACACATTTTGTGAAAATTTCTTGTAAATTTCGTGTAATACGGTTCTTGAGATATAGCCCGCTGAAAGACAGACGGACGGACAGCGGAGGCTTAAGGCGCCTTCAAATTTGTCGCAAAGTACCGGGTGGCAACTTTTTTAATCCATACAATAAATATAAATAAAAAACGCGCGGTGGCAGCGCTGCAGCCGCGCTGCTGCCGCGCGTTCTGAAAGAAAGTCGATGAATTCTTCAGTTTCGACTTAAAAAATTAGGAGGTTCTATGTTTGTCTGTATATCCGTCTGTCACAGTCAATTTTCTCCGAAGAAACTGCAGATTTGATTGTTCATTACAGGAAAACCTATAAGAAGTATATAGTATATAACATAATAAAAAATGAGATTCTTTCGGAAACCTTTGCACGCGAGTCGAACTCACACTTCGCCAGTTTTTAGTTTTAGTCTGATGAATAAACTAAAGTGGACCAGACAAAAATTAAAAATAACACGAACTCACAACGATTACACAATTCGCTGAACTGCAGTGTATCGAATTATTGTGTCAGTTAAAAATGATGTAACGGTAAAAGTAACGGCATAAATCAACTTTTGTTGCTAACCGTACCTTCCTACATAATTATGTATGTATTCACTAGCACTTCGCCCGCGACTTCGTTCGCGCGGGTTTAGCAGGTACTCCACGAACTTCATTTCCTTGCCCTCCCTCTATAAAGGCTAACGTGTATATTACTTACTAGCTGACCCGCGCGGCTTCGCTCCCGTCAACTGGCTATTCTACCTACCGACCCTAACCTACCTACCCCACCTACCTACTTACCTATCCTACCTACCATAGCTACCCTACCTACCTACCCTACCTACCTACCTACCTACCCTACCTACCCTACTTACCCTACCTACCCTACCTACCCTACCTACCTACCCTACCTACCTACTCTTTTTTTGTATTTTAATTCTTATTATGCTATTCCGGACGAAGACTAATCCAAAAACACAAAAACTATGAAAATCGGTCGAGCCGTTCTCGAGTTAGAAAAGTGTCGGTAAAACAAAGTCGGGTTTGTTCGAAACAAACCCGACTGTTTTATATATATTAAGAAGATTAAGAATTTTGCTATATTGTGAAAGATTCGACCTTTTTCTAGAAGACATTTTTTATATTAGCGAGACAAAAATAAAACGCATAAACTGAAGGAAGACGGACAGTGGTGGCTTATTAAAAAAAATGGGTTCCGTTAGCAAACTTGTATTACTTATTAATTACTACTTACGTATATTACTTATTAGATACTCTTTATTTTTATGTTATTTTGTACTTTTGCATGCCTTCTGGTAAAATATAACTGTTGCTAATTATATTTTTATGTCACCGTGTTTGGTACCCATATTTGCAATATAAATATCTTATCTTATCTTATCTAAACGTAGGGCTGTTCGCTCAACCCGCAACATTTTCCTTACTTAGAGTATTTTATACCCGTCGTAACTTTTAAACGAAAGGTCCAATTTGCATAATATAAAGTGTAATTTACGTATACATAATCAAACTAAATTACCAAACCATTGAAATGGATAAGGATTAATATCATGATTGAACAAAAAGCGGTTATTGTGACTTAACCATAATAGTTAGATATATACCCTCGCAGATTTTTTTGTGGATATTGATGTTCTCTTTAAAACTGTAGTACATCACTTTGCTCTATTGCCATTAGTTTCCGCAGCGTACGCGATATAAGGATTTTTTTGGTACTTTCTTCACACCTTGGGTTACATTATCGAAATTTTTATACGGATCCCTATTTTTGTTTAAATACTCTATAGCCTATGTTCATCAGGGATAATGTAGGATTCTAATGACGAAAGAATTTTTTAAATCGGTCCAGTAGTTTCGGAGCCTATTCAATTCAAACGTGCTCCATCTTCGACCGCATCATCGCTTACCATCAGGTGAGATAGTGGTCAAACGTATGCCTATCTACAGTAAAAGAAAAAAACAACCAAAAATCGGCTGCCCAGACATTATCACACAGTTTATTGATTTATGTGAAAAATAAATTCATAAATGTCTCTGAAGTGATCACGGAGTGAGCTGTCAATACAAGTAATCAAGATGGAATGACAGCTCAATCGACTGGCTGGTTTCTCTACGGTCGGGTCGGATTGTCGGCCCACTATGAAAGTAAAGGAATGTCGAATGCACATGTGTGTGCGCATAAATTTGTGCACTATTTATTATATCTCTTACTTGGCTACTGTGCCTTGATATTGGCCACCGTGACTAAAATTCGAACTATAATATTACTTAATATCTCGATGTCTACCAATCTGCAAAAGATTATCTACATCTACACTAATATTACAAAGAGGAAAGATTTGTTTGTTTGTTTGTTTGAATTGAATAGGCTCCGAAACTACTGGATCGATTTGAAAAATTCTATCACCATTAGAATCCTATATTATCCCTGATGAACATAGACTATAGAGTATTTTCAAAAAAGTTAAGGATTCGTATGAAAACTTCGATAATGTAACCCAAGGTGTGAAAATAATACCAAAAAAAATCCTTGTATCGCGTACGCTGCGGAAACTATTGACAATAGAGCAAAGTGATGTACTACAGTTTTATAGAGGACATCAATATCCACAAAATATACCACGAGGGTGTTTATCTAACTATTATGGTTAAGTCACAATAATAGCTTTTTGTTCAAATTATTCGATCAAAACCCGGTTGGAATGGAATAGTGGTGTATTGGTATCATGATATTAATCCTTATCCATTTAAATGGTTTGGTAATTAAGGTTGGTTATGTAAACGTAAATTACACTTTATATTATGCAAATTGGACCTTTCATTTAAAAGTTACGACGGGTATAAAAATACTCTTAAGTAAGAAAAATGTCGCGTTTGAGCGAACTGCCCTTCGTTTATTCTATTAATAACTAATGTACACGTTAGCCTTTATAGAGGGAGAACTTATAGGAGATGAAGTTCGTGGAGTACCTACCTACTAAACCCGCGCGAACGAAGTCGCGGGCGAAGTGCTAGTATATTTCTATTTTTTTATATGTGATGGGTTTGCTCTTGACTCAAGTCTAGGTCAGAGATGACCGAGACAAAGTCTACGATGGAGCGAGCTTACCCAGAAGGAGCCTGTTCACTCTAACTTTGAAGAGCTTAGGGTTGTAAGCGTTTGGAAACACGGACGCAGGCAGAGAGTTCCACTCCTTTGCTGTGCGCATTATAAAAGACGTTTGGAAACGCTTAGTGCGAGTTGGTAGAATAGCAACAAGGTAGGGATGGTAAGATGCAGTGCGTCTGGATGTCCGATCGTAGAAGGGGGCCGGTGGGATGAGGTCGTGGAGTTCTTGGGCACACTCACCGAAGTACAATCTGTAGAAGACCGACAAGCAGGCAACCTTACGGCGATGAGCCAAGCTATGCAGCTTGGCATCCACCAGTTTTACGTCACCGATGAGCCTCTTAGCTCTGCGTTCCACCGAGTCAAGCGCGGCAAGCCGATACTTAGCCGAGCCATCCCAAAGGTGGCTACAATACTCCATGCAGGATCGGACTTGCGCTTTATATAGGGTTAAAAGCTGTCCAGGCCTGAAGTATCGCTTCACCCTATTTAGGATGCCCAGCTTTTTGGCCGCGGTTTGGGCTTTGTACTCGATGGTGGCGCCGAAGTTGAGACTGGATGTCAACTCCATGCCTAGGAGCTCGAGCCGATCAGTCACAGGAACAGATGCACCCCGAAAAGTAGGAGTTTGGTCAAAACGACTCCTTTTTGCGGTAAAAAGACACGCCTGTGTTTTGGTGGCGTTAAAAGTGACCACATTGTCATCACCCCACTGGGAGGCAAGGTTAAGGTCTAGTAGTGTAAAGTATAGTAAAGTATATTTAATCACACTAACAGACATTCTTATTCCAAGAAAAACACAAAAACAATCAATATCCTTTATAAAATAATTATTGAATTTTGTCAAGGACCGTTCTCATTCACATTTAAAATATTTAATTACAAGAATTTCGTCTGTTTGTCCGGCTTGATCTCAGAAACGGCTGATCGTAAATGATTCGATCTTGAATGTGCTCGTAAAAGGCCGGTCACTTTTTATAACTTGTTTTCGCTTTAATGTCAAGGGACATTTTATTTTAAAGGGTTTTAGTTTTTAGGTTGATAGGTATAGCGATACCGACCATGATACTATTATTATCTTAAGTGGTATTACAAAGAAATGACTACATTCGCCCACGTAAAGTCATACCGGATCCATTAGATGCAGTCGCTTCAAAACCGTTTTCTCCGAAAGGCCACGGGTGCCCCGTGGTTCGTTAGGAATGAGCGACTCCATGTCGATCTTAAAGTCCCGACCATCAAGCATGAAACGCCTCACAAAGCGTTTCATCGAATCTGCTGAAAAACACCAGAACCCAGTTATCGCATCGGCTACCCGATACGCTCCATTTTATTTTAAAGGGTTTTAGTTTTTAGGTTGATAGGTATAGCGATACCGACCATAATATTATTATTATCTTAAGTGGTATTACAAAGAAATGATTACACTATAACAAGCTGACCTGCGCAACTTCGTCTGTGTCACAATTTTACTTTTGATCGTAGCGTGATTTTATAAAACGTGTAACAAAATAAACGCAATATCTCTTAAGGGGTCATTGTACTCATTATTATCAACAACTTTTACTGTGGGACCAATCCCGAAATCGCGAAAAAACCTCAGCTGTTCAATACATTTTGTCGAGTTATGCATACATATATGTATGGGGGAGTCGATTTTTTTTTCGCGATTTCAGTGTTGGTCCCGTAGTGAAAGTTGTTCATAATAATAAGTTCTGTTATAGGTTGTATAGCATATAGCCTTCCTCGATAAATAGGCTATCAACACTAAAATAATTTTTCAAATCGAACCAGTAGGTCCTGAGATCAGCGCTTTCAAGCAAACAAAATAACTCTTCAGCTTTATAATATTAGTTGAAATGGCCTCTACAACCTGTAACAGAATAAACGCAATACCTCTTAAGGGTTCATTGAACTCATCATTATGAACAACTTTCACTATGGGACCAACACTGAAAACGTGAAAAAAAAGTCGTTTCTCCCATACATTTATGTGCGCATAACTCGACAAAATGTACTGAACAACTGATTTCTTTTTTCGCGATTTCGGGATTGGTCTCGCAGTAAAAGTTGTTCATAATGATGAGTACAATGACCCCTTATTGCGTTTATTCTGTTACACATTCTATAGGCCACCCGATCAGTTTATTTTCATCCTGGAAAATAAACTGATCGGGTGCAAAGTCAACGGGAACAAAATCGTTAGAAGCTAGTTTTTCTATCATAATACTCGAATTTCTGTAGCGAATTTTTTAATCACGAGAAGAACTTTTCAGCACTTAATATTCTAGAAAGATGAAAAACTACGCCCCTTAACTGCCACCCTGCCTATGTTAAGGCTTGTATACATGACAATGACCTTGTGCATATAAACGGAGCTAACCGCCGTCTGCTAAAGGTCTGCCCGCCAGATTGTGTGATTGGATCGCGGATTTCCTGAGGGATCGGTCTATACGAGTGGTCATTGATGGCTGCTCGTCTGGACTGCTGGATATTAATGCCGGGGTTCCTCAGGGGTCGGTGCTGTCGGCAACACTGTTCTTGCTGCATATTAATGATCTGCTTAAACCCGATACCTTTGGGTATGCAGACGACAGCACTGCTGCTGAAAGATACGTGTCCGACGCACGAGCTGATGGGTCGCAGATCCGGTCTCTCCGGGAGGCTATGGTTGAGCGCTTGAACGTGTCCTTACAGGCAGTCTCGGAATAGGGCGATGCCAATCTGGTCAAGCCCAATGCTGCTAAGACCCAAGCGTGTCTATTTTCCGCTAAACGGAGCCAATTCCACCCAGCTCCATCTTTCCGAGGTGCAACCGTGCCGATAACCGACCAACTTGAGCTTTTTGGGGTTACATTAACATCTACCCTCAATTTTGGCCCTTTCATAGAGGCAAAAGCTCAAGTGGCTGCAAAGAAGTTGGGGATCTTAGCAAAGGTGAGACGGTACTTTACGCCGGAACAGCTGCTCAAACTCTATCAAGCGCAAGTTCGATCATGTATGGAGTACTGCTCTCATCTTTGGGACGGATCTGCCAGATACCAGCTTGATGCCCTTGAGTCAATTGAGAAACGAGCCAAGAGGATCATCGGCGATGATAGGCTCGTCGCGACGAAGCTCCAAAGTCTTGAGCATCGAAGACGAGTTGCTAGCCTGTCGGTTTTCTACCGGTTGCATTTTGGGGAATGTGCGACGGAATTGCATAATTTGATTCCGCCAAGCCCGTTCCATCATCGGACCACAAGACGAACGGCGATGCGCCACCGGTACATGGTGGACATCCCACCCACGCGCACAAAACGTTTTGGGAACACATTCATAGTGCGTATAGCTAAGGAGTGGAATTCCCTTTCAGAGTCTGTTTCCAGATAGCTACAACCTGGGAGTCTTTAAGTCAAGAGTGAATAAGTTACTTCTAGGCAAGCGTGCTCCATCTTCGACCATATCTTCGCTTACCATCAGGTGAGATAGTGGTCAGACGCGAGCCTATAAATAGTAAAAAAAAACTACTCCTCTACGCGTCACTCCGCTACCCCCATTTTTGTTTATTATAAAAAAATTAACACATATTTTAAAAAAGTAACAAAACCAAATTATTTTCCTTTGTATTGCAAAGCAGTAGATATATTTTTTTTAGACTTTTGTTAAAAAAATAAGGAGTAAAATGGTTTCATCTCAACGATTTGGAGCTGATATGGTGATTTTTTTTCTTATTATGTGATTCCAATACATATTCTTGTTGCTTCATCTGCGCGCCGTTTTTAAGCATTTCTCGAGAGAGCAGCCTTAGTCGAGGTCTCGGGCCGCAGCTGTAGTTGACAACACAATATGGCGAATGTTAATGAGTGTAATCTTAACTAGCCCATGCATTCTCGACACGTAAGAGTGTTAACTAGACGTTACACAAGGCTGCAGGGTTAATGCCATGTATGTATGCAGCGCGCCGCGTGTCTGTGCATGCTTTAACAATGAGTGTTGACACACTTGCGACAGTTAATAGTCCGATAAATAGGTACCTACTTGTGTCCGACTGATAGAGTTGTTCGACCTCGCTTGTCCTTATCTGTGAACTTTGGCCTGCTGATATATAAGCGATTAAATTGCGTATACTTTTCCGAAAGGCTGACCAATATGAAATTTTACTGAATCCTACTGCTTTGCAATACAAACGAAAATAATTTGGTTTTGTTACTTTTTTAAAATATGTGTTATTTTTTTTTATAATAAATTAAAAATGCGGGTAACGGAGTGGAGCGTAGAGGAGTAGTTAGCTCCGTTTATATGCACAAGGTTTCAATTCATTTCATTTACTTATTTATTGCTTCAAATATGGTAGGTACAAGTTCTTATATACAACCCAAGCATGTATATAAGCCTTAATCTTTGAGTCTTTAAGTCAAGAGTGAATAGGTTACTTCTAGGCAAGCGTGCTCCATTTTCGACCACATCATCGCTTACCATCAGGTGAGATAGTGGTCAAACGTGTGCCTAAAAATAGTAAAAAAAAAGTTAAGTTGTCGCAGCGCACTGTTCTTTAGGAGGGATGCGTGTGTGTAAGTTATGTATACTAATAATATATAAAGCTGAAGAGTTTGTTTGTTTGTTTGCTTGAACGCGCTAATCTCAGGAACTACTGGTCCGATTTGAAAAATTCTTTCAGTGTTGGATAGCCCATTTATCGAGGAAGGCTATAGGTTGTATATTATCACGCTAAGACCAATAGGAGCGGAGCAGTAATGAAAATTGTGACGCAGACGACGTTGCACGGGTCAGCTAGTACTAATATATAAAGCTGAAGAGTTTGTTTGTTTGTTTGCTTGAACGCGCTAATCTCAGGAAATACTGGTCCGATTTGAAAAATTCTTTCTGTGTTAGATAGCCCATGTATCGAGGAAGGCTATATATCATCAAGCTAAGGTCAATAGGAGCGGAGCAGTAATGAAAATTGTGACGCAGACGGAGTTGCGCGGGTCAGCTAGTCTACACATACAGATAATTAAAGTTATTGTGTCCCTTTTTATATCAAAATAAAACCTAAATATATGATACTCGCCAACCCGCCTGCCAAGCGTGGCGATTATGGCAAACCGATCTTGGGGGAGACCTATGTCCAGCAGTGGACATCTTTCGGCTGATATGATGATGATGATACGATACTTATACTAAAACGTTTAGGCAGTTAAATAAAGTTGAAAAATGTTGAGTTCATGATGTGTCTTTTTAATCTGAATTATTTAAAAACTCAGTTCAAAAATAAAATAGGACTAAAACCCAATGTAAATACAACAATAATGATTTCCAAATCAATTGAACCATTAGTATAGCAGTAGTTTACCAATATCTCTACTAATATATAAAGCTGAAGAGTTTGTTTGTTTGTTTGTACGCGCTAATCTCAGGAACTACTGGTCCGATTTGAAAAATTCTTTCAATGTTAGATAGCCCATTTATCGAGAAAGGCTATAGGTATATCATCACGCTAACACCAATAGGAGCGGAGCAGACGAAGTTGCGCGGGTCAACTAGTTTGTTACATTTTACTCAATCAATCAATACATTGTTAACAGACTGTTATTTAACAATCTAATCCACATTCCTCCGCATCATTGCTTCTTCATGTGAGGACATGAAGCAACAATCCCTAGCATTTTAGACATAGGCTACTTTTTATCCCGGGAGTATGTTCCCTAGGGACCACGCGGGCGAAGCCGCTGACAAAAGCTAGTAATAATTATTTAATACAACGTTATGCATAATATTTTATTATAATAACTCGTAATAGATAGATATCTACACTACCCATACTGTTTGGCATTAATAAAATTTAAATATCTTAGGTACCTAATATTGTTATGATAATGTCGAAAACAAGTCGAATAAAGTAGATAAGCTTATCATTTAAATGCGGACATCTAAAAATGAATTAATTGACATTTTGTGATTTTCTTTAATAGTCCAAATCAAATCAAATCAAATCGTATATTTCAAATAAACCATTTACAGGCCATTTTGAATTGTCAAGGTCGGTCAGTCCAAAAAGATGAAGCTATTTGCACGTTCCAAAGCGTAGATCTCTATGGAGAAGAACGTGCAAGAAACTCCACGGACACTCTTTTAAAAAATAATAAATTGTTACAAATTTTTGTTTACATCAAGTTGAAATTATACAAACATGTGAGAACGATGTAAAAGACGAGTAGGATAAAAGCGTCCGGAAAAAAAGGAACAATTCAAAGAAATATTTAAAATAAACCATGGCAACTGAGAAATGACCAGTCCCAACTGACAGCGCCCGTTCACGAACATGACGCACGCGCTAGCACCATTCGGCTCAACCATTTTGAAGGGAGCCAAATGATCCAACGCACACGCCACCATCAGCAAGACTTTTGTGTGAGCATGACACTCCCAACCGCCAGGGTACATTCAAGTCAAAAACAAACCTAAAACTGATAGCTATAGCTTAAGTTTAAGGTACACAGTACTCACACATGTGCCGTTAAAAAATGAGAGATATTAAAAGTGTTTTATTATTTTAAATCGTCAGTTTTAATATGGCTTAAGCTTAGTCGCAATATACCTCTAAGTAGATAATAGTAACAAACAAAGAAACCCACTATTTTATGGAACGTTTAAATGAACGTAAACGTTACTTTGTTGTAGGTAGATGCTACATAATATTTTTCCAAAGTAATTACAGGTTTAAGCGTATTTGAACTAGATTTACTAGCACTAAACATTTAACGTAAAATTATAGTTTCACAGAGAACTTAGATTACTTTGTTGCTAATTGATCTCCCTTGAAATTACCATAATGCGGGGTATTATTAACTCTGCAGCGTTCTAGATTCCTGGTACCTTAGTGCAATAAATATCCCCTTTATCCAGTAAACGGACAAAGGTCAACTGATATTGCCTTTGTTTTGCACTAAGGTACTAGGAGTCTAGAATGAGAAGCAAATAATTGCAAAACAAAGGCTATTCAACCCGTGATAATGAAATAAACAAACTACATTAGCAGGAAAAAGAAAATCACTCCTAAACAGATCAGACAAAAAAATAACAAAATAAAGATCTTTCGTATGTATTTGCAGTGTCTCCAGTTACTCTTAAATTACACTCGGTCATTTGTTTTATTTTTTTGTGACAAACAATAATATCAGAGCAACATCATACGTACCCGCCAAAACAAAAATAAAAATCACAGTTTTCACTCCCTCAAATTCACTTCACAATCCACAGCACATTTTCCCAATCCTTATCCAGGCACAACACTATTATCCTGGTTGCCACTGTTATCCTGGTAGACACGACACGACTACGCGACTATAAAAACGTGTGTAACAGCGTATTATCAGCCAGCGTGTTCCGACATCATCACTAATTCATTCGGTCTTGATTCTCGCTCAAGGATCGCAAGGTAACTGCGCGCGCGCCGGTATCAGACACGTTTTTGTTCGGAACTGACGTTTCATGTGTTGTTTGACGTCATTCTTGCAGCTAGTGCAGGCTGCAAGGAATTGTGTTGTGTTTGTGTTGCTACTTTTTGCAGTGTTTTTTTGTGACGGCAGATCCATTGTTGTGATAGTTGATGATTCACTGACGTAACTAATTATATATGGAATGAGGTAAAAATGATGTCGCTTAAATATAGGTGACTATTATGGCGGTAAATACGCTTCGATGAAATTGGCATGTTGAGCGTATTGATGTGAAGATACAGATGACAATGATGAGGTATTTCTCTCTGTCTGATATTCTGTTTGTCACTAACGCATAAATTAAAAATTTCGTATTTCGTACGTACCCGTTTTACACAGAATTACAGAAAATTCACGAAAATACGAATTTTCTTAGTAGTTCTTATCTATTTTTAAATCTATACTATCTATACTTCTATACTAATATTATAAAGAAGAAAGATTTGTTTGTTTGAACTGAATAGGCTCCGAAACTACTGGACCAATTTGAAAAATTGTTTTAGCATTGAATAGCTACATTATCAGGGAGTAACATAGGCTATATATTATCCCGGTACTCCCACAGGAACGGGACCTACGCGGGTGAAACCGCGTGACGTCTACTAGTCTCTAATAAATTAAATCTCTAAGAAATAATGCAAAACAATTTAATTTCATTTAAATTAAAGGCTCACACGGTTTAGGCACTCAGAGCTATCAACTAAATGACGGACGTAACTGCGGTAAACATTTATTATTCATTTATATTATGTTTTCAATTATTTTTGATTATTATTGACTTGATTCAATTAACAATTTCGTGAACATTAGTGCTTTTATTGGCAATATAAAATGGCAAAGATTGACATATATGGAGTTAATTTTAAGAAAGTTAAAAGGTTTTGTGCAAGTGATCTGTTTGACCGCAAGAATTGGTTTTGTGATTGAACGGTTAATGGAAGAAGTTATTAAATGTGGTTGAGATTAAAACATTTCATAACTCAGTATTACGCCTGTATTCTCAAAAGGTTAAGCAGTAGTGATAAAAATGGATATACCAAATGCCACGTTCTGTAGCATTATTCCTAAACCTTACAATACCACAACTAATCCTTTTGGAATGGAATTGAATAGTTTCTGCCGGTCGTGTGACTGACACTGGCATGGCCACCATCAGGGATTTTAATTAAGATAACACTATATCGATAATTTATCGATAATTATATAACTAGTCGAAATTAGTCACCAAATATCAGAATTAGTCGGTCACTGGTTCAAAAGTTATAAGGGTTTATAGGTGGCTGGGGAGCGTCTAGCCCAGCTTGGCCACCTATAAACCCTTATAGCTTGAATCTCAAAAGCTAGGGCACATAGCGAAGATCTGTTTTCCCCCAAATTTAGTCGCTAATAAGTCGCAAACTTTCGCCATATCACAGATGTATTCGGGTCTAAAGTGCCCATTACACGCTCATGCAAACGTCACTCAATTCCAACATTCATAAACGTCGAATGATTGATGGTGACTTATGGACCCAAATGACATTAGTCGCGCATTCTTAAATACGCGACGATAAATTATGGGATTCGAAAAAGGACAAGGACTGAACTATTACCCATACAATAAACATAAAAACAGACCTATTCATTTAAAAGTCGTGACTGTTTAAATATTCAGATTTTAGTCAATTAATTTCATGCAGCCATCAGTCACTGCCGTATGGTGTCGGCCGGTGCCGTATGGTGCCGTAAAAGAATAATACCATCCCATCACTTCCCGTGGGTGTCTTAAGAGGCGACTAAGGGACTCGCCAGATAATGGGCAGCAGCGTTCTCTGTAAAACGCAACACCATACACTGCGATCGCCAACGCGCCTGCCAAATGTGGTGATTATGGCAAACCCCCCCTTTGGGGGAGGCCTATGTCCAGCAGGGGACGTCTTTCGGCTGTTATGATGATGATGATGATCAGTCACTGCATTACACGATAGGTTATCCGTCAGCCACAGCGTTGACTGTGGTTAAAGACAGCAGAACCTACCGTGTAATGGGCGCCTTGGTTTAGAAGATATAATGAGTTTAATTTTTAAGGTATAGTCAAAGTCAAAGTCAAAGTCAAATGATTTATTTCAACTAGACCAATAAAGGCACTTTTGAACGTCAAATTAAAATAAAATAAAATATTATAGTGACTCTAGTCGTCACAAGAGCTAGATCGAAGTTTTCACGGTGGGACAACTTCGATCAGACACAGTATACATCCTTCTTATTCAGTTTGTGAAATATATCTTAAATCGGTCTAATATTGGAGGAGAAAACAGTCGAGAGCCAAACCTCGAATTATGAGTTTTTACATACAAAGTCTCGCCGCCAGCATTTCCTCTTAACAGACCTCTAAAATTCGATCGTTGAGTTGAGCAATCATTTTATACCTTCGCCCGGTCTCGAGGCCGGCGCTTGCGCACCTTGAACGCGACTTGAACCTGATCTTAGGTATGACCTGCTACCTGCTACTCGCCTGGTACTTGTGTATCTTAGATATTACTTAGTATTAACTTATTTAGTAGCTAAATGTGCTAAGTGGCTGTTTGAATTGACGGTAACTTCGTATAGAATAGAATATATTTCCAACGTAAGCGTTACATTGTGTGTTACACGCACAAAACGTTTTGGGAACACATTCATAGTGCGTACAGCTAAGGAGTGGAATTCCCTGCCAGTCTGTGTTTCCAGGTAGCTACGACCTGGGAGTTTTTAAGACAAGAGTGAATAGGTTGCTTCTTGGTAAACGTGCTCCATCTTCGACCGCATCATCGCCTACCATCAGGTGAGATAGTGGTCAAACGTATGCCTATCTGTAGTAAAAAAAAAATTGTAAACCACAACTTAAGACTAAGTATAAATCAAAATAAGTACTTACATTAAGTTTACAAAACATACGTTCTTAAATTGATTTAATTATTTCGTGTGCTTCAAAATGCGTTTTAGTTTGAACTTCCAACTAAACAAAAATTATGTTCGAACTTGTGAATACCTTGATCTGTTTCGCTCGGGTTATATTGCTAGTAAAGGTTAACTAGTTGATGCCTTCGACTTCGTACGCGAAGATGTTGGCATTAAAGAAAAAACATACCTACCGGACAAGTGCGAGTCGGACTCTCACACGAAAGGATCCGTACCATAAACCGGAAAAAACTCGTTTCTGGTATTCCTTTTATTATTTGTTGTTTCTTGGATTTCTTGGAGTTTCTTTGCGTGATCGAATCAGGAATTATGATATCCGCAAGAGATCCAAGGTTACCGACATAGCCCGAAGAATCGCCAAACTAAAGTGGCAGTGGGCAGGGCACATTGCTCGCAGAACAGATGGTCGATGGGGCCGAAAAGTCCTGGAGTGGCGACCGCGTACCGGAAGACGTAACGTTGGAAGGCCTCCCACAACGTGGACCGATGTACTGGTGAAGGTCGCGGGTAGCCGATGGATGCGAGACGCGCAGGACCGGTCGTTGTGGCGACGCTTGGAGGAGGCCTATGTCCAGCAGTGGACGTCTTTCGGCTGATATGATGATGATGATGATGATTTGTTATTAAGAGTCGCACATCGACCGGTCCCATGCGTCTCGCAACTAGCTGATTCCCGCGACCCTCACCAGGTCATCAGTCCGCCTTTAAGATCTCAAATCTTAAAATCTTTATTTAAATCTATAAGTGTACACACACGTACAGGTGGTAAATATCGAGTGTTGCGGAATTTGTTCGCAAGAGTCACCGCCGCCCTAGATCGCGGCGGGCATTAGGAAGAATATGGATGTGTTTTAGTCAGTAAGAGTCTGCCACTCCCTTCTGCTCCGCCCAGAGCGGGAGGAGTCATTTGATGATTTCCCATCCTTAAAAAACGTTGGTAAATATAGAAGAAAGCAGAAACATCGGACGTCCAGACGCACTGCATCTTACCATCCCTACCTTGTTACTATTCCACCGATTCGCACTAAGCGTTTCCAAACGTCTTTTATAATGCGCACAGCAAAGGAGTCGAATTCTCTGCCTGCGTCTGTGTTTCAAAACGCTTACATCCTTAATCCCTTCAAAGTTAAAGTGAACAGGCTCCTTCTGGGTAAGCTCGCGCCATCGTAGACTTTGTCTCTGTCATCTCTGACCTAGACTAGAGTCTCTTGACTCTAGTCTAGGTCAGAGATGGGTGTGCTCTTGCACACCCATCACAAATAAAAAAAAAACAAAAACATCAAAATTTAAAATAAGTAGAAGAGATATTTACAGAAATAGAATTAAAAGTTTTATCTATTTCTCCGCATCTCTTTGTATTGCGGTGAGAATCTCGTCATTTTTCTCAGACTATTAACAATGCTTAGTATAGGAAGATTTTTAATTTGTTTGCAACAATTTACTTGTCAAGTTTTTATTTTGCCTGTAGTTTAATAAGACTCCATTATTACTAAGGTACTAGGACAATTGTGTTTGCATTTCATTCATTAAATATCTGTGAACTTTTTGTTTTGGAGACCTATATATCCCATAAGGTGGACCGATGACCTGGTGAGGGTCGCGGGAAGCCGATGGTTGCGAGACACACAGGACCGGTCGTTGTGGCGACGCTTGGGGGAGGCCTATGTCCAGCAGTGGACGTCTTTCAGCTGATATGATGATGATGATATACACGGTGCCATTTTAGTCGTCTTACAAAGACGGCCCACTTAATATTCCCGACATAAACTATATCTAGGCGCGATTATTTAAAAAATAACCAGCCAAGTGCGAGTTGGACTCGCCCACTGAGGGTTCCGTACAAGTTTGTAGCTACAAATTACTTTTATTAAAGACTTTTATGACTGAATTACAAATGTATAGTTTTCAGACTTTTAGTATAAGACGGTATCACTTGTCAAATTTCATAGTTAGAACTATGAAATTTGACCTAGAGGTCAATAGGCAATACCCTATACATTTTGATTCCCTAGAGAGTTTCGAAATAGACTTTTTTGCGGCATAAACGACCGTATCTTTTTTTTCATACAGCTTCCAGATTTGTTCACAGCTGCAAGGGGCTATTGACCTGAGTACATGGTTTTAATTTCAACTCGATACCTTCACACGTTCCTGAGATAAACGGTCTTGACAGACAGACGAACGGGTAAAAAGTGAGCTTATAAGGGTTCCGTTTTTAGGGTTTCATACCCAAAGGGTAACCAACAGAACCCTATTATTAAGCCTTCGCTGTCCGTCCGTCCGTCTATCTATCAGCAGGCTGTATCTCAAGAACCGTAATAGGTAGATAGTTGAAATTTTCACAGATTGTGTATATTGCCGCTATAACCACAAATAATAAAAATTAAGGTTCATGGTACGGAACCCTTCGTGTGCGAGTCGGACTCGCACCTTGGCCGGTTTTTTCCATTTGAGGTACGGAACCCTAAAAATAATTAATTAAGATAATAGGTACAGTGAAACTAAAAAATCTATCAGAGTTATGAACGTATCAAAACAATCATAATCATAACCATTTTTTTGGTTTTTTTTTTCAACAAAATCTTAAACAATGCTCTTAAGATTATGTCACCGTTCCATTCCGCACCGTCCGTTACTTCTGGATGTTTCAAACTACGTCGTGATGCGTCATGTTAATGAATAACATTTTATTTTTAAATAATTCAAATGTTCATAAGTATATGTTTTTCTTAATGAATCATCATCATCATCATCATATCAGCCGAAAGACGTCCACTGCTGGACATAGGCCTCCCCCAAGCGTCGCCACAACGACCGGTCCTGTGCGTCTCACATCCATCGGCTACCCGCGACCTTCACCAGGTCATCGGTCCACCTTGTGGGAGACCGCACCAACGTTACGTCTTCCGGTACGCGGTCGCCACTCCAGAACTTTTCGGCTCCATCGACCATCTGTTCTGCGAGCAATGTGCCCTGCCCACTGCCACTTTAGTTTGGCGATCCTTCGGGCTATGTAACCTTGGTTCTCTTGCGGATATCATCATTCCTGATTCGATCACTTTAATGAATGTGTAGTAGTCGTTGGATAGATGAAGTGGGCTGCCGTTTTAAAGCGAATAAAATGTTACCGTGTATAGGAGAAAGATGACTGCAGAAAGGATTGATGACAAGGGTTGACGTAGATAATTATTAAACATGCAAGAGTTGACTATAACCTATTTGCTTTATCATTAGGGTCTGCCTGTACTTACCTCTAGTTTGGATGTCCACTCAAACTAGCAAAGCACCTGGTTTTTCGCCTAAACAGAAACTGTGTAGGTACCTATTAATCTATCTATACTAATATATAAAGCTGAAGAGTTTGTTTGTTTGTTTGCTTGAACGGGCTAATCTCAGGAACTACTCTTTTGAAAAATTCTTTCAGTGTTGCATAGCCCATTTATCGAGGAAGGCTATAGGCTATATATCATCACGCTAAAACCAATAGGAGCAGAGCAGTAATGAAAATTGTGACGCAGACGAAGTTGCGCGGGTCGACTAGTACTTAATATATAAAGCTGAAGAGTTTGTTTGTTTGCTTGAACGCGCTAATCTCAGGAACTACTGCTCCGATTTGAAAAATTCTTTCAGTGTTAGATAGCCCATGTATCGAGGAAGGCTATAGGCTCACGCTAAAACCAATAGGAGCGGAGCAAACGAAGTTCGCACGGGTCAACTAGTCTACACTTCTACACTAATATTATAAAGAGGAAAGATTTGTTTGTTTGTTTGAATTGAATAGGCTCCGAAACTGCTGGACCGATTTCAAAAATTCTATCACCATTACAATCCTACATTATCCTTGATGAACATGGGCTATAGAGTATTTTCAAAAAAGTTAGGGATCCGTATGAAAACTTCGATAATAAAACCCAAGGTGTGAAAAATACCAAAAAACATCCTTATATCGTGTACGCTGGGGAAACTATTGACAATAGAGCAAAGTCATGTACTACAGTTTTATAGAAGACATCAATATCCACAAAAAAGTCATCGACGGTAGATATCTAACTATTATGGTTAAGTCACAATAACCACTTTTTGTTCAAATTATTCGATCAAAACCCGGGTGGAATGGAATAGTGGTGATTTTGGCATCATGATATTAATCGCAAATTATAAATAGTTTGGTAATTTAGGTTGGTTATGTATACGTAAATTAGACTTTAAATTATGCAAATCGGACCTTTCGTTTAAAAGTTACGACGGGTATAAATACTCTAAGTAAGAAAAATGTCGCGGATTGAGCGAACTGCCCTACGTTTAGCCTATTAATAAGTAATTTACACGTTAGCCTTTATAGAGGGAAGACTTATTATATTAGGAGATGAAGTTCGCGGAGTACCTACTAAACTCGCGCGAACGAAGTCGCGGGCGAAGTCTATTTCTATAACTCAGGTTAATAGGGTACAAAACCGTCAGCGGTTTGCACAACGAGGGGACCATTTATACATGTCATGTCAGCCATTTGTAACTCTTTACCCTTCCTGGGATGAGTACACCTATAACTTACACGCAAAGACCGAAAACGCTCATCAAGGCTTGTATACATGCCAATGACCTTGTGCATATAAACGGAGCTAACTACTCCTCTACGCGACACTCCGCTACCCGCATTTTTATTTTTTTATAATAAAAATAATACATATTTGAAAAACGTAACAAAAACAAATTATTTTCCTTTGTATTGCAAAACAGTAGATATTTTTTTTTTACTTTTGTTAAAAATGGTTTCATTGCAACGATTTGGAGGTGATTGGGTGTTTTCTTTTTCTTATTATGTGATACCGATACATAAATTCTGGCTAAACCAAATTACGTATCATATCATGTAGATTAATACCTATTTTTTTTTTCAGATATAATTTCTCAGTAAATGCCGACGAAAAGTTGCTTCATCTGCACGCTGTTTTTAAGCATTTCTCGAGAGAGCAGCCTTAAGCGAAAAAAACAGCTCACAACGGGTTTTGGCTTCCTTGAAACGACCATATCGCGAATCATGGCTCTTAAGAAAACGGTCAAAACACGTTATGGTAATGAAAAATAACCATGATGCGATCGGAACCCTAACTGGCGCAACCACATCTCGAAACAAGTATTTATTGTATGCTTTGACATTCTCGGCCACCTCAAACAGGTGTACCATGCCAATTAATCGAATATCAATTGACCGAACGTCCAAATACTCGAACGTTCTTAATATCGAATTGTTTAATAAGCCTCCCCCAAAGGCTTACACCATACGGCTTAGACAAACTCCTCCTGGGTTTGTCTAAGCCGTATGGTGTCGGCCGGTGCCGTATGGTGCCGTAAAAGAATAATACCATCCTATCACTTCCTGTGAGGTGGTTAATGTCGTCAAAAATGAAAACATAGGGACACAGCCGTTTGATAATTTCCCAACCTTAAAAAAAGGACACAGTATTTATCTTTCTTATTCAGTTTTTGAAATATCTTTCAAATCGGTCCAATATTGGAGGAGAAAACAGGTGAGATCCAAACCTCAAATTATGACTTTTTCTATACAAAGTCTATTGCGCATTTTATCTTAAAAGTACCTAACATTTATGGGCCCTGTTACGTTGTCTTAAAACCATAATGTTTCTGGTGTGCGAAAATACCACCTCACTAGCTTTCGCCCGCGACTTCGTACACGCATATCTCGTTTTTTCCCGTTCCCGTAAGTATTTCGGGAAATCCTCTCTTAGTGCTCCCCTACACTCCCCAAGGGACCTAAATGCCAAATTTCAGCTTTCTACGACCAGTAGTTTTGTCTGTCAGTCACTCAGTAAAGGAAGAATTTTGTATTACTAGTTGACCCGCGCAACTTCGTCTGCTCCGCTCCTATAGCGTGATGATATATAGTCCTGTAACAGAATGAACGCAATACCTCTTAAGGGGTCATTGAACTCATCATTATGAACAACTTTCACATTGGGACCAACACTGAAATCGTGAAAAAAAATCGACTCTCCCATACATTTCTGTGCGCATAACTCGATAAAATGTACTGAACAGTTGTTTTTTTCGTATTGATCCCATAGTAAAAGTTTTTCATAATAATGAGTGCAATGACCCCTTAAGAGGCAATGCGTTTATTCTATTACACATTGCCTTCCTCGATAAATGAGCTATCTAACACTGAAAGAATTTTTCAAATCGGACCAGTAGTTCCTGAGATTAGCGCGTTCAAGCAAACAAACAAACTCTTCCGCTTTATATATTAGTATATAAGTAACTAGTGGACGTCACGCGGAATCACCCGCGTAGTTCCCGTTCCCGTGGGAGTACGGGGATAATATATAGCCTATGTTACTCCCTGATAATGTAGCTATCCATTGCTGAAAGAATTTTTCAAATCGGTCCAGTAGTTTCGGAGCCTATTCATTTCAAACAAACAAACAAATCTTTCCTCTTTATAATATTAGTGTAGAAGATATATAGAGTATAGATATCGATTATATAGATGATTGGAGTTGAAGCCACATGAGCAGATGGCTGGCGTTTTCTTCGGCCGTAGAATCAGCATTGCCATTGTTTTGCGCACTTCTCTCATTAACAGCAATTGAAGAATTTTGTATGCCCAATGAATCCTTTTCCTGTCCCCGTTTTTATACGTGTTTGTACATAATTTATTATGACTAAAACCTCGACATCTCTAGCCAAAGTAACCTTAGAATGTATTTATTTATTTCAAGGTATGGTTAGCAAAAAGTTTGACTAGATTTTTAGCTAGTATTTTGTGTTGAGTGACCTTGGTCTGTGTATATCTAGATAAGTAAAATGTCTGGTTCTTGACAGACGTAGAAAAAAGAACACTTTCATGTTACTCGCTAACTCAGGTAATAGGTATCCTGTTGGCGTATTTAATCCTTACTAATATTATAAATGCGAAAGTAACTCTGTCTGTCTGTCTGTCGCGCTTTCACGCCAAAACTACTGAACCGATTTAAATGAAATTTGGTACAGAGATAGTCTAGAGCCTGAGAAAGGACATAGGCTACTTTTTATCCCGGGAATATGTTCCCTAGGGACCACGCGGGCGAAGCCGCTGGCAGAAGCTAGTTTTATATAATGCTACTTTCGGTTGAAGTCATTATGTGCAGGTAATTAGACTTAGGTGGTCATATCTATTCAATTTTTAGGGTTCCGAACTATCGTAAGAAACGCAACCCTTATGGGAGCACTCGGGTGTATGTCTGTCTATCTATCGGTCTGTCTGTTTGTTTGTCCGTCTGTAAAAGCCAGTTTTCTCCGGATCTATTGGACCGATTCTGTTGAAATTTGATAAACATAATATGGACTTCTGTGACCCAAACACGAACGCGTAATGTAAATAAATATTTTTTTAGTATGGAGTCACTTTTGAGGGACAAACTAGAAAAAAAAAGTTTTTCAAACTGTATCGTGTGACATATCAAATGAAAGGGCTTACTGTGAGGGTTTTAATCATATTTTTTTCATAATTTTAAATAAATAGTTTTGAAATTATTTAAGAATTTAGACCAAAAATGACCATTCCACCACAGAGCCAGATTTTGGTAAAAAAACTGGCCAAGTGCGAGTCGGACTCGCGTGCAAAGGGTTCCGAACGAATTATTTTTTTTTTTAACATGTTATTTTAACACTACAGACTTCTAATAGGTTTTCCTGTAATCTTTAGGTAAAGATCTATTATCTCCATTTTTTTCAAAATTTTAGGCTTAGTAGTTTCGGAGATAAGGGGGGGGAATGGTCATTTTTCGTCTAATTTCTTGAATAACTTCTAAATCATTTGTTTTAAAATTATAAAAAAATATATAATTAAAACCTTCACAGTAAGCTCTTTCATTTGATATGTCACACGATATTGTCCAAAAAACTTTTTTTTTTAATTTTGTAGTTTGACCCCCAAAAGTGACCCCCATACTAAAAATTTAATAATTTACGTAACGCGTCCGTGTTTGGGTCATAGAAGTCCATATGTGTACCAAATTTCAACAGAATCGGTCCAGTGGATCCGGAGAAAACTGGCTGTGACAGACGGACAGACAGACAGACACCCGAGTGATCCTATAAGGGTTCCTTTTTTTTTCGGAACCCTAACAAAGAAATAAAACCAAAAACACCGACTTCCGAAATTAAGGTTATTTTATACTTTGTAGTGTTTTTTTGGAAGTCGGTTATATTTTTTTGTAAAAAGCTTTTTCTCATACATGCATATTTTCTTTTTAGTTAAACATTTTACTAGTAACAAGACTCATAGTGTTAGTAACAATATACTAACTATGTTAGAAAAAAATAAAACCTATTAGAAGTCTGTTGTGTTAAAATAACATGTTAAAAAAATAAAATTCGTTCGGTACCCTTTGCACGCGAGTCCGACTCGCACTTGGCCAGTTTTTTTAACAAATTTTACTTTTAAGTGGTGATACTTGGACGACGTCTTCGTCTACGCAGAAATTGAAATAAGCTAAAATGCTCATAAAATAAAAACTATTGAATCAAATTTTTACGAGACCAAATGGCAAGAATCACAGAAATCGGATCAATAACCTCGGAGTAATCGGTGTACATACGTAAAAAAAAAAAACTCACCGAAGTGAGAACCTCCTCCTTTTTTGGAAGTCGGTTAAAAAGGCACGGCTTTATAAGTAAGGTAAAATTGATTCGAAATTGGAGTTTTAGATAAGCAATTACAAAATGGCAATTTAATCTTCAAACAAAGTTTCCCAAACAAAGCATACACTAAAGAAATACGAGCAGGGTGTTGACCCTGAACCAGTCCTTGCGCAGAATAAGGTTCTGCTAATCGTCACACACAAGCCCGGGGTATTTCCTCTCATACATATTTAGCACCGAATACTAATTTACATTTATTTAACTTTACAACAGTTAAAAGGCCGCCCTGCGGATTTATTGATTCCAATTCTCTTCAAATGGGCATAACTTTTGTATACGTTTAATTAGTTAACTTTGGACCCCGATCAATTGGTTTTCCCATCAGCAATTTGGCAGAATGTGCGTCAGACTTCTAGCAGTGTTAGAGACTAGCTGACCCACGCAACTTCGTGTGCGTCACTTTTTTCATTAATGCATGAGGATATAGGCTATATATAACATACTAGTGGACGTCACGCGGTTTCACCCGCGTAGTTCCCGTTCCCGTGGGAGTACGGGGATAAAATATAGCCTATGTTACTCCCTGATAATGTAGCTATCCATTGCTGAAAGAATTTTTCAAATTGGTCCAGTAGTTTCGGAGCCTATTCATTTCAAACAAACAAACAAATCTTTCCTCTTTATAATATTAGTGTAGATATAGCCTATATATGTTACTGTAAAAGCCCGAACTACGGTAAATCCTAAGATTTTCCAGTAAATCCTAAGATTTACCAACTCTTAATGGTAAAAGTCCGAACCGTTCTCTGATCATCGTTTATTTCGGACTTTTACCACCATTCACTTGGTAAATCTTAGGATTTACCTCAAAGACAAGGTAAATGTTGAGATAAACATGTCAATACGTGTTCGGCGTATGACCTTGTACTCGTGGCAGTCTGCAGCCCCCCGTTACTCGTTCCATCTCCTTCTACCGTCTACGCTCGCCTTAGTCAATCGTTTGACACGTTGGAACGCGCACGTTAATTCAATTCCTGTTTTGTGTTTTCGATGTCTAAAAGTAGTTTATAAACAGAAAGCGAGTTTGATTTGTTTTATGTTTGCGTTTTTAGTGTCTGGAAGTAATTTATGAATGAAAATGAGTGTAAAACATAGATTTTATGAATTAATTGACGAAATCGTGGCAAGGAAGAACGGTACTAACTTTTATCTTGATAATGAAAAATACGCTAAGTGTTTGGAGGAGGTTAAAACTGCAAAGAACGTAAAAAAGAAAGAAGCTGTTCAATACAGACGCATCAAGCGTTATGATATTTTGACCATAGGGGGCGAAGACAAGTTAATTGCGCCAATGAAAGAAGAGAATGTTGAAATTAAGTATTACGTTTGTTATGATGACTTATTCAAAATTCTCGATGAAACTCATGTTGCAGTTGGACACGGTGGAAGGACAAGGATGCTTAAGGAATCCAGCCGCAAGTATAAAAACATAACAGTTGAAGCTAAGCGAACCTTGTCAAAAGAAACAAAAGACTTTGAAAAACGTATACCTCATAATGAAATGAACTCACGTTGTCAAGTGATGGTAATAATAAATTCATATTAGTTTACCAAGACCATCTTACTAAATTTGTGATACTTCGTGCGCTTCAAACTAAACGCGCAGCAGAAGTTGCATATCATCTCTTAGATATTTTCACTACTTTTGGAGCGCCAAACATCCTTCATTCCGATAACAGTCGTGAGTTTTGTAACCAAATAATTGAAAGTTTATGCTCTATGTGGCCGGATGTTAAAATCGTACATGGGAAACCAAAACATAGTCAGATTCAAGGATCAGTGGAGCGTGCCAATCAAGACATCGAAAATATGCTCAGCACGTGAATGGAAACTAATCAGTCGTCAAAGTGGTCAGAAGGTTTGAAATTCAATCAGGCCATGAAAAATGAAGAAGATTTAGAGAATTTGTTGCATTCTCAAAAAAATACGGATGAAAATATTACCGTCGAAAATGCAATTGGACAGGACAAGGAAGAAAATTTTGTTGAAAATGAGTCAGAAGAGGATGTAAACAGTGTTAATTTTGGTATAAAAATATGATATGGTAATATTTGGTATAAAAATTGAGGTATAAAACACAAGAAAATGTAACTGAAATTATGATGGAGAAGCAAATAACCAATGAAACCTATTCAGAGACAGAAAACTCAACTCAAGTTCAAGAAGACCCAATACCGAAAAAGATATAATCAGTCCAGAAAATAAGAAAAAAGGCAAAAATTAATTTGGAAAACCAAGCTGAAAAAATGAAAGCCATATCGGCTGATAAATATGCAAATGTGAAAGTTGGCCAAAACGTTACACTGAAAGTACCTGACATTGACAGAGCTAAAACTGACCCAAAAAGCATTATTGCAGTTGTGGTAGATGTAAAGGACAATGAGTTTTACCAACTGGGTACCAAAATTGGAGTACTAAAGCAGTTTTACACAAAGAATCAATTTACGCCATGCTCTGAAGATTTTGTTAAGATAAATGAAGTTGTTAAAGATAAAGAAGTTAGTCTTCGAGAAGTTGTCGGAAAATTGTCATTGACTGGAGGAAAAAGCTTCAAGAAATGTAACTGCCTTAAAAATTCTTGTCGAAGAAATGCGCTTGCAAGTCATCAGGATTACTTTGTAATTCCAAATGCCATAACAGCGCTCCGTGTTGTAACAAGTATTTTTTTTTACTAACTATTAGGTAAAAATGACAATTGATTAATTATAATAAATTGTCGTTTCGCTTATCTTCAATTTGTTTATTAATAAATAAATCTAAAATATTAAAAAAAGCAATGATTTAGTTAGATTAGCCATAATAGTAAGCGTTATGTTTGTGAAGATAATTTTATTTGTGTGTTCTTTTTTATTCTACATGTGTTTAAAAACTGTTTATTACTAGATAGTTATTAAAATTTAATCAATAAAAATACCAAAAGATATAGGTAACGATTTGACTGATTAGTAGTACAAATGATTACTCATATAGGTATGTAAGGATTTGAATAATTATTAATTGAAATAATTTTATTTGTTTTTTTTATTCTACAAGTGTTTAAAAATTGTTTATTACTAGTTATTAAAACTTAATCAATAAAAATACCAAAAGATATAGGTAACGATTTGACTGATAAGTAGGTATGTAAGGATTTGAATAATTATTAATTGAAATAAATGATTAAGAAGTATGCATTGTTTTATTTCCAAAACCAACATTTACCAATCGTCACTGGTAAAACCTAGCATTTACTAAATTCTAATGGTAAAAGCCCGATGAAATCGTTTCTTTTTTACATATCCTTACATTTACCGTCTCGTGTTGGTAAACCCTAAGATTTACTGGTAAAACCTAAGATTTGCCAATATTCGGGCTTTTACAGTAACATATATACTACTTGTACGTATATGTACTTAATACACTGCGATCGCCAAACCGCCTGCCAAGCGTGGCGATTATGGTAAACCCCATATTTGTTGTGTTCATTAGAATCACATGATTAGGGCTTTGGGTTATAATAAATTAAACAACCAAATATTCTATAACTACCTATCCATATTTCTCTGTAATATTATATAATCGCTCCTTATATCAAAAGTGTTATTTATCAGTACCACTCAAATACAACTGGTCTTGTTCCTTCCGTGGGTGGGGACCTGGTGATCTGAAATACAGGCATTTTCATGCCTACCTCAGACACCAGCTTCTCACATATTCTAGACTATCCAGATACTTGTGTTTAAATAGATATAAGTAACATTGTTAGAATGTAAAGTCTGTTTTTTGTGAGGAGAAATAAATAAACTTATTATTATTATTATATTATTATTATTATTCAGTAAGTTCGCTCACAACCAATGTAAACGTCCGCACGATGCTTGTGTTAGGACCACAGTGTCGGACGTTATCACTTGTTGGGCTGAACATTTATTCATTAATGCCACAATGATGATAGACTATATATGGCTATAGGATCGCCTTCCTCGATAAATGGGCTATCTAACACTAAAAGAATTTCTCAATTCGAACCAGGAGTTTCTGAGATTAGCGCGTTCAACTAAACAAACTCATCAGCTGTATAATATTAGTGTAGATTGGTATAGGTAGATCGCGTTCCTCGATAAACGGGCTATCCAACACTAAATGAACTTCTCAATTCAAACCAGTTGTTTCTGAGATTAGCGCGTTCAACTAAACAAATTCATCAGCTGTATAATATTAGTGTAGATTAGTATAGGTAGATCGCCTTCCTCGATAAACGGGCTATCCAACACTAAATTTTATGAACTTCTCAATTCAAACCAGTTGTTTCTGAGATTAGCGCGTTCAATCAAACAAACTAAATCTGCAGTTTTATAATATTAGGTAGTATAGATTATGAAAATATTTTCTGCTTGACAAGTTGAAACACTTGTCTAAATTGTACTTAAACGCAAAGATTGGTGTGTAAAATGTTTCCAAGTCGCACTATTAAGGCTTGTACATGTCGTAGGATAATTTGATACTTCGAATCTTCGCGGAAATCCTAGGGGTTTTGCGAAAACGCGGATAATTAGACATAGCCCCGACTCAGACTACCCCGACTCGGATAGGTTAGGTTAGAAGGCTAAGGCGGGGGGGGGGGCGGGGGCGGAGCTCCCGCCTTAGCCTTCGTGGTTATTTTTTTTTAAACCACCCAGAACTAAATATTGCTATAATAACGAGTATTTTCGCAAAAATCCTGACTTTGTCCAGTAAGATTTGATAATTTTTCGCCTATGTCTAATTATCCGCGTTTTCGCAAAACCCCTAGGATTTCCGCGAAGATTCGAAGTATCAAATTATCTTGTGTTCCGCTACCCGCATTACTAATTTATTGTAAAAAAAACACATGTTTAAAAAAAAATAACAAAACCTTATTATTTTCGTTTGTATTGCAAAGCAGTAGTTTTTTTTTAGACTTTTATGAAAAAATGGAGGAGTAAAATGGTTTCATCTCAACGATTTGGAGGTGATTTGGTGATTTTTTTTCTTACTAATTGATACCGATATATAAATTCTGGCTAAACCATTACGTATCATATCATGTAGATTACTACCTATTTTTTTCAGATGTAATTTCTCAGTAAATGTCGACGAAAAGTTGCTTCATCTGCACGCCGTTTTAAAGCATTTCTCGAGAGAGCAGCCTTAAGACTATACATTTTCTATTAAGCAATTATTAGGCACTCATTACACGGTAGGTGTTGCTGTCAGTTTAACCACAGTCAACGCTGTGACTGACGGATAACCTATCGTGTAACGCAATGACTGATGGTTGAATGAAATTGATTGACGAAAATCTGAATGTTAAATTAGTCTCGTTTTTTATGTGAATGCGTCGGTTTTTATATGTCTATGGAATGGGTAGCAGTTCAGTCCTTGTCCTCTTTCGAATCCAGTATATCAGCCAGTAATAATATCGTGGCGTATTTAGGGATGAGCGCCTAATTTCGATTGAATTCCGTCACTCACCATCAGTCATTCGACATTCATGACTTTGGAATTGATTGACGTTTGCATGAGCGTGTAATGGGCGCCTTACAGGAGGTTGCGTTTGACAGGAGCTATCATTCAAGAAGTTACTTTGTAAACAGATAGATCTGGTAGATAGTTGGACGCCCTGCGGCATGATGGATCGATGATTTGAAGAAGGTGGCTAGCAGCAGATGGATGCAGACTGCTCAAGACCGGGACGGTTGACGCTCTTTGGGGGATACTTACATTCAGCAATAGACGGCAATGAGGGCTATCGCGTTTGAATTCACCACTAGAGGCGCTACTGTAGCGTGAGGTCGTCGTTATGTCAAATTTTACTATTGGTTGGCTTTTGACTCGAGTTTATTCACTTATATGTTTCGATTTTTGTGAATATTTTACTAAAGCAGCCTGACTGTAGCAGATTAAGTTACGCTTCTACCGACCACAGCACTTCTTTTATTTTGTTGGAAATATGTATTTATTTCCTTCTTTTTTCCATTGTGATGAGTCCACGTAACACTGCGATAATAATAATGTTGTATTATATCGCACGTTTACGGCATCATACATAGTTTTTCTTCTAACTTTGTTCACATGCGCGTAATAACAACTGTAATGCCATGATTAAGGAACTTACTTGACCGTGGCGCCAACTGGTGAGTACAATAACGGCATCGACTCATTGGTTGATGATGACAGATAGATCGCACTTCTTCTATACACACTCATCATCTCAAAAACGTCCGCAAAAAACAAGCGCACTATGTAAAATTGTGCGCTAGTTTCAAACAGTCTCGCATCGCTCGCCATACTGCACTGCTTTGTAAAAACAACTTTAAGCGATCCGTGTAAGGTTGAATTTGAAAAAAAAATGTTTATAGTATAACTACACACAACTCACACATGACACTTGATATATGTCAGTTTTTGACGACAGTTTCGAGTGTTGCATTTGTTTGAGACTGTGCATATTGGTTTTTTTATATATGAATGGCTGTTCAGTACATTTAGTCGAGTTATGCGCACAGAAATGTATGGGGGAGTCGATTTTTTTTTTTCACGATTTCTGTGTTGATCCCATAGTGAAAGTTGTTCATAATGATGAGTTCAATGACCCTTTAAGAGGTATTGCGTTAATTCTGTAACAGGTTGTATGTATAATTAAAGCCGTTATAGAGAACTTGGCATTCTGTCACATTTATGTTTTTGGTGGAATATAACTTTCCAAATTTAAATTTGGACCGACCCCAAATCTTTTTCGTTTCCCGCCACAATGGATGAATGTGCGCCAGTCTCTTAGTAATTGAGTAGATACAAATCACGTTTTATAGTATCGTATTTTCTTTCCTTAACATAAGGTGTTTATTTAAAGTTTTCCTTATTTGATTGGTCACGTGCGTCAATTTGCCTTTGACTGCACAGTCGGATATCAAATTTAAATCGTTACAGGACTCAATGAGTGAGATAATAGCACAGAACTCGGAGTTAAAAACATCCTTAGTTTTCGTCACTAAACAGTATGATGACTTAATAATAAAATAGACGAAATCGACAGAGACCGAAAAACCGATCACGTCTACATTAACCAACTAGAAAATAAGGTTGAGAATCTAGAGCGTATTTTGTGTCTCACTAAAATCGAGATTAGAAATATACCGAAGCAGAAAGGTGAAAATAAAGAAGATCTGCACAGAGTTGTATGTGAAACAGCCAAGGTGCTGGATATGCCTATACGACAACACGATATTAAGGATATCTTCCGCATAAATAAAAAAAGTGGGGGTTCGTCTATCATCGTTGACTGCGTCTCAGTGACTGTAAAGGAAAATATACTACACAAAGTGCGCACCTTTAATCGCAATAACGCCAAAAGTAAGTTGAACACGTCTCAAATTAAAATACCAGGTGAATCAAAACCAATTTTCATATCAGAGAGTCTGACGATGAAGGGTCAGCGATTATTTTATCTGGCAAGGAAATTTGCGAGCGAAAACGGCTTTAAGTTCTGTTGGACTTCGCTTGGAAAAGTATTTCTTCGGCAAAAAGAAGGAGATAAATACATACTTATCAAAAGCGAAGATGATCTTAAACTTAAACTATCGCAATGACTACGCCTTGCTCATGTACTGCCTGTAATTTTACTACTTTCATTATTTTATCTGCAACTGCAATTGTTTTGTAAAACACATAAACATAAATCACTCGAACACACCCAACCAAAAACACTCAACATAACACAAACAAACATGGACAATACGTTTTATACATATAATACAATTTGTTCTGTTCGGGGTATACCAAACATCAATTATCCAGCTCTGATGGTCACTCTCATTATAGTTTCTTGCACTCTAACATGCAACATAAAAATATGTGTTCCTAATGGCTAATACGACCAATAACGTCTCAGCGCAGATAGATAACTTTACGGTGGCATCATCTTATCACTGTGACACGAACGCCTGTAATGAAATCTTGAAATCCTCTAATGCGTCACTAAGAATTATAACCCAAAATATCAGAAGCATCTATAAAAATTTAGACAGTTTTCAGGCACAATTGGCAAGGTTATCTTACGATATGGACATCATAATTTTGACTGAGTGTTGGTTAAATGCTGAAAAGCCAATACCAACTATAAAAAATTACGTAACATACTCTACCAGAAAATGCCTTAATCAAAACGACGGTATTACGATATTTGTGAAAAGCAATCTCCAATGCACGGTAGAAGAACCAGACCCGATAGGAGCTAATTTTCTTCTGTTGAGTGTTGACTCTGATACCTGTATAATAGCTTCCTATAGGTCACCTTCCATATACAACACTGATAGCTTTCTTAACTCTCTAGAAAACATTTTAAGTAAACTAAAAGGGAAAAACATAATTCTGATAGGGGATATCAATATAGACATAAAACCCAATAGTAGTGACAGAAATAGTTCGTCCTATCTAAATCTGACTGCAGAAATGGGCCTCCTACCAGGGCATACTTTTCCTACGAGACTGCACAATTGCCTTGATCACGCAATGATTAGAACCACTACACCTGCATCAGTCATAGTTATAGATTCCACAGTCAGCGACCATGCCTCCGTAATGTTGTGGCTAGAGACTGTCCCCAATAAAAAAAAGAATTATAAAAAAATGTACAGTGTAAAAGTGGACTATGAGAGTGCTGTTCAACAATTAAAAACAATAGATTTTACTTTTCTTACTCCAAATCATGATGCTAACGAGGCTGCAACAAGGTTTGTCGATTGTCTTAGGTCCACGGTATCCCAACATTCAACCGTAACGAAGGTCTCTAACCGTAAAGTGGTCCTTAAGCCCTGGATCACACCTGGTCTCTTGAGGTGCATCCGACACAGGGATAACCTCCACCGAAAAGTTCTGGCAGACCCAAAAAATGAAATTGTCAAATTATCGTACAAAAGATATCGTAATCACTGTAACTTATTACTAAGGAAATTAAAAAACGCCCACGAAAGGTCCGCCTTAAAATCTTCAAAGAACAACAAAGAAACATGGAGTATTATAAAATCCATTACCAACCAAACTGGGAATCCAAATTTAGCCCACAAACTTTTACCTGCCACTGAAGGTGAGGATGCGTCTAATGCCATTGAACACATAAACCATTATTTTTCGAATATTGGTAAACAATTGGCTAACAATATTATTTTAAAAAACCAACATTCTTCTCGGGCTCCATACGTTAATGAGACACCCCCAGCGTGTAATTCTATGGTTCTCCTTCCTCCAGACGAGGCTGAAGTAGAAGCAGTCATTAACAACTTAAAAACGGACAGCGCTACAGGCTGTGACCTTATTCCGGTTAAACTTCTCAAGTTGGGTAAAAATGTTCTAGTCCCACCTATTACTAAACTGATTGAAGTCTGCTTTACGCAAGGGGTTTTTCCACGAACCTTTAAGAAATCCTTAATCACACCTGTTCACAAGGGTGGAGACCAGGGCGATGTTAAAAATTACAGACCTATCTCTGTTCTGTCAGCACTATCGAAAATATTGGAAAAGCTATTGAACCGCAGACTCATGAAATACCTAGAGCGCTACAAAATAATTTCAAACTCACAATTTGGCTTTAGGCCCGGAAAAAGTACCACAGATGCAGTTAGCCAACTAGCTGATTACGTGACTGAAAAACTTGATGCAAAGCAAAAATGTCTGGGTGTTTTCTTGGACCTAGCCAAGGCATTTGACACCGTCTGTGTTCCGACCCTTGTGACCAAATTAGAACATGCTGGAATCCGTGGAAGGGCCCTAAGCATATTTACAGACTTTCTCAATGACCGGACACAAAAAGTAAAGATTGGGGAAGTCATTAGCAACGAAGCTAAGGTCAATTATGGTGTGCCCCAAGGCAGTTGCCTATCTCCCAGTCTTTTCTTGATCTATGTAAATGACCTATGTCAGCAGTCGCTTAGTTACGGTAAAATTTTTAGCTATGCAGACGACACCGTACTAATATTTCACGGAGAAAGCTGGGAGGCGGCACGGGATGCTGCAGAGACAGGCCTACGTAGAATAATTTACTGGCTGGAAGCTAATTTATTAAGTCTTAACATCTCGAAAACGTCATTCCTACAATTTACTTTCGCCAAAACTAAACCACCAGAAATAAGAATCAAAGCGCATTCCTGTGACGCAGCTAAAAATAGTAATCCTTGCTCATGTCTCTCAATCACACAACTAAATACAGTGAAGTACCTGGGGGTGATTCTGGATGAGGGACTTAGTTGGCAGCATCACATTGATCAAACCGCTTCCCGTGTTAGGAAACTAATATGGGCATTTAAAAAACTACGAGAAGTGGCCGACTTTGAGCTTCTACGAACTGTCTATCTAGCACTAGCACAGTCAATCCTGGGTTACTGTATTACAGCATGGGGAGGAGCTTGTAAAACCTACATGATACGCCTCGAGAGAGCCCAACGATCTCTGTTGAAAGTGATGACCTTCAGGCCTTACCGGTTCCCCACAAAAAGTTTATATGAAAGTTGCGAAGTACTAACAGTGAGACAATTATACCTTCTCAATCTTACATTAAGACAACACGAAATCACACCAGTAAATCATGCTATGAAATATAAGAGAACTATCGGTAATGTATGTAGCACCATCAAATTTAAGACCGCATCCGCTCGACGGCAACGATTATATTTATCTACTTATATATATAACAAATTAAATAATATTCTTAACATTAACCCTCTTACAATACATAAAACTAAGATTAAACTAAATTCATGGCTTCAAACATTGGACTACCTGCAGACAGAAAGCTTAATAAAGGAACAGTACTGATGATGATTGAACAATAAAATATAAAATGTAACTCTCTTATGTAATGTATGTATAACCCAAACATAATACACACACAAACACACACACAGACCCATACACACACACCCAAACCCACACACACATACGCATCTATACACGCATACGCACACGCACACACACTCACACGGACACACACACACACACATACACACACACACACACACGCACGCAAAACACACACCACGCAATAGCAGGCTTCCATTAAATTTAGCTTTAAGTGATTTACCTGTTCGATTTATTGCATAAATTGTTAATTCTAAAGAACGGGTGAAGACACTGACTACTGTAACACAGGTCTCACCTAGCTCAGGAGTCAGGGTCTCAAACGAAAATGTATAACCTTTTTTATGCCAATAAAAAATATTATTATTATTAAAATATTATTATTATTATTATTTGTGATCATGTTTCGAAGCGCCGTCACGGGTTCCCTTGACCTTTGCAGACCTACGACACTTAATTGGAATCAGCCGGTCGATTCTGTCGACATCTCACCGTGACCACATAAGTGGAGTGAACGACAAGTGAGTTGTCACGTCATCTTGTTTGTATCGTTTGACAGCTCACCTGCCGTTCACTTCGCCCAAGTGTTCACTTCGACATGTTTACAGAATCGCACTGCAGTACGTCTACCATGACTTTTATCAATTTATACTCGCTAGCGACTGTAGTTAAAAAAATGTGTGAAAACTTAAAAAAAAAAGTTTCTTATTTATTTATTTTTTGTTGTTAACTAAAGTTTTACTTGCAACTTACTTGCTTGTTAGTTAACAACTTAAACAAATAAATTAGAAACTAGTTTTTTTTTAAGTTTTCATACAGTTTTTTAACTACAGTCGCTAGCGAGTATAGTTTGATAAAACTCATGGTAGACGTACAGAACACTTAGGTATACCATTCATCGCTGTACTCTGATTAACTTGATAACATTTTTTTCCGCCGTATGGTGTCGGCCGGTGTCGTCTGGTGCCTTAAAAGAAAAATACCATCCCATCACTTCCCGTGGGTGTCGTCAGAAGCGACTAAGGGACTCACCAGAGAATGGGCAGCAGCGTTCTCTGTAAAACGGAACACCATACACTGCGATCGCCAACCCGCCTGCCAAGCGTGGCGATTATGGCAAACCCCCCCCTTTGGGGGAGGCCTATGTCCAGCAGTGGACGTCTTTCGGCTGTTATGATGATGATTTTTTTTTTTAAGACACCCAGAGAGTGTGGGGTAATGGTGTTATAGAGGGCAAGATGCCAGATGCAATGATGAAGATGCTTGCGAATTGCGTAAAATGATTTGCACAATTCGCAAGTAGGTATACTTTTGACCGACTTCAAAAAGAAGGAGGTTCCTTCTCAATTCATCGGATTTTTTTATGTAAGTTCCCCAATTACTCAAAGGCGACTGGACCGATTTGGAAAATTCTTTTTTTGTTTGAAAGGGTAGATTTTCCAGGTGGTCCCATGGTCATCAGTAGCGCTATTCTGTCAGTGTCTCGACAGCAGAATCCGAGGTGAGGTACAGTGGCGGAGCCTTCATACAAGCCCAAAAGCCCGGCATGCCTTACTAAAATGCTCGATAGAGAATCAATATCAAACCCAAACTATTTAAAAGTTCGCGCGCTTAATTCTTATCAAAATAACACAAAGTATCTACCTATGCCACACTACACATCGCGATTGTTCGCGCGCAGAGTTTCGCATTTGCAGAATCTACATATAGCTATCTCGCTTACACGTACCGGCTTTTACCGGGCTTTCAAATACTAGCTCTGTCACTTTCGCACTTATAGCGATGTGCCATATAACGAGTCAGAAACTTTTGCGTCTACAAATCGATCAGTATGAAAGAATTAAGCCCTGCATGCGCATGAAGTTGCCCGCGTATGCGTGACCTTGTCACCTTGCCAACTCTGCAGTGTTGCCGTTTTAGCGACGTTGTGAGATCTTGGAGATTTTTAACGAGTTTGGAGACTTTTTTAAAGATTTAACAACAATAAAAACTAGCGACTTTTTAAAATAACGAAATTAAATATTCAAGCAATATCTTAAAAATAAAAAAATTGCGAAATCTAGCTAGATTTTTCATATACCTGGGGACTTTTTTTGCCTAAATGACAACACTGCAACTCTGGTAAGTAGTTTCCGACACCCGAGTGCAACTAACTTCAGTTTCATTCGCTTGAGTGGAAAAGTTATGTTGTTAAAGTTATTTGTGTGTTTTCTTAGATTTTCTTAGTGATACAATTGTTTTAGTGACTTACCTACAACAATGGAGGTAATTGTACCTTGTGAGGATTTAAAATGTGTTCAAGTTTTGATTGGCGAAGATAAGGTAAAATCTTTAAGCTTTGCTCAGAAAAAACAGTTAATTTCTTCATTAAAACCGACGCCTAATCTGTGTATTTCTCAGACTAGTAAATCGCATAAACGAAAATTTAATAGATCAGTGTATAAAACTAGTTGGATTGTTGGCTGTTCGCACACGAATAAGCTGTATTGTTGGTGCTGCATATTTTTTTCGAATGAAGATTCCGTTTGGAATACATCTGGTTATAATGATTTAAATAACATATCTGGCGCCATTAAAAGGCACGCAAATTCCCATAAACACCTGTGTGCAATGGTTTCTTTCGGTAATTTTGGTAAACAACGAATTGAGACATCTATATCACGCCAGTTATCTGAGGAAATTTCAAAATATAACACGCGCGTTGATAACAACCGTAGTGTATTTCAAAGATTAGTCGATATTGTTTGTCATTTAGCACAACAGGAACTTCCTTTAAGAGGACATGATGAGTCCAAAACTTCATTAAATAAAGGCAATTTTTTAGAACTGGTCTCGTTAATTTCAAAATACGATGTCGTTTTAGAAAAGCATATGCAGCATCAGGAAAGTGACAAACCGGGGCCGAGTTATTTATCTAACAAAATTCAAAACGATATTATTCATTCCGTAGCCGATGTGATGCAAACTTGCATCGATTACGAAGTTAGGCAAACAAAATTTGTTTCAATTATTATTGACGAAACCCCCGATGTTAGTCATACAGAACAACTGTGCTTGATTCTCAGATATTATTATAAAAATGAAATTCATGACCGTTTTTTGGGCTTTCTTAATGTGTCGGAAAGTCGCACAGCAGACTCACTCTCCAATATTATTTTAGAAATATTGAATAGACATGATTGCATCGCAAAATTAGTAGCGCAAAGCTATGACGGTGCTAGTGTAATGTCCGGTGTAAGAAATGGAGTTCAACAAAAAGTTAAAGATGTTTGTCCACAAGCAATTTACATTTGGTGTAATGCACATATTTTGGCCTTAGTGTTGTCTAAATCATGCAATAGAATTCAGGAGGTTAGTTTATTTTTTTCAGCCCTTCAGGCTTTGTGTAATTTTTTTAGTAATAGTACAAAACGAGCTGCTTTTTACGATACTCATTGCAGCAAAAAATTGCCTAATGCTCCCGCAACTCGTTGGACATACATGTAGCGAGTTGTAAACACGGTTTATGAACAAAAAAGTAAACTTATTGAGTTGTTTTCTGATCTGTGCGACAATCCACAGAACTGGGACGGGGATACGATTTTAGCTGCGGAGAATTTTGAAAACAATTTGAGATCTTTTAATTTCAATTTTTTTCTTTTTATTTTTCATCGGATATTTGAAAAAACTGACTGCTTGTACAATATTCTACAAAAATCACAAGTTGATGTCGGTTATTGTATTAATAAAATAAAGGAATTTCAGGCATGGTTACGTGCTGAATTTCAATCCGAATTTGATCAAATTTATGAGAATACGTTGCAAAATAACTCGGCTCCTCGTTTGAGACGCAACGTACGCTGTGCAAAAACGGAATACAGACGACTTTTTGTAGAAGTAATCGATAACATTAATACCGAAATTACTGACCGATATTCTGAAATTTATAAATTAAAGTTTTTCCAACTGCTCAACAACAAAAAATTTGACAATTATCACTCACATTTTCCTACAGAGGAATTAGATTCATTATTTGACATTTATGCAAACTATTTCGACAAACAAACATTAAAAAGCCAATTGATTTGCTTGTATTCTAGTCCTGATCTGAAAGACCGTAATGTTTTCGAATTAATTGATTTCATTAATGAGAATAACCTTGAAGATGCCTTTCCCGAGCTGTTAAAATTAGCGTATCTTGTTGTAACTATTCCAGCTACAAGTTCTTCCGCGGAACGTGCTTTTTCGTCTCTTAAACGTATCCATACCTATCTGAGAAATACACAAGGTCAAGAGCGTCTTTCCGAATTATCAATGATAGCTATTGAAAAACAGTTGTTGGTAGAATTAAAACGATCACCAACATTTTACTCTGATGTAATTAAATCATTTCTTAAGAAAGATAGACGATTCCAATTAGAATATAAATAATTTATTTAAATTCCTTATTACATTCTATCTAGCTATTTTTTAACTTTCGTTTTGTAACTTTGTTTTTTTTTTTTGTCTGTAACCTGTTAGTCCTGTTACGAAGCAAGCACCTACTTACCATAACTTTGTTCCCTCAAGCAATGAAGCAAACCAAACGGCTTTTTTCAAAGCCACCGGAGGTATGCAATTGCTGATATGTTTATTATATTCAATCTAGCACTAGCATGCCTTCAGTGTGCTTTGGTTAACTCATTCACCGCACGACAAGCAAGAGTGAAATTGAAGAAGAGGAAAGAAGAAGATGGATAAATTCACTTTTAATTTATTGTACCTAACCAGTAGTTTATGAGAAAATTGCGATGATACATACGTAGGTACCTATATACTCAGTCGAAAACTGAACTTTCTTTTTTTGAAATCGGTTAAAATTTTATTGGGCTTGCCTTATTTTGAAACCCTAGGCACGCCACTGGTGAGGTATCAAATTAGTATTTGTATAAGACTTATGCTGTGTGTTATGAAGTTCACTTTGTGAGCTTTGTCACTCAGGTGAAGCTCGACATCGAAATAGTTACTTACAGAATAGACTACCAGGTCAGGATCTGATGATGGGATCCTGGAGCAATAAACTCTTCAAATGTATAGGCACACTTAAAACGATTTGGGTATTTTTTGGAAGAGTATTTTCTCGGAGTGGACCCATTTTAATTTGGTGAAGATCTGATGAAGAACTTCAGAGATAGACAACGGAACTCCTAAATAAATGATAGCAAATGAATCAGGATTGCTGAAATCGCATGTCTGTTTGTTGTTTACGCCAGTTCATAACATAACATCACGCCGGTACGCTGTGAAGAGGTACGCAGAAGTGAATGTCAATTTAGTAGTGGGGTACCACTAAAAAGAGAAAAATAAAAAAACTATTTACAAAAAAATACAACCGACTTCCAAAAAACAAAATATAAAATAACTTTCATTTCGGAAGTCGGTTGTTGTTTTTGCAAAAAAGTTTTTATTTCTATTACAATATTGCACTCGTCTTTATTTTCATTTTATTTTTTTGTTAATCAAGTAACGGAGCATGAGGAAAGGAAGATGACTTGGGTAACAATAATTTATTACAGTTAAAATTGCGGATGAACCGGTAATCAAATTAGAGCCATTATAAGTCTTGGAGAGGTGATCCAGTAGGAACCCTTGCACTACGACGGGTTCCCATTAACTGGCGATATTACTCATGGGCATAAACAGCTGCTGCTTTCACACTACATCTACACAATCTGCTGTGAACAAAAATCATATTGCTCATTGCCGAACACCCGAACCTTCTCGGGCATCTTTCCCTAGTACATAAAAGAGTTATTTTGCAAGTTTACACTACAACTAATTACTCGACTTTTTTAGCATTAGGTAAAAACATTTCCATACTAAGCCAGTTTTGTCAGTGCCTTGACTAAAATCTACAACTACATAGTTATTTTTAGCGTGACAAGGCAAGTTTTTGCAGTAGGTATCATTATAGTTCTTATGACTGGTACCGGTGGTTGTGTAATAATAGAATTAATTTGATGCAAGTGTACTGTAGGGTTGCCAACATTTTATCGACGAAATATTGTATTTTTCAAAATAAGCTATAAAAGAATATTACTTCAAAAAAACTGGCCAAGTGTGCGAGTCGGACTCGCGTGCAAAGGGTTCCGAACGAATTTTATTTTATTTAACATGTTATTTTAATATATAGACTTCTAATAGGTTTTCCTGTAATCTATAGGTAAAGATCTATTACTTCCGATTTTTTTTTTCAAAAGTTTAGGCTCAGTAGTTTCGGAGATAAGGAATATGGAATGGTAATTTTTCGTCTAATTTCTTGAATAACTTCAAAACCCATTATTTCAAAATTATGTATAAAATATAATTTAAACTATCACAGTAAGCCCTTTCATTTGATATGTCACACGATATTATTCAAAAAACTTTTGGGTTTAATTTTCCAGTTTGACCCCCAAAAGTGACCCCCATACTAAAAAATTAATAATTTACGTAACACGTCCGTGTTTGGGTCACAGAATTCCATATGTGTACCAACTTTCAACAGAATCGGTCCAGTGGATCCGGAGAAAACAGACAGACAGACAGACACCCGAGTGATCCTATAAGGGTTCCGTTTTTTGTTCGGAACCCTAAAAATGTAATATTTTATTGAAAAAAGCAAAACAGACAAAGATATTTATTTGTTACTTTATTTTTATAAAAACTACCAAACACGTTTGACATTGACAAGTTCGGAACGTAGTAAGACAAACGTTCGGATAGGTGCACTATACGTAGTCGAACATAGATAGTTATGGGAAATTTACGTGGTGGGTACTTCAACAGTATACAGGTGAATTTTTAAAGTGTGCCTTCATGGCCAAATCCGAAACTATGAGCAATATCGAAAAATGCTGAAAGAAGTCTCGAGAGAAGCCCTATTTTGATGAAAAGTAAAACTGCATCATTGGTTTTTTTTTTAATTGCTGTTCCTACCCAGGATCGAACCGGTTGATTTTGATAAAAAACACACCCTGTATTATATTACTCGAAAGTGTAGCTAATAAGGATCAAATTCTGGGAAGTAATAACACATGACAAACAAAAGGAGAGCTCATTTTTAACAAAATACACATTTTTAATTTTCGAAAACATTTTTAATTCAATAATAATTCATAAAATTAGTTTGTAAGTCGTCGTTTCCCTTTTTTTTGTATTCCCTATTTAATTTTTGCTGTTTTGTTTTTACATTCTTATCTTTGACATTTGTATTTTGTGACATCCTTTTATTTTTATTAATCGAATATAAGTATACAATCCAAATGCATTGATTTTGGTATTTCCTATTTTTAGTTTATATTTCCTTAAGTTTTTTACTAATTTCTAATATTTTTACTAATTATTTGATAATAGAATGATTTAATTTAATTTAATTTTTCAAACAAATTCTTTAAATTAATTATAAATTTTTCATTGAGAATGCTGTGCATACCTATAAGTGATGTAGGTATTTATACAGAATTGAAGATTTGTGATTGCCACTTATTGTTATCCTTAATTGCAAATATGTCGTTGGTGTGCCTTACTTAATAAATAAATAAAACAAAAATATGAATCGTTTTTTTTTTCAAATATCAATGATACAGTTCTAGTTTTCATCAACATCGGGCCCGAGAATGTACAACTGCATCATTGGATTTTTGAATAAATATCAGTTCCGTGTTTTTTTTTTCAAATGCAACCGGTTCGATTCCTGGGTAGGAACAACAATTTTTCACAAATCCAATGATGCAGTTTTAGTTTTCATCAAATTCGGGCTCGACTCCTTTCAGTGTTTTTCGATATTCCTCATAGTTTCGAATTTGGCCGTGAAGGCACACTTTAAAAATTCATTCTGTATAGTAAGCATACCCGAAATACAGTACAATACTATATATTACAAGCTGACTCGGCAAACGTTGTTTTGCAAAAAAAATAACCTACCTATATACACACAAAATTTCATGAATATCGGTCAAGCCGTTTCCGAGGAGTTCGGTAACAAACACCGTGACTCGAGATTTTTATATATTAGAGATAGTACGGTTGGCAAGGCAACCCTAGTGGACTGAGAAGTTTGAGTAGTCAAAGAAACATAATCATCAACATGTAGGATCTTGTTACGTGTGTATCAATAATATGTATGCATTGCCACCATGGCAATAAAAACAACCACAGCCGGTGGCAGCGAGCATCGCCAACTTGTGAGTGGGACTATAATACCTCCTGTAAATGTTCTACTGGTACTGAGAGTATTAAACGAAGAAATAAGTAAAAGGTAAGCCAGTATTTTAATCGGAGCGAGGATGCATGGGATGCAGTCACCCTCTTTCTGCGAAGCAGTAATGCTAGCGAAGGAGGAGGCCGAACGCTGCCAGCCGCCGCAACAGGAGAAGACGCCCGAACGCAAAGGGCATTACGAGGAACACGGATGGGTTTTAGTCAGTACCTAAGAGTCTGACACTCCCTTCTGCTTCACCCAGAGCGGGAGGAGTAATTTGATGATGTCCCATCCTTAAAAAAACGCCAGTATTTTAATGGCATGCCTAATAAAATTTGAATAAAACCGTTGGTAAAAGAACTGTTAGATCTCAATTAAACAGTCGCAAAGTTGACATCATGCATGACCCCACTTCCCTCCCCACTCGCGCGCACTGCGGTGTTTATTATATCGCTGCGTATTGTAAATTCGGAATTCGCGTTGTGTGTTTATTTTAAGGCTTGTGAATTGTTCCTAGCGGTGCTATAGTGTAGTAAGTGCGTGTTTTGTAAGTTTTTCAAAGTGTCTGTTCATTTATTTACTGGTAATTAGTCAATTTCTCCAGCTTTCGGTAAGTGCATTTATTTTTCTTGTGTGTGGGTAACGCGAAATAACTTAATCGATTGATATCTATTTGTTTAGTTCTTTTGATATTTTTTAATTCATCCGCGTTGTTATAAAGTAATTCATGATGTCAACAAATGATGACCCTCCAGATCGTGGCGGAGATATATTTCGTCGAAATACAAAAACCCAAAGGTCGCCCGTGGCGACCTCCGCTAATTCGAAACGCTTGTTCAGCGAAATGTCTCCATCATACATTTCGCCCGATGATAGGTCAAAACGGGTTCATCAAACTTTCGAAACCGTGGAAAAATCCTCGCCGATTTTAAATATCAGTAATGTGAGCAATACCGATTACTGCGACTTAGTTTCCGAGGCGTCAGCCTACCTGTCAAAAATTACGACTTAGTCAATGATCAGGGCTCTCGCATTAACGTAGCAAATAAATCTGCCATTATGGATATGACACAGCGTGTCACGGCCATCGTTTCTATGCTGGCCATAAAATCATCATGCAACGAAACGAAGTTAGCCAATACGGAACGCGAATTAGAAAAAATCAAGTCGAATAACTATGTCAATCCCAATCCTGTCAATAATAATAATAACAATTGTAAAATTTCGTATGCGGACTCGTTGAAACTACGCTTGCCAAAAGTAGCTCCAGCAATTATGGAATCCCGTCCACCATTGCCGTGTGTGGTGGCTTATCCGACCGCAGCTCGATCAGCTGATTATAGCACTTCGTCCGCGACAAAACAAGCGCTTATGAAAGCAATTAAGCCCTGTGATGACGGTTTTCAAATTGTAGGCGTGAAAAAAACCGCGAAATCCGGTGTTGTTCTACGTGTCGCTAGTGAACATCAGCTTAAAAAATTGGAATCCGTGGACGCAATTAAGGCCGCTGGTTTACGACTAGAAAAACCAAAAGGTAGACGCCCTCGAGTATTAGTTAAGGATGTACCATCTTCAATGGATGATGGCGCTTTTCTGATCGCGCTATACCGCCAAAATATTAAAGATGAGCTTCAAATGAAAGAGGATGACTTTATTAAGTCTACTAAAATTATCCGTAGGCGCTCGTTAGACAACGGTCGTAAGTGGATAGGCATCGAGTTAGATTCCGCAGTACGTAAACATTTAGTTTCTACCAAGGATAAATTATTTATTGATTGGGCTACCTGCCGCTTTATTGACGATGTTGAAGTCGTTCGGTGCTTACATTGTCAACAGTTCGGTCACGTTAAGAAACACTGCGTTAATAAAGAACCGACTTGTGCTAATTGTTCGGAGGCACACGAAACAAATGATTGCCCGCATAAGGACGACGTTTTCAAGCCGACTTGCGTGGCGTGTAAACGCTTTAAAAAACCGTGTGATCATCGCTGTGGATCTCAAGAGTGTACTACTTACAAACTGAAACTCGAACAATTAATCCTAAACACTAATTACTAAAAATGGATAGTTTAACCATAGGACAATTAAATCTCCATAACGATAGGGTGGCGACATCTGAGCTGGATAAATTGATTGTGGATTATAACCTTGTCATAGTACTTGTTCAGGAACAATATCAAAACGCGCGCTTACGTCACAAGGTAGTTCAGCTGGATTGCAAGGCGCGAGCCGGAATTTATGTTGCGTGTTCTTCGAGCTTTACTGTAACATCTATATGTAATCTCATGACGCCCCATTGCGCTGTGGCGGAAGTATCATCACCTACCTTTAAGGTTTACGTTGTGAGCTGCTACTTTCAATATTCAGACCCAGTTACTCCACAAATACATAATCTCCGCCACGTCTTGCGGTCGCTCGCGGGCTGCAAAGTTATAGTGGGTGCTGACGTGAATGCATCTTCTTCCTTGTGGTATGGCAAAGTTCGGGCCACTGATTACGAACGACGTTGTGCCGTTGAAGATTTTATTGCTGAGATGAACTTATCAATTCATAACACCCCAGACGCACCGCCTACTTTTTGTAGCCAAATGGGCGAATCTTGTATTGACGTCACACTTTCCAGTGCAGACGTACGCTTGGATAGGTGGCGTGTCCTTCCTGACGCGTCTTGTAGTGATCATCGCCTGATCGTGTACGAATTTGTTCCTATGTTTACTCTAGGTTCGTCACACTTAATTGGGAATTTTAGATATAAAAGTAGGGGCGCGAATTGGGAATTCTTTAGCTCACTTTTTGCTTGTCATGCCAAAGACTTCACTCGCGATGGACTGTCACCTGAGGAAAGTGCTGAGATAATGTCAGACACCTTCACTTACTGTGCTGACATTGCTGTTGGTCGCGCATCTATGACCAATATTCGTAGATGTGATTGGTAGAATGACTACCTTGTTGAACAACGTAAAAGCTATCGCAGAGCGTGCAGACAACTTAATAAGCTTAAAAAACGTAAGGTTATCGGGGACCCCCTTAATCTTGCTTTAAGTACTTTTAGAGTTGCCAAGTCGCGCTACAGAGCATCGGTTGAAAAATCTAAGGGTAATTTACTCCGGAAAATTGTTGATAAACTTGATAAGGAGGGTCCGTGGTCTCCTTTGTACCACGAGTTCAAGGCTAATAGATCTGTCGACCTTGCGTACGTTCAGAACATTAAAGTAAATAATAAACATACCACCGGCATTGAAGCAACAACTGATGTTTTGCTTAATTCTCTAATACCAGACGATTCATCAGTAAATGATAATGAATACCACCAACAGATTAGAGCGTGGGCCGCGTTGTCACCTGAATCACCGGAGTAAGACCTTCCATCCACTGACGAATTCATAAACGTTGTCAAGAGACTACCTCTCAAAAAATCATCCGGTGAAGATAATATATCTAATAGAATGATTATAGAAGCGTGTAAAACAGCGGGCGACGCGATCTTATCCGTATATAATCGATGCATTGCAGAAGGTATTTTTCCTCGAATATGGCGACAAGGCTTTATACGCATTATTCCGAAGAGTGGCGATAAGCCCCCGGATGACCCTAAGTCCTACCGGCCCATAACACTACTTCCATCTTTGGGGAAACTCTTAGAGCGACTAATCGTTCCGCGCTTGCTACCGAATGGACCTAAATTTCATATTAATCAATTTGGTTTCACTATTGGTAAATCCACAGTCGACGCGGCTCTCTCTGTCCGTAAAATTGTTAACTTATCGGAACATAAATAGATAATAGTTATATCTTTTAGAAGGAGAATAGTTGGAATCTTTCTCGACATATCTGGCGCTTTTGATAACGCATGGTGGCCGATGCTACTACTTAAAATGAAAACCCGTGGTTGCTACAAAAATATCTATAATCTAATTCTTTCGTATTTTCTAAACGGCTCCGCGAAACTCAAACTTGGACATCATTCCATTTCTAAGTCTCTAACCATGGGATGTCCTCAGGGCTCAGTTATCGGTCCATATGTATGGAATTTTGGCTACGATGATTTCCTCGCGCTTCCGCTCCCATGCGGCTGTTCATTAACCGGTTACGCAGACGATGGCTTACTGCTCATTGAGGCAAGCACTCGGGCGGGACTCGAGAACTTGGCTGACACATGTCTACGTTTAATATCACAGTGGGGCGATCGAAACCGTCTCACCTTTGCACCGCATAAAACCTATCAACTTATTTTAAAAGGGAACCTAAAATCCTGGCCTAGTATTAAATTTAATGACGTACCCGTTAAAAGAAAAGAATCCGTGTGCTACCTCGGTATGCTACTAGAAAGGAACTTTTCATTTATTGATCATATAAAAACAGTAGGTGAAAAAGCAAAAAAGAACTTCTACGCCTTGACGAGAATATCCAAAGCTACTTGGGTCTCTCATTTCAAACCTTAAAAACTATCTATGGGGCTACTTACTTGGGTTGTATGTGCTACGGGGCACCTGTCTGGGCTGACAGGGCCACCATAGGGGCGGTACGCCGTAAATTGCTGCAAAGCCAGCGTTTGGCTTTGATATTCTTATGCAAGGCGTATAGGACGGTGAGTACTGAAGCCTTACCGGTGCTGGCGGGTGTTCTCCCAGTCGATCTAGAGGTGCAGCGGCGTGCTGCAATGTACTACTACGCTAGAAAGATCACGGACCCAGAGTTTTTATCGCAACGCGACCGTGCTAAGATCTGTAGATTACTAAAACCCCAGACTGACGTCTGGGAGGAACTTTTTTCCGAATGGCAATGTAGGTGGGAAAATTCCATTAAAAGCCGACACCTCCACCAGTTTTTTCCATCCGTTCGTGAGCGGCTGGATAGGACATGGCTGGAGGTGGATCATTGTGTTGCCCAATTTCTCACAGGTCATGGCAACTTTAAGAGTAAATTATTTTCCTTTAGGCTTGTGGCCTCGCCTTTATGTCAATGTTCTACAGCCGACTATGAATACGAACAATCCGCACACCACATCTTATGGGAGTGTATTCTTTGGCAAACTGAACGCAATATTATGTTAGATAGTATTCAGGTTACATCTGGAGTAGTTTACTACACGGACCTTGTAGAAACCAGAACAAATTTCCGTGCTTTCAGGCGATTTTGCCATACCTATTACTGGAATCAAAAGTAGCTCACAATTTAGGACCCATTAGTTTTTAATTAATATATAATACGTGGTGCTTGACAACTGGGCTTAACCCAGTTGGATATGTCCCTTGGTGCCTATTGGCCTAGCTCTATTCTGTCTCCTGCTTGAAAAGGAGGGAAGTGGAAATTATACATATATTTATTTTCCTACTCCTCCGCTGTACTTTTCTGATTAAATTCGTTGCAGGATCCAAGACAGTTAAATCGTTTCTCCGGGACTCGTCGGGCTTCATTGGCTCGGCGTTTTTCTGGTGGTCGCCACCGTTGATTCTGGCTTTCAGGAGTTGCAGTGGTTGGGAATGTGTGGCGGGCTTGTCCCAAAAAAAAAAAATAATGCATGACCCCATAAAGTCAAAGACAAAGACATTTTTTTGCATAAAATGCGGGACAAAAGATGTTAGATATGAATATTTTTAGCGCAATGACACATATCGACATAAATTGGCATGCAAATTGTCTATAGAAATGAACACTATTTTTAAACATTATGATTCAATTCTAATCATCTGTAGAATAAACCGTTACAGCTATGCCTTTTCAAAGCATACATAGTTGACGATGGAGATGGAGAAGGAAGCCCAAGAAAATATAGATGGATTGTTTAAGGAATGACATAAAAGAAGAAGGATTCAGTGATAGCGTGATGGTTGACAGGATGGGATGGAAGAAGATGAAGAATGGATTCGTTAACAAGAGTATTACCTAACTACATAATGTGAGTAACTTAAAATAAACATGGATAAGAATACCGAGTTTAAAAGTAGGTATCACAGATCTCTTATCATATTTACGAATTTTTAACCGACAAAAAAACGAAGGAGGTTCTCAAGTCGACGGGTATATTTTTTTTCATGTATAACTTTTTACAGAGTAGTCCGATTTTGATAAGACGGTGTTAAAATTCGAAGAAAGAATCAAAAACACCGACTTCCGAAATTAAAGTTACTTTTTTAGGGTTCCGAAAAAACAGGAAAAAAAGGAACCCTTATAGGATCACTCGGGTGTCTGTCTGTCTGTCTGTCCGTCTGTCACGGCCAGTTTTCTCCGGATCCACTGGACCGATTCTGTTGAAATTTGGTACACATATGGACTTCTATGACCCAAACACGGACGCGTTACGTAAATTATTATTTTTTTAGTATGGGGGTCACTTTTGGGGGTCAAACTAGAAAATAAAAAAAAAAGTTTTTTGAACAATATCGTGTGACATATCAAATCAAAGGGCTTACTGTAAGTGTTTAATTATATTTTTTTCATAATTTTAAAATAAATGGTTTTGAAGTTATTCAAGAAATTAGACGAAAAATGACCATTCCCCCCCCTTATCTCCGTAACTACTGAGCCAAAAATTTTGAAAAAAATAGAGATAATAGATCTTTACCTAAAGATTACAGGTAAACCTATTAGAAGTCTGTAGTGTTAAAATAACATGTTAAATTCGTTCGGAATCCTTTGCACGCGAGTCCGACTCGCACTTGGCCAATTTTTTTATTGTAAAAAGGTTTATTATTTTTTGCTTTTCAGTTTTTTCGGAGGTTTAATTTTTTTGTTAAAAAGTTTTTATTTTATAACTTTTTGTGGTTATATTATAATCTACTAATTACTACTAACATGGGTGGGCCTACAAAAAATGCAACACAACTCAGCATTAAAATCTGTGAGTGAACAATAAATCACCCCTATTTTCCCACCCTTAGGGTTGGATTTTCCAAATTTAAATGGGAAAATAAATCGGCGTATACCCTTTCCAATAGAAAATCCTAGCCTTAGGATTTTTTTACTTTATATGACCACTTTCATCCATTTAATTTTTTTTTTTATCAAAATCGGACCACTCTGTAAAAAGTTATGGGTGGTCATACATTACAATCAGTGAGTGAACAATCAATCATCCCATGTTTTCCTACCCACGGGTTGGATTTTTTTTCCAAATTTTTACAAATTTATATGGGACCACTTTCATCCATTAAAAAAATAATTATCTAAATCGGACTACTCTGTAAAAAGTTATGCGTGGTCATACATTACAATCAGTGAGTGAACAATCAATTTTGTCTTTAAGAATTTAAAGTAGAAAAGTGGAAATATCACTGTCAGTCATATGAACTTCAGATGATAGTGATGGTACCGACGATGACCTTTCATCATAATATCATCCTGCAAACTTCCACTGCTGGACATAGGCCTCCCCCAAGCGTCGCCACAACGACCGGTCCTGTGCGTCTCGCATCCATCGGCTACCCGCGACCTTCACCAGGTCATCGGTCCACCTTGTGGGATCGACCAACGCTGCTTCTTCCAGTAGGTACGATGATCTTTAGACCTTGATAATCGGGATTGCAACGAAGACTATGAACGGCAGGTTATGGTCAAATCAACCAAGTATTATGAGGCACTTAAGGCATATTGCATAGGTATGATGCAAGTGACTTTAACCCGTTTAGATAAAGCTAGTCTGGCTGTTTTGTTACAGATAATGACAAATACAGATCCTTCATCCAAAATATAGAAATTGTTAAGTTCCAAACCAATAAACAACTATCGTCAGTCTCCTGCCAATAAGATTTCCTGTTGTCGGTGTTGAGTGTTTGCATCGTCGCTTTCTCAGAATGTGGCTGCTAGATGTTGTTGGGGATCTGAAAATGAATTAAGTGGAAAGGTAGAGCAAACCTTATTTTGGAGGTTATAATTTTTTATGGGTACTATGCTTATGTATCCGTCTGATAATATCATTCTGTTCTACCATCATTGTTATGGTTATGTACTAGGTATTTTTAGTTCCGACATACTCGATAGATGGCGTTGTACAATTGCCGCTCGTTTCTGAATCGCGCTATGGTTTCGTTACCGCGCGCAGTATATAGTCTCAGGTGACTCGTGCGCAGGTAACTCTGGTTTCCCTTCAAAACGCATAAATCTTTCGCCTTTTACTAAAGATTTCCGTGGAGGGGAACACTCAAATGAGTCTATAATATTTTTTGAATACTCTGCTTCGGCAGAGTAAGAATTTATCGCAATGTTAACTTAATATATGCTACATACCGCCAAAAACAAATAATAATATTCCTGAGTTTACAATTAGCTTACTATGTCAGTGAGATAAGGTCTCCGACACTGGTGTGACTAAAGTGGTCTGGCCAGATAAGAGCAGTGTTAAAATTCTATCAGGTAAATAGGATTTATTAACTTTAATAATCCAATCCCATGCTTGTGCAAGCTAGCTGTAACTTTGTTAGGTTAGAATACTTAGAATCGTGAATCTTCTGGGTTTAGATAATAATAAAATAATGATCAGAAACACTATTAATACTGTATTCATAATAATTTGATTTATGGGCTACAATCAAATATTGTTCTATGCAACCGCTATTACAATTATAAGCTAAAACTTAATCAAAACGCCTTTTAGAAAACTCATTGCAATACGAAAACTAACATTTTAAAAAGCTATTTTGGTCAGGCGCCTGTACATTTATTTTCATAAAGTTCTGTAGTCTCAGCATAAATCTTAATTAGCTTTTGCAATATTAAAGCCTAATTACTTTCAGTCTGCTTGCAAAAATTGCCAAAGCTAAAATATTTATATTTCTCGTTGCATTATTTTCTGTAAAAGGACTGCTTATTTAGGTAGCTCGTGGGCAGCGCGGACTCTGTGTGCATCATACAGAAATCTAAAATTAGATTTTAATTAGTTCTACTTCAAAAGTAGCTTTTTGTTTATTCCCTTCGCATATTAAACTAAGTTTTCCTGCGATTTCGCTGCATGGGGTACCCACAGGTACCGAAGCCTGGCACTTGGTGATAACGTAGCGTTCTTTTATTCATTGTATTATCAGATTGCTAGATCGGCATGTAATTATAAGAATTATGAATTTAAATGTGGGTGGATTGGTGTGGAGTGACATGAAAGAAAAGGTAAAGATAGTGATAGTGTGACGGCTGACATGACAGAATAGAAGAAAAAAAAACGTATTGCGCCGACCCCAAGTAAACTGGATAAGAGCAAGAAGATGATGGATCAGATTACTAGGTACCTACGTCCAGAGGCTGACACAAATAAACGTACAATGAAACAAAGATGCTATCTCTTTGTAATTTTACGAATTAAAGCAGTGGCCTTTTTAAATAAGAAAATAACATTTTCAGACGCCTGCAAAATAAGTGAAGAAAAAAATAGTGTAAAGATAAACTTAGCTAAGCTTTTTCCAACAGGCGCTCGGGGTGTAAATAGCTTTAACCTTTATCTCTCCATAGTTAACCACTTAGGTAATTTTTCCCTTGATCTATGAAGTGTTAATTACAACACTTATTTATTGGACGTTTAGCGGATCATTAGGCAAATAGTTCTTCTAAATATGTACCTTATATAAAAGAATTAAATCGCCTATAGATTTTCCATCCAAGTAGCGTAATTAATATAAGGAGGAAGCGCCGTCAGCGTACCAACAAGAACCGCTGCGGCATGTCTCCTGCGGAGTCCAACACTATGGGACGTGCTTAAGAACAAAAAACTCCGATGTATATCTCCCGCTTACACTACACAACTAAGGCTGAGGACATCGTGGAGTACGTGCGCCAGAAGATCAAGAACGCGCCGAAGGTTCAGCTGTTGGAATCGCGCCGCAACGTTAACTTCAATGCGTTCGTGGTGCGCGTACCAACATGTTTTCAGCACCTCGTCATGGAGGAGGACTTTTGGCCGCAGGACGTGGTGTTCCGTCGCTTCCGCGGACAGGTGCCATCAGAACGCACAATGATGTAGTGCTAAGTGAAGTGTTTACCAACATAGCTTTTAAGTTTCTATCTACTAACGCAATCTGTATTTTTAATAAACCTATATATGTTACTTTGTAAGGTATCTATGGGCCAAATAGCCTGAAAATAAAGAGATTTGTTATTACTCCATTAATTCATTGTATTTACATATAATTTACATATGTAAGTACCTAACCTTTATATGATTAGTGTACCGCGAAAGCGCGAAGCAAATTTTCTTACTTTTCAAATCTGGGGGGCTACTCTCCAACGAAATCCGTAGGTTCGGGCTTAGTTGCGGGCGGGCGTATTCTACTCCGTATTACCTACAGACTTAAGATTAGTCCCGAACCCGAACTAAGAATGAATGACAACACGATTACACAGTAACTGTCAAATCGTGTTATCATTAGTTCTCATTGGTTAGGTGATACGGAGTAGAAAATGCCCGCCCGCAACTAAGCCCGAAACTACGGATTTCGTTAGAGAGTAGCCCCCCCTGCATCGATGCTACTTTTATCAGTGAATGCAGAGCCACCACAAACCAAGGCCCCAAGTCTGCTATTACAATAGTGTCAGAATGGTCTATTATTGATTTCATAATGGTTGATTTTGACAAGATTCTATGCCATTTCTTTCAATGGAGTGTCAGTGGTTGACCACTGGATATAAAAGCGCCATTATGACTTTCCAGTGATCAACCACTGACACTTCATTGAAAGAAATGGCATAGAATCTTGTCAAAATCAACCATTCTGACACTATTGTAATAGCAGACTTGGGGCCTCCCTTGTTCCACAATGTCACTAGTCATACAATACCGTGTGTCCAACGCATCGAACACTATACATCAACTTGTGAAAGCATTAGAAACGACTAGAAAGTCTTGAAACAACAAATACTTATCGTTTTTCGAGTCGTCAAGTGGCATTTTGTGCATTTTCTCTGGTGAAGTGCTGTTTGCAACTGATGTTGATGTATTTCTGATGATATTACTTACATTATACAAGGTTATTATTTACTAGCATCTAATCCTAGTTATCTCGTGGCTAAATAATAAATCCTCACTAGCCGATATTTAAGGTTAAGCAACGCTTGTCGAGCTCGGTCCATGAATGGGTGATCAATCTATCTTAACATACCGAGATTTATGCGTGCCTCGAAAAGCACGTTAAGTCGTTGGTCCCGACTGACTTTTAGGGTTCCGTACTGAAGTGGTAAAAAGGAACCCTTATGGTGTGACTCAGTATGTCCGTCTGTCTCAGCTGGATATCTCAAGAACTACTAATGCTTCAACTTTAAATTTGGAATAGTTTTAGGTGACGTTTGCTCATAAGAAAAAAAAAATATTTTTTTTTTGCAACAGCCACTGAAAGGCATTCTTAAAAAAAAAAAAAAAAAACACCGGTAGCACTCCGGGAGTGCCGGCAGAAGTGAAAACATGTAAATAATACATCCTTACTGTCGCGGTCACATCATAGACAAACCACCGACAACAAAATAAACAAAAAGACACTGACGTGTGGCCGCGACAGCGACTGTCAGTGACAGATGTCAATCTTGACACAGTTCCTGACATAAACAAAACGAACCATAAAAACAACAAAAAATAACGTTGTGTTTAATTATAAGTACAAAAATACTATCATTTATGAGGTAGAATACAATGTTTATTTATTGCGCTATCGTACACAAATATGACAATTTACATGTTATTATTCATAATATTATATCGTTATTTATTTATATATTACATTAATTTTTATCTCTTAGAAAAATCAACTTTCATCCATAATTTTGTAATTCCGTAATTTCGTATCCTTGGATACGCGTGGCACGCTGTACATAAACACAGACGGACATTCGCGCAAGCGCCCTGTGCCGCCTAAGCGGAGCAGGTACGGTAAAAAGAGTGGGAGATACTAGTTCCTCTCCCTTCCCCTCGATCTTACGCTTTTTCGCATCACGTGACCCTGACGCGAGCCGTCTTACGCTTTTTGCGATTAGGTCACGTGACCCTGACGCGAGTTTAAGATTTTATACCCATTACAGAAAAAGTGCTCAACGCCGCTAAAGAAGTTTTCACTTCAATAAAAAACTCCCGACAAAAAACCTTTAAAAAGTTAAAAATAATTTCTATTGATCCTTTTTGTTTAATATAGGCACGATTCTTTGGGCCAAGCGTCTTTGCCTCGGGAGACCGCAAATCTTTTGTATGCACTAAGTATAAGTATTATCAGCGGTCTCCCGACGCGATTTTTGTAATTTAATTTTTATTTCATGCTTTTTAAACTTATCTAATTTTCATTTCGTGAGTTAATATTCCTCATTCCCTTTCAAAATAGTGTACATTATTCTATTAGTCAAGCCCTTTCATTTGATACCCATATGGAGGGAGTTGTGGAAAAAAATGTAATTCGCCATTTTGTTGTGGCCACCATCTTGGATTTGATTTTTTTCATATTAGATAATATTGTACTAGTTAAGCCCTTTCATTTTATGCCCATATTGAGGCAGTTGTGAAAAAATATTTCATCCGCCATTTTGTGGCGGCGGCCATCTTGGACCGACTTTCATCAAACATAGCTAAGAACACTCCCGACTAATTTACCTTTCAAACAAAAAAATTAAAATCAAAATTGGTTCATCCGTTCGGGAGCTACGATGCCACAGACAGACACACACACACACACACGTCAAACTTATAACACCCCGTCGTTTTTGCGTCGGGGGTTAAAAATGGGGCTACTAGGGCACACACATCACATGAACGAGCGCTATTTGCAAAATAACATATTTATTTTATGTTATTTAATTTAATTTAATTTGATTGTATGATTTATTTGACTTGATGCTTTGACTGTGTGTATTAATTTAATTTACTTTCTTTGTTTTCTGTAGTACTCTGTTTTGTTCAATATCTCTGACATTTTTAATTTAATTTAATTCAATTTATTTTTAATCTGACATTGTAATGTATAATATTCAATTTTAATGATATTTTACGTTGCACTCTTATATTTTTAACCTTTTCAAATCTAAAGATTTGAAAAGGTTAAAAATATTTTAGTTTACACCTTTTCCTGCAATAAATAGTGTATAGTAGTTGTGATAAGTGTTGCAGCACTAGATTTTTTTTGTGTATTGATTATTAGCTTTAAGTACAGTGTATGCAATGTTGACGATCCTAATAAATAAATAAATAAATAAATTCTGTTACAGGTTCAGGTTTAATTAAGAGGAAGTAAATGAGTGCGCCTAAGTGATGATGTAAGTGATGGTGTTTTAAGGCTTGTATACATGCCAATGACCTTGTGCATATAAACGGAGCTAACTACTCCTCTACGCGCCACTCCGATACCCGCATTTTTAATTTATTAAAAAAAAACATATTTTAAAAAGTAACAAAACCAAATTATTTTCGTTAGTTCCCAAAAAAATTATTTCTATCAGTAAATATTTGTTTTTCAGACTTTTGTTAAAAAATTAAGAAGTAGATTGGTTTCATCTCAACGATTCGGAGGTGATTTGGTGATATTTTTCTTATTATTTGATACAGATACATATATTCTCGCTAAACCAAATTACCTATCATATCATGTAGATTGCTACCTATTTTTTTCAGATGTAATTTCTCAGTAAATGCCGATGAAAAGTTACTTCTCCTGCTCACTGTTTTTAAGCATTTCTCGAGAAAGCAGCCTTAAAATGATGAGATATTGAACTGTGACGCATGCTGACATCTGTACGAGGAAAAATCTCTTCTCACTAGACAGAACGACGATGGGTTTACACTACATTCTATTTAATATCGTACTATAAATCGCAGTATAGTGAAGTTAACGACAGTGTAGTAAGTGTAAGTGCTTGATTGGATTTGCTCTCACTCACATTATTACGCGCTATAAGGAGTTGAGTAATAAAGTGATTCAGACCAGCTAGTCTATTCTGTAAGTAACCATTTCGATATCGAGCTTCACCTGAGTGACAAAGCTCACAAAGTGAACTTTATTCCACACAACATAAAGGTCTTATGTTTAAACTCACCTCGGATTCCGCTGTCGAGATTCGAAAATGTTGGTACAGAATAGCACTCCAGAGTGACCTTCGCGATTTAGCCACAATAAGGAACATGCAATATTTCCATTTTGGCTTTAAAATCCAAGAACTCCATCTAGAAACGCTTTAATTTATTGCCAAAATTTGCGTTATTAAACAGACGGTTTAAATTTTCGCGCGAAAACGGACCATGACGTCACTCCTGTCTGCCACTGGTCCTAACTATCCTAACTCAAAGACCTAAGGTTGTCTTTTCGTTGTTATAACAGCAGTGATGTCAATAAACGTTGATTGTTGTTTTTAGATACGTTCCGTTTCACGTTACTTTAATTAATTATTTTTGTTAAAAATCGATATTCACTAAAATAAAAAGGTTGCAATGGCCTTTATTTTATACTTTTTTATCATATTATTAACAATATTCTCATAAATTCTGTATTTGCATCTTCGCTATTGTTAGTTTAAAAGTGGTTTTAGAAAATGTTTCGTACATTGCCGTACGGTGTCGGCCGGTGCCGTATGGTGCCGTAAAAGAATAATACCATCCCATCACTTCCCGTGGGTGTCGTAAGAAGCGACTAAGGGACTCACCAGAGAATGGGCAGCAGCGTTCTCTGTAAAACTCAACACCATACACTGCGATCGCCAACCCGCCTGCCAAGCGTGGCGATTATGGCAAACTCCCCCCTTTGGGGGAGGCCTATGTCCAGCAGTGCACGTCTTTCGGCTGACATGATGATGATGATGATGATTGTGAACTCTTGGTCATTGGTAGGAGGTACATGTACCTATACATAAACTAAGCGAGGCTCGACAGGTAGTCTCGAGGATATGCCCCAGGCGTTATACCGAATAGGTTGCAAGGTGGTATTCGAAAGTCCCTTTTCATGTGATCATAGTGACAACGGGGATTTTAATGCGAATATGAATACCACTCTTGCTTTTAAAGACTTTGTCATTTACTTTGTGTGCCTTTGCAGTCCAAGTCCAGACCAGCTCACAGTTAAATGTCTACTTTGCTTTGGAATTGACATATACCACTAGCGGCATCATCCACAAGAAAAACCAACGCCGCAAATCTACATCGCAACAAAAAGAACCGCGACGCCATCTATTCAACTAGCAGCGAACTACTACGTCGAAATCCTGCATCGTGCAAGTAGAATTTGAACATATGTTGAGCGATTTGAACATATACATCGGCCCGAATATCAACTATCGGGCAGTTGCTCGCCAGACACAACAACCGTCTGGTCGGAGGATCCTCCCTTTACAATGGAGGTGTGCGGTAAAGTCCCGCCCCTCTGTTCCGCATTCATCTAAATACTAAACAATATGCCATTTTACTGGATTTTTTTATTTTAAGATGAGCAGGTTTATCTTTGAAATTCAACGTCCAATGCAAATACAATATATAACTAACCCCAATGAAAAATGAATTATCAAGATCGGTTAAAAACCACAAAAGTTACGCCCGGAGAGAGCCCAAAACATGGAAATTCAGGTTGACATCTGCGCACCCCTTCACAGCGTACAGGCGTGATGTTATGTTACGAACTGGTGTAAGTAAACAATAAACAGACATGCGATTTCAGCAATCCTGGGAGCTTTGCTATCATTTATTGAAGAGTTTCGTTGCCTACCTCCGAAGTTCTTCATCAGATCTTCACCAAATTGAATGGAAACAGTCCGGGAAAATACTCTTCCAAACAAAAAATAATCATCCAAATCGGTTGACAATTGGCAAAAATATCGCTGAATAAACATTTTTCCTGGGATCCCATCATCAGATCCTGACTTACCTTCCATCATCAGCTCAGCAAAATGAAATGATGATTACCAGGCACAACTATCTGAATTGCGTTAGAAATCAAATGAAAAACATTGTATGCGCCTATCAAAGGACATTGCTCTGCGCCCATACATTGTTCGCCCTGGAACCAGGAACATCGGAAAATTAAGTGTTGTATTGTCGATCATTAGTAAATTAATTTAAGATCTCATTTTAATAGCGGACTAGCTGCAGAATATATGTATATATTTCCAAAAAGATATCAGATTTTGAGGTTATAATTTATTTATTTATCAACTATGGATGACTTACAGCTAATGCAAACAGAATAAAAGAATAGTATGTGACACTGACAGCCAATTAAAAGTCATCACTTAAAAAAAACAGGTTGGAAAGAAAGAGAGTGTGAACAACACAACACAGATACCAAAAACTGGCCAAGTGCGAGTCGGATTCGCGTGCAAAGGGTTCCGAACGAATTTATTTTTTTAACATGTTATTTTAACACTACAGATTTCTAATAGGTTTTCCTGTAATTTTTAGGTAAAGATCTATTATCTCCATTTTTTCCAAAATTTTAGGCTCAGTAGTTTCGGAGATAAGGAGGGGGGAATCGTCATTTTTCGTCTCATGTCTTGAATAACTTCTAAACCATTTATTTTAAAATTATGAAAAAATATAATTAAAACCCTCACAGTAAGCCCTTTCGTTTGATATGTCACGCAATATTTTTCAAAAAACTTTTTTTTTAATTCTCTCGTGTGACCCCCAAAAGTGACCCCATACTAAAAATTTATTCATCCACGTAACGCGTCCGTGTTTGGGTCACAGAAGACCATATGTGTACCAAATTTTAACAGAATCGGTCCAGTGGACCCGGAGAAAACTGGCTGTGACAGACGGACAGACAGACACCCGAGTGATCCTATAAGGGTTCCGTTTTTTGTTCGGAACCCTAAAAAAGGAAAACAGTAAAGCTTAAACTAAATTAACATATCGTATTCAATACAAGAACAAAAACCTGAATGAAAAAAAACCTTATTTAAAAAAACTAAGCTCAGGCACTTTCTGGCCGAGGACACACTCGTCACGAATGGATCAAAATCATGCTGTTATAATCGAACTATTGGCAACGAATATTAGCGGTTGTATGTTTTTATTGTAGCTTTTATTTGCACTTTGTTCGAATCCATAACAGTCCATTAAAAATTAATTCTATCGATAATAACCAATTTATTATATTAATTTACTAGCTGACTCGCGCAACTTCGTCTGCGTCACAATTTTCATTACTGCTCCGCTCCTATTGGTCTTAGCGTGATGTTATATAGCCTATAGCCTTCCTCGATAAATGGGCTATCTAACACTGAAAGGATTTTACAAATCGGACCAGTAGTTCCTGAGATTAGCGCGTTCAAGCAAACCAACAAACAAACAAACTAACTCTTCAGTTTTATATATTACTAGCTGACCCGCGCAACTTCATCTGCGTCACAATTTTCATTACTGCTCCGCTCCTATTGGTTTTAGCGTGATGATATATAGCCTATAGCCTTCCTCGATAAATGGGTTATCTAATACTGAAATAATTTTTCAAATTGGACCAGTAGTTCCTGAGATTAGCGCGTTCATGCAAACAAACAAACAAACTCTTCAGCTTTATATATTAAGTATAGATATAGATATAGAAGTATAGATATAGATTTATTTTTTATTTTTATTTTTTACTCATGTTTCTACAAATAAATGTCTTGTCTTGTCTTGTTTTATTATCAAATTATCCCTAATCTTTTTCGACACGACATGACGTTTGGCGAATATGGCGGCGGTCAATGTTATTAGTCGCGTAAAATACTTTCTAATTTCCATTTTGACATGCAGCTAGTCCGTGTTACAAAAGTATTTGCAACTAATATAAAAAAATAATTACCGTGTATGTCTGATACTTTCGTTGCAAAGGGCGATTCTGGTCATTGTCTTTTGAGGGTTGTCCTCGATTTTCCTCGGATCCCATGGTCAGATTCTGAATTGGTGGCATTGAGACCACCTCAGGAGGATAGGCCTTCGAATAAGATAAGAATTTTTAAAATCGGTGCACAACGGGCGGAGCAATTGGTGGACATATATAAAAAAACATACAGCTGAACATAGAACCTCCTCCTTTTTAAAGAAGTCGGTTAATAAAAGTAAGTATTATGAAACTCGAAATTAGGGACTAGGGAGGTCTCCGTCTGGGATCGGTCCTTCATGTCCGAGGATCGTGGTCAGCGTCAGAGATGCATCCGGTACAGATGTATCTGGACCCAAAAGGAAGTTCGTAATCTTCGAGAGTTCTCCCCTAAAAACGAAAAGATATTGCATGATACATCTACACTAATATTATAAAGAGGAAAGATTTGTTTGTTTGAAATGAATTGGCTCCGAAACTCCTGCACCGATTTGAAAAATTATTTCAGCAATGGATAGCTACATTATCAGGGAGTAACATAGGCTATATTTTATCCCCGTACTCCCACGGGAACGGGAACTACGCGGGTGAAACCGCGTGTCGTCCACTAGTATTTTAATAAAATTAGTATGTGCCGATTTCCGACCTTCTAAACTTTCTTCACATTGTCTAGTTTACCATTCACTTCTGAGTCCTTGGTATCTAAAATGGTTAGAGCAGTGCACAATGACCATTTACATCGTAACTAGGTACTATTACAATCTACAATAGGAAGCCGACAAATGGTTGCGTTTCGTAACCGCACGGGTGAGCGAGCACCGCAGCTAAGATTTATTGGAGTCTTTATCGAACACTTTCGATTTCATTGCGGTTTTCACAAAAAAATACTTCAATTAGGCTAAAGAAAGAGCGCATTGTTTTTTAAAATGTACAAAACTTATCCATAGTTCTTGAAATCTTGACAGCGGAACGACATCGGCTGTGTTCGCGTAAATGACAAAAAATTTCAATTCACGCAATGATTTTTTTAAAGTAAAGTGAGAGGTGTGGCGCGGCTATTATCTACGATGAAGAAAATGTATTTACCGGCATCGTTAATAGTTTTAAGCTGAGTGCAGAACGACTGGAGCTACACTAGCTAGAGCAAGCGAATCTATAGGTAGGTACTAATATTATAAAGCTAAAGAGATTGTTTGGTTGAGCGCACTAATCTCAGGAACAGCTGGGTCGAATTGAAAAAAAAAACTTTTTACAAAAAATATAACCGACTTTCAAAACCAAAACAATACAAAGTATAAAATAACTTGAATTTCGGAAGTCGGTGTTTTTGGTTATTTAGTTTTTTGACAACGACATCCGAAATTAAAGTTATTTTGTGATGTTATGTTCTGAACTGGGGTGGGTCTATTTAATAAAACTTACTTTGTGCTTTCGGTGTAAAGGTCTCGTCAATACGAATGAAATAAGCCCAAACACTTGGTAGTTCTTACATACCGATGTGGAGTTCCCTTGACTCTCTGTCGTCTCCATCATCAGGTCTGATCCAAACCTTCATTGTTTTGTAGTATCACCCGATATACACACGAATATCAAGTTTTTACCAGATGCGTGCCTACAATTTTCGAGAGTTGCCCTCGATTTCTCAGGGTTTCCAGCATCCGATCCTGACATGGTGGCAATAGGACCACCTCGGCAGCATACCCTTTTGTATAAAAAAATATTCATCGTAATCGGTTCATAAACGACGAAGATATCCGCGAATAAACATAAATAAAATTTTTATGCGGTCGAATTGAGAACCTCCTCCTTTTTTTGATGTCGGTTAAAAATCTTTAGTATTGGATAGCCTATTTATCGAGGAAGGCTATAGGCTATACATATAATAACACACTACGACCAATAGGAGCGATTTTTTTTTTGGACGGGACCACCCGCAATTCACCTCTCTACGGGTACTGCTCAACCGGGCTAGCCTGTGGTGGCCTCAGATTGACTCTAAAGCCCCCAGCCAAGGCAAAACAAATACTTAACCTACAACTCTGCTCGCTGGGGGCACCCCCTGTGGGGTACGGGCCTCGGGGGCTACTCTCTAATGAAATCCGTAGTTTCGGCCTTAGTTGCGGGCGGGCATTTTCTACTTCGTATCACCTAACCACTGAGAACTAATGATAACACGATTTGACAGTTACTGTGAAATCGTGTTGTCATTCATTCTCAGTTCGGGTTCGGGACTAATCGTAAGTCTGTAGGTGATACGGAGTAGAATACGGCCGCCCGCAACTAAGCCCGAAACTACGGATTTCGTTAGAGAGTAGCCCCCCTCGGCTCAGCGGCATCGTTATCGCGAGGGCAGCAAGGGACAGGCTGGGTCATGACATTATTATTTGGGGAGTTTAAAGCTAATGGACCAATAGGAGCGAGCATTCGAGAAAAATGTGACGTAGAAGAAATTGCGCTGGGCAGCTAGCCATACATTCAACGTACGAATTAGGGCAAGAGAATGATGACTATCCTACACGCACGGCTCGCTAGTTCCATCACACACCTCATTCGTTTGTTATCAGGCGAGATCAAGATCAAGAGCGGACGCATAAGAAATGAAAAAAAATCACTACGTTTACGTCTTCTATCCTTACTTATATTATAAATGCGAAAGTAACTCTGTCTGTCTGTCTGTCGCGCTTTCACGCCAAAACTACTGAACCGATTTAAATGAAATTTGGTACAGAGATAGTCTAGAGCCTGAGAAAGGACATAGGCTACTTTTTATCCCGGGTGTATGTTCCCTAGGGACCACGCGGGCGAAGCCGCTGGCAGAAGCTAGTAGGCTATATTTATAATTAGAAAAAAATTGAGATCCCTACGAAAATTGCAATACTAAATCCGCTCGAACGAAGTCGCGGGCGAAGTGCTAGTACTTCTATATATAGATATAGAAGTACTAATATATAAAGCTGAAGAGTTTGTTTGTTTGTTTGTTTGTTTACTTGAACACGCTTATCTCAGGAACTACTTTGGAGGTATGCGGAACAGAGAGTAAAGTCCCGCACAACTCCATTGTAAAGGGAGGATCCTCCGACCAGACGGATGTTGTGTCTGGCGGGCTACTGCCCGATAGTTAGTATTAGGGCTGATGTATGTGTTCAAATCGCACGGTAAACTTCGCTTGCGCGATGCAGGATTTTAGTTCGCTGCTAGTTGGATAGATGGCTTCGATTTGAAAAATAATTTCAGTGTTAGTCCATTTATCAAAGAAAGGCTATAGGCTATATATCATCACGCTAAGAACAATAGGAGCGGAGCAGACGAAGTTGCGCGGGTCAACTAGTTAAAAAATAAAAGCCTTTTTTTCAAGCACAGTGTTAGTAAGTTTGGAAGACAGTCTCCCAGTACTCCCATTCTGCGACGCGCTTCATAAAACTCTTAGAGCCAAGACTTGTAGTCTAGCCTTTAGAAAAGATTGTATCGCAGCAAAAACTTAGCTCTTACTAAATACGCCAACAGTTATCTCCCTGATGACCGACGTCATTATTTGTACAAAAACTTTACATTACTTACCAACTATGAAAAAATCAGCACTCGACTTTTGACGATAACTCGTTGACCACATAAGTGTACTTGGCTAAGATTTTGAGAGGCATCCTACTTTTTACCGACTTCAAAAATAATTATTCTATGCTCGTCTGAATGTATCCTAACATATAATCTTTTTCCGTTACTGAGTGATTGAGTGACTAACAGATAACGCACAGCTGAAACTACTGGTCGCAGAAAGCTAAGATTTGGCATGCAGGTTCCTTGGGGACTACTGTAGGGGACCACTAAGAGAGGATTTCCCGAAATTTCTACGGGAACGGAAAAAACGGGATTTGCGCGTACGAAGTGGCGGTCAAAAGCTAGTCAAACTATACTTTTTAAGTTGTCTTGTATTGTTCTTGTGTGTGTCCTTCCTACGACCAGTAGTTTCGGCTGTGCGTTGTCTGTCAATCACTCAGTAACGAAAATTTTTATATATATTTATTGATGATAACTAATTGATCACCTTCTTATTAGTAGGCACATACCAGCTTATCTATATCTATACTAATATATAAAGCTGAAGAGTTTGTTTGTTTGCTTGAACGCGCTAATCTCAGGAACTACTGATCTGATTTGAAAAAATCTTTCAGTGTTGGATAGCCCATTTATTGAGGAAGACTATAGGTTATATATCATCACGCTAAGACTAATAGGAGCGGAGCAGTAATGAAAATTGTGACGCAGGCGAATTTGCGCGGGTCAGCTAGTTTACTTTATATTAGTCTAGACGATATTTCATCAGTCTGGCATAACCTGCCAATTAATTTGACATCAGTTACAACAAGTGACATACGACTTTCATAGTGATTTATTTGGCTTATCATTTTACTTGAGAGCGGCCTATGTCCAGCACCGGACAGTGATTAGACGAGGTGATTGACTCACATATCATGGTAACACCATACTAACAAACTCACGACCCTTATTACACTACACGGTATTCAGGGCCCTGTGGCAAGGGAGGTCCGTGGCCCCTAACTAGGGAGCCGCTTATTACACTAGCCGGTCGATTTGGCCCTAACTCAGTTGTGAAGTGACCAGCGTTGACAACGTGTGGGGAATTCCCCAAACTGCGGGGAATCTCAAGTTGATTGGGGATTGGCAAGATTTGGGGAACATGCAGGAATTCTAAATATCGATTTTATTCTAAACATCAAATTTGTGGGGAATCAGTAGATTTTTTGTCCCCAAATTAGGGAATTTGACTTGCATTTTCGGGGAATTTGTTAGATTGATGTTGGCAACACTGCTCTCTAAACGCTAATATAGTGCCCGGTAATAAGGGAGTTACGGAGCTAAGTAGACCGGGCCGCTCCGATCACCCTTTCCTTGTTGGTTTGTTACTATTGTATCAACTTTGAACTTTTTATTTTTATATTTATACAAGTTGCATGATTGCATCTCTTTGGCCAGAATATATAATTAATCTTCAAATTATAATTGCATCAAACCCGTGAAATATATTTCTTTTTAAAAACAAACAAACAAAAAACCCGTTTTAAACTAAATCATATTCTGATTAGTAATTTAAATGAGGTTCATAAAATTATCGCTGCGTCAGGGTTGTGCAGTATTCGACTTAGTTGTAATTTAAATACGTAATTGAAATACAAATACGTATTTGTATTTAAATTACTTGCTTAAAATGTAATTTGTAATTCGTATTGCAAATACCTGACGCCGAGGTATTATGTAGTTAGTATTTCAAATACTTATGGCTTCAAAATACATTTTAACATAAATACATTTAACCTTCATTTAGCGATCTTGTTAATGGGTGCGTTCTGAAGAAAATAGCGCTCGATAGCTTTCGTAAGCAAAATGGCGACCGCTAAGTATGTCGATCTTTAGATTTGGCAACACTGCACCTGTTACTGTGCCTACGTCAAATTGCCAATGTCAAGTATCAGGTAAAAATCTAGTGTTCATTAAAGGAAACTCTGGTTTTACTGATTAATCTTCATTAACTCTGCTTTTTAGGCCATGCTGGACTGGATTACTTGTTATTCTTAAAAGTATTTTGTAATTTGTATTTTGTATTTCAAACAAAATAACTAAAATATTGTATTTTGTATTTTATATTTCAAATATAATACTTAAAGATATTTTGTATTTCGTATTTTAAATACTTGAGAGATAGTATTTTGTAATTTGAATTAAAATTACAGCAAAGCATGTATTTTGCCCAGCCCTGCGCTGCGTACACTCGAGCGAACCGGTTTGGCCAATTACAGTTGAATTATCATAGCTATCTACATGTTTCATAGTAATACATACGTAAAAGTATATTGTTAATTGGATTATTTTAATGAAAGTCGTGTATTCGGCTCTGGGGGGCTACTCTCTAACGAAATCCGTAGTTTCGGGCTTAGTTGCGGGCGGGCGTATTCTACTCCGTATCACCTACAGACTTACGATTAGTCCCGAACCCGAACTGACAATGAATGACACAGTAACTGTCAAATCGTGTTATCATTAGTTCTCAGTGGTTAGGTGATACGGAGTAGAAAATGCCCGCCCGAAACTAAGCCCGAAACTACGAATTTCATTAGAGAGTAGCCCCCCTGGAGTGGCGACCGCGTACCGGAAGACGAATCGCTGGAAGGCCGCTAGATGCAAGACGCAGAGTACCTACCAGCCGATGTGCTGATACTTGGGAGAGGCCTATTAATAAAAAAGAACAGCCAAGTGTGAGTCGGACTCGCACACGAAGGGTTCCGTACCATAAACCTTAATTTTTATTATTTGTTGTTATAGCGGCAATAGAAATACACAATCTGTGCAAATTTTCAACTGTCTACCTATTACAGCCCGCTGACAGACAGACGGACGACGGCCGGACGGACGGACAGACGTACAGCGGAGGCTTAGTAATAGGGTTTCGTTGGGTACGGACCTTTTTTTTTTAATCGTTGCCCCACACTAGGAATTTCTCCTGTATCGTGGGTGCGTTGACAAACATATACATACACAAACAGCCAGACCCGGAACAACTATCTGTAGGCCAGACAAATATTTGTTTCATGCGGGCATCGAACCCGCGACACGCAGCGCAGCAGCAGCTCAACCACTGCGCCAACCGTGTCGTCAAATTGATTGATTGATGTCCAGCTGTAGACGGCTTTCGGCTAAAATGATGAATCGGCGATATAAATATAATAACCATGGAACAATGCTGGCGGAGAATACTATCGTAAGAAAATCGGCACGTCCTAGAATCAAATGAGACATCCCCCAACGCACACTGGGCCCGCGTGGGGGATTGTGACCCTCTCCCTGTGTCCTAGAAACAAGAAATATTATTGGCTGATTATACTTAACCCTATGTTAAACTTAGGTTCTAATTTAGGTTAACCACAATACTGTGTAACGAGCATGAATTTGCCCTGCGAAACTCATTTCTGTATTTAGTTATTCAGGGTTTGGTACAAGCACGGCCGGCCTTAGCCATCTAAGCGCCCTGAGCGAGTCATGCATTCAGCGCCCTTATAATTAATTTAATAAAATTTACAAGAAACGTGATTCCGAATCGCACTTGGCTGGTTTTTACTTTATATCGATAGAAATAGGTATTCAAATTAAGTGGTTAATTTAAGGCTGCTCTCTCGAGAAATGCTTAAAACAGCATGCAGATGAAGCAACTTTTCGTCGGCATTTACTGAGAAATTACATCTAAAAAAAATAGGTAGTAATCTACATGATATGGTTCGTAACTTGGTTTAGCCAGAATTTATATATCGGTATCACATAATAAGAAAAAAAATCACCAAAACACCTAAACCCAACCAAATCGATGAGATGAAACCATTTTACTCATTAATTTTTTAACAAAAGTCTAAAAAAAGAAATATCTACTGCTTTGCAATACAGACAAAAATAATTTGGTTTTGTTACTTTTTTAAAATATGAGTTACTTTTTTTATAATAAATTAAAAATGCGGTTAGCGGAGTGGCGCGTAGAGGAGTAGTTAGCTCCGTTTGTTTGCACAAGGTCATTGGCATGTATACAAGCCTTAAGCTAGAGCGCACAGCGCCCTGTACGTCCCGGCGCCCGGCGGCGGCTGGCGACCTTCAGTTGCGTTTAGATCTTTATTGAATTTTCCCACATTCTCCCATAATTTACTTTTTTACACAAAAAGTCAAAAGAAAATCAATACTAGGTACTCGTGGCGGGGTACAATTGAGTTCGCCGCATCTCACCCTCAATCGTAGAATCCAACCTCTGAAAACCTAAAAACATCACTCTATTCTTAGGTAAGACCTAAAGGGCCTCGCAAAATGCCATCTTGCCCACATCAAATTTTAGTCTTGCCCCGCCACTGGCTACTGTGCTCGTAGATTGGCATGTCTGCAACGGTCACAAACAGTAGCGGCCTTAGGGCTGGGCGGCCCGGGGCGTCGGCAACTGGAAGGCGCCGAGACATACAGGGCTCTGCGCGCGCTAGCTTGACATAACCACTTAATTTGCATACCTATCTATTTCGTTCGATATAAAGAAAAACTGATATTATTATTATAACTAAATTCACCGTATTAACTTTTATAAACTTATTTCGTAGGAGTATGAGCAGGGTCGTAGCGAGGGTCCTGAACGCCCCTTGCAAGATTTGATTTTTGCGCCCCCTAATTCCTATTTTTACCCGACTGCCCCAGGAGGGTACCTAATATTTCTCGAGAACATTGTATATTTCTCGCACACTAAAAATTTCCAAACAAGTCACTTTCTAAGCAGTCTGTGATTGAACTACACAAAATGCTCCAAATTCTGCTGATACTAAATCAAAGCTTTGGCTCTGAAAATAATCGCCGCCGGCGCACGGCGCCTCCGTGTAAAAAATAAAGGAAATCGAGGTTTGTGATATATAGGGCGCCTTTGGGGCACATATTTAATTACTAGCTTCTGCCAGCGGCTTCGCCCGCGTGATCCCTAGGGAACATACTCCCGGGATAAAAAGTAGTCCTATGTCCTTTCTCAGGCTCTAGACTATCTCTGTACCAAATTTCATTTAAATCGGTTCAGTAGTTTTGGCGTGAAAGCGCGACAAACAGACAGACAGAGTTACTTTCGCATTTATAATATTAGTAAGGAAGTAAGGATTGTCTGGCACTACTTTGCTGCCAGAATAGTGCAGTGCTACATGAGTATTTGTTGTTTTAAGTGTTTTTACCACTAACCAATAAATACAATACAGTATGCAATGAATTTACTGGTCTCAGCAGGCCCTTTGAGGTGAACGTGAGTCCGACTCGCACTCGGCCGGTTTATTTTAATTTTAGAGCACAGTTGCGCTCACCAGCCACTGCATCAACTGCTTGCATCTTGCCGTTGCAGGTATTATTAATTAATAATAATAAATACCTACATTTTTGTAGTTTTTAGGGTTCCGAGCAAAAAACGGAACCCTTATAGGATCACTCGGGTGTCTGTCTGTCCGTCGGTCTGTATGTTTGTCAGTCTGTCCGTCTGTCACAGCCAGTTTTCTCCGGGTCCACTGGACCGATTCTGTTGAAATTTGGTACACGTATGGACTTCTGTGACCCAAATGGGTATCACTTTTGGGGGTCAAACTGGAAAATATAAAAAAAAGTTTTTTGAACAATATCGTGTTACACCCTTACTAATATTATAAATGCAAAAGTAACTCTGTCTGTCTGTCTCGCTTTCACGCCAAAACTACTGAACCGATTTAAATGAAATTTGGTTCACAGATAGTCTAGAGCCTGAGAGAAGAAATAGGCTACTTTTTATCCCGGGAATATGTTCCCTTGGGACTACGCGGGCGAAGCCGCTGGCAAAAGCTAGTATCAAATAAAAGGGCTTACTGTGAGGGTTTCAATTATACTTTTTACATAATTATAAAATAAATGGTTTTGAAGTTATTCAAGAAATGTGACGAAAAATGACCATTCCCCCCCCTTATCTCCGAAAATACTGAGCCTAAAATTTTGAAAAAAATGGAGATAATACATCTTTACCTATAGATTACAGGAAAACCTATAAGAAGTCTATAGTGTTAAAATAACATGTTAAACAAGGTTAAATTCATTCGGAACCCTTTGAACGCGAGTCCGACTCGCACTTGGCCAGTTTTGGTACAAAATTGAAAATCAGTTATTTTAATTGTCATGAAATACAAAAGGGCGTCAAATGCATGACTCGTCCGGGGCGCTTAGATGGGTAAGGCCGGCCCTGCTCGCAAATACAGAATTGTGAGTGTTCTCTTTCTTTATCATTCATTGTATTCACAAAATATGTTGTAGGTACAGTATAGGTAAATGATTAATCTAGCCGTCTCTTGCATTGTACCTGTGACAAATAATTATTGTACAACAGCTAAGGTGGCAGTTGATGAATTGGCGTTATTATATTTGCACATTTTCAGGCTTATTCAGAAAAAACTGGCCAAGTGCGAGTCGGACTCGCGTACGAAGGGTTCCGAACGAATTTTTTTTTTTTTTAACATGTTAATTTAACACTATAGACTTTATATAGGTTTTCCTGTAATCTATAGGTAAAGATCTATTGTCTCCATTCTTTTTTTCAAAATTTTAGGCTCAGTAGTTTCGGAGATAAGGCGGGGGAAATGATCATTTTTCGTCTAATTTCTTGAAAATAAAATTAAAACCCTCATAGTAACTCCTTTCATTTGATATGTCACACGATATTGTTCAAAAAACTTTGTTTATTTAATTTTCTAGTTTGTCCCCCAAAAGTGACCCCTATACTAAAAATGTAACAATACACGTAACGCGTCCATGTTTGGGTTACGAAGTCCATATGTGTACCAAATTGGAACAAAATCAGTCCTGTGGATCCGAAGAAAACTGGCTGTGACAGACGGACTGACAATAGAGTGATCCTATAAGAGTTCCGTTTTTTGCTCGGAACCCTAAAAAAGACTATGCATATGATTAGTTTGAATACTGATTAACGGATTCTGTATAAATTCTATTACAATAGGACCTACAGCAACAATGTCTCAGTGCATGCCTCGCTTTATTTCTGTGATGGATTGGACAGTAATCCGGCGATGTTCCCCGCTCGCTGCGCACACGCATCACCGTTATCCGCGCGCACCACATTCCGCATCTATCCGCCGCGCTCGCGCACGCATCCATCGATCTACGACGATCGATCGAGTACAACATCGATACAACGAAGTTGATCGAAGAAAATAGTGCAGTGAAATTATATGGATATTTATGTGAAGTTTTCATAAATTGTTGGATGTCAAAAATTCAAAATGGTATGTTGTTTTTTTCTGACTTCAGTGATCATAATTTATGAAGTTGTTAAGTTGATTAATTGCGGGTGATGACAGTTTAATTAACTGTAAATTAATTGCGCCAAAAAGTCCCGTCAGTTATCAATTTATGTTTTTGCAGATTTAAAAAAAAATCGAAACCTTTCCGATAATTTTTATTGAACCGGTTATAAATATCATGTTAAATTGTGTGTAAGAAAACCAAAATAAATGGGACGAAATCTTAAACATTATATATAGACAAGAGTCGATAATTTTTAAAACCAAAAAAAAATAATAGTAGGATGAAACCCATTGGAAAAGGAAGAAAATATAACAACAATGAAAAGAAAAATAATTTACGGGCTATCTGAGGTCGGGAAGTGGATGGGGGTGAGTTTTTAAGGGTAAAAAACAGTTTATCTCGATTTCCGGCAAAACTATGGGAAAAAGTTAAATAGCAAAGTTGTAGGTAATAAAAAGATCTACAACTTTTGTATTTATAATTTTTTCACATAACCTCATTTATGTGGAAAATTCAAATAACCAAGTTTTTGGTTTTTTATTTTTATCATTCACGAAATTTGGTGAAAACTTACCTTTTTATGTCCCAAACACACTGTCATTTTTTCAATTTGAAATATTTATTTTTCACCTTATTTTGACTTAATGTCGAAAAAGCACCCTAATTTTCAATCGAAAACTCTCCTGGCCTTTTGTTCGTTGAAATGTCTACTTTTTGATGGAGCAAAAAAAATATACATAGCTAAGGTGAATCTCAGAAAATGCAAAAAAAATCTCACCCCTGTCCACTTCCCGACCTCAGATCGCCCGTAAATTATTTTTCCTTTAATATTACTTATATTCTCTTCCTTTTCCAATGGGTTTCATCCTACTATTATTATTTTTTTTTTCACTTTTTACCATTTTTAAAGGCTTCAGCCCTGGTCTAATAGGACACAAGAATAATAAACCTCCGAAAAAACTGAAAAGTAAAAAATAATAAACCATTTAAAAAAAAATCACTTTATTTTATTTCGGAAGTCGCTGTTTTTGATTGTTTCTTCGTATTTTAACACCGACTTCCGAAATAACTTAACTTTTATACTTTTTTTTAGGCCATGGCTATTTTTATTACTTTTAAAATAGCTACCTATCTTACTTTAGCTATTAACTGTTATATAATCCTACTTTAACTATTACTAGTTGTATAATATAAATACTTAAAAAAAACAGGCTTTATATACCCACATGGGTAGGCCAACAAAAATGCTACACAACTCTGCACTAAAACCTGAAAGTGAACAATAAATCACCCCTATTTTCCCCCCTTAGGATAAGATTTTTTTTACAAAATATAGGACCACTTTCGAGGTATACCCTTTTCAATAAAAAAAGAATGATCAAAATCGGACCACTCTGTAAAAAGTTATGCGTATTCATACATAAAAAAAAAACGCTTCGACTTGAGAACCTCCTCCGTTTTTTCGTCGGTTAAAAAAACCACTATCAGAACTTTGTGGGTACAGAGGGCCTAATGGTTTAGTAACGTAATGTAAACTTTTACTATAACTAAAATACTAGTTTCGGTGTCAAAAAACGAAATAACCAAAAGCACCGACTTCCGAAATTAAAGTTATTTTATACTTTGTAGTGTTTTGTTTTGGAAGTCGGTTACATTTTTTGTTGTCTGATATAAACTGTGTATGTCACATAAAATTAAACTAAAATACTATGGGATTGTAGTTTTTTTTTATAGGTAGGTACTCAATATACACTTATGTTAACGATGCTTACTAATATTATAAATGCGAAAGTAACTCTGTCTGTCTGTCTGTCGCGCTAGCACGCGAAAACTACTGAACCGGTTTAAATGAAATTTGGTACACAGATAGTCTAGAGCCTGAGAAAGGACATAGGCTACTTTTCATCCCGGGAATATGTTCCCTGGGGATCACATGGGTGAAGCCGCTGGCAGAAGCTAGTACTACACATAACGTTTCATTCGTGTTAGGCTCTCTGGTTTCCCACTAGTAAATCAATGAAACACCTATTAAAAGTTTTTGATCGTTTATTACTAAGACTAGATAAAATCAATAGTCATCATCAGCTAGTCATAACAGCCAAAGACGTCCACTGCTGGACATAGGCCTCTCCCAAAGGGGGGGGAATGCCATAATCACCACGCTTGGCAGGCGGGTTGGCGATCGCAGCGTATGGTGTTAAGTTTTACAGAGAACACTGCTACTGCCCATTCTCTGGAGAGTCCCTTAGTTCTTACGACACCCACGGGAAGTGATGGGATGGTATTATTCTTTTACGACACCATACGGCACCGGCCAACACCATGCGGCGGAAAATCAAAAGGTACTCAGATAATTTTATAGCTGTATTAACCAATTTGTTACTGTCATTATTTACAATACGAAGGACAAATCGCTAATCCGTTTATCGTCGACTAGGTATTTATCATGTTTACCTTCATTTAATATTAAACTACTGATCGGAATCAGTTTTGAAATAAAATTTTTTTCATTGACTTTTTTTTACTATATATAGGCATACGTTTGACCACAATCTCACCTGATGGTAAGCGATGATGCGGTCGAAGATGGAGCGCATTTGCCTAGAAGCAACCTATTCACTCTTGTCTTAAAGACTCCCAGGTTGTAGCTATCTGGAAACACAGACTCCGGCAGGGAATTCCACTCCTTAGCTGTACGCACTATGAATATGTTCCCAATACGTTTAGTGCGTGTGGGTGGGATGTCCACCATGTACCGGTGGCGCATCGCCGTGCGTCTTGTGGTCCGATGATGGAACGGGCTTGGCGGGATTAAATCATGCAATTCCGTCGCACACTCCCCACAATGCAAGCGATAGAAAACCGACAAGCCAGCAACTCGGCGTCGATGCTCAAGGCTTTGGAGCTTTGACTCGACGAGCCTGTCATTACCGATGATCCTCTTGGCTCGTTTCTCAATTGACTCAAGGGCATCAAGCTGGTATTTAGCAGATCCGTCCCAAAGACTTTTTGTCTCTCCTTCTTGCATTTTCTAGTCAAACATGATAATTGTATTAGGTAGGTAAATATTTACCCACACAAGGTTACCTATTTCTCGTCAAATGAAGACATGAAGCTGAGCACCTACTATTTGATCGGTCCTTGTGCTTTTTTTTAATAGCCTATGGTATCCCACTGCTGGGCAAAGGCCTCTCCCATATCCTTTCAGACACTCTTTTCTTGCGCTACCTCGAACCAGCCTTCGCAGTGTGCGTCCAGATCATCTCGCCACCGTTTTCTGGACCAGGGTCGGCGACGCCGTCCATCCTCTAGTACCCACTGCGTGGAGACTTTAGCCCAACGGTCACCATGCATGCGCCCGGTGTGACCCGCCCAGTCCCATTTCACCCTTGTGCGTAATTGAATTCAATTTGCCTCGTTCTGGAATGAAAACTATTGTCAAACGCGTGTTGATTAGCTGTTAATATGTTGGTTGAATTTTCAACAGCCAATCGACTCGACAAAATTAGTGCTGATTTTTCAACATCGAAGGTACCTTTAATCTCACTAATAAACTTGGTTGTTTGACATAATCATTTCCCCTACAAAATCGGTCAAACCGACATTTTTAATCCGCAGATAGAAGTTATCTAGCAATTATAAAATCGAGCCTAAGTAATTTTAAGGTAAGGGCTCGATATAAACTGCCATAACCTATATTCTGTTTCATCTATAATTACCAAGAGCGCAGATTTGAAAGGAGATTGTTTATAAATGGAAAGGGCTAGCTAGTCTTGACCAGTTTAGCTAGAACAAAGTGAAATAGAAACCAAACGGTGTCTACTCACGCGCTGGCTTTCTACAAACCGTTAAAGAGTTTATTGTTTTCTAAATTGCCTAGATACCGTGTAGAAAATGTGGAAATACAATCAGTTTTTAATGTCTAATTTCACGGTCATTAAAATATGTATAGTTTTAGTTACTTGTAATAGGCGAGTGCTATCGTCAACATATCAATATTTTTCCCGTACTTAAACGAAATGTCGGTAAATACCCTTGACTCAGCTGTAAGAGTGAAGAATTCCAAGTAGTTATAATCTTTTTTAGCATTTTTAGAGTTCCGTACCTCAAGAGGAAAACCCTTATAGGATCACTTTGTTGCCCGTCCGTCTGTCTGTCAAGCAAGACCGTTTATCTCGGGAACGCGTGGAGATATCGAGTTGAAATTAAAATCATATACTCAAATCTAGTCCTTTGACGCTGTGAAAACCTTCTAGTTTAACGCAAAAAAAGATACGGCCATTTATACCGCAAAAAACGTATACATATTTCAAAACTCTCAAGGGAATCAAAATTTATAGGGTAGTTCCCATTGACCTAGAACTATGAAATTTGGCAAGTAATATCGTCTTATACTACAAGTGTAAGAAAAAGTCTAAAAACTACACATTTGTAATTAAATCATAATAAAAATGTATATAGTACGAAACCCTCGGTGGGCGAGTCCGACTCGCACTTTTTCGGTTTTTGAAGACTGAATAAGTTCCGTTATACTAAAGGATACTTTCTGACCTTTGTCTAAAAGCTCGCGGTATGGATAAACTTCAAATTAATTAAGTCTTCCTTACTAATACATATTATAAATGCGAAAGTAACTCTGTCTGTCTGTCTGTCTGTCGCGCTTTCATGCTAAAACTACTAAACCGATTTAAATGAAATTTGGTACAGAGGTAGTCTAGAGCCTGAGAAAGGACATAGGCTACTTTTTATCCCGGGAGTATGTTCCCTAGGGAGCACGCGGGCGAAGCCGCTGGCAGAAGCTAGTACCAAATAAATTAGTTACGGACTATCCGAAGTAGGAATGTAAAAATTTTCGCCACCACAATATCTGCACTGGGTATCACCCATGCTAGTTACGCCACTGTTGTACACCTGTCAGCACTCTTTCTAATTTTGTTGAAAAAGGTAATCCAACGTCAAAACCGCTTTGAAGCGCTAACAAGCTTAGATCTCTTTTTTTTTGGCGGCGTTGGTTCTAGCATACCAGCTTCCAACGTGAACGCACCCATAAGCCATAGGCATACTTAATAAAAACCCTACCATTACCAGTAACACAATAAAGCGATTAATTTTGGCATTCAAAACACGGATGTCATAAACACCTACGCGACCTCTGTTACCACCTAATAATGATTAGAACCCTGAAAAGTTAAATTATATGATTAAAATCTTGTTAGAATTGCAAATGATGATATTATCGTGATGATCAAGGTTTTAACGTGATTTTCGAAGCTTCTCCAGTGTTAGTATAAGCAAAATTAACATATTATGATATAATATTTTCTTTCATTCATCCCGATTATTTTGCCGATTTCACGACAGCAATGACAGGGTTCACATAAATAGGTATCGAGCCTAACATAGGTAGGTACAGGGACCCCTCACCTGCGTCAAACAACACATCAACCCGTTGGTTTTGGCGGCCATTCGTAGATTTTTGAGTCGTCACAAGTCATTTCAGTCCACTGCTGAACGTAAGCCTCCCCCAAAGAGCTCCAACCATCCCAGTCCTGAGCAGTCCGCATCCATCCGCTGCCAGCCACCTTCTTTAAATCATCGATCCATCGCACCGCAGGGCGTCCCACACTACGATTGCCAATACGCGGTATCCACTCTAACATATGTCTGCTCCATCGACCGTCTGTCCGTCTGCAGACATGGCCGGCCCACTTCCACTTCAGCATGCTGATTCTACGCGCAATATCGGTGAATTTAATTCTCTGGTGAATGACTTCGTTGCGAATTCTATCCGTCGTCACAAATTATCAGTATCCAGAAAGACTACCATCCACCAACAACTATCAGCCAGTTCTACTTCTACAAAGAGATACCTATCGTTTTAGCCAAATGGATTGTGGAGGTCGGATAGGCAGCCATCATCATCATCATATCAGCCGAAAGACGTCCGCTGCTGGACGGCGGCCTACCCGCGCGCGTCGCCACAACGACCGGTCCTGCGCGTCTCGCATCCATCGGCTACCCGCGATCTTCACCAGGTCATTGGTCCACCTTGTGTCTCGGCCGCGCTAACGCTGCGTCTTCCGGTACGCGGTCGCCACTCCAGAACTTTTCGGCCCCATCGACCATTTGTTCTGCGAGCAATGTGCCCTGCCCACTGCCACTTTAGTTTGAATACTGATGAAAGGAAAAAGCTGAGGCTGATGATGAAGAAATGCCAAGTGAGAATCAAGTGAACTGTCTGTCCACCTTGTTTGTTTGGGTTGACAACTCACTTCATGTCCACTTCACCTAAGTTACACGGTGAGAGGTGTTTAAAGAATCGAACAGCTGATTCCTCTAATATCGCAGCAGATACCTACAGGCGTCTGCAGGACTATTGTCAGGGGGTTCATCTTCAAAACTCGTGTAGAACCAGTTTTGTATCCCATTCACATAGATATAGAGGTATATATGTAAGTTACTGTTGTATTATGTATTAAATAAAAGAAAAAGGACTTTAAACAAAGCGTGGTTTAATGGAGATTCACCATACAGCAAGAACAATGAACAAAGAGCGTTGTCATAGACAAAATATCTTACGCATAGTGTTGTCCGTTAGTCTATACTATAGTGGTGTTCTTATCGGTACTAATCGGTAAAGAAGGGACTGAAAGTTATAATTACAACAGTCACTTTGTTGAATTATGCAGAGAAGCTTGAGAACGAAGCGAGCTCGAAAACTTGCACCTCACTTCGGATGTGCTAGGTTCTCTAATGTTCACTTATATTAGGTGCATTATTTTTTTGTTCGAAAATATTCCTTTCTTATGCTGTTGTATGTTTACTGAAAGCCAGGGAGGTGCAAGTATACCCCTTGCACCCGCCACTTGGCGCCCATGGCAACAGGGCCTGCAATTTTGCTTTTAGTAAGTTCCTCAATAACTCTTTTGCTCACATATTAATAGGTTCGCCAGCCCTCAAGAATCATGAAATTATTAATTTTGATTGACTGTCCACGTGGATATTATTAGGAATTTTGCTGGAGGCGAGATGCACAGGATCGGTCGATGTGGCGACACCTGTTGGGTTGTATTGAGGGCGGCCTATGACCAGCAGTCGACGTCTTGCAGCTGAAGTGAAGAAAAGAGTCATCATCATCATGTCAGCCGAAAGACGTCCACTGCTGGACATAGGCCTCCCCAAGCGTCGCCACAACGACCGGTCCTGCGCGTCTCCGACCACCGGCTACCCGCGACCTTCACCAGATCATCAGTCCACCTTGTGGGAGGCCTTCCAACGTTGCGTCTTCCTGTAAGATAAGAAAAGAGTGCATGTAAGAAAAGAGTGCATGAATGAAGGTAAGGTAATCTCTGGAATTACTGTCAGCCGATTACGAATTTTTCTATTTTGGGCTATAACCACATTAATAGTGTAAAATGGCACGGTTCCTGTGGGATAGCATAAAGAAGTGAACCAGCGGGAAGAAGGTCTCTCTTCTCTCCTTCTGTTGTGTGCTCTTCATGGCTGAAGGTCGTGTCTGTCCTGGAAAGCTTTGACGGATTCACTGACGAGTGGCTTCTGGCCTCTCTGTCTTAGGCTCTTTTAGACCAGTGGTCATAGTAAGTCCACTTTAAGTTTAGCTTAAATACTATTTATTTGTTAAAATAACAAACTATATACACTTAAAATAGAAAATAAAACTCCTAACTAAAATAAGGCGTCAAAAAATTCGTCCGCATCGCTGTCGACTGGAATTGAGCCCAAAAGACTGGCGGCATTGCCACGTTGCCGTTGTATGGCAATGCTTATCCTCTGTCCGAGGTAAAAGCCCGCGTTTTATCTAAGTCCACTTAGATATAATGCGGGCGATGTCAGAAATAACGAATGTTAGATTTTTATTCGTACCTAGTTTTAAATTCAGACCTTTACGTAATGAGGAGCTTTCTTCAACAATCCAAAAAAGAACATGAACAGCTATGCACACTGCACCATCTGACACCTTTCTATACTTCTAAATGTCTAGACCAGTAGAAAGCTATGTACATTGTTACTTTTAGGGTTCCGAAGATCTGTTAGAAACGGAACCCTTATGGGATCACTCGGGTGTCTATCTGTCCGTCTGTCTGTCCGTCTGTCTGTCTGTCTGTCCGTCTGTCACAGCCAATCTTCTCCGGATCTACTAGACCAATTATTTTGAAATTGGGTACACATAGGGAGTTCTGTGACCCAAATATGGACGTGTTACGTAAATTATTAAATTTCTAGTAAGTGGGTCACTTTGGGGCACCAAATTAGAAGAATTAAAAAGAAAAGTTTTTCAACCTGTACCGTGTGGCATATCAAATGAAAGGGTTTATTGTAAGGGTTTTAATTATATATTTTTTTCATAATTTAAAAATAAATCGGATTGAAATTATTCAAGAAATTCGACAAAAAATGACCATTCTCAACCCCGCCCCTTTTCTCCGAAACTATTGAGACTAGAATTTAAAAAAAAATGGACATAATAGATCTTTGCCTGATTACAGGAAAATCTATAAGAAGTCTATAGTGTTACAATAACATGTTAAAAAACCGGGAGTCGGACTCGCACACAAAGGGTTCCGTACCATAAACCTTAATTTTTATTATTTGTTGTTATAGCAATAGGCAATAGAAATACACAATCTGTGAAAATTTCAACTGTCTACCTATTACGGTTCTTGAGATACAGTCCGCTGACAGACAGACGGACGGATGGATGGACGGACGGACAGCGGATGCTTAGTAATAGGGTTCCGTTGGTTACCCTTTGGGTACAGAACCCTAAAAAAGAATTATCAAAATCGGACTACTTAGTAAAAAGTTATGTGTGGTCATCATTGATATATAACAAACCCAAGACACACAGTCTCGAACAAATGCAACACTCGAAACTGTCGTCAAAAACTAACATGTATCAAGTGTCATGTCATCATGTGTGAGTTGTTTGTAGTTATACATTAACCATTTTTTTGCAAATTCAACCTTACACGGATCGCTTAAAGTTGTTTTTACAAAGTAGTGCAGTATGGCGGGCAATGCGAGACTGTTTGAAACTAGCGCACTATTTTAAATTGTGCGCTTGTTTTATGCGGACGTTTTTGAGATGCTGTGTATGTATCTTGGGTTTTTATATATCAATGGTGGTCATACATAAAAAAATATACGCATCGACTTAAGAATTTCCTCCGATTTTTCGTCGTTTAAAAATTAGTAAAATTGGCCCGAAGTTTTTAATTACTAAACAATGATAGTGAATGGAGGGTCTTATCGAATTATGAGATTTGATCAAACGTAGCATTATCAGAAATAAGCTTTTGAATAGGCCACGAAATGGACGGCCTGTCAAATTGCTTGACAGCACAAAAAAAAGAGATTAAACTTTTAAGTTGGTCACCTATTTTGTTTTTTGTTATACTCGTTACAATCTAGGAAGTCGGATATAATAGCTGAGTAGATAGGGATACAAGATCGCTTAACAAAAAAGGCCGATAGAGATTTATTTTCATGTCTCTTTTATTAACAGACGAAAAAACGGAGGAGGTTCTCAAGTCGACGCGTATATATATATTTAATGTATGGACACGCATAACTTTTTACAGAGTAGTCCAATTTTTCATCATCATCATCATCATAACAGCCGAAAAACGTCCACTGCTGGACATAGACCTCCCCCAGAAGGGGGGGTTTGCCATAATCGCCACACTTGGCACGCGGGTTGTCGATCGCAGTGTATGGTGTTGCGTTTTACAGAGAACGCTGCTGCCCATTCTCTGGCGAGTCCCTTAGTCGCCTCTTACGACACCCACGGGAAGTGATGGGAAGTGATATTCTTTTACGGCACCATACGGCACCGGCCGACACCATACGGCTTAATTTACGGCGTCCGATTTTCACTTACTAGTAAAGTAATTTTGTCTCCTGATTTCAAATCCGACTTCTTAAATTGTGACGAATTTAGGCTCGCGTTTGACCAGTTTCTCATATGAACTACAAATGAAACATGTTGGTCTAGTATTCGTAGCAAGAAATTCTTATAAATACAATATTTTTAATGACTTTCAAAATGTATTTACCACATTTTTGGGTAGTAAAGCACTAAGGTAAACCACCTATTACATCATTTTTTGGAGAGCAAAATCAAAATCCCACATAATTGAAGATATTTTAAGTTTATTTATTCAACGCAGTGGAACGAAATCCTTGTAATTCTTTAAAAATTTAAGGACATAATTCATTAGTATTTACTTTACGCTTGATAATGTTATATTCTTGGACAGAAGATTATGCGACTTATTGTGATGTCTGAATAAAAGAATACATAGGTAGTGATTTTAAATGGCTATGATGTAGTGTCTTATAAAAATACTAGTTGACCCGCGCAACTTCATCTGCTCCGCTCCTATTGGGCTTAGCGTGATGATATATAGCCTATAGGCTTCCTCGATAAATGGACGGTGCAGATAATGACGTCACATGTACACCATAGAGTTACGAATTAAATATTTATTGGATATAGGTTCATCATCATCATCATATCAGCCAAAAGACGTCCACTGCTGGACGGCGGCCTCACCGCGCGCGTCGCCACAACGACCGGTCCTGTGCGTCTCGCATCCATCGGCTACCCGCGACCTTCACCAGGTCAGCGGTCCACCTCGTGGGAGGCCTTCTAACGTTGCGTCTTCCTGTAGGCCTCCCCAAAGAGGGGGGATTTGCCATAATCGCCACGCTTGGCAGGCGGGTTGGCGATCGCAGTGTATGGTGTTGCGTTTTACAGAGAACGCTGCTGCCCATTCTCTGGCGAGTCCCTTAGTCGCCTCTTACGACACCCAGGTTACATTATTAGAAAACGTTTAAAAAAATACTGAGCAAAGCTCATCCAGGTTTACCTAATCAAGAAGTAGGTAAAACTGTTTGTTTGTTTATATGGAAACTAGTGGTCCCGGCAAATTTCGTACTACCGCGTGGTTTATTTTTGCCATTTTTTTGTTTTTGTCATTAGTTGGAAATGGCGTTGTCATCGAATTCATGCATGAGAAAATGATTTTTTTACATATTTATTTTTCTTTTCTTTTCAATGTGTTTTATAGTTATTCTGCTATTCGTCGGGGCAAAGACAAATCCAACAAACCAATGATCTTGAAAATTGGAGGTACAATCTTACGGAGTCTGCAATTTTACGGTGACATATACATATATACTAACACGGTGCCATTTTAGTCGTTTTACAAAAACGGCCAACTTAATGTACCCGACATAAACTACCTCTAGGCGCGTTTACTATTTAAAATTCTTTTTTTAATGCAAAATTAATAATGCATAGTAGATATGGAAATATAGATCCGAATACGACATGCTGACTAACATGGTCTACTTCGGTATCCCGGAAAAATGAATGGGAATTGTCAACGAGAACGAAGCCGCGGGAAATAAATAGCTTGTTATACTCATATTCAACTATCAATTACCTATTTGATTTACATCAAATAAAAAAATACAAGTTCTTAACTGGTTAAGCTCATCAAATTATTCATGCTATTTAATCAAATATGTTTTTCTTGCAATAAATCAAGTCGATGGCGACGGGCACAAATTGAAAGGTAGAAACGTCATAATGTTGGCTTGACGTTTAATGGCAACATGCGTAAGCTCACTGACCCAGAAAATGAAAAGCTTTATAGACTAAGCTATTTATGAGTACCTAAACCGCAACGGGATAATACCAAAACGATATGACAACCATTTTTACACAAATAATACCTATCTAAAAGATGGCGGTCGCTCGAAGTCTCCGCATTGTCACGTCATGTTTGACTGTGGGACTGGGAGCCAAGCATAATTTGACGTCATTCCAGTTTCTGTTCTTCTTCTTATCGTGTGGACGGTAAGATCTAACGAGACCATAGTGTCAGAGTTTCTAAACCGTCTCAAGAGCCTCTGACATGGTTTATTTGACAACCGTCATTTGTCGGCCGGGACCACCGGCTTATACGTGCCTTCCGAAGCACGGAATCATCTTTTTATCAGACAGTCAGTTTCTGTTAAAACTCATACTATTAGCAGGGGCAAAGTTATCTCCTAATAGACTTATTAGGGATGATTTTGAGGGATAAAAGGCGACGTGCAACATCTTTTGGATGGTGTCAATATGTGTTTCAAAGTTTGTCTGCCGTCTTGAATGGTAAATTTTCACACAGTGGCCACGCCAATGATAAAAATCATCAGGCTGGGCAAAGATACCACGACAAAGATAACAATGTTCGTATGATGCTGCGTGACAAGTACCGTTAACGATCTCCACATAAAAAATACAGGTACCTATTATAAAACAATTTCCATTTTGGAAAATTCAGATTACAATGTTCCTCAAACCGAGGTCCCGTTGTCTCAGGCCTTTTAGAGTAATTTACTCAAATTGGTTGCGTGTGGTGACCATCATTATTTGTATTTACACGTTGAATTATCGAATTGGTTTTCTACGTATTTGTCTGAAGTACGTATTTACCGCCATGATGCATCAGGGTGATACATAATTAACATATACTTTGATCACTTGTTCCTTTTTAAAAGATGAGTAATTCACGCTAATTCTGTTTCTTAAAAACACATAACGAATGCAAAAATAAGTACTATGTTCGTAAAAGTCTTATGGCCAGCTTCCAGAAAGAATATTAACGTAAAATTGAGATTGCTTGTCTTGTAAAGAATCGTCAATAATTCGTTTTTTAGGGTTCCGAACAAAAAAGGAACCCTATATGATCACTCGGGTGTCTGTCTGTCCGTCTGTCACAGCCAGTTTTCTCCGGATCTACTGGACCGATTCTGTTGAAATTTGGTACGAATATGGACTGCTGTGATCGAAACACGGACGCGTTACGTAATATGTTTTTAGTATGGAGGTCACTTTTGGGGGTCAAACTACAAATTTAGAAAAAAGTTATTCAAACTGTGTGACATCCCAAATGAGAGGGCTTACTGTGAGGGCTTTAATTTTTTTTTTAATTTTAAAATAATCCGTCTTGAAGTTAATCAAGAAATTAGACCAAAAATTACCATTCCCCCCGCTTATCTCCAAAATTACTAAGCCTAATATTTTGAAAAAAAGGCAGATAATAGTTCTGTACCAAAAGATTACAGAAAAACCTATAAGACATGTTAAAAAAATTAAATTGGTGCGTGACCCTTTGCACGCGAGTCCGACTCGCACTTGGCCAGTTCATTTACTGGGACGAGTGTGAGTTTGAGTTTATCCAACGATAGATATATGTTTTGATTATATCTACAATTTTAACATCACGGATACTTTTAATCTATTAAATGGTGGCTGTACAATATAATACCTACGCAATTTCGATTCTATCAACAATCTTATAAGCACTGTTTACTTTCATGGGCATATCCAATGGCACCATCAAGTAAAACGAATAAAAAACAAAATACACTATTATGAAAAAAAAACTCTTGAGAGCTTCCAAGCGAGTGGTCGGTAACCTCTCACTTGGAAGTTCTCAAGAGTTTTTTTTTTTCAAGGGTTCCGAACATACTTACGTAAAAAACAGAACCCTTATAGGATTGCTCGGTTGTCTGTCTATCTGTCTGTACGTCTGTCACAACCAGTTTTCTCCGGATCCACTTGACCGATTCTGTTGTTTGGTACGCATATGAACTTCTGTTTATGTGCGTTACGTAAACAAATTTTTTTTTACTATGGGTGTCGCTTTTGGCGGTCAAACTAGAAAATAAAAAAAAAAGTTTTTCAAACTGTATCGTGTGACATATCAATTGAAAGGGCTCTTACTGTGAGAGTTTTTTTTTTATAATTTTAAAATGAAACAGTTTCGAAGTTATTCCAGAAATAAGACGAAAAATGACCATTCCCTCCTTATCTCCGAAACTACTGAGCCTAAAATAAAAAAAATGCAGATAATAGTTCTATACCTAAAGTTTACAGGAAAACCTATAAGAAGTCTGTAGTATTAAAATAACATGTTAATAAATGAAATTGGTTCGGAACCCTTTGCACGCCAGTCCCACTCGCAGTTGGCGAGTTTTTATGTTGTTACATTAATGTGAAGTGACACTTTGACTAGTTGTTTTTCCTTGAGAGAAAATTAATTCAGATCTTTTGGTGGTTTTTTATTTACTTTGCTTTTAAAATGTTTATTAATTACACAAGAGTCTTATGCCAAGATAACTTGAATCAGTGATTTACTCGCACCATTCTCCTACCCATATATCGCACCCTTAGTAATATAAAGGCTTAAAACAAAAAAGTAGTTTTTTGGGAATGCGTGTTTAAAGATTTTGAATTGTTACATTCCAGCTTATTTTTTTAATAAAATGCTTAGTACTTTAGTTATAAATGTGATTATCTTCAGATTTATTCTTCGATACCTAGACTATAAGTAGTCATCAATAAAAATAAATAATAATATGACGAGACGAGCGGGGGGAGTGTGAGAGAGACACATATATAGTTACCGACACATTAATGTTCTTTTTCTCTCTCTGTCAGCGGTAGCCGATAGATAATTTCGTTTTTTGCCCTTAGCATTCAAAATCAAACTTTACAAAAATTTTGATTTGAGCCCTTATATTATTAAGGGTGCGATATGTTGTGTTATTTGCGATAGGCTGAGCATGACGCCTTCTCCCATTCACCTCTATCTGCCTTCAACTCATATAGGCTTATCATCTGTCCCACGATCCATCCGTTGCATAGGTATTCCTCTACCCTCTCCTTGTACTCACTCTCTTAAGAGGGGACTCTAGTCGGTAAAACAGGTATTTGAAGAAAATATTGCCGATGCCGTCGCGCTGCGCCCTACCAAGTGCGAAAGCGACAACTGCAGCAGAGGCTGATTTTACCTATAAAAACCTCGACCAAAAGACGTTTTGTATTTCGCTGTTTTCTTCTTCAAAACTGGACTGATCTAAAAAATAATATATCAATATTTAGAGGAAGACTATATGTATGCTTCTATTGTTTTCTATTTTGTTAAAACTTATCAAATTTGTCTGATAGTCGTCTGAACATGGCGGTAAAAACGGGCTGTTTTTTTTTTCGGGTTTTTGGAAAGTCATAATTTTTAAGGTAATTATATTTTGGAAAAAAGAAAATGATAATGGTACGTATTAATTCGAAATCTCATTTCTGTGGTAGGCAGTGACCTCTCGCTGCCAGCCGTAGTCCGTGCTATGGCTGACGGCGAGGAGTCCTGGGACGCGGTGGTCTCCTTCTGCGAAACAGTTATCGCGCAGAAGGAGGCTGCGGAAAGGGAAAGGGAGATCTCGACCTCCCTCCCGGCCCGCAGCAGACGCACCGGGCGTCGGAGGAGGGCATACGCTGCCCTCTTCCGGCCCCCCTAACTGGGTCCAGGGGCGGCGGACTTGGGGATGTCCGTCGCCCCCCATTCATCTGGACCCGAGGTGGCGGCGCGTGGTGTTCCCGTGCGCCCCTCTCTGACGTCGCGGGGGTAGTCAAACACCTCACTCCCCCCGCTGACCCGAGGTGGCCCGCAGAGGCGGGCCGGCACTAGCCGGGGATTACGGAAGTCGTAAGCCCCCGCAATCTCCGACGTAGGTGAGAGATGGAACACCGGGGTGGTTTTAGTCAATAAGAGTCTGACAGACCCCTCCGCCCGCCCCAGGGAGGAGGACATCCATGAGGATTTCCCCCCGTTAAAACAAAAAAAAAGTAATCCGCGACTACCGGGCAGCTTACAAGCAGGTGTGCTGCTGTCTCATTCTCCTCCATGCAGGCTCTGCATAGCGGGCTGTCAGTGACTCATAGCATAGAGGTGTTTATTAAAAGACCCGTGGCCTGTTGTTACGGCTGTGACTGTACGCAACTGTTGTTTAGTCAGTCTTAGGGCTTGTAAATCGGCCATCTACAGAGGGAAGTGACTCTTTGGCCTGCCTACACTCACCATGGTCAACCCATAGCTTGTGATGTTTTTCTCCGGTGCGTTCCGTGTCGTTAATCTGCTATATTCGGAATAAATAGACCAGATGGTCGTCAAACTGCCGCCCACGAGCCGCATGCGTCCCGCGCGCGTTATTTGAGGGGCCCGTCGTGACATAATCAAACAATTTTAGTAGGCAATGATTTTAGTGAACACGAATTCATAGGTTGCTATAACATTAATGTACCTTATATTTTGTATTGATATACAAAATCAATGGGACAGTACCGTTTTCACAGCTCATAAAAATATGTCGATTGGTGGTGTCAGCTACCCAATCAACGAATGTGCGGCCCACAGTGATACCTCACATTGTCCTATGTGGCCCCTGATCAGAAAAGTGGGACGAACATTAGGCAGCGGAGCGGAGAAACGGAGAAATATTAACCAATGGGAATTGCACAAAATGTCAGTGACTCATGTGGTGCGGATATTTTGTGCAATTCCAGTGGTTAAAAATTCTACGTGTCTCCGTTACGCTGCCTCGTTCCGCTGAAATGGACAGGCACCCTTTTTTATGGATGGTAAATCATCAAATGACTCTTACTGAATAAAACCCATCCGTGCTCCTCCTAATGTCTTTTGTGTTCCAGGGCCGCGGCGACTCTTTCGAACAGATTCTGCAACCCCGGCAGGCACTGGCCTAGCGGGCCCCGGGCAGGCACCCTTAGGGAGCCGTTCAATATTACGTAAACACCAAAGGGGGTTGGGGGGGTCTTTACTATGCTTATTTTTGGTGACATTAGGGACGGGGAGGTTTAAATGGTGATTACGTCAGCAATATTTACTTCCCTTTTTGTTTGCAAATCTTACTAGCTTTTAATTTGACATATTATGGCTAGTTAGTTGTTTTTACTCTCACGCGATGTTTAGTAAGAAATAGCAGAAGTGGGGGAAATAGTTTTCGAGTAAAAACTATACCAATGCTTACGTAAGCATAGGAGGGAGGGGTAAGAGCTTTGATTACTATTGCTGACAAGGGGAGGGGGGGAGTTTAAAATTACTAAAATTCTGTTTACGTAATACTTGAACGGCTTAAGGGTTGACTATAAGCCAATCCCAATAGCAAAGATGATGATGTGTTTCACATCACTATACCACCATTGAATTTGGTAAAAGTGTATAGTATTTTTTTTTATTTGTGACGGGTTTGCTCTTGACTCTAGTCTAGCTCAGAGATGACAGAGACAAAGTCTACGATGGAGCGAGCTTACCCAGAAGGAGCCTGTTCACTCTAACTTTGAAGACATTAGGGTTGTAAGCGTTTGGAAATACAGTATAGTATAGGGAGCGTGCAGAAACTATAGGTGGCAGCACAGAAATTTCACTGTCAAGTTGGTTCAAGTATAAAGTTCGAAATAGCTACGCTAGATGGCACAGTCTTCTTCGCGAACGCTCCCCTAAACTGAGCATGCAGGAACCACAGGTGGCAGCACAGAAGCGTCAATGTCATATATTCTGACCCTTAAAACTTCGAATATGCGACACTAGATGGCATAGTCAACGCCGTACACGGTCCCTATAGGTAATTCCGGCATTATCTGACTAATTGCGCTTCACACATTAATGTTAAAACTTGTAAAATAACCACCAAGCTTTCTCCAAAGCTTTTCAAGTGTGATAATGATTAGAGCCACTTTCTCTATGGGAAGGCAACGCCATGCACTTGTACAGTTATCGTATGTGGGAATGTTGTGTTCGTATATAGCCATGGCTTTTACGGTGGGCATAGTAACCACAAGAATCGAATAAAAACAAGCTTTTGTTCGAGAACTTTCTGATTTGTGGATTTTATCTTACTCGTGGTCAAAACTACGATACGAATGGGCTACTGAGTACTGACTCATCATTATCTTGTTCTTTTTCATTTATTTTTCATTTATATAGGCACTATATTGTACCACTTGTAAAAATAAATAAAGATAACCTTAAACTAAAAACACAATTTGCAGTCTGATCGCAATCCGCAATCACTTCCAGGCTACCTGAAAATGGTTCTTACCCCAATTTATCTTGGGTTCGGCACATTAAGTTAGTATAATTGATCCAAATTAGATTAATATAATTTATTCAGATCAAATAAACTTGTATTTTGTTTTTTTTTTTTTTGTGATTATGCCATCATAATCTTGAAATTATTATTTCAACCGCTCATATTTTTATTTTATTTTAAAGTTATGTTGTTTTAATATTCAGTTGGAGCATGTAGACTCATTAACGTGTAAGTTGTGGTTAACTGTTATTGAGTGTGCATTACACGAAAACTTATTACATATAAGCTTGTATTTTGCAGAAGTTTTTGTAGTGTACTTACTCGTTGGTAATCCTTAAATAAATAAATTACTTCTTCTTCTTCCATACTCTTTCTAAACAAATCATCTTCCACACAGCTACCACCTTTCATGGTCACCTTTTTTTGGCCACCTTTATTGTTCAACTATTGGGCAGAGCCCCCCCCCCCCCATGTCATCCACTCTTCCCGTTGTGTTGTCTTCCACGATCACTCCTGCGTAAACGCCTGTTAGTCGCTTAATCACCTACTATAACATTCACATTGTGATGGTCATTCAAAACAGCTTGATGTACCACAGATTGAGATAGTTCAACAGTAACCACGTCAGTAGGTACCTGTAGACAACTACTTAACATTCAAGTAGCATAGCTGGTAAGTAATTGGAGCCTAGTTCGGCTAACCCAACTGAATGCGAACCGGTCGCCTTGACACAATGCTCTGCTTAGCGCGTTAGCTAGTCCCTTTTCAAGGCTGCCAGTGAATTACAAGCAAAGTTTCGGTATAGTTCCGAAGGGACATGAGGCCCTAGTGTATGGGTTGTAATTTTGTATGCAGCTCGCGTTACCATGGTTACAAAATATAACATTACGCCTGTATTTCCCGAAGGGCTAGGCTAGTAGAGTAGCTTTACCTTCTCGCTATTTATTTTACGTCCTATGTCTGTAATCGCAGGCCAGTCTTTCAAACATCCGGGCTGCTACTTAGAAATGCCAGCTGGACAAATCATACATATACAGAGGAAAAGCTGGCGGCGAGACTTGTATGTAAAAAGTCATAATTCGAGGTTTGGCTCTCGACTGTTTCCTCCTCCAATATTGAACCGATTTAAGAGATATATTTTTTTTAATTATTACTAAATAAAAAAATAATAAAACTAATTGAATTATTACTTTAATTATTTATTCATTTGAATGTATTTTTAATTCTTTGACTTTGAATTGTATTTTGAACTACTTTGACATTTAATTGACTTAAATCAAATTTATTAAATTGAATTATTATTGCTGTTCTGTTGTATTTGGACTGTGTAATGTTTGTAATGGTGGAAAAATTTTTCATGCCTATGTAATAAGTGTAACCTATCTTTTTATATTTGTACGCCGTTAAGGCAAAACATGACTGATATATTATGTAATTTAATTGTAACATCTTGCATACCATGTGTGTGTTTACTCATGTTTTGGACAAATAAATGATCTTATCTTATCTTAAACTAAATTAAAGAATATATACTGTGTCCCTATTTTTCCTTTTTTGATTAATAGTTGCCAAATTTGTACACTAGGGCTCTGTTGACAGCGATTTATCGGATAATTTTGAGCTGTTTGTGAGGGTTCTAGTGTTTATACGGTTAATAAATCAACACAGTATATATCCTCAATAATTACTTTGACATCTAAATATTGACATAACTAACTAGGTATATACACTCATTAACACGAAATTATGTACAAACGCGTATAAAAACAAAATAAATCATTGGGCATCAAAAAAATAATCCACATCGCTGTCAATGGCAAAAGTGCCCAGGACACTGGCAACATTGCCGCGTTGAATGGCAATGCTGATTCTTTGGTTGAAAAAAACCCAGCCCTCTGATCACGTGAACAGTCTACAAGTTGTTTGCTAATATCCTGAAAGACTCGATGCACCCCATGGGCCTAGTGTTTCAACGCCAAGCGGCTCAAATAAATAACTACCAATTAAGTTGTTATATTTGCGCCGTTTGAGGTTTTCTGCACCTGCAGCAGCCGCCCCAGCACAGCCCGCCATGCTAAGAAGATGGGATGGCGGAAGGGTATATATCCTTCTTATTCAGTTTGTGAACTATCTCTTAATCGGTTCAATATTGGAGGAGAAAAAGTCAAGAACCTCGAACTTTTTACATAAAAAGTCTCGCCGCCAGCATTTCCTTTTAACACGTTGCCCGTTCCGACAATCGAACACAGGACCGAAATATGGTTCTAGCTTTATCTATGTTCACTCAAAGTAACGCGATAAATAACAAAACGACCCACTTGGATATCTATAGCTACAATACTTCTTTAGCTCGGTCAAGCCACATTGACTGACGATCTGAATACGTTCGGATTGCGTCCGTCCGACCATATTTCAACAACCTAACAATTTTTGCAAGAACCTCATTATCATTAGATACCTAGTAGCTACTCAGATATAATACTCAAATAACTGCAAAATGGACAAGTATCCTTGCAAGATGCGGTAATTGCGCGTGGTTCGGCTCGGTGAGTGCGCTTGCCTTAATCGCTCGTCGTGGTTACTGCATCCATTCAGTGCCAATGTCTGTATGTCTGTGTTACAACACTTACGTTCACGTCTATCGAGAATTTTGTTAAACTATTTTTAATTGCAGCACTTTTTGAAAGTTTGGTGTCTTTGTTGGCGTTTGAAGTGGTCGTTGCAAGATTTGATTGCTTGCTTAGTTTGTTTTTACACGACTGCCACGGAAGAGTTACGTTTTTCGCGCGTATTTTCATAATTTTAAAATAAATGGATTAGAAGTCATTCAAGAAATTAGACGAAAAATGTCCATTCCACCCTTATCTCCGAAGCTTCTGAGCCTAAAATTTTGAAAAAAAAATAATATTTAACTAAAGATTACAGGAAAACCTATTAGAAGTCTGTAGTGTTAAAATAACATGATAAAAAAATTAAATTCTTTCGGAACCCTTTGCACGCGAGTCCGACTCGCACTTGGCCAGTTTTTTTTTGACAGATTACGACTGACATTTTGCGACAAACGTTGTTTAAAATTTAGTAGAATTGGCACTTTAAATGCTATACCGCCAAAAGTAATTTACAAGCTTTGTAGCACAGTATAAATATCTATTACCGTGTTTTTAGTCTCAGGGTTCTTTGATCTAGAAGGTCGGTAACTAGATCGTGGGTTTCATATCTATGTACTAGGCGATCAGAAACGCGTACAACCTGGGAACTAAAAAGAAAGATAGATCAGGGAACCAAGGTTGAACAGTTCCGTATGACACTTGCGCAACTGAAGGTTAAAGTGTTACTTACCAGTTTAGCAACAAGTGCGGGCCAGTATGTCCGAAACTATTTTTTTTTAAAAGATACACGATCCTATGACGGATTCTATTCAATTATGAGTTCTGAATAGAACCGTCTTGCTTCATGACAACAGCTTCTGTTGCGTGCTGTGGCTACCGTTGCGTGCTGCGGTTGCACGGTGCTGTCAAGCGGCAAACGGCTTTTTGCAAGTGTCAGAAGCCACACGCTATTCTAATGATGATGATAATTATCTCCTACTAGGAGTGAAGGAACTCAACGAGGCTCTCACGACAGTGACTACATCGAACACAGATACAAAATAAAGGCGAAATTCGAATATCGCAGACTTCGATCACTAAAAAAAACACAGTAATCAAAGATCGCAGATTATAATAATGGAAATACAACTTACTAGGTAAATCAAGGTAAGAGCTTAGGACGTAATGTTACCTTACAGCATTTATTTAAGTTTTATCTTGTTTAAATATTGAATGGCGTAGATATTCATCGTGTTAATAAGATTTGAATTCCTTCAATTAAAAAACCTAAATAAATAATCATCGTCAAATGATTAATGATACTTCGACTCACTTTAGGGAGTCTCGGTACCAGGACACCAGTGAACCGAAGAGATCTTCTTTTCAAAAAACTTGCCAAAATCACGCCCCTAGTGGTCAACGTCAACAGATTCAGTGGCGGTACAGGCGGCCGGTGCCTTGTGGTGCTGTAAAAGAATATTACCATCCCATCACTTCCCGTGGGTGTCGTAAGAGGCGACTAAGGGACTCACCAGAAAATGGGCAGCAGCGTTCTCTGTAAAACGCAACACCGTACACTGCGATCGTCAACCCGCCTGCCAAACGTGGCGATTATGGCAAACCCCCCCTTTTGGGGGAGGCCTATGTCCAGCAGTGGACGTCTTTCGCCTGTTATGATGATGATGAGGTAAATCAATGCTAGTTCACGGTCATAATCATTTTTATTTGGAGGATGCGTGATGAAATCGTTCAATCGCTCATCTTTTTACAGCACATGCCTTGAAAACATGCATTGAATCATTAGAATAAGGTTCATTGTACTATTTGTAATGAGTCATCATCATCAACCACATGGCAGCTACAGCTGTGAGGATAGGTCTCACGTTTTTGTGCCAATCCCCACGTTCCTGAGCCAGCCTCATCCAGGACCTACACAGGATGGCCACAATAGGGAATATGCATGCGATTTTTTTATTTGCATAATTAAATACTTATCAACTCTAATAAACAATTATGAAATTATTTTTTAAAAACATTCATCGGCGATGAAGTTATAAAGCTTCAAAGTTTACAATTAGAAAGAGAAGTCCGATATGAATTGTGACGTCAAAGTTCTTGGCGCCTATACAGCTGCCATAGAAAACAGCGTTTTCGCGAGGACAGATACATTTGTTTAAAATAATTATATCTCGTTTGTTTTTCGAGCAATTTTGATTTTATTTTCACTGTTAGTATTATATTTGTGTATATTTTTAGATAAACTGTATAGATAATAAATATACGTCTAAAATACGTATAAAAAATACGTCTGCCCATCTCGCCGCCGGACGACTAATTAGTTGGTCAATTTTTCTGGTCGGTAATTTTCCGATGGGGCCGAAAGTTCTGGAATGGTGACTCAGCGTTGGAAGGCCTCTTACAAGCTGGACCGTTACCTGGTGAGGGTCGCGGGTAGCCGACGCACAGGACCAGTTGTAATGGCGACGCTTGGGGGAGGCCTATGTCCAGCAGTGGACGTCTTTCGGCTGATATGATGATGATGTATTTTCTAGTAATAAATACAACGTGTAACAGAATAAACGCAATACCTTTTAAGGGGTCATTGTACTCATCATTATGAACAACTTTTACTATGGGAACAATTCCGAAATCGCAAAGAAAATCTGCTATTCAGTACATTTTGTCGAGTTGTGCGTACAGAAATGTATGGAGGAGTTGATTTTTTTTTTCGCGATTTCAGTGTTGGTCCCATAGTGAAAGTTGTACATAATGATGAGTACAATGACCCCTTAAGAGGTATTGCGTTACAGTAGAATAGAATATTTATTTGCGTAAAACATGGTATACAAGGATGTTAAATACAAATTGAGGCACAAGCATGTTTAGCCAGGATAAAACATAGCATGGACAATCGTTCAAAAAACATCAACATTTTTTATCTATAAATTCTTTTAAACTAAAAATCTACACTGGAGTAACCACTTATGGTTTTTTTTTTTTGTATTTAAAGCTAAGTTCATTCTGTAAAAGGTTGTATATGTGAAAGCTATTTATTCAAAGATACATAAACTTATTCACACCTTTTATAACTGCTAATTACCGCAGCACCGTCTTTTATCGACAAGATCTTAAAGTTAACTGTAAAAGGTATAAAACTTTTTTGTGACTGCTAATTGCTAGACGCACAAGATTTTAGTAATTAATAACAGTAAATTATTATTAGAGGTTTCTGTGTCTTCGTTGGCACGAAATGATTCTTTGGCATGCTTTGAGAAGCCTTTTTTTAAGGATGGGAAGAAGGGTGAAGCAGAAGGGAGTGTCAGACTCTTACTGATTAAAACCCATCCGTGTTCCTCCTAATGCCCTTTGCGTTCCAGGGCTGCGGTGCCTCTTTCGAACAAATTCCGCAACCCTGACAGGCACTGGCCCTAGCGGGCCCCGTCTTCTATGCTGACAGCTCTTTGAGGCGTGCGTGGAACACAGCGCGCCGTCGACCCGGGCCTGGGGGGCTACTCTCTAACGAAATCCGTAGTTTCGGGCTTAGTTGCGGGCGTTCGTATTCTACTCCGTATCACCTACAGTCTTACGATTAGTCCCGAACCCGAACTGAGAATGAATGACAACACGATTTCACAGTAACTGTCAAATCGTGTTATCATTAGTTCTCAGTGGTTAGGTGATACGAAGTAGAAAATGCCCGCCCAAAACTAAGCCCGAAACTACGGATTTCCTTAGAGATTACCCCCCCCCCCCCCACCCCCTGGTTCTGATCGGATGGCGAGCTACAAAAAGCTCGCCGTCCGCAGACCCGCGCCTACGGTGGCCGAGAATCGCCCTGCGACTCCCGACTCCCAGGGCGTCGTTCTTCTGTTGCGGCGGCTGGGGCATGAGGTTTCCCTCTCTCTCACACGTTCGGCCTCCTCCTTCGCTAGCATTACTGCTTCGCAGAAGGAGGTGACCGCTTCCCATACCTCCTCACTCCGGACCATGGATTTAACCAGGGCCGGACGCGAGAGGTCGCCGCCGCCGATCGCCTCGACGAGGACAATGCCTTGTGTAGCCAAGAAAGATGTTTATGCACGCCGTGAGAATTTTACAGCTTTAAAATCTCACAGTACAGTTTCTCTATGGGTGCGTAATACTTTCTAACGTATATATTTCCTTTGTTTTCTACTGTATTGAATGAATCACAATTTCCAAAGACACGTCTCAATAGTTCTTTAAATGATGCTTGCTTGCGTGAAATAAGAAAATATACAGTACGTCTACCATGACTTTTATCAATCTATACTCGCTAGCGACTGTAGTTAAAAAAAACTGGCCAAGTTCCTGGCTGGTTCCGAACGAATTTTATTTTTGTAATATGTTATTTTAACACTATAGACTTCTTATAGGTTTTCCTGTACTCTATAGGTAAAGATCTATTATCTCCATTTTTTTCAAAATTTTAGTCTCAGTAGTTTCGGAGATAAATGGGGGAATGGTCATTTTTCGTCTAATTTCTTGAATAATTTCAAAACCATTATTTTAAAATTATGAAAAAAATATAATTAAAACCCTCACAGTAAGCCCTTTCATTTGATATGACACACGATATTGTTCAAAACACAATTTTTTTTTTAATTTTCTAGTTTGTCCCCCAAAAGTGACCCCCATACTAAAAATTTAATAATTTATGTAACGCGTCCGTATTTGGGTTACAAAGTCTATATATGCACCAAATTTCAACAGAATCGGTCCAGTGGATCCGAAGAAAACTGGTTGTGACAGACGGACAGACAGACAGACACCCGAGTGATCCTATAAGGGTTCCGTTTTTGGTTCGGAACCCTAAAAATGTTTGAAAACCTTAAAAAAACAAGTTTCTAATTTATCTGTTTAGTTGTTAACTAAAGTTTTACTTGCAAATTGTTTGCTCGTTAGGAAGTTTTTATACATTTTCGCTAGCGAATATAGATTGATAAAACTCAAGATAGACGTACTGTTTTTTCTATATTCTATTCTAATAATGAAAATCCTCCTAATGTAGTAACTTTGATAAACTAATCTAAGCAAAATAGGACTCATCACATTTTTACGTTGTCATTTAAAAATATTAATTAGAAACTAAAATTTATGAAAAGCTGTATTCTCGAAAAAAATACTGTGAACTAGCTGACATGCGCAACTTCGTCCGCGTCACACTTTTTATTAATACTTCGCTCCTATTGGTCGTAGCGTGATGTTGTATAGCCTCTACCCTTCCTCGATAAATGAGCTATCCAACGATAAAAGAATTTTTCAATTCGAACCAGGAGTTACTGAGATTAGCGCATTCAACCAAACAAACAAACTCTACAGCTTTATAATCTAATATGTGAAAATCTCGTGTCACAGTGTTTGTTATCGAACTCCTCCTAAACGGCTTGACCGATTATTTCATATATATTTGGTAGGTCAGAGGATCGTAGTTTATTATGTATATACAACCTGTAACAGAAGATAATGTAACAGAACGCAATACCTCTTAAGGGGTCATTGTACTCATCATTATGAACAAAATAATTTTCACTATGGGACCAACACTGAAATCGCGAGAAAAATATCAACTGCCCCATACATTTATGTGCGCATAACTCGACAATATGTACTGAACAGCCGATTTTTTTTCACGATTTCTTTGGTTTGGTTCCATAGTAAAAGTTGTTCATAATGATGAGTACAAGGACCCCTTAAGAGGTATTGCGTTTATTCAGTACGTCTACCATGAGTTTTATCAATCTATACTCGCTAGCGACTGTAGTTAAAAAATGTATGAAAAATTAAAAAAAAGTTTCTAACTTATTTTTTTAGTTGTCAACTAAAGTTTTACTTGCAACTTGCTTGCTTGTTCGTTAACAACATAAACAAATAAATCAGAAATTTGTGTTTTAATAGTTTACATACATTTTATTAACTACAGTCGCTAGCGAGTATAGATTGATAAAACTCATGGTAGGTAGATGTACTGTTAGACGTTGTATATATATAACAAAGCAACGTTTGCTAATATTAGTACCTATAGATTTAAGATAAAAAAGTTACTTTGAATTGAGAAGACGTACTTTCAATTATTGTAATTCTGTGTTTGCAGTAGTAGGTCAATATTATGATCTCTTCGTCATATCGGTGTCGTGTTATCGACGGAGGTTAACACTGATATCAGAATTTTAGTGTCACGCACGCGTGGCGATAACGTTTATTTGTGTTTGTGAACAGTCAATCCATCAAACTTAAACTCAAAGCATATAAGTATTTCAAATAAACCATTAACAGGCACTTTTGAATTGTCAAGGTCGGTCAGTCAAAAACCTGAAGCTATTTGCACGTTCCAAAGCGTAGATCTCTATGTTGAAGCACGTGCAAGAAACTCCACGGACACTCTTTTGAACCGACTTCAAAAAAAAGGAGGTTCTCAATCCGACCGCGTTTTTAGGGTTCCGAAAAAAAAGGAACCCTTATAGGATCACTCGGGTGTCTGTCTGTCTGTTTGTCTGTCTGTCTGTCCGTCTGTCACAGCCAGTTTTCTCCGGATCCACTGGACCGATTCTGTTGAAATTTGGGACACATATGGACTTCTATGACCCAAACATGGACGCGTTACGTAAATCATTAAATTTTTAGTATGGGGGTCACTTTTAGGGGTCAAACTAGAAAATTAAAACAAAATTGTTTTGAAAAATATTGTGCGACATATCAAATAAAAGGGCTTACTGTGAGGGTTTTAATTATATTTTTTTCATAATTTTAAAATAAATGGTTTTGAAGTTATTCAAGAAATTAGACGAAAAATGACCCCCTTATCTCCGAAACTACTGAGCCTAAAATTTTGAAAAAAAAAATGGAAATAATAGATCTTTACCTAAAGATTACAGGAAAACATATTAGAAGTATGTAGTGTTAAAATAACATGTTAAAAAAAAAAACTAAATTCGTTCGGAACCCTTTTGCACGCGAGTCCGACTCGCACTTGGCCAGTTTTTTTTATGTGTGTTCGCGGTTCGCGGATAACTTCGTCGTTTATGAACCGAATATATGAAAGGGTATGCTGCCGAGATGGTTCCATTGCCACCACGTCAGGATCCCCTGGAATCAGGAAACCCTGAGAATTCGAGGGCAACTCTCGAAAATTGTAGGCATTGTATCTGGTAAAAACTTGATATTCGTGTGTATATCGGGTGATACTACAAAACAATGAAGATTTGGATCAGACCTGATGATGGAGACGACAGAGAGTCAAGGGAACTCCACATCGGTATTTAGGAACTACCAAGTGTTTGGGCTTATTTCATTCGTATTTACACCGAAAGCATTAAGTAAGTTTTATTAAATAGGCCCCAGTTCATAAAATAACATCACGCCAGTACGCTTTGAATGGGTACGCTGGTGCCACTAAAAAGTGAAAAATAAAAATCTTTTTTACAAAAAGTTTTAAGTCATATGATGTGTTACAAAAATCTTGTTAACATTATCTTTGATTGCTTTTATATTGGAGGATAATGCTAAGAACAAGAAAGTATAAAAACAATTCAAAATGTACGGATTAAAATCAGCCAGAGGCAGGTAAAAGATGACCAGTCACAACTGACAGCGCCCGTTCACGAACATGACGCATGCATTGTCAAAATTGCTAAATACTTGTCATACTGCTGCTACTAAAGCATAGACGAAGCGTAGACGTCACCAGATATTTGACATCCCTAATTAAACATCTATTTTAATTTTGTCCCCACATTCATCTGACTAGCCCTTTTCCCAACTATATATTGGGGTCGGCTTCCAGTCAAACCGGATTCAGCTGAATACGGCTGGAACGGCTGCATAACAGACCTCCACAACCCATTATCTGGGTAACACGGTACTTCTTGGCAAGACTGGAGACAGATTTACTGGCTTCTGACAATCCGTAACGACTGTCAAAGATCTATAAATGACAGCCGGGACCAACGGCTTAACGTGCTTTCCGAGGCAGGGAAAAGACACGGTATGTTAGGATTAAGATGGTTAGCCCTCCACAAACCAACCTTGGAAAGTGTTGCTTAACCTGGAAGATCTATCCGTGCGCCTGTTATTCTTTCTCGAGCTCCTCTATCCGCACATTAGTTCAGCCAATACTGGCTAATTTCACTTAATCAATCCGTTGTTTAGTTGGTCTACACTCCTTAACAATCAACTCCACATTCCTTCGCAGTATCACGTCTTGCTTCTATGAGGATGTGAATGTAGCATGACATGATGGTTAACTTCTCAATTTGAAGATCCTTCCTTATCAAGATCTACATAAATATGTTGATACATAATTCAACAACAACAACATCTTCGCCTGGCACATGACGATGTCAAGCGACCGGACGGTATGTCTTTATTTCCTTGGAAGATGGGTAGGCCTTTAGTGTGGGACGCTACTTGTTTCGATACTCTTGCGCTATCCCATCTTCCTAGCCTAGCTCGTCGTGCTGTGCTGGTTCTGCCGCTGCGGCTGCCTATATTTTTGAGCCGTTTGGGGTTGAAACTCTTGGACCGTGGGGTCCGAGTGCTCACGTTTTATTTAAAGAAGTAGCTAAACGTTTAGTTGACACTTCGCGTGATCCATGGGCTGGCTTTTACCTCGGACAGAGGATAAGCATTGCCATACAACGTGGCAATGCCGCCAGTCTTTTGGGCTCACTTCCAGTCGACAGCGATGCGGTAGAATTTATTGACGCCATATTTTAGTTAGGAGTGGTATTTTCTATTTTAAGTGGAAATAGTTTGTTATTTAAATAAAAGGTTGCTTATGTACATGTTAATTACAACAAAAAACAATAAAAAATCAAGGTAATTAACTATGTAGATCTTGCTCATTAATAGGTACTACGGCTACGGTGCACTTCCTTCTCTGCTATCATCATTCGCAGTTACGTTGTTTTGCCTCGGAATTTTTGAATCGCTTTTAACAATGTACCAAGGCATCAGAAATGCACCGAAGAAATTCATTAAATTATTCTTTTGCACGCCAGAGTTGTGACGGTTTAGCACGAAGAATCCAAAGTCAAACTTTAATAATACTAGGGCTGCAGAACATTTGTGGAGCTCGAAACACAACAATGTGTAGGTACATGTGTGACGTAAAAGCAGCTGGCCGATTGAAAGCGTGTGGACTGTGCTATAGCGTCAGTTTACAAGAAAATAATTGATTCTCCTCAATAGTCCTGATATCTTGGTACGTTGTTAAAGGCAAGTCGAAATTTCCGTGGTAAAACCTCGTATCTCCTTCCGGGAGCGATGAGGCCGTACCGAGTTATGAACGAATTCGGCTCATTCTGTTTATTTAATTTTGTGAGGATACGGAAATTATTATTACAAGGAAATACAAAATCATAGTGTATTTCGCAGCACGCGTGGTGATACCGTTTATTTATTTGTGTTTTTGAACAGTCAAAATCATCATCGAACTAAACTTACGATTGACTTCTCAAACAGGCTATCCATAACTTATAATTTCACGAAAGCCGTAGAAATCACAACATCACCAGATATTATTTGCCTTAATTGAACAACTATTTAAAAACCGGTAGCGGCAATAAAAATTGTTCCCCAACTTAATTCTAGCCGATACTACTAGCTAATATTTATTATCTATCACTCCATCAATCAATACCTATTTATTTACAATCCAATCCATATTCCTCCGCATCATGGCATCTTACTATATGTGAGGACGTGATGGTCCTCGTTAAGAAAATCATTTTCTTGTCCACAGAAAAAAATAATTAGTCCGTCAGTTAGATTATCAAAAGATATTTGACCCGTTTTTTTCTTTTGTAACGTAAACCAAAATTGACGAAGATAAATAATGGCACTGATTTAAAGAGGCAGTTGTAAATAGCGGTTTTGGTAAGTTAAAAATTATAAATGGCACGTTTAATAACTAGTTCAGCAGTTAAAACTAAGCAGTAAAGTAAACAAAAATGAGTAATAAAAAATAATTAAATGGATCAGTGAATATATAATTGAGCAGGAAAATAATTAAATGGCCGGTAAAAATTATTGAACGAGCGGTTACGTGTGGGCAGTAATAAATCGGAATTTGTCGATAAGAAATCTCATTCTAAGCAATTCTATAAACAATGAGGTGGTAAAGTAGATCCTTAGTCAAATTGCTGATGATTACCACCTACCAAGGTAGCTCGAAAAACCCCGCTTCGCGGGGCTCCTATTTCTGTTTGCAAGATTTAAAGTAACCTAACCTGTCCGACTCGGGGTGCCCCAAGTCCGAAGCTCGCTTCGCTCGCTCTTGCATCTTTAGTCAAATTGCTGATTACCACCTGCCAAGGTGAACATGCGGTAAAAATGATGGAATGAGCGGTTCTATAAATATATCGAACCGCTTCCATCATTTTTACCGCTCATTCAGTTATTGGACTGCTCAGTTATTTTTAGAATGGACATTGTATGATAAAATAACCGACAAATTGATTTTTTATTACTGTCCATGTTTTACAATTAATCAACCGCCATTAAATTAAATAACTGCTCAATATGTTTTTCAACTGATCATAATAACATCTCGAATATTTCAATAACAGGTCAAAAAATTAGTTCCCATAAAAAATAATAAGACGCTTTTAGAATTCTCAATACGTCACGCAGTGGTATAATTTTTAGTGCGACGTCACTAGCCCCCACTCCCGAGCTTTGATACGTTTTATCTTTGTCAAAATTCAAATTCAATGTCAAAAAAAACGTGTATATTGTTTTTCAATACTCTAACTGACGGACTAAATAGATTTGCAATTTATTGATGGTGGAAACTAGCCTACGCGCTTTCAGTCACAACTTCCTCTATCATTCGCAATTACGTTGTTTTGCTTCGCACATTTTGAATTGCTTTTTACAGTGTACCAAGGCATCAGAAATTCGCAGATGGTTTTTTAATAAATTATTCTTTTGCACGCCGATTCAAACTTCACAAGTACCAACTTGTAAAGTTTGAATCGGTTGCACAAAAAAGAATTTATACTAGTGCTGCAGAATATTTATGGAGCTTGTACGCGTAAACTTGGCACCTGGTTCGAATTATGTTTTGACGTTTTAAATAAAATTTATGTTATTTTCATCGAAATCGAATTGTTTAGATTTCGATGAAAATAACATAAACGCAACGGCAACAGTGATGCTAACGCCTTTTATATTGTTTTCAACGAATCAATTTGTTCAATTTTAATTAAAACCTCAGTCATTCGAAATGTGTCGAGCCAGGTGTCAAGTTAACGCGTACGGGATATACCATGTGTGACGCGCCAGTGACGTGAAAGCGTGTCGTGTAGCGGCAGTTTAAAAGTAAACAATTCATTCGCCTACATTCTCATAGTTCTGATGTCCTGGTACGTGGCGTAATAGAGGCAAGTTGAAATTTCCGTGGTAAAACCTCGTAACTGCAGCGCAGCGAGGCTGTGCCCGTGTATGGACGAAGTCGGCTCATTTTGTTCATTTGGGAAAACACGGAAATTGTCAAGGTAGGGTTGCCAGACGGCCGGGAAATCCGGGATTGTCCCGGAATTATAGGTCTTGTCCCGTGTCCAGGAATTACACTTCAAAGTCCCAGATTTCGAATACCTGCCACTAGTTATTTTAAAAATAACTGCACTGCGTTGTTTTGGTAATGTAGGTAGGTAAGTTAGGTTCTAGTAATAGTAGTTTTAGAAGTAATAGTAAGTATGTTTGTAAAATATAACAAGTGCCTAAACCGATTTACAAAAATAAATATTAACAATGTTTATACGTTCCTGACATTTTGCGTATCTGGCATTTTTTTTATTTTTTATTTATTAATTAGGATCGTCAACATTGCATACACCGTACTTAAAGCTAATAAACATTACAACAACAAAAAAAAAACACCGGGAGCACTCCGGGAGTGCCGGCAGAAGTGAAAACTTTAGTATTAACGTTATGTTTAATTATAAGTACAAAAATACTATCATTTATGAGGTAGAATACAATGTTTATTTATTGCGCTATCGTACACAAATATGACAATTTACATGTTATTATTCATAATATTATATCGTTATTTATTTATATATTACATTAATTTTTATCTCTTAGAAAAATCAACTTTCATCCATAATTTCGTAATTCCGTAATTTCGTATCCTTGGATACGCGTGGCACGCTGTACATAAACACAGACGGACATTCGCGCAAGCGCCCTGTGCCGCCTAAGCGGAGCAGCACACTCAGGCACGGTAGAAAGAGTGGGAGATACTAGTTCCTCTCCCTTCCCCTCGATCTTACGCTTTTTCGATCAGCATCACGTGACCCTGACGCGAGTCCGTCTTACGCTTTTTCGATCAGCATCACGTGACCCTGACGCGAGTCCGTCTTACGCTTTTTCGATCAGGTCACGTGTCCTGACGCGAGTTTAAGATTTTATACCCATTACAGAAAAAGTGCTCAACGCCGCTAAAGAAGTTTTCACTTCAAAAATATTCTAGTGCTGCGACACTTAGAGACAACCACAACATTACTATACACTTTTGCAGGAAAAGGTGTAAACTAAAGATACCTAAAATATGATTAAAATTAAATATTATAAATTACAATGTCAGATTGAAAATAAATTGAATCAAATTAAATTAGAAATTTCAGAAATATTGAACAGAACAGAATAATGGAGAAAACAAACAAAGTAAATTAATACACACAGTCAAAGTATCAAGTCAAATAAATCATACAATCAAATTTAAATTAAATTAAATAACATAGGCATTTTGATTTTCTGCCTTTTTGCGTGTTTGCCATTCTGCGATTTCTGACAATATGCGTGTCTGACATTTTGCGCATCTGACATAGGGCGTAAAAACCATATTTTCCTACCGACCGAATTTGTAACCCTCGAACTGTCCCGGAAATAAAATACCTGTATCTGGCAACCCTTTTTTTTAAACTAGCCCGTACTTACCCACTGCTGGGCAAAGACCTCCCTCCATACCTTCCAATGCCCATGTTGTGCCTCTTCCTTCTAATTCGTAAATGGGCCCACAGCTTGTCAGCATGCGGCAGACATGTCCTGCCCAATCTCATTTAAGTTAGGCAGCCTTTTGAACTACACGACGTGTAAGAAAAAAATCAAGTGTTAAGTCGTATATTATAATAATTTAATTAGATTTTTAATGTCACGTCACGCACTCGTAGCAATAACGTTTATTTAATTGTCTTTGTAAACAGTCAAAATCATCATCAAAATTAGATATCTAGTTTATATAGGTATATATAGACCGTACGTTTCTTCTCAAATAGGCTAGGCTTATACCTGCTTGTCCTGTCACGGAAGCCGTAGAAGTCACCTGGTATTATTGTCCTTATAAAACACTTATTTAAAAAGCCTTTTAAACCCCCGACGCAAAAACGACGCCACAAAATGGCGGATTACATAATTTTTTCACAACTCCCTCAACATAGGTATCAAATGAAAAGGCTTGACTAGTAGAATACTAAACACTATGACAAACAAATCCAAGATGACCGCCACCACAAAATGGCAAATAACATATAATTTTTCCACTCCCTCAATATAAGCATCAAATGAAAGGGCTTGACCAGTAAAATAATGTACACTAAATTGAAAGGGAATGAGGAATATTAAGTAAAGAAATGAAAATTAAGTTTAAAAAGCATGAAATAAAAATTAAATTAAAAACTTAAAAAATCTTTTAGTTTAAGGTAGGTACGATTCTTTGGGCGAAGCGTCATCGCGTCGGGAGACCGCTAATAAGTAATACTCATATTTAGTAATTATACAAAAGAATTGCGGTCTCCCGAGGCGAACACGCTTGGCCCAAAGAATCGTACATACCTACCTAAGTATATTAAACTAAAAGGATCAATAGAAATTATTTTTTACTTTTTAAAGTTTTTAGTAACCTAAATCAAATTAAATTAATTTATTCAATAACTTAGGACTAGATTACATTGCGGATTCAGTTACATGGTATAAAGTTTCTAAATCTAGTTAGTGGGGTTTCTAAATTCTAGCCCTAAAAGCTAAATCATTCAATTTATTGTTTCCTTGGAAATGGTAGGTTCCTTACCTGTTCCTTAAGAGGAAATGCCCACAGCAAAGGAGTGGAACTCTCTGCCTGCGTCTGTGTTTCCAAACGTTTACAACCCTAATCTCTTCAAAGTTAGAGTGAACAGGCTCCTTCTGGGTAAGCTCGCTCCATCGTAGACTTTGTCTCTGTCATCTCTGACCTAGACTAGAGTCAAGAGCAAACCCATCACAAATAAAAATAAAATAAATGCGGGCGGCGAGTCTTAGTATGTAAAAAGTCATAATTCGAGGCTTGGCTCTCGACTGTTTTCTCCTCCAATATTGGCCAATTTTAAGAGATATTTCACAAACTGAATAAGAAGGATATATACTCTGTCCCTATGTTCCTTTACCCTACATCTTTCTAACTACACTCGCTAGCGACTGTAGTTAGAAAAATGTATGAAAATGAAAACTTTTACAGCGCCTCTAGCGGATACTTGGGTACTAAAATGTGCAGAGTCACATAGTTATCTTTCCTACGTCACCGTGTAGTAAACTACTACAGCGACTGTAGTTTGGGCTTCATTTGCTTTTGATACCATGAGTTACAAATTTGACAGAGTTAGTCTTCACTAATACTAGGGCTGCAGGACATTTGTGGAGCTCGGAACAACGATGACTTGCCAGTGACGTAGAAGCAGCTGGCCGGTTTAAAGCGTTCCATCCATGTGGTGCGCGCGCGTTGAATAGCGGCAGGTGGCGGCAGTTTCCAAACAAGCAATTGATTTTCCTGCAAAGTTATGATGTCCTGGTACGTTGAAAAAGGCAAATCGAAATTTCCGTGGTATAACCGCGTAACTGTTGCTGCTGCTGCCATGCCGTGCATATGAATTCGACTCTTTCTGTTTGTACAGAAAAAATTATTAGACAAAATTATTTGTGATTTGAAAAATCAAATAGGGCCGGCCTTGCATGCAACTAGAAAGGACTAATATTTTAAGTAATAATAGCAAATCATCTACTTACCTATATTCGCAACAAGTTTCCAAATAAAAACATACGCGAGGGTTTAAAAAGCGTTTGACAAAAAAAAACATATTACCTTTACTTTTGTCAAGTTCCAATACAAAAAGAATCAAGTGATAAAATGATGTCTGCCTCAGTTCGCAAAAATCCACATTTTTACGTCTTTATCATGTGAGGACGTGAAGCAAGACGGCTCACTTCTCAATATAATTATTATCATTCTGTTATCTACAGTATGTGCAGGTAAATCTATCTAGCTCATTTTATGACGAGATGCGCGTCAGTGACGGTCCGCCTGCTCCTCGTCATTCGCAGATACGTTGTTTTACCACGGCAATTTTGTATTCCATTTTACAATGTACCAAGGCATCAGAGATGCACAGAAAGATACTTGTAGATATTCTTTTGCACGACGCGACGCGCCGATTATAGATAGTATTGTGACGGTTTTGCACGGAAAATTCAAAGTTAGACTTCGATAAAACTAAGGTCGCAGACTATTTGTGGAGGTCGGAACCCATCAATGCACAAGGTGTACAATGTGTACATGTGTGACGCTGACGTGCCGATCACGTAGAAGCTCGGAAGCGTGGCGATGTGGCGCGCGTAGCGAACAAGAAGTAAACAATTGATTCTCCTGCATAGTTATGATGTCTTGGTACTTTGTAAAAGGCAAGTCGAAATTTCCGTGGTAAAACCGCGTAACTGCAGATGGGGCCGTGCCGTGCATGAATAACGAAATCGACTCAATTTATTTATTTGTAAGGAAAAAAGAATTCAACATAATATTTGTGATTTAATAAACCGAATTAGACTTGCGTGTGGATTGAATCAATATTTCAAGTAATTTAAGTAATAATGGCAAATCCGGTCTTACTGGATTACATATCCTTCTCCCTAGCACGTTTGCTCTAGCAAATCTCCACTCAAACCAGCCAAAGATGGGAGGGAGCTCTGTTACTCGTCAGTGCTCACTCCGGATAGTTGTTGAAGTATATTGGACGGTAAAATCAAGGAGACGGTGGACTTTCACCCGCGTGATAACCAGATGAGCCATATTTTTTATCAAATCTAGATTGATCTTGATTTGTAAACACGCCTATGATGGCTTGGCTATCGAAAACTGTTCAAGGAATGTCGGTCGTTTGGATGATGTTGTTGTTGTTGTTTATTGGAATGTTGTTGTCCTTGCGTTGTTGTCATTCGAGGCGGTTTTACTGCCAAGACACGCCTACAGATGTTTCACATAATTGTTTGTTCATTAGTATAGGATACGGAAAATATTATCTATACAAATATATAAAGCTGAAGAGTTTGTTTGTTCGTTTGCTTGAACGCTCTAATCTCAAGAACTACAGGTCCGATTTGAAAAATTCTTTCAGTGTTAGATAGCCCACTTATTGAAGAAGGCTCGCTATGTATCATCACGCTAAGACCGATAGTAGCGGACCAGACGAAGTGGCGCGGGTCAACTAGTTCTTTAATATTTTACGCTCAGTTCATAGTTATGTGCCCGGCTGGGTTACACGGTGCGAGCTAACTTGCGAGTCGGCCTGCCGAGTAGATAGTTGCAGTGCAGAAACTGAAACTCGTACTGTGTGGACGTATGTTTTTATCATTAATTTGTTGTATTTGCAGCAATAGAAAAACACACTCTGCAGTGTACATTTCAATTATTTATCTATTACGTTTCATGAGATACTGACCGCTGACAGACAGACGGGCATTTATCGAGGAAGGCTACATATCATCACGCTAAGACCAATAGGAGCGGAGCAGATGAAGTTGCAAACTACATAGTTGACCCGTCAACTATGTAGTTTATTATATTTCACCCAATCAATCAATAAATTGTTAACAGACTGTTATTTAACAATCTAATCCACATTCCTCCGCATCATTGCTTCTTCATGTGAGGACATGAAGCAATGATCCCTAGAGCATTTTCATAATTATTGTATGTAGATCTTGCTCATAATGTCGCTGTCGTGACTCCTCTATCATTCGCAGATACGTTGTTTTACCACGGACATTTTAAACTGCCTTTTACAATATACTAAGGCATCAGAAATACATGGAAGGATTATATTATAAATAAATTATTCTTTTGCACGTGCCGCCGACTCAGTTTGTGACGGTTTTGCACGGAGAATTCAAAGTTAGTCTTCAATAATACTAGGGCCGCAGAATGTTTGTGGAGCTCGGACCACAACAATGTCTAATTTTGTACAGTGTGACGTACCGGTGACGTAGAAGCAGCTGGCCGGATGAATGTGTATCATATAGCGGCAGTTTACAAGTAAACAATTGATTCGCCTACAAAGTTCTGATATCTTGGTACGTTGTAAAAGCCAAGTCGAAATTTCCGTGGTAAAACCTCGTAACTGCAGCGTTGGGGGGCCGAGCCGTGTGTGATGCGATGAACATTTCGGCTCATTTTGTTCATTTGTGAGGATACGGGAAATATCGTAGGGAACACTAAACACGGAAAAAATCATTATTACGTACATAATTATGTCATCAGAATTTTAAGCAGAATTATAATGACCCAATTAAACGTGTACCTATTTAAAAACGATAACGGCAATAACTTAAATCTAGCCACCACAATTCTAGCCCGAGTAGCTAATTTATCATCTTCCACTCACTCAATTAATTAATCAATTGTTTCCTTGGTATCAGTAGCGTAGCGAGAGGGGGCGGGGGGGGGGCGCGCACCGGTTGACACCCGCTTAGGAGTGACACCCGACCGCTCGTTGACTGTTTTTGTCACTACCGGGTGGCACCCCTGATCGTTTGACAGAACGAAAACTGTCGGGAGCAGTGTGCAAAAAATTTTATTGCATCACTCCATAATTTTATTTCTATTTAAGTATGAATGACCAAAAGAAAATATAACCTATCCGAGGTGGGATGCGAAAATTTTCAAGCTCGTTTCGCTCGCTTTGTGTTCTGCCCTTTTTTAGTTCTTGAGTTCACTTGTGTTACTCAACAAAGTTGGGTTTAGATAATGATGAAAACAAAATAATCTTATTTTCGAGATTTTGTTTATAAGTATGATATAAGAACATTGAAAATAAAAACCTGCAGCGCAAATGGCACACTTTCCCCAATCCCCCCTACCTTCCGAAAAACGGCTTGCGATTGCCGTCACCAGAACGAAAGGCCAAAGGCGCAAAACTCATAATTATTTGGGGTGGTGTGTGTGCGAGTGTCACCCATGCTAGCTACGCTACTGCTTGGTACCTATAACCTGTAGGTATACCTAGGTGTATACTATACCTACATACACTGCCATAGTATCCACCTAGCTTCACTAAGCTTCACATGACGTGAAGCATAACGTGATAGTCCACTTTTCAATATGAACAATAATGAACATCCTTACCGTAGGTACTGATGATGATGTACGTGGGTATTTAGTTACATACTAATTATGTAGATCTTGCTCATGTTTATGACGACGCGCGACGGGACGCGTTTCGGTCACAAACCTATGATGAACCTACTCGATCATTCGCAGTTACTGTGTTTTACCACGGAAATTTAGAATTACCTTTTACAATATACCAAGACATCAGAAACTCATAGAAGTTTTAAAATTTATTATTACTCCAAGGACCGATTCAGAGTTGTGACTGTTTTGCACGGAGAATTCAAAGTTAGTCTTCAATAACACTAGGGGCGCAGAAAATTTGTGGAGCTTGGAACACAATAGTGACGGGCGGGTGACGTAGAAGCAGCCGCCCGATTGTAAGCGTGCGTCCAATAGCGGTAGTTTACTAATATGTAAACAATTGATGCTCCTGCATAGTTCTGATGTCTTGGTATGTTGTAAAAGACAAGTTGAAATTTCCGTGGTAAAACCGCGTAACTGCAGCGATGGATGGATGTTTGTCACTCAATCACGTCAGAACGGCTAAACGGATCTTGATGTTTGGCACAGAGGTTGATTATAGTCTGGAATAACACATAGGCTACTTTTTGTCTCGGGAGAATCAAAGCCCCGGAGTATGTTCCCTAGGGATCACGCGGGCGAAGTCGCTGGCAGAAGCTGGTATAAAATATTTATTTTTGGAACGAAGTTCCTTATCGCGCATTGTGAAACGAAAAGCAAGCCAGTTATTTTCGTTTCGTCTTTCGATTTCTGTTTACATTATATTTGTTAATAATAAAAAAATATTTTTTATTATTTTTTTAATAACATTATAACTTAAAAAATAAAAATTATTACAATTCCTTCACTAATTAATCAAAAGGAACTTTGTCCCTTGTTATTTTTTGAGATGGGGTTGCTAGTCTAGGTCAGAGATGACAAAGTAATGTTAGGTTACACACATCTACAGATAGGTAGGTGATATTCGCAACAAATTCCCGAAAACTTATGCGAGAGGTGACTTTTGTTTGAACGACGTTTTACACGAAATTGCATTAAGTCCGCCCATGTACCACTACTGTACATAAAGTTTAAATAAATAAATTCTTATTGGTTTCAATGCACTTACTTGCATTTTTCAAGTTCTATACTAAAAATCCTTTTTTACAAACACTGTTAAAAAAAACAACACACCCGAAAACTTTGCTTGTCAATTTTAAGTGTTGTGGTTTTTTGCACGGAGAATAAAATTCAATGTTAGACTTGGATAATACTAAGACCGCAGACTATTTTGGAGCTCAGATCAACTATGTGAAGTACATGTGTGTGAAGTGCCGATGACGTAGAAGCTCGGAAGCGCGGCGATGTGGCGCGCGTCAAATAGCAGCTTACAGTAACAGTAAAGTTAATTCTCCCGCATAGTTCTGATGTCTTGGTACGTTGTTAAAGGCAAGTCGAAATTTCCATGGTAAAACCACTGCAGCGATGGGGCCGATCCATGCGTGTATGACAAAATTCGACACATCTTCGTTCATTATTCATTAATTTGTGAGATACGAAAAAAATATGTAAAAATTAATTAATTAATAACAAAATTATTTCTCGCATGCTTGCATGTAGAAATTTTTCAAGTACCTATGTACTTTCAAAATATGTATGGCGTTTTCAACGTTCAACAAAATCTACTATCCAGTCAAAAACAATCCGCTGATAATAAATAGTGTAAAACTTCATGAAAAAAATTACACACCTGACTACAGAAGCGCGATAACTCTTTCCAACAAATTCCGCAACCGTGAACAGGCCTGTGATCATAAAATTAATTCATAAATTACTTAATTAGTTATGTCGTTATTTCCCAGGGTGACACAGACATATGGACTTTTCAAGAGATCGCGTTCAAGGCGGAGATGGACCGACACGACGATCCAGAGTCAGAAGAGGAGGCGTTCATCCTGTGTGCAGAGGACCCTGCCACCAGAGCTAGGAATATTGTTGAACTTAGGAACATGATATACGGTGAGATAAATCGTCATTTTTATCATAAATAAAAGATAGTGCTAAAACGGAACATTTTCCATGACTCTTTTTTACACAACTATGAAGTTTATTATCATCCCCCGAAACTTTTCTATGGATGTCACACATGTATGACGATGGATGAAGAAGGAAGCTAAAGAACAGATGCATGAATTGTGTGAAGAATGATTTGAAAAAGATGAGAAGATGATAAAAGCACGGATAAAAGTAAGAATCTACAATAAGTTTACTTGGTTCTTTGTAGCCTGTATCTACGTATTATTCCATTAATATTTTCCAGAAACTTATTGGAACCAACCGATGATGTCGACAATAAATGATTAATGATGCCTAATGACTAAATTATTATCTCGGCTACGATGTAATGAGTTTTCTCATTTCCTAGTACATGTAACAGTTAGGTAATCGATACTATAAATATGGGTTTTACGGAAACTGTGAGTCAAATGGAGGAAGGGAATGACTGGAAATAATGTGGGGACTATGCTCGTAAAAGGCGACCAGTACCAGGGCAACACAGTCTTAAGGAGGTTGTTAGTATATGAGAAATTGTTTGACAAAAACAAAGGTTGCAAAGTCGGACGCTTAAAAAAAAGGTGTCACTTTTCGCAAGAAAGCGTAGTCTTTCTGAATATTTACATCATAGAAGTGCGAAATCATTTCGGTTTATTTACCGTCAGCAAGATAAACCGGGAATAACAGCTAAACTACGAAATTGCTAGAACAATTTGTAAACAAAAGGTAGGTTAACAACCTTCCTAAGTGTTAACCTACACTTAATAATTCAACGTTTGCATTACTTGTTTCAACTTCAAACGAATGTTAATCGACCTTCATGCTTTAAAATCATAGATTTGTATTACTACTATTGTACATAATACGAAGTAAATTACCAAAAAAACAGTAATTATGTGTCTTGTAATCATAATTATGCTTGGAAAGAGATAATGTTAGATAGTAATCATTCACACTCATTAAATATGTTGATTGCATTGTTTATGGTACAAAGAGCTTTATGGTCTCACACATTTTGAAAATATTGTTTATAGGCACTATAAAATCAAGGAATGTACTATCAACAGCTGTAATATATGGCTTTGGCAAATATGATTTTTCAATCGATCAATGGCCTACATGTACATTACCGACAGCCTAAATATCGCAATTATCAATCAAAGCATTTGCCATTTTAAAGAATTCTCACTCTGCCGAAGCAGAGTATTCAAAAAATATTATAGACTCATTTGAGTGTTCCCCTCCACGGAAATCTTTAGTAAAAGGCGAAAGATTTATGCGTTTTGAAGGGAAACCAGAGTTAACTGCGCACGAGTCGCCAGAGACTATATACTGAGCGCGGTAACGAAACCATAGCGCGATTCAGAAACGAGCGTCAATTGTACAACGCCATCTATCGAGCTTGGTGGTACTAAAACATTTATTGGTATCTAACCATAACAATGATTGTAGAATAGTAACCATCATCAGATAGATAAATATACAAAATACTCATAAAAAATATGTCCTCAAAAATAAGTATTAGAATCCTCAACGGATTTCTTGAATAGTTTTCGGACGCCTTACCAAATACTTAAAGCAACAAGAATGTATTTTAAAACATGTTGGTCGGTGGCATTCGGACAGCGCTCGGGCTTCAAACATAGCAAGTGACGACAACATCGGCGTCGCCTTCTCCTGCGCACAACAATCAAGTTAGTAACTAACTCACTGACAGTTAACTGGGTGAATCATGCCACTAAAACGAACACCGCCCGCCTCACCTTGTCCCTCGGTGTTGATGCAAAAAAGCAACGAAAGCAGTCAACAAGCTGCTGTAACCGCGACTGACACAACAAATAAATCACCTTTGCACCACTGTGACTCTGCACCTGATCTTCATTCAATTACGGCTAACATCACGGAGCGTAAAAAAAGAAAGCTCACGAATAGCGATATTACCATTTCAGCTACAATAAAGGATCTTTTCTCTGAATTCTCTTAAGACCAAGATAAGCGTTTTCAAGAACTTCAAACCACAATGAGTAAACTTAATCAACAAAACGATGATTTACGGAAAAGTGTTAACTTAATGTCTGATAAATACGACGAATTTCTAATGCGTATTTCCCGTCTGGAGTCGGAGAAACAGGAGGATAAGAAAACTATTAGACAACTAGAAGACAAACTCGAACTATTAGAACGCAAATCGCGCGTGTCTGGTATTGAGATACGAAATATCCCAAAGGAAAGTGGCGAAACTAAGGATGGTCTATCTAGGGTATTGGTGAACCTGGGGAAAACCCTTGATGTTGAAATTAACCATTCCAGTATTAGGGATATTTACCGCCTAAATACTAAAGACGGGTCAAATCCGGTAATTGTTGACTTTACCTCAGTTCTAACCAAAGAAAAAGTTATAAAGGGGATTAAGAGCTTTAATAAATCCAAAATAAAAAAGGATAAACTTAATACTACCCACATTAACCCCCAAAATGAGCTAAAGCCACTATACGTGTCTGAAACCTTGACACAAAAGACACACAGGCTGTTCTTCTTGGCCCGGTCATTCCAAAAAACTCATGGTTATGCTTTCTGCTGGACATCAAACGGAATAGTCTATCTAAAGAAAAATGCCGACTCTGCCCAAATCCGTATAACTTCCGAGCTGGATATTGAGAAGCTGAGAATTTCGCAATGACTACCTCTGGTTAAATTTGATCTTAGTTTATTATTATTGTTAACTAACTTCTTAATGCATGCCTCTCATTTTTCTGCAAATTTATTATCTCACCACTTCATTCTCTCAAATAATAATAATGTCAGAAAAAAACACATTGTTATATGTAATTTTGTTAAACCATTACACAATCATTTATTCACAAAATATCACTACAGAACATCAAACTACAACACAAATATAGTCGTAACACATAATATACTATATAAAAAGACTTACTACAAATTACCAAAAACTTTATTTTTCATTATTTCACATAAAACAAACAGATGTATCTACACATATAACACAACCGACTTCCTTCACACTATCCACGACTCAATGAGATACCTTAAATACTCACCTTATATAATCGCACAAAAAAGTAATTTTACACTGCCGTATGCGTCTGATATAACTTTCTCGCACGGCTACAACATTGCTTTTATGTTCATTTCAGGAACTGAAATGGCCGATCAAATTCCGTTTTCACGTATAACTGGCATAACATCAATATTTATTACAATTAAATCACAATCACATAATCTTTTATTCACAAGATACAATTATAGCAAACCAAAGTACAACACAAATAAAATCATAACACATAATACACTTGGTAAAAAGACATACTACAACATTCTAATAAAACTATTTGTCATTATTTCATACAAAACAAACAGATTTATCTACATATATAACATAACCCTCTTCCCACACACCATCCGTGACCCAATGAGGTACCTTAAATCCATTGTAAACTCACTTTATTTAATAACACAAAAACGTAATTTGACACTGCCGAATTTGTTTGATATAACTTTCTTGCACAGCTACACCTTTGCTCTTTTATTCACATCAGGAACTGAAATGGGCGATCTAAGTCCGTATTCACATATAACTTACATAATATTAGTAAACATAATATCAGTAATTATTACAATTAAATCTATACTCGACAATTATATTAATCAATGTATTAACATGCGGTAATTTAAATGATTTAACGGAAAATATCGATAAGGTAACAGTATCTGAATCACTGTATGCCGACATCGAAGACTGTCACAAAATAATTTTGCCCTCTTCTGAAAGTCTTGTAGTTTTCACCCAAAATATACGCAGTATAAACTGCAATATAAATGGATTGGAATTACTCTTAACTAGATTAAATCTGCATTGTGATGTTCTTGTCCTCACAGAAAGCTGGCTCTCGTGCACACCTTCATTACCTAATTTACTAGGTTATCGATCGTTTGCGACAAAAAATAATGTTAAACAAAACGATGGTGTTATCATATTTTATAAGGATCATCTTCGTTTTACAATTGTGGAACCAAACTTCAGCGAGGGTAACTGTCTAATTGCTACGCTTAAAAATCAAATCGCAACTATCGCAATATATCGTTCACCATCTTTTTCAAACTTAGACTCGTTCCTTAAATCCTTAAATGATGTTTTAATTAGTTACTCTTCCTTTAACAATATAATAGTTATAGGCGACATAAATATTCCAATTAATCTAGACAAAATTGACTTCCAAGGTGAACGTTATCTAAATCTGGCAGCTAGTCATGGCCTGCTACCCTCACATACATTAATTACACGGCCAGAAAGTAAAACATGTATCGACCATATACTCCTTAAGACGAAAAGTTCCTGCAACACCATTGTACCATTAGCAACTTTGACTGACCATTATCCGGTTTTACTGCATATGAACTTTAAGAAACCTCAGCAATTCGCGATAACTACTATTAAAAAAATTGATGAAGATGGCTTAAAAGAGGAAATATCAAAAATTGATGAAGATGGCTTAAAAGAGGAAATATCAAAAATTGATGAAGATGGCTTAAAAGAGGAAATATCAAAAATTGACTTCAATAAATTAATTGAGTCTCAGGATCCTAACATTGCTTTGGTGAATTTTACTCACTGTCTTCAGGCTGTAATTAAAAACAACACCAAAGTCATTACGTTATCGCGTCGAAAGAAGATTATAAAACCCTGGATCACACAAGGATTGCTGCGCTGCATGAGGAATAGGGATAAACTACATAAACAATCAAAACTTTCGCCAGATAACGCAACATTAAAATTGACATATAAACGCTATAGAAACTACTGCAACACTATACTCAAAAAAGTAAAAAGAGCTTATGAAAAAAATCTTGTAAAATCAGCTCAAAATGATAATAAAAAGCTGTGGAAAGTGATAAAAGACATCACAAACACAAACAAAAATACTAACTGCCCAAATGAACTTCTTTCTCTAGCCGACGATCCTAAACAGTCTCTGAATAAAATAAATAGCTACTTTGTTGGTGTAGGTAGATCACTGGCAGATAAGATCAGGCAAAATAAATCAAATTCAATAGACACTAATGTAAACACCAACTCTTATAAGCACACTCAACTCAATTCGTTTGTATTGGAGGATACCGATGTATGTGAAGTGGACCGTCTTATCACTAATTTAAAAACAGATAGCTCAACAGGATTTGATGGGATTAGCAGTAAATTTTTAAAAGAATACAAAACCATTTTAGCTACTCCACTCACCATTATTTTTAACTCCTGCCTCCAAAATGGAATATTCCCTGAATCTTTAAAGAAGTCTGAGGTTTGCCCAATACATAAGGGTGGAAACAGAGATTGTGTTACCAATTACAGGCCCATGTCCATACTTCCAGCCATATCAAAGATCCTTGAGCGAATAATTAATATTAGACTAACAAGGTATCTTGAAAGTAAAAACTTGCTCTCACCAAACCAGTACGGTTTCCGTAACGGGAAATCAACTGAACAAGCTGTAAACAGACTCACAAGTTACATAAGTGATAAATTGGATGGGAAAAAGAAATGCCTTACCATTTTCTTAGATTTAGCAAAGGCGTTTGACACAATCTCTGTTTCCCTACTCCTGGCCAAATTGGAAAGACTGGGAATCAGAGGCACGCAGTTGAAACTTTTTGAAAGCTACCTTACTGATCGCTATCAGTGTGTCCGTGTGGGAAACAATACTAGCACTGACCTCCCAGTCACTCACGGAGTTCCCCAGGGTAGCATATTGGGACCAACCATATTTCTCGTATATATCAACGACCTCACTAACCTAAAACTCACCCAGGGCGAAATCATTTCCTTTGCTGATGATACTGCTCTCCTTTTCTCCGCCGATAACTGGAATGAAGTATTTGATGCCGCCCAATCTGGTTTTAATACTGTCAGAAAGTGGCTAAATGACAATGTTTTAACGCTAAACACCGATAAAACCAAATACATTTGTTTTACTGTTCGATCAGACTTTGATATTGATCATACTTGTGCCATTATCCCACATGAATGTACACCTCACGGTAACTGCTCTTGTGCTCAAATAGAGAGGGTTGATACAATCAAATATTTGGGTGTTACTATTGATAAAAACCTGAACTTTAAGGAACATATAAGAATTTTAACGGGACGGGTTCGGAAACTTATATACATATTTAAAAATATACGACACATCGCCGATCCTCCTATCTTGAAACGGATTTACGTTGCCATCTGCCAGTCACTCATAACATATTGTATATCCGTGTGGGGAGGTGCTCCAAAAACAACGCTCAAATCTATTGAGGTTGCCCAACGAGCTATACTAAAGGTTAGTACTTTCAAACCCATACTTTTCTCAACTGCCTCACTCTATCAATTATGTGGAGTACTAACCGTAAGACAATTATTTATTCTAAAAATAATCATAATAAAGTATCACCCCCAGATGTTGAATAAACGCAGAAATTATACGGTTTGCACACAACAAAAATTTTCTAACACTAAATTTATAAAAAAGTTCATTAATTCTCTCGGCCCCTATATTTACAACAAAATTAATAAACTCCTTAATATATATCCACTGAATACAGATCGTTGCAGGAAAAAAGTATGTGAATACCTACAAAGTCTCACTTATGACGAGACTGAGCAGCTCCTAACCGTGTCAAGTTAGACAGCAAATTTACACATATTTTATTATTTTATTTTATTTATACTCATAGAACCGTATCTCATTCATTAACACGTCTACTCATAAACTGCCGCATATCACACTCATACTTAACTATACACACCCTCTCACACTCACTCATTCATCTAGCATAACACACAAAGAGAGGATCAGCCACAGATTACAAAGTCATAAATTAAGAGTACATAATATTTTTGTAAAACGCTAGCACTTAAGTAAACTTAAATATGTTATTCAAGGGGATTGCGCTGTAAGCCGAAATACAGGTTCCTCCTAGTTTGGCTTCAGATGCTAAAACTTTTGTGTAAATTATACTGTTTACAGCATTTACTTGTAAATTATAATAAGTACTTTTGTGAAAGAAATAAATTTATTATTATTATTATTATTATTCTCTTTATTTTTTATCCTTACATACTAATTTACATTTTTAAATATTTCTTAAAAACAACACATTATAAAAAAAACATTAAAAAATATAAAATATAGTAGTCCGCCGGTGTCGGGAGCAGGGTCCAAGCTACCGGTGGTTAGGGCTCCAGAGAAAGGAACCTCCTCACAATACGAGCCGTATCGAGGAGTACTGCCTTCTGTATCAGGCCCTTTATCCAACCGCGTAACGCCAGCTTCGACAGACTTTTATTATTATTATTATTATTATTATGTTGCACAGACAAATTTCATTTAAATGAAAGGCCCTGAAGAAAATCTGCACAGTTTTATCCTCGATAAATTGTCCAGATCCAATTTGAGGAAGAATCAAGGTACAGGTACTTACCTTAAGAGGTAAATATCGAGACACAGCACAATGGCATCCTAAACCATTTAGAAGTATAATGAAGGTGCCAGTTGCAGTTTTCGGAAGGATTTTTAAACTGAAGAAAGTGTAGTTGTTAAAACGAGATGAAAGTCTGTGTAGAACTACGCCAATTTTGCCAATGAAAAGTCCCATCAGGCAGGACACATTGCTTGCAGAACAGACGGTCGATGGGGCCGAAAAGTTCTGGAGTGGCGACCGCGTATCGGAACCCGGAAAACACAGCGTTGGAAGGCCTCAAAAAGGTGGACCTTTGACCTGGTGAGGGTCGCGGGTAACCGATGGATGCGAGACGCACAGGAACGGTTGTTGAAGCGACACTTGAGTGAGGCCTATGTCCAGCAGTGGACTTCTTTCGGCTGATATGATGATGATAATTATGATGTTGATACGTACGGTATGTTAGACAAAAACTAACAAATACATTGGATCACACCGAACAAAAATAGCAGTTACCAGGCAACCCAGTTCTATGGACTTTCAAGAAATGAACACTGTTATTGTTAGCTACGAATAACAATAAAGTTGAACCCACAGCATCATTTCTCCAACTTGACTGAAACAAATTGCGCGTAGAAGTAAACATTGTTACGATTCTCTTGTCCCACGCCATTTCAACTTTGAATAAATATTATTTCCTTTGATTTCGAACAGAACAACTTCTGTAATAAATGAAAAACTTACGACGATAAGATTTTAGTTCTATGATACAGGTTTCAGATTTGTTTAACTTTACCTAAGATACCATCATTCTGATTTATAACTTCTTTATCTTACTACGAGTATTTTTATTACATCCTATTTGAAGAGGGAACGCCTATCAATTTTAATAAATTGGGTATATTTTTAAAGAAGTATTTTAAAATCCTATTGCAATGGAGTCAGTTTGCATAAAAAAAAGGAAACAAACAGAAGAAATCTTGTAATTACAATCCAGTCTTCTTCTTATCGTGTGGGCCGTAAGGTCTAACGACCCCACACACCCTAGTGTCAGAGTTTCTAAGCCGCCTCAAGGGCCTCTGACATGGCACACGGCCGGGACAACCGGCTTATACATGCCTTCCGAAGCACGGAATCATCTTTTTATTAGACAACTAGTGGACGTCACGCGGTTTCACCCGCGTAGTTCCCGTTCCCGTGGGAGTACGGGGATAAAATATAGCCTATGTTACTCCCTGATAATGTAGCTATCCATTGCTGAAAGAATTTTTCAAATCGGTCCAGTAGTTTCGGAGCCTATTCATTTCAAACAAACAAACAAATCTTTCCTCTTTATAATATTAGTGTAGATCAGGTGATTCAAGCCTGCAATGTCCTAGCCAAACTGGAAACAACTCTACTTTACAAAGTATGCTTCCCGTGAGAATCGAACCCACAACCACCGGGTCATAAGGCAAACGCCTAATCCACTCGACCACGGAGGGAGTTATTCCAATCCAGTGTCTATAAATAAGGTCAAGTCGAAATGAAACCATGGTCGTGTCATTCCACACTTGACTGTAACACGTTTTGATAATTCAATTCCATCTGCAGTCCGATTCTGTAAAGCTTTCAGCGAAAGATGAAGTGAATTGTACCTGGGGGGCTACTCTCTAACGAAATCCGTAGTTTCGGGCTTAGTTGCGGGCGGGCGTATTCTACTCCGTGTAATCTACAGACTTACGATTAGCCCCGAACCCGAACTGAGAATGAATGACAACACGATTTCACAGTAACTGTCAAATCGTGTTATCATTAGTTCTCAGTGGTTAGGTGATACGGAGTAGAAAATGCCCGCCCGCAACTAAGCCCGAAACTACGGATTTCGTTAGAGAGTAGCCTCCCTGAAGTGAGCTGACAAGCCATACAAACAAGATGGAATTACAGCCGAAGATATGTCCAAGTGAAGGCTTGGGTGAAATGATCACGAAGTGAGCTGTCGTACCATCTTGGATACTTCAATTGACAGGTGATCACTCCACCCGAGCCCTTCTTCGACATGTTTACAGAATCGCACGGCAGTTCATTTCATGCTCACTCGATCTAAGTTCACACGGTGAGGTGTGTACACAATAGACTGGCTGTTTGTCATGACATATCAAGACATCTAATGGTGTTAATAATTATATATTTCAGAGCGAGGAGAGTGCCACCCTCCGCGGATGGACGACGCCTTTCTGCTGCGGTTTCTGAGGGCAAGACGATCAGTGCCTGCGCGGGCGCACAGACTTGTACGTACCAATATCTACAATCATTTTAAGCAGCCGAACACCTTGCATTACAGAGTTTTAAGTTTTCGTCACCTACTCTAATATACCTTTCTTCGACTAGTGAAGCAAAAATAACTTACTGCCTGAAGGTTATATTTTCTTCTTCTGATACCTCTGTTCCTATGTTTCTACGTCTCTACTTCTTTAATAATATGTCCTTTGTTTTTCTTGTTTATTGTCCTCACCATTTTTTCTTCAAATTCTGCCACTTGTTGCACTACTTCTGGTAAATAATTGTGCATCCATTCTGCAGCGATGATAACCCCCAAAATGACAGATTTTCTAAATACCCAATGAATAAGGTAAAACTATCTTCCAATCTTGAATCCTACTTTCCTTCCAGTTAGTCCGCTACAGCAACTTCCGGGACCAGAACCCGCACCTATGGCGAGATGTGGACTGGTTCGGCCTCACTAAACTGGGCCACGTGTTTGAAGGCGTGCTCTTCGACAGGCCTGATGTTGGCAGACTCATCATGTGTCGGTTAGGTAAGTGATCTACGTCATCTTCCGGGACCAGAACCCGCACCTATGGCGAGATGTGGACTGGTTCTGTCTCACTAAACTGGGCCATGTATTCGAAGGCGTGCTCTTCGACAGGCCTGATGTTGGCAGACTCATCATGTGTCTGTTAGGTAAGTGATCTACGTCATCTTCCGGGACCAGAACCCGCACCTATGGCGAGATGTGGACTGGTTCGGTCTCACTAAACTGGGCCATGTATTCGAAGGCGTGCTCTTCGACAGGCCTGATGTTGGCAGACTCATCATGTGTCGGTTAGGTAAGTCATCTACGTCATCTTTCGGGACCAGAACCCGCACCTATGGCGAGATGTGGACTGGTTCGGTCTCACTAAACTGGGCCACGTATTCGAAGGCGTGCTCTTCGACAGGCCTGATGTTGGCAGACTCATCATGTGTCATCTAGGTAAGTCATCTACGTCAGCTTCCGGGACCAGAACCCGAACCTGTGGCGTGATGTGGACTGGTTTGGTCTCACTAAACTGGGCCACGTATTCGAAGGCGTGCTCTTCGACAGGCCTGATGTTAGTAGACTTGTTATGGTAAGTCATCCACCACATTTTCCTGTAGTAGCTTTAAATCATCATCATCGTCATATCAGCCGAAAGACGTCCACTGCTGGACATAGGCCTCCCTGGGGGGGGGGGGGGGGGTTGCCATAATCGCCACGCTTGGCAGGCGGAACGCTGCTGCCCATTCTCTGGTGAGTCCCTTAGTCGCCTCTTATGACACCCACGGGAAGTGATGGAATACGGCACCGGCCGACACCATTCGCTTTAAGATAAGATAAGATAAGATATATTTATTTGTCAAAAACATGTGTAGGTAATAAAAAACAAAGGGAACATAATGAAAAAATGAAATGAAATGATTTTATTTCCAGATTTACATCCAATTAAATTAAATAGGTATTAAATAAATAAATTTAGAAGCCGCGACTTATGTAAGGACTATAAGGACTAGTTCCAGTGCCTGCCATGGTTGAGAAATTATTCGAAAGAGTTACCACGGCCTTTTGTTTTAAGGATGGGAAATCATCAAATGACTCCTCCCGCTCTGGGCGGAGCAGAAGGGAGTGTCAGACTCTTACTGACTAAAACCCATCCGTGTTCCTCCTAGATCCCTTTGCGTTCCAGGACCGCGGTGACTCGGGCCCCGTCTACTATGCTGACATCTCCTTGAGGCGCACGTGAAACACAACGCGCCGTCGACCCGGGCCTGGTTCTGATAGGACGGCGAGCCACCTAATGCTCGCCATCCGCAGGTCCGAGCCTACGGTGGCCGGGAATCGCCCTGCGAATCCCGACGCCCGGGGCGTCTTCTTCTGTTGCGGCGACTGGGGCGTAAGGTTTCCCTCTCTCTCACGCGTCCGGCCTCCTCCTTTGCTAGCATTTCTGCTTCGCAGAAGGAGTTGACCGTTTTCCATGCCTCCTCGCTCTGGACCATGGATTAAACCAGGGTCGGACGCGATAGATCGCCGCCGCCGATCGCCTCGACGAGTTACCACGGCCTTGGAACGCAAAGGGCGATTAAAGAAATACGGATGGTTTTTTAGCTAGTAAGAGTCTGACACTAAAGGAGTCAGTTTATGATTCCCCAGCCATTAAAACGGAGTTTTGCAGTGTCTTCCTCATGGTTATAAGGTGTACCTATGTTTCTATGTTATTATGCTTTCTCAACAACCTTATGTTTGGGATTCAATACAGCCAAAACCGACTGACTTTCGAAAAGTCATTTCAAAGCTAGTTGAAAGCTTAATATCTAAGCTTTCAACTAGCTTTGAAATGACTTTTTACAATTATTAATTCTGGCACGGAGTTTTGGGTAGGAGATTTCACTCTCATCTCAGTCCTTAAAAAGTAATTAGCATAAAGGAGCCGTACAAAGCCCATTAGTCTTCTTTTAATACCTTTAAAAACTTTTTACCGCGCTTACGTAGAAAAGTCTAAGCTTTACTTTTAAAGGGATTTTAGTTAACCATTAACTTTAGTTAACTTCATTGCGAGTATTTGATGTTATAATAATCTTCTTCATTATAAGGTCTGTCCAAGTTTGTTATGACGCCAAAATTATTGTTGCTATTAACCTCTGCCCTCCTAGTCATTCATTACATTATGATAGACAATTAAATTAACGATGCCATAGAAATTAACGATTACAATACTTTAATGAATACCATCTAAATTGCTAATTTTACAATCGTAATTTATAAAACATGTCATAAATTAATGTGATTTGATTTGCGTTATTTGAAAATGTTGGTAGTAAATAAATAATAAGTAGTCCTAGTGGATACTAGTATCAAATAAACTAGACCGGGGGAACCAAAATAAAAACTACATTACTAAAATAACTTACGTAAAAGATAGAAATACAGAAGGTGAGCAAGCTACTATCAGGAATGCAGAATTCGTGAAGAAGAATTTATACTTACTAATTCCAGGTGAATGGGATCCAGATGACTACCCAGTAGACGACCTGATACGCGGCAGTCTTCTTCTCCTAGAGATCGGCATCATGCAGCCGAAGCTTCAGATCTTGGGAGGCACTGCCCTCCTGGATTGTTCAGGTCTCACCATGAAGCACATGAGGCAGTTCTCACCAGCTATAGCCATACAAGCTATGAATGTTATGGGGGTAAGGAGATATACCAGTTTTCTTCCACACTATCTGTGGCCACATGACTAGGACTGCAAAGAATGAGAGCAGTTAACCTCAGTACTACTTCTGAACCTAAAGGTTTTCATCAGGCAATCGAAGATGCAATATCAGTTGAAGTTTTTCTCACCTTTAGGAAATTTAATTGCCTTTCAAGATCTGCCAAGTTCAGCTCATAATTGAAATTACTGATCAAGTTAAAATGCTACACAACATCAAATCTTGGCATGTTTTGTAAACTGTCCAATCAGAAAAACTCTCTGAACCAAGGAACCACTCTCTCATCATTAAACAATAAGGCAATCTTGCAGTAATAATCACATAACCTCGTCACATTTCAGTTCTCATTCCCGCTGCACATGCGAGGCTTTCACGTCATCAACTGCTCCAGGGTCTTCGAGACACTGTTCCACTTCTTCAAACGTCTGGCGCCTGTGGACGACCTGTGGAAAAGAGTACGGTTCCACGGCAGTGATCTCGGTGCTTTACATAAGTAAGTATCAAGGCAAGATTAAGATCATGCAATCGACTACCTAAGTATTACTACTACTACTACTAGGTGCGTACCTGTGAGTCAATCCTGCGCCTCCAAGGATCAACAATGTTAGAAAACTATGGCTGGGTTATGTGGGTGACTAGGGGATGAGAACTCGAGGGCTGGCTAGAGTGTAGCTAGTAATAGTTGCTAGACTATTAGCGAATAATAGTCAACCTAACACAGACCCACTATCAAAAAGCGGTTATTTTATAATATTGATATTTTGATATTCAATGATTTTCCAAAATCCAAAATATGATATTATAAATGAGAAACAATCAACTGTTCTGCAAGCAATGAGCCCTGCCCACTGCCACTTCACTTATTTCTTATTTTATGCTAATATACTTTAACATTGTAACAACAACAAGCACTTTACCTGGCTCACTGCGAACGCTTTAACGATCTGTTTAGCTCGGTAGCTCTCAATTACGTGCTACGAATGGCAAGAAGTCGATACACGCGATTTTACTCCATTTTTGTTGATTAGAAATCGACTTGTATCTCTTAGAACATTGAGAGGGTATTTGGGGAAATTCAAGACCTGGCTTGAGTATTCCTAAATACCAAAACATGATAAACGTACAGGCCCGGACTGGCCATAGTGCAATTCATAGGGCAAATGCCCAATGGGCTGGATGCCCGGTGGGCCGTTGTTGCCGATAAGCGGTCGACTTTCTTTTGCTATTTAATAAAAACTAGTGAATGTCACGCGGTTTACCCGCGTAGTTCCCGTTCCCGTGGGAGTACGGGGATAATATATAGCCTATGTTACTTCCTGATAACGTAGCTATCCAATGCTAAAAGAGTTTTTCAAATCGGCCCAGTAGTTTCGGAGCCTATTCAATTCAAACAAACAAACAAATCTTTCTTCTTTATAATATTAGTATAGATAGTATAGACAAGGGGGCCCGCTTAGTAATATTCGCCACAGGCCCCACGCGAGAGAGGAAAGCCGACCGCCTCTAAAATGCCCGGGCCGGTTTTGGCTCCCAGTCCGGCCCTTTTTGTAAACATAAAACATAGGACCAGACTAAGCATTGAGCTCCGTATGTTGTATGTAAGTCGAACTGAGTGGACTAGTAGACCACTCAAATCTGTGTGGTTATTCCTCAAAAGACCATTTCTAACTGCACAATAATCGATCTGAAAAAAGATATGTCTGGCCTGTAACCTCTGAATTTGTTTCGGTGTTTCTTCCTAGAGTAGCTTTGTGCTTTTTGGAGGACTTTCTTATTTTATGGTAAATTGACGTTCGATGAAATTGACGTAAAAGTGCTTATTCTCAGCTTTGAATAAATAACTTTTGAATTGACATCATCGACTAAAGCGCCCAAACTTTGATTAAGCTGTGAAAACATTGTTGGACCTGCTGAAGATTGTAAGATCATCTTTGCATTGTATAGACTCAATCTCTTTTGCATTGTATAATTTCAGTCATTAATTATTTCATAACGATTGTAACCATGATTTTGTAAACACTGATTTAAATGAGTGTCCATGGAGTTTCTTGCACGTTCTTTTCCATAGGATCTACTCTCTGGAACGTGCAACTGCCGCGCTGGAGATAGGGTCGGTGAGTGTTTTGCTGCAGAACAGCTTGCTGTTCTTGTCGTTAGCGCGGCAGAATTAGCTTCATCTATTTGGCTGACCGACATTGACTATTCAAAAGTGCCTGTTCTATTTTAAATAAAGAATTTTGTATTTGTATTACCTACCTTTAAAAATATTATCTACCTTTAAAAATGATTAAAAGTTGTTAACCTGATTTATGAAGTTCTTGTCGTCCTTACTAATATTATAAATGCGAAAGTAACTCTGTCTGTCTGTCTGTCGCGCTTTCACGCCAAAACTACAGAACCGATTTAAATGAAATTTGGTACAGAGATAGTCTAGAGGCTGAGAAAGGACATAGGCTACTTTTTATTCCGGGAGTATGTTCCCTAGGGACCACGCGGGCGAAGCCGCTGGCAGAAGCTAGTTTATCATAAACCAATTATTTTTCTCACTTTTTCAGATACATCCCTCCAGAATGCCTTCCAAAGAGGTACGGCGGCCATCGTGAGTCGGTCTCCCTGGAGAGGTGGCTGACCAAGATCAAACAGTACAAGAACAAAGACTTTGATAACGATATGAGGACCCTAGGATATGCTGTAGATTAACTTAGATGAAGATGAAGCGTTGGAAGGCGTTCCACAAGGTGGACCGATGAGCTGGTGAAGGTCGCGGGTAGCCGACGCACAGGATTGGGTGTTGTGGCGACTCTGGGGGAGGCCTATGTCCAGCAGTGGAAGTTATTCAACTGTAATGATGAAGATGATGAGGTTACATTAATATCTGTTTGCACTGTTCGTCTGTATGAATTTTACCAACACATCCAACATTGGCAGAATCGTCGACATCAGCACCTTTGGAGAAAATAAAATAGAATAGTGTGATTGTACTATAGAACTAGATTAATAACTTAAATTGACATAAGAATACATAAGATTATTGGATAGTGAACGATGCTCAAGTATGATTAAAACATCTAGGAATAAGTGTTAAAAATAAGGGCGCCTTCAAATTTGCCGCAAAGTGCCGCGCGGCAATCGCGGCTGCGGCGCTGCCGCCGCGCTGCTTTGTTCATAACACTAGTTTACAAAAAAATAAAAAATAAAATGTCCTTGCAGTAAATTACATATTTTTTTAATTCGCTGCAATAACTCAATGCAAACATGTACATTTTTAATTTTTATCACGTCACAGATGGAAGAAATCGACCCCTTTTAGTTTCGACTACCCACAAGTTTGTTCCGAAATAGCTAGTCTTCATTTTGATAAATGTTTGTTTTCAAAAGGTCAAAAAGGTTGGTTAGAGTACATTCTGGCTGTTTTTGGTGAACTTATTGTTTCTAAGAAAGAATATTCTATAAAGAAAACACTCAAATATGCCTAACTTTTATTAATTGAAAATTCTGGTCTCTCATCGGGATAAAAGTGGGTTTCTCAAGTGTTTATTGAAAAATGTAGAAGAACGCTAAGCTGCTGGAATGCAAGTTTAAATAGATTGTTGAAATTGCAAGCAAATGATAAAGACCCACCATGCAACCACGAAACTGGTTGTTACTCCTATCGCTAAAAGCATTTGGCTTTAATCATAAAACCAAGGGTTAAATTACACGTGCGAATGTCCAAGCAGCTTTTTTAATATTTCAAAGGTGCTAAAAAAAGCATTTGGATTATTAAAAAATATCAAAAACGTCGACACTAATTCATTTTTAGTCTCGTTATCTTTGCAAAAATATATGGGGAGTATTTTCGAAATGTGACGTGTTGGAATTTTTTTTTTTTTTTTCTAAACTTGCAGCACCTCATTAATTAAGAATAAACACTTTTCCGTTCCAGGACAAAAACCTTGTAAACTAGTGTAATCTTCCTGCCTTTATCCCATGTGACTTGTGGTCGGCGCAACACGTTTTTTTTTTCTTCCATTCTGTTCTATCAGTCGTCACGCTATCACTTACTCCCTTTTCTGTCATATCGCTCCTTACACCATCCATCCATCTTTTTTTTGGCCCTCCTCTCCCTCTCCATCCATCCACATTTATGTTGATAACTCTTCTAGTTACATGTCGATCGACTGTAGATTTTGTTCAAGTCTAAACATGAACGAAAATCAGGTTAAAGAATTTATCGATGAGGCTGAGAGTCGTCCAGCAATATGGGATTCGAAGTCAGACAGTAATAAAACCGAAAAGAAAAAGGCTTAGGAAATATGCAATGTATTTGTTGAGAACTACACAAACAAGACTTCAAGTGAAAATATTTTTTTGGTCACACAAGCCTTTTACTTTATGAAATTGAATTTTATTCGTTGACTTATACAAAACTAGCTTCTGCCAGCGGCTTCGCCCGCGTTGTCCCTAGGGAACATTGTCCCGGGATACAAAGTAGTCTTTGTCCTTTCTCGGGCTATCTCTGTACCAAATTTCAATTAAATCGGTTCAATAGTTTTGGCGTGAAAGCGAGACAGACAGACAGATAGATAGACATACAGACAGAGTTACTTTCGCATTTATAGTATTAGTAAGGATAACAGCAACTCTTTTTTTTTTCTTATCCCAAAATCTTTTTTCGTTTTAATAGAAACACTAACAGCAGTCTTTCGTCGATAGTGTATCGTGAAACTAAATGTACAACATTTATTCGTTTAAAGGGACTTTTACGCATAGCGTATGCCAGTCCCATCGTATCCTAAGCATTATTTTACTATCACAAGATGTGAGCCATGAATTGGAACAAACCCTTTGCATCGTCGCCATTTGCTTGGGATAGAATTGTGTATTAAATTATTTCTACGAGACTCATACTGGACACATTCCAACTCCACATTCCTCACAATTGGGTGAAGCGATTGTCTTCATCTAAATTTTGATGCTGGAACCTAACGGGTGCAGCGCGGCGGCAGCGCTGCAGCCGCGCTGCCACGGCGCTGCACTTTGCGGCTAATTTGAAGGCGCCCTAAGTCTTAGAAAGTTAGGAGTTTCTGGTGTAGTCTTTAGGAACCGCCTGGCACCTATGGCTTATGGGTGCATTCACGTTGGAAGCTGCTATGCTAGAACCAACGCTGCCAAAAAAAGAGATCCAAGCTTGTTAGCGCTCTTCAAAGCGGTTTTGACGTTGGATTAACTTTTTCAAAAAAAAAAAATGAGAAAGAGTGCTGACAGCCTACGATAGTGGCGTAACTAGCATGGGTGCAGATATTGTGGTGGCGAAAATTTTTGCATCCCTTCTTCGGATAGTCCGTAACTAATTTATTTGGCACTAGCTTCTGCCAGCGGCTTCGCCCGCGTGGTCCTTAGGGAACATACTCCCAGGATAAAAAATAGCCTATGTCTTTCTCAGGCTCTAGACAATCTCTGTACCAAATTTCATTTAAATCGGTTAAGTAGTTTTGGCGTGAACGCGAGACAGACAGACAGATAGAGTTACTTTCGCATTTATAATATTAGTAAGGATAATAAACAGTATACTACCGGCACCAGCTGTCATATTTTTACGTGAATGCAGCCCTATTTCGTGGACACCATGTTGATGAATGTGGTCATGTTTTTTAGTATGAGTAGTTGTTGGTGCAACGGACTAGTTTTTACTGGCCAGTAATGTTCCTTAATTCAGATGACAATAAAATATATATTTTTTAATATAAGTAATTTTTAAATTGTACCTATTTTATATTAAAAGTCACGTTCTAATAATTGTGTTGAAATTGAATGACTGGAAACTAATGTGATATAATTGATGTAGCTAAATAAACGAATCCATAAGTACTCAACTATGAATTTTACTTACCTAATTATGTTTACCAAAATTACGAAGAGAAATTAATCTACCTACTTACCTAAAATCTTATATTTATAACCTAACTAGCTTTTGCATCGTACACGCATATTCCGTTTTTTCCCGTTCCCGTTGGAATTTTGGGAAATCCTCTTTTAGTGCTCTCATACACTCCCCAAGGAACCTACATGCCAAATTTCAGCTTTCTACGACCAGCTAGTCTATTCTGTAAGAAACTATTTCGATATCGAGCTTCACCTGAGTGATAAAACTCACAAAGTGCACAAAGTTTATTGCACACAACATAAAGATCTTCATTTGAAACTCACCTCGAATTCTACTGTCGAGATACGAAAATGTTGTTAGAGAATAGCACTAGTAGTTTCATACCTGTCGTGCCAGCGACACGAAGAAAAATTCACCCTCCTCCTGATTTCTGACTTCCTGGTATCTGGCAGAACGTGGTTCTAATTTTCCGTGCAAGAAAGGCCGAACTCGTAGCTGTTGCGTGTTGCCTGTTGGTCCAAACAAAACTTCGCCAGTTCCACGACACGAATCAACTGCGATTGCGAACGTCACAGCGACGGATTGTGAGTGCAACAGCACCGTACCGACTACTGAAATTATCTCTCTTAATTTCTGATGCCTTGGTACTAGGTCGAAGGCTATTCAAAATTTCCGTGGAAGAAAGACTTAATTCGGTATGAGGACGTGACGCGAAACACCTGTAAAGTGCCTTTCCTTCTGATAATTTCTGGCGCCTCGGTATCGGGAAGCAGATAAATTGTAATTTTCCGTGGTAAAATACAGCGTATTCAAAGCATGGGACTATTTCATTGGAATGTGCACCTTACTTACGCCACTATAAAAATAATTATATTTCTTTGTGACAATAAACGTAAAATTCAATATTAATTTCAACCTTAACTGGTTACAGTAATAATGTTCATATTCGTATGGAACGCTTACTTGGCTTGAGTAAAGTCTAAGTAGGCAGGTACGGCCGGTTGCTAGCAGTTTAGCAGTGCAGTGCCTGGGAAGTTTGACCTAGGAATCAAAACTACTGATATTTTTCGTAGAGCCGACCACGTGACCTCGAACATACAAAAATGCGCGCCCTGTACGCTCCATTATATTTCTGTAGCCTTGGTATTATTGAAATCTTCTTGTGCAAAAGTGACCAACTCTGAATCCACTTGATGTCGCCCAAATCCTAAAAACACCGCATGTTTAAAGAAGTTTGTAGATGAATCCATTTGTACGTTTTCCATGTTAAAAATATATGTTATACTTATCGTCATCACAAATACATTGTATTGTTTAAAACATTTATAAACATTCCCAATTTTTTTTATTTTTAGTAAATTAACTGTAAATTTTCTCTGTAACGGCAGAATAGTTCAGCATGAATTTTGTATCTAAATATGGGCAATGACGTATTTAACAATTTGTATTGTATTGATTTTCTTTTTTCTTTTAGTATTTTTAAATAATCATTAAAAACTCGAAACTTCACCAGTACCCCTCGAGAGGCTCCCCCGCCAAGGCCTGTGGCTGTGGCGCATAGGTACTCGACGAATCGCAAAAAATACCTTAGGCTCAGTGTCATAGACTAATTGCGTTCCGTATTCCGGCCTCGCCGTCGAGGCCCGTCGCGACGTCCCTGTAATGCTCCCTCCCGTCTTTTGCCTCACGAGCCAGCCCGTGCCGCTGAGCCTTTAGCGTTAAATTCCCCAAATAATGACATGACCCAGCCAGTCCCTTGCTGTCCTCCCCAAAACGACGCCGCTGAGCCGAGGTCCGTACCCTATAGGGGGTGCCCTCAGTGAGCGGAGTTTTAGTGTGTGTATCTGTGTGTGCCAAATAAACTTGTTTTCTTTCTTTTCTTTCTTCTAGTATATAAGTTGCATAGTCTCGGCTGGGGGCCTTAAATTCTTTTGAGGCCCACACAGGCAAGTCCGGTTAAGTAGTTACAACCTTCCCAAGTTCGTAACTGCGAGTGGTCTCCGACAAAAAAAAAAGTCATAGACTAATTAATATCTCAGTGTCGCGATGACTCTTGTGGCAGGTGGATTATAAGTCTGTTATTTTTTCCGAAATTAAATCCAAAAGTTCACGTTTTGAATGATTTTTGAATTAAGTCATAATGTGAACAGTACAAATATGAATATTTCGTAAAGTAAGAATTGAAATTAAGTTTGTAAATATTTATAAAGTACTTAGTATTTAATTCTTTTTTAGGGTTCCGAACAAAAACCGGAACCCTTATAGGATTACTCGGGTGTCTGTCTGTGTCTGGCTGTCTGTCCGTCTGTCATAGCCAGTTTTCTCCGGATCCACTGGACCAATTCTGTTGAAATTTGGTACACATATGGACTTCTGTGACCCAAACATGAACGCGTTACGTAAATTGTTAAATTTTTAATATGGGGGTCACTTTTGGGGGTTAACTTAGAAAATGAAAAAAAAGTTTTTTGAACGATATCGTGTGGTAATGTTATATTTTTATCATAATTTTAAAATAAATGGTTTTAGAGTTATTCAAGAAATTAGACGAAAAATGACCATTCCCCTCGCTTATCTCAGAAACTACTGAGCCTAAAATTTTGGAAAATATGGAGATCTTAATAGATTACAAAAAACCTATAAGAAGTCTATAGTGTTAAAATAACATGTTAAAAAAAAATCGTTCAGAACCCTTTGCACGTGAGTCCGACTCGCACTTGGCAAGTTTTTGTGTTTTGAACCTATCATAGAGTAGGTAAGCTTGACTACGATATTTCTAAACATAATAATAAAAGTAAAGTGAAGTGTGGCTGAGCTCTCCAATAAATCTCCAATATAGTATTTTGTACCTACCCTTTTAGTAGACACATTATTTATAGTGGTGTTTATCTTTTTGTCGTTTTTAGCTGTCTTGAGAATTTCGTTTGACGGAGGATGGCCTGATGGTCCACCATCAGGTCATCAGATCCTACACCCACCTTCGGAATCCACTCCGAACGACACTCGTATAGGTACAATCTTCGAATTCGGACTAAGGTGACTGATGATGTCAACTACTTGAATGCGGATCATCGACGATGAACATTAATTTTTGGGGCTACTTGTTCTCCGTAAGTAGCCATATGTATGTAAAAATATGGCAACATTAAACGTCGCCCCTCAATAGGAATTTCTCCTGTATCGTGGGTGCGTACACAAACATACAAACTCACATACACAAACAGCCAGACCTGCAACAACTATCTGTAGACCATACAAATATTTTTTCCGTGCGGGAATCGAACCCGCGCCACGCAACGCAGCAGCTAATCGCTCAACCACTGCGCCAACCGTGTCGTCAAATCCTTTATTGTTATATGGTGGGAAATACCCGCTCAAATTAAATTAGCTGTCTATATCCGTCACGTATGTGAAGTTTCGCTAGCTTATTTCATACTAAATGACCCGCGCAACTTCGTCTACTCCTCTCTTTTTTGTCTTAGCGTGATGATATATAACCATAGCCTTCCTCGAGAAATGGGCTATCTAACACTAAAAGAATTTTTCAAATTGGACCAGTCGTTCCTGAGATTAGCGCGTTCAAGCAAACAAACAAACAAACTCTTCAGCTATATTGGTATAGATAACTAGCTGACTCGGCAAACGTTGTTTTGCCATACGAAAAAATAAAAAATACCCTACCACCAATGTAACAAACACCGTGACACGAGATTTTTATATATTAGATTATATCTACATGTAAATTATGATATAGGTACTTGTCTAGACTAGAACAACAAAATGTAAGTATCCGATTCTATCTCTCAGAGAGTGAACAAAAATAGGCAAAAACGATGACAACTCTGCGACACATCTGTGTTCTTGCTTTATCTTCAGTTCGTATTATTGTAGAAGGTATAGTCGTTTGCCAAAGTAACAAATAAATACAAGTGGGTCTAAGAAGACCACTTTAGTAGAATCTTAGGATCATAATATTACTCACTAGCTGACCCGCGCAACTTCGTCTGCGTCATAAAATTAATGTAATTATTTACATCACATTAGAAACCTCAAAAATAACAGTATTTCTCCACTATTTAATGGATGTTATTATACATATAAACCTTCCTCTTCAATCACTCTATCTATTAAAAAAAACCGCATCAAAATCCGTTGCGTAGTTTTAAAGATTTAAGCATACATAGGGATATAGGGACAGAGAAAGCGACTTTGTTTTATACTATGTAGTGAAGATACATAGTATTTAAGTCAAGAGTGAATAGGTTACTTCTAGGCAAGCGTGCTCCATCTTCGACCGCATCATCGCTTACCATCAGGTGAGATAGTGGTCAAACGTATGCCTACCTATAGTAAAAAAACAGCTATCTGTCAAATTTAATTTTCATTTTTATCGGTTAAATATTAGGTTCAAGGTTGATTGGAAAAAATTGACAATGTCGGATAACTTTATGTGCTTTCTGATTCTACTAAAATGGCATTTTAGACCCGCAGATATCAGAGTGCCAATGGGGCCGACAACTGTCAAAGTGGCGCTAGTAGCGCACAAACCAATAACAAAGCAATTTTTGATAAAAAGATGACTGATGACTTTCAATTTGATTAGATCATCAAAAACTATTTCCAATTATTTGTACAATCCCAAACCTACCTGCATCACATAACCTATAATGTAAGATGATGCGAATTTGATTTTATAAACCTTAAAAGAAATCAGACTGCCTATAATACACAAACAAACGAACATATGAATCTTAAAGACTGGAATCACAGACTATTAATGTTTATCTTTCACTTTGACAAAGGTTCGTGTAGTGGTGGCGCCATCTGAGATCAGATTTCACTTGCCAAACCCATTCTACTAATTTTCAAATTTCGTTCGCATTCGCATGTCAGTTGCAATCTGTCAAAAATGTAGGTATGGAAATTGAGGCTTTTATGAGATGCGAACGCAAACGTTGCTTGCCCTCGGTTACTTGTTGAATAAAACAATTCACTCTCCTCCTAATTTCTGACTTCCTGGTACGTGGCAGAACGTAGTTCTAATTTTCCGTGCAAAAAGGCCGAACCTCGTAGCTGTTGTCTGTGCCCCTGAAACTGCTGGGAAATAAAAGTTCGCCTTAATTTACTTCGGATGTAAAGTCTAAATAAAGTTGTCATAAACTTCTTAAAATGTATTAAGAATTAATACTCGTCACGAAATACAAACTATTGGTTAATAAATAAAACTCAAAGCTGTAGTGCTATTCTGTAACAACATTTTCGTATCTCGACAGCGGAATCCGATGTGAGTTTTAAATTAAACCCTTATGTTATTTGCGACTTGGTGAGTTTTATCACTCAGGTGAAGCTCGATATCGAAATATGTATTAACAAAATAGACTAGCTGTTATAAATTACGTAGTAAGTAGAAAGAATAGCAACTACTCGTAGTTATTTCTAACTACATGGGCGTTGTTAAATTATAACTAAACACCTAAATAGGTACCCACCTAATTTAAAGTACCTACTTTGCTTTATCATACCTGTAATGTTATCCCTCTATCCTTTAAAAAATATTTAAATTATCAATGTTTAGCATAAAAAACATCGGTTGAGTGAAAGTATAGCCGCCAAGTAAAGCCCAGTTTTGACAATCTGAACCCGCAAATCAGTGAACAGCGGACAAACATCTGACGGACTGACACACAGAGGAGTTCACAAACGTTTCGACCATAATGTTTACTTACAGCTAGCAAGAGCAACATTACATTTTGTCCCAAATAAACCGGTCAAGAGCGAGTCGGACTCCTTCTGACTCCTTCTCCTCTGCCTTCTTCTTTCCTGTAATCTATAAGTAAAGATCTATTATCCACATTTTTTTTTTCAAAATTTTAGGCTCAGTAATTTCGGAGATGGATCGGAATGGTGATTTTTGTTCTAATTTCATGAATAACTTGAGAACTATTATTACTATTCGTTTTAAAATTATGAGAAAAATATAATTAAAATCCTCACAATAAGCTGTTTCATTTGATATGTCACACGATATTGTTCAAAAAACATTTTTTTTACAATTTTCTTTTTTGACCCCTAAAAGTGACCCCCATACTAAAAATATAATAATTTACGTAACACGTCCGTGTTTGGGTCATAGAAATCCATATGTGTACCAAATTTCAACAGAATCGGTCCAGTGGATCCGGAGAAAACTAGCTGTGACAGACGGACAGATAGACAGACACCCGAGTGATCCTATAAGGGTTCAGTTTTGTGTTGGGAACCCTAAAAACGTACCTCCTCAGGTGGTTCACATGAGTTTCAAGTATGTCAACTCAGAAATGGAGATTTCCCCAAGATCAAGGTAAACAAAACTAGTTTACGAGCTATTTATAGCGGGCACGACTGGTTTAGATACTTTCACTTTTTTAATTAAAAACAGCATCTAACAATTAACTAACAATTATTGCAGTCTAGTTTTAGAGATTTATGAGAGGATCTAAAAATAACCTGACTGCAGTTGTGTAACGTATAGATACTATGTCAGGTCATTTTAAAATAAATATTTTGAAACACTTACATAATTGCTAGTCTGTAAGAATATTTACAAAAGCAATTTTTAAACTTACAATAAATGCGGTAAGTATGCATTGTGAATAAAAATGGAACATAAAACCAACCAAAATTTTAATGCTCTCGTTTTATTAAAAGACTAGCTGATGCCCGCGGCTTCGCCCGCGTGGATGTCAGTTATCGCGACCAAAAGTAATCATGAATTTTGATCCTATCCGACACCTCCAACAAATATCATTACATTTTAGCCAATATATACAAAAACTTGACAAATTATAAACCTTCCTCGAGAATCACTCTATTTATTGGTGAAAACAGCATGACAATCGGTGCAATAGTTTTTGAGTTTATCGCGAACAGACAGACAGATAGACACGCGGCGGAGGACTTTGTTTTAGAAAATGTATATATAGAATATATAGAGAGTCATAGAAAAATAGAAAGTTACTTAACAAAAAAGATTAAAAGATATTAAGATTTCAAAGAAAAAATAAAATATCACTCAGACGTTAGCGTTCGGCAACGACCGAAAAAAACTTGACCTAAGACGTAAGTAGGTAAACTAGAACATCCTGGGTTAACCTGACAAAAAGTTAAGAAATAAAATACTTACCTAATATGTATGTTAAGCTTACACTGATCTTGTATGTAAGTGAAAAAACTATGCCGCCGCATCCTTGGCAGACGCTGTTTTTTTCCAACAAATGTCTACATATATGTTAATTTCCCGTCAAAACGCAATCGCTAAAAGTTTTAACGCAAGTTAATCTTACACAAGTAATAAATCACAGCAATCATAGACGCAGGAGACAGATTATAATAAACTTGCTTTTGCATATCCCGTTTTTTCCCGTTCCCGTAGGAATTTCGGGAAAGCCTCTCTTACACTCCCCAAGGAACTTACTTTCAGCTTTCTACGACCAGTAGTTTCAGCTGTTCGTTGTCTGTGAGTAACGGAAGAATTTTATTTATTTGGATAAATAGGATTGTGGTAGATATTTATAAATTAAAGCCACTTCATAGATACCAGGCACCCATAACAAATCCGGTTTTGTTGATTAGTTGACTAAAATACTCCGAAGAAAGCACTGCGGCTTATAACGGCTCTAAGACACTCCAAGTTACATAAAAGGTCACTACACTACATTTAGACCATGTTCGCCAATCACGGCTACAATCTATCGCGGTGGCTCTGAATCTATTCTCAGACACGCGTCGCAGGCGCAGCAAAGCAAACGATTGTTTATGAGACCAGTGGGTGCCATAACACGACAAACCACGGACCACATCGGACGTGCTATGTAGACTATTTTAATTTTGAAACTATCGAGTTCCTATTTTTTTTTTGTATTTACTTTAGTTGTTTTCATTTTTTTTCCTATTGAATTCAGTGATTTATCTAAACTATGCTTAGTGTATTTTTTTGGATTGACTTTTAAAATTTCGGTGAGTAATATTTTTTGTTGGTTTTTGTTTAGAAATCTTCCGCAGTTTTTGTTTATTATTGAAATAGAAGGCCATGATCTCTGCCTACTTATAATATTATATTACCTGTCGCGAACAAATAATATTGCAGGATACATATTTTATTCCAAGAACGAAAAGCAGCCAGAAATAAAACAGTTTCTGGCTCCTTTTCGTTGAACAGAATTAGAAACAGTCATGACCATAACAAATTTGTCAAAATTAGGGAAGCATTCCACGTTTTTTATTAAACTTTATAATACCTAATCGCTTTGTCCACCGCCAGCATAATTGTTCCGAAACAAGTCAGCCTCGGGAACCACGCACAAAGATTACGTATTTAACTTATTCACAAATAAAAAGTAAAAAGTAATCATACTAGAAGTCATTGTACGCCAAATTTAAAAAAAGAACACCTCAACACAGCACCACAGCGCACCAAAAAATAAACTTATTAAACTTATATAAGTGTGACTAGCTAACGTAAGATTTTTTTTTGAGATAACGTTTTCACTTTCCAAGTGAAGATTGTCTTAATTTCTATTTATTGTAGCGTCATTAACATCCCACTCTGTTCCAAAAACCTTAACAGATATTATTTTGAGACTACCGTTGGAGCTCCAGGGTTGCAGAATTTGTTCGAAAGAGATGCTGCGGCCCCAGAACGTTAAAAGAACCGTAGGAACTAATACAGTAACAAAATACATACATTACTTACAATAAAATATCAGAACAACTCCTTATTACTTAGTACTCAATTACCAACTTATGATAGGTGAACTAAGTTAAAAAAGGAAATGATCCAAATCTACCATCAAGCAATTGTGTGGGGTCGTCAGACCTTACTACCCACACGATAAGAAGAAGAAGACCATCAAGCAAATAGAGCTTATTGGAATTAGAACATCGAACTTGTAGCCTAAAAGCTTTAGTTTAATATTGTTGGTTTTGGTATAAATATATTTATTTATTTTTCAAAACAACTACACATGCTGGAAGTTCCCAAATGGGATCAACATACAGTTGCACTTATGATTTTAGAATAGAATACTCATTATTATGTACACCATAAGTTACAGAAAAGATAGATGAAGAACATAGGGTTACACAATGGGCGGCCTTATCGCTAAAAGCGATCTTTTCAACCAACCCAACACCCAACCAACCAGCCTCGGATCTAGAGGGGGGCAAACCGGGGCACGTGCCCCGGGCGGCAAGTTCAAGGGGCGTCAAACACAAAAGTTGAAAAAAAAATTTTTGGATGTGGGGTGTAAAAGTTGTCGGGGTCGCTTCGCTCGCACTCTCATCTTTATTTCCAACATAAAAGTTAAAAGTAAACCTTTCCAAGGTTTACTTAGGAGATCTCACAAACGTGGAAGAGAGGGGGGCGCCACTATCAAGTTTTTGCCCCAGTTCAAAAAATCGTAGATCCGGGGCTGCAACCAACCCAATAGTTTAGGACCCAATAATCGCACCACTGTTGCTACTGTTAATATGGCCACCTACTGGGCTCAAATTATATCTAGGTATCTAAAAAGTTGATCATCAGTTCGATAATAAAAAGTTTGGTGTATTGGTGCAATCTAATCTCATCAAGAAATTGGCAAAAGCGTATTTCATGACAAGTAATGGTAAACCCTTTTAATAGCTTAGTGAGTCTACCTTAAAAATATAATAATAACGATAAGTTTGATGGACTACTCAGTAAATACTGCTTACCTTAGGACGGTAATAAAACATTGAAAGAAAAATTAGGAATATATGGCAAACAGTATGTCACATACATGGGGAGATTACTAAAATTACAACTACTAGATAAGAATGGAAGAAAGAAGGATTTAACGGCGACCGCAAATAAACTTGGATAAAAGATAAAAGCAAGAAAACGATGATAATGATGAATTATAAGTTAAAAACCGTGACATAATACCCAGCCATCAACTTAGCAACGACTTTGCTGAAAGCTGATTGCTTAATTCTAAATTAGGTCTAATAATGCACTTTAAATTGGGACTACTTACATTTGGTCACATAATTACATTTCTTTACTTGCAAGTTGTGTAACTCTATTCTTTCAATCGAGTTACCAGTCACCACATAGTTGTATGGGCAACATAATCATAAGGAAGTAAAGCGATATCTATACTAATATCACAAAGCTGAAGAGTTTGTTTGGTTGAACGCGCTAATCTCAGGAACTACTCCTTCGAATTGAAAAAATCTTTTAGTGTTGGTTAGCCCATTTATCGAGGAAGGCTATATAACATGACACTACGACCTAGACCGGAGCATTCATGAAAAATGTGACACAGGCGAAGCTGCACGGGTCAGCTCGTATAAAAATATATGCAGTTGTTATTGAACTGAGAACGGCAAACCAACCTTGGCTTGAGATAGGGCTTTGAACTTTCATGCTTCAAGTAACATTGCATAGCTACGCGTAGTTATACTGTAGGTTAATAATCACATTTATTACTTTAAAACTACAAAGTTGCGCCTTCATCATAATATCAGCCCGGAATCACCCAGTGCTTCCAATCAGAATTACTTGTATGTTTATTCAATGAATTATTATATTTATTCAATGAGAAATCATTGAGGCTAAGGGCATTTAGGCATAAGGGGTTTTCAGGGTTTTTTTTCGACATATATGTATGTGTAAACTTAAATATTGTACACCTTACGGGTATTTTACAGTGATACATGTTACAATAATAATTTTAAGAACTGAATTTCCAAGTGTGACAAGCAATAAATAAATCTGAATCTGAATCAGGGGTCCAGACATTCACCTTAGCATACGACGAAAATAAAAATGGAGGCTTTTTGGAAGGATGGCACGGATGCCACAAAAAGTTAATAGTAAGTGATAGCTACGTGCACAGTTAGAATTCTGCCTTGTTCAGCGTGAAACCCGCCATAACTAACTAGTTTATTTTTGTATATTTTTGGACCCTCGAATTTCCCTATGTTGAAATTTATAGCTACGCCGGTGATTGAGGCAGCCCTATCTATATCTATCAGTTAAGGTAATATGTAGTTGTTTTATTTATAACTAGCTTCTGCCAGCGGCTTCGCCCGCGTGGGCCCTAGGGAACATACTCCCGGAATAAAAAGTAGCCTATGCCCTTTTTTAGGCTCTAGACTATCTGTGTACCAAATTTCATTTAAATCGGTTAAGAAATTTTGGCGTGAAAGCGCGACAGACAGACAGACCAACAGATAGACAGAGTTACTTTCGCATTTATAATATTAGTAAGGATTATTAATGTTCAAAATATATATCGCAGAGTTTCAATTATATATGATAAGAGCCACAGAAGCCGTTTATGTCTTATATATGGCTAGTAAGTTCGGAATAATTATTTCTGAGACAATTAATAATACGAAAGCAATTTAAGTGATAAAACTTACGTTTTACATTCGAGTTTTACAAAAAGGAAAAGAATATCTTTAATTGCTTGATAATATACAAATTAAAGAAGGTATATCAAACTAAAGTATTTATTCATGATGTGTAATTTGCATAAAATGCTTTTTTAGTTCACTTTTTGCTTTTTTAGGGTTGCAGAGGTATTTATTTTGTACTAGTGGACGTCACGTGGTTTCACCCGCGTAGTTCCCATTCCCGTGGGAGTACGGGGATAATATATAGCCTATGTTATTCCCTGATAATGTAGCTATCCAATGCTAAAATATTTTTTCAAATCGGTCCAGTAGTTTTGGAGCCTATTCAATTCAAACAAATCTTTCTTCTTTATAATATTAGTATAGATAATGTAGATGATCAGGCTGTTGGATAAAACAGCAGTTTCCTTGATCTTAATTTACCCATAGACCTATAATGATGAGCCTGCTCGAATAATTCCCATTCATAAATGTACTAATCGGTATTTAATGAGAAAACAATAGCCATACTACCAGGCATTACTTAAAAAAAATAGGTACTCGTAAAGATATTGGAACACAATCGAGACAAATGGCCATGAAGAGCCCTGAGTGAGTGGAATAAGCTAAGAAGATAAGCACAAGTTTATTAAATTATCTTGTTAATGGCTCCATGCAGTTTCGTCACATATCCGACAACATCTTACATTTTGTTCTTCTATATTATTTTACACATCGTTTGCGACCGAGACGTGATTTTCACATCATCGTTAGTGATCGTATTTCTATACTCAGATAGTTTTTGGCGAAATACCACTTAATAATAGACATTGAGTTTTACGCAAACTAATGAGCTAGACTAATTACGAAATTATTTGATGTTAAGTTACTAGCAGTTAATAAGTTAGTATATGAGTGTACTAAAATCTAGTAGGTATTATTTTGTAAATTGCCACAAACAAGTTTAGACAGTAGGTATAACTTAGACATGGACAATGATTTTTTTATAAGTTTTTGTTGGGTTAAATCAGTGATGTTATACATACATATAGGTATGGGTTAAATAGTTTACGTACATAGTTTTATGTTTAGTAGATAAAACTTAATGACTGACGTACCAAAGTTATGTCAAATACTTAAGTTGTAGACCTTGACCTGCTCCTCCCAGGCTGAGAAAATTATATACAGCACAAAAACCCGAAATATGCCTACTTATATATAGTAAAAAAAAAAAACGCTATTATGTAGGTATTTACTTTTAAATTGAAAACAAACATTGCAATTTCCAAAAAGACCGGTGCCGCTAACAGGCAGGGCACAAAAAAAACATAAGGAGTACGTTTTGTTTTTAAATTTAGATTGTGAAATAATATTATAAGTACTAATTCTTAACTTATGTTAATGTTACACAATATCCGAGGCCTAATATTTGTATTGCAATGCAAGGTAAGCAAAAAACCTTGATACCTACCTACTCAAGAACAGCACCAAATATTTCTAGCCATTCTTTACTCGAAATTATATTTATTTGATGGAAAAAAAAAACAAGACTGTACCTATCGTCAAAATAAACATAAGTTTACCAGAAAATATACACATATTTAGTCGAGGTTTACCAAATAACATTTCTCTTATTAATAGTACGTAATAACATAATCCAAATTATAAACTATCAACATCATTAAAACACACTACACATAAATATTCGTCACTAGCGCCATCTATTACACAGGTCCTGAACTAAAATAAATTCATTCAAGAAACAATTTGTTGCTCTTCTTTATTCATGATGCCTTAGTACTGGGGAGTACGGAGATTGAAATTTTCCGTGCAAAAGTGACGCAACGACGATGCGATAATATGGCGCGAACGGGATCATACCCTTCTTATTCCTGTTGCCTTGGTATAATGAAAGGGCCATATTGAAATTTAGCGTGGTAAAAAGACGCACAGGCAAAACTTAATAAGAGTTTTCGTGTCGTATTTTTAATGCGACAGATTGTCCATCTTTACTTATAGGTATAGTAGACTGCTCTTACTTTATCAGATTGTAAGGGTAAGAACGAGATGGGCATAATAGTATCTTGAGTTAATTTTTGCTGAAAAGATTAATTTGCATTAATTTATTTGGATCTAATTTTTAGTTGACACTTCGCGTGACCCAAGGGCTGGCTTTTACCTCGGACAGAGGATAAGCATTGCCATACAACGTGGCAATGCCGCCAGTCTTTTGGGCTCACTTCCGGTGGACAGCGATGCGGACGAATTTTTTGACGCCTTATCTTAGTTAGGATATTTTATTTTAAGTGTATATATTTAGTATTCTATCTTATTCAATCATAGTATTTTTATTCGATTAATTTGTATGTTCAACTTTTAGGGTTATTACTTTATTTTACTACGCCTCCAATATCCGTCCGTCCAAGTGCCGGTCTGTCTGTCAGCGGACAGTATCTCATGAAACGTAATAGATAAATAATTGAAATGTACATTGCAGTGTGTGTTTCTATTGCCGCTATTACAACAAATGATAAAAACATACGTCCACACAGTACGAGTTTCAGTTTCTGCACTGCAACTATCTACTCGGCAGGCCGACTCGCAAGTTAGCTCGCACCGTGTAACCCAGCCGGGCACATAACTATGTTGAGCGTAAAATATTAAAGAACTAGTTGACTCGCGCAACTTTGTCAGCTCCGCACCTATTGGTCTTAGCGTGATGATATATAGCGAGCCTTCCTCAATAAATGGACTATCTAACATTGAAAGAATTTTTCAAAGGAAATGCTGGCGGAGTACTTATTGATGTATAAAAAACCCTGGCGGAGGGACTTTGTATGTAAAAAGTCATAATTCGAGGTTTGGCTCTCGACTGTTTTCTCCTCCAATATTGGACCGATTTAAGAGATATTTCACCTTTTCCTTTCACCACCCCAGGCCGGTAAGCTTACACTAGAAATTTTGCGGATGCCGAGCCCACCAAAGCGAATGGGTAGTGTGGCTTGCAGCCACGCTCGGTCATCCAGAGCCACATTTAAGATAGAAGTTAGTGTGTCTGGAATGATTTGATCGACTTTGTCCAAAAGATGTGACTGCTTCCATAACGGTGAAGAGCGGAGAAAATACATAAAATTTGGCCCAAAACAACAATATCTAATGAGTGTGAAAGCCGAATGTAAATTAATTTTACTAAGTCTTTCCGAAATATCGTGAAAACGATTAATTTTGGCGTCAATGAATGCAGAGAAACTGTCTTCCAATATTGGTGAACCTAGAAGGTGAAGTGAACTCTTGTCTAAAATTTTGATATCTGGAGCAATTGAGTTGAATTTCTGTAGAGTCATTTGTCTGTCGGTATTGTCACAAAGAAAAATTTCACATTTGGAGTGGTTGAGGTCAAGGCCGATGGATTGGAACTGTTTCTTCAGGAATTCGAAATCTTTCAAAACTGTGTTCACGTCACCCCCTAAAGTTCCATCATAAATGGTTATAAAGTTATTCAAGAAATAAGACGAAAAATTACCATTCCCCCGGTCATTTTTCGTCTTATTTCTTGAAAAACTTCATAACCATTTATTTTAAAATTATGAAAAAAATATAATTAAAACCCTCACAGTAAGCCCTTTCATTTGATATGTTACATGATATTGTTCAAAAAACTCCCGTTCATGTTTGGGTAAGTCCAATTATGTGTACCAAATTTCAGCAGAATCGGCCAGTGGATCCGGAGAAAACTGGCTGTGACAGACGGACAGACCCGAGTAATCCTATAAGGGTTCCGCTTTTTTTTCGGAACCATTAAAATTAAAAATACAAAATTAAAAGGCTATCAATTATAGCTTATAACCTAACCGTACCAATAAGGATTATTAATGCAAAATTTGAACAAAATCTGTTCAGTAGTTTTCTCGCCAGTAACCCAGTAACCTTAAGATTTACTATTTTATTAAATGTATATACCTATTTTGATATTTATTCCTGTGCCACTCTCTTCCTGATTGCATACCATACCTATTGTGTACTTTAAATGAAATAGCGCTTGCATATAAAAAAATACAAATGTACGCAGACGTTAATAAATATTATGAATTAATGTCAAAGTACGCGACTTTTTTGGTATTGCAATATAATGGGCATCTAGGGCATATTTCGCTCATATCCACCCAGGTACCAGGGTTTCATAATCCGAGGCAGGTAATTAAGTGCACGCTGTCACGGAGGCTGGTCAGTCAACAACCTGTGTCAACGACAATTATAGAGGAGTTAGCGACATTTTTACTGACGTTTGTGAGCAGGTGCACCACGCGGGGGTAACGACTTGTAATCGACGGAATGATGTACTTCTTTTGGTTATCGTTCTGCAATTGCTGCTATAGGTAGGAAAATAGATACGTAGGTACCTAGTTTCCAAATCCTATAGGTAATGTTTGCAGTGGCTGAACACATTGTTCAGTACATAGGTATACTATGATTCTGTCTTCTCATAGTTAGATTAATAAATCCATTTTTAGGGTTCCGTAACCGAAGAGTAACTAACGGAAGCCTATTACTAAGCCTCCGCTGTCCGTCCGTCCGCCAGTCCGTCCGTCTTTCAGCGAGCTGTATTTCAAGAACCGTAATAGGTAGACAGTGGAAAATTTCAGATTGTGTATTTCTATTGCCGGTGTAACAACAAATAATAACGAGTCTGACTTGCGCATGAAGAGTTCCGTACCACGGTATTTTTATTATTTGTTGTTATAGCGGCAACAGAAATACACACTGTGTGAAAATTTCAACTGTCTACCTATTACGGTTCATGAGATATAGCCCGCTGACAGACAGACGGACGGACGGATGGACAGACGGACGGACAGCGGAGGCTTAGTAATAGGGTTCCGTTGGTTACCCTTAATAAAAATGAAATTAGGTTAAGAGTAAAAGGGGCTTCCCATACAAGAAACGTGATGTTTCGGTTTATGGTACGGACCTCTTCGTGTGAGAGTCCGACTCGCACTTGGCACGTTTTGTACGTATATCAATCACCCCTTCCAGCAAGGAGTTCTAGGAGTTACTTAGGTACCTTTTCGCCGTGAGTTATGTTTTACCTTTCCCATTGGCACACGCCCAACAGCCATGCCAGTTGGCAGTTTTACAATCTAAATTCTATACTGTGTTTAAGTATGAAATACTTTTGCTGTTCAATCAAACTTAAAATCAAAAAAACAGCGTGCAGATGAAGCAACTTTTCGTCGGCATTTACTGAAAAATTACATCTGAATTTTTTTAAAAATAGTCTAGTAATCTACATGATATGATACGTAATTTGGTTTAGTCAGAATGTATATGTATTGGTATCACATATTAAGAAAAAAAAAACACTAAATCACCTCCAAATCGTTGAGATGAAACCATTATACTCCCTCATTTTTTAACAAAAGTTATAAAAAATATCTACTGCTTTGCAATACAAACGATAATAATTTGGTTTTGTTACTTTTTTAAATTAAAATAAAAATGTTAATTTTGTATAGTAAATTAAAAATGCACAAGGTCATTGGCATGTATACAAGCTAACAAGCCGCTGGCGGCGAGACTTTGTATGTAAAAAGTCATAATTCGAGGTTTGGCTCTCGACTGTTTTCTCCTCCAATATTGGACCGATATAAGAGATACTTCACACACTGAATAAGAAGGATGTATACTGTGTCTCTATGTTTTCCTTTTTTGATTAATAGTTGCCAAATTTGTACACCAGGGCTCTGTTGACAGCGATTTAGCGGACAATTTTGATCATTTTGTGAGAGTTCTAGTGCTTATATGGTTAACTAGCTTCTGCCAGCGGCTTCGCCTGCATGGTCCCTAGGGAACATACTCCAGGGATAAAAAGTAGCCTATGTCCTTTCTCAGGCTCTAGACTATCTGTGTACCAAATTTCATTTAAGTCGGTTCAGTAGTTTTGGCGTGAAAGCGCGACAGACAGACAGACAGACAGAGTTACTTTCGCATTTATAATATTAGTAAGGATTAGTAAGGATAAATCATCAAAAAAGAAAACATAGAGACACAGTATACATCCTTCTTATTCAGTGTGTGAAGTATCTCTTATATCGGTCCAATATTGGAGGAGAAAACAGTCGAGAGCCAAACCTCGAATTATGACTTTTTACATACAAAGCCTCGCCGCCAGCATTTCCTCTTAAGTCCATATGTAGGTACAAAAAAAATTACAAACATATTTTGATTGACTGATTTGGGTGAGTCACTTTTTCTTGCGATAAGTGTACACCATTACCAAGACACATTTCTCTAGTAGGTAGGAGGTACACCGTGTAACAAGTGCTTGTTAGTACAACTTGATTATATTCTTAGTAGAAAGTATTTGACCGAAATTACCATCGCTTTTAGAAGTCTCGTCGTCTTCTTTGTTGTATTTTTTTTTTATTGTAAAATTTTAATTCTAGCTAAAAATTAATAAATCTTCTAATATACAAAAATATCGTGTCACGGTGTTTGTTACCGAACTCCTCCGAAATGGTTCGACCGACCTTCATGAAATTTTGTGTGTATATTCGGTAGGTATGAGAATAGGTGGTAGGGTATTTTTTTGTATCGTAAAACAACGTTTGCCGAGTCAGCTAGTATATGCATAATAGTACCTATCTAAAAAAATGAACATGAATGTCCTCAACGCTATCAGCTGGTACCTAATGTGCCCAAGAAACTGGCGGCATTGCCACGTTGAATGGCAATGCTTAGCCTCTGGCCAAAGTAAAAGCCAGCTAGCTGGCCGTTTCGGAATTCTGTCTTCTTTATTACACAATTCAAAAGACATCCAACAAAAAAAAAGTTATAATTAATTGTTTCCCAAATCACCCAGACCTTATTTGGGTATGTCATATATGTTCTCACGAAAACTTCCTTATTTTTCAGGTTGCCGGAAGCGTACCTATCTAAATGGCATTTATCGAGATTGCATTTCAGGCTGAAATAAGTCGATATGAAGATTCGGAATTTGAAGAATATGCAAAAAGGCATTGTAATGAAGATCCAGATACTAGGGGTAAAGCAATTGAGGAGCTACGTCGTTTGATTCGTGGTAAGAAGTAAATAGTGTCACCTCTTCTGAACTTATGTGATTCTAGTACCCGTAACATTTTAACCGCTGAGTCTGTAGAAAAAAAAAACACCGGTAGCACTCCGGGAGTGCCGGCAGAAGTGAAAACATGTAAATAATACATCCTTACTGTCGCGGTCACATCATAGACAAACCACCGACAACAAAATAAACAAAAAGACACTGACGTGTGGCCGCGACAGCGACTGTCAGTGACAGATGTCAATCTTGACACAGTTCCTGACATAAACAAAACGAACCATAAAAACAAAAAAAAATAACGTTGTGTTTAATTATAAGTACAAAAATACTATCATTTATGAGGTAGAATACAATGTTTATTTATTGCGCTATCGTTATTTATTTATATATTACATTAATTTTTATCTCTTAGAAAAATCAACTTTCATCCATAATTTCGTAATTCCGTAATTTCGTATCCTTGGATACGCGTGGCACGCTGTACATAAACACAGACGGACATTCGCGCAAGCGCCCTGTGCTGCCTAAGCGGAGCAGCACACTCAGGCACGGTAGAAAGAGTGGGAGATACTAGTTCCTCTCCCTTCCCCTCGATCTTACGCTTTTTCGCATCACGTGACCCTGACGCGAGTCCGTCTTACGCTTTTTGCGATCAGGTCACGTGTCCTGACGCGAGTTTAAGATTTTATACCCATTACAGAAAAAGTGCTCAACGCCGCTAAAGAAGTTTTCACTTCAAAAAAAACAACGATGTTAATTTTTTCAAACCGCAGTGAATCATTTAAAAAGGTTGTTTGCCCTCTTTCTCACATCCTGCATTTTAAAATAGGTACTTTTGTTTTTTTTTTCTCAACATAAAACAATTCACAAACATAAAATCCCTATCTGGTGGCACGGCAGTGCCCCCGCCAAGTCGAGCAAAAAAGCGGCACGGCCGTACCATCCTTTTCTCGAAGCAGTTCAGGCCATTTTCGACCCCCTATAACTTCGTTGTGGATAAAACTAGAAGCCTGAATTTTCAATAACTAAGCAGGCCTTGTATGAACACGTTATATTTCAAATTTCATTCAATTTTAACCAGTAGTTTAAGAATTATAACTAGTCAAAGTTCGACTTGTTTCTTTTTCTGTTTTATAATTTATATAATCATGCTTTTGTGTTGTGTCTTATTGTGTTGTACTGAATAAATGTTTTATCTATCTATCTTAATTTTGTCACTCACTGAATGACCGATCATCAAAACTCTAAGGCATTTCTAGCAGACGTAGAAGCTTCAAATTTAGAATACAATTATTGTTTAGTGTATTAATGAAGAAAAAACTAAAATATTTTGCACTTTCGGTCCAGTTTTCCAGATACAATAACTGCATAAATAACTTTGTATTCCCATATAAATGTATAGGATTACAAAGTTACATTTGCAGTGAATGAATCTGTGCATTTCCAGTATTACGTTATACACATTCAGGATGTATAATATAATAATGGAAGTACCTAGATATAATTTTGTTCAAAGGCAACTTGTAAAATGGTCAATTTGTACACTTGTAAAAAAGTCTATTTATTTAAACCATAAAAGATTTTTAATATTGATATGGTCACTATAAGATGTTGTTAGGTTAGCTAATTACTTAATAAATTAAGACAGAAGGACTCTTAATTAGGGACTGAATAAATTAACCGACTGAGTATTACATGGATCTCAAAACTGTTTACGGTAGATGAACTGAGTTGCGAGACTTGGTTTTTTACAAGTTATGTTTTTGATGGGTTGTTTTGTCGGCAAATATTGAGTTTATTTATTAGGTATATACTTTATTGTACACCTCATAAGAAGCACAGGAAAAACGCTTATAAAAACTAGTGTACAATGGGCGGTCTTATCGCACAGGGTTTAGTTGGCGTAGAATTTTTAATGGCAACACTAGCAAATGGCTCGAAAGGTCGAAATCGTGAGACTAGCGCATACAAGCCCGGCTTACTCAAAATGACGGTTCTCATCTGCTACGATTATAATGTACCGACTTACGTTACTACATCGACTAACAATGACAATTTTCTTGGCATTGCCTAACACGTGATGAACGGGTATTGTCAGCAGGTCAGCTCCTACATAATAATGTACTCCATATTACATATAGTAAACAATGCATTCCTTATTTCGAAACTCCACTTTTGTAAAATTGTATCTTGTTTAAAGTTTCGAAATAGAAACTAAATTACATGTAATACGTGTTTTGGTATAATCTATGGTTTGAAACACGACATGACACCAAAATGAGAGTTATGAACAACTAGTTGACCCGCGCAACTTCGTCTGCTCCGCTCCTATCTATCGGGTCTTAGCGTGATGATATATAGCCTATAGCATTCCTCGATAAATGGGCTATCTAACACTGAAATAATTTTTCAAATCGGACCAGTAGTTCCTGAGATTAGCGCGTTCAACCAAACAAACAAACTCTTCAGCTTTATATATTAGTATATAGATATTTAATTTTAGAGAGCAACTACCTGAAATAAACTTTTCAAGAAACATATTTGCAATGCACGGCCCAAACATGATTTAATTACAGGTAATGATATAACAACACAATAATTAAACACGGTTTCTGGAAAGAAATGTCGGAGTCTTTGGTCAATTGGACCCACTCAAACTGGACCCTCGGGTCCAGTTGACCTAATCACATTATGAATAGGTCGACTGAACCCACTGCCCAATTTCATTATCAGTACAGTCACGGAGTAAAGTCTAATTTTTTAGTTTTATTTTGTGACTTAAAAATACCAATACTATTCAATAAGACATTTACACTTACGCACCTCACTTATTCACTAACACTAAAACCGAACATTTTTTTACCTACTGTAATAATATTTACTTCAATTTCAGCTAATCAAGCCTAGAAAAATACTTTCCCAGAATTGAAAATAACGGGCTATTTTTTTAAATAGTAGGTACTAAATAATGCGTTAAGGTGACCAAAAAAGACGTACTGACGTGCTGAGTATCTAACTGATTTTAATTTTTTCAAGGTGTTTATACAGGCTGAATTTTCGAATCTGAAGCTAACCGATAAAAATTCAGAAAAGAAATGATGTGGTGTGGTGTGGTGCGTGTGGTGTGTGTGTGTAGCGAATGAGTCCAGCTGACCAAAAACTCAATATCGACACGTCGCATATTAAATACAAGACAAATGGTGCGACTGACTGATCAACAATTCATTCAACCGATAACAGCACTTCATCATCATCATATCAGCCGAAAGACGTCCACTGCTGGACATAGGCCTCCCCCAAGCGTCGCCACAACGACCGGTCCTGTGCGTCTCGCATCCATCGGCTACCCGCGACCTTCACCAGGTCATCGGTCCACCTTGTGGGAGGCCTTCCAACGTTGCGTCTTCTGATACGCGGTCGCCACTCCAGAACTTCTGAGCTGAAAAATACTCGAAGAATAGAATAGAATAGAATACTCTTTATTATGTACACCATATAAGTTACAGAAAAGATAGATGAGAAACATTACATAGGGTGACACAATGGGCGGCCTTATCGCTAAAAGCGATCTTTTCAAGACAACCTTTGGATGGATTCTAAAGAGAAAAAGGAGATACAGTACTGTAGGTAGTCTTAGGTGTACTATTTATACAAACATCAATACATACTAAATAGATAAATTTATACAATGATAATTGTGAAACAATAGCAGAGAACTCTAGTAACAAACGCTTTAAAGAGAGAGATAGTGGTTCTTGACAAAAGTTTTAAAAATGGACAAAGATCGAGCCCGCCTTATCGACACAGGCAAGGCATTCCATAACCTCACCGCTTGAATCGTAAAAGAATTGTCATAGAAGGTGAATACCAGTGTACCACTTATCGAGTGCCTATATGACCTCCACCACCTAGTTACATGATACCCCTGTAACAACTGTCATACATTTTATACAGGCTGATGGCTAGCAATTTTGTGCTTTCTAAAGTTTTTCGGTTCGAGTTGAACCTTAAAAGTCGTCCGTCTGTACTACTATAGGTTCAAAGTTTAACCGGGCCACGCTTAATTACGGTATCAGCCCCAGCGGTGACGGGTGGGATTAAAGTCGCGGAGTCTTTGCTTGTGTGACTTTATTGTTGATACGGACTGCTTCTAATTAGGGGCTACAAGAGGTTACTGGTCTTTTTAGTTTATTCATGTCAGTTTCCAGACGTTAAGAAGAAAATAAATAATAATCTTCTTCTTCTTATCGTGTGGGCAGTAAGGTCTAAAGACCCCACACACCCTAGTGTCAGAGTTTTAAACCGCCTCAAGGGTCTCTGACTTAGTTTATTTGACGACCGCCATTTGGCGGCCGGGACCACCGGCTTATACGTGTCTTCCGAAGCACGGGATCATCTTTTTATCAGACAATCAGGTGATTCAAGCCTGCAATGTTCTAGCCAAACTGGAAAACTTCTTCCCGTGGGAATCGAACCCACATCAGAGAGGCCTCATCGACCATCTGTTCTGCGAGCAATGTGCCCTGCCCACTGCCACTTTAGTTTGGCGATCCTTCGGGCTACGTCGGTAACCTTGGTTCTCTTGCGGATATCATCATTCCTGATTCGATCACGCAAGGAAACTAACAGCACCTAACATGCTTTTAACTATTTTCGTACTAAAAACTAGGGCTAAGTTCGATATTACAAAATTCCAGTCAGCCTGTTCAATGTAGCAATATCTTAGCGATTATAACGATAAAACCGTTTGTTTCAGAGCGAGGAGAATGTCACCCGCGGCGGATGGATGACGCCTATTTGCTGCGGTTTCTAAGATGCAGGCACTCCATACCTGCGCTGGCGCATAAATTGGTGAGATATTAAATTAATAAGACTGACAACATAATCATCCAGATCCCAATTCATTTGCAATCGGCGCAGCATCATATATTTTTCTTATACAGCTCTTTTCGCAGTCATTTTACTTGTAGAAATACTTTAAGCTATCAAAGATATGGTGCGTGTTTTCAAAAACCTGATAAAAGTTAATACATAAGTAATGTCAAGGACAGCTTCAGGTTATTTTCAAATTGTCCAACTCTACGACATTCAACCTGCCTGCCAGTAGCGAGTGTAGTATCGACTTTTCGGAATCAAAATGGTCATTAGGAGTAATAAATTATATCTAGGTACATGTTATAAATTTATAATAGTCATCAACAACATCACCACGAATTATTTACATAAATTATTATTTTTACAACCATTACTAGGTCCACTTAAGGCTGCTCTCTCGAAAAATGTTTAAAAACAGTGTGCAGATGAAGCAACTTTTCGTTGGCATTTACTGAGAAATTACATCTGAATAAATTAGGGAGTAATCTACATGATATGATACGTAACTTGGTTGAGCCAGAATTTATGTATCGGTATCACATAATAAGAAAAAAAATCACGAAATCACCTCAAAATCGTTGAGATGAAACCATTTTACTCCTTCTATTTTTATCTAAAGTCTTAAAAAAATTATCTACCGCTTTGTAATACAAATGAAAATAATTTGGTTTTGTTACTTTTTTAAAATATGTGTTATTTTTTTATAATAAATTAAAAATGCGTGTAACAGAGTGGCGCGTAGAGGAATAGTTAGCTCCGTTTGTATGCACAAGGTCATTGGCATGTATACAAGCCTTAAGTCAACAGATAGGAATTTCGACTTTTTTATCACCATTCACCAGTTTATTACAATCACCGTGTAAGTTTACAATAAATCTCGCGTGACAATAAATCTTTTCTCAATACGACAGACGTTGTCTTTTAACATGGTAGTTATCTCAGTAGTTATTTATTTAAAATTATCAGTCCACAACAGTGCCGGATTCCATATGGCAAGAGTAGCAAATACTACGGGCCCCGCACAGTGGTAGGCCCCGCGCTTACAATTTTTTTTTTTTTACTATTAATAGGCTCGCGTTTGACCACTATTTCACATGATGGTAAGCGATGATGTGGTCGAAGATGGAGCACGCTTGCCTAGAAGTAACCTATTCACTCTTGACTTAAATACTCCCAGGTTATAGCTATCAGGAAACACAGACTCCGGCAGGGAATTCCACTCCTTAGCTGCACGTTCATAGTGCGTGCAGCTAAGGAGTGGAATGGTAACACACAACACCATGAACCATGAACCTAAAAACCAACACCATGGCTCTGACTCACACGCGAGTCCTAAAGTCTTAAGTCCATAGGGACCATAGGTACTCTGCGACCGTTTTGCCGCGTATGTGACGCATATTTTCTCAATCTACATGAGTCACTAATTTATATTTTTAATTGCTTGCTGGTCGAGATGTCATTGTTTATTACTTTCGACCTCTACATTGTTGTTCAAAAACCGTGAATAAATTTAAATAATTTTAAATATGGTATTTTCGTTTTTATTTAAAGAAGGTTTTAGGTTAAGGAGGGCCACTTAGTTTTGATACAGGCACCGCGCTTACTCAATCCGGTACTGGTCCACAAATATCGAGAGTTTATAATCCGGTAAGATTTATTACACACTTACCTACGATGTTTACAATAGTACCCGTACAGACATGTAGTGACAAGAAAAACAACACGTAAATATGTTCCAGCCTATAAAAATAAAGCTATCTTCCGAATCAGCAGAACCGTAGGAGCACTCAATCGGGTGAACTCGGATGTCGTCGTGATAAACGATTGACATCGTCTGTAGACTGTACCCTCATCACCGTACCGCAAACATCTGACGTGACAGGATAGCTATTATCTGAAGCCGTTGTTATCAGAGATACCGCAATCGGTTCTTTGTGTATTTAGTTTTAATTCTTCTATCTCAAGGCCAATTCTTGTTCTTAAAAAGCGTTTAAAGTCGTAATATCATCTCGGAGACAACCAATGACAAAATATTGGGAAAATAGAGTAAGAGGGGTGTTTGTGACATAATGCGAAGGCTTAAAAATCGAGAATTTCCTCCTCTGGTTACCTCTTAAAATCCATTTGTAATACAAATGGATTTTTTGTGGATTGTTCCTGTGTGGGAAATACATTTTTTTTATTTCCCACACCGGAACTGACACTTGAAAAGAACATAATATGGTAGCATAATATTGAAAATACGTACTCCTACTAATTATTTATTTGGTATTTTTCTACCACTCCTAACTTTTTCTGCACTGCAGTCATTACACATTTTATTTGTGAAGAATTACTTACGCAAACATTAAAAATATTTCGCTAATGAGGGTCTAAAATTAGGGTCAAGCTGCTTTGAAAGTCGCAAGGACGATGTCTCTCTATAGAACTCATTTTGTAATTTATTAGCAAATCTTAATTAACAGAGACATAGTAAAACTTTATTTCACACTAGCTGATCCGCGCAACTTCGTTTGCATCATATTGTTCACTAGCTGACCCGCGCAAATTCGTCTGCGTCACAATTTTCATTACTGCTCCGCTCCTATTGGTCTTAGCGTGATGATAAATATATAGCCTTCCTCGATAAATGGGCTATAACACTGAAAGAATTTTTCAAATCGGACCAGTAGGTAGGTACCTATCCTAACGACTGATTTCAGCTAAAGATCAGAATTGCACAGGGTCATTGATGTTATTACCAATCTATATCTATACTATATATAAAGCTGCAGAGTTTGTTTGATTGCTGGAACGCGCTAATCTCAGGAACTCCTGGTCCGATTAGAACAATTCTTTCAGTGTTAGACAGCTCATTTATCGAGGAACGCTATAGGCTATAATATCATCGCTAAGCCTAATAGGAGCGGAGCAGACGAAGTTGCGCGGGTCAACTAGTATTACTATATTTGACTACCCCGCAATCCAAATGCTTAAGAAACTTGGCTCTCTTCATGAACCAATTCATAATCATTTTGATAACTTGCTCAACAACACGGACGGTATTCACCATCCTTACATTATCGGAGCCAAATTGACCATCAATCATCAAAAACTCTCGACTCAGGAATTCCGTTCACGCCATCACGACAACTACCATGGTCCTTGAGACCACCATTTTGTGTAAGTTAGGAAAGATGTAGAATCAAAATGTTTAGAACGTAAACTCGACCGGTCACTGCTAGGTATCACGGATTCCTTGACATGAAAACGTGTGTTGACTTTCAAAGAGGAACCTTCAATGTGTACGTGAGGAACTCCAAAAAAACCTAAGTTAAGTGTGTTTTTGTTCTCTTGTCCTCAAACGACAGAAATATAATAACCTTTTTGGCAATTATATTTGCAAGTCGTTTGCAGTTGAAACTCTTGGTCCGTGGGATCAGAGTGTTCACACGTTATTAAAAGAACTTGCTAAACAATTAGTTGACTTTTCGCGTGACCCAAGGGCTGGCTTTTACCTCGGACAGAGGATAAGCATCGCAATTCAACGTGGCAATGCCGCCCGCAATTCAACGTCTTTTGGGCTCACTTACAGTCGACAGCGATGCGGACGAATTTCTTGACGCCATATTTTAGTAATCTAAGAATTTTATTTTTATTTTATTTTTATTTAAGTGTATATAGATTCGCCGGAGAATGGGCAGCAGCGTTCTCTGTAAAAATCAACATCATACACTGCGATCACCAACCCGCCTGCCAAGCGTGGCGATTATGGCAAACCCCCTCTTTGGGGGAGCCCTATGTCCAGCAGTGGACGTCTTTCGGCTGATATGATGATGATGTATATAGATTACTATTTAAAAATTGTACACGTTTCTAGTTATATATGTCTCTTCACTGAACTTTGTTACTTATGCAGGACTTTCTCTCACTAATGATGATGGGAGTTTAATTCTTCAGTGTTAAAGCCAAAGGTATAACTAGATATTATTTCTTTATGCTTGACGCGATGAGCACGAATTCTTTAGTGGTTTAATTGATATATGTATTAATGGACATCTTAAACATTAGTTCTAGTCCCTAAGTCAACTTCTAATGATACTGACCCTTCAGACCCTTAATTGTTCAACCACTTGCTTTACTTTTAGTTTGTTAGTTAGTTCGTTTCTTTTAGTTTCTTGGTTTGTAGTATTTATTGTGTTCTATTCTTTCTGTAATCATCATTTGCCTAGTCTTTTCCCAAATATATTGGGGTCGGCTTACAGTCAAACCGGATTTTGCTAAACAACTGTTTTTTTATGTGGAGCGACTGCCTACCAGGGGGGCTACTCTCTAACGAAATCCGTAGTTTCGGGCTTAGTTTATTTATTTATTTATTTATATTAAGTACAGCCACATCACATACATTGCACAATAATTAAAAAAAAAGATCCATAACAATATTTCTAATGCACATGACAATTAAGGCGTACATAGCGCTCACCAGAACTATAGTGCTTGCTGCCTTGAAATAATAACATTTATTACAAGTTTTTAACAAAGCTTTCTATTATAACTAAAAATACAATTTGTTATAAGAGTTATTGCAAAAAAAGAGTAAATTATACAAATGAAAAAAATATGTTAAAAAGTATCAAAATTCAAAATGTCAAAATATTAAATATAAAAATTAAAATTGAATTCATAACATGTCAACGGAATGAAAATTAAAATAAAAATTAAAACAGAATTATAACATGTCAAACAATTAAAATAGAATTAAAATTAAAATCATTATCATATAAAATAAAATAAAATAAATTAAATTAAATCATCAAATTATAATCGAAGCTTTGGGTAGAAATAAATGTCAATAAAATAAATTAAAATAAAACAAAATAAAATCTAAATAAAATCAAATCAACAAAATACTATCAACAAAATACTATCAACAAATTACTGAGAACAACCTGGCAAGGATAGTGTGATCTTTTTCCGAAACCGCGGTAGCTTGTCACTGTTAGTTGCGGGCGGGCGTATTCTACTCCGTATCACCTACAGACTTACGATTAGTCCCGAACTGAGAATGAATGACAACACGATTTCACAGTACCTAACTGTCAAATCGTGTTATCATTAGTTCTCAGTGGTTAGGTGATACGAAGTAGAAAATGCCCGCCCGAAACTAAGCCCGAAACTACGGATTTCTTTAGAGAGTAGCCCCCCAGACCTCCACAACCCATTAATTGAGTAACACGGTACTCCTTACTTACCATTCTTTCTGTATGTTAGCCAAATGAGCACGTAGGCCATTTAACAGCAAACGTGATTTTTCTAAAATGCCTCTTAAGAAAAACAATCTGCAACGGTATGGTCGTTAGCCCAAAAGCTTTGAATAGTAGCCATTAGTAAAGAAAGCGAGAAAGTAACACATTATTCACACTTTCTTTGTTAATTACTAACTACGCAGATTTTTCTCAGAGACAGTGTGACACTGTGTCACACTTGCACAGAAAATCATTGTGTAGTGCAAGTGTCACATTAGACTGTATGACACTTGACAGTATGACACTGTGTCACACTTGCACAGAAAATCATTGTGTAGTGCAAGTGTCACATTAGACTGTATGACACTTGACAGTATGACACTGTGTCACACTTGCACAGAAAATCATTGTGTAGTGCAAGTGTCACATTAGACTGTATGACACTTGACAGTATGACACTGTGTCACACTTGCACAGAAAATCATTGTGTAGTGCGTCACACTAGACTGTATGACACTGTGTCACACTTGCACAGAAAATCATTGTGTAGTGCAAGTGTCACACTAGACTGTATGACACTTGACAGTATGACACTGTGTCACACTTGCACAGAAAATAATTGTGTAGTGCAAGTGTCACATTAGACTGTATGACACTTGACAGTATGACACTGTGTCACACTTGCACAGAAAATCATTGTGTAGTGCAAGTGTCACATTAGACTGTATGACACTTGACAGTATGACACTGTGTCACACTTGCACAGAAAATCATTGTGTAGTGCGTCACACTAGACTGTATGACACTGTGTCACACTTGCACAGAAAATCATTGTGTAGTGCAAGTGTCACACTAGACTGTATGACACTTGACAGTATGACACTGTGTCACACTTGCACAGAAAATCATTGTGTAGTGCTAGTGTCACACTAGACTGTATGACACTTGACAGTATGACACTGTGTCACACTTGCACAGAAAATCATTGTGTAGTGCAAGTGTCACACTTGACAGTATGCACTACACAATGATTTTCGCATGAAGACGGAAATTAGAGAGTTTGTATATGAACCTCGTAGCTTTGTTTTTGAGTTTGCAATATGGTATAACGATGAAAATACTTTAATCCCTAATTTTATACAGGTCTCTTGAACATCAACAGAAAACTGTGTGTGTTTTTCCGGGTATTTTATATACAGAAAGACAATAATTGTTTGGCATGACTTATCTACTCGCCCCCAGCCAAGCTTGAATTGTTAAAACTTATCCTGTATATTAGCTTTGCAAAAAAAAAAAAACAAAACATCCAGACCAATTTAAGTGAAATCCTGCTATTTTTTGAAATCCTACTACATACTTGTTTGGCTAAAAAGTGAATAGATTCAGATCAAGGTATGACAAAAAATTCTCGATACCATATTCCCAATTATGACCACGTCTTCTTCTCCATCAGATGGTGCGCTACGAAGACTTCCAGCGGCAGAACGCTTACCTGTACGACTGCGATCCTTTCGAGCTGGTGCAGGTGAAGAACGTGTACGCTGGTATTCTTCCAGAGAGCCCTGACAATGGACGCATCATCCTCATGAGGTTTGGTAAGATAGTATACGTAATTATTGACGAAGAAAGATACCAATTTAATATCGTGTTGTTAAGAAGTTAAAAAGGAACAGTGGTACCCAACTGATAAGGCGCGTCGTGAATCTTCCTTCGCACAGAAAAGAAAGTATGGCCCCGAAGATTAACGAAAGAAAGCAAACTTGCGGCGCGCGCTAACATGGCGGCAGCTGCCGACCAATAGCGGTATAGGAAAAAAAGGCGCGTTGCATGGAGCGTGCGGATTGGTCAATAGCATTTCCCACGCTTTAAAAATTCATCTTCTGCGCAGGTACATCGGTAAGCCATATCAGTTGGGTACTACTGTAATGCCGTGTTGACTTAGTGGCCACGCTAATGATGAGGTCCTGAGTTCCATTCCCAGGTTAGTAATTGTGGCTGGATATTGCCATGAGGAATTTCTCAGCAACAAACCAGAGTGTCATTTTAAGACACAGGTAAAATGTTGGTGTAGGTACTTACTATAGATGTACCTCTGCCTGACCCTTCGCAGATTATAAATAAGCATCATGGTTGTAAAGTAAAATGCAATACCAAAGTGCGTAGGTACTCACAAATATTATTTTACAAATAATATTAGGTATCGTTTCCAAATGTCTTATCGTAAGTTATCTAAAAATATACCTATTTAAGGCTGCTCTCCGTGCAGATGAAGCAACTTTTCGTAGGCATTCACTGAGAAATTACATGTGAATAAAATATATAGTAATCTACATGATATGATACGTAATTTGGTTTGCGGCTGCTGAGAACCTCAAGCGGCGGAAATATAATAACCTTGTTGGCAATTATATTTTTGAGCCGTTTGGGGTTGAAACTCTTGGACCGTGGGGTCCGAGTGCTCATGCCTTATTTAAAGATCTTTCTAAACGCTTAGTTGACAGTTCGCGTGACCCAAGGGTTGGCTTTTACCTCGGACAGAGGATAAGCATAGCCATACAACGTGGCAATGCCGCCAGTCTTTTGGGCTCAGTTCCGGTGGACAGCGATGCGGACGAATTTTTTGACGCCTTATCTTAGTTAGGATATTTTATTTTAAGTGTATATATTTAGTACTTTAATGCTGTACCTAGTTAATAAATAAATATTGTGACAAGCTTACATAATTAAAATATAAATAAATTTGGTTTAGCCAGAATTTATGTATAGGTTTAACGTATTAAGAAAAATATCACTAAATCACCTCCAAAACGTTGAGATGAAACCATTTAACAATAGTAGTAGTAGTTTTTTAACAATAGTCTAAAAACAAAAAAATCTGCTGCTTTGCAATACAAAAGAAAATAATTCGGTTTTGTTACTTTTTTAAAATATGTTATTTTTTTTATAATAAGTTAAAAATGCGGGTATCGGAGAGGCGCGTAGAGGAGTAGTTAGCTTCGTTTATATGCAAAAGGTCATTGGCATGTTTACAAGCCTTAAACATTTCTTTTGCTCCCCCCAGGTCGATGGGACGTAGACACAGTACCAATAGAAGATGTAGTCCGCCTCGCGCTAGTGATGGATGAGATAGCAGTGATGCAGCCCAAGTTGCAGATACTAGGAGTCACCATCGTCGTGGACTTGGATGGCCTGAACTTGAGGCAGGTGGCACAGCTGACGCCGACCGTGGCTGGGCAGATAGTCAGCCTTATGGGGGTAAGCTTGAGAAACTTGAATGAAAGTTAAATACAGTTACCAACATTCTTTAACGTCCAAGCATCTAGATTTAAAACCAGATTGAGTTAAGATTAACAGAGGCACTCAAAAAAAAATACTAACCACTTGCGTAATTTAAATATTTACCAATTAGCAGATTCTTTATAATTTTCTCTAGAGAGTTGGAATATTTGGAATCCGCCAATAAGTATTGAACCTAATAACTATGGTTACATCTTTTTGTGAATCTGTAAAATATTAATTTGGAACAGAGCAGAGCATACTAGGCTTTCATACAATATGTGGCATCTACTGTTTTAGAAAGGAATCGTTGCAACCTCAGCACGCACAGGAACTTGTGTAATTCCACCATTTTCACGTTAGGTGTCGTTACTCCCTCTTCCATCGTTATAAAGTGCTCCTAAATAACTATTTATTTTGTTTTCCTTCCAGGTATCATTCCCTCTGCCAAATCATAGCCTTCACATAATTAGGTACAACTGGATCCTTCACTCAATCTTCTATTTATTCAAGCAGTTCATGCCGAAAGCCGTCTGGAGTCGAATCCATTTCCACGGCAACGACGTCAGCTCCCTCCACAAACACATAGACCCTATATACCTACCTCCTGAGTTAGGCGGTAGATGTCGCCACGTGATATCCACTGAAGAATGGCTTTCCAAAATAAATGAGTACAAAGATGATTATTTAGTTCAAGAACTTAAAGATTTAGGATTTAATGTTAAAAGTTGATATAAATGCATTTTATAAAAGAAATTGAACCATATTGTGTGATTTTATTTATACCTTTTCCAGTTTCTTAACCAATTTCGTTGATATCAATAAATTATAAACATGCTACCTACGCAACGGAGTCATTCATTGTGAATTTAAGTAATCTGATGTATAACACAGGGACCGAAAACCTTTATAAATTACGGTACAGGTATTGAAGAATTTTGGTTATTTTTCAGACTTAGGTTACCGCTATCTGGGTAACCAGACCGAAGAAAAACGTAACCTCTATTCAGGTTACCGTTTTAATACCGGCTACCTAAAAATGACCTTGATTACGAGAAAGAAACAGAATATCGCAATGCCAATTTGGCATTAGAAAATAGTCAACATTACCAGGAAAGTCGTCGTGCTGGTACTTACTTACGCTTTTTTGGTTGGTTCACCTTTTTGTGGAGTACATATTTTTTGACGAACAAATTGTGAAATGGCAGGAAACGCTAAATATCGCTAAATCGTGCATTTAAATAAAAAACGGCCGTTTTTTAACCGACTTCTAAAAAAGGAGGAGGTTCTCAATTTGGATGTTAGTATTTTTTATGTTTGTTCGCGCAGAACTTCGTCGCTTGCCAACCGATTTGAAAAATTATTTTTTCGTTAGAAAGGGTATACTTTCCAAATGGTCCCATAGTCACCAAGTTGGGATCTGATGATGGAATCTTGGCAAAATCGAGGGAACTCCTCAAATATTATAGGAAACTATACAGTGACTTTGGTATTTTCATTAAGAACCTAAGCATTTACAATCAAAAAGTACATAGATATTACAATGTAGATAGTTAAGCAACTAAAAAGTGTGAAATAAAAAACTTTTTTCAAAAAAAAACATACTACATACTACTATATACAGGCTGTAAGACGTATGTAGTTACAGAATTATAATGATCAAAAACTCAAAATCATCAATACAACCATCCAAGTTCAACTGTCAAGAATAACTTTTTCATCAAATACTTGACAGTTACATGAACATGGAGGGTTGTATTGATGATTTTGATCATTGTAATTCTGTAACTACATACGTCTTACAGCCGCGAATCATTCATCAAGATACAACCTAGCACTGACCTGCAAATTGCAAAAATATAAGAATATTTGAATTTCGCGTGTTACCCTGGAGCATCCACCTTAATGATAAAGGCTCTTAAATCATGAACATCCTCGTCATCGTCATGGAAAGACTGCGATATAATCAGTGATACAATAAGTGGTTCAAATTGGTGGGTATACAGACAACCAAATTCAAGTAAGTATTTCTGAACAACTCATGAAAGGTAAAGTGGTTATTATTTCTTATTATTATTTCTTATAACTAAAATATTTTCAACTGTGGTATCATTAAGATTATATCGCAGTCTTTCCATGACGAATCTTAATGATGAAAATAATCTTTCCACGCTAACTTGTGTAACAGGAACTGCTAGAGCTACTTTGGATAGGGCATATAATTTAGGACGAGTTAATTTTTGGCCTTCCCAATATTCCAAAATATTTATTGAAGATGGAATACGAGGTTCCGTAATAAACTCTCGTAAAATGCTTTCAATTTCAATATCTCTATTTTCATTCTGTTGAGTCAGTCTTTGTTTAACAATACCAGTATTTGTCAACATAGCTTCAAACTCATCACGTTCTTTCTCCACCTCCTGATCCTCTTGTATTTGACTTGTAGATGCATTTCTATTGGTCTCATCGATTTCACTTACACATACGCTTTCTATGTGCTTCCACAAATCCTTTAGATGCTGTATAGCTGCGTCGATTTCGGCCGAAGAAAGCACGACATTTACACGCCCATCCAAATACATAGCCATAAGAAATGATTTTTCATTTAATAAACTTTGTTGCCTTTCTTTCATAGTAATTGATAAATGAGTAGCCAAAGGTGTTTGAATTTTTTCGATTTCTAGAGAACATTTCATCCATACGCAATAAAAATCTGTGAATGTAAGTTGTTCTTGCTGTAAGCGCTTGGCGAGGATTCGCGCTGGGAACAAAGACTTGACAATATCTTGAATTGATTCCCAAGTTACTTCACTTAAGTATAGAATGTTGTTAGGATCAGTAGAACAACAATCTTTCAAATTAAGAAGGGATTCCAGCATATCAATGGTTGAGTGCCAACGGGTGCTGCAGTCTAAAACAGGTTTTCTTTTCTGTGCCCTACGAAGAATGTTAAGGAATGTTGGAGTTCTCATAGTTCGAACAACTACACGTGCATCTCTGATAATACCTAAACAGTTACTTTCATTATTTAAAGCATCATTGATAGCTAATTGTAAGGTGTGAGCGGCGCATCTAACAGGTAATACTGTGTATGGTAGACCCTCTTCGGTAGTTATAGATGAAATTGGTGGAGTCAAATCTGTCCAAGCTCCTTCATCATCAGTATCAGTTTCATCTTGTTCTGACAAAGTTTCTTCTCTTGGTTGTAATAAATCATCGTTTATAAGCTTTATTAATTTTATCATGTTCGATCCATTGTCAGTTGTGATACTATACACTTGTTTTGTTTCAATATAGTATTTGCGAAGCACCCATAACAGTTTTTCTTTCAAAAATTCAGCGGTGCTGCGAGTGTGCATTTCTACAACTCCTAGGTTTCTAATAATAATTTTGGCTTGTCTAACATATTGTATATTAATTCCAAAAAAGGACCTGTCAAGACGTGTCGCACAATCTACTTTCACAGAAAGTAGTTGATTTCTTACCTCTTGACGTATTGAAGAACGAATAGCATCGGCTTTATCTTGCAACAATGATTTAATGTTGTGGGAATTAAAAGATTGATACTCCCTTGCATTCATAGGAATTAGTTTTATGATGTTACGAAATGCTGTGTCGTCTAATAATTCAAATGGACGACCATGCACTGTCACGAGGTTAAGACACTCTTGCATTGCACACAATTTCGTTGACTTCATACCTGCATTTGAGGTTCCTTCACCATAGTTTTCCTTATCTTCAGCATCGTTGGCTAGGTTATTGTATTTCATAACCATATTATATTCTTCAACGTGTTTCGAAGAAAGATGGTGGAGCAAATTTGTTCCATGATTACCCTGTAACGAATAAGTTAATTAAGGGTTCTGACTTATGTATTTTAACACGTGGGTATGTACGTATTTGCATGTGTTGTATATTGTATTGTATAATTTTGTTGTATGTGTAAGTGTTGCTCGCTAGAGTTTGTTAAACAACCTCTACCATACACCAACCGACGGTTATAGATATTTTTGATCGAAATCTGGGTTGTCATAAATAGCCCCCGAAACCCAAATAGCCCCGTTTTACAGTATAAGTGCGTTTCACGTAAGAGTTCCCTTCGGCGTAATGTTGGTAGTACCGAAAATCAGTGTTGCTATATTTTTATCAATTAAATTACTTAATATTAGGGAGATTAACTGATATTTCGTTTGATTCTTCGAAAGTATGAAAATCGGAAAACTAACAAATCGCATTTACGACTTTCGGTAAAATAAATTTCGTGATTTTTAATAATAGACAGTATAACTCTTAGGCATTATGAAATTCGGACTTTTGAAAATCGGAACATCGAAAATAAGAATAAAATATTTAGGAGTATTTTGATGTTCCCAATGATAAGTGACCGTTCAACAGTCACGGTTGCGGAAATTTTTACTGGTGAAAAACTACAAAAGAAAAATTTTCGAGGAGAAAAAGTTTGGGAAGGGGAAATTTCAATAAACACTGCGTCGCAATTGCCTCGATTTTTCTTATTTGACGTTTAGACATTCAGGAGAGCCAACATTACGCCGAAGGGAATTCTTACATGAAACGCACTATAGTTGTATTGTGACACCTCATTTGTCAAAATTGTTCCGCAGGTTATAGGCTATAATTATGACGTCACATAAAATCCATCACCAAATTAAAGATTGACTAGTTCGTTGTCGCGAACCGTGTGACCTAGCAGACGGAGAAATAGACAAAATTGTAAATGTAAAGCCATGCTCGTGATCTCGATGAATGAGAGTAGGTATAATCCAAGCGAAACTCAAGCTACTTAGAGCGTATAATGCACACCACGTTTATTAAACGCGCCGTTGACGCGCGTTTGTAGCGATCTAAGATGTCAGAAGTAGAACATCAAGCAGGTGCACTAAGTACCTACTTCTTCTTTAGTTAATTAATGAAATAAAAAAAACATTCGAAGCGGATGCTCAATTGTAAGCAACGCTTTGTGTAGGTACTGTTCGACTACCTACCTTAATTCGCTACAAAGCATAAAAACAACATGTTAGCCACAATGACGAGGATGAGCGACGGCATAATATAGAGTAATACTAGGTGTTGATAAGGGACATTATTTGATAGGCAAAATATACGCCAAAATATTTTATTTAACTTACTTAGGTAAATACTGACGAAAAAATATAAATCCACTTACCTTTAAAACTTTATTGCAACCTTCTATATCACATTTAGAGGAATTTGTTTCCCTTTCGTAGGTAAAATATGCATAAACATGATTTTTTCTTTTTCGTCCCATTTTAAATAGTAGGTACGTAGGTAGTAACTAAGCCAACCAGACAGTTTAACACTCGCTATCAAACTGAATGAAAGACGCGTTGCGCGTGCCGCGTGACGTGCCAACCAGGGCCGTGATTGGTCGGCGTTCGCCTAAGTTCGTGTGTCGGCCCGACTCTTTGTCACACAAACAGGCGATGCGCGCCCTTTGACTATTGCCGACGGCACGTGTAAGATAGGGGTAATTTTTATTTCGGTAACCGGTATTAATACAGGTTAAGTATTTAATTTAATAATAAAGGTAACCTTTAAAATTACCTGTAAAAGAAAAAAAGGTTGTTACCGAAAAAATACCCGTATTGATCATACCGGTTTCGGTCCCTGGTATAACATACAGATTTATTGGTCATTATTTTTATAGTATTGTTCACTTGGAAGCCACACAAAAAACAAAACAACACTAGAAAACATAAAAATCGTCTTTCCAGTTAATAGAGAAAGTGCAGCTAATAAAGATTTTTAACAAACAGTAAATAAAATGTTTTGTTTTAACCCTGGAAACCCCTCCATTCCGCGAACTGTTAGACCTCCCCGTGCCAAGTACTAAGAGCCCAGAAGTAACGGCTGGTAAATGGGAAGATTTTGCAAACCCACATAGATCTGTCATCTTTCGCGGTATATAGGTATTCGTAGCACGGTCGACTTGCGAAACCACTCCCACTCAGCCATACTGCCAAAACCGTATGGTAAAGCGAAAGGGACGTCAAAGAAGTGTCAACTAACGATCAAATGAGACTGACACCAAAGAATAACAATCCAGGCAGGTATAATGTGTCAAAACATTGTCAAACGTCCTGTAATACATTTTTTTTATTTTTTCAAATAAATACGTCTGAAATTTTTCATTAGGTTGCAAGTAAATAAAGACGGCATAAACAAACTTATGCCAATCAATAGTATTATTACAGGTTCGTAGCTAATCGTAGAAAATATTAGTACACAATTAAATGCTCGTACATAAACAATCTATTTTAAGAAATAAATAAGAAAATATTTTCATTTAGTGTATGATAGTTTTATTGTAACCGTAAATATCATTGTCGTTATATTTTATAAGTATTAAAATATAATTTTAACTTCAATATATAATAGGTACATTTTACATTTACGTATGGTTTGAATACACGGAGTCTTAAGCATTATTTAAGTTCATATTCAAAATTATAGCTAACCAACTGTAAAAATTAATAAGAAAAGTAATCGCATCTGATATGTGCCTGAGGAAACTATGCCAATAATAAATAATAATGCTAAACAAAGTAGGTACTAAGTAATTCAGTATTATGTAGAAATGTATATAATACCTACGAGATCAATATGTAATTTATTCCATAAAAGCGTGATTAACACAATCAAAATACATGAAATTATTTACATAGGTAACATAGCCGACATAATTAATATTATTTATAGTCCTACTCCCATGTATATTCTTCTATGATGAATTCTTTGTAATTCCTTCTCCACTTCAGCTAATACTGTAGAATCAATGTCATGAATATCGTCAGCCGCTTCAATTTTATGTTCGCCTGGTACCACTGCTACAGCTTCGTCGTCTGTAACGGTATTCGACGCGACGTCAACGCCTTTGTCTACGTTATCGAAATATTCGAACGCCTCTTGGTAATTGTAATTATCATTGTAAATCCTTGGTCCATTTTTCATATGAGCTGGCATTATTTTTGTGCCGTGTATGGTTAAACTTACTGGTCCAACTTCACCCGTATTTTTCTCGTATGTCTATAAGAAAATAACAGTCATTTGGCTTTTTTTAATCTACGGCTAACGGAATAACTTCTCAAATAAAAACCGTTACAACCCGTATTGATCAACATCTAGCGGTCAACCAAGATAAGACTTATTATAGTTAGAAATGTAACAAATAATACAAACCTTGTCCGTAAATATGACCTTCCAAACGCCTCTTGGATTCTCACCCCATGTAGCTACAGACATTAAAGGCCAGTTCACAAAACCATTTGTTGACGTATCCTTGGGGCGTGCACTAAGAAGTTGTACTTTTGTGCCTAAAAAAAGAAAACGTTTACTATATACTTGTAAAAAAAATGCGTAGCAGAGCAAAGTAGCAAAGCAACTGCAACGAGTTACCAACAAGTACCGTTCGGCAATCGCGATCGTTTTTAACAGTATAATACCAACTGAAGTACTAGGCTACCATAAACATTAAAAACCTCACCTTGCGGTGAAACTAAATAGATTTCCAGCGCCCCCCGGCGGCTATATCGTAAATTAATAGTCACTTCTACGTGTTCAATGTAATTCACACCACAATCGCCTTCTACCGATATAAAAACATCAACGTTTTGCCCGGAAGATAAACGTGCTTCTTCTTCTCTAGATCTGAAATGTTACGTTTTCTATTGTAATGGGTATTTCCTAAAACTAAACTTAACGTAGGTACCTACTATACTACTTGCACATAAACATAGCACAACAATATTATAACATTGATTTTGTTTTTTCTAGAAAAAAAAATAGCCAGATGTAAGTTGTTTGGTGGTTTGCAACATGATCAACCAAAACAGTAGACTCGCAAGCACAACTTGATTATTTCAATGTGTTCTATGACATTTGTTTGCTACTTACTACAGTTTATCAAAGCCATAACGGCCGCTCAGAGTTAAACTATCAGCTGTTGTGTGATGAAACTTTACGTATCTTTGACTAGGAATTCATAGATGTTAAGAAGATTCATCATCTTTCTACACTTGCCCTTTGTTAATTGCGGTCTGCGTATTGCGTAGGCGCCATTAGATTATTCTTCTATTCTATTCTCTCAACTGCCACGCTATCAAATGTAAATATAATCTTATCTTTTATAATTTCTTCGGCCCTTCTTTACAAAACATTTTCATAATTTACATGACTGAATTTTTGGCACTTATTACTGTAGATGGTACATATTTTTTAACTTTCTTTACATACAACCAGGTACGTAAATACCTACATTAATAAATTATGTGGCAGGAGGAGGACAGAAGAACTCGGAAATGTTACGATATGACGTTCACATTGACCGACTCGAGTAGTTGATTCTCTAAAAATCTCACCGTGAAGACTTCATGGTGAAGTGAACTGACATTCCAAGTATCGCTAGAAATTGACAACTCACTTTTCCTAAGTTTTCACCCTGTACTCTGTACTCTGTAGTGACATTTTACAGAATAGCACTACAGGGTACCGCCTCGTGTACCATTGCCATGGAGCCGAGGAGGCGCACTTCGCGTTATGCCGACTATTATACTAGGAAGACATACTTACGGGGCAGCATCCACATGACAAACATAGTCACTTGGTACGCTCGTCCAGTTCAGTGCCGTTTTTACGAGGGCGCCAGCATTCAAAAGCCCAAAACCAAATCGCACATCAAAATAAAGTCCTGCACTGAAAAAGATTTAAAAGGATTATTTCTATTATTTTATTAGCAATAATATCCTAGTTTCTCACATAGATTAAATATAAAATTATTTACCCATTTATTTGCCATCCAGGATTTGCTGAGAGTGGAGCATATTCTGATGTCCAAACGATTAAATGTTGTACATCACGCCATGTTAAATTTTTACTGAAATTAATAATCTGGAATAATTATAATGTACAAGTTCAAAGTGGCAATTCTAGATTATTTAAAACTATGCATGCTGCATAGATCTGAATATTAATTCCCTGCAAAGCGACATTAATATGGTCAAACGACACGGGACGTTGTGACAAACAGACCATGCCAACACTGGTATTAGAGGTGCATAAAACATAGGCGATACACGGAACCACATAATTGGGTCAACTAACTTGGCATTCAAAGCGAGAGCGATGATGCCAGCAGCCAATGGGGCCGCAGCAGACGTGCCAGTATGCCCGAGCGTACAAGAATTGCCGGTGTCTGTAGTAGCCTGAAAGAGATGCCAACATATCATTTGTATTGTTATCTCTGTTTTACCTTGAATAAACAATATTTTATGAATGAATCTACTACGTCAACGTAAATAATGAATTGGTTGTGATTATTAAGTGACGTAGAATGAAGTGATTGAAACTTACTATTTTCTGATCTTTGTAAGCACCAGAGGAGTATGCTGCGGCAAGCGTAGATGAACAAATCTCTCCGTACCAAGGAAACAGACCATGCTGGGAAGCGCTTCCGATTGATATTGTGTAAATACTAGACGAATATCTTAAAGAGAAATGATTACCTACGTTATTGAAATTCAGAGAAAATAGTATTAGGGTTGAAGTGGAAATTTTAATGCCTACCCATCGCAATTACAGTTGTCGCTGTGACCGCCACCATTTCCATTCGCCCAGACGTAGATGGCACCTTTGCCACCACGACCCTGGACAAACATAATCAGTCATCGTCAATTTTAGATGATAAGCAATAAGGTTAAAAGAGCCTGATTTTCAGATATTCAGATATTCAGCTCCTTAAATTTCATATGATGGAAATGAAAACTTTATTTTTCATTTAACTAAATCTTTAAAATGTAGACCGTGCGTACCTCAGTAACACCTCGCCTAAACGCCTCACTGGCGAGGCGCCCCGGTCCTTCGACCGTTCGTCCGTCGTCATTAGGGCCCCATGAAGCACTGTATATGTCCACTTTGTCTAGCGCGTACCCTAGAAGAAAAACATGTGTCTATACAGTACGAGTACAATAAATGCCAACAAAACAATAAACAAATAAACACCCACTACAATTTGTTCGGATACAGAATTTGAGCCTTTTATTTTCATTATTAATTAAAATTTACAACCTCAGAAATTAACATATTCTGAGCGACCTCTAGTGGTTGGACTGACCAAACATTGTCAATTTAATTTCATGAAAGTACCGCTGCGATTGCTTTGTTATCCTAGTAAAAGTCGACGATGGTCGATACGTAACCGAAAAACGCGTGCCGACTACCGACCGAGTTACCGACCACGGGCTGTCGGTGCTAATCTTATCAGAGTAGTTATCAACGCAATTTAGAAAGAATTCATTTTTACACACGCGTAATAAGTTGGCACTTTTTATTGACCCTACGCTCACCTCTGGCAGGTGAGCGTTTGTTTTAAATCTTAATTGTACATGGAATCAAAACGGTGGTAATTAGAAAATAACACTAGTAAAACTTATAGAAAGAAATATTATCTATAGTTTGTAAATATAATATTTCATTATAACATTGACTTTTATAAATAAACTATTTTTAATGGTTTTTTAACAGCTAGGTAGCCTCTTCGTCAAAAAAAATACCTAAAACGTCGCTCGAAAAAAAACGTGCGAGGCCTGCCCATTTCTCATAAATATTTTGGTGTACCTACATGCTTTATTTTTTCAATTAACTGTGTTAAAAAGTATCGTTTGATACGATTGGGCTTTTGCCATTGCAGTCTCTCATTGCCTTACCTTCTCAGCTCGGGCGTCCTCCCCGCCTCGGCTGCATTTACAAAGAAAGTACTATTCTAATAGAGTAGAAAGAGACAGAGTGAATAGTACAAACGAAATACAAGATGCAAGAAAGAAGCAGCTTGTCGCGCGAAATGTGTAAACAATGTACCTATCTCTTTGAATTACTAGCGCCCTAGTAATCGTGGTCACCACCAACATGTGGCCGCCTAACATACAACAACGGCCAAAACGTTGCTAAGCCAAGCTTGCATGTTTATTGGCTCGGTAAGTTGGCTGACTCGTTTCTTTCTTTGATCTCACAACGGTGATTAAAATAATTTCATAGGTCTATGATTAAAGCAAAAACAATTTGTAAAAGAAAACATGGAAAACCATGGGAAGACTAAGTTAAGCTTTCTTACACCACATTACTCGGAAAAGTTCATTATTTGTAATTTATTATGGAGTACCAAAAAACTTACTTGGAATTGATTAATTCATAAGCTTTAAGATTGACTAGGACATTCAATCTTAGAGTTATAAATTAATCAATTTTATTTAATAGGTATACAAATCGCTTGACTTTTATTTTCATCACTTCATCATCCGAGCAAACAATCTGACAACAATTCAAGCAAATGAAGCCCAAACTACAGTCGCTGTAGTACTACACGGTGACGTAGATAACTATGTGACTCATTACAGTATGAGCCGTACTGCGCATTTTAGGACCCAAATATCCGCTAGAGGCGCTGCAAAAGTTTACATACATTTTTAACTACAGTCGCTAGCGAGTAGATTGATAAAACTCATGGTAGAGTACTGTTACGTCACATTTCACCCATATTACTAGGACATCATAAAGTAATAAGAGGTTAGATATTTCAGCTCAACGTGTCACTGAACGTACGTAGCACAGGTTAACGGTCTCTACATAATACGCCCACTGTTTTAATACATTACATACCTGATAATGTTATTAATTCTTTAGATAAAAACTACAACAGAAAATACATTAAGTACTTTCTTATTATTTTGCATAAAGGGCAATGAAGGTGTTAAGCAGGGACCGAAACCGGTATGATCAATACGGGTATTTTTTCGGTAACAACCTTTTTTTCTTTTACAGGTAATTTTAAAGGTTACCTTTATTATTAAATTAAATACTTAACCTGTATTAATACCGGTTACCGAAATAAAAATTACCCCTATCTTACACGTGCCGTCGGCAATAGTCAAAGGGCGCGCATCGCCTGTTTGTGTGACAAAGAGTCGGGCCGACACACGAACTTAGGCGAACGCCGACCAATCACGGCCCTGGTTGGCACGTCACGCGGCACGCGCAACGCGTCTTTCATTCAGTTTGATAGCGAGTGTTAAACTGTCTGGTTGGCTTAGTTACTACCTACGTACCTACTATTTAAAATGGGACGAAAAAGAAAAAATCATGTTTATGCATATTTTACCTACGAAAGGGAAACAAATTCCTCTAAATGTGATATAGAAGGTTGCAATAAAGTTTTAAAGGTAAGTGGATTTATATTTTTTCGTCAGTATTTACCTAAGTAAGTTAAATAAAATATTTTGGCGTATATTTTGCCTATCAAATAATGTCCCTTATCAACACCTAGTATTACTCTATATTATGCCGTCGCTCATCCTCGTCATTGTGGCTAACATGTTGTTTTTATGCTTTGTAGCGAATTAAGGTAGGTAGTCGAACAGTACCTACACAAAGCGTTGCTTACAATTGAGCATCCGCTTCGAATGTTTTTTTTATTTCATTAATTAACTAAAGAAGAAGTAGGTACTTAGTGCACCTGCTTGATGTTCTACTTCTGACATCTTAGATCGCTACAAACGCGCGTCAACGGCGCGTTTAATAAACGTGGTGTGCATTATACGCTCTAAGTAGCTTGAGTTTCGCTTGGATTATACCTACTCTCATTCATCGAGATCACGAGCATGGCTTTACATTTACAATTTTGTCTATTTCTCCGTCTGCTAGGTCACACGGTTCGCGACAACGAACTAGTCAATCTTTAATTTGGTGATGGATTTTATGTGACGTCATAATTATAGCCTATAACCTGCGGAACAATTTTGACAAATGAGGTGTCACAATACAACTATAGTGCGTTTCATGTAAGAATTCCCTTCGGCGTAATGTTGGCTCTCCTGAATGTCTAAACGTCAAATAAGAAAAATCGAGGCAATTGCGACGCAGTGTTTATTGAAATTTCCCCTTCCCAAACTTTTTCTCCTCGAAAATTTTTCTTTTGTAGTTTTTCACCAGTAAAAATTTCCGCAACCGTGACTGTTGAACGGTCACTTATCATTGGGAACATCAAAATACTCCTAAATATTTTATTCTTATTTTCGATGTTCCGATTTTCAAAAGTCCGAATTTCATAATGCCTAAGAGTTATACTGTCTATTATTAAAAATCACGAAATTTATTTTACCGAAAGTCGTAAATGCGATTTGTTAGTTTTCCGATTTTCATACTTTCGAAGAATCAAACGAAATATCAGTTAATCTCCCTAATATTAAGTAATTTAATTGATAAAAATATAGCAACACTGATTTTCGGTACTACCAACATTACGCCGAAGGGAACTCTTACGTGAAACGCACTTATACTGTAAAACGGGGCTATTTGGGTTTCGGGGGCTATTTATGACAACCCAGATTTCGATCAAAAATATCTATAACCGTCGGTTGGTGTATGGTAGAGGTTGTTTAACAAACTCTAGCGAGCAACACTTACACATACAACAAAATTATACAATACAATATACAACACATGCAAATACGTACATACCCACGTGTTAAAATACATAAGTCAGAACCCTTAATTAACTTATTCGTTACAGGGTAATCATGGAACAAATTTGCTCCACCATCTTTCTTCGAAACACGTTGAAGAATATAATATGGTTATGAAATACAATAACCTAGCCAACGATGCTGAAGATAAGGAAAACTATGGTGAAGGAACCTCAAATGCAGGTATGAAGTCAACGAAATTGTGTGCAATGCAAGAGTGTCTTAACCTCGTGACAGTGCATGGTCGTCCATTTGAATTATTAGACGACACAGCATTTCGTAACATCATAAAACTAATTCCTATGAATGCAAGGGAGTATCAATCTTTTAATTCCCACAACATTAAATCATTGTTGCAAGATAAAGCCGATGCTATTCGTTCTTCAATACGTCAAGAGGTAAGAAATCAACTACTTTCTGTGAAAGTAGATTGTGCGACACGTCTTGACAGGTCCTTTTTTGGAATTAATATACAATATGTTAGACAAGCCAAAATTATTATTAGAAACCTAGGAGTTGTAGAAATGCACACTCGCAGCACCGCTGAATTTTTGAAAGAAAAACTGTTATGGGTGCTTCGCAAATACTATATTGAAACAAAACAAGTGTATAGTATCACAACTGACAATGGATCGAACATGATAAAATTAATAAAGCTTATAAACGATGATTTATTACAACCAAGAGAAGAAACTTTGTCAGAACAAGATGAAACTGATACTGATGATGAAGGAGCTTGGACAGATTTGACTCCACCAATTTCATCTATAACTACCGAAGAGGGTCTACCATACACAGTATTACCTGTTAGATGCGCCGCTCACACCTTACAATTAGCTATCAATGATGCTTTAAATAATGAAAGTAACTGTTTAGGTATTATCAGAGATGCACGTGTAGTTGTTCGAACTATGAGAACTCCAACATTCCTTAACATTCTTCGTAGGGCACAGAAAAGAAAACCTGTTTTAGACTGCAGCACCCGTTGGCACTCAACCATTGATATGCTGGAATCCCTTCTTAATTTGAAAGATTGTTGTTCTACTGATCCTAACAACATTCTATACTTAAGTGAAGTAACTTGGGAATCAATTCAAGATATTGTCAAGTCTTTGTTCCCAGCGCGAATCCTCGCCAAGCGCTTACAGCAAGAACAACTTACATTCACAGATTTTTATTGCGTATGGATGAAATGTTCTCTAGAAATCGAAAAAATTCAAACACCTTTGGCTACTCATTTATCAATTACTATGAAAGAAAGGCAACAAAGTTTATTAAATGAAAAATCATTTCTTATGGCTATGTATTTGGATGGGCGTGTAAATGTCGTGCTTTCTTCGGCCGAAATCGACGCAGCTATACAGCATCTAAAGGATTTGTGGAAGCACATAGAAAGCGTATGTGTAAGTGAAATCGATGAGACCAATAGAAATGCATCTACAAGTCAAATACAAGAGGATCAGGAGGTGGAGAAAGAACGTGATGAGTTTGAAGCTATGTTGACAAATACTGGTATTGTTAAACAAAGACTGACTCAACAGAATGAAAATAGAGATATTGAAATTGAAAGCATTTTACGAGAGTTTATTACGGAACCTCGTATTCCATCTTCAATAAATATTTTGGAATATTGGGAAGGCCAAAAATTAACTCGTCCTAAATTATATGCCCTATCCAAAGTAGCTCTAGCAGTTCCTGTTACACAAGTTAGCGTGGAAAGATTATTTTCATCATTAAGATTCGTCATGGAAAGACTGCGATATAATCTTAATGATACCACAGTTGAAAATATTTTAGTTATAAGAAATAATAATAAGAAATAATAACCACTTTACCTTTCATGAGTTGTTCAGAAATACTTACTTGAATTTGGTTGTCTGTATACCCACCAATTTGAACCACTTATTGTATCACTGATTATATCGCAGTCTTTCCATGACGATGACGAGGATGTTCATGATTTAAGAGCCTTTATCATTAAGGTGGATGCTCCAGGGTAACACGCGAAATTCAAATATTCTTATATTTTTGCAATTTGCAGGTCAGTGCTAGGTTGTATCTTGATGAATGATTCGCGGCTGTAAGACGTATGTAGTTACAGAATTACAATGATCAAAATCATCAATACAACCCTCCATGTTCATGTAACTGTCAAGTATTTGATGAAAAAGTTATTCTTGACAGTTGAACTTGGATGGTTGTATTGATGATTTTGAGTTTTTGATCATTATAATTCTGTAACTACATACGTCTTACAGCCTGTATATAGTAGTATGTAGTATGTTTTTTTTTGAAAAAAGTTTTTTATTTCACACTTTTTAGTTGCTTAACTATCTACATTGTAATATCTATGTACTTTTTGATTGTAAATGCTTAGGTTCTTAATGAAAATACCAAAGTCACTGTATAGTTTCCTATAATATTTGAGGAGTTCCCTCGATTTTGCCAAGATTCCATCATCAGATCCCAACTTGGTGACTATGGGACCATTTGGAAAGTATACCCTTTCTAACGAAAAAATAATTTTTCAAATCGGTTGGCAAGCGACGAAGTTCTGCGCGAACAAACATAAAAAATACTAACATCCAAATTGAGAACCTCCTCCTTTTTTAGAAGTCGGTTAAAAAACGGCCGTTTTTTATTTAAATGCACGATTTAGCGATATTTAGCGTTTCCTGCCATTTCACAATTTGTTCGTCAAAAAATATGTACTCCACAAAAAGGTGAACCAACCAAAAAAGCGTAAGTAAGTACCAGCACGACGACTTTCCTGGTAATGTTGACTATTTTCTAATGCCAAATTGGCATTGCGATATTCTGTTTCTTTCTCGTAATCAAGGTCATTTTTAGGTAGCCGGTATTAAAACGGTAACCTGAATAGAGGTTACGTTTTTCTTCGGTCTGGTTACCCAGATAGCGGTAACCTAAGTCTGAAAAATAACCAAAATTCTTCAATACCTGTACCGTAATTTATAAAGGTTTTCGGTCCCTGGTGTTAAGTAAAAAAACATAAAACAGTGTAGTCTTTTTAACCCAAAGGTTGACTAGTGGAGAATGCCTTGTTGCATTAAGTCCGCCCATGTGCCACTAATGTACATGAAGTTTAAATAAATAAATAAAACATTTAAAAAAGATAATTAAACTTCGAATCGTTGGCTAGTTAACCACTTGATATGAAATTTTATACATATATGCTACATAACTTAACAATTATAGGTTGAAGATTAACGCAAGACCTAGGTTTAAGCTTTTACGAGCTAACAGAACCGTAGTAAAACAATCTAAATTAAAATTACAAAAAAGCTTACGACGTTTTACCTCAACATGGCGACCGAATGTACCAGGCGCTTATAAAATGTAGGAGTTAACTTACCTATAGCTTCTCCCTCTATCCGATCTGTAATTCGTCCATCAAGCATTCTAACTCCACCCACTTTTGCCCCCCACGCCACGCCCACACCACATTTCAAGTTATTTGCGGTCATGGCTATCTACGAATAATGTTAAAACTTTCAATAAATTAATCAAAACAATACAATTAAACGAAATTATAATTAGCCTTTGGAGGTAAGCGGCAGCATTGATGCCGCTATAAGCCCATTAATTAAAACTTTAATAATAACATCATTAAAATTCGCTTACTTCTCCGGCACAACGAGTGCCATGTGAATTCAATTTGAGATCCTCATATCTAGGTGATGGATCAGAATCACCATCATTGCTATCCCAGCTGATCTCTGGATCCTGTAAATAAATTGAATAAAAATAAAATAGGTAACTTAATTGAATGAAAATTGTGTGAAATAAAAACAAGCGCGGCAACGCGTACGACACGAGAGAGGCGACAACAACGCGCCGCTCGGCCGCGGCGCGTCATATCGGCCGCGAACTTACCAGGGCTAAAGGATTTCAAAGACGTGATATTCGCCACTTAAACAATGACGTCAAGACAAGAGTACTATTTGCTGATTCTTGAACCTCTTGAGCCTACGTTGATGAGCCCAATTTGTGTGAATTAATTCAAAATTCAATTGAATTTCAGCATTCCCTTTTATTTTTATAGTGTAGAAAATCCTATATCTGAGCCGTGGAATAATTTAGGCTAGCAGTAATCAGCATATTATTTCGTAGTTATGTAAATGTTTTATAGAATATCAACATGCTGTATTATTAAAATGGATATTTAAACAATGAGGCTATTGGCGACTCGTAGTCAGCTTTATTGGAACTGCCTCGGCCTCTACATCTAACTAAAATAAATATTTGATCTATCTCTATCTGTGATGTTAAAACAAATGTGTGTTCTCTAATAAATTACTCTTTTAGAACATTATAAAAAAAGTAAAATCTATTATTTTTTATGTCTAGGTACTATTTTTAAGTCAATTTTATCTACCTACACATTTCTGTGGCCCAAATCGATCGAATAAAAGTCCAATTCCCATACGATTCTGAGATGTATCACTTTAGCACGAAAATTTCAAAGTAAACTTCAATAATACCAAGGCTACATAATTTTTGTGGAGCTCAATATGGGCAAGAATGTTACGCCGCATGGTCCGTCCGTTAGCCACTCACCAGTTGTGTCAGTTTACCACGGAAAATGTTAATCTGCTTTATTCCTTGTACCAAGAAATCAGAAACGATCAGAGGGAAATAAATAGCTGAAAATCACTGCGCTATCGCAGTGCTCAATATACGTAGCGAAATCCGCGCCTCGTCGGAACCGCAGCAGCGGCATCGGTACCGAGAATCGCCCGTCCACCACCGCAGTTGAGTCTTTTTACCACGGAAAATGTCGATCTGCCTCCTTTCTAGTACCAAGGCATCAGAAATGACAAGAGCAAATGTAGGTTTGTTATGCGTATTTCCAAACTTGCGGAGTGAGCTTGCCGCGCTAGTTTGAAATCAACTTCTACATCCAAGTTTTGCTGTAAAGATATATTTATATTAACTTTATGTTGTGGAATTGATGACAAGTTAAAAAATTAAACAATAATAATAACTCAAATTAAAAATTCAACAACATCGCTGTCAATGGGAAAAGTACCCAGAATATTGGGCGCATTGCCACGAATGCCACGTTGAATTCGAATGACATTTTGCAGTAGTAGGTATAATCAATTGCATTAGGTAATTTTGTGAAAAATAACTACTTTTGTAATAGGTACCTAGTAATCTAGTGTGACTATATAACTTCATTCGATGTCTTCAGTTTGTGTCGTCATTGTAAATAATATGTCGTCCCAAGAAAACATATCTAAATAAGATCATTCGTTTGTCAATTTTTTCAGAAAGAATTTATGTATTCGACATTTGTATACATCATTCATACACCAATGGGTAAAATAGAAACGCAGAGCTATACGAAACTATTAGCCTACTAACGCCATCTTTATTTCATGTTACTTACACTGCAGTTGAGCCGTTTTAGCACAGAAAATTTCAACCACCCGCCTCAAAAGTACTAGGAGAGCATAACACTCACGTAGTTGTCTCGCAAGTCCGTGTGATTGTGCTCGATGCCGTCGTCGAGCACGGACACTCGCACTCCGCTGCCATTGTAACCCATTTCATAGACTGGCAACACGTTGAGATCTAACCGGGGCAGGTTGTGCAAGGTGCGTGTGTCTTGCTGAAAATAATTTGTTAATTTTATTGTTTGTTAGTCGTCGTTGTTTGATGTCACGCCTCAACGGCTGAGCGGATTTGAATTAAACTTGGCATATGGAGGGGTGAAAGGCTATTTGTTTGAAGCGACATTTTATGAACTTTACAGGAGAGCTTCAAAGATTCAAAATTTGGAAAAAAAATCGTTACAAAAAACAACTGCTCTTACTTTAACGGGGATCGGGTATCTTTATCGAAAAAGATCCCATAATGTTTTGGTATAATTTTCAATACAATAATAGTTACGAGTTCCAAGATAAATGTCGCTTAGTACAAAATGATCTGTATCGACTCATTTTTAGAGTAAAGAAAAGTGATTCAACTTCCAACATTGTCACTAATCAGCAGCAGGCAAAATGGTTCAAGTGACCTTTCAATGCTTATGCAGCAGAAAGCAAAATGATTGAACGTAAGTCTTACTCAATGATTAGGTATAGGAATAAGCTATTTTGTTTAACTACCAATTGGGTTTTTAACGATACAGGCAAGTTGACTTAAACACCGATAAACATACTTAATGAGTGTTTGATTTCTCATGTTTCGAAAGAATTTAATGAAACATAGTTGTTGATAAAATCCTTTTTATTCTAATCTATAGAGCTCCTTACTTTATAGGTACTGGCAGGGTGGGTCACAATGAATTATGGAGGTCAATAGAACACGGCTTATTTCTCGTAAGCTTTTATTTCTCATTCTCTTTAAATGTTGGTTGCTTCCTAAGTACATTTATACACTTCATTACTACTTATTAAGAAGAAATATTGTTTGAAGGTTCAGAGTGTAAAACAGTTGCAGCGGAAAACAATATACCTACCTAAGTATTCACATTCCGATGCAAGTGTGCAAATTTTGTCACAGGCCGTTTTAAAAAGACTAGTTGACCCTCGCAACTTCGTCTGCGTCACATTTTTCATTAACGCTTCGCTCCTATTGGACGTAACGTAATGTTATACAGCCTAAGCCTTCCTCGATAAATGGGATATCCAACACTAAAAGATTTTTTCTTTTCAATTCAAACCAGTAGTTCCTGAGATCAGTGGCGTGCCTAGGGTTTCAAAATAAGGCAAGCCCAATAAAATTTTAACCGATTTCAAAAAAAGAAAGTTCAGTTTGCGACTGAGTATGTAGGTACCTTCGTATGTATCATCGCAATTTTCTCATAAACGGATGTCTCAATTCGTAGTTTACCAAAATTACCGAAAGAAACCATTGCACACAGGTGTTTATGGGAATTTGCGTGCCTTTTAATGGCGCCAGATATGTTATTTAAATCATTATAACCAGATGTATTCCAAACGGAATCTTCATTCTGAGATTAGCGAGCGAGTTCAACCAAACAAACTCTTCAGCTTTTTAACAGGTATTATTAGTGTCTATAGATTATAATAATTTATAATTATAATTTAAATTTTATTTATTTATTCAGACTACAAATGCGGTCCACTGTGTTAGTAACAAAATTACTTAGCCTATGTTAGTACTTACTAACTAAAACAGACCTCGTTCGATCGGCTAGTGCCCACACAAGCGGGCTATCTGCCCGGGCAGCTACCGAGTGCAGATTATGGTCATCAATCAGGCTCGTTATGAGACAGAAGCTCCTGTGAGTTGGTACTTTTCACTAGAAACTGGAAACCTTTTCAACAAATCCGTTTTAGTGTATCATTCAGGCTATGATACTGTTTGTAACCTTGGATGGGCACATCGGATCAAGATAACTTAATCCTACGGACGCTATCTACTTGATTATTCCCCATCGTTCCCTAGTCGCTGAATCATCGCGTTCTTACCAATGTGGCAGGAAAATAGACAGACAGAGGAAATGATAAGATTATTTCGTTGTAAATTAAAATTAAATTAGGTAAGTGCTTCACCGAGCATAATTATCAATGAACGCGGTACGGAGCGTCGCCTTACTTTATGCGCGCTAAGTTACTGAATTCGTAACTTTTTGGATTTGATTGGACTTTTTAGGGTTCCGAAAAAAAAAGGAACCCTTATAGGATCACTCGAGTGTCTGTCTGTCTGTCCGTCTGTCACAGCCAGTTTTCTCCGGATCCACTGGACCGATTCTGTTGAAATTTGGTACACATATGGACTTCTGTGACCCAAACACGGACGCGTTACGTAAATCATTATTTTTTTAGGATGGGTGTCACTTTTGGTGGTCAAACAAGAAAATTAAAAAAAAAGTTTTTTGAACAACATCGTGTGATATATGACATGAAAGGGCTTACTGTGAGGGTTTTAATTATATTTTTTGCATAATTTTAAAATAAATGGTTTTGAAGTTATTCAAGAAATTAGACGAAAAATTACCATTCCCCCCTTTATCTCCGAAACTACGGAGACTAAAATTTTGAAAAAAAAAAATGGAGATAATAGATATTTACCTAAAGATTACGGGAAAACCTACTAGAAGTCTGTAGTATTAAAATAACATGTTAAAAAAAATAAATTCGTTCGTAACGATTTTCACGCGAGTCCGACTCTCATTTGGGCAGGTTTTTTTTAGAAGTCTGAATAAAAAAGAACCGCAAAGTACAGGTTTTTTTAGCCTTCAAGAATCATTCTACTCGTGTGCACAAAACAAACCAAGGATGTTTGCAAAATGATCCCGATGTCCTTGATATGGGTCCGATATTAGTATATTTTCAGTAGATACCTACTGGAATTTGCTATAGGCCCACGCGGCCCACCCGCCATAGTAATGATCTATTCATTGATGTAATCAGATCGGGCGAACATGTTTATTTTATACAATACTTAAAAGATTCGATCACACTGCGAATGAAGGGTTTAATGAATTGCTCAGCTAGAGTACCTAATCCGGTAAGGTGTGTGCGGTTGTAAAAAATGGCCAAGTGCGGACTCGCGTGCAAAGGGTTCCGAACTAATTTCATTTTGTAACATGTTATTTTCACTACAGACTTCTCATAGGTGTTCCTACAATTTTTAGGTGTAGAACTATTAACTGACTTTTTTTCAAAATTTTAGTCTCAGTAGAATCGGAGATAAGAGGAAAATTAAAAAAAAATCAGTATTTTTAAATTATGAAAAAATATAATTAAAACCCTCACAGTAAGCCCTTTCATTTAATGTGTCACACGATACAGTTGGAAAAACTTTTTTTTTAGTATTCTAGTTTGACCCCCAAAAGTGACCATATTAAAAATTTATTTATTTACGTAACGCATCTTACGCATCTTTTTTGTTTATGAACAACCTGCATTCCTTTTGTGTATACTCATGTTTCTACAAATAAATGTCTTGTCTTGTTTTATCCGTGTTTGGGTCGCAGAAATCCATATGTTTACCAAATTTCAACAGAATCGGTCCAGAAGATCTGGAGAAAACTGGCTGTAACAGACGGACAGACAGACAGACAGACAGACACCCGAGTGATCCTGTAAGGGTTCCGTTTTTTACGGATGTTCGGAACCCTAAAAATGAAAACCAGTTTGTTCAAAAAACGAGGCACATTATCTCGAATTTCAATCTTAAATAATAAATACATATCTTCATAAGTTCACACACACCTAGGCTGTAGGTACGGCAGTGACCGCGTTAACTGTCCGATAGATCCCCTGCCTGCAATCTACTAACCGTAATCTCTTTTGTAACCTATACATTGTAAGTTAAACTGGCGTAAACACCTAGACTACAAACTAAACAGGGCTTGCATTGCCTTTTGGCAAAAGATGAAGAAGTGGGGCCTATCTCCCAAAATAATACAACGCAGTAATTCGGCCCACGATAACCTACGGGGCCGTCGTGTGGTAGGCTCGCAGTCTCGCACAAAGCTAGTTACAGCCGTAAAGAAACTACAACACATGCAAAGGCACAACAACACAAGGCTACAATTCCTTTAAGTGAGAAAGTTAAGAATCTTGGGGTTTGGATCGATAAACATCTGTCTTGGGGTCCACAGCTCCAGGACGTAAGCCGCAAAATCTTTGCATCTGCCAGGTCCCTTAGACGATTGCGGAACTTCCTTCCTACTGCCACTAAAACTGCGCTTGCATAGTCCCTCTGCTTCCCATCCTTGACTATGCTGATGTCAGTTATCTCGATCTCACTCAGGCACAACTAGATAAACTTGAGCGTCTTCAAAACCTTTGTATAAGATTTATATTTGGCTTGCGCAAATATGATCACATTTCTGAATTTCGGACAAAAGTGGCTTCAAATACGTCTTCGCCGGGATTCTCATATTTTATTTCTGCTCTACAGTATTCTGTTCAATCCTACAACCCCCTCTTACCTTAAAGAACGATTCAAGTTCCTTCATGACATACATAATAGATATCTGAGGTCATCGGAAAACTTGAGACTAGAAATGCCAATGCATTCCACCACCTTCTATGACAATTCTTTCACGATTCAAGCGGTGAGGTTATGGAATGCCTTGCCTGTGTCGATAAGGCGGGCTCAATCTTTGTCCATTTTTAAAACTTTGGTCAAGAACCACTATCTCCTCTTTAAAGCGTTTGTTACTAGAGTTCTCTGCTATTGTTTCACAATTATCATTGTATAAATTTATCTATTTAGTATGTTTGTATAAATAGTACACCTAAGACTACCTACAGTACTGTATCTCCTTTTTCTCTTTAGAATCCATCGAAAGATTGTCTTGAAAAGATCGCTTTTAGCGATAAGGCCGCCCATTGTGTCACCCTATGTAATGTTTCTCATCTATCTTTTCTGTAACTTATATGGTGTACATAATAAAGAGTATTCTATTCTATTCTATAGGTTGGCCTGCATGGCGACGAAGGGCTGCATGATGACTACTCCGACTGCGCCGCTAAAAGCGATACTACGAATCCCTCCGTTCCACTTGTTCATACAACAGGAAGCGACGTTGGCAGCATTCCGCCTTAAAACACTGGATCTCTGGAGTAAGAGAGAAACATAACATAGGTACCGCTCTGCTCGAGGAGCTCAATAATGAACTCCCTATAACAAAAGCAATCAATGACCGGGTACCCAAACAATTTATCTTTGATAAAAATTACAAAATTCAGTCGAGTGAGGATCACTGTTGCGAGGGGCTGTGCCCTGCGGAGCTGCGTATCTTCACCGATGAATCAAAACAGGCACTGGTACGGGTGTAGGAATCTTCTCAGAGCATCCCAACATCTACATAGCCACACCGTTGAGGGGTCCACAACACTGTATTCCAAGCTGAGTACATGGCATTTCTCTGGTGTCTTCAGCCATCCTAACCAGGGAAGTTAGGAGCACTCAATACGCATACTTTCGGACAGCATGGCCGACCTGCAAGCCACAGATGGTCTTTGCTGCAAGCTCTGAACAGCCACACAGTTAACTCTGGGCTGATTCTCAAGTGTCACCAACGTCTCAAACAGGTTGATAGGTACAACAATAAAATATATTTTATTTAGGTATATTATCTGTGCAGTAGGTAATTTATTCATAACATACATTTTTTCCTTACGCTAGAACCTTTGTGAGAGCTGCTAGTCTATTCTGTAAATAACTATTTCGATATCGAGCTTCACCTGAGTGACAAAATGAGCTTTATTGCACACAACATAAAGGTCTTAATAAACTCACATTGGGTTTCACTGTCGAGATACGAAAATGTTGTTACAGAATAGCACTACTGGCCTTTGTGACAACAAAGTAACCATTCATGGATCAACAGACACAGCGAATCCCAAGGCAATGATGCAGCGGACGAACTCGCCAGAAGGGGTTCGAGTATGGCAACGTTGGGACCTGAACCCATCGAGCCACTTCCTTTCGGGTTCCTACACAATCTGGTAAAGAAACGCACCGGAGACAAACATCACAAGCTAATATGGGTTAACCATGGTGAGTGTAGGCAGGCCAAAGAAGCACTTATCTCTTACCTTTTTTCTTATTATTTTCTTATTACATCAGAAAGGTACAGCGCAGGAGTAGTAAAAAAGTTTCCTACTCCTGCGCTGTACTTTTCTAATTAATTTCGTTGCGGGATCCAAGACAGTTAAATCGTTTCTCCGGGACTCGTCGGGCTCATTGTCTCGGCGTTTTTCTGGTGGTCGCCACTGTTGATTCTGGCTTTCAGGAGTTGCAGTGGAGAATGTGTGGCGGGCGTGTCCCAAAAAAAAGGCACTTGTCTCTATAGATGGCGGCTTGACGAAACAAGCCCTAAGACTGACTAAACAACACTGTTGCGTACAGCCGTAACAACTGGCCACGAGTCTTATAGTAAACACCTCTTATGTCATGAGGATGAAACAAAACCACATCTGCTTCTAAGCTGCCCGGTAGTCGCTGATTACAGGGCTAAGTACTTCGGAAACCCAGGTACCCTCTGAGAGATAGTTAGTATCATCAAGGCGTTGCTGACCTTCCTTGGGGAGCTGGAGTGGATCGAATGACACATTTATCCCGCCTGCACGCAACATACGCGTTTAGTCTTAGTTGCGGACATCAGCCCGATTTATATACATTAGAGACAACCTATACATTTTTTTATATTCCTATAAAATCTATATTAAAATTATAAAAGCTGAAGGTTTTGTTTGTTTGATTGGACGCACTAATCTCAGGAACTACTGGTTCGAATTGAAAAAATCTTTTCTTGGATAGCCCGTTTACTAAGGAAGGCTACTACTATAGGACAGGGATGGCCATCGCGGCTATTAACCCAGTCTTTCGCGGCAAGGCAAAAAATATAAGTAAGTACGAATAACAGACTGTGTAACTAGTAAATTTGGGAACACATTCATAGTGCGTGCAGCTAAGGAGTGGAATTCCCTGCCCTGGGAGTATTTATGTCAAGAGTGAATAGGTTACTTCTAGGCAAGCGTGCTCCATCTTCGACCACATCATCGCTTACCATCAGGTGAGATAGTGGTCAAGCGCGAGCCTATTAATGGTAAAAAAAGTAAATACTAAATAGATTATGTAAATAAAATGAAAAATACTACATAATTGTATTGTATTTGCAATTTTAAGAAGTGCCTTCATAGGTACTATGTAATTTCATAATTAGTAGATCGCACAGGTTTTCGTCGGTAAAAAGTCGATCATGGGTCTAATCAAGTTGGCCACTTCTGCTATACCTAGGCTATATAACATCACGCTTCAACCAATAGGAGCGGAGCATTCAGGAAAATTGTGACGCAGATGAAGTTGCGCGGGTCACCTAGTAGGTATTTTATATGTGACTTACCAAGTACCACTCATGGCTCCAGAGTTCGTCATTGAACCAAGGTCGATACTTATTAAGTTTATTCAATGAAGTGTCGTTATCTTCCACCCTCTTCACTCTTTGTAATGGCTGGTCTGAATCCGGCATGGGGTATCGTTTCACCCTGGACTTGGAGAACAGTTGTTCTGCCCATCTTACCTGGTGAACGAAAAAAAAAATAATTTAGCATTAACCTCTGCTTAGATTTTGCCCGTTCTATGTTGAGGTCGGGTTGTAATCTAACTAAGTACAAAGTTGACACTTCGCGTGACGCAAGGGCTGACTTACCGCGGCCAAAGGATAAGACCAGACCAGACTTCGAGTTGACAGCGATGCGAATGAATTTTTTGATGCCATATTGTAGGGTTAACTTATTAAGAGTTTTTATTATCAGGTATTTCTAATTTGCCAAACAGCTGTTGTAAATATATATGTAAGTAAATTATTATGATTCTTACCCAATTTGTGAAAACTAGATGCATCTAAATACTAGTATTATCCATGGAGCCACTGTTAATCTGACACCTCGATCCAGTTACTAGAAAACACGATAGGTACTTACGCCTTGGTGAGACTGGTAGTCAGACATTCGAGATTGTGGCTACTCGTAAAGACTGTCCAAAGACCCACGAATGAAACCCAGGGCCAGAGGCATAAAGTGACTGTCGAGGCACGCCCCCGTGCCTCGACAGTCACTTTATGCCTCTCGGTTCCTATGATAAGATGGTAGCTAGGAACACGTTAATGATCCTTTCGCAGGTTACCCTCTTATTTTTTTTAAGGGATTAAAACCCATCCGTGTTCCTCCTAATGCCCTTTGCGATCCAGGGTCGCGGTGACTCTTTCGAACAAATTCCCCAACCCTGGCAGGCACTGGCCCTGGCGGGCCTCGTCTACTATGCTGACATCTGTTTGAGACAAGCGTGGAACACAGCGCGCCTTCGACCCGAGCCTGGTTCTGATCGGGCGGCGAGCTGCCCATCGCTCGCCGCAAGTTTCGGTTATCTACGACTTTTACTTCCTCTTAAATGATCAAGTTTGGTCAACTTCCCAGCAACGACCCATCCTCAGATAACCTCGGTGTTGATAAACCCTGAAGGTCGACTCCAACTATTGTTATTACTAGCGTCACGTGTACTTGTTTGTACTGTATTGTCATGATACATTTACTTCTTTCCTCAAAATTATTGTCCGAAATAGTTCATGGTTTCAACAGAACGTAATAAACATTTGCGCGCTCTTTTATCCTCACTAAAATGCCCACAATATATCTGTCTCATTCAACAAGTTCTTTACAATAGTTCCCCTCACGACCATGCACTCAAAAACCTTGTGCCACTTGATATGCTACGTTTAAATATAGCGGCTTTTAAAACGCCACGTGTAAGCAGAGTTCAAAGTTACCAGGCGCACAGTTAATGCAGGAGATGCATACAACTCACCCTCCTGTCCTTGACGAGTGTGGACGTGTGGCGGCTAGGGGTGCGACGCTGCTTCCCATGTTCATACTTCAGAAATGTGTACGTGTCTGGGAATCCGTTGACCTGTAGAAATAATGTTTTAAAATATGAAAATGCGTAGTATTGAAATTTTGGACACCCTAAACGCTTGTAGTCTGTTTCTTAACTATGTATTAACATTTTTGGGTTATGAACATTTATGTGAAATTGCTACAAATAAGAAAACGCTAGTGCTTGTTGACACGATGTAGGTAGATACAGTCATGACGTAGTTAAGGATAATTATGGTAAATAATGATCATAGTGCACTGAGTGCACACAATAGAAGATGGTACCTTTTGGAATAAATTAACCAATTAAGCAAAGTGTTGATTGTAATGTTTTCATAGGTACATTCTTATCTGCACAGCACAATTTACGCGAAACATACAGGATAAATTGAAGGTAAATACATAACAATAATAGCTATGTAGATGACTGTGGACATGGCCAAAGTCAGCCTGAAACTGTACAGCAAGAAATCAGCACAGGTTCAACCAAAATTCACATAAAAGGAGCTATTAAACCCGCGGGCAACAACTAGTGCCATGAACACACATGTAGCACCTACTTGTATTAATAGCAAAGTGAAACAGCCACGTGTAAGCGGAGTTCAAAGTTACCAGGCGCTTAGAGAACGCAAGGGGTAACATTATGGAGTTTTTTTTTATGTGGGGCATCATTTATCGTCAAACTCTGTCGCGTGACGTCATAATACGATGATGGAACAAGGAACAATCCTCTTGTATAGTTTTACTTTGAGTACTTGTGTATTGTAAGTAACGTGAAAGTATTTTTTAATGTGAGATAGTTTACCCATCCCGAAGGCAGTGCCAGTGCGGAGCCCCTTCACAGGACATGACATGCATCACCTCCTGAATTGCCCGTCAAGCACAATTACCTGTACCACCCAATATTTGAACGAGGCCAATGAATGAGCTGTACAGGTTGCTCAATACTGGTCGGACAAAATGTAGTGTGAGTCAATGACACGAAAAGAAGAAGAAGAATGTGAGAGAAATTGGGAGATTATATTCTTGAAATAAATAGTTGTCACATATCCCGGTTTTAATTTAAAAAAAATTAAATAAGTTGCATTGTTTACGTGTTTCTATCAAATACAGATGTATTTGTATTAAGTAACAAGGGGATCTACAGCAATATCTTTGCCTACTCCGTTCACCAAGTACTTTACTGAGCGCGGGCTATTGGGTTCGATTCCCAGCTTCCCGGGTCGAGAATGGTGTAAATTATGGGTTTTTCATTTTCAATTTGTTAATAGCACTTTACTAGCTAGCAGCCAATAGTCTGCAGTTTTTCCCGGCTTCTTGCAATTGGCTTTTTTAATCTTTTAGTATGTGGGGACCACGTACTAAAAGCAGGAGGAGGAGCTCGTGGCTAAATAATAACAGACGCACGGGTCTATCTTCAAGGTTAAGCAACGCTTGCCAAGGTTGGTCTGTGGATGGGTGACCATCTTAACATACCGAGTTTCCTCCGTGCCTCGGAAAGCACGTTAAGCCGTTGGTCCCGGCTGTCATTTGTAGATCTATGGCAGTCGTTACGGATAGTCAGAAGCCAGTAAATCTGGGTCCAGTCTTGCCATGAAGGACTGTGTTACCCAGTTAATAGGTTGTGGAGGTCTGGTAGGCAGCAACTCCATGTAAAATACTGGTATTCAGCTAAATCCGGTTTGACTGGAAGCCGACCCCAATATATTTGGGAAAAGGCTAGGCAGATGATGAGAGAAAGAAGAACAAAAGAAGGCACTGCGGTGAACGTAAGGTACCAAGGTGACTTATATTTGCCTAAAGGATGGAAAATCATCAAATGACTCCTCACGCTCTGAGCGAAGCAGAAGCGAGTGTCAGACTCTTACTGACTAAAACCCATCCGTGTTCCTCCTAGTGCCCTATGCGTTCCTGGGCCGCGGTGACTCTTTCGAACAAATTCCGCCACCCTGGCAGGCACTGGCTCTAGCGGACCCCTTCTTCTATGCTGACATCTCTTTGAGGCGCGCGTGGAACACAGCGCGCCGTCGACCCGGGCCTGGGGGGTCTCTAAGCCCGAAGTCCGTAGTTTCAAGCTTAGTTACGGGCGTATTCTACTCCGTATCACCAAACCACTAAGGATTAATGATAACACGATTTGACAGTCACTGTCAAAGCATGTTGTCATTCAGTCTTAGTTCGAGTTCGGGACTAATTGTAAGTCCGTAGGTGATACGGAGTAGAATACGCCCGCAACTAAGCCCGAAACTACGGACTTCGGGCTTAGAGAGTAACCCCCCTGGTTCTGATCGGACTGCGAGCCACCCAACGGTCGCCGTCCGCAGGTCCACGCGTAGTACGGTGGCCGGGAATCGCCCTGCGACTACCGACGCCCGGGGCGTCTTCTTCAGTTGCGGCGGCTGGGGCGTGAGGACATCTGCGGTCTAGAATCTGTCTATTTATAGCGAGTGTTGATTTTCTCAATCTGAAGAGAATTACTGCACTTCTGCAGTACTTAGGTACGATGATACCACGGAATCTGTGTCATAAGTAATTAATATTTCAGTTACTCGGTTATTTTAGTTTATAGGCTACCTACACAAAAATACCAAAAAGGTAGAATATAAATATTACGTGAACGAAACAGTAGTAGAATAAAGTCGTGATTCGTTTGCACTTGTTGCGTTATTTTGGTTGCAAGCGCCCACCCACACACTCTTGTCATTCAGTTATGCTGTTTCCACCCTCATATCTCACCACCCCAACTTTAATGAGTTCCGAAAAACTCCTGTACACTTCTTATTTCCTGGTATTTGCCGTCTGAAACAATGGGATGTAGGCGGCGCCCTAGCACTGATTTGAGAACAAGTTGGGCGGTTTCAACCCTCAAAGGAGGGTCTACCTACTGCCCTCTCAAACTCTCAATAGACAGGGCGGCGTACGTGCGCATAATAGTCCACTTTTAAACGACTAACGGTTCGTTTAAAAGTGGACTATTTTACAAAAATGCCGTTTATCTTACTGAAAAATAGGGTGGGACGATCGATATTCTGCTTGAGAAATTCTTACTGAGGTAAGAATATCAATATGTTAGTATGTATTAGGTTAATTAGGTCATACAATCTATGTATGACCTAATTAACCTAATACATACTAACATGACTAGATATCTATCTAGTCTATTTAAATCGAATATATAAAAATCTCGTGTCACGGTGTTTGTTACCGAACTCTTCCGAAACAGCTCGATCGATTTCATGAAATTTTAAAATTATAGTATCAATTTTAGGTACTGCATTTATCAAATTAACAAATCATCATTATTATACAATATCAGTAACACTTATTCTAGCTCAATAGTAGACATTCTTTCAATATCTACACGGACGAAAAAGGACTAAAGTGCTGAATGCCGTACTTGTTAATCTGTATAGCTGTCCGTCCGTCCGTCCGTCCGTCCATCCGTCCGTCCGTCCGTCCGTCCATCTGTCTGTCCGTCTATCTATCAGCGGGCTGTATCTCATGAACTGTAATAGGTAGACAGTTGAAATTTTCACAGATTGTGTATTTCTATTGCCGCTATATCAACTAATAATAAAAATTAAGGTTTATGGTACGGAACCATTCGTGTGCGAGTACGACTCGCACGTGGCCGGTTTTATGTACAAAATTTAATTTAATAAATATACCAACTAAATGCTTCAATCATTATTTTGTACATGGTTTATTTAATAAAATCGCCGCCTTTAAAAATAACTTGAAACAAAAACTGAAGGAACAACAAAACGAGTTTGCGTGACAATGTCACCGGTGTGACATGACGTGTGTCACAAGCAAATGGATGCCGTCATGTGCTGCCTCAAACACACGTATGTACCAGGGCACCATAAACGCGAGGCGATAACGCATTTCCACACACATGTGGCTTATCATACGGATACGAGTGAGCATGTAACGCCCCGCCCACACGCGCCTGTGATAACGCGGTACGATAGCGCACAGTCGCACGCAAGCGATATCTATATGTACTATGATAAATTGATAACGTTTCCATTGAAAGAATGTGTACTTTTAACATTGACAAAACGCAGACGTCTTATTTGTTCCGATTGATTTATTATTTCTGTTTATTTACCTCCTAGCTGCAACATGCCCACTTCGTTGGGCGGTATTTTTCGGGTATACACTCACAAATAACGTGGCTTTAGGCTTTATATGGATTAAAGATTTTTTGAGATTACTCCCTAGAACCTCATAAACTCACAAACTTTATCCCTTTATAATATTATTAATCAGTTTAATTCAGATAATAATCAATCCATAAAATTACAAATTGAAAAAATATTACTCACTGACCCGTTCTAACCTCGTTGCGCGGTATTTTTCGGGTTAATATTCACAAATAAGGTGGCTTTCTATTGGTAAAAGAATTTTCAAAATCGGTTCAGTAGATCCAGAGATTAACCCCTACAACCTCACAAACTTTATAATCTATACTAATATATAAAGCTGAAGAGTTTGTTTGTTTGTTTGTTTGCTTGAACGCGCTAATCTCAGGAACTACTGGTCCGATTTGAAAAATTCTTTCAGTGTTAGATAGCCCATTTATCGAGGAAGGCTATAGGCTATATAATATCATCACGCTAAGACGGTAGGACGATGGGAGCGGAGCAGTAATGATAATTGTGATGCAAGCGAAGTTGCGCGGGTCAGCTAGTATTAGTATACATATACATCTGTCACCGGTTTTTTTTTACTATTGATAGGCTCGCGTTTGACCACTATCTCACCTGATGGTAACTAAGCGATGATGTGGTCGAAGACGGAACACGCTTGCCTAGAAGTAACCTATTCACTCCTGACTTAAAGACTCCCAGGTTGTAGCTATCAAGGAAACACAGACTCCGGCAGGGAATTCCACTCCTTAGCTGTAGGTATGCACTATGAATGTATTCCCAAAACGTTTTGTGCGCGTGGGTGGGATGTCCACCATGTACCGGTGGCGCATCGCCGTTCGTCTTGTGGTCCAATGATGGAACGGGCTTGGTGGAATTAAATTATGCAATTCCGTCGCACATTCCCCAAAATGCAACCGGTAGAAAACCGACAGGCTAGCGACTCGTCGTCGATGCTCAAGACTTTGGAGCTTGAAAATTGCAAACGCCGCGCCGTAAGATTGTAAAACATCGCGTGAAATTGTAAACTATTTTTTCTTAATAAAACACGGATATATTGGAAACCATTGAATTTCGATGGGAATTATTGTACCTACAGAAAACGATTTTTTCATAATAAATAAATTTTAATCTAAAAGAAATTATAATCACGCTCCGAGGCGTAAGTTCGATTCTCGCAAACTTTCATGTTTTATTTTGGTTTAAAATTAAGTAAACAGTTTTTTTTTAATGTGAGTGAAGGTAACCGTGGTGATAAAGGAACTGGTTTTTTTCTACATGACAGGAGACAATACAGAAAATATTTTTTCTTAATTCGGCATTAATACCTCAGTGACAAATAAGTGAAGAGTGAACTGCATAAAGTGATAAAATAAGGTCCAAGAAGAAAGTGTAAACATTTTATATTCTACACATTATATAATTACGTCACCGGAAAATAGCAGACGCTGTATGTTTATAAAATATCGCGTAAAGTTGTAAACTATTTTTTCTTAAAAAGACACGAATACACTGTAAACTTTTGAATTTGGATAGCATTTGTTATTTTCAAAATGATATGTTCGCAATATATCGAGAAATTGAATCAAACTTGTTTTGTTTTTAAGTTTTCATATTTTTTTTTAACTACAGTCGCTAGCGAGTATAGATTGATAAAACTCATGGTAGACGTACTGAATGGTTGCTTTTTAATATTATAATTTTTGAAGGACCACTAATTGGATTTATGGTTGTAATTGTCTACCAGTCGTAGCTGGTCGCATTTGACTTCATTAATCTCATACCTGACCATAGCAAAGAGCATACCTACCTATCGCCACAACATACAGACGTATTAACGTTACACAACACACAACACAACATAAACACACGCATGGAACATGTCTACGGTACACATACGATCTAATTCCCTGAATCTATACACACAAACAAACATACATACAATTTACACATAGGGGGGGTTGTATGGACGCGTCACACGTGTGTAGCACGTGTCATTTCGTGGAGTCATGTGAGTTTTCAGAGTCACATGTGTACTAGGAGACCAGGAGAGCTGTGGAGATGTGACGCACATATGCACGGAACGTGAGAGGGTGTTGGGGTAGGTCGGGCTACGTAAAGGGTGTGCGACGGGTAGGGCAATAGTAGGCTATAGATTTCATACGTTTATGGTGGTGAAGTATAGATTTTGGCGGCATTGTTGAATCAGATGAAAATCATACATGACATGTTGACGGGGCAAATTTATTAAATTCGTCTTTTCTGTAAAAATCAAACCAGGAATTCGAAGTACCTAAACATCAAATAGAAACCTCTGCAAACTGTAAAACGTTCCAACAAAAGTAGTATGGTTTAATATTCGCGTTTGCCATCATAATTGTCAAACCATATAATTATTTATTAGTTGAGCCGAGCTGAAAAGGTTTTTCTTGAAAATTATTGTTTCAAATTAAGCAAATAGATTTATCTTATATCAAAGCAAATCCTAACAAACTTATAATCTAACATTAAATTAAGAGACAAGACAGTGGAAGACAGAGTTTTTCACTTTTATTAACTATAGAAAGAAAGATAAATAATGGCAATAAAATAATCAACAATAAATAAATCACAAGTAAAATTTCACAAACATCGCAAGAAACAGGCAAAGATGAGATGAATGGCGCTCGCACGTGGTACGCAAGGTCATTGACTCGTCTCGTAAAGTTGAACGACACAATTCGGTTTTGTAAGAAACTGCGTAAACTCGCCAACGGAGTAACACAGCTGTTTCATGTTACCCTGATACCTCACACATTTTTGTTACGTTTTAAGTAAAAATGAATATTTTTTGTTATCTGTGGAGATGTTGAAAAGTTTTCGTAACATTTGGACGCAGAAAAAACGAGAGTGGATTTTATTAAGATTAGTATTGTTCTTCTAAGGTTCTAGTCTAGTAAATCTTACAAAGCGCTGTTTGAATTTTCTTTAAATTTTGTCTATCTTATGTGTTCGTTAATTCAACTTCATGCAATTAAGTTAATACGATTTTAATATCAACTAACGACAATTTGCATGAAATTAAATCTTTTGTGGAGACATACATTTTAATTAAAATAAAATTATCGTTGTATGTTGTACGGCTCTTCGTACGTATAATATGTTCGAATTAAACTGTAAAATTATTGTTCAGGTACATTTTCAAGCTGAAACACGCACACTGCAACAGAAGCATGACGAAAGCAACCTTGACGCACATAACAACATGTGTTTAGACAACACACATGTTGAATTCTTGGCAAGCGCCCTACTAAACAGAAGTCCCGCCCCCTGTAAACGACGGATATAGATCGCCGCTGAAACTCGCTGAAAAACATTTCCTTCACGGTTCTGCGGTCCTGGTACGTACGACGCTAATTCTACAGTTAGCGCCGCCTGAAAAACTGAACGCTACCGTTTCAGCACGTTTGTGCTATTAGCCGCAAGAGGGTAGATAGTTTATTCTAATGTTTCGGCAGCTACAAAACTTTTGATCACAGCGCCATCTATCGAGTTTAGTTAGAAGTTATTCGCTACGAATATCCAGAACTGTAGCAAACGGAGCTACACACTTGTATTAGACAGCTGGGACGCAATACTTTTACCAAATATGCAAAGAGGACTCTCGTGTACGCCTGTACTTTTATTTTTGCCGTGTGAATACTCGGAAAAGTATGGATTGTCTTTAAAAATAATAACATCGAAAAGGCAAAGCACTAGCTGTGTTATACCTATTATTTTTTACTCCGTAATATCCAGTGCCAGTAATTTAACAACCGCTTTTTACGTGATCTATTCCAGATTCCGGCTATTTAAAATCAAACACAACATCAACGATTCCCAATTTAGTAATATTATTGTTTCTATAAATATCGAAGTGATTAAATCAGATAAAAGGCTCGGAAGTAAATAAAGTTCTGTTAAAAATAGCCACTAATTCTAAGAATCGAATGTCAGTCCAATGGTTAAATATTGACTGAAAGATCTAGGTCGTTCCTTGTGAATTAACTTCATCCTGAGGTTCACTCGAACTGACGTTAATCCAGTTAAGTTCTAGAAAAATAACCCACAGTTTATCCGCTGTGTAGGCGTCACCTGCGTAGTACGGGGCCGGTTTTAATGAACGAAGTGTACTTAAAGTGCTGCGGATTAATTGAACAATTCAATTTAAAATGCTGTTTGTTTAGAACGCAAATGTTGACGAAGGTAAAACTTTAGGTACCTTTTTCGGTTTTATTTGAATATAGCTGAACCGCGCAACTTCGTCTGCATCACATTTTTAATTATTGCTCCGCTCCTATTGGTCGTAGCGTGATGTTATAGCCTATATATAGTCTTCTAAATGGACTATCCATACTAAAATATTTTTTACAGTTCGAATTAGTAGTTCTTGAGATTAGCGCGTTCAAACAAACAAACAACCAACCAAACTCCCATGAATTTGGTTGGTTGTTCTCCCATAAGCCAACATTTGGGCTGCGCGTCTATGGAGACGCGCAGCTGCCAAATGTTGGCTTTTCGTAAGCAAAAAACTGGCCAAGTGCGAGTCAGACTCGCATGCAAAGGGTTCCGTAAGAATTTTTTTTTTTTAAAAAGGTTTTATAACATTATAGACTTCATATAACTAAAAATCTACTATCTCCATTTTTTTTCAAAATTTTAGGCTCAGGAGTTTCAGAGATAAGGATGGGGGAATGGTCATTTTTCGTAAAATTTCTTGAATAACTTCAAAACGGTCAGTTTTGAAGTTATTCAAGAAATTTTACGAAATATATACATACTAAAATTTTAATAATATGTATAAGTACCTACGTAACGCTTCCGTGTTTAGGTCACAGAAGTCCATATGTGTACCAAATTTCAACAGAATCGTTCTGACGGGAAAACTGGCTGTGACAGACCGACAGACAGACAGACAGACACCCGAGTGATCCTATAAGGGTTCCGTTTTTTGTTCGGAACCCTAAAAAAGACGAATACAGCAAAACCCGTTATGAGGGTTCACTCAAACACATAAACTACAGCATCAATACCGGACCAGTCGTTCAAGAGGAGCAATGACGTAGGTCATAGGAAAAGTACCAAAAACAACAATGAACAAGCAAGAATAGATCGTTAAGTGATTTGTGTTCCAATGGCCCTATCAATCAGAAGGATACATTCAAATAAAAGGCTTGTAACAACAATCGAAGTAACAACAGACTCATTTTCCTCTGCAATGATTTTAATCGTGCATCGCTCTCATTGTGAGTACCTTCCAAAGTCTATGGTACCTACACTACACAAGATGTGAATGGAAACCAGCTGCAAATCAAGAAAGCATCAATGGGCTTCTATTTCCAAGTAAAGAAGAAATGCTGGCGGCGAGACTTTGTATGTAAAAAGTCACAATTCGAGGTTTGGCTCTCGACTGTTTTCTTCTCCAATATTGGTCCAATTTGAGAGATATTTCACAAACTGAATAAGAAGGATATATACTGTGTCCCATTATTTTCCTTTTTGATGATTTATTAACCGTATAAACACTCTAACTCTCACAAAATGCTCAAAATTGACCGATAAATCGCTGTCAACAGAGCCCTAGTGAACAAATTTAGCAACTATTAATCAAAAAAGGAAAACATAGAGACACAGTATACATCCTTATTTAGTTATTGATTAATACTTCGTGCACACAAATTTAATGTACAGAGGCGGACTTAATGCCTTAGGCATTTTCTACCAGTCGACCTTTGGGTGATGCAGAGACAATATTAGTGGTAGGTGCAATTTTGAGCAAGAAACGCGATTAATAGATATTTAATAAATACAAAGATATATATATCCTTCTTATTCAGTTTGTGAAATATCTCTTAAATCGGTTCAATTTTGAAGGAGAAAACAGTCGAAAATAATTTGGTTGTGTCACTTTTTTAAAATATGTGTTTTTTTTATAATAAATTAAAAATGCGGGTAGCGGAGTGGCGCGTACAGGAGTAGTTAGTGCCGTTTATATGCACAAGGTCATTGGCATGTATACAAGCCTTAATAGCTGTAGGTATTCCTCTGAGGTTATATTTTAAGTCTAGCAGGAACTCTCAATGAGACGCCGCATTTACTTTTATTATGTTAATTGTTACGACATACAGCGACTTTTCTATTTAAATATTTATAATTAGGGGCCTTGTCATCAATATTCTATTGTATTATGCCAGAAGCGTTTAGTTTTGTATTTAAAACATTATCTTAATTTCTTTTAGTACGGCGTCTCACACGGAGCACATAAAATAAAGAGGACAAACAAATGATTAGCAACACAAACTGAGACAAATGGACCGAACTAATTCCTGAACATTTGTCTCGATTAGACGGAAGCCGAGTGACGTACTATATGAGACAGCTGATTGGCTAAACTAAAAGCTGTTGCCAGATGCGCGATCAGTTTGACCTTACTTAGTTTTGGGAACACTTTTTTGTGATATCTGTTTGATAAAGGTCAGGTAAATATAGGCATGGGACAAAAGGACATGAATAAATTTAATCCTACAAGTCTACGATCCTAGTGTTCTTATAGTGTTAAACACTGAGACTGAAAAGTTTTTCAAAAGTCTAAATTAAGGCTTTTATTTAAATTGTTTACGAATTTCAAGTCAAACAAAAGATCTGTTTAAATTAATACGACCTTTCTGATATTACCAGTTAGCTTTCATTGTTACAGTCCCGTCCATCAATTTATCTTCAGTATTCTTCAGGACTTGTTTTGTACTAGGTCATCTAGGTCCTCTGAAGGTTGTCTTAACCTTCTATGTCAAATAACTAAATAGACAAGAAAAATATTATGGCAAAATATCTAGCAACAACTAAATTATTCAAAATCCTTTGATTTTGTCGAGTAATACTTAGTTATTTGTGAAATTAGTGCAGTAAGTTGGTTTTTACAAACGAGTAGACGAATGTAAGTCCGAGACGAAGTCGAGGACTTACCATAGTCACGAGTTTGTAAGTACCAATATCCGCACGTGTGTCATACAACGTTTTACAACACATTTTCGAGAAAACGGTACAAAAGGAAATGAGACAAACTTCTTGTTTTTAGATACGAGTACTAGTATCAGTCGGAAAGTCACAACAAGCTTCGCAGTATAAAAATGGCACGAATTTGCAAATTTAATATTAGAACTACATCGTCGTCTCATCTTTGTCTCATTTTTAACCGACTTCAAAAAAGGGAGGAGGTTCTCAATTCGACCGCGTATATTTTTTTTTTATTTATTTATATAACAATTTATGTACACACATTACATAGAAAGATAAAAAGAAGGAAACAGAAAAATAGGTACAAAGGTGTGGTTGTGTTCGCGGATAACTTCGTCGTTTATGAACCGATTTCGATGAATCTTTTTTATATGAAAGGGTACCTATGCTGCCAAGGTGGTCCCATTGCCACCACGTCAGAATCTGATGATGGAAACCTTGAGAAATCGAGGGCAACTCTCGAAAATTGTAGGCACGCATCTGGTAAGTACATACTTGATATTCGTGTGTATATCGGGTGATACTACAAAACAATGAAGGTTTGGATTAGACCTGGTAAATGAAACGACAGACAGTCAAGGGAACTCCACATCGGGATGTAGGAACCACCAAGTGTTTGGGCTTATTTTATTCGTATTGACGAGACCTTTACACCGAAACTAAGTAAGTTTTATTAAATAGGCCCCAGTTCATAACATAACATCATACACTGCATCGTACACTGTGAATGGGTACGCAGATACCACTAAAAAGACAAAAATAAAAAACTTTTTTACAAAAAATGTAACCGACTTCCAAAAACAAAACACTACAAAGTATAAAATAACTTTAATTTCGGAAGTCGGTGTCAAAAAACGAAATAACCAAAAACACCGATTGAGCAAGAGCGCTTCCAAGGAAGTTCGATCATTCAGCTTATGAACTGTTATCTTTTATTGTTTTGATGATATTCTATTTTTAAAACAGAACTTCAAAATACTTGAAACGAATAAGCATTAGTATTCGGATGTTCCATTTTTAATTTAGTTGAATCTTACCTAGGTACGAGCTAGTGGCGCTCATTTTTAATCTGTGGTGTTCGCTAGTCTCCCGCCATGGAAAGTTGAATATAATTTTGTTCATAATTAATTGAGTATTATTGAAAAATATAAGTAAGCATTGGAAAGTATACTGCGTTTTATTTCACCTCCTAGCTTCTGAACTTTTCTTATTCTAGTATTGTGAAACTCCTTGGTAGAATTCCTTGTATATTTTTTTTAGGAAATTAAAAAAAAGAACTGTAAAGGATACGCACGACACGTAAGTACCTACTTTACCGCACGCTCCGTTGTATGGAGCGTAATTTTTAACTTTCGAACAATGTACACAGGTTTCGTGAATGCATTTTTGAGCAACAGTGTTGTAAAAGCATTTTTCTAACTTAAAAATTAAAAGTGAACAATTCAGATCTGGTAATAAAAATCCCTATTTCATGTATTCCGAATTGGTGAAATATTTTTCAGTGAAACAAAACTAAGCACTTATATTTATGAACTGCTCAGATTATCATAGACGTCACAGATACTGGTTTATTCAAAACAGTAATAATCCTGAGCGTGGGTGGGTCGTTATTTTGGCACTCAGTGTAAGTGGCGATGCAATTAAAATACGCCTTTATCTTTTTAATGAAAATTAATCATTATGTTGATAAGATACAAGCTACAGAGAGGTTAGGAGGAAATGCTGGCGGCGAGACTGTATGTAAAAAGTCATAATTCGAGGTTTGGCTCTCGACTGTTTTCTCCTCCAATATTGAACCGATTTTAGAGATATTTCACAAACTGAATAAGATGGATACATACTATGTCCGTATATTTTCCTTTTTGATGATTTATTAATCGTAGAAGCACTAGAACTCTCACAAAATGCTCAAAATTGTTCGATAAATCGCTGTCAACAAAGACAAAACTGAAACGCAGGGCGATCCCCGGCCACCGTAGGCGCGGGCCTGCGGACGGCGAGCATTGGGTGGCTCGCCATCCGATCAGTACCAGGTCGGCTACTCTCTAACGAAATCCGTAGTTTCGGGCTTAGTTGCGGGCGGGCGTATTCTACTCCGTATCACCTACAGACTTACGATTAGTCCCGAACCCGAACTGAGAATGAATGACAACACGATTTCACAGTAACTGTCAAATCGTGTTATCATTAGTTCTCAGTGGTTAGGTGATACGAAGTAGAAAATGCCCACCCGCAACTAAGCCCGAAACTACGGATTTCGTTAGAGAGTAGCCCTCCAGGCCCGGGTCGACGGCGCGCTGTGTTCTACGCGCGCCTCAAAGAGCTGTCAGGATAGAGGACGGGGCCCGCTAGCGCCATTGCCTGCCGGGGTTGCAATTTATTCGAAAGAGTCACCGCGGCCTGGAACGCAAAGGGCATTAGGAGGAACACGGATGGGTTTTAGTGAGTAAGTGTCTGACACTCCCTTCTGCTTCACCCAGAGCGGGAGGAGTCATTTGATGGTTTCCCACCCTTAAAAAAAAACAAAAAGGGGCTTGTGATGACACATTTAGGTAAGAAATGTAAGTCTCATGCGTGAAGTCTCGCAAAATTTCTAGAGTATCGACTTTTTTGTTGGCGTGGCAAAAGATAAAATTAGTACGTGTCCAATACATAGAAATATATTGTTTATTATATCTATGGTCCAATATTTTTTATATCATAATCGAACACGGGCCAAATAGAATATTCTCGGAATCTGCCCTAAGTAAGAATGTCAAATTTTCCAAGATTGCAATATAACCTACGTTGTAGATAAGACTTTTAGTCTTAGAAACCATAAGCACTTAACGCTAGAATGACATTGCCAGGGACCCCTGGATGTTGCGGAATTTGTTCGAAAGAGTCACCGCGACCCTGGAACACAAAGGGCACTAGGAGGAACACGGATGGGTTTTAGTCAGTAAGAGTCTGACACTCCCTTCTGCTTCGCCCAGAGCGGGGTGGGCTTCGGAGACGTGTCAAATACAAATAAACAAATACAATATCCTTTTTTTTTCAAATAGACCAAGGTCACTTGTGATTTCCTAACCTAAAAAAAAAACATTTTTACAAAAAAATACAACCGACTTCCAAATAAAAAAACACTACAAGTCGTTGTATTTTTTTGTACTTTTTTATTTTTGACTTTTTAGTAGTACCCCCACCTAACAACACCGCTGGAAAGTCGCAGGAAAGCAAAATACGCACTTTCGTTTACTTGGATGACTAACTAAATACGTCATCTAAGTTAACGAATTCCAGCTATTTTGATTTAAAAATCAAACTGTTACACCGATTTTGATGAAATTTAAATGGGACCAATCGGAAAGTATACGAAGAAGATTTTTTCAAATCGGTTCATAAAACCCATAAAAAAGTACGAGCGAATTGAGAACCTCCTCCTTTTTTCGAAGACGGTTAAAAAAGGATACGCTAAGGATATTGTTGGGGCTGCCTCGGTTTTACAGTGCATCGGGCGTGTTTGCGGTAGCGCGAGTGGATGACTTTCATGCCATCATGCGCAAACGGTGTGCATCGATGTTGCGGCGATTCAGGGGCAGCCGTAACAGTATTTTAGCTACACTGGCGGATAAGATAGATGGACCGTTTATCAGGCTCTGGGCTGGCAGGCATGTGCGTCCACATGTGCATGCAGCCAATTAAAGATTTTTTTGTGTATTTTTATTATTTTGTTTTTAATAACATAGACTAAGTTCATACTAACACTATATGGATCTCTTTGTCTGAATTAAATTTTTGTAATTGAATTGAATTGAATTAAACATTAGTGAAATTTTATGGAAAAAATCAAGATGACTAGACGAAAGTAATAGCTGTACAAGGATCTCTTGGCCAAACGCCAAACCGAGTACCCACAGCTACAGCACATTAAACTCACCAAAAACATAAGTGTGAAAAAATGACAAGTTTTCTGTGATGGCTTTGTGGTGGCTTTATTCCAAGTTCTCTTAAAGCTCCTCGTATCATAGTTCCTGTCATGCAAAACCTTCTTCAGTTCCTGTAAATCTCTCAATAGTGCGACTTGAGAAGTTTTTACTCACCAACTTAAATCTTTGTGTTTGAGTTTTACTGGTGGTAGGCTTCGGCTGACGGCTTGTGACCATCCACTGGACAAAGACGTACCGCCAAGTGGCCTAGCTGCGTTCCGGTACGATACTCAATGTAGCCAATTCAGACGAATTGGGTCAAAATAGTTGTTCCAATGCAGGCAGACCAACCAGGCTTACGCTGACATTGGTGTATGAGACTATTCGCGGAGGATAGCGGGATCCGAGTCACGGTGCGCCGCTGGCCGACCGCAGGTAGTTGGGGGCCCAAGTAGTGTGCTAGCCACACATGAAAGGCAGCGCCGCCAACTGTCGAAAAATCCCGGAATGCACCAGCGTGCTGGTTGGCGACCAGATGAGAGAGCCCGATGGACATTCCCGGGGGGGCTCGGGCGTTCCCGCAGTCTCCCGACTGGTCCCCCAATGATGTCTTCATGTCAGAGCATGCCTGAGGGTTAGCGACATGGAACCTAATTTCACTTCCTTCTCTTCAACCTCCTTCACTCAAAACATGAACAGGAACAAAAAGGAAAAAGCTGTACAGCGGCAGCATTCCCTCTCACATAAAGTGCACCTCTCTAACATACGAGGTCTGCACTCAAATCTCGCTTCAGTCCATCACCACCTAGACACTGAGAAACCAGCGCTCTTATTCCTTCCTTCCTGTCGGAGACGCAGATTGGATGTCCATCAGACGTGTCATACCTGTCTTACCCAGGGTTATAGTTATAGTGGACACAGGCCTGGACAAAATTGTCTACGCCAGTATCTACCGTTCGCACAGTCGTGATTTGGTGACAACTGGGCTCACATAGCACCTGAGTGAGGCGGCGGATGCGGCTCAGCAGCGGTACCCTTCTGCCCAATTGGTGTTACTGGGGAACTTCAACGCCCACCAACAGGAGTGGCTCTTCCCATTTCAGTGCACAGACCATGCTGGACGAGAGACGCGAAAGCTAGCGCTAGCGTTAAATCTTACCCCTTTAGGGCATCGGGAGCTGCGATGTTAATTCGCACACTGCCAAGTGTCGATTTCGTACACAGACTTCACCAGATAGTGGTCGGTAGTTCCGACCACTATCTGGTGAAGTCTGTGTCCGTCTACTCCCCGCCCGATCCTAGCCCAAGAGGCACCCCGCGGGTATGGCAAAACAGGCAGTACAGCAGATTGGGATGGCATGCGATCTTTAATCGTATGTTATCCTTGGCAGCCTACTTGCTTTTCTTCGACTGATGCTTCGTCCTGCGTGGAAGCCGTGACGGATGTGTTGCGGAGGTGAATGGAGTACTACATTCCGTTCTCTGACGTAACAATGTCTGGCGACGTTCGTCCATGGTTTGGCGCCGAGTGCAATCGCGATGATGCGCTTAAGCACACGGCATACCTAGCATGGGTCGACCCTCGTGTGCGCAAAGAAAATGACGTGAGTCAGAAGAAGAGAGCCTTTAACAGGGCTGCCAAGTCCTGCAAAATGGTGTTGCGGAGGGCTCGGTTTGACCACATTGGCCGAATAGGGAACAAACTAGCTTCATACCTAGCAGGTAGTAAGACTTTTTTGGTCGAAGGCCCTGGCTAAGTTGGTCGAATCGAACTTCTGCCGCCCCTCACTATCACCACTGCTGAGACCCGATGGGTCGCTGGCCCACTCCGCTGAGGAGAAAGCAAACTTGTTCGCCTCTATGTTTGCGGAATCGTCACGTCTGGATCCTGGTGGCGCGAAGCCCCCTGCTTTTCCTGATGGTTGCGAGTCGAGTATGTCGAACATTCGCATTCATCAGAAGGACGTCCGTAGGGTACTGCGTAACCAAGACGTAAACATGGCTAGTGGCCCCTACGGGTTAGCGGTAATTATTCTGAAAACTTGTGCGCCTGAGTTGTCTCTGGTCTTGACACGTCTATTTCGCCTTTCGTTTGAGACTGGAAAAGTGCCGAAGGCTTGGAAGAAAGCTAACGTGCAGCCTGTGCCCAAGAAGGGTAGTCGAGCTGATCCGTCAAATTATAGACCTATCTCGGTAACGTCCATACTTTGTAAGAATATGGAACACGTGCTGAATCATAAGCTCCTGGTACAGCTAGATACCTTTGAGCCCAACTTTCCAAGTCACACTATCAATTTTCTTCTTCTCGTGTTGATTGACCCAAATTATAATATACTTAACTGAAAGTTTGTAAGTCAAATAGATTTTGTGTTATGTTTATAGTTTATTAAAAGTTGCCGAAAATGTTTCTTGTCATACAACCCACGGCCGGTGAGCCCCGCTTTCTATGCGAACTTGGCTGTCACACTACCATGTGTCTAGATAATGAGTTAGCATTAATAAAATAACAACAATGCGGTCGATTTGCGTTATAAAGCAAACACGACCTTGCTAACCCAGGGAGGGATGATCGGTAACGAGATAAATTACCCTTGTTAGGTTATAGTCCAATGTCAAATATGTCCAAAATGACCTACAGCCAATATCTAAGGATCGAAATGTCTCCTAGTATCCTTTTTTAAATTTTGTAGTTAGTATTGATAACTTGTAATAAAGGAACAATTTATATTTTTTGTACCTGTGACAGTGTCCTAGGCAAGCGATTATGGGCTCCTTGATAGGGATGATCCCTGCGTAAAAAAAATATGATTCTAATTAGTACGTCAGTTAGATTATCAAAAAATATATTGGACACGTATTTTTTCGCCGACTTCCAAAAAAAAGGAGGAGGTTCTCAATTCGTTTGTATGTTTTTAAATGTGTTTTATGAAACGTCATTAATGAACCGATTTGAAAAATTGTTAGGTGTGTGGTAGCACTAAAAAGAGAAAAATTTTAAACTTTTACAAAAAAAATAAAAAAAAATTAGAAAAGTTTTTGCCACCAAAGATCTGCTAGTCTATTCTGTAAATAACTATTTCGATATCGAGCTTCACCTGAGTGACAAAACTTACAAAGTGAGCTTTATTGCACACAGCATAAAGGTCTTAATTTGATACTCACCTCGGATTCCGCTGTCGAGATACGAAAATGTTGTTACAGAATAGCACTACAGGAGTGGGGCTGGTGACGACACTCGTTTGTAAAAAGTGTACTTACAAGTGACGTCACACTGTGTCGACTTAATTTTTTGTTTAAGTGGAAGAAGACAAAAAATTCGATTCCAATATTTTTTGGAAATCTATCTGACGGTAATTAGATTCTTTTTAGTCGTCTACCCTATTATCGAGACAAAAAAAAAGCTCTTGTTGTCGTTACTTGTTGAACTAAATTTTTGACGTAGCTCGCTAAGGGTAGTTACAAGGTTAAGAGGGAATGCTGGCGGCGAGACTTTGTATGTAAAAAGTCATAATTCGAGGTTTGGCTCTCGACTGTTTTCTCCTCCAATATTGAACCGATATAAGAGATATTTCACAAACTGAATAAGAAGGATGTATACTGTGTCTCTATGCTTTCCTTTTTTGATTAATAGTTGCGAAATTTGTACACTAGGGCTCTGTTGACAGCGATTTATCGGACAATTTTGAGTATTTTGTGAGAGTTCTAGTGCTTACACGTTTAATGAAACATCAAAAAGAAAAACATAGGGACACAGTATACACGGTTATTTGTAAAACACCAGCAACCTCTTAGGCAGTGAAAGTACACATGATTATGAACAACTTTTACTTTGAGAAAACTCCGAAAACTCGAAAAAAATATCAGCTGTTTCATACATTTTCATTGCGTTTTGTATGAAACAGCTGATAGTTTTTTCGAGTCTTCGGAGTTTTCTCGTAAAGTTCTCAAATTAACCTAAAACTAGGACTATTAAAATAAGATGTTTTCAACTTCTTCATTAGACTTTCGTTTGTGACTTCTTACTTCTAGTGAGATACAGGATGCGGTACAAATAAGGAAACTTGAAAGACTGATCTAACCAACCCATATTTACATCTACACTATAATAAGAAAAATAATATTGTAAGGAGGTTCCTTTCTCTGGAGCCCTAACCACCGGTAGCTTGGACCCTGCTCTACTATTTTATATGTTTTTAAATGTATTTTGATATATATTTTTTTTAAATATATTTAAAAACTAGTGGATGTCACGCGGTTTCACCCGCGTTGTTCACGTTCCCGTGGGGGCATACGGGGATAAAATATAGCCTATGTTACTCCCTGATAATGTAGCTATCCATTGCTGAAAGAATTTTTCAAATCGGTCCAGTAGTTTCGGAGCCTATTCATTTCAAACAAACAAATATTTCCTCTTTATAATATTAGTGTAGATGTAATCTTTAGAAAGATTTGTTTGTTTGTTTGAATTGAATAGACTCCGAAACTAATGGACCGATTTGAAAAATTTTTTCACCATTAGAATCCTATATTATCCCTGATGAACATAGGCTATAGAATATTTTCAAAAAAGTTAGGGATCCTTATGTAAACTTCGACAATGTAACCCAAGGTGTGAAAAAAATACCATTTACGCATTACCCTTTAAGAGGGTAGATGGGAGATGAAGTTCACGGAGTACCAACTAAACCCGCGCGAACGAAGTCGCGGGCGAAGTGCTAGTCTTCTATAAAACGAATTCAAGCAGTTTAAAATTTTGTTGTACGTGGGGATATGTCGAATAAGTTATAGTAGCTCGATTAATCTAAAATTCATACTTCAGTTCAGTTCTGGGGCTCTCGAGAAAGTGTCATTCTCGTAATGACAAAATGTAAGGCATTGATCCCATCCCATGCATCCCATGGCATGTCATCCCATTCATTATTCTTCTTTTCGACAACATACACGATGCCATTTTAGTCAAATAGTCTTACAAAGGCGGCCCACTTAATGTACCCGACATAAACTACCTCTAGGTGCGATTATTTTTTTTAATATAATAGGTACAATTAAAATAAATAAGACATTAGAATTATGAAACACCCTGTTAATAATGTTAACGTACCAAAACAATGCCACCGTTTCATTCCACGCCGTCCTTGGTATATAAGGCTCGCAATGCGCTCGCTCCCGAATGTTTCAAACTACGTCATGCGTTATGAATTCATGATAATGAATAAATAATATGTATATTCATTTTTATAATAATTATAATGTTCATAAATATCATTTTTAAGGTTCCGAACATCCGTAAAAAACGAAACCCTTTTAGGATCACTCGGGTGTCTGTCTGTCTGTCCGTCTGTCACAGCCAGTTTTCTTCGGATCTACTGAACCGATCCTGTTAAAATTGGGGATGCATAGACTTCTAAAACCCAAACACAGACGCTTTACTTGAATAAATACATTTTTAGAGTTCCGAACAAAAAACGGAACCCTTATAGGATCACTCGGGTGTCTGTCTGTGCATCTGTCACAGCCAGTTTTCTCCGGATCCACTGGACTGATGCTGTTGAAATTTGGTACATATACATTTCCGTAACCCAAACACGAACGCGTTACGTAAATTATTAAATTTTTAGTATGGGTGTCACTTTTGAGGGTCAAACTAGAAAAAAAAAGTATTGTGAACAATATCGTGTGATATATCAAATGAAAGGGCTTACTGTGAGGGTTTTAATTATATTTTTTTCATAATTTTAAAATAAATGGTTTTGCAGTTATTCAAGAAATTAGACGAAAAATGACCATTACCCCCCTTAATTGTCTCCGAAACTACTGAGCCTAATATTTTGAAAAAAATGGAGATAATAGATCTTTACCTATAGATTACAGAAAAGATATAGAAGAGATAGAGATAAGAAGTCTATAGTGTTAAAATAACATGTTAAAAAAATTAAATTCGTTCGGAACCCTTTGAAGGCGAGTCCGACTTGTACTTGGCCAGTTTTTAGTATGGGGGTCACTTCCAACTAGAAAATTAAAAGAAAGTTTTTCAAACTGTATCATGTGATATATCAAATAGTGTTCATCTATCCCATTGACAATTGTAAGATTAAATTATGTATTTATTTTTCCTCACCCTGTATAACAAGGTAACACAAGGCTACATCACTCCTCTGTGTACTAAGAACACAGTAGTGCAATCTCAAAACTGTCCGTCACGCGTGTTGATGACCGCATTTCTCTCGGGAATCGTTCGTCGTCGGAACGCTTGGAAAGACCCAAATACTTTAGTTTAGGCTTTCAGGGGTATTGTGAAACATCTCGCAAGTCACAAGGCCAAGTTACGCATTTTGTCTGTTTGATCAGACTCCAGAATTGTCTTTCAGATCGTAGGCACCTTAAGCATCCTCTTATATTTAATGGGGTCCTGGTAGATTGAGGTGATTAAACATTACGGTTCGATAAGCTGATTGGGTTACTGTTAGCTATTTCTAATGCTCAGAAAGATGCTGATCCCAATTACCATTGCCTGGTTGTTTAATACGAACCATTTATTCTTCAGCAAGTCTGATTAGCTTAGGATGCTTCATTTCGTAGATAGACAAACTTCCTTATTTTATCTTTTTGATAGCACTCAAAAAAGTTGTTATTGCCCCAAACATTTTTGGGGCAAAATTCACAATCCCGATATTTGCCTCTTTCCAATAAATCTAGACCAAGAAGCAAGAAGCTCATCTTCGAAGGATGTTGTTCATCCGAAGTAAGTGTAGTAACCTTCAACATTTCATACAGCCCTGGTAAAGCTGATTAATTACTGCCTTTCACGTCATGATATATGGAGTGTAATCTATGCAATATACTGGCCCTGATATCAACGAGTACCACTTCAGATAAATACGGCGTCATAGCTTTGATTTCAGCCTTATCTCGAGCGCGTAATATACTGCCAACATAATATAGTGGATTTTTGGGAAGCATATGGTTGAATGACAAGTACGTTTATAGTTTGAATTGTCACTAGTTAAGCTTTTACTAGTGACGAGTGACTAGCACTATTTGACAAATTAACAAAAGTTTCCATGATACAGCAAAATTTCAACGTATAGATATAGAAATTGTGCTGCCCAATCACTTAGGCAGCATTTTTTTTTATTTGAGTTGTGTTTGTTCCTGATTCTGAGATAACAGAGGCAAAGTCGACGATGAAGCGAGCTTTCCCAGAAGAAGCCTGGTCGCTAACTTTTTTTTTTTTTTTTTTTTTTATTTGTGATGGGTTTGCTCTTGACTCTAGTCTAGGTCAGAGACGACAAAAGTCTAAAGACAAAGTCTACGATGGAGCGAGCCTACCCAGAAGGAGCCTGTTCACTCCAACTTTGAAGAGATTAGGGTTGTATGCGTTTGGAAACACAGACGCAGGCAGAGAGTTCCACTCCTTTGCTGTGCGCATTATAAAAGACGTTTGGAAACGCTTAGTGCGAATTGGTGGAATAGCAACAAGGTAGGGATGGTAAGATGCAGTGCGTCTGGATGTCCGATGGTAGAAGGGGGCCGGTGGAATGAGGTCGTGGAGTTCTTGGGCACACTCACCGAAGTACAATCTGTAGAAGACCGACAAGCAGGCAACCTTACGGCGATGAGCCAAGCTGTGTAGCTTGGTATCCACCAGTTTTTCGTCACCGATGAGCCTCTTAGCTCTGCGTTCTACCGAGTCAAGCGCGGCAAGCTGATACTTAGCTGAGCCATCCCAAAGGTGGCTACAATACTCCATGCAGGATCGGACTTGCGCTTTATATAGAGTTAAAAGCTGTCCAGGCTTGAAGTATCGCTTCACCCTATTTAGGATGCCCAGCTTTTTGGCAGCGGTTTGGGCTTTATACTCGATGGTGGCGCCGAAGTTGAGACTGGATGTCAACTCCATGCCTAGGAGCTCGAGCCGATCAGTCACAGGAACAGATGCACCCCGAAAAGTAGGAGTTTGGTCAAAACGACTCCTTTTTGCGGTAAAAAGACACGCCTGTGTTTTGGTGGCGTTAAAAGTGACCACATTGTCATCACCCCACTGGGAGACAAGGCTTAAGGTCGAATTTGTCCGCTCTACCATGGCCTCTCTCAAGGAACGAACTCCATCCCCGCTGGTTGTTGCTCTGGACAAGTATCTCTCTGAAACCGTACTGTCATCTGCGTACCCAACAAGACCAAGCTGAAGTAGGTCATTGATGTGCAGCAGGAAAAGAGTTGCAGAGAGAACGGACCCCTGAGGAACTCCGGCATCAATAGCCATGAGGTCAGAGGAGCAGCCGTCAACGACTACTCGGATCGATCGTTCACTCAGGAAGTCTGATATCCAGCTACAAAAACCAACTGGGATACCATAAGCAGGAAGCTTGCTGAGCAGACCTGCGTGCCAAACCCTGTCAAAGGCCTTCGAGATATCGAGCGACACGGCAAGTGCTTCGCCGTGTCTCTCGATGGCCTCGCCCCAGCAGTGCGTGACGTACACAAGAAGATCGCCAGTTGACCGTCCCCGGCGAAAGCCATATTGACGGTCACTGAGGAGATCATTGTCTTCAAGGTAGGTCAGCAGCTTACTGTTAAGAATCCTTTCCATAACCTTGCATAGGATGGAGGTAATGGCGATCGGACGGTAATGTGCAGGGTCAGCACGGTCTCCCTTTTTGGGCACCGGTTGCACATTCGCAAGCTTCCATGATTTCGGCACCGTTCTTTTCTCAAGAGAGAGGCGGTACAGGCGTGCTAACACAGGAGACAGTTCAGGTGCACATTGCCTCAACACTCTCGCTGGAATGCCGTCAGGCCCGCTGGCCTTATTCACGTCTAGACTGCACAATACTCTTCGGACCTCTTTAATGTGAACTGTGATCTTCGGCATCGAAGAGTCACAACGAGGTAAAGTTGGTGGTTGCTTGGAGCCAGCGTCCAGACGCGAATTGCTTGCAAAGAGAGTTGCAAATAAATTTGCTTTCTCACTTGCAGAGTGAGCCAGCGAGCCATCAGGTTTCAACATAGGAGGCAAAGTGGGTCGACAGAAATTCGTTTCAACCGCTTTCGACAGGGACCAAAACTGCTTACTACCAGGAGGGTGCAATGCTAATTTGGCCCCGATACGTCCGACATGGTCAAAACGTGCCCTACGTACAACCCGCTTGCAGAACTTAGCGGCAGAATTAAAGGCTCTTTTCCTCGCGCGAACCCTACGTGCTTTAACCTTTCGGTCGCGGGCCTTGATCCACGCTTGGTATGCAGACTCTTTACGGGCCTCAGCGTGAGCGCATTCTGCATTATACCAAGGCCGGGATTTGTGACCGAGCGGGATGTCGGAGAATGGAATGAAATACTCCATCCCCTGCCGAATCACGTCCGCAATCAAGTCAGCACAGCACGAGGGGTCACCCGAGGAGAAGCACACTTGCCGCCATGGATAAGATGCAAAAAAGTGCCGCATCTCATCCCAATCTGCTGACTCGTATCGCCATACTCGTCTCGTGCCTCTAGGACTCTTATCTGGAGGAGAGCAGGTCAATACGGATTTCACCAGGCAATGGTCAGACGTTCTCAGCGGGGCTGAGACCGATACTGAATGACTGCCCGGATCAGTTGTCAGCAGAAGGTCCAAGCAATTGGGTGTATGGGCGTCAACATCCGGTACCCGCGTTGCCTCATTCACCAGCTGGGTTAGATCTAGCGTTAAAGCAAACTTGCGCGCCTCTAACCCGGCATGGTCAGTTTTCTGGTACGGGAACAACCACTCTTTATGGTGGGCGTTAAAGTCCCCCAGAAAAATGAGCTTCGCTGTTGGGTACCGTTGTTGGGCTACGTCGGTCGACTCCACGAGGGAATTAAACAGCGCTGTTGTCTCCTGGTCACCGCTGTGTGATCGGTATACGCCGATGTAGATGATTTTTTCCACGCCGGTGTCCACAAGTAGCCATATGGCAGAAAAACCCGATTTCTCAAAGCAACGGAGACGACGACAACAAATGTCATCGCGGACGTACACACAGACCCCAGCCTGCTTCTTGAACTTGTGTTCAAGAGAGTAGCCCGGGTAGTTGAGGTACGCCACGTCCGACGGGGTTGTTATCTTCGTCTCCGTTAAGAAAAACAGGTGCAGCTTCTCGGTCTCAAGATGGTGATGGACCGGATCGAGATTGGAGTGCAACCCCCTAATATTAGTGAGGTGCACTTTTAGCGGGAGGAAGTGCAGCCGTTGTTTTACCTTGCTTTTCTTTTTAGCTTTTGTCATCATGGAGAGTAGTTGGGGAGAAAAGTCGAATTGTCGAGGCGCTGCTCAGTAAACCAAGTGGAACACTAGAGCTAAACTAACCTATGGGGAACTCATTTGGAGACTGCGGGGACGCCCGAACCCCCCCGGATATGGCCACCGGGTCCTCCCATCCAGTCGCCGGCTGGCACGGTGGAGCATATCGGGATTTTTCGCTAGTTGGCGGGGCAGCCTTTCACACGTGGCTGGCGTGCTACTTGGGCCCCCTACTAACTGCGGTCGGCCAACGGCTGGCACCGTGCTTCGGATCCCGCTACCCTCCAAAATGAGTTACCCGGAAAGCCCAGCCCAGCGACCAAGACCGGTTCTGAGCAGAACAACTGACAATCTCCTTCTCCCCCAAAGGCACTGGCACTCCCGCACACCGACGGAACACAGCAAGCTGCTTGGCGCCGGACTTCAGCGGGATGGTGGTAGCGAGCCAGGCTGCTCCTTGCGGAGCCTACCACCGCTTTTTAGTGGGATCGTTCTGCCGTACCACAGGCAAGCTTGTGGTGCCGTTGCCCGGGGTGGACCGCGAGGAGGTAGATTCCAAACCACCCCAAAACTAACTTTGAAGAGATTAGAATTTAGATGTTAAGAGTAGCACAGATTAGTTATTTTTCTTATTTAATAAGGCTTCTTTAAATTCCAAAAGTGCTTGATTTAATAAAGTAGCTTGAATAAGTGTTATCGTAGGTACCGTAAAATGCCGCAACTTTGCCTGGATTCTGACGTTTTTTGTTCGTATCTCTGAACCTATTCATTATTATGAAGCGATACTTCAGGCTTGGACAGATTTTAACCCTATACAAAGCACAAGTCCGATCCTGCATGGAGTATTGTAGCCACCTTTGGGATGGTTCAGCTAAGTATCAGCTTGCCGCACTTGACTCGGTGGAACGCAAAGCTAAGAGGCTCATCGGTGACGTAAAACTGGTGGATGCCAAGCTTGGCTCATCGCCGTAAGGTTGCCTGCTTGTCGGTCTTCTATAGATTGTACTTCGGTGTGTGCCCAAGAACTCCACGACCTCATCCCACCGGCCCCCTTCCGCCATCGCACATCCAGACGCCCTGCATCTTACCATCCCTACCTTGTTGCTATTCCACCAATTCGCACTAAGCGTTTCCAAACGTCTTTTATAATGCGCACAGCAAAGGAGTGGAACTCTTTGCCTGCGTCTGTGTTTCCAAACGCTTACAACCCTAATCTCTCCAAAGTCAGAGTGAACAGGCTCCTTCTGGGTAAGCTCGGTTCATCGTAGACTTTGTCTCTGTCATCTCTGACCTAGACTAGAGTCAAGAGCAAACCCATCACAAATAAAAAAACAAAAAAAGATTATGACTTCAAGTGAGTTTTAGATGGAAAATAGACCTTGCATCTTGCCAGGTAGAACCCACATCTTTGTAATTCATGCGTTTTTTCTGAATTACAAGTACTCAAAGACGTAGGCAAAGTTGTATGTAAAAAACGCAACTTTGCCTAGAAGGATAGATATCTCACTACATATTATGCTTATCGTTTCAGTATTTTTTTTCCGTGTGTATGAGATACCGTGCTTGTCCCCGCCAGTTAATGAGTGTAATATAGCTATTTCCTTTTTATTACAGCTAATAGGCAAAGTTGTAGCAGGTACCATAAACTTTCCATACTAAAATGTCATTGACTGTAGGGTTGAACCAAAAAAAATACTGATTACATTTTAAATAAACGAAATAGGCAAAATTGGGCATGGTTGGCAAAGTTGCAGCTTTTTACGGTAGTAATTATTTCCTTTGAGTCTGGATATCGCTACGAATTAGGAAAATCAACCACCAGTACCTGCTTTGAATGTAAAATCTCTAACTTCATTCGGACTAGGTATACAAATGGTTGAGCTGAATGGTGCCGATACATACATGCGTCATGTGCGTAAACGGGCGCCGTCAGTTGATACTGGTCATCTCTTAACTGCCATTGGCTTATTTTAATCTTTATATTTTAAATTCTTATAATTTAGAATTTTGTAAAACATAACATGATTTAAAAGAGTGTCCGTGGAGTTTCTTGCACGTTTTACATAGAGATCTACGCTTTGGAACGTGCAAATAGCTTCATGTCTTGGACTGACCGACCTTGACATTTCAAAAGCGCCTGTAAATGGTTTATTTGAAACAAATGCTTTGAATCTTGAATCTATAGTCTATACTAATATATAAAGCTGAAGAGTTTGTTTGTTTGCTTGGACGCGATAATCTCAGGAACTAGTGAAAAATTCTTTCAGTGTTAAATAGCCCATTTATCGAGGAAGGCTATAGGCTATATATCATCACGCTAAGACCAAAAGGAGCGGAGCACCAATACAAAAAATGTGACGCAGACGAAGTTGAGCGGGTCAGCTAGTTTGAAATAAATGCTTTGAATTTTCAATATTTGAATCTTGAATAAGTATAAATATGTGATTACCAAAGTAGCGGTCTTTAGAGCCGAAATTTAACCTGTTATCTGCGTTCTTAATTTACACTACTTTGCGAAACACCATGTAGGATTATTGGTACTCGGCAAAATTGTTTTTACCCCTGAAACACGAATTTCACTTAGGTAGGCACCTACCTAAATAAACTGGCTGAATAGGATTGCGGTAGGCAGCCCTTTTGGTTAAGCAAAATCAAAAATACAAAGCTCTTTAATTAAAATTAACAAACAGGGAATGAAACGAGAGCTTACTTCAAAATTAAATTTATAATTGTTTTACGGGGAAAAACCTTTTTGTTGAAATCACAAAACAGTAAAGGGATTTTTAATGGTTTTCCGTGTTTGGTTTAAGCTATGGTTGTACAAAGCTTATAGAGGAAATGCTGGCGGCGAGACTTTGTATGTAAAAAGTCATAATTCGAGGTTTGGTTCTCGACTGTTTTCTCCTCCAATATTGGACCGAATTAAGAGATATTTCACAAACTGAATAAGAAGGATGTATACTGAGCCTCTATGTTTTCCTTTTTGACGATTTAATAATCGTATAAGCACTAGAACTCTCACAAAACGCTTAAAATTGTTCGATAAATCGCACTCAACAGAGCCCTAGTGTACAAATTTGGCAACTATTAATAAAAAAAAGAAAACATAGGGACGCAGTACACATCCTTCTTATTAAGTTTTTGAAATATCTCTTAAATCGGTTCAATATTGGAGGAGAAGAAAACAGTCGAGAGCCAAACCTCGAATTATGACTTTTTACATACAAAGTCGCCACCAGCATTTCCTCTTAAAACAGTCAGTCAGGTGAGCAGTGACATAAACTGCTAACAGGCTATCATGAAATTGAGGAAGCTCTCTTTGTACTAATTCTCTTTACTATTTTCACTTGACTTATATGTAGGTACAACATCTTCTAAATGTGTGCTAAGCAGTACCGGCTGCCTTTTGTCTGTCAAAGAGGAAACCAGCAGAAGTACTAAGAAGCTGTTCCAACACTTCCCACAACCCACAATTAGGACATATAGAGATTATCATTCTTACAAAGTTACTACTCTTCTTCTTTTCGAATTGATGGTCAACTCCCTAGTTCGTTTAGGCCCAGTAATTGCAGCTTTGTTAATTGCTGCATAGGTGGCATTCATGACATAAATCCCCCAAAGTGCAGGTGTAATGGGCACTTGGGGCCACTAACCACTTTGGTAACTACTAATATATATATATATAAGACTGTAGATTTGTGAATCACTCACACCTCTAGGGTAGATCGGTCTTGGGTGATACTCGCCACATAGGTGTACCATAACCTGGATAAGGATATGGGGTAGGTACAGTAGAATCCGCTTACGATGACATGATGATTGAATGCTTTGTACGGCCTACACAAATGTCCTTTCTTTGATATTGTTCGTCGAGCTGTTGAGCTCCTAAGTGGATCTGAGTTGAGCTACACGACTACTGACAAATGCTTGCACTGACTGGACAGGTTCACTCAAATCTGTGTGGTTCTTTCTTCTAAAGACCATCTCAGACACTAATCTGCATGGCTCTTAAAAAATGATGTATTGTAAGTGTGAGGACTATGGTGGTCGTTATTTTAAGGATTGATTTCTTGACTGGCTGGCAGTTTGAGTATATTATGCAGTTTACCCAAATGTCCTTGCTTTGGTATTGTTCGTCGGTTCGTTGAGCTCCTCAAAGTTCTGAGTTGAGCTGCACGATAACTGACAAATGCTTGCACTGCCTGGACAAGCCCACTCAAACCTGCGTGGTGCTTTCCTCAAAAGGCCACTTCAGACGTTAACCTACATGTTTTTCATATGTTATTGGCGATTGTATGGACTTCAAAAGAGACTATGACCTCTGAGTTTGTTTCGGTGTTTCTTCTCAGGGTAGTCAGCTAGGAAATACCGGCTTCATCTAGATTAATATGTCTCAAAAAAAAATTGACGTGTAAAAGAGTTACTTGTTACCTATTTGCAAAATAAATATCATTTATCGAAGGGAAGTGACTAAGATTACTATTCTAAGCGGACGTCATACAAAGCATAGTCTTAAAAAATAAATAACTTCCTATTTTATTTTAAGTATTTGGTTTAATAGAGATAAATATTACAAATGGTATGTATGTCAATAAACGAAGTCATTATACCCGAACCTTTTATTAATAGTTTTACATGAAAACCAAACTTCGCTCTGTATTAACTTCATATTAAGCGGTTGGTCAGTATAGGCGGAGTCATAGTAAACGGATTCTACTGTAGTTATCAAATCAAATCAAAAGGCATTTATTCAAATTAGGCTGAAAATCAGCACTTTTTGAACGTCAAAATTTACATGAAGATAGTCCCCCAAATCGCCCAGCCCGTCACCACTTCCTAGTGTTTTAGCTGGGAAGAAGAAGTGGCCAACAAACTCCCCAGCAACACAACTGTCTGTTAAGTTTAAACAACTTGAATTTATATTTTCTATGCCGGCAATACGTTCCTTTCGGATAATATTCGAATTTCACGAAGCAAGTTTTAAGTAATTGTGAGTGACTAACGTAGCGAGTTAAATGTTGCCTTAAAAACTACGAACGCAGTGAACAATATTAAATAAGTTATTTAGAAGCTTTCTCAGAAAATATGCAAATTAGAATAGAAGTTCTAACTTAAAATGACATTACTCAAAAGCCTCGGTGCTTGCTAGTTCGTTATTTTAAAGAAATTACCAATTCATTAGTTTTTGTATAAGATAGATACAATACAAATAATGTTTGAAGCTACGTTTTTTTTTTTGGTCCTTCGGTCTCCATTCATCGTTAATAACAAAACAGCCGTTTACATAAAAATAAACCTAAGTTTTTACAATTACATAAAAATGAACTTAAGTTTTTTTTTATTTTTCAACACACCAGTAACAATGCCTATTCCATTTTCGTAAATACGAATACGATAAAAGCTTTTAGGTAAAATGACATTGCATTTTTCCCAAATTAACGTGAGATTTGGAAGTTTTCAGATACCTACAAATTAATATAATAATAAAATTAAGTACCTCGTCAATTTTACTATTACAACTAATTCTATTTTTTTTTTGTTTCCGGGAAAAAAAAATTAAAGCTTAACTATTTTATATCGAAAATGCCACTCAAAACACTAAGACATCATAAACTTACCTTCCCTCCAAAAATGTATCCCAATTCCAAAGCAACCAGCTGGGCTACCTCTTCACCACCTTCCACTTCCACGGTCCACTCGTTCACAAACTCCTTCGCATGCTCCATTCCGTTATGCACTCCTTGGTACCCATAATGCCCTGGTACCCAAAATTTTGGCTCATTAGAATACCATGACAAAACCGAAGTAAACAAACTGGCAATTAGAAGAGTAAAGAGCGTCATTTAAACGTTGTTTTGTGTATTTTATATTATGGGTATGTATTTGTGTTGGCTGATGGGAGATCGAGCGAGTTCGGTGTCCAAACAAACACTAACGGCCGGCAGACAACAGGAGAGGAAAAGTGTGATTTTTCCCAAGCGGGCGGCGGTATACTCGACTGTTGTAGCTGCGTAGCGCGTCGCGTAGCGGTTACGTCGCGTCGGATTTTTCAGATTTTTTATTTTGATTGCAAGATTATTAGGCTAAATTAATAGGTATTCCTATTAATTTTGTTATAAATAATGTTATTGAGCATTTATGTGTTACACTTATTTATTTTTTCGTTACTTTGTTAGTGTTCCGAACAAAAAAAGGAACCCTTATAGGATCACTCGAGTGTCTGTCGGTCCGTCAGTCACAGCCAGTTTTCTCCTGATCCACAGGACCGATTCTGTTGAAATTTGTTACATTTATGTATATAGACTTCTATGACCCAAACACGGACGCGTTATGAAAATCATTAAAATTTTAGTATGGAGGTCACTTTTGGGGGTCAAACTAGAAAATTTCAAAAAAAAAAGTTTTTTGAACAAAATTGTGTGACATATGAAATCAAAGGGCTTACTATGAGGGCTTTAATTTATTTATTTTTGTAATTTGAAAAATAACTGGTTTTGAAGTTGTTCAAGAAATTAGACGAAAAATGACGAGCCTAAAATTTTGAAAAAAATGCAGATAAATAGATCTTTACCTAAAGATTACAGGAAAACCTATAAGAAGTCAGTAGTGTTAAAGTGTCGTAAAATATTAAACAATTACTATGTTTGAACTACATAATATTTTATGCTGTTTGTTGGTTGTAAGTTTTTTTTTCCGTTAATACCCTACAAAAATTCCGATCGTTTCATCAGTCGGGTATATCGGTTTCAGTCATTACTACAGTGGCGCTAAGCAAACATACCGATAACATCGCGATATATTTGAACTATCTATAACAGGACGCGGATTTATTTAATCAAGTTGAGTATTGAGCAAATAAATCAATAAAATTTTATAACAGCACATTTACAGCCATTCATAGGTTAGAAAATGCTGAAACTTTCACATTATATTGGTAGTTTTTATTTCATCTATATTTACTTTCCCAAACACCGACGCAAGCTCAGTTTCTGAGACTGTTGCAGTCAAAACTCTTTGCCAGTCAAAGTACTTTTAAAACTAGCAAAATCAGTCAAAAGTACTTTTTAACCGACGAAAAAACAGAGGAGGTTCTCATGTCGACGCGTATATTTTTTTATGTATGACCACGCATAAATTTATACGGAGTAGTCCGATTTTGGTGATTCTTTTTATTGGATATGGTATACCTCGAAAGTGGTCCCATATAAATTTGTAAAAAAATCCTACCCTAAGGGTGGGAAAATAGGGGTGATTTATTGTTCACTCACAGATTTTAATGTGCAAAAAGTGTAGCATTTTTTGTAGGCTTATTATACCCATATTAGAAGTAATTAGTAGATTATAGCCACAAAAAATTGTAAAATAAAAAATTTTTACCAAAAAAATTAAACCTCCGAAAAAACTGAAAAGCAAAAAATAATAAACCTTTTTACAAAAAATAAACTTTAATTTCGGAAACCAGTGTTAAAAAACGAAGAAACAATCAAAAACACCGACTATTTGTTAAAAAGTTTTTTTATAGCTGAATCTCAACAATAGTACTTTTCACTGAAACTACAGTCAAAACTAGTTTTGCCTTAATTACTTATTTGAACTGGTTACTAGTTTTGACTGCAAAAATCTATTTTCTATTCTAACCTTGACAATAATTTTAATCAAAAGTCCTATTTAAATTAAACCTATTTTAATTGTAAGTGCTGGAATTCAGCCTGAGTTCCAGCACTTTTTGAGCGTAAGTTCTACATAAAGACAGTCCCCCAAAACACCTGCCTAGCAGAAATACCTACCTGGGTATCATTCGTAGTTTCGTATAGAAGGACCAGTGACTTCAGATATTTGTTTAGGTTATTATATCAACTAAGAACACCACCGTTAACCTTCTCTTACCCCGATTTAGAGTGTTTAGTTATTTGAAGTGACGGCCGCCATGGCTCACGTAGAATGGTCCAACATCAGGACTAAGTGCGGACACCAAACCCCAATAGATAGTTAGATACCCCAATCTGTTCCAAGTTAGCGCAACATCTCCTCTTCCATAGTTCTCTTCTAGTCATCATTGCAGTATGGTGTCGGCCGGTGCCGTATGGTGCCGTAAAAGAATAATACCATCCCATCACTTCCCGTGGGTGTCGTAAGAGGCGACTAAGGGACTCACCAGAGAATGGGCAGCAGCGTTCTCTGTAAAACGCAACACCATACACTGCGATCGCCAACTCGCCTGCCAAGCGTGGCGATTATGGCAAAAACCCCCCTTTGGGGGAGGCTTATGTCCTGCAGTGGACGTCTTTGGCTGTTATGATGATGATCATCATTGCAGTGGTCAAGTCCCCTTTGGCCTCCATAGACACCTAGAGTGATTGTTACAAAATAACTCAGAACATGGTTGAAGAGTAAAATGTTACGGAGTCTGTCAGTCTTTCAACATTTAGTGATTAATTATTTTAATTTCAGTAAGATAATTTAATGAAGTTTTAGGCGCCAGGCGTCGGGACTCGCAGGGCGATTTCGACCACTGTGGGGGCGGGCCTGCGTATGGTGAGCAATGGGTAGCTCGCCGTCCGATAAGGACCAGGGAAGAGTCGACAGCACGTTGTGTTCCACGTGCGCCTCAAAGAGATGTCAGCGTAATCGACGAGGCCCGCTAGGGTCAGAGCCTGCCAGGGTACGGGAATTGTTCATAAAAGTCACCGCGGACCTGGAACACAAAGGAACATTGGGTTTTAAGAGAAGACTCTAGTCCCGAGGAATTTGATAAATTGGTATTTGAGGAAATCATTCCGATGCAGTCGCGCTGCGCCCTATCAAGTAAAGTGCGAAAGCGACAACTGTAGCAGAGGCTGATTTTACCTACAAAAGCCTCGACCAAGAGACGTTTTGTATTCTGCTGTTGTTTTCTTCAAAACTGGACTGATCTATAAAAATTATATAGCAAAATTTAGAGGAAGACTATACTATGCTTCTATTATTTTCTACTTTGTTAAAAACTTATTAAAATTGTCTGAACATGGCGGTAAAAACGGGCTGTTTTTTCGGGTTTTTGTATTGTCATAATTCTTTGAGTAATGATGTTTTGGAAAAAAAAAAGAAAATGATAAAGACACGTATTAATTCGATCTAAATTTTTTGGAAAAAATCATACGTCTTTTTTTTACTATTGATAGGCACGCGTTTGACCACTATCTCACCTGATGGTAAGCGATGATGTGGTCGAAGATGGTCTAGCAGCATTATCCACGAAGAAAACAGCGGAATGCGTTTGTATTGAAAAAGACCCAAGAGTTACCGACTAGAGTCCCCTCTTAGTCATTAAGAGTCTAACACTCCCCCCTCCCGCTCTACCCAGAGCGGGAAAGTAACATGATGATATCCGATCCAAAAATAAAGACTAATGATAAAAGTCACCTGGAACGAATTTTGAGGTTTGAACGCATGCAGAGAGTAGATTACCTGTCGAGTATCCTCAGTGGCTCAGAAAGCTCGTCAAGCCATTGATCCCGGCTGTCATTTCAATATCTTTGACAGTCGTTACGGCTAGACAGAAAGCCAGAAAATCTCCCATGTGTCTTAGCCAAGGAGTATCGTATTAACCAGTTACTGGGTTGTAATGATCAGAAGCCAGTCGCTTCATGTATATAATACTGGTATTCAGCTCATTCGGTTAGACTGGTAACAAAACTCGACATAGTCCGGAAAAAGGCTAGGCTGTAGATGTTTCATTACAGTAGGGGTAGATACAAGACATTTTGTTATTATTTAATTTTTTATGTGTGATGGCTTTGTTCTTGACTCTAGTCTAGGTCAGAGATGACAGAGACAAAGTCTACGATGGAGCGAGCTTACCCAGAAGGAGCCTGTTCACTCTAACTTTGAAGAGATTAGGGTTGTAAGCGTTTGGAAACACAGACGCAGGCAGAGAGTTCCACTCCTTTGCTGTGCGCATTATAAAAGACGTTTCGAAACGCTTAGTGCGAATTGGTGGAATAGCAACAAAGTAGTGATGGTAAGATGCAATGGGTCTGGATGTCCGATGGTAGAAGGGGGCCGGTGGTATGAGGTCGTGGAGTTCTTGGGCACACTCACCGAAGTACAATCTGTAGAAGACCGACAAGCAAGCAACCTTGCGGCGATGAGCCAAGCTGTGTAGCTTGTATTTTACCAGAAATAGACACATTAGCCGCCAAGACATCGATTATGAATATAACGACGTTTGCAAATGAACTGTTTTACGAGCAAGCAGCAGTTAAACACTAATTTCTTGTCGTTAATCTTGGGGTAGATCCATTTGCCCCACGCTCCAGATTATATTAAGAGTTAAGATGTATTTATGTACTTGGTATTGTAATTCTTTTACTTAATTCGCACATAATATTAGCAGACAGCACAACAAATCAGCACTGTAATTTATTTATTTCAGACATCAGTGATACATACATTTTGTTTGTTGACAAAACTTAAATATAGGTAGGTATAGTACGTAACTAACACCATAATAAAAGCGATTAAAACAAAAACTCAAAATCTAAAATTATAAAATAAAATCTATACTAATCATTGATATATAAAAACCCAAGACACACACTCAGCATCTCAAAAACGTCCGCAAAAAACAAGCGCAATATGTATGATTGTGCGCAAGTTTCAAACAGTCTCGCATTGCTCGCCATACTGCACTGCTTTGTAAAAACAACTTTAAGCGATCCGTGTAAGGCTGAATTTGCAAAAAAATTGTTTATAGTATAACTACACACAACTCCCACATGACACTTGATACATGTCAGTTTTTGACGACAGTTTCGAGTGTTGCATTTGTTCAAGACTGTGCATCTTGGGTTTTTTTTATATATCAATGATACTAATACTAATATAATAATACAACGTGTAACAGAATAAACGCAATACCTCCTAAGGGGTCATTGTACTCATCATTATGAACAACTTTTACTATGGGACCAATCTCGAAATCGCGAAAAGAAAATCAACTGTTCAGTTTATTTTGTCGAGTTATGCGCACATAAATGTATGGGAGTCGATGTTTTTTTCACGATTTTAGTGTTGTAGTAAATCGTCAAGTAAACCTAACCTATGTTTAACCTAACCTAACCTATGTTTATACTCTGCTAATTCTTCCTACTAATTTATACGTAACTAATGGATAGTCTAGCCGTAGAGTTAAGCCGTATGGCGTCGGCCAATACCGTATGGTGCCGTAAAAAAAATACATCCCATCACTTCCCGTGGGTGTCGTTACAGGCGACTAAGGGACTCGCCATATAATGGCCAGCAGCGTTCTCTGTAAAAATCAACACCATACACTGCGATCGCCAACCCGCCTGCCAAGCGTGGTGATTATGGCAAAACCCCGAAGTATTTTTTTCTAGTCCCTGTTACCGGCTTTTTTAAGAACCTAAGTAAATACGAATTGATCAAAGAACAAATGAATAAATACAGAAAGACTAAAAGCGAACCCGGATAAACACATTTGTTTATTCTGGATCGCTTTATCAATTAAAAACGTTACCCGTTCAGCGGCCTATCAATCAAGGCAAATAAAAAAGTAACATCAAAAAGAATCCAGCTCGTGTACCAGGATATTATAAATACACGTTATGTGTTTATTGCACAAGCGGCAGTGTGTCAGTGGATCGATGGATCGTGGCCGTGAGCTGTCGTCGTCTGCGCATGCTACCGTAAACAAACACTTTACAGACAGTTACAGATAAACTCTTGTGGCCACGATAGCTGTAGAAAAGAATTGTGTTTTATGAAATACTTTTAACACTTCTCTGCTTCCCTAGTAAAACAAACTAAGTAGACATTATTTAATGAAATAAATAATCACCTAAACATTGTGATGTCGCTGGCTGGATACTGCAATTTACTCTGTAGAAAAGCGAGAAAATAATATTTTAGTTTTAGCTAAGACTTCTTGAGCATTAGTAAAATGCTCAAAAAAGTCTTAAGGTTGAAGACACAGTAGGTCTATGTTCAAGGTAAGGTTTCAAGTCAAAAACTTAATTTAGGTACCTAGACCTGCGTTATTGTCAAATCCTCAGGCATATGTAAAAAAAAATGTTTTTTGAGTTCTATAACGTAAAAACTCCAAATTTAATCTATCATGATTTCCGATTTCCCAAATGACTCCGGTTTGTTGGCCACACTAACCATAACTCACGGAATCGTCCGTGACGGCCAAAATACTCGAACGTCTTATATCCGTCGTATATCTACCCTGCACGCACTGGAGGCTATTCCGGGACTATTACTAACTACTAGACACATCGATGCTCAAACTTCTTATTTGTTAGTGATAGTTTTGACAGTAAAAATTTCCTCACGAATCATTAGTATCAATTCAGGGGGTCTACTCTCTAAGCCCGAAGTCCTTAGTTTCTGCTTCAGTTATAGGCGATTTCTACTCCATATCAGGGAGTCTAAAAAGGTCACTTTAGCAGAATCAGAGAGCACATCACGCTACCCGTCACTGTCAAATTTTCCTAATCAACCTTGAACCTAATGCGTAAGCGATAAAGATGAAATTTGACAGATTGTTATGTGGTTAATATTCTGATTCTAATATGATTCTGCTAAAGTGGCTTTTTTAGACCCGCAAATCACCTAAACACTACTAACTGACAGTAACTGTCAAATCGTGTTGTCATTCATTCTTAGTTCGGGTTCTGAACTAATCGTAAGTCCGAAGGTGATACGGAGTATTGTAGCCAAAACTACGGACTTTGGGCTAAAAGAGAGAGTGCGAAAGACGTCCATTCACAGCTGGTAAGCCTCCAAACGTTGATTACGGACCAAGATATGACCCAGAGTATTTTTCCAGTTCTTCTTATTACCAAGAGGGCTCTTCTTGACAAGCCGTCGAGATACATGATAGTAAAAAAATCCTGGAGAGTATACAGTCTAGCTCTTTTAATACTCCCATTCTATTTCCATCTTACTTCAACATTAGAATACTACGTCATACTGAAGTTAACACTTCGATCATACATATCAATAAATAAATAAATATCTATTTTTGGCACGATTCTTCTTACAAAATATAATTCTCGATATATTTTGTCAAAACAGAGGAAAGTTCTCGAAACAAACTTTATTGTGCTTCATAAAATTCCATTGTGTTTGTTTATCAAATCTTGGTATTCATTCTATATTACTTTTTAAGGTTTTTGGGTGTGGGTTTCCAACTTTCAATATTTATTTTTATGGTCTTGCTGTACTCTGCTATAATTTTTACCATTTAAAATTATCACATTCTATTGTAATGGCTTCTTCTAAATAAAACTCAAACGCTTTTAGCTGAAAATGTGATGGTCTAACTGTTCGATTTCTCTACAAGTTGCGAGGACTAAAAGGTAAAGTCCATAAATGACCCAATGCTTTTGTTCGATTATGATGCCTGTGCACAGAATATGACGTTACTTATGCAACGAGGAAAATTATATCACATTATTTCATGATATCCGAACTTATAGGAAGTCGTTTATACCAACATACGTACAATTACAACTTTGGCTATCGCTGCTCAAACGCATATCCGCGGCGCGCGCGCAGCCACAGTCGCGATGCGCGCGCCGCTCGCACCCGCGGCCTGTGCCGCATTACTCCTGCTCTGGCCTGCCTCCCTGGTACTCTGCTATCAGGATGAGAGAGGATACCAAGCAGAGGACGCATATCACGACGATGTGCTAGACGTGTGAGTGATTCATGTGCTGCTAGTAATTCTGTGAAGCTGTTCATCTCCAGTGATCTTCTTCAGTGATTTTTTATTTCAATTATTTCTGTCACACGTATCGGTTGGTTAGCGGAAGTGATGCTCGTAAAATGGTTGCTCCGAATAATTTTATTTCTGCGTATGATGATATTAATTCAGCCCTGTATCATGTTTCGACGCAAAGTAAATTCGGGAAACATCTAAAACAAGGAATAATTCATTAAAATTCAAGCCGCGAGTTTATAATTGCGTTACCTGCGGGCTACCAGGAAAAATTAGCGTTCGAATTGGCACAATCCAGGTTAACTTCAGATTTAATAGTAACGTGTAACTGTCAGTCCTGGACCGCTTTAATAAAGGGACAGCTTTTACAAAGAAACTCAACAAATCGACGAGTAATCGTGACCCAGACTCGACATTTCCTTTTATTACTTCAATTAATTTATGAATCAGTTGCATTGCTCCATTTAAAAATCAAAGTGCGTGGGTTCAACGACTGCTACTGAATGGAGTGCACACTTGCACCATAATAATATATGAAGTATTACACAGTGTTATTGCACGTGGTATTAATAGTACAGTGTAAGAACCCATTGAAGTGTTCTCGGAAATCTTAGGGCGAGTGATTGGGTACTTAGGTCCTGATACATGATGTGAACGCAGCTAAACCACTTCAGTTAAATGTGCTTCTGAGTATTGAGCTTGTTTATATGATAATAAATATTGGAATGGAAGCATAAATTATCGTCTAGTCTATCTCAATAAAAACTGGCCAAGTGCGAGTCGGACTCGCGTGGAAAGGGTACCGAATGAATTTTATTTTTTTAACATGTTATTTTAACATGACTTCTTATAGGTTTTCCTGTTATCTATAGGTAAAGATCTATTATCTCCATTCTTTTTTTCAAAATTTTAGGCTCAGTAGTTTCGGAGATAAGGGGGGAATAGTCATTTTTCGTCTAACTTCTTGAATAACTTCAAAACCATTTATTTTAAAATTATGAAAAAAACAAATATAATTAAAACCCTCACAATTTCATTTAATATATCACACGATATTGATAAAAAAAAAACTTTTTTTTAATTTTCTATTTTGACCCCCAAAAGTGACCTCCATACTTAAAATTAAATATAATAATTTACGTAACGTGTCCGTGTTTGGGTCACAGAAGTCCATATATGTACCAAATTTCAACAGATTCGGTCCAGTGGATCGAAAACTGGCTGTGACAGACGGAAAGACAGACAGACAGACACCTGAGTGATCCTATAAGAGTTCTGTTTTATGTTCGGAACCCTTAAAATCTGCATTCAGTCACATTGATTTTCCACTAAGGACCAACAACGGCATGACAGAAAGTTTTCTTCTAGATGTCCTAGGTAGAGTCGGCGCAAGGCGTGGGCGACGTGGGCCACCACCTACGGCCTCGCGGTACGAAAGGCCTCGCAGCTCTCAAAAATCGTAGCTAAGCCAACTTATCCGTGACTATTTTTAAAACTTTTTGGGCTCTTTTGACTTGTTCTTGCTATTTTAATATTTTTTATTGTTAAGGGTTACTTCAGTAAGTTTTGTCAACATAGTAGCCGCGGCAGGATAGGCTCTATGATTTACTCGTACAAGCTCACTGTGTTCGCTCTTACATCATAGTTTCTTTTAGTTTAGATTTTTCTTGAATGTTCCCACATTCGCCCAATGTTTATTTTTTTTGCACAAAAACTCAAAAGAAAATCAATATTAGGTACTCGTGGCGGGGTACAATTGAGTTCGCCGCATCTCACCCTCAATCGTAGAATCCAACCTCTGAAAACCTAAAAACATCAATCTATTCAAATCAAATCAAATCGTATATTTCAAATAAACCATTTACAGGCACTTTTGAATTCTCAAAGTCGGTCAGTCAAAAACATGAAGCTATTTGCACGTTCCAAAGCGTAGATCTCTATGGAGAAGAACGTGCAAGAAACTCCACGGACACTCTTTTAAACCATGTGATGTATAAAAATCTTGTTAACATTATTTATTCGCAACGCAACCGAATAATTAATTAAATAAATAGTTCATATAATTATATATGTATACATGTTTTGATAATTAATTTCTAATGTCGTTATCCTGATTATGGTGATTAATTTGTTTTTTTTTTCATTAATGATTATGTTAATTCAATTTTGATTCAAGTGTTATTTAATTTTCATCCAATTTTATACAATGTTATTCAATCTTAAGCAATTTTATTCAACTTTATCCAATATTATTTAATTTTATTCAATTGTATAATTTTAATCGATTAATTTTATTCGATCCTATTCAATTTATTCCATTTTTAACAATTTTAATTTTAGTTTTAATCGTTTCATTTTATTTGTAACTAACCGAATAATTGTAATGTTGTACTCTTTTTTAATTTAATAATTTGTAAATTTATTTGTAATCTCTCAATGTTTAATTTTTATATTTTAAGCATGTGTTATAACTCACTTTGAATGTTGGTTGACCTATTATTGGCGACTGTATAGGTCTAATGCTTTAATTGCTTAATTCTTAAGAAACGCTGTATACATAAGCTGTTGTTTAACCTATAGTAAATAAATAAATAAATTTATTCATTATTCTTAGGTAGGACCTAAAGGGCCTCTCAAAATGCCATCTAGTCCACATCAAATTTTAGTCTTGCCCCGCCACTGGTCCTCGGATCAAAAGACCAAAACGAGTTCTCCTAGTTAAACAGGCATTTAGGTTATCAAGAGGTGATAACAAACCTGTAGTTTTTTTTGTCAAAATTGCTGACTTTATTTTGACCAATAACTAACTTTTTCTTATATCTCTCAGTAAAACCCTTACGTTTGAAATCCATGTCATGGGAGTGAATAAAATTAATTATTCCGCCATTTACGGAAGTCACTTCGCACAACCATGCATTGTCATACGCACCAAACGTGTATGCAAAATTTCAGCTCAATCGGTTGGGAATCACTGTCGATAAATTCAACTGCAAGTTTTGACCCATACATACTAACTAAGAACGCAAGTTAAAGACAAGCTTGTATATTAATATTGAACATATGATACGATAGAAAAAATCAAAGCACTCTACAGTTTCATTAGGTTAAAAGCTTTATATGATGCTGCCCTAGTATGCATCATAAACCTATTAGTTTCTTAGTTTATCGTAATGGCATTTCACGCCTAATTGTTACATGTTGTCAACTCTCGTATATTATGTCAGCCTAGTAATATGTTCTCACTCTAATTATTCTAATTAAGGTCACTCATATCTAGACAATGAGTGCTGTGCTAATCTAGATATGAAACAATTTAGTTCTAAATACATTTGAAATGATGCTTCTTATAGATGTCCAAAATATTATCTACTAGTGGACGTCACGCGGTTTCACCCGCGTAGCTCCCGTTCCCGTGGGAGCACGGGGATAAAATATAGTCTATGTTACTCCCTGATAATGTAGCTATCCATTGCTGAAAGAATTTTTTAAATCGGTCCAGTAGTTTCGGAGCCTATTCATTTCAAACAAACAAACAAATCTTTCCTCTTTATAATGTTAGTGTAGATACTTATCTATACTAATATATAAAGCTGAAGAGTTTGTTTGTTTGTTTGCTTAAACGCAATTTGAAAAATTCTTTCAGTGTTAGAAAGCCTATTTATCGAGGAAGGCTATAGACTATATATCATCACGCTAAGACCAATAGGAGTAATGAAAATTGTGACGCAGACGAAGTTGCGCGGGTCAGCTAGTCTAATCCTAAAGAAGATTCAAGGGACCAAAAAGCACCAGGGACCTACTAAGTGTCCCTTCAGTATTACTTTATTTACTTTAGGAGACCACGATTTTTTACGGTAAACAAATACATAACGTGATAAATTAGAGAATGGCCATAACCGCCGCGCTTGGCATTGCCAGACACTGGATCAATATGTCAAATGTTTTAACTAACAATAACGTCGTATTGATTACCTACAATGATATGTGCAAACATACCATAGTATATACATCCCAATTTATCAGTCCGCGGTAGACGAACGAAACCGCACTAAGGCATTCAATGACATGCCCTAAAAAAAATAGATCTCATTTTTCTCGAATAGGAAACTTCAAATAACCACAGAATAAGCATAATCAGCTAATAACATTCTCGCAGCTGAAAAAAACTTTTTTACAATAAATATAACCGACTTCCAAAAACAAAACACTACAAAGTATAAAATAACTTTAATTTCGAAAGTCGGTGGTTTTGGTTATTTCGTTGTTTGACACCAATACGAATAAAATAAGCCCAAACACTTGGTAGTTCCTACATACCGATGTTCCCTTGACTATCTTTCGTGTCCATCATCAGGTCCAAACCTTCATTGTTTTGCAGTATCACCCGATATACACACGAATATCAATTTTCGAGAGTTGCCCTCGTTTTCTCAGGATTTCCATAATCAGATCCCGACGCATATCCTTTCATATAAAAAAATCATCGAAATCGGTTCATAAACGACGAAGTTATCCGCGATCACAGATAAAAAAAAATAAGCTGTCGAATTGAGAACCTCCTCCTTTTCTTGAAGTCGGTTAAAAAAAGATCTCTGGACCGTAATCGCAATCCACCACGGGGGTACAGTGTGGGTTGAATAACACATGTCTCCTTGTTGGTTCTACAAGGGCTTTCCTTTTACCTCACAAGTCTCCCTTCACCGTTCTGAGAACAATGATGATAATTACATGAACTTGTCGTGCCCCATGGGCCATGGCAGAGCAAAGGCCTCCCATCTGTCTCTCCATTTGGCTCTGGTTACATCTGGCAAATCCTTTAGGCAGGAGTCTAACTTGTACCACCATCTCCTTCTGGACCGACCGCATCGCTGGTTCCTGTGGTTCAGAATCGTCCAGTGGCTACTTTTGCCCAATTTTATTCATCACTAGTGGACGTCACGCGGTTTCACCCGCGTAGTTCCCGTTCCCGTGGGAGTACGGGGATAATATATAGCCTATGTTACTCCCTGATAATGTAGATATCCAATGCTAAAAGATTTTTTTCAAATCGGTCCAGTAATTTCGGTACCTATTCAATTCAAACAAACAAACAAATCTTTCTTCTTTATAATATTAGTGTAGTTAATCATTTCAGCCGAAAGACGTCCACTGCTGGACATAGGTCTCCCCCAAGTGTCGCCACAACAATCGGTCCTGTGCGTCTCGTATCCATCGGCTACCCGTGATCTTCACCAGGTCATCGGTCAACCTTGTGGGAGACCTTCCAACGTTGCGTCTTCCGGTACGCTGTCGCCACTCCAGAAAGGTTCGGCCCCATCGACCATCTGTTCTGCCACTTCGGATTGGCGAGCTTCGGGCTATTTCGGTAACCTTGGTTCTCTTGCAGATATCAACATTCCTGATTTTGTTGGTGATGAGTAACTACAGACTACAAAGATAATATTTTCGAGAGGGCTTAGTCCTTAGACAAAACTTAACACTACTTGGTCGTCTCATCCTAAGATATTTCAACTATCGCGAACAGCAGTCTTGAATGTTTCTCGGGTCAAACGCATGATCGGCGATATAAACAGTAATTAGGTCATTATTATTCATTAATGAGCTAATCACCATCTCAACGACTTTGTAGAACATAAAACGATAAGATAAAGTTTCTTTGTTGGTCCTCCAAAGTTTAACGTCTGCGTCAAACAAAGATGATTTATATGAAGTGACGTGTAACAGATGATTTATTTTTAGTTCATACATTTTTAACATGAACCACAGATGTGGAATCACTATTTTTAAATAGTCTGTCGAGTTATGATTTCATGTTGTTTTATTAAAATATGATGTGCATAATGTAAGTCTTGTGCTAATTTCTGTAAACCCGGAATGATATTTTTTTACAGTTACTAGGGTCTCATGAAGAGTAGGTAAGCCGCTGGTTTTGACAAAGGTTTTCCCTATTACCGGCCTATTAGAAGCTCGACTTCTACTAGCATTAAATATATGGAATTTTAGAAATTCGCTTAGCATCTACGTTCCTGTATCTCACAAAAAACATCAGCAACATCTATGTGGATATGCTTCTATGAAATTTATTTAATGATGCATCATAAATCGTAAACTAAACAGTCGTTAAAAACTTACATGTTCCTTACGAAGCTTAGGTGTAATCAGCAAGCGTGTTCTTAGAATGTTCAATGCAAACATTTTATCAAACCTTCAATGATGTCATGAGGCGATGGTCATTTTGGTCATTTATCATCGTGTTTTGATCCCGCACACACTAAACTTGGTAGGAAGAATTCTGATGAGAGGCTGCGGTGAGATATTAACTTAGAAAGATAACCTTATCTTTGCTAAAATGCACAGCTCGAACTTAACTCAACTGACTTCGAAAGACACCAAGAGATGCATAGGTGAATAACACACGATGGATGCTACAAAAAAATATTTGTCACAGATTTTAGTGGGCGGGAATAGAATACAATGTTTTATCTATCATATCCCTGCCTTTTCCCATGTGAATTGGTATCGACGCAGCAAGTTCTTTTCCATTCTCCCCTGTCAACTTCTTTCGAATTCTTCTGTGGGTGGTGGGTGGTGCGTGGAAGTTCTCATCTTCTTTTACTTTCAGATTAGACGGCAGCTCACCATGCCCCACCGACAGCCTGCTGCGCACGCGCGAGACGTGCCACGTCGACGGCACAGACATCCAGTGCATCAAGTTGAGATGCTGCGACACGCATGTCTTCATCGCTGGCAGGTGAGAGGCAGCTCTTCAGATACCAAGCTACTACAAAAGTGTTTCATACTGTACATATTAGTTTACCAATCCCACGGAAAGTAATATATCTGAACTTCAGAAAGGCCATTCTCTTACTTAAAAACATTATAGGAATTTAAGACAGTAATAATTAGACATCGTTTCAGCGACAATAAAATTGTAATAACGTGTCAAAATCCAGGGAAATTAGTGGTGTTTCCTTTTCCTTCCAATTCACACTTAGCGTTTCCAAACGTCTTTCATAATGCGCACAGCAAAGGAGTGGAACTCTCTGCCTGCGTCTGTGTTTCCAAACGCTTACAACCCTAATCTCTTCAAATTTAGAGTAAACAGGCTTCTTCTGGGTAAGCTCGCTCCATCGTAGACTTCGTCTCTGTCATCTCTGACCTAGACTAGAGTCAAGCGCAAACACATCACAAATAAAAAAAAAAATAAGATGCAAAATGTGAAAATACGGGATTTGCCCTTTTGATCTACATACCTAAATGTAAAGTTTGTGAGTACTAAATCGATTTTACTCACAAGCAATACGTCTCATTACAAACCGTTAAGCGATATTGACATCTTTTTGGCATGATTCCTCTTTTACCTTTTACGCAGAGGGCATACAGCGCTCTGCGAGTCCAATATAATAATGCGTTTAGGGTGTTGATGGGGTTGCCGCGCTACTGTAGTGCATCCGGCATGTTCGCGGAGGCGGAGATTGATGGCTTTCATGCAATCATGCGCAAGCGATGCGCTGCCACCATGCGCCGGGTACGCGCCAGCCCCAATAGCATCCTGAGAGCTATAGCGGACAGGTGGGATGGCCCCACTGGGGCATTGGATAGGCCTACATGTGACTGTGTTGTAGGTAATTATGTTAATTATGATAGTTATGTTAAAGTTTGATAGAATGTAAGTACTAACACTAGTTTCTAAGTTTTTGAATACTAACCAAAAAATGGACTCTGTCTGAAATATAAGGTTTTTTTTTAACATAACATCACAAGAATACTACTAGGGTAACATTCACAAATCACATCCTCAGTTAAATCAAACACGAAGCCTCTGTTTCCAATTAGAAACCAGAGTTGTCTGCGCATCAAAGGATCACGGGATTCGTAACAAAGAAAGCTGACCTTTTCCATCTTCGTCTATGTGAGTTGACGAGATTAGTTTTATATTCCAGGCGCGTGCGTACGAACACGACGTGACTTGTTGTCATGCGGAGTAGGAATGAGGAACTAGGTAGCCAGCATAATCAATCAGTATGGTAATTGATTAACTCTGCTTGGTAAGCAGAATATTAATCGTTGTACTATTTTTACTACCAAACCTTTGTTAAAAGGGCCAGAAATAATAGGAGAGTATGAATGCAAGGAGGTCTCACGGTTCAAGCTTTGTACTATTTGGCTTTCGAAACATTTTGGCATCAAACGCAGGATTGCCAATACCGCTACATTGTTTGCTTTGCCAAAGAATTATTTTATGCGACATGCGTAGCGTATGTAGGTACCTGTAATAACAGAAACACACCTGACTATTTTACTTTTAACTCAAAGGAGCTGACTGTACCAAAAAGTCTTGAACAAGTTATCTCGATATGTAAAGTAAGTGCATACTATTATGATAGCAGTCATTGTTTCGTTAGTCCACTACCAACTAGTTTAAATTTTTGAAATATTAAAATAGCACCCCGTTTAGAGCTGGCCATCCTCGTGCTGCGGTTTCTCTTCTCGTAAGATGGGGTTATACACTAGGACTTCATAGTCTTAAAATTCTTATTTGTCAGGTGCATACCGCGGTCGACAGACCCGTGCAGCCTGCAGCTGTGTGAGCAAGCGTGCGAGGTGCGTGGTGATCGAGTGTGGTGCACCTGTCACAGCGGGTTCCAGTTCGACGCAGACCACTACCGGAGGAAGACGCAGCCTTACTGCGTTGGTAAACACATATAGCTTGTTCCTTACGGTAAACTAAAAAACGCAATTAGTAACCCCCTTGTTTATACGCAAAGCAGAAGAATTTGGTAGTATTACCAAGTTACACTGTAGTGGACGGAAACTTTGACCACTCGCTCATCTATATAGGTATGCCCAAAGATGATTTGAGATCTTTTGTAACACAGTAATGATTTTACATAAACCTATGTTCCAATCTTACAACTGGAGGAGCTACAAGTGTTGCCGAGCATTATCAATTAATCAATCTTAATTTCGACTATAAATACCAACACGCTTATTGGTTTCTAATCTCCTGGTACCCAGATGTGGACGAATGCTCCTCCAATAATGGCGGCTGTCAGCAGCGCTGTATCAACGACCCCGGCGGGTACCACTGTGAGTGTTCTCCTCCGTTGGTCCTGGCCAGCGATGGCAAGAAGTGTGAACGAAGAGTTGCTGTCCCAGTAAGTTGTAGTATTTTAAGTGTGCTCTTATCAGGAGAACTGTTGCATACTCCCAAGGTTGCCAAGTTACCATTGCTACCTGCTTAGACACCCATTATCATATTTTTGGGGCATGAGATAAGCACAGGTATCTCCTGATTATAATCCTGTCTATTTCATCATCCAAATTACAGCTGCTCGTCACCAAAACCCACTGCGTTCCCACTGTCAACTTAAGAGATTTCTCTGCACCAAACGTAGAATAGGTAGACTCGAGAATCCTTTAACAGTGCCTTCCATGAAAAATCTATTAGTAAACAGACAATTATTTCCACAGGAACATTCACCAAAGATGTCACATAATTCAGCCCAGGTAACCGCATTGCTTCAGGAGCCGCTGCCGCTGGTGCGAGCGTCGTCCAGGTGTTACGCACCCTGTGATACTGTGACCTGGCTCTCTCGGAAGGTCAAGCAGTTGAGTGATCAGCTGCACACGACACAGGCGGCGCTGAAGAAGCTGATGGAGAATCCTGCTATGAGAGATGGTAAGCATGACGATCGCCTATACGAACAAGCCGGTTTGGTAATACTTTAACTGTGCGAGATAGGTACGTAACTATATCACTGATGATAAATGCACAAAATTAATAATAAATTACCGTTAAGTAAGAAATGGCCGTATGGTGTCGGCCGGTGCCGTAAAAGAATAATACCATCCCATCACTTCCCGTGGGTGTTGTAAGAGGCGACTAAGGGACTCGCCAGAGAATTCTCTGTAAAACTCAACACCATACACTGCGATCGCCAACCCGCCTGCCAAGCGTGGCGCTTATGGCAACCCCCCCCCCCTTGCTTGGGGGAGGCCTAAGTCCAGCAGTGGACGTCTTTCGACTGATATGATGAAGTAAGGAATTGGTTCGCAACAAAGTCATTCGCCAGAGAACAAAAGTCACCGACATTGCGCGTAGAATCAGCATGCTGGAGTGGAAGTGGGCCGGCCATGTCTGCAGACGGACAGACGGTCGATGGAACAGATATGTGTTAGAGTGGATACCACGTATGGGCAAACGTATAGTGTGGGACGCCCTGCGATGCGATGGATCGATGATTTAAAGAAGGTGGCTGGCAGCGGATGGATGCGGACTGCTCAAGGCCGGGATGGTTGGCGCTCTTTAGTGGAGGCTTACGTTCAGCAGTGGACGGATATTGGCTGAAATGATGAAGAAATTGGTTCAATCAAATGTAAGCTCCTTCCGAATCTCTCTTTCTTGAGCGATTTCTCTGGGCAAGTTTGCTCCACAAACATGATGAGATCGTCCACCACCTTCGCCGCGGTCGAACTCGACGACGACGTCCTTCCTCAGTAACACAGAATATTTTTTTGGTTTCAAGGTGGTGATAGATTCGCAGAAGGAACGTACACCTACAGAGTATTAGATTCAACGGCACCCTTAGAAGGAGGATATTGCCGTTGTGAAAGAGGCCCAAGGGTAAGTGATACAAAGCATATTATTCTTTGTAAATACTATTTCGTAAGACTTAAATTCGTAGAAGTGGAAAGGAATGGGAAAACTTGAACAGATCGCCGTCCACGTCTTTTATTTCAGTAAAAGTGACTTAGATCTGGAGAAGTGGAAAGCAAAGGGAAAACTTGAGCAGATCGCCATCCACATCTTTTATTTCAGGAGCAAGCGAAGGATTCTGTATAAAAATTTCTTAACTCCATGTTACAGGGTCCCGCCGGCCCACCAGGTATGGAAGGACCAAAAGGCGACAGTGGACCAAGAGGTCCAAGAGGTCCGCGTGGACCCAAAGGCTCCTTAGACCTGATGCTGCTCATGATAGCAGACCTGAGACATGACATCCAGAACATTGAAGCACGCGTGTACAAAGATGAAGAGAAGTAAGTTTCACTATATCATGAGAACTAGGTATGTATTCATTCATGGATGTGTCTAGATGGTCGGATTGTGGATAGTGATATGAAAGAGAAGTGATCAGTGATAGCATCGCGGGTGATAAGATAGAATAGACGAAGAAAACGTGTTACCGACCCCAAGTAACATGGGATTAGAGCAGGAAGACGTGTCTAGAGCTCGGTTGTTTTGATACAGTACACAAAGATATTCCTACTATCCCAAAATGGCAGGGTGAGAGTGTGCTCGCAGCTCTGGGATCTTGGAAAATTAAGCCATATATTAATTTATGCTAGGACCGCTTACGCGTCTGTCAGTGTTGATACAGTGGGTATCAACAGTATCAACATTCCCAGACTTTTTTTCTACTATCATTGCCCTCGGCAGACCGAAGTATTCCATTATTTATTTATTATGAGTCTATAAGTAGTGTTCCACCGCAGAGCCATCCTTTGTTCCACTTTTCTCTGTCCTTTGCCACATCTAGCCAATCCTTTCGGTAGGAGTCTAACGCATCACGCCATCTCCTCCTAAGCATTCCATACTAGACAATCCCAATTTTGAACCATTCCGTTGGAAGTTTACCAACTGATGGATAGTAAATATTATGTTTATTTCACGAATAGATAAGATACGATGATATCACTGTTTGTTTGTTTGTTCCGGACCGTGCGAGAGATTAACGAACTTACTATAGGCAAGTTTTTAGGAGAGATAAGCGGTTCATCTAAAATCTGTACGTGGTACGAAAAAAATGGTAAATATTTGCGAATATATCATATTTTGGACTCAAGAAGACGTATAAGATCTGAGTGCTATGTTCTATCTGCTATCACGGTCAAAGAAATTGCTATCCCAAGGATTTTGCTGTACGAAGTCAGTTTAAAAGGACGACTTTCACAAGCTGCCAGTCAGTATCCAACTATTTATTTCATCTTCCAAGATCTACCTAACTGACAGTTAGATTTACTTTTTATTTTAAAAGGAGGCTTATTTCCTTTCTTTACTTAATCCTTGTAACTTAAGTAGGCGCTGCCTTCGTATTCCAGGCCAGAACGTTTCAACCTGCAGAAGGCATGGCGTCGGCAGCGTAAGCAAGAGATGCTGGACCGGGAGAGCAGGACAGAGCAGGAGCTAGAGGCGTACACCGCGCCGCCCATCGAGGGACCTGTCGATATATTGCCAAATGGTTCGTATTCCTAGGAACGGGAAAGGGTAGCTCGGGTATCTACAAATATTTTACCAAGAGGTTCCAAGAGTCTATAAAAATGCTGTGCCCTAGCGAGAAAACATGTCTCTAAATGTAGTTGAGAAAAGCCAGTTTGACTGATTATTAACAGACTTCTTCAAAAAGGAGGAGGTTCTATGTTTGGCTGTATGTATTTTTTATGTATGTTCACCGATTTCTCCGCCAAATGTGAACCCATTTTAAAAACTCTTTTTTTATTGGAAAGGCTATACTCCTGAGGTGGTCCCATTGTCACCAAGTCAGAATCTGATGATGGGATCCCTTAAAAATCGAGGAAACCCCCAAATTTCATAGACACATACAATGTTTTTCACAAACTTTCTAACGCAATTTAGATATTTATGCCTGGTAATCATCATCCCATGTTGCTGAGCTGATGATGGGAGGTATAACTTAGGATCTGATGATAGGATTCCATAAAGATGTTTGTTTAGCGATAGTTTCGCCAATTGTCAACCGATTTGGATGATTATTTTTTTGTTTGGAAGAGTATTTTCCCGGACTGGTCCCATTTAAATTTGGTGAAGATCTGATGAAGAAAGTCAACGGAACTCTTCAATAAATGACAGCAAATGGATCGGGATTGCCGAAATCGCATGTCTGTTTATTGTTTACACCTGTTCATAACATAACATCACGCCGGTACGCTGTGAATGGGTTACGCAGGTACCACGAAAAAGTGATAAATCAAAAACTTTTTGACAAAAAAATACAACTGACTTCCAAAAACAAAGCACTACTGAGTATAAAATAACTTTAATTTCGGAAGTCGGTGTTTTTGGTTATTTTTTAGTTTTCTTCCGAAATTAAAGTTTTTTTAACATTTCTGATGAGGAAGGTAGGTACTCGAACGAATCTAGCAGGTTACATAATATACCTAAGACATTTGGTAATGTTGTCTTGTAATTTATAGGTTTGAACGGCGAGATTCTCCACGAGTCTACAACGGATTGGACCCTGGTGAAGGGCGAGCCTGACCCCGACGTGCCCCTGGGCATCATGGACGGCATGGCGGCCTTAGAGAAACTGCGTCAGTACCACATACTGGGGAATGTCACCAATTCCGAGGAGGACGACGAACCAGACACCGACTATGAATACGGCTTCTACTAGGATAACATGACGATAAAGGAGATTTGTATATTTCGGAGTTTGTTTTCTACCTATCCTACCGCTGTTCGTTCCAGCTCGTCCCTAGTCCTTTCCCTAGTGACGACCTAAGCTGGGGAACTCCTACACACTCTTTTCCGAATTTCGATTTTCCGCTTTTCAAAAGTCCGAATTTCATAATACCTAAGAATTATAATGTCTATTATTAAAAAACTGGCCAAGTGCGAGTCGGACTCGCGTGCAAAGGGTTCCGAACGAATTTAATTTTTTTACCATGTTATTTTAACGTGCTTCTGAGTATTGAGCTTGTTTATATGATAATAAATATTGGAATGGAAGCATAAATTATCGTCTAGTCTATGTGAATAAAAACTGGCCAAGTGCGAGTCGGACTCGCGTGCTCGGTTCCGAATGAATTTTATTTTTTTAACATGTTATTTTAACATGACTTCTAATAGGTTTTCCTGTAATCTTTAGGTAAAGATTTATTATCTCCATTTTTTCCAAAATTTTAGGCTCTGTAGTTTCGGAGATAAGGGGGGGGAATGGTCATTTTACGTCTAACTTCTTGAATAACTTCAAAACCATTTATTTTAAAATTATGAAAAAAATACAGTTAAAACCCTCACAGTAAGCCCTTTCATTTGATATGTCACACGATATTGTTCAAAAAACCCTTTTTTTTTCTTGTTCGACCCCCAAAAGTGACCCCCATACTAAAAATTTAATAATTTACGTAACGCGTCCATGTTTGGGTCATATGTGTACCAAATTTCGACAGAATCGGTCCAGTGGATCCGGAGAAAACTGGCTGTAACAGACGGACAGACAGACACCCGAGTGATCCTATAAGGGTTCCTTTTTTTTCGGAACCCTAAAAATCACAAAAACTATTTTACCGAAAGTCTGAATTTCATAATACCTAAGAATTATAATGTCTATTATTAAATATCACGAAAACTATTCAACCGAAACTCGTAAATGCGATTTGTTTCCTTTCCGATTTTCATATGTTCGAAGAATCAAATGCTCGATGGGTTCTCGTTCCGATAAACGACATTCAGATTTTCAAGATTCCGAGGTTCCCTCTATCTGGCAGAATCTAGATGCTCCGAAATTTATTTGGCATAACACACTTGGCATAATGTTCTTAAACGAATATTTGTAAACATTTTCAACTTTAAATTAAAATTAATAATTGTCTTAAACAGTCAATATGTTGTGCTTCAAAAAAAGTGACAGAAACGAATCGCTGTAAAACCGACTCCACGTAGTCTTGTCCGCCCTAGCCCTAGAGTGTAATTTAAGCCCGCGTAGGCGCGGAGGGGTGAGGCGGCCCGCGAGCTGAGGAGCAGGTGTTATAACGCGGCTGAGGCTGCAAGCCGAAGCTGCGGTGGTGAGCGTTAAAACCATCTGCGACGATAAGTTCGCGAGGTACGGCTGGACCCCCGCAGCGCCGGAGACGTGACAGAAACCATGCCTGCTGCATGTTGCATGCTCGCTTGCATACTGCATGCTTGCTGCATACTTGCTGCACTGCATGCATGGTGTATGCTTGTTTGCATCTTTTAATGGCAAAACGCATCTGTCATTGGTTTTTAATCCTACCTCCTCATAAACATAATTATGTGGTCTTATACAGGGTGTCCCAGAACTCAACGTCAAGCCGAAACGGGGTGACAGGATTGATCATAACCACCACGAGAAAAATCTGAAAAAAAAATTTATCCCATGCTGTTTGAAAATTATGGGCATTTTAAGAAAAACCTAGAAATTTGATCAAACTGTACCATTTTTCGGTTATTGTGGTTATTCTTTTTTGTTTTTGTTCATTTGAACTTTGGAAACGTAATCCTAAATAACATTTCTAGAAAGCCAATAAAAAATAATGACACAATTGCCTCAAGTTTCTGAGAATTGAGACTATTTGTTAAACTACGAATTTAAAATTTTCAAGATTCGTCGACTTTGACAGGCCCTCCTTTAAAAAAAATGTACTAGAGTGCCTTGGCCTGTCAAAGTGACAGGCCCTCCTTTAAAAAAATGTACTAGAGTGCCTTGGCAAGTGGCATTAAAAGTTGGCGCATTTAATCAGAATTCTAAAATGGTACAATACTTGTTAGTTCCATACAATGAAAAAGAGTAAAAAAATTAAAACCTCAAGTAACCTGATTGTTGCTATCTCAGTTAAAATGTTTTTGATTCGCACAAGCTCAAGGTAGGTTCTTAATTTTAAGGCAAAATGATGAGGGAGATGGATAGTGGGTATGTTTGCCATGAGTGAGCGAGACAGATAGTGACGCCACTTTTACCAAAGTGAAAAAAAGTTTGTAAAATTAGTAAAATAATGAAAAATCTTGACCTAGTTTAATTTAGGTTTGTTGGAATAAAAGTTAGATAGAGAAATAACATTTTTTATTACAATAAATGTTCAAATTGTTTACCATCAGCCTCAATACAAGCCCTACATCTTCTTAAAAAAGATCTACTTATTAGATGCGTAGGCATGGTAGATAAAAAGGATGCCAACACAAAAGTCCAGAGAGAAGCCAAAGTTGCCGGTATGTTATCAACACTAGCGAATACGAATGTGCGCATCCTCTAGTTAGTTAGTTTCCAAAGTTCAAATGAACAAAAATAAAAAAGAATAACCACAATAACCGAAATATGGTACAGTTTGATCAAATTTCTAGGTTTTTCTTAAAATGCCCATAATTTACAAACTGCATGGGATAGATTTTTTTTCAGATTTTTCTCGTGATGATTATGATCAATCCTGTCACCCCGTTTCGGTTTGACGTTGAGTTCTGGGACACCCTGTATAATAATCGGAATTCGTATTTTTGATATTTCGAATTTTCATTAAGTCGGAATTTTTGGTATTGGATCTATTGAAACTCGGTATTTTGAGAATAGTAATTATAAACGTTAGGAATATTGAAATTTCGGAATTATAAAAATAGTAAGTAGTAGTAATAAATCAAAGTTGTTATATTAGGAATTTTGAAGCATTCGGAATTATGAAAATCGGTATTTTTTTAAATCTGTATTTGTGACTGACGGAATAAAGTTTTTCGTATTTATGTAGTGTAATCCCTAAGCTGACGTCCAAATCCGTACCCCAGTCGCTTAGTTTGCAAATTAATAAGCACTGACTTGAAGGCAGCCTGGCTATAATTTTATATTAAGGCCGCCACATGTAAGTCAGGCTAGATAACCGACAATCTCCAAAGAAGATATGCGAGAGGCCACTCACAAAAAAAACCTATTTCCATTTGTTTTATTTAGTTTATTGCTAAGTGTTACCACCACTGCTAAATATTGTGGCACAATTTAAAGCTATGATGACTATATAAAGCCAAAGCTATAAGGGTAAGGGCAGTCTGGTTAAACTCCAAAGTGTGAAAATATGTGGTAACTAAGTATATAGTAAACACAATATATGCAGTAATACTCTAATAATAACTAAATCAACTTAACACTATCAAAAATAAAACTCCAAGCTAGTAGAATAAAATAGGCTCTTTAGTAACAAACATAGATAGAATCATAAGCGACATTGCACTCTATAGCTAGGGCCGCAGGGTTCAGCTTGAGACGGAGGGCTGGTACTGCGCGGCCAGGCGCTTGAACTCGTTGGTCTTGGCGACGTGCTCCCGCGTGTACGGGTGCTCGGGGTGGCTGTCCAGCAGCTGCGCTATGTAGCGGTTGAATACCTGTGGATAGGAATAATGTTGATCATCCCGACATTGCTTTAAAAAACCGGCCAAGTGCGAGTCACTTTGCACACGAACTTCTATAGGGCCTGCCCCCGTTTATTTTTTTATTATATTGTGTTATAGCGGCAACAGAAATACACAATCTGTGAAAATTTCTACTCTCTATCTAGTACGGCCCACAGACACGGACATGGATACGGACAGAAGAACAGCAGAGAATTACTAATTAAGTCCCGTTGGCACCTATTGGGTATGGAAATCATAAAAAGACTAAAAGATAACAAAGATGTAATGAACAGTTCACTGATTTTCAGTCAAGCTTGTAATTTGTTAATATTTTCGGCTACAAAAACTCCAATTTTTAAACGAAAATTGTAACCGACAACAGTCACATGAGCATGTAAAGAAACTACTTATACTTATTCGAAAAGTTAAATTTAAATAATACACCCGTATCAACGCAGTACCAGGGAAGCATATTACAATAGGAGGTGGGCGATACTCAGCATATGGTGGCATGACTGTCAACTGACGATAGTGTACTGACCTCAGGAGCCTTCCCGCTGTGCGCGGCGGTGACGGCGAGCCCCAGCAGCAGGTCAGGTTGTTGCGGCGCGCGCGCCTGCGCCTCCGTCAGCATCTGTTCGGCTTCCTCCCACATGCCTGCAACAAAACGACATTCAACTTTAATCATTATTACACAAGGTTAATAAGAGAATGAGAACTTCTTGACAGCGATCTTCTCCTTCAAAGTAAGGTCCTTCATTTTGCCTATTTTTTGTGTTACATAAATTGTATCGAACTGTATAGTGTTTTAACAGTGCAACTCAGCTGCACTTTAGACAACTTCGTAAATGAGGACAGTACTACGTAAACATCGTGCTTACTGTTTAGGTTGCAAGTGTGAACCATATTTGGCTCACAGAGCTAAGACCATGCTCTTCGTCTAAATAGCTATACTTAATAGGTACAGGTCAATTAAAGTAAAAAGCGGCTCTAAAGATTTTCATTGTGTCTCAAACCCGCTGTCACATGAATTTACTGCTGTTTGTTCCGGGCCTTTATTTATTTGAAGCATCCTGTTTCAGGGCGACCTTCTTAGCAATAATTTGTGAGACTTCCGCAGGAGCCGACAGATGGCGTTAAATCAAATAAAAAAGAGAATGAATTACCTCTGGAGGCAGCGGCGGCGGCGCCCACGGCGGCCGGGCCGGCCCCGAGCGCGCCGAGCCGCTCCGACAGCTCCATGATACTGTAGTGCGCGTCCTGCACTCCTGGTCCACCCTGGGAATAAACGACTTGCTGATTAACACAAAAATTGGATGATCTTGATCTCACAAGCTTCATTTGCAAACATATTTTTTTCACTAGAAGGCTCCTCTTCCCCCTAGTGAAAAAGTTTTTATAAGTTTGATGCTGGTAGCTCACTTTTTAAAATTTCAACCTTAAAATTCGATAGACAAAAACTTTTTTACAAAAAAATACAACCAACTTCCAAATAAAAAAAAACACTACAAGCATAAAATGAGTTTAATTTCGGAAGTCAGCGAAACTACTAAACCGATTTAGATGAAAATTAAAAGGGACCAATTGATAAGTATATCCTTTCAGATGAAACATTTTTCAAATCGGTTCATAAATAACGGAGTTATGAGATAACAAACAAAACAAAATACGACCGAGTTGAGAACCTCCTCCTTTTTTTGAAGTCAGTTAAAAACCATGTAGCAGAGCCTTTGTACAGTTGACAGTTGCTTTGTAGTAATGTTGAAAGAGTGAAGCGAGAACGCCCTTAAAAGGGTCGCTAATTTAGCTAACCTGTGACAAATTGAGCCAAGCCTGAGCCAGCTGCGTCAGGGTGCTGTCATCCTCAATGTCTTGGAGCGCCTTCAGCTGCTTGCGGGCCAGGTCGGGTCTGTTCATAGCCAGCAGACACTGCAGCGTGAACGCACGGAGCTCCAGCGATTCAGCGTTGTGGAGGATTCTGGAATTGGGAGTATTTCATACAATATTGTACATTAAATATACACATACCATCACTTGCGCTGTTAAAATATTTATGTTAGAACAAAGTAATGCACTAGTTTCGAGAATACTAGCTTTGTACGCGTATATCCCGATTTTTCCCATTCCCGTAGGAATGTGAATAGGGAATCTTCATGCCAAATTTCAGCTTGCTACGACCAGTAATTTCGGCTATGGGTTGTTTGTCCGTCACTCAGTCGCTCAATCAGTAACGGAAGAATTTTATACATATTGACTAGCTGACCCGCGCAACTTCGTCTGCGTCACAATTTTCATTACTCTCCGCTCCTGTTCGTCTTAGCGTGATGATATATAGCCTACTACTACTAACTACTGGTGTACTACTGGTACTACTAACTACTGGTGTGTCAGTACCTAAAGTTGATTGTTTTCTTCATTTGTTCGTTTGTACTATAAGTAAAAACTTGTAATTGGCCTTCATATTAGAACTAGTTGACCCGCGCAACTTCCTCTGCTCCGCTCCTATTATATATAGAATTTTTCAAATCGGACCAGTAGTTCCTGAGATTAGCGCGTTCAAGCAAACAAACAAAGTCTTCAGCTTTATATATTAGTATAAATTACTCGTTTCATCGTCGCATTGAGCACAAAAAGGCGTCTGCAGCCCTTCGTTGCGCAATGCGAGTGACGGACAGACATGGGGCAAACCGCGCGGCGACTGAGTCGTTGCTGCAGTTGGTACTAGGGTATAGGTAGGGAGGGGATAGCTAGCTAACAGGGGAAGCCGAACAAAGGGACTGATCCCGTATTCGACCGATTCGTATAAAGAACGACCTTGATGTGTCTGGCCACTTTTAAATGAGGCATCCTATAAAGGGTTAGACATGAAATCTGTTGCCATGATCAAATTGCAAATAATTTCATATGGAAGTAAAAAACTTATAACATCCCTCTTTTTGAGAAGTATATATATATTTTTTTTTCTTTTTATGTGTGTTCGCGGATAACTTCGTCGTTTATGAACCGATTTCGATGAATCTTTTTTTATATGAAAGTGTATACTTCCGAGGAGGGATCTGATGATATAAACCCTGAGAAATCGAGGGCAACTCTCGAAAATTGTAGGCACGCATCTGGTAAAATCTTGATATTCGTGTGTATATCGGGTGATCTACAAAAGAATGAAGGTTTGGATCAGACCTGATGATGGAGACGACAGAGAGTCAAGGGAACTCCACATCGGTATGTGGGAACTACCAAGTGTTTGGGCTTATTTCATTCGTATTGACGAGACCTTTATACCGAAAGCACTTAGTAAGTTTTATTTTCATAACATAACATCACGCCGGTACGCTGTGAATGGGTACGCAGGTACCACTAAAAAGTGAAAAATAAAAAACTTTTTTACAAAAAATATAACAGACTTCCAAAAACAAAACACTACAAAGTATAAAATAACTTTAATTTCGGAAGTCGGCGTCAAAAAACGAAATAACCAAAAAACACCGACTTCCGAAATTAAAGTTATTTTATACTTTGTAGTGTTTTGTTTTTGGAGGTTGGTTATATTTTTACAGTTGATGGTTAATTTAAAAAAAGCTTATGGCTAAATTTTAGCAGCAACACTGGATGATCTTCAAGGTTAAGCTGTGTTTGCTGAGGTTTTTGAATTAAATACCAAGCCTCCTCTGCAGCTGTTTTTTGTAGATCTTTGACAGTCATTATTCATAGTTAGAAGCCAGAAAATCTGACACCAGTTAGGCTTGGGCTAGAAATATCGATAAATCGAAAAAAAAATATTTTCCCATAAAACTAGCTTGTGTGCTGCCCACTGCGAGTTGACCACACTTATTTAGTTGTTTAAACCCAAGCATAATTAAAAATACAATTTCTTCATGCACATTACTTTTGACGAATTTTGATTGTTTTGGGAATATGTATGTAATGAATGAATAATCATACAAAAACTGATGATATATCTATATTTTTCACTCAATATTTATCAATACTTTTTCAAAATATTGATACTATAAATAACAATATATTTCTTTCACTTGTTCGTCCCTAACACCAGTCATGCCAAAGAGCATTGTTATACCCTATTAGGGGGATCTGGTAGCTAGATAGGCCTATGCTCTATTTAAAAAAAAAAGGTGGCTATATCTCACTACTCCACACACAACTCTGCTTATAGTTGACAACTGATTGCAGATCAAACAAGGACAAAATAAATATCACACTAAGACTGGAAACTGAGCACAATGTAGTAGGAGAATGGATTAAGTTTCATTAGTCCATAAACTTATTACAATCCAGTTATGTCAGTTTGAGGGTTTCAAAATCTCCATGAATGATAGCGGATGACAAGGGAGAATGGAAGTAATTATGTTGCAGCAACCCCAGGTAACATGGAACTAGGGCAGGGGATGATGATGATGTAAATGAGTCATCTATACTAATATTATAAATCTGAAGGTTACTACTATTTCAAATTAAAGAATTCTTTTAGTGTTGGATAGCCCATTTATCAAGAAAGGCTATATAACATCATACTACAACCAATAGAAGCGGAGCATTAATACAAATTCGACGCAGACAGTTTGCAATATGAATAAAAGTAAACTAAACATACTTTAGTGCTGCTTCATAGTTGTCCTCATGGTAGTAGATAGTGGCCGCTACAATCAGGAAGATTTCATTGGCCAGCTCTGTTCCTTTAGCCACCTGAAACATTACACAATATTATCAGTTTTGAGAACATATTGCATCATTCTATTCTACATGAGACCAATGTGTTTTCATTCATCAACTTGTTATGATTTTTATACACTTTAACTAGGGTTGCCATCCATAATCTAAATTAGAGTATCTAATAGATGTACTCTGAAATAATCTTTTGTCTCACATCACAGTTCACTAGTGACAGATGTGCGTGCCATGCCTATTTATGACGCAACCTGCACTTGTTTTAATTTTATTAACCACTCAGAATCCGCTAGTCCCTTTCGGGACAAGACAACGCTCACGCGATTTAAAGGTTGTTTGTAGGCGTCTTGTGTTTATTTTCACTTGGCCCAATAGGGACTTACGGATTCTACATTTAAAAATGATTTTGCCCCTCGGGGGCTGAGTGGTTAAAATTATTCATAGCAGTATTTACTGACGAGGAGTTTGTTGGTTGGTCGGAAAGTGATATCCTGTTGGCTTATCTTGCACAAGAGAAGGCCAAGAAACTTATTGGGAACTTTTCCCCATGTTTAAAATGAATTACAAATAATAATGAACGAGATTACCTACAAAAATTTTAAGTTTTTGTGTAGTCATAGTCATATCAATAATATTCCATTAGTCACAGCTTTACAAAACAAACTAACTACTCACGCGCGCGTCAACATCAGCTACGATCGCAGGTTTGTTGGCGTTAGGTGTCAGGTACTCCACCAACGTCTTGAGCGGCTGCAGCATAGGATCTGCGGTCTTCAGCTCCTGCAACACGATCCTGTGGTTCCCTTGGGCGATGTACGATCGATACAAGAACGCATCTCGTTGGAGAGCTATGAGAGGTGTTGACGGCTGAAAAAGTTATCAATTTTATTTCAGTATAGTTGAAACGTGAATAGGAAATATAAAATACACTTATAACAAAAGGGTTAACTGATTTTTTGAGGAAAACAGGAGCGGTACAACGTCACCGCCCAAAACAAGTGGAATTACACCCGGAAATGGCGAATTAAAGAAAGATTTGTTTACACAAAAAATACTTACGGATACACTCTGTGCCTCGTTGATTGCTTGTTGATAATTTCCAACATAAAATGCATTTTTAACATCGAAAAGCTCATCAACATCTTGCTGCTGACGTGCCATTTTGACAACTAATTGACGTTTATTCAGTGTTGTCAGGTTTTGATATCAATTTAATTTGACGCAGTGTTGCCATTTTCCAATGTTTGGATAAAGGTTAATCAGTTAATCGGATTATCGGAACGTGGTCGATGTACACGTGTCTGTGCCGAGCGTTACATGTGTTGTGTGTCAACAAACTGAATACTATCCTTGTTTGGTACTAGAATTCCTTTGAGAATAGGGAGCGTGCAGAAACTATAGGTGGCAGCACAGAAATGTCACTGTCAAGTATGTTTCAAGTATAAAATTCGAAATAACTACGCTAGATGGCACAGTCTTCTTCGTGCACGTTCCCCTAAACTGAGCGCGCAGGAACCACAGGTGGCAGCACAGGTGCATCAATGTAAAGTATTCTGACCCTTAAAACTTCTGATATGCGACACTAGATGGCATAGACAACGCCGTGCACGGTCCCTATAGTATGCTACAACTTACAAGGTACCGTGCTAGTTTTGCTACAAATCACTAGGGGGCGTTATCAGACTTCAACCAAGCTGAACCATAACATGACGCCATCTCGATATCTCCAAAGGGATTAAGCATGGAGCCAAGAGTTTAAAAAGGACGAGTTTTTTTAGGGAACGTGTCCCAAAGCTGCTAAATAACTAGACTAACCGCCACGAGAGGACGTTACTGATATCGAAATAGGTAAACCATCCACTAGCAGCAATTAAAAAATAGCTTCTTTTACAATACAAGCAACGTTTACATTAGCGATGCTTGTGTATACGCGTTTTTTATCGCTTCTTTTTATTTTACTTAGAGCTTATTCTTCTCTACGATAGTTGCATATTATGTTCTTATGCAGTGAATTATTAGTAGGTACCTATCCCATCTATATTTGATACTACAACTACCTATTAGAAACATTAATATTATGATGTTTCCTTTCTTGATTTTATAACTAACGACAAAAATAGACAACGATGAATTTTATTTAAATTCAACAAATTAGTAGAAAAAATTGTCTGTAAGTAGAAAAGATGTTGTAAGCGTTACAGATAAATAGTAGGTAACTTATAAAATCAGTACCAGTGGGTGACAGACGTGCGAGCAAGTACGCGTACTTGTGGCTCGACGACCTTTTGCTCGTGTGTCACCGTAAGTACGCGTACTTATGGCTGGGCAAGTAAGTTCGTTGGCAATCCAACAGGTTTGAAATTTTGCTCGTAGTTCGCTTCAACGTCTGTCAACGCCGCGAGACGCAAGCCGCGAGTCATTACTTTTTTTGTGACACGTCGCGTGCTATTGTGTTGCAAAAACTACTGATTTTCGAAGCTATTCACACTAATTATTAGCAGAATTCTTGACTTTTTCAAGAACACGATTGTAACATGAACAGCTGTTCTAAAATGGCCACTTTAGCAGAATCAGAAAGCACATCACGCTACCTGTCACTGTCAAATTTTCCCAATCAACCTTGAACCTAATGCGTTAGCGATAAAGATGAAAACGAATATTATGTGGCGAAATTTTGGCACTAAAGTCTACTGCTATTCAATGTGAAATTGATTCTCTCATTCACGTATCCTGTCTCGCTAAAATATTATTCCTGAATAACAAAATGTTTCCTCCATTGACGCCATCGCGGTCCCCCTGGTACCAGAGTAATGAGCAAGCTTTCACGTGTGTCACCGACGTCGAGCCGAGTAAGTTCGCGATCTTAAAAACCGCGTACCTACTATAAGTTCGTACGTCTATCACCGACTTTACAACAATTTATGTACACACATTTAATAAGAAGCAAGAAACAGAAAAATAGGTACAAAGGTGATGCTTATTTCTGTAGAAATCTCTTCCAGCATACCTGCGAAAGGCTAGTAAAGTAAAAAGAGATGTAACACTTATCTACATTCATTATTATCACACCAGAAGTAGGTACTAGCACACCATTTCTATGTAAAAGTTGTAAAACATTTATAATATTTGTCGGTCTATTTCAACAACTCATTAAATAATTTTCGATATGTTTACAGAATCGCACTACTGTACTAATATTATAAATGCGAAAGTTTGGAAGTTTGGATGGATGTATATTTGCTACTCAATCACGTCATAACGGCTGAACGGATCTTGATGAAAATTGGCATAGTGGTAGATTATAGTCAGGAATACTGCATAAGATACTTTTTATCCCAGGAGAATGTTCCCTTGAGATAATTTTCGACGATCACGTAGGCGTAGTCGCGGGCGGCAGCTAGTAGATAGGTAGGTAATAATCATAGACACAAAAGTTTACCTTGTTGTAAGTACATGGTCTTTTTTTCACTTGCACACAATAAACAAATTGTTATCTTACGCCAAACAATTTTGTTGAAAGGAAATAATCTTCGTCCATTATTTGCGGCACTTTTTCTGACAATTTCAAAGACTTCGTCTACCTGAGTCTACAAGCACCTGGCTTAGTTGGACACGCGATACTGGTGCTTGATAAAATATTTTTTTAATGATCAGCTTTAGTTCGATAAATTGGGTATTTTAAGAAGAAAATTGTTGATGATTTTTTTTAAAAACATGGTCACTTTACCTACCTATTTTCGGAGCTAGGAAATAAAATGTGTATTCATTTTGAGTGGATTTAAGAAAACAAGAGATAATACCTTAGTACCTAGTGGTAGTTGTCCTAACTAATATAAGTACCTACTTAATTGAGTTAACTAATATACATATTTGATTTTTACGATTTCACGCCTAATTCTCTGAAACGATTTTATGATTTTTGGTATAACAGAGAAAGGTAAAACCCTATAGACGCTTATAAGCTCTTTTTGCGAAAATAAAACGCAACGCGGGCAAAGCCCCAAGCAAAAGCTAATGTTATATGAAAACCCTTAAAATGAAGGGAATCAAAATACAAAAAAAAACCTACTAACTATTACCAAAATAGAGAAGACACAACACGTTGTATTTTTTGCATTCTTATCCAGAAAAAAAAACATTGTCTATGCTTCTATGGTACTAGGGGAACATGAATAGATAAGAGAGGACGACAATGCCTGTAATAAACCATAGCCTGTAACAATAACACATTATTTTCGCACCTTTTTTTTGTGTAAAAGATAAGAAAATATTGTTTAATTGTATCATTTATCAGGTAATGTTAAGAAACACTAAAGCTTTGTAAGCTAAGATCTGATAAGTATTTTAGATGTTGATACGAAGATAAGAAGTGATAAAGTTTTTTAAGACGAATACAATCATTAAGCTGTTGCCACCTTGTTTCTTTTTAGCCTACTTCAAAAAGGAAGAGGTTCTCAATTTCAAATCGTCGGGCTGAATCTTTTTTTTTTTCAAGATTCATTTAGTTTATGTCGCTTCAGCACTTAAGGCTCTAATGATACCTTATTTGTTGAAATCTATCTAGCCGTTAAGATTATAGGGCATTTCTAAGATTAAACAGACGGGAAAATGCACGAAAAAAATATTTATTCTCTATAGAATTTATCTAAAAATATACACAAATATAATACTAACAGTGACAATAGAATCAAAATTGCCCCAAAAACAAACGAGATATAATTATTTTAAACAAATGTATCTGTCCCTCTCGCGAAAACGCTGTTTTCTATGGCAGCTGTATAGGCGCCAAGAACTTTGACGTCACAATTCATATCGGACTTCTCTTTCTAATTGTAAACTTTGAAGCTTTATAACTTCATCGCTGATGAAGGTATTTAAAAAATAATTTCATAATTGTTTATTAGAGCTAATAAGTATTTCATTTTGCACATAAAAAAATCGCATGCATATTCCCTATTATACATCGTACCTTTTGCCCGCGACTTCGTACGTGCTTATCCCGTTTCTTTCAGTTCCCGTAAGAATTTCGGGAAACCCTCTCTTAGTGCTCCCCCTAAGAAGTGTAGGGAAGCTACATGCTAAACACGTTTCTACTTCCTGTAGTTTCGGCTGAGCGTTGTCTGTCAGTCACTCAGTCACCAGTTACGGAAGAATTTTATAATATTTAGGTATAGACTAGCTTTTACCCTTGAATTCGTACGTGCATATCACGTTTTTACCGTTCCGAACCCAAAGGGTAACCAGCGGAACCCTATAACTAAGCCTCCGCTGTCTGTTCGTCCATCCGTCCGTCCGTCTGTCAGCGGGCTGTATCTCAAGAACCGTAATAGCTGGGCAGTTGAAATTTTCACAGATTGTGTATATCTATTACCGCTATAATAACAAATAATAAAAATTAAAGGGACTCCCATGCAAGAAACGTGTTTTTTTTTCGGTTTATTTTTACGTACGGAACCCTTAGTGTGAGAACACTAAGGGTTCCGTACAAGGTACCTACATGCCAAATTACAGCTTTTTACGACCAGTTGCTTCGGCTGTGCGTTGTCTGTCAGTCACTCAAGCACTCAGTAACGGAAGAATTTTATATATTGACTAGTTGACCCGCGCAACTTCGTCTGCTCCGCTCCTATTGGTCTTAGCGTGATGATATATAGCCTATAGCCTTCCTCAATAAATGGGCTATCTAACACTGAAAGAATTTTTCAAATCGGAACAGGAGTTCCTGAGATTAGCTCGTTCAAGCAAACAAACAAACAAACACTTCAGCTTTATATATTACTAGTTGACCCGCGCAACTTCGTTTGCGTCACAATTTTTTTTACTGCTTCGCTCCTATTGGTCTTAGCGTGATGATATATAGCCTATAGCCTTCCTCGATACATGGGCTATCTAACACTGAAAGAATTTTTCAAGTCGGACCAGTAGTTCCTGAGATTAGCGCGTTCAAGCAAACAAACAAACAAACAAACTCTTCAGCGTTATATATTAGTATAGATAGTATAGATTGATGATAATTACTGTAGAAAAATAGAGGTACCTGCATCCTTCTGAGGCAGTCGAGTAAAAAACATAAGTTAGCGATGACCCACTTGCACAAGCCTGCAGAGCTATTTTTAACCGACTTCCAAAAAAGGAGGAGGTTCTTAGTGCGGTGGGTATTTTTTTTAATGTATGTACACCTATTCCTCTGCCGGGGTTGCGGAATCTGTTCGAAAGAGTCACCGCAGCCCTGGAACGCGGCGGGCATTAGGAGGAACACGGATGGGTTTTAGTCAGTAAGAGTCTGACACTCCCTTCTGCTTCACCCAGAGCGGGAGGAGTCATTTGATGAATTTATATTCCTATCCTTAAAAAAAACCGGCCAAGTGCGAGTCGGACTCGCACACAAAGGGTTCAGTATTTTTTTAAATTTGTTTTTAAAGCGACAATAGAAATACACAATATGTGCAAATTTCAACTGTCTACCTATTACGGGTACAGACGGACGGACGGACGGACGAACGGATCGACAGTGGAGGCTTAGTAACCGATTCTTCTGAGGTTTTGATCCGATTTCTGTGATTATTTTTAGTTCGATGCATACTTGCTATTTTTCTACTCCGAGTTAGTTTTAATTTCTGGAATATTTTTAGTTAACCTCGTGTTAATAACTAACTCTTGAGTTAAAATATAACTATGGTTTGCGCTAGTGGGCCTTAGGATGCGTTTTGATCAGAGATGAGCGAGGATGCGTAGAGATAGAGAGGGATGTGTTTGTTAAGTACCAAAACAACCGCTTGCGCTGAGCGAAGCTAGGTAAATGAAGCTATTTTTTTTATTCTTCAGTAGAAATGCAGGCGGCTAGACTTTGTAAGTAATAATTCGGGGTTTGGCTCTCGCCTGTTTTCTCCTACAATATTGGACCGATATAAGAGGTATTTCACAAAATTAATAAAAAGGATATATACTATGTCTCTATGTTTCCTTTTTTTAGGAAAAGGGAAAGCCCCAGCCCTAGCCCGATAAATCGCTGTCTACCTCTGTTGACAATTTTTAACATTTTGTGAGAGTTCTAGTGCTTATGAGGTTAATAAATTATCAAATAGAAAAACATAGGGACACAGTATATATCCTTCTTATTCAGTTTGTGTAATATCTCTTAAATCGGTCCAATATTGGAGGAGAAAACAGTCGAGAGCCAAACCTCGAATTATGACTAGCTACACGAGCAGCTTTACTAGCTAAGCTAAACTGACTTAGCTTAGAAATTGGTGTGCAATCAGCTTTATGCACTGTGCTCGAATGTTACCTAAAGTCTTAACAAAACCGTTTTTTATTACTTAAAAGTACTAAGGTAAATAAGTATACCAGTTTCTTAAATACCCGAAAAAAAAACACTAATTAGCAGATATCATTTTAAATTCTATAAAAAAATGAGGTAATAATATACTAGACAGTCGCTGAAGAGTGCAGAGATTTTATAATAAGAACATTTATGTTGATTCTAAGTGGTAAATGAAACAAAAACCAAATTAAATCCGAGGCTTATATATTTATGTATAGCTAGCCTATATGCCTATAGATTAGCGGTAGACCTATCCAAAATATAAATTTATTCAGAATAGACTAATTAAAATTAAATGTAAGTGTAGGTATGGCATTAACAGGTACTACCGGAATGTCCTATGTCCCGTGTTCAATTATTTGGACAATCGTTATCGCCCATAAAGTTCGGCTAAACCAAGGCATAAACATATTAATCAAAACATCAACCGTCTCATTCTCATTTGAAATTCGACCGTTGAAATAACCGAAATAAAGCGTCTTGCATTGAATGCAACTGCACTTGGGGCCGCCGGCCGGTGCAGCGGTGTAGCGACAGATGTGAGCCAAGGGCCTGAGAAAAGAGCCCTCACAATACCCACCTTGGGGTCGCCAGGGTCGGCGACCAACGTGAAAGAAATTTCGCAAGGCATAATCTTATAGAGCTCGAGAAATTGGGGTGATGATGTAGTCGGTGGGAAAAGCTTTGCATTCAGCTATCGTGGGGTGATCCTTTCAATTTAATTTTTGCAGTTACATACGATTAATTTGCATGGACTGCCGATATTATTAGTAGCCTCGCCTGTTGAGAAGAAATCTTAAATGTTTTAATTTTCCGTTACTGCTGCCCGACTGTGTGACTGACGAACAACGCACAGCCGAAACTACTGGTCGTAGAAAGCTGAAATCTGGCATATAAGTTCTTTGGGTAGTTTAGGGGAGCACTATGAGAGGATTTCCCAAAATTCCTACGGGAACGGAAAAAAAAACTGTAAGTATATCCGCGTACGAAATCGCGGGCACAAAGTTTGTATAGGTAGGTACCTATATAGAAAGAGGTCGTAGGTATTTGTTCGGAATTTATTCGAAAGCAAAGGACAGGAGGAACACGGATGAGTTTTAGTCAGTAGAGTCTGACACTCCCTTTTGCTTCACTCAGAGCGGGAGAAGTCATTTGATGATTACCCATCGTTAAAAAAATAAGTATTGGTACCTATATAGGCGCATACGATTCCAATGTCCATAGGAAGAGGGAAACATAAAGGAAAATGTAGGTTAAGGTAATTTTAGAAGAAACAATTATTTGTAAGAAAATATTGTCGATATGTGAAGATCATACTGGACAAGTGGGCAATATGATATTACTAGTTGACCGCAATAGGAGACCAATAGGAGCGGCGCAACTTCGTCTGCGCCGCTCCTATTGGTCTTAGCGTGATGTTTTATAACCTATAGCCTTCCTCGATAAATGGGCTATCTAACACTGAAAAAATTTTTCAAATCGGACCAGGAGTTCCTGAGATTAGCGCGTTCAAGCAAACAAACAAACTCTTCAGCTTTATATGTTAGTATAGATTAATTAAAGTACAAAAGTACATACATATATAGATTTATCTTCTTGAAATCAATAATCCTTAGCCTACCTATTAAAGATATTGTGGAATTTGCACATGTTCGTAAGAGTCTTAGAGAGACACTAGGAGGAACACGGATGGGTTTTAGTCAGTAAGAGTCTGACACTGCCTCCCGCTCCTCCCAGAGCGGAACGAATCAAATTAGAGTTATTATTTTAAGAACAGAGGCATCAAGGTTTACTTGCTTATCCAGCATGTTTTTCCTTCCCTTACTGGTCAGAGATAACCTTCAACCGTGCTTCGGAAGGCACGCATAAGCCGGTGGTCCCGGCCGCCAAATGGCGGTCGTCAAATAAACCATGTCAGAGGCCCTTGAGGCGGTTTAGAAACTCTGACACTAGGGTGTGTGGGGTCGTTAGACCTTACTGCCCACACGAAAGAAGATGACCTTCACAATTTTTTGTAAAACTTTAATTTGGCCCAGCATAAGCTATTGTGTAGGTACCCATACCAACCATAGGTAGGATTTTTTAGAAGGGTTACCGTTCATTTGTAAGGGCGTTAGAACTGGTTAGAAATGATCCGTTAGAAACTTTAACCCTTCAACCTCTTCTCGCTTGGGAATTAGAGCACCCTTACAAATGATAGCCAGTTTTTCTAGCCACGACAAACGGAATCCGTAAATAAAAATAATGAGCATGATATGGGTTTTAATTTTAACACAAGACGCAACATTTCTCAGAAATGATAACGGTATGTATGCATGACGAATTCGATGATTATTTTTTTATTAGGTATAAATAAGCTTATGTTCTCCAATTGGTACAGATGTTTTATGTTATCTCCTGTATCTTCGGTTCTCCTGGTACGTAAATCAAAGTTGGCGAACAAGTAATTTGGCCATTTTTCCGTCCGGCCGGCATTAGGAGGTCATTGACCGCGGCCAGCTGCTGCAGGCTTGATCGAGGGTCGCGACCCTTCGCCAAGAAACCAGCCCTTAACTGTACTTCACCCAAGATGTGATTTTTTCAACGTAAACGGGCTGATTAGATTTTTATATGTTTCAATTTGGTGTGGTGATTTTGAATTTTGATGTATGAATTGCTTGCCATTTGGTACCATAAAAATTTGATTAAGGTTGGTTTAGTAGTTTTTATTTTATAAGCATTTTTGCTTGTTTCAATTTCTGCGTTGACGAAGACGTCGTCCAAGACTATCACCACTGATAGGTTAAAAAACAAAGAAACAAAACTAAAAACACCGACTTCCGAAATTAAGGTTATTTTATTCTTTGTAGTGTTTTGTTTGGAAGTTGGTTATATTTTTTTGTAAAAAGTTTTTTTTATTATTATTTATACACAATACCGCCGACAGCGGTGAAGGTGACGATGTTTGCGAGTCATACCAAAGATCGCTCAGGATAGAAAGGAAAGGGGGGAACACAAATTAAGATTGCGAAAAAACAAAATTGAAGATTACAAATCTAGGTACAATGTAGACATGAGTTCCTAGAATGACTGAACACCTCATATCATTTCTGCTCGAGAGAAACAAAACACTGACTTATTAAACGGGTAGTAAAATTATGCCAAACAATTAGGTAAGTCTGGAGATTATACCGGTTGGTTGACTGTCACTTTGCTCCGCGCTCATTAGTAGGTAAGGGAGTGAAGGTTTACACTTTTATGAGTAACTAGTGGACGTCACGCGGTTTCACCCGCGTAGTTCCCGTTCCTGTGGGAGTACGGAGATAAAATATAGCCTATGTTACTTCCCTGATAATGTAGCTATCCATTGCTGAAAGAATTTTTCAAATCGGTCCAGTAGTTTTGGAGTCTATTCATTTCAAACAAACAAATCTTTCCTCTTTATAATATTAGTGTAGACAAGAAAACTAAAATATTAATTTGAATTAGGGTTCTTTTGCAATCTAGTAGGTACCTAACTGAATCATCTTCTGCCTAACCTTTTCACAAGTATATTGGGCTCGGCTTCCAGTCAAACCAAATTTAGCTGAACAGCGGTATTTCACGTGGAGCGGCTACCTACAGACCTCCACAACCCATTAACTGGGTAACACGGTACTTCTTGGCAAGACTGGAGTCAGATTTACTGGCTTCTGACTATCTGTAACGACTGCCAAAGATCTACAAATGACAGCCGAGACCAACGGCTTAGCGTGCTTTCCGAGGCACGGAGAAAACTCGGTATGTTAAGAAGGTCACCCATCCACACACCAACCTTGGCAAGCGTTGCTTAACCCTGAAGATCACCCCGAGCAGCTGTTATTATCTAGCCATGAGCTCCTTAGATACCTAACTGAATGACGTAAGTTAATTGCCACATCATTTTTATCGTAAGGTAAATAAACTCATCCAGTTTTCAGGAAAATTGTGGGACAGACATCAGCCGATACCAGAAGGTTCAACAAAGTTCTGTTGTCAAAAAATTGGAATGGCTATCGCGCTTGAATTCGCTGATAGAGGCGCTACTGTAGCGTGAGGTTTTAAGATTAAATGCTGGCGGCAAGACTTTGTATGTAAAAAGTCATAATACGAGGTTTGGCTCTCGACTGTTTTCTCCTCCAATATTGGACCGATTTAAGAGATATTTCACAAACTGAATAAGAAGAATATATACTGTGTCCCTATGTTTGCCTTTTTGATGATTTATTAACCGCATAAGCACTAGAACTCTCACAAAATGCTTAAAATTGTCCGATGAATCGATGTCAAACGAGCCCTAGTGTACAAATTTGGCAACTATTAATCAAAAAAGGAAAACATAGAGACACAGTATACATTCTTCTTATTCAGTTTGTGAAATATCTCTTAAATCGGTCCAATATTCGAGAGTCAAACCTCGAATTATGACTTTTTACATACAAAGTCTCGCCGCCCGCACTTCTTCTTAAATGTCAAATTTCACTGTTGGTTGGCTATTGACGCGAGTTTACTTACTTATTTGTTTTGATTTTTTTATTTTCCTTCTAACTTTGTTCACATGCGCGTGATAACAACTTTAAGGCTATGATTAAGAACTTTACTCGACAGTGGCGCCAACTGGTGAGTACAAAAACGGTAGCCCTCATTGTCTTAACATTGGCAATGCTGCCAGACTTTTGGGCACTACCAAAAAAGTTATCACCAAACGAAAACTGTAGGTAATCATGTGCTTGGAATACTCCAAAAACATTTATTTCTCGTATTAAATTAAGCTCACCATTACCAAGGAAACATCGCAACAAAGAGCCTATTCTGTAAATAATATTACCTACAAAAAATCAAGTAAATACGTGAAATAATCAAACAATAATATGAAAGAAACCGCTCCTCTCAGGTAGGTGAGTCTTTGAAGTCTTTCTGATTGCATCTTGCGTCTGGAATCGCTGTCTCCGTACTGTGCGAAGAACTAAAGGGTACTAAAGTGCACACCCGGCTGGTATTCTAAAGATTTTAAAGACTATCTTTTTCTTACAAAAAAAAAAAAACGTTCTTTTCATTGTTGGATAGCGAAGACAATGTTGTAATGAGGCACTATTTATTTATTACGTGGCAGTACTAACTAAGAGCACTAGGTACTTGAATTTGAATTTAGAAGCACGTGTTTTTACACGACTGCCTAAAAAAGGGAGTGTTATGTTTTCAGGGTTCATGTATGTATGTATGTTTGTGAGTTTCTTTATTCCATACGTAACTCCTAAACGCCTTAACTGATTTCGATGTATGTGGTATCGTTAGAAGCGTTGCGTTATCCCGGGTAACATAGGCTAGTCAAAACTAAAAAAAAATATAATGGGGTAGCCATGGATCATAAAAAATACGGAAATAATTTTTTATATTCATGAAAATTCTCTAATCTAGAGCTTGCTTAGTACATAACAAAAATATATAACAGTAGTATTCAATATGCACTCGTTCGCTAATAATGATAATTTAATAAATAATTTTAGGACAGCCATGGTTCCAACAAATAATTGAAACTGAAAAACAACTTTTTTATTGCAGTCGGGGGACATCATTCATCGCTAGTTTTCAATAAGTATATGTATGATCATGAGTCATACAAAAAAAGGGAATCCCATCCGCAAAGTGTTCGATTGTAGGCATAGATATATCTATGATTGTAGGCAATGTAGGTCTATTGTTCAAAATACCAACAGACATTATGAAGGTAAAAAATATAAAATAAAAACAAAAATTAAAAAACACGCCTGGCACGTCCAACAATGAACTAAAAAATTAAAAACAAGCATTGGCCCAGAAATTTATAACTGAAAAACAAATTTTTTATTGCATTCGGGGGACAGTATGTACTCTGTAACATTTCTTTAATGGTCATGTGTTAAGTCTCTCCATGTATTAAATCACCTCAGAAATTTTAGTATCAATGTGGTACCAATCAAAAATCGATTTAGTTTCGCATTACTTATTCAATCAAAATATCATTTTATCACTAAAAGGTATGAAATAAAAAACAAATAATTAAAAAATTTTAAAAACACTCCTGCCATGTCTGAAAAACAACTTTTTTATAGCAGTCGGGGGACAGTAGGTACTCTGTAACATTTCTTTAATGGTCCCCCGACTGCAATAAAAAAGTTGTTTTTCAGTTTTAAATTTTTGGGCCAATGCTTGTTTTTTAATTTTTTTGTTCATTGTTGGACATGGCAGCGTGTTTTTTAATTTTTTGTTTTTTTTTATATTTGTTATCTTCATATTGTCTGTTGGTATTTTGAACAATAGACCTACATTGCCTACAATCAAAGATATATCTATGCCTACAATCGAACACTTTGCGGATGGGATTTCCTTGTTTTCTATGACTCATGATCATACATATACTTATTGAAAACTAGCGATCGAAACTAGCGTAATTCATTAGGAATGTAAACTTTTTTACTCCTTTTCCATTAACAAAGTTTAATTATGCCTTCTTATTATCTCCCCTCAATGCGAGCAAAATACTTTAATTGCCCTACAAAGTTTTCTGCTCACGCATTAATATTAAAGCTTGTTGCATTGTTAGTATTTCGCAGGTATGTTCGTCGGTAATTCAAGTTGTGAAAGCTAAGATAGATACTTCCGCCCTTTTTGCCATAATTTACAAAGAAAAATACCAGGGAGATAGATTTAAACTATTGAACAACAAGATCCGCTATTAAAATCTACAACCAATCAATAGTCACGCAAGACTTCAAAAAAGTAACAGGAAAACAGAACCGGATACTATTTGCAATATTCAAAAATCGATTCTTCATACTTCTCATCCGTTGTACTTAAACTTCGAGCGACATAAGAAGTGTGTACAGACGAAAAAAAAACAGTACAATCACGTACAAAAGACTCGGCTCACATCTGCTATCCGGCGTATTATGAGCAGATGGTCTGAAAGGGCCTTACGCTAAAAAAATCACTACCTGCTTATATTCATTGTTGTCTCGCAGTGTACTTATTCTTGAACTTGAGACGTACAGACTGAGGGTGACTACCTTAACAAGAGTAATGAGGATAGTTCTCACGGTTCAAGTGGGACAGAATTGTACAACGAGGTTTTTCAGCGGTTTGTGTTACTCACCAGCATTTGGTAGTTCACTTCACATAAGTTCAAATAAAACTTTCCCCGGTTTATTCTGTAAAAAACATGTGTTAATATCGTACCTATCTAGTAAAAGTCGAACTTGAAGCGAACTGACAAACAAAAAAAAACTGGCCAAGTGCAAGTCGGACTCGCGTGCAAAGGGTTCCGAACGAATTTAATTTTTTTAACATGTTGTTTTAGCACTACAGACTTCTAATAGGTATTTTCTTGTAATCTTTAGGTAAAGATCTATTATCTCCATTTTTTTCAAAATTGTAAACTCAGTAGTTTCGGAGATAAGGGGGGAGGAATGGTCATTTTTCGTCTAATTTCTTGAATAACTTCAAAAGCATTTATTTTAAAATTATGAAAATAATATAATTAAAACCCACACAGTAAGCCCTTTCATTTGATATGTCACACGATATTGTTCAAAAAACTTTTTTTTTTTAATTTTAGTTTGACCCCCAAAAGTGACCCCCATACTATAAACTAATGATTTACATAACGCGTCCGTGTTTGGGTCACAGAAGTCCATATGTGTACCAAATTTCAACAGATTCGGTCCAGTGGATCCGGAGAAAACGAGCTGTGACAGACGGACAGACAGACACCCGAGCGATCCTATAAGGGTTCCGTTTTTTTTTCGGAACCCTAAAAAAGAACGGAATAACAAATTTGAAGTTTTTCACTTCACCTATATTTACAACGCCTTAGTTGAGATTTTACAGCACTACTATTTAAGCAAACAATACAGTTATTTCAGAAACTAAACACACTATACGTAATTATTTATCTAAAACATCGAACTTCACAAGTCACACCGGACCACCCAGTACACAGCAGTAAAACATAATCAATTCATAACATGAAAGACATTACTATCAATTTGTTTAGAATTAATTTTGGTATATTTTTTCATCTGCGATATGTTTTTTTTCTTAATTTGTGATGGGTTTGCTCTTGAAGTCTTGACTCTAGTCTAGGTCAGAGAAGACAGAGACAAAGTCTAAACTATGATATATGATATGATAAACTATGTGTAATTAATATACGATTAACTGTAGTTCTACAACTCGTTTTAATATTAATGAATGGGTTTTAGTGGTCATCCTGTTTTTGTGATTTCAGCAAGCAGTTAGGTGAGTTGAATCTTCATCACTGACCACGACACGGGTATCGCTGAACATAACTTTATGAATATTTTCTTGATTTATATGTCATACTTTTTAGAGCATAATTTTTTAGTAGTTGGGTCTTCTCGCTTGTATCTGTTTCTTTTTTGGGTTTTAGTGCTCATCGATTTTCGTGACATCAGCAAGCAGTTTATTAATTTCTTATTTCTTACTTTTTGCAGAATTAAGTTTCAGTTGAAGTTTGTTGGGTTTTCTCGCTTGTATTTATTTTATTTTTTTATTAGCTTATGTATACCTACACAGTGTTATTTTATAGTAAGTTATCAATGTTTATGTTTAATAAATCATTTCAAATATTTTTTAAATAATTTTCAAACATAATGTACTATAATTAACAAATAAAATAAATAAACTAAACTACAAACTAAATCAGGTTTATGTTGAATAATTACAATATCTAATCAAATATCTCCATAAAATTAAAATAAAAAGATCCTAAACTATTTTTCCCACCATGCAATATCATGGTCACCCGAAGCCCGCCACCGTTTAAGTGAATGCATGTATTGAAGAGAAATCCACGGCTTCGTACAGCTTGCGCTCGCATTATAATATAAATATACACAAAAAGAATAGATCAGTATGTACAAAAACACATCGCCTTTTATAGGCAACGCTGCCATGAGAAAATATTAACGTGTGAAATTCATGCAATATTATTGCAGATGTAGGTACAGACACCGTAATCGACTGGGTACCCTTTATCGGGTTAAAATACCTTAGAAAAAAACTAGATAAGTGGGTTCGGAAGTCGGACTCACACACGACGGGTTCCGTACCAATAACTATAAAAATCACAGCCCCCTTTAATTTTTATTTATACTAGCTGACCCGCGCAACTTCGTCTGCGTCATAAAATGTAATTATTTACGACATCACATTAGAAACCTCAAAAATAACAGTATTTCTCCACTATTTAATGGATGTTATTGTACATATAAACCTTCCTCTTCAATCACTCTATCTATTAAAAAAAACCGCATCAAAATCCGTTGCGCAGTTTTAAAGATTTAAGCATACATAGGGATATAGGGACAGAGAAAGCGACTTTGTTTTATACTATGTAGTGATTACTAGCTGACCCGCGCAACTTCATCTGCGATATTCTTCATGAATGCTCCGCTCCTATGGGTCGATCTAACACTAAAAAAAAATTCAATTTAAATGGGCTATCTAACACTGAAAGAATTTTTCAATTCGGACCAGTAGTTCTTGAGATTAGCGCGTTCAACCAAACAAAATCGTCAGCTTTATAATATTAGTATAGACAGCAGGAATAGTAAAACTCAGCCCGCTGACGGGCAGCAAAGCAAACGTTGGTCACCCCTTCAGATACAAACCTTAAAAAGGACGATGACGCTGTTACTACAACCGAGAAATAATTTACCTTAACTTGGAGAAAAAGCGATCCCCTTAGTCCAACTACCAAGCGTTGTGATATGTCGGCAGTTTTCCATTGAATTCACAGAAAGGCCAAAGTTCAGCAGGGTTACCTCTATCTTAGTGTTAAGAAAGACATTATGACTATTTACCCACCTAAAAGAAATGAGTACTATGGTAGGCACCACAAACAAATGTATGGAAAATAGCGGGAAATAGTTTTATGGCGCGCTCATTCAACAAAGTTAGCCACATCCCTATCGTGACAACAAAACTTGTCGTAATTTCCTTTTAAAAATCTTTTAACCGTTACAAAGAAGAAATCCGGTACCTCAACAATCAAGGGAGTTACAGAAAAATAACACGGAAGGCTTATTATAGAATGAACTTTTGGATATCGACAACCACCCTTTATTTCGAGGCCCGGGCAATAACCCCGGTCGACCCAGTTTCAGTACAATGTGTTTTCAAAACTATGCATCGCACCTATTACGAAAGCCTTAGGGATCAATTTCCTATGTTGCGATCTGGAGGTATTAGGAGGTCATAGCATTTAGAGGGTAGGTAGTCAGCCATTTTCTGGTTCAAAATGAACGAATACATTTAAAACCGGAATTCATGTGGTGCTTCTATTACAAAATCCGATTGCAGTGAAATGTTAGGTATATTTAATTTAAAATTTTTGGGTAAATTCGGGTAGTATCTATATTTTGGCTACAGTGTATCTAACTCACAAAAACATGTATTTGTGAGCATAGTCACTTAAAAACTGTAAGTTTATTCTTCCTTCACGGATATCCCTGCGATTTTTCAGTAGTGAGAAACATTTATCTGTAGTATAAAAATGGCGGTTTGACAGCTTCACAGAAAATGATATGACTTTGTTAAATCAGCCCTTAGTATAGTTAGAACAGTGTTGACATATTGAGAAACGCTTAAATCCAAAATATGTTTAGCATTCGACTGAGATATTGAATTTTACAATAAACATTGACGGAAAAAATGGTGGAGATAATCCTATGCATCAAAAGGAAAAAACTCAAAATAAACGTCGTGCTCCTTGTACAAGCGTCCTGTACCATATAAATCAAATAAGATACTTAATTACCAATCAAGAACTAAAACACGCAACTATCACTTACTATCAAATATGAACTCTGCGAACCATGGTAGCAGACGGAGCGCGCCAAAAATACTTGTTTCGCAGACGGCTCGTCTAGCCCTCGTTGCGGAGGTCGCGGTGTGTCTAGCAGCAACCTTGTTGCTAACCTGATCGGTTGCTGAGTCTTATCGATTGGTTAGGCGAAGAATACGGCGCTTATTAAATTAATTGACATGTCCACACCCACACGCACAAAACGTTTTGGGAACACATTCATAGTGCGTACAGCTAAGGAGTGGAATTCCCTGCCGGAGTCTGTGTTTCCTGATAGCTACAACCTGGGAGTCTTTAAGTCAAGAGAGAATAGGTTACTTCTAGGCAAGTGTGCTTGAAAGATAAAAGAAACGAAGGATTGATATGTGTGAAAAATAATTTGGATAGAAAAAAAACCGTCCAAGTGCGAGTCGGACTCGCCCACCAAGGGTTCCGTACAAATTTGTAGGTACATATGACACTTTCATCATATCAGCCGAAAGACGTCCACTGCTGGACATAGGCCTCCTCCAAGCGTCGCCACAACGACCGGTCTTGTGCGTCTCGCAACCATCGGTTACCCGCGACCTTCACCAGGTCATCGGTCCACCTTGTGGGAGGCCTCCAACGTTACTTCTTCCGGTATGACACTTTAAATAAATAATATATATTTTTGTATGATAACAAATGTGTAGTTTTCAGACATTTTCCTATACTTATAGTATAAGACGCTATTACTTACCAAATTACATAGTTCTAGGTGAACGGGAAATACCCTATACATTTTGATTCCCTTGAGAGTGTCGAAATATAGGTACGTTTTTTGCGACATAAACAGCCGTATCTTTTTTATACGTTAACTTAGAAATTTGATTCATTCATCAACATTCTTCTTATCGTATGGGCAGTAAGGATCCCACGCGCCCTAGTGTCAGAGTTTCTAAACCGCCTCAAGGGCCTCTGACATGGTTTATTTGACGACCGCCATTTGGCGGCCGGGACCACCGGCTTATACGTGCCTTCCGAAGCACGGAATTATCTTATTATCAGACAATCAGGTGATTCAAGCCTGCAATCTCCTAGCCAAACTGGAAAACAACTTTACAAAGTATGCTCTTCCTGTGGGAATCGAAATCGCGACCACCGGGGCACAAGGCAAACGCCTAAACCACTCGACCACAGAGGCTGTTAAACTCAAGGGATTGTAAAACTAAGTATATGGTTTTAATTTCAACTCGATGCCTCCACGCGTTCCCTAGATAAAGGGTCTTGACAGACAGACGAACGGACAGTAAACTGATCCTATAAGAATTCCGTTTTTTCCTTTTGAGGTACGGAACCCTAAAAAGGTGATATAATATAAAAGAAGAAGACACACTCCGCAAAATGACTATATTGTTATACCTACAAAATTTGTACGCCACTATTGGCAAAATATGGACGCTCACAATACACTGTTAATACCTTGCATGTCTGATTCGACAGTTCATGTAAACGCATATTTGACAAATAAATTATCTTTCTTTCTTTCTTTCATAACTATCATTTCAGCCGAATGACGTCCACCACATGGACATGAGCCACCCCAAGTCTCGCCACATCAACTGATCCTGTGCGTCTCATCCCAAATAATAGCGCTGGAAAATGATGTTTTAAAAATCCTATTAGAATTTTATGGATTCTTATTTTGACCGTAACATAAAAACATTACTTTTTCTTCATTTCAGTTTCACAACACCAACGAAAATGACTTATTACAACAATGTAACTCGCTTCATATTCATATCCCGTTTTTCCCGTTCCCGCAGGAATTTTGGGTAATCCTCTATTATTGCTCCTGTGGAACCTACATGCCAAATTTCAGCATTTTACGACCAGCAGCTTCGCCAGTGCGTTGTCTGTCAGTCACTCAGTAACGGAAGATTTATATATACATATATTAGCTGACCCGCGCAACTTCGTCTGCGTCATAAAATATAATTATTTACGACATCACATTAGAAACCTCAAAAATAACAGTATTTCTCCACTATTTAATGGATGTTATTATACATATAAACCTTCCTCTTTAATCACTCTATCTATTAAAAAAAACCGCATCAAAATCCGTTGCGTAGTTTTAAAGATTTAAGCATACATAGGGATATAGGGACAGAGAAAGCGACTTTGTTTTATACTATGTAGTGATATATATATATATATTGATAGGTACTTATGAATGACTAACTGACCCGCGCAACTTTGTCTGCGTCACATTTTTCATTGCTTCGCTCCTTTTGGTCGTAGCGTGTTGTTATATAGCCTATAGCCTTCCTCGATAAAATGGGTTTTGCAACACTAAAAGATTTTTTCAATTCGAACGTTCCTGAGATTAGTACGTTCAACCAAACAAAACATCCCTTCAGCTTTATAATAATAGCATATGTATATATATCAACACAAACATTTTGTTTATTTTCTGAAACAAAGAATCTGAATTCAAACTAATAACGAAATAGTCAACCTTCTACGCGAACCGCACGGCGTAGCACATTCTCGTAGCCTCGTAGCATCGTAGCAAGACTAGACAGCGACAACATCCAATAACCGTGGCGTAGGTAAAGCCTTCCCTGAATAATGGACACGCCGACTTAATCCATTCACTGACTGCGATGGATTTCGTGGACACACGTGGACAGGATGGACAGAAAGGACACGACAATCTCTAATTGTATGAGCCACTGCAGGGGAGCTCAAACCGCCAACCGCAATGGGCCGATCTATCGCGAACTTTCTGCGTCGATGATATCGAAAAATCATATTTGTTTATTTTTATTGATAGACTAGCAGACCCGCGCAACTTTGTCTGCGTTACATTTCTCATTACTGCTCCACTTCTATTGGTCGTAGCATGATGTTATATAGCCTGGCTAAAGGCTTCTTGGATAAATGGGCTACCCAACACTAAAAGATTTTTTTAATTCGAACCAGAAGTTACTAAGACTAGCGGGTTCAACCAGGCAAACAAACTTTACAGCTTTATAATATTAGTAAGTAATAGAAGTGCAGCTTGAGTTGGTTCATTGCAAGCCAAAAGTCTTCCTTAGGCAAGTCTGTATCAGTGCTTCTTCTTCTTATCGTGTGGGCAGTAAGGTCTAACGACCCCACACACCCTAGTGTCAGAGTTTCCAAACCGCCTCAAGGGCCTCTGACATGGTTTATTTGACGACCGCCATTTGGTGGCTGGGACCATCGGCTTATACGTGCCTTCCGAAGCACAGAATCGTCTTTTTATAAGACAATCAGGTTATTCAAGCCTGCAATATTCTAGCCAAACTGGAAACAACTTTACAAAGTATGTTCCAAGGGAATCGAACCCACGACCACCGGGTCACAAGGCAAACGCCTAAACCACTCGAACAGGGAGGCAGTTAATGTATCAGTCCTGTCAGGTGGCGAATTCTTCCCGCCATCTTCCTGGGTCACCCCCGATGTCGCCGGACATTTTCCGTGACCCATATTGTGGTAGGTCTAGCAACCCATAACACGTTCACCGTGCGGCAAACATGTCCGGCCCAGTCCCATTCTGCAGTTTTGTGAATCAAAAACTTTGTAAAACTAAAATTAAATTTGATACCAAATAAAAAAAAAAATGAAAGCAAAAAATAATAAACCTTTTTACAAAAAATAACTTTAAGTAATTTCTGAAGTCGGTGTTAAAATACGAAGACACAATCAAATCACCGACTTCCGAAATGATGCTTTTCAGTTTTTTTGGAGTTTTGTTTGTTTGTTTGTATGTTTGTTTGAATTGAATAGGCTCCGAAACTTCTGGACCGATTTGAAAAATTCTTTTAGCATTGGATAGCTACATTATCAGGGAGTAACATAGGCTATATATTATCCCCGTATTCCCACGGGAACGGGAACTACGCGGGTGAAACCGCGTGACGTCCACTAGTATCATATAAATACTTAAAAAAAACAGGTTTATATATATTATATTATATACCCACATGGGTAGGCCTACAAAAAATGCTATACAACTCTGCACTAAAATCTGTGACTGAGTAATAAATCAACCCTATCCCCCCCCCTTAGGGTAGGGTTTTGTTTTTACAAATTGATATGGGACCACCCTCGAGGTATACCCTGTCCAATAAAAAAAAAGAATTATCAAAATCGGACTACTCTGTAAAAAGTTATGCGTGTTCACACATAAAAAAAATATATAAAAATACGCGTCGACTTGAGAACCTCCTCCGTTTTTTCGTCGGTTAAAAAATGATTCACATCGGTAATTTGTAAGAATCTAAAACTGAGTCAGATTTAGGTCATATCACCTTCAACTATTCGTTATTTTTCACCGGGGTCATGTGATTTTTAGTTTTTCTTAGAAGTTTAGTACGCAGCAGCTCTATCGACGACCGACACCATAGTAACTATTGTGACGAACGATGCCGTAAGCACCCCTGTGCTACAGAATGGATTTTACGAATATGGCTGGGATAATCTAAAAGTATAAACGTGTTCATGCCTTAGGCTATTAGTGTTCAGTTTGGTAATCTGATAATGTGAATGGCATATTTTAATATAATTTATTTATTTAAACTTTATGTACAGTAGTGGTACATGGGCGGACTTAATGCAACAAGGCATTCTCTACCAGCCATTTGGCCATATTGCCAGGAAGCACCCCTTGTTTTGTTTAAATTTTTATATTTGAATCATTGATTGAGACGTCCTTATTTATGTACCTAGGTATTCTACGCATAATGATGTTAGCGACTAAATAGACATTTTTTTACGTAATTAAAACGGTACAAGTCCAATTACATTAATTAACATAGAATTACAAAAACAAAACAAAAAAAAGTGTAACGTGAAATGGTTGCATATTAAAAAATCAAAACTTTCTCGAGCAAATTTCAAAAGAACAATAAACGAAATAACAAAATTTAAATGACCAAATGTTTTATTTAGAAAAATTTTAGAATCCCAATGTATGTGACATCAAATGAACGACTGATCAAAAGTTGCTAGATGTTATTTTAAAATATCAAATCATAACTAATCAAATTTTATAACCACAAATGATTTCTTATTAAGAATAATTCATTTAAATGTAGGTATACTTATATTTGAAGTACATTAAAAAAAAATAACCACGCGCGGCTAAGGCGGGAGCTCCGCTCCGCTTCGCTCCCGTCTTAGCCTTCTAACCTAACCTATCCGAGTCGGGATAGTCTGAGTCGGGGTGTTGTCATTAAACGATTTGGTCAATAGTGTTATAAATAATATAAACATTGATATTCCAGACTTTGGTCAGCTGAACTTTTGATCAAATGACCATCGTTATTTTAAACTTTGTTGATTTGTACGTTGTTCTTTTGAAATTTGCTAAGAAAAGTTTTGATTTTCTAATATAGACTCCGGGAGCGAAACCGCAGGACAAACCTAGTCGGAAATAAGTGTTCATTTTTTTTTTTCATATTTACGAAGCAAGACTGTACATTTTATTATACATTACTAATTACTTTGATATAATTTCATGATATTATTATTCATGTACCTACTACGACTAAAATTATTTTACCATGTTATTATGTAAGTAGGTACCTATAAATAAATAATTTTCATGTCACTTCTTATTCTAGCCGAAAATTAGAATAAGACCATGCCAGAGGCCCTAGAGGCGGTTTAAAAACTCTGACACTAGGGTGTGTGGGGTCGTTAGATCTTACTGTCCACACGAGAGGAAGAAGAGAAGATTAGAATATCCACACGAGGAACTCATGGTTCTCAAATAACAAGACTAAATAAACAATACCGAAATATTTCGCGGCAACAACAAAAACCGCATGGCTGTCCCTCCTTGACCCCTCTTCCGTCGCTCCTCACTCACTCCGTCACTCTAGGTCGTAGAACCGGAAATAACTAAAAAACCCCGAAGTTTTTGTTCACAATTACTGTCGCAAAACTTTGTTATGTAACATATACTAACTTTTTACTATGCCTTAGCCTACTTGGTATCGAGTATAGAAAACGTAGATGAAGAGCAAAAGTTTTCTTAAGTAAAGTACAATAGGTTTAAACATGCGTGTTCATAATCTATTTAACTTCTGCCAGCGGCTTTGCCCGCGTGGTCCCTAGGGAACATACTCCCGGGATAAAAAGTAGCGTATGTCCTTTCTCAGGCTCTAGCCTATCTGTGTGCCAAATTTAATTTAAATCGGTTCAGTAGTTTTCGTGAAAGCGCGACAGACAGAACAGACAGACAGACGGACAGACAGAGTTACTTTCGCATTTATAATATAAAGTAAGGAGTAAGGATGATATTGTTAGTGGTGACCTCTTAAGTTGGATCTCGTTCAATGCTTAGATAGCAGTTAATGGCACATCCTCCCTACTAAATAAAATTCTTCCATTACTGAGTGAATGAGTGAGTGACTAACAGACAACGCACAGCCGAAACTGCTGGTCTTTGAAAGCTGAAATTTGACATGTAGGTTCCTTGGAGAATGTAGATTGTAGGGGAACACTAAGAGAGGACTTCTCGAAAATCCTACGGGAACGGGAAATAATGGGATATGCGCTTACGAAAGCGCGCAAATACTGATTTAAATCCTTACTAATATCCTTACTTATTTACTTATATTACTTATATCCTTACTTAATATAATATTATAATATCCTTACTAATATTATAAATGCGAAAGTAACTCTGTCTGTCTGTCGCGCTTTCACGCCAAAACTACTGAACCGATTTAAATGAAATTTGGTACACAGATAGTCTAGAGCCTGAGAAAGGACATAGGCTACTTTTCATCCCGGGAGTACCTTCCCTAGGGACCACGCGGGCGAAGCCGCTGGCAGAAGCTAGTCATATATATATGACAGGTAAATGATAGGTAGCTGTCAATGTCATAGGCGGATGAAATAGCAATGTTAAAGTAATTCAATAAAGGGGATTATATCTTACTGGTTGACCCGCGCAACTTCGTCTGCTCCGCTCCTATTGGTCATAGCGTGATTATGGGCCTTCCTCGATAAATGGGCTATCTAACACTGAGAAAACTTTTCAAATCGGACCAGTAGCTCCTGAGATAAGCGCGTTCAAGCAAACAAACAAACTCTTCAGCTTTATATATTAAGAATAGATTTTTAAATATAAATAAGTTAGTACCTCCACGTTCCCAGCACTTGGTATTTTTTTTTAAATTTCGCGACCGATGATTAAAGAATGCCACTGGCCAGATGAAACATCGAGAAATGAATATCACGTTTCATTCCTTTCAATAAAGTACCTAATCATTCTTCTGGGGTGGCGTCATCAAGTAGGTTACTAATGGTATAGTAACCTACTTACAATGACGCCTAAGTTTTCTGTGTTAACTAATTGGTATAGGTACCTACACCAATTGGTTAATATAGAAAACTTAGGTATTTACACCAAGCACCCGCGAACTAATTAGAGGTACATATTTTTTATCCAAAATCTATTATCATTTGTATAATATTTTTTTATCTATACTGACACATAAAGCTGAAGAGTTTGTTTGTTTGTTTGCTGGTACGATTTGAAAAATTCTTTCAGTGTTAGATAGCCCATTTATCGAGGAAGGCTATAGACTATATATCATCACGCTAAGACCAATAGAAGCGGAGCAGACGAAGTTGCGCGGGTCAACTAGTATCTAATATGATTGTAAGTACATATATTCTTCTGTTCTGTGGGTAGACACTTCCTGCGACCCAAGGGCTGGCCTTTTTACCTTTGGCAAAGGATATGCATTGCCATTAAACGAGGCAATGTCGCCAATTTTTTTGGCACATTTCCAATTTGACAGCGATACAAAGGCATATTTAGACGCCATTTTGTATTTAGTTAGTTAGCGGTTAGTTTTAAAAAGTTTAGGATTATTGATAATAATAAAGGCGTGACGATGAAATTTTTTTCTTTGTCTTTCTGGCTAGGACGGACCGACGGACATACCTACTATTGAAGACAAAATCGAAAAATCCCTAGCTAGGTATTAAAAATGATAACGGTTTTTTATTCGTTTATTTTATTTTAATATATTTGAAAAACTAACGGCTAATTACAAGGCATTCTTACTTATCTATACTCTATACTTATATATAAAGCTGAAGACTTTGTTTGTTTGTTTGAACGCGCTAATCTCAGGAACTACTGGTCCGATTTGAAAAATTCTATATGTAATAGGAGCGGAGCAGAGGAAGTTGCGCGGGTCAACTAGTTCTAATATAATGAAGGCCAATTACAAGTTTTCTCTTATAGTACAAACGAACAAATGAAGAAAACAATCAACTATAGGTACTGACACTACATGCCTATATGTATGCACATCCAAAAATAACTCTGTTTTTCAGAAATTGGTACTTATAATATTAGTTAATTTTATTGTACTTAAATGGAAAAAAAACATGAATGTAAAAACAATCACTACAACTAAAAAAAAAATATTTTATCAATTATAAAAAAAACTGGCCAAGTGCGAGTCGGACTCGCGTGCAAAGGGTTCCGAACGAATTTTTTTTTCAACATGATGTTTTAACTCTAAAGACTTCTAATAGGTTTTCCTGTAATCTTTAGGTAAAGATCTATTATCTCCATTTTTTTACCAAAATTTTAGGCTCAGTAGTTTCGGAGTTAAGGGGGGGAATGGTCATTTTTCGTCTAATTTCTTGAATAACTTTAAAACCATTTATTTAAAAATTATGAAAACAATATAATTAGATCCCTCACAGTAAGCCTTTTCATTTGATATGTCACACGATATTGTTCAAAAAACTTTTTTTTTAATTTTCTAGTTTGACCCCCAAAAGTGACCCGCATACTAAAAATTTAATAATTTACGTAACACGTTCGTGTTTAGGTCACAGAAGTCCATATATGTACCAAATTTCAACAGAATCGGTCAAGTGGATCCGGAGAAAACTGGCTGTGTCAGACGGACAGACAGACAGACACCCGAGTGATCCTATAAGGCTTCCGTTTTTTTTCGGAACCCTAAAAACATCAATCCAGTAACCACATTACCTGCGTAAGTACTAGGCTATCATAAAACGGAAGATTCAAACACTAATTCGAAATTCCAATAGTTCGCGATGACGTACAGTCACCGGACGCGGACCTAAGGTGGCCTCGTCAGGTCAGATGGCAAATGACCAACGTTCTTCGAATTCCCACTGATAAACACTTCTCGCTGACTTTGATAAGGGCCTACTTTGATGTCGTTGAATGCCGATTACTGATTGTAGGTAGGTACTTGGTAAGACGGTGTAATCAGCCAACAAGGATGTTGCTCATTAATTATGTCATAAGCTTTGTTTTCTTATTAAAAGTATGTACTTACACGTGGCAAATGTATTATGTGTTTGCCATATGGTGTCGGCTGGTGCCGTACAAGAATAATACCATTCCATCACTGGTGCTGTTTGGTGCCGTAAAAGAATAATACCATCCCATCACTTCCCGTGGGTGTCGTAAGAGGCGACTAAAGGACTCGCCAGAGAATGGGCAGCAGCGTTCTCTGTAAAACTCAACACCATACACTGCGATCGCCAACCCGCGTGCCAAGCGTGGCGATTATGGCAAATCCCTCCCTTTGGGGGAGGCCTATGTCCAGCAGTGGACGTCTTTCGGCTGATACGTGATACAATACAGGTTAATTAGATTTTTTTATTTCTATTAATATCCAAAAGCTGGTGAAAAGTCATGGCATGCCCATGAAATAAAAAAAAATATATAAACTGCTGTTTAAAGTAATAGTTCAATTGATTTAGTAATCGTTATTGCTGTATTTACGTTGGTTTTTAATTGCATTTAATTTTTAATCTGAGTTTTTAAATAAAAATATTAAAAATACACTTCAAGATTGTTTACTTACTTTATTTAACTACCTAAACCTTTCTAGAATAGTACCTACTTAGTTTTAACCTACTTTTTTTTCTTTATTTAGGGTTCCGTATCCAAAGGGAACCAACGGAACCCTATTACCTACTAAGCCTCCGCTGACCAGCCGTCCGTCCGTCTGTATGTCAGCCGGCTGTATCTTAAGAACCGTAATAGGTAGACAGTTGAAATTTTCACAGATTGTGTATTTCTATTGCCGCTATAACAAAAAATAACAAAAATTAAGGTTTATGGTACGGAACCCTTTGTGTGCGAGTCCGACTCGCACTTAGCATGTTTTTTTTTGTGTGGAAAAAATTACGATAGAAAATTTATCTTCCATTTGCCTACTGCACGATTTTTAAGTTCTACGGATTCCAATAAGAATGCACAAAAACATATAGGCTCAACAACATACTTGAGAGGGCTATTACATTTTTTCTTGGATTTGAGCGTTTGACTCGAATTTTGATGTGTGATTATGGTTTATATATAGACACAAATTTACAAAAAAATATATGTCCAAGAAAGTTTGATTCTTTTTCTTGGGAGTTCTTTAAATAAATATTTCAATTTGTTTACGTAAATTAGTAAAAACCTTGTCTCTGCAAAGGATGTTTCATAAAATGTTGCTTTAGGCATGTTTTGTTGCTTTGTTACATCGAAGATATAATAATTTAATCATTAATAAAAATGTTTATGGTACAACTGTATCTTCTACTTTGGAGTACTTTATTCAATTTATAATGTTTCACACAGTAATACACCAAAAATAATTCCGTAAAACAGAGAGTTACTCCGAAATTATATTTTTTTGTCTATGAAAATATAATCCAAATTGAAACAAAAAGTAACTGATAACTAAGGTCTATTTAAATGTAAAACAATATGTTTTTACAATCTATACTAATATATAAAGCTGAAGAGTTTGTTTGTTTGTTTGCTTGAACGCGCTAATCTCAGGAACTATTGATCCGATTTGAAAAATTCTTTCAGTGTTAGATAGCCCATTTATCGAGGAAGGCTATAGGCTATATATCATCACGCTAAGACCAATAGGAGCAGAGCAGTAATGAAAATTGTGACGCAGACGAAGTTGCGCGCCGTATACAGCGCTACAATCACTATACATCTCGGGGAACGCGGTCTGTAGCTTTAGTCCGGGCCAAGCGCTCGATTTTGTAATAGCACCCTTAATACCTTCTACAGTCCACGGTCACCAAAGACAGCTGTCCATGGAAACAAGCAATGGTATACTAAATTTCCGACATTCAAGTGTGAAATGTGAAATGTAATGGATCTAAAACCAACTATTTAATTTAAAAACGGGATATCAGGAAGTGATACCACATTTTGACTTAATAACTAACTAGATTTGGTCCGCGACTTCGTACGCACAATCCCATTTTTTCCCGTAGAAATTTCGGGACGAATTATATAGGTACACTAATTGAACAGGCAACTTCGCCTGCTCCGCTCCTTTTGGTCTTAGCGTGATGATATATAGCCTATAGCCTTCCTCGATAAATGGGCTATCCAACACTGAAAGAAGTTTCCAGCAGTCACTGAGATTAGCGTTCAAGCTAATATAAACAAACAAACAAACTCTTCAGCTTTATATATTAGTATATAGATTTAGATATAAATCTTCCTCTTGACTCACTCTGTCTGTTGATAAAACTGCATTAGATTAGGAATTTTGGGATGAATTATCCTGATATATAAAATTCTTCCCTTACCGAGTTACTGACAGACAACGCACAGCCGAAACTACTGGTCATAGAAAGCTGAAATTTAGCTTGTAGCTTTCACACTCCGTAGGCACTAAGAGAGGATTTCCCGAAATTCCTACGGGAACGGGAAAAAACGGGATATGCGCGTACGAAATCGCGTGCAAAAGCTAGTACTTATCTATACTAATATATAAAGCTGAAGAGTTTGTTTGTTTGTTTGTTTGTTTGCTTGAACGCGCTAATCTCAGGAACTACTGGTCCGATTTTAAAAATTCTTTCAGTGTTAGATAGCCCATTTATCGAGGAAGGCTATAGGCTATATATCATCACGCTAAGACTAATAGGAGCGGAGCAGTAGTGAAAATTGTGACGCAGGCGAAGTTGCGCGGGTCGGCTAGTACATATATAAACCTTCGTCTTGACTCACTCTGTCTATTGAAAAAACTGCATTAGAATCCTTTGCGTAGCTTATAAGATACTAGTTGACCCGCGCAGCTTCGTCTGCTCCGCTCCTATTGGTCTTAGCATGAAGATATAAGTGCCTTCCTCGATAAATGGGCTATCTAACACTGAAATGATTTTTCAAATGTAACCAGTAGTTCCTGAGATTAGCGCGTTCTAGCAAACAAACAAACAAACTCTTCAGCTTTATGTATTAAGTATAAATAAGCGTACAAACGGAAAAAGCGACTTTGTTTTGTACTATGTCAAGAAGATGCAAATAAAAGTTATTAATATTTTGACTTGTTAAGAAGAACTGCCTCCGTGGTCGAGTTGTTTAGACGTCTGCCTTGTGACCCGGTGGTCGTGGGTTCGATTCCCACGCGAAGCATACTTTGCAAAGATGTTTTCCAATTTGGCTAGGACATTGCAGGCTTGAATCACCTGATAAAAAGATTATTCCGTGCTTCGGAAGGCACGTATAAGCCGGTGGTCCCGGCCACCAAATGGTGGTCGTCAAATAAACCATATCAGAGGCCCTTGAGGCGGTTTAGAAACTCTGACACTAGGGTGTGTGGGGTCGTTAGACCTTACTGCCCACACGATAAGAAGAAGAAGACTTGCTAAGACCTCAGACTGCGTGTCTGTCTGTGACCTATCAAGCCATAGCTACACTGGCCTTAAGTTACCCTAGCGGTTTGATGCAGACGATACAAAAAAAAATACATTGCAGTTGAGTTTGTTCAGTACACCTGAGTGCTATTGATTCGCGTATTTATAGTGGAGACGTGATAAAAACAATAGGTATAGAGTGGCGTCGCCTGCCGAACAAGCTGGCCACGTTATCACTTAGCCCTCAGAAAGATCGCGCAGATCCAGTACGTCTACCATGAGTTTTATGAGTTTTACTCGCTATCGACTGTAGTTAAAAAAATGTATGAAATCTTTAAAAAAACAAGTTGTTCATTTATTTGTTTAGTTGTTCACTAAAGTTTTACTTGCAACTTGCTAGCTTGTTAGTTAACAACTATACAAATAAATTAGAACCTTGTTTTTTAAGAGATTTCATACATTTTTTTTTACTACAGTCGCTAGCGAGTATAGATTGATAAAACTCATGGTAGACGTACTGTTCTTAGGAACGACCAGTGTTCCGGCTGCGATAGCGTACCTACTTATTTGCAGAGTAGTTGTAGGGAAAAGAGATTATATTGCGTTTATGCAAAATACTGACCCTCAAAGATATCAAACAACATTTTAACCATAGTGCAGTTACTAAACTTTTATAAAACCAAATTTCCCCATAAATCAAGGTAATATTTGTGTCTGTTATCAGCCGCGTCCACCTCCAACATAAAACGTGATCTCGAAATAATTAGCGGAGAGCGCGGCAAGGTGTTACAGCACGGACGTAGTATAGGTACCTCCGCCGCCGCCAGCCAGGGCGGGCGGAAGCTGCGACGCATCCCGCCCCGGCTGCAGTGGGCCCGCGCCCCCGCCCCACCCGCCACCCGCGGCACCCCTTGCCCCCTGCGCCCGCCCGCCCCGCACCGCGCCGCGCGCGCCCCCCGCGCCGGCGCGCTGGCCGCGTGCGGCGCCGGCCGGCACATCAGTTCAGGACCGCGCGCCGTGCTAAGCAGACGTGCGTCTCACATGACAAAACGCGGCGTTTGAAACGATCGAACGCACCCCATTTTTTTATCATACCAGTGACAGAGAGGGCAACCTCTCAGTAAATCGTAAAAATAGCTTCTCAAGTGGAAATGCCGTCAAGCCTGTTCGGGGATCTTGGAGGAGGCGGAGGGTTGATGGAGGACCAGCGCGCGTTCCAGCTGGCGCTGGAGCTGAGCATGCTGAGCCTGGGCGAGTCGCTGCCGACGCCGGGGTCGCTGGCCAGCCCGCTGGGCTTCGCGCCGCCGCCGGAGGACCGCGCCAAGAAGTCGCAGAACATGACGGAGTGCGTGCCAGTGCCCTCCTCGGAGCACGTCGCGGAGATCGTCGGCCGCCAAGGTACTGCTGCACGCTCACGCTTGTCGCGCTTCACGCCGGCTGCACGCTGCACGCCTCACGCCCGCGAACAGCTGTAGAGAGAGGTTACCCGGTGTCAGACGGCTAGGGGTGCCGCGCCACCCTTATGTAAGGGCGCACGTGCCGCCGGCCGCTTTTAGGTTATGTTCGATCACAACCAACACCCAGTGACAGGAGCCGTGCGAATCCGACGACCGGCGAAAAATTTGCAATGTTTTTGTTTGTTTACCCTCGTAAAATTTGTTGTTACGCTTATCCGATGGCCGCAGTGAGTCGTAGTGTTGTGTAGTTAGCTGCGTAAATACGTAGTTGTGTAGCCGTGGTACGTAGGTACGTGCTCGTAGGTAGCAGAACATCCGCAGACTGAAAGCTCGCTACAGCAAGCTCGCCGTCCTCGTTATCATCTGTTTCGTGATGCTGTGAAGATTTCGTGCTCACTGTAAATTATCAATTTATCACATGCGTAGATATTTAGATAGATTACTTAAAAGCTTTAATTTACTATTTCTATGTGTCGATCTGTAGTTAGTCTAATTTTTCCTCCATACCTACGAAAGCACTATTCAAAAAGTTAACGTTATGACGAAACTTTTAACGTCCAAATACTTATTTGTTATTGCATCAGTAATTTCTCGTCTAAAAACTATAAAATCGCATCATCATAAAGTAAGCTACCCACAAATTGTCATTATCTTGCATCCATCTCGACTCGATCTAATTTCTCGGTATCAGTCAAACCGAATTGGGTTTCGAAGTCGAAAAAACATTCGTTGGCTCTAATTAAAAGGTACAGTTCGGCAAAAAACCGGTACCCAGGGGTTGGCTCTCTTTTTTGTGAGGGATGAGCAAAAAGTACCGACAAAGGGAGCCGGCAGTCCTTATCTGGCACTAATTTTTTAAATCTATGCGCTTTCTGCGTAAGAAATCAATTATGTATTTCTTAGTTGAGCTCGTTGTAATGATACAGGTAGGTTAGTGGTCAAAAGTTGTGAGAAAACTGTTGGAATTCGCTTCACCGTCAGGTTTATTTATTTTTTAGAGAACTACCCTCTTCGTAGGTAGAATCAATGTGTATTTAAATACTGTAGTCTGTAGTTTGTTCACAGGTAAAATTAAAAGTAGGTAGCATTGTTTTTGTATTTACGTTATCTATGTTAGCATGACCTTAGTATATTAAAGGCTTAATGAACTTGTGTATTTTGTAAATCGTCAAGAAATATGGAACACTAGCTGTCGCCCACGGCTCCGCCCGCGTGAACGACGAAACAAAATATCCAGACTACCTCTGTGCCAAATTTCATGAAGATCCTTTCAGACGTTCTGACGTGAAAAACGTCCGTAACAAACTTCCATCCATCCTCGCAAACTTTCGCATTTATGATATTAGTAGGAAGTAGGATATTAGTCCATAATCTCAAATTATCAAGCTTCTCAACGCTTTTCCTCTTATTTTGCACCAACACGTTTTTACACTATAGGTAATAAATTACCATTTACGCCGTCCGCCAAAGTGTTATCAGCAAGAGTCAGTTAATTAATATTTATGACGAAATAAGAATCCCGGGTCGCCTTCCGTTAATCACGTAGTAGGTACATAACCTAGGACAATGTGGGTAATAATAGCGCAACGATAGCGTCCAGCCGCCCGCGTCAGCGTCCAGCCGCCCGCGTCAGCGTCCAGCCGCCCGCGTCAGCGTCACCCGCGCCGGTTAGCGTCGCATGAAACTTTCTTCGCGATGTTTAGTGATAGAACAAAAGTACGGGCAATAATATTCGATTTACTAACTTATACATAGATATCTTAATAGATTAAGTTCTTAAAACTTGGTGATAATACTCGTTCCATGTAAATATTTGTCCCTATATAGAAAAGAACAGAGCTGTGTGGAAAGATGCGACAGAAAATGATAGCAGTGTGATAAAATGGGCTAGATTAGGTAAAATATAATGATATGAACAGCTGTTCGACAAGTTCTTAAATGCAAGAATATCCAAGATTTTTACAAATTACTACTCCTATATCAAAAGGCCAAGAAAATAAAACAAACGCGCCAAAGCTCATAAAGCATCTGTCACACGCATAACTAGGTATGCACAAACGACTCAATTAGCCACGAAACGCTTTCAAATAATTAAAACAATATTTGCAACACTTTCCGAAATTGAGTTGTCATAATTAAAAATATAAACATTTTCTTTGAGACACACTCATTAACATGTTATTATACGAATTCACCTTTTGCAACGGGCAGGTCGCTAATTGTCGCTCGATTGCTACACATAATTATTATTCTTGCTCTTTTTAAGACAAACATGATCCTGTCCGCTATGTGGTCCTGGTACCTCTTTTTAATTTTTATTTATTTTCACGCTGTGACGGCTGGGTTCCACAGCGACACTCAATTTCGCATTCTTGAAAAGCGTTTCGCTTGATCGTTATTTAACTTTCGCATTTTCGAACTGATCGAGGTATTAAGGAGACGAGGGTCGGTGGCTTTAGTCGCGTATTTTTTTTAGTTACCTAGATATTCATTATAATTAAATCCTTGTCATAATTGCAATTACAAGTTCAGCTTCTATAAGAATATTGAACATCATAATCATCATTTTAGTATTGACTAGCTGACCCGCGCAACTTCGCCTGCGTCACAATTTTCATTACTGCTCCGCTTCTATTGGTCTTAGCGTGATGATATAGCCTTCCTCGATAAATGGGCTATCCAACACTGAAAGAATTTTTCAAATCGGACCAGTAGCTCCTGAGATTAGCGCGTTCAAGCAAACAAACTCTTCAGCTTTATATATTAAAAGTATAGAAGTATAGATAAGAGCTACTCCATTAGTTAAGTCATTGAAAATAAAAGCTTCGTTCAGTTTCTATTGTTCTCTCTACTCCAAACACTAGATCAATTTTAATAGCTCAGATCAAAGAACTAAATAAGAATGTTTAATCTATTAAAGTAGGTTGGTACCTACCAATGTTAATAATATTTAAACAAGCTCTTGATTGTTCAAAGTTGATTTTAAAATTCACTGTTATCTGAAAATGAATCTTAAATCATGCCCTGCAGCTTACATCAAAAGATAAACATAAAAATTAAAAAACTAAACAATAATAATATCGCATTAGGTATACAAAAACTGGTACCTATTTCGATCCGACCCGTTTAATAGTGGCCGTTTCGCTCGGAAACCTTTCCCATAGCTGTAGAACGAAACAATAATACCGGTGCTATAGGTAGCCAGCGTGTGTAGAGGTCCCTTGCATTTCCAGACTAAGGAACTTGTAAAACGAGAGCAAAAAACGCAGCTGCTTCGCTTACAACTCTGTCTAACTACGCGCGTCCTTTATACGAGTTGAAGAATTTCGCACGGTTCAAATTCACCTTGCTCTGATCCCTTTGTTGCAGCTTTGGACATTATTGGGTGAGGGACACTTTTGACTACATGTACTTTTTACCAGACTGTGCCAGAAGGAGGGTTATGTTTTTCGAGAGTATGTATTTATGTATAACTAGCTTCTGCCAGCGGCTTCGCCCGCGTGGTCCCTAGGGAACATACTCCCGAGATAAAAAGTAGCCTATGTCCTTTCTCAGGCTCTAGAATATCTGTGTACCAAATTTCATTTATATCGGTTCAGTAGTTTTGGCGTGAAAGCGCGACAGACAGAGTTACTTTCGCATTTATAATATTAGTAAGGATTGTTTGGCACGTTCTGCGGCCTGATTCGTCCTGAACGGCTCAATGGATTTTAGCTTGAGAGGTGTCAATAGATTCGTTTTGATTGGGAGAGTGACACCAGGTATATGAAAATTAAAATGGCTGATTTTTGACGCCATATTATGCCTTCAAAAAATTTTTAATTTTCAAAACCTATCGGGTGGAGTATCAAGATAAAGGGCTCGAGGGGACGATTCCAAAAATATATCTCACTAAGTTCAATCAATGATCTGATGCCACCAAATACAGACTGCTTGAAAAGCAACTTGTTTCGAACTTTTTAGTCGGTTTTAGCGGTCGGGTTTTTTGACAAAGTCAATTTTTGATTAAAAGTCATTGAAACCAGCCGTCTACTTAGTAACATTTAAATGACAAAAAAAGAAGACACTGATAACACGCTTACTTTTGTTGAAAACATCTTTAACACTCGCAGGACACAATGTTGGCCCATATTCAAATCGAAAGACATAATTACGAAGACCGTAAACTTAAGCGCGATAAGGTGGGCCGTGGGTTTCAAAACAGTTGTTATATTTAGGGCGTTACGTTCTGGTTCCTCTGGGGCCCTGGTATATTCTGATCGGTTGCCGATAAAAAGTAAATAAAAGCGTCCTTACGTCTTTAGCAGTAGCTTTTGAAACACGTTTAGGATTCAATTTAAAGTTTATAATATGTCAAAAATCTTAATGTTTATTATAAAAAGGTTCTTATTTTACTTTGATCTTAATAAGCTTGTTTTTTACCTGCTAATACTGTTGATGTTGTTTTCAGAAACACTAAGTTTTGTAAAACGAAACCGGGCAACATGTTTTCTGAAAATTAAAGCTTATTTCTGCTTTGTTACTGCGTTTTTAATTGAATATTATTAGATTCTTAGGATCAGCCATTATGGGAAGTATTATTAGCTGAAAAAACCCTGAGCAAATCGTCAAAATTTCTTAGAAGATGCTTAATATTTTTCAATACCTGATGGCACAATAGTCAGTAATTCAATACTGACGCATTCGACTCGCAAAATCATTCCGCGTGGTAGACTTTTATGAAGAGGCCCTTTATAAAAAGCACAAAACTTTTTTTAAACTTACCTGTACTTTATGCGACTCGTTGATTTTTTCTCCTTATTTCTGTCTGGATTAGGCTTTTGGGTTTGCTTCCTCCTTTATTCCTTAATCATTTGAATCTCATTCTAAATTCAAAGACATCTTTGTGACGTTTTCTATGATACGATATTTGTCTATGCTCAATTCTCAAAACTTAGATAGAATACGATTATTCTAGAACTTATTTTCGTAAACGCTATTGGTCCTTCCTTTGTAGCCAAGATTTAGACTTTGACCAGCATTTATTCGTATTTAGCCTTCATATGAGGCATCACATTTACAGAAGAACAAAAGAAGGTAAAAATAGATTTCCTCGGATCCCCGGCTATATACTATTGTAAATTCGTGTCAAAACCTAAAACGACCTTTTAACAACTCAGTTTTCATACGGTGTGAATATTAAATAAGTTAATCCTTTGATCGGAAACATTTTAAAACAAATTGAACCTTAAATACATGGCAATAAAATGTCAAAGCATGAGACATCTTTGTTTGTACCAATGACATCTGTTCAAGACAACGCAATATACTAAAAGGAGGTTGTTTAAAATTCTCGCGTTTACGCACGGACGGCGTGACGTCACGTCCGGTTGTCGACTCGTGTCGGACCCGCGTCGACTATCGATACGATTGTCGATGATTGTCTCGATGTCGATGTCGATCGGACCTCCTGTCGGCGCGTTTGTTGTTTTGATTTGTAGTGGCGCGCCGAACAATGTTTTTGCATCTGTGAATCCAATGTGTTGTAAGGTGAACTGTCACAGCGGTATTTACACGAACGATACTTTATGATAGTGCATTGTATTTTTAAGCGTTTTAAGAATAATGACTTTCCGTCTGGATTTTTTACAAGACGCAATTTTCTTTGTTATGGAAAACTCAGCCCATCTCTTAATAGACCTCATAGAATTTTAACGTTTAGTTTCAATGTTTCCAAACGTTTCGGTGAGTAATTCATCCCTGTCCGTCACAAGCCGGTTCTAGATGACGAGTCGCTACAACCGGTTCTATATCAATGACTGCTTACCCCTCTCCCGGTCTGTTTACTCCTCGAGAAGTCGAGATACTTATAACTTTTTTTCTCAACAATAACTCTCGATTTTGACGTTACTAGGCCGTTTCGTCTTGCTTAGTATACGCGTTTTGATTACCTACATCAAGCTCCTTTCCTATGTTGATTGAAAAGTATGGGAATGAATTACGACATAGAGAGCAATATCTTAAAACAATATTTAACTTACTTAGTTTAGAACTCGCAAAAACAAGTACTTACTATTGAAAATAGATGCAAGATGTACTTAACTTAATCGATGTAATTTTCGAACATAAACGAAAGAGAAAACAATCTCGTAAAGCACACGTGCGAGTGGAATGTACTAAGATCGCAACACCGGCTAGGCAGTGGACGCCAATCGGCAAGATTCGCAATGTGGCTCGGCGTGCGTTCCGGTCGACGCCACCGCAGTCAGGGTCAAGGCTTCGGCTCCTGCACACTGCTGCCCGCCTGGTGGACGCGAGCCGCACCGCTGTCTTGTACTATCGTTACGCCAAGCGGAAATGGGACGCTAAAAGCGAAACTGATGGGTACCATTTAAATTATGCGATTCCCACGACGACGTCTTATTGAGCGAATTACACTCATCATGATAGAAATTATATCGTCCACCGCAACAGTCGGCAACAATAAAATTACTTTCGATTGATAACTTAACGTTAAGTGACCTCACACAATAATAGACAAATACGAAATGATTTCGTATGTATTCGAAAGCAATAAAAGTCAGCTTCGAATTTTAATAAATTTTCTTGAATGGCAGCTAAATTGGTTGTTAACTAGCTGACTGATATTACTTAAACAAGATTACACAAATCCTCTATCCGTTGACAATTTTTGAATGAATCTACTCTGGCAGTAAAAAATAAACAAGCATGTGTCCCGTCGTTGCCAAGACGTCCCGAAATTCCAGGGCCCCATTTTTTGTGTGACTTGACAGATGCATTCTGGCCGCCGCTAACCGCATCTTGCATCCTTATCGTGCATTCGGAAATGAAATCTACGGTTGTATGAGTTCTGTATCTACTACGTCGAATTTGAGGGTTATTTTAAGGTGCATTTCTCCGTCCTTGTCGCTCGAAGTGGCGCCACGGCCGCGGGAAGAAGGAGCCGAGCCCGAACTAACCCGCTCCTGTTTGTATTGCGCACGTCGCACCAACAGCATTCTTAAACATGGTTACTTTTTGTTTTCCAAGCGGAGCACTAACAAGCGGCGAGGCGCAGCGAACTAGAAATCATTTGGAATCATAGCGCGTTGCGAAAGAACAGCGTGACGTCACGGAGCGACGGCACCCCCACGTCTGCGAAACTTAGGGACCCTAATGAATGACTTCCTAATTGCCGCGGCAGCACGAATAAGCCCGTAATCCGGCGCGAAAACCGCTCCTGCGTTTAATTGTAGACCTTGAGCTGTTTTGTTTCTGAGCTTGAAATCGAATGTCAGACGTCTCGCGACATGTACTCCTGGACGAGAGTGGCTGTGATCGGATCGTAAAGCCGCAATGACGTGACGTTGCAGAGTGAAATGGACTCTTATAATATGCGCTATTGGTTCTAATTTAGACTGATCGCGCTCTAAATTATGTCATCACGGGTTAGTGATCGGCGGGGGCAATGTTATAGAGCGACAAGTCGATATGCTCCCGCACTAATGTTGACAACAATCCATCTCGGGCTGTCAGCCGGCGCCGCGAATTAGACTCACTCCCATTTCGATTTACTCTTCATCCAGGGCCAGTAATAGGCGGCCATTCCGCGGGCGACTTACATTATTCCGCCTTACACGTTCGCGGTTATTTTCCGAAGAACTATGCGATGGCAATTTCTGTCCGAGATTAATTTATATGTCGCGGACTACATTATTGTTGGGAAAAAATGGAGCGTAGGTACGTTTTTCTTGTGAAGGTTTAATGACAGGATATGATGTTAATGTCTTGGAGTCAAAGTCCGCAGAGCGCAGATGTGCAAAATGTTGTCGCCATGAAGGATTGTTCCGTTCTACCTAGCAACACATGTGTGCTAGTACGAACATGTACTATACGATTACTGTACTGGCTGATTAACATTTAAAGCTTTCGTACATCAACTGACGAATTCATAATTTGAGTTACGAGTGTAACCTTGGTACTTGATACACTATTCATTCTGTGCCTTAAGGACATATTGCCTAATATGTGATTCCAAGTATGTGCATAGAATTTTTATTCACTATCAGAACAGTAATCAAAGGAAGTTATTGTTTTGGCAAAACCTCAATCTAATTTGATATAAATAAACGCTAACAACCTTAGCATGGCTTTCCAAGGTCTTTGTCCGAGGACATGGATCGTATGACGTAATTTACTAACATGTACCTTAAATTAATAAAATTCAAGGTGGATTAAGAACCCTGCTTTCAATATAAATTACCATTAAACTGGAGGTACTCTTGTTAATGCTGTCAAAAAACATTAAAACCTCCATCGGTTCCCTGACGTTATAATAAATTGGCCGTTTACAAATTCTTCCAAGTTATCGCCGGCGCTGCCATCTGCCAACCGTCTTGTGGCCGCGCCACCTGCCCTCGACCCTCAAGCTCAACCGTCTTCACATTCAAATGATTATTGATATCTTGACAATTGTTAACTTATCTACTGCTAGTTAACAAAGATACGCTGTTAAGTAACGTGTGAAGGAAATTCGAATTAATGAAAAGTTTGAAAAATACATTCATTCGTTGAAACTCAAAAACTCAAAAACTGCTTGCAAAGTACTATAGCAGCATGCCTGAGACCAAGTCTCGATTTATAGTTTAAACTTTTCATTTTATCGAATTAACGCTGAATAGCATTCGCACTCGTACTTTTCGTATTCGCATTACAGGTTTTCCGAAACTATTTATTCGATTCCCGCTCAGTAGCGATCGTTACGGGTTACTGTTGTATGACCGCTTTAAAATAACAGAAACAAAAACTGAAGCAGGTGCTGCATGTGGCAAATATACTCGACTACTTACAGAATGTCGCCTATTTATACTAAAAACTGGGTTCCAATACCTATGAATGCAATTTATTCCACTTAAAAATACTAGCTTCGACTATCTCATGAACATAATTAACTTTTTTATCATTTCAAAACTTCGATTGTTATTTTCGATTTGAACATTTGACAGTCGTTACGCCTCTAGTTTATGAACGTTAGGAACACATGTTACTATTATTAACCGTTGTGAAATCTGTTCTAAATTATGTACCAATATGCTCTTACAAGTTAACGACACAGAATAAATTAACTGAATAACAAAAAAAAGGATTTGATTTCATTTGTTCTTAAAAATTGAAAAAAAAAAAACAGTCATTGTTCTATTTTTAAGAGGGCAACACTAGTTGCACCTTAACCGTCTCGCGCGCCAGTTATTCAATGAAATTTTATTAAAAAGGGCAACGACAAAGCTCCATTCTGCCTTCAACTGACAAACATTGGCAGCTGCGCTTTCCGTTTCGACACGGTGTGCGTGCGCGGTGGCCGGCTCAACGGTCGCGCCGCCGCGCCGTTGACACCTAACAGTTACCACACTTGGAACAACTAATAGCTACTCCTTTGCTTAACTAGTCCGTAATAAAACTATTTACCTTGTAATTACCCAGTTAGTGGGGAATAAAGAAAGTGAGTGTAGCTTCTAAATTAAATGCAATCATTTTTATTTACGGTTTGTTATTGTTTTCACGTTCGGAAACTCGACGACGCAAAGTAGTAGCAGAAGTTTTTCATAGGTAGTACTTTCACTATTTTCGTCACTCAAAGATTAGTCTCGAAACTTTCTAAGGCAGAAGTTATTTTGAATAAAGGTTTCGCAAGAAACCATTAAAATAGTTTTATTTGACTGCACGTGTTTTTGCTGCAGCAAATTGCAAGTACAACATTATTAGCCAAGAATAGCCAGACCGCGCTGTTTAAAATAAATCTACCAGGTTGATCAGGAGCGGTAGCAAACATGACTTACTAGGGCATTATAAACGTAGACAGGTTTAACCGATTTTAACAGTCGCGTCCTTCGAGCGCTCGAGCCCTTTAGTGAAGCGCCCCACGTGAACTGGGACAAACAATAATGTTTAACAAATGGATGCGTCTGGCCCTACGCGTGTACTCACAGTTGCGGGACTTCCTATGATTCATTTTATTAGTGACTTATTGCGTATTTGTTACCGGCTGCGGACGCAGGGGTTATCGCTCGTCTATCACAATAAGCGGAAATTTATAACTTAATGTGAACACACACGGACAAGACGGATGAAAAGCGACATGAGCGACACAAAACGAGCATGCCAAGCTCAAGGACCGATCGCTGACCGCGCCGAGTGAATGAGCTGACGATTTTAACGCTCAGTAAACTGCTGTCATTTAAACTTTTGTCTCGAAACAATAACATGCAAGAGAAAAAGGAATTCTTATCTAAAGCTTTGTCGAATTTTTCGAAATTGTGAAATAGTTAACACTTGCAACAAAAGGACCGATGTTTTGTCAGAAACCTAACAGTATCTTAAAGTGACCACCGAAAAAAAGGTCCTTGTGAGAGCTCGGGGCCGCTATTAAATCACGGGTTCTTTAAATTCCCGTGAAAGAGTCTACCTGCTCCTTTGGGTCTACCTGCGCACTAATCAGACTTATACCATAAATTAAATGCACGTTTAAACGTTTGGAGAGGGATTTATGGCGACGCCGGAGTTCATTATTGTCGCATTCGCGTATGTTCCTTATCTGTCATGTGTGGGGTAACGCACGTCCATTGGAAATGAGCTGTGACCGCGAGGGTGACGCGGTCACCAATAGGGTCTGAAAAGGAATGTTTTTTTAGATAATTGAAATTGATGTTTCTATCAAAACTTAGGACATTAATTTGACAGATGGAGCGATAAAGTAACGGGATTGGGGATAACAGGATCAGCATTTATAATCCACCCTGTTGACAGCATGAACCTGTTTACCAGGGGCGCAGACTTTGAGTAGAGGTCTAGTTATAGTGTGCGTAGTGGGTGGCGAACTCTCAGCGTGTAAGCCGATATTTCCCTCGTGAAAATGTGTTCAATGGCCGGTGTCGTGTTGCTCCCGCGTCCGATGCGTGTCGAACCTTTAGATTTTCGTCTCGCATGCTGGTACATTATTTCGCGTCGTTAATTATTGTGTGCAGCATTTTTTTTGTGCTCCAAAGGCTCACATAAGCCACCTGTCGGTATCGGAGGTTGTTGTAATTAAAGATTGCGCGCTCGCTCGACAAAAGAAGTTCCTCCGGCCACTCCGGTCCGCACACGTTCACCTTCAATAGTGTTTAAATAGAATGACAATTTGTTATAGACGGCAATGGTTAATCAAGTTAATGATGTCTGGAAGAAATGTTAGGTTTTTTTGCGGTGGATGTCGGTCCGCGGTGGCCGTCTCGGTCGCGTTCGAGAGGCGGCATTAACTCGGAGCGCTGTGTTCCCGGGAGGCGGCGCAGCTGGCGGAAAGGCGCCATCTGCCGAGCGGGCCCGGAAACGCGATTTTGTTTTGTTTTCGAATTCGAAATCGGTTCGATTCTCGGTACCACTCCGTACTCGATGTACTTACATTGTAGCGCAGGCGCAGGAGTCGGCACTACTCGTGACATCAACGGTCACAGTCGCGTGCCCGTCTCGCTCGTAATTCTAACGTTAATAAAATATTTCGAATTATAAACCTAAAACTCACATGAAAAGGAACTATTAATTTATTCATGCTAATAAAATTAAGGGGTCAAAACACCGCCAGTCGTTCGCCACAGGAAAATAACTCAAGCGTCGAAAATGAATTACTGATGGCTGTAGGAAGTAACGAATGGTATCGACACGTGTGTTGTTATAAAAAAATATAAAACGTTACCTTTACTTACGTTTCCACTTTCGAGGGTGGAACGGATAATGATAACACGAAATTACACATAATGTTGCCGAAATACATTAACAAAAACGTAGTTATTTTAAAATTTGGTATTTCCGTACGCGAAGCCGTCAATCAGTGGCAGCCACATCTGCCGGCTGCACCTGCGCAACTTTTTGCCGAACTCACGGGGTTCGAGATGAGGGCGCGATAAGCTCACTAGCTTCTAAAACTTGATCCTTTCTTACAACGGAGACTTTCCCGTTTCATTCTCTTTTATAAACGAAGGAATTTTGAAACATGCAGCAGCAATTCCGTTTCGCCTAGGGCTGGAAAGGACACAAGCATCGCAACATGCAAAATACTTAATTCTTTTAAGAACACAAAAGAATGCCCATGAAGTCATGACTCCTTCACAGCAGCTTGACTCGAGGCAAACGAAACAATACATTAAAGTCTCGTTTCAATAACGTAATTTAAAACTGACCAATTGCGTCAATCAAGGGCTGCTTACACACATTTACATAGCAATTGACACCTGAGGCACGATGCGCGTACATGCAGCGCCTTTACGCCGATTGGGCGAACCATCGCATCGCCTGCACGCACCGCCCTGTAATTTCGACTTCTGCGCATAATTGAAAATGTCTCCCGTGAAGCAGATTGCGTATAATGCGTGCACAACAATAGCACACACTTCGAAATGACAGCCGCGATTAACTGCCAGTGTTACATTCGGATATTCGGTGTCGATCATCAAGCATCGTTCGATAAGCACAAGTATCGATAATGACCGTATTAAATAAACTATAAAACGATTATATGACGCGCTCGCTCGCTCGGAAAGCGAGAGCCGCGGGGTGGCATTCCTCAGTAATAGTCCTTAGAATCGAGACGATGCCCGATGCACCGACACACCGACATCCATTCGCGACAATCGATTTTGGAGCCGAGTGGCCCCTAGCCGCTCAGTTTTTACAAGATGGCACACGATCGCAGCTCACGCGACGGCTGCCGCGTACTCTGACAAGAAAATTGCTGCCATTTTAAAACAATCTGCGAAAAGTCGCATTACAACCATTAATATGGAATTTCTGGGCAGATGGGTTTACTCATTTGCGATGATTGTTGTTCGTCTGGTTGACATCCTTTAATTAAAGTGCATACTGTACGTGTAATGAGAGCGAGCACAGAAGAGGAGACAAAAGTTTCGCATGTGATGGAACAGCCATTGCAACAACCCTCGCCGTATCAACACGCTAGCTAACCTTTCCGCCGGTGGTATTGAACAATTTTATTATAATTGGCAACGCGGTCAACGTTTCTTGGAAATTGGCTTTTTTGGTCCCTTTACTTCCAACATTTAACCGATCTTGTTTTTGCGCCGGAATCGCTCGAATGGACCTTTGTTCTCCGCCATATTGTTTTTAATGTCGAACAGTTGGCAAGGAAACAACGAAAGTGAGTGAAAGTCCGCGATGTGATCTATTGTGCGACGATTAGCTAACAAAATGTTAGGGATTTCTGTGTAGATGTCCGATAGAATCTGAATAGACAGTTGACCGTTATGATTCTAACAAGAAAATTTGAATCTAGCTAGAATTCGGAATATTTCAAACGTGGAACTTCCTGTTTCAGCAAAACGTCACTGTCATGTGTACTTTTTTAATTCGTGTGTTGACACAGAAACACAGTCCCATAATTAGGGGTAACAAGGGCGAGGTAGCGAGACCGTGTGGGAGCCGGGGGAGGGCAGCTGACGCGCGCTCAACCGTGAACACAGACCATTCACACAGAAAATATATGCGCCGTAATCGCTAACCTACGCTATTAAACTATTTTCCAAACAAAACTTTACCACTATATTAAAAGGCAACTAAGTACTTATTTTACCTAAAGAATCAATTAAATGTAGTGGTCTCGAATAAATCAAGTTTTTAATTATTTTTGAGAACAACGTTTGCAATCGTGAATATTTTGTCCTAAATACAATACAAAGGCAATAAATAACAAATTCGATATTTCAGTTATGTCCGAACAGTCATTAAGATGCCGACGACATTTTTAACGAAAACCAGCATCTATTGGTTTCGGCTAATTTTATATTCTGTGAGTATCTCACGGTTTTGGTCAAATCTATGTGTCTAGTTTGAAATGACCTTCCTCGTGTCCCTTGTATGGTAATAATGTGGTCTAGGATTCGGTCTCTCGGAAGGTCAATGTTAAGTGGTGGTCTGGTCGGAGGAGCCGTTTGAAGTGGCCGGCGTTTCATCGAGCGATTTATTTCACATAAAGATCGACCTCGGACATAATGAATCACAATTCATTCAGATGTTTATCACTTTAAGACGAAAAACTAATAACGTCACGGCTCTCATGTGTGATAATGGGCGAAGCTTAGCGGTCTGATGGAAGCTTGTTGAACGACAAAATGTTATTGTGTAAACTGAATAGGTACAGAATGGTCAGAGCATTAATTAACACTTGGTGGCGACAACTTATTCTAATTTGATAGAACTAATGATGACCACACTAAGCTTGAAGCTTTACAGCACACTTCAGGTTTGCTCTAAGCAAGGAAAACAATATCTTCCTTCTCAGACTGCAATCAGTTTAAAGTGTTACTGAAAGTCCCAGCAACCACTTCCCTTGTATCCAGGTCAATAAGGACGCCACTCGCCTCCTTGTGGCCACATTTCCATCTCATTTCGTCTCTCAAGTGCCTCTTTGAAAGCAGCCCCCATCTGTCTGTGAAAATTCGCCTCAAGATACCAGGAAAACATAACACCAATAGCTCTATACGTAATTAACTCATCAAACTCTCGAGTATGAAGATATAATAGACAATTGACCTTTTTGCAATGATACAGCTTTTTTTTTTTCTACAATCAAATTGAAATTCGAACAATAAACATCAAATTAGAATCTCATTAGAGCCACCCATCACCAATTTGGCACATAAGTAATCTAACTCGATTCAAGTGGCGAAAAATCGTGACTCGAGTTTTTTAGCGATTTTCGTCATCGACTTGGCGCGGATCAGACCCCAGCTCATAGATCAAAGTGTAGCCGCCGGTTGACAGATGTTTTGATATTTCGCAGATTATTTTAATATATGCATGGATGACTTACTGTGCGCTGGTGGCCCGGTTTTTTTTTTGTCAGCAAAGTGACTTGTAAGTGACTTTGTAGCGGTCGCGTTCGATCGCCCGGTGGTCTCCGAGCACCTGGCGAACGAACCCGGAAAGTAAAATGTCAATTTTATATTCTCTGCAGCAATAATTTCGCGGGCGGGATCTTGTTTTATTTAAAGTAACTCCTCATCCTAATGTGTCGGTTAGTTGAACCCTCATAAACGAAAGACCCTAATTTAATTAACGAACTAATCGTCCAAGACGCGTTCCATGTTTAAAATTCAAACGCTGCAAATGATGGTCACGTGGCACATTCGAAATACGAATAATCGTTTACGGTTGGATCGAACGCATATTAGTTGCGCCCTGTACTGGGTTGCCAACCTAACGCGGTCAGTTCCCAGAGCGTTGCACTCTGTTACAAAATAAGTTAATGTCTTCGTCATTCGAGACAACTTTTTGTGATGTTTTGCCACAATTCAATATGCATTTTTAGCCGGACCCCAAACTTATTATCATAAGTAGTTAATTAATTTTTAAATCGGATCCTTTTAGCGACAACGTTTTGTTTTTGCTGTAATGTTCCAAATGTGTAACAGTCGCCGGGTTATTTATTGTGTTTGCGAAACAAATTGTGAGCGAATAACAAATAGCTAGGTAGATAGGTATCACAGTATGATGATCGCGTATGGGAGGACAACACAACACAGATTCTTTGTGTTCTTTACGACATCATCCGTTCCGGCGGCGGGTGACTCCGGTGACCTAAACACGACCTAATACTGACAAAAAATAAAGCCACCCATTCACGAGCACGACATCTTAAACAACCTTGAACTAGTTTAACCGGGCGGGAATGAATCTGCGAGACAGACATGGCAACACCGGGCCGGTTGGAAAAAAGCACGCCGTTTCGCCGTACCGCTTAGAGCAGACGTGTTATTATCTTATTATTATAATATCCTATTATCTCGAGCCGCGGCGTTGCTCGCTGGGTATGCTATCTACCTATATCGAAGAGATAAAGGAGCTGACACCGCCGCGGGAGAGGACGTCCCTCCTCAGGGTCGTGAGCTACGTCTTAATGGAGGACGAATCTGTTACGCATTATGAGAGCTCTTTATAAACTTATCCCTCTCGTTCAGATTTATGACCACTTAATTATTTCTGCATCGTATAAGTTTTATGGCTTAAAATTATTAAGAATTAGGTACCTCAATATTAATATAATATCTCACAAAAAATCCGTGTTACAAATAAAGCCAAGGTAAATAACACATTTTTTGTGGATAGCGTCTAATCTAACAGTAGTTTTTTTGTGCGATGCATTGCGTCAGCGTTGCAGTGTGCATGGGTCACACGCGAGTGTTTGATGTAGGTCTAATGGCCACAAATCATAATCATCGAGCTTAGCGGAATAACACCCAAAAAACTAAGCATATTAATCTTAATTCTACGTTACCATAAATAACATTAAGTTTTTTGCTAACCGTAAACTATGAGAAACGGGCCGATGAAATATAGCGATATAATAAAGAAACCCTTTTTTATTTAGACATCAATTGGCCAATCGATAAATAAATACCTAAATGAGGCTGCGACTAGGATAACATGGCCGTTACAGATATCGAATTAACTCGCCACACTCAGAATGTATAAATAAGTAGTTATTTGTACAGTATAATGACAGGTTCGGTGATTGCCTCTCCTTCGTATTGTAATTATGAATCATAAACAAAGAGCATCGGGTTTTTGGTGTTCCAAAAAAACTGCTAAAAACTAATCTGTTCACAGCAATTAACCTATCAAGCGTATTTAGTGTTGAAGGTCGCCGGTAATAAATGGGTGTTACAGTTCCTATAGTCGCTGTCAATCTAGTCTTTAAATATCAGTAATTATTGAACAATAAGAATAAATAAATACCTACGTGATCGAATATTGTATGCTGCCATTTCAGTGCAGGAATGCACGCATTTCTTGTAATTACCGTCGAACAAAAGAGTTAGGTCATGTTTTGGAAGTCTTGAAAAGTATTCAGTTATTTATAATTTCGTCCCACATTATTATTACGTGTAAACGATTTAGTTACAAAAGAACTCCGGAGTTGTTTAAAATTCGTGATGTAATTTAAGAAAATTTCAATACGAACTTTTTAAAACTTTGACTTCGAAACTTCGAAGCTTCTACTGTTGCCTCTCAAAAAAAAAAACAACGAAAATAACTTCGAAATAAGTAATTGAGTATTGAGAGGTGTTTATTTTCCTTTTATATTTCACCACCGCTTGTTTTCATGGACTAGGACAACGAAAACAAGAAGAGGTATCGGGCGTCTCGGTACACATAGACAAACCAGTTCTGCACTATGCAGCTCCCACACATACAAGGCTTCCCTATATGCGAGCCCTGCGGTAACAACCCGTCTGATAGATCGCTTCATTTGATACTTCTGATGACCACTTTCATTACTATATTATGTTTATGTAGCCCTAGTCAGTTAGCATATAATGCCAGCCAATGTACACATAAGTGGGGAGATTATTTTCCCCATTGTTTTTTTTTTATAGTTTTACAAAAAATGAACTTCACTGGGATGTAATCATTACGAGGCCTTGGCGTTGAACTCACTTCCCTGCGGTTTCCTTTCGATGTGAACGATGCGAAAGTCCACAACGGAAAGAAATTTAGCGAATAAAACTTAGGATCATTGTCAAGGAACTTTCTGCTAAAAGCCAAGAATTTAAACAGTGCTATTCAATCCTCTTCAAAACGTATGATCTTTCAATGAAAGCACCCGTAAAATGAGCTTTCCAGAGCATAAGATTTATTACTCGTATCTACATAATTTTATTTTCCTCGGCTATCAATGCCAATCTCGCGTTTCGGTGTCTTAAACTACTCGTATCCTTACAAGTAAAGCATTATTCAATAAATGTGTACATGCACACCAATATCTGAACATTACTTACATCCGGCGCGCTGGGCTTTCGTCTGCCGCGCCGGGCGCATGCGCCATTGTCCGCCGGATGTCTTGCGGTCACACGCAATTTCACAACCTCTGCACTCGTGATGCCCTGGTAAGTGCCAGTTATTGGCGAGAGCTAACGAGCCATAATGTACCGTCTTTCAATTTAAATAAAATAAGCCATCATAGAGCTGATGAGAAATATAAAAACTATGACTTCTGAGGTCTTCCAGTTTTGAATTTGATCTAAAAGGACGATTCAAAACACACCTACCTATTACAGACCCGGTGATTTAAGTATAAAAACTATGTAACTATTAATATGATTAGCTGCAAACCTGTAATTACAGTCAGTTAGGTATTACAAGCATTTAAAAGCATGTTTCTTAAGACGATAATGAAACAATTTTAATTTGTTTCGATAATGTTTAGGTTAGTTCCCATTTAAAAACATCACGTTTAGCAAATTAATTGGCTCACAATGGAGGTACCAGGCAGCTATGACCTAGTAGGCGGTCGAATGAGCGAAAACACTGATCGAGTTAGCAAGGTTACCCTGAAGCTTATGTGATTACTCTGCATCAATCATCCACTGAAGTTTTGATGAGTGAATGGCTTCGTCGTCACTGTAATACTTTTAGCGTATTTTTCAGTATTTGTTTTTATCCCGACCTACCTCGATGTTGTTTGCGTGGGATGCTACGGCCTTCTATCTGATTTATGCACTTATAAATAGCTTTTATCATATGCATAGGCGTATAACACCAATTAGCTATTAATAGATTGTCTTACAATTGATGGATAGAACAATAAATAAAAACTACGTATGTTCCGCATTAAATCACTTACGTAACGTTTAATAAATAACGTTGTATTATAATAACGTCTATTTATTGACGTGTGCACATCAATCAACAGAGGATTTCTTTCATTTCACTGAAGTCGTTGACTTATTGCTTTCTCTGACAGGTCATATGTGACTTGATAACAATGTTATTGTAATTTAATGTCGCAAGATTCCCGTTCATCATCACGATTAATTAAAAAATAATTATTCAATGATTTGATTATACGTTTATCTTTGCGTTCTATATTCAAAATGCTTTTGTTGCCGTGAGGCATTGTTTCTGAGCGCAGTCGAATTTAAATCGATAAAAATAAAAGTAAGGTGCTCCAAACAGGCTGGACGACCCTATTGCCCTTAGTTTTTTAGTGGTCTAGGTTTTGTAACGGTACAGCGGGCGTCACATTCGGCACTGGCCACTGCGCCGCTGTCATTTCGACAACTAATAACCCCCAGTGGGGTTCATAATTTATAAGGCGGTACATGTGATCGCTTTTTACCTCGGCGGCCGTCCAGCGCCGCCGTCTGGGAATCCGCAACAAAGACCGAGCGAGATTCCGTTTTGCATTCCGTAGGTATTCGTGTGCGACGAACGACTGCGAATTTTATGTTTTGAAATGCGAATTTGCACTGAATCGATCACTAAGAAAGTTGCATCAGTAAACCGAATTAATTGTACGTTTCACGATTCCCACGCTGGTTTTAAAGTTATAAAGTTCGGGCTGAGCCTGGCTGCGCGGCTGCCTGCCCTGCCGAGGTACTTATTGTTCGAGACGATGTTTCATCTCACCTTCGGCGTCATTTTTATTGCGCGCGTCAATTGAAGTGGAAATTCGTGGCCGTGCCTTTGTACGCAAGTGACCTACTTCTGGGCCGTAAACCGCCCCATCAAATTTCGTCCCGGCAGTTTCGGGTTAAAAGTTGTCGAGATTCGGTTAACTTTTGGTTTTTTAGCAGCTCGGCCCCGTTGCATTCCCGTGTTTACGAGCCTCTCGCTGACCGACGCCTGACAGAGCGCTCGTAAAAGATCAGATTTTATTTCTTATTGTTCGCCTTTCGCGAAATCTAATTGAAGTTGGTAGGTACCGCGGGCGCGGGCCCACCGCGCCATTTACGCGTTTTTAATTTTACTGCCGGAGCACGCTGACTTATGTCCCTGCGACCGATAATGACGACCGTTGTGAGTTCCTTCATTACTTTTTATAACACATTAAAGGTTTAAATGGTTCTCGTGAAAATTAGCGTCAGTGTTGTTGATGATGTTTGTCGCTTGTCTGGCCTGCGCGTGCGCTCGCTTCTACAATGAGGGCTTTCTGAAATGTCGAGCACCAGGTGGCAGCACTGAGGCTTCAGTCCCAAACACCTATCAAAACGCTTGTTTTCTGACATTTGTTAAGTTGACGTCGACGTCACGCTAATGTTAAAATCACTTTTTCAATTGAGAGGCCCTCTCGCATAAGTGGCGCCAACTGGTGGAGTAAATTTTCCTGAAAACACTCATTATTCCTGTTCCGGCTGCCACTTCTCTGCTGTTAGTTCGACCTTTATGTCCTGGTAATAAGAGCCGCGCGACTACGCAAATAATAATCGCTGTCGTCAAATCTATTTGTTTCGATTACCGGCTCCCCGCAGGACTTGTTTTGGAGGCTGCCCGGTGGCCTGTGAATGCCCTCTTCCAATCCCACCTAGGTGACGTTCGTCGACATTGTTGCCTCTCGATTTACCAGCTTATTAAATGTCGATAACTGACTTGATCGAACTTTATTTAAGTTTTTTTATTGTTCGCTTCCTTTGTCGGAGTTCCGAGTCACCTGCGACGTGTTGTAGGTCGATAGAAATTAGGACAGAAGTCAAACAATAGTGAAAGTTAACCGTTATGGTTATTGTAAGTTTAAGGTGATGTGAATGCGAACTATTTGTCACTTGAGTTAATTGGTGTCTGGGAGTAGGAATGTGGAAGTCAGCGGATCAATTAGAGATATTATTAGTTGATGAAGTGCTTGGGTCCAGTGGTTACATAGAAGCGTGTGTCGCACATAGCTCTGCTGACTCTATGAGTCACTTTAAATTCTGTGTCCGTACGTCTGCGTCACGAGCCTATCGGAAACGCTAACGGCCGGGACGCGTATTTAAATACTCCCTGACCAGGCTTATCTGACCTCTTATTCCACATTGATTCTTTTGATTACAAACAACAGAAGGTGAGACGGGAGGTCTTGGTAAACCGGCGGCACAATAATGCCTGGTTGTGGCTTGTGACTCGCGCCTCACTCGCGATATGCTATGTTAAGCAAAATATTTTTATAAGGAAAGTAGGTGCGTTGCGTACATACTATGTAAATTATTTTTGGGCAAGTGAGCTTCACGGACGTTTGAGGGTTACAAAAACGGTCCGAGTAAGTCAAGAAATGTAAATAATGAACATTGTAGGGAGCTGTACGAAGTTTTTACTAGAAGTACTGTGTTGTTTAGCAACATAAAATTATGACAATATTGGTATATTAGTAAACACTATCGTGTGCCGCTCGTCATTGTACTGATTTACGCAAAAATGTGTTTTGTGTTGATGTGATGTTTGTGAAATATTCAGCATTTCTCCGTAACACAGATTGAGTTGAGATGAATTCCAAGTATGACAATATTTCTTTAGAACAGTATTTTTTTTTTCATTTGATAATCTTCTGGGGCAAGAAAAACAAGTTTTCCAAACTTCAAAGAAACAAAGTGGCTTCAGTTGCAAACAACAACTTTTATGAAAGTAGTTAAATACACCACATTCTTTCTCATTCTTTTAAATTAAACCTGGTTTTACAAGTAATATTACAGAATTTCTGGCTAAATATTTTCTTGGTTCCATATTATCTAACGTTTCTGTGTATTTATTTAAATGAACAAATTAACTAACAAGTATTGTTTTCTTTTTCCAGGTAAGCATCGGCAGTATTTCAACTAAAAAAGTAGTATGTACCTTTGTTACTATGTTGCACACAAATTGCACAATGTAAGCACATATTTTTAAAACACAAAACATCCAATCATGACGTAAGTTTAACACCTTAAATATGAGCCAAAACTACCTATTGTATGTACCTAGCAACAGTATCGGTAAAACTGGGTGAATTGAAACAAAATTTTTAATTTTTTCATATAAACATTATCACTCATTAATACGAAATTATGTACAAACGCGTTTAGAAACAAAATAAATCATGGGGCATCAAATCATGATTTATTTTGTTTTTGACCATTATTGGTTTAAAAAAAAAAACAATCTTTTAAAACTAATATTGATTTAAATTTAGAATTGTCAGAGGCCAGTAAATCTGACTCCAGTCTTGCCATGAAGTACCGTGTTACCCAGTTAATGGGTTGTGGAGGTCTGGTAGGCAGCCGCTCCACGTAAAATACTGGTATTCAGCTGAATCCGGTTTGACTGGAAGCTGACCCCAATGTAGTGTGGAAAAGGCTAGGCAGATAATGATTCATTTAAAAATGAGAGTCCTTAAATGCTGGAAGCAGAATTAAATAAAGTAAAAACCCTTTAAAAAATTTGTTTCTATTCACCCCGTTTTACGGTGACTGTTACAATCTTCTGGGCCTAAGTGTACAAACGTTTTATTTCGAGTACTCTCGCATGCTCAATACCCGGCGTCCATTGTCGTCCTGCGCACAATTAATTTGTTTATCAGTCGGCTATCAGCTGAGGACGCCCGCTTTCTTGTACATCTGCCATTTTCGGAACAAAACCTACAGGCTTTTGTTGTCGCTTTTGGTTTATGACCTACCTACTTACAACTGCGAATTAAATTGTTGTTTATTTTTATTTTGAGAACGTCTATTTATATCTGCGTCGATGTTTCGCCAGCCAGCCACAGTAGTGATGTAACGAGTGCTCGAGGGACGGAGTGCACATCGGCATCGCACTGACCTAGCCCACGCGGCGTCAGAGCACTTTCTTCTAAACTCAAAATGTAACCGTAACTATGAGCGGACAATCGTTTCCGGCGCCCGTGACGTCACGGCCGTCTCGCCGCCGCCGCCGGTCGCCGCCCCGCGACGTAACCTTGGCGGAGCGCGCGGTGAGATGCGCTCACTGCGCCGCCACCGCCGCGCGCAGCACAGCTCGCCGCTCCGCCGCCGCCCGCGCCGCCGAACGCTTTCGATTTCATTGTTCTTTTTGGAATTATTTATAAGCTAACTACAAACGACAACGGCCCTTCCGATAAAGAGTTCATCGATCTTCAATCCGATCGAAAACCGCAACCCCGCGCACCAACCTGCTTTGTATTCGGCCGGATACAGAAATTATACATATCGAATGCCACTTATAATGCGAAATAAGAGCAAAATCTCGGGTAATTTTTCACACGATCCACGAGAGCATAGTTGCCCTAAGCGCGGCGTGCCGGGGTGAGCGAACTCGCAACCTGTAATTTCGGACCGCAAAAGGAACAAAACGCATCGAGATCGGTGATTAAAAACCTTTGTCGGTTCTACTAATATTTATATTATTTTCGCAATGCGCCCGACATCTAATTGGACGCTCGTATATTTTGATGTAGGTTCGAGCGCGGCGCCGACCACCGACGCTTCATTAGTTTTCCTGGTAGAAATCATAAACTACTCATTTTTTATGTTCAGTCGTTTATGTCAAAACGTGACCCCGACCGAATCGTCCGAACATTGCCGACAAAGCGATGGAAAAATCCATTTCCTCACGAAGCCTCACGACACCGCTGACAATGGCTGCTATCACATTAATATTATATACGGATAATTTCGGAGTAAGGATGTTAAAAATACTGGCTAAATAACATTGATAGCAGGTGGCAGTCGGTAGGCATGAGTAACTAGTTTCAACTGGGCATCGGTACTCTCGATCGGCCAAGGTCTGGGATGTTGAACCTGGCGCGAGCGCTCGCGGCGGCGGAGAGGGACGGACGCTATCACTCATTGTTATGGGGGAAATGTCGCGGCCACACGCGCTGCTTCTCGATTGATTTCTTCAATGACTAAACCTTCGGCTCCTAATCCGCTCGGTATGCGATGCAAAGCAGCTGCCGGCCGGAGCGGTCCCGTAAGCATGAGGCGCACTTCCTCAAACAAAGTGATGAGGCGAGAGCGAGATGCAGCACGCGGCGCGGTGGGCTGCGCGCGCGCGACAGGGACGCACGACTGCGACAAGTGCGCGCCGACAGGGACGCAGGAGTGCATTGCGCTGACGCATCACGATCGTCTGCACGCTTTCTTGTCTTTTTACAAACGCTACCCCCGCAGCTTTCAGTTTCGTTGTGTTAACGATGAAGAGGAACAGTTTCGCCGAATGTCGTTTATGCCAATATTAATCAGCGGTGTCGTAATTAAATCTGCCGGTCTGACCGGTCGTTTGCTTGGCATTTATATGTTCCCACGCGGTTGATGTCATTTTTATTATGAATGGCGGCCTTCAGCCGGGATTCCTGTGGGGGCACGGGCTCCCGGCGGGTCCACTGACCCACTGCGCTCGCTGGCCGGGTTCCGCCGCGAATGGGTTTCGCTTCGTCAGCGTCCGAGGCTCGAGCCCGTTCCGCGCCGGTGCCGCATGCCGCGACGCTCTCCACTTGAATGAATATCGTTCACAAATAATCTCAACACAAATAAGGCTCGAGCAGGAAGCGCTTCGGTAAAGGAGTAGATGCAAATCGAAGGTAAACGTGCTTAGCGTTCATTGGCATTATTAAAAATAAATAATATCGGTTTTGGAATGTTAGCGGCGCGTCATCTCGCCCTCCCGCGGAGATCGCGTGAACTCTTTATCGGTCGGATACCTCCGTGAACCCGCACTGGAATAAATTAAAAAATCATTTAATCTGACTAACGAGAAGCTCGCACCCACAAAGTTGACGCATTTGGTTGCGATAAACATATTTTGGAGTTGTTACGCAATGCTACACTGACACATTGTAGTCGCCGAGCTTCGATTACCACGTGTCGCGTTATCGCGTATCATCGCTCCTAGGGGGCTACTCTCTAACGAAATCCGTAGTTTCGGGCTTAGTTTCGGGCGGGCATTTTCTACTTCGTATCACCTAACCACTGAGAACTAATGATAACACGATTTGACATTTACTGTGAAATCGTGTTGTCATTCATTCTCAGTTCGGGTTCGCGACTAATCGTAAGTCTGTAGGTGATACGGAGTAGAATACGAACGCCCGCAACTAAGCCCGAAACTACGGATTTCGTTAGAGAGTAGCCCCCCAGATGTGCGGTAGAGTAGTTCTCACGACGCCATAGCGAGTGCGTTCACACCCATAAACATGGTGCGCCGTATCGACGAGTATTCCGATCGTACTGCTGAGGCGCTGCTTATTTATGCTCGGCAAACATTGACGAGATAAGCCGTGAACGACGAGCCTGTGCTTCCCACATCTGCCGCGACCTTGGCTCCTTCAGCCCGTTGTGTAACCTCCTTATCAGTCACGCTTCCCTGGTACCTCCAGTCGGCTCACCGGCAAATCTCACCGCGTTTTCCGGTCCCGATATCCTATCGGAGTTATCGAGCAGATGTGCGGCTATCGCGGAGACACGTGCGTTACCAATCTATAAAAGTAGCTCAAAGTTATGAAAGCATCTTTCACTATCGTTGAGTTTACGAGCGCACTAATAAACTAGCGCGCACGTGGTCTGTGAAGAGAATCTCGTTAACATAATTACGGAGTTTTCGGCTACCCCGGACCACTTCAACCGGTTCCAATGTCCCGACTCTTTTAGTTTTTTATCGTTCTGCTCTAAATCAATGTTAAGGTTTGTGCGAAACCGAAAGTTATGTCGGCGCGTTTAGCTAATAAGATTGAATGCGGCGAATTAGCATCTCTATATCAAGTCGGGGTAGACGGCGGCGACAGTCGTCTTTGTGAAAAATTGTTTGTAGAAGAATGCTGTGTTTTGTTGACACTTGAGTTATGAGCCGGGAGCGATATGGGTTAGTCCGGGCTGGCGGAGCACGGCGGTCCTTCCGTGAGCTTTTATTATTCCGGTTATAAATTAAACTGTGCTCGTTAATCGGCCCTTTAATCTGTCTGGGCGTTGACTCCGCGGCTCGCAGCCTGGCGGCCTGGCGATGAATGGCTCATATTATCTTTGAAACAAGACGGCGTTGAAAGTAGTAAAATCTAAGTAATGAAAGTCTTCCACATGTTGTTTACGTGTGAAAAGCTCGCGACGGTGGTCCGTGTGCGGCGTGCCGGGGCGAGTCATCGGCCAGGAATGTGGCTGGCTGCATCCCGCGCGGGAGCCCGCAGCAGCCCGCACCCGCCTCGCCGAGCCAGCCTGTGTAGTGTGTGCACAGACACCAATAGATATCGACGTGAGATAATTCGATCCGAAGGCTTTTTTATACGTTATTGTTAGCCTCGAATGATACACTGTTTGAATATTTAGCTATATCCGCTGACTTCATAGCTTATAAAAAATGGCGAATAATTAGTCAATAAAAATTCCGCCGATTATATACGTAGTCGTTACACGGGTGTTACGTAATTGGAGTAAATGACCTAAGAGTTGCTGCTCCGGACGAAGGTCTCGCGCCACGTGGCGGGGCTGTGCTGCTCACGTGGGGACGGGCGACCAGCTGCCTTCCATACGTTCCAGTCATCATGCCTCTCCTAGCTGCCTGCTGAACAAACATCATGCTGCTTACAAAACTTCCGACTCCCAGATAGGTAGGACTAAAACCCCTAAAAAAACCAATAAATCAAGATATCCAAGTTTTATCAAGAAACACTACATGTATTCACACAAAACTTCGGCATATGTAAACAATAACAAAGCTAGATAGTATCGCATAATCCGTGATTATAGGTCGCTGCTGCTCACATCGCGGCTCCAGTGGGCGCAGTGATAAGTGTGGCGGGTGCGTGGCGCGCGATGGACGCCGCCCTTGACCGCGGCGTCGCGGCGGCATGCGATGACTCCGAGTAAACAAATTGAATGAATCGCGTACGCTCACGTACATGCCGTATGTACCATTCATGTGTGCGCGCCGTTAACGCACGATAATTCAAGTGCTCGTATGTTTGACTAACAAGATTACGTCCCGTCGCGTCTGCCGCCCTAGTACAACCGTCCAGCACTAGTGCCTAGTTTCGCGAAAAGTTCCGGTAGTTCGTGATAAAAGTAGATAAAGATTTGTATAAATATTACTGCGGAAATCAATTTATTTATCGTGAGCCTCCAGCTATTAAAATCGATTCTTGTAGGTACTCGATTTGGGAAAAAAATATTGACCGACCATTGCGTCCTTGAGATATAGTTTTAATATGAGGCGCTTTATTACAATAGCGTTGTTGTGATGGTGTGTGTTGCTCAGCCGGCGTGTCCGTGAGTCCCTGCCGGCCGGCGGAAGCAGCGTGTCATGGCTGGCGAGGCGCCCCTCAAGACAAGCACACTCAGCCTTACCGACGTGTTACTGACACTAGTACACACACTGTTCCATCTCATTTAAAACCATTTCCTCTTATTTGCAAATTGCAGAACCTTGATTTATTTGCAAACTGGCTGAATGGAAAACTACTAAAGCCGAAAACATAAATAAAATAAAAAGGCAGAGGAGTTAAGGCTTCGTTCGATTTATAAAATGTTGTGAGGTTGGCATCACGTGATTGGGTGAGCCCACACATACATAATTTGCGGAAGACAAACGCATAGTGCAGAGGTGCATCGTACGCGTCCAGAGGCACCGCTCCTTACGATCCGTACTTAGAGACGAGAACACCAACACTTCTATCGATTAATTACAAATGATCTCATATTTTTGAATCTTGGGCAATCAAAAACATGTGAACTGATAAATTGATTCATCTCCGTGAACAATAAAGTTTTGAAACGTTCAAAGCAAGACACGGTGTCTGGCCGCCAGTTGCCGCTAAAATAAAGCCCACTGTTCTTGTTTTTACAACGACATTAATTTATTCGGTGTTAGTAATGTTATGTCTAAATTATTAAGTGATTACATAATCAATCAGCCACATGGTGGGTCGGTCGAGGCGGCTCGGGACTTGAGGTGACTTGCGATTAGTTTGAGAGGTATTCGATACATCGATAGTTATTCCGGAGTACACAATAAGTAGTAGTGCATCTCTACGGCTGGAGGCGCGGCGGCGGCGGGGCGGCGCGGGTCGACGCTCGGCCGCGCGACCGATCGCAGCCGAAGGTCAAGGCTGCCCGCGACCGATCGAGATCCTACTCGCGAGCGAGCGCGCCGCACTACCGCCGAACGAAACAAAAAGTGACAGCCCAAACCTGAATAGAATGCGAGGACGAATAAAAATGAAAGCACTGTTTATCTTGCGCGTCTATGCCACTTTCATTTTGACCAATTAAAAAATCAAACAGCCTATTTTAAATTTCGAATAGGCGCGTTAGTCATTGTAATGACTTGCTCGTTTATGATATTGTCGAATGCGTGCGAAAAGATCTCGATCACGCAGATATCCGCGGTCACCGGCAGCGGTCAGCGAACTCTAATTGCAATCGAAATATCCATTAACCTATTTCGTTGCGAATCTGATACTCGAGGCCTGAAATCGTTCAGAAAAGTTCGAGTTAATTGAGCTACGGGATGTTTGTGAAAAACTTTGTGTTTGTCTCGCGGTATATGACTGGTTGCTAGTCGTCTGGTCGTCTGGTCGCTGGTCGCCGGCTATTCATTTTATACTTGTTACTCTCGCTTTGTTTCGAACAGTATCGCCATTCGACGGCCGCGCAGTGGCACCTTAATTAAAACGTTCGAAATTGGATCTGTCGCGAGTCGCGCTTGCGCTCGCGCACACATGTGTATTAACGATTCCTATCATTTTTGTTTAATGAGTTATTTCGCGAACGCTAACACTAATAATGATGTTATCTGTAATCTGGTTGTGCGACGGTAGCCTATAAGAATAAATTGAAAAAAATAAATCGTTTTATCGTGTGGCTAATCTTGGTTGCGAAGAATCAAAACAAACACGTTGATTTGAGAGTAATATTAGCGTGTTTTTCCTGACAGAACTTCATTTAAAAGTGTCTGTTTCTCACAATAAATTAGCTTTATCAAATGGTCCGCGTGTTCTTCGAATCACATCATCAATCAAGGCTGCAGTCGCGGGTGATTCACTTCTGTGCTACGATTCCTCTTTTATTACAGTCTTGCCAAATTAACGGTTCAAATTGTATTGTTAATTTACCGATGACTGATAAAAACGCCTGTAAAAATTAACTGCTTTATCCATTTAAATCCTTACTAATATTATAAATGCGAAAGTAACTCTGTCTGTCTGTCTGTCGCGCTTTGACGCCAAAACTACTGAACCGATTTAAATGAAATTTAGTACTGAGATAGTCTAGAGCCTGAGAAAGGACATAGGCTACTTTTTATCCCGGGAGTATGTTCCCTAGGACCACACGGGCGAAGCTGCTGGCAGAAGCTAGTTATTGCATAATTGATTTGATTGTACTAGGAATTCAGGAACTCTCAAGGTCTAGTATAAGGAAAAGCTCAACTGATTACTGACCCCGCCTTGTTTCTATGTCATCTCTATTTTATTCTAATGTTCTAAATTATGTCTAAATGGTCTCTTAAATCAGCCAACCATATTAGGGCAAAAACGTTTGTTCTTCCGTGTTCTAAACAAAGAGTTAAGGTAGGTATTAATATAATTTAGTTCGTTCAATATTTTTGGCGAACATTCTTTCACGCATATTAATTTACATGCTTATATTTATGTAGCAGATTATCTCTTATTTCAGTATGTCAAGGAAAAATCCAGTCTGTAAACTAACTTATATTTAAAAATATTAAGAAACTAGTGAACGTCACGCGGTTTCACCCGCGTAGTTCCCGTTCCCGTGGGAGTACGGGGATAATATAGAGCCTATGTTACTCCCTGATAATGGAGCTATCCAATGCTAAAAGAATTTTTCAAATCGGTCCAGTAGTTTCGGAGCCTATTCAATTCAAACAAACAAATCTTTCTTCTTTATAATATTAGTATAGATGTATACAGTCCATCTCGCCATTATACGTTGTTGCGGACAAAACTCGTTTTTTAACGTTTAAATATGTACAAAGCTCGTAAATTCGTTCGTGCACGTTATGTCCATGCTACGTGGCACATGATCACACTAATATTTTCACAGTTTAATCAGATTGGGCACGCGTTGCTCACTCGCATCGAATCGCAAGCTTCGTTACATGAGGAATGTCCGCCGATCGTTAGTTAAACATCCTTCAACGCATTCTAATACTAAAAGGCCTTTAAAACAGGTTACCAGTCATAAACAGACAATATAGGAAACATACAGAGTAAAACGGCCATTCATAAGAATAAAAACTTGATCTCCGCCCGATTAATATCTGTAAGGTGACCAAAAAAACCCTGAGTTTATGCGAAAATCCACGGAACATGATGTGTAATCTGTTAAACTTTATAGTTTTGTAGAATTTTGCAAACTATTCGTTTTCCACGTGCGAACGTTATGAGCTATCTCACGAATACTTGAAACGTTTTATCTGAAAATTATCTGTCTCAGACTCTCAGACCAGACGTCGCCGTCTCAATCTTGATTCTTTAAATCGTCTAAAAGCTCCAGTTATAGTAAAACTATTGTTAGTACAGTACGGTTATGTATAGCATCTGATAGTGGCGAGTCGGATGCACCTAGCTCGAGTAAATGTCACTCGGTGAGCCGCCGCCGCTTTTAGTCGCTCCGAAATAGATCACGTTCGCGTTCATCAACCCCTTACATTCGTCATCAGCACTCGCCGACCATCGCTGACCTTTTACATCGCCGGCCGCACTAGACAAACACCTCCACTCACCCAACAAACCCCGCAATGTACACCTCACAAAGCAACTCGCACATCCACACCAAAACTTTTTTCGGCTGTCGACATTTGACACATCGAGACTGCACATAATTCCTATTGCTAAATAAATTCGCCACACCCGATTATTTGTTTGTAATTCGATGCTGTCAAAATGCATTCGAAATTAATTGAGCGTTAGTATGGTACCCGACCACCGACCACAACGACAGCGCTGCAATTTTCGACCCGTCATAATGACGGTGCAGCAAAAACTTGACACCTCCGAGACGAAAAAAATAACAATCGATTATTTAATATCGTTTCAAATTCAAACCGTATCGGTCTCGGTAAATAAATTCACAAGCTCGAGTTGAAAGCTCTAACAGCTATATTATCCCGGTACAAGGATCGCATAATCGTCCAAGAGCAAAGTCAAAGGTCCCATAATGTGGTAAAGACGCTGAACTCGAATCGCGTCGTTCGTGAAACTTACAACTGAATGTTAGTAAACAACGTGGTACATTTACACTTTTTTCCGTGGCGCTACTCCAAGCAGCTGAGTTTTATTACACAATCACAGCTTTATTACCGCCGCGCCATCTATTTAGAATTTAGGAAGCGTCGATTCGCGAGCGTCACGGAGCATGACGCGCCGGGCTACGGGTGTCTTGCAAGTTATTGCGCATTAAACACGCGGATTAACCTCTCAGACAGCTTTGAGCGCTGAATATCAGGCGATAGCATTACTGATAATGGATGCTGGAGCCTCGTTTCATAACACAGAGACTCTGAGCTGCCCTACTCTGGATGTCAATTAAAGTTTGATTCCTCTCATCAGCGAGTTGTGCTGCCACGTCCACGTGGTGGGATTACCCGCCAGTGCGTCACTCATAGTATTTGGACATCGACATTTCTACAGAGCTCTGTTATTTCTAGCGTCGGCAGGCGCCAACTTTAGATTGGCTACAGGGCTCATCTGCATTCAGGACCGTTATTTGTGGAGCTTAATAATGTTATCCTCCATTCATATCCTCAGGGACGGAATAGTGATGAGACAATACTAAACGGATGGTCGAAACTTCGACTAAATAATTCCGTGTACTCGATTCTTCGTTGAATTATTGTAAGTATTTGCATGGGAGTTGTGACAGGAGAGTTAATGAGGTTTTTTATTCAATTTGAGATTGTTTATGTGGTTGTAGGGTGTAATGTATGGTTGATGGTTGCGATAATGAAGATTTTTAAGCTCGGGTTTCACCGGCACGTCGTAACGCGCAGCGTGTGGTGTGGTGCCTCGCCGCGTCGCGCGCGCACCGCGCCGCCTCCACACAGTCAGCTCGCCGGAGAGCTTATTTTTTATACAATGGGAGCTTAACTTGTCTTTTTAGCTGTAACATTATCCTGCTAGTGTTGACCTTTGGCGTTATGTTTTACGATGTTCGCAAAAAACACAATGGAATGAATTACTTTATTCGATAAATCAAAGGCGAGGCGTCGACGATATAGATGTCAAGAGTTCTCTGCACTTGACTACCTTATAATAACGTCATCGTTGCAGGCGAATTTAAATTAACAATACATTATTAATTGCCATAAAAACGTCTTGTTCTTCTATCAAATTAAAGGAGCTGGGATTTTTTTCGGTACTTCTATTCTCACATCCAATAATGCAATAGTGATTCAATACTTGGAACTACTTTTTCGACAGTTAAAACCTTAAAAACTACCGGTTTTTATCTTAACGATTCCCGAATCACAGCATATTTCTTACAACCATTAAACAGTAATACCGGTCACTAGAACATAAAGCTATTGGTCTTTCATTAGTCATTAATTGTCACCTCCTTCCTGGAGAACTTTCTTCAAGGCCCGCCATGTTCTCAAAAGCACCACATGTGGGTGTCGCGTCTTTTGTTCGCGTTTAATAATATTTGCAAATTAACCGCACACTCGTGCGGCTTTCCGGAAAAACAAAGCTATGTTCATATTGACAATATGACACTTCATCATACATACAATTACTTTGACAAGGTGACTTGGAGGATTTCCTGAGTTTCTGACTAAAATTCTCGCTTTCAAAATTTGCTTCATGTTATAGACTTCATCATCATCATATCAGCCGAAAGACGTCCACTGCTGGACAGGCCTCCCCCAAGCGTCGCCACAACGGCCGGTCCTGTGCGTTGTAGACTTAATTGAATGGTTTTAAAGATTTACTAAGACATTCATTTATTTTAATTTGATTAAATCCAAAATTATCCTAACCTACCTTTGCTTCAAACATGCGCACAGCAAAGCAGTGGAACTCTCTGCCTGCGTCTGAGTTTCCAAACGCTTACAACCCTAATCTCTTCAAAGTTAAAGTGAACAGGCTCCTTCTGGGTAAGCTCGCTCCATCGTAGACGTTGTCTCTGTCATCTCTGACCTAGACTAGAGTCAAGAGCAAACCCATCACAAATAAATAATAAACTGAAAAAAAAAAAACTTAGCTTTTGCCAGACACAAAAATGTCCCACTAACACGAACCAGAGGCAGTATGACTAAGCCTTTACACCACATAAGTGTCATTCGTAAATAATAACAGAACATCCGGCGAGTAGGGATGAGACAAAAGTGCATAAACTCATTTTAAAGTCGTCATAATATTTTGAATTTTTGACTTATTGCCCTTTCAGCCACAACAAAACGTTTCAGCTTAGTTGGTATAGGAGATGGGCTCCGTTGCCCTCGGTTCTCAAGCAAACAAGATTAATAATATTATACAATTTGTATCAGATTCTATTCGCCGTCTTTATAAAATAAACATGGTGTAAAGCTGGTGGCATACTGCGAGATAAACTGCGCAACGATGCTAAAATATTTGCAGAATCGATATTACTTGTGGAGGTAGTTAGCGGTTTAGCTGGACAGGACGAATATAACCTTTCTGTTACGAAGACTAGCTTTTGCTCGCGTTTTCGTACGCTCATATCCCATTTTTTCCCGTTCCGGTAGGAATTACGAGAAATCCTCTGCACTCCCCAAGGCAACTTCTCGTATATGCCAAATTTCAGCTTTCTACGACCAGCAGTTTCGGCTGTGTGTTGTCTGTCAGCCAATCAGTAAGGGAAGAGTTTTTATATCTGTGCATATACTCACTAGCTGACCCGCGCAACCTAACACTGAAAGAATTTTTCAAATCGGACCAGTCGTTCCTGAGATTAGCGCGTTCAAGCAAACAAAAAAACAAACAAACTCTTCAGCTTTATATATTAGTATATATTTTAGAGCTAAACTAGTGATTTTTTTTTTTATATTTCGCAACATAACGCAACTTGAATCTTTGTCTCAATCGTTTCGCCTAGCCTTCTAGCTGAGGCTCGGGTCTACCTCGTAATCGCAACACGACGACGGTTAGCGTCGCTTGCGCAGGGTCATTACCGAATAGCTAAACTCAAGGCCGAGATACTATCGGCTTTATGTTTTGTAATATTTGAACATACTCCACTTACCACCTGGGGCCTTAGTACCTTGGCCAATTGTATCGAAACATGATTCCGCTATGGATTCTTTACAAATTCGCTTTATTTTGGGTCAGCGTGTGTGTTCCCCTTTTGTCGAGTCCTTTTGGTTGCTGTTACCTAGAAGATCCTCTATGGTATGGAATGTTTTGTGTTCCTTTTTACCGGTTTTTTATTCAAGTATCTTAGGGTGGTCTGTATCTAACCGTGGATGTTCTACAGTTGCTTTGTCGTAGACCAACATTAAGCAAGCTCCTGGATACCTCACTCTTTTGTAACGGCTCGTTCAGCCACAAGCAGCGTGTTTGGCACATCACCGGGCGCGTCTGTCACCTCGGCCGCACATCCAAGACCATCAACATTCACGAGCTATTTGATCATTCGCTAATGTATGCGATGACATATAAACAAAAGGTGGTATCAAACGCTACGTTTCTCGAGTTCTCGGCAGCCTCACTGTGACCTCAGTCGCGAATATGTGGTTCTGGCTGCTAGCCGGAAACGGCTCTAACGTTCGGCAATGAAGGAGGTCATAGCCACGAAGTTATCAACATCTAAACATGACTCGCGTGTCATGGTGACCTGGTACATACAGCTCTATACCTAAAACAACTTTTGATATTTCGCCGGCAGACCAATAAAAGATACGTGCTTTTGGGCAATCTTTTTTTGGGGTCCAGTCGTTTAGTGAGACAAATCCGCAGATTGATAGTTTTGTTCTAACCGAAAATTTTTATTATACATGCGTAAGCCGTGTTGCTAAATGCTAACAAAATTGATATAACAATTAAATTGGGCAAAGGTGTTATTTAGAATGTTTCGACTAAAAGTTCATGGCCCACCCAAGACTTTTTCGAAAAAGCAATATGTGTGATTTGTATTTTGATTAAGTATTCACCTCGTTTATCTATAAATCATCAGCTGATTCATTCAAATCTAAAAATGAATGATTAATATTAATTTACAATTAAATGTCATAAGAAGTCCTTAGCAGTTGCATTTGTTTTCACACTTGACCGAATTTTCGGAGCACGTCGTGAGGTGCGGTAAGGTCTATGTCACTGCACCGCGAGGTACCCGGGTTGATTAACCGATAACGCTTATCGCCCGAACGTAAATCTTCCCGCAATACCCAATGTTGGTGGAGTTGCACAATTTAACGATCTACTGACACTGTACAAACTTGTATCGTTGGTTGAAGAGATCAAAGAGTATTTTAAAATCTGTCACAGAACACTTCTGTATCATAATAAACATAGCAGTGTTTATTTGTTCCGCAATTGTTAATTAGTTGGCGACACATGACTTATTACGTCACACGCGTAATACAGTTTAATGAACTTTATAATTATCGTCCAGGAAAACTGGCCAGTGACACAGGCCGACCCATGACTGCTAGGTGCATCGCCTTAGCAAGTACCAGGCGTTTATAAGCTATCAGGAGCATACTAACTCGCTAAGAGTTCAGCGATTAGAAGCGTTTACCGTGAGAGCTGGCGACGGGCCAACCAGGCCACGCCGGTGCGTTCACCCACAGGCACACACGCCGTAAAGATAATTACTTACCATTGTTTTTATTTCTACTAGTACTATCCCAAATATTTTTAATTCCTGCTACAATCGATTCCATCAATGTTATGATCGAAATTAGCGAGAACACTAATTGTTGGAAGATCGTTTGACGTACGTGATTCAATTCAAGACGCGTGTGGCTGGCTGGTTCGTCACTCGCTCGACGTTTTGTAACTGACCGATGTGTCGTTATCACGCGGAGAGGCGAATAAAATCTGCTTTTATAGCCCACTGAAGATAGTTATCAGCTGTTTACTTGAGACGAGAAATACTCAGGAATTTGAGCTGTTGTGACGGAAACATCCCAACAATATGCACTAGTTATGACCAATCGGAAGATAGATGTCTATTCTAAGATATAGGTTACACAACGCTCCACAATGCGTTATTTTTCACGTGGTGACGTCACGCGCCTGCAACGCTGCACGATTCGGCTGGGTGCACACTCGGGACACCCATTTATTTTCTCCTGCCACTTTATCTGGCATCGTATTAAACAATCTTTAACATAAATAACGCCAGTGTCCATACGTTGACGTAGGTACAACTTAAACCTGTTCTCGTTTATTTTATGACAAATGCTAAAGTTTATCTTGAAGATCTGCGGTACGAGTACCTAGTGCGTCGAGTTGTCAAAATTAGGTTCGATGCACTTTGTTAGTCATATCTAGTTCGTAAATGCGCAGTTTTTAAGCTGACTCATTTTATAGGTGTGAAGGGATATTTAAACAGCAGAAAAAAACCTACTTATCAAAGTTTTTTGCTTCCGAGAATGATGATAGCCTGTGGTTTACGAAATTCCCATGATATATCGCAGTTACACGTGTCTCGTTGGGAACTGTCATCGATGTGTAATAAGTTAATAACTTATTGCGAGTGGCTAGTGTAGCCACCGAAATATTGTGTATTAATATTTAACAGATTAACATAACAAATGTCCAGACTCCAGATGGCAATTTGTTATTAGAAGATATTTAAGTAATGTGCTTAATCAACTAGTTGTAAGCTTATTTATTCTTTTACTAATGGAAGAACATACCAATGAACCATTTTGTGGTATAATCGAGCAGAAATTCCAATTTCATAAGTATAAAACCAGAATGCTACGTCATAGTATTCATTATTTCTTCAAATAAACAAGACGTTTATGTAGTCTACCCTTAACCTTATCACTTTATTAAAAAAATAAATTCAAATTCAATGTTATTCAGTCATAACGCAGTGTTTACACAGACAGCCGCACATTAATAATTCATTCACTCTTACATTCAATAAAATGCTTGTTTTAAGGCTCCCGCTCGTGAGACACCGGCTTAATGTCACGAAAAATTCCTGATTTTGTTATTCGATAAAAAATATGAATGCAAATATGGGCGTTTAATTTTTTAATCTTCGCTGCGATATATTACCCTGGTATAATTACATGCTTAAAAACTTAATATATTTCTCCTGATTATTATGACTTAATTAAACAAATGATCGTCGCCTCATGTTTAGAGTATTAATTAGTTTTTGGGTCTGGGGATCAACAGTGTGATGTTTATGGCGTTGCAGTATCTCACCTCTTGTGTTGTGATAGTTCCCTGGTACTTTATCAGGTAACCATGGCCTTTGCATAAATTATTGAGTTCAATAATAAATTTATATGCTTTACGTTTTCGGATTTACGGAATAATTAAACCACCTATCGTGTTCATGGGAATTCTTTTCAAGCTTTCTCTAGTAAAAATGGACCAATTTTTCTTTAAAATTTCATCAAAATTGGATTACCACATTGATATATAAAAACCCAAGATACACACTCAGCATCTCAAAAACGTCCGCAAAAAACAAGCGCACAATGTATAATTGTGCGCTAGTTTCAAACAGTCTCTCATCGCTCGCCATACTGCACTGCTTTGTAAAAACAACTTTAAGCGATCCGTGTAAGGTTGAATTTATATATCAATGGTTGGGATTTTATATATCAATGGATTACCAGTGTTGTTTGGTATTTGTATTTAAGGACCTCGTCCGTTTTGAGGTCGGTTCAAAAGATGTTCACTTTCGCATTTTTATACATTATGTACTCGTAGTTATTATTAGATATTCACTTTTTACCTTGACTTGAAGTATTTAAAATGTCAGTCAGTAATGTTAATATTAACAATGCATTTATTGAATTAGAGTAAAATTCTTAGGTTAAAGTAGCATGGTGCTCATCGCTACCTTGATCTATACTAATGATAGCATTCTACCCACTATTGTTCGGCACAATACGTTATTTAATTGGCGTTCTATATTTGAAAGTTATGCGCCTGCGCATCCTTGACTCTGATACCTTCATTGATATAAAAATAATTTAAAATGCTGTTTTAAAGAAAATATTTATAGTTGTTCAGTATCATTTTCTAAGGATATCAATTTCATATGTGGACGACATTGATATATAAAAAACCCAAAATGCACAGTCTCGAACAAAATGCAACACTCGAAACTGTCGTCAAAAACTGACATGGATCAAGTGTTATGTGTGAGTTGTGTGTAGTTATACTGTAAACAATTTTTTTGCAAATTCAACCTTACACGGATCGCTTAAAGTTGTTTTTACAAAGCAGTGCAGTATGGCGAGCGATGCGAGACTGTTTGAAACTAGCGCACAATTATACATTGTGCGCTTGTTTTATGCGGACGTTTTTGAGATGCTGAGTGTGTGTCTTGGGTTTTTATATATCAATGGTGGACTAGGATATTTTGCTTAGATAAATTGAAATACAGGGTGTTGGTATTAATAACAATACTGCGGGTCTAAAGAGGCCACTTTAGCAGAATCATAATATTAATCACGCAACAATCTGTCTGTATCATTTTAATCTTTATCGCTAACGCATTAGGTTCAAAGTTGATTGGGAAAATTGACAGTGACGGGTAGCGTGATTTGCTTTCTGATTCTGCTAAAGTGGCCTTTAGCAAGTAGCAGAAAAATCGTGCAGTACGGTTTTTCAAAATAAAAAAAAAGTGACGAGCTATCGAATTATAATAATCCATTTTAAGTTAGAATGGTGTATAAAATACTTCCGCAAGTACATACTTTGTCTTGTGTAACAGAATATAATTTTAGGCAAGTAAGGATTTGCCTATCATCATCTGCCTAGCCTTTTCCCAACTACATTGGGGTCGGCTTCCAGTCAAGCCGGATTTAGCTGAATACCAGTATTTTATGTGGAGCGGCTGCCTACCAGACCTCCACAACCCATTAACTGGGTAACACGGTACTTCATGGCAAGACTGGAGTCAGATTAACTGGCTTCTGACTATCCGTAAGTAAGGATTTGCCTATAAACCTTGATATTTCTACCTAACATATATTCTTGAAAAGTTCACCAATTTTGATAGTCCATAGCGGGGAATTCAAGTCAAAGTTTTACTTTTATTATGTAACTAAATATTCTGAACATTTATAAATAAGTTGTAATCGGCGAACAGTAATGCTATATGACAGGTCTGCCAACTGTGTCAGACATAATCTGACCTGGGGCACAGCACCGAACGCAACAGTAACACAACTCCACGCAAATGACGCGAATCAACATCCGTTCAGAGATACGAAACAAATAAACAATCATGTCATATGTACAATCATTTTGGTATAAACCACAGCTAAAATATTAGTTACTAGTGGACGTCACGCGGTTTCACCCGCGTAGTTCCCGTTCCCGTGGGAGAACGGGGATAAAATATAGCCTATGTTACTCCCTGATAATGTAGCTATCCATTGCGGAAAGAATTTTTCAAATCGGTCCAGTAGTTTCGGAGCCTATTCATTTCAAACAAACAAACAAATCTTTCCTCTTTATAATATTAGTGTAGATGTGTAGATGTCGACATGTAAATCAGTGTTATCAAATGTCGAAAAGAATTGATTTACTGGTTGCACAGTGACTGTGGTCGAGGGTTTGGGTGGCAAGTTTTTGCGTTTCTCAGCGTGACCTTGCCTCGACTTTTACCTACATCGAAGATTAATATAAAATACCCGTATTATTTGCTTGAGTGGACTATTAATCACTATTAATTTAATCGTAACGAGAAGTATCGAGTTCGATTTGATTAACTAAACTAATCGTCTGAGTAAACACGTTATTTGGTCAATGAAGTATTTTGGTCTTAACTATAGCCTTGTGATATTATGAATACGAAACGCACTCGTATGTCTGTCTGTCTGTATGTGTGTCTATTTGTAACGTTTTTACGTCTTTACGGCTGAACGGTTTTGGATGAAATTAGGTTATTTTTTCACGGGATTACGTACTGTTCAGATAATTTTCGACTTTAACGCGGGAGCAACCACAGGCAGAAGCTAGTATTTTTATATATTTATTTACTAGCACTTCGCCCGCGACTTCGTTCGCGCTGCAATTATCATAAGGATCCCTAATTTTTATCTAGACAAATACCTTCCTCGAGAACCACTCTATCCATTGGTGAAAACAGCATGAAAATCGGTGCAGTAGTTTTTGAGTTTATCGTGAACAGACAGACAGACGCAGCGGAAGACTTTGTTTTATAATATGTAATGATAGTGATAGTGATGTAGTGATAAGGCACACCAACAACTTATTTACAAAAAAAAATAGTCACTTACAGGTTTACACGACTTTTACAAAACGAGTTCGAATTTGTAATGCTATTAGATTAAAAATAGTTCGTGGTTTGGATTAAACTTTTAAAAAATACTGTAACCTTTAGAAAGTAAATTGTATAGATAGATTAGTTAATTTGCTATTGATACGATAAATGAAGTAAATCGTACAATTTAAACAAACTTTGTACACTATAAATAAACAATTCTGTAAATTGTCATCATGTACTACAATGTTTTTGATGAATAAACAGTTATTATTATTCCATTTATTCATTTATATACATACTATTTACATTTTTAAATATTTCTACAAAAAAATGTAAAAAAAAAACATTTAAAAATATAAAAATAGTCCCGAATAGGGCTCCCGAGAGAGGAACCTCCTCACTATACGCGCCGTGTCCAGGAGTATTATTAGTATTCTCGTTTATTCATTTTCTTTACACTTACCATTATATCCTTACTAATATTATAAATGCGAAAGTAACTCTGTCTGTCTGTCTGTCGGTCTGTCTGTCTGTCTGTCTCGCTTTCACGCCAAAACTACTGAACCGATTTGAATGAAATTTGGTACACATATAGTCTAAAGCCTGAGAAAGGACATAGGATACTTTTTATCCCGGGAATATGTTCCCTAGGGACCACGCGGGCGAAGCCGCTGGGAGAAGCTAGTTTTTAAATACTTCAACATAAAAAAAAAACATTAAAAAAATCGTTTAAAAACATAAAAATGGTAGCCCACCGGTATCGGGAACAGGGTCCAAGCTATACCGGCGGTCAGGGCCCCAGAGAGAGGAACTTCCTAAGAATACGAGCCGTGTCCAGAAGTACTCCCACCGGCCCCTTTCTACCATCGCACATCCAGACGCACTGCATCTTACCATCCCTACCTTGTTGCTATTCCACCAATTCGCACTAAGCGTTTCCAAACGTCTTTTATAATGCGCACAGCAAAGGAGTGGAACTCTCTGCCTGCGTCTGTGTTTCCAAACGCTTACAACCTTAATCTGTTCAAAGTTACAGTGAACAGGCTCCTTCTGGGTAAGCTCGCTCCATCGTAGACTTTGTCTCTGTCATCTCTGACCTAGACTAGAGTCAAGAGCAAACCCATCACTAATAAAAAAATATAAAAAGTACTATTACTAACTATTATTATTACACTAGAATTTCGAAGTACTTGTTAGTAGCCAATCAATGTTTACTTAAACTTAGTACATACTTAAAGATTAAATCCTTATTTGGCTATTTGATTGTAACTTTATAAACTTTGGTTTAGGACTTGATTGACTTTTCATCATGTTAACTCGCTGTGAATTTTATTTAACTTAAGGCACTCTATGCCTATATAAAATTATCGCTCGAACGTATACTTAAAGTCTTTGTCTTGAAAACATAATTTTTTAAAAGTCCTCGGCAATATGTTATTTACTTCATACCGTCACAATTTATATGAAACCATGACAATACTAACCTCTGCTCTTTTTTCCAGGTAAGCCATCAATTCCTGTACAACTGCAGAAAGACCTAAGTATCCTAGCCTTAAGACCTGAACAACTAAGTATTAGGTAACATTTCATGGCGGTCATAAGTGGCAGGTCGTTAGCATAGGCTTACGACAACGTTACGGTTTCGATACAGACGGTAACTAAAGGATTTATGTCCTTAAATTAATAAAAAATAATTGTTTTACATTATGAAGTTTCAAGTATCAAAACCACTTTCGCTAACCATAATAACTACATTAAGTTCATAACATACCAAAATAATAAGCCTCAATAACAAATAATCTATTCTTACCGCAATCCCGAACAATATTTAGATTGAAAAAACTTACCATCACGAAAATAACATGGTGCCGTCCCGCCGTTTCCCTTTCGTCGGAAGATGTCTATCTCGGGCAATAGAGCGAAATGGCGAACACCTCTCTCCCTCGCGCCCACGCGACATTCCCTAGACGCCACGTGTCAACCCACTCCTGCAATGTATCAACTCGATGCCAAAACATTAAACGAGATTAACATTTATTGCTCAAGGAACAAGGTCCCTAATTGCTCAAGTAGACACTCAAAGATGCTCCCCGTCGCTAACTGAAGAAAGGCACATGTCTACTACTTCCATTGAACATCTAACCTAGTTGTAACTTGTTAAGATTCACATTGCTTTGCGAAAGGCCTCGTCTTCAAAACATCCACTGTTCCATTTTCAAATGCTCCTAAATTTGAAGCAACGAATAGTAAACTATTTGAGTGTAAACAATTTTGATACTTTTGATTTATTTAATCAGATTACACATACATTAATATCGGTTAAAATATTTTGAATCTTTGTTAATTGATGACATATCAGGGACCACAGAAAGGTGATAAATTATTCGTTAACCATTGTACCATGACAAATTACTGAATAAAACAAATGTCGGCCGGACGTTGAACGCTGCCAATTTCAGTTCGATCAACCCCAACCTCCCCCCACCGCACCGCACCCCCGATGTCACCCGCACGCGCTAAGACGCATCATTAATCATTCCTGTACACACATCTCCTGACCGTGAGCCATTTAAATTTAGATTTTAACCTCCAGGATTTAAAGACGCTTGTTATTTGCAGCGAAGCCGCCAAATACGTCTATTTGTGCCTGAACGGGTGAAGTGTCTGCTTACCTCTTGTTACCTCTGTACCCCTGGTGTTATATAAGCCGAGTGCAATGGCCGCTCCAAAACTCAAGGAAAACCGCCGTTTTCTCCCCTGAGGAAAATTTCTTTAAGTTGCCTCAATTTTAGTGAAAAATTATGATGATGATTCGCCTTTATAATGTGGCTGGCATAATTTTTTAGTAAAGATTGCGATAAGTAGGCCGGGGATGTTTTGCTTGGTAGGAATCGTCGGATCGATTGTTTCTAACAACAAACTTTGTGTTATTACTAATAACAGTTACTTGGTAGAAAATTAAAAATGTTATAAATCGAAGAAAAAAGCACTTTTGAAACGCTCTGAATAATTAGATTTCGTGATAATACAAAAAAAAATATATACACATTATGTACGTGCGGTGCGACGGAAAATATAATTAAATTCCTTATTTTGCTAGGACTCCTAAAAACTTAAAAAAAAAACCACAAGGACTCTTGAAAATAAATTATTCAGGCTTAAAAAGGGGCACTCACTCGTAGAACCAAAGCATACGTCCCCTTGACGTGACCCAAATACAAACAATGCATATTTCAGCGTAATCTGCGTGTTGTAATTAGCGGGCTGCGAGTGCCTCGACGTGAATGTGGGTTAGATCCGCGGCCGCCACTGCACCGGTCGCAGACCGCTGCCGGGGTCGACGACCGCTATCGATCGCGGGGTGGTGAGGGTGCGACACGGCACGCGCCCCTGCGGCGCCGCGCCCCGCGCCCCGCTCTCACATGCTCTCCTGGTCTGCCGGTCGAGCCGCTACCGCATGCGTCACTCTGGTCAACTTCACGACACTTGAAGAAAGTTCGCGTCTTATCACGGGTTCAAGTGTGGCTGGATAACTGATAGCAGTTGACACATTTCGGAGTTAGACCTCGACCAGAATCAGATGGCGCTGTCAGTACGTAAACATCGGGTCTGTGTTTAAAAATTAACTAAAAATAATTGATCGCGTAATTCACCTGCTTAGTCTCTTCGGTGAAGTAACTTATAATTTTCATTTTGTCGTATTAGGCCCTTATGCTGCAGTAACAATCTTTAAGTTTGCTTAAATACATGTTTCATTAACGGACAATTTCCAATGTGTTTCAAACAAACTTCGGTCAGACTTGTCTTTAATTTTTTAGTTACACATCTCGTTCAATTGTTTGTCCAATTCGTTAAGGTGTTGACAGGTTTTTGACGTCGTAGTGTTGAGTTCACTGCAGTTCAGCGCTGGATGTTGATCTGATGAGCCCCGCGAGCTGGCGCGCCGCCAAACGTTATGACGAAACCGTGTCTCTGGTTAAACAGCATTGGCCGACGTTTCCCCATTGCGCCCGCTTTTATTTACAAACCCAAGATTTATCTGACTTTTTTAATTCACAAATTAACATTGTTCCATACTATTTCTGTTCCGTCCGATTTTTATTGTAGCCGGCTTTAGGTAACGTTACAGTAAACATAAACGACTTGGCCTTAATAATGCAAACAATCGATCTGTTTATTTTTGTGCTCAAATATCTTGGTGAATATAGCAAGCCATTCGATCAAAACGAAACCACCATTATCCTGGTATAGTATATATCACGGGCAAGAAAAATATTCCGAATCAGAATAGAGAAAAGGCAGCATAAATGAAAACTCATTCCCGACTTCCCGGGCATCCATTATAGACAGGAAGAGTGTCTATAGCATTGTATAGGGAAACAGCTGTAGTAAGGCGGGCGCGGGAAAACAGCTTGCCTTAGAATGGGGGTACCCCGAGGTTGCCCACCCCTGCACGGCCTACCGCCGTTGTTATGGCGACGTCCTATGATTTATGTTTGCCTGGTGACTAGTCGATGCTCCGCCGTCTTATTATTGGAAAGATTTCTTTATCCAGCCTGGTACTATATACGCGGCACGTAACCAAACCTCTATAAAATTTTATGCCGTAGTTAGATCATACCTAACGTTGTGAAGTCGGTTATCTGAATAACGCAGCGCTCGTAAAGTGAAAAAGTATATAAATAACGGTAACCAACATTTGACAAATAAAAGATGACAGGTACAAAATTGTTTAAGTAAATTGGGCCTCCATTTGCATATTTGAATTAAACGTTGTTTGTATACAAAACAAAAGTCGTTTGTGAAGAGTCTCGGGTTAACATCGCGGGGACTGGGTGATACTGACGCCGTCAGGTATCGATCACCTCTTCCCCTTCGTAGGGTCCTGATGCTTGGATCCGGGATAAATAATATTTCTACGCAATAAATGCCGATACAATGCGAACTCGATCCCCTAGCGGAAAGAAAAAGAATAATTTCGGGAGGATAAAATAGGATCTACTTTGTTAAATAACCTTTGTCATACATATTGTAGCGAGTTACTATTTCCCTTGGCTATATTGAAAAAAAAAAAAAAAAACAATAGTAAGGTTCGAGAAAATGCGTCAACACAAAGTGAGATTCCGTTCCGCTAAATACCGAAGCTGTTCTTTAAAATGTCATCAATATCAGTTAATCCTCATAAAATATCCAGAAATGCAGATAGAGGGAGAAAGAAGCAAGTGCGAGAGGGGCAAAAGTCAGGCTTTGTCTTGTTCATTATTCAGTGTGACTACGCTTTTCTGTGCTTCCCTTGCTTATGTATTTATACGCTATACCTACATCTGACCTGAATGTTTACGCTTAGATTTCCAAATAGCTGCACTTGGAATTGTCGTGTTGGAGGTATTCTGTCCCGGTACTAGGAAGGCATGAGAAAAAGGAGTTGTGGCTAAATATTGTTTTGATATAAACAATGATAGGCCTGATAATTATTTGTATCAATAAGTGAGACCTATATTAGAATCCGAATGATGGTGTTTCACAAAAATATCCTCATTTAAATAATGCAAACGTATTACGGAGGTTTAGTGAATAAACATAAAATAAAAGTTGGTCCTTTTAAAAGAACATTTTCGTCCCTAGGGGAGCAAACAATTCAGTTTCTTGATTACGTAACAGGAAATTATCATTTGGATGCATGATAAGGAAAATGGGTGCAGGAAAAATATACGAACTTCCTTATATACGTTTTATTACTTTATTTAGATGTGTAGTAAATATTAAAGAAGTTACAAAAACAAATCTTAAACGGAACCTTTATAATGAAAATTGAACTAAATCAACCAATAGGTATTTGTAACACCTACATAATTCTATAACATATTACATAAATTCTACCAGGATATCATAAATCCACAGAGCTGTAATGAAACCATTTACACGAGTATGTTTCATAGTAAACTGTAATAATCGTGTATCTATGTGTGTTAGTAATTAACAAAATGTGTTTCCTTAATACACAAACATATTTAATCAATATACAGAACCAATTATTATAGTCAGTGTGCGAATCTATCCGTGTCTTAACAGAGTTAAATTATGTCACTGTAAAGTGATCCTTAAGCTGATGGAAATAGAGTCCATATCAGCTTGTAGGATAAGTTATTTGTTGACATGTTAATAAATCACAGCATGGCGGAAAGCCTCGGAAGTTAAGGTATTCGCTAAGTTATCAACTTTCAGCTTATGTTCTAACTTGAAGGTTACATGAAACATTTTCTATGTCATTCAGTATCAAGGGTAGCTAACAAAAATAAATACCGAAAACATCAATTATTATTTACTAAACTTAAAATAATATTCCCCACAAAAATAGAAACCAAATTGTCACTGGAACAGAACAAAACAGTAGTCAAATAAAAAGTAAAGTAAAGTAAAAAGCGTTCCAACAAAACAGCGAGTCAGTCATGCGCGATTTGGAACATAATCGTAGCAGCCGCCGCGCCGTAGCCATCTCATAGCGGTCTCGTAGCCGCGTAGCACCGTAGCGATTACTTTAAACAGGGTGGAAATTAATTCGTTTGACTTTCTGTTTTTTACTGTTAATATTATAAATGTACTTAATGATTAGTATTTTTTTAAGTCGTTTATGCATTAAAAATACATAACATATATTTTAAAAGATTAAACATGTTTATGATATTAAAAAAAATAAAAATATTTCTTTTCAGCTTCATGGTTAAATATAAAAAGTGTGGTTACAAAACAAGAGCAGAAGAATTTTAGACCAATATTTTGTAATACAAGTAAAATATTAGACACATAAAATATCTCGAAGAACAAACTGGAAATCAAATTAGTTTGTTGTTCGCTCTCAATATCAAAAGTTAATAAGAGAACGTGTCGAAAGGAAAACTTGTTATCTTCAAATAATACAAACATTTATCCCGTTTACTTCGAACCTTTATTGTGACAAATCTTAGGTCGTTACCCTCGCCGAACAGCCTTCAGGCTTTTGTGGTTATTCCTGGCTACGAATCTATCACGCTTTCAGAAAAATTCTTTTCATATTTAACCATTATTCGACCATCAAAAGATCATTAATTGTTCTGAATTTTAGATGCTTTTTTTGTAAAAGTTTGATATTTGTATAAGGTTAAAGAAAGATCAACTACTCAATAAAATGATTTAATTTGCAAATAAATATTATCAATTTACGATCACACCAATAAAATTTGAAAAAAAAAAACCGTCATAAAACGGCCGTAATAATAATTCGCTTGTTAATGCTCAATATTTACAGCCTAAAACATAAAATATAAGAATTCACGTAAAATACGCATTTATATTAGTCATGAGAAGGCTCCGCGGGGGTGCGGGAAGGGGGTCGGTGACCCGGTTTGCTACGCCGTAGCGCCGTAGCCACGTAGCCCGTAGCCGCGTAGAGTGCAGTGGCCGCGTAGCACTCTCGTAGACACGTAGCACCCTTATGAATGGTATGTATGACGCACGGAAGGAGGCTGTCGACTTTGTCGTGCGGATGGAATTTATTGATGTTTGAATTCTTCATGTTATTTTTGTTCTAATTACAGCAGTGGTAAAAATAATAACAGTTCAAATAAATATAGTAAGATACGGTGAAAATAATACAGATAGGTCCTACTCAGCGTCTTGAAAAGGCTATATTATACGACACCTACAGTTCTGTACCTTCAATGAAGGCTTTTAATTACAACTAAAATAATAGTAAATAAATAAATCAAAAATAACATTTAACTAAGTCCTTCTTCCCAAGGTAATAAAATAAATTACTTACGAAAATATTTTTCATAGAAAACCTTCAGAAATCGGTTTTCTTAACTACGCGCCGAATACTCAAGTAATAGGGCAGCATAAATACGCAGGAGTACTTTATAGCTGTATATGGGTCACGGTAATTTGTGTTCACGCGATTTCCATTCAAGTTTTGAAATCGTTTTTGTAGTAACGTAGAAACTGAACTTAGTCCTTTTTATCCTGATTCTTCCATTATCAATGTAAAACAAGATGTATATCTGTCTGTTAATGCATTTATATTTGAGAATTACTCAATACTCATTTAGTTTTCGTGTATTTTACCCCACTGTGCCCCAAAAGAGGGTAACGTTTCTTTTTTAAGTGATACACCCCGGCTTCTGGAAAGGAATTATCGATGCGTCACAAACCACACTGATGATAATTCATTCAACCAATTATATTGCAGCTAATGTGCGTTTGACAATATTTCACATTATTTTACTTATGACTTTTGTTTCGGAAACTGGGCTATATTCTGGTTAGTTAAACAAGTTCGCATCGCAGAGTCAACTGTAGCTGAGAGTGACCCACATTTAATACAAGTATATCTTCATCTCTTTGTGGAGTACATGAGGGTTGCATACTTGCCCTGGAGTTTCAAACCTAGCTGAAATAATGACGTGAAATTGTACTGACAATTATAGTGAACTTTTTTTCAGAGGAAATGCTGGCCGACCGTTTTCTCCTCCAATATTGGACCGATTTAAGAGATATTTCACAAAATGAATAAGAAGGTTGTATACTGTGTCTCTATGTTTTCGTTTTTTGATTAATAGTTGCCAAATTTGTACACTAGGGCTCTGTTTTACAGCGATTTATCGGACAATTTTGTGCATTTTGTGAGAGTTCTAGTGCTTATACGGGTAATAAATCATCAAAAAGGAAAACATCTGGACACAGTATATATCCTTCTTATTCAGTTTGTGAAATATCTCTTAATTCGGTCCAATATTGGAGGAGAAAATAGTCGAGAGTCAAACCTCGAATTATGACTTTTTACATACTAAGTCTCGCCGCCAGCATTTCCTCTTAATTCTTTCAAAATAATAAAGCGACACTATAGAATTGCGTTTGATCACAATTTCACCAGAACAAAAACGATGATGTGGTCGACGATAGAGCAAGCTTGCCTAGAAGCAACCTATTCATTTTTAACTTAAAGACTTCTAGTTTTTAGCTTTATTGTATTTTGTTCGGTTTTTTACTCACACAAAATAGGTCAAACGGCCATATTTAATCTTCTTCAGGAAAGCCAAAAAACAACCTGTAACAAATTACTCTAATGCTATTACGGCCACACTATCGTAATATAGCAATCATTATAGCCATAATTGGTATTGTTTCAGTTGGTTTTGTTTCAATTGTGGCTATAATTATTGCCATATTACGATAGTGTGGCCGGAGCATAAGACATCTATCTCTACGATTGTCTGCTTGCCTAGTCCATGCAGATGCTCAATAAACGCCAGCCTAGTCCCTGCGGTCAGTAACACGCTGTTGTGTTGATATCTGACATTATTGCCGAGTACTGCGGGCTTATAGTCTGTAGACTGTGACCACAGAGTACCGAGACCTGTAGTCTGTGACCGCAGACAGTTGTCGCTAACGCTTGACTATTAGCGTAGCCACAGGTGTAAACCATTCCATGTGGAGATGGATTTATATTCGTGATTACGTTAGCTGTATCAAGTTAAGTACATATCTGAATGAAACGTAGAAGGCAAGTAATAATCGTATTGTATTAGGTGGTTTAATCATCATCATATCAGCCGAAAGACGTCCACTGCTGGACATAGGCCTCCCCCAAAAGGGCGGCGATTATGGCAACCCCCCCCCCCGGGTTTGCCATAATCGCCACGATTGGAGGCGGGTGGCGATCGCAGTGTATGGTGTATAGTTTTACAGAGATCTGCCCATTCTCTGGCGAGTCCCTTAGTCGCCTCTTACGACACCCACGGGAAGTGATGGGATGGTATTATTCTTTTACGGTACCGGCACCGGCCGACACCATACGGCACGGTGGTTTAATATCATGATAGAAACGGTATAAAAATCAAAGGCACGTATCGACAATACTAGCTTTTTAATCAGTCTGACTTTCTTACTTACAGTATAATGCGGTCTTATCAATTAGATTGCAAAATAAATACTTATACAGTCACTGGCTGATTGACCTAATTTTACAACGACAAAACATAGTATTCTCTAAGATATACCTATACTAGTTAACCCGCGCAACTTCGTCTGCTCCGCTCCTATTGGTCTTAGCGTGATGATATATAGCCTATAGTCTTCCTCGATAAATGGACTATCTAACACTGAAAGAATTTTTCAAATCGGACCAGAATTTCCGCGCGTTCAAGCAAACAAACAAACTTTTCAGCTTTATTTTTATCTGATATATAGCCGATACGAGCGAAGAAAATATCTTCACTTGAACATGTAAACTTCTCGTGCTATAAATACTGCATTCATGAACTGAAAAATCTAAAACAAAGTTATGTTAATCCCTCCATACATTACGGGAGCGGGCAGTGAGTGCCGTTGGAACAATGCGCATGTTAATTTGTCCAGATAGGAGCTTGGCAGAGAGCCAGGTGCTTGTGAATTAAGTCGCGGTACTTAACGGTAGAGGAACGTTTTTGTTAAGACTTAGTACTTCATTGTCGTTTGAAAACTCAGTACGTACGGGATTTTTTTTATTTAATTTATATAAATGTTACGCCCAAAGACAGCAAAACAATCTCATTGAGCGAAATTACAACTCAAGCTCAATGATCACTCTCGCTCTATAGGCGTAACATACATTCATACAAAAGAAATATTTTAAAATCCTAAACATACCTAAATTAAAAAAAGTTTAACTAAAAATAACCTAAAAAATACCGGCCAAGTGCGAGTCGGACTAGTATACGAAGGGTTCCGTACCATAAACCTTATTTTTTATTATTTTATATTATAGCGGCAATAGAAATACTCAATCTGTGAAAATTTCAACTGTGTATCTATTACGGCTCTTGAGATACAGTCCGCTGACAGACAGACGGATGAACGGACAGCGGAGGCTTAGTAATAGGGTTCTGTTGGTTACCATTTGCTTACGGAACCTTAAAACAGTCTCCGCATCGCTGTTCACTGCCCAATATACTGGCGGTAATGCCACGTTATATGGCAACGCTTATCCTCTGTCCAAGTTAAAAGCCAGCCCTTAGGTCACGCGAAGTGTCAAGTAGACGTTTGGACATATGTTGAAACAACATAAAATTATGAGTACTCGGGCCCTTAAACCAAAAAGAAAAGTTCGCAACTTTTACAAAGAATATAATAATAAGCCTATAATTGCCCCCTCGGTAGGGAACAGGCTTCCTTTTAAATAGAGAAGGAAATTCGCTTAGCTACTAAACTTTTGTTTACACAAATGATTGTTTTACCTTTCTGGTATACAAATAATTGTGCCTCTTTAAAAGAAGGTTTTCTTATTTATTTTTGCTTTATTTTTTAAGGGTTTTATCCTTTATTTTTTATGAATGAAGGCCTTTTGTATCTTATTGAATAGTATAATGCTTCACAGTAGTATGACCTTGGCATAAATATTTTGCAACAAAATATAAATAAAACATACTATCTCCGCAGTAGGCCAAAAGTTTCAGTATCTATTTCCATTCTAGTTTATTTAGCAGACAACTGCTACGACGCTACGAAGTTCGTAGCACCGTGCTACGAGGCTACGAGCTTACGTCACTGCAAACCGACTGATATGGCGCAAGTTTTTGTCTAACTAGTCCATACACTTAACAATTATTTCATAACATCATGCATGTAATTGAATGCTGGGATAGGCAGAGTTGATGTACCTGTAGCAAATATTAATTTAATAAGAGGCAAGTCTATAACTTCGATTGGACACAAATCTATGGAATTGCTACAAAGGAAAAACAAAATCATGTGAAGCTCAGCTCAGGAATCAAACCCAGGACCGCATGCTCAATCCCATTCGTAACTGCTGTAGTTTGATATCTAAGCATTCTTATAAAACTACACCATTAACAAGTTAACTAAACTATCGAGAACTCAAACAATGCGTGGGAAATAAAAAAAAAACATAATTGCTTTATTTTACTTAAAAAATAATCGAGTTATTTATAAATATCTACATAGAAGTTAATTGCCTCCAATTAAGTTTGTTAGTGCGAAATTAAATGTACAAAAAACGACGTGTCAAATCAATTATGGTAATAAATTAAGAGTATTGGTATAATTGCCGGCATCGGCACAGACGGACTAATCTCTATCATAATCGAAAAGCGAGCCTACCAACTTACTGACATTTCCACAAATATCGAACTGGAAAATCAAACAATACATTTTAAACCTTACCGTCAAACTCTTAAAGCTCAAAACATCACAGCTAAAATTAGAACAGAGTCCACGTTGTATAAATAAACCAATTATCTCTATTACATAGGCCGTAGGGTTCAATTTGGTTCGGCGGCTCTTGGCGAGGTTACCGGCCGGGTCGTCAACCTGTGATTCATAAAACTACCCTACATACAGGCCTTTCCCATTTGTAACCGCCGCGGATTATACCTGCTGTTCACGCGAACTGAATTTCAAGCCAAGCGTTGTTCATTAATTTGTTACTTAATTATTTGTATGATGATTAGGATTATTGAGTACTGCAAACTTTGAGAAGTCGGTCGATGCTTACAATATTCGTGAACTATGGTAATGTTAAATTATTTAGTAGGTATAATTAATTAAAGATAACAACTTCTTCATTGATCTTATTCACTTATGTAATCAGAATCAATATTACAAAATGGGATCTCCTAAATGAAAGAAGGCCCCCTCTTCAGCATTCATCTTGTTCTCGTGTTAAGTAGTCGGGGCATGTCTTACGAAGTGGATGCTGCGCAACATTGCCATGTTTTTGCCGCATTCGAGTAAGATGCGCGAGCGGGACGCAACGACACGGGCGACGCGGGCCAGTGCGGGACGACAACATTACTCAATACGTTACGATGTACACGTGCTACGACGTAATTGTGAGCTGCCACAAATGAAAGTAATAAAGTTTGGGGTGTTAGACTTGTGCCGTACAAGTATATTTGAGGAGTGATTATGTTATCAACTCGTTCATTTATCATCACATCAGCATCATCTGTCTCCGCGAGTGGCACAGAGCAGCGTCCGCGCCGCGCGCCGGCTCGCCGCCGACTGACGAACTACATTACGTATTCGGTTAACTACCGTCTGGTGCTCGGCCGCCTGTCTCGAGGGCGTATCGACGAGCACATGCCCGCAGCCACTCCGTCATACCCCAAATGTACAATGTCTCAACGGCCTTCAGCTCGGTACACTGTACAATGCCACGACCGCTATGAATGTCGCTTATTTGAACAACCTTGGAATACAACGGGCCCGCGTTGGGCCCTAACTCGATTTAATGGCACAAGCCCCTAAGAATGTTAAATGTAGCCCTTTGTATAATTTATTCTGTTTGTTGTAGGTTGCAAGATCAAGGCGCTTCGCGCGAAGACCAACACATACATCAAGACACCGGTGCGCGGCGAGGAGCCCGTGTTCGTGGTGACCGGGCGCAAGGAGGACGTGGCGCGCGCCAAGCGCGAGATCCTCTCCGCCGCCGAGCACTTCTCGCAGATCCGCGCGTCGCGCAAGTGCGGCGCTGCGCCGCCGCCGCCTGCCGGCGCGCCCGGCCACGTGACAGCGCAGGTGCGCGTGCCCTACCGCGTGGTGGGGCTGGTGGTGGGCCCCAAGGGCGCCACCATCAAACGCATCCAGCACACCACGCACACGTACATCGTGACGCCGTCGCGCGAGCGCGAGCCCGTGTTCGAGGTGACGGGACTGCCCGAGAGTGTGGAGGCGGCGCGCAAGGAGATCGAGGCGCACATCGCGCTGCGCACGGGGGCCGCCGGCGCCGGCGCCGGCCCGGCCACCGACATCGAGCCACTGACCACACTGTACCGCGCCGGGTTGGCGTCGCTGCTGCGACCGGAGCAGGAGGCGGCGTTCTCGTCCGCCGGCTCGTGCTCGTCGGGGGGCTCGTCCGCGCGGCTGGGCGATCTGCTGGGCATCTGGTCGTCTACGGAGCGCGACGAGGGGCTGGGCGAGTCGCCATCGTTCGAGTCGCCCGGCGGCGGCACGGCCGGCGTGTGGACGTGGGGGCCCACGCGGCCGTCGCCCGCGGCGTCGCCGGCGCGGGCCTGCGCCGTGTGCGCCGAGCGCGGCGTGGCGGCAGCGCTGGTGCCGTGCGGACACAACCTGTTCTGCCTGGAGTGCGCGCAGCGGCTGGCGGCCGGCGGCGCGCCGTGCCCGGCGTGCTCGGCGCCGGCGCACCAGGCCATCCGCATCATCTCGTAAGGCGCTCGCGCCGCCGCGGCCGCCGCAACCACGAGTCGCACGTTCTCGTAGTAGGGATCTTTTTTACTCGAATCGTTATAAAAAATATTAAAAGAAGTAAAAATCGCGTAATCGAAATCCTGGTGCCAAAAGTCGGCGCCTCGCCGGCACGGCCCGTCCGCCGCGCCGTACTAACGTAAGTCGGCAGAGTTGTTCACGATATATTTTCTTATTATGAACGTTTTTTATTAGGTCGTCGAGCGCGCCGCGCTCGCGCCGCAGAGAGAGTCGAAAGTACGTTATGATAGAAATTTCGAAAAAAACATAAAATTTAAAAAAAGTTGTATAATTATTATTGATAGCGTAATGAGAAATCGAAAAATTTATAAAGCTTACTAACGTAATAGCGTAAAGTATTAAGATATTATAATAATAATATAATAGGCGAGGGACGGGCGGCGCGGGGAGCGGGCCGCGGCCTGGTGTCTGTTATAGTGTAATGTAGTGCGAGGGCCCGGTAGCTAATGTAGGTAATGTGTCGGTAGTGGCCCGGGCCGCGGCTGACTACCGGCCCGGGCCGACTGGATGGCCCCCGCCCGCTCCCCCGCGCGCCATGCTCACATTATTTTTGACTATACGAATATTCGCTTAAATGATATTATACATACGTACACACTATGATTATGATAATATTAATATAATGTTTGTTTTAAGTGTGTTTTAATGTTTAGATTTTTATTGTAATGTTTTTATGAATGATTTTTATCTGTATGATTATTATTATTGATTATTATTTTATGTGTTGACGATGTTTTTTTGTGATTACGTGCGCCCGCGCTGCGGGCCGAGGCTGCTGTATGTTCGTTTAGTGGTTATGATATCGAATAATAAATTTAAAGTAATAAATGATAAAGAATAATACGACTCATTCATTATATTATAAACTATAGTAGTCTGTAGCACGACATTGACTAACCATTACCTATGGATACTTATTAAGTATTATTATATTATTGAATAAATTTAAAGAATGCATAATTATATTTCATAGGATCATTATTCTGTATAACTCTAGTTAATATAACAAATATGATTGTATATGTATGGATGCGACGTTGTATTGTTGAGTTCACCGGGGGCTCATTTTATGGATTAATATTTTTTTATTTTTTTACCGTTATTAGTTTTTCACTTACTCACGTAAAAATACGCGAGATAAAATATCAGCCTATTAGATTATATTTTAAAAAATAATGGTTACGTAAAATGAACCCCCGCCGTACGTAGATCCCAGTGATTTCGATAATTTTATTTTCATAATAAAATGGGTAGACGCTTTAGGTTCAAATAACGTTGTGAAAATTTGTGAAATTTTGTAGACTACATATCTTATTATAAATCTAATATAAACTATAACTTTCGACTTGATATTTTTTATTTATACCTTACACACAACACGATGTAGATGGTCCTACATGGGTCGTAACGCTGCCTAACTCAATAAGGTAGCTGTTTGCAGTTCGTAGCACGCCTACGCTGCTACGCCGTAGCACATGAATAGGAACACTGGCGTAGACCTAGACGCTAGCACAATTTATTTCGATCTGCATTGAACTACACAAAGTCAAATATATCACCCCATCGGTCTAGATGTCAGCAGGAGAGCTGCTGCCGCAGGACGTTCAGGGTTCGACCTCTAAGTTGGAAAAAGTTCTAGTTATTTGGTTTGTATTCAAATAAATATAAGGCGTAAGTATTTCTGAAAAAAAAAAAATGTGGGATGACTTGGCATACTTGCCTGCACAGAGGTTAATTAATCCACAGGTTCGATTCCCGCATGATCTCCAAATTTGTTAAATACAACGTGTAACAGACTAAACGCAATACCTCTTAAGGGGTCATTGTACTACATCACGAAATCGCGGAAAAAAAATCAGCTGTTCAGTACATTTTGTTGAGATATGCGCACATAAATGTATGGGGGAGTCGATTTTATTTTCACGATGTCAGTGTTTGTCCCATAGTGAAAGTTGTTCATAATGATGAGTTCAATGACCCCTTAAGAGGTATTGCGTTTATTCTGTTACAGGTTGTGCAATGTGCAATATTTGCACATTGCAAAACCAAAACTTGTTACTACTACTGCCTTCAAAGTTACATGGCTAGCCAGCTTGGTACAGCTGTTGAAGATATTAAGTCAGTATAGATAACTGACTAAATATCTATCAGACTACAGAGACTTCCATCTAGGAACGGAACAATCTGTTACAGTTACAACCGCACATTTCCCTCCCTTCCAACAGTTCTCATGGCTGAATACGTGAGGTTGCACCTCCATTAATCGAGCTGAATGATAAGCTCGAGTTAGTTCACGAAACTAAATACCTATATTGCAAGTACAGTACCTATGTCTTTTTTTATAATAATAATAATAAATTTATTAGCACCATAGAGAGGAGCTCGTGGCTAGATAATAACAGCCGCACGGGTCTATGTTCAAGGTTAAGCAACGCTTGCCAAGGTTGGTCTGTGGATGGGTGACCATCTTAACATACTGAGTTTCCTCCGTGCTTCGGAAAGCACGCTAAGCCGTTGGTCCCGGCTGTCATTTGTAGATCTTTGGCAGTCGTTACGGATAGTCAGAAGCCAGTAAATCTGACTCCAGTCTTGCCATGAAGTACCGTGTTACCCAAATAATGGGTTGTGGAGGTCTGGTAGGCAGCCACTCCATGTAAAATACTGGTATTCAGCTAAATCTCGCTTGACTGGAAGCCGACCCCAATGTAGTTGGGACAAGGCTAGGCAGATCATGAAATTTATTAGCACCATAAAATACATGTTTACACAATTTGTCTATAAGCTACTTAAAATTACACGTAGTAAATAAAACATTTGCAATTGTGTGTTAAATAAGCATCTGCTGCTGAACTAGGTTTGGGGCCTGTGTTTCGGCATGCAGCGCCTCAAGCCCTGGAGCTGGGTCTGCGAGTAGGAGCTCTCAAAAAATGGAAACAATGTTTATATCAAGTTTTGATCAACGATTTTAAACAATATTTATGGAAGGAAAACTAAAGTGTGAAGTGTCCTCTGGGTGTAAGGTGAAATGACGAGTGCGTGTGTGTGAGGGTGTGTAAGATTAAAATCAGAAAATTCAAGCATTAAAATTCGTGTACATTGATACACAGCATAAAATTTATTCACTATTATTACTCACTACACTACTTACTTCACTATTTATTTTAATTCACTATTTTATAAATGACTAGTGGACGTCACGCGGTTTCACCCGCGTAGTTCCCGTTCCCGTGGGAGCACGGGTATAAAATTTATGTTACTCCCTGATAATGTAGCTATCCATTGCTGAAAGAATTTTTCAAATCGGTCCAGTAGTTTCGGAGCCTATTAATTTCAAACAAACAAACAAATCTTTCCTCTTTATAATATTAGTATAGATATATACTTACTTGGCATACCTAAATGATCAAATCATCAGTGATATTAAATTAAACACTTGAATTGCTCTTCCTCTCTCCTAATTATGCTGCGCCCGACAGGATCCATGTTGATCTAGCTTTAACCTTGTTATACCATCTATGTAATACATATGGAATGCAATAAACTATTGAGTATCGTGATGTGTAAAGGGCTTATTACACTACACGGCATTCAGGGCCCTAAGTCCTGATTTAGGGTGACGTAATAACAGTTAGGGTCCCTAATGAGGGTGACTGGAGCGGCCCGGTCTACTTAGCTCCCTAACTCCCTTACTACCGGGCAGTGAAATAGCGTTTAGGGCGCTTGGTAGCAGTGCTGCCAACACTAACAAAATCCCCGAAAATGCAAGTCAAATTCCCCAATTTGGGACAAAAAATCTACTGATTCGCCACAAATTCGAATATTTAGAAAAACAGCAGAAGAATGCAATCGATATTTAGAACCCCGCATTTTCCCCACATCTTGCCAATCCCCAATAAGTCCCCAATCAACTTGAGATTCCCCGCAGTTTGGAGAATTCCCCACACGTTGGCAGCACCGGTCACTTCACAACTGAGTTAGGGCCGAATCGACCGGCTAGTGTAAAAAGCGGCTCCATAGTTAGGGGCCACGCCCACCCTTGCCACGGGCCCTGAATACCTTGTAGTGTAATAAGCCTTTAAAACTTACATTCACTAAGTACTAATTGCTTGTTCTACGAAGTACAAGTCTACTAAAAGTATAAAACTTATGGCCTGCGCAGATTGGCGGATGGGGAAGCAAAGGATTTATTTATCAATTGGATTTAATAGTTATTCAATCGAAATAAGCTATATATTTCAATGTTCGGTGATCGACCGAAAACTGCGCTGTCCGAGGCCTCTTCAATCGTCCTATTCAACTTCGTCATCCACGGCCCGGCTTCGCTCACCGCTGAACTAAAATATATTCAGTCCCCAATTTCCTGTGCACGCTAAAGGCACAGGCACGTGGGGATAAGGCTAAGGGCTAGACTACTTTTCTACCAGAGATGTGCGTGAAAGCTGAGCGGTGTGTAAGGACAAAATCTACCATTAGTATCACTGTCTACATTTTCCTAGACTCGCTCAGCGCAGCTCTGGTGGAAAAGGTTTAGCGGAGCGAGGCGGTTGCTCATACAAAAAGGCTAGAGTTGTGTGTGGGCTGCGCGAGCGAGAACTGTGTGCGAGGGAAGCGAGCGAGGATGAGTGCGACGTTGTGTACTGCACTACCAATCAACAGACACGACACCGCACTCCGCCCATATCTTCGTACTGCTCATCTGCGCACCGTTTAGCGCACTAATGCATCGTCGCAAATCTTTGGTGAAAAAGCAGCCTAATCCAGGTTTTTACCACGATGGCAACAATGGCATCATCATTAGCCCAACTAAAAATGGTCCACTGCCAGCCAAAGAGTCTCCACATCGAGCCAGCGCTTCTCGTATCCAGTGGATCCCCGGCAAGGTATTCTCACTTAAAACAAAAGGGAGCACAATGACACAAGGCTTTTCTTAGCCAGCACCAATAACAATAGTAATACCAGCCCAATCTGTGCGCTCTGCATTATAAATCAATTATTCCTCATAAATCAGATATTTAATCTGCCGATCATCATAAATAACTATAGCGTGATAAGCGTTACTTCTAGCTTTTGTTACATCACAATGGGCCTCATCAGAAGGCTTAAGGTTATCGACATAGCCCGAAGGATCGCCAAATTGAAGTGGCAGTGGGCAGGGCACATTGCTCGCAGAAGAGGTGGTCGATGGGGCCGAAAAGTTCTGGAGTGGCGACCGCGTACCGGAAGACGCAACGTTGCCGTGGCCTCCCAAAAGGTGGACCGATGACCTGGTGAAGGTCGCGGGTAGCCGATGGATGCGAGACGCACAGGACCGGTCGTTGTGGCGACGCTTGGGGGAGGCCTATGTCCAGCAGTGGACGTCTTTCGGCTGACAATTTATCTAATCAGACTAACATAAGAACAGTACTGAATAGGATTTCACGTTTCAAATCACAACCTTACGTATCCAATCTACTAAAACTGCTTTCTCCTGAGGCTATACACAAGTGACATTCTGTAAGCGTTTGGAGGGTATGCGGTACAGAGAGTAAAGTCCCGCAAACCCCCATGAAAAGGGAGGATCCTCCGACCAGACGACTGTTGTGCCCGGCGGGCAACTGGCCGATAGTTGACATTCGGGCTGATGTTCAAATTTATTATTTATTTAAACTTTATGCACAATTATGGTACATGGGCGGACTTAATGCAACAAGGCATTCTCTACCAGTCAACCTTTGGGTTAAAAAGATTACGCTGTGGTAGGTAATGGCACGGTAAACTCTGCTTGCGCGATGCAGGATTTCGACGTTGTAGTTCGCTGCTAGTTGGATAGATGGCGTCGCGGTTCTTTTTGTTGTGATGTAGATTTGCTCCGTTGGTTTTTCTTGTGGCGGTATTGATGCCGCTACAAGCAATAGTTTGGCGAAGACGAATCAGAAAACGTCAAAAATGCATGAGATTGACAAATGCTGCCCAAATGTCACGTGATCAATCCCTTATTAGGATTCTGTAGTCCTGACAAGAAACCTTTATAGCTTCATCATGTCCGTCTGTCTGTCCGTTTGTCCGAGGTTCTGCTAAGAACCGTTAGTACTAGAAAATTGTAATTTTGTAATTTTTTATCAATTACACACCCCTAAAAGTGTAAAAGAAAAGAGGTAAAATAAAATTTTGGAAATTTTTTTTTTTAGGGTAGCTCGTGGAGAGAAGTAGGGGATGATTTTTTTCGGATTCTACCCTAGTGTGTGGGGTATCGTTGAATAGGTATTTTAAAATGACTTCAGCGTTGCTCATTCTATTTTTCGATTTAATGCTCCATTTCCGAATAATTAAACTTTATAGTGCAAATGTTACAAAAACATCTGGAAAAACTCATAATGATAGTGCATTTCATGAACTTTAAAAGAAAGTTATAGCGGTTAAGATAACGTTATTAGTTTAGCAATAATAGTCGTTGAACTTGGGTTTGGATAATTTTGTACCTAATACAAAATCCTTTAAAGTACATTTATAACATACACTAGCTGACCCGCGCAATTTCGTCTGCGTCACATTTTTCATTACGGCTCCGCTCCTATTGCGTATCTTAGCGTGATGATATATACCCTATAGCCTTCCTCGATAAATGGGCTATCTAACTAGGGAAAGAATTTTTCAAATCGGACCAGTAGTTCCCAAGATTAGCGCGTTCAAGCAAACAAACAAACAAACTCTTCAGCTTTATATATTAAATATAGATTAGTATAGATTTATGGGTGATAACGACCTACTACGGTACCCAACACTGCGCGTGGCCCGACACTCACTTGGGCGGTTTATTTTGGCATTTCGGCAATCGCATTCGCTATTAAATTGCATTTTATCTATTGCAATGTTCGTTCACATACCTGAATATTCATTCATTATATCAACTCAGTTTCTATTTATCGTAAGCAAGTCGCTTGGGAAAACAATCAGTAAATGGACCCTGTCTAATGACGCAAATCCTCACTATTGCAGTATGTAATTAATTACTCGAGGAAAACGAATTACTGTCTAGTACTCGTAGATATACTGGATACTTCGAAGTTTTTTTTTTTTTTTAAATAAAATACGTTGCCCCACACTAGCCGATAGGCATGATAGCCCGTTGGTGCGGTCGCTTATCACCTGTACATTGGCGAAGCTATTAATTAAGTACTAACATAGGTTTAAGACTATTGTTACTAACCCAATGGATCCGTGTTATCTGAATAAAAATGTATTATTATATACTAGGAATTTCTCCTGTATCGTGGGTGCGTTCACAAACATACAAACTCACATACACAAACAGCCAGACCCAGAACAACTATCTGTAGGCCATACAAATATTTGTTATTTGTTGACTTCGCAAGTACGGCTGAGCTTACTGAGCATAAGGTACCGCGGGTTCGGTTCCCGGATCGGACAGCATGTTTTGAGGCATCCCAAAATCTGGATTTTGGGGATTGGTTTTATTGCTGGCCTAGCTAAAGCATGCTTGTCTTTCTTAAAATAACATATAGTGTCGAAAGGTATTTGTAAATGTGTGTAGCCTTTACGTAATTGCTCCTTTATGCCAATAAATACTTGCTTCTGCACGCGACTTCGTACGTGCATATCCCATATTTTTCCGTACCCGTAGAAATTTCGGGAAAGCCTCTCTTAGTGCTCCCCTACACTCTCTAAATTTCAGCTTTCTACGACCAGTAGTTTCGGCTGTGCGTTGTCTGTCAGTCACTCACTCAATTTTATATATTAGGATTGATTGCTTATACCCAAAATGTTCTGACCTACCTCGGACACTTTATACAAATGAAGTGAAGTTCACAAAAAACATCTAAAAAAGTTTTTCACAGACCCGAAATAGTGCAAAATTATTTCTCCTTGTTTACATTTTTTATAATCTATTCGTACAGTCAACAAAGCTATTCGGTACACAGGCAACAATATTATTTTTTCCACAGCACTGCCAATGTTTATTTCTAATGTGTGCATTATAATTTTTTAAGCTTTTGACATACAGTGTGTTGTACAATAATTGTCTACTCAGCAGACTCACAACATTGTTTAAAAGTAGTTGCAAGTTAGCTGCTTGCATAACCAATAGCTTTGTTGACTGTACATAATACGTAATGCTCTCGTATGTCATAAAAACATTAATGAAACAATATTTTACTCTAAAACTGTATCATAACTTCATGAATATCGAGCACAAATCACAAGCCGTCTCATTGAAATCGTTGGAGTGATCTCAACGAAAGTGTTCATGAGAGTCTGTTGAAACCCTGCTTCAACATACTTGAGTAATGAATGTCTGAGATGGATAGCAAATAATTAATAACTATTATTAATGATTACAATACAACTAGGAGTAGAATTGGGAGTCGCTGAGACCGACACAGGCCTGTGAAGACTGATAGATACAATTTTATTATGGATTATTTTTTCTCTAATCTCACCCCTTTATTCTCTCTCTCACAAGACTCTCTAATAGTCATTTGTCAAAAACGGCTCTAACTTCTGTACAAAGTTGACAAGTTTCTCAGATTTATTTTTACCGTAATGAGAGTGATAATTCTACTAATTTTCAAGAAACATTCACAAATGTACGAAATACGAATATGTCAAAACTGCTAACTTTGTTTAAAAATAGTAAAATTGCCCTTCTGATGGTTTAAGTTTTACAATTGGCCTTTTTTGGACCTCTCTCGTAACAGTTTGACAATACATTCATCTTCAAAAGTACCAGGCAATCAGAAACACTGAGGCACTAAAATACTTCACATTTGTCATTACCCAGTACGTTCAGTCTACGCCATGATATCGTAGACTTGCTACGAGATTCGTAGCACGTAGCCATAACTGCGCGGTTCTCGTAGCCGTAGTTACATATTGCTTGTGTTTATGACCCACTCCACACGATTTCAATACGGAATGTACCGATAGATATGGTTTTCTATGTACTTTGATATTTTTTTCATACATAACAAACGCGCTTATCTTTTTTGGGTAGGAAACGATGACGAAATATTTTGGAGGTTCACGAAACACACTAACTTAAAACCAGAGTAGCCTAGATTTATAAAGGTTCACTGACACCATTCAAAACGTTTCCAAATAATAGGAAACGTTTTGAAATAATAATGTTCCATTCATTCGGTTTACATTTCATGTAAAGAAGAGAAAAAACACGCGGTTCAAAGAAGTTTGAACCGCGTGATTTTTCATTTGACGCATAATGGCATCCCACATGCCATACCAAATCACGCGGTTCAAACTTCTTTTTTTTTTTTAAACATGGCTGCCGCAGATTTTTTTTACAATAAATTATTCAATTGTTGTTGCGTCGCGACGACTATTGCGACCGGGTGCCATCAGACACCTTCAAAGCATTCAAATTAAAAACTTAAATTAGGTTGTTTGATGGTATCAGATACAACGTGCGACTGGTCAAAATCAAAATCAAATCAAAAGTCGTTTATTCAAATTAGGCTGAGAGCCAGCACTTTATGAACGTCAAGTTTTACAAAATACAGTCCTCCAAAACGCCCGCCTGTCACCACTTCCTAGTGTTTTAGCTGTGGAGAAGAAGTGGCTAACAAACTCCCCAGCAACACATCTGTCTGTTACGTTTTAAGAACTTGAATCTATATAAAAGTATGCTAAGTAATTAATACATGACACGAAATGTATAACTTGTTAGCTAGCACACTATGATACTGATAATGATAGAAATGTATATAAAAAAACAACGAATTGACCTACATAGTCAGATAAATAAAATAATAATAAAAAAAAAAACAAAAAAAACCATATTATATGAATACATATAAGCTAATTACTTAAAGAGAAAGAACATGATAATTATGACATTGTCTTGCGTCTAACACAGCGGCCAACTATTCTTATCGTCTAAATAATCATTAATAGAATAGTATGCCTTCGAACAAAGGTTAGATTTAACAGGTCGCGGGTTCGATTCCCGCACGGAACAAGTGTGACTAGAATAGCCAAATGCAAATCCTTAAAAGATTTTACTTACGTTTGGTACATTAAATAGTAAATGCTACCCGCTAGTAAAAACTCTAAACTGAAACTATTATCTTCACAATGACCGATATAAATATCATTCTCAATCAATGACTGACCCGCCGAAGGTACTAGGCTAGCAGAAAATAGTAGGAGTAGAGTACGATGCCCTCAAAGCAGGTGAGTGTCACTACTCCTGGGAATCGAACAGGTGACGAACTCGTTAGCTGCACGACCTGTATTGTTATCGACTTACTTGTACTTTTTATTGAGGTGAAGACTTTCTACGCAATGCACTGGTATAAAATATAAATAGAAAATGCACCTGAATTTCCCCAAATACATCCATGCAACTATCATAAATACAAAAATAAATCTCTGTTTGTTAACTCTTCACGTTTTGACGGCTAAATGGATTTCGATGAAACTTTGCCCACGGGCAGAACTCGTCCTGGAATAGGACAGAGGATATTTATATTCCCGGGAGTATATTTCCCTCCGCTGGCAGAAGATAAGCGTTCTGGGGCCATGTTTCAGGGTTCGCACTGGGAATTTCTAATTGGAACGACAAACAACACCTTGCTTTACTTATTATTTATTTATTTTCAGACAACACAGTCTACACAGGCACACACAACAACAACAACAAAATACTTAAAGGATGTTAGTAAAAAAAACACATTATGCCCATGTTAGTACTTAAATATTACAACAGACATTGTTGTCTTGATGAGATGCCTCATTTTGGGGTCTCATCACACCTAACCGCTATCACATTTTTAGGAGGCTGTTGCTGCTGCTACGCAATCTGGCCAGAAAGGACGCACTCTTCTTGCGCAGCTTCTCAGCTCTTGACTCTGGCTTCAGCAAACATCTCTAATGCTGAAATAATGTGACAGCCCCATCAGCGCCCTGAAAGTGTTATTATACTGGACACGCAGCGCATTGGCGGCTCGTTTAGTAGTTTTTTTTTTACTTTAGGTAGGCATACGTTTGACCACTATCTCACCTGATGGTAAGCGATGATGCGGTCAAAGATGGAGCACGTTTGCCTAGAAGCAACCTATTCACTCTAGTCTTAAAGATTCCCAGGTTGTAGCTATAATAAACAGACTCTGGCAGGGAATTCCACTCCTTAGCTGTACGCACTATGAATGTGTTCCCAAAACGTTTTGTGCGTGTGGGTGGGATGTCCACCATGTACCGGTGGCGCATCGCCGTTCGTCTTGTGGTCCGATGATGGAACGGGCTTAGCGGAATTAAATCATGCAATTCCGTCGCACACTCCCCAAAATGCAACCGATAGAAAACCGACAGGCTAGCAACTCGGCGTCGATGCTCAAGACTTTGGAGCTTCGACTCGACGAGCCTGTCATTACCGATGCTCCTCTTGGCTCCTTTCTCAATTGACTCAAGGGCATCAAGCTGCTGATTCATAGGGGGCTCGAGTATAGAAACTGTCATATTCAGGACAAGTTAAATTTTTCATTACTGAGCAACTTAATCGATAAAATATGGTACAGGCATTGACTACTTGCTAAATGTCAGGGGCTTAGCTACCCTCGTGTCAATGATACGGGGCCCCTGGACTACCTGTGGACGTAAAGTAAAGCTATACATTTAGTTCCGCCGTCTCCTTCGTGGCCTGCCAAGACAGGTTCGTCCGAGGGCCTATTGCGAGATTAACGTACTTCGCTTATGTCAAATTGTTAGGAAAAAACTTTTTTACAAAAAATATAACCGACTTCCAAAACAAAACACCACAAAGCATAAAATAACTTTAATTTCGGAAGTCGGTTTCAAGAAACGAACGCTTGTTCAGTTTCAATACAAATTGACGTTTACGCTTACGCGATTGAAAACGTTAATAAAATGGCACTAACGCCACTGAGCTAGTAGGACCTATTTTGTGAAAACTGGCCCTCCAAAAATGTTTGATACAGCCCCCCTTTGAGACCAGCAACGCCACTGCTAAATGTATTAACTCTCTCTGAGGGTCGTCCTCAGAGATGTCGAAGCATCAAATGTCTGCCGTAATCTTACTGAGTAGTACAGCATCCCATATTAGATGGATCCTTACGCCTGCTCGATCAAAGAAGCAGGCAGTCGTATATTGCTAAACGTAAGCAGGTTTCAATGTCGGACAAATAGAAGCTCCTAGCTTCTATAGTGACCAATAGATATCTCGGTTTATCAGTGTCCATTAAGAAAATTACACCCGGCCTTTGGAACGTAGATATACATAGTTATCGTCACAGAATTAACATCCAGTGATGTGTTTGACGGTGAGAATTCTTTCAACTAATTACAGCAGCTAACGTGCGTTTGGCGATTCTTCGTATCTGGAGGGCTACCCTCTAACGAAATCCGTAGTTTCGGGCTTAGTTGCGGGCGGGCGTATTCTACTCCGTATCACCTACAGACTTACGATTAGTCCCGAACCCGAACTGAGAATGAATGACAACACGATTTCACAGTAACTATCAAATCGTGTTATCATTAGTTCTCAGTGGTTAGGTGATACGGAGTAGAAAATGCCCGCCCGCAACTAAGCCCGAAACTACGGATTTCGTTAGAGAGTAGCCCCCCTGAATTGGGCTCTAGTCTTTTCCTAGTTTGTTCATTTGACTATTTATTATATTCAATGTACATATTTGTGGTGCCGAAAAGTCTTGGAGTGGCGACCGCGACGCGGAGTGCGTCCACCTTGTCCACCTTCCAACACTGCGTCTTTCGGTTCGCGGTCGCCACTGCAGAACTTTTCGGCCCCATATATTTGAACATAGAATATAATAAATAGTCAAATGAACAAACTAGGACGGCCCTCGCCGCAGGTAACCGATGGATACGAGACGCACAGGACCGGTTGTAGAGGCGCCACTTGGAGGAGGCTTGCAGAGGACGTCTTTCGGCTGATATTATGATGATGATGTATATAGTTTATGAAAATATTTGAATTTAAATAAATTAATCTCATTTTGACCCAAGGTGTGACTTTTGCCTCGGACAGAGGATAAGCTTTGCCATTCAACGTGGGAACGCTGCCAGTCTTTTGGGCTCACTTCCAGACGACAGCGATGCGGACGAATTTTTTGACGCCATATGTTAGGTTAGTTGTTAGGAGTTTTTATTTTAAGTGTATATAGTTGGATTAGTGTTTAAAATATAAAATGAACAGTCAACGTCAAAGCTATTTGGTTTAAAGGCGAAAATATTGCGTAATATCTTTTTAAAATTATGACTTTTATACAAGTGTGGTGTACAATAATTGTCTACTCAGCACACTCGTAACATTTTTTTAAAAGTAGTTGCAAGTTAGCTGCCTGCATACCGAATAGCTTTGATGACTGTAGGAAGATGCACAGTCTCGAACAAATGCAACACTCGAAACTGTCGTCAAAAACTGACATGTATCAAGTGTCATGTGTGAGTTGCGTGTAAACATACTATAAACATTTATTTTTTTGCAAATTCAACCTTACACGGATCGCTTAAAGTTGTTTTTACAATGCAGTGCAGTATGGCGAGTGATGCGTAATTTTTTTTGCAAATTTGTGCTTACACGGATCGCTTAAAGTTGTTTTTACAAAGCAGTGCAGTATGGCGAGCGATGCGAGATTGTTTGAAACTTGCGCACAATTATACATTATGCGCTTGTTTTTTGTGGACGTTTTTGAGATGCTGAGTGTGTATCTTGGGTTTTTTATAAATCAATGCTGGCAATTTTATCGGTATTTTACTTTCAATATTGCACTTTTCACTTTTTGGCTCTGCATCACCCAAAGGTTGACTGGAAGGGAATGCCTTTGGCATTAAGAAGCCTCACTGCATTTATATGCGTAAAGTGTTAAATAAAAAATAATAATATCACCGTTACGTGATGTAACACGACCTTATCACAACTTCCTCCTAAACTCAAAAGAGACAATCACTTGAAAATCAATTCTTTCCCTTTTTGTTGAACAACAAACATCCCTGATTGGTCGCCACCTGCGCACTTCAAACTAGAACACATCCTGTACGAAATTATGTGAAAAACGTGTGATCGTGCTCGAAACGAGCGGGTTCCGTACGCTTACCTACGCCATCTGCCTGTGCTTATAAAGTAGCTATTAGACAAAACCAGAATCCGAAAACCTTCCATACACCAGACCCTACTTTGAAACTCACCCTTATGTTTTTACATTTAAGGGTGGTGAGTGTCGGGGTGTAGTGTTTTTGAGTGGTAAAGTAAAGCTGGTGTCAGCAGGGTGTCATGTTGCAGGGGGCATCCTGTTAATAGATGCTGCGTTTATTCAATAGTAGTGATTGATTTGATTTATTTGTTGTTGCGTTTATTAAGATTATGATGATATTTAGTACTTGATATTTTTTTGGTGAATTTTTGCAATTAAAAATGAATTTATTTTTTATCAAATTATAGAAGCAATAAAAGAATGGTTTTGTTTTGTCCAGCCAGATTCTTTTCTCTAACGGTCAGCTTTAATTGTTAAAATAACACTATTAATGAAAACTATATCAACTTGTACAGTTACAATGTTCTTAAAAATATGTATGTAAATATCAAAACAGACAAACAAACAGGCTTAGGTCTAAGACCTGCTGAACAGCACCTTCATATCATGAGACAATCAGGGTGCAGGGAGCTGTTTTCAGTCTTGCTGTACGTCAGAAAAATTAGATTAGTTCAAAGAAAATAAGAAAACAGGTAGGTACAACTTCGACACCCCACACTATAAAGTCCAAGGTTGCCGAATTACTCGCAAGAGCCACCGCGGCCCTGGAATGCAAAGGGTATTTGAAGGAACAAAGGTTTTAGTCAGTAAGAGTCTGACGCTCCCGCTCAACCCAGAGCAGGAGAAGTCATTTTTTTAATTGTGATGCACAGTCTCGAACAAATCCAACTCTCGAAACTGTCGTCAAAAACTGACATGTATCAAGTGTCATGTGTGAGTTGTGTGTAGTTTATACTCTAAACAATTTTTTTTGCAAATTGAACCTTACATGGATCGCTTAAAGTTGTTTTTCAAAGCAGTGCACTATGGCGAGCGATGCGAGATTGTTAGAAACTTGCGTATAATTATAAATATTGCGCTTAATTTTTGCGGACGTTTTTGAGATGCTGAGTGGTTTTTTATATTTCGTCTGCTCCGCTACTATTGGTCTTAGCGTGATGCCTATCTATAAATGCCTTCCTCGATAAATGGTGGAATGGATTTGAAAGATTTTTTCAGTGTTAGATAACACTGAAAAAATCTTTCAAATCGGACCAGTAGTTCCTGAGATTAGCGCGTTCAAACAAACAAATAAACAAACTCTTCAGCTTTATATATTAGTAAAGTATAGATTAAATATATACTGTGATTAAATGTCTTTCATTCTGAGCTCGGTGTTTTCTTTAAACATGCCTTGAAGGCTCCTCACAGTTTTTTGGGAATTTGTACAGCGATGTTGTCAGTATTTAAAGTGAAGCCAATTACGTCCAACCCTTGCGTCGCCGCCGCGCCGCGCTAAACGGCGGGAGATTATCCGCGACCGGCCGGATTAGAGGGTTAACTCATTCACACGGGTCACTTGTACACTAATAAATAATTTTGTAACTGTTCTTGCTGCATTATGTTGTCTTGGTAGGAGAGTAGACAAAGTGGCATTGTAATTGCGATAATGAGGCTAAGCATATGTTAAGAAGAAGGTGACGCAGCACAGCACAGTACAGATTTTGTAGGGCAGGGCAGGTGAAGCAAACCTGCCAAAACATAATGATTAAGATAAGCGCTTTCGCTTGGTAATTAACTAAAACCATGATATAAAAAACTGGCCAAGTGCGAGTCAGACTCGCGTGCAAAGGGTTCCGAACGAATTTAATTTTTTTAATATGTTATTTTAATACTCCAGACTTCTAATAGGTTTTCCTGTAATCTTTAGGTAAAGATCTATTATCTAAATTATTTTCAAAATTTTAGGCTCAGTAGTTTCGGAGATAAGGGGGGGAATGGTCATTTTTCGTCTAATTTCTTGAATAACTTCAAAACCATTTATTTTAAAATTATGAAAAAAATATAATTAAAACCATCACAGCAAGTCCTTTCATTTGATATGTCACACGATATTGTTCAAAAAACTTTATTTTTAAATTTTCTAGTTTGACCCCTAAAAGTGACACCCATACTAAAAATTTAATGGTTTACGTAACGCGTCCGTATTTGCGTCATAGAAGTCCATATTTGTACCAAATTTCAACAGAATCGGTCCAGTGGATCCGGAAAAAACTGGCTGTGACAGACAGACACCCGAGTGATCCTATGAGGGTTCCGTTTTTTTTTCGGAACCCTAAAAATGGTAAAAACTTACAATTCACACATTATTCAAGTGGTGCTTTAAAAGTTGAAAGTGATTTTGATAAACCCAAATGATATTCCAAACTAGAAAAAAATTTCGGGTCGTTACCCTATAATATTTTCAGATCTCGTTTACCACATTACGTCAACGATGTGGGAGTGTGTCTGATATCTGAAAAAATAAACAAATCACAAGAAGAGATCTCAACAATCACCAGGGTATAGTAATTCGATACGAAGTGGCAAAGGAGATCATAAACAACATTTTTTTTTCTTATAATTTCTTGTACATAATTGCTCCGTTCTTATTAGATCGTAACGATATCTATACGAATATAACATTTATTGTTTTACTAGCTTTTGCTAGTAACTTCGCTCGCGTTACGTTTTATTTTCAGAAAAAAGTAGCCTGTTACCGTCTCCAGGGTTCCATCTATATCTGTAGTAAAATTCATCAAACTTTGTATGTAATAAGTCATAATTCGAGGTTTGGCTCTCGAATGTTTTCTCCTCCAATATTGGACCAATTTAAGAGATATTTCACAAACTGAATAAGAAGGATATATACTGTGTCGCTGTTTTTCTTTTTTCATTCATAGGTAGTTGCCAAGTTTGTACACTGGGGCACTGTTAACAGCGATTTATTGGACAATTTTGAGCATTTTTTTAGGGTTATAGTGCTTAAACGGTTAATATATCATCAAAAAGGAAAACAATCCTTCTTATTCAGTTTATGAAATATCTCTGAAATCGGTCCAATATTGGAGGAGAAAACAGTCGAGAGCCAAACCTCGAATTATGACTTTTTACATACAAAGTCTCGCTGCTCATGTTTTTTCTTAAGGCTCGTATACATGCTAATGACCTTGTGCATATAAACGGAGCTAACTACTTCTCTACCCGCATTTTAAATTTATTATAAAGAAAATAAGAGATATTTTTAAAAAGTAACAAAATCAAATTATTTTCTTTTGTATTGCAAAGCAGTAGACATTTTTTTTAAACTTTTGTTAAAAAATGATGGTTTCATCTCAACGATTTGGAGGTATTTTTTTTTCTTATTATGTGATACCGGTACATAAATTCTGGCTAAACCAAATTACGTATCATATCATGTAGATTACAACCTATTTTTTCAGATTTTTTTATTTGTGATGGGTTTGTTCTTGACTCTAGTCTAGGTCAGATGTAATTTCTCACTAAATGCCGACTAAAAGTTGCTTCATCTGCTCGCTTTTTTTAAGCATTTCTCGAGAGGGCGTGCAAGCATAACAAACAAGTACACTCACTTTAGCGATAGGATTAACTCGTGTTTCTTATGACTTATTTAGTAAAATAAAGTGTCAGCTATGGGGTTTTTCCACCTGGATTTTTACGATGTTTTGTATTTTTTTCCGTAGCAGCTGGTGTCAGAGCTCGTGTCCGGTTGGTGGCAATGTGCTCTCCCCTATCGCATGGAACTTACAAGGACATGCGAAATGTGGTAGCCGGAGTACATATGTATGTAAATACACCTTGATTTTATGGTGTTTATTAGATGGTGGTTGGTGACAGCGGAACTTATGGCAAAAGATATAAAATATACGAGGTATTTTCAATATCAAAAAAGCACCTGAAAAAAGAAATAACGAAAACTTGTTTTTGGCATGTACAGATACACAATCCTAATAATCCTTCCGTTACTGGACTGCCTGGATCACTGACAGACAACGCACAGCCAAAGCTACTGGTCGTAAAAAGCTGAAATTTGGCATTGGGGAGTGTAGGGGAGCACTAGGAAATAATTTCCTGAATTTCGTACGGGCACACAAAAAACCAGGATATGATAAGCTTTCGGCCGCGACTTCGTGCGCACGAAGTCGCGGGCGAAAGCTAATATAGAAATAAAAATAAGGAGATCTAATTTTAATATGATAATTACATGGTGTGCTTCACGGCTTCACCAAATAGATCCAGGGGGTCTAAAAAGGTCACTTTAGCAGAATCAGAAAGCACATCACGCTACCCGTCCCTGTCAAATTTTCCCAATCAACCTTGAACCCAATGCGTTAGTAATAAAGATGAAAATGAAATTTGACAGATTGTTGTGTGGTTAATATTATGATTCTGATAAAGTGGCCATTCTAGGCCACCTGTTCAGAAAAATACCAGACAACTAGTAGTTACCTGTCGCTGCTTGTCAACTGAACCTTACACTGAATGTCACCTCATTTCCTCAGTCACAATAACCACTTTTGAGTGGTTATCTAACTAAATTCTCAAACCAATTCGCACTAAGCGTTTCCAAACGTCTTTTGTAATGCGCACAGTAAAGGAGTGGAACTCTCTGCCTGCGTCTGTGTTTCCAAACGCTTACAACCCTAATCTCTTCAAAGTTAGAGTGCACAGGCTCCTTCTGGGTAAGCTCGCTCCATCGTAGACTTTGTCTCTGTCATCTCTGATCTAGACTAGAGTCAAGAGCAAGCCCATCACAAATAAAAAAAACATTGAATAAATTGTGCGCAAAAATTGTATTAATAAACTGACTATTTCTGCCGTGACCGTAAAAAATCGCTTAATTTTTATGCGTATTGGCAAATAGGTTCTTAGATTCTGGGAATTACAATTAGGCTCAAGGCAGTGGAGGCTGTGAGTGCTGTGACCCTGGTAACGCCGATATTAGATAATGACCGGTAGAAGAAAAATATTTTTGTTGTGACGCATTGGACTTTAAGGCTGTGAAGGTAACTATAAAGTACTAGTGGGCGTCACGCTTTCAACCGCGTAGTTCTGGTTCCCGTGGGAGTACGGGGATAATATATAGCCTATGTTACTCCCTGATAATGTAGCTATCCAATGCTAAAAGAATTTTTCAAATCGGTCCAGCAGTTTCGGAGCCTATTCAATTCAAACAAACAAACAAATCTTTCTTCTATATAATATAAGTGTAGATGATGATCTGGGTATTTTACGTATCAGATGGAACAATGAATACTTGCCTTAGATTAGCTTTAAAAAGTTTGCAAAATTGTAGGGAACTTAATTTCTTTAAAGGTTAATTCATAAGTTGACGTAACTGTAAATACATTATTCATATTCCTCCAAATATTTCAAGATATCGTTTATATTACGTCGATATTTTTAATAAATTATTGCCCAGGAACATGAGTACAGAAGGCCAATTCTATTAATTTTTATTAAGGCTTGTTTACGTGCCAATGACCTTATGCATATAAACGGAACTAACTAATACGCGCCACTCCGCTACCCGCATTTTTAATTTATTATAAAAAACACATATTTTAAAAATGTAACAAAACCAAATTATGTTCTTTTGTATTGTTAATTTGTTAAAAAATGTAGGAGTAAAATGGTTTCATTTCAACGATTTGGAGGTGATTTTTTTTCATATTATGTGATACCGATACATAAATTCTGGCTAAACCAAATTACGAATCATGTTATGTAGATTACTACCTATTTTTTTCAGATGTAATTTCTCAGTAAATGCCGACGAAAAGTTGCTTCATCTGCGCGCTGTTTTTAAAGATTTCTCGAGAGAGCAGCCTTAAACAACTTTCGCATTTAGATGTTGGTCGCAAAATTTCAAAAAAGCCGCACTGAGATTCGCATTCTTTTTTATAGCAATTTACAAACTTAATAATTGTAAATAGTATTCAAAAATATCTGTTGCGGTGTCAATATTTTCGAAGTTAAAATTAAGCTTTAACTTCACACCCAACCAATGTTCTTTGACCAGGAGAACAGAAGAAAGTAGTAGTTACATAATCGAATTGTGAAACAATTGAACAGCACAGACAGACAGCATGACATGCTTGCTATAGTAGCAAAATTCGGAGGTCGCGGCCTTGAGGTACACGTGTCGCGCTCACGGTTGCCTAGCAACGGTCCGACTAGACGATACCAGCCGTTTACACCTCACGACTTCACTAAAGATCGTATGGGTTATTTTATTTTATATCTTGTGCAAAAAGTAAGCTCGTTGAGACAGGTATGATCCCTTTTAAACTGAATGAAAAGCTGTGTTATGTTTTTATTTAATAGGTTACTCACTATATAATTAAAGTAATATTATCCATTTTTTAAAGACTGCTTGTTCTACAACGAGCTTACGGCATGCCATTGATATTTATATGTATATCAATGTGGCATGCACATATTATCTGAGGTCCTTATTAGGCAAGTTATTCCATTTAATCAAGTAGCTAGCAATGTGAAGCAAAGAAATTTTAAATTCTTTTTTAGGGCGTTGCCCCACACTGTGAATTCCTCCTGTGTTCTGGGTGCGTTTGTAAGCATACAAACTCACATACACAAATAGTCGGACCCGAAACAACTATCTGTTCCGATTAATATTTGTTCCGTGCGGGAATCGAGCCTGCGACACGCAGCGCAGCAGCCCAACGCTTAACCACTGCGCCAACCGTTGCGCCGTCACTCAGAACTCAGAACTCAAAAAAAAACTCAAATCGCATATTTCAAATAAACCAGTTACAGGCACTTTTGAATTGTCAGGGTCGGTCGGTCCAAAAACATGAAGCTATTTGCACGTTCTAAAGCGTAGATCTCTATGGAGAAGAACGTGCAAGAAACTCCACGGACACTCTTTTCTTTATTACTCCACGGACACTGATGCTTACATAGCAAGATCGATGGGTTTTTTAATATTAATATCAAGACTATAATTAGTTATAATTTTGAGTGTATCGTAGGGGCAACTTCTGTATTCCGCTCACATTCAAATCGCAATAAAAATTCGTCGTATTGTAAATACGAGATTTCCTCTGGACTTAATTTACACGATAAATTAGGTCCGGGAAATTTCGTATTTTGAGTCTATATGAGTAAAAGAGTTCAAGTTGTAAGTACATAGTTGGCATGGTAATTTGTCCTGTTGGATTACTTGCTGACGTTATTCACTAGGCTCTCACTTTATTGTCATAATCATTTGTCCAAAATTATTCTTGAACCCTTTTACTAAGCCTCCGCTGCCCGTCCGTCTGTCCGGCCATCCGTCTGTCTGTCACCGGGCTGTATCCCAATAACCGTAATAGGTAGACAGTTGAAATTTTCACAAAGTGTATTTCTATTGCTGCTATAACAACAAATAATAACAAGTGCGATTCGGACTCGCGTGCAAAGGGTTCCGAACGAATTTAATTTTTTTCTCATGTTATTTTAACACTACAGACTTCTAATAGGTTTTCCTGTAATCTTTAGGTAAAGATCTATTATCTCCATTTTTTTCAAAATTTTAGGCTCAGTAGTTTCGGAGATAAGGGGGGGAATGGTCATATTTCGTCTAATTTCTTGAATAACTTCAAAGCCATTTATTTTAAAATTTATTAGCATTTATTTTAAAATTATGAAAAAAAAATTAAGACCCTCACAGTAAGCCCTTTCATTTGATATATCACATGATATTTTTCAAAAAACATTTTTTTTTGTTTTCTTGTTTGACCCCCAAAAGTGACCCCCATACTAAAAATTTAATAATTAACGTAACGCGTCCGTGTTTGGGTCATAGAAGTCCATATGTGTACCAAATTTCAACAGAATCGGTCCAGTGGATCCGGAGAAAACTGGCTGTGACAGACGGACAGACAGACACCCGAGTGATCCAATAAGGGTTCCGTTTTTTTTTGGAACCCTAAAAATTAAATTAAAATGAAGGAGGCTCTCACACAAGAAGCGTGTTTTTTTTTCGGTTTATGGTACGGATTCCTTCGTGAGAGAGTCCGATTCGCACTTTGCCGGTTCTTGACATTTTGCGACTGCGAAAGCTCCTTAAAAATACGACAATTGCCCTCTGATATGGAGCTAAAACCGACGTGGTGGTTCACATTACCTTTCCTACATCGCCACAGTCTGAACAACGCATAGCTTAGAAAATCGTACCGTGTAGACTTACCCTCAGCGTCTCATCGCTGGAGGCTGACGTCTTGTTGCTCTACCCTCAATGTTTCACTCAGCTGCCATCAGGTGCGGTCGTCTGGCGTGGGACGTCGCGTCGTATGCTAAGCGGGTGGGTGATGTATTAGTTGGGGAATGGTTCAGTTAATCGTTGAAGATATCAGTTGATCTTTGGGACACCAATTAATTACATTACATTCTCGCTAAGTTGATATGCGACTTAAATTATAGCGTTTTTTAAGTACGAGAATTGGCCTTCAGATGTGGAACTGAAATGCACCTAGTTAACATTACCTATCCGACACCATCACAGTAAAATAAATATCACTTAACTTACTCAAGTATCCTATGTCATAATTTACCAACCTGTGTCGCTGAAATGCGATGTGATTGATTATAATAAACATAGACAACGAGGGAACCGATCACTTTCCCGAATTTCTTTTGTTCGAATTTCATTTTACCGAAAACTATTGACCGACGTCTTATTTGCTATATGCATTATTTGACATATTTTAGATCATCGAAGTATCATGTGTCATAGGTATTATTTTACCGAACTATATTTCGCCGATTTACATTATAACTTTTTGCTATTGGCCGAAGCCTCTTTTTAACTTTTTCATTTGTCAAATGATTTATTTGCCGTATTTTCACTACATCGAAACAATATTTTACGGAATATTTATCACAAATGTATAGTCGGTTATTAAGTAGCATTTTAAATTAAAATAGTGTCATAAAAAGTAAATATTGTGATGTTGTGCTACAAAATTTTGTGACAAAAACGAAGTGATGAATATTGTGAAATTTTGTGACAAAAATGAAGTCGGCTTTGCAGCGAGCAAAGCCGACTTCACTCTAGGGGTAGGGCAGACAAGAGTCTGCCCTACCCCTAGAGTGAAATTTAAGCCCGCGTAGGCGCGGAGGGGTGGAGTGGCTCGCGAACTGAGGAGCAGGTGGTTTGAAGGCACCGCAGCTTCGGCTTGCTGGCCTGTTTCAGCCGCGGCGGTGAGCGTTAAAACCATCTGCGACGACAAGCTCGCGTGGGGCCGCCCAAACCCCGCAGCGCCGGAGCCGGGACGGTACAATGCTTGCTACATGTTGCATGCCTGCTTGCATGTTGCATGCTTGTTTGCATGCTGCATGTTTGCTTGCATACTGCCACATGCCTGCTTGCATGCTGCATGCCTACTTGCACGCTGCATGCCTGCTTACATGCTGCATGCTTGAAGCAAGTATCCTTGTTTGCATTCTTCTTACTGGGACCACTTAAAATCACTTTTGTTAACCATCACCACAACCACCACGACTACTACACCATCATTAGGTACATCACTTAAATTTAAACATTTTGCTTCGAACAAATGTTATTTCGGCTAAGTGTAACTTCGGTAAAAAGTTTTTCGACCAAATTAAACGTCGGAGTGACAAAAAAATCGAATTGATAATAGGTCAATTTATATAGTGGCAGACGTGACTTCGATGAAGTAAAAAATAAAGAAACGATAACAGTTGAAAAGTTTTAGGTGAAATGAAATTCGGTCAAATGTTTTTCGAACTTATGATAGGTAAACCAGACAACGAACATGTAATTTACTATGGTGTTCAATAAAAAGCGTTTCTATTATTCTTAAACTGTCGTAGACTTTGTCTCTGTCATCTCTGACCTAGACTAGAGTCAAGAGCAAACCCATCACAAATAAAAAAAATATATATGTATTGATTTGGACGTGACATAGGATAACATAAGTAGCAGGTACAGACACTCTTCAAAAAATACCTCATACCATTCTCACAACCAAGAAATAAACTTCCGAAACGACACAACCTACTTCAAAACGTAACAGTAAAGTGGCTCAAGTTGCTCCATACGTGTGCACCATATGGTCAGGTGATCTGCGCGCCGGGAGGCTGCGGTGCCTCGTCCGGTGCACTTCCGCTCGCTCACGTTACAGACATGCCCTGCCGCTTCCTGCGCCCCTGTTCCCATGACCCACTCGGTGTGGTTTTAAACTGATGGCTTTTTGTTACAATATGTTTAATATCGATATTAAGATCGATGGTTTTTTTTGGTTATGATGGAGTTGTGTGGGACAATGGGAAATATTGTTTTTTTTTTAGTGGAAGATGATTTACAGAATGTGATATCATATCGTAAGTGAGTATGTTGTGTTCATAAGTAACTATAAAATAAAATCAGGAAGCCAATTAATCAATATTGTAATTATGTAATATTATGACTTCAGATACGATAAGTTAGTTTGTATTTGGTTAATTAATATAATGTCTTATTAATAGGTAGGTAACAACTTAATTTACCTATTTAATTTCTTCTTTTCGTGTCAATTGACTCCTAAAATTGTATGTAAAGAAAAAAAGAACAAGCGTTTATTTGCGCCAAGCATGACGCGTACCAAAAAAATAAATAAAATTACAATTTTATGAAAGATTTTATTTTTATTTTTATATTTTATTATGTGTTCCTTAGACAGCTCTGTAGTTAGCCACGTCCAAGTCTTGGATAGTGCAGATGCTGGGCATAGAAGCAGGAAAGTAGGTGGGGCAAATCCTGCAAAGGAGCTCCACACTTGGCATACAGAAGTAAACTAAAAAAAAAAAAATTATCATTGCCCGTCACTATTTGAATTTCTTCTGTATCATGGGTGCGTTTACAAACTTATAAATTCACAAGCAACCAGACCCGGACAGCTATTTGTAGGCTATACAAATATTTGTTCCGTGCGGGAGTCGAACCCGCGACACACAGTGCAGTAATCAATCGCTCAACCACTGCGCCAACCTAACAACCAAATAGCAAAAACTGAGAACTTTAGGTCGTTTTTGGTACAAATCTAAGAAATTCATGCCAATAAGAAAAGATTCAATAAGTTGAAATATTGTTGGTAAGTGAATGATAACACACAAAGGTGCCAACGCTCCTACATGTGGATGATAAAGTAAAATGTTTCAGGAGCAACTCATATTAATTCGAAAGTGCCGCTCACTGAATTTGCTTAACTTTGCGAATTGATAAAACTTTGTAATCTACGTAAGATGTGTTACGAGGTCAATGTTAACAGGGGATCGGGTTATGTTATCAATATAATAATGTAGACCTACATAAAATAGTTTTTTTTTATTATCCATTTCTATTAATACTAATAAATAAATAATAAAAAACTAGCACTTCGCCCGCGACTGCGTTCGCATGGTTTAGTACAATTTTCTTAGGGATCTAATTTATTTTTAACCGACTTCCAAAATGGAGGATGTTCTCAATTGGGCGAGTATTTTTTTATGTATGTCACCGATTACTCCGAGGTTTCTGATCCGATTTCTGCGATTCTTTTTTAGTTCGATGCAGTATGCTTGCCATTTGGTCCCATAAAAATCTGATTCATGTATCACCACTTAAAAGTGAAAAATAAAAATCTTTTTACAAAAAAATATAACCGACTTCCAAACAAAACACTACAAAGAATAAAATAACCTTAATTTCGAAGTCGGTGTTTTTGTTTTGTTTCTTTGTTTTTTAACACAGACTTCCGAAATTAAGATTATTTGGAAGTCGGTTATATTTTTTTGTAAAAAAAATTATTCGAAAATAAATTATAGCTCATGTTATGTCCTGATAAATTAGCTTTCTATTGGCGAAAACATGGTTAAAATCGGTCCAGTAGTTTTTGAGATTATTCGTTACAAACATACAAAAATACAAATCTTTCCTCTATATAATATTACTAGTTGACCCGCGCAACTTCGTCTGCTCCGCTCCTATTGGTCTTAGCGTGATGATATATAGCCTCGATAAATGGGCTATCTAACACTGTAAGAATTTTTCAAATCGGACCAGTCGTTCCTGAGATTAGCGCGTTCAAGCAAGCAAAACACAAACAAACAAACTCTTTAGCTTTATATATTAGTATAGATAGATTGTATATAAGTATAGATATTTCTTTATAATATTAGTGTAGATTATGTAACATACTAATAACTAGACTAATAAATATCTTAGTAAACCAAACGAAAACATATTTATTAGTCTAGTTGTGTGTTAGTATTGTTTAGATACAACTGTTGTAAATAAATAGTTACAGAAATAGTCTAAACCGCTTATCAACCTTGTGGTGACCAAAACTATCCATGGGGACGCTCACATAGGTGTAAAAGATGGCAGGACTGAATGTGGTCGAGCTGCACTTGCTACGAGTAGGTTAGATGCGTGTCTCCAACAGGGTTACGGGTTTCGTTTGATTGGTTTGATGATGCAAATCTGCATCACAACCTCCCATTGCAGCGCCACCTGCTGGTGACTCACGGTAACCATTATGCAATCAGCGATTTGAAAAATTGGTAGGGTATTTTACAAAAAATAATAATATGGCCGTCAGATATATTTCCAAAATTTATTTGAAACGTATTTTTAGGGTTCTGAACAAAAAACGGAACCCTTATACTCGATACTCGGGTGTCTGTCTGTCTGTCCGTCTGTCACAGCTAGTTTTCTCCGAATCCACTGGACCGATTCTGTTGAAATTTGGTACACATATGGACTTCTGTGACCCAAATACGGACGTGTTACGTAAATTATTAATTTTTAGTATTGGGGTCAGTATTTTGGGGGTCAAATTAGAAAATTAAAAAAAAAAAAGTTTTTTCAACAATATCGTGTGACATATCAAATTAAAGGGCTTACTGTGCGGGTTTTAATTATATTATTTTCAAAATTTTAAAATAAATGGTTTTGAAGTTATTCAAGAAATTAGGTAAAAAATGACCATTCACTTATCTCCGGAGTACTGAGCCTAAAATTTTGAAAAAAATGGAGATAATGTATTTTTACCGATTAATAACAGGAAAACCTATAAGAAGTCTATAGTGTTAAAAAAGAAAGTAAAAAAAAATTATCCGACTCGCTCTTGACCGGTTTTTATTTTCTTTTTCACGGAAAGTAAAAAATTAAGACGATACAATACGTTGAATCGCTTGTCTTGGTATGGTCATGTGAAGAGGAGGGATGAAACGCATGTAACTAGAAGAGTTATGATGGATGGAGAGGGAGAGGAAGGCCAAAAAAAAGATGGATGGATTGTGTGAGGAGCAATATGACAGAAAAGGGAGTTAGTGATAGTTTGACGGCAGATATAGGGTCGATAATTTTTGAAACAGCAAAAAAAGTAATAGTAGGATAAAACCCATTGGAAAAGGGAGGGAATATAACAAAAATGAAAAAAAAAATACCAGTGATCTGAGGTCGGGAAGTGGATGGGGGTGTATTATTAGTTTTTCTTTCATTTTTGTTATATTCTCTTCCTTATCCAATGGGTTTCATCTGACTATTGTTTTTTTTCACTTTTTACCATTTGCAAAGGCTTCAGCACTGGTCTAATATGGCAGAGTGGAAGAAAAAAACGTGTTGCGCCGCCCCAAGTAACATGGCATAAGGACAGGAAAATGATGACAGTGTATTGAAAACTCGTGTAACTTCACTCGTGTAAGTACTTTTTACAGAATAGTGACGTCACAAGCTCCCACTCCTGATCTTTGACGCGTTTTATCTTCGTCAATTTTTATTGATTTGATAAAGCAAAAAATACGTCTACACTAATATTATACAGAAGAAAGATTGTTTGTTTGAATTGAATAGGCTCCGAAACTACTGGAAACTATTTGAAAAATTCTTTTAGCATTGAATAGCTACATTATTAGGGAGTAACATAGGCTATATATTATCCCCGTCCTCCAAAGGGAACGGGAACTACGCGGGTGAAACCGCGTGACGTCCACTAGTGTTCAATATTTTTTTGGAAATGTATCTGACATACTAATTAGATATTTTTAGTATAATATATTTTTAGTATAACATTGGAAAATGCCGTTCCTGGCCTGTTAATAATTGATTTATATGTGAATTATTTTAGTAAGTCTTGTAAAAAAGCCGTTACCCACAGACGTTCTAAGGTGAATTTTAAAGACAAAACAAATAATTGCCTTTTTACCCGTCTGCTACAAAGCCCAATGGAAAGGTAATGTTTTCATCAAAAATCCAACTAACGGCTGTGTCTTAGGAAAGAGCTTTTTAGGGTTCCGTACCAAAATGGTAAAAGGAACCCTTATGGTATGACTAAGTCTGTCCCTCTATCACAGCTGGATATCTCAAGAACTAGATACTAATGCTATCAACTTGAAATTTGGCATAGTTTTAGATGACATTTGCTCAACTATTTTGACGGCACGGTTGGCGCAGTGGTTGAGCGACTGACTGCTGCGCTGCATGTCGCGGGTTCGATTCCCGCACGGAACAAATATTTGTATGGCCTACAGATAGTTGTTCCGGGTCTGGCTGTTTGTGTATGTGAGATTATATGTATGCAAACGCACCCACGATACAGGAGAAATTCCTAGTGTGGGGCAACGTTTAAAAAAAATATAAGAAAGAGAAAAATGTATATATTATTTTGCAACAGCGACTGAAAGGAAAAAAATCGAAGTGGGGCTGCTTGGGCAGTTGGGATAACATATGAAAGAGCGCTATGTGCACATTCTAACAACAACATATTTTTTTCTAGGCCGCATTGTTTTCGACTTTTGACGAAAAATGAAAAAAATTAACCGTGCCGGCAGGCAACCGGCCAGGTTGTATCTATCAGGAAACACAGACTTCAGCAGGGAATTCCACTCCTCATCCGCACAATGCAAACATTTCCAATACGTTTTGTGTATTTTTGACGTGATAACGTCTTATAAGTCGATGAACGCCACCGGCTGCACGCACAAAAAAGTGTCACGTTCCGCCTGAGCCGAGCGTGCAAGCGAGAGCGCGGAACAAGCGATAGAGAGGCACGATCGGCCTCAGCGTTCGGCTTGTTTGTTAAGAATTCAATTGTTTTCTTATGACGTTATCACGTGAAATTATCGTCCGAAAACCGACTTTACAGAAAACCATTTTTTTTTGCTATTGATAGGCACGCGTTTGACCACTATCTAGAAGCAAGTAACTTATTCTTTTTAGTATTCCGAACAAAAAATGGAATCCTTATATGATCACTCAGGTGTCTGTCTGTCTGTCCGTCTGTCACAGCCAGTTTTCACCGAATCCACTGGACCGATTCCGTTGAAATTTGGTACACATGTGGACTTCTGTGACCCAAACACGGACGTGTTACGTAAATCATTAAATTTTTAGTATAGGCGGGCTGAACTTTTGGGGGTCAAATTAGAAAATTAAAAAAAAAAGTTTTTTGTACAATATCGTGTGACATATCAAATGAAAGGGCTTACTGTGAGGGTATTAATTATATTTTTTCATAATTTTTAAATAAATGGTTTTGAAGTTATTCAAGAAATTAGACGAAAAATGACCATTCCCCCCCCCCTTATCGCCGAAACTACTGAGCCCAAAATTTTGAAAAAAAAAATTTGAGATAATAGATCTTTACCTATAGATGACAGGAAAACCTATAAGAAGTCTCTATAGACTTCTTATAGGTATTAACACTATTGTTAAAATAACATGTAGAAAAAAATTACTTCGCACGCGAGTCCGACTCGCACTTGGCCAGTTTTTTACCTTAAAAACCCCGGTTGTAGCTATCAGGAAACATAGACTCCGGCAGTGAATTCCACTCCTTACCTGTACGCTGAATTAAACGTATTACCAAAATGTTTTGTGCGTATCTATTAACACCATCCAGTATTTATGTACCTTACTTATGTAGGTAAATAAATAAATTTTGTGTATGGGGGTCACTTTTTGGGGTCAATCTGTGTCGTGTGACATATCAAATGAAAGGGCTTACTGTGAATGTTTTAATTATATTTTTTTTTCATCATTTTAAAATTAATAGTTTTGAAGTTATTCAGGAAATTAGATCAAAAATTACCATTCCCTCCCTCCCCCTTATCACCGAAAGTACTGAGCCTAAAATTTTGAAAAAGATGTAGATTATAGGTTTTTACCTACAAATTACAGGAAAACTTATAGAACCTATGGAAGTCTACAGTGTTAAAATAAAATGTTAAAAAAATAAAAGGGTTTGGATGGGGATTAAGCATCTGGAATAACAATTTTATCAGGATAACTACAATTTTATTAATCCTTTATTGTACACCATAGCAACATATATTTTAGAGTGAAGAAAAGATCATGTACAAAGGCGAGCTTAACTCAAAGTTGAGTTTTCTTCCAGCAAACCATTGAGTGATAGGGAGAGATCACAATAGAGGGGAATAAATTTTCGCTTATTTAATACCTAGTAAAGTATTGTATAGATCATATCTTCATACATTCAAACAGTCCCCGTTACTATGTAGTCAACAACAAGTATAGGTTCGGCTACAACTTGGTAGTGGAAGTGATCCACTTCCCCCAATTAACGGCTGCTACCCTGGTACTCGCGCGGAATTATAATCAGCTGATAGTACTGTTGTTCTTTGTTTTGTATGAGCATCGAACTAATAGTCGAGAGAAACAGAGGGGAGGGGAGCGGGGTAATAAAAAGTCGAGTAGTTTGGTCAACAGTGTTGCCAGGACATTAATTTTTTATCATTGCACGATTAAACAACCGTAAATAAGGAGTTTTACTGACTCTTTCTTTTAAGTCGAAATTAAATGCAAAATTGCTTCTAATTTTAAGGTAAATTGTAATATAATAATATTTTTTGTATGCAAATCAAATGTTTTATTCGAGTAGGTGAATCCCAGCATGCCTGCAGAGTCAGTGTTATCTTTATTTTTATCCGGCTATGGCGAAGTAAATGGAGGGTTTGTTGGGGTTGGTGGCATACGGATATCCTCTAAATATCAGTATGAAATTTTCTTGTTTCATACTTTTTAGGATTCCGAAAAAAAACGGAACCCTTATAGGATCACTCGTGTGTCTGTCCGTCTGTCACAGCCAGTTTTCTCCGGATCCACTGGACCGATTCTGTTGAAATTTGGTACACATATGGACGTCTATGACCCAAATACGGACGCGTTACGTAAATCATTAAATTTTTAGTAACGGGATCACTTTTGGAGGTCAAACCAGAAAAATTAAAAAAAAAGGTTTTTAGAACAATATTGTGTGACATATCAAATGAAAGGGCTTACTGTGAGGGTCTTAATTATATTTTTTTAATAATTTTAAAATAAATGGTTTAGAAGTTATTCAAGAAATTAGACGAAAAATGACCATTCCCCCCCCCCTTATCTCCCCTCTTATTTTAACAATAGTGTTAATACCTATAAGAAGTCTATAGAGTGTTAAAATAACATGTTAAAAAAAATAAATTCGTTCGGAACCCTTTGCACGCGAGTCCGACTCGCACTTGACCAGTTTTTTTTTAATTTGGTTTTAAATATGTTTCCATTCAATTGCTTTATAACTGTTGGTAAATTGTTGTATACACGAATAGTAGTTAAGTAAGTACTTTTATAATACATCATATTCTTTATTCTGGGCAAAACAATATCATATTTGTATTGGTTGCGAATGTTTCTCTTTGGGTCGAACTTATTGCCGAACTTTTCGACACTGGCTTTGTCTACTACTGTTTTTCAGAATTTGATAGTGTAACTCAAGCGGGCCATACTCGTTCAAGTAATTTGATGAAACAGGATGTTTCAAACTAATTATAACAGGCCATTTGTCGACTAATTTTTTATCAAATTTTCCCACAGACATTCATTTCAACTTGATAAAACTATTTGAATCAGCCTGTTTGATCAAGTAACTTGAACGCGTATGGCCCGCATTATATATTTCCACTAGTTGACCCGCGCAACTTCGTCTGCTCCGCTCCTATTGGTCTTAGCGTGATGATATACAGCCGTTGACCATTGAACCGTATGTCTAGCAAGGTGATTACGGATATCTCTCTTAAAAACTGCGGTCCTGGTCACTTATCCTGTAGGTGATACCTGCCAATAACTTCTTACTGCCAAACTATTATCGACATTGTCCTCATTTATATAATACTAGTTGACCCGCGCAACTTCGTCTGCTCCACTCCTATTGGTCTTAGCGTGATGATATATAGCCTATAGCCTTCCTCGATAAATGGGCTATCTAACACTGAAAGAATTTTTCAAATCGGACCAGTAGTTCCTGAGATTAGCACGTACAGTAGCAAACATACAAACAAACAAACAAACTCTTCAGCTATATATATTAGTATAGATATAGATATGCTACTGTAGCACATTCTTTTCTTTATTAAAAATATACTAAGCGTTTGATCTTTACACACGTAAAAAAGAAACCTGGAATTCTATAAGCCATTTCTTTACTTATTCCAGCTTAAAGTTAATTGGACTGTTAATAATTAAAGGATTTCAACGAACTCATGAAGTTTAAATAAAATCCGTCATCTTTCTGAATTACTAAAATGTAAATCTTCTCTAGAAATTGTTTAATTACTAAACATTTGGGCGTACTCTCTCGCTTAAAACCTACGTTTTGTTCTTGAAATTTGTTCAAATATATACTAACGTTGAAAGTCATATTGACCTGAAATTATATACAAAAAACCGGCCAAGTGCGAGTCGGACTCGCACACGAAGGGTTCCGTACCATAAACCTTATTTTTAGGGTTCCGAAAAAAAAAGAACACTCTTACAGGATCACTCGGGTGTCTGTCCGTCTGTCACAGCCAGTTTTCTCCGGATCCACTGGACCGATTATTTTGAAATTTGGTACACATATGGACTTCTATGACCCAAACACGGACGCGTTTCGTAAATTATTAAATTTTTAATATGGGCGTCACTTTTGGGGGTCAAACTAGAAAATTAAAAAAAAAGTTTTTTGAACAACATCGTGTGACATATCAAATGAGAGGACTTACTGTGAGGGTTTTAATTATATTTTTTTCATAATTTTAAATAAATGTTTTTGAAGTAATTCAAGAAATTAGACGAAAAATGACCATTCCCCCCTTATCTCCGAAACTACTGAGCCTAAAATTTTGGAAAAAATGGAGATAATAGATCTTTATCTAAAGATTACAGGAAAATTAGAATTCTGTAGTGTTAAAATAACATGTTTAAAAATTTTAATTCGTTCGGAACCCTTTGCACTTGAGTCCGGCTCTTACTTGGCCAGTTTCTTTTATTTGCTGTTATAGATATACACAATCTGTGAAAATTTCAACTGTCTACCTATTACGGTTCTTGAGATACAGCTCGCTGACAGACAGAAGGGCGGACGGACGGACGAACAGCAGAGGCTTAGTAATAGGGTTCCGTGGTTCACCGTTCAGGTACGGAACCCATAAACATAGATATCATTACGCTTATTTGCCCCGACGGGTATATACCCGAAGTCTGGATTTATTACTATTATTAATTGCTTCTACCTAGAAGCGATTAGTAGGTACAAATGTGAAGAATATAAAAGATTACTACACGCCTTAATACCATTCACAGGGCATAATAAATCCAGACTTCGGGCTAATACTGAAAAACTACTTATGGAAAATCCCAATCAGGCCCTATATTCACCGCCCATACATGTCACACACCCGAAAGATGTCCACAGCTGGACATAGGCCTCCCCCAAAAGGGAGGGGTTTGCCATAATCGCCACGCTTGGCAGGCGGGTTGGCGATCGCAGTGTATGATGTTGAGTTTTACAGAGACCGCTGCTGCCCATTCTCTGGTGAATCCCTTAGTCGCCTCTTACGACAACCACGGGAAGTGATGGGATGGTATTATTCTTTTACGGCACCCTACGGCACCGGCCGACACCATACAACCCATACAAATAAAACTATTTCCAACAGGGTCTAAACATCCTATTTAGACTCTAAATATCTAAGTTTTAAGCATGTTTTTAGGGAAATTTTAGAGTAAATTAAAAATTATAAAGACTATGTCAGTGATGACAATAAAACTAGTACTGTACTAGGTCAATTTCGCTAATATTGTACAGTCAAGTAAAACCTCAAATTCCCTTAATTAATTAGCTGACGAGCCATCACCGAAAGTGACATTTTACATGCCTCCAACCATCAGGAAAGCCCTGCCTGACTCACGGGGTTGTCCGCTCGTTAGGACTTCGTTTTTTTTGGGTTCCGAAAAAAAAAGGAACCCTTATAGGATCACTCGGGTGTCTGTCTGTCTGTCCGTCTGTCACAGCCAGTTTTCTCCGGATCCACTGGACCGATTCTGTTGAAATTTAGTAAACATATGAACTTCTATGACCCAAACACGGATGCGTTACGTAAATCATTAAATTTTTAGTATGCGGGTCACTTTTGGGGGTCAAACTAGAAAATTTAAAAAAAAGTTTTTTGAAGAATATTGTGTGACATATCAAATGAAAGGGCTTACTGTAAGAATTTTAAATATATTTTTTTCATAATTTTAAAATTAATGGTTTTGAAGTTATTCAAGAAATTAGACGAAATATGATCATTCCCCCCCCCCTTATCTCCGAAACTACTGAGCCTAAAATTTTGAAAAAAAAAATGGAGATAATAGATCTTTACCTAAAAATTACAGGAAAACCTATTAGAAGTCTGTAGTCTTAAAATAACATGTTAAAAAAATTAAATTCGTTCGGAATCCTTTGCACGCGAGTTCGACTCGCACTTGGCCAGTTTTTTTTAATATTCAAAGCTATTAGTGTAGTTATTTATTTATTACATAAGAAAGGGCTGGTAGTGTACTTTATTTGTATAGAGCCGAGTCATGTAAAAAACTAATTAATACGAATATAAATGTATGGGTAATTTTGGTTTCTACTGTAAACGTACACAAAGTTTTAAATGTTAGGCACATTTTTATATGTTTAAAATCATATAAGAAAGCTTAATGGACCATGTTACCCTTGACCTGACTGTTAATATGCTATCTTTAATTTAATAGGTAGTTTTTTTTAATTGAATGTATACTTTAACCAAATTTTTGCAAAGACTCTTTTGCAAATACCAGAGTTTTACTGTACTACAGAGTTTTCAAGTATTTTATTAACCCCACTTTTTAATCAATTTTCATTTTTTTTCCGTACCTTTTTACCAGGGAAGCAGTGTTATATAGGAACTCCCGAATGTAGCAGTTAACTTTCCAGACCACATCTACCATGGGGTTTTCGATGAGGATTAAAAATCAGTTTTGACAGTACGATAGAACCTGCGTTTGAATTGCAACTACCAGTTCCCGCTTATGATTTTCTGGTACCTACCTATATTATTAGGAATTTTGATAACCCCTTAAATACTTAGTAGGTAGTCAGTGTATAAAGAAAATGGAAATTCCTTATTCTTTTCTATTCTTTAATCTTTGTGTATGTAATTCATCAACTCCAAATTTTTCCCAAGTGACTTGGTGTCGGTTTTCCGTCTAGCCAGCTGCGGCTGAGTACCTACCTACATCTAAGTAGTTTACACGGTTGGATCGCGAGAACTGATTGCGGTCATTGACCCGTATGTCTAGCAAGGTGATTACGGATAGGGAGGTATCTCTCTTAAAAACTGCGGTCCTGGTCACTTATCCTGTAGGTGATACCTACCAATAACTTCTTAGAGCCGGCACATTTTTCTCTGTCAAACTATTATCGACATTGTCCTCATTTATATAATACTAGTTGACCCGCGCAACTTCGTCTGTTTCGCTCCTATTGGTCTTAGCGTGATGATATACATATATAGCCCATAGCCTTCCTCGATAAATGGGCTATCTATCACTGAAATATGTTTTCAAACTGGACCAATAGTTCCTGAGATTAGCGTGTTCAAGCAAACAAATAAACAAACTCTTCAGCTTTATATACTAGTATATATAGATCTAAAATAAATTAACACACCAATTAATTCCTGAAGAGCATCGAAGCGACTACATGTGAAAGGAAGCGCGCAGGAACGCGACTGCGCGCATCCGCTTCCACTCGTACACTTTTGGGCTCTGAAAAAATTGCAAAAATAATGACGACGGTGTGTGTGCGCAGTCTAGCGCATACTCGCGCATCCGCGCGCATTCTCGGGTAGATATTCGCCTATAGAAAACTTCGCGAGCATGCTCTGCGCTTAGCTTCGCCATATGTGCGCCAGCCCTTATCAGGAAAAAAAACCTAGAATTTAGTCTCGACTAATACAAAGTGTATTTCAGTAGGTAGGAACGTGTTACCTTACCTTACACGCGTTCTAGATAATATTCAATTAAATTACGAGTATTTTGCTATATTTGGTTGAATATCAAAATTGATTTTTAAACCAACTGGTATTATAACAAAACATGTAACCTCGAGGAGCTCGTGGCTAAATAATAACAGCTGCACGTGTCGATCTTCAAGGTTAAGCAACGCTTGCCAAGGTTGGTCTGTGGATGGGTGACCATCTTAACATACCGAGTTTCCTCCGTGCCTCGGAAAGCACGTTAAGCCGTTGGTCCCGGCTGTCATTTGAAGATCTTGGGCAGTCGTTACGGATTGTCAGAAGCCAGGAAATCTGACTCAAATCTTGCCAAGAAGTACTGTGTTACCCAGTTAATGGGTTGTGGAGGTCTGGTAGGCAGCCGCTCCACGTAAAACACTGGTATTCAGCTGAATCCGTTTTGACTGGAAGCCGACCCCAATATATGTAGTTGGAAAAAGGCTAGTCAGATGATGATTGCCAGAAAATGTAATCTATATAAAGCTGAAGAGTTGGTTTGCTTGAACGCGTTAATCTCAGGAACTACTGGTCCGATTTTAAAAATTCTTTCAGTGTTAGATAGCCCATTTATCGAGGAGGGCTATATATCATCACGCTACGGCCAATAGGAGCGGAGCAGTAGTGAAAATTGTGACGTAGACGAAGTTGCGCGGATCAGCTAGTCTATACTATATCTATACTAATATATAAAGCTGAAGAGTTGGTTTGCTTGAACGCGCTAATCTCAGGAACTGCTGGTCCGATTTGAAAAATTATTTCAGTGATAGATAGCCCATTTATCGAGGAAGGCTATAGGCTATATATCATTACGCTAAGACCAATAGGAGCGGAGCAGTAGTGAAAATTGTGACGCAGACGAAGTTGCGCGGGTCAGCTGGTGTAATCATATGATAAAGCCAGTAGGTACTATATGTTTTTTTGATGATCATTGGAAACAATATGCTAATTTAAAGCCACCGGGCCAAACAAACTTACTGCACTAGAATAAGTTTGTTTGGCCCGGTGGCTTAAGAAATTAACAAGATCTTTCAATTTCTGTTGTTCGGAGCAATGAAAAAGATGGATCCACAAAGTACGTAACGAAAAAACACAAAAATCGATTTATCTGTCTCTATTTTATTTCGCCACATAATATGCAGGTACATGCATGCCGCTAAAAAGCTCAGTACGAGGCGTTACCTCGTAGCTAGCTTTGCCTCCCTACACAAACATTGCCCGTTCTTCCAGTCTGTTTGTCCCACCACGTGGCGAGGTGCATGCCCGTACTGCCGTCAGAAGTGGGTGAGCTTCAGAAGTGGGACACCGCACCGCCGCGCCACCGTTCAGGGTAATTTACAAATCGCGTGCCGAGATTCTCTGATACTACCACCTTGGGCTTTGGGGACACGGCTGTTTGGATACTGGATGTGGCTTTTAGGTAGTATGAAAAACGAACATACCCCAACATATTACAGTAGTTCCGTATACAACGTGTAACAGAATACACGCAGTACCTCTTAAGGGGTCATTGTACTCATAATTATGAACAATTTTTACTGTTGTAAAATCCCAAAATCGCAAAATAAATGTCAGCTGTTCAGTACATTTTGTCGAGTTGTGCGTACAGAAATGTATGGGGAGTCGTCAATGACCCCTTAAGAGGTATTGCGATTATTCTGTTATAGGTTGTAAACATCTTGTTCCATTTTTACTTGGGATAGGTGAAAAATGTTTTCTTCTTATAATTGTCTTTGTTAACTGTATGTATTTATCGTAGACCTTTGAAAGAATTATGAATTATTTTACGGGATTACCAAAGTGGATATTATCGAAACATACTAAAATGCTGCTGCGAAGTCGCAGGAAGAAGTTGGACAACTCTTTTAGAGTATAGAAGAATTGCGGAAACGTATGTAATGATATGGGTACAATGGCAGTGTTATTGCTAATAGCGATATCTGCCAGACAACCTTTGGATGAACTGAAAGAACTTCAAGATCTGACATGTCGCATATTTTTACTGATTTTAAATTAATGTACAGTCACGGTACATACTGCAACAAGACATTGCCATTGCATGATCTTTTCAACCTTTGAGTTGAAAAGACTACACTGCGTGATATGTAGTCAGTAGGTCTACAACAATCAAATAATATTTAAAATCGAAATAAGTTTCGCAAAGATTACCTGTTCATCATCATCATCATCATCATGTCAGCCGAAAGACGTCCACTGTTGGATATAGGCTTCCCCCAAGCGTCGCCACAACGACCGGTCCTGCGCGTCTCGCATTCATCGACTACCCGCGACCTTCACCAGGTCATCGGTCCACCTTGTGGGAGGCCTTCCAAAGTTGCGTGGTCCGGTACGCGGTCGCCACTCCAGAACTTTTCGGCCCCATCGACCATCGCTTGTTATTCTGATATATTTATAACTTAGCATAAGATTTTTAATGTATAACTGTTTATTTTGCCGAACAAATAAAATAAAACAAAATCTGTTCTGCGAGCACTGTGCCCTGCCCACTGCTAGTGCTACTTTAGTTTGGCGATCCTTTGGGCTATGTCGGTAGCCTTGGAAACCTTGGTAAGATTACCTGTAATAATACAATAACAATATTAAGGTAAAATAATAAACTGATAAATGTTTAGTAAACATAAACATTCTAATATAGAGAACTCATAACATTATCAAATTATGGTAGGCTTCAGAGCAACTTGCAATAAGGTACTTCGGGTAATACCCGAATAATAAAAAATATGAACCGTTTTTCTTCCCTAGAGACCAAGGACCACCATAGAAGTCGATTCAGGACTGCTTATGTCTATTTCTGTTTTTGATATTAAGAAAGTCAATAAATATATGTGGGTCAATTACCGTTAATGCACGTTTATCTGACGCCTAGGGTATGACAAAGACCGTGTTACACCGGCCATACACCGGCCCTTATACAGTATTGGCCAGGAATTAAGAAAACATTAACACTGAGCGTTGCAAGAAAACAACGAGAGGTCAGTATAGACCGCACAAAACCAGCCTAATGACTCTGAGAGGTGAAGCAGGAGGGAGTGTCAGACTCTTACTGACTAAAACCATCCGTGTTCCTCCTAGTGCCCTTTGTGTTCCAGGGCCACGGTGACTCTTTCGAACAAAGTCCTTAGCCCCCCCAGCAGGCACAAAACCAGCATACATCGCTTTCGACTCGGATGGGGGCAAGTCGACCTCACAGAAACCAATCAGTAGTCCATCTCTTCCACAGCCAGCGCCTCTAACATCACCAGCGCCGGCGCCAACTGCTATAGAGCAACCCGTTACCACTCGGTCAGGGCGCACTGTTAGATATAAGATACCTATAAATGAGTAAGCGCTAAAGATTCACAAGTACCAGGAGACCAGAGACATGTTTCAATATTACCGGCGCTGGAATTTTGAGTGGTGGTTAGGATTCAAAAGTACCAAGAGAACAGAAACATATGGAAGCTTTTCCTGGCTGTAATTAAGCGCGTTAAAGATTCACAAGTACCAGGACACCAGAAATATGTAGAAGTAGTTTATTTTTAAGTGCTAGTCTTTGAGTTAGTTTAGAAGATTTATTTAAATTATTTTTTTTTCCCCGTCGTCTAACCTTTTTCTTGTCTGGTTTGTTTTCGGTCATGCGAAAGTGACGGTGGGTAGTTTCTTCGTGTCAGATGATGTGCCTTGTAAAACGTATCCATAGAATATAGATTTCAATATAAACCGTATTTAAATATGTTCTAGTTTCCCCCGTCATCAATTGCGTTCACATTATCATCATTGCTAACACAGCGTTGGAAAGACATTTCCCCCAAAACCGGAATGAGGACTTTAAGTTGTGGTTCTGGATTTTACGCTGAAGGAAAATTCGGCAAAGAACTTTGTAGCGTTAGTACTTTCGTTCATACAATGTGTGCGCTATCTTCAAATTCTACAGGATCTTTACGACCTTCTGTAATAAGCTGGTGCTTACCTTATTGACATATCTAGTACACTATAGCTACGTATTTATAAATTTCTCGCTCATTATCAACAACGTAAATCAAACCCTAACTGCTTGGTTATAAGATATACAATAATATTGTCAGCTATACCTATACCTAGTTTCAGAAATATGACGAACAGTCAAAATAATAGGTATGTATTTATTTACTAGCTGTGCCCGGTAGTTCGACGGCGTCGAAGTCAAATACTACGTTCTATTTTGTTCTGCATCAATTTAACGATTCACACGCCAAATAGGATGATATTGACGAAGATTATAGGTTCTGATGACATACGGAACTGAAACGTGGTCGCTTACAATGGGCCTCATCAGTAGGCTCAAAGTCACTCAAAGGGCAATGGAGAGGGCAATGCTTGGAGTTTCCTTGCGTGATCGAATCAGGAATGATGATATCCGCAAGAGAACCAAGGTTACCGACGTAGCCCGAAGGATCGCCAAACTAAAGTGGCAGTGGGCAGGGCACATTGCTCGCAGAACAGATGGTCGATGGTGCTGAAAAGTTCTGGAGTGGCGACCGCGTACCGGAAGGCGTAACGTTGGAAGTCCTCCCACAAGGTGGACCGATGACCTGGTGAAGGTCGCGGTAGCCGACGGATGCGAGACGACAGACAGGACCGGTCGTTGTGGCGACACTTGGGGGAGGCCTATGTCCTGCAGTGGACGTGTTTCGGCTGATATGATGATGATGATGATGATGATACTGATGATGATCCAATAGGGATGATTCCTGAGTAAAAATCCCAGCCAAGTGCGAGTCGGACTCGTCTACCAACGGTTTCGTACAAATTTGTAGCTACAAATTACTTTAAATAAAGACTATATTTTTTATGATTTTATTGCAAATGTATAGTTTTGAGACTTTTCGCTATACTAGTAGTATAAGACGGTATTACTTGCCAATTTCATAGTTCTAGGTCAACAGGAACAACCTATACATTTTAATTCCCTTGAAAGTGTCGAAATATACGTTTTTTGCGGCATAAACGACCATATCTTTTGTTTACGTTAACTTAGAAGTTTGATTTTTTCACAGCTGCAAAGGACCATAGCCTTGAGTATATGGTTTTAATTTTAACTCGATAGCTTCACGCATTCCCGAGATAAACGGTCTTGACACATAGACGGACGGACAACAAAGTGATAGAGACTATAAGAGTTTCGTTTTTCCTTTTGAGGTACGGAACCTTAAAAAAATATGATTCTATTTAGTCCATCAGTTAGATTTATCGAAAAATATTGGACACGTATTCTTTGCTTTATCAAATCAATAAAAAATGACGAATATACAACACATTTTAACCCTATACAAAGCACAAGTCCGATCCTGCATGGAGTATTGTAGCCACCTTTGGGATGGCTCAGCTAAGTATCAGCTTGCCGCGCTTGACTCGGTGGAACGCAGAGCTAATTGGCTCATCGGTGACTTAAAACTGGTGGATGCCAAGCTACATAGCTTGGCTCATCGCCGTAAGGTTGCCTGCTTGTCGGTCTTCTACAGATTGTACTTCCTCATCCCACCGGCCCCCTTCTACTATCGGACATCCAGACGCACTGCATCTTACCATCCCTACCTTGTTACTATTCCACCAATTTACACTAAGCGTTTCCAAACGTCTTTTATAATGCGCACAGCAAAGGAGTGGAACTCTCTGCTTGCGTCTGTGTTTCCAAACGCTTACAACCCTAATCCCTTCAAAGTTAGAGTGAACAGGCTCCTTCTGCGTAAGCTCGCTCCATCGTAGACTTTGTCTCTCTCATCTCTGACCTAGACTAGAGTCAAGAGCAAACCCATCACAAATAAAAAATAAAAAAAACGTCAAAGATCAGGAGTGGGGGATTGTGCACATGAGTCACGAGGTTTCTCTGTAAAACTCAAAACCACACACTGCGATCGCCAACCCGCCTGCCAAGCGTGGTTATTAGCAAACCCCCCTTGGGGGAGGCCTATGTCCAGCTGTGGACGTCTTTCAACGCACTGTATCGTATTAATTTTGTGTTTACGCGAAAAAATAAAAAATACAAGTTCAATATTTTTTGTAAATCTATCTAACGAACTAATCAGATTTTTTAGTCCACTACACTATTGCCTAAGATTAGCAAAGAACACGGAGAATTCAAACTCAAAAATGTTTATATATACTTGCATTTAAACATAATGCCGCCGTATAGTGTCGGCCGGTGTCGTATGGTGTCGTAAAAGAATAATACCATCCCATCACTTCCCGTGGGTGTCGTAAGAGGCGACTAAGGGACTCGCCAGAGAATGGGCAGCAGCGTTCTCTGTAATACGCAACACCATACACTGCGATCGCCAATCCGCCTGCCAAGTGTGGCGATTGTGGTAACCGGTGGATGTCTTTCGGCTTTTATGATGATGATGATGATGAGACATAATGCTATGAGCTTAAGCCAGAGTCGTCACGCAGTGGGAGCCAGAGGACGGGAGACGTCGCCGAGGAAGGCAACGCTGGCGTGGTGACTTGGAGGCGTTCATGACGGATTGTCGGAGAGGGTAATACAGCAGGATGAGGGAAGGTTTTGTGGGCCTTTGCCCAGCGGTGGGACAACATTAGGTTTATTAAAAAGCACCAGTCACGTGCAAGTTGAATATAAATACACACTCCGTGAAAATTTCAACTGTCTACTTATTACGGTTCTGCCAGGGTCGCGGAATTTGTTCGAAAGGGTCACCGCGGCCCTGGAACGCAAAGGGCACTAGGAGAAACACGGATAGGTTTTAGTCAGTAGGACTCTGACACTCCCTTCTGCTCCGCCCAGAGCGGGCGACTCATGTGATATCATCAAATGACTCCTCATTTGATGATATAACATGGATAAAAAAAAAAACCTATTACGGTTCTGGAGATACAGCCCGCTGCTGTCAGCGGACCCGCATCTGTCTGTACAGACGGACGGACGGACAACGGAGGTTTTGTTATAGAGTTCTGTTGGTTCTCTTCGGGTGTGGATATTCAGTTGTATAGATTGAGAAGCTTTTAAATAGATAGGCATTATACATGATTTACATGTGGTTACAGTCCCCAATACATTTTAATAATAATAACCCCGCATGACGAGAACCTCGTGAAAGCCGAGAAAGATAAACAAATTAAGTATATTGACTTGGCTCGCGAGGTTGTCGACATGTGGGATGTGGATTCCGCAATCATTGTACCGATAGTCGTGTCGGCCAATGGCTTAATAACCACGAGCCTCGACCATCACCTCAGGAGGCTTTCGTTGGGCAGCTGGATCAAGGGCTTGATTCAGAAAGTGGTACTTCTGGACACGGCTCGCATTGTCAGGAGGTTCCTTTCTCTGGAGCCCTGACCGCCGGTAGCTTGGACCCTGTTCCTGATACCGGTGGGCTACTATTTTTTATATTTTTAAATGTTTTTTATATTTTTAAAAATATTTAGAAATGTAAATAATAAGAATGTGAAATAAATAAAGGAGATAATAATAAAAAAAGAAAAAAAGAACACACACACAACACACACACATACATTAAAATATATATTTTAATGTATGGACATGATATTGCGTTTTCCATTAATAACTAAACCACTTGTAAACTCCATCCTAGTGTTTCTAATACCGCACAAAATTAACTTTCCAATGAACTTCATTCAAATAGATATCAAAAGTTAAATACGAAGACGTTTCGATAATGCGAACGAAACGAACTCACGTCTTGCCTCTTTGTCATTCAGATATTAATAATGTGCCAAGAAAGGGATGGAGATATTTTAATAATGGCTTTTATTTGTTTTTAATGGTAATTCTTTAACCTATGGGTTCCTAGTCCTTGGGAGGACATTTGCAAAGACTTAAAACGTCCTTGGCGCTTAAAAGCCTGTTTTGTACTTGTGGATAATGATAAGTTGAGAAAGATTGAACTTAATATCATAGTAAACAAAAGCATAACATTATGATTTTTATAACTCAATGAAAGTACTTAATTTCTTAAAGGTACCAGCTTATGGGTCATTAATATTAAACCCACGATAACATTAACTTTTCACTGTAATCATGTTTGAAATATGAAAGGGAAAAATGCGTGAGTTTAGAATGTATTTATGTAAACAATTTCTATGTAGGTAAGCACAAGGTGTTAAGTTTTTAATCAAAACATTACTGCCCAAAACTAAGTTGCAAGCACAATCAAAATGTTAGCGTACCTCAACTTACAATGTTAAGATGAGAAGTCTTCCTCCGCAGGATGTCGCAGTCCACTGTTCTGTAGTGAAGCTCACCAGGCAAGCAGAAACGCCTCCAACTTCCACGAACAAAGATTTAATAATCCTAAAAGTTAGATTAAGAGTACAGCCAAAGTAATAAGTTTCTGTAATATTGTGTTTACTCAACCAATTATCCTCAGTGACTTATGAAACCTCCTCATAGAATCTGGCGTCCTTGTACTGAGCAAATAATATAATCGAGTGTTGCCACGCGCAAACAATTGCGTTCATAGTACTTTCCCTCTTTATTGACAAAACAGGCGAAATATGGCGCGCGCCTAAATCACGCCTGCAATGTCTTGTGTAATAAAAGACTTAGCATTATCTTAGGAATTATAATGCCCTGGTACTTTGACCTTGAATTTAAATTCCCTGATTGCGGGGTTACTTCTTAAAGTTTTTTTCGAGGTCAAGTTAACCCCAGAAATTGTTGGTATTACTTGGTTACGTAACCATGAATTGAGTAGTTGGTTGTTATATTGAACTAGCGTTTAGCTTTCGTACTATTAGAATTGTACGATAGAAATATAATTTTAGTTTAATTTTCATAAATCCTTCTTTCTTATTAGATTCTTTTTTTATTTCCTCCTTTTCCGTTGAGGAAAACGCTTGTAACCACGATTACGATTGCCTAAAAATCAACAACAAATGTACCTAAATCTGAAAACAAAAAAAAACTTTATGAATGAAGGGTTGTTAACACACAATAATTCACAGTCACAATTTTTTTACGAATTCCTTACAAATCTTGTTGACACATACATCTATCGATGTTTGATTCGGAAACAAATCTGTTTATATCCGGCGAGACAGGTACCGATATGTTTGCGCTGCAAAGCCTCCACGTCTGCGCTAGGGTTGTTACTATCGATATGAGGAAAGGGATAATCTTGTATCGATACATATCGAAAGAGGTTTTGATCCTTTTTGAAGCCAAAGTCGGAGTTGCTTGATAAAAATATCAAGTGTTTTGATTTATGTATGTACGTATTGAATTTTTCAATAACAAATACAAATTTTATTTTCTTAAACATGCTTGGACAGAGCATTATTTTGACCTTTTTCGAGATAAATCGAAATTGCTACCTAAACTAGCATTACTGGCCAAATACATACGAGCAACGGCCGGCAAATGTTGTATGTAAATTAATATCTGTCGTGGTTTAGCGGCCAAATAAATTACATAGTAAACACATATGTCGTGTTATTTAAAAATGGAACAATCATTTACTCCGAAACATGGCAACCAAGGAGGTAACTTTTCAAAGGTTTTATTTAAATTTCGAACTGGATTGCAAATAGAGCTGTTTATTAAAAAAAAAACAAATGAACACTTTAACGCGGGAAAAATTATTGTTGTTCGTTCTTTGTCATTGATTTTATTATGCATGCGATTTTTTTATTTGCAAAATGAAATACTTATTAACTCTAATAAACAATTATGAAATTATTTTTTAAATATCACCTTCATCAGCGTTGAAGTTATAAAGCTTCAAAGTTTACAATTAGAAAGAGAAGTCCGATATGAATTGTGACGTCTAAGTTCTTGGCGCCTATACAGCTGCCATAGAAAACAGCGTTTTCGCGAGAGGGACAGATACATTTGTTTAAAATAATTATATCTCGTTTGTTTTTCGAGCAATTTTGATTCTATTTTCACTGTTAGTATTATATTTGTGTACATTTTTAGATAAACTGTATAGATAATAAATATTTTTTTCGTGCATATTCCCTATTGTATTGTAATTTTCGCGCATTATTTGAGAAAAGTACTATACAAGCCTTTACCGCAACTAGGTTTTGATGGACTTACGTATGTGTGCCTCGGCTTCATCTTGGCCCACATTTATACGTTCAAATACAAACAAATACAAATACAAATAATTTATTTGCTGTATTTGTATTTGTTTGTATTTCCATCAATCTTTTCCTGGCCGCTGCAGTAATTTCTAGCACAATGTGTCTTTACTATATCGAGTGTTTAGTTAGATGTCTTTTACTGAAATAATTATCGCTAGCCATTGCCAAGATGTTGGTTTGTTCCAAATACGCTCATTCACAATACATGAAAAAAAAAATGCTGCTTGAATGATGTTGAAGTCAAAACTAAATTATGATTTAGAACTTTCCCTGTATTTCGTAAGGTGGTAACTTATGAAAGGTATTGTAGGAAGCCCTAACCTCCTATAGTTAAGGTTTTAAAGCATATCGAAGCACCATCCATCCCTATTTGCAATAACCACGTGACAATGGTTATTTTTGTCTCTCCGACGCGACGCGGTCACCAACCCTAGGGCTTGTGCCAGGGCTAGGCATTCCTAACGCTTTAGCGAACTAAACTGAATATTAGAAGGGGATGACGGGCCACCCTCATAAAGCAAATTTATCGAAGAGGGATGGGGCATAATGCATTTGTAAGTCTGGATGTGTGAGGGGGATATATCTCTTTTAAACGTCTGGCTGTGGGTGAACTGTAGGACAATATTTTGTTTTTGTGATGCTTATTTCAAAATAATATTCTTCTTCTATTTTAGGCTGGGCAGTAAGTAAATAGGCAGTGGTTTCTTATAGGCCTGGGTTGTCTATGTGGTGTTATGGTATACAATGAGGAGAATATTGTTACGAGCTTGGGGTTCGTTACAATAAAAACAGCCGATAAATTAACCAAAACTGACACTTTAATTTAAAACACTAATTAGCACTTTAAAACACACTAATTATAACACACAATCGCAATACTGAACACTTCACTTCACTATAATTCGCAGTTGAAGATCGCTCTCGAAGTTATCTTTTGTATCGCCAATTCAATACTGACCCCAGTCGCCGGATGTCCGCCCTTTATATACCGACAGTTGTTTCTAGAACCTTCTAGTATGGAAACTTCCGGAAAGTTCGGGTACATACCGGTCCCGACTGACCAGGTGTCGAAACATCGAGAATGTTCTAGCATAGAAAATTCTAGAAACATCTTGACTCCTTTGATCTGGTTAGTTCCCGCTACTTGATACTAGATGGCGTTAGCACCACGTATATGTCGTTATGTAACCAGCATTAATTCTGGCGCGTAACAATATTATTGAATGGGATGCATGAAGTTAATACCAGAGGCATTGCAGGTACGTTGCTATTCCTGAGACAAAGCTGACAAGCGCAATTCCTCGACATAATGGGTACAGCGTTGTATCTTAATTTCTCAAATGAACTCCTCTAAAAAAAGTTGTACTAATAATGGTACTATAATCGACTACATCATCGCAATGAGCATGATGATCGCCTTCATTCTGGGTGAGACAGTGTTCACACGCTACGAGTCGATCGTTGGTACGAAATTACTTAGTATACAACTAGTAACAGAATTAACGCAATACCTCTTAAGGAGTCATTGTACTCATCATTATGAACAACTTTTACTAAAGAACCAAAACTGAAATCATGAAAATAAATCGACTGTTCCATACATTTCTGTTCGCATAATAAAACAAAATGTACTGAACAGCTGCAATTTTTGCCGCATTTTTCGGGTTTGGTCCCATAGTAAAATTGCTTCATAATGATGAGTACAATGACTCCTTAAGAGGTATTGCGTTTGTTACGTTACACGTTGTATATGCTTGTTTGGCACAATCGTTTTGTGGTTGGTTTTCAGCGTTTTGGTTGCAGGTTCTGAAATCTCCTGCCCGGGTTGCGGGATTTATTCGAAAGAGTCACCGCGGCCCTGGAACGCAAAGGGCATTAGGAGGAACGCGGATGGGTTTTAGTCAGTAAGAGTCTGACACTCCCTTCTGCTTCGCCTAGAGCGGGAGGAGTCATTTGAAGATTTCCCATACTTAAAAAAAAAGGTTCTTTTTTATTATTTGTGATGGGTTTGCTCTTGACTCTAGTCTTGGTCAGAGATGACAGAGACAAAGTCTACGATCTAGTTCTGAAATCTGAAAGCCATATTTACATTAGATAATTATGTACAAATATTTGACTCCAGTACCTTTATGCGTTCGTGTACATACGACAGTCCGTACCTACAGTCGTCCCTAATTAATTTCACAATCATTTCACTTTTATCAAAATGAATAAATAATTAAACAATAAAAGCACTCACGATACAATGATACGCGAGGAATTGACGTGGGCGAGAAAGTGAATATTAATTACGAATAAAATTCAAACAACTTGTTATTCGCCTATTAGGTTAATTGTTTTGCATAATTAGTTTATTCAGTCGTTTAGAAAAAAAATATCTTTACTTCTATTCATCGAAATTGTAGATCACAGACATTGATATATAAAAAACTCAAGATACACACTCAGCATCTCAAAAACAAGCGCAATATGTATAATTGTGCGCAAGTTTCAAACAGTCTGGCATCACTCGCCATACAGCACTGCTCTGTAAAAAAAACTTTAAGCGATCCATGTAAGGTTGAATTTGCAAAAAAAAATTGTTTATAGTATAACTACACACAACTCACTCATGACACTTGATACATGTCAGTTTTTGACGACAGTTTCGAGTGTTGCATTTGTTCGAGACTGTGCATCTTGGGTTTGTTTTATATCAATGATCGCAGAATTTTATTTCAGCAATTCAAAATCTGCAAGGAGAATACCTTGACTGTGGAGTATTTTCGCTCTTTTTTAGGGTTCCGTATCTGAAGGGTAACCAACGGGACACTGTAACTAAGCCTCCGCTGTCCTGACCGTCCGTACATCCATTCGTCTGTCTGTCAACGGGCTGTATCTCATGAACCGTTATAGGTAGACAGTCGAAATTTTCACAGAGTGTATATTTCTGTTGCCGCTATAACAACAAATAATAAAAAAAAGTGGCCAAGTGCGAGTCGGACTCGTGTGCAAAGGGTTCCGAACGAATTTTATTTTTTTAACATGATATTTTAACACTATAGACTTTTTATATATAGGTTTTCCTGTAATCTATAGGTAAAGATCTACTATCTGCATTTTTTTCAAAAGTTTAGGTTTAGTAGGTTCACAGATAAGGGGGTGGGGAATGGTAATTTTTCGTCTAATTTCTTTAATAACTTCAAAACAATTTATTTTAAAATTATGAAATAATATAATTAAAATCTTCACAGTAAGCCCTTTCATTTGATATGTTACACGATATTGTTCAAAAAACTTTTTAAAATTTTTCTAGTTTCACCTCCAAAAGTGACCCCCATACTAAAATTTTAATAATTTACGTAACGCGTCCGTGTTTGGGTCACAGAATTCCATATGTGTACCAAATTTCAACAAAATCGGTTCTCTGAATCCGGAGAAAAATGGCTGTGACAAACGGACAGACAGACAGACTGACACCCGTGTGATCCTATAAGGGTTCCATTTTTTGTTCGGAACCCTAAAAATTAAATTAAATTAAAAATTAAAGGGGGCTCCCATACAAGAAACGTGTTTTCCGGTTTATGGTACGGAACCCTTCGTGTGAGAATCCGACTCGAATTTGGCCAGTTTTTTTTAAGTACAGTAGCAGTAATAAAATAAATTCCAATTTGCCCGAGAAGCCTGAAGTGACTACAACTCACAGTTCGCAAGTTAGTGGTCATCTATCTTCAGAGTCATTGACAAAATGTAATTTGAACGTTAAAATAATGGCATTAGTGCCTAATGTGGCTGGTAGGGGGCGCGGTTGCCTTTTCGTACGTCTGAGAGACGTAGGGTGAATCATAAGGCGTTTATTCCGATGACACACGATAAATATGGTTCTGGTGGTGAATCGTAGGGATTTTTGAACAGTAGGTAATATTTTGGCGTATCGAAGCGTACTTATATATATTCTAGTCGACCCGCGCAACTTCGTCTGCTCCGCTCCTATTGGTCTTAGCGTGATGATATATAGCCTATAGCCTTCCTCGATAAATGGGCTATCCAAGACTGAAAGAATTTTTCAAATCGGACCAGTAGTTCCTGAGATTAGCGCGTTCAAGCAAACAAACAAACTCTTCAGCTTTATATATTAGTATAGATATAGATACTAGCTTTTGCCCGCGATTTCGTACGCACATATCCCGTTTTATCCCGTTCCAAAAAACTATCCTATCTTTTAAGTTGGATCAAATAACAGATAGTAACAAAGTTTCATCAAAATCGGTTCAGTAATTTAGGAGTCCATCGCGGACAAACAACGTGACACGTGATTAATATATCTTAAGATTTAAATTCGCTATTTTCGAGATCGGCGCTATTTCTTCCTACTTATAATATTACTAGCTTCTGCCAGCGGCTTCGCCCGCGTGGTCCCTAGGGAACATATTCCCGGGATAAAAAGTAGCCTATGTCCTTTCTCAGGCTCTAGACATCTGCGTACTAAATTTCATTTAAATCGGTTCAGTAGTTTTGGCGTGAAAGCGCGACAGACAGAGTTACTTTCGCATTTATAATATTAGTAAGGATAAATGCGAAAGTTTGTGAGGATGGATGGATGAACAGATGTTTGTTACTCTTTCACATCAGAACGCCTGAAAGGATCTTCATGAAATTTGTCACAGAGGTAGATTATAGTCTGGAATAACATATAGGCTACTTTTATCCCCGGAGTATGGTTCCCTTGGGAGCACACGGGGAAGCCGCTGGCAGAAGCAAGTCCTTCGTAAATGTCCAGATAATCTCGGTATTCAGCCCCATAATATCATTTTTAAAACAATTCCATCCATTGTTTCTTTGGTTTTTAGGGTTCCGTACCCATAGGGTAACCAACGGAACCCTATAACTAAGCCTCCGCTGTCCGTCCGTCTGTCTGTCATCGGGCTGTATCTCAAGAACCGTAATAGGTAGACAGTTGAAATTTTCACAGATTGTGTATTCCTATTGCCGCTATTAATTTAATTTAATCCTTTATTTCAGGCATCTATGGCCCATAAATAAAATACATAAATATAAAACAATAACAGCTATAAATAAATTAATACATATTACAATAACACTATAAACTACTGCACACGAAATGACGGCGTCGTGTTTCGCTGACGTCGATACACGACACCTTTCGGCCAAAACTCTACTTTGAGGAACATCTCGAGATAGTGAGTTGGAACCCGCACCACAAACGACTTGAAATTTGTGTTGTGGCGCGACTCCAACTTCTCGACCCTCAAAGTCCAGTTGGTCTTCACTCTCATGTCCTCCACGATCTCCTCAACCTTCGTAGAGTGTTGTAGCCGGGACACATACAGCAGCGTCTTAGGTATTGCTGGACGCAGCAGCATGTTTGGTCCTGCCAGCGCGGTGCCGCACTGGTTCCGACAAGCAGGCTTCTTCTTCTTTCTCTTCTCCACTTTGATGAAGCCATCCTTGTCCACCAACAAATAATAAAAATTAAGGTTTATGGTACGGAATCCTTCGTGTGTGAGTCCGACTCGCACTTGGCCGGTTTTTCTCATAGTTACCTAGCGTTAAATCCGCGTCACTAATTCATATCGTGACAACTACTCAGCCTTACCTAAATCACTAGTTCATAACTAAAGTTTGCTTGAGGTTAAAGTTTCGAGACACGTGTTGAACATGGACATACAGGCTTCTACTCTCCGACACATATACCGTGTGCCTGGGAAGCCAGGATTGATTAGGCCGATTATCGCTGAATTTCATAGCGTACACGCACGAAATGACCTACTAGCAAATGTTAGAAAATTCAATAAAGAGCGATCGCTAAATGAGAAGCTTAACACAAAAACCATAGGTATTGTGGGTGATAAAAGACCTGTTTATGTTAATGATCACTTACCTCCTTCTATGAGAAAGTTATTATATGATAGTCGTCAGTTTGCCAGAGCTAACAATTACTCCTGTTGGTGGTCGAATGGTAAAATACTCATGCGCAGGGATGCCGCTGATAAACCAGTAGAAATTAAATCAGAAAAGTGTCTCACGTGGCTGACTGTTCCAAAATGACTATGCCTGCTGTTCTGTATACCACTGTTTTCCTATTGTGCATGTTATAATTTTAAGTTTTTATTAGTCTCTTTCCTTGTTAATAATTGTACCTTAATGCAACTAACTGACCAAATATTCAAGTCACATACACCTACACTAATACACATCAAAACCACATACCACATTTACGTAAACTTTGCCTCTTACGGTTCGATGAGTTCGCCCTCTTCGGCTAGTTTCCCACATGATTGTAGATATCCTAATTCACGTTACCCTTTCTTTAGACGTCATTACATGTTGCTGGTCTTTGTAAACATTTATCCTATTACAAATGGCTAATTCCGACTTAACTACTACTAATGAAATTGACGACTTTTCCACGGCTCGCTCATTCTTGTCCCCTCCTGATCGATGCTTTGCTCACATCAAACAACCAAACCTACACTTAAAATTAGTTCACATTAATATCAGGAGTCTGAATAAGAACATTGACCAATTCGTCACTATGCTTTCAACAATTAAGACTGAATTTGATGTCATCATCCTCACCGAATGTTGGCTTCGGGTCACTGGAACCTTACCAAATCTTCATGGTTACTCTTGTCACTCAACAACAAATAACCTTCTACAAAATGACGGAGTGGTAATCTATTTCAGGAGTACGATAATTTGTACTCTTACAGAGCCACCTATACGTGATGCTAACTGCTTGGTGTGCTACGTAGATAGCACAGCTTTAATTTGTATATATCGATCTCCATCATACACCGAACTTGACAACTTTTACCAATCTCTAGAAGACCTAGTCCACTCCCTAAAAAATGTTACTACAATAGCCTTGATTGGTGATATTAACATCGACATTAAAAACACAAATAATGACCGCCATTCAAATACGTACCTTACTGTTTGCGCTTCTCTAGGTCTGCTACCTGCACACACGCTCCCCACAAGATTTAGCAGATGCTTAGATCATGTACTTCTGAAAAATAGAGAGCCCGCTACCGTTATTGTTGTTGACACCCATATTACCGATCACTTACCTATTATCATCTGCTTAAAAACGAGACTTAAAAATATGAATAAACAGTCAGCCACCACATTACGCTATAGCTACCCTGATATTAAAAGTGAATTGGATAGTTTAGATTTTACTCCAGTTCTAAACGAATCCGATTGTAACAAAGCAACAGATTTGTTAATTTCCATTATTCAAGATGTCCTTAGCAAACATAGCGAAGTCGTAAAAGTAACTAGAAAGACTAGGATTCTTAAGCCGTGGATGACGTCAGGACTAGTACGTTGCATCCGAAACCGGGACAGACTACACAAAAAATCAAACTCATCTCCTGACAACGATATTCTCAGACTAACCTACACCCGATATCGTAACTTCTTAAACAATCTTCTTAAAAAACTCAAAAGGGCATACGAAAAGAACCTAATGCTTAAGGCAAAAAACAACGTGAAAGCTACTTGGAAGGCTATTAAGGAAATAACTACCTCCAACTCCCCCTCTCAGTCCTCTAGTCCACTCATTTCTAACTGTGTAGACCCTACAGCCGTACTAAATCAAATAAATTCCTTCTTTGTCAATGTGGGCACAACCCTGGCCTCGGCGATTAACCCCTCCCCCGAGAATCGTGTTTGGTCCTATCCCCAATCGTCATCAGCACCAAACGATTCCCTAGTTATTTTGCCTGTTGACGAGATGGAGGTTAAAAAGCTTATCGACAACTTACGCGGTGATTGCGCTACAGGTTTCGACAAAATACCCGCTAAAGTTCTAAAACTGTCCAGTTCCACTTTAGCTGTCCCAATCACGCATATCTGCAACCGAGCCATAGACACAGGTACCTTCCCTAATGCATTCAAGACAGCTGTCGTGCATCCAATCTACAAGAATGGAGACAGAGCCAACGTTAATAACTACAGGCCCATCTCTGTACTGAGTTCTCTTTCTAAGATACTGGAACGAGTTCTCAATAACTCTCTCACCACATACTTGGAAAAACACAGGCTCATTGCGACTAATCAGTATGGTTTTAGACGGGGCGTTTCTACAGAAGATGCAGTACTTGACCTTGCAGAAACAGTCGTAAGGAAGCTGGATAGGAAACTCAAATGTTACGGAGTCTTCCTTGATTTATCCAAAGCATTTGACTCTGTCTCCATTCCCGGATTGATTGCTAAGCTGGAATACATGGGGATCCGTGGTATTACGCTAAAAATCCTCTCAGACTACCTATTAAACCGAACACAGTGTGTCAAAATTGACTCTTTTTATAGTGACGCGATGACGATCAGCTTTGGGGTCCCGCAGGGTAGCATATTGGGGCCTACTCTCTTCTTGATTTTTATAAATGACCTATGCCTCTTACCCGCTCCCAACTGCAAAATTTTCACCTACGCGGACGATACGGCCCTGATTACTTACGATGACAACTGGAACAATGCTCGACTTAAAACGGAAGAGGCCCTTCGCCGAGTGTTGGCTTGGCTATCGGAGAACTTACTGACCTTGAATATTGAAAAGACCAAAATCATCCGATTCTCTCTTCCACACTGCCCACCTCCTCCTGAGGAGAGTAGTATAGTGAAAGCTCATACAGGCACTAACCATAACAATTCTGATCCCAAATATTGTAACTGCCTCACAATCCCCTTTGTCCACAACGCTAAATACCTGGGTGTTCTCATTGATGAGCATCTAACCTGGCGAGCCCATACCGAAACACTGACTAGTCGTATCAGAAAACTAATTTATATTTTCAATCAGCTCAGATATTCGGCTGATCCTGAGACCCTGTTTCTTGTTTATAGAAGCCTCTGTGTTAGTGTCCTCACTTATTGCATTCCTGTCTGGGGAGGAACCCAAAAAACATTATTGCTGCAGGTTGAACGAGCGCAGAGGGCTATATTAAAGGTTATGCGGTTCAAACGCAGAGACTACCCTACTGCTTTGCTCTATTCCGAGTCCCAAGTACTCACAGTCCGCCAACTCTTCGTTCTGCGAGCTATACTGCGTCGGCATTCCTCTCTTCCACTGGAAAAAAAAAATCAATCAAAACGTAAAGGACTCCCAGTCTGTGAACCTGTACGATGCCGGACGAAATTCGCAAGCCGTCATTACACTGCTCTAAGTGGACGTATCTACAACAAAGTGAACAGCCAAATAGACATATACGCCTTGCCCAAACATAAGTTAAAATACAAACTCACTAGTTGGCTGCTAAGCCTATCATACGAGGACACTGAAGACATTCTTGGCATTATATCTTAACACGTTTTAACATTAATTTATTGGACTCAAACAGATAACACAACCTCACACTGTATACAACAAACTCACACAATAAATCACACACACAACTCCTTTCATAATTACTTATAAAATTTTACACCCATTCACATCATAGTATTCCTTGTTGTCTATTGTCACTAGTACGTAAGTAATTAGACATAGTAAAACGGTGTGGAGACCTGGTGACCTGAAACACAGGCCATGGGCCTAGCTTAGGCACCAGTCCCCACAATATTTTCAGTGTTGTACCTACTACTTGGCAATTAATATATGTAATTTTTTCTGTAAATATTGTGGTGAAATAAATAAACGTAAACGTAATAAATAAACGTAAACGTAAACATGAAAGCTTAGTAATCTCTTCTAGATTCAGGCTTAGTTTTCTATTTTTGGACCCAACCTGTCTCCAATAAAATCAACAAAATAAAATGCACTGACCAGGTGGCCTAAAAGGCTACTTTAGCAGAATCAGAAAGCAAATCACGCTACCCGTCACTTTCAAACTTTCCCAATCAACCTTGAACCTGATACGTTAGCAATAAAGCTGAAAAAGAATTTTATAGATTGTTGTGTCTCCAGCGCGCACAAGATCCTGCTTAGCACTGTGAGCCAACCTTTGCTATATATGATATCCTAGTACTTTCCTAGTGCAATGGAGTTATTTAATTTCTTATTTCCAAGGGTTTTCAGTTTTTCAAGTTTGTTCTGGGTTCTGGGTAACTAGGTAAGTAATAACCAAGTTCTTTTCATTAATGTCCCTCGGTAAACTTCGTGTTCCGTCAGTCGTCAGATTCTTATTACCAAGGGTTTATATGACTTCAGTTTTGAAAAACTTCGTTCGAACCTTCACAGAAATGTTATGATATTTTATATTTTGTTCTGGGTAACTAAGTAATAACTGAGTACAGTACAAATATTTTCTTTTCATTAATGTTCCTGGATTTCTACCAGTTGCCCAACACTTGGTGCACTTGGTGCAGATCGTACGCTCTCAATCAACTTGGAAGTATATGAGTTGTTAATAGTCTTTTAACTTAATGTAATTTTATTAAAAAAAAATATAAATAAAAAAGCACTACAATGTATAAAATAACTTTAATTTCGGTCGTCGGTGTTTTTGGTTGTTTCTTCGTATTATAACACCGACTTCCGAAATTAAAGTTATTTTATATTTTGTAGTGTTTTCTTTTATTTGGAAGTCGGTTGTATTTTTTTTTGTAAAAAAGTTTTTTATTTCTCACTTTTTAGTGATACCCCCACCTAAAAACACCACTGAAAAGTCGCTGGAAAGTAAAATACGCAATTTCGTTTACTTGGATGACAAACCAAATACGTCATCTAAGTTAACGAATTCCAGCTATTTTGATTTAAAAGCCAGATTACTACACCGATTTATATTCAATCAAATTAAACAAGTATTTTTCAAATCGGTTCATAAATGACGGAGTTATGAGGTACCACACATAACTATGTGTGTGACCTCATAATGACGGGGTTCCGTCATTTATAAAAAACTAGTTGACCCGCACAACTTCGTTGGCTCACTCCTATTGGTCTTAGCGTAGTGATATAATTACCTATAGCCTTCCTCGATAAATGAGCTATCTAATACTGAAAGAATTTTTCAAAATGGACCAGTAGTTCCTGAGATGAGAGCGCGTTCAAGCAAACAAACAAACAAACTCTTCAGCTTTATATATTAGTATAGATAACAGCCGAATTGAGAACCTCCTCCTTTTTTTGCAGTCGGTTAAAAATGAGAGGAAATCTCGTTTGCATTCGGAAATGCGATGAATGCAGAGGGACATAAAAAAAATAGTTCTACTGTACTTCAGTGTGCTTCGAACATTTCTGGGAATTTGAAAGGGTTCGCTTTCATTTTCCCGGACTAGTTTCCACGTATTTTTCATCAGACTAACTTTAGTTTGCTTTTCATAGAAACCTTTATAAAACTCGCTTTGTTAATTTAAACGTCAAGATGAAATCCTGGAAGTGTTTTCTATACTAATATTATAAAGAAGAAAGATTTGTTTGTTTGTTTGTTTGAATTGAATAGGCTCCGAAACTACTGGACCGATTTGAAAAATTCTTTTAGGATTGGATAGCTACATTATCAGGGAGTAACATAGGCCTATTATCCCCCGTACTCCCACGGGAACGGGAACTACGCGGGTGAAACCGCGTGACGTCCACTAGTTATTAATATAATAATTAAATCTTCTATCCTTTTGGCTGTAAGTACTAGTTTGTTGTGTTCACAATGCGGAGAATTAAATCCAATATTGTTATCCTTTTTTTTAAAACATTGATAATCGAAACGTAAGCAAAGTTTGGTCATTTATGCAATTCCCTCGGCGACAATTCCTAGTAGCATTTTAATTTAAAATTATTTAATATATCAAAATCTCGTGTCACGGTGTTTGTTACCGAACTCCTTCGAAACAGCTCGACCGATATTCATGAAATTTTGTGTGTATTCGGTAGGTATGAGAATAGGTGGTACGGTATTTTTTTTGTATTGCCGAGTCAGCTAGTAATATTATAATCTATACTAATACTAATATATAAAGCTGAAGAGTTTGTTTGATTGTTTGTTTGTTTGCTTGAACGCGCTAATCTCAGGAACTACTGATCCGATTTGAAAAATTCTTTCAGCGTTAGATAGCCCATTTATAGAGGAAGGCTATAGGCTATATAACATCACGCTAAGACCAATAGGGGCGGAGCAGTAATGCAAACTGTGACGCAGACGAAGTTGCGCGGGTCAGCTAGTAATAAATAATTCTTAGGCCAACAATGATACATCTGCAGTCGAAACTCAGTTTATGAGCTCCCCAAATGTTAAGGTGATAAGTCTACTTATTGATATCAATATATGGTGCCATTTTAGTCTTACAAAGGCGGCCCACTTAATGTACCCGACATAAACTACGTCTAGGCGCAACTTAAAAAAAAATTATTAATATGATAGGTATGAACGATAAAAATAAATTATTAATTAGAATTATGAAACACTTAATAATGTTTACGTATTAAAACAATGTCGCCGTTCCATTCCGCGCAGTCCTTGAAACACAAGGCTCGGCTCGGGTTGCGTTCGCTCCTGAATATTTCAAACTACGTCATGCGTAAATAATAAAAATTTAACCTTTTTAATCATTTAAATGTTCAAAAAAATTAGTAAGTAATCATTGGAAGGATGAAAGTAGGTTGCCGTTGTAAGGCGATTAAAATGGCTAAATTAATCACGGTATTCAAACATGAACTTCAAATGTTTCAATACCGTTCTAGGCATATATAAAAAACCCAAGATACACACTCAGCATCTCAAAAACGTCCGCAAAAAACCAGCGCAATATGTATAATTGTGCGCAAGTTTCAAACAGTGTCGCATTGCTCGCCATACTGCACTGCTTTGTAAAAACAACTTTAAGGGATCCGTGTAAGGTTGAATTTGCAAAAAAAATTGCGCATCACTCGCCATACTGAACTGCTTTGTAAAAACCAACTTTAAGCGATACGTGTAAGGTTCAATTTGCAAAAAAAAAATTGTTTATGGTGTGTCGGCGAAGAGTCCCGTCGAAGTAAAGTCTTGTCGGTGTTCAGTCTGTCAGCGTAGTGTCTGTCGGCGTTTAGTCGTACACTCCTTTTTAAGATCGGTCCGAGGATTCGTGATCATTAATTACATACCAAGATTCCTCCGTGCCTCAGAAAGCACGCTAAGCCGTTGGTCGCGGCTGTCATTTGTAGATCTTTGGCAGTCGTTACGGATTGTCAGAAGCCAGAGAATCTTACACCAGTCTTGCTAATGGGTACCGTAGTACCCAGTTAGGTTCTGGTTTGTTGCGGTCAAATAGGCAGTCTCTCGTAAAATACTGGTTCTTTATTTCTGTTTTTGAAATTAAAAAAAGTCAATAAATGCATGTGGTGGGTGGTGGCCGTTATTGCACATTCATCTGACGCCTACCATAGTTATGGTGCTCCACCATAATATTCCTATTCTTTTTTAATTGGGACAAGCCTGCCACACATTCCCAACCACTGCAACTCCTGAAAGCCAGAACCAACAGTGGCGATCACCAGAAAAACGCCGAACCAATGAAGCCCGACGAGTCCCAGAGAACCGATTCAACTGTCTTGGATCCCGCAACCAAAATAATTAGAAAAAATACAACGGAGGAGTAGGAAAATCAAAAATACCAACTACCAGGGTTCCATGATGTGAGCACGTGGTCAGCACGTGGTCGCAGCCGGTGGGCGCAGTAATGTGACGCATGGTCGCGCCCAGGGCGGCGCGCCCTGCATCACACGGCCATAGCGGTGTGTGGAACGGGCTTAGATAGCGCTGGAAAATGTTTTGTTATACTACGAACCTGCAAACTGTACATAGTAAATAAAAAGGCATATTCATATACAGAAAAGAAGTTGCCTTGTTGCGGTTTAGAATGGTTTCAGATGATTAAAATATACCAGACGAGGTTTTTCTTTGTCAGTGTCTGTTCAACGAATAAATACATATCGAAATTGATAAGGCACTTTATAATGTTCCAAATTAAATACGGCAACATTTTTCTTAACTGGGTTTTTCATTTTCAATTAATTATGTTTATTTTACCATGTGCATAATTTCGAATACGGTTTTGCAACAACTCTTGTAAAAGATAATTACGTTCTTTTCATCACTCGTCGTTTATTAATTTAAATTAAAAATAATACACAGTTGTAATCCCGAAACATTATTACAATGTCTAAGACAAGCCATACTTCAACTCAAAATACATCGAGCCATTTATTAGTTCCTCAAGTCCCTTCTCGATTACCTCTCTAATTAAAGCCACATCCAGTCTGTTCCCACCCTTGTATTCCGTGGAGGCTCGAGTTAACGTGCGTTACTGCTAATTAGCCACAAACTCATCGTAACACTAACCAGGGCGCCAGTAACATAGTATTTACTACGTAGTAAGTACTAGCCGACGTACAAGCTTTGACCTTCGTGAAATTTTAATTTCGAATGTCATGCTCATGAAGGTTGGGTCTTCTTGAAAGTATGCACTCCTGGTACACATAGTTGTTTATTTATTCGGTTTCGTCATAAATACGGGCAAAATGTCTCTGTTGGAACTTCAGCAATTCTGTTCATAACTTTTTAATGTTTGGAAATGGCAGCACGAAGTGATAATGGTAAGACTTGAAGAACCTTCTAGAGGATAATCGTACATTTCAGTTTTCCTATATTTACTTATCCAATAATAGTAGTATTGTCTACTAACTACTTGTGTCGATACTCTTGCGCGCCAGCCATCCTATATCTTCCTAGATCGTCGTGCTTAAAATAATTACTTCCGAATTATTTTTTGCAGCGAATACATTTGATCCCATCACTAATAAGTTAATTAAATAAGACTAGGTTTTCCACATATTTTTTACTAAGAATTTTGAAGTTAGTTAAACGGCACGGTAGGCGCAATAGTTGAGCGATTGGCTGCTGCGCTGCGTGTCGCGGGTTCGATTCCCGAACCGAACAAATATTTGTATTGCCTACGGATAGCTTTTCCGGGTCTGACTGTTTGTGTATGTGAGTTTGTATGTTTGAAAACGCACCCACGAAACAGTGTAGGGCAAATTTATATTACAAAAATACCTACTCTGGAATAGTTACGTTCTTATACAGCTTTCAAAAAATGATTAACTTGTTGGACAAGGTATAGTTATAGACTAACTGAAAAACTATTTCCAAGAGAGTCAAATTCCAATCATTTCTCTCATCTTTTGTAACCCTAGATAAATCACAAGTCCGATCCTGCATGGAGTATTGTGGCCACATTTGGGATGGCTCAGCTAAGTATCAGCTTGCCGCGCTTGACTCGGTGGAACGCAGAGCTAAGAGGCTCATCGGTGACGTAAAACTGGTGGATGCCAAGCTGCATAGCTTGGCTCATCGCCGTAAGGTTGCCTGCCTGTCGGTCTTCTACAGATTGTACTTCGGTGAGTGTGCCCAAGAACTCCACGACCTCATCCCACCGGCCCCCTTCTACCATCGGACATTCAGACGCACTGCATTTTACCATCCCTACCTTGCTGCTATTCCACCAACTCGCACTAAGCGTTTCCAAACGTCTTTTATAATGCGCACAGCAAAGGAGTGGAACTCTCTGCCTGCGTCCGTGTTTCCAAACGCTTACAACCCTAATCTCTTCAAAGTTAGAGTGAACAGGCTCCTTCTGGGTAAGCTCGCTCCATCGTAGACTTTGTCTCTGTCATCTCTGACCTAGACTGGAGTCAAGAGCAAACCCATCACAAATTAAAAAAAAAAAAACCTGTCTCGCTTAGGAATCTATCGCTTAAGAATCATTCACAATTTCACACAAGTTGTCCACGTGTTCTACTTGGTGCTACAATAAGCAGGTAACTATCCATTGTAACATGTTCATTCAAGAGCAGAACCGAACTATTGTTTGTTCATCTCTCAGAGATTTGACACCTCTCGAGTTATTGTTGCTATCACAATGAACACTTAATTTTAAAGACATTTTTGTACTTTATATAATTGTTAGTGACACTTTTGTGAATGAAACTTTTGAGAACTTTTATGGCTGAAGTTGCTATGTTTTTTTTCCCGAGATAAAAGGTGCACATTACATTTTTAGGGTTCCGTACCTTAAAAAGAAAAACCGGAACCCTTATAGGATCACTTTGTTGTCCATCCGTCTGTCTATCAAGACCGTTTATCTCGGGAACTCGTGGAGGTATTGAAATTAAAACCATATACTCAGGTCTGCAGTCCCTTGAAGCTGTGAAAAAATCAAGTTTTTATGTTAACGTAATAAAAAGATACGGTCGTTTATGCCGCAAAAAAACGTATATTTCGACACTCTCAAGGGAATCAAAATGTATAGGGTATTTCCCGTTGACCTAGAATTATGAAATTTGGCAAGTAATAACCTCTTATACTACAAGTATTGAGAAAAGTCTGAAAACTATACATTTGTAATTAAATCATAAGAAACATAGTTTTTATTTAAAGTAATTTGTAGCTACAAATTTGTAGGAGCTCGTGGCTAGATAATAACAGCCGCACGGGTCGATCTTCAAGGTTAAGCAACGCTTGCCAAGGTTGGTCTGTGGATGGGTGACCATCTTAACATACCGAGTTTCCTCCGTGCTTCGGAAAGCACGTTAAGCCGTTGGTCCCGGCTGTCATTTGTAGATCTTTGGCAGTCGTTACGGATAGTCAGAAGCCAGTAAATCTGACTCCAGTCTTGCCATGAAGTACCGTGTTACCCAGTTAATGGGTTGTGAAGGTCTGGTAGGCAGCCGCTCCACGTAAAATACTGGTATTCAGCTAAATCCGGCTTGACTGGAAGCCGACCCCAATGTAGTTGGGAAAAGGCCAGGCAGATGATGTAGCTACAAATTTGTACGGAACCTACGGTGGGCGAGTCTGACTCGCACTTGCCCGGTTTTTTTTTTTCAATCTTTACAATAGTTTAAAAAAAATGATGATAAAAAGTTACTGGAACTGAACTAACATGTAGAATTTCAAGTCTATTGGATCAGAAGAAGTGGGGCTAATTCAGCTTGTAAGATTTGACCTAAGCCAAAAAACATGCAAACAATTGAATAAATACAAACGGTTGTAAAAATGATGAAACTCAGCTTCAAAGTCACAATAAATGCTCAGGCACGTCATTCATATCTATGATTTAATTAATTAGGAAAGATAATAAAAACCAGAATAACTTGTCACATTCCTGTCAACACTCGGCATTATTCATCCACCATGATATTATTTGGCATCCGATCGCGGTTGGGGAATATATTTAATGCGACTGTGTGTCATTACATCTGTCATCGGGGTCCTGATATAAAATTGGAGCGAAATAATGGCGTCATTTCACGTTTATCATTGTTCAAATATTGGGAAAAATCAAGTTTATTCATTTGTAAAGTATATAAACCAAACAGACGTCATTAAATGAAAGATGACTCTGTTGCTTTTATGTTGCTCTGGTAGTTTTTCTTTACAATTTCATGTATACCAGTTTTATCTATCAAAGAAAGTGACAAGAGGCCTAGCTCTCACTTCCTGCACCGTCTCAACTGACTCTTCACTCCTCATGATCTCCTGGTAGGCAGTGACCTCGAAGGCAGGCACATTGTCCCAGATCTTGAACTCAGTTAAAAGGGGAGTAACATTAGGTGCACTAATACAGTGCAGTCATATAATAAAACCACATTATGGTTGCCGCAAAGCCTGGTGTTTATTGTTTGTATGAAAGGCTGTTAAGCTTTAACGTCTTCAGGCAGCAGATTGTTAGATTAAAACTAAAAAACACTACTTATTGTAATCAGTTATTATTATAGAAGACAATTCCTTATTCATTCATATTTTGTATCCAAACTGTAAGTGTGGAATCTTATACCGTCTCACTGCTTCTAAAAGCTTCTTTTTTTGTGAAAAGAAAAAAAAACCGGCTAAGTGCGAGTCGGACTCACCCACCGAGGGTTCCGTACAAATTTGTAGGTACGTGAAGCTTTAAATTAAGACTATATTTTGTATGATTTAATTACAAATGTATAGTTTTCAGACTTTTTCCTATACCTGTAGTATAAGACGGTATTAATTGCCGTATTTCATAGTTCTAGGTCAACGGGAAATACCCTATTATTCATTTTGATTCCCTTGAGAGTGTCGAAATATATTATATATTATATTGGTCCACGCGTTCCCGAGATAAAGGGTCTTGACAAACAAACGGACGGACAACAAAGTGACCCTATACGGGTTGCGTTTTTCTTTTTGAGGTACGGAACCCTAAAAACGTTGTAATTGTAAAACGAGGCGTGAATTTGTCGAACCCTTTCCACAAATCCACCACTTCATTGCAGATTCCCGAGCTTCAACTTATAAAATCTGTTCCCCTACGCTTTAAGACAACGTTATTAATTATTAGTCCCATCTAAATATTTTATCGTTTAGCCAGTCATCAGATATCGTCAATAGCATTCCCCTTCGCATCCTTTTCCACATAAATTAGGCCTTATCTTGTCTCACTAAAGTTCATTTTAGTGTGGGCTACGCTGCTTTTTGTAGAAATTCCCGCCCTATGTTTACCAAACCCTGAAATCCTTAAAGAGAAACTTATAGTCACGTAGTTTCAATACTCTATGCATATTATGTACCACATTTATGGATTTCCGTACCCGCTGCAGCTGAGGTTGAGTTCAGTAAATAAATAAAATTTTGCTATTATGAAATGTTAATTTTTAATGCGTTTTAATATTACAGTGTGTATGCAGTAAGTGAAGAGTTTCTGAACGATAATAACAACAAAACAAACAAAGGACCCGGCGGCGGCGGCGGCGGCGCTCGGAGCTTCTGAACGCACCCACAACAACAAACAACTCCACACAGACAACCGATTCACAAGTTTCCCGACGTGAACATTCGAAAATGGAACGCGATCTACGTAACACTGACACAACTCACGCACACTCGCCCGGCGCCCGGGGAAAAGCGCCGCACACTGCGATGTGCGACCAGAGCCGGCTGAGCTCGCGCCCGCCAGGATACCGGTAAGCTATTGGGAAGCCGCCACCTGGCGACGGAGCTCGTCGGAAAATGGTCGAGGTTAGAGTAGGACGGCGCTATATCGCGAGGCGCACTCACACCGCCGCAGGAAGGTAGGTTTCCCGGGAGCCGGGCGTAGTACTAGAGACACATTGATCCACAGGCGGCAGCAGAGCGTCTGGCAACATCGATTGTGCAGTTTCCTGCAACCGGCCGTTGCCATGACGACCGCCCACCTCTGCACCCCGCCTGCGCTACGTATTTAGAAACTTTTCTATTGCACCGTTTTATTAGATTTTTATTTGTCTTATGTAATGAGAGTTTTCAACAAAAAACGATGCGTGGCGGTAAATGGCGCTCTATTTGAGGGGATGCCGTTTCCCGCCACTTTTTATGAGGCTATTTGAAAAACGTAGCCACGTAACTGAACGTGGAATGGCGTCGTAAATTTTCCTTCTCCACGTGGGTCTGACTCTCTACACCTGTAATCGTATTGATTAAAAATAACTTCCGGTATCCATGGGTGATAACATTTTTGTGTCATCGCCAATTTTTTTTTACACCGTTCCGTCTTTAAAACGGAACTAAAATTCATAAAAGAAAACACAACAATATCTAGGTAGATAGATAATAAAATTGGAACCACGTCCTATCACGACTCCCCATGGTATTTCATTAAGTATGACAGATAGTTGAAAACAGGTTCGAATAGTAAAAAACGAAAAAAAGTTTTTCTCCCTCCCATGCCATGATTACTTCAAATATCTATGATTGTGACCATCCGTGAAAATAAGGAAAATATTGATAGTTTGTTTATGATCCGTTACAATGTTCTCACCCTAAGGAGTAATCAATCAAACAAAGAAACTTACTATTTTCTGAGATCATACCTAATTATCTATTCCCCTAACAATAATCATTTTGTACAGAATACGATATCAGAAGGAAAAGTACTGGTGGAATATTATGTGAAGTGGATTATTTTGTAACGATTACACATAATATTCCACCAGGCAAGCATGTCTTAAAGGTGATCAATCATATCATAGTACAAAGTCAGGGAACTAACATAAAGCTTACTGGTCGCGGAGGAAGAGTCAAGCGACAGTGACACAAAGCGACGTCGCTGTCGCTGGCGACAAACGAAGCGCGTCAAATTGAGACGTTGTATTTCGCTCACGTTCCCAGCGACATGGCAGCGTGTAACAGAATTTCGCATAAGATTTACCATGAATTTGCACGCAAGATGGAAATAAAACAGAAGGTTGGTAGGTATAACTTCTCACAGCTTATAATTTCTGCTGTGGTGAGTTTATAAATAAGTCGACTCTCAGAAGCATGAATGAATTGAAGACATTTTCTATAGAGATTGGTCGATGTTTATTTATTTACTAGCTCCTGCCAGAAGTTTCGCCCGCGTGAAACTCGGGAATAATCCCAAGGGATCATACTCAGGGGATACATCGTCACCCATGGATGGTGAAGAGGCATGTTCATTGTTAATTCAGTTGGTGTTGTGACACCAATTTGGAAAGACCAATATTCAAACAGAAAATAAATTATCTCTCGGACAAAACGAGAACAGTTCACAATCCTGCAATAAGACAAGCTAATCAAGGGTAGACAAAATGCTGTACCGTCATTCGTGCAGACTACCCACCACACACGGATTGATTTCAATCACACACATAAATCCCGCGCCAGACATAAGGTGACACAGACACGTGGCCACAGGGCGGGGCCAGGGTTTACCGCTGCACCGCTCTGGCACTGCTGCCGCCCTGGTACTGTCTCACGTTAGCAGTACACAGACACTTCCTGCATTCGTCCTGCACTCACACTTGTGAAATGCTGCAGTGCGTCTGTTCTGCAATGATTGCGTCAATCCACTTTGTTTTAATTTTGGATTCTGCGTAAATGTGTGTGTTGAATGTTGCAGGTTGAGTGGCTTTTAGTTGAGGACTACAAAATTTCTAGGTGCAGTCAACTGCTCATCGATGGTACCTATCATCTTTTTGAAACCTGAACTGAATGCCAATTCTACTAATTTTTGGCAAAGTTCGCATGTTGCCTGAAGGTGCATGTTAGTCGCATTCTGTAAAAAAAAATATGAAAATTAGGGCTTTTTTTGACAGATTTCGACTGAGATGCGAATGCAAACGTTGTTTAAGAGGAAATGCTGGCAGCGAAACTTTGTATGTAAAAAAACATAATTCGAGGTTTGGCTCTCGACTGTTTTCTCCTCCAATATTGGACTGATTTAAGAGATATTTCACAAACTGAATAAGAAGGATATATACTGTGTCTCTATGTTTTCCTTTTTTGATTAATAGTTGCCAAATTTGCACACTAGGGCTCGGTTGACAGCGATTTATCGGACAATCTTGAGCATTTTATGAGAGTTCTAGTGCTTATACGGTTAATAAATCTTGAAAAAGGAAAACATAGGGACACAGTATATATCCTTCTTATAATACAGTTTGTGAAATATCTCTTAAATTGGTCCAATATTGGAGGAGAAAACAGTCGAGAGCCAAACCTCGAATTATGACTTTTTACATACAAAGTCTCGCCGCCAGCATTTCCTCTATCATTTTTTTACGTGACCAAATGTCAAGAATCGAATTGAAAAATATTCACAGAAATTGGCTCAGAAACATCGGAGTAATCGGAGTAATACATAAAAAAAATACTATTCGAATTGAGAGCCCCCTCTTTTTTGGAAGTTGGTTAATCATTTGAATTGGCCCGCTGATCTAGTGTGAAAAGCTGTCAATTTACACTATTTTATTACTACTGTCGTGCGGCCTACTGTTCCACAAATAACAAAAGCATGAAAAGAGGGATCTCAAAGAGAGGTAAATGCTAAGGCAGTCACTGACTTTATGGACTAATGTGAATGAACATTGAGTTCTGGTTCGAAGTAGGTAAGCGTGAGGTTTTTATTGAAAACTCCAGGACATGAAATTGGTAATCAAGTCATGTTAAACATAAATAATATAAGCGCTAATTCGTTCTGCCTCAAGACTCGCATATTATATACCTAAGGGCAAAGTTTTCCATTGTCATAAAATATTTGAACTGTAGAATAAAATAAAAATATTGCAATTTGACATATTTTTCTATACAAAATCTGTCAATTCAACATTTTATTCTTTAGGAAAAAAATATTATCTGACAATTGAAAAATCGGCTTTTCAGCAAAATTTAGTCTTTGCCACTGATTACAAGTTTTTTAACTTTATTTCGACACAATCTAAGAATCTATAAAATTAAAAACGGTGGAAGATCGATAGGTATTTAGAGAACGATGTTCAGTTCTTTTGTTCCATGATTTTGTGGGGCTTTTTTTCCTAAATATCCTGTCATGTACAAGGTCGAAGTTATGGTGCCCTTTGTCCTATTCCTTTATAATTCCACATATCGCCAGTTATGTTTAAAGAATCTTATGTAAGTCAGTCTATTACCAGCAACCAATTCACTAACTCATTACGGTTCTTGAGATACAGCCCGCTGACAGACAGACGGACGGACGGACGGATGGACCGACGGACGGATGGACAGCGGAGGCTTAGCAATAGGGTTCCGTTGGATACCCTTTAGGTACGGAACCCTAAAAAACAATAGCACTTTGCGTAACATGAAAACCGCACCTCTAGACCAGTGGTTCCGTACCTGGGGGTAATTACCCCCGCGGGGGTAAATCAGTTATTCTGTGGGGGTAACATAGAACCTTTTTTTTTTTTTTTTACTATTTTTAGGCTCGCGTTTGACCACTATCTCACCTGATGGTAAGCGATGATGTGGTCGAAGATGGAGCACGCTTGCCTAGAAGTAACCTATTCACTCTTGACTTAAATACTCCCAGGCTATAGCTATCAGGAAACACAGACCTAATAATTAAGAACTAATCTAATTAAATACGTAGCTGGACAGTAACCCTGAACACTATCCCTTCTATAATATAAAAGAATTCCTTCAGTTTAAATGTAAATGATTTAATTGTACCTATACCAAAATTTGCATGTCATTATGTTATGATTAAATATGTTAAGCTACCGTACTACTATTGCAAGAACTTTTGTAAGCATATTTATTTGCAAATAAATCTTTGACTTTGACTTTAAAAATATAAAATTATAGATTGCCGCACAGTAAGAACAATAATTTTCGTTATTGGTGATTATGTTAGCACGAATAAACAATATCACTGTCAAATACAACAGTTCAAAGTCGCGTTTCAGACATGAATTACAATATTTTGGCAACCGTTATATCCGATATTGAAGAAAGTCCTATGTTTGCGGTCGGGGATAAACTCGGTATACTTAACAGGTCACAGGGGTAACAATATTAAAAAGGTTAGGAACCACTGCTCTAGACAGTAGCGCATACTACCACTCGACCAACTTCAAAGGTGGAAGTGTATCGTTCCTACTGTTTATAAATAAATCGCTGTCTATTTGTAGTCTGTTATACGAGTACAACATCCAAAGGAACTCCTCAAATGCCTATCCGTCTTGTAGGGGTTCTCTCTAATTAAGGTAATCATTTTGACGGTAGACGACCAACACAATAGCAGGGGTGAATTGGAGAGGTAGGGTTGAATTAATCCTATGGAATTTTAAGAGCATTATGGTATTGTTCTGTTTATACTTGTAGGCATAGCAGAAGTTATGGGTTTTTTTTTAAATTTGTGATGGGTTTGCTCTTGACTCTAGTCTAGGTTAGAGATGATAGAGACAAAGTCTACGATGTAGCGAGCTTACCCAGAAGGAGCCTGTGCACTCTAACTTTGAAGAGATTAGGGTTGTAAGCGTTTGGAAACAGACGCAGGCGGAGAGTTCCACTCCTTTGCTGTGCGCGTTATAAAAGACGTTTGGAAACGCTTAGTGCGAATTGGTGGAATAGCAACAAGGTGGGGATGGTAAGATGCAGTGCGTCTGGATGTGCGATGGTAGAAGGGGGCCGGTGGGATGAGGTCGTGGAGTTCTTGGGCACACTCACCGAAATACAATCTGTAGAAGACCGACAAGCAGGCAACCTTACGGCGATGAGCCAAGCTTTGTAGCTTGGCATCCACCAGTTTTACGTAACCGATGACCCTCTTAGCTCTGCGTTCCACCGAGTCAAGCGCGGCAAGCTGATACTTAGCTGAGTCATCAAAAAGGTGGCTACAATACTCCATGCAGGATCTATTAAGAATGCCCAGCTTTATGGAGTGTTACTTGAAGTACTACTAGGTGGTCTATACCAAATCTATTTTAATTTAAATATTTTTTTTTAAACACCACCAATTCTTTTTTGACACCCGATATGAACTTGTCACTACAAAAACCAGTCTCATTTTGTGACTACTAAAATAACCTCTTGCAATATTTTGTTGCCCTAGTACTATAAGGTTACATTGCGCGATGAAACTTAATCTCGTGTACAGCTCAGTGATTCGCCACCCCGTAGACGGACGGTGACTAGCCCTTGAGTGGCAAGAAAACGTAGCGGCGACTGTAATTTGTATGGACGACAGGACGAGGCGACGTCATACTGAAAGCGTACAGGATTTCAGCTATCAAATAAAATTGGATAATCTGGATAATCTGTTTCTAAGTTTAATTTAGGCAACGTGTTAAAAGGTTGTCATATTTGTCTCGCTGTCTTAGGATTATCGCTATCATCAAAAATCTTTTATAAAGTGCGATTCAGACATCGATATATAAAAAACCCAAGATACACACTCAGCATCTCAAAAACTGCGGACGTTTTTTGCGCGAATTTTAAGTTAATTAGTAGGTGTTTTGAATTAAAACGTAATCTTTGTTTTGTCGGCAGCTAAATAAAAAGTAAATACTATTTTTAAAACACTTTATGAATGAAATTTTGTTTTTACAAACACCCATCTGAACTAAAAATATCTACAAGTTATTCATAACTGGTACGTAAAAACTTCAACTTATAGAAATCATCAACTTATTAAAATTATCGTGCCTAAGCTTACAAATTCCTAGTTTGTTTGACTATTGGGTTCCATTTCAAAACTAATCAGTTTCGAAGGCTCATACGTAACGTTGGTTGGTTAGGCGTACAAGGTTTATGCTTTTAGTGCATTATGTGTTCCTGGTATTTTGTACGACCGAAATTGCAGGTACGCTGAAAAATCACATCAGCTTTCTTCGAAAAAGTCGATGCAAAATGGACGTTGAATTGATTAAACAGAATTTATGTCTACTTTACTTAGAAGTGGAGGAGTCCTATACATTATTTCAATAATGTTCTAGGCATTGATATATAAAAAACCCAAGATACACACTCAGCAACTCAAAAACGTCCGCAAAAAACAAGCGCACGCTGTATAATTGTGCGCTAGTTTCAAACAGTCTCGCATCGCTCGCCATACTGCACTGCTTTGTAAAAACAACTTTAAGCGATCCGTGTAAGGTTGAATGTGCAAAAAAAAATGTTTATAGTATAACTACACACAACTCACACATGACACTTGATACATGTCAGTTTTTGACGACAGATAAAAACACACACAGTTTCGAGTGTTACATTTGTTCGAGACTGTGCTTCTAGGGTTTTTTTATATACGGAACCCTTCGTGCGCGAGTCAGACTCGCACTTGGCTGTTTTTTATTTATAAAGCTTTGTGAGATAGATATGGTAAAGACTAAAGAGGCGCGGGATAGAAGCAGTTTTTTTACCATTATTTTCGCGGGATCATGATTCGAAAATTGTAGGTCATTCTTACATTTTCTTAAAAACCCTAAACGAATTTCCGTCCACTTAATTTTCCGTTCATTTCTTTCCGCGCTCTCTCCGCCACCAGAGTAGCAGGGCATCATAAATCCGTGGAACGTTCTCGTCCCGCCCTTGATTCCTCGCAGCGGGCAGCGCAGCGGGTAGGGTTAACTGCTACTTGAAATAATTAAAGAGATTTGCACTCTTCTGGTCTCCTAGTGAGGGAGCTGAATTAATGTTCATTAGAATAAGGTTTTCTAGCGGGAGACGATTTTATCTTATGTGATGATTGATATCTCAGAGGCCCTGAGGCGGTTTAGAAACTCAGACACTAGGGTGTGTGGGGGTCGTTAGACCTTACTACCCACACGATAAGTAGAAGATGTCTCGGTGATTAAGGCGCCCAGAAAGATGTGGATTAAAACCGGACAAGGACCAAGGATCTACAAATAAATGTCTTGTCTTGTCTTGTCTTGACCAATGTATTTTTACTAACTTTCTAAGGTTATCGTGGAAATCGGTGAAGGGCGACGTAAGGAATTCATAATTGCCAATCCGCCTTGGGCAAACGTACCGATCAATTCTCGTGCCTTCTTTGTTTAAGAAGATGCAGTTTTATCTGTTGTTAGAAAAGGATATTAGGACCATAATAGGCTGGCAATCTGTAAATAGTTACAGTTATAGTTAACAAAAACGCTGTATGCTTCTGTCTGTCTATCCGCTTACATCTTCTTAACCACGCATCGAATTTTGATGCGGAAGGATTGTGTATGTCACCGGAAAATTGCAACCGTCGTAGAATTGTAAAATATCGCGTGAAATTGTAAAATATTTATTCCTAATAAACCACGGACATGTTGGAAACTATTGAATTTGGGTGGGATTTACTGTAAGTTGCAAAACGTTTTTTTTTTTCATAAAATATCGAGATCTCATAATCTTATAAAGATTTATTACAATCTTACAGTCTTTTTTTTTAATGGGATGGGAAATCATCAAATGACTCCTCCCGCTCTGGGCGGAGCAGGGGGGCTACTCTCTAACGAAATCCGTAGTTTCGGGCTTAGTTGCGGGCGGGCGTATTCTACTCCGTATCACCTACAGACGAAATAAAAAAAATAATAATAATCTTTATTTCAAAACTTTGAGTAGGTACAGGTTAACTTAAAGACTTACGATTAGTCCCGAACCCGAACTAAGAATGAATGACAACACGATTTCACAGTAACTGTCAAATCGTGTTATCATTAGTTCTCAGTGGTTAGGTGATACGGAGTAGTAAATGCCCGCCCGCAACTAAGCCCGAAACCTGTGCCGAAACTACGGATTTTGTTAGAGAGTAGCCCCCCTGAAGGGAGTGTCAGACTCTTACTGACTAAAACCCATCCGTGTTCCTCCTAGTGCACGCCGCGTTCCAGGGCCGCGGTGACTCTTTCGAACAAAGTCCGCAGCCCCAGCAGGTCTTAAGGAGTCTGCAATTTTACGGTGACATGTATATAATTTGCACTCGTGCGAAGCGGGGTGGGTCGCTAGTTAGTACTGTTTAAATATTATTACCTACATTTTTAAGCTTTGTTCGATCTAGCTTGTACAAAAGTTTTAAGTACCTATTAAGGCGGAGATGATATCTGAGAGTAGCTAGACGTAATTTTTTGGAAAAAATAAATTAGATTGGACTATTTTTTAATATTTTGATATATGAAAATTTTGAGTTTTATTCGTTCAACATAATGTAATTAATTTGTAAAGTTATGTCTAATACGGATATAAAAACGACAATCGGACCAAAGCCGTCGGGCGAATTTTAATGGAATTTGCATTAGCTCAAAGACAATTTAACTATCTACATTTTGATATACGGTTACTTTTGTAAAGTCTTAGAATAATAAGGTAAGTACAAAAAACTACTGAATTTTGGGTCGCGCGGGTGTTAAACGACTGCGCGTTTAGTTCTCTCAAGGTCGCTGGCGTATGTCGTCGCCTTAACTGCTTAAAGCTTCAAAAGCTCAGTTTTATTTAGTTTTGGTTATCCGCACTATTATAAAACACTTAGCAGTTTCCTATTGCGCTCACATTAAAACTAAGTACTTATATTAACTCTACTTCTCTAGAAATAAAATAAATCTAACAACAAATCAGGCATTAAGTCCGCCTTTGTACAGTGTTTTTTTACTTGTGCATAAAGTTTTAATAAATAAATAAATAATAAACAAATAAAAACAACTTATTTCAAATAAATCAAACACTCAACAATAGACCAGGTACATAGAATAACTAACATCATTGAAAAAACGCTTGAAAATAAGGAAGTCTGCGCCACCGTGTTTTTAGATGTGGCGCAAACTTTTGACAAAGTTTAGCATAAGTGTCTAATATTCAAGCTCAGACGCATGCTACATTTATCGAAGAATTTGCAGATATCCTAGAGTCGTATATTACTAATATAACAGAATGTATAGAATACGGCAGGAGGACGCATATTCCGAGCTAAAAGCCATAAAAGCTGGTGTACCTCAAGGAAGTGTGCTAGGCCCAATTTTGTACTTGTTATGCACATGTGTGATCCCAGAACTGTAAAACAACACCATTGCGACCTTTGCAGATGATACTGCAGTTATGGCTACCGGATTAAGCCACAGAGAAGCAGTAGAAAAAGTTCAACTAGCTGTGAACAAAGTTTATGACTGGACACAAAAATGGAAGATCAAACTGAATGAGTCAAAATCAATTCACATTGACTTCACAAACAAACACTTGGACTATCATCCAATCTACATAAATGGCATGCAAGTGCCCCATGCTATTACGGCCAAAAACCTTGGCGTAACTCTCAACGCCAAGTTGCGCTGGAAAGCTCATGTCAAAAAGAAAAGACAGGAACTCGATATGCGTTATAAAAGTATGTATTGGTTACTCGGAAGGAAATCCTGTCTATCAATACTGAATGAATGAATAATAGTAACAATGTTGTGCTATACTATAACACATGAAAATAGTGTTTTTATAAATTATATCAGACTCTAAGAAAGTGCTACGGATCTGTGTAAAAGTGGAAATGGACACTATTCTCAGTTTTAACATAATCTATCACGTTTCATATGTATTAAGTTAGAGTTAAATTACGTATTAGTCTTTTAGGCTAGATCGTAATTATTTATTAAGAATTTATTTCTTACTAATATAGTACAAAAAAAAATAATCTGCGACTTTTCCAGCCCAGTGACGTCAATATCAAGTATCTGCGTTATGTGTTATTTTCTGTACTGCGTGGTAGGCGGAAGCTACCTTCCTTTATGGAAATAAAACCCCGAGAAAGGCCCACACAAAGTAAAATGTTCGTATTGACGGGTCTACGCAGACAGCTGCAGACTTAATGTGGTCGAGTCTGCAACGTATGAAGTCTGAGGTCATACCGATAGACAGGGGCGGATCCAGGTGGGTAGGTTTTATTAAAATAGCAACCCTATATGGCACAAAAAAAATTTTTCTTGACGCATAACAACTTCCTTAGATTACTTTTCGTAAAAACTACAAAGACACCGTTCGGATGTAGATTGTAGACTAGCAAAGGTTGTCTGGAAGAGATCGCGGGATGCGATAAGGCCACCAATTGTATGTGTTTAGTTTTAAGTGTGTACAATAAAGTGTATAATAAATAAATAAAATAAAGATATCTCGATCTTTTGGGGGGACTTTAGGCTCTTAGCCCCCCCCCCCCCCCCCGCCTTGGATCCGCCAATGCCCATAGATAAAGTGCGTCGTCTAATACAATACGATCATCGATTCGCCAGCGTCGTTATCGGTCCGCACGATGATCGCTTTGTATTAGGACGAAGCCTGAGATAAAAAGATTAAATTCTGTTAAATCTTTACCATACATCTAAGTGACAGAAAATAGGAACCATTTTAAAGGTGACACGATGGGCGAACTTCCTGATAAAAGCAATCTTGTAAAGACACCCATAGGATGCCAACAAGACCCTATTACTGGGCCTTCTCCTTGTGTCTGCCAAATGGCTGTATCTATTAGCTTGTGGTAGTTAAGCTGGGGTTGGTATCATTGACAGATCCAGTGGGGCGGCGAAGACGCTCAAGCACCCTCTCCCCAAAGATCGTTATATCTTTTGTAGTCTACATCCTCACGAAGCCTTTGATGATTTTACGAAAAGTAATCCAAGGAGGCTTTTTATGCGTTAAGGTAAGCAATTATTATTGTGCTTTTACAGTGTTGCTATTTTGCTAAACCTAGCATCAGCAGAGTCAAGCCACCCCCCCAGATGACAATCGTGGATCCGCCCCTGGTGGTTATTTTCCAGTAAGTACGTGCAGTTTTGGTGGTATAGTTTTGGAAGCGCGACTGCGACTCATACTAAGCCGGTTTTCCATTATTTACTTTTATTTCTTTTGGCAATCAAACAACTGCGCCACGAATCATCTATCGTGAACGCATGCGTCGTCGCGCAGAATTTCGCTGATTGTACTACAGTCGCAGACTTATGACCGGTTTCAGAGATACTTTATTGATCGTTTATCTATCCGTTAACCACTAACCAAAAAATGGCGATATGACAAATTGTGTTAAAGTGCCGATTAAAACCGATAAAGTGCCTCAGAGTTCTAGCATTAATCGAACAAAAGTCTGTCGTCTGCGCAGCCCCTTATTATTATAGCACGAGATACTTGCATATTGGCGTTCCCGTGATAAGCCGTTGTAGTGCCCTCCCACACTTTCCAGGTAAGAACAAATATATATACTTTTTATCAGCTTCAGTGGCTTTATCGATGGACTGATTTCAACGTGATTCGGTAAAGTGATACTTATATGATCTCCTTCGTTGATAAATAGTAATAAATTGTTGTTTATAGTCTGAGTACATGATCTACAGGGTGACCTGGTGGTCGTGGGTTCAATTCCCACGGAAAGCATTATTTTGTTAAGTTGTTTCCAGTTTGGCTAGGACATTGCAGGCATCTATACTTCTATACTAATATATAAAGCTGGAGAGTTTGTTTGTTTGCTTGAACGCGCTAATCTCAGGAACTACTGGTCCGATTTGAAAAATTGTTTCAGCGTTAGATAGCCCATTTATCGAGGAAGGCTAGGCTATATATCATCACGCTAAGACCAATAGGAGCGGAGCAGTAATGAAAAATGTGACGCAAACGTTGTTGCGTGGGTCAGCTAGTTGTCTGATAAAAAGATGATTCCGTGCTTCGGAAGGCACGTATAAGCCGGTGGTCCCGGCCGCCAAATGGCGGTCGTCAAATAAACCATGTCAGAGGCCCTTGAGGCAGTTTGGTAGCTGACACTAGGGTGTGTGGAGTCGTTAGACCTTACTGCCCACAAGATAAGAAGAAGAAAACAGGGTGTTCCAGAAGTGCTTTATCATATTTGAGTCCATGTTTACCAAAATTTAACAGAATCGGTCTAGCAGATCCAGAGAAAACTGGCTGTGACAGACAGACACCCGAGTGATCCTATAAAGGTTCCGTTTCTAACGGATGTTCGGAACCCTAAAAATGCCCATTTAAAAAAAACTTTTTAAGAAGAAGAAATTACTTTTTAGAAGAAAAATAAGAAATTGGTCCTCTCTTTTAAGTTCGAGTGATAAATTATAGCAACAAGAGGCGATGCACACTGCAATCCTGGTTATAATGGAAAATGGAAATAATTATTCTACTTATAAGTGTTCCTACAAACGCCATTAGCGGATTTACAGGGTATCTCAAATGCTAAAGCATCCTGTTAATAGTCAAGTTGTTTTCCTTCGGGGTTCTCGGTAAAGTCCACGTGCATCGTTCGTTTGCTTGGAAGTGTACCTTATACGCGCTCTTGTTTCCTTCCAGTACGTATGCACTTTCTGAAGGACATCTTGAGCATATTTATATGAATCTAAGCATTTTAGGACGTCCATCTCATATATGACTGCCTCCGTGTTCGAGTGGTTTAGGCGTTTGCCTTGTGACTCGGTGGTCGTGGGTTCCCACAAGAAACATACTTTGTAAAGTTGTTTCCAGTTTGGCTAGGACATTGCAGGCTTGAATCACCTGATTGTGTGATAAAAGATGATTCCGGGCTTCGAAAGGCACGTATAAGCCGGTGGTCCCGGCCGCCAAATGGCGGTCCTCAAATAAACCATGTCAGAGGCCCTTGAGGCGGTTTAGAAACTCTGACACTAGGGTGTGTGGGTCGCCCACACGATAAGAAAGAAGATCTCATGAATTACATTACCTCCCATTGCTTGAATATCGAGATATGGGCTAATAAATAATAATATGAGGGAGAAAACCATGCTGCGCTGCATGCTAAAATAAAATACGATAGGGACAGATGATTAAATTCCTTTAATTAATTTCTCAATCATATTGCAAAATGATAGCTGGAAAGCCTTAATTACTTAAAGCCCTGTCCCCTCAAAGACCAGGAGAGCATAACATACAAACAATCTGCATCCTTTCATCTGGGATTAGTAATCAAAAGGCTGTGCGAGGTAAAAAGCGGCTGAATCCGGTATCCATTAGGCTGGCCAGACGGGCAGACACAAAAGAACTGTGAAAACGACTGCCGCGTGCATTCCGATTAGTTATGTGCCGCTTTGTACTGCGTGGATGGCTCTGGTTTTGTTAGAGACAGAGGGTATCGACAATATTTACAAAATTCGCGTTGAAAAACGTATCGGAACTACCAGCTTTCTAAAGATTTTTGCGCTATTTAAGCAAGCTAGGCTCGCATGAGTACCAAGGTACCTTCTACTAACACAAGGGTTTGGTAGTTTTGGTGTACAGAGGACTAATTCTACAAATTTTTAATCAACGCATTCGCATCTCTGTCGCAATATGTCAAAATATTGGAAAATTAAATGCCTTTTTGACAGATTGCAACTAAGATAAGAGTACGAACGTTGCTTAGACTTTTATAAATCGGCAGAATAGGCTTGTCCACTGAGAAAATGTTTTTTTTTTAATAATAACAATAATATATTTATTTTCTCGCCACAATACACATTAAATACAAGGTTTCTAAGGAACAATAGTACACAGTAAGTATATTGTGGGAGACTGGTGCCTAAACTAGGCTTGGGGCCTGTATTTCAGGACACCAGGTCTCCACCCCTTAGGTGATACAACATTCTTCATTGTTTATTTATTTAGCAGACAGTGGTCGCGGATAATTTAATAATAACTTAAGATGTAATTTCTATATCTATATAGTGTTAGTATGGTTAGTATAGTGTGGGGATGAAGGAAAGTGTTGTGTAGGTTGAGTGCGTGTTTATGTAGTGAGTGAGGATGTAGAATTATCTGTTTCTTGGATAAATTAAATATTGATGAATATATTATACAGTTAAATTAATAATTAAATTATGTAAAACAAGAACTAGACCGAGACAGCTAGAATTTTTTCAGTTTCAATATAGTTCAATTCCTGAAGCCAACGAGTTAATTTCATTTTACATTTAGTCTTGTTAAGGTGGTAAATTGGTAAGATCCTGTTAATTTTGTTGTAGAGGTAATAACCGAGGTGGCAGAAGAATCGCTGAGAAAACTTGGTCGAAAGCCGGTTGCGATTACCGTCTACGGGGTTGAAACGTCTTTTATCAATTAGTCCGTCAGTTAGATTATCAAAAAATATTTGACTCGTTTTTTTTTCTTTTGTTACGTAAACCAAAATTATCGAAGATACGACGATTTTAAATTTCTCAATACCTCACGCCATGGTATAATTTTTAGTGCGTTCTGATTAAGTTCTGACGTCGCGAGCCCCCACTCCCGAGTTTTGATGCGTTTTATCTTTGTCAATATTCATTGATTTACAAAAACCAAAAAATCATGTCCATTATTTTTCAATACTCTAACTGACGGACTAAATAGATTTGCATTTTTTTGATGATGCAAACTAGCCTATTATTGGCTGTCAGAGTGAAGAGGCACTTTTGAAATTCGTATAGTTGGTGTATAAACATAAAATCGCCTCGGAAACAGAAATAAGAATCATTGTAATAGCTATCAATTTATTTCTTATTTTTATCAAATGTGGGCAGTGTAGACAAAACAATGCTTTATTGTTATATCTACCATCAACCTAAAGAGGTACAGATAAATAACTATGGTCTAATACCATAGATCATAGAGGAATAAACCCCAACATGTCAGCTCGAATGTGACCGTCTGGAGCTCAGTAATTGGTTTCTAAAGTTTTCTCCGTCGAATTAATATGTTAATCCTTTTGGATAGGTTTTCTATCCAAAAGTAGATTTTTGTAGACAAACTTTGAATTTTAAGTTAATTAGTAGGTGTTTTGAATTAAAACGTAATCTTTGTTTTGTCGGCAGCTAAATAAAAAGTAAATACTATTTTTAAAACACTTTATGAATGAAATTTTGTTTTAACAAACGCCTATCTGAACTAAAAATATCTACAAGGTACGTAAAAACTGGTAGTATTTAAATGTATCGAGATCATTAACTTATTAAAATATTGTAAGCTTACAAATTCCTAGTTTGTTTGACTATTGGGTTCCATTTCAAAACTAATCAGTTTCGAAGGCTCATACGTAACGTTGGTTGGTTAGGCGTACAAGGTTATGCTTTTAGCGCATTATGTGTTCCTGGTATTTTGTACGACCGAAATTGCAGGTACGCTGAAAAATCACATCAGTTTTCTTCGAAAAAGTCGATGCAAAATGGACGGTGAATTGATTAAACAGATTTTATGTCTGCTTTACTTAGAAGTGGAAGCGGATCCTATACATTATTTCAATAATGTTCTAGGCATTGGTATATAAAAAACCCAAGATACACACTCAGCAACTCTAAAACGTCCGCAAAAAAACAAGCGCTCAATGTATAATTGTGCGCTTGTTTCAAACAGTCTCGCATCGCTCGCCATACTGCACTGCTTTGTAAAAACAACTTTAAGCGATCCGTGTAAGGTTGAATTTGCAAAAAGAATTGTTTATAGTATAACTACACACAACTTACACATGACACTTGATACATGTCAGTTTTTGACGACAGTTTCAAGTATTGCATTTGTTCGAGACTGTGCATTTTGGATTTTTTATATATCAATGTATATCAATGGTTCTAGGATATTTAATTGGACAGATACACACACAGAACTTCGTTCAGCTTTTAAAGGTACATATTTAGTACTAGTTATTTCTTGCGGCTTTGCTCGTGTGTGTAAGACCAGTGATAAAAAGTTACACTAACATTCTTCTTTCTGTGAAATAATTTTCGTAATCAAATTAATACTTCCAGAGATTACCTCCAACAAACAACCACATCTTACTTCCTCCAAATATTACAATAAGTTTATATACCTAGACACAAGAGCGTTCCTTCAGCGCCTGGAAAATCCCTTTACCAATAAAATGAGTAATAAAACTCAGAACTGACCCAGACAATGACACACACAGTAAGCTATTAACAAAAGTGCCGGGTAAACGTTTTATCTATTAGAGTGCAAGCGATGTAGTGTGACATCACCAGGCTGGCATAAAGCTGCACTAGTACCGCAGCAGACCGAAACAGATCGAAACAGCACGCCAGACGACCCGACATACCCATAACCTAGGTAACTACCTATCGCCTAGAGCACGGTGGAGACTTTAATAACCAACCCTCGCCGCCTCTCGGAAGGGGGATTACGCATTGTAGGGTTTCGATAATTATTTCGATGGGCCAATAGGCTTTATGGAATGTTACTGCGTAATTTGATGATTTAAAAGTATTTGTTTATGTCTGTTTTGAAGGTTTGGAGCAGTTGTGAGACTTTATGTATGGAAAGGTGTGGGTTATGTAGTCTCTTTGAGGACGTAAATATTGCGTCGGTACTTATATCAGCAGTTTTCTAAGTTACCTTCTTGATGGGTCTTTGAATTTCGAATTAATAGAAGTTGATTCACCACTCAGGATCACAATAAATATGGTTACAAAAGTTCTTGCAATAGTAGTATGGTAGCTTAACATATTCAATCATAACATAATGACAATTTTACTTATTTAATTACCTATATATGTAATTAGTTTTATCATTGTTTCATATTAAATTTTTGGGATAGTATAGTGTGCTAGGTGACATGTGCCATCCATTTATTTAATTTAATGATCGATATCTATCATAAAATGTTGAATAATAATGTTATATAAAATCAAGTTCTTTAAAATTAACAGACAGTTGTGTTGCTGGGGAGTTTGTTGGCCACTTCTTCTTCCCAGCTAAAACACTAGGAAGTGGTGAAGGGCTGGGCGATTTGGGGGACTGTCTTCATGTAAATTTTGACGTTCAAAAAGTGCTGATTTTCAGCCTAGTTTGATTTTTTTTGATTTTGATTTTTTACATGCAAAATGGTACAGGACAAAACGCTCCAACCGTTAGTATCCGTAAGTCCCTTTCGGGACAAGCCGACCGTCGCGCGATTGGGCACGCGATTTTGTAAGGAACTTACGGATCCCGTGTGGTTCAATGAACTTAGGTAAGATTTTCTGTTATAGACTTACACGCATATTTCTATGCAAGTGTTTGCGGGTTCCGCATATCTATGTGTCGTCAGCAATGAAAGTTTAAATATGAATCGTAATCCAGTCTTTGGTCTTTGCAAACGAGCAAGTGCGAGTCGGGCTTGTAGGCAAAGAGAGAATCACAGACTTCTTATAGGTTTTCCTGTAATCTGCAGGTAAAGAGACCTATTAACTGTATTTTTTTTTTCAAAATTTTTGCTCAGTAGTTTCTGAGATAAGGTGGTCAATTTTCCTGTTTATTCTTTAATAATTTTGGAATGGAGTATTTTAAAACTATAAAAAATAATCGTGAGACTAAGCCCTTTGATTTCATATATCACACGATGCAGTTGGATTTTTTTTCCTCCCTAAAAAACTACCTCATTTTCAAAATTTATTTATTTTCTTTATGTGTCCGTATTCGGGTCACAGAAGGTTATATGTGTTCCAAATTTCAACTGAATCCGTCAAGTAAATTCCAAAAAAAATCGGCTGTGCCAAACGGACAGTCCGATAGACAAACCCACAGACAGACAGAGAACCGTTTTTCCATGTAGGAGTTCAGAACCCTAAAAATGGCCAACCACGTGGCATGAACAGTTACCACAAGTCTGGGCGTACACTGCATATTTTGCCACGTGGCGTCGACTTTTATGTTTCTTGTAATTTCAAAATTAAGGATTATTTTTAATGCAGTTTTGCGAGCTTTTTCTTAGTTAGATAGCACAATGGTTTTCTAACTACGTGTCACTACTGAATGCATTCGAACTTGAAGGGCCTGTTCACCCATGATTAATTTTCCGTTAGCTAACCTTTTTAAGGTTAAATTAAGGTTGCTCTCTCGAGAAATGCTTAAAAACAGCGTGCAGATGAAGCAACTTTTCGTCGGCATTTACTGAGAAATTACATCTGAAAAAAATAGGCAGTAATCTACATTACATGATACGTAATTTGGTTAGCCTGAATTTATGTATCGGTATCAAATAATAAGAAAAAAAATCATCAAATTACCTCCAAATCGTTGAGATGAAAATCATTTAACTCCTTCATTTTTTAACAAAAGTAAAAAAAAATATCTACTGCTTTGTAATACAAACGAAAATAATTCGGTTTTGTTACTTTTTTTAAAGTGTGTTATTTTTTTAATAATAAATTAAAAATGCGGGTAGCGAAGTGGCGCGTAGAGGAGTAGTTAGCTCCGTTTATATGCACAAGGTCATTGGCATGTATACAAGCCTTAATGACTTCTCCCGCTCTAGTATTAGGAAATGGCGGACTCTTACTGACTAAAACCCATCCGTGTTCCTCCTAATGCTCTTTGCGTTCCAGGGCCGCGGTGACTCTTTCGAACAATTTCCGCAATACTGGCAGGCTCTGTTACTTACCTGGCAGATAAATTTCTTTAATAATTATACTACATATTTTTTAAAATTTAGTATGGAAGTTGTAGCTATGTCCTCTTGCATTTATAAGTCCCTAGTACTCAATCTCGCCTATGATTTTCTCTGACAATATTTATTCACCACGAAAAGCACCGAGAAAATCAAATAAACAACATACGAGAATTTTTCCCGGTAATAATTATACTGTTAGAAAAAAGCGTATGAATTTTTAATAACAAATGTGTCAAAGTCATTAAAAGCTGAGCGCGTTTTAATTTGCGATCTAATGAGAATTCTGTTACACAAGCCACCTTTTGACGAGAGGTTTAACTGGGTTCGTCCCGACCCTGTGTGGATGGGTACTGACATATTATGGTACACTGTTGAGGATAAAACAGGTTTTTTTTACATAGGTAGTAGGTACATGACAAACTCATACTCTTTCGCAGGGGGTACGCGTTATCATCTTGAAAACCAATCTTGTAAAATATAACCGACTTCCAAAAAAACACTACAAAGTATAAAATAACCTTAATTTCGGAAGTCGGTGTTTTTTGTTTTGTATCTTCGATTTTTAACACCGACTTCCGAAACTAAGATTATTTTATACCTACTTTGTAATGTTTTTTTTTTTTGAAGTCGATAATATTTTTTGTAAATGTTTTAATTTTTCACTTTTAAGTGGTGATACTTGGACGATATCTTCATCTACGCAAAAATTGAAATATGCAAAAATGCTCATAAAATAAAAACTGCTTGACCCAAACTGAATCAAATTTTTACGGGACCAAATGGCAAGTATACCGCATCGAACTAAAAAATAATCACACAAATCGGATGAGAAATCTCGGAGTAATCGGTGTACATACATAAAACAAAAAAAAAATACCCGCCGAAATGAAAACCTCCTCCTTTTTTGGAAGTCGGTTAAAAATTGAGTCTCATTTCAGGTTGTACATTTTTGCGCTACTTATTTTTCCAAAATTAAGAAGTGGTGACGGGCGTGTGTTTAGGATGACTGACATTTTTTGTCATTTTTGGGTTTGCTGGATCTCAGTCTACTTTGTTTCCTTTGCTTTGAACATGAGAACTATTAAGATGTGGATATTCCAAGAAATAATTACTTTGAAGAGTGTGATGATGAATGAATAGGTAGGTAGGTATGTATAGAGCTCTGACACCGTAACAAAAGTTTTTTTCTTCTTGATAGTTTATTAACTGACTAGCTTTTATCCGCGACTTCGTACGCACAAATCCCGTATTTTCCCGCTCCCGTAGGATATTCGAGGGAAAGGGAAGCTTCATGGGAAATTTCAGCTTTCTACGACCAGTAGTTTTGGCTGTGCGTTGTCTGTCAGTCAGTAAAGGAAGAATTTTATATATTGATACGCGTAAGTAAGTATATCATTATTTAAAATTTAAATAATGATACACTTACTTACGCGTGTCTATACTAATATATAAAGTTGAAGAGTTTGTTTGTTTGTTTGCTTGAACGCGCTAATCTCAGGAACTACTGGTCCGATTTGAAAAATTCTTTCAGTATTAGATAGCCCATTTATCGAGGAAGGCTATAAGCTATATATCATCACGCTAAGACCAATAGGAGCGGAGCAGTAATGAAAATTGTGACGCGAACGACGGGTCAGCTAGTCAATATATAAAATTCTAATAAAAATTAAATAATAAAAGAAGTAATATTTAATATTACTTCTTTAACTCAAGCACCTTGTTTCAACGTGTGGAACGTGTTCACTCCCAGAGTTACAACTTAAGTCAATATACCTACTGCTTCAATTTTCTCTCCGACATCATCTTGAATTTTTCATGAGGTAAACGAAACTACTTAGCCTAATTTATTACACGCCACTTAACGGTGTTATAATAAAACATAATCAAAATATTTGGCTTGGCGTTTTGTTAAACAATTTTTAAGAAACTTGCAAAAAAAAACCGGCGAAGTACGCGTCGGACTCTCACACGAAGGGTTCCATACCATGAACAAAAAAAAAACACTTTTATTGTATCACTGTATGGGATACCCTTTAATTTTTAATCTAATTATTTTTTTACTATTTGTTTTTATAGCAGCAATAGAAATACACACTCAGTGTTTCGACTGTCTACCTGTTACGGTTCTTGAGATTTAAGAACAGACAGACGGACGGACAGACGGACAGCGAAGGCTTAGTAATAGGGTTCCGTTGGTTCGGTGACTCTAAAAAGGGTGTGAATAGAATATAGTGGTCAGGTACTAGGAGATCATGTATACCCAAGAGGTTCACCTGTCTTCAGTCTGATGGATATCATTGTCTCGTCATGTATCTTGAAAGGAAAAATTAAGCCTTAAGCTGTTTAATTAATTACTATCAGAAAAGTTCCCGTTTCATCTAGAGTAATTTTAAATCATAAAATTTATATTTGGTGGACAGCGAAAAACTGGAGATAGTCATGTTTTTCAGTGATAGCACAACCATGTTCCATCCAAAAAATTTCTTTTTTCTCTCGAAAATAGAGTTCATATTTTTAACCGACGAAAGAACGGAGGACGTTCTCAAGTTGACGCGTATATATTTTTTTATGTATGATCAAGCATAACTTTTTACAGAGAAATCCGATTTTGATAATTCTTTTTGTATTGAATAGGATATACCTGGAAGTTGGTCCCATATCAATTTGGAAAATCCGACCCTAAGGGTGGGAAAATAGGGGTAATTCATTGTTCATTTTACTGCTGAGTTATGAAGCGTTTTTGTAGGCCTTACTTTTAAAATAATCAGGCTTTATATACCAACATGGGTATGTTGGTATATAAAGCTTATTTTAAAAGTATTTATATTATACAAAAAAAAAATTAAACTCCGAAAAAACTGAAAACCAAAAAATAACTTTAATTTCGGAAGTCGGTGATAAAATACGAAGAATCAATCAAAAACAGCGACTTCCGAAATTAAAGTAAATTTTTTGTAAAAGGTTTATTATTTTCTGCTTTACAGTTGTTTCGGAGGTTTAATTTTTTTGGTAAAGTTTTTACTGAAAACGATTCTACACGAGCACCTTCTAAGGTTCCGTACTTATAGGGTAACCAACGGAACCCTATTACTGTGCATCCGCTGTCCGTCCGTCCATCCGTCTGTCTGTCACCAGACTGTATCTCAAGAACCGTAAAAGTTTTTTTCTATTGCCGTTACAACAAACTCCCGTTAACTCCCGTTAACGTAGTAACTCCCTAGTTTATTCTCCTTTCGCAGGTATGCTGGAAGAGATTTCTTTTGAAATAAGCATTAGTTTTGTACCTATTTTTCCTTCTGTTTCCTTCTTTTTATCTTTCTATGTAATGTGTGTACATAAATTGTTAAATAAATAAACAGAAAAAAAAAAATGAAAAATATAAGGACAAGAAACGTGTTTTTTATTTTCAGTTTTGGTACGGAACTCGCGCTTGGCCGGTTCGTATTATAGACAAGACTTGACATACCTTTTAAACATAATTACTACACCAATATTACTGATTAACAAGATTTCTCAGTACCGTTTCAATGCTGCAGCTTGCTTTGACGGCATTTCAGAGAAATATAAGGGAAATTAAATGAAATAAATGAAAAATTTACGTAACCTGAGCTACAAAACTATGAACATGATGACCTTGTTGAATTATTATTATCTCTTTCTGTGTTTTAATGTAAATTAAATTTAAACAATGTTGTACTGTATATTTGTTCTATTTGTAACTCAAATATAACTCTTAGTCATTGAAAAAAATGGTAGTACGAATTTTAAGATTAATATTAATTGTATACATGCTTAGAATTTTATATGTAGGTACTTCCGGAAAAACTTGTCAGAGAAACCCAGACACATTTTAATTGGTGACCAAAATTAAAAGCATATATCTCCTACTTATAAACAAGTAGTAAGTGCATTTTTCTTTAACTAAAAATTTGTATCTAGTTAAATGAAATTATGTTATTTAAAGAACTTTCGTTTATTTAGATATGAACTAGGTACAGCATTAAAGTACTAAATATATACACTTAAAATAAAATATCCTAACTAAGATAAGGCGTCAAAAAATTCGTCCGCATCGCTGTCCACCGGAAGTGAGCCCAAAAGACTGGCGGCATTGCCACGTTGTATGGCAATGCTTATCCTCTGTCCGAGGTAAAAGCATTATGTTATTTTAGATAACCTCTGCCTTCAACAAACATTGCAAACTATGTAATAAAGTTTACGCAATTTTTGCAATAATATTGTACAGTTTTGAGATATTTAAAACCCCAATATAGGTAATGAGAATAGGTTACCTACAGATTATATTTTCAATTTTATTAAAGTTGTAAATAATAAGTAGTCAATCGTTTTAATTAAGCATCCCTAACTTCATTCATTACTTAAAAGTGCAAAAGTTTTTCGTAACAATTAACTTAGCATACTAGGATACAATAAAACCAAGCAGGTACACACACATGCAGTGCCTGCAAACAAGTATATCGAGCGTCGCAGCGCGTGAGTAACTAGCCTCCTGGGTTTGTTTTCTTCGGGAAGTCCGATAATTTGGCTGCACTCCCCTTGCAACTTTTACACCGAACCGCTTTTGGATATACGATACCATCTCTACGTTTCTTTCCATTGCTGCTTTTGTTCCTGCAGAATTTTAACATCTTCTAAGTTTAGCGGCAATGTATATCGAATAAAGAAAAGTGGTCTGCGTATTAGGGGTAATTGGAGTGTCGTTAGTAACGGTATCTGTCTCGACGCCTCCTTATATTGGCGAGCCAGACCTACCCCAAGGCAAAGCGCGTTGCCCTTTCCCCTCCACTGCACCGGGTGCATTGTCACTACAAAGGATACGCCAAAGTTCGGCGTGCAAGGTGACTGTTGATTTTCACGGAACTTGTTCAATATTGATGAGGATCGAAAGCTTATCTGTAACCATCGCAGATTTTATCTTCGGTTTGTATGACGAGGAATGAAATGGTTTTCTTGACTTTGATTTAATTTAAAGGGTGAAATGAAAACTAAGGCGATTTGGATGGAAATACTGCTTGCTCCGCGTTTTCCGATTTTGATATCTCTTTCGCTCTCGTATTGTTTTTTCTTCCTTAGTAAAATTATGTCCACGCAAAGCAATTGTGAAGAAAAAAATTATAAATAATATAATTCATAAATAAAAAAATTAATAACATTAACAATTAATAACATTTTCATTTGTATCTGAGGCAAAAGAATACACGAAGTCCAGAGCTTTAAGAGCAGTTCCAGATACTACCAACACTGAAACAGAAACGAGAAAATAATTACAACTTCGTGGAAAACATAATCATTGCTGCAGTACAAAAACTACTCGTATCACATACACATTTTATCCGCCCTTAATAACGTGAACATTTCTCGGATTTCAATATACACACAAACTAACAGGGGGATAATATTCGCTCCAGGAGTCGTCAAAGGCTGGTATTGCGTAGTGTAATACCAGGGTGGTATAGGTGGGTAGGATGCGGCAGCGCGGGCGGCGGGCGGCGGGCGGCGGTAGCCATGGCGACCGCCGGATGCGCCCGCCAGCTTGCAACCCTGGGCATTGGGGTGGCTACGATTCATGCACGGTAGGTGGGAAAATATGGACTAATTACGTCGATAAAATTATGATCAGAAATGCATTGAACTGGAGCGAAATAAAAAATGTGACTGGGTTTTTCCTTACTGAAATAAGGTTGATTGGTCACTTACATACTGTTTCCTACGTAATAAAAGCTCAAACATAATGTTGTACTAGTTGACCCCCGCAATTTCGTCTGCTCCGCTCCTATTGGTCTTTGCGTGATGATGTATAGCCTTCTTCGATAAGTGGGCTATCTAACACTGAAATAATTTTTCAAATCGGACCAGTAGTTCCTGAGATTAGCGCGTTCAAGAATATATACAAACATACAAACTCTTCAGCTTTATAGATTAAGTATAGAACATGTATAGAAGTATCAATACCAACAATTTTAATCCCTACTAATATTATGAATGTGAATGTAAGTTTGTTACGCTTTCACGCGAAAACTAATTAACCGATCATCATGAAACTTTGTACACATATTCTTGGAGGTATTCCAAGTAACATACGATACCTGCTATTTATAAAAAAAAATACGAAAAATACCGCCCAATGAAGTGGGGTTAGCTATTTTTTTTTTTTTTTTTTGGGACAAGCCCGCCACACATTCCCAACCACTGCAACTCCTGAAAGCCAGAATCAACAGTGGCGACCACCAGAAAAACGCCGAGCCAATGAAGCCCGACGAGTCCCGGAGAAACGATTTAACTGTCTTGGATCCTGCAACGAATTTAATCAGAAAAGTACAGCGGAGGAGTAGGAAATAAAATATATGTATAATTTCCACTTCCCTCCTTTTCAAGCAGGAGACAGAATAGAGCTAGGCCAATAGGCACCAAGGGACATATACAACTGGGTTAAGCCCAGTTGTCAAGCACCACGGATTATATATTAATTAAAAACTAATGGGTCCTAAATTGTGAGCTACTTTTGATTCCAGTAATAGGTATGGCAAAATCGCCTGAAAGCACGGAAATTTGTTCTGGTTTCTACAAGGTCCGTGTAGTAAACTACTCCAGATGTAACCTGAATACTATCTAACATAATATTGCGTTCAGTTTGCCAAAGAATACACTCCCATAAGATGTGGTGTGCGGATTGTTCGTATTCATAGTCGGCTGTAGAACATTGACATAAAGGCGAGGCCACAAGCCTAAAGGAAAATAATTTACTCTTAAAGTTGCCATGACCTGTGAGAAATTGGGCAACACAATGATCCACCTCCAGCCATGTCCTATCCAGCCGCTCACGAACGGATGGAAAAAACTGGTGGAGGTGTCGGCCTTTAATGGAATTTTCCCACCTACATTGCCATTCGGATAAAAGTTCCTCCCAGACGTCAGTCTGGGGTTTTAGTAATCTACAGATCTTAGCACGGTCGCGTTGCGGTAAAAACTCTGGGTCCGTGATCTTTCTAGCGTAGTAGTACATTGCAGCACGCCGCTGCACCTCTAGATCGACTGGGAGAACACCCGCCAGCACCGGTAAGGCTTCAGTACTAACCGTCCTATACGCCTTGCATAAGAATATCAAAGCCAAACGCTGGCTTTGCAGCAATTTACGGCGTACCGCCCCTATGGTGGCCCTGTCAGCCCAGACAGGTGCCCCGTAACACATACAACCCAAGTAAGTAGCCCCATAGATAGTTTTTAAGGTTTGAAATGAGAGACCCCAAGTAGCTTTGGATATTCTCGTCAAGGCGTAGAAGTTCTTTTTTGCTTTTTCACCTACTGTTTTTATATGATCAATAAATGAAAAGTTCCTTTCTAGTAGCATACCGAGGTAGCACACGGATTCTTTTCTTTTAACGGGTACGTTATTAAATTTAATACTAGGCCAGGATTTTAGGTTCCCTTTTAAAATAAGTTGATAGGTTTTATGCGGTGCAAAGGTCAGACGGTTTCGATCGCCCCACTGTGATATTAAACGTAGACATGTGTCAGCCAAGTTCTCGAGTCCCGCCCGAGTGCTTGCCTCAATGAGCAGTAAGCCATCGTCCGCGTAACCGGTTAATGAACAGCCGCATGGGAGCGGAAGCGCGAGGAAATCATCGTAGCCAAAATTCCATACATATGGACCGATAACTGAGCCCTGAGGACATCCCATGGTTAGAGACTTAGAAATGGAATGATGTCCAAGTTTGAGTTTCGCGGAGCCGTTTAGAAAATACGAAAGAATCAGATTATAGATATTTTTGTAGCAACCACGGGTTTTCATTTTAAGTAGTAGCATCGGCCACCATGCGTTATCAAAAGCGCCAGATATGTCGAGAAAGATTCCAACCACGTATTTATGTTCCGATAAGTTAACAATTTTACGGACAGAGAGAGCCGCGTCGACTGTGGATTTACCAATAGTGAAACCAAATTGATTAATATGAAATTTAGGTCCATTCGGTAGCAAGCGCGGAACGATTAGTCGCTCTAAGAGTTTCCCCAAAGATGGAAGTAGTGTTATGGGCCGGTAGGACTTAGGGTCATCCGGGGGCTTATCGCCACTCTTCGGAATAATGCGTATAAAGCCTTGTCGCCATATTCGAGGAAAAATACCTTCTGCAATGCATCGGTTATATACGGATAAGATCGCGTCGCCCGCTGTTTTACACGCTTCTATAATCATTCTATTAGATATTTTATCTTCACCGGATGATTTTTTGAGAGGTAGTCTCTTGACAACGTTTATGAATTCGTCAGTGGATGGAAGGTCTGACTCCGGTGATTCAGGTGACACCGCGGCCCACGCTCTAATCTGTTGGTGGTATTCATTATCATTTACTGATGAATCGTCTGGTATTAGAGAATTAAGCAAAACATCAGTTGTTTCTTCAACGCCGGTGGTATGTTTATTATTTACTTTAATGTTCTGAACGTACGCAAGGTCGACAGATCTATTAGCCTTGAACTCGTGGTACAAAGGAGACCACGGACCCTCCTTATCAAGTTTATCAACAATTTTCCGGAGTAAATTACCCTTAGATTTTTCAACCGATGCTCTGTAGCGCGACTTGGCAACTCTAAAAGTACTTAAAGCAAGAATAAGGGGGTCCCCGATAACCTTACGTTTTTTAAGCTTATTAAGTTGTCTGCGCGCTCTGCGATAGCTTTTACGTTGTTCCAACCAATCACATCTACGAATATTGGTCATAGATGCGCGACCAATAGCAATGTCAGCACAGTAAGTGAAGGTGTCTGACATTATCTCAGCACTTTCCTCAGCTGACAGTCCATCGCGAGTGAAGTCTTTGGCATGACAAGCAAAAAGTGAGCTAAAGAATTCCCAATTCGCGCCCCTACTTTTATATCTAAAATTCCCAATTAAGTGTGACGAACCTTGAGTAAACATAGGAACAAATTCGTACACGATCAGGCGATGACCACTACAAGACGCGTCAGGAAGGACACGCCACCTATCCAAGCGTACGTCTGCACTGGAAAGTGTGACGTCAATACAAGATTCGCCCATTTGGCTACAAAAAGTAGGCGGTGCGTCTGGGGTGTTATGAATTGATAAGTTCATCTCAGCAATAAAATCTTCAACGGCACAACGTCGTTCGTAATCAGTGGCCCGAACTTTGCCATACCACAGGGAAGAAGATGCATTCACGTCAGCACCCACTATAACTTTGCAGCCCGCGAGCGACCGCAAGACGTGACGGAGATTATGTATATGTGGAGTAACTGGGTCTGAATATTGAAAGTAGCAGCTCACAACGTAAACCTTAAAGGTAGGTGATGATACTTCCGCCACAGCGCAATGGGGCGTCATGAGATTACATATAGATGTTACAGTAAAGCTCGAAGAACGCGCAACATAAATTCCGGCTCGCGCCTTGCAATCCAGCTGAACTACCTTGTGACGTAAGCGCGCGTTTTGATATTGTTCCTGAACAAGTACTATGTCAAGGTTATAATCCACAATCAATTTATCCAGCTCAGATGTCGCCACCCTATCGTTGTGGAGATTTAATTGTCCTATGGTTAAACTATCCATTTTTAGTAATTAGTGTTTAGGATTAATTGTTCGAGTTTCAGTTTGTAAGTAGTACACTCTTGAGATCCACAGCGATGATCACACGGTTTTTTAAAGCGTTTACACGCCCCGCAAGTCGGCTTGAAATTTACGTCGTCCTTATGCGGGCAATCATTTGTTTCGTGTGCCTCCGAACAATTAGCACAAGTCGGTTCTTTATTAACGCAGTGTTTCTTAACGTGACCGAACTGTTGACAATGTAAGCACCGAACGACTTCAACATCGTCAATAAAGCGGCAGGTAGCCCAATCAATAAATAATTTATCCTTGGTAGAAACTAGTGTTTACGTACTGCGGAATCTAACTCGATGCCTATCCACTTACGACCGTTGTCTAACGAGCGACTACGGATAATTTTAGTAGACTTAATAAAGTCATCCTCTTTCATTTGAAGCTCATCTTTAATATTTTGGCGGTATAGCGCGATCAGAAAAGCGCCATCATCCATTGAAGATGGTACATCCTTAACTAATACTCGAGGGCGTCTACCTTTTGGTTTTTCTAGTCGTAAACCAGCGGCCTTAATTGCGTCCACGGATTCCAATTTTTTAAGCTGATGTTCACTAGCGACACGTAGAACAACACCGGATTTCGCGGTTTTTTTTCACGCCTACAATTTGAAAACCGTCATCACAGGGCTTAATTGCTTTCATAAGCGCTTGTTTTGTCGCGGACGAAGTGCTATAATCAGCTGATCGAGCTGCGGTCGGATAAGCCACCACACACGGCAATGGTGGACGGGATTCCATAATTGCTGGAGCTACTTTTGGCAAGCGTAGTTTCAACGAGTCCGCATACGAAATTTTACAATTGTTATTATTATTATTGACAGGATTGGGATTGACATAGTTATTCGACTTGATTTTTTCTAATTCGCGTTCCGTATTGGCTAACTTCGTTTCGTTGCATGATGATTTTATGGCCAGCATAGAAACGATGGCCGTGACACGCTGTGTCATATCCATAATGGCAGATTTATTTGCTACGTTAATGCGAGAGCCCTGATCATTGACTAAGTCGTTAATTTTTGACAGGTAGGCTGACGCCTCGGAAACTAAGTCGCAGTAATCGGTATTGCTCACATTACTGATATTTAAAATCGGCGAGGATTTTTCCACGGTTTCGAAAGTTTGATGAACCCGTTTTGACCTATCATCGGGCGAAATGTATGATGGAGACATTTCGCTGAACAAGCGTTTCGAATTATAGTGGGTTAGCTAGTCTAATACATAAAATCTCGTGTCACTGTGTTTGTTACCGAACTCCTCCGAAACGGTTCGACCGAATTTCATGAATTTTTAGGGTTCCGAAAAAAAAGGAACCCTTACAGGATCACTTGGGTGTCTGTCTGTCTGTCTGTCTGTCCGTCTGGCACAGCCAGTTTTCTCCGAATCTACTGGACCGATTCTGTTTAAATTTGGTATACATAATGACCCAAACACGGACGCGTTACGTAAATCGTTAACAATATCGTGTGACATATCAAATGAAAGGGCTTACTGTGAGAATTTTAATTATATTTTTTTCATAATTTTAAAATAAATGGTTTTGAAGTTATTCAAGAAATTAGACGAAAAATGACCATTCCCCCCCCCCCTTATCTCCAAAACTAGTGAGCCTAAAATTTTGAAAAAAATGGAGATAATAGATCTTTACCTAAAGGTTACAGGAAAACTTGTTAGAAGTCTGTAGTGTTAAAATAACATGTTAAAAAAATTAAATTCGTTCGGAACCCTTTGCACGCGAGTCCGCACTTAGCCAGTTTTTGTGTGTTTATTCGGTAGGTATGAGAATAGGTGGTAGGCTATTTTTTTTTTAATTGGCAAAACAACGTTTGCTGAGTCAGCTAGTAACTTTATAAAATTCGATTGTTTAACCATTAGGTAGGTACCTATACTTTTATTACTATTGTTGGTTAGCAAACGTTTCTATTTCTGATAAATTTTATCTTCTTCATCATGACTTCATCACGTCACTTTAATATGATGTGAAACAAACTAACGTTTATCTGTTCATGATATCCTTCTCCAGTAAGTTGAAAACAATTTCGGGAACTAAAATATAGAATGTAATAACTTCTCAGAAGTAATTGCTATTTTGTTTGAATTAAAACGACCAATTAACTACCTACCGACCGACGACCTATTTTGTAATGTTTCTGTTCTCATCATATCAGCCGAAAGACGTCCACTACTGGACACAATGACCGACCGGTCCTGCGCGTCTCGCAACCATCGGCTACCCGCAACCTTCACCAGGTCATTGGTCCACCTTGTGGGAGGCCATTCAACGCGTCTGCCGGTAAATGGTACGCGTGTCAGTTCTACAATATAATTAATAAGTCGTCGTCATAATTTGACTGTCAAGATTTTTCTCAATGAGGGCTATCGTTTTTATACTCACCAGTTGGCTCCACTGTCGAGTATGGTCCTTAATCATGGCATTACAGTTGTTATTACGCGCATGTGAACAAATTAAGAAGAAATAATATGTATAATGCCGTAAACGTAGTGTCGCAGTGTTACGTGGACTCATCAAAGAAGGAGATAATATACATATTTCCAACAATAAAAGAAAGTTTAATGCTGTAGTGGGTAGAAACGTAACTTAATCTGCTATAGTGAGGCTGTTTTAGTAAAATTTTCCCAAAATTGAAACAAATAAGTGAATAAACTAGAGTCAAAAGCCAACCAACAGTGAAATTTCCTGATAGCTATAACCTGGGAGTATTTAAGTCAAGAGTGAATAGGTTACTTCTAGGCAAGCGTGCTCTATCTTCGACCACATCATCGCTTACCATCAGGTGAGATAGTGGTCAAACGCGAGCCTATAAATAGTAAAAAAAAAAAGATATTTGACATTACGACGACCTCACGCTACAGTAGCATTCAAAGGCAAGTAGCTACCGAAACTCATCATACAGAAATTCACAACAATCTTTTTCACGAGGAGCACATAAAAACCAGGAAGTATTCCTATTTCCCTACGGACTTGGTCACCGCACGGCGCATACATATCGCTGCGCAGTATGATGGTGTAAATAGGATCCTGCAACGCTACCTATTTACTTTTTGTACCGGTGCGTCTGTGTTGCAGCCATGTTATGTGTTCCTGCTCTCTAATCATATTGACTCAGTTATATGACGGCGAACATCGAACGCTTTTGTGCAAGGACTTTCAATTAATATAGCGAGGTATTTGATGAGGTACAGACTGGGTTTTCGAACAAAGTGAATAGGAAGCCTTAAAAATATGTATACTAAAATGTTAAAGTACCTTCCTTTATCTTGTTTTAGGTCTGCCTCCTTGGTCTAGTGGCCGGAAGCGGGACTGCTGAACATTGGGGAGGTTAGATCCTAGGTTGTGAATAGTTGTGTGGGTTTTCTCATCAGGAATTTTCTCACTAGACTAAAGAATATGTGCCCGGATGAAGGCAAATGGATAGCTTCATATTACAAGACTAGGACCTACTTAATAGAATGTGGGTGGATGCTTAGTACATCTCTGCCTTCTATTTTTGTGATGCGTGATGTTATGAAACATACCTCCTTTGTTCTCGTGTCTCCTGGTTGTGTAAGATGACTGAGAGGAATTATTTCAAGAGCGTTGTGGGTAGCAATATCCTGCGTTATATTAAAAGCCTTATTTTTTCCAAGAAATTTCTAAATAGTATTATAATTGGAAGGATATTGTGGTAGTCATAACAAGATAATAATATATTTACTGTGGAAAACAACATCAGGATTGTTTTCCCAGAAGGTGTGGGCAGAAGTATACCGACGATATTTTACTTAAAGACGACTTAGTGGGCGAGCCCATCGCCACATTCAGGCTCCATTCTGCTACTGGAATTTTTCAATACCGTTTTCAGCTCATTTTCTAAACTCTTAACAGCCTCCGTGGTCGAGTGGTTTAGGCGTTAGCCTTGTGACCCGGTGGTCGTGGGTTCGATTCCCACGGGAAGCATACTTTGGAAAGTTGTTTCCAGTTTGGTTAGGACATTGCAGGCTTGAATGACCTGATTGTCTGATAAAAAGATGATTCCGTGATTCGGAAGGCACGTATAAGCCGGTGGTCCCGGCCGTCAAATGGCGGTCATCAAATAAAACCATGTCAGAGGCCCTTGAGGTGGTTTAGAAACTCTGACACTAGGGTGTGTGGGGTCGTATTAGACCTTACTACCCACACGATTAGAAGAAGCGCCAGTAGTACTCCACATTAAGATTTATTTTAACAGAACTTCAAAAAAAGGAGAAAGTTATGCATTCGGCGACTTCTAAAATATTCGTGTTTCTGTGGTAAATAAATAGGTAACTTTTTCATTTGATATTCACCGAGATCCAATCATATCCATAGTGCACAGATGATATCACAATACTGATCAATACTCTGAAGGTATCTCACCTACACAGGACACGGACTCACCGCTACGCGGCGCAGACTAAGGGCGGATTTCGTCAATGAAACTGAACGCTATCAGCATATAAACCACGTTTACGAGCTGTCAGTTTCATTATTTTCTGTGTAATATTGACACTGACAGCTCTTGTTTAGATGCAATGATCGCGATCAGATTCATTGGTGAAATCCGCTCTAAGAGTCGCCATTACGCGCACACTCGCAAGTAGTCGCAATTTGTGCACAATGTGCACTGCCTCAGTCAGAATTGTCACGAACGTGAGTTTCTATACGTAAACGGTGATATATAATAGACTGACACGCACATAGGCGCTTGCGCTGACATGATCATTTTCAATACGTCGAAGCAGCCCTGCGTCATTTCGCTAATATTTGGCTTTTATTTGACCAGTCAAAATAAACAGTAAAAATTTGGTCAGCGTTATGCGAAAAAGTCGAAGGGTACGCTGCGGCGCGGTGATTCCGTGTCCAGTACGTCTACCATGAGTTTTATCAAACAATACTCGCTAGCGACAGTAGTAAAAAAAATAAGTGTGAAAACTTTTAAAAAACAAGTTTTATAATTTATTTTTGTAAGTTGTTAAGTTTTACTTGCAACTTGCTTGCTTGTTAGTTAACAACTTAAACAAATAAATTAGAAACATGTTTTTATAAAGCTTTCAAACATTTTTGTAACTACAGTCGCTAGCGAGTATAGATTGATAAAACTCATGGTAGACGTACTGTATAGGTATAATACCTACACTCTACAGAGTATCGATACTATGCTACCCGCTAGTCTAAGTCGCAAAGCTCTTAATCACAATTGTAAAATAATGTTCTGTATTTACCGCAAAAAAACACGAATATATATGTGGGATAGAATTATTGTTTTAAGTAAAATATGAACGCGGCTCAATATAAGCATGCATTGTAAACATGGAACGCAACGGATGAAAGAAAAGGAAGTATAAGAGTGAGTGAGAGGGAGGACTGAACTAAGGACTGTCTTTATTGGTACGGACGGTGTAACGCTGATCATTTTATTTTACGTGTGGAAAAAATAAAAGGTTTTAACGAAGACTCAGTTGTTTACATATATTAGGTGTTATTTTGAACGCTTTAGAGTGTGCAACTAGTTTCCCCTTTCCCGCTGACCAGTCGGTCAGTAGGGGAAACTAGAGTCTCTTGGTAGTTCCCCATCGACACGCATAAAGAAAGTATTGACACTCCCGTCTGTAGAAGTGACCACAGTGGCGTTGTGGTGCTCTGTGGAATATAGGTCCGTATTTAGTCTGATTGAAGGAGGTCATATACCAGCGTCATTAGTGATGTGCAGCTGATACTGCTAATTGCAGTAATAATATAAAATAGCATTTTTTTAAATATTCAAAATTGAAATTACTGATCTCTCTTTACTAAAAAGCAAAGTTTGCAATAGTGACAAAACTCGCGTGCAAAGTACGACTACAAAGCGACCGAGACAGTCTACAAAATTAACTTCCCTACACGAAAATAATATTTACCATACTTCCTGTCGCCGTCAAAACACGGTTGATTACAAAAGAGCCCTTTCAATATTGCATCAAAAGCTTTTAAAAAAGTAATAAAAGCATAATTTAATTTTCTCTCTCAGACTGCCAACCGTCTGGCCCATCGTGCAGTGGCTCAAATTGGCGCACATACAAGTACAATAGCTACAGTATATCAAAACATGGGCATACTTATAATAGGCGTCTGGTTCCACCCCTTGTCTGCGAACGGGATCACATCCTCACTTGCAATTACGATAATTAATTAATAGCCGAGACGGGGCTGCTGACGCATCACTTGTTTGTGTGTTATGTTGTCCTGGTACATATTGACACTAGATACTTATGCGTGGAATTGTGTAAGTTATAACAAATAGTAGATTATTTATTTATTTATTTATTAGGTGAGCCTATGGTTAGCCTACAATTTATTGTTTACACATAAAAAATACATTACAATTGACAGAGAAACATTTACAAGTGTAACAATCACTTTATAGGCTAACACCGCATGTACAGTAATATTTAACAACGATTTATGTTAGTATTGATCTTAATATAGGGTTAGTTAGAACATTCGAATAAAACAAAATAAACTTAAAAACATGAAAACACAATCATAAATTATTTTTAAATAAAAAAAAAACATTATGCAACGAGGGGATAAAGCAGTGTCTTATGTCACGGGCGTTATATTGAATTCCGAACGCAATTAAGGATTCGGGAGTTAATACAAGAATCCTGAATGCAGTGGGGGATACAAGCTAGCCCAAGGTTACACTTTATCCCCGAGGAGGATACTCTACTTTTCACACCTACTGTGAGAAAATAAGAAACCGTAGTACCAAAATTAAAGTATTTATTGATTTTACAAAAAGTAAATATATAGAACATCATAACCATCTACTGTGAGAAAATTATGCTCTAACCATGAAAAGAGGTGGCGCGCGTCGGCCTCCGCTACTAGGAGCAGGCAGCTGCGGCTACGGGCAATAATATTGTACTAAATTTCATTATGTCCCGCCGGGCAATAATGTGATTTCAATTTGGAACGCATTTTGACTGCACTTGCTGCACGTAGCAGCGGAGGCGGACGGGAGCCGCTCGCTGGTTAGAATGACGTGCTTTAGGTTAGGTTTGCATGGGAAATAATTTGACGTTTTTGTGCAGGTGGTGTAAAAATTTTTTTTTTAGTAAGGGGCAGGACGCACTGCGGGTTAACCGCCGCGTTTAATAATCGCGTGAATTTGTGAGTCAAGGAAACTAATACAAGAGGCCGCACTTACGGTTTTTTCCCATACTTTTCGAGCGGTATTGCGGTATTGCGTTTAACCGCAGCGGTAAAAAACCGTTGTGCTGCCTTAGCCTAACACTTTATTTTAAACAAATTTTTAGAAAAATAGTCAGGTTTTAATTCTGTTTGTTAAATACCTATCGCTTTTTGGAAAATCTTTTTATAGGGTTCCGAAAAAAAACCGGATAGGATCACTCGGGTGTCTGTCTGTCTGTCTGTCTGTCCGTCGGTCACAGCCAGTTTTCTCCGGATCTACTGGACCGATTCTGTTGAAATTTGGTACACATATGGACTTCTATGACCCAAACACGGACGCGTTACGTAAATCATAAAATTTTTAGTATGGGGGTCACTTTTGGGGGTCAAACTAGAAAATTAAAAAAAAAAAGTTTTTTGAACAATATTGTGTGACATATCAAATGAAAGGGCTTATTGTGAGGATTTTAATTATATTTTTTTCATAATTTTAAAATAAATGGTTTAGAAGTTATTCAAGAAATTAGACGAAAAATGACCATTCCCCCCCTTTATCTCCGAAACTACTGAGCCTAAAATTTTGAAAAAAATGGAGATAATAGATCTTTACCTAAAGTTTACAGGAAAACCTATTAGAAGTCTGTAGTGTTAAAATAACATGTCAAAAAAATTAAATTCATTCGGAACCCTTTGCACGCGAGTCCGACTCGCACTTGGCCAGTTTTTTTATTTAAGACTAGCTTCTGCTAGCGACTTCGCCCGCGTGGTCCCTAGGGAGCATACTCCCGGGATAAAAAGCAGCCTATGTCCTTTTTCAGGCTAAAGACTATCTAAAGAAAGAAAGAAAGGAGAATGTTTATTTTGGACTCGCACAAGACACGTAAAGGTAGGATAAGTAAAACTAACCGTAAGCGGCATCCTAAAATTAATCTGTGCGAGGCCAAAAAGGTCCCTGTCTCAGCATATGCTGCGATATTTAAAAAAATATCTGTTTACTTAATTATTTGCTTCTGATTATCTGCTTTGCTTTATCTGTGCATCAAATTTTATTTAAACCGGTTCAGTCGTTTTGGCGTGAAAGCGCGACAGACAGACAGAGTTACTTTCCCATTTATAATATTAGTAAGGATGGGTTTGCTTTTGACTCTTGTCTAGGTCAGAGGTGACAGAGACAAAGTCGATGATGGACTGAGCTTACCCAGAAGAAGCATGCGGGTTTAAAAATGCCACTAGCACATCAAGGTACCCGAAACTGTCAAATTTTCCCATTCAACTTTGAACCTAATGCTTTAGCGATAAAGATGAAAATAAAATTTGACAGATTGTTGTATGATTAATATTTATTTTTAACCGACTTGCAAAAAGGAGGAGGTTCTCAACGCGGTGGGTATTTTTTTTTATTTGTGATGGGTTCGCTCTTGACTCTAGTCTAGGTTAGAGATGACAGAGACAAAGTCTACGATGGAGCGAGCTTACCCAGAAGGAGCCTGTTCACTCTAACTTTGAAGAGATTAGGGTTGTAAGCGTTTGGAAACACAGACGCAGGCAGAGAGTTCCACTCCTTTGCTGTGCGCATTATAAAAGACGTTTGGAAACGCTTAGTGCGAATTGGTGGAATAGCAACAAGGTAGGGATTGTAACTTCCTTCTGTATCAAGAATTCCTTTGCACGTAGTAAAAAATTCTCAGTAACAAATTATGCAATTCCAGTGCAACTGAGCTGGTACTTGATAGAAGCGATTTATTAATTTACTATTATGGCGTCCGCCCTTAGATTAAAAAAACTGGCCAAGTGCGAGTCGGATTCGCGTGCAAAGGGTTCCGAACGAATTTTTTTTAACATGTTATTTTAACATTATAGATTTCTTATAGGTTTTCCTGTAATCTATAGGTAAAGATCTATTATCTCCATTTTTTTCAAAATTTTAGGCTCAGTAGTTTCGGAAATAAGGGGGGGGAATGGTCATTTTTCGTCTAATTTCTTGAATAACTTCTAAACCATTTATTTTAAAATTATGAAAAAAATATAATTAAAACTCTCACAGTAAGCCCTTTCATTTGATATGTCACACAATATTGTTGAAAAAACTTTTTTTTTAAACTTCCTAATTTGACCCCCAAAAGTGACCCCCATACTAAATATTTAATAATTTACGTAACGTAGTGGATCCGGAGAAAACTGGCTGTGACAGACGGACAGACGGACAGACAGACAGACACACGAGTGATCCTATAAGGGTTCCGTTTTTTGTTCGGAACCCTAAAAATCATGCAGATTAAAGCAGGTAATTTGATTGTAGTGATGCATCCAAAATAGCTAAAAAAACAAGAGAAAACATATGAGCATTAATATCATAAGTTTACAATTTAGCAACAACAAGCGTTAACCCGCTGCTTCGTTAAAAAAAAAGTAGCTAATAACCGTCTCCAGGGTCCCATCTATCAATTTATCAACATTGGTTTAGCAATTTAGGCGTGACGCATAATAAACAAACGAACTCACTTTCGTATTTATAATTTAAATAAGGATCTCTGTAGAGAAACATTTGACATAAAAATGCACTGAAAAAAGACCACCAAAGCAAACTAATCACTTCAATAATTTAAGCTAACAGCAATAAGTACATAAGAAGCAATCAGTAGTAGAACTAAATGAACAGCCCATAAACACGACCCTCCTTACTTGTGACGTAATCTAACGACACTCAAGTCCGAGCCCTTAATAGTTTAAACATTAGTATTCTTTCCCGACATCCCCGGGGGACATTAAAATCACTTTGCGACCATTTAAGACGATATAAATTTACTCACCACCAGTCATTAAGTGGTCCCCGTTACAGATAAAGTATTTACCATAAGGGTTTAATTGCAATACTCTTGTTATCTTGGGAAATTAAACAACGTTTAATTTATCACAAAATACCTACTAGATATTATAGGGCGAATCACTTGTCTCTTATTTGTCTTAATTCTCGTAAAAACTAATCATTCCAATTTTTGAATAGGTTTTACTCTCTCTGTAAACTTCCCATCAAACTAATTTGAATCGCCTACATAGGCCCTATGTGCGCCTGGTACATAGCGATTTGATACGGCGCGCGCGACTGTCTGCGAAGCGGCGGTCGTCATGGCAACCAGGTTGTGATGGACTATTTTTGTGCCCAGACAGTTTCTCTTATCCGCCTATTTATTATTAGGTGCTAATGTATCACAAACCACGGACAACTGGATCAATTGCAAATTGTTGATTTTTTTGGCAAAACTTAAGCACTGAAGTACTAGTTCCTGACTCTTGAGTTATGCATAACTTTTCAATTGCGAAACTCTTAATTTATATGCAGAAATTAATATGGAAAGCCATTCGGAAATTAAAATTTCATGAGGTGTCTGCCTATGTTAGTGAAATCACTAATATATTGAATGTACGTGTAAGCACCTACCCTACCACAGTAGCCAAGAATTCCTGAAAGCAAACTAAGCTCAACCATACTATAACCCTTATTCCAAGAAACATTAAGTTTAAAATTAACAAATTAAACACGTAACTAAGTTGGCGAGCGCATTTCCTCGCTGCAGATTTTCCGGGCGAGCTGTCAAAACTCCCGCCCGGGGTTCGACTGTTTCCGTGAAACGTCGGCACGGTTCGACACCCCTGTCACGGAGGCCAGTTTACATGGAGCTGCAATACTTGCTCGAACAGCTTTGCTTCCTTTCCGCGGCTAGAATGGGCGAGCTCTCGCTAGTGTGGTCCAGCACGCAGGCGTGTATGCACCGCGACGTCGTCGATACAACGAGCTATATGTGTGCACCGTACTAGTGAACTTTGATAATGAACCGAGGGGCAATTGCCCGGGCAGGGGGGCAAGGCTCCAGCCCCCAAACCCCTGTTACGTCGGCCGGGATGTGCAACGACCTGCAGCTACTTCCGAGCTAGCTATGTACGCATCGCACATAGCTAACTCCTATAACGCTTTATGTACAGTATCGAAACGATTATTAGACCTCCGAGCTGCGACCTCTTCGTGAGTCGTGGCTGCCTGGTAGCGACTCTCATTATAAACCTTCAGTTTCACAGGTTATTGGAGACAGCAACGTCACGAAATCAAAGGGTTCTTCAGTTGCCTGTAAGAAAATTCTTGACTAAAACTTGTACAATGTAATAACAATTATCTGCGTGTTAATTTTATTTGATACAATTTTCAACAGCGGTAGGATTGTTTGGCGTTCCCCTTCAGTCACCCCTCAAGGGAACGTTACACAAAGAAAGAGGAAATTTTTATTCCTCTGGGATGTTTGTTTTCCACTTGTAATGTGTTTTAGAGAAACAAAACCCTCGCTTTACGGTATTGTTTTTAAGACAATCTCAATCTGAGAACTTAATGCGGCTTAAAACTAATCTCTTGACAGGATCAGTTAAGAGAGTTGTGAACATTTTAATCCATTGATTTTCATTACAAACACTGATTATAAGGATCCCGCAACAAATGATAATATTCGTTTCATTATTTTACTTGCTGTTTGATATCATGATGGTTTTTATATATCATTGAAGAATAAAACTTGCGTACAGGACAAGGACAAAAGCCTTTTTGAAGTCGTTCCCAGTGGGGTGATGACAATCTGGTCAATTTTAACGCCAATAAAACACAAGTTTGTCTTTTTATTGCAAAAAGGAGTCGTTTCGACCAAACTCCTACTTTTCGGGGTGCATCTGTTCCTGTGACTGATCGACTCGAGCTCCTAGACATGGAGTTGACATTCAGTCCCAACTTTGGCACCACCATCGAGTACAAAGCCCAAACTGCGGCCAAAAAGCTAGGCATCCTAAATAGGAAGCGATACTTCAGGCCTGGAAAGCTTTTAACCCTATACAAAGCCCAAGTCCAATCCCGCATGGAGTATTGCAACCACCTTTGGGATGACTCAGCTAAGTACCAGCTTGCCGCGCTTGACTCGGTGGAACGCAGAGCTAAGAGCCACATCAGCGACGTAAAATTGGATGCCAAGCTACACAGCTTGGCTCATCGCCGCAAGGTTGCCTGCTTGTCGGTCTTCTACAGATTGTACTTCGGTGAGTGTGCCCAAGAACTCCACGACCTCATCCCACCGGCCCCCTTCTACCATCGAACATCCAGACGCACTGCATCTTTCCATCCCTACCTTGCTATTCCACCAATTCGCACTAAGCGTTTCCAAACGTCTTTTGTAAAGCGCACAGCAAAGGAGTGGAACTCTCTGCCTGCGTCTGTGTTTTCAAACGCTTACAACCCTAATCTCTTCAAAGTTAGAGTGCACAGGCTCCTTCTGGGTAAGCTCGCCCCATCGTAGACTTAGTCTCTGTCATCTCTGACCTAGACTAGAGTCAAGAGCAAACCCATAAAAAAAGTCGGAACGGTTCAATAAATTCCTAGGAACAATGTAAGTCAAACAGAATAATCGTCATCATGCCCTTATCCCATGTTACTTGGGGTCGGGGCACCACGTTTATCACGTAATCAAGGACCTTTCTTTCCAATCATCCCTCACATCATCATCATCATCATCAGCCTATAGCAGTCCACTGCTGGACATAGGCCTCTCCTAGTGCACGCGATTCAACTCGATTTCCGGCAACTCTCTTCCAGCTGGTACCAGCCACCCTGGAAGATCGTCGCCCTATCTAGCGTGATCCAATGAAATAGTATAAACTAAAATAGTACCTATCTGGCTTGCAACTTCTTCTTCTTCTCGTGTGGGCAGTAAGGTCTAACGACCCCACACACCCTAGTGTCAGAGTTTCTAAACCGCCTCAAGGGCCTAAAAAAACCATGTCAGTGGTTTATTTAACCACCGCCATTTGGCGGCCGGGACCACCGGCTTATACGTGCCTTCCGAAGTACGGAATCATCTTTTTATCAGACAATCAGGTGATTCAAGCCTGCAATGTCCTAGCCAAACTGGAAACAACTTTACAAAGTATGCTTCCCGTGGGAATCGAACCCACGATCACCGGGTCACAAGGCAAACGCCCAAACCACTCGACCACGGAGGCAGTTTAACTAACTAAAAGGCTAGTAACTAACTAAAAATCTTTTACTAACTTTTCTTTAGAAAGAAAGAAGTTCAACTGTTCACTTTCAAGTTTAGTAAACTTCACTGAAGAGTTTAGTAAAAGATTAAAAAGTTGCACAGCTAAACACGAAACTCCAGACCACCACAATGAGAAACATTCCACATTGTCACCGTCTTAGATTCTTAGCTTAGCTCTTTGTGCGCCCCTAACTTTTGCCCGCGGCTCTGGCGTAGACTTCTGGAGGGTTATACATTCCTAGTACATTAAGAAGAGATTTAGTCTAGACAGTGAGTCGTATTTACACAGAATGATGCATCCTATGCAAATTCTATAGCTATTAGTAACGTCTGTTGTGACTGGATTTTATGATTTTTTAATGAGTCTGATGCTCGTATTCCGTGTTCTGGGTTGCAAGAGAATAAGGAACAATGGTACACCTTAAAACTTGCATAGTTTCATCTCGTGTGATATGACGCTTCTTAAAAAATAATAATAAGAAGAGTGTGGCATAACTTTTGATTCCCCAAGTTAGGTCTAGTGTAATAGATTTAGGGGTCAGAAGTCTAAATCTTCGTTCTACTGAAGTTTATCCAAGAGCTCTTACGTTTGTAAAGTAGTACAAACTAGCAATTTGATGACACGGTTGGCACAGTGGTTGAGCGATTGGCTGTTGCACTGAGTGTCGCGAGTTCGATTCCCGCACGGAACAAATATTTGTAGGACCTTACAGATAATTGTTCCGGGTCTGGCTGTTTGTGTATATGTGACTTTTTATGTTTGTAAACGCACCCATGATACAGGAGAAATTACTAAAGTGGGGCAACGTTTTAAAAAAAAAATCTAGTGCATTGGGAAGACTTTTATCAAAGCAATTTCTCAGAACTTTTAGAATCAAATAACTTTGAACACAAACCTAGTTCATAGAAAACATAACATACAAACATGCATCTAATAATGAAACCAAATCAAAACAGCAAGTTATAAAACAGACCCTTTGAACAAATCAGACTGTCGGCGACCACACAAATAATTGCTATTCAAAAATTGAAAACAGAAACGTGCAAAATACATCAAAGGCAATCACTACCTACGTCGAACTTTCCAATAATATGAGACCAGAGAATTATGGACCGTTAGCGCATGCCAATAAGAATGATTTCATCATAACTTTCGTGCTTAAAATTAAATAACGCACACGCATAAACGATGGGGTTCGCTTTACATTGGAAGAGGGGTCCAGACAGAAAACTGCACTTGGAACCCCTCGTCTAGACCAGAGGCTGTCTGCGGGGTGACCGCGGTGACTGGGGACTTAGACTGCGCTCAAGGACGAATAGAACCGGTGTGCGGCCCCATGTGGCGATACCATGGAGTTCCCTTGAAAAGAGAACTTGTTTTGTTTGGTTTAGGGGGGATTTTGTGGGAATCAGAAAGTGATGAATGCATTGATGAGATAGCAACCCGCTACAATGCTTGAGCTCGACTGCTGCTCTTTGTAGTCTGTAAACCGGTCGGTAAACGTTCCTAACTAAGGTCAGCTTTCTTAATGACAAAAAATATGAGCCTTATTGGCTTAGTCGGACTAAGTGAGTTCTAAGCATTTTTTTTTATTAATGATGTCTTGAAAAGTCTTTCTTCTCAAGCTATACACATCCGAGCGACGACGCGACGTAAAAACTGTATTCCCACATTGTCAGCCACTTAAGCAACGTTCCTTTAATGAAAAAAACTCCTTATTAACACAATTTTTAACGAAATTTGCCAAAAAAGAGAACAAATCAATACACGCCATCGATCACAGACAAAATTGTCCAAGTCTACAGTTTCAGTGTTGTCTGCCCCCACAATAAACCTAGTGGTGTATAATTTAGTACTGCTGTAAGTCTGGCGTGCTATACGAGGCTATACCGGGCTATACGGGGCTATACAGGGCTATGCTTAGTGTATAGCACGTCGCATTGCGCCGCCAGTAGGGGTAGGTCAGGTACGTTGTGCAATTTTATGCGTTTGTTTGTAATACTAATGTGCTTTATTTGATGTTTGGGGTGGCAAAAACGTGATTGGACGTTTTGATGGTTCTAATAGAAGTTTTCATCGGTTTTTGAAGGATTTTTGCTCGGGTTTGCAGTTTTTAATTTTGATGATTTGTTAGTTGACTTGAAGTATTAAGATCAGTGAGATTTTCTTAAATATTGCTCTTAAGCGCAATATACACCAAAGCCACCGACCCCCCGACAAAGCCCGCCGACACAACCCAACGACCTAAAAGAAAAGTATCATGTCAGCGACATGCACCTGCATGTGTTGCTCGCCGACATGCCGCCAACATGCGGTACTGCGTTGCGCACGCCCGGCGAAACTCAAGCTCACACACAGATACTCAAGCTGTAGTCATATGCTCGATTTGTTAGTTCCTCATCTCGAGCCCTCAACATACTGCCGACAAAGTTTTCCGACTTGCAAAGGTTGAAGCCGCCAACTAGCCCGCCGACAAGAAGTTGCCGACATAGGTCGCCGGGTCGGCGGCTCTAGACTGTATTACGCATTAGGTTTGTCATGATATCACGACACAGCTTGCAACATGATTCAGATCCAAGTTCTCTATATTGTAGGAACATGATTTTTATTATAGTTAGTGCAGCGAGGTTTTGAGATGTTTTGAACGTCATTTTGATTTGAGGCGGCGCAGCTTCCGGCTCCTACCGCCCGCCCTCCCTTTTGATTGACATGAATCGATTTGATTTTTGGAAATCATAGGGGCTTTACCCAAGTGGGATATACAGGCACATATTAACTATTAATTAAAAAGAGTTATGTTAAACAGTTTTAGAAACACTACATAACAAAAACTGGCCAAGTGCGACTCGGACTCGCACATGAAGGGTTCCGTACCAATCTTAATTTTTATTGTTTGTTGTTATAGCGGCAATAGAAATACACAATCTGTGAATTTAAAGTGTCTACCTATTACGTTTCTTGAGATACAGCCCGCTGACAGACAGACGGATGGACGGACGGACAGTGGAGGCTTAGTAATAAGGTTTCGTTGGTTACCTTTTGGGTTTGGTACCCCAAAAATGATATATTTTTCGTTATTACATAAATCTAGCCGTTTTTCAAAGTGATGTTAATCAGTTTTATAATCAATGATTTCGTTTTTCTATATATAACTAAAATGATTCGTTTTGCGAAGTTCTTTGTTCAATCGAAACATAAAATTAAAAAAATATGACCTTCAGAGTCAGACATGATTTTACGCGACTGGTTTACTGGTTCCATTCAATATCGATTAAGCGGTTAGTTACTATAGTTATCACTTTTAATGGCGGCTTGAATTGTGCTCAGATTTGATACGCTTCATCATCATCATATCAGCCGAAAGACGTGCACTGCTGGACATAGGCCTCCCCCAAAGAGCGTGGCGATTATGCCATAATCGCCACGCTTGGCAGGCGGGTTGGCGATCGCAGTGTATGGTGTTGAGTTTAATAGAGAACGCTGCGTTATACATTTACTGAATGAAATAATCAATCCTTTTTTATCTTTTTAAGGCTGTCCTCTCGAGAAATGCTTAAAAACAGCGTGCAGATGAAGCAACTTTTAGCATGCAGCATGCAAGCAGTATTTATCTACTGCTTTGCAATATAAACGAAAATAATTTGTTTTTTTTTTTACTTTTTTAAAATATGTGTTATTTTTTTAATATAAATTAAAAATGCGGGTAGCGGAGTGGCGCGTAGGGGGGTAGTTAGCTCCGTTTATATGCACAAGGTCATTGGCATGTATACAAACAAACCTTAAAAATATCATCAATCCACACGCACGTTTCTTAATACTTTTCAGACTGTCACTGCCTCTGACTGTCACTGTTGGTGCAGCGGTTGGTGAAATGAACGACCTACGCTTTGGTCTGGGTACGATCCCAAAGTCATTATGTTTTTCCTATACGAAATTCTCAGCAGCTCTTGGATGTCTATCCGGTAAATGGAAACAGAGGCGCCTTTGACATAGGACGAGGACAGATATTTCCTATAGAATCCTCTCTTTATCCATTGCCACTACTATTCGTACTGTTACCTTTTTATTTAGAAGTAATAATATTGTGAATGATTATTCAGTACCAATAAACAACTTTTTTTTTTGTTGTACACGAGCCTGTACCGCTACTAGTGCTCCGAAAATTATCCGCCATCTATACCAATATATAAAGCTGAAGAGTTTGTTTGTTTGCTTGAACGCGCTAATCTGACTGAGTCCGATTTGAAAAATTATTTCATCCCATTTATCGAGGAAGGCACGCTAAGACCAATAGGAGCAGAGCAAACGAGGTTGCGCGGGTCAACTAGTCTACACTAATATTATAAAGAGGAAAGATTTGTTTGTTTGTTTGTTTGAAATGAATAGGCTCCGTACCTACTGGACCGATTTGAAAATTCTTTCAGCAATGGATAGCTACATTATCTGGGAGTAACATAGGCTATATATTATCCCCGTACTCCCACGGGAACGGGAACTACGCGGGTGAAACCGTGTGACGTCCACTAGTCTATTATATAGACAAACATAAATTAATGTTACATCACATCGTACGATATTCACAGTGATGACATTTACAAGTTGGGCGCAGTGCAATATCCTGTTCTGAAAAATATTCAAATCTTACGCGAAGTTGAATTAAACAAGATGCACAGACAGCAAATATGTTTCACTAACATGTGCCTCCCTGCAGTAAATCCACTCAGTCTGATCTATTTCCTGCAGAGTCTGTCAGACGTAGTAAGGAGTCTTTAACGGCCTTACACGTCTTTTTTAACTTATCGGGGATAAGTGGGGGAAATCGACGTTTGATGGGGCGACGCCAATAATGTATTCGTAAGTGTATTCGAAATCTATTTCCATTTCCGAGATGTCTGTGTTTATCGATGTTCGCCATCATCTAGAATATAAAAAAAAATCTTAGTGTTTAATGAACTAAAGGTTTGGTGATAGGGTTAAAAATAGACTGAATGAGCTTGTAATCTTTTGGGAAGTGCATCGAAATCGGCGAGACAATTGTAGTTCCGGTACTAATGTTCAAGACTTAGCGTAAAATTAAGTATATTCTACTCTCCTCTTAGAGTACCACCAACATGGTTACACAGCTGTACCAGAAATCTTAATTTTTAGGGTACAATGGCCTTATCGCTGACAAGGATGTCTACCAGATCACGTTTGGGTGGGCTGAAAGAACTTACAATAAAAATAGTCTGAAAGAGTTGTGAAACTATTTTTGGTGTAAAACAAAGCATATGCTTTCGATCTATATACCTACCACTTCTAAATATCGATTAATAAATTTAGTAGTTAAATATACAGTCATGTAGCTAACTTGCAAATCATTCAAACAATGCTGCCACCTTGCTGAGTAGCCAATTATTTTACATACTATCTTAAATACGAAACGTTAGCTACAAAAGCAAATAGACACCCACTATATAATAGCGAGTACCTAGGTTAGTGGAAATATGAATATTTTACCTGTATGAGTACCAAATAGTTTGTTGCCATTTGGAAACAAGCTTTTCCCCAGAAAGTACTTTTCAGCTACTTTCTTTTCGTGCGTTTTATCATTCTAATGGCTGTCCTATTAGCCCCCAGCTTTGGAATTAAGTGGGGTTATAAGTAAGGGTCAGTACACTAAAAAATATGTACGATGTGAGTCAAAAGATCCGCTCAAAGGTCGCGGGTATGCGGTTATGCGGATACCATGGGGCTACATTATTAACAGATTGTTGAATTTTATTGGATAGTTGGTTATACATACACAAGATATGTGCACTTAGTTGTGGTTGTGTTTGATCGATAATTTTATCTATACTTATATCATAAAGATAAAGAGTTTGTAAGAGCTAATCTCAGGAACTACTGGTTTGAATTGAAAAATCTTTTAGTGTTGGATAACTCATTTATCGAGGAAGGTTTTAGGTTATATAACATCACGCTAAGACCAAAAGGTGAGGAGTATTAATGAAAAATGTGACGCAGACGAAGTTGCGTGGGTCGACTAGTATTAAAATTATGTAATAAGTTTTTTGTTTATTCAATTGCATCTGTTAACTGATTTATATTTATTAAATGACTGGGTTTTCCACGCAGGGCTATCCTGGAAATACGGATTTTCTGTGATTTAGACTGTGATACTAAGCGATAGTGTACCAATATAATTTTGCAATCATACTAGTATACCTCCATAATTTTACTTTTTTATAAAGTTAGTTTAGATTTCATCAAACCATGCATGTTCTCTACGATGGTCCAAGAGCTACTGAAACATGCAATGACTCATCTGTAAAAAATATCTATCCGTAAAGTAGTCGGAGGATTCAGCAGGTTTCAGTCTACAAGTGGAGTGAAGTAAAGATCACTCACTGGTATTTAAAATACTGGTATTTATAATTATTATTGTAGATAAAAATATAGAATTACCAATTGCCTCGTATATCCAAGTAAATAAATAACACCAGCTTCTTTTAAAAACCTATTTTTTTTTTCTTCTGAACGCGGGCCTTAGTAAAAAAAAACCTCCAATGATTGGTGGTTGCCTAGGCAACAAATCTCGGCTGTACTCAAACACCATTTTTCCGTGATCACCAGGAACACATGACGCATTCGCACGTTCATAAGCTCCAAAGGCCTTTGTTACAAATGGAATCCCTATTTCATTCCTGTCCTTCGAGTATTGTTCTCGGACTACCGGTGAATTTTGTTTGACACATGCATGTACAAACAAAAGTTCTGTTTTCATGCGATTTTTTCCACTACACAAGCGCATTTAGTACAAAATAAACAAAGGCCTATGATTCAATTTCATAAAGAAAACTTCCGAGCCCCATAGAGTATGCCATTATCCGAAAATGTCTTAAAACGCGACGAGAATACGAAATAAGGAAAAATCAATCCCCTGCAAGTGTAAGTACTCGTAGCACGCGCGTAGAGGCGCTACGCCGCCGCGCGTAGCCTCACGTAGCCGTGTCTACGTCCGATACAGAGCTGTTGTAACTTTTTCACCGCAGAGGATTTATTTTTTTAGTTTTCCTTTTTAAATAGGATTATAGAAAATTCCTCTTTAAATTGGATGATTAATGATAAAATTTTCTCTGACGGAATTTTCATTGTTCTTTGTTTTGTAATTTATTTTAGCATGATTATCATCATGACATGAAAGTTTTTTGTATTCTAATTCGTTATCTTTATTTTATGTCCAATCATAAAAATAATGTTGGTTAAATAATGTGTTTTAGGCGTGAACAAAAAAGACAAAACAGAGTTTTCAGAAAAATATCAAATTAAGCTCAAACTTTAATTAAAGAATGAAATTAGGAAGGTAATCTGAAACCGAAACTCGTATATCAAACGTCATTTCCCCATTTTTCCCCAAAAGCGAACGACCGGGCGCTGGCTGAGGTACCAGGGCAGCATGAAGCGCAGGCGGGTGTGTGCAGGCGGCCAGGCGCATTGCAGGCGGGTGAACGGCCGCGCATCGATCGACGACCCTCCCCCGAGCGCCCCCTCCCTCCCCGCCGGCACGCCGCGCCGCTTGCGTAACCGCCCCCCTCCCGCGCTTATGTAACAGTGACGCGGTTTGCGTGATCGTTTCCTGATTTTTCTGCTGCATCCCGATTGCAGTAATTATGCAGTCCTTGTATAAATAAGGATGGGTGGCTCCTGGGGGGCATAATGATGCGTTGCTTTTCAGTTCGGTGGGCTGCTGGCGGGAAAACTGAACCTCAAGTGCAGTTTGCGGAAGTTTATTTTAATTAGGTATGTTTAACTGAACATTTTTGTTTGTAAAATGTTATTATTCATATGGTTGTTACATCTAAATTAAACTAGACTGGTACGGCATATATTCTCGTCTGTATTTTCCCGCCTAATCGTCTGGCGGGAAACAAACTTTGACACAAAGAAACAATACATAAACAGAGCCATCTTTTCCGCCCAGAAACCTTCTATTTCCTTCTTTGACTTTTAACTGACAGTTTTATCTAGCAAACAATTCATACGATCCTGCCCACCCCGCTGAAAACACGTCGTGATATATTTCAGGACATTAATTAAGGCTAGTCGGCGAGTCGTAGCCAATTTTACAGGCAAGTTCTTTATGACCAGGAAACGGTCGTAGATTGTCGTCTTTTTTGTAACAAGGCAAAAAGAAGGTAGTTGTTAGTTGGGGGTGTGTCTGTTTGTTTGCATGGGACGGTTTAAATCAGGTTCTGGTACTACTAGCAAAACAATTGTCTTTTATCAAAACAAATATGTAATGTAGGTACACAAAAAATTTAAATCGAACACCCTTTGTATGTTTTAATTAATTATAAAAAAAAAACTAGGAATAATTTATTTAAACACTGAGAAATATCAAAAACAAAGCTAAATTCGTAATTATTTAAAAAGCATGTAAGGTATTTAAGGGAAAACCAATTTTCAGACACACCCCCAGGGCGGGTTCCTTATAGGAAATCCCATGAAAATTCCTTACGTGTTCCGCGTACCAATAATTCAATACATAAATACACTACCGAATAGATGAATATCAGACAGTTTTTGTATTCTAAACGCAGATTTATAAAGAAAAATAGAGTAGCACAGTTTTTACTAATTCATTAAAACAAAAAAAAAAACGTATTTGTCAGTACAAAAACCAGTGAAATAAATTCCAAACACCCAACCAAAATATAGAATTCCAAAACCAAAATATGACCCAAATAAAAAACAATCAAATTACATAGAGAGCCTGTTAGAAAATAGAAATTAAAACAAAAGAGGAAGCTACGGCCCGTAGCACCGTAGCGGCGGCGTAGCTTCGTAGCGGGGTTACGGCGTAGCCGGGGTGCGGTCGGCGACCCCTGGCCGTGAACGGGGGCGCGCCGGGCTCGCGCCGCACTGTGCTCGCCGTCTCCCCCCGCCCCGCGCCCCGCACGCTGCGCCCTCGCCCCTGCGCCCCACCCCGCGCGCCCCCGCACACTGCCACAGCCCGCCGCCGTAGACACGTGTCCGCCGCACCCTGTATACTATACACAGGCTGCTGTATAAATGACGTAGATAGGTTTTGTGCAGTGCTGCATTTCTCGTTGGGTTAGGTTCGGTGGTGAATTATGATGTTTCTGTGTTAGGGGTGGGTACGTGGCCAGCCAAGCTAAGCTTTTCTATTTTGCAACTTGGTTTATTTTGACCGGAAAATCATTTATAAGCCAATCATTACTAGTCGTCAAAATTGTAACAAATAATGAGATTTAATGCAGAGAAACTAAATAAATCATCCGGTTAAAATAACGTGATCATTCGCATTATTAATGAATTGAAAATAACGCACCGAAAATCACGGTGATAAATTATGAACTAAATAAATACACGCTGTATCGACATTACTCAGCTCAGTCACGCACACACTCACACCGCACACACACAGACACAATCGCCTAGTTCTGTTCACAGCGTCTCTGTGAGAACCACACCCCCGGCGCTGTAGCTACAGGGCGGCACTCACACACGCACGGACTCAAAGGAAAACCTGTCGCTGTGTGAGTGGAAGACATGTAGCTACACTGTGTAGAGTGTGCATGTGTGCGTGGAAAATATATGTTAATGTGGTACTTCCGCGTTTTCGTGTATTCGTGTCACGCACACAGCTGCAGTCTCGGTGAGCTAGCTATATTGACGGCGGCGGCGCGCCGGTGTGCGTGGGGTGCATCGACTCCGCTTCCTGCTCGGGGACAACGGCCCCAGCCTGATTTATGTTCCTCCGTTTGAAGGTTTGCGTGTTATTGTGACGTTTCCAACTCATTTGCTTACAAATATTACATTGATTGATCAATATTAAAACAAAAAAATAATAAGGAGGGAAGTGGGTCCCACTTTTTATGAGGCGCCGTAAATTTTAGTTTGCGTTTAAAATTTCTGTGTCGTGACGACTGGGGAAGCGGCCCGCTTGTTAAATACAATGTTCGTAGATTCAGCATTGGTTTATTTTACATACATTCAGAAAATGTCTGATGATACAAGACCTCTTTAAAAAGATTCTCTCTTCTTTTGTCTTCCGATTTCTTTTTAAGCGGTAAAAATAAAACAATACTCCGTAATACTTTACTAAATGAACATGCATACAGGAAGAGGAGTAATACCTAGGTTCAGAGGTGACTAGCGTGACTGTCGAGCGCATGTCTTCGGTTCCTAGTTGTAAAAAAATAATGGTTCCAAAGCCCAAATCGTTCTGTGCTTAGCTTACGAGCCAAGAGGATCATCGGTAATGATAGGCTCGTCGAGTCGAAGCTCCAAAGTCTTGAGCATCGACGCCGAGTTGTTGGCCTGTCGGTTTTCTATCGGTTGCATTTTGGGGAGTGTGCGACGGAATTGCATGATTTAATTCCGCCAAGCCCGTTCCATCATCGGACAACAAGACGAACGGCGATGCGCCACCGGTACATGGTGGACATCCTACCCACACGCACAAAACGTTTTGGGAACACATTCATAGTGCGTACAGCTAAGTAGTGGAATTCCCTGCCAGAGCCTGTTTCCAGGTAGCTACAACCTGGGAATCTTTAAGACAAGAGTGAATAGGTTGCTTCTAGGCAAACGTGCTCCATCTTCGACCGCATCATCGCTTACCATCAGGTGATATAGTGGTCAAACGTATGCCTATCTAGAGTAAAAAAAAAGTACTTATAGATTAGAGGAAAACGTATAAAAAGTCTACGGGTTTTAAGTAAAATGTTAAAGAGTATATGATTCGTCCGTAACTTTTTACACGTGAATCTAATTCGCACTTGTATTGCAACTGATCTGGGCTCTGGGCTATTACTGAGGATTTCCTAAAGGGGGGAAAAATGCCAAGTGCGAGTTAGACTCGCGTGCAAAAAGTTACGGGCGAATCATATACTCTTATGTTGTTTAATAAGGACCACCTTTTAAATATTTCTGGCCAAAAATGAGTGTTCAGTTCTGCCAACCCCTTCAGAGCAAAACAAGCGTGATATTTTGCTAAGGACCAAAAGAAATATTATCACGAACAAAATGTCGCTGAAATAGAACGTATCAGTCATTTGTTTGTCCAAGCCGAGGTTTATTTATTGTGTGTGCAACCAAACGTACGGACGATTCTCGACGATATTTTTATTTTAGTGTTCCGCTAGCTACCCGCAAGTTCGCCGCGGAAACGTTTTTACTAGCTTTTCCGATGTAACAAGAAATATAGGCATGAAACAAAAAGTATTTAGAAGAGAGAGACGATTGCCAAGCCTTGCATGGTCATCTTTATTTTCATGGCTTATTTATGCTTTTTCTACTGTTTGACACAAGAATACTACAGCCTGTTTTGAGGAACGTATGTGTATTTCGAGGGCCTTTGAGTAAACTGATTAGTTGGTTTGAGATTTCCCCGCATTTCTCTTCAAAGTTAAAGTGAATATGCTTCTTCTTGGTAAGCGCACTCCACCATCGACTTTGTCTCTGTCACCTTCCCTACCTGAAATAAAAAAAAACGAAATAAAAAAAATAATAATGGCGTGCTAATATTGTGTAACGCAAAGCATCGCATCTTTTGATTATTTGCGACTGCGACCGCTCCTTAAAAATTCGAAAATATTTTTGTTTTATATGTTTTTGGATAACTCGAGACGTATCCAATTATAACCGGGAACAAAATACCGACTTCCAGCAGCGTACAAAATTTAATAATCCTTTTATTAGCACAAATGAATTCCAATTTCATAGACAGACTGCATTCAAAAAGTACCAAGCGCGCAGAGCCGGTAGCAAGTAGGTACGTACATTGTATTTGCGACAAAGTGGGACCTCCCTCGCCTCGCAATATCATTCCGCACAGCACCTGACTCGCGTATTTCAAACTTTTGTTATGTTTACTCTTTGTTCCCCTAGCCAACTCTTTTTTAAACAACTCTGGGAAATATCATCGCGAAATTGGATTTCCCTAGTATGTTCATTCTTATTGGTCGTAACGGTTACCAGGCTCACAGGCCTGAGGAAGAGGTGTTTTGGCGCTAGAATATTGTCAAGCCAAATAAAAATGTGTTTACCGAGCCCACTACGGGTAAACTCTACCAATTCACCCTTGACCTCTTTTGAATAGGTATAATCCTCTTTTAGAAACCTTATTCATGAAAAGGGAACACCTATGTATTTCTAAAGATTATTTTACGTGGGTGAAAAATTTACAAAAAGTTCTCTATTAGTGTGCAATTTACATGAAGTTGCAAGCTCATCGCTTATAAACCTCACAGCGACCTAAATTCCTGTGTTTTACAACATGCGTCAGGCGTGAGATGAAAAACGCAGAGAGTGCTGCACTCAATATTTTAATCATACCACACAGGCTGACATAAATATGGCTATGCGAAAATTACGCACATAAAAATGCTATGTGAAAATGACGGGACATATTTTAACTGTATGGCAAAAAATAAACAATCACGTGACCATCATTTTTAGGATTCCGTACCCGGAGGGTAACCTACGGAAACCTATAACTAAGCCTCCACTGTCCGTCCGTCTGTCCTTCCGTCCATCTGTCCATCTGTCTGTCTAGTTATTACGGTTCTTTAGATGCGAGCTGCATCTCAAGAACCGTAATTGGACATTTTCACAGAGTTTTTATTTCTATTGCCACTATAACAACAAATAATAAAAATTAATCAAAAATCAAAGGGAAGTTGCGGTTTAATATCGAAAATACGCCAAAAGGCACAGAATAATTATTTAGCTAAAAGAAGCACACCAAAAGATAAAAAATAATCATACCAAAAAGTACCAGGGTGACATAGCCAGCAAGAGCAAATAAAAAATCAGGGGTTCAAAAATTCATCAGACTGATCAATCGTAATTACAAATTCACCACGTAAGGTCTGCTTTTTGAAAATGTCCATGAAAAAACAAACGCAGCGAATTGAAAAAAGACTCGTCTCGCCTCCCGACACTCCCTCACTGCGAGTATTAAATATTTAATTTGCTTTTTCACTAGTCTACCGCCGTCGCCAGCGCCGCAAATGGATCAGTCAGTCTGTCTGTCCACAAATCTAGCTAACGATCCGTATAGCTACAGTTTGGTCTGGAATGATCGTCAAATATGGATGTTTTATTTCAATGTGTTGATACTGTAAGGGGCGTTTCTGATTATGTGGGGAAAAGTATTGGTAAGCATAACCATTGATACAGTATGTAACGTGTAGTTGTGCATACGTGTGTAAGTGTCGTGTAGGATGTTTCTCTCATTTTTGGGAAAAACAGGATCACTTTGTAGTCCGTCCGTCTGTTTGTCCGTTTATCTCGGGAACGCGTGGAGGTATCGAGTTGAAATTAAAACCATATACTCAGGTCTATAGCCCCTTGCAGCTGTGAAAAATCAAACTTCTAAGTAAACGTAAAAAAAGATGCGGTCGTTTATGCCGCAAAAAACTTCGACACTCTCAAGGGAATCAAAATGTATTTCCCGTTGACCTAAAACAATGAAATTTGGGAAGTAATACCGTCTTATACTACAAGTACAGGGAAAAGTCTGAAAACTATACATTTGTAATTAAATCATAAAAATATAGTCTTCATTTAAAGTAATTTGTAGCTACAAATTTGTACGGAATCCTCGATGGGCGAGTCCAACTAGCACTTGGTCGGTTTTTTTAATTTACTGTTGGGGAATTGAGGTGTTGAGCAATTGAGACAGTATGTTAATAGTCTAGAAACGCTATTAGATTCTAGATACTTGACAGCTCATTACAATTTGACAGTTGGTTTTCAACATGATAGGTAGGTACGGTACAATCACCATAATCCCCGCCTGAATGTTCTCCACAAAGATAATGTTCTGTAGTAATATTAAAAAGAGCATCGATTAGTGCATTGTGTCTCAGTTTCCCATTACGTGGCCGTGAGTCAAGCGGGCGGCAGCGGCGGCAGACGCTCAGACAATATTTGAACTGCACACCGATACCTGCGCGCGCTACACTACAAGATGCGATATTGTGGGATATGGCGTAATATTACATGCATATTCAATGTGCTACTAATATTATATATTAATCCTTTGCTAAAGAGTTTTTAAAAATAAAGGTGTGTTGGTCTATATTGATATCACTTTTGTCAGGGAAATTAAGGCTTGTATACATGCCAATGACCTTGTGCATATAAACGGAGCCAACTACTCCTCTACGCGCCACTCCGCTACCTGCATTTTTAATTTATTATAAACTAGCTTTTGCCCGCGACTTCGTACGCGCATATCCCGTTTCTTTCCCGTTCCCGTAGGAATTTCCCATTCTCGTATAGCCTATAGCCTTCCTCGACAAATGGGCTATCTAACACTGAAAGAATTTTTCAAATCGGACCAGTAGTTCCTGAGATTAGCGCGTTCAAGCAAACAAACAAACAAACAAACTCTTCAGCTTTATATATTAGTATAGATAAAAATAACACATATTTAAAAAAAAGTAACAATACCAAATTATTTTCGTTAGTATTACAAAGCAGTACATTTTTTTAACTTTTGTTAAAAAATGAAGGAGTAAAATGGTTTCATCTCAACGATTCGGAGGAAAAATCACCTCCGAATCGCCTCCAAATCATTTTTCTTATTATGTGATACCGATACATAAATTCTGGCTAAACCAAATTACGTATCATATCATGTAAATTACTACCTATTTTTTTCAGATGTAACTTCTCAGTAAATGCCGACGAAAAGTTGCTTCATCTGCACGCTGTTTTTAAGCATTTCTAGAGAGAGCAGCCTTAATTGTGTACCAGTTATAACCATGTAAACGTTTACTGATTGGTCAAGAGGTCCGTTAAATTCGTCACGTCACTAAGGTTAAAACTATGTAACTCACAGAAACTTACGATTTTTGATGACAAGCGAATCTTGCCTTTCAGAGAAAATAGGCGTCAACAAAATATGGTTTTATAGGAATCGTAACAGTGAAACGTAGAAAATAGCATGAACCAATTAGAGTTATTAGGATTTGTCCGTCGACTGTAACTAAAATGCTTTTAAAATAATCATCTATATATTATTTAAAAGAGGAGCTCGTGGCCAGATAATAACAGCCGCACGGATCGATTTTCAAGGTTAAGCAACGCTTGCCAGGGTTGGTCTGTGGATGGGTGACCATCTTAACATACCGAGTTTCCTCCGTGCCTCGGAAAGCACGTTAAGCCGTTGGTCCCGGCTGTCACTTGTAGATCTTTGGTAGTCGTTATGGATAGTCAGAAGCCAGTAAATCTGACTCCAGTCTTGCCATGACGTACCGTGTTACCCAGTTAATGTGTTTGGTAGGCAGCCGCTCCACGTAAAGTACTTGTATTCAGCTAAATCTGGTTTGACGTGAAGCCGACCCCAATATAGCAGGAAAAAAGCTAGGCAGATGATTACATTTTTTTTAAATATGTTTGTATATTTTCTAGCTTCTACAGGACTGCAGGTTTTTGTAGTGCGGCAGCCAAGTTGCAATCTATCGGTAACCAAAGGGCCGCCAAGTGAACGTTTGCTGTGCAAACTTTGCCAGATGCTGCTCTGGGCCCGTTCCCTTGTGAACCACGATACCTCTTGCCCCGCCTGATGTCCTGGTACTTGCTCTGTTAAAAAGCAATAGGTCTTTTGTTTTAAGATTGCATGAAAGGGACAAAAAATGTATTTGTAATTTATTTGTTATCGTTGCGTGTTGCAAATGTGAGTGAGGATATAGTTAAAATAACTAACTCGATAAGGAAAATAGCTTGAGGATAAACCATAGAGCCGGACAGTGGGAAAGCCCGGACGAATGCACGAAATACTTTTTGTATAAAATACGACTTTAGCTACATAACTGTGAAGCGTATATTCAGAGGCAGTCAGTCATGCATTTTGACTAGAACTTGTTATTATTATAAAACAAATATGTTGACATCCTTTTCCAAAACATTAAAACAGGTAACAAAACTAAGGTCCATCTGACAAATTAAAGAATAACTTTTAAGACAAACAAAAACAAAAAAAAATTGAAAAGTTCCTCATCTCTAAAGTAAAATTGATATCCTCCCTTAAAAAAGATTTCAAGAAGTCCATTAAAATATTAACACTCTTTCAAAATGTTGAAATATCTTTGATACGACGGCAAACTTAGGTTCGAAACATTCATCAATATCACTCAATATCCGTCAGCCAGACTCATCCTAGGCCCCATCTCAACGTGTCTAGATACGGTGGATACCTGATAGACAGGAAGAAGATAAATAGACGGTTTCCCAACTATTAATTCGACTATAGTGTACTGGTGAGCTCAGAAAGTTTGGAATTTCATCCATCAATCAATCATTTATTTCTTTGCAAATAAGGGTAATTATAGTTCGACCGGGACCGCTGTACCGCGCCTTAGGTATGTGCGCGGCGAGACGGGGGGGCAGTGCAGGCCGATCGCTCTGTCAGTGTACCGTCAACGCTCACAGCGCGCGGCAGGTAGTGTTTTGTTATGCGGAACAGCGGTCCCGGTAGGACTATAACACATGGATAAGTAAATAGACCATACATAGACGTTCTTTTTTACAAAATAAAGTCCTCCATATTTTACCGTAACATGGGCATGTAGGTAAATAATATTCAATTTCAGAAAAACATCAAGTTAAAAATACACAATAGTGACGTCGTTCTTTTGAAGATTTTTCCAAGTTTTCTTTTTACTTTGAAAGAGGAGTTTTTCTGCAGAAAAAGGAATGCTTTAAGTAACAAGTTAATTAGTAATGAAGAGAAAATCTTAGAAGCAATGTACAATGTACTGATACCCAGAATCGCTGTAAAGGTGAATTAATGCTGGCAAGCTTTAATGATCCTGTTAGAGTCGTCACAAACCCTCTCTTGAATGAAATGTCCTGTGACAGATTGTCAGCACCACGAGAGTATAAAGATCGATGTATCTCCTGAATTCCGAAATACACCTACCCATATTTCGTCACTTGCGTTAAGGACTGCCTCATATATGTAACTGAGGATGACCATAACACAAATCTACTACTACATTATCACCATTTGCCTTGCACCATTTAAAGGTTGACTGGTAGAAATTGCCTCCTCGCCTCCTTTACTTTTATTTGCATTAAGTTTAAATAAATAAAGACTACAGCTGCTACTCACACAAGTTCTTGAAACACACAAATTACCCTTGATCGACCCGGTTATCAAACATAGAACCCCACCGATCAGCAATAGACTTACGATGAGTCAAAATGCGTCACGTAAACGTTCTTCCCTGTCCCCACCAACATAGATAACCGCCCCCTCATTGCATACTAAAAGGCGGCGAAGAAGGAAAAACAAATAAATCAAAGCTACAAACAGTTTTCTTCCCGACAGTACCGCTCCTACTTTAATTTATGTACGAAGGGCCTGATTGATCAATAGTCAATATCAAAATGACGACACACACTCTATGTGTTGATAAATATGTACATAGGCACACACACAAGGAACTATGTAAGTAGATCTATTTATTAGTAGACATGACTGATAGTGACGGAAAACTTTGCTACAAATCATAGACTTATTTAATACAGTAATGGGCTAAATTCGCCAATAAACTTTTGGTAAAAGTGTGGTGTTTAAATTTGCACAGTCAATTGCAGAATATTGCCCTGCTGCTTGAGAAAAGCATTAAAGGCAGGTTTATAGAATATAATAGAATTTCTCTTTATTCGAGTATCCAGTTTATGCCTAGAATGCCTTCTTTTTCAGCCTATCTACTCCATAATTCGATGCTAGCTACAGGTAATAACGTTGCATAATTTTGAGCATTAGGACGAACACGGTTGGGTTTTAGTCAGTAAGAGTTTGTCACTCCCTTCTGCCCCGCCCAGAGCGGAAGAAGACATTTGATGATTTCCTATCTTTAAAAAAACCGGCCAAGTGCGAGTCGGACTCGCGTGCAAAGGGTTCCGAACGAATTTAATTTTTTTAACATGATATTTTAACACTACAGACTTCTAATAGGTTTTCCTGTAATCTTTAGGGAAAGATCTATTATCTCCATTTTTTTCAAAATTTTAGGCTCAGTAGTTTCGGAGATAAGTGAGGGGAATGGTAATTTTTCGTCTAATTTCTCGAATAACTTCTAAACCACTTATTTTAAAATTATGAAAAAAATTATTAAAACCCTCACAGTAAGCCCTTTCATTTGATATGTCACACGATATTTTTCATAAAACTTTTTTTTTTATTTCTAGTTTGACCCCAAAAGTGACCCCCATATTAAAAATATAATGATTTACGTAACGCGGGTTTGGGTCATAGAAGTCCATATGTGTACCAAATTTCAACAGAATCAGTCCAGTGGATCCGGAGAAAACTGGCTATGACAGACGGACAGACAGACACCCGAGTGATCCTATAAGGGTTCCGCTTTTTTTTTTTCGGAACCCTAAAAAAAGGTGGTAATAACGAAAGAACATCTAACCTTTTAATTTCAACTAACTACAGCTGACTAAGTTTGTCAATGCTTTGGCAAACTTCAATGGCAGTGAGCAGGGTTTTGATCGCAGAGCTGGTCGATGGAGTCAAAGGTTCTGGACTTGCAACTGTGTACCGAAATACGAAGAGACGAAAGGACAAGGTGGAAAGATGATCTGGTGAACGCCGCGAAGATCGCTAGGTGCAAGACTCACAGGATCGGTCGACGTGGCTACACTTGGGGAAGGCCCTATGTCCAGCAGTGGACGTCTATCGGCTGATGTCATGATGATGATAACTGCTGACTACTGGCTCATCAGTTGCTGGCAGCAGGCGCCTACACTTGAAATTATTAGTACAGATGATATTATCCTCGTCATCAGAATTTCGCCACACACCCTAGTGTCAGAGTTTCTAAACCGCCTCAAGGGCCTCTGACATGGTTTATTTGACGACCGACATTTGGCGGCCGGGACCACCGGCTTATACATGCCTTCCGAAGCACGGAATCATCTTTTTATCAGACAATCGGGTGATTCAAGCCTACAATGTCCTAGCCAAACTGGAAAACAACTTTACAAAGTATGCTTCCCGTGGAAATCGAACCCACGACCTAAGAGTCATAAGGCAAACGCCTAAACCACTCGACCACTGTGGCAGTTTTTTGATAAAATTAATTTGTACAAACCTATTTTTCAGCTCTACTTATCTATCTGAAAGCTTCCTAGGCCACACCGACTGTCGTGGAGTTTCCACTTAATTTTAATACTACAAGTATTTCGAAGCTAATACGCTATTTTCTCTTGTGTAATATTACAGAGTAACTATTTGTAAGCTGTACCAGTGGTTGTTCTACTGAAATATTGTCGGAGTTTCATGCACACGGGACCACTCTGCACCAACAAGTATGACTTGCTTATAGTTGCTAGCAACTTTCATGACTTTTGAATACAGATCGCAAGTTTATTTTGAGCGGTAACTTAGCCTTTCAGAGTATTTTTAACCGACTTTTTCAAAAAGGAGGAGGTTCTATATTCGACTGTATATATATTTTTTTATGTATGTTCACCGATTTCTCCCCCGAGTGTGGACCGATTTATTTATTTTTTTGTATTCGAAAGCCTATACTCCTTAGGTGGTCCCATTGTCACCAAGTCAGAATCAGGTGATGGGATCTCATGGAAATCGAGGGAAACCCTCAAATTTTATAGGCACATACAATGTTTTTCATATATTTTCTAACGCAACTCAGATATTTGTGCCTCGTCATCATCATCTCATGTTGCTGAGCTGATGATGGAAGGTATAAGTCTGAGGTAAGGATCTGGTGACGGGATCCCATGAAAAAGGTTTGTTCAGCGATATTTTCGCCAATTGACAACCAATTTGGATGATTCTTTTTTTGTTTGAAAGAGTATTTTCCCAGACTGGTCCCATATCAATTTTGTGAAGATCAGATGAAGAGCTTTGGAGGTTGGCAACGGAACTCTTCAATTAATGATAGCAAATGGATCGGGATTGCTGAAATCACATTTCTGTCTATTGTTTACACCAGTTCATAACATAACATCACGCTGGTACGCTGTGAAGGGGTAGGTACGCAGGTACCACCAAAATGTGAAAAATAAAAAACTTTTTTGCAAAAAAATACAACCGACTTCCAAAACAAAACACTACAAAGTATTAAATAACTTTAATTTCGGAAGTCGGTGTCAACCTGCGTATCCATTCACAGCGTATCGGCGTGATGTTATGTTATGAACTGGTGTAAACAATAAACAGTCATGCGATTTCAGCAATCCCGGGAGATGCGCTGTCATTTATTGAAGAGTTCCGTCGCCTCCGAAGTTCTTCATCAGATCTTTACCAAAATGAAACGGGACTAGTCCGGGATATCCTCTTCCAAACAAAAAAGGAATCATACAAAACTGGCCAAAATATCTCTTAACAAACATTTTTTCTGGGATCCCATCATCAGATCCTGACTTATACCTTCCATTATCAGCTCAGCAACATGAGAAGATGTTTACCAGGCACAAATATCTTAATTGCGTTAGAAAGTATATGAAAAACATTGTATGTGCCTACAAAATTTGAAGATTGCCCTTAATTTTCCTGGGATCCCATCATCAGATTCTGACTTGGTGACAATGGGACCACCTCTGAAGTATAGGCTTTCGATTAAAAACTACCACAACTAGCGGAGAAATCGATGAACATACATAAAAAAATGGGTGGATATCCAAAATTAAAAGTAACAAAAAATTTAATTTAAGGTGTTCGTTACCTTACCGAGCTTTCCGCTTTTTTCCTTTGTTAACGTAAATGCAGGGCCGGCCTTAAGAGGAAATGCGGGCGGCGAGACTTTGTATGTAAAAAGTCATAATTCGAGGTTTGGCTCTCGACTGTTTTCTACTCCAATATTGGACCGATTTAAGAGATATTTCACAAACTGAATGAGAAGGATATATACTGTGTCCTACGTTTTCCTTTTTGATTATATATCAACCGTATAAGCACTAGAACTCTCACAAAATGATCAAAATTGTCCGCTAAATCGCTGTCAACAGAACTCTAGTGTACAAACTTGGCAACTATTCATCAAAAAAGGAACATAGGGACACATTATACATCCTTCTTATTCAGTTTGTGAAATATCTCTTAAATCGGTCCAATATTGGAGGAGAAAACAGTCGAGAGCCAAACCTCGAATTATGACTTTTTACATACAAAGTCTCGCCGCCAGCATTTTCTCTTAACCATCTAAGCGCCCCGGGCGATGCATGCATTTGGCGCCCTTTTAAATTTCTGTATAATTCAAATAACTTATTTAGAAAAACCTTTACACCCAACCCCGATAGCTTCACCGACCCATCACGATGTTGTTTAAAACACCATTCCCTACAACGGCTACAACTATGCCAAAATTCGCTTATACACGAATTCACAGCACGAATTATTTCCCGTATTTTTCAGATTTTGGCTATTTGAATAAAGTTTCAAGGTTTCGATAGGTGTTGCCTGAATATCTTCGAGATTATGTTGCCGACCTAAATTTACATCACACAACAAGTCACCATCAACGTCTGTATTTTTGTTAATATCGATAGAAATAGGTACTCAAATTACGCGCAGAACCCTTAAAGCCGCTACTGCGTAAATGAATCATGTGTTAATAAGCTCATTGAGTTTAGACAGTGTTTGCTCAAAAGTTAAAAACAAAAACGCACACTAGCTTGGACGGAGATAGCATGGGCCGCTCGCAAACCAAGGTTAAATAGACCGCTCTATCAAAACAATGTTGCTGATCAATTTGATTCGTACATTTTCGTACGTTCTTCACAAGTTTACCATTCAATTGATCCGATATACTTAATCGGACCATACAAGTGCAATAGTCAACATTGCATTAATTACGGTCACAGAATGCACCGGTTCTCAATTAAAAATGAATATTAATTATAAGCAGAGAGCAAGTAACTCGGTTGAACTTTAAAACTTTTGTTTGGTTTATTATCCGCGCCAGGATTAAACTGATAAGCTACTGGTTGTCCATATTGTGACTATTTCTATGCTGCTGTGTTTTTATTGTGATAACGGCGACAATTTGTTCTTGACACAAATTCCTAAATAAGTTACCTGTAAAACGGGTTAAATACAAACAAAACTTACATTGGTATTTTCACTTTAATTATTCGTTTCCAAAAAATCATCATTCTTTTAAAATTAAAATTGTTTTGAAAGTTTTTTCTACCCCTTGAAATACAGGGAATTTGAAAAAATACCCGAAGCCTCTTAATCCTGACTTCATATCATGACCCTGAACAAAATTTGTACTACAACTTTTCAAAATTCGAAACATTTTTTTTTCCATACAAAAAATATAAACATAGTCAAAATTTTGCATATTCTTTATGAGGCGGGCGACGAAAGGCCGACGCTCGGCTGGCGGCGCGGGACTAGGTGCACGCGCACGCGTAGTATATGCGAATTTTACAGACTTCAAATAAATGAAAACAAATTGTTTTTGGCTACATTGTTTAGTTAAGGTTAAAGTCGTAGAAAAAATGTTGTTCAGGGTCATGAAACGAAGTTAGGATTAAGAGGTTTTGAGTATTTTTTCAATTCTGCTGTATAAAGAGTACCAGTTATTAGTTTAATGTATGTTTACTGCATAGGTTCATAACCTAGTCAATACTTAACCTATTCAAATGTTATGTAACAGGGCCAAAATAGGAAACAATCATGAGCAAACGAACAAAGCTCATTCTTTCTCTATTTCAGAAGCTTCACATTCTTTCTAAGTAGAGGAAGGCTCGTTTGCCTCAAAGTCGAGTAATTATTTCGTGATAACATCAAATATTTCATACCTACCTTAAATGTCATCTTTTAATAAATCATTTAGGTACCATACATGGCTACTATGCAAGCCACCTGTCCTAGGACATGTGCATGCGCAATCATTACATCTGAACACCTAGTACCAGGGACACATGCGGTTAATGGGGGTACACCGTACACCTGGCGGGTATTAAAACCTCTTTGTGTGTCGGTCTAATGATTATAAAAAAAATGTCAGCCAGGTGTGTTTGACCAGTTTCGGATTTGACAAAATATGCAATGTACTGAATGAAAGGTTTAGTTTTCCTTTCGATTAGTGTGAGGCAATTTTTAGGGTTCAAAAAGAAAAAACGGAACCCTTATCGGATCTCTTTGCTGTTCTTCCGTCTGTCAAGACCGTTTGTCTCGGGAACGCGTGGAGGTATCGAGTTGAAATTAAAACCATATCCTCAGGTTTATGGCCCCTTGCAGCTGTGAAAAAAAAACTTTTAAGTTAATGTAAAATAAAGATACGGTCGTTTATGCCGCAAAAAAAAACATATATTTCGACACTCCCAAGGAATCAAAAATGTATAGGGTATTTCCCGTTGAACTAGAACTATGAAATTTGGAAAGTAATACCGTCTTATATTACCAGTATAGGGAAAGTTTGAAAACTGCACATTTGTAATTAAATTGAAAAAAAATTGTCTTTATTTAAAGTAATTTCTAGCTACAAATTTGTCTTTTTTTCAAATGCGAACGTTATTTATAAGTTAGTAGAATTGGCTCTGGTAAATACTTTGAAACGCTTCCATATGTTCACCGTAGTGTTTCCAGTCTTGTGTTGTGGTTTCATTACTGTGGTTGACCTATACAATCTGGACTGTACCTGGTACATATTAAGTCTGTATACTATATTATGTTGCAAACAATGTGAAACCGTCCGTAATCAATTCCTGAATTATGATAGTTTATAGTCCTCACTATTTATAGGATTTATTTCTCAAAAAAAACCCTTGGAAGAACAGCTAGTCTATTCTGTAAATAACTATTTCGATATCGAGCTTCACCTAAGTGACAAAACTCACGAAGTGAGCTTTATTGCACACAACATAAAGGTCTTAATTTGATACTCACCTCGGATTACACTGTCGAGATACGAAAATTTCGTTACAGAATAGTACTACAGGCTTGGTTTGGAATTTTATAGACATATAGACATGTTACCTGTTAGCGTGTTAGTTATATGGGCTATACAAAATATTGTTTTCAGTAGAATCGAGCTCACGCGCCATGGCGCATAAGCCACTGCACCATTCATACCAACCATACCTACTAGCTTAATCAAATCAAATCATCAAATCAAATCGTATATTTCAAATAAACCATTTACAGGCACTTTTGAATTGTCAAGGTCGGTCAGTCCAAAAAGATGAAGCTATTTGCACGTTCCAAAGTGTAAATCTCTATGGAGAAGAACGTGCAAGAAACTCCACGGACACTCTTTTAAAAAATAATAAATTGTTACAAATTTTTGTTTACATCAAGTTGAAATTATACAAACATGTGAGAACGATGTAAAAGACGAGCAGGATAAAAGCGTCCGGGAAAAAAGGAACAATTCAAAGAAATATTTAAAATAAACCATGGCAACTGAGAAATGACCAGTCCCAACTGACAGCGCCCGTTCACGAACATGACGCATGCGCTAGCACCATTCGGCTCAACCATTTTGAAGGGAGCCAAATGATCCAACGCATACGCCACCATCAGCCAGACTTTTGTGTGAGCATGACACTCCCAACCGTCAGGGTACATTCAAGTCAAAAACAAACCTAAAACTGATAGCTATAGCTTAAGTTTAAGGTACACAGTACTCACACATGTGCCGTTAAAATGGATGAATTTAACTTTTCTGAAGCCTTTAAAGAAGTATTGTAACTTTCAAATATCCTTTACTCCTTACCCTGCCAGACTATCGTGATGTCATATTAGTACAGGGGCGAGCCCATCCTAAACAGGATTGTATATCATAAAGTGGACAAACATCCCAGAGAGATTCTTCGCTTATCTTACGCGCGCATTATTTGCTCGAGGGGTGCGCGGAAGCGTTGGGGTACTGATATAAAAGTTAACTCCTTGCTGTCATAGTTCCCTAGTAGGTTTTACGTACGTTGATTTTTTTTATGGTCAGACACAGCTCGCTCTATCGTAGACTTTGTCTCTGTCATCTCTGACCTAGACTAGAGTCAAGAGCAAACCCATCGCAAATAAAAAAAAAATCTTTAAAGCGTAAGTTTTTTAAATTGTTATGCTACAGCTAAAGTAGATTTTGGCATGTATTCAACTTTGAATTCTCAGTTCTGAAACCGTAAATTATACTAGCAAGTATGTTATGTAAACCTGTCGATTGTCGCAGTGGCTTAGTGATTAGAATCCTACACTAGAAGTCCATATTGTAATCTATACATATAATAAATCTGTTGAAGAGTCGTTTTTGTACATTCAAAATAAAAAATAAAAAAATAGCTAGGGAGATAAAGGGTAACTTATAGAACCCATTTCTATAATTTTTGGAATTTTTGTCTGTTTGTCTGTTTATCTGTTTGGATGTGCAGGCATCACGTAAAAAGTACAGAAATAACGTAGATAACTTTCACGCATTAAAATTGTACGTAACTGGAGGTATAACTTAGTTTTTGTTTCATCGCAATCGGTTCACTCTATCAAAAGATATTTGTATTTAAAGGTTTCGTTTAAAGTTTCATTACGTGAAGCACATACACGCACCGCCATCTATTGAGATTAAATAGTAACAGTTTATCTATATCTATATACATATAATAAATCTGTTGAAGAGTCGTTTTTGTACATTCAAAATAAAAAATAAAAAAATAGCTAGGGAGATAAAGGGTAACTTATAGAACCCATTTCTATAATTTTTGGAATTTTTGTCTGTTTGTCTGTTTATTTGTTTGGATGTGCAGGCATCACGTAAAAAGTACAGAAATAACGTAGATAACTTTCACGCATTAAAATTGTACGTAACTGGAGGTATAACTTAGTTTTTGTTTCATCGCAATCGGTTCACTCTATCAAAAGATATTTGTATTTAAAGGTTTCGTTTAAAGTTTCATTACGTGAAGCACATACACGCACCGCCATCTATTGAGATTAAATAGTAACAGTTTAGAACTGTTTCATGAATGAATGCGTAGGTATATTATTTGTGAAAAAAAAAATAACATTTAGTCATTTGAAGATCTTTGGCAGTCGTTACGGATTGTCAGAAGCCAGTAAATCTGGCTCCAGTCTTGCCAAGAACTACCGTGTTACCCAATTAATGGGTTGTGGAGGTCTGGTAGGCAGCCGCTTCACGTAAAATACTGGTATTCAGCTAAATCCGGTTTAACTGGAAGCCGACCTCAATATAGTTGGGAAAAGGTTAGGCAGATGATGAGTTGCACGAGTCCATCTTCAAGGTTAAGCAACGCTTGCCAAGGTAAGTCTGTGGATGGGTGACCATTTTAACATACCGAGATTCCTACGTACCTCGGAAAATAATAGCCGCCCGGGTCGATCTTCAAGGTTAAGCAACGCTTGCCAAGGTAAGTCTGTGGATGGGTGACCATTTTAACATACCGAGATTCCTACGTACCTCGGAATATAATAGCCGCCCGGGTCGATCTTCAAGGTTAAGCATTGCTTGCCAAGGTAAATCTGTGGATGGGTGACCATTTTAACATACCGAGATTCCTACGTACCTCGGAATATAATAGCCGCCCGGGTCGATCTTCAAGGTTAAGCAACACTTGCCAAGGTAAGTCTGTGGATGGGTGACCATGTTAACATACCGAGATTCCTACGTACCTCGGAATATAATAGCCACCCGGGTCGATCTTCAAGGTTAAGCAACGCTTGCCAAGGTAAGTCTGTGGATGGGTGACCATTTTAACATAGCGAGATTCCTACGTACCTCGGAATATAATAGCCACCCGGGTCGATCTTCAAGGTTAAGCAACGCTTGCCAAGGTAAGTCTGTGGATGGGTGACCATTTTAACATACCGAGATTCCTACGTACCTCGGAAAATAATAGCCGCCCGGGTCGATCTTCAAGGTTAAGCAACGCTTGCCAAGGTAAGTCTGTGGATGGGTGACCATTTTAACATACCGAGATTCCTACGTACCTCGGAATATAATAGCCGCCCGGGTCGATCTTCAAGGTTAAGCATTGCTTGCCAAGGTAAATCTGTGGATGGGTGACCATTTTAACATACCGAGATTCCTACGTACCTCGGAATATAATAGCCGCCCGGGTCGATCTTCAAGGTTAAGCAACGCTTGCCAAGGTAAGTCTGTGGATGGGTGACCATTTTAACATGCCGAGATTCCTACGTACCTCGGAATATAATAGCCGCCCGGGTCGATCTTCAAGGTTAAGCAACGCTTGCCAAGGTAAGTCTGTGGATGGGTGACCATTTTAACATACCGAGATTCCTACGTACCTCGGAATATAATAGCCGCCCGGGTCGATCTTCAAGGTTAAGCAACGCTTGCCAAGGTAAGTCTGTGGATGGGTGACCATTTTAACATATCGAGATTCCTACGTACCTCGGTATATAATAGCCGCCCGGGTCGATCTTCAAGGTTAAGCAACGCTTGCCAAGGTCAGTCTGTGGATGGGTGACCATTTTAACATACGGAGATTCCTACGTACCTCGGAATATAATAGCCGCCCGGGTCGATCTTCAAGCTTAAGCAACGCTTGCCAAGGTCAGTCTGTGGATGGGTGACCATTTTAACATACCGAGATTCCTACGTACCTCGGAATATAATAGCCGCCCGGGTCGATCTTCAAGCTTAAGCAACGCTTGCCAAGGTCAGTCTGTGGATGGGTGACCAGTTTAACATACCTACCGAGAAGAGATCTCAGGCAGTCTTTACGGATTGTCAGAAGCCGACAAATCTGACATCTACAGTCTTGCCAAGAAGTATCGTGTTACCCAGTATTGTAGGGTTGTAGAGGTCTGGTAGGCAGCCGCTCCAATCCCGTTTGACTGGAAGCTGACTCCAATATAGCTGGGAAAAGGCTAGGCAGATGATGCTTCATGGTAAAAAACTGAAATGATTTGCGAAAAACACTTAATCGCATTACAGTTGGCAGAACTGGGCACAGATTACAAACATAATTTTGTTTCAAGTTCCATTATCCACTAGGGAGACGGTCTAAGTGACATCCCGGCACTTAATAGAATTTAGGATTCCCAAAAAATAAATAAATCCATAATTATATTTTCGTCACACATTTACCTACCCTATTCATAGACGGCCTAGGCATCTGCCAGCCTGTTCATTAAATATTGTCACATGACAGACCCATTCGCCACTTTGACACATTTGCGCATTGGGGATCATTTAGGCCGCTGATTAACCGCCATTCAATGAAAAGGACAATAAAACGACAGAGTTACTCTCTCAAGGACCGTCAGCCCCAATTGGGGCCAAATGGTATTGTCTGTCTTTTTTAATATATGCTTAACCTTTTCCCAACTATATTCGGATCAGCTTCCGATCAACACGGCGAAGTCGCGGTATGTAAAATAATATGGTCACCTATTCACAGAGCCACCTAGGCAAGAGTTGGTAAACCGTGAAGATCGACCCGTGCGACTGTTATTATTAAGCTACGAGCTCCTCATTTAATAAGTCTCCTCTTTCAGTACCTACTAAATATCGATTTAAAAAATTCGATTATTCTTACACAGTAAATCGATTCTATAAACACGGTAGAACTATTTAACATAAAATGTAATAAAAATTAATCAGTGTTCTGTAATCTGCAATTGTCAGGGAAAATCAAAGAAACTTTCTTTTTGCTGGCTGGACAAAATTAAGAATCAACTTTATTCATCAGTTTCTTTGTTTCGTAGTTTGAAGACTACCTACCACCGTTCATTCGATAGTCGGTTTTGTTGATCTACCTCGAGGTAGGTATGTACCAGGAGATTACCCGGGCTAATCGGCATTTCAACCGGAAGAGATGATAGAGTGCCCTGCATTAGGTACCCTCTTCCTATTTTCTTAATTTTGAGATCAGGATACGCAAGGTATTAACTTAAAGTAGATTTTATCTATGCAACAGATATTTTTCGACATCCACGCGAACGAAGTCGCGGGCACAGCTAGTATATACATATTAATCTATACTTCTATACTTACTTATAGTTATCTATATTAATATATAAAGCTGAAGAGTTTATTTGTTTGCTTGTACGCGCTAATCTCAGGAACTCCTGGTACGATTTGAAAAATTCTTTCAGTGTTAGATAGCCCATTTATCATCACGCTAATAACAATAGGAGCAGAGCAGTAATGAAAATTGTGAAGCAGACGAAGTCGCGCGAGTCAGCTAGTACAAAAATAAATATATCAACATGGAACCAAAACAAACACTTATTAAAGAAGTCACTACTTCGTCTGGTTATATCAGTTTCGCAAATGGAAGGTAACTGGTAACTGGACCAGTATTTTTTTTTCTGTTGATAGGCACGCGTTTGACCACTATCTCACCTAATGGTAAGCGATGATGTGGTCGAAGATGGAGCACGCTTGCCTGGAAGTAACCTATTCACTCTTGTCTTAAAGACTGCCAGACTGACTTATTGACTAAATACCATTTACAATAATTATGTACGGAGCCTAAAGACCACAATAAGGCATTATTAGTAAACTAGTCACATTGGCTGCGACAAATGCTAAGTCATTATGTTCGTCATATTATGAGGCAGGAGGACGCATATTCCGAGCTAAAAGCTATAAAAGCTGGTGTGCCCCAAGGAAGTGTGTTAGGCCCAATTTTATACTTGTTATATACATGTGATATCCCAGAACTGGAAAACAACACCATTGCGACCTTTGCAGACGATACTGCAATTATGGCTACCGGATCAAGCCACAGAGAAGCAGTAGAAAAAGTTCAACTAGCTGTGAACAAAGTTTATGACTGGACACAAAAATGGAAGATCAAACTGAATGAGTCTAAATCAATTCACATTGACTTCACAAACAAACACTTGGACTATCATCCAATCTACATAAATGGCATGCTAGTGCCTTATGCTAATACAGCCAAATACCTTGGCATAACTCTCGACGCCAAGTTGCGTTGGAAAGCTCATGTCAAAAAGAAAAGACAGGAACTCGATATACGTTATAAAAGTATGTATTGGCTACTCGGAAGGAAATCCTGTCTGTCAATACACAATAAAATAACCATATACAAGCATATTCTGATGCCAATTTGGACGTATGGTATCCAACTTTGGGGCTGTACTAAACAAAGCAACATCAAAATAATTCAACAATTTCAAAATAAAGTACTCCGGGATGCTGTCAATGCACCCTGGTACATAAGAAATGACGACCTTCACCGTGACCTTAAAATGGAATTCGTCACCACAATTATCCAAAAATTTGCTGAAGCCCACGAACACAGACTTCATCGACACGTGAATGTTGAGGCAATTCAGCTGCTAGACAACACAGACTTAGTGCGTAGGCTAAAAAGAACTAAACCTTTTGAATTAGTGTAGTGTAGTGTACAAAGTGAATGAATAATAGTAACAATGTTGTGCTATAAATATAACACATGAACATAGTGTTTTATAAATTATATCAGACTCTAAGAAAGTGCTACGGATTGTGTAAAAGTGCAAATGGACACTATTCTTAGTTTTAACATAATCTATCACGTAACATATTAAGTTAGAGTTAAATTGCTTATTAGTCTTTTAGGCTAGATCGTAATCAATTGTTAAGAATTTTGTTCTTACTAATAAAGTACAAAAAAAAAAAAAAAATATTATGAGGCACTAGGTAGTACGAGCAATTTACTCTTTGCTTGGAGAAAAGGGATGCGCGTCTGTTTGGGCGGAATAAACAATTTTTCTTTCTTTCTTTCTTTTCTATCTGTTTATAAACCTACATAATGAGGGGCATCTATCCATACTTAATATTATAAATGCGAAAGTTACTCTGTCTGTCTGTCTCGTTTCCACACCAAATCTACTGAACCGATTTAAGTGAAATTTGGTAGAGAGATAGTCTAGAGCCTGAGAAAGGACATAGGCTACTTTTTATCTCGGGAGTATATTCCCTAGGCACCACGCGGGCGAAGCCTATGACCGAAGCTAGTACTTAATCTATACTAATATATAAAGCTGAAGAGTTTGTTTGTTTGTTTGCTTGAACGCGCTAATCTCAGGAACTACTGGTCCGATTTGAAAAATTCTTTCAGTGTTGGATAGCCCATTTATCGAGGAAGGCTATAGGCTATATATCATCACGGTGAGACCAATAGGAGCGGAGCAGTAATGAAAATTGTGACGCAGACGAAGTTGCGCGGGTCAACTAGTAACATATAAAGCTGAAGAGTTTGTTTGTTTGTTTGCTTGAACGCGCTAATCTCAAGAACTACTGGTCCGATTTGAAAAATTCTTTCAGTGTTAGATAGCCCATTTATCGAGGAAGGCTATAGGCTATATATCATCACGCTAAGACCAATAGGAGCGAAGCAGACGAAGTTGCGCGAGTCAACTAGTACTTATTATAAAGCTGAAGAGTTTGTTAGTTTGGTTGAACGCGATAATCTCAGAAACTACTGGTTCGAATTGAAAAAATATTTTAGTGTTGGATAGCCCATTTGTCGAGGAAGGTTATGGCTATTTAACATCACGCTATGACCAATAGGGGCGAAGTATGAATGAAAAATGTGACGCAAACGAAGTTGCACTGGTCAGCAATCATTATTCTGGACCCTCCCAATGCTGGTATCGTTTTTCTTATTGCTTTGACGTAGAAGCTTGATTTTTTAGAACTCCAAGAGTCTGTATAACTACTCCATATGTTCCTGAGAAAAAGAATCTTGACTGACCAAGAGGGTCAGACGGACAACGAAGTGATCCTAATCATAAATGTTCCCTTTTTTTTCGTTTTAAAGTACGGAACCCTAAAACACATCTCACTAAACATTCGGTAAATAAATCTAGAAAGATCTACCTGCCCAGTTGTTTTACCAAAGTAAACTTACCCACAGTGACATGGAAGTGGAACTAATGTCACAGCAACAATTCCGAACTACCTGCAAAAAACATAACCTACCTACAACAAATAGTCTACATACACGCGAAGTAAAAGTACACAGACCCTACGTATCGCCTGCAGTTGGAGGACGCACATTGACACCGCTTCACCGGCCAGGGTGCCACCGCCGTCCAAGGATCCCACCGGCCGGTGACCCCAAACGTTAATTGTGTCGCCATATTATCCTCCTTTAGGCCCAAGTCTATTAATACCCAGTATTTACAGTTATTTAGGGCCTGTTTTATAATTATGCGAGGGTTAATTCAGGTCCTCGCCATTCATGTCGAAATCTTTGAGATTATTTGCGTCTAGGTTTTGTGTTGGACGGGTACGTCAAGGACGTCTTGAATTAGTGTTGACTCGCTGTAGTTGATTCAAGATGTTACTATCGAGAAAAAGTAGACCCAAGTATTTAAATGGCTCACCTAAATGAAACCTATTTAATAACCGCTAGTCGATTTGTGCACCGCTTTTGTTTTCAACTGTTTGCTCGGAAGGGTTTTGTACTCATAATAATTTAAACAATAGAGGTAAATAAAACAATGTATAGAAACGTACACATACAATTAATTAATTAATTAACATGATTGATTGATCCCTTTCACCAAAATTCAGCGTAACCGACACAATATTGTGATAATTGTGCCAACCTATTTATTGTTCTAATTCACCGTGACTGCCAAAGCCACGGGGACTAAAATCATTAATATACTCTTCCATAGTAACGCCATGGTAAAAGCAGGGGTGTGCCAGAGTCCTCGACCCCGATACAACCCTCCGTGACCCCATACAACGACCAGGGCACCATGAAACGAGAGTAATACAATTAAACACCTACAGTACTAAGGGACTACCTGTATCTTCCGATGGTATACCTAGCGGGTTGTATAAATAGCCGATTATAAATACTAACGTATATGGAAACTTTGGCAGGAAATTAGAAAAATACAAAGGAAGAGTTACGAAATAAGCTAAGTCATAAAAGTTCCTGATCACCATCATATATATATCAGCCGAAAGACGTCCACTGCTGGACATAGGCATCCCCCAAGCGTCGCCACAACACATAAAAATAATACATCATACATACTAGGTCTGCAGGAATCACCAGGAAAAACTACGTAGTGAGCTCTTCTTGATGGGTTTCAATGCAACGTTGAACGTAGTTGAGATCATTTCTCGGAGCAGGTTTAGCTAAATGAGTTCTAACTAAAAAATAAAGCTATTGATATTTCGCCGAAGCAAGCCAGGGTTGCTCGCTAATGGTCGTGAGCTAGTAAATTGGTGATCATAGAACCTACACCGTATAGTTCAGCGCACTAACTATCGCATTCCCGTAAACCATGCGTACGTACAATTAAATCACCCGCCTAATGGTTTGCACTGTACACTATATAGTATTCTCTGGACTAAAGCCAAAACATTTTTGATCGTTTTTGTATCTGCACCCGAATATGCGACATGTTCATGGCTAAGGAACTTGGTTTTGAGTTAACTTCGCTAGCGAACAGCGCAAAAAATAAGGTTTTCTAAGTCTCACTTCACGCCAAGAGTTTTTTAAATCATAAGTGAAACGGTTACTTCTAGACAAACGTGCTCAATGCGTCATCCTGCCAACCACATCGTCGCTTACCATCAGCTAGTCTATTCTGTAAGTAACTATTTCGATATCGAGCTTCACCTGAGTGACAAAACTCACGAAGTGAGCTTTATTGCACACAACATAAAGGTCTTAATTTGAAACTCACCTCGGATTCCGCTGTCGAGATACGAAAATTTTGTTACAGAATAGCACTACAGGTGAGATTGGTGTCGAATTCAAGAGAAATGGGCATCCATTTCTCTCGCATGTCTAACGCATGTTAGACATCTTTCTTTATAGGTATATGCACCTCCAAGAGGCTAGTGGCTACAAGGGCAACCTCAGAGTGTAAGCTCCTAGGTTCGATAAAAACTGAATAATAATGAGAAGTTTTTATGATAATTATTTTTTGATTGACAGAACTGTTTTTTATTCTCTAGCAGATTTTATGAAGTTCAGGAATCAATTAATTCCAAAACGGCTGGTTGACACTTCCCGTGACCCAAGACCTGACTTTTACTTAGGGCAGAGATTCAACGTGGCAATGCCGCCAGTCTCTTGGGCACATTACCAGCTGGCAGCTTGATGCTATATTTTAGTTTGTTGTAAGTTTAGTGTATTTGTTAATTTTAGTTATTATTATTGTTAATTTATCACTTGATTAAATTCCACGTAAAAGTCTCAGATTTTTTTTTCCAAAATTCTAACATTGAACGGTCAGTTTTTCTTACATTAGGTTTACAAGTCATTGAAAGATGCTTTCCCTTTCGTTTATTACATAAAGTACAAGCATCCCCTCCCTTATCAAATCAAATACAATTAACAGGATAATAAAATACCCATTAGCTTATTGATCGATAAAATCCGAATGCCGAAAACAATTTTGTCTCCAACAATACGTCATAAAAGGGATAAAAGGGCGCATATTAATGTGGGTATTAACCTAAATAGAATAAACAATAAATATAAAGAAGGGGGAAGACAAAATATCAGCAAAATGGTGAAGAAACAACATAACTGGCTTGTTCGTTATTTGTGTACTTCAACTGAAAATGGTAAAAAAGCCAGCAAAATTGAACATGACCTTTCGATCTGCTGCAAGAGATTTAGTCAAGACGTTATGTTATGCCTAGGTAGTCAGCCGGACGTATTGCAGACCCTGGAAGCTAAAGGCTAAGCTAAAAAGCTAAATTAGTTTAGATTAGCTCGTTTAGCTCAGATTATCTATCTATCTATACTCTATACTAATATATAAAGCTGAAGAGTTTGTTTGTTTGCTTGAACGCGCTAATCTCGGGAACTACTGGCCCGATTTGAAAAATTCTTTCAGTGTTAGATAGCCCATTTATCGAGGAAGGCTATAGATAGGCTATATATTATCACGCTGAGACCAATAGGAGCGGAGTAGTAATGAAAAATGTGACGTAGACGAAGTTGCGCGGGTCAGCTAGTTTTTTATACTTTCACATCCTAGTTTGCATAGTTCGCCGTCTGCACAAAATATAAAAAAAAAACAGTCAAGTGCGAGTCGGACTCGCCCACCGAGGGTTCCGTACAAATTTGTAAGTACATTTTACATTAAATGAAGAAAATTTTTTTATGATTTAATTTAAAATGTATAGTTTAACACGGTATTCTAGGGTCAACGGGAAATATCCTTTACATTTTGATTCCCTTGAGAGGGTCGAAATATACGTTTTTGCAGCATAAACTGCCGTATCTTTTTTTACATTAACTTAGAAATTTGATTTTTTCACCGTTTCAAGGGACCGTAGACCTGAGTATATGGTTTTAATTTCAACTCGATATCTCCACGTGTTCCTGAGATAAACGGTCTTGATAGACAGACGGACGGACAACAAAGTGATCCTATAAGGGTTTCGTTTTTTTTCCTTTTGAGGTGCGTAACCCTAAAAATAACATAGCTAATAAGCTTATTAGGTAACCATGTAGTTTAATTGAATGTTTGAGGAAACTCTCGAAGAGGTAAGTAATATACTTTATGATCTGAATACCTATTGTTATTTTCAATTCAATTCCACGACAATCATTGACTTCCGAAGACGGTTAATTGTTAAGTTTGTGCGTCAGAAAACAAAAGCCTACAAATTGTATATAATTAACATGTAATAACTTGAAACAACTTTAAAATCGTTGCTAAATACAGAGTACATGCAAAACAATATAGCAATTTCCAAGACTTGAAGTCGAACATAATTATTTTATTGACTTGTACTAATTTTATTTTATATGTAGACTCCTGTAGATATTAATAAGCATTTAATGTAAGTGAGATACTCTTGAAAATATAGAACGTTATCTATTCCAGTAGCTTCAAAGCTCGATCTTTTGCCCGGTTCTAGTCTCCTGGTAACAAGGGTGCCCGCTATGGGGGAACATGACCTAGTTTTGTGAAGGGTGCTCCTTTACCGGTGTGCACCATCGATCCATGGGGGACCTGCTGATACGGTAATGCTATGGGAAAGATTCTATGTATTACTTGGAATCAAAAGCAAATAATTTTAGTAGAGTCGGCAGTAAAACAAAATCGTAAAAATATTATAAGGTATTTGCTGCCTGCTGTATTTGCTGTTGCCAATTTGAAAAGTTAAATACTAGTTGGTAAAAACCGGCCCTGCGAGTCGGACTCGCACACGAAGAGTTCCGTAAAATAAATATTAATTTTTATTATTTGTCGTTATAGCGTCAATAGAAATACACAATCTGTGAACAAAATTTCAACTGTCTACCTATTACGGTTCTTGAGATACAGCCCGCTGACAGACAGCGGAGGCTTAGTAATAGGGTTCCTTTGGATACGGAATCCTAAAAAGTACACTGAACAATAATACAAAGAATGAAAGATCGTTGTCATTAAAAAAGTCCACCATTGAAACACTAAACACACATCCTCGATACTAATTACGATAAGTTGGTAATAATTAGACCACAACAACCTTTCGCCTTTCCATTGTCCTCAATATTCTTTAACTAATTACAGAAAAGTGCAGCAGGTGGTCGAACAAAAGTTAGTGCAACAGCCACATAATAATGTGGCCGGACAACTTGAGCACAAACACGTATACCGCTCTTGTCAGACTTATTGCGCGGTGCATAGGTCGTAGACCCTACTGAGTCACATTCAACGACGAGCTTCTACAATCATCATGGACAAAATACGAGGAATTTCAGGTATTAGTAATCGTGCCTTTAGGCGATTGGGGTTAAGGAAGATAATTAACTAGGTACCTAGGAATCTTTTCAACTAAGTGATCGTAATGTTAGCGATAGAATCCTAAGGAGGGTTTTATATGAAACTAGCTTTTGCCCGCAACTTAGTACGCGCATGTCAACTTATTCCCGTTCCTGTAGGAATTTCGGGACGAATGATACGGTTTATATGTGTTCCTCTTGAATCTCTATTGATGAAAAACGCATTAAAATCAGTTGCGTAGCTCGTAGTTTAAAAGATATAGGTAAGCGAAAAAAGCGACTTTGTTTAAAGCGTAAAGGTGGACCAACGGCTGTCAATAGGTTACATCTAAATTATGATTTTATGGGGTACAAGACAGAGTACTATCTACATACCTTTTATACTAAGCCATATTAAGAGGAAATGCTGGCGGCGAGACTTTGTATGTAAAAAGTCATAATTCGAGGTTTGGCTCTCGACTGTTTTATCCTCCAATATTGAACCGATATAGGAGATATTTCACAAACTGAATAAGAAGGATGAATACTGTGTCTCCGTTTTTGATTAATAGTTGCCAAATTTGTACACTAGGGATTGTTGACAGCGATTTACCGGACAATTTTAAGCATTTTGTGAGAGTTCTAGTGCTTATACGGTTAATAAATCATCAAAAAGGAAAACATAGGGACACAGTATATATCATTCTTATTCGGTTTGTGAAATATCTCTTAAATCGGTCCAATATTGGAGGAGAAAACAGTCGAGAGCCAAACCTCGAATTATGACTTTTTACATACAAAGTCTCGCCGCCAGGGTTTCCTCTTAATTAAGGATGTTCAAGTTAACCTACCTACATGCTAAGCCTTAAGGATTCCATTAGCGTATGTTAGTTACCGCATTTTACTAACATTACAATATTCCAGAGTGCCATCTTACTTTGATAACATATTATTCCCAGGGTTGCACGGGAAGTCAAAATCAACAAAAACTCACAATTAACTTTTTTTGAAACTCAAATAAAACGACAACACAACAATAGACGCCGAAAAAAACTTAAAGTTATCCACGTGTGATTTGGAGACGAAGCACCCACAGCTGGCGAAGATTCAAACCTTTGAATCAGAGCAGCTGGTCTCGCCCTTATTATCCTAGATACGCCTTAAGGAATCCTTGTCCTGCCAGTCAACGGCAACAAAGCCTTATCCACACATGCGGTGTCAGCTGCCGAGACAGCTTGCGCCATAAAAAATAGGCCAATAACTCCGATGGCGAAAAAAAACTTAAAGAAATGTTAAAGATGGCGGCAGGTGCGGAGTCAGCTGCGCGCAAGCACCTTTGTAATAATTGCATTGAGCCCGCGCTCGTTTTGTTTACCTCGTCCTCGCCGCTGCGCCGATCAGTTTTGTATCGTTTTGTGGCGGCCACTCGCGTGTGATCGAGGATTTAAATTAAATATAAAAGGAGCGATAAAGTATAGGTGTATGATGTTATAAGTTATGACTGTGATAACTTATGGTCGTGTTAAACGTTCGTTTACATTAGATTAGACGATAAGGAACAGCTGTTAGGTGTTATTACACCGTGCGATGGCTTTGACTAATGGGGTGTAATAGACATTCTAATCTAGCCTTTTAGAAATGTTATGTTGTAGATTTTTAGGTCATAGTTATGTCGAAAATGGGATGGATTTACACTTCCTCAAAGGGATATTACACTGCATTTTCAACCAACTTCTTCATAAAGAAGGTCTTAAGGCTGCTCTCTCGAAAAAAGATTAAAATAGCGAGCAGATGAAGCAGCTTTTCGTCGGCACTAGCAAATAAATTACATCTGACAAAAATAGTTAGTAATCTACATGATATGATTCGTAATTTGGTCTAGCCAGAATGTATGTATCGGTATCACATAATAAGAAAAAAAAACCACCAAATCACCTCCAAATCGTTGAGATGAAACCATTTTCCTCCTTATTTTTTTATCAAAAGAGTATAAAAAATATTTACTGCTTTGCAATACAAACGAAAATGATTTAGTTTTGTTACTTTTTAAAAACATGTATTATTTTTATTATAAAAAATTATAAATGCGGGTAGCGGAGTGGCGCGTAGAGGGGTAGTTAGCTCCGTTTATATGCACAAGGTCATTGGCATGAATACAAACCTTAACTTTGCTGCAAAGTTAAGTCTCTACCTTACAAGTCGCACTTGAGTGGAACCACGGTTACAATTCAGATGCACCGGTAGTATCCCCAAACGTGGTGTGGCACCGTATGCTGTCTGTCAAGGTTAAATGAACCATAATAACAGTTGCTACATTATGGTACCGTCACGGCGGTAACCACTGAAGTGCTCGCCAGGGGTGTACCTACAAATTATTGAATAATTATGGTGGTAATATCCATGTGGTGGTTGATTTTTGACAGGGTATTTTGAACATGACAAATAAAGTATTTCTAAGACTAGTTGCCATGCGCAACTTCGTCTGCTCCGCTCCAATTGGTCTTGGCGTGATAATACATATGCCTAAGCCTTCCTCGATAAATGAGCTATCTAACACTGAAAGAATTTTTCAAATCGGAACAGTAGTTCCTGAGATTAGCGCGTTCAAGCAAACAAACAAACAAACTCTTCAGCTTTATATATTAGTATATAGATAACGAGTCCGAAATGTTTGCACATGTGCCTTGCCATATTGAACACTAATTTCGCATGAAAGACAGGTATGTGCTGGTTTCTTAGGCAGCGCCTGTTGTTATTCACTGGGCAAAAACCTAATCATACATAGACTACAAAATTACAACTAAACATTCCTGCATTTCTTAAACATAAATAAGTCGTTTTTAGGGTTCCGTACCTCAAAAGGAAAAAACGGAACCTTTATAGGATCACTTTATTGTCCGTCTGTCTGTCTGTCATGACCGTTTATCTCGGGAACGCATGGAGTTATCGAGTTGAAATGAAAACCACATACGTAAGTTTATGGCCCCTTGCAGCTTGGATCAAACTTCCAAGTTAATGTAAAAAAAGATACGGTCGTTTATGTCTCAAAAAACGTATATTTCGACACTCTCAAGGGAATCAAAATGTACAGGGTATTTCCCGTTGACCTAGATCTATGAAATTTGGCAAGTAATACCGTCTTATACTACAAGTACAGGGAAAAGTATGAAAACTATACTTTTGTAATTAAATCATCAATATAGTACTTTATTTAAAGTTATTTGTAGCTACAAATTTGTACGGAATATGAGTGTACGGAATTTGTACGGAGTATGAATATGAGTCCGACTCGCACTTGGCCGGTTTTTTAATGCATCTCAAAATATTTTCCCACCTGTTAATCACACTTGAGACTATTTAAACTGCAGCTGCTTTTGCAACCGAGAGACGTTGAGAGGTCCTTGACTTATCAAGCAAGCGATATACTATACATACCTACCAACTTACACTTTACGAAATGCTTGTTCCAAGAACAATATATGGCAGCCGACTACTATAAAGATGTTTACACTAATAAATCCCATTATTGCACTCCCCGTAGAGTAAAGAATGCCAACCTAATAAACATGTTGAAGGTACCATGTTTAACAACATATCACATTCTGATGCAGGCACCAACGAATACCTATTTTTATTTTTTGCATTTAAAAACATACTATGCGTGCGTTTTAGCAATGATTGTATTCGTAAGCTTGCTTTATAGTTGCCACAAAGCAAGCTTAAGTTTAAAGCTGAAATACAGACCGTACTTTGCAAAGGTATGACCACTTTTAGAAAAGGCGCCTTGTGTTGCGAATAAGTGAAAAATAGCTCGGCATTTTTCGGCAGGCGCTCGTTTTAATTTGCTCTATCGTTGAACACTCCTCTTCCTTGGCTGTTAAATGACTATACTGCCTCAATATACTTAGTGTGGTTATTTCGATAGTTCCTGCATTTTCAGGGATTGCATTCTGATGTTTAAAAAGCAGATAGGAAAAAGCTAGGGTAGGTAATTAGTTTCACTAGTACTTTCAAGAGATTACCGGCTGAATTTAGGATTTTGGCCACACCTAACTATTTTTATTTATATGACGGTAACTAACTGCCTACTACTTAATTAATAAAGGTGCTCATTATCCGTTATAACTTTGATTACAACTTTTTATTGCCTATCTAATGAAGATGTAAGATTTATGAAACGCTAGATTAGCACTTACTTTGTTTAATTGCTTGCACCTGTTTAGAACCACGTGCTGTGAATCTATTTTCCCATCTCCAAAAACATTTATGTAGGTGAGTTTTGGTGCATCTCTAATCCGTATAAAACAGATTAATTATAACACTTTCTAGTCCTTTCTAACTTCCTCAAAAGTTATTAGTTAGTTATAAGTAGTTTATAAGTTCCTCAAATGTTCCAACTTACACCCTAAAGATAAATTACCCGGGCTCTAGTGACCGCCTGCTTGGCGCCCGCGCACCGGCGCACGTGTCCACGCATCTGCTCTCTTGGTACCTCATTATTAATCGACCTGAGTTACCTGCTCAACCCCTCCGTCGCATCACATAATACGCTTTAATTTGGACATTAAAAGAACCGAGTTTTAGGGTTCCGTACCTCAAAAGGAGAAAACGGACCCCTAATAGGATCATTTTGTTGTCCATCCGTCTGTCTGACAAGACCTTTTATCTCGGGAACGCGTGGAAGCATCGAGTCGAAATTAAAACCATATATATACTCAGGTCCATGGCCCCTTGCAGCTATGAAAAAATCAAACTTCTAAGTTAACGTAAAAAAAAATATACGGTCATTTAAAACGTATATTTCGACACTCTCAAGGGAATCCCGTTGACCTAGACCAAGACCAAGTAATACCGTCTTATACTACAAGTATAGGGAAAGGTCTGAAAACTATACATTTGTAATTAAATCATAAAAAATATAGTCTTTATTTAAAATCATTTGTAGCTACAAATTGTACGGAACCCTCGGTGGGCGAGTCCGACTCGCACTTGGCCTGTTTTTTTGAATAACGGACCTATTTATTGGCGCAGTATGTCTACCTGTTTTCTGAAGGGTTCCCTTCGTAATATCTTAGTCAACACTAGACAAAAAGTTTGAATAAAACGACAAATTGGTACTTAGAATTATTGTTACACAGAATTCTAAAGTCATTGTAATATGTCCTTCAATCTCCCTAATGTTGCGTAATTTTAAAACTGGGGGGCTAAAGAGGCCACTTTAGGAGAATCATATTTTATTTTATTTGATTAATTATTATAGTTTTTTTACATATACTTTAAATTATTAAATATTTCAATAAAAACATAAAAAAAAAACATTTAAAAATATAAAAATAGTAGCCCACCGGTATCGGGAACAGGGTCCAAGCTACCGGCGGTCAGGACTCCAGAGAGAGGAACCTCCTAACAATACGAGCCGTGTCCAGAAGTACCGCTTTCTGAATCAAGCCCTTGACCCAGCTGCCTAACGAGAGCCTCCTGAGGTGTTAGTATTATTATTATCAAATTATAATTACTGTAGTTCATATTTTTTACTGTCTGACATTGTTATTGTATTATTATTATATTTATGGCTATTGTGCAATGGGTTCAAATTACCTGAATAAATAAATGAATTATTATTATATTAGAATATTTATCACACAACAATCTGTCAAATTTCATTTTTATCTTTATCACTAACGAATTGGGTTTAAAGATTCTTTATTTACTCTAAACTAAAAGAACATACATTGTTCACTTAGCGAATAAATACATAACTAAGGTTAGTGTAGTCCAGTAGCTAACAGTTTTGTTTTCTTAATGTAGGTAGGTACGATGTCGACATTGATATTATTAACTTAGAAGTTTTATGTTGTTACTGACGTACTGCTTGAGTTTAGCTTTGAATACATTAAAAGAGGATGTGTTCCTAATATCTGCTGGTAGATTATTATAATATATTAATTAGGTTCAACGTTGGATGGGAAAATTTGACGGTGACGGGTACCGTGATTTGCTTTCTGATTCTGCTAAAGTGGGCTTTGTTAGACCCGCTGGTTTGATTGTAATAAACTAGAGCAGCCAAAATAGAGCTATCGTTGCTTGTTATTATTCTGATCAAGGACTTCTATGTCAAGGGCGAAATCACATAGGAACTTCTTCCTAGTTATCACATAGGAACTTACTGTGAATATTTTAACAAAAACATCTGAACAACTAAAACCGGTTTAATTGTTGTGATACGATTGTTCGTGGGCGAAGAATAAGGAACCAGTAAATGGTCTTTTGAATATTTGGTTCTTAACATCCGTCACGAAAAGGGGGACTCAAGGAGGAAAAGCTGTTTTAATTATACATATATCTTTTGAATCTACTTATCTTGAGAAGTCACCGCTTGATTACTCCAAACTATTTATTTTGGATGATATTGTAGATTTGATATATCTATGAGACATCGAATAAACAAAATAAAGACTATTTGACTGTAGATGCTATAATAACTGATTCCATTTATTTACGCAAAACGTTTTGGGAACACATTCATAGTGCGTACAGCTAAGGAGTGGAATTCCCTGCCAGAGTCTGTGTTTCCTGATAGCTACAACCTGGGAGTCTTTAAGTCAAGAGTGAATAGGTTACTTCTAGGCAAGCGTGCTCCATCTTCGACCACATCATCGCTTACCATCAGGTGAGATAGTGGTCACACGCGTGCCTAACAATAGCAAAAAAAAAAAAAAAATTGCACGAATATTTTATTGTGTTCGTTTCTAAGGCGTCGTCCGAATAGAATGCTATCTTTACGCGATCAAGCGATCATTTGGTCAACAAACCCGATCACGTCGTTGCTCCGACAGAGGGTGCCTTATGAACAAAATAAACGCGACCATCGCGTACTCGTGTGATAATCGCTTTAGGAGTGTTTCCCAACCTTTATTTAGCCCGGGAATAATTTAATTTCTTTGTTGCTAGCAGCGACCAGAAATCTAGAAGAATCTGTGTTAATCTATTTTTTATCATGAAAATATTCAAATCTTTTAGAATAACTAGGTATTCTTTGAAACCAAAAGTAATGACCATTGAAAATAAACTTGAGTCCGTTTGCATCAATGTTATTTTTAACGCGAAAAGAAATTTTAAACCATTCGCGGATATTTTGGCTCTTGCGGGACACCAGGTTGGGAACCACTTTATTAGGATGACGCCTAAAGCACGACCGTATAGCTAACCTTAAAATTAACAATAATCATCATCAATTTTTCAAATCATCAAACAAACCTGAACAGGCCAAAGCAAAATAACAACACTAACATCAATATACTTGCATTTATTTTCAAACTTTACATTAAAATTTAATGTTATTTAAAACATTTACATTCCTTAGTAATTTTAACGTTTTTACAAACCTCTAACTGCGACTGTTTTTATACATAATTATGTACTTAACAAGTTTATAATTTGATATAGAACTTTGTAGAACTTACATTGCAATGGCTTCTATTGACTATGCTGGCACTTCACTTGGCGTATTTACGCAAATATTTGCCTTGCTCAGTTGTTAAAAAATGAACACTATCCTGATGATTTTACAGTACATTTTCTATTAGTAACGCAAATATTTTGACAAATACACCAAGTGAAGTGGCCACCTTTATTATGGTAGATGAGATGAAACCAACCTGAAAAACTTTTTATTTTACAAAACGTTCTATTATACTTACTAAGGGCAAAATAACCTAATCTTAATCTTGCAATAAGGGTGAAGACAAAAGAACTTAATTTTGTGAGTTGCGTAAAATGAGTCGGCGGAATTCGGTTTCATACTAAAGTCACAAAATTACATTTTTTTGGCCTCACCCGCCTCACCCTAATAGGTTTCAGTCGATTTTGTAAACATGTCGAAGTGAAGGCTTGGGTGAAGTGATCACGAAGTGAAGTGAGCTGTCATTCTATCTTGATTACATGGATTGACAGCTTACTTCGTGATCACACCCTTTCAACAGAGCTCCTTGCAATAGCCCACAAAAATACAGTCAAAATCTGTTGAAAATAAATACCGCTCCATAATCTAATATAAATAAATATTATGCACTACCTGTAGAAGTTGTCATTGAAATAACTGAAAAAGATGTTCCAAGTACATTTTGTTGCGTTAACACTTTTAGTGCCAAGCACTCAACATATGGGTCGAACAATAATTCGTTCGTGTGCCCACAACCTGCGCATAAACACAAGTCATCTATAGCTAGGTACTTAATTAAAACGACGACTCAGATGCGGGTTGTGGACACACGGATGAATTAGTGTTGGACCCATATGTTGAGTGCTTGGCACTAAAAGTGTAAGCAAATACCAGCAGCGCGATTCTGTAAAAATCTCAACGTGTAAGCTTAGGTGAAGTGAAGATGAAGTGAGCTGCCAATCCTTACAAACAAGATGGAATGACAGTAATTCACTTCATGCTTTCTCCTCCTAAATGTACACGGTGAGACATTGACAGTATAGACCAACTGTATTAGCTAATTTTATTTATTTTGCTATTTTAACGTTTTGACCGCTTCGCTAAATATCGATTGCCGTGCCCCTAGCGCGAGGGCCCGCGCGGCTACAAATCGATAAAATAATACCTACAATAAATAAGGATCAATCGTTGTATCGATAAAAAAAAATGTTATTTAATATCTCTATTTAATAATGGTTTTAGTTGTACAACGCAGTTAATAGGACGAAAAAATCATGCTTGTTCTCTGTCGCAGAAATACGACACGAGCGGTAGGGGCACGAAAATATGTCAGGCGGTCAAAGGGTTAAAGATGGTTCCAAAGTAAGTTGTTAAAATGTATTAGTGCAATGACCACATCTTTCAGGTTTTCAGTTATTTCAATGACAGCTAGAATAAATGAGTGAATAATGAAGTCGGTTAGCAGCTGGCCCTCGCGGACCCATGCCAGTGGCTTGTCAACAGGAACTTGTTAATAAAACACAGGTAAATGTAGAATACTGTATCTTTTATTGAATTGTTTAAGACAATGTTTACATTATGTGTATTTGAACTATTTTATATTATGGTATCATAAGATAGTGAGGGTTTTTCTATTGGCTATGTCAATATTATGATACTACTCGAAAAGCGTGACTGGCAGTGTATTTCTATATCAGTTACTTGTTGATTGAACGAAAGATTAATTCGCATATTTACAGAAAATTAATCAACATAAAAATGTCTTAAACAAAATTCAGCCAAATATGACTCGTGTCGATAAGCTTTGCATTTATTATTTATTCGATACTTAAAATTACAGTAATGCAGTTATCGGTATAAACGATCAACAATCCTAATGTGTTTTCACTTCGAACACCTGCCTCGACCTCAATAGCGCGCCTACACAAAGTTCCATATCAAATTAATTATTTCGAACCGTAATTTACTTAAAACTGGCGTGTTCCGACCTAACTACTTATAAATATGACCCAGGTAGAAATACTTCATTAATATAAGCCTTCCTTCTCAAATACAGTGTTCCAGAAGTCCGTGGTTATATTTATCTATACTAGTATATAAAGCTGAAGAGTTTGTTGGTTTGTTTGTTTGTTTGCTTGCTTGCTTGAACGCGCTAATCTCAGGAACTACTGTAGTACTATTCTGTAACAACATTTTCGAATCTCGACAGTGAAATCCTAGGTGAATTTTAATTAAGTTGTATGCAATAAAGCTCATTTTGTGAGTTTTATCACTCAGGTGAAGCTCGATATCGAAATAGTTGTTTATAGAATAGACTAGCTGGTCCGATTTGAAAAATTCATTCAGTGTTAGATAGCCCTATATATCATCACACTAAGACCAATAGGAGCGGAGCAGACGAGGTTGCGCGGGTCAACTAGTGGAAAATATAGCGACACAAAAAAAATTGACTTTAAAAAAAATCTGCCGCAAAAACTACTATTAAGTACTAAACAAATAACTTTTCAAGCAGTTTGGATGCAGTTAGTGACATCAAGGCAGCCCGCCCACGTCCGATAATCAGCGAGCAATTTTAAAGATTTTTTGTTGGTGGAAAATGGAACGTGCAGAGGGCTTAGCACGAATATTCTTGACGTATAGTAACGTAACGTAAAATGTAACTATAGCTAATATACTCGTTTCGCACGTAATATTTATTTAATTTGGATACTAAATTCATATGTTTGTTTAATACAAGCTGTGTATGTCGCATAAACTTAAACCAAAATCTATCGGGTTGCAGTATTTTTGTATTCAAAATTCACTTACGTTAACGTTACTATAGGTAAAAAAATTCGTGCTAAGCCTTCTGATTGAAATAGTGTTACGCACATGTCCTACAAAAAAATCGCTAGTTTTTACCTAGCAAGGAAATATCGGCCCGATTATCGGTCCAACAAAAAGTCTGACGTGAGCGGGCAGCGCAAATCTGTGATTTAATTAATGTAAACGCCACCAACTGTAACGAACTGCTTGAATAGTCATTTATTCGAAACTTTTTAGTTGTTTAAGTGGTAGTTTTTTTTAAATAACACTTCCTTTTTTTTGCTATTTTTTTCCTTAAAATACATCAGTTACCCAACATAACTCATAAATATGACCACGCACTTCTAGAACATCCTGTATATATTAAAGTTTATAGGGATACATCAATCTATGGTAGGCGCCAGTTAATTGTGCAATAAAGGTCATTGACCCACATACATTTATCGAGTTTCTTAATATCTAAAACAGAAATAAAGACATAAAACTGTCCTGAATCGACTTCTATCATGATTCTTCGTCCACTAGAAACAGTTAATGACGGTTTCCATACCATAAACCTTGATTTTTAACCGACTTCTAATGTTGTTATAGCGGCAATAGAAATACACAATATGTGAAAATTTCAACTGTCTACCTATTACGGTTCTTGAGAAACAGCCCGGTGACAGACAGACGGACGGACAGCGGAGGCTTAGTAATAGGGTTTCGTTACGGAAACCTAGTGTTCATAATTTATTGTTCGGGTGTGACTGTTCCTAAGTTAACCTAGGCTGATAAAACTCCTAAATTAACCTAAGTGCTAAGGTCGGTCCCACCCGAGTCTACGAAGGGATATTAAGGAAAGGTCAATGTACTTTAATGCAAGTTTAACTGGCGCCTACCATAGCATCATATTAAAAGTTGATTAACCCTCGTTCATTGTCTAACCCTCTGAACCTTTAGGCCTACTCTACGAATAATTGATGATTATACAAAAATACAATTTCAAATTTTATTAACTTAAGTATACCACTTAAGAGATCAGTCTTAAGATCCAGATTTCCCGGATCTAAAATTTGAAATGCATATTTGAGACACATGAATCACCAAGAGCCAGGGGCGTAGCTACCGCCGTATCAGATGTAAAAAGCTAAAGGGGCCCCCCGACAAAAAAGGGCCCCAGGACAAAAAGGGCACCCGGGACAAAAAGGGCCCCCCGGACAAAAGCCCCTAAGTGTGGACGCAAAGCTATACATTTAATCCCACCATCTCCTTCAACTGTCTTGCCAGGCTTTTTGTTTAAAAAACTATACCCCTAAAAATGCCCCCCTCAGGAAATGTTTGATACAAGGCGCCTTTGGCACTAGCTACGCCACTGCCAAGAGCCTACAAGTATGTTAATGATTTCTACGTTATTAGAGTAATTAGGCGCGATATAGGTTAAATCTTATGAAACAATCATCACGTATCTAGTTCATTTGAAGCGCCAGTTGGGGAGTTAGTCGGGCCTGGTGAACATCCGTCCAATCAACGCTAGTCAGTAACCTAAGTTGGATAGGAACATCGAGTATCGTTTACCAGCTACAGTAGAATCCGGTTATAACGACACTCAAGGGACCTGGGCCCCAAGTCTGCTATTACAATAGTGTCAGAATGGTCTGTCATTGATTTCATAATGGTTGATTTTGACAAGATTCTATGCCATTTCTTTCAATGGAGTGTCAGTGGTTGACCACTGGATATAAAAGCGTCATTATGACTTTCCAGTGGTCAACCACTGACACTCCATTGAAAGAAATGGCATAGAATCTTGGCAAAATCAACCATTATGAAATCAATGATAGACCATTCTGACACTATTGTAATAGCAGACTTGGGGCCCAGTGATATTACGTCGTATTATTCGGACGTCGTACTCGTCGTACGTCGTACCTTCGTCGCTAAAAGCGGTCGGTCGTTATAAGCGACGTCGTACTAAACGGATTCTACAGTATAGGTATTGGTGTCGTTAGGAGCAGTTTGTTTTACTTACATCGGTATCTCGCAAGCGGCACGGCCTCGAGTGACGGCGCGGCGGCCGCTCGCTCGCTCTGTAGCGCCGCACTCGAGCCCATGCCCTGCTATTTACAAATATACTTAATAAACTCTATCAAACTCAACTTCAGACAGTACAGCCAGTTCACTACTAAACATATTCTCACAAAAGCTTCTCACTCTGTTCTCAGTGTGGAACTAATCCACCATCAATAAACTCAAACTCTACCAGGAATTTCCTGCCTTGTGTGTATTACAAATATGAAGATAACACGACATCTAGTTACTCATTAGATCATACATTTTTACTCCAATTATTATTATCACTGTAGCATGAAAAATGTTCATTGTAAACCCAGCTAATTATACTATTATATTTTAGTCAGGACATAAACTTATGTGTTAGTAATTTTATGATATCTTCAATCCCATTGTTTATAATTGTACACTTGAGCAAACCACAAACAGAACAGAAACTATACAGCATTCAGTCGAAAAAAAAAAGATATTTTAATAGTAAAATAATTTAATTTAGTCATTCACTCACAAACCCCGCTATATGTGATACACGACACAGTGTAGCACCCGGGGCAGTCACGCTGCAGCACGATGAGCTCAAGCCTCACACGTACGCTGCACCACTCACGTCATACCATCAATATATTTGACTATACATCTATTCTAACATTTGCATATACACTCACTAAATCCTCTGTAGCGATTACTTCCCCAAAAAAAGCGGTTTATATAAAAAGGTCCACCACTACAAAAAAACTCTCAACTTCCAAAAGCAAAAAATAAAACATATTATTCTTTAAAAGTCATACATTATATACAAAAAAATATGTGCTTACTCAATTCAAAGATTCTTGCATTGACAACATATAGATGGAATATTCCTATAAGTCTAAAGTATTTGGATTACTAGACGATATAGAAACATGTAGTAAAAGGATCCCCTTATATCAATAAAACCCAATTTAAAATCACTTCATTTGGCGAAATATATATTCAGCTATTTACCTGAGTATTAAATATACTACAGCTTATAGCAAAGTTCTTAAACTTACATGCATATTTACAAAATTTACAAAAGAAAAATAATTGATGCAATTAGAATATTGCATTGTAACCAACATGAAGTTGATACTTACTCAGGAAATTTTGTACACAGTTGAAAAACTAACTAGTTTGCAAACAATAAATTATTAAATTATCTTCACAATACAGATGCAAAATAATTTACTCTCCAGTTACGATGTGATTTAATGTTCACACTTGTCTCTATCATTGGACACAGTTGTAACATAGCATGTAACATTTGAAAACATTACGACTGTGTCATGTCGTATTGAAGTGTTACACTACATTGCAAATACAAATCAAAGGCACACAACTCCAATTCATCATTTATATGATCTTTTATCTAAAAGTAAGAACGTTAAGTAATGGTTTCAACTATATTTTATACATAGATCTCGTACAATGGTCGTATTCATGTGATACATTATGAAAACACATTATCAATAAATTTGCCATAAATAAAAAAATAAACGATTCAACTTACTATCCAACAAAGTCGTATCAGTCGCACATCACACATACACTTCACAGCACGAGTCCCGCTAGCCGCGGCCGAGCCGCACCTAGTCGAAGTCGATGTCCATGTTGTACTGGCGCTCGCGCTCCGCCGAGTTCAGCGACGACGACGAGTTGGAGCTGCTGCTGTTGGTGTTGGTGTTGGTGTTGGTGTTGGTGTTGGAGCGCGACTGCGGCGCCCACACGCCGCCCGCCGCCAGCGACGACGCCGTGGACATGCTGCCCGACGAGCTGCTGGAGTCGCCCAGCGCCGCCCACGCCGCCCCGGGCGCGCCGCCCGCCCCCGCGCTCGCGCCCCCCGCGCCCCCCGCGCGCCGCGGCAGGCGCCGCACCAGCAGCTGCGTCAGCGACGCTGCAACATACGCGACATGTCAGCGACCACTCCGACCCCAACACTGCATATTCACAACTACATGCATATTCACCAAATACAGTACTATGCAGGTTCCATCAAACATACTGTGCAGTTCCCGTCACGCAAATTTACCTCCCCGAAGTACGTCGCAATCGACTGCGCAGGATGTCAATTTGACAAAAAACATAGGACAGCGCATGCGCGGGCAGGTCGCGCATTCGCGTGTTCGCGCAAGATGGCGGGTGTTACGTTTAGTGCAATAAAGAAAAAGACGAAGCTCAAATGCTATAGACACTTTCAGCAGCTGAAGTCGATGCAAAAAGCTGTGACTATATATATGGAGGCCTATGTCCAGCAGTGGACGTCTTTCGGCTGATATGATGATGATGATATATATGGTCAGTAAAATTATGTATAGTGCGATAATATTTGGCTAGTCGAGAGGTATTGTTTACATATCGTATGCGATCAAAATAAGAATAGAAATAACCTAAATCAGGTTCTCAAGAAAATTATTTTATTACACATAATTATGTAATTTATTTAATCTTGATCCTAGACAATCTCAGGCCATATTAAATTAATAAACGTTTCTTTTTTAGATTATACTTTGGCCCGGAGATGTTCCTGTCTCTATCTTACACTTGTAGTTGACAATAGTATGACAGTGACAGGACATCGACGCCACCTTCACCTCGACCGAGTGTCTCGCGGCGATATTATCGTCGGCCACTTCATACGGCGATATTATTGTCGGCCACTTCATACGGCGATATTATTGTCGGCCACTTCATACGACGATATTATTGTCGGCCACTTCATACGGCGATATTATCATCGACCACTTCACACGGCGATATTATCAAAACATATCGCGGCGATTCAACTAGTGATATTTACGAGCAAAAATTCAACTCCTGACGATTCACTCGCTCATGGAGGTGGCGCCTTCCGCTTAGCCAAAGCACAAGCTAAGTATCAACTATTTACCTCAGAGTGCTCATAGCACATATTTTTAGTATTTTTCCAATAAGATTGTTAGTAGATGGAAAGCGTTAGGTGATTCGTATCCTTACTAGGATCGCATGAAGGTGCGGTGCAGTCTTACATAAGGACTCACGGTACTGGCTGGCGGAGGTGTCGGTGGTGGGCGCCGGCGTGCTGGTGCCCGTGGCGGCGCCCGCGGGGCCCGGCGGCGCGGGGGCCCCGGGCGGCGCGGGGCCCGGGGCCGCCGGCGCCTCGGGGGCCTCCTCGGGCAGCAGCGAGCGCCGGCAGATGGGACACGTGGCGTGCAGCTGCAGCCACGGCGTGATGCAGTTGGCGTGGAAGATGTGGTCACACTCTAACCGAGATACTGACTCGCCTGGAAATTGTAACATGCACTTGAGAATATAATCCTTGTTTGTATATTTCGCGAAACGTCAAGATTTGGATTTTCCCAAAAAATTGTGCAGATTCTGCCTGCTCAGCAAATAGCATAGATAACAGAATCAATATATCGTTGGTGCGCTTGCCAAATCTGATATGTGTTTTTCATCAAGTTGACAAGGGAGACAATAATCTGTTTTATTTAATGATTAATTGATGATTTTTTAATGATTAATTGACCAATTCATAATTTTAAAATGCCTTATGAACTGGGATACACGTGAAAAAGATAAAATGTATTGTTAATATACTTGATTTTAAAGGATATTAAGTAACAAGAAAGTATCATAGAAATGCACATATCAGATTTGGCAAGCGCACCGACGATATTTTGTTGCTTCCACAGGAGACATTGAAGGAATGACTAATTTAATTGCTTTCGAAACCATTGTTCTCCCTGCAATTACATCTTTAAAGTTCTTTCAGCACATTGACTGAGATTTCATTAACCAGTACTGACAGTATGAAGTATGTCACTTCATCATGTTAGAAAGAAGTCTGAATTACTTGTTCAAAATCTCCATCATAGGCAATACCGCAGAACAACAAACCATAGGCAGTAGTTTGTCCTTAGGGAGCCAGTACCAGGCAACTATGGTAAGCAAGAGGTGAGACTCACCAGTTGTGAAGTTCTCCCAGCAGACTGAACACGATGTGTTGGCCGCGGCCTGTTCTTCAGTGACCTGTACTGACGGCAGTGCTGCTATCTGTTCTCGCGGTAAGGGGGGAGGACCCGCGTTTTCTAGTTGACCTAACAATTGTGTTACTACTGCGTCCAAGCCTGAAATCAAAAAATAATAACGATTGAATGCATGATCGCATTTTTAATATTGCTGAATACTTAACTCATGAGTACAAAAAAGAAGTATTAGTAGTGAGTAAATTTAGAAAAACTTGAAACTACCTGCGGTATTCATTAAAAAAAATATATCCAAAAGTTATCTTCAAGATATTGTGATTAAGAATGCGGAAATTGCAAGGAGACCGGTGAAAAACTCTTCACGTTTTTAAAAATGAAATGAGCCAAATTACCAAAAGAAAGGCTGATAAACGAAAACCAAGTTATAAAAGTGAACAAAAGTGGTAGTACTACCTTCACCGCCGAACACGTAGTCCCCGGGCGCGCCGACGAGCACGAAGGGCGCGCCCGCGGTGACGGCGCCGCTGGCGGGCCGCGCGCCGCCGATCATCCACACCAGCTGCTCCATCAGCGTCTCGCGCCGCCCTGCCCCTCTGTACACGTACCAGGGGGTCATACACTTACAGGAGCTCCACTGAACCCCTGGCCAAGGCTCTGATCAGTGTCAAAGCAGCACAGGCTTGCATGGACGTATAAATCGCCTAAGCTAAATTGCCATAATTGGACTCTCTCTGGTGGTATTTAAAAGGCCAGAAATACCAGCCTACTGCCTCACTGCAGGACAAAGGCCTTCATGCCGTTCCGCTCCTCTGGCACACGTACCAGGGGGTCATACACTTACATGAGCTCCACCGAGCCCCTGGGCAAGAAGCACAATATCACAGATAGCTTGCATGCACGCATAAATCGTCTAAGCTTAATTACCATCACTGGACTGTCTCTGGTGGTAGCGTAAAAAGCCAGAAATACCACTGTGGGACAAAGACCTCTTCTGATACAGGGAAGGCATGTGTATTGATTGCCACAGTGGGGGTTTCAGAAGACCAGCTAGGCAAGTAACATACTACAATAACCAATCCCTCCTCCACACCCAATTTAAAAGGGCGTCAAACGAGCCAGCAGTGAGTTTTTTAGAATTTGATTTGATGTGTATTTCTGGTAGGACAAAAAAAAATACAAATCCCGTACATCGCACACGAATACGAACAAACGGCGTGTTTGTTAGTACTGTGCCCTTAATGGGCACTAGACACACGATCAAGCCCTCCTGCACCCCAGGGTGTAATTGCACGAACGTGCGTGAGGAACAAGGTCACTGTTTTGTACACGACTACAATCAGTTTTTCAATGAAATACTTTTAAATAAGCTATGGGGCAACAGCCCACTGTTGGGATAAGGTCTAACATGAGCTAATGTAGATACTTTTAAATAAACTATGGGGCAACAGCCCACTGTTGGGAAAAGGTCTAACATGAGCTGATGTATACCATTTCGTGTTTGTTCTCCTACTCATTATGTCATCCCGCGATGCCTTCTGACTATGTCAGTCAAGTGCGGACACAATTCTCACTTCTCATATTTTATAAATACCTATCTTTGATTGAAAATATTGTGACTTACCGTAACCGGCCGCCCGACATTAGGAATGCTAGATCGTTCAACATTGGAGGGGTGCCCTGAAATAACGAAAAATAATATCCAGTTAAGTTTTCATACATAAGTCAGTTTGAATGTGACCTTTATGGCTTTCGCTTGAGACTATGGATTTTAGGGCATATTTCTGAAGATATTCCTGTTTCATAAGTTAAAGCTCTTAAGACGATAGGCTCTCCATATCTACGCAATACCCTATGCCGGTCATAACTAGAGGCGTTCGGTAGAATAAGGCTAAGTTCACATGACCGATTCGTAGAATATTTATGCTGTTTCGGCTTATTGGCCAACGCGGTATCAACAGTGCACATTCAGTCTGACAATGAAATGACGTCATCAAAGACATTGCCATTTACGTACTTATTTGCAATTCGTTTGCCTACAGCGTAAACTACGTATACGGAACTTCACGGAACCTTCCCCCTTCTTTGAAATTATTGTGCAATAATTCGTAATTTCATAGTACCTAAGCAGGCAGTTATATCGACAAAATTACTCGATGTAAAATAAAGTGGACTCAAATTCATTATTGCTTAGTGAATAAAAATTCAATTCCCTTGTAAATACAACATGTTTTTTTTTGTAAGTACCACACATTGATAACAAAAAGTAAACAAACGTCTAGAACTTTCAAGAAAACCCTATCAACGTTCTTATCAGAATTTCAGCGGGCAATAAGACAGTGATAAACATTGCCAGTGTAACAAATGCGCATAATCGATCTAATCTATTAATAGGTGGGCCGGCCACGTGGATCGCCGAGCGGCAGCGTGGTCGATGAGACGGTGAAGAGTTCACAGCATCGGTATCACGACACGTCGCGGCCGCGTCACGTGCGCGCGGGGACCTCGCCGCGCGTGACGCGTCCGCACGCGATAACACACGACGTCAAATTAGAACGACCACATCCCGCGGGAGTCCTGACATACTTATTTGCATGGGCGAAAACATGTGCGACTCGTGCAAAAATAACAATTCTTATTGGATTCTTATTTTTCGATTTCAACAGTGGGAAGTCAATGCCAAATAAAAGAATTGTTTCTTTATGCTTTAAGCGTTCGTATTTGTACAGCTCGTGTTACATGTCTACATAATAACAAACAAAACTGCATCAAACCACAACTTTATAATTAGCTATCATAAAATTATTATGATGATAAGAAACCAAAACATACAACTGTTTACATGTAAACACTGTATGAAACAGTCATTCCCTTAAATAACTGACATCTTGGCATGCTCATAGTATGAAAAATAAATAATACTCTTGATATTTCCAACAGGAACTTTTGGGTGTCTGGTATGAATATCAACAAGACGTAAAAAACCCCAGCCATTTCACTTGCTAGACAATATAGTGAAGCTTACCAATAAGAATCATATAGCTTTGTTTTATGATTACCCGGTACACACCTTCAACTTGGTTCAGGAATAAGGAAGAAAACTAATGATGATTTAACAAATTCCATTTCAGGCATATCTTATCTAGATATCATTTATCATATAATCAACAAAAACTATATCTTAATCAGGTACTCACGCAAAATTGCACTACAAGCTCTGGTGGGTAGATTGTAAACATTTCCATATGAGTCACACAACTGATTATTTATTACTTGTTCACAGTTCATTGGGCAGCCAACATCATAGTGACCTCAATGACAGATTTAAATTCATGTCTATGCTTGTCTCGGACCATAAATGGTACATACAGAAATGTAGGAAAATGAAGGATCAAGTGTTGGAATGTTGATGTGGGCAACGGTTTATGTCCAGTATATACCAATTTTAATCAATCACAGTCCACTTCAGAAGTCTATGTAGCCTACGGCCATTCACATGATGCCATTGACATCCACTTATAAAGGTAGTCTAGTTGTCTAGTAGATGAGCTCTAGTATATGCGGATGATATAGCCTGTGGAAATACTTGGCCCTAGTGTTTGTTTAAAGAATTCAGAGCTATGGGCAGGACTTCTTACATAACAATTGTTTTTGTAATCTATCCTACAGTGATAAAAACAACACCTACAAATTATAAAAATAGGTTGTGGTTGAACAAAAGGTCCGCGTTTTTGTAACAAGTAGTATTATGTATCAATGTAGTTCACACTCTTCATGAAGGTTTAATATTATTATTTTGATATTGTAAGTGCAAGATAACATACTTGTGACAAGTGGTGAATATCGTCCGAGTCATCCAGGTTGCTCATGTCATCGATATTGCTCATGTCATCAATATTGCTCATGTCCGCATCGCTGAAGTCATCTCCTGACAGTGGCAGCCCCTCGTTCTCATTCTCAAGCTGTTCAATGAAACCACTTGCGCAGTATGGGCATGTGTAATCCTGAAATTTTGAACTAGTATTTTAGTTTTTTTTTCATAAACAAATCGAGCTTTCATGTCGTTTGGATGTCTCTGGCATGAGAAACACTCACCACTGAGTATGCTTATTTATTTGATCGTAGCAGGAAAAATGGCTTATACATTCCTGAATACGAGTATTGTTTGTTTAAACTTTATGGATGATGCAAACATATAAGCCATATAAGCATAGATATGAGTATATGATGAACATTGCAAATATATAAGCCTGTCAATAAAATGTATTCTTAGTGGTTCTGTTTTGGATAACTAATTAAAGCTAAAAATTCTATTGACATCAATGACATTCCTGGGGCTATTGTGGGATGTATGCATGTAGATAACTGAGTACATACAAATATGTACAGGGCAGGGTTCAGAACTCAAAGCGCCACATAATACAAATGATATAACTGCGTGAAATTGACCATTTCCGTCAATCCTAACCCCAGAACAATTTTCCAGAGAAATGTCACGCAGTATTGTGAACAGACCGGCTGCACCAATAGCCTCAATGGAAATTAGCCACGGAAATGTCGCCCCTCTATGTACAGATTCATAAAACCAATAGCTAATGTTAAAGGGTCGATGTATGTATCATCCATGTACGTAATACAATAAAGAACAGCTCATTTAAAGGGAAATATAAAGAAAACTATTGATTTTTACCTGCAAAACATCTTCGAATTCAATGTTACACCTGTGGCAGAAAAACCGAGCGGTGGGTCTCCGCTCTACCAAAGCGTCCGCCATTTTCAGAATATATATTCACAGTTTCACCAACAGATATTTAAAGTTTTAAATATGTGCTTGAGGATTGTGCTTTCAAACTCTCAACAAAAATTTAACAATCGCCATTTTTTTATAAGACATGCACAGTCTATGGGCCGGTTTTTTTTTCCAATAAGAAATCACAGATGATGCAACGATACAGATTCAAAAACATTTGACGAATTAGAATTCCTCTATTCTCCATGGTCTATGAGAAAGATTATTGATTTTAGGGTGGCTAGCTATGGTTGGGCAGAGTAATTTTTCCACGAGACAGTGGGTTGAGCACTTGAGCCATTAATTATGTGCTCAGAATGTATGACGTTAACTCTCACAAATTAATCACACTTTTTTTGTTTTGGTATCATTTTTTATGTTACATCTTACATCGTCAATAAAATGGGAAAATTTATACTCTTGCAATACCAACATTTATCCGTCGCCGTCGTTGTTCGTTTTCGTGTTGCTGTGGGTCATAATTTATAAAATTATAAAAATATTACTTTCAAGATGAATATAGCATCGTTTCGAGCTAATTTTAGTGTTAATTATGTTTAGTTTAAATCTCCGGACCGTTTTCCCTAACGTACACTAATTGTGTAATGAATAATTTGTATCCAGATAGTACAGTGTTTGCGCGGATGATTGTTATCAAAAATATGTTAAATAAGTAGAATCATGTGGATAACTGTTAATTTAATCAATTATCATCTCCCGTTCAACCTAATATAAGGATCTATTTAAATATAGGTTAAAAAACATAGTTGAAATCGATCAAAGTGGGTCAACGCAGTGTTGGTATTATTTGATTACAATGAATGAGAAAAAGTTGGTCCAAAACTTCAAGAGTTACATCAATGTATCTCCTCTGGTAAGTTGTAATAGTCTTTCAAAAACTAGGATGTGTTACCATTTATCTTACAACTGTTGCAATTTAGCTGTGTTGTTATTTATTTTAGTAGAGGTTAGAAAGTTCACCTCTTTCAGAAATGTCGATGTAAGGCAATAACTCTTTGGCAAGTACAAAGACATATATATTTTTTAATTTATTTAATTCCATTCGAAAGCTCACTTTCACTTGAATTTAGATAAGCCTGCAACATGCTAAGTAAACAACACTTCAATGAATTAATTGTCAATAAAATATTATCAATGTTGTTCAACTCTGTTTCAGAGTAAAGGAGAAAAAAATGGATCGCTACAAGAAGTGAAACCTAAGCTCCTTAATGGTGAGTAGAAATAAAACAACCTTTGTGTTCATTAGGATCAAGACTATGATTTTATTAAAACTATTTGACAGAGACCATCTTAATAGTCATGGACGCTCCAAAAATTGATTACATTGTAATACTGGGTACTAACTAATAGTTATAGATAACTTCAAAAAGGATGATTATATCATGGAATAATTTATCATTAACTAACACAATTTGATGCTATGTACAAAACTAAGTGTTTTTTTTTTAATTCTTAAATTGAGGGAGTGCTAAAGGACCTACAAAACTCCACAGTAATGCTGCTTTCCAAACATACTTACTTGTAAATTCTTACATGTCATATGCATTTTTCTAATTGGACCTGTTTTGAAAAAATCTAATTAGTCCATCTCATAGATTTCCTAAAAATTATAAACATGTAATTTTTCTTTCTTTATGTTAACAAAAAAATTAAGACGATACTGTGCATTGTAAAATCATGTGACGTCGCGTTTCAGTACGTACTGTTTTTACTAAAACGTTGAACTCTTGAATGTTAACGCACTTTATCTTAATCAATTTTTATTGTTTTGAAGTAGCAAAAAATATGTGTCCAATATTTTTTCAAATTCTTATGGACCAACTTATAATAATAATTATTTTTTATCTAGAAAAGTACCCAATTGTGATAGTTATCTTAATTAAAAACAGTTTACGCAATCAATAAAACAAATAAAGCTAGCAGTGAATATGTTACACTTTCAATAGTTGCTAATTATTTTGGCTGTTAAACTCATGTACACGCTCAACTCAATGTTATACATAACATGCAAGCCATAATAAGTTTGAACATTCTTAAGAATGCTAATGAGACTATACATATCCCATAGAAGAATTTAATGCTCTCATAAAAGGTTTGTACTGATCAGTGATCAGGTGTATGAATGTTTATGAAGCAAAAGGAATGTAAGGGTCACAACAGATCTGCCAGGGTTGTGGTATTTGTTCGAAAGAGTCAACGCAAACATGGACGGGTTTTAGTCAGTAAGAGTCCCTTCTGCTCTGCCCAGAGTGGGAGGAGTCATTTGATGATTAAAAAAAAGGGTCACAGTAGATGGTGTTCTGAAGATTCTGCCTCTCCCAATGTGAAAAAGGCCTGGGTTTATGAATGTACTATTGATAGATAGAATATACTTTTTAATACATCAAAATACCAAAAAACCTAAATCATTTGGTCATGTAAGTAATCTCAGTGATGCACTTGATTTTAAAGATAACAAAATAGAATCTGCATACATATTAGATTATTTTAAACTTTTTAATAACTAAGCACCATGCCATGCAAAGAAGATGATGATGATGTGAAGGCATGGACTCATGCTTTGGAGAAATAAATGATCATATCTTATCTTAAGCCTGAGATTCATCTTCCTAAAGGGCAAAGAATGAATACGGAAACATCTAAACATCTGAATTATCACTTTACTTAGTGCCAATTCAAAAAAAAAAAATAGACTGATTTGTCCTAACATCAGAACATGAGTGCCAAAAATTTCATATACATAAATAAGGGAAAAGAAAATTACGAATTATGGTCACATAACATTTACCTTTTTTTGGAACAGCATTTACCCCAAACATAGGTTTTCCTTTTTAAATTATAAATATAGGTATATACATGCCTATGTATGTACATAACACCCGACCGGCGATATTCTACAAAGTACGAGAGGTCAATGACGCATAACATTTCGTCTTAATTACGCCCATTCAAGGACAAAACAATGTAACCTGTGTTTATGCCCAACATTTTATTTCACTCAAGTAGAGGCATGATGCAAATTACAATAATAATCATTATGTATGCGAAACGTACGCGTAACTGTATCGCCTTATATGAATGCCTGGTAACGCGAGCCACAGTAATGATAGGAAGTGGTGTCCTATACACCAGTTGATGGCGTATTGTGATTCGCAATGGGTGTTCTGAGGAAAGGTACGTTTAATATTTCTAATTGATTCAGTAATTACAGGGCTCTTATGCTCTCCTGGTATCTAATTAGTTTTATGCATGTGATAACAATGACCTTGTCCAGTGTTCTTATCGAAAGTATAATTTATCATTCTGACAGCGTAAAAATATGTTACCACAATTGATTTTATTTACTGTTTCCATTTTATTTGTAAACAAGGTGATATTATGTAGGTTTTGAATTATTGTGGTTAGAGTTTAGAGTATACAAACTGCACAATTGACAGAAGTGCAGCTTGATACTCACCATTTTACCTATGAATAATTAAAGTAAACTTAAAATATTTTTATTCATAAAGTTGTCTACCTAAGCGAATACAGCGAAGAGAGGAACCATAGGTACATTGAATCCCGCGGAAGTCATAAAAACCAAAATTCAAATAAGGTAACGTGCTTAGATCATGATTAGTCGGTCAAAATAATATGTAGGAACGTAACTGTACCTCTACCACGTACGAAGCGTAATACAAGAGACAATTTTTAACTTTCAGTTCTTTCCCAGAGTCTAAAAATGGCGATGATATGTTCAAGATTTCCTTGAAATACCAAAATGCCCAGTAATAAAAAGTAAACCGCCAAAATACACAATACCGCAAATATTTTCGTTGCACGATACCTCATGAGTCAAAGACAACGTTCACGGTCACCGCGTATTGCGCAAATCGTTCTTATTTCCTTCGACAAATCGCGATAAAAAAAGTACGGTCCAGATCGCTGAGTGTGAAGGCCGCTAGAAAACTCAATCGTATCAGATGCCAGAACGAAAACTTTTCGCTGTATTGTCTTGCACACAGCGCTCTGACATCCTCAGTTGTTATGACACCCTAGTACCAGTTTTGTTTTGACGGCCAATATGTGCCGCTTCGCAAGGTCCTTGTTGTTGTTCGATTAGAAACAACCTCCTCGGTTCTTTATCAGCCTAGTACTTGGTTCATCTCCGATTTATAGATGCCTTCTAATTAGTCACTACTTATTCTACTGCTAATTTGAACCTCAGCAGATATCCTTTTTGTCTTAAATTTTACGACCTTTCCTCCGATTGGTATTACTTAAGGTGTGAGCAGGAAGTGCAAAAGTACAGCTTAACCTCATTTTGAAACTCAAGCTCTCAAGTTATATTTGCCTCTACAGAAGAAAATAAAATAACGGTCCATGTTATACAGGTTGTTTCAGAAGTCCGTGGTCATTTTTCAGTATTCAGAATTTATTTATTTGTTAACATTGGTAAAGAAATACAGATCTTATGTTTGATTAACAGAGCGCTATGGTATGCCAGGAGGCGTACAAATATTGTGTGCTAATCTAGGTGAGGTTTATAAATTTATTAAAAATCATGCATATTCATGGTACAATTACATATTATTTAATACTCCAATTATGTCAGACCTAAATGAGGAATTATTAAAATGATAATAAAAATGACAAAAAAAGTAATATGTCAATAGTACTACTAGTAGTTTTCATTGTTACGTTCTGTCTAATACAAAGTAAAAAAGTCTGATGCAGTTGGTGGCAACAGATCAGTGTTTGAACTGCATCAGACTGCTTGAAAAGCGACTTGTTTCGAACTTTTTAGGCGTTTTTAGCGGTCGGGTTTTTTGATAAAGTTACTTTTTATTTCCTACATTTTAGAGAGTTAAATTTTTGGAATCGACTCCTCGAGCCCTTTATATTGATACCCCACTCGATAGGTTCTGAAAATTAAAAATTTTAGAAGGCATAATATGGCGCCAAAAATCCGCCATTTTAATTTTTATATACCCAGTGTCACTCTCACAATCAAGACGAATCTAACGACACTCTCAAGCTAAAATCCATCGAGCCGTTCAGGCCGCAGAGCGTGCCAAACAATTATACATACATACTCCCGAAAATCATAACCCTCCTGGCGCAGTCGGGTAAAAATTGGTTTTCTGTAAAGTCGGTTTACGGACGATAATTTTACGTCATAACGTCAAACGAAAACAATTGAATTCTTTTAAAAAAATACCCGCCGTATTAAGAACCTCCTCCTTTTTTGGAAGTCGGTTAACAAACAAGCCGAAAGCTTAGGCTGATCGTGCCTCTCTATCGCTTGTACCGCGCTCTCGTTTGCACGCTCGGCTCAGGCGGAACAGACACTTTTTCGTGCGTGCAGCCGGCGTTCATCGATTTATAAGACGTTATCACGTCCAAAACAATATAAAAGATATCGAGTATTTTCAAAAAATCTGACTGCAATAGATGATCTGATGCAGTTAGTGGCATCAAATGTGTGATCGAACTAAAATAATTGCCAACAACAGCATAAAACTGCTTGAAAAGTAATTTGTTTGGAACTTTTAGTATTATTCAGCAGTTGGATTTTTTGAAAAAGTCGTTATTAGGTTTCCGAACATCCGTAAAAAACGGAACCCTTATCGCTCGGGTGTCTGTCCGTCTGTCACAGCCAGTTTTCCCCAGATCTACTGGACCTATTCTGTTGGATTACAGGTCCTATAAGAACTTGGCCAGTTTTTTTTTAATTTCGCTTTTGTTTCTTACTATGTATATACCTACCAAATACAGAACGATCCCCTTAAATATGAACACACAAAACACCCTGTAGATCACAATTTTAAGAAGTCAGCTTGCCTATAGCACAATTTTCACAAGTGCCAGAATAACGAGTTTCCTTCGGTCCAATAATTTTTGCTTACCATATTTTGAAATGAGGTTTCTAAATTCCATTTTCAGGTTTCTAGTTCATTTATTGCATTGATTTGTTTATTATTTTAAATTACATATGAAATAAGTTAGTATTACAAAGCTGTAGTTTAATACTTCGTTATTTATGAATAATACAAATATACTTCATTAAATAAGTTGTTCATCAGAGCGCGATTTACGTAACACAATATTTATTAAATTAAAATTAACGCATGACTCATTTCATTGTGAGTAGGTCGTTGCCGCTTTTTATACACAAAGTGTTTGTTTATATAAAAAAAGCTGTAAAAGTACGATCTTCAGTCATTTGCTATTTTCTGGCGCTTGCTAATGTAATCAGTTAGATCTCTATGGCAAACAAACTCCAAACTGCCGAAAAGACGGCCAGGGAAACCTTGCATAGTTCATTCAAATTGAAACCTATACCAATCCGCTGTTGGAAATAGATTCCTCCTCAAGATGCGCCGCACGCCCTTTATGTCTGGAGGCTTACCTATTAAGTTTGGTTTACATTGTTTTTATGTTTGAGTTGTCTGATTATGATGGCGTAATGGAGTGTGCCAGCTTACAAGTGGCAAATGATTTAGTTTTTAGGTTGTACGTGTTACCCATGTTCTATTATTTTCTTTGTAATAAAACTTTGCATCATCATCATCATATCAGCCGAAAGTTTGTATACTATTGTATAAATGCCAGTTCTTCTAACTCAAAAGACAGATGTGTTGCTGGAGAGTTTGTTGGCCACCTCTTCTACACAGCTAAAACACTAGGAAGTGGTGACGGGCGGGCGTTTTGGGGGACTGTCTATTTGTAAACGGTGACGTTCAAAAAGTGCTGGTAGCACTTTTTGAATAAATGACTTTTGACTTTTTTTGACTTTGCCAAAACCCGCCAATATGCCAAGATACACTTTTACGCCAAAAAACTGAAATGTAGGAAAAAACATCGCGATTAGGTCACTCTTGTGCAAGTTTGACGTCCATCTGTCACCCTGAGACCGCGCACGATGACGCGGGCCTACGTAACAAAAAGCCGTAATATTCATTTATCTTTCATCGCTAGAAAAGTCCCCTTTGACTCACTCGCGGTTTCAATATCTGTTTACATAATAAAGAGAAAATAAGAAAGAATAAATGAGTGTTCTGACCGCAGAACTAGTAAACAAATCGATTTGTTTTACCCCGGATCGAAAACATTGACCTGATTCTCGTATTGTTATCCGTTTTCCGGGCTCTGGGATGTCCCCTACGCTGTACGCAGTCTTTTGTGCATGCTAAAAAGCTCAGATCTAAGACGCTTGTGCATCATCTCATCTGTCTTTGCAAGGAGTCTTTATTATCAGACTAGCTGACCTTCGTTACTTCGTCTGCGTCATATTTTTCGCTAATGCTCCACTCTTATTGGTTGTAGCGTAATGTTATATAGCTTATAGCCTTCCTCGATAATTGGGCTATTATTATTTAGTTAAACAGGTTCCTTCTGGGTAAGCTCGCTCCATCGTCGAGATTGTCTCTGTCATCTCTGACCTGGACTAGAATCAAGAGCAAACCCATCTTAAATAAAAAAACTGGCCAAGTGCGAGTCGGACTCGCGTGCAAAGGGTTCCGAACGAATTTAATTTTTTAACATGTTATTTTAACACTATAGACTTCTAATAAGTTTTCCTGTAATCTTTAGGTAAAGATCTATTATCTCCATTTTTTTCGAATTTTAGGCTCAGTAGTTTCGGAGATAAGGGGGGTTCATGAATAACTTCAAAACCATTTATTTTTTAATTATGAGAAAAATATAATTAAAACCCTCACAGTAAGCCCTTTCATTTGATATGTCACAATATTGTTCAAAAACTTTTTTTTAATTTTCTAGTTTGACCCCCAAAAGTGACCCCATACTACAAATTTAATGATTTACGTAACGCGTCCGTGTTTGGGTCATAGAAGTCCATATGTGTACCAAATTTCAACAGAATCGGTTCAGTGGATCCGGAGAAAATTGGCTGTGACAGACGGACAGACAGACAGACATACACCCGAGTGATCCTATCCGTTCTTTTTTTCGGTACCCTAAAAAAAACAATTCAAACCAGTAGTTCTTGTGATTAGCGCGATCAACCAAACAAACTCTTCAGCTTCATAATATTATAGTATACTTAGTTTAGATTTCTCCCAGAACGATGCGCAGAGACGGAACTGTAAAGGAGGTATTAGATAACAATAAAATTCAAAATTCTTCTCCCTCAATTGCTGCTCTGCTTTCTCATCATCTCATAGATGGGTTTCCATTCATTTCCAGGACAGAGTAGGGTTTAACCCGTGACCTTTCCATTGACATTTGAATCGCCTTGACCTTCGCAACTACCGCTTCAGTTACCCAAAGAACAGCAGTTTTTTAAGAGCTGTTTCAGTCGAAAAAAATGTATATTTATTGTGAAGTTTTAGACAGTGATTTAACTTATGAACTAACCCAATTGTTGCTTAAATGACTTGGCTAAGCAAGGCATTAAACGATATTGAACCAATTCATGTGACTAGCTGTTCAATTAAATGCCGAGATGTCACTTAGGCCGTTGATTAAACGGCGTCGTTCAATGAAAAGGCTGGGCCGATAATTGAACGGCTGATTAAGCCAATTGGCTGCGACTTTATATATATCTACGAGTATTTTATATTTCTTTTTATAAGATTCCGAACGTCCGTATGAAAAAAAGGAACCATTATTGCCTATGAGATTAGCTGTGATAGTCAGACACACGGCTGATCCTATAAGGATTCTGGTTTTTTATTCTGCATTTCTAACGGGAGGAACCCTAAAATGGGAAGTGGCTTACGCCCTTAACAGCACCCGATCGTTTCTTGTCGGGAGACCTGATACAGTATCGACCCCATCCTTTTTTTTTTAAGTATGGGAAATCGAATGACTCCTCCTGCTCTGGGTGAAGCAGGAGGGAGTGTCAGACTAAAACCCATCCGTGTTTCTCCTAATGCCCTTTGCGTTCCAGGGCCACGGTGACTCTTTGGAACAAAGTCCGCAGCCCCAGCAGGCACTGGCCCTAGTGGGCCCCGCCTTTAATGCTAACAGCTCTTTGAGGCGCGCGTGGAACCCCATCCTAGCTTCAAGTGGACCTTTAAAGTAATTCATTAAACTATAACCTCCTTGTTGCTAGGCGAGCTGGTGACAGGCGCGGCACACAGCGTGGTGATGCTGACGCCCCTCAGCGAATGGGACCGCGGCCGCTTCGGCTCGCTCTTCATCACCAACTACAAGCTGTCCTTCGTGCCCTTGGAGAACTCAACCAATGATGTAAGTATTATCTAATGGATTTGAACGAACCACGATAAGGATAGGAACATATAATATTGGTCCAACTCTTGATGCTCTATCTGCGTCTGAATCTACATCTATACGTGTCTTTCTGTGAATACCGCATCCCAGGTCATAGCATAGTCGGCCTTATAATGCTCCCACTGTTGGACTCAGGCCTCCTCTCTAGGAGAGGGAATGGGCCGTAATCCACCACGCGGGCCCAATGCGGGTTGGTGAATGTCACATGTCTTCGAATTTTTGGTTCTAGGACATGCCGGCTTCCTCACGATGTTTTCCTTAACCGTTTTGAGAGCAGTGGTGACGAAATAAATTACACAAAGTAATGTGCCTGGCTGGGTTTGAACCCGCGACCTACAACTCGTAAGTCGGAGCCGTTACCACTCTTCCACCACTGATCCCAGGTCATGGGTAGCTACAAAAAACCTGGTAACACCTCGGTCCGTGTAACGCTACGTCAAACCTCGCCATAATCCATTCACCAAAACGGACCCAAGAGAAGAGTAAGTAAACGGTATTTCCACATGATAAAAACGTTGCCAGATCATTATATCAGTTCTAGCCGACATGAATGACGGAATAGGCGGTAAAAATAATAATAACTCATCAAGGAAATACTGGCAGTAAATTAATAAACCCAGAAACATTGACTCATGTCTTAGGAATGAACCTCTTCCAAGACGTTTAACTTAGCTGGGTTCTTCCCAAAAGGAAGTTCCCCGAACGTAACATTCTCACATTATCAACAGCAGAGTATTAGTTATTGGCGAAACAATTTAATGGAGATTTATGTGTATTTATTGTCAGTGCTCTTTTTGGTGCTTGAATGTGCTAAAAGTCATAAGATTTCATTATAAACTAGCTGACCCGCGCAACTTCGTCTGCGTCATAATTTTCATCTATACATATAATAAAATCGTAGAGTAACCGTGTCTGTACATTGAATATTTTTGCATGAAAATTACACAGAAAACTCAGGAAAAAGGTATAAAACACAAAAATGCAATTTTTGAAATTTTTGTCTGTTTGTCTGTGCGTTTGTGGGAGCATCACGCTTAAACCACAGATTACATTGCAAATCTAAGTACTTAAAAATATTAAGTGATAACCCGAGTAACATTTAGCGTTTATTTCATCAAAATCGACCCACAAAATCAAAAGATATTGAATTTTTAAGTTTAGGAAGAAACTTCCTAATGTATTCTGATGAGTCAGAGCGCCATCTATTGAGAAAAATAAAATGCACGAAAGCATTCAAAATTGTTGAGTTATTTGTGAAACTTTTAATACGTTGCAAAATAAGAGTGATCATTTTATACCTTTTCGTTATTGATCGATACAATCGATCCACAAAATCAAAATATATTGAATTTTTAGTTTAGTAAGAAACTTCCTTATATATTCTGATTAGTCAGAGCGCCATCTATTGAGGAACCAAAAAATGCATGAAAGCATGAATGTCACACCAAAACACATTGATTGAGTTATTTGTGAAACTTTTAATACGTAGACGTAGTCTTCTATACATATAATAAAATCGTAGACTAACCGTGTCTGTACATTGAATATTTTTGCATGAAAATTACACAGAAAACTCAGGAAAAAGGTATAAAACACAAAAATGCAATTTTTGTTTTTGTCTGTTTGTCTGTGCGTTTGTGGGAGCATCACGCTTAAACCACAGATTAGATTGCAAATCTAAGTACTTAAAAATATTAAGTGAATAACCCGAGTAGCATTTAGCGTTTATTTCATCAAAATGGACCCACAAAATCAAAAGATATTGAATTTTTAAGTTTAGGAAGAAACTTCCTAATGTATTCTGATGAGTCAGAGCGCCATCTATTGAGAAAAATAAAATGCACACATTCAAAATTGTTGAGTTATTTGTGAAACTTTTAATACGTGGCAAAAAAAGAGTGATCATTTTATACCTTTTCGTTATTGATCGATACAATCGATCCACAAAATCAAAATATATTGAATTTTTAGTTTAGTAAGAAACTTCTTGATTTAAAATTGAGGAACCAAAACATGCATGAAAGCATTAATGTTACACCAAAACACATTGATTGAGTTATTTGTGAAACTTTTAATACGTAGACGTAGCAAAATAAAAGTAAACATTTTAATACCTTATCGTTATTTACCGTTACATACGGGCTTCTTATTTAACGTCTTCCGCTGCCAAATATTTTGTCAGTTTACATGGTCGATAGATGGCGTTGCACTGATGACGCGTTTTACTGAATTGCGGTGTTAAGATTTTCCGCTGGAGAATGACGTCACACAATTTCTAAACACAGTCGTGTTTCGAAGGAATTTCGGTTTGGTCTCTGAAAGGTCTTAAACTGTTAGGGACCATAATTGGTTAAATCTCTGAGTTGTGCTGCTTTCGTTTAAAGTGCATTTATCGTAGAGTCTTAAACTGATTTAGTTTTGCGAAGTTCTGGACGGTTCGACTTGCGGATCAGGCCTGTAGGGTTCCGTACCAAAGGTGCTGTGCTGACGGGACCCTACTGCTAGGCCTCCGCGATTGATTCCGTTTAGAGCAAAGCAAAGAACGGTTCGATTTGCGAAACAAGGCTAATAATAATAAATAAAAATCTTATATTTCAGACAGAGTCCATTTTTTGGTTAGTAGTTAGGTTTAGGTTTAGTTTAGGTTAGTAGTTTGGTTTTTTATAATAAGGTATCGTACCAAAGGTGGTCACGGTGACGGGAGCGATCGATTTTGGGAGGCTACTCTCTAAGTCCGAAGTCCGTAGTTTCGGGCTTAGTTGCGGACGTATTCTACTCCGTATCACCTACAGACTTACGATTAGTCCCGAACCCGAACTAAGAATGAATGACAACACGATTTCACAGTAACTGTCAAATCGTGTTATCATTAGTTCTCATTGGTTAGGTGATACGGAGTGGAATAATTTTTTTTTTTTACAATAGATAGGCATACGTTTGACCACTATCTCACCTGATGGTAAGCGATGATGCGGTCGAAGATGGAGCACGTTTGCCTAGAAGCAACCTATTCACTTTTGTCTTAAAGACTCCCAGGTTGCCCGCAACTAAGTTTTTATTTCGTGCTAAGTATCAAACGGTTCGATTTGCGAGCCAAGGCAAATTATAGGGTTCCGTGCCAAAGTTGCTAATGGGACCCTATTATTTAAGCCTTCGCGTACGATTTTGATTTGTGCGAACCCAGTCGATTTTTAGGGTTGCGTACCAAGTTTGCTAACGGAACCCTTTTTTTTAATAAGCCACCACTGTCCGTCTTCCTTCAGTTTATGCGTTTTATTTTTGTCTCGCTAATATAAAAAATGTCTTCTGGAAAAAGGTCGAATCTTTCACAATATAGCAAAATTCTCTTCTTAATATATTTAAAACAAAGTCGGGTTTGTTCGAACACTTTTCTAAATCGAGAACGGCTCGACCGATTTTCATAGTTTTTGTGTTTTTGGATTAGTCTTCGTCCGGAATAGCATAATAAGAATTAAAATACAAAAAAAACGAGTAGGTAGGTAGGGTAGGTAGGTAGGATAGGTAGGTAGGGTAGGTAGGGTAAGTAGGGTAGGTAGAGTAGGTAGGTAGGTAGGTAGGGTAGGTAGGTAGGGTAGGTAAGGTAGGGTAGGTAAGGTAGGGTAGCTATGGTAGGTAGGATAGGTAAGCAGGTAGAGTAGGTAGGTACGGTAGGTAGGTTAGGGTCGGTAGGTAGAATAGCCAGTTGACGGGAGCGAAGCCGCGCGGGTCAGCTAGTCTATAATATAACTTCTACCCTACTCCTACCCTACCCTACCTACCTACCCTACTCCTACCCTACTCCTACCCTACCTACCTACCTACCTACCTACCTACCCTACCCTACCTACCTACCCTACCTACCTACCTACCCTACCTACCTACCCTACCTACCTACCTACCCTACCTACCTACCTACCTACCCTACCTACCTACCCTACCTACATACCTACCATAGGGTAGGTAGGTAGGTAGGGTAGGGGGGAAAAGCAAATAAAAAATGGGTAGGTAGATAGCTACCTACCCATTTTTTTTTGCTTTTAAACCTTCCCTGTATTTTGGCGAATCCAACAAAAAAAGAATTATTAAAATCGGTCCAGCCGTTCTCGAGTTTTAGCGAGACTAACGAACAGCAATTCATTTTTATATATATGAATGAAACCTCATTTCTCTTCATGATTTGCGAACAATTTTCTCGCAGTAGTTGTGAAAAGTAGAGAATGCTCCTCAGGGATAACGGTGTCTTTGCCTTGGGCTAGTTTGTATCCCTCGCTGCATTCAGGATTCTTGTATAACTCCCTTGCTTCGCTAGTGTGTTAAACTCTGAACTTCTTCGCGAAGCTTGGGAGTTATCTTTCCTTTACTCGTTTCGGGATTTAATATGACGCCCGTGATATAAGACACCGCTTTATCCTCTGGGTGGATAATCTTCTATTTTTACCCGACTATCAAGGAAGGGTTATGTTTTTCGCGTGTATCTTGTATGTATGTGTTTGTTTGTTTGAAATTGCATTTTCCAAAACGGTGGGAAAGGATATCATGCATATATATTTATAACTTAAGACGACGGTCTTGGATATCAACCATTACAGTCAATTACTTACTTCGAAATCTCCTTTAGGGATTGCTAACATTCATAGGTCAACAATAGGAACTATTTCTTTACTCTCGAAGTCTCGAGACTTATGCGGCCTTGGTAGTTAAACTTCCTTGTTTTTATATGAAAACTGACAGAATACCGTTCTGTAACAAATTAGTTCCTACTTCGGTTTAATTGATTTGATACCGAGGTTCGTCTGGAAGGAATCGCTATGAGAGCAAGCAGAGAAGCCTGAGAAGCATGTAAACAAAATTATAAGCAGCATTGCGTCTCTCCGACATTCCATCATACTTCGTAAGCCAAGATATCTCATGAAAGTAAAGTATCCGCTTCGAGAATCATCGTGTATCTTCGGAAAATGACCTCACTAGTCGCCGTAATGAGACCCAATATAAAGCTGATGCCAACTATGGTTTTTACTCATTTTGCATTACCAATATTGCCAGTTTTAGGGTTCCGAACAAAAAACGGAACCCTTATAGTATCACTCGGGTGTCTGTCTGTCACAGCCAGTTTTCTCCAGATCCACTGGACCGATTCTATTAAAATTTGGTACACATATGGACTTCTGTGACCCAAACACGGACGTGTTACGTAAATCATTAAGTTTTAGTATGGGTAAGTATTTTACTTTTAGGGCTCAAACAAGAAAATTAAAAAAATGTGTTTTGAACAATATCAAGTGACATATCAAATGAAAGGGCTTACTGTGAGGGTTTTATTTATATTTTTTTTTTTTCATAATTTTAAAATTAATGGTTTTGAAGATATTCAAAAAATTAGACGACCATACCCCCCCTTATCTCCGAAACTACTGAGACTAAAATTTTGTAAAAAAAAAGGGGATAGGAGGAGTGTGGAGAGGATCTATACCTATAGATCACAAGAAAACCTATAAGAAGTCTATAGTATTTAAATAACATGTTAAAAAAAATTAAATTCGTTCGGAACCCTTTTCACGCGAGTCCGACTCGCACTTGGCCAGTTTTTTTTTTAAGGATGGGAATCATCAATTGACTCCTTCCGCTCTTGGCGAAGCTTCAGACTATTACTGACTTAAACCCATCCGTGTTCCTCCTAATGCCCTTTGCGTTCCAGGACTACGGTGACTCTTTCGAACAAATTCCGCGACCCAATATTACCATGGCTACAAAACTTTACATTTATAGCTCTCTGCAGTTCAAGTCGTTCGACGACACGGTTGGCGCAGTGGTTGAGCGATCGGCTGCTGCGCTGCGTGTCGCGGGTTCGATTCCCGCACGGAACAAATATTTGTATGGCCTACAGATAGTTGTTCCGGGTCTGGCTGTTTGTGTATGTGAGTTTGTATGTTTGTGAACGCACCCACGATACAGGAGAAATTCCTAGTGTGGGGCAACGTTTATTTAAAAAAAAAAAAAAAAAAACTTTTGAGTGACAATCGACGATCTAGGAGTCTACGACCGAAGTAGGGAAGTTCGACAGGGAGAAAACTTCATATAGTGCAGATGGCATAGGAAGTTTTGCAAAATGTGAGGACGCGCTAACGGATTTTTCATAAGAATAGGACAAATATAGAGTACTTACCTATATCGGTCTTGCAGCTCAACTTTTAGCCCAAATGTTTTAGATATATTAGACAAATCCGCTGGCAGAATGAGGTCCTCATATTTTGCAGACCAAACGACCTTTGGCGCCTAATCAATCTATACTAATGTGTAAAGCTGAAGAGTTTGTTTATTTGTTTGCTTCAACGCGCTAATCTCAGGAACTTTTCCGATTTAAAAAAATCAGTGTTAGATAGCCCATTTATAGAGGAAGGCTATAGGCTATATATCATCACGCTAAGACCAATAGGAGCGGAGCAGACGAAGTTGCGCGGGTCAACTAGTAAATATATATGCATGATATCCTTTCCTACCGTTTTGCAAAATTGCATTTTTTCAGCCTCCTTCTAACCTCATCTACTATATAAAAATAAGTCGGGTTTTCCTTCCTGACGCTATAACTCCAGAACGCACGAACCGATTTTAATAATTCTTTTTTTGTTGGATTCGCCAAAATACAGGGAAGGTTTAAAAGCAAAAAAAAATGGTTAGGTAGATAGGGTAGGTAGGTAGATAGGGTAGGTAGATAGGGTAGGTAGGTAGGGTAGGTAGGGTAGGTAGGTAGAGTAGGAGTAGGGTAGGAGTAGGGTAGGAGTAGGGTAGGAGGAGGGTAGGAGTAGGGTAGGAGTAGGGTTGGGGTAGGGTAGGAGTTATATTATAGATGAAAATTGTGACGCAGACGAAGTTACGCGGGTCAGCTAGTTTCTAATAAAATCTTATGACTTTTAGCACTTTTAAGCACCAAAAAGAGCACTGACAATAAATACACATAAATCACCATTAGTAGTTACACATAAATCACCAACGTGATGCTAATATCACCATCACTCTAAGACCAGAGTAGGAGCGGAGCAGTAATGAAAATTGTGACGCAGACGAAGTTGCGCGGGTCAGCTAGTAATATATAAAATTCTTACGTTTCTAATATAAACTTGCAATGATAGGTGCACTACTACAAAACTAAGAAGCTTTACATCTGTAGAGCGACGTTCTTGCTTATTCGGACACGGATAACGCATACCTTATATATTATATGGTTTAAATGCTACCACAACCTTATGTAAATTATCATCATCTGCCTAGCCTTTTCCCAACTACATTGGGGTCGGCTTCCAGTCAAACCGGATTTAGCTGAATACCAGTATTTTACGTGGAGCGGCTGCCGACCAGACCTCCACAACCCATTAACTGGGTAACACGGTACTTCATGGCAAGACTGGAGTCAGATTTACTGGCTTCTGACTATCCGTAACGACTGCCAAAGATCTACAAATGACAGACGGGACCAACGGCTTAACGTGCTTTCCGAAGCACGAAGGAAACTCGGTATGTTAAGATGGTCACCCATCCACAGACCAACCTTGGCAAGCGTTGCTTAACCTTGAAGATCGACCCGTGTGGCTGTTATTATCTAGCCATGAGCTCCTCACAACCTTATGTAAATCGTATTCTGTTAATCCAGGAGTACTGCCAACGGAACTACTTGCTGGGCGCCTTTGACGTGCCGCTGACGGGCGTCGGCGCCGTGTGGCTGACGGACGGCGGGCCGCAGCGGCGCCGCCGGCTCATGCCGTATGGCGACATGCCCGGGAAGGTGAAAGGGTTGCAGGTTATATGCAAGGTGAGTTCATCATTTATGTGCTACTGGCTTCTGCCAGCGGCTTCGTCCGTGTGATCCCTAGGGAACATACTCCCGGGATAATAAGTAGCCTATGTGCTATTCCAGACTATAATCTACCTCTATGCCAAATTTCATGAAGACCCTTTCAGGCGTTCTGACGTGAGACAGTATAGTAGTACTCAACTGATATGGCTTTCCGACGTACCTGCGCAGAAGATGAATTTTCAAAGCGCGGGAAATGCTATTGACCAATCGGCACGCTCCACACAACGCGCGTCTTTTTCCAGTACCGCTATTGGTCGGCAGCTGCCGCCATGATAGCGCGATGGCATGCACGTGACTTGCGAGTGAGACGGAACTAACAGCTGCAGTGTATTATAAACCATAGAGTAGTGATCTAAGGTTGATTGTAAGTCTGCTATCTTTCGTTAATCTTCGGGGCCATATTGTTTTCTGTGCGAATGAAGATTCACGACGCGCCTTATCAGTTGGGTACCACTGTAACAAACATCCATCCATCCATCCTCACAAACTTTCGCATTTATAATATTATATAGTAGGATAGGATAGTTAATTATTAGCTGTAATAAACCAAGCAACTAATTGAAACTACGCTTTCCCACCCCCGTGTAGCTTGGCGTAGGTGAACAACGAAATGCCAATTTGTGATGTTATGATATGCCTAATTCATACATTATTGACTTTTTAACCGACTTCCAAAAAAGGAGGACATTCTCAATTCGGTGGGTATTTTTTTTTAAATGTATGTACGCCGATTACTCCGAGGTTTCTGATCCGATTTCTGTGATTCTTTTTAGTTCGATGCAGTATACTTGCCATTTGGTCCCATAATATGATTCAGTTTAGTTCAGTAGTTTTTATGTTATGAGCATTTTTGCTTAATTCAATTTCTGCGTTGACGAAGATGTCGTCCAAGTATTACCACTTAAAAGTGAAAAATAAAAAACTTTTTACAAAAAAATATAACCGACTTCCAAACAAAACACTACAAAGAATAAAATAACCTTAATTTCGGAAGTCGGTGTTAAAAAACAAAGAAACAAAACCAAAAACACCGACTTTTATATATTTTTGTAAAAAGTTTTTTTCGAGAATCGCTGTTGCTGGTCATTTTGTTTAGGGGCTTTAGGACCTGAGGACTAGGGTGTCTGGCACTTGAGGGAGTCCTAACGCGCTTGTGCTACTCTTACTTAACTAGAAATAATTGCAGAAGCAGAGATTGGTGGCGATCTTAAATAACTAGTTAGCAATAAAAATCTAATAAGGTATGTTTTAACCTGGAATAATAATAGAAATGCCAACAGCCGACTCCAAATAAAAATAGCTAAAACCACAAAAAGCAGTCCAATTTTTCGTCGCAACGTTTGTTTCAACAATTTGTATTGATCCTATAGTTCTTTAGAAGTGGTGTGTTTAGTTCCCCTTAATATTAATACCATTTAAAAACCTGTGACTTACACATAAAACTATTAGTCAGATCTAAGTTTAAAAATAAACGAACGTTCGATGTTGTATTTGGAAATTTTCTGAAAACATTCAATCTAAACTAATATTATAAAGAGGTAGGTTTGTTTGTTTGTTTATTACGAGGAAACTCAAAAACTACTAGACCGATTTCATAAATTCTTTCACCATTAGAATGCTACATTATCCCTGCGTAACATTATTTTTTACAAGAAAACATTGACTATATTTTTACAAGAAAAAATTAGGGATCGCGAAAAATAAACGCAATACCTAAGGGGTCATTTTACTCATTATCATGAACAACTTTTAATATAGAACCAACCCTGAAATCGCGAAAAAAAAAAACAAATGTTTAGTAGGTACATTTTGTCGAGTTATACGCACATAAATGAATGGGGCAATCAATGTTTTTTTCGCGATTTCAGTGTTAGTCTCATAGTGAAAGTTGACCGTAGCGATGAGTACAATGCCAATTTAATTTTGTTCTTGAAAAGGGCTGGTTTCAGAAATTGAGTGTATCTAGTTATATTCGTGACAATCTAAGAAGTCGGAAGGCACCTGAGTAGAGAGGGATAGAAGATCACTTTACCACTAAGTGCAAAAGAGATTTACTTCACGTCTCTTTCATACATACTAGTAAAGCAATCTGACAGCGGGATACAACTATCCTACTGTCAGATCCGACTTCTTAGATTGTCACGAATATAGTAAAGTCAACCCCTACCTTAATGGCAATTATTGAAAGGATTTGCAAAACAAAAAAAGGAAAAAAAAATTGAAGTTATTCCCTGAAAAGTTTTCAATATTTCGAATCGGGGGTTTTAATACAGCGTTTCAGAAGTTCATTGCTCTTGTGAAAGCCCATTCTCGTATTTAATAAGCTTTCAAATTACAATTGGAATATCATTTTGGCCACAATGTCAAAAACTTGCCAACATGTAGGGAAATAGCGTATTTGACTAGTATAAAAAATGTACATGAATGAATACTTATTTGATAGATGTTATTAAAACAGTAGAATTGGTGAAAAATTATATAAAATTGGTATAAAAACAGATACCTAAATTAAACGCTTTTCAAGTTATTCTTCTATCCTTTTCACACAAAGTGTCGTTTGTACTGGATGGCTTCAATTCAATATGGCGGGACTTGTGAGTGATGTCACACGTAATTAGCGCCATCTCTGTTTATCACAGATTTTAAAAAGCTGACAACACTGCCATATTTTGAGATTTTAAAGCAATATTCTTTATCTGCGTCTTGTCTGCTCTCTAGGTTTTTAGAAATGAAATAAAATAATCATGGAAAATACCCTATTTCCTCTCGGATCTCAAGAATAAGCGCGATGATGATTCATAGTTAGAAATACGTACTTCGAAATATTAATCTACACAATCCACGCAAGTTTCTACAATCGTTTCGATGATAATACCAAACCATCTAGTGTAACAATGTGTATGTTTACATGTTTTGAATGACTCACTTTGAAACTATCCAAATTAATAGTCATTTTTATATCTCTCGTTTTGTTCAAAACTATTCGTATCGATATAATGCCTCGAATAAGAATGAATAAATTAATACTTTCTTATAAATTATTAAATGTTTTGTACGTTAAACTTATAATTTTTTTATTTAATTTGAGATGTGCCTAGTAAAACCTTAATTTTGATACAAATGATACAATCCTTACTTCCTTATCTACTAATATTATAAATGCGAAAGTAACTCTGTCTGTCTGTCTTGTCTGTCGCGCTTTCACGCCAAAATTAATGAACCGATTTAAATGAAATTTGGTACACATAATAATATAGTCTAGAGCCTGAGAAAGGACATAGGCTACTTTTTATCCCGGGAGTATGTTCCCTAGGGACCACGCGGGCGAAGCCGCTGGCAGAAGCTAGTCTATACTAATATTATAAAGAAGAAAGATTTCTTTGTTTGTTTGTCAGGGAGTAACATAGGCTATATTTTATCCCTGTACACCCACGGGAACGGAGACTACGCGGGTGAAACCGCGTGACGTCTGCTAGTTGTTCAATAAAATTATGTTATATCCGATACATGGTACTCAGCCAGAGGGAGTCAGCCAGACACTTATCTTATTTGCACTTTGCAGCTGAATACACAGCTAAGCAGCTATTTTTCTCGAACTGCTATCGAGCCTTAATCTTTCTATTAACAACATTACCTATCTCTGTCCGTCTCCTTACTTTAAACATTAATTTTATCATTAGACTGCATGAAACTCCTATTTGAAGAAAAGAACTTGTTAAGATCTTTTTTTAAGCAAAATGTTGACTAGATTTCGTGCTAAACTAAAGTAGAGCTGGACAATTGCTCAACTTCGAAAGAAACCGAGGGTGAGGTTCGGACCTCTTTTTTAAAAGTATAGACTGCAAATCGTAATCGGATCTGCAGTCTTTGGGACAGATCTGCCAGATACCAGCTTGATGCCCTTGAGTCAATTGAGAAACGATCCAAGAGGATCATCGGCAATGATAGGCTCGTCGCGACGAAGCTCCAAAGACTTTAGCATCGACGCCGAGTTGCTAGCCTGTCGGTTGCATTTTGGGGAATGTGCGACGGAATTGCATTATAATTTAATTCCGCCAAACCTGTTCCATCATCGGACCACAAGACGAACGGCGATGCGCAACCGCTACATGGTGAACATCCCACCCACACGCGCAAAACGTTTTGGGAACACATTCATAGTGCGTGCAGCTAAGGAGTGGAATCACCTGCTGGAGTCTGTGTTTCCTGATAGCTACAACCTGGGAGTCTTAAGTCAAGAGTGTATAGGTTACTTCTAGGCAAGCGTGCTCCATCTTCGACCACGTCATCGCTTACCATCAGGTGAGATAGTGGTCAAACATGTGCCTATCAATAGTAAAATAAAATCAGGCCAAGTGCGAGTCGGACTTGCGTGCAAAGGGTTCCGAACGAATTTAATTTTTTTTTAACATGTTATTTTAACACTACAGACTTCTAATAGGTGTTCCTGTAATCTTTAGGTAAAGATCTAATATCTCCATTTTTTTTTCAAAATTTTAGGCTCAGTAATTTCGGAGATAAGGGGGGGAATGGTCATTTTTCATCTAATTTCTTGAATAACTTCTAAAGGTTTACTTTGTTTTTATTAATATTAGAATAAAACTGAACAGAATACTATGATTGAATAAGATAGAATACTAAATATATACACTTAAAATAAAATATCCTAACTAAGACAAGGCGTCAAAAAATTCGTCCGCATCGCTGTCCACTGGAAGTGAGCCCAAAAGTAAATCATTTATTTTAAAATTATGAAAAAAATATAATTTAAATTCTCACAGTAAGCCCTTTCATTTGATATGTCACACGATATTGTTCTAATTTGACCCCCAAAAGTGACACCCATACTAAAAATTTAATAATTTACGTAATGCATTCGTGTTTGGTCACAGAAGTCCATATGTGTACCAAATTTCAACAAAATCGGTCCAGTGGATCCGGAGAAAACTGGCTGTGACAGACGGACAGACAGACAGACACCTGAGGGATCCTATAAGGGTTCCGTTTTTTGTTCGGAACCCTAAAAAAGAAGTAAATAATCACTTTCATAAAGACCATATTATTATTATGTCACCATTGCCAAAAAAACATTCATTAAATCCACTTTCAGCGAATACACGTGAAAGAATGTTCATACACAAACAACATTGCCTATATTTACATAAAACACAGATACGTGCTAGGTACACAGATAATACACATATTTCGTGCAGATGCGTTACAGCAATCTGTTTGGGTCACTATCTAATCTGATTAGCGTCTGACTCAATGTCACATGGTTAGTGGCTGGATAAGTGACGAATTAGATCAATGAGCGCTCAATAGTTAAGTATATAATCATAGGAAAATATTTTTAAATTATTACAATGATTATACTATGAGCGAATAAATTTAAAGATGTTGGCAGTACCTTATTTGGGAAATGATTTATTTTCTAGCTGACTCGGCAAACGTTATTTAACCAAACAAAACAAAACACAAAATTTCATGAAATTCGTTCGAGGCGTTTCAGAGGAGTTCGGTTACAAACACCTTGACACGAGATTTTTATATATTAGACTAGCTTCTGCCAGCGGCTTCGCCCGCGTGGTCCCTAGGGAACATATTCCCGGTATAAAAAATAGCCTATGTCCTTTCTTAGGCTCTAGACTATGTGTGTACCAAATTTCATTTAAATCGGTTCAGTAGTTTTGGCGTGAAAGCGAGACAGACAGACAGACAGAGTTACTTTCGCATTTATAATATTAGACGCATTATTTGGGTATTAAAATAATGTACCCTTTCACTTAAGGCCTACTGGCTTCTGCCAGCAGCTTCGCCAGCATGATCCCTAGGGAACATACTCTCAGGGCAAATAGTAGCCTATGAGTTATTCCAGACTATAATCTACCTCTTTTCCACATGAAGATCCTTTCAGTCGTTCTGACGTGAAAGAGGAAAAAAAAAACAGACAACAACAAACATCCACCCACCATCCTCACAAACTTTCGCATTTATTCACAATATTAAGTAGGAGGATAGTTGGAAGTAGAATAGGATGTCCAGCAGTGGACGCCTTTCGGCTGATATGATAATGATGACCCCTGCGATTTCAGGAGACCACAGTATGCACAAGAAATTTAAACCACTGAGCTAACAAAATTTTAATTTTATAATGTACTTAGCTGACCCGCGCAACTTCGTCTGCGTCATAAAATGTAATTATTTACGACATCACACTAGAAACCTCAAAAATAACAGTATTTCTCCACTATTTAATGGATGTTATTATACATATAAACCTTCCTCTTCAATCACTCTATCTATTAAAAAAAACCGCATCAAAATCCGTTGCGTAGTTTTAGATTTAAGCATACATAGGGATATAGGGACAGAGAAAGAGACTTTGTTTTATACTATGTAGTGATATAAATAGGCATGTAGTGTTTTTTTTTTTTATTAAACATGAAAGAAAATGATTAAAAAATATTGTCACTTTACAAAAGCGTACTTGACATTTTCTACCAGCCGACCTTTATGAATGCCAAATAGTGACAGCAGTGGCAGTTCTGCTAGGTATGATGGTTTCTTTTCCCTCTTGTTTTTTCCTTAACAACCTATCGGTGACCTTCCCAAACGAATACAAAAGTACATTATCACTTACACTTTAAAATTGAACGAAATAATGAATTAGTTCACACTTCACAGAGGTTTAATGAAGGTCGCTTTTTGGAAACTACAGAGAAGAAACCGCATTTTGCTTTACAAAAAGTATAAATAATACTGTTTTCGCAAATTTTAGTTCCAAAGTTCGCCGTCCGTAACAGGCGGCGTAGTGGTAGCATCACGACATGACAGCTTCGTTTCCGTCACGGCGTACGAATTGTTTGTACTGCCAATGCGCGCCCATAGATGTTTGACATCAAAACTAATATCCCCACAATTTCTATTCCAGAACATGAAGGTCCTAACATTCAGCTTCGCGAACTCCCCAATCGACAACGGCCGGAAGATAGCGCTCGCACTGATGCACCACGCCTTCCCAAAGCGGCACGACCTCCTCTTCGCCTTCGAGTACAGAGAGCCGTACTACCCCACCCTCCCCTCCGACATGAACATGTTCCAGCGCCCAGGAGACTGGAAGAGAGAACTAGAACGATGCGAATGTCCTCACTGGAGGATCACCTGTATAAATGGAACGTCTGATGCGTTCATGCTGACGGCTGGGGAGACGTTGATAGTGCCTAGTTCTGTGCTGGACTATAACTTGATGGAGTCCGCGCGACACTTCCGGTCGGGCAGGGTGCCGATATGGGTGTGGGGGAGACCGGAGGGCGCTGCGTTGTTGCGGAGCGGGGAGCTGCTGAGTACGGAGCAGTCGGCGACCGCGGAGAGTGTGCTGTTGGAACAGGTATGTTAATATAAGTCAAACTTAATTAATTTATTTCGCCAGCGCGGCGTGTGACGTCGAAATCGGGTTTACTGTACAAATGAATGCGACGACCGCTTATTCGCGCGATTATCGCTTTGTTTTAGGACGACTCCTAACAGTGGCGTGCCTAGGGTTTCAAAATAAGGCAAGCCCAATAAAATTTTAACCGATTTCAAAAAAAGAAAGTTCAGTTTTCGACTGAGTATGTAGGTACCTTCGTATGTATCATCGCAATTTTCTCATAAACTGATATAGATGTCTCAATTCGTTGTTTACCGAAAGAAACCATTGCACACAGGTGTTTATGGGATTTGCGTGCCTTTTAATGGCGCCAGATATGTTATTTAAATCATTATAATCAGATGTATTCCAAACGGAATCTTCATTCGAAAAAAATATGCAGCACCAGCAATACAACTTATTAGTGTGCGAACAGCCAACAATCCAACTAGTTTTATACACTGATCTATTAAATTTTCGTTTATGCGATTTACTAGTCTGAGAAATACACAGATTAGGCGTCGGTTTTAATGAAGAAATTAACTGTTTTTTCTGAGCAAAGTTTAAAGATTTTACCTTATCTTCGCCAATCAAAACTTGAACGCATTTTAAATCCTCACAAGGTACAATTACCTCCATTAGTGTAGGTAAGTCACCAAAACAATAGTATCACTGAAAAAATCTAAGAAAACACACAAAAAACTTTAACAACAAAACTTTTCTCACTCAAGCAAATGAAACTGAAGTGAGTTGCACTCGGGTGTCGGGAATTACTTACGCAGAGTTGCAGTGTTGTCATTTAGGCAAAAAAAAGTCGCCAGGTATATGAAAAATCTAGCTAGATGTCGCAATTTTTTTATTTTTAAGATATTGCTTGAATATTTAATTTGGTTAATTGGTGTAACACATTCATAGTGCGTGCAGCTAAGGAGTGGAATTCCCTGCCGGAGTCTGTGTTTCCTGATAGCTATAACCTGGGAGTATTTAAGTCAAGAGTGAATAGGTTACTTCTAGGCAAGCGTGCTCCATCTTCGACCACATCATCGCTTACCATCAGGTGAGATAGTGGTCAAACGCGAGCCTATAAATAGTAAAAAAAAAAAAAAAAAATTTGGTTATTTTAAAAAGTCGCTTATTTTTTATTGTTGCTAAATCTTAAAAAAAGTCTCCAAACTCGTTAAAAATCTCCAAGATCTCACAACGTCGCTAAAACGGCAACACTGCAGAGTTGGCAAGGTGACAAGGTCACGCATACGCGTGCAAGGTTCTAACTCGTTATACGGCACATCGCTATAAGTGCGAAAGTGACAGAGATAGTATTTGAAAGCCCGGCAAAAGCCGGTACGTGTAAGCGAGATAGCTATATGTAGATGCTGCAAATGCAAAACTCTGCGCGCGAACAATCGCGATGTGTAGTAGTGTGGCATAGATAGATACTTTGTGTTATTTTAATGAGAAGTAAGCGCGCGAACTTTTAAATAGTTCGGGTTTGATATTGATTCTGTATCGAGCATTTTAGTAAAGTAGTTGGCTTTTGGGCTTAAATGAAGGTACCGCCACTGATACCAAGCTACATACTGCTTCTACCATCGGACATCCAGACGCACTGCACCTTACCATCCCTACCTTGTTACTATTCCACCAATTCGCACCAAGCGTTTCCAAACGTCTTTTATAATGCGCACAGCAAAGTAGTGAAACTCTCTGCCTGCGTCTGTGTTTCCAAACGCTGACAACCCTAGTCTCTTCAAAGTTAGAGTGAACAGGCTCCTTCTGGGTAAGCTCGCTCCATCGTAGACTTTGTCTCTGTCATCTCTGACCTAGACTTAGAGTCAAGAGCGAACCCATCACAAATAAAAAAAAGTCCAATTTGCTGTTGGTCCAATTCGCGGTTAGTCCAATTCGCGCTTGGTCCAATACGCAGTTGATCCAAATCACGATAAGGTAAAAATTGACAATATTTCCGAAATTATACAATATACAACGTATAACAGAATCAACGCAATACCTCTTAACGTGTAGTTGTACTCATAATTATTCACAACTTTCACTATGGGACCAACACCGAAATTGCGACAAAAGTCTGCTGTTCATTTTGTCAACTTATGCGCACATAAATTTTGAAGCAACCGCAAATTGGACCAACTGCGAAGTGGACAAACTGCGAATTGGACCAATCGCGAATTGGAGCAACCGCGAATTGAACCAATCGCGAATAAGGTGAACTGAACCAATCGCGCCTAAAGGAATCCAAATTGCACCTTGGTACAGTAACATAAGTTGTACTTGTCAGGTGCGGCGCTCGCACCCGAAGCTGACGCCGCCGCACGTGGCGTACCTGTGCGGCAACACGTTCACGGGCGCGGCGGGGCCCGGCCTGCTGCCGCCGCTGGCCGCGCTGCAGACCTCCTACAAGAAGCTGGTGGAGCTGTGCACGCCCACCACGCTTGGACAGTTCTGGGTAAGTGACATGATTACGTTATACGAGCATTATTATAACACAGAGTATTTATTTGCAAGTCTTTCCGAGATAATAAGAAGTCGAGGCGGCATAGCCGAAGAATATCTGGAAGGACTTTGGGGAGGTCTTTGCAGGCCTTTCCAGGGGCCCATCTATCACTTTACCAAAATTATTCAAAATCGGTTCAGCGATTTAAGCGTGAAAGCGTCACAAACATACGAAATCACTTTCTCATTTATAATATCGATTATTCCCAAGGTCCACACACACACTTGTTAGGCCAGCACTGGGGAACAGCGAAACAACTTTCAAAAATTATTCTTGATGTCCACCACTGGAGGACAGCGAAACAACTTTTAAAAATTATTCTCGTTGTCCACCACTGGAGGACAGCGAAACAACTTTTAAAAATTATTCTTGATGTCCACCACTGGAGGACAGCGAAACAACTTTTAAAAATTATTCTCGTTGTCCACCACTGGGGGACAGCGAACAACTTTTAAAAATTATTCTCGTTGTCCACCACTGGGGGACAGCGAACAACTTTTAAAAATTATTCTCGTTGTCCACCACTGGGGGACAGCGAACAACTTTATAAATTATTTCCATTCGCCACCCACTGGTGGAGAGCGACACGGATTTTTAAAGATTCCCATGGCCACAGGCGGTTGTTACCACTTGTTCTACTAAACAGTTCTTTGAGACTAGACTAATGGGCTTTCTTCAAACGAGTGGTCGACATAGAGAATAATCGTTGTAATAATTTTTATTTAGGAAGTTAGGATATAATTTGAACATTAGGAAATAACAAAATAGAATCAGGATACTTCATTTTATTAATACACAATGTATTTTCCGCCTATTATTTTGATTGTATTAACTAGAGATACGTAAGCTACCAGGAACACATAAATGTGTGGTAGTACTGAAATATACGACACATGGGTATTTTGACAGACACAGTGGTGTATGTGTAATGCCAAGCTAAACTTATCCTAAAAATCTATGTGCCTTGTACTGAGTGTGTCACCCGACTTCGAAAAGTGTAACACCGAATAACCGTCTCCGTAAGTTTACAAATACGAAACACTTATCAACGAATGCATGCTACCTCGAAAAACTTGTGAATCTTTAGCGCTCACAGTTCTAGCCCCAAAACTACTTCGACATGTTTCTAGTCTCCTGGTACTTAGTTGAGGTCACAAGTTTTCGTTCAGAACAGTAATTTTTGTTTTTTCGTTAGAGGATTGGTTAAACAAGGTCGCTTGGCTTCGGCGATAAGCTTTTCGAGTTATTTATTATTATTATTTATTTATTTAAATTCAATTACTCTCTGCACTTACAGTAAATGTACCAACACGTAAAGAGAGTCAACAATCTAGGTATTCGAATTAATTTTTGACGGCACGGTTGGCGCAGTGGTTGATTGCGCAGTGGTTGATTGCGCTGCGTGTCACGGTTTCGATTCCCGCACGGAACAAATATTTGTATGGCCTACAGATAGTTGTTCCGGGTCTGGCTGTTTGTGTATTTATATGTTTGTGAACGCACCCACGATACAGGACAAATTCCTAGTGTGGGGCAACGTTTAAATTAAAAAAAAAATATTCAATAAAAACAACAAAGAATTAAAAAATTAAACAAACAAGTACAATCATAACAAAATATTAGATGTCAATCAATAAAAATAATACAATAATCAAAATATTCAAAAATAATAAAAAACAATCTAAATAATCAAATATAATTAAAATAATCAGAAATAATAAATAATCAAATTATTAATCAGTAAAACAATCCTTGCAAATTGCAGCGAAAATGCAAAATGCGAAATGCAGCGTGTATTCGTTGTTAAGTGATTAGAATTGGTGAATTTAGGGATTTAGTTATTCGAAATCGCATGGCATGGCGATTTTCCTCAAAATTTACCTCAAATAATGGCTTATAAATAGGGAAAATTAATTCATATCTATACTAATATTAAATGAGGTAAAGTTTGTTAGGTTGTAGGGGTAATCTCTGGATCTCCTGAACCCATTTTGAAAATTCTTTTACCAATAGAAAGCCACGTTATTTGTGAGTATCATAGGCTATTTAATAACCCGAAAAATACCGCCCAACGAGTGGGCACGGGTCAGCTAGTTTTAAATAAATTTATTAGTATAAAACTACTACCACAGTCAGTCAGTCTACTACTGAAACAGTTATCTTAAAAGTGGGTGATAATAATAATGTTTACAAGTTGCTACTATAGTTTTATAGAGTAGTCGTAAAGTTGTCTCTACCTAACCCTTCTGAAAATACAGGCGAAATGTAACGTTGTTGCTGTACCCATTATACAAATTAAAATAATAACCAAAACTCAAAACCGGACGGCGCTCTCTGTCGGTGCGACGACCCGATCGGGTTTGCCATACAAATGAACGCGACGATCGCTTATTTGCGCGATAATCGCTTTATTTTAGAACGACGCTATACAGATTTCAGGCAGTCTTCTGACACGTTTTTCTAATGCGGGCCATAGACGTTCAAGTAATGTGATCAAACAGTCTGGTTCAAACTGTTTAACCAAATTGTTATGAATGTGTGTGGGAACATTTGATCAAAAATGAGTTGTGAAATGGTGTGAAGAAATTTTTTTCGTAAACAGTTAGGTAGGGCCAACTTCGAGAAAGAGGTCAACCGTCGAATCCGACTCGGCTGGGCAGCATTCGAGAAGTTGCGCTTACATACCACGGTGTCTCCAGACGAAAGTCTATGATCAGTGCGTGTTGCCAGTGATGACATATGGAACTGAAACGTGGTCGCTCACAATGGGCCTCATCAAAAGGCTCAAAGTCACTCAAAGGGCAATGGAGAGGGCAATGCTTGGAGTTTTCTTGCGTGATCGAATCACGAATGATGATATCCGCAAGAGAACCAAGGTAACCGACATAGCCCGAAGGATCGCCAAACTAAAGTGGCAGTGGGCAGGGCACATTGCTCGCAGAACAGATGGTCAATGGGACCGAAAACTTCTGGAGTGGCGACCGCGTACCGGAAGACGCAACGTTGGCGCGGTCTCCCACAAGGTGGACCGATGACCTGGTGAAGGTCGCGGGTAGCCGATGGATGCGAGACGCACAGGAGGGCGTTGTAGCGACGCGCGCGGGCAGGCCTATGTCCAGCTGTGGACGTCTGCAGGCTGATATGATGATGATCATGATGAAACAGGCTGATTCAGTTTTATAAATTGGCATGAATGTCTGTAGAAAAATTTGATCAAAAATGAGTTGGCAAATGGCATAAAGAAATTTCGTGTATAGCCCGCATAAGAATTTACTAACTAGGTATTGAACTATTAACAGGAATAGCCCATTATTGAAACAACACACTTAAAAACATTTTGCGGTTACTTCACTAAATGATAAAGGGTTTATTAATTTTCCTGCTGTTTTGTAATATAACTGATTTATGAATGGAACGTTTCGTGGTTTCCTTGTAAGCTTATCAAGTCTAGGAATAAAATGTGGTTTATTTGTTTTTGTCATGATAGGTAACTTATATTTGTATTGTAATAGTTTCTGCCCGCGTGTACCTAAAGTGTTTTACTTCAAGGGAATGTACTACTAGAATTAAATAAAAAGTATTGGATACTACTACTAATTTAAGTCTGTCTCAAATGCATGATCGATGAAAAACATACAGACTCTTGTAAAAATGTACAAGGATGTAAATAAAATACAAGTTTTTTTTTATGTCTATCTTTCAAGATCCACCATCGCAACTACCAGTTACCGTTGCATCACACATTTGTGTATATGTTTGGTGTTTTATATTTATAATACACCAGAATATTTAACTGCCTCCATGTTCGAGTGGTTTAGGCGTTTGCCTAATGACCCGGAGGTCGTGGGTTCGATTCCCACGGGAAGCATACTTTGTAAAGTTGTTTCCAGTTTTGGCTAGGACATTGCAGGCTTGAATCACCTGATTGTCTGATAAAAAACTGGCCAAGTGCGAGTCAGACTCGCGTGCAAAGGGTTCCGAACGAATTATTTTTTTTTAACATGTTATTTTAACACTACAGGCTTCTAATAGGTTTTCCTGTAATTTTTAGGTAAAGATCTATTATCTCCATTTTTTTCTAAATTTTAGGCTTAGTAGTTTCGGAGATAAGGGGGGGGGGGAATGGTCATTTTTCGTCTAATTTCTTGAATAACTTCAAAACCATTTATTTTAAAATTATGAAAAAAATATAATTAAAACCCTCACAGTAAGTCCTTTCATTTGATATGTCACACGATATTGTTCAAAAAACTTTTTTTTTTAATTTTCTAATTTGGCCCCCAAAAGTGACCCCATACTAAAAATTTAATAATAATCGTAACGCGTCCGTGTTTGGGTCATAGAAGTCCATATGTGTACCAAATTTCAACAGAATCGGTCCAGTGGATCCGGAGAAAACTGGCTGTGACAGACGGACAGACAGACAGACACACACCCGAGTGATCCTATAAGGGTTCCTTTTTTTTCGGAACCCTAAAAAGATGATTCCGTGTTTCGAAAGGCACGTATAAGTCGATGGTCCCGGCCACCAAATGGCGGTCGTCAAATAAACCATGTCAGAGGCCCTTGAGGCGGTTTAGAAACTCTAACACTAGAGTGTGTGCGTGGTCGTTTAGACCTTACTACCCACACGATAAGATGAAGAATCAGAACATTTCAACAAAAGTCGTCGTTGACTTTTATTTTCATTACAGATGCAAGACTCCCAATACTACTCGATCCTGGACACGAGCCGGTGGCTGCGCTACGTGGCCAACTGCATCGCGTTCGCCGACGACGCCGCGCAACACCTGTCCAATAACGTCACTGTAGTGTTACAAGAAGGTGAGAAGCTCGCTAGCCACAGCTGCACAACTCGACCTTCGAGGTTAAGAGAAAATTTGGGCGGCGAGACTTTGTATGTAAAAAGTCATAATTCGAGGTTTGGCTCTCGACTGTTTTCTCCTCCAATATTGGACCGATTTAAGAGATATTTCACAAACTGAATAAGAAGGATACATACTGTGTCCGTATGTTTTCTTTTTTGATGATTTATTAACCGTATAAGCACTAGAACCCTCACAAAATTCTCAAAACTGTACGATAAATCGCTGTCAACAGAGCCCTAGTGTACAAATTTGGCAACTATTAAAAAGGACATAGGGACATAGTATAAATAAAAAAACATTTTATTTCGGACAACTAAGAGATCCATAAATTGTTAGTAACAGGTTTGCACTTATACACTATTGTTAGTAACTTAACTAAAGACGAATTAATGAGAGGACCACCCATCTACTAAATACCAGAACTCTAGGGTATAAGTCTTCTCACCAATTGCCTTACTATGGTGGAGGAAGTATCAGCCGCCACAGCCTTCAGGATGCTATTGCGACTGCCTCTTATTCTGCTCAGAAGCGAGGCCGTTTTCTTGCGTATGATAGCATGAAACCCATCGGTATGGGTTATCAAAGAACATTTCAAAGGCACTGCAAAAACGAGGCAATCGCAACAGCATCCTAAACATATTATTATATTGGACGCGTAGCACATCCAGCGATCTTTTCGAATAATTGACCCAAAGATTAGCGGTTAGATTGGCAGTTATACATCCTTCTTATTCAGTTTGTGAAATATCTCTTAAATCGGTCCAACATTGGAGGAGAAAACAGTCGAGAGCCAAACCTCGAATTATGACTTTTTACATACAAAGCCTCGCCGCCCATGTGTCCACCTAAGTGACGCTAGTCGAGGTTGGTCCATTACGTACCGAGTCTGTTCTGTGCCTTGAAAAGGACAAGCAGAAGATCTTTGGCAGATGGTATGGATAGTCAGAATTCATAAAATTGACACCAGTCTTGCGAAGTGGTTTCGAGCTATCTAGATACTGGATTGTGGAGATCAGATAGACAGGGACTCCATGTTTAATTCTGGTTCTCAGCTGCATCCGATTAGCCGACCTCAACATAGATAGGGAGCTTAAGTATTACGTAACGAATTTAGGGGGAGGGGTCTTGTAAAACGTTACGATGCGTTACAGGGGGGGGGGGTGTTTTGAACTACGCCTTACGTAACATTTTTTTATAACCCTTCAGAACGGTCGCGTAGAGAGATTCTCTCACGCATTTTTTTACTTTTTTTCCTCAAAATTTCAAATGGAACGACTTTCCGGTACTTTACGCCACATAATTGTGACTTTTAGATAAAAAATGGTTACGTTACGTTTTACTAGGGGGGAGGGGGAGGACAGAAAAACGTTACGGCGCGTTACATGGGGGGGGGGAGGAGAGTCAAAAATCTCCAAGTCAAGTAAAACTTAAACGCTACCTTAGGAAAAGTCTCGGAGGATTGATCGTCTTAAAAAAAGGCTGTAGACGAAAGAAACTGAGACGACAACAGGTTTAGGGAAGGTAAGCAAATGATGGTGGATGCCAAGCTACATAGCTTGGCTCATCGCTGCAAGGTTGCCTGCTTGTCAGTCTTCTACAGATTGTACTTCGGTGAGTGTGCCCAAGAACTCCACGACCTCATCCCACCGACCCCCTTCTACCATCGGACATCCAGACGCACTGCAAGTTACCATCTCTACCTTGTTGCTACTCCACAAATGCTCACTAAGCGTCTTTTATAATGCGCACAGCAAAAGAGTGGAACTCTCTGCCTGCGTCTGTGTTTCCAAACGCTTACAACCCTCATCTCTTTAAAGTCGAGAGTGAACAGGCTCCTTCTGGGTAAGCTCGCCCCATCGTAGACTTTGTCTCTGTCATCTCTGACCTAGACTAGAGTCAAGAGCAAACCCATCACAAATATCTGGCTATAAAACCAAGGCAAGGCGTCCTAAACACTTCAATAAACCTCTGCGCAGTACTGTGCGTGATTTTACGGACAAGCAAGCATATTCGCAAAACCGAACCTTTATACCGTATTGCTAACAACTGAAAGGTCATTATTAAACATCACTTGGTACGACTACGGTCTGAGAACCATGTGCTGCCATTTCGACCCTTACGATATAAGCAATTAGGGCGAAATTCATTTGTGAAATTGCCTTTTTGAGACAGTGATTATATTGTAAATAGGGCATCGTGCATTTAACAATAAATAAACAGAACGCTATGAGTGTCCTGTTTTCCTAGTACATAATTGTTTCAAACAGCTGTTTGTCAATATCTAGTAACCATTATTTTCTTCCCATTTATTGAAAATATGTTTGCTAATATTTCAGGTGACGGCGTAGACTATTGTTCCGTGGTATCATGCCTCACTCAATTGCTAGTCGACCCACACTTCAGAACGATATCGGGCTTCCAGTCCCTCATACAGAAGGAATGGATCGCGCTCGGACACCCGTTCTGTGATAGGTGAGTACTCCTTCACAGTTATATGCTCCTGGTACATTGGATGAACTTGTTACATAATTTACATGAGCTTAGTTACTAATAGGAACTTATTTTATGTCAGAAGAAAAACATTAACATGTGCTTTAGTTGAGCTTGTTCTTGTCTCTTTCGAACATCTGTCTAACTATAAGAATAAGACAGAGATGGAAACATATCTGTCTAAGTCAAAGCTGCTAAGCAACGTCCTGTCAACTTGTCAATCATTCTGATGTAAATACAGCACTTCCATACATTTATGTGTTCCTGGTAGTTTATGTATCTCTAAGCTCATCCTTTAAAATGTTACTCATACAAAATTATAGGGAAAAAATCACCTTCATCTATGTGTTAGGTAATTACGACTTTTTTAGTTTCTTTCCTTGTATCCAAATCATTATTACCTATTATGATTGTTTTGTAAAATTCAAACCAGGAAAGTTATTCACGAAACAGTTATTTTGGATTGATTACGCATTTAAAATTGATGCCTACTTACATTGATATATAAAAAAACTCAAGATGCACAGTCTCGAACAAATGCAACACTCGAAACTGTCGTCAAAAACTGACATGTATCAAGTGTCATGTGTGAGTTGTGTGTAGTTATACTATAAACAATTTTTTTTGCAAATTCAACCTTACACGGATCGCTTAAAGTTGTTTTTACAAAGCAGTGCAGTATGGCGAGCGATGCGAGACTGTTTCAAACTTTCACATATTGCCCTTATATTTTGCGGACGTTTTTGAGATGCTGAGTGTGTATCTTGGTTTTTTTATATGTCAATGCCTACTTACTAAATATTTATTGCCTTATACGATTTAACGATTTATTTGTGACGTTTTACCGCGTTAGAAAGTTAATATTATTTACTTAGTGAGATCCTATCTTTTATATCTGCAGACGATTATTAAAACGGCGCAGATCAGCGGATTTCAACAGAGATTGAATAATAAACCTTATAATCATTGTCTCAGGCCCAAATCAATCATAAAAAATTGGTTGTCTGTAAAGTCGGTGTCTGTAAAATTGGTTGTCTGTACGAACGATAATTTTACGTGATAACGTCATAAGAAAACAATTGAATTCTTAACAAACAAGCCGAACTTAGGTCGATAGCGCCTCTCTATCGCTTGTTGACCTTTCGCTTGCGGACCGTGACACTTTTTCGTGCGTGCAGCCGGCGTTCATCTATTTATAAGACGTTATCACGTCAATAACACTTGCTGTAGCATAGTATTATTTCTGTCACTGTTCAACAACTGACGGAGAAACAGGTTCATTGAAAAGCCAAAGCACGCGTTACGCGTACCATTCTATTTGTAAAATATGCATGGTTACTGCCTTACCATTCCGCAGTATTTGTAATTTTGTATACTACCATAATTTGATGGGTTCCTGGTAGCTTACGTGTCTATACTCTGCCTTTAAATTTTGCATCCAATACAAAATAAATTGAGAGGAAAAATATTACTAATGTGTCCGGAATAATCCCGATTCTATATAATTTTTGTGGTTACTGCCTTACTGTTCTACAACATTTAAACACTATCTTAATTATATGTATTCCTGGTAGCTTATATCCCTATGATCATTCTTTTAATTGCGGGCTGAGCAGAAAATCATATAAAGAGAAAAACTGCCTTTTGTTGTGACTAATGTATCCTATTTCTATACATTTTTGTTTCTTATGCCCAAATTATCTTTCCTATTTATTATTATACTAAAAAAAACAAAATTTATCACAAGATGGATAACGCAACTCTAAAATGGTATATTTGAGATAATATTAGGTAATTACAAATGAAATTGGCGTTTTGTCGTGCTGGCCACTTTGATCTCTTTGGTTTGGAATTACAATTTCAAATTTACTCATGCTTTTGTGTTTCGAAAACCGTAATTCATTTGTTTTTTCCTCTTTTGGTTTTTTCTTTGCGCCAGTCAGTTTACAGCAGACACTGGCTGTTCAATTACACTGAAATCTCTTTGAGGCGCGCGTGAGTCACAACGCACCGTCGACCCGGGTCTGGGGGTCTACTCTCTAAGGGACCGTCTCCACGAGCGAGAGAATCGCGGCGAGTTGACGTTTTTTCACTCATCGAATCGCCGCAATAATATTGGGACACGTTCATAGAGTTGTTATAGAAATACGTGGCATGGACGATCATAACGCCGCGATTCTCTCGCTCACCTAGATTAGTCCCGAACCCGAACTAAGAATGAATGACAGTAACTGACAAATCGTGTTGTCATTCATTCTTAGTGATTAGATGACACAGAGTAGAAAACGCCCGTAACTAAGGCTGAAACTTCGGACTTCGTGCTTAAAAAGTAGGCCCCCTAGTTCTGATAGGACGGCGAGCCCCCGACACACACACAACACATACATCATCATCATCATCATATCAGCCGAAAGACGTCCACTGCTGGACATAGGCCTCCCCCAAAAGGGTGGGGGGGGTTGCTATTATCGCCACGCTTGGCAGGCGGGTTGGCGATCGCAGTGTATGGTGTTGAGTTTTACAGAGAATGCTGCTGCCCATTCTCTGGCGAGTCGCCTCTTACGACACCCACGGGAAGTGATGGGATGGTATTATTTTTTTACGACACCGGCCGACACCATACGGCATAACAACCAACACATACATACGTACATTAAAACATCAACTCGTATCCCCAGATTCGGTCTCCCCCGGCCAGGCAACCCGAAGGACTCGACGGCTAAGGACACAACGTCGGCGCAGGCGGCGCCCGTGCTGCTGCTGTACCTGGACTGCGTGTGGCAGCTGCTGCAGCAGTTCCCGGCGGACTTCCAGTTCACGGAGACGTACCTCACGACGCTGTGGGACTGCGCACACAATCATATCTTCGACACGTTCCTGTTTAATTGTGCAAGAGATCGCGAGCTGGCTGTGTCTAAGGTAAGATCTGGCATTTGTTGGAATAGTAATCTAAAATTCGTTGCTTAGACTGGTTGTGTGTTAGGTCTGTGTAGATAGGAGCTGAAAAAAGAACTTGGAGTATCTTCGTTAAGTTTATTTTGACCTTATACAATTTTGCTTGGTGTGGCGTTGGTGTTCGTGAAGTAGAGAGCCGGCGCCCCGCAGCCCGTAGTGCTGAGAGTTAACACGTTACGCAGTGGGAGCCAGAGGCCGAGTGTCGTTACCGTGGAAGGCCTAAGCTAAGGAAAACTGGAGTAACGACTTATAGGTGTTTATAACGGATTGGTCGGATAAGGCAGTAGAACAACATAGGTTGATAAAAAAGCACACTAAAAAAAGCCCTTAACTCAGTACCAATGGTAATATTTGTGTAACTTAAATTTGTGGCCGTCTTGTAGATCAAAACCCTTAATTTTTTTTTATCTCGATGCTTTTTGTATCGTCTAATTTACTGGCTTACTTTACAAACAAATAAATTGAAATGTATGTTTGTGATATCAAAGTAACAGCTTTTTATTAAATACATATGAAAGTATATACGATACTTATAGTTAGAAAACTATTTTATATATTTTTTTGTCTTCATCTTGTCTGCTTGTTTCGTATGATCTCCAAAACGGCTGGACCGAGTTCCACGGGCAAAAAGCTGATGTTATAAGGAGTTACTGAAGCTACTTTTATTTTAGAGAAATGGTCAGGGTTCCGTACAAAACAAAAGAAACGACTTTTACGCGGGCATAGCCGCGGGCAGTAGGCAATAACCTCTCATAATGTTGAGCTTGCTTACAGAACTTCGTACAAAGGCCGGTGTGGGACTGGGGCGAGCAGTTCTCGGAGCAGGACAAGGCGTTGTTCTACAACCCGCTCTACGGCGTCAAGCCCAACACCCTGCACTCGCAGAGGTTATGTGAGTATACCCCATACCTTTTTTTATTGGGACAAGCCCGCCCCACATTCCCAACCACTGCAACACCTGAAAGCCAGAATCAAAAATGGCGACCACCAGAAAAATGCCAAGCCAATGAAGCCCGACGAGTCCTGGAGAAACGATTCAACTGTCTTGGATCCCGCAACGAAATTAATCAAAAAAGTACAGCGGAGGAGTAGGAAAAAAAACATAGTTTCCACTTCGCTCCTTATCAAGCAGGAGACAGAATAGAGCTAGGCCTATAGGCATCAAGGGACATATACAACTGGGTTAAGCCCAGTTTCCAAGCACCACGGATTATATATTAACACTAAAACTAATGGGTCCTAAATTGTGAGCTACTTTTGACTGCAGTAATAGGTGTGGTAAAATTGCTTGAACGCACGGAAATTTGTTCTGGTTTCTACAAGGTGCGTATAGTAAACTACTCCAGATGTAACCTGAATACTATCTGACATAATATACCATACCTATTTATTGCTGATTACCGTCCACTGCTGAACGTAAGCCTCCCCCAAAGAGCGCCATTCAACCATCGCAGTCTTGAGCTGTCCGTATCCAGCCTCTGCCAGCCACCGCGCTTCAAATCATCAATCCATCGCACCGCAGGGCGTCCTACACTACGTTGCCCATACGCGGTCTCCACTCTAACCCATGTCTGCTCCATCGACCGTCTGTCCGTCTGCAGACATGGCTGGCCCACTTCCACCTCAGCATCCTGATTCTACGCGCAATTACTAAAATAATGAAGCTCAAACGGACTTGTCCGCCAAAATTCGGGTTTTCCCATACATGTCTGCTTCATCGACCATCTGTCCGTCTGTTATAGACATGGCCAGCCCACTTCCACCTCAGCATGCTGATTCTACGCGCAATTACTGAAATAATGAAGCTCATACGAACTTGTCCGCCAAAATTCGAGTTTTCCCATATATTTCGCTAAGATTCGCCCTTCTGTCGCTCATTCTTTAAGTGGCTCTAGTGAGTGGCGTAGTAATTAATGTCAAAATATTTGGAAAATACCACTTGATATTTCGATAGCTCTTGTCAATCCCTCTGTCAATCTTTTACGCTAATCAAATGTCATCGGCTAAGATTTCCCTGTTACAAATGCGCCCGCCTAGTATCGGCGGAGTGATTCCGCTTCTATTTCTATCTAATGTAATCAGATTCTCCGTTTGAGATCGAAACAATCAGGCAAAACCTAAAACATAAATAGTGTATGTAATTCAGCTATAAACCGTTAATTCGTCCACAGCACAATCATCCCTCCCAAGCAAGTCGGTAACCGAACTGAGTCGACTAGAACCTTGCACGTCAGTGGCCGGCATGGAGCTGTGGTCGCAGTGCTACGAGCGCTGGCTGGCGCCGCTGGACTCGCCGCTGTCCGGCACCATCCAGTACCACGTGCACAACTACGCCGCGCTGCAGAAGGTCAGTATATGTCAGGTCGCTCCAGGCGTATGTACTCCTGGTACTTAGCATGAAAATATGGTGAAAATGCTACGAGCAATAGCTGTCGTCTCAGGACTCGCCGTTTTCCAGGACTACAATACAATGTACACTACTTCGTCGCGGATCAAAAGGTCAATATACTACTACTATAGGCTTATGGAGCCCTGGTACTTAAGCAAGAAACTGTGGTGACAATGCTATGAGCGACGGTTAGCGCTATTCGAGAGATGACTCGCCGGGATCCGGGACTATACAATACCATAAGCACCTACTAAGCCGCGCTGCAAATAGTCGGTATATTGCTACTGACAGGCTTATGTGGCCCTGGTACTTCAGCATGAAACTGTGGTGACAATGCTTGAGACTACAGTCGAGTTCGGGACCAATATCATGCGTTCCACTACGCTGCGTTTAAGATGCTCTATACTGCTACAGACTTATGTAGCCCTGGTACTGAGCATGAAATTGTGGTGACAATGCTACGAGCTATGGTAAGCGACACTTGTGACTCGATTCGCCGCTATCCCAGGACTTTACAATACTATAACTACTACGCCGCGTTTTAGATCAGTATACTGCTACAGACTTATGTAGCCCTGGCACTGAAGCATGAAATTGTGGTGACACTGCTACGAACTATGGTAAGCGACACTCTGGATTCGATTCGCCGCTATCCAGGACTTTACAATACTATAACTACTACGCCGCGTTTTAGATCAGTATACTGCTACAGACTTATGTAGCCCTGGTACTGAAGCATGAAATTGTGGTGACAATGCTGCGAACTCTGGTAAGCCATACTCTGGACTCGATTCGCCGCTATCCAGGACTTTACAATACTATAACTACTACGCCGCGTTTTAGATCAGTATACTGCTACAGAATTATGTAGCCCTGGTACTGAAACATGAAATTGTGGTGACAATGCTACGAACTATGGTAAGCCATACTCGGGACTCGATTCGCCGCTAACTAGGACTTTACAATACCATCTGCATTAACTATTATACCGCGTTTTAGATCAGTATACTGCTACAGATTTATATAGCCCTGGTACTGAAGCATGAAATTGTGGTGACAATGCTACAAACTACGGTTAGCGACACTCGGGACTTAATTTGCCGCTGTCCAAGACACAATACCATGTGGACTACTTCGCCGCGCTTCAGAAGGCCAGTATAGCGCTACAGGCTTATGTAGCCCTGGTAGTCAAGCATGAAACTGTAGTGGCAATACTACGTACACTAACTACGCCGCGAAGCAAGAAGGTCAGTATATTGCTACAGACTTATGTAGCCCTGGTACTTCATAACACCATGGTGACAATGCTACGAGCGATAGTTAGCGACACTCGAGACTTGAGTCGCCGGAGTTCGGGACTATACAATACCATAGGCAGCTACTACCGAGCTACTATATTGCTACAGAAAGGCTTATGTGGCACTTCAGCGTGAAATTGTGGTGACAATGCTCGAGACCTCAGTCGCCGCAGTCCGGCGCGTGTCTAAAAAGTCCACTTTAGTAGAATCATATTAGGATCATAATATTAATCATACAACAATCTTGACAAATTTCATTTTCATCTTTATCACTACAGCATTAGGTTGAAGGTTGAATGGGAAAATTAAACAGTTTCGGGTAGCTTGATGTGCTGGCTGATTCTGCTAAAGTCATTGATATATAAAAAACCCAAGATACACACTCAGCATCTCAAAAACGTCCGCAAAAAACAAGCGCAATATGTATAATTGTGCGCAAGTTTCAAACAGTCTCGCATCGCTCGCCATACTGCACTGCTTTGTAAAAACAACTTTAAGCGATCCGTGTAAGGTTGAATTTGTAAAAAATAATGTTTATAGTATAACTACACACAACTTACACATGACACTTGATACATGTCAGTTTTTGACGACAGTTTCGAGTGTTGCATTTGTTCGAGACTGTGCGTGCATCTTGGGTTTTTTATATATCAATGGCTAAAGTGGCCTTTTTCGACTCGCGGGACTACAATACAATGCGCACTACTATGCCACGTTATAGATCCTGTAGACTGCTATAGACTTATGTGGCCCTGGTACTGAAGCATGAAATTGTGGTGACAATGCTATGAGCTATGATTAGCGACGCTCGATTCGCCGCTATCCAGGACTTTACAGTGCCCTACCTACTGCGAGCGATGCGAAGCGATGTTATGTTACTCGTCGCTGTCCGAGACTATACAACACCATGTGCACTACTACGCCGCGTTCCAGAAGGTCAGTATATTGCTACAGGCTTTTGTGACCCTGGTACTTCAGCCTGAAATTGTGGTGACAATGCTCAAGACTTGAGTCGCCGCAGTTCGGGACTATACAATACCATGCGCACTGCTACGCTGCGTTCTAATCAGTATACTGCTATAGACTTATGTAGCCCTGGTCCTGAAGCATGAAATTGTGGTGACAATGCTACGAGCAAGGGTTAGCGACACTCGAGACTTGGGTCGCCGGGATCCGGGACTTTATACAACACCATAGGCACCTACGCCGCGCTTCAGTCGGTCGATATACTGCTACTGACAAGCTTATGTAGGCCTGGTACTGAAGTATGAAACTGTGGTGACAATGCTCGAGACTTTAGTCGCCGCAGTCCGGGACTATACAATACCATGTGTACCTACTAAGGTACACATGGTATTGTATAGTTGTAGAAGTCTGAAGCAGTATACTAATACTGCTTCAGACTTCTGGTATCCTGGTATTTAAGTGATGGTTATGTCGTGACAACAAGACTTGATGGGTAGGTAGTGAGTGCGTCAGGTTCAGTATAGTTCCTTTCATCTCCCCGTTAGGCCTGCATGTTATCTCTGTGCTAGAATGTTGATGTCATAAACGCTATACAGTTCATGGGTCGAGTCGCGAGTCCACTGTGACAGGTAGAGTGCGTCGTGTATCTATGCGGACGTGCGGTCGGCGTTATGTTGAAGTTCGTCAACGACGATACATTCACAGAATTGTTATAGAATGAAGAGTCAGGGCGTCCCTTAGAAAATATTTCAGGAGATTTATGTAACCCTAGTACCATTATACTGGCAATGACATAACCATAATATGGGTAATAGGTAGTGAGTGCGTCAATGTTAGTCAGTATACGAGTACCTCCATTCACTACACCGTTAGACAATAGTCCAGAAGAATTATATTACCCTGGTACTAAAACGCTGACAATGACATAAGCATAATACGGTTAGATAGATAGTGAATGCGTCAAGAGTCGGTATACTACAGGATACTCATGTATCCCGGGTACACAAACGTCGATAATGTGAAAAAAGCTGTAAATTACGTATTAACAACAATAACTGTCTACCTAATGACTCACGGCGCAAGATTTAAAAATAAGCTAAGCAAAAACCGACCTTATGACCATCACAAGTTCCAAAAGCTACCATTTCATAGAAAAGACAGACTGGGCTACAAACTACCACGTGTCTGTAAACCTGGTACCTAGCGATGCCCTTACAACAATGCTATAATAAAATACGCGGTAATATATTATATCGTAATATCGGCCATAGGCGTCGGGAACTCCACATTCAAGCGGGAATTTTACATACTGCAGAGCTACTTTGTCTCAAATAACAGACAAGGTTGAGTATCAACCTCCCTACGCCCATGTGAACCTGGTAATTCGTGTGTCACTTTAACAGCTGTTCCATAAGCTCAATATTGTTCGATAATGAGGAAAATTACGTCAGTGTGGTGTGTGGTTAGTTAAGTGACCTCACTTTAAACTACTACAGTACACGCATGTTATCCTAGTATTTACGCTCATTATATTATGTAACAAGTCAACGGATTGCCTAGCGGAAAACACGGAAATGTTTTGTCACAAATTTATTTCAAGCTTATTATTCACTCACATTGAAGTAGCCATAATTTAAAAAAGCCTACATATTGCTCATGTTGGCTATTTTAGTTTCATGTATTTGAATGTTGTTTTCAAGTATGGTACGAGTACTTACCAATCCATACATCCAGCCGGTGGCGGCGCACATTCACCTCAGTACAGTTCGCATCACCGTTGTTTACCCCTCCGAAGTTAGGTTTTAGTGACGACCGCGCAGGTGCAATCGCGTAAACAAGTGTTACGTTTCTAGAATATTATAGTATTTATACGTATTTAAATACGTATTATATTATAAACAAGTAACAAAGACTACCAGTAACAATAACAATATCAAAAAATAACACCACAGAAACATACACCACAAAAAACAAATCAAATAGTAAGAAATTACCAAAATAATTATTTCTTAATTTTTTAATTATTGTAATTACAAAATTAAGAATTTATTTATGTATATATTTAATAATTATTTCTTAATTAATTAATTAAAAACAACTAATAATTTTTAATTAAAAACAATAACAACGTGTAACACTTTTCGCATCAACAGTCGTATTGCATTGAGCAAGCGGGTCACACGTATGCGTGGAACGTATACGAGCGAGTGAGATGCCATGACACCCGTCATCTTGCGCGAACACGCGCATGCGCGACCTACCCGCGCAAGCGCTGTCCTATGTTTTTTGTCAAATTGACATCCTGCGCAGTCGATTGCGACGTACTTCGGGGAGGTAAACTTGCGTGACGGGAGCTATACTTACTTACTACTTTGTGAGTGATAATTTTTTCCTCAAATATAGCGTCTTATTCTCCAATAGATCCATCAAATAAAAGAGAAGCTACCGTCCCTGTCGATCCTGTCGCGGCAGTCCAACGGCGAGGAGCCGGCGGAGCCTCCGCAGCGGCCGCCCGTGTCCCGGTTCTATCCCTTCAGCGTGGGCCGCTCTGACGTCATCACCGGCAGCCTCGACTCCATGCAAGTCAGCCTCATAGACGCTAGTCAACTCGTAGAATCACAATCTCTACTCAATGCGCCCGATTAAGGTAAAACACCGTCGCAAGCGATCCTGACACTTATCTCCATGTGATAAGTTTGAATGTTGAATGTCTACTTAGAGTCGCTTCCGCTGATTAGTTGTTTTTAATTGATAGTATTTTGTTTGCTTGCGACGACGTGTACATTTGACTTTGGTGAGCCGTTTGTTGTTGTATTAAATGGTAGGTTAATTAGTAAATTTATAAAGAAATAAGTTTCTGCCTTAAATTAAAATGGTTTGATGGTTTTAATAACTGGTAGTGTAAATAGATGACCATTCCTTTTTGCCTCTCATTTTTTTACTCTTAGAATTATAGACAAGTAGTCTTCCTATTTTTGTACTACAGTAACATATTCAACAACAAACTGTTCACCAACAGTTTATCGAGAACAAGTCAAGAATTCGAACAAGGCTCATAGTCTAGAACGCCGCAGCCATCGTAAGAAGTATTAGGTAAATTACAAGTTAATATATTAATGTTGGTAACACGTACATAATAATTAAGCTGTATATAGTCGTGATAAACGTCGTTTTCTCTATTAAACATATTTTTATAAGTTCCCTGTAACAAGGAATTGATTGAGAAATGTATATTCCATTTTAAAATAATAGTTATATTTTTATAATCAATCGTTTTATGGTGTGACCATGATATTCGAAATTATACTTCGTCCACGCGTTTGAGTAGAACGCAGACACAATTGGCCCATTCCGGAATTATTCCATTATTACAGATTGATTTTATTATTTTCTATTTCTGCTTATTACTAACAGAGCTTATCGTCGTTATTAATTTTCACAAGAAACGGACTGTTCACTATCCTTAGTCTCCTTGCAATGTTTGATGAATGTACGCAACGTGTAGGATACTGAACAGGCCTCTTAATATTTATAAATAAGAACTTTGTTACCATTACTAAACCGTATTTTTAGCCGATGACACAGCACCAACAATAACCTTTATTACTTCTGTAAGACATTCGACACAACTCTGTCCTCACAACTGAGACGTACACAAAACCAAATCTAACTTATATAATAATAATAATTCAATGATTATGTTGTAAATATGGCAGCTTCAACGCTTACTTAAGTACTTTGTTATTATTTTAATATTTATTTCCCTATAATTGTAATTTTAACTAACATTTTATGTAATTACTTCGTTCAGCTGTAGTATCGAACTGATAATTATGTTAATTTAATATTAATGTATACTTATGAATGTCCATCAATGATTACTTACTTAGTCGTGGTAAAGTTAGTCGGTTGAATACAATGTATTCACAATATTTTTAACAGTACAAGTCTTTATGCGATGTTTATTTCTTTACGAGATTATAATGACTGCTAGAGAAGATGTTAAGCTGCTAAAATAGCACTTATTTGTGGGAAAACACTACTGCAATAAAGGTCAAACTAAATCAAGTGGTGTTTACAGATGTCATGGGATATCTATAGTTATCCAAACGCGCAAATTCATTTACCCTAAGTAATGGAAAGTGCATAATGCTAAAGGCCTACCGCTTAGCTGAGATGGTGCCCTTAAAGTGTTACCTTACTCTGTAAACTCGACTTTAATATAAAATTGTGCAAAATAAAACATCCCTTGCAAAGTTAGCACTTTCGATACATTACGCAGGGACAGTCAAAATGTTCAAAATCAAGGTGAACCAACGTTAGGGGTCAGTAAAGCTGAGATGTCGAGTAAATTGGCCCTGAAAGGCCAGGGGGGCTACTCTCTAAGCCCGAAGTCCGTAGTTTCGGGCTTAGTTGCGGGCGTATTCTATACGGAGTAGAATACGCCCGCACTACTAACCACTAAGAATTAATGACAACACGATTTTACAGTTACTGTCAAATCGTGTTATCATTCATTCTTAGTTAGGGTTCGGGACTAATCGTTAGTCCGTAGGTGATACGGAGCAGAATACGCCCGCAACTAAGCCCGAAACTACGGACTTCGGGCTTAGAGAGTAGCCCCCCTGAAAACGTCAGTAAGTACGGATTGACTAACAGAAGACATAAATAAATATTTAGGCGTCGTTCTGGCTGACGATCGTACGAGTTAACGATGTTATTTCGTCGCACGACAAGTTGAAACACATACATTTCTTTAGTGTCCTAATTGAAGCTTGCAAGTCATCGCGCGAGCACAGGAATCATTTATTTATAGCTAAGGAGTGGAATTCCCTGCCGGAGTCTGTGTTTCCTGATAGCTACAACCTGGGAGTCTTTGAGTCAAGAGTGAATAGGTTACTTCTAGGCAAGCGTGCTCCATCTTCGACCACATCATCGCTTACCATCAGGTGAGATAGTGGTCAAACGCGTGACTATCAATAGTAACAAAAAAAAATCGCGCGACGTTATCGCATAGTTAATTCGTACGATCGTTAGGCAATTAGGACGACGCCTTAAACTACTTGGTTACGAACAAACATTTTAGATTGCACGTATACAATAGAATCTGCTGATTAATTTACATATTTTGCAAAATATCCGACATCACATATTTTGGCGCGTTTGTCGTCGTCTGTTCTTGTTACCTTATTGAAATATTAACTGCGTGTTAGGCCGTGGCCACACAGGGTGTTATCTTGCACACAGAGTGCGCGGAGTGAATGATTCAAGGAAACGTGGCCGCGCTCGAAGTCAGTCGCAAACATGTCTCCAGTGTGACCACGGCCTTATCTAACTTGATCAAGTTGGAACGAACAAGCAGTATTGTTGTAACATTGTAAGTATAATTAACTTTATCGTATAGAAGCGAATATTTATGTAATTTATAAGTTTACGAACTGTTAAAAACTGATTTATAAACGACGCTTACGTCGTTTTAGTTTCACTGTCATCGTCGCACTGGCGGGAAGTTTTGTACTGGAGAAGAGATGGGATGCATGGTACATTTTTAGTTTAGTCGAATTTTAACAAGTTTTAATAAATAGTGACTCTGATAACGTAGCCACATAGTTTTAATGTAAGACTGCAATTACTTCCATTTACGATGCATCATTTTTTACGTCATTTTTAAATATAAGCCCCGTCTCTGCCGATCCCGGAAATTTGTGCCATCTCGTCTTCTTACCGTGTTATAAAATATTTCACATTGTATCAAAAATAATCAGGATAATAGTAGATATCATGTAGCCCAGTGCAGTCCAAATCGTATGTTGAAATGATTCGTACCAAAATGTAAGTGTACCTGTTACACAATGTTCAAATGTGAGGAATAAAGGAGTTACGAGAAATATTTGTTTTATTTGTACATCTTGTCTTTATTTTCAACAGCACATTTAAAAATATTGTAAAGTAAATGTTTTTAAAATCTTAAAATACTAGAATGTCTTTTTAAATCTCACTGATAAAAATAACAGTTAATAATATTCAACTCTCTTTGGTTACATTTAAAATATATCAAGGAAAACTCGAACTATGTAAGTTTATCATTTGCGAACACAATATTGCACTATCTTTTCTTCTTCAATTTAAACACTGACCAAAATTACTTCCGACACATACGACACACGCACAACACACATCTAGATTTCAAATTTGTATTCTTACTTTAACCTATTTTATAATCTAAGGGCCAATCTCAGTCGCAGATTGCGCATCTCAGTCGCAGATTACGCATCTCAGTCGCAGATTGCGCATCTTAGTCGCAACCTAGGACTGACCTGCGAATGCAAACGTTGCTTAAATATTTGTAGAATTGGCCCTGTGGTATCATAAACTTACAGATGTCAGCGATTATAGAACCTCCTCCTTCCATAAAGTAGGATCGCCGGGAGTATAGACAGAAGCAAAAGTTCATGGTGTTTCTTATATTAAAGACTGACTGACCAGGCTTCTCCCTACTCTGTTACTATGGCCCAGTTTCCAGAACGTTAATAATAATTATTGCGACCAATATTGTCAACCGCGCGTTATTTAGCTGTGATTTGTTGAATTGAGTTTTCTACAGCCAATAGCATCTCTTGACGGGTCGATATTTTTTTCCTGAAACCGGGGGAAAGCGGGTAAGTACATTTCATCTTGACATAGGTACCAGAGACCTAGGGGAAATTAGCAAGCAAAATATAATTCAATCTATCTATCAAATAGTAACTAGTAGCTGTTGCAGGTACTTAAAGATCGCGTTTAGCGATAAGGCCGCCCATTGTGTCACCCTATGTAATGTTCTCATCTATCTTTTCTGTAACTTATATGGTGTACATAATAAAGAGTATTCTATTCTTACAGTAGTATCCAGTGCACTAATATATTCGTTGTCTTCTTAGTTATCCATTTAGCAGTAATTTACTAATCTCAGAGGAATGGATTTACTATAATATGTTAGTCAATACTCAGTATCCTGATATATCAGTGGAAGCTTGGTCACCGCGAGGGGGAAGCAATAAATGCGCTTGCAATCTTCTGTTTTCTATAAAATATCACAAATAAAATGCTTCTATAGTATTACAGAATCCAGCATATCCGTGGCTAGGTGAAAAATAAAATTGACTTTGCTTCTTAAATCTGCATTATTGCTTTCTTTCTGTATTAATCTTCAGTTAAGTCCTATCTCTGTACGAATGGAAATAAGGACACCTATCCTATTCTAGAGGGGGTGCTAAAGATACATTTTAAAAATAGTCGTTCTGGCGCCCATGATAAAAACTTGATTGTCGTTTGTCTGCCGGAATCCATGAATGTTCGGAAATGCTTAAGCTGGCCGCACACGGGCAACACGCAACAGCTACAAACGCCGCCATCTGAAGCAGCTACAAAGGTAGCTGAAGTGCACGTCAGCCACTTGTGGCTTGTTGGTGATAGACACTTACGCTGCCGCTACTTTTTAGGGTTCCGAAAAAAAAAAGGAACCCTTATAGGATCACTCGGGAGTCTGTCTGTCTGTCCGTCTGTCACAGCCAGTTTTCTCCGGATCCACTGGACCTATTCTGTTGAAATTTGGTACACATATGGACTTCTATGACCCAAACACGGACGCGTTACGTAAACTATTAAATTTTTAGTATGAGGGTCACTTTTGGGGGTCAAACCAGAAAATTAAAAAAAAAAGTTTTTTGAACAATATCGTGTTACATATCAAATGAAAGCTTACTGTGAGGGTTTTAATTATATTTTTTTGATAATTTTAAAATAAATGATTTAGAAGTTATTAAAGAAATTAGGCGAAAAATGACCATTCCCCCCTTATCCTTATCTCCGAAACTACTGAGCCTTAAATTTTGAAAAAAAAAATGGAGATAATAGATCTTTACCTAAAGATTACAGGAAAACCTATTAGAAGTCGGTAGTGTTAAAATAACATGTTAAAAAATGAAATTCGTTCGGAACCCTTTGCACGCGAGTCCGACTCGCACTTGGCCAGATTTTTTAACCCATTACTGCACAGTATCAAAATGGACTCCGATATAGAATGTTAAAAGGTCATAGCACGCATATCAACTCGGAAAGGCATCGTCACCGTATCAACTCGAGCCGTGCAATATTCTTTTAGTGGCCGGTGCCAGTGCCACAAGAAGCGAGCAGCAATGATGCAGAAATGGTGACAAGAAATACGTCGGCGGCGTTTTGTGGTTGTAGTCAGTGTACCCTGCCTTTTGACTAGGATTTTCTTTAACTGGTGTCTTTAAAATCCACATCTGGTAGTTTCTAGACCAAAATTACCATTCCACCCTTATGGAGGTAAACGTAACGAATTTGGAGGGAGGGGGGGGGGTCTTGTAAAACGTTACGATGCGTTACAGGGGCGGGAGGAGGGGTTTGAACTACGCGATACGTAACATTGATTTTTTTTAACCCTTCAGAATGGTCGCGTAGAGATATTCTCTCACGCATTTTTAAAACGATTTTTTTTACCAAAATTTCAAATGTACTTTCCGGTACTTTACGCCACATAATTGTGACTTTTAGTTAAAAATGGTCACTTGGTGGTTACGTAACGTTTTACTAGGGGGGAGGGGGGCTACAGAAAAACGTTACGGCGCGTTACATGGGGCGGAGGGCGGGTCTCCGAAAGTACTGAACCTAAAATTTTGAAAAAAAATGCAGTTCTTAACCTACAGATTAGGTACAGGAAAACCCATAAGAAATCAATAGTGTTAAAAAAAAAAAACATTTTACGAAAACGAAATTGGTTCGGAACCCTTTACACGCGAGTCAGACTCGCACTTGGCCAGTTTTTGTAAGTGCAAATCTCTAAGAGTGACTTTTGGGTCTTGTAACTAACACCTTGCTGACTTTTCAGAAGGTTTGCGAAATTTCGTCCCACTTGACCAGAATAAGGAGGCACCCAGGACCTCTAATTCCTGTAGTTTATCTGTTTATGGTGCCCCCCAGACGTGATGCCCTAAGCAATTACTTAATTTGCTTATGGGTTAATCCGGCACCGAGTTTGAATGCTTGCGAGTTTGAGTTTATCCTCTATCGCCTAATATTAACGTTGTAGATATAGCTTATAAGATACACACATCACACACAGATTTACACATCTGTCTACATGGACAAATAGTTACTTGTAGTACAATGGAACACAACCGAGGTTCAAATTTAACTCAGCTTCAAATATTAAGCCGGTTTGGAGTCCTCGGCTGCTTTAGCCGCTTTTAATTTAGTGATTCTGTCGAAGTGATTCCTGGCGATGCGGAACTTGTTGATCAATAAGGTTCTCTGCCAGCTCCAGGATGCCCACTGCTGTTGGATTTACAAAAATAATATTACTTTGTTAAGTGTTTCAAGATGGCTGGCAGAGGATGGTTGCGGACTGCTCAAGGCCGGGATGGTTGGAGCTCTTTGGGGGAGGCTTACGTTCAACAGTGGACGGCAATTGGCTGATTATGTAAGCGCTACAAGAATCTTTCAGCGTTTGAATGGCATTGTCAGAGGGGCTCTTGGTTTGGTAAACACTTGTGAAATTGCCGAGCCATAACAGGTAATATATATATGTTTGTTTGTTTGCTTGAATGCGGTAATCTCAGGAACTGCTGGTCCGATTTGAAAAATTCTTTGAGTGTTAGATAGCCCAATTATCGAGGAAGGCTATAGGCTATATATCATGCGCAGACGAAGTTGCGCTGGTCAACTAATAATAAATATAGCTTGTTACTCAGGGATGGTGTAGCATTCTAATGGTTAAAGAGTTTTTGAAATCGGTCGTGTAGTTTTTGAGTTTATTCGTATAATATTATTGTAGATTCCTCTTTATAGTATTACTGTAGATAAATATATAAATAGTCTGTGGAAATTGTATTAGAAAAACAGGGCCGCATTAGTTAAGATTCTGGTTTACGCGCTAAGATTCTCGTAAGCTTTGCTCATCCTATTGCAAGATAGAAGCACCTTCTCATTGGAGAAGTATTGATCAGCACACTTGCTCACTGTGTTGTACATTTCAGATTATGCCCAGGACTTGTCACAATGATCAATGGCCGATCCAGAGGGGGGAGGCTAACGGGCTCAAGCCCTCTCAAAAGACCACGATATCTGTGGTAGCTTACAACCAAACGAAGGATGCTTGTTATGCGTTATTCTAAATAAAAAAATTATGTGCTTTTCTAGTGTTTACTTTTCTAAAACCTATCCTAAGAGAGGGTCAAGCCTCTACCCCGAACGACAATCCTGGATCGGACACTGGCAACGATCGCGTATAGGGAACGTGCACGGCCATCTAGCGTTGCAATTACGAAAATTAAAAGTAAAATATTGACAATGACACTTCAGTTCTGTGTTGCCACATAGTACCTGCACGTTCCCTATTTGCGCGGTGATCGCTTTGTAAAAGGGCGACACCGTCATGAAGCTCAAATTAGTAATGATGATATATGAAACTGACTCCCAGAATGACCTAGGTTTTTACAAAACAAACTAAAAAAATAAAACATGCACGTTCAACGAACCACTTTTTATTCACGCTCAACGGAATAAGTAACAACCAACAAAAAGTTCTCATTCATAAAACCAAAATCTACCAGCAGGTAAGTATTGTTATCTACTAAAATATAACCCACGTTTATGTGCGACATGTCTCGAATGTTTGGATGCCTCTACTCTCTGCAAACCAAAACATTAATTTATATAAAAATAGCGGGAAACGTAGCAAATAACCTCTAACACATTGGTTACAAGGTCTAACATAAAACTGCGTTTATAACTGAAGCTTTTCACCGAAGTTGTATAAGATTAGCGAACATGAACGCAGCGAGCGTAGTTCTATATTAAAGTAATAAATATAAAATGCGTAATTACTATCCAGATACAATGGATTAGTGTTCACGCAATATCTACTGACAACCAAAGATAAACATTATTTTTGTGAGTTTTCTTATCACTTTAACTTATTGCATTAGCTTCGATATCAAATTGTAAATCAACAACATTCGAGATAAAAGTAAAATTCGGTTTCATTTTATTCATACAGAAATAAACTCTAAAATATGACGTTTTATACATAAACAAACAAGTAGTATGAGGCAATATTCAAACATCGAGACATACGCCATAATTATTTAAATCTTAAAAACCAAGTACTAAATGCAGCACGTATGTATACACATTATTTGAGACTACCAGTGCGAAATAGTGACTTTAATTCAATTATTACCATGTTCTGTGACCGCAGCAAAAAAAAGCATAAAATCCTACATTCAATAATTTCATTACCATTTAATAACAATGTATAATCCGACTTTTTGTCAATAAAACAGGAACATAACAGTCTCTACAGGTCACTAAAAGCCACGACTATCCCTAGACTAGTCGACATATTATAGTTATTGTAATAAGCCGCCAACACTGCGAGAATACGACGACGCTAAGACTTGCAGCTTTAACTTTTGTGGACATTTTGGATTTAAAACCATGGATTACGTAAATACAGTGCACTTGAGTGTATTGCGTCCGATCCAAAGCCGAAAAAAAACGGAGCAAAGCTGCCTCAGTGCTCATAATGAATTCTTCTGAGCGTGCATGTGACCAGAGGTCAGTGAAATAAGTATTTCCAGCCGAATTGTCTTGTATATCAAATCGGACGCAATACAGAAGCGCGGAGCCGGAGCCAGCGGGCAGTGTGTGGACAATGTTGGCAGCGCGCGGGGGCCGGGGGCCGCGGGCGGCGGGCGAAGGCGCTGGCGGCTGCCGTCAGCGTCAGTTGTCGTCTTCATCATTCTCAAACATGTCGTTGTACTCTCGCGTATTTTCAAACTCTTTGAAGTCCTGAACAAACAAAATGATATGTTGTGAGAATGAATAAGAATACAACTTGAGGCAAACACTACTACACCATGCACCAGATTCTACATAATGTGAACAACTGAAACTTTTCCAAGCAAAACATGATCTATTCATCTCGCCACACAAGGTTTGTTTTATAATAAAGCTCAAATTATTCATTGAAATTTATTTGAGTTGTTTACATTTACATTAAAACCAATGAGGCGTAAATATAACATGCAAAACATTTAGCCAAGCATCTTCTAAGGCCGCAAATTTGGAGCAGGAAGCGCTACAAAAACGCGCACAATACTGACCGAACTACCGAACTGAAGTGTTTCCCCATTTAGGAAACACTTGTCATGTGTTATTAAGGCACTTGTCACACCGCTGGCGATCAGCGAGTAGCGAATGAAAAGTTTCGATAGTTTTGACGCTCGGCTTTCAGCGAGTGCTTTTGTGCGATGGGCTTTTACTCGCAATACTCACTCCGACCCGCACTACAGGTAGAAATTACCGCTGTTTGGTGAGTTCTGACCGCCGAGCGAGCATCGCCAAGTGAGTGTTGCTGAGTGAATACAATCTTTAATAGCTCTTGCCGCTGCGATCAACGAGAGGTAAGAGCCACTCGCCGGAACTGTGAACAGCCAGCTATCAACTATGAATGTATGTGTCTCTTTTACTCACACGAGATCTTTATCTTTTGTCCTTTTCCTCAGCGAGCACATAGTCGATAGCTACTCGCTTCCTCGCCGGCGGCGGAGAGGCAAGTGCCTTAGGCACGCTCAAACAAAAGACACTCTGAATTTCCAGCCAAGAAAAGCGAAAAAAATCCAAAAAAAGAGTTAACATTAATATCCCAAACATCTAGATGTATTCATATGTATAACGATGCTTGGGTGCCGTCGCTAAGCTATGTGCACTGACCTGGAACATGCCATTGGCGACGGCGTAGCCGGTCATGGCGACGGCCGCGAACAGCGCGGCGAGGATCTTGTTGCGCGTCTGGTTGGGGAAATTGGCTGCTTCGCGCTCGGACTGCGTGCCCGTTGATTGTTTCTTGGAGTTTAGTCTGTTGTATTCTGTAATTTTGTGGAAGGAGACGAGTAATGAGTAAGTAAAAATTCAAATAGACATGTACTGATTGGCAACTGTGTTTAGTGGAAGTAAATCCCCCGCGTCATTCCTGTAGGTCTGATTGATCCCTAATGCTACGGCTACACTTTGCGTGCTCTCTGTTACACAGCAAGGCATCGGGCGGTGTACGAAAGAGAGTGTGCGTTCCTTTGCGAAATGTCCTTAATGCATATTGAGAAATACAACATTTATGACTATTCACTAAAACTTACCATCTGTTACATGTCTAAAATTCTTCTGGTTGATCCTGGCAACAAATCTGGAGAGGTTTGCTATGCCTTTCACATGATTAGCAAGTGTAGCATTTGGGAAAGGTGCCTTTACTAACGGTGCAAGGTATGCAAATACTGTTGCATCGAAGGAAGAGGGACGGTTGCCGAAGAAGTATTCGCTTTCCCCCAGCCTGTCTGATAGCGTTTTTAGGCACTTCTCTGCTTCATTGTATATCTGGAATGGGTGAAAAACTATAATCATTATCATGAAATACATTATAAACAATATGGGAATTAGGTAATGTATGACAGAGGAGGCTGACAATTAGATTGTATTTTGAAGATGTCTTCCGTACTGTTTCTTTTTAAACTGAAAGGTGACTGAAAGACTTTGGAAATGGACAGCTGTACAAAATGCTGTCTAACAACTGATTGCAAAATTAAAAAAAAGAAACAGTTATTTTCTTTTGAGCATGTTAAACATCAACAATGAACATTTGAATGTTAAATATTCAAATACTGTGTGTCTCCAAAAACTACAAAAGAAGGGCAAAATGTGGGTCCCCTCATGGAATACAGGTGTTATGGTCATACATCATCTTTCCTACTTACAGTTCTTTCAATTTCCCTTAAGTCTGTGTGTTCTCCATATAAAGCATCAACCATCTCTTTAGCTGCATTCTGGTAATGTGATGGATAATAAAAGTTGAATGGGATACACAGTGCTTTGGCATATGTTGGTCTTGTTAAATCACAGTAGTTCTTCTCGTCAACCCACCATGCATATTGGTATGCTGGGTAAAGCTTTTCTCGTAAGTATTGTGTGAATGCACTGGCTTCTGCTGCCTGCTTTATGTTTAGATGTACATCTGTGCTGAAATGCTGTAATGATAATATTTATAATAATAAACAAAAGGTTACCTTAGTTACATTACTAGGTAAAAATGATGTAATATTGCTCTAAATTCATCAAATTAGAGAAACCTTGCTCCATGCAAAAATAACATTTATTCTAATGTGAAAAAAAGTTATATTTTTTTATTAAACAAACAAGACCTATTTACCAGAGTTTTTAAATGTTCCACAACTTCCTCGAAATTTGAAAGTAGCTTGCGCCCATCCTTCATGACAGGAAGTGTTCCTTTAGGTGTGAAAAATGGGTTGTTTGCTTCTCGAACTCTCACGGGCACTCCGATAAATTTCATATAAGTCTGCGACAAATGCAATAAAGAATAAATACCAAAAAATCTACCGGCAGTTTTGGATTTTAGGTTATAGAAAAAACACTTACTAAGACTTTCAGACATTCTAAATCAATCGAGGCGAGTCCCCATTCACCTCGCCATATATCCAGTTCTATACTAGCCATTGTTTTATGGATTCTACAGTTAAAATAATATCTCTCTCAATTTTCCTAACATTGATCAAATGACTGCAAATGACATGATAATTTGACAAGACAGATGCTTTTGTCTTTTTTACGTTTGCCTGGCAATACCAGCATCATAAACTAACTAATTATTATTTCAATTTATAGTCGAGTTCTAATATTGAAGTCTAACTCAAGCCAATCAAGCCACTAGCTCGTCGAATCTCACAAAGTCTTGAGCTTCGCCTTGATATGAATATCAAAAACCCAGGTCACCATGTTGACCATGTATTGTATATCTGTGCTGTGACCATGTCTAAAAATAGAAGTAAAAGAACACAGTATTTCATGTTGCGCCCTACTACCAAAATAAATATTTTATTTTGAATGATGCAAATATATACAAAATCAAATTCTTGACCTAAATTCTCGAATCATTTCATTTCTCAGATTGAGCCGTAAATATTACTGCGGTCTATGGTCCGGGCTTTACAATCAAACTGGTACAGACGTGGGCCAATCGATACTTTCGAGTTCTATCATCTCTAATGTCTGTATCGCTATCTCTCTTTAATCAATAGAAGCTAAACGAGACAGAACTATGAAATTCTAGAATCTAGAATAAAAACTGTCAATGAGTCAAATGTCAACGTTAATTTGGTAAACAGAAAAAGATGAAAAATGAAAATGGTGTAATCTTACATGTTCGTGATAAATAAAAAGTGCGTGATATAAAGACAACAGAAAGATACTTTTGCTGTGCGTGCAATTTAAAGCAAGCAGACAAGGCTAATTGTTTTACGCTCGATAGATAAGTGTATCTTTAAATAACCGGCCGGGCGTCAACAGTACGATGTCTATCCAATGGACAGTTATTGCTGGCTACCTCTACGTTGAGATAGCGATCGTCATCATCATGATACTACCCATATTTAGTCCCAGGAGATGGAACCAGTTCTTCAAGTCGCGGATATTTTCTATGTTTCAAGAGCATGCAGCAGCATACTTCTATGTATTGTTAGGTGTCTTAAGTCTGTTTCTGATTGATGCTATAAGAGAAATGAAGAAGTATTCCCACACGGAGCCGGGAGCTCATACCCACTTGACAAGTGAAATGAAAGGCAGTGTGAAGCTCTTTCGAGCTCAGAGGAACTTCTACATAACTGGTTTTGCTATTTTCTTAGCGTTTGTTATTCGCAGGCTAGTTAGTATGATAATAATTCAGGACGAACTGACCAAGAAAGCTGACATGATAATAAAACAGGCTGAAGCTGCATTGGAGAAGGCAAAGCGTATGGAGGAGGATGCGCCACTGAGCTTAGAGAACAACTATCTGGCCCAAGAATACAAAGGCAAGCTGGAGGAGACGGAGAAATTGCTCAACAAGAATAGAGAGAAGTATAGCAAACTGGAAGAAGAATGTGGGAAATGGAAAATATTATACATTCAAGCAAGGAATGATAAAGATGATGGAGTGCGAGGATAAATATAATTTAAGAAGAGAAGATTTACAAGCTTAACAAAAACTTGCATCATATTAAATAGACTCAGCTTATCTTGAACAACATTAAAATAACTGTTATTAAAAGCTGTTCAAGAAAAGCTTACTGGCTCACTAAAGTTTAAAAATAATTTCTCATTTATCATATTGAAAGTTTAGCCCATAAATGGGACATTTTTAGCAGAATAAAAACATTACTTAATAATAAAACTTCAATGTTATGTTAGTGGAGATTACAAAAACCCCTTTAACAGTAAACCTTAATGGTCATTATTAATCCTTACTAATATATTATAAATGCGAAAGTAACTCTGTCTGTCTGTCGCTCTTTCACACCAAAACTACTGAACCAATTTAAATGAAATCTGGTACACAGATAGTCTAGTGCCTGAGAAAGGACAGTGGCTACTTTTTATCCCGGGAGTATGTTCCCTAGGCGAAGACGCTGGTAACCATATAAAGTTAATTAATAATATTTGGTGTCTTACAGTAGTTTTAGGCACATTAATCGTTAGCTGTGATTTTTCATAATAATGGTGCTCTATGAGATATATACCGTTGAGATTAAAAAAAATATATACAATGTAGTAATAATGTGTGTGATTCTTACACCTTTGTATTTTTAAGGGCCTAATGTAATTTTTGTATGGTGTACAACTAAGAGCAGAACTGTTCTATTCTGATTTTGTTGCACATCAAGATGAAAAAAAAACTGTAAAATTAGGCTTTATGTCAACTCCTATAAATCTTATTGATGTTTAAAATAAAAACTATTTAACTGAAACAATGTCTGAGGTGTGATAAAAGTATTGATGCTCGGCAGCATTTAAATGATAGCATTTAAATTATGTCACCATATGCTTTTTTGTGTATATAGCTAACTCAGGCACTGTCTTAATTCACCTTTGCCCTTTAGTAGGACAGCTCTTTACAATTAAAACCTCTTTTTGGTACTTCCAAAACCTATTCTAAGTGAATGTCTAGTCTTGTAATTGTAAATAAGAATTAAAATTGTGTCAAAATTATAATTAGTACTTTTTTAAATTGTGTTGCTTTTCTTCTGTATTGTAGAATGAAGGGATAATTTTCTACAATGGTTTATGGCTCTATAAAACAAAAGTTACTGTTGTCTGTAGTAACTTATGGGGCTCAAAAAAGCTATACTGACCTGTCTAATTCTTAACTAAACTGACATACCTACTTAATAATTTAGGCCATAGGTTAGTGCAGAGAGTTAATAATGTGGCCTGCTAGGCATTTTTATATTTTATAATTAAGTGATCAGTAATTTACGTAATCTGAATAATTGACTTTTTATTTACGTTTTTTTATATTTTTTTATTAATTAATGTGGTTATGGTATTCAGTGTATTATAATCCTAATGTTATATGAAATTTAATAAACTACTTTTAAACAATTTGTGTGCACATCATTTGTACTACCCTAAGCTTAGGGCCTCTGTCATATATCTTTGGTCTAGTCTCAATTCACAATTATATTAAATTTGTTTCAAGTAAAATTGGATGGTCGATGGGGCCGAAAAGTTCTGGAGTGGCGACCACGTACCGGAAGACGCAACGTTGGCGCAGCCTCCCACAAGGTGGACCGATGAGGATATGACCTGGTGAAGGTCGCGGGTAGCCGATGGATGAGACGCGCAGGACCGGTCGTTGTGGCGGCGCTTGGGGAGGCCTATGTCCAGCAGTGGACGTATTTCGGCTATGATGATGATGATGAGTAAAGGTTATTCGTTCGGAGTATACTGTACTCTGTGGTTTGGAGGTAGTCTAAAAGTTTTGATCTCGATTATCACATTTTTTTTTACTCGACTACGGCAAAGCCAAAAGGAAGGGTAATGATTTTAGCTGTCTATGTATGTATGTATATAACTATGCTCCACTCTAGCGCCTAAACCACCGAGCCGATTTTTATGATTGAGGTATCAATAGATTCTTAAAAACGTTCCGGGTGACATAGGTTATATAAATGATTCCTAAATCTATTATGGTGTACTTGACAAGTAAATTTCTAACCACGAAAAAAATAAATTTCAGATAATTGTGACATGTTTGATATCAAAAGAAAGGTCTTGATGAGCACATTACAAATATGTATGTCTATCATATTATCTAAGTAAACGAATATGTTTAAATTGCTAACAAACAAGTAAAATCAAGCCTGCACTTTATACGAGGTGGCTGTACAATTTAGTGAAAAACATGATCAAAGTGATACCAACGCGAAGTTAATCAAATCTTTGAAATCTTTACGATTTGTTATGCTACTCGTTAGGAGAAAAATACATAAAACGAAATATTTATGTTTCGAATTTTTTCGAAGCTCGATAGATGGTGTTAGCGTCGAAATAAATCACGCCATGCTTTCGTCTCTGATGTCGCTTCGTCCCCGTGATGGGACGTGGTGAGCGGTCACGACCCTGCCCTTGGCAACCCCTCGACCCGTAAAACGAGCCTTTCACTGTGTTCCATAGCTACAAATGCTTAAATTCGTCGAGTGTGCGCCTGCCCAAAAAGTGATAGAAACTCATACGCAACGTGTATAAATGCATGTTGTATACTGCAAGCGCGCTGCGGCGCCGTTATCTCAGTGTCACGTTTCACGACACCTAGTCGGCAGTCAACAGGTTTCGTTTGTTTTTTACCCGACTACGGAAAATCCAAAAGAAAGGGTTATGATTTCAGCTGTCTATGTATGTATATGTGTATGTTCCACTCTAGCGCCTAACTAAACCACTGAACTGATTATGATGAATAAGGTATCAATAGATTTGTAAAAACTTTGCGGGTGACATAGACTAGGTATACATTTTCACTTTATTTACAAACAAACAAACAAATCTTTCCTCTTTATAATATTAGTGTAGACTAGTGGACGTCACGCGGTTTCACCTGCGTAGTTCCCGTTCCCGTGGGAATACGGGGATAATATATAGCCTATGTTACTCCCTGATAATGTAGCTATCCAATGCTAAAAGAATTTTTCAAATCGGTTCAGTAGTTTCGGAGCCTATTCAATTCAAACAAACAAACAAACATACAAACAAACAAACAATTCCTCTTTATAATATTAGTGTAGATGAGAGAAAATACACGTCAATTTCTGACTCTGAAAAAAAATTAAATTGAAATAATCATAACATGTTTGATATCAAAGGAAAGGTCTTAACGAGCATTTTACAAATATGTACCTACATATCTTGTATTGTCTAAGTAAATAAATATATATGTTAACAAACAAGCGACAATGAGTATTACTGAATAAGTATCTGCGTAGAATCTGTAGAAGAGTCGTTGTTGTACATTTAAATAAAATAAAATAGCCAGGAATAGGTACCTACTAAGTACTAACAGAAACCATTTCCAGCATTTAATTTTTTGACTATTCGTCTGTTTAGTTGCTCAAAACACGTGGAAAGTATAAAACTAATGCAGATTAAGGTTTTATTTCATCCGAATCGGTTCGCTCTATCAAAAGATATGTGAATTTAACATTAATTTTCATTACGTAAAGCAAGTACACACACGTAACGCCATCTATTGAACAAAAATAGAACTACCAGTACATGGAAATAACACCAGAACATTACATACTGTGGAGTTATTTGTGAAACTTTTGATACATAGCAAAAGAAAAGTAAGCATTTTCTTATCTTATCGTTAGGGATTTGTCGATATATGTATGTAACCGAATTGATATTTTGCCAAATCAACTTCAAGGTAGCATTCTTAATTTGATCTCAATTTAGCGGTGTTCTTCGCGGAAGAAGGACCCCCGCCCATGTCTACTAACACATGTAACCAAACTTATAATAAGCTAAAGCTGTTGAAAGATAGACCCGTATACGTTTGCCAGGTCTTAAAACTAGAAAGTCGCATGGAACAGCCTATAGATATGTATATATAATATCTATCCAGCCTTTTTCCAGCGTTCCGCAGCTGAATACCAGTAATTTACGTGGTGCGGCAGATCTCCACAACCCAGAAACAGGGTAATGCGGTACTTCTTGGCAGACCTGGTGTCAGATATTCTGGCTTCTGACCATCCGTAACGTCTGCCAAAAATCTACAAATAACAGGCGGGACCAGCGGCTTAACTTGCTTTCCGAGGCACGGAGGAGTCTTAGCATGCGTTGTTTAACCGAGAAGATCGACTCGCGTGGCTTTTGTCATTTAGCCCCGAGATTCTCAGCGACCAATATTGATAATTAGCCGTATTAAATGGGATGAAAAGTCTGACAACTTATGTTACTTATGATTTTGTATTTTTATTAAAATAATAATAATAAGTATGTATGTTTATGATTCTGATTGTTATCCCCAACTCTACGTTAAAGCGCGAATTTTGCGAACAGTCTCCTGACATTACTGACTAATATTAAGTAGCATTGTAAGTAAATCCAGAATTTATGACCAGTAGCAACATTAAACCGTTTTAACTTATAATAGATAAACAAAATTAAATGGGTCAGAGTTCTTTAACATACTGTATAATAAAGAACTTTGACTCATTTAATTTCAGTGAAAATCAAATTTCCGGTTTTATGCGGAAACCTGGCAACATTAGGTCACCCGCAGGCCTTAACGGTTTATCACTCGTAGGTGAGGGGCAAAGCCCCGTGATAGGTTTGTCGTGACTTTTAAGACAAGACATAGTGTTGGTTATCTATCTATGTTCTAAATCTTCATCATGTGTCCAATACCAAATATATTAGGTTCGGCTTCCAGACAAACTGGATCCAGCTGAATACTTCACCCCAATAACTGAGTGACCCAGTACTTTTTGACCAGACTGGTGTCAGATTTTCTGGCTTCTGACAATCCGTAACGACTGTCAAAAGTCTACAAATAACAGGCGGGACCAACGGATTTAAGTACTTTCCGAGGCACGCAAGAGTCTTGGTATGAGAAGATAAGACGATCAACCATCCACAGACCGACTTCAGCAACAGTGGCGTAGCTAGCATGGGTGACACCTGGGGCGCCCCGAAATATTTATGCTTTGTGCGGTGACGGAAGTCACAAGCCATTTTTCGAAAATTTTTAAACCTCATCTCGGACATGTTTCATTGCGACCCCTGTTAAGGGGTGACACCCGACCGTAACAAAAAAGTCAACGAACGGTTGAGTGTCACCCGCAAATGCAGAAAACAGCAAGAAAAAACTAAAGAAATTTTTACATTTTATCTATGCATCACCATCACATTTTTTCGCCCATATCCACGCGAACAATGTCGCGAGCATAGCTAGTTGTACATAATTAAAATGATAGCGACGTGCAGTTATAAATAGAAACGATTTTTAAAACGGAAAAGACTAAAATAAAAAATTTAGTTTAAAAAACTGTAACCCGACTACAGAAAAATAAAAGTGATCTGAAAAGTATGAAACAAGAAAATATTTCAGAAACAAATTAAGAGAGGTACAAAAATGGTCAAAGTAAAGCCGTGGTCGCATGCCTTTATAGTTTTATAGGTTTGCCAGGCACCCACATGATATACAGGCATGCGACCACGGCTTTACTTTGACCATTTTTGTACCTCTCTTAATTTGTTTCTGAAATATTTTCTTGTTACTGTTAGAAATCTACACTACCTTTGGCCAATTGCTATAGGCTGCTTATGCAGGAAAAATGCACGGTTCGTTTTTTATTATTGCTCGTGTTTGACCACAATCTCACCATCTCACCTGAAGGTAAACGATAATGTAGTCTACGATTGAGCACGCTTCCTTAGAAGTACAAATATATAGAAGACTGACAGGCTGGCGACTCGGCGTCGGTGTCCAAGGCTTTGGAGCTTTGACTCGACCAGTCATCATTGCCGATGAGCTTCTTAGTGCGTTTCTCAATCGACTCGAGCGCATCAAGTTGGTAGTTGGCAGATCCATCCCAGAGATGAAGCGTATATTAGTCTATGATGACCCGGTCACCTCCTTCTGCAAAGCAGTAATGCTAGCTAAGTGGGAGGCCGAACGCGTGAGAGAAAGGGAAACCTCACGCCCCAGTCGCCGCAACAGAAGAAGATGCCTCGGGCGTCGGGAGTCGCAGGGCGATTCCCAGCCACCATAGTTTTAGTCAGTTACGGCCCATTCACGACTTCGGTCTTAGCGGCGAGCGGCGCGGCGGCGGCAAGCGGTGCGTTTTACACGCCACGTACCCTCAGTAGCGGCTAGCGGCAGCGGCCGAGGTGGACGTATTTAGGTAGTCGGAACGTGCTCAAAATTATGGCGTTATCAAAATTATCCCTTCTGTGTTTAGAAAGCAGTATATTTTTAAAACAAGATTTTCTTAATATGAGAGAAGGAGTGCACGAACTGAATAAAGACCGATATTTAAATGGCGAATTTCGTGACCTATACGAAGATTACAGAAAATATCCGGACAAGTTTTATGAGTACACAAAAATTATGAGTGTGGAAACATTTGATTATATTCTGCAGCACATAGACGTATATTTAAAACAGCACATCAGATCCAAAAGGGTCTAAATTTTTTTGTATATGAGTTCGCCGCCGAGTCCGTCACACCTACACCGCTATCCGCGCCGCTCTGTTTCGTGGCGTCGCGCTCATTCGCTTGTACTTTTGATCTCGCCGCTCCCCGCACCGCGCGCCGCTGCAGCGATTCGCTCCGACAAAACCGCGCGCGTTTTCGCTATGAGCGGCGACTCGTGGCGTGCTTCAAACATTTTCATACATTTGTTCTTATCGCTCGCCGCCCCGCACGCCGCCGCCGCTCACCGCGGTAAGGTCGTGAATGGGCCGTAAGAGTCTGACCCTCCCTTCTGTTCCGCCCAGAGTGAGGAGTCATTTGATAATTTTCCATTCTTAAAAAAAAAGGCTCTTACGTAGGCCATACTAACTACCTCACCAATGGTAAGTTAAGTTTTGGTTTGGTTGACTGATCTCATTATCTTATTGTAGTTATAAATAATTACTGGTATCATATTCATATTTTATTTTTTTGGCCAGATTAGCCAGGGCAGCATAGGCCTTGGTTGGGCAAGTGGCCAAAGCAAGCAGTTAACAGGTCTCTTCCTTTTTCTCTGGTTCTTGTCCACTTTATTTCCGAACGATGAGATAAATGCCACAAACATTCCAGTGCTTGAGTACTAGTTAAAACACAAATTTTAAGCACTGATATTAGCCTTTTCTCTGTCAGGCGTACTTAGAATAAAAGAGACAATAACAAAGTAGAGTTCCGGTACAATGACAGTGACAGATGACGTACCGAGCAAAATACGCCTCTCGTTTCTCGGTGTTCTCTCTCTTTCACACTTATTGAAATTTCATATTACTGTTTCACAAAATTACGTTTTCACAAAGTTGTTTTAGAACTGAGGAAAATATTTAGAGATTTTTGATTAATTCCTATTGAATAAAATATAACAATTATCCTATTGATTGCAATCAAATAGTGTCCGCTAACTATAATGCTTTTGTGATTTTTTATTGGTGTAAGTTAGTGACCCGTTATAAAGAGTACCGTTAAGTGTTATTTATGAATGTGAGCATCTTCAATAGAGTCAACAACCAAGTAAGATTGCTTATATTTCCTTTAAAAAATATTCTACACTCTCCCTGGCTTAAAACAATATCAGTTCAACCAAATCTCCGTCTGGATCCATCCCTCAAAGTTTGTATTGAATGTAATTTTCAAATTAACCATGGTTAAGTATTCAAAAAACTTTTATTTAGCTCTATCTTCTAACATTTTATTGAAATACAATCTGTAGCTACGCCCCCCGTATCATCGTACTTTGTAAAAAGCAAAACTTTCGATTGGCACCCACTGTATGTTGTTAAAACATAATAATTTAGTATATTAAGTGATTGCAAGCTGTACATAATTATTTATTTAGAATAAAAGTCAAAAGCCTATGTATCTGGACTTAATAGTCGGCTCATGTTATGTATGGGTATTCAACTGTATCTGATTAGACTGTAGGTCAACCCAGACATGGTTAGGCATATGTTGACAACATAGGCAGTTCATACCTTAGGCCACCCACTGTTGAAGAATTAATGTAGTCTGAAAGGAAAGGTAAAATTGTTTGTTTATAGGAAAAATCGCTGTAGATCCAATTTTGAAAAAAGAAAATTTAACTGTTATAAGCTACTAAATCGCTGAATTCCATGAAATACTTTTTATCCAGAAGAGGTGCATGGTTTTAGTGGGATAGGCCATAGCGGTGAAGCTGTGGAAAAAAACTAGTATTTATTTAATACTCTTTTTAAGGATGGGAAATCATGAAATGACACCTTCCGCTCTGGCCGTGTCAGTCTCTTACAGACTAAAACCCATCTGTGTTAATGCCCCTTGCGTTCCACCATGGGGTCTCTTTCGAACAAATTCCGCAACATTTATTTAATAAAGGCCATAATTTAACATCAGATGTGGGCTTAATGCCTTCATAATTTTCTACCAATCTACCTTTGGATGTTGCAGACAGTTTGAGTAAAGTCTATTGTTGGTAACTGGACAGATGATGAAAACATTAGGCAGCTTATGGTCCAAATTAAAGACGATGATGAAATACACTTGCAATTATGTTGTCATATTTTTACTGTTTCAATATTTTCCTTACCTAGAGCAAAGATAGCGGCGGTATGTATTCCGAGTGGAGTTCTCTGCCGTTGGAGGGCGGGGGGCGCGGCGTGTTGGGCGCCGTGGGCGGGCGGGATGTGGTATTGGCCGTGGTCAAGCAGCTAGCATCCCACGAGCCCAGTCCTCTCACCACTGATGCTGAGGTATGTATGCTTGGTGCAGTTCTCTGCCGGCAGGCACGTCCGTATACGATCTACAAAGATAGACACATCCTTTCTGACGGCTATTCAATGCAAGTTTTCGGGACACACCCTATTTCACATAGGTATGCTGAATAGGGTACAAAAGTTCATTGGGGTCTATAAGTTCATTTGAACGACTTCTCCAGGTGGAATGGGTGCTGGAAGTGATCCGCTTCGGGCTGTCGCTGCCGCTGGTAGAGCACGAGGCGCTGCGCGACTGCGTGCGTGTGTGCTGCGCATGGCTGGCCCCCCTGCTGCCGCCCGCGCCGCCCGCCATGCCGCCGCCCCCCGCGCTACCGCCGCCTGTGGCCGCCGCGCCGCACAAGTACGCTCGCAAGATACTGCGCCACCTGCACAACTTGTTCGTGCCTAGGCCTAATGAGAGTGAGTTTGTATTCTAGTTTGTTTACCATCAGATAATTAAAATTGACTATTGCCCTTTTTTATTAGTGCTTATAAAATTGTGTGTCTTGCTTAACTGATTATTATCAACGTACAGCGAAACTACTAAGTCAACAAAGCGGAGGAATAAAAGTTTATTTTATAAGGTACGCATCCGCTAAGTAAGGATTTTATGGGGGGAAATGTGAGGGAAACTTGGTACTGCGCAAGCCAACATCTAAGCCTATGTCGGTTATCGCAGTAGGTACAGAGTACGTAGAAGTCACGGGCATCAGCTAGTCTATAATGTCTGGGATACAGATGTGCTTTCTATGAGAGGGAGCGGGCACCACACGTGGTCAGTGCGAGTTGGTAAATCTATATGGAAGCCCAAATATTATTGCACGCACCTTAAACTTTCGACGGTGAGTCGAGCGTTGAAAATCCAGCAGCACGTACATAGTGTAACGATTAACAGGACGGAATGGAAGAAGAAAAATGTGTTGCGAATGTCCGAACCCAAACACATGGAACAAGGGCAGGAAGACGACGATGCTAATGATTTCTTTGTAGACTAGTGTTAATGAAAACGGCCATATAAAGTCTGTTTACTGTAATTGAACTGCATGCATAACTTTTAGTATTTGTAAATAGAAACCAAGAAAAAAATTTCAAACAAAATGTAACAGACAACAATCTAGTAGAACAACTAAATTCAATTCCACGGGTTTTGATGTTATTTCCGAAATGAAAGAAAATAAATGTGATATTTATTTTACAAGCTCTCGCATTCATATACCAAATGGAACTGGGTAAGTTATTAGAATAGTTTTTAGTTTAGAACTAAAATACGGTAATGCTTGGGTCATATGTAAGTCATGTGTACTCAGGCTGTTCCTACGTTGGGAGAGGTTTATATCCAGTAGTAGACATTCAGCTGTAAATAACCATTTTGATAACGAGCTTCACCTGAGTGACAGAGCTCACAAAGTGAGCTTTATTACGCACAACATAATGGTCTTATATTTATATAAATTTGATACTCACTTCGGATTCCGCTGTCGAGACACGAAAATGTTGTAACAGAATAGGGACCGTGCACAGCGTTGACTATGCCATCTAGTGTCGCATATTCGAAGTTTTAAGGGTCAGAATACTTGACATTGACGCTTCTGTGCTGCCACCTGTGGTTCCTCGCACGCTCAGTTTAGGGGAACGTGCGTGAAGTAGACTGTGTCATCTAGCGTAGCTATTTCGAATTTTATACTTGTTATATACTTGACAATGACATTTCTGTGCTGCCACCTTTTCTGCACGCTCCCCATAGTACAGGACTGTCTGTCCTTTTGTTGCTCTTTACTGGAATACTTCGGAGTCCTGGAGCCCGGCAATGATGATCATAGTTACCGTCCACTTAGAGGAAGCCTATCAACAGTCGAGGACGCCTTTCAGCTGAACGAAGATGATACTTTTAGTTTAAATGCAAGAGTTAACCTAGTCAACTATTTGGCTCAACAGATCTTCGATTTGCCTCTACCGGCTCAAAAGGTGTAAATTGCACATAGGTGGCGACCTAATCAGCAAGCAGGCTGCTATGATCAGCAGTGGTTGTATTTTAGCTAAATGGCCATGACACTTTTAACTTGAAAGGAAGAGTTAGTCAACCAATTGACTTAACAGATCTTTGTTCAAATTCGTCTGCTGGTGCTCTAAAGGTATAAATTCGACTTAGGTGGCGACCTAATCAGCAAGCAGGCCGTGCTGTGCCACCGGGTGCTGCGCCTGTCCCGCGCGCTGGCGGACGGCGGAGCGCTGGGCGCGCGCGAGTGGCGCTCGCTGCTGCTGCTGCTGCTGGCGGCGGCGTCGGCGCTGCTGTCGCCGCCCGCGCCGCACCACTCCGCCGCCGAGCAGCTGTGCGAGAGGGTGCTGTGTGTGTTGTTCGAGGTCTGGATCCTGGCGTGTCACAGGTAAGACACAAAACAAATGTAAAGACAAAAGCCTAACTGAAATATCCCTGCTGTCGCACAATTGGGTATAATACTCGTACAGTGAAAACGCTACGCCTGGCGTGTTCCATAATGTTAAAGTAATCTTTTGGAATGCTTGCTGATGATAAACCCTCCAGCCACCTTATAATGATCATTTAAATGGCCTCCTTTTTTTAAGTCGGTTATAAATATACCTAATCGACACTTGTGGTGACAAATACGTGCCTAAACGCGTTGTTTGATCCTCATCATCTTTTATGAAAATTGTGACAACATTCAATGTGATGTGGAATTCTTGTTGGGCTCATATGGTTCATAAAAAAAACTGGCCAAGTGCGAGTCCGACTCGCGTGCAAAGGGTTCCGAACGAATTTTTTTTAACAATACGTGTTATTTTAACACTATAGACTTCTTATTTATTGGTTTTCCTGTAATCTATAGGTAAATCTATTATCTCCATTTTTTTCTTCAAAATATCAGGTTCAGTACTTTCGGAGATAAGGTTCAGATTCAGATTCAGATAAATTTATTTGCTCAAACATGTGTGTACATTTTTCGTCTAAATTTTTGAATAACTTCAAAACCATTTATTTTAAAATTATGAAAAAAATATAGTTAAAACCCTCACAGTAAGCCCTTTTATTTGATATGACACACGATATTGTTCAAAAACCTTTTTTTTAATCTTCTATTTTTACCCCCAAAAGTGACCCCCATACTAAATTTAATAATTTACGTAACATGTCCGTCATTGTCCGTGTTTGGGACACAGAAGTTCATATGTGTACCAAATTTCAACAGAATCGGTCCTGTGGATCCGGAGAAAACTGGCTGTGACAGACGGACACCCGAGTGGTCCTATAAGGGTTCCGTTTTTTGTTCGGAACCCTATAAATTTCTAAATTGTGTAGCACCAGTTAAGCTAATTCTCAATTCAATTTATACATAGACAGCGTGCGAACGCACAGGCGTCAGTAATTTGACGCCTCTGTGCTTCTATCCATGCCTATAGTAATGAGTATTTACTAGGTAAAAGTTTCTAATTCACACCATAAAATGTCACAGTCTACACTGTAGGAATAGTCTCAGAAGTAAAACACCGTATTGCTAATAATCACTCTTTATTGTACTTATTGTTGGATACAGTACAATATATTTAACACTTATTGCGTCCGCACTCTTCAACTGCTCACAACTTAATGCCTATCCGACGAACGTTGTCGCCCCACGATCTCTAGACAATCCCTACTACTAATTTTTATGGAGAGGGCGCCACTGCGACTTAAAGAACAAACTATACTCATGACCTATTAGTTTTCTAGAGATAATTGAGCGACATTAAATAATAAAAATTGTACATAATGATCTATAATTATTATAAACAAGCTACAAAATATTAAGAGTAAAACATCTAATAATTAATAAGCTAACAACACCATGCATGTTATATAGAAAGTTTTGCTATTCAGCTGCTTAACGGGTGCTAAAAAGTTCAGAAACTTGTAACACTGCAAGTGTCTACATTATGGTGTTTGTCCAAAAGTGGCACCTCAGACATTAACCTACATGGTTTTCATATTTTGACCATAACTTCGATTGTGGACATTAAAATATATTACGCCCTCTTAGTTTGTTTCCGTGATTCTCGTCAGGGCAGAGGCCTCCCTTTTCTTTCCATTCTTCCCGATTTATGGCAAGTGATGGCTTCAAGCTCATCGTGTAATAAATTTAACAAAAAATAGTTGATGTGTAAAAGAGCTATTTGTAACTTATTTGCTAAAATACATGTAATCGTAATTGCCCGTCAGATGCTTCCCGGTGCCGCCGCTGTGGCGCACCCTGCGCGAGCAGTGCGTGCGCTGGCGGCACCGCGCGCCGCTCACGGAGCAGTGGACGCGCGCGTCGCTGGCGCTCACCGCGCGGCTACTGAAGCACATGTACGGGCCCCTGTTCCCCGTCATGCCTATCAGTAAGTAACTAACTAAACACCTGCTTTATAAGAGTTCACTGTCTACATTAATTTATTCAAATAAGGCTGAGAGTCTACTTATTAAACATAAAAGTTCTTCATAAAGACAGTCCCCCAAAACGCCTGCCCGTCCCCAACAAAACCATCACCTAGCTGGATAGACAAAAACTCCTAAGAACTTTTATATGGTTCTGTTTTTTAAAGTGATTAAAACCCAAGCGTAGAAGTTAAATTTAGGGTACAAGTTCATTATGGACTCTTCTCTGTTGTTTAATATAAAACATTTTGGTTGGATTTTAGTCTAAATTTATCGGATCACCTGTCTGACAACATTGTGGTCTTTGCTCGTATGTTTATGTTACCTAAGTTAAACAAGTAAATACAAAATCCTACTAATATTATAAAAATGTGGAAGTTTGTATGTTTGTGCTTCAATCAGGTAAAAATGGCTGAAGGTATTTGGATGAAATTTGACACACATATAGTTCACATCCTGGAATGAAACATAGGCTATTATCCCGGTAAAAGGCATGACTTAATGGGTACTGAGGAGGAAGTGGAAACCCAGAGCCGCTGCTGCCTTAGTACTTCAGATTCATAAGTGCCAGGACAACAGAACGATGTAAGAATATTTTTGGGCTAGTTTTTTTTTTTTTAATAGTCGAACAAAAATATGTATGTTAAAGATTTTTCCGGGATGGAACACGAAAGCTAATAGATTCACAAGTAACAGGAAACCGGAAACATGTCGAAAAATTTCTTTGGCTGAAATTATGAGCGCTAAAGATTCACAAGTACCAGGAGACCAGAAACATGTCGAAATATTTCCGGCGCTGGAATTGTGAGCGGTTAGATTTCAAAAATAAGTATGTATGTTACAGTTTTTTCCGGGCTGGAATTATGAGCACTATAGATTCATAAGTAAAAGGTGTCCAGAAACATGTCGAAGTATTTCTTTGGCTGAAATTGTGAGCGCTAAAGATTTGCAAGTACCAGGAGACCAGAAACATGTTGGAAGTATTTCTAGGGTTGGAATTGTGAGCGGTTAGGATTTAAAAGTACAAGGAGATCAGAAACATGTCGAAGTATTTTCGGAGCTAGAATTATAAGCGCTACAGATACACATATAGATACCAGGAGACCAGAAACATGTCAAATTATTTATTTTCAGCGAGAATTGTGAGCGCTAAAAATTTACAAGTACCAGGAGACCAGAAACATGTCGAAATATATCCGGCGCTGGAATTTTGAGTGGTTAGGATTGAAAAGTACGAGGATACCAGAAACATGTCGAAGTATTTCCTGGGCTGAAGTTGTAAGCGGTTATGACTCTCAAGTGACAGAAGACCAAAAAACATGTCGAAGTAATTCCGGGGCTGAAAGTACGGACAGCAAAGACTCACAACGGATAAAGAATCATGAAGATGAATTTCCAAGAATGAGAATATGGGACAAAGAAGTTGCGCGCCACCCCTAAAGTCTACGCAGACGAAGTCGCGGGCGAAGTGCTAGTATATACTGTATTTTCTATAATTAGCTGATTTAGTCATTTAAGGTTTCCGTATCTCAAAAGGAGAAAACGGAACCCTTACCTCCGACCATCTGTCCGACAAGACCCTTTATCTCGGGAACGCGTGGAGGTATCGAGTTGAAATTAAAAACATATACGATCTACAGTCCCTTGAAGTTTTGAAAAAATCAAACTTCTAAGTAAACGTTAAAAAGGTACGGCCGTTTATGCCGTAAGAAACGTATATTTCGACACTCTCAAGGGAATCAAAGAACAGTAGCGAAATCTTAGCTGACATAAACTTGAGCGTCTAAAAGTGACTTATATACGAAAGAAATTCATAATTTATCTACGATTTTTCAAAGTATCCATATCTAGTTAGGGCCGGATAAAAATAAATGAAAAGTTATTTGATTTTGTTGCCGTTTTATATTGATTCTGCCAAGTGACAGTAAATACAGCATTATTGTAGGTATTGGAATCGGTTTTAGTTTGTTATAATAATTAAACGGATTAAATGAAGTTACAATACACTTTATTTCGAAGTGTATTGTAAGGTTCCTTGCAGGTAGGTACAAGATTTCGTGATTTACACAATCAAATGCCTTGGAGAGGTCACAAAAGATTCCTATGGCATCTTGCGCCTCTTCCCACGCTGTATATATGTGTTTAAACAACGTGACTCCAGCGTCAGTCGTCGACCTTTGGTAAAACCATACTGTTGTTCGTGTAAGATTTTATTGGTGTTAAAATGATTGAGCATTTGATTGATTAGGTAAGGAAAATACAAATGATATATTATCCTTTTTCTTCCTCGAATTTGAATATAAAAGTTACCATAGACATAACCTACAAAAGTTCATGGCTGAATATCTATTACTAGCTGACCCGCGCAACTTCGTCTGCGTCACAATTTTCATTACTGCTCCGCTCCTATTGGTCTTAGCGTGATGATATATATTTCCTCGTTAAATGGGCTATCTAACACTGAAAGAATCTTTCAAATCGGACCAGTAGTTCCTGAGATTAGCGCGTTCAAGCAAGCAAACAAACTCGTCAGCTTTATATATTAGTATAGAGTTTAGATTCTCGGCCTTCTCGAACAAAAATTCTTTCATAAACTAATTCATAAGGTGACGCTGAGTTGAACAAGATATTTTTCATTTAAAGACAACAAAAACAATGTATTGATGGTGACAGCCATTGTTCTTAATACGATATTTTCCGTTGACCTAGAACTATGAAATTTGGCAAGTAATATCGTCTTATACTACAAGTACTTTTAGGGAAAAGTCTGAAAACTACACATTTGTAATTAAATTTTTAAAATATATAGTCTTTATTTAAATTAAAATGCACCTACAAATTTGTACGGAACCCTCGGTGGGCGTGTCCGACTCGCACTTGTCCGGTTTTTTTTTTATTTGGATCGGAAATCATGAAATGACTTTCCGCTGTGATAGTGGTGGAAGGGATTGTCAGACTGTTACTGAATAAAAGCATACATACTTCATACATTTTGAAGTACATGGATGGGCCCTGTTCCTCAATCATCCTCTTAATGCCCTTCCGTTCCAGGGCCGCGGTATTCTTACGAAAAATTCCGCAACCCTGAAGCTAATTTAATACTGTAGTGTAAAAATTAGAACCAATATTATTTGTAACTTACCCAGGTGAAGAAGACGCCAACCTGATCCCCTCTGACATGAGCGCGGAGGCTGTGATGCAGAGCTGGTACCGCATGCTGCACACCATCGGCAACCCTGTGGACCTGTGCCGCCCGCACCTCATCAGCCAGACGCCCGACTTCTTGCAGGTTTCAACACAACAATAATTCAAACAAAACCACTTGCACTTATAAACTTATCTAAGCTATTTTTCCTCGACTTCGACGTCATTCTGTCAACGCCGGCTGTCGCTGAAAACCAGCGCAGTGGCTGTTATCTCGCACACGAGGTCTAGCATTATGCGTGCATGTGACGAATATCTTCCCAACTTGCGTAACCTTTGTAATTTATTTTTGGTATGCGTCATGATTGACGCAAATAAACTCTTTTTCTTTCTACTTTCCTTGCTTCAGTACAAAACTAGCGTCAGGCAACCAGCATAGCTTGTCTGATCTACGCGAGCCAACAAAATAAACGCAAAACCTAGAAGTGGGTCATCATCATCATCATCATATCAGCCGAAAGACGTCCACTGCTGGACTGACTGGCCTCCCCGAAGCGTCGCCACAACGACCGGTCCTGTGTGTCTCGCATCCATCGGCTACCCGCGACCCTCACCAGGTCATCGGTCCAACTTGTGGGAGGCCGCGCCAACGTTACGTCTTCCGGTACGCGGTCGCCACTCCAGAACTTTTCGGCCCCATCAACCATCTGTTCTGCGAGCAATGTGCCCTGCCCACTGCCACTTTAGTTTAGCGATCCTTCGGGCTATGTCGGTAACCTTGGTTCTCTTGCGGATATCATCATTCCTGATTCGATCACGCAAGGAAACTCCAAGCATAGCCCTCTCCATTGCCCTTTGAGTGACTTTCAGCCTTCTGATGAGGCCCATTGTAAGCGACCACGTTTCAGTTCTGTATGTCATCACTGGCAACACGCACTGATCATAGACTTTCGTCTTGAGACACTGTGGTATGTGGGACGAGAAAATACCGCGCAACTTCCCGAACGCTGCCCAGCCGAGTCGGATTCGACGGTTGACCTCTTTCTCGAAGTTGGCCTTACCTAACTGGACCGTTTGTCCTAGATAGACGTACTCGTCTACAAATTCGAGTGTAGAGTTTCCGATCTTGATGGGAGTGGGTGCTACATGGGTATTTACCATGATCTTGGTTTTGTCCATGTTTATTTTGAGACCCACTCTTTTAGAAGCTCTACTGAGGTCATCGAGCATTGTACTGAGGTCCGCCGTAGTTTCAGCCATGACGACTATATCGTCGGCAAATCGAAGGTGACTGATGTACTCGCCATTGACATTAATGCCTAGCCTTCTCCAGTCCAAAACTTTGAAGACATCCTCCATTGCGGCTGTAAACAGTTTCGGAGAAATGACGTCTCGCTGCCTCACACCCCGCTGCAGGAGGATAGGTTTCGAGGTCTGATCCTGAAGTCGGACTGACATGGTGGCGTTTTTGTACAAACCTTTCAACACCTCGATGTACCGTAGATCGTAGATCTACTATGATCTGGCACCGTTGGAGATACTGCAGCACAGCCCAAGTCTCGATCGAATCAAATGCTTTCTTTTTTAGAAGTGGGTAATGACCCATTATCCATGTTGGGGTTTGTGGTGATGAGATCAGTGACCCTTTTTCAAGTTTTGCGTTTAAGTAGAGGTATACGCCGAGGCGTATACCTCTGTGTTCCGTCGCTCGGGGAAAATAGACGTGATTTTACAGTTATTTTCACTGTTTCCTAGTATTCAATAACCCAAGACGAGGGCAGTCGCGACCCGAGTCAGCACCCGTGCCTGCAGGCGCTGCCCTCCATCTTCCACAAGGCTATGAAGGGCATAGCGGCGCACGTCGACGCCTTCCTCGGTACGTACTGCTGCTACCTTGCGCGCTGTGGACCGGGGGCTTTCGTAGATATACTGCACAGCTTGGCCGGATTCTAATGGGGATGCTCTTCCTGTGATGGTCTTTATGGCTATGAGAACGAACGCTAGAGTGTTTCCTTTCGTTCGATTAGTCTGTACCACTGTAGGCACAAGTGACAGTCATTAAATTTCGCATTTAGCGCCTTCTCTTCTTCTTATCGTGTAGGCAGTAAGGTCCAACGACCCCACACACCCTAATGTCAGAGTTTCTAAACCGCCTCAAGGGTCTCTGACATGGTTTATTTGACGACCGCCATTTGGCGGCCGGGACCACCGGCTTATACGTGCCTTCCGAAGCACGAAATCATCTTTTTATCAGACAATCAGGTGATTCAAGCCTGCAATGTCCTAGCCAAACTGGAAACAACTTTACAAAGTATGCTTCCCGTGGGAATCGAACCCACGACCACCGGGTCACAAGGCAAACGCCTATACAACTCGACCACGGAGGCAGTTAGCGCCTAACTCGACGTAATAACATTATCGCTTACCATTAGGTGAGATAGTGGTCAAATGCCCAACAATACTAAAAAAAAGTCAAGCCTTTTATGGAAAACTTTCGGCTCATTTTGAGTTACAGAAATTGCGTCGTATTACACTTATAAAAAAAAATCTGTGTTATTTCCACTTAAATATACCTAGGGCAAGATGCTATACTATAACCAATATCTATGGGCAAAAGTTGTACTGTTTAAGAATGACTACAATACATTTTGGCAGCGCATTCCAATCCCATACATTCTGAACTTTTTTCACAATTTTTATCACTGATAGACTTTAACTAAGCCTAGATCCTCCGGTTGAGCTGTCACAGGAAGAGTACCTACACCTGAATTTATAATTCGAGATAATTTCAATCTATCACCACCAACTCAAATATCGACTTTAAATTCATGGATTTTAAGTTGATTTTAAAGGTACTAAATTATATTAATAAAAACGCCCTGAAACAACGACAGTGGAATTTCAACTCTGTGTTGTGTGACATAGAGTTCGTACTTCCAAAGTTTGGGTGTTATCTCGAATTCTGAATTCAAACAGCAGTAATACTTTACTGCCTTCTTATTGATCTATGGCATATTAGGCAAAGATCAGAATTACTTTGGGCTTATTTTTAAAATTGAAATTTTTTTTTCAAAGTGAACATTTATTTGTTGAAAATGCTAATATCTTAGACCCGTATTCTAGAACGTGAATCATGGGTTTCAATTTCAAAGACTGTGTTAATTACGTATTTATGTCCAAATAAAGTTTTTAATTTGCATTCATCAATAAATAGTTCGCTTTGATCAATAATACGGGCTTTGAATTTAACTCCCGGTTTCTGAATTGAGAATCGACCAAACTTTAGCATTAAAGTGGAGTTTTACAAGTCAAACTTTATTCTCATTTTAAAAACCGGGTTCAGTCAATTTTGAGTTGCACTGTAGACTGTAAAATAGTGAGCACATTTTTCAACTAACCAGCTTTTAGGTAATTTATAAGATCCACGAGTATTGCTACAAAAATTATGAACAGTTGATAAGGTGAGTTCCTAGATGAATATTCTATATTTGAATTCAGAATTCGAGGTAATTATCTAATTTCGGAAAAACAAACTCTAATTCTTACATAACAAAGTTCAAATTCCAATGTAACACATACTTACTTGTTTGAGAGCATTTATAAATTACGAAACAAAATACTCTATGTGTTACAAAACAAAGTCCAATGTAACCCATACTTGATTTTAGAGCATTTATAAATAAATACACTCTTAAAAAAGAACTTTAAATACATAATGCTAAAGTCGATTTTTGAGCTGGTAGCGTAAGATTCAAATTACTCGAATTATAAATTCAGCTATAGACAATGATAGTTTTTGGTCACGGGCTTTTTCCTTATTTCTATTTTGGTGGGGATTGATTTCCTTAAAGCACTGTATAAGATCCCACAGCTATATCTATTTCCAAAGGTTTTTTACAAGATATTTTGTCAGATCCGAAAATGAATATTCATTGAAATTAATTGTTTGAAAATTGTCTTAATATTTCATTGAAGTTCTTTATACAACCTGTAACAGAATAAACGCAATACCTCTTAAGGGGTCATTGAACTCATCATTATGAACAACTTTCACTATGTGGCAACACTGAAATCGCGAGAAAAAATTCGACTCCCCCATACATTTATGTGCGCATAACTCGACAAAATGTACTGAACAGCTGATTTTTTTTACTGACCCCTTAAGAGGTATTGCGTTTATTCTGTTACACGTTGTATAGGGGGCGTCCATTAATTACGTCAGACGATTTTGGCAATTATCCGACCCCCCACACCCCTTGGTGAGATGTCGTGAGATTTGACTCGACCCCCTCCCCCAAGTCCTAATCTCACGTGAGATTTTTAAAAATGCGTGTTTTTTAAGTAAAAACGCCAATCTGTGAATCAGACTAGTTAAGACTTCTTTCTTTCTTTCTTCTGAAATTTGTAAAAGATTATTTTAATTGGAATGAATTAAAATAATCTTTTCAGGGACACATGTGTATTCTCTTCTTAAGAATAATTACTCAAACCAACATGTGCATGTGATTTTCAGTAAAATCAGCACTCTTAAACTGTTGTAGTTTTGCTGGTGCGCTGTGGAATGTTCACGGATGCTCTGGTGCAGCTCAGAAACATGTCATGTTTTACTAATTGATTTGTTGATATATCAGTTTTCTCGCAATTTTATACAATTGTATCAGTTGCTTTCGGAAAAAATATGTGATATTTGCTGTGACCCCCCCTCTCCCCCACATGAGATTGGGAGAGATTAGGTTCGACCCCCTCCCCCCCTTAAATGCCTCAGGTAATTTATGGACGCCCCCATAGATCTGATATGTTAAGCAGAATTATATCATACACATTATTACCTTTATATTTCTACCTTATATTATGCAGAAGTAGTAAATAAATAGAGTGTATTTGCCATGAACATGGAGAAATGGGCAATACAATACCGTCGCGAATTGCGATAATGAAGTGTGTCTCTATGTCTAAGGGTTTATGATTGACAGAACCATTTCTCGTCTAAACACTTCATTTGTTCACTACTTTGCGCCATTATTCTTCAGGAAAGTCGATGGAAAGATTATATTATGGGGTTCATTTGATACAAAAATAAAAACCATTTTATGGAGTTTTCGTTTGCATACACATGACTTTATAAGTTGACCCACACAAAAAGATTTGTGAAAGAAAAAGCATACTTTTGATTCCAGACTTGTTTCTCCGTAGAGCCCAGGGCCCACAGGCCACGAATTCAAGACTATTTCATATCAAATATTGTTAAAAAAAAGCTAGTTTAGCGTGCTTCATTGCCGACCATATCATTGAAATCGTGGTCAAACGCGAGCGATCAATAGTAATAAATAATAACAATAATAATATTCTTTATTGATCATTTACAAGTATTGCAGTACATGGGTATATAATTTATACATGGTAAAATTATAGATGTTCTATAATAGGGAATATGCACGAAAAAAATATTTATTATCTATACAGTTATCTTAAAATATACACAAATAGAATACTAACAGTGAAAATAGAATCAAAATTGCTCGAAAAACAAACGAGATATAATTATTTTAAACAAATATATTTGTCCCTCTCGCGAAAACGCTGTTTTCTATGGCAGCTGTATAGGCGCCAAGAACTTTGACGTCACAATTCATATCGGACTTCTCTTTCTAATTGTAAACTTTGAAGCTTTATAACTTCATCGCTGATGAAGGTATTTAAAAAATAATTTCATAATTGCTTATTATAGTTAATAAATATTTCATTTTGCAAATAAAAAAATCGTATGCAATCCCTATTATAGTGGGTGCAATTCTGATCTAACAAAGCCACTGTATAACCTATATGAAGGAGTGACAGTTCCGATCCCCCATGGATTAAAGAATATGTAGTTTACAATTTACGTAAATATGTATGTATTTTACTGCTACAAAAATATGGTATAGTAAAATGTAAACAAAGAAATAAAACACAAACAAATTGGTTGTCTGTAAAGTCGGTTTTCGGACGATAATTTCACGTGATAACGTCATAAGAAAACAATTGAATTCTTAACAAACAAGCCCAACGCTTAGGCCGATCGTGCCTCTCTATTGCTTGTATCGCTCGCTCGCAGAACGTGACACTTTTTCGTGCGCAGAGCCGGCGTTCGTCGATTTATAAGACGTTATCACATCAAAAACACTCTTATTTGTTTATCAAATGAGCCCTACTAGATTTAAGGCATGTGTAGCACAGTAGTGTACCATAAGTAGTGTACCGTGGGGTTCAGGGCGCGGCTCGGAGCGCTGGTGGGGCGCGGGCGCGGGCGCGGCGGGCGCGGGGGGCGCGGAGCTGGACGACGCCGAGCTGACGCCGCCCGCGCACCGCCGCCTCGCCAAGTCCTTCAGCGTGTCCGCCGCGCGCCCGCGCGACAAGCTGCCCGAACGAAGTAAGGACACACAAACATGATGGGAACCGTTTTGTTTCACATATCATTATACAGCCAAAACACGTCCACTGATAGACATGTGCTTACCTAAATTATCGCCACACGGCCCGGTGCTGTGGACTCGTATAGAACTGTAGTGCTATTCTGTAACAACATTTTCGTATCTCGACAGCGGAATCCGAGGTGAGTATCAAATTAAGAACTTTATGTTGTGTGCAATAAAGCTCACTTTGTGAGTTTTGTCACTCAGGTGAAGTTCGATATCGAAATAGTTATTTACAGAATATAGAACTGGTTACCACTCACAGCCAGTCTATTCTGTAAACATATCATCGTGAAAGTTGTGTACTGAGTCCCAAACCTGGGCAAAAGCCTTCCCCATATCTTCCATATCGAACCAGCATTGGTGCTGTGAGCCCAGCAGTGCGATTCGATAAACATGTCGAAGTGACTGCCTGGATGAAGTGATCACGATGTGAGCTGTCACTCCATGTAATCAAGATGGAATGACAGCTCACTTCGTGATCACTTCACCCAGGCCTTCACTTCGACTTGCTTACAGCAGTGCGATTCTGTAAACATATCAAAGTGAAGGCTTGGGTGAAGTGATCACGAAGTGAGCTGTCAATCCATGTAATCAAGATGGAATGACAGCTCACTTCGTGATCACTTCACCCAAGCCTTCCCTTCGAATTGTTTATAAAATCGATTGGCTGTAAACCTCTCAGCGTGTAAGCTTAGGTGAAGTGAGCTATCAATATGTGCAAACACGATGGAATGACAGTTCACTTCACGCTCACTCAAGGTGGAATAGACCGGCTGATCACATATGTTTCAATAATGCCTTAGCTGAGAATTAATCTCAGGTGAGATTGTGGTCAAACGTATGCCTATACATAGAAAAAAAAAAACTTTTTTTCAGAGTGAGATTTTTGTGTGAATGAGTTTTATCAATCTATACTCGCTAGCGACTGTAGTTAAAAAAGTGAAATCTTTTAACAAGTTTCTAATTTATTTGTTAACTAACAAGCAAGCATTGTAACAAGTAAAACTTTAGTTAACAACTAAATAAATAAATTAGAAACTTGTTTTTTTTTCAAATTTTCATACATTCTTTTTTAACTACAGTCGCTATCGAGTATAGTTTGATAAAACTCATGGTAGACGTACAGAATAACACTACTGTTCTCGAAACTGCGACTGTTGCGAGTGCTGACCAAGTGTCTACAGCTGAAAACAGCTTCAATTGATTTACTTATTTATTTACGAAACAGCGAAACAGTACAGAATATAACATTATAATTATTTATTCGTACAAAGGTAATGCTTATTTATTAACAAATTTCTTCGAAATGAAAAATAAATATAGAAAATGTTGTTGATGTTTGAAAACAAAACGGTTTCCATTTCCATCTGCACTGTACTGTACAAGATCCGTAAGATGTATATTAGTTACTTTATTATTGAAAATATTTATAAATAAAAGATCTTTAAAATGTAAATGTTTCAAAATCATAAAGTTGTAAAGTAAATACTCGTAGTATGGTTCTGAGGTTATAGTTATTTAAAATATTAAGTTTTCTGCACTTGTGTGATAATAGCACTTTTACTGCGTGTGGTGCGTTTTATTTTGTTTTATATCTATCGCTTTTTCAAATTCCTTTAGTTTTTGAGTGCAATATTTTGTTTTTTTTTCATGGGTTGCTAATTACTTTTTCGTTTGACTTGTAGTGGTTTTTTAAGTTTTAATAATCAATGTTGTCGTATTAGTAGTTTAATAGTTTTATTTTAGTTAACAGTACATTTTAAATGATGTATTTTTAGTTTCTGTATTTAAATAAATGGCCGAGGCTAATTTATAGTTTTTAAACACAAGTCATAACTACAACGACAATAAAAAAAAAGTAAAAATCAAAATATTTTTTACTTAAATAAATACATAAATCAGTATTAATCATTTAGTAGTCAGTAGTTTCTCTGTGTTTTCATATCCCCTTTAAGAAATAGACTCATTTTAGTCAGTTTAGTTGACAAAATTCTCATCCATAATGTAATAAATATAGAAAGCTTAGTATAATAGTTGTGTGCGCGTGCGCAGGTACTCCGCGCACGTCGCTCATTGGTCTGACGAGCAGCCGCCCGCCCAGCGTGGCGCCCACCACGCCGCCCAACTCTATCTCATCTCAAGGTAATATCTTGCTGTTATTGTCAATGCGAACGTTTAGATGGATGTCTGTTACTCAATAACGCCGGAACAGCTGAACGGATCTGGCATCTGTTGTTGTTGTTGTGGGCGTGGGAAAAATATCAGAGAGACATTTAAAATTAAATTAAGCTTTATTTCAGACTTCAGTCCATAATTAAGCTAGTAATTTAGTGTTAGTAACAATGATGCTTACGTAAGTAGGTTAGTATTGTTAGTTTTTATAAATGATTTATTTATTTATACCTATGACTGTCCCCACCCAGTGTCTCTGAAAGGGACAGTAAGGTCTGGCAGCTATCAGTTTCAGGATGCTGTTGTCACTACCGTGCAAGCGCATTTAGAGTGAAAAACTGCTTTCTCCTTGTTTCTGAACTGTTTTTCGAATAAATAACTAACTAATGCGTATGCTCTACGTGCGATGAGAACTCTTTTGTTCGTTCGTGTTAAACTGAAACCTAGCTGAAGCTGCATCAGTAGGGCGACAGTACCACCACTAGCGTAGCTAGCATAGGTGTCACACGGTGCTGGCCGCCCCCCCGCCCCCGCCCGCTACGCTACTGAGTACCACATGTATGATGATATACAGCTCGTACAGAAAATTGAAGGATTGGATTTCGGTATTGGTCCCATTGTGAAATTGGTTTATAATGATGACTACAATGAATGACCTCACAGATTTAGTTTTATATTTGAAACACCTCGTTATTCCCGAGACCAACTGTTTAACAAACTTTATTTACTATTATTAAGTTTATTTATAATTTAGTAGGTGAATCCGAGAAGCCGCCGCTGGCGCCGCTCCGTCCGAAAGTGAACTCCATCTTCCACCTGTTCGGAGAGTGGCTCTTCGAGGCGGCGCTCATCGGTACCACACCAGCTTACAATAACCAACGTGAGTATGCACATACACTGCGTCTTCTTCTTTTCACATCTATTGGCTCAAATTAAATCAGGGTTTGCCTCTGGTGGCAGCACTGAGGCGTCCGGTCCAGACCTGTCAAAACGCTTATGTTTTCCGACATTAGTTAAATTGACGTCAACGTTATGTTTACGTCAAAGTTATGTTTTTCTCGTGCATCAGGTGGCAGCACTGAGGCGTCAGCTCCAGTCCTGTCAAAACGCGACGTCAATGTTATGTTTACGTCAAAGTTATGTTTTTCTAAGAAGGGGAGCTCTCGCCTCAGTGGCGCCAACTGGTGGCTTGAATTTTACTAGAAACCCTCATTCTGTCTGCTCATGGCAACTTTGTAAATGGCGTATAGCAACCTGTACAGCTCTATCATTATCCTCGTTTAAGTTCTTGCAGTGGTTGTGCACGACGCGCATATGAGGAGGTGACGCATGTCCTGTGAAGGGGCTCCACACTGGCCCTGCGTTTGGGATGAGTGGAGTATGACCCGATTATTTTTACAGCGTCCAACTTGGGACCGCAATCGGTTAAGAGATTTCCAGATTTAGACTTCATGCACATTATTATGTAGGTACAAAGGTGGACTTAATGCCTTCTCTACCAGCCGATCAAGAGTGGGGAAGAGATAACATGGCATGTAAATAGTTTAGCCAGTTGAAAGAACAAAAAATCGTCCAAAAAGTGTTCGTTACGCGAATAAACATAGACCAATCAAATAAATGCAAAAAAGTGTTTTCTGTATGGCACCAATCATTGACAACCACATACCTAGTTCAATTCAAGAAATAACTTAAACTTGTTTAAGAAAAGGCTTAAATCTCTACTGTTGAATAAAGCATATTATAGCATTTCGGAATTTTTGAGACAGACAAAATGTGATGATGACTATTGTTGAACTCATTGACCTGCTTTGTTATTAATTTAATTTCCTTTTGACATTGTACGTGACATTTTTGTATTACATATTTTAATTATTATTTTTACCTGTTTTTGTTGACATTTTTTTTTTGACAATTATACAATCAATTAATGTTTTAATTTTTAATATCAACGACAATTTTTATGAATTTTGTACGCCTTCTGTCTGGCATAACATAGAGCACTTTTTTTATAACAAACATTTTTTTGTACCTATGTTAGCAAATCAATAAATGACTTATGACTTAAATGAATAATTGAGGGTATTTGTGATTGGTAGTATTGTTAAGAGAGAGACGGAGGTAGGGTGACCATTCAAGTTGGGATTGTTTCAGAGCGCACGGAAGGCACGCCACCACCCCCGTCGTTGACCGATGCTGCGTACAAACAGAATATGCTCGCCTATCAGCCTGGTACGTTATAAGTCTTAATCTATTCTAATATTATTAAGTTGAAGAGTTTGTTTGGATGAGCTAATCTCAGGAACTACTCGTTCGAATTGAAAAATCATTTTGTGTAAAAGTAAAAGTTATTTAGTGTTGGATATGACATATCACGCTACGACCAATAGGAGCGGAACATTAATGTAAAATGTGATGCAGACGAAGTTCTGCGGGTCAGCTAGTTGTTTATAAGTCAGGGCATAAACATATAATAATATTCTTTGTTTCTCCCTCCCTCAGTTGAAAATATTTCAGCTATGGCCGAATCCATCCGGTTGTTAACAATATGTTAAAAAAAAACTGATAGAGCAAATCTACATCGCAGCAAAAAGAACCGTAACGCCATCTATCCAACTAGCAGCGAACTACTACATCAAAATTATGTATCGCGTAATCAGAGTTTACCATGCGATTTGAACATATACATCAACCCGAATATGAACCATCGGGCAGTTGCCCACACCGGACACAACGACCGTCTGGTCGGAGGATCCTCCCTTTTCAATGGGGGTTTGCGGGACTTTACTCTCTGTTCCGCGTACCTCTCATTCTTAAAACTCGCTTGTTAGTATGCTGTTAGTCTTTAATTTTGGTTAGTCTGATTGATATTCCGACCCCTGGTCATTACATAAAGTTGTATAGCCATTACGCGGGTCCAGTGCCAGTAACAATTTCCGCTTTATTTTTTTACGACTATATGCACATTGCTTGCAGAACAGAATAGTCAATGGGTTTGTAAGGTTCTGGAGTGACGACGGAATCCGTTGGATGTGCGACGCATAGGAACGCTCGATGAGGTGACACTTGGGGGAGGTCTCTGTCTAGCAGTAAACGAGTTTTGGCGGAAATAATGATGCAGGGTTACGAAAGTGTCTGACGCACTGCAAGTTAACATTTTTTTTTACTATAGGCAGGCACGGGTTTGACCACTGTCTCACCTGATGGTAATTGGTAAGCGATGATGCGGTCGCAGATGGAGCACGCTTGCCTAGAAGTAACCTATACACTCTTGACTTAAAGACTCCCAAGTTGTAGTTATCAGGAAACACAGACTCCGGCAGGGAATTCCACTCCTTAGCTGTACGCACTATGAATGTGTTCCCAAAACGTTTTGCGGAACATTCCGACCTTGTTAATATTCCACCAATTCGCACTAAGCGTTTCCAACTCTCTACCTGCGTCTGTGGTTCCGAACGCATTCATAAAATTGGTAATAAATAAATAATAATAAAATAATAATTCACTCCTAATTTAGAGTGAACACGCTTCTTCTCGGTAAGCTCACTCCATCGTAGACTTTGTCTCTGACTTAGACTAGAGTCAAGAGCAACCATAGCTCAAAAAAAAGTCGTGATTTCGTCATTCAAGGTTGTTGTATGTGTGCAGGGCGCGCAGAAGCCCTGGGCACGTTGTGCCGCGTACTGTGCTCCAAGCAGTGCCGCGAGGAGGTGCTGGCGCCGTACCTGGCGCGCTGCTACGCGGCGCTGCACCGCGGTCTCCGAGACCCCGCCACCGCTGCCGCCGTCGTGTACAACGCGCCCGATATCTTCAGGTAACTATTGTGTGTGTAAATGAGGCTGGTTTCCGCAACTCCACGACTAAGCGCGTATTTTGCGTGCAGGTGGGACAAACGTGTCATTCGATCCATCCCAGTTCCCCAAGGAAGGCCAGCAACGCCTTGGTGATACTATCTCACAGAGGGTACCTGGGTTTCCTAAGTACTTAGCCCTGTAATCAGCGACTACCGGCCAGCTTAGAAGCATATTTGCTGCTGTCTCATTCTCCCCATGCAGGCTCTGCATAGCGGGCTGTCAGTGACTCTTATGACATAGAAGTGTTTACTAACAGACCCGTGGCCAGTTGTTACGGATGACAGTTATAGGTAACCATAATTTGTTTTCCTTTTTTTTGGGCTATATCTTTTAAAACTTTATGCACGAGTAAAAAAACTGTGTCTCAAGATGAAAGTCTATGACCAGTGCGTGATGCCAGTGATGACATATGGAACTGAAACATGGTCGCTTACAATGGGCCTCATCAGAAGGCTTAAAGTCACTCAAAGGGCAATGGAGAGGGCAATGCTTCTAGGCAAACGTGCTCCATCTTCGACCGCATCACTGCTTACCATCAGGTGAGATGGTGGTCAAACGTATGCCTATTAATAGTAAAAAAAAAAAATCCTCGCGTGATTGTATCAGGAATGTTGATATCCGCAAGAGAACCAAGGTTACCGACATAACTCGAAGAATCGCCAAACTGAAGTGGCAGTGGGCAGAGCACATTGCTCGCAGATTAGATGTTCGATGGGGCTGAAAAGTTCTGGAGTGGCGACCGCGTACCGGTGCGCGCTACGTTGGCGCGGCCGACACACAACGTGGAGCGTGCACCTGGTGAAGGTCGCGGGTAGCCGGTGGGTGCGAGGCGCGCAGGAGGGCGTTATGGCGACGCGCGCGGGGAGTCCGCCGTCCAGCAGTGGACGTCTGCAGGCTCATATGATGATGAAAAAACACTGTACAAAGGTGGACTTAATGCCGCAGGCATTTTCTACCAGTCGACCTAAGGGTGGTGCAGAGACAACATGGCAGGTGCAACTTAAAGGAAATGCAAACAGAGAAAAAAATAGAATGATAAATACTTTCAATATATACAAATAGATACATTCATACACATAACCAAATATAATAATAATAATAAATTCTTTTATTTTGGACAACATAAGATCCGCTGTGTTAGTAAAACCTCTTATAACTAATGTTAGTAAATGAATTTAAAAACAACTTAGTGACTATTATTACTTATTTAAAAGCGTTCATCACCTCCACAAAACGTTTTAGAATGGGAGAGTAGATGTTCTCCGCCACTGTTCTCAGAATACTGTTGTCACTGTCCCGCAACCGTGTTACTAAGGACGATATTTTTTTTCGCATGACAGCATAAAAGTCATCCGTTCGATGCAGCGCGAACATCTCAGATGCGCTACAAAAACGGGGCAGTCCCAACAGCATTCTGAAAACATTGTTATACTGGATGCGCAGGACTTCCAGCGATCTTTTGGTAAAATCAACCCACAGACTTCCCGTGTACATACCCTGACAATAGGCTTTAAAAAGGGTTATTTTAACCTGATCAGTACAACGGTAAAACCTGCGCGCCAACATATTCCCTCTGACCGCCAGAGCCCTGCGCTCCCTCTCTATGTCCACATTGTCTTTAAGGTCGTCGGTAAGTATGTGCCCCAAGTACTTGAAACTATTTACTCGCCTTATACTCAAGCCATTGAGAGTAAAACTTGGTACATAGCCGGGGGCCTTACCAGCGGCCTTAAAAACCATGTATTCACTTTTCCTTACATTATAAACGAGTCCGTGTGTAGCTGCATAGTTCTCGCAAACTCCCAACATCCCTCTAATAGATTCAGCAGTCGGGCCCAGCAGCACCATGTCGTCCGCGTAGCTGATGTTATTAATGGTAACACCACCCACGCGACACCCGACAATGCTATTGAGAAAAACGAATCCAATAAATCGACGCTGTGATGATTCTAACAACTTCTTGCGAATGTGCTCACATGCATTCTCCTTAAAGGAGAACCGACTAGTTGCCGTCCTGATGTTCAGACGGAGTGCATTCCAAACTATTACTACGGCTAATGAGACCGTAAAGCCTTTTTTTAGGGTTCCAACCTCTATATGAAAAACGGATCACTCGGTTGTCCGTCCGTCACAGCCGATTTTCTCCGGATTTACTACACCGATTAAGTTGTAAATTGGTGCACATATATTTTTTTTGACCCAGACACGGAAAAATGCAAATAAATACACTTTGCCATGCGAGTTCGTCTCGCGCATGGGCGGTTTTTTATTTGATAAAATCACTTTTTTGCATTAGTATGCAGATATAACACATTCCTATTTTTGTTGGAATATTTGGCAGCAAATATATCGAATCAGCTTTCTTCGTTGACGTAGTAAATACAAAAATCCCGTTGGTGATGTATAGGCTGTCCCTTTCCGATTCCAAATTCGGGTTCTGATTCACCACAGCATATAATGTTGGGGGTTCAATTCCAGTTTTACAGGATACAGTTAGGGTGTGTGGGGTCGTTAGACCTTACTGCCCACACGATAAGAAGAAGAAGATCGGATACAGCTGGATTTTACATGCGGCAACAACCATTTACGGAGCCGCTGGCAGAAACTAGTTATTTATTATTATTATTCCTTTTATTCTTTTATCAACATATATTTTACATTTTTAAATATTTCATTAAAAAAATATAAAAAAAACACATTTAAAATATGAAAAACTAGTGGACGTCACGCGGTTTCACCCGCGTAGTTCACGTTCCCGTGGGAATACGGGGATAATATTGGCCTATGTTACTCCCTGATAATGTAGCTATCCAATGCTAAAAGAATTTTTCAAATCGGTCCAGTAGTTTCGGAGCCTATTCAATTCAAACAAACAAACAAACAAATCTTTCCTCTTTATAATATTAGTGTAGATAGTAGCCTATTCCACCCCACTGCAAGGCGGGAGGCCTTTGTCTTGCAGTGGGACGGAATAGGCTAAAAATAAATAATAATAATAATAAATAACTAGTTTCTGTTTTCTTCCTTCCATTCTTCCCGGCTCTGGGCTAAACTAGAAACTAGTATTTAAAAAGATATTCCTCTCTTCCAGATTGGACCTAGATGGCGTGTTAGTCCTAGTTCCAGACTTCGTGACCGCTTTGGACCAGATTCTGTCAGAGAGGGAGCCCAAACTAGAGTGTGGCTCCATAGACAAGAGGGAGCTGCGTAAGGCGGCCATCAGCGCTCTCTTGTCTCTGGTCGCCTTCCCTTATCATTATAAAGGACTGCCGGTGCCTGAGTTCCCTGGATGTAATGAATAGTAAGTGTTAAAAAGCCAAATTACCAAAAGCCTTTTATGGGCAAGAGCCTTTGAATTTAAGGAGAAGTGACAATATTTCCACAGAAATACAATTCTTATTACCATACAATACGTATTAAATTTCCTTTCCAGCGTCTGCATTAGGCATTTTTATCCGAGGCTAGAAATCTCTAACATCTGATACGTGTGATAATCCCACCAATGTGCTTTTTCTTCATACTCATTACTTAATAAACTTTGCCAAGCAAAAACATACTTTAGCTACACACCGATTGCTAGCCAAAACGGAATTCTATTGCAATAAAGTAAAGTCTATATTCTTTTCTAGCTCCAGTAGGACATTAGGCGATTTTACCCGCGGCAAGATATCTCTAATCTGCGGTACAAGTAGAGACTTCGGGTTTGACGTGCCGCTATTAAACGCGTTGTACTTTATTACCTCTAAATTTCATAACATTGCCAAGCAAAACAGAGTCTTATAAACAGACGAATTGCCAAGCAAAATTCATCCTTATCACCCCTTAAATAAGCCTCCTATTAAATTTCAGCGCGCCGGCATGACATTAGGCGACTTTAGAAATTTCTAATCTACGTATCGGCAGTACACATTTTATACGTGTTGGCCGTTCCTGTACTCAGCGCGTTGTACTTTATTGCCTCAAAATGCCATAACATTGCCAAACAAAACAGTACTTAATCGACATACAAATTGCCAAGTAAAATTGATCCTTATATCCTGTTAAATAAGCCTCATATAAAATTTCAGGATCGGCATGACATTAGGTTACTTTACCCGCGGCAAGATATCTCACATCTGCGTGTCGGCAGTACAAGCGGAGACGTCGGTCGCGTTGGACGTGCCGCTATCAAGCGCGTTGTACTTTATTATTTCTAAATATCATAACATTGCCAAGCAAAATCGAATCTTATTAACCCACGAATTGCAGAATTAGTGGCAAAGCTAAATTGATCCTTATATCCTATACAATAAGGCTCATATTCAATTCCAGCGCCGGTATGACTTTAGGCGACTTTACCCGCGGCAAGATATCCCTCATCTGCGTATCGGCAGTACAAGTGGAGACGTCGGACGCGCTGGCCGTGCCGCTCCTGAGCGCGCTGTACCTGTGCGTGCGGCACAACGCGCACGCCGCGCCCGGCCCGCCGCCCGGCTCCACGCTGTCGCACAGCACCGACTATAAGGGTAAGTGGAATGTACGTAGGTAAGCTGTACTGCACTACGACTCTGTGGCTTTAGTACGACTTTTTTTACGTTCTCGATCGCGTAAATGTTCGCTTATGTTAACCTGTGATTGACGGGGCGCAATAGCCGTCGCGACGCAACAATAATTGAATAGTTTTATTGTAAAAAAATCGGCGGCCGCCATGTTTTTTGGTCGATCGGGGGCCATAGGATATTAAACACTGCGTTTTTTTAAAAAAAGAAGTTTAAACCGCGTAATTTGGTATGGTGACGACACGGTTGGTTGGCCCTACAGATAGTTGTTCCGGGTTTGGCTGTTTGTGTACATGAGTTTGTATGTTTGTAAACGTACCCACGATACGGGAGAAATTCTTAGTACGGGAAGAAAAATATATAGAAAACAAGGTTTTCCGTTATTGTCACCAGACGGCGCTTATTAAGTTTCAATATTAATTGACGTTTACGCTAACGCGATCGAGAACGTTAAAAAACTAAAGCACTAAAGCAACTGTTAACATCTCACCGTGTTAAATTAGGTGAAAGGAACATGGAATTAGCTGTCAATCCTTACAAGTACAGTGGTACCCAACTGATAAGGCGCGTCGTGAATCTTCGTTCGCACAGAAAAGAAAGTATGGCCCCGGAGATTAACGAACCAAAGCAAACTTACAATCAACCTTAAATCACTACTATAAGGTTCATAATACACTGCAGCTGTTAGTTCCGTCTCACTCGCGCGTCACGTGCATGCCACGCGGCGCGCGCTAACATGGCGGCAGCTGCCGACCAATAGCGGTACAGGAAACAGAAGCGCGTTCCGTGGAGCGTGTCGATTGGTCAATAGCATTTCCCGCGCTTTGAAAATTCATCTTCTGCGCAGGTAAATCGGTAAGCCATATCAGTTGGGTACTACTGTAAGATGGAATGATAGTTCGCTTGACGCTGACTCCACCTAAGTTTACGTGGTAAGATGTTGGACAGAATACATCGGCTCTTTCGCCCGTTCAGTACAATCTGCCTAGCCTTTTCTCAATAGGCTTGTCCACTGAAAAAATCTAATTAGTCCGTCAGTTAGATTATCAGAAAATATTTGACCCGTTTTTTTTTCTTTTGTTACGTAAACCAAAATTGACGAAGATACGACGCTCTTAAAATTCTCAATACGTCACGCCGTGGTATAATTTTTTGTGCGTTCTGACGTCACGAGGCCCCACTCCCGAGTTTTGATGCGTTTTATCTCTGTCAATATTCATTGATTTGCAAAAACAAAAAATATGTGTCCATTATTTTCAATACTCTAACTGACGGACTAAATAGATTTGGAATTTGTTGATGGTGGAAACTAGTCTATTTTATTGGTATCGGCTTGCAGCTGAATACCAGTACTTTCCATGAAGCGATAGCTACCTCACGTAGATTACGCCCAATAGGGAATATGCATGTGATAAGTCATTTACTAAATTTGTTAAGAAAGGTACAATAAATAGTTGTTACAAAATTACAAGTGCGCTATGTTACGCCAGAAGGCGTACAAATATTCATACATAAGATGTCATTGATATTAAAATTGAAAACATAATTACATTAATTGATTGCATATAGAATTCATTGATAAACAAAAACAAGTCAAAAAAAAATAATGTCAATAAAAATAATGATAAGAATTCAAATAATATTTAAACAAGAAGAGAGAAAAAATTTAAAAATAATACAAAGTGTCACGTGCAATGTTAAAAGTAAATCAATTTAATAACATACCAGGTCAATGAGTACAAACCTTTTTTTTTTTTTTGCAAATTGCGACTTATTAACTAGCAATCATGAAATTGTTTTTTAAATACCTTCATCAGCGATAAAGTTATAAAGCTTTAAAGATTTGACAATTAGAAAAAAAAATCCGATATAAACTTTGACGACAAAGTCCATGACGCCCATACAGCTGTCATATAAAACAGCGTTTTCGCGAGAGGCACACATATATTTGTTTAAAATAACTATATCTCGTTTGTTTTTCGAGCATTTGATTCTATTTTCACTGTTACTATTATATATTTTGTAAATTTTTAGATAAACTGTATAGATAATAAATATTCTTTTCATGCATATTCCCTATTATCCATACATTCGGCCTATGTAAACACGTATGCTCACACAGCCTGGTGGTTTAAAAATACTAGTTATAATCCCCTTATACAACGTGTAACAGAGTAGACGCAATACCTCTTAAAGGGTCATTGTACTCATTATTATGAACAACTTTTACCATGGGACCAATCCCGAAAACGTGAAAAAATATCAGCTGTTCAGTACATTTTGTAGAGTTATTTTTTTTCACGATTTCGGTGGTGGTCCCATAGTGAAAGTTGTTAATATACATAATTATGAGTTCAATGACCCCTTAAGAGGTATTGCGTTTATTCTGTTACAGGTTGTATATTCAATATTATTCGATATTAATATATTACCACCAGTTTCATAGCTTCGTCGCGTTATCAAGCTGATCCACTGCTACGAAAGAGAAAGAAGCAAAGAGTTATGTCCTTGATTCTTTCTTACCCACTGCTATCACACACACACACATGATTGTGTAATAATCACGATGACGCACACACATACACGCTACATTTATTTTGCGAGCTCACATTAAATTATTCAAAAAATTTTGGTCGCTAATTTATGTAAATAAGAGGCTACTGTAAGCCGCTAAGTTATGTGTTATTTTACCATGGGATATTTAAATTAGTGTCCCAAAAATACATCACAAAGACCTACACTATACAGACAAAAATCTCCTTGTCTAGTCTTACTAAAAAAAAACCTGAATTATGTGAAGAACGCATGAATGATGACCAGGGGTCGGAATAGGTGGAGTATGTTTAGCTAAACTTGAGAAAAGAAAGTGACAGAGAAAAAATAATACTTCTCTCTGAAAGCCCAGGATATTAATTGTGTTTTAATAATCCTGGAATTTCTTAGTAACGATTTTTAATACATTGGTAATCAATAATTGTTTCGGTAAAACTTATATTATTTTTTTAACGGCGCTTTACTGACATTGTGTCAAATTAAAAAGTCTTTTTTTAACGTTATTCTAAACAAGCTAGTTTACAATGTATTAAAATCAAAATCCAATAAAATTTTAGATATCCCGGGATTATTACGTCATGATTATCATCCCGGGATTTCAGAGGAGGTACTATCCACTCTATGGTTCTACCTTGGCTCAAGTTAAGGGTAATATACCCTACGTACAGTAAAGTCGTGGTACTTTGGCCCAGGGGTAAAAATGGCCCAAACTTTTAACCAATAGGAGCACAGTAAACACAACGTGATGTGTCAAAGTTTAGGCCAGGCGGATACATACAATTTTTAGTCGTGTGTCCAAACTATATGGAGAACAATGGAGGTCCTCAAATTATCAAGAAGACAGTTGTTCGACTAAAAATAAAAAAAAATCACATCGATTAGCTTTTGTTAAATTAGTCGAACAACAGCTATCGACCAACCGCTCAATTTATTACGCTCGACTAAACAGTCGATCCGGGACTCAGCCTCGTGTAGAAAATGACGCAGATTAAGCAAGACTGTATGCGCACACTCGTCGACTGAAAAAACAATTTTATTGGTTTGAAAATTGTATGTTTGCGACTGGCCTAAGGGACCCCAGAGCCAAAGTAACCTGAGTTCACGGTACTTGGATCCCTGATGCTGAGTCGTTGGGTGTCGCGTGTTGTAGCGCGCTCCGACAGCGGCAGCGCGGGCGGCAGCGCGGAGGGACACTCCCTCGATGACTTCGCCGCCGACGTTAGGGAGCTAGACCCATCCTCGCCTGTTTTCGGTAATTACACATCTTTTTGTTTGCGTTTCAAAGGACGATCTATTGACAATCTAACAACAGACAATTAAATCACTCACCCTCCCGTTACGATTTATAATTCCGGAGAAGATTGTAGATTCAACGTATGCACGGCATGAAAAAAAAAATTTTTTTTTGGGACATGCCCGCCACACATTCTCGGCCACTGCAACTCCTGAAAGCCAGAGTTAACAGTGGCGACCATCAGAAAACGCAGAGCCAATGAAGCCCATGAGCAAACCCATCACAAATAAAAAAACTTCATATTTTTGAACCGACCTTGACAATGCTGTATACAACGTGTAACAGAATATATGCAATACCTCTTAAGGGGTCATTGTACTCATCATTATGAACAACTTTTACTATGGGATCAATCCCGAAATCGCGAAAAAAAAATCAGCTGTTCAATACATTTTGTCGAGTTATGCGCACAGAAATGTATGGGGGAGTCGATTTTTTTTTTTCGCGGTTTCTGTTTTGGTCCTATAGTGAAAGTTGTTCATAATGATGAGTTCAATGACCCCTTAAGAGATATTGCGTTTTTTCTGTTACAGGTTGTATATGATTTTTGAAAAAAAAAATCTTTGGAGTTTGTTTTTTCGGATCTTGGGGGTATCCATCTTGATTATTTTTCATAATATTTAGTGCCATGTCAATATATTGTCCTTTTATTAGCACACTGTAAGCTCAAACATGTTTATTTAAAAAGGAACCTCGATCTGGAAACAAATTAAAAGGTAGAAAGTCTAAAGGGTCCTTAATTATTCAGGCGCTTCTCTCCGTTACGTTTTTAAACGCACACTTTGATGTTTTATCTGGAAATATTAAAATTGGCAAGTACACTCTTTACATTTTCTACCCGTCAATTGTTATTTTTTAATGACTAATGTAATAAGCTCGCTCTTGTCCTCGATCTGCCCTGGTGGTAAGCAACGGATGAGGTCAAAGATGGAAGGAGCGGCCCAGAAAATTCCCGTTCACCTTTTTTTTCTACAATTGAAACATTGTAATTAAAGTTTACAGTGTGCATTTCAACGCTTCTTACTGTTTTGCTTGCCTTAATTTCGTGATATCACAGTACATTTCATTTTTGAGCATTATTTTTTTTGATGATTTGATGCCGTTGAATTGTATTAAAAAAAGTTGTTTTTAACGAATTTGAAAGTTTATTATTACAAATTGGTAAATTTGTGTGTTTTATAAATGTTTAGAAACTGTCTATTATTAAATGTTATATAATATCATACTCCATACAGTGCCGTCTGTAATCTACATCAATTATGTAATTAAAGCCTTGATTACATGAAGAGAGTTACTCGACCGCCAGAAACAAAAATATAGTGCGTATAAAAAAGTTACTTGTAACCTATTTGCAAAACAAAATATCGTTTATCCAATCGGACGAAAATCGACGTACGGGCTCGTAGGCGAAAATCATCAGTTGATCGCATTCATAAGTTGATACTGCAAAGAAAGAAAAAGGAAGAAAAAAACGTGTTGCGTCGACCCCAAGTAACATGGGATAAGGGCAGGAAGATAATGATGTGTTCACACTGCTGATAAGAAAATATTTATTTCTGGAAATTGGTTTTTGGCAGCAAACATTTAAACCAAGGTGGGAAGTCTCGACATACTTATCGATCGCCTAGCGACCAAATTCGGTAAAGTCACCCGTACACAGTCAATCTCGAACACATTACACGGTCAAAATCCATGGTATGACCCTCGGATCGCGTTCGAAATTTATTATGTACGGGCGGCCTTAGGACTTAACGACTAAATTCGGTCGCTACTGAAACTGCAGGCCCTGGTAATGTCGGCTTTTCCTATCCGACTACTCTTAGAATAGAGCCCCGAAACACATTCAGAGGCCCAGTCCCTTTAAAGTTCAAATATTATATTGGTCAGATTGTAGCGGCATCAATGCCGCCACAAGAAAAACCAACGGAGCAAATCTACATCGCAACAAAAAGAACCGCGACGCCATCTATCCAACTAGCAGCGAGCGTAACGTCACTACGTCGCACAGCACCGCTCCGACTCACTGGAGCCTGCAGCATCATCCCAACTCACTGGGATGTCGTCACCCCGACTCACTGGGATCTCGTCACCCCGACTCACTGGGGCATCGCAGACAGTTCCGACTCACCGTGAACACTGCGACTTCCGGTTCCGACTCACTGGTATCAACCTTCCACTGGCCTAGTAAGCATCTCTAGATGGACGACTCATCCACTATCGACCTCCGGTCTCCAGAGGGGAGTGATGTAGCGGCATCAATGCCGCCACAAGAAAAACCAACGGAACAAAGCTACATCGCAACAAAAAGAACCGCGACGCCATCTATCAACTAGCAGTGAACTACTACGTCGAAATCCTGCATCACGCAAGCAAAGTTAGTTTATCGTGCGATTTGAACATATACATCAGTCCAAATATCAACCACCAGGCACAATAACCGCCTGGTTGGAGGATGCTCCCTTTTCAACGGAGGTTTGCGGGACTTTTCTCTCTGTTCTGCATATCTCTAAACTATCACGTCCGGGTCACTACTGAGTGTGAGTCGGAACTGTCTGCGGTGCCCCAGTGAGTCGGTGTAATGAGTTCCCCGTGAGTCGGGGTGATGAGTTCCCCGTGAGTCGGGATGATGCTGCAGGCTCCAGTAAGTCGGAGTGTTGCTGCTGGCTCCAGTGAGTCGGAGCGGTGCGACGTAGTTACGTGACTGCTGGCGTCTACCAGGAGAGAGACTTCATGGCTCTTCATGTGACTGACCGAAGGTGCAGTGTGCTTGCCAAGGTCGCTGATGAGGATGATAGAGGCTGAGGATGCTGACCAAGAATGCGCGGGCGCTGCAAGCTAGTGGTCAGGATATTTGTAGAAGCCGTGAGTACTGGCTGGCTGTATGACTCGCTGCTCGAGAGCTTGAGGTTACGATGAGGAGGAGTGATGATGACGTCACGATGAAGTAGTTGCACGAAGGTGGCGCTGACGTTCAATGTCGACAGACAACAGAGAGTAAAGTCCCGCAAACCCCCATTGAAAAGGGAGGATCCTCCTACCAGACAGTTGTTGTGTCTGGCGGGCAACTGCCCGATAGTTGATATTCGGGCTGATATATACATATGTTCAAATCGCACAGTGAACTCTGCTTGCGCGATGCAGGATTTCGACGTAGTAGTTCGCTGCTAGTTGGATAGATGGCGTCGCGGTTCTTTTTGTTGCGATGTAGATTTGCTGCGTTGGTTTTTCTTGTGGCGGTATTGATGCCGCTACAAGATCATTTAAGGACTAAGCTGAAGTCTCCTTAGTTTATTTGTAAGTTGCGCGATGATCTTTAGACGAAACAACACATTGTGTAAATCAGGCTATAGATATATACCAAACGTGGAAAATTGGAAATAGCTTCATCTCTTTGACTGACCGACTTCGGCAATTAAAAAGTGCCTGTAAAATGGTTTAATTGCAATAAATGCTTTGAGTTTGAGTTTGACAAGCTCTGACGGACTGTATGGAGTAGATGGTTCTTCGCATCCTACGTAGTTCCATGTATTGTCACGTGCGAGTGCCGGCAGGTGCGGCGCTGGTGGTGCGCGCCACGTACCTGGTGTGCCACCGCCTCATCTCCTCGTGGAAGGGTGACCTGCAGGTCTCCCTGGCAGCCCTCGAACTGCTCTCTGGACTCGCCAAGCTGCACTCTTCGAAGCCAGGTCAGTTACCAATTATGAAGTTTGTAACAATTGTAATACCATAATAATGTTGAATGTTGCCAGTTAATTAACTGTATTTGTGTATTCTTCATCTCTGTATTGTATTTTGCATGCTGTCTAGAATTTGTAATTGGTAAGTCATACGAGTAATTTTGCTTTTTTGGAAGTTTAGCTCCCTTCATCATCATCATCATAATATCAGCCGAAAGACGTCCACTGCTGGACATAGACTTCCCCCAAACCGGGGGGGTTTGCTATAATCGCCACGCTTAGCAGGCGGGTTGGCGATCGCAGTGTATGGTGTTGCGTTTTACAGAGAACGCTGCTGCCCATTCTCTGGTGTGTCCCTTAGTCGCCTTAGCTCCCTTATATAAGCTTTAATCTCTTATAGAAATTTTATACTTTCGTCAGATAAAATTCAGAGTAGAGCTTTCCTTGCCTTGATCCACTTGCCTTGATATATTGCCATTTAGGTCAGTCTCTAAGATAGGAGCCTAGCTTATCCCTCCATCTCTTATCACCCCACTAACCTACTATTTGACCAGTTAAATATTATTTTACTACGAGTACTTAATAACTCAGAGGCGATCGAGCGCAAGCGAGCCGTGCGCTGGATCTGCGACTACATCACGGTGCAGTGCAGCCGCCCGCCCCAGGCGCACTCGCGCGACCTGCACTCGTGCGTGGTGGCCGCATACTCGTGCCTGAGCGCCTGGCTGTGCCCCGCGCTGCTCGCCGACCAGGAGTGCATCGCCACGCTGCTAGAAGTCGTCGAACTCGGCATATCGGGCAGCAAGAGCCAAGGTGAGCTCCTAGAACTGTTGTGATAGCCTGGTACTGAATCCGACAGAGATAATGCTTCTCGTAGTCGGATATCTGTGCCCTTGCTTATGATTTGGAGGCCTGTTGCTGCAATTACCAGGAAAAAAAAGTTGAAAGAAACTCCTGCCCTTTTGCAATGATTTTTAAAAGTTCTAAGGGGCGTAACATAAGAGCAAAAGTTTGTATGAACATTTTTCTGTTTGTTTGTATGATTACATTCATATTATTACAGGAAAACCCGGAGAGCTGCCAAAAATGAAGGACGAGAAGGAATTGAAGCCCGTGTCTATGAGAGTGCGAGATGCTGCCGAGTCTCTGCTCATGTTAATTTTGGAACAGGTAACGCTGTATGCGATCGTTTTTTAACATAACGACAGCACGCCTGTATTCTTTGAAAGAAGGCCGATAGACGTAGAGATGTACTAATTTCGACACACGAACACCCAGCCACTATCGACAGTCTTGTATAAATCCCATGTATTTAGGGGCACGCCTAACCTAAACGTCACAATTGCCATTAACCAGCAACTGGCTCCGGCCTGAATCTGATCAAATTTATATGGAAAAACCCAGTAACACTTATCCCGATCTATGAGCCAGTGATTTGCTATCAGCGGTGAAAAGTCCAAATGCATGAGTTTGACCGAGTGACATTTCAGTAGCGCTTGTAAATCTCATTTATTTTAGCCTGACAGTCATTATCAAATACAAGTACAAATAATTTATTTACTGATATATGGGTATATACATGTGTTGTTACAAACAAAAAAAGTTCTGCCATATTCTACCTCAACAGATGTGCAAATATCTAATAAATGAATGCAAATGTCAAATATTATACATAATTATAATTATTAATCGATTACAAATTTTAATATTAATTATTCATACATACTTATAACATTTTTTCATTTAAATAGTCATTCACATTATAATAGGCTTTATAAATTAGATAAGTCTTTAATCTATTTTTAAATGAAATAACATTCTCAGCATCCTTTATATTACTAGGTAATTTATTATAGATTCTAGGGCCCATACAAAATGCACTCTTATCAAACATAGCCTTTCTATGGCGTATTGCACAAAGTGTACTGGCCAGCCTGGTATTTTTTAACGTTTCATATTTATCAATGTTATTTCTAATGTCTACTGCTAGTTCATAAATATACAGTGATGGGGATGCCAATATTTTTAAATTTATAAAATGTGTTATCGCTGTCTGAATGCCATTCTGTCCAGTATTTCCCAGACTTCATGTTGTGTAAATATATGATTAAGGGTGAGGCCAAACGAACGTAATTTTGTGAGTTGTGAGTTGCGTAAAATGAGCCGGCGGAATTCGGTTTCGTACTAAAGTCCAACTCATTTTGTGTCATCGCGTGGCACAAACAGGACTTTAGTATGAAACCGAATGCAGCGTAAATTCCGCGGACTCATTTTATGCGACTCACAAAATTACGTTCGTTTGGTTTCACCCTAAGGGGTTTTTAATCAACTATACGCATCTTTCTTCTGTAATCCAGCAAATAGGCAACGGTGGCAATGGCTCATCGTGGTGCCGCCTGGACGAGCGCTGGCTGGCCGAACTGGGCCACGGCCGCTTACGTCACTTCGTGGCCGACGGGAACATACTGCTGTCGCTGTTGGAGGAACCGCTCAGCAACAGTCAGGAGCCACAGCCCACACTTATTGGTGAGTTATGATGTCTTGTGTAAGGGTAGGAGCCTTTACACTTAATGTTGAATGTTAATAAAATAAATGTTAATGTTCAAAAAGGTATTTAATACGAAATTACACTAAATTAACTAAATAATAAAAAATGTTATAAAAAGGTTACAAAATGTTGAATGTTGCGCGAGCTCGATATTAAACCGAAGACTGACGTACTTCTGTACGTGACGACACTAAATTTTCTAAATTATCGAAATTTGCAGTATTTTAACTAGGCCAAAGTACAATGTGCGGTTGCTGACCGTACATCTTGGTTACCGTGGTCAAGGTTGGCTATGTTTTCGGTTGGGCATCGGTTGTCTTTGTAGCTCAGAAATAGTCGGAGACACAGCCCACACTTATTGGTGAGTTATGATGTCTTGGTACCGGTTTTTAAGGGGCTCCTTGGTATCGGATAGACCACCGCCGCTTACGTCTTTTCATGGCAGACGGGAATATACTGCTGTCGCTGTTGGAGGAGCCGCTCAGCAACAGTCAGGAGCCATAGCCCACATCTGTTGGTGAGTTATGATGCCCTGGTACCGCTAGTTAATGTTCTTCTTGGTATCGGATGGGCCACGGTCGTCTACGTCACTTCATGGCGGACGGAAACATTTTGCTGTCGCTGTTGGAGGAGCCGCTCAGCAACAGTCAGGAGCCATAGCCCACATCTGTTGGTGAGTTATGATACCCTGGTACCGCTAGTTAATGTTGTTCTTGGTATCGGATGGGCCACGGTCGTCTACGTCACTTCGTGGTGGACGGAAACATTCTGCTGTCGCTGTTGGAGTAGCCGCTCAGCAACAGTCAGGAGCCACAGCTCACACTTATTGGTGAGTTATGATGTCCTGGTACCGGTAGTCAAGGTCCGCCATGGTATCGGTTTTGTCACGAGTGCCTTTGTAGCTCAGCAATAGTCGGAGACACAGCCCACACTATAGAGACCAAAATCGATGGCAAAATTTAATAATAGTTATTTATGATATTAGTGCGGTAAGTTGGGCTTTAAAAACGAGTAGACGGTTCGTCTCGGGCTTACCATATTCACGAGTTTGTAAATACCAATATCCGCACGTACATCATACAACATTTTTCAACACATTTGCGAGAAAAGCTGTGAGACTTTTGAAGAACTTTTTGTTTTTAGATATCAGTCGGAAAGTCGCAACCATCTTTGCAATATAAAAATGTCTCGAATTTGCAAATTTAAAATTAGAACTACGTCTTTCGTCTCGACTCACAAATGCATAAGAGCGCTTCCAAGGAGGTTCGATCATACAGCTTATTAACTGTTATCTTTTATTATTTTGCTGATATTCTATTTTTAAAACTGAACTTCAAAATACTTAAAATGAATAAGCATTAGTAATTTCGGATGTTCCATTTAATTTAGTTGAGTTTAAAGTACTTACCTACTGAAATGAATGAGCTTTAGTTTTATGTGGCGGACATTTTTAATCTGTGGTATTCGTGATTTTCCCGCCATGGAAAGTTGAATATAATTTTGTTAATAATTGAGTATTATTAAAAAATATAAGGAAGCATTATTTCACCTAGCTTCTGAAATTTTCTTATTCTCGTATTGTGAAACGCACGCAGACGCAGACAGATGCGTTTTTGCTCATTTTTTGTAAAGCAAACGTATTACAAAAACAAAAAATCGTCTCATTTATTCTGTAGTTCGTTTTTATCGAGTATATGTATGTAAGTATGTACTTATATTTCTTTAGCACGCTCTGTAGCCTAAGTAACACGAATCTAACGACATCTCTCAAGCTAAAATCCATCAATCCTAAACGGCGGCTACAAAGCGTTCTAAAGAAATATACATACATATATATATACAATCGACATATAACCACAACATAAAATAACCCTCCTCCTGGCGCAGTCGGGTAATTAGAAATATATCTATCGTCTCATTTTTTCTTTCACGCAGACGCAGACGGAAGCAAAAGCGTTTCCGTCTGCGTCTGCGTGAAACTCCTTAGTGCGAATCTTATTATATTGTTTATGGGAATTAAAAAACCGTAAAGGTTACGCACGGCGCTTTGTATCGAAGCGTGTGGTAAAGTAGGTACTTAGGTGACAGTACCTATTTTACCACTCGCTCCATTGTATGGTGCGTAATTTTTAACTTTCGAACAATGTGTACAGGCATCGTAAATGCATTTTTTGAACAAATGTGTCGAAAATAAATATTTTTATACTGTCACAATGCTGGTTTGCAAAAAAGAGTGAAGAATTGAGACACATTTTAGATTTCACAAATGACATGTGGAGGAGTCAATACCTCATTGTTTGGATTGTTTAATATTATGAATCTCCTCAGTAATAATCCGCTGCGGCTGGGGGCGCTACGCGTGGTCGCTGAGCGCGCGCGGCGCGGCGCGGTCGGCGGGGCGCGGCTGCGGCGGCGCGTGCGCGCGCCCGGTGGACATGCGCGACGAGCGGCCCGCCGCCGCGCCGCAGTGCCGGCCGCTGCCGCACGCGCCGCCCTGTGCGCTGTGAGTCACTAACTCTACTTTATTATCACTGTAGCTACTATTAGTGGTTTTGGTATACAATAAAGAATTGAAGAACCACCTGACACATGACACCCTGGCTTGGAGGAGCACATTTTTGTGAAGACCGCCACAGGCATGATCCGCTAAGCAGACTAACCTCATAGGTTGTCCTGCGAGAAGCCACTCAATAAAAAAACTGGTCAAGAGCGAGTCGGACTCGCGCACCGAGGGGTCCCTGGACAGACGGACAGACTGAGTCACACCATAGGGGTTCCTTTTTACCCTAAAAAGCAGATAAGATATCTCAGCTTTGACTCTGAGATGGCAAAGCATCTGTTTTCACGGATGCTTGGCCATCTCAGATCTCTCTCACCTCTGGCTACTTTTCAAATCAGATTGAACGTCAGCTTTGTTTTTCATCCAATAACATTGAACATTTATGGGATATGGGGAAGAAGACTATGTATAGGGAAAAGTGGAAAGTCATAGAGAAAACGGAAGACCTTTGGTCAAAAGTGAGACAATACAAGTAGAATAAAAAAAAAAATTGGCCAAGTGCGAGTCGGACTCTCGTGCATAGGATTCCGAACCAATTTCAGTTCTTTAACATGTTATTTTTTCGTGTAATCTTTAGCTATAGAACTATTTATCAGCATTTTTCTCAAAATTTTAGGTTCAGTAGTATCGGAGGTTTCTAATTTCTTGAATGACTTCAAAACTGTTTATTGTAAAATTAAAAAAAAAATCATTTCATATTTCACACGATAGTTTCAATTTTTTTTTTAAATTTTCTAGTTTGACCCCAAAAGTGAAAAAAAATACATCCTAAAAATTTGTTTATTTACATAACGCGTCCGTGTTTGGATCACAGAAGTCCATATGTATACCAAATTTCAACAGAATCGGTCTAGAAGATCCGGAGAAAACTGGCTGTGACGGAGGGACAGACAGACACCCGAGTGCTTCTATAAGGGTTCCGTTTTGTACGGATGTTCGGAACCCTAATAACTAAGTTTGCACCATACTGATGGTATCTCATTAGCTAGATATAGGCCGTTTTAAGGTTGACACATTACTAAAATATATCTCAGTTAATAAAAAAAAATATGCACAATAACATTAGGTATAAGTCAATAAATAATTGTGATCTATTTTCGAGCTGCACAACTAAACAGCAAGTCCTCTTCCCAGTGACTCGGCCTTCCCAAGTCTCGAAGCAGTACTGCGCCAACTGAACGACCCTGAGGCGCCCACGCTGTTTAAACTGCTGGAGCAACAGGCCGCTATCGAGAGGAAGGTCAAGGAAAGCGAAGATAATGTTGTGAGTAACCTTATCTATACTAATATATAGCTGAAGGCTAACGCGCTAATATCTGAAAGTACTGGGAGGTACGTACGGACTTACGATTAGTCCCGATTTCCCGAACCCGAACTAAGAATGAATGACAACACGATTTCACAGTAACTGTCAAATCGTTTTGTTATTCATTCTTAGTGGTTAGGTGATACGGAGTAGAATATGCCCGCAACTAAGGCCGTAGTTCTTCGTAGTTCGAATTAAAAAATATTTCTGTGATGGATAGCCCATTTATCGAGGAAGGCTATAGGCTATACTGCCGGCATAAGAAAAAAGGACGTATATACACAAAACGAAGTAACTGATTTCCGACCTTACGTTATTTTCTTAATGTCGGAAATCGGTTACTTCGGTTTGTGCAGTTACGAACTTTTTTCTTATGACGGCAGTATATAACATCAGGCTGATTCAGGCTACAACGAATAGGAGCGGAGCGTTAAGTTGCGTCAGCTAGTTTTTATTGTATTTTTAGCCTATTCCGTCCTACTGCAGGGCAAATTCCTCCCTTCCATTCTACCTGGCTCTGGGCTAGTGTGGTCCAAATCTGTCGATAGGCGTCAAGCTCGTCCCGCCATCTTAGCTTGGCTCTATCACGATGACGCCAGACATTTTCTGGGCCTAGGGATGCCAGGTCCTAAAATTGGAAAGCCGAACAGACCAGCTTATTTAGCCGGATTTTTAGCTAAAGTTTAATTAAAAGTCCGGACAACTTTACCTAATCATGATTGTGTGTCTTTAAAATAATATTTAGTAGCAATATTGTAAGTAAATAAATTTTGAACCCCCCCCCCACTCCCCTTGTCAGCGATAAGTTAAATGTTATTGTTGTAAATGTTTTCGAGCTCGCTTCGTTCGATCTAGCATCAGTAGGTCTCCTATTTGAACCTAAGTCGACCAACAAACATATATTTGTGTTATGATAGAAAAAAACAAAGGTATCTGAGACAAGGTGCTCAAAATTTTCGAGCTCGCTTCGTTCGCTCATATATACTACGTTCTCTTCGGGCTGAAGCTTTTCTGCAAAAGTCATTAACGTGGGTTACGTTAGTGACTTTTGCAGATGAGATGCTACAAATTTCACCCCAGTCTTGTCTGCGACAGCAAAGTTGAGCGAGTCCGTAGTCCGAATCACACTTGAAAAGTTTTCGGGATCTCGGCAAAACAACTTTTTTTTGGCCTGAATCTGCCCCAAAGGCTTCTCCCAAGTTGTTTTATGACTGTAATTTATTTCCTTTGCTTTGTGCAAAAGTCCCTAATTTTCTTGTCTCAATTTAGGCAGGTACTATTTATGTGATCGAAGCCCCCGCAAAATGTATGGCTGCGACCGCGCCTGTCTACAGAAGAAGGCTGGTCACTCACTTGCTGTAATGATATTGTTTGGTTACTTCAGGTACCCGAAGAGTACATCCCTCCAGAGCCGGTGACGGAGTTCCAGACAGCAAGGTTGTTCCTGTCGCATTTCGGATATCTGAATATCGGCGGCGATAAAAAGGTAACCTTATGAAATAGTGTCATCTATGCCATACTCTTTTTAGTTTCTGACAGATTAAAGTCCTTGCGAGTGCCGCATACAACTCGCGAGAAACACAACATATCAGTCCCGAAATTCTTAAAAATCTGTTGTTAATATAAACAACTAAAAATATTTGCAATATGGTAGCGTAAATGACTAATCAGAATTTTGTGAGGTAAGATATTTTTAAAGTCATTCGTACTATATCTAATTGAATTGAATAGCGAAGCTTTGCAGACGTGTGGTTATCGATATTTAATCAATTAAAAACTTATCGCTTCACAGTGCATTAACGGCGTGTGGATTTTCTGATTGTTTAACTATTGCATCTGCTGTGCGGGCTTGAACGCGCAGAGTGAACTTTATATTTCAATTAATATTTACCAGCGGCTTTTCGTCCCGAAGTCCAGCTGACTTCAGAGTAAAGTGGCGCTGGCAGCGTAGTTGTTGTAATTATGAGTTTAGTTCGTATTTTTGCTTTTTTAGGTATCGATGTTCATATTATTTGCGGACCTCTGCTAGTGTATTTAAGTTCACCCAAAAAGGGATGGTGCTGACCATCATGGGCAGCGCTATCTTGCTCACATTGGGTATATGTGTTGTACGGCCAGGGCGCGCTGCCCCGCCTGGTGGCGCTGGACGACAGCGCGGCGGGCTTCGCTTCAGCGCTGCGGCGCGTGGACGCGTGCGGCGCGCGCGCGGCCGTCACCGTGCACGTGTTCTGTGCGCGCGCGGGGCAGCTGCGCGCGCACGACATCGTGCACAACGCGCGCAGCCTCAGCACCGTGCCGCCCGCCTTCGTGCGCATGCTCAGAGGGTATGAAAACCAATCAATAGCCTTTTTTTGGGTAAGAAACCGTCAAATGACTGCTCCCGCTCTGGACGGAACAGAGGGGTCTGTCAGACTTGTACTGACTAAAACCACGTCGAAATTTGTTAAGGCTGTATAACTGCATCTGCTGCTGAAAATCAGTATTTTGGCATAATCCAGTAACTGGGTAACACGGTACTTCTTATTAAAACTGATTGTGCCAAACAGCTTTACATGCTGTCGAGGCATGAAGGAGTAGTGGTATATAATGGATGGGCGCCCATCCACAGGCTGTCCTCGACAAGCGTTGCAGTAGCATCGACCGAAAGTTGTTAAAAATTAGGGCTTTCCTGTAGTTTACTTTCCAGAATTACATCCCACCCACACGCACAAAACGTTTTGGGAACACATTCATAGTGCGTATAGCTAACGAGTGGAATTCCCTGCCGGAGTCTGTTTCCTGATAGCTACAACCTGGGAGTCTTTAAGTCAAGAGTGAATAGGTTACTTCTAGGGAAACGTACTCCATCTTCGACCACATTATCGCTTACCATCAGGTGAGATAGTGGTCAAACGTGTGCCTATCAATAGTAAAAATTGATCCTTATTAGCGACACTTTCGGATGGTGTAATAGTACAGGATGTGTTTTTTTTTTCAAAATCTACCAGTTCTATTCCTAACTAGGAATATAGTATTTTTTAAAATCCAATAATGCAGTTTTAGTTTTCATAAAAAACGGACTCGAGACTCCTTTCAGTGCTTTTCGCTATGAGTTGGATTGGCCAACCACACCCACTTGAAGAATTCACACTGTTTTCTCTTCTGGGCCTCCTTTGCATTTTTAGCGTCTGATAGTATAGCTCAAGTTAATGTGCTGCAGGCTGGGTACCCCGGTGCTGGTGCGCGGGCACCCGGGCTGGGCGGGCCACGTGGACACCAGCTACGATGCGCGCGCGCAGGCCGCTCCGACGCACGCAGAGCATGCACCAGCGATATACGATGCTAGAGAACAGGTAAGTACCGATTTTTTGCATGTCAACTAAAGGGCCGTTCAAGTATTACGCTAGCAGAATTTAAGTAATTTGGAACCCCCCCCCACTCCCCTTGTCAGCGATAGTAAACAAAGCTTTTACCCCTCCCTCCTATGCTCACGTAAGCATTGGTATAGTTTTTAATCGCGGGTAAATATTGCGTAATCACCATTCTATATTTATTCGCAAACTCTCATTGAAAAGGGAGGATCCTCCGACCTGACGGTTGTTGTGACCGCTAAACTCTGATACCGCAATGCAGGATTTTGTCGTAGTAGTTCGCTGCTAGTTGAATAGATGGCGTTGCGGTTCTTTTAGTTGCGATGTAGATTTGCTCCGTTGGATTTTCTTGTGGCGGAATTCATGCCGCTACAATTCAAACCCCCCCCCCCGTCCCCCATGTCATCAAAAATAAGCATTGTAGTCTTTAACCACCTACTTTTTTATTTTTATTATTTGTGATGGGTTTACTCTTGACTCTAGTCTAGGTCAGAGATGACAGAGACAAAGTCTACGATAGAGCGAGCTTACCCAGGAGCCTGTTCACTCTAACTTTGAAGAGATTAGGGTTGTAAGCGTTTGGAAACACAGACGCAGGCAGAGAGTTCCACTCCTTTGCTTTGCGCATTATAAAAGACATTTGGAAACGCTTCGTGCGAATTGGTGGAATAGCAACAAGGTAGGGACGGTAAGATGCGGAGCGTCTGGATGTGCGATGGTAGAAGGGGGCCGGTGGGATGATACTTGAACGGGCTATGAGCTGAACGCCAATAGACAGGTTTCGTCCACACTAGCCCAGAGCCGGGAAGACTGGAAGGAAGAAAGCAGAGGTCTTTGTCCTGCAGTGGGAAGGAATAATTTAAAAATAAAAAAGTAACCTACAAAGTACCCGTTGCAAAACCGTATTCTCGCATCCTGTGGTGCCTTAATTAATGTTCCGAATGTCCAAAAAAACCTAACTCTTTTCGGATCATTCGTGTGTCTGTCTGTTTGTCCGTTTGTCACAACCAATTTTCTACTGAATCGGTCTAAGTGGAAGGAATCTTTTTTTTGTATGACGCTTTTAAATATTCGTGTAACAGAATAAACGCAATACCCCTTAAGGGGTCATTGTACTCATCATTATGAACAACTTTTACTATGGGACCTAACTCGAAATCGCGAAAAAAAAATCAGCTGTTCAGTACATTTTGTCAAGTTATGCGCACAGAAATGTATGGGGGAGTCGATTTTTTTCGCGATTTCAGTGTTGGTCCCGTAGTGAAAGTTATTCATATTGATGGGTTCAATGACCCCTTAAGAGGTATTGCGTTTATTCTGTTACAGGTTGTAGATATTTTCGAATTCAATATTTTTTAAACTATAAATATTGAGTTTAATATTTCAAAAGCTAATGATCGTCGGCGAAACTGATGTGAAGTTAAACAACACAGTATTGCCATCAGGTACTTTACTGGTCAGACTCGACGAACGAAATAGCCTTCGTGGTGCCTTCCGGGCGTGAAGCCACGGACAGCGAGGACAGGAACGATAGCATCAAGTCAGATGTCGACGGCTCCTGCTTGTCCAATCGGTGAGTCCATTTGATTTCACTTATGTTCGCGTTGAGCTGTCAGTGGAAAATGAACTGTATGGGAAAGGAAAAGGGTGTGTGCCTTCCGGGCTTGAAGCCACGGACAGCGAGGACTGGAACGATAGCATCAAGTCAGATGTCGACGGCTCCTGCTTGTCCAATCGGTGAGTCCATTTGATTTCACTTATTTTTTTTTATTTTTTTTTAATAATAATTTATTTAATCTACAAAGAAGAGATACAGAGCATGTTACATTATTATAATATACTTATACAATTTCTTTTAGGTGCTCAATTTATGAATAATGACCCCTATGCTAGGAAAATCCTGTGTTATAGGAGCCATCCATTCGTCGTTAGGGTTGATGTATAGAGTTAGAGAAGGTCGAACGTATAACAGCAGCAATAGAGTGTGAGTAAGCGCATGTGATGTAATATAATGTGTGATGTAATGTAATGGGTGAACTGGTGAAGTGTGATGTAATGTAATGTCTGATGTTATGTTATGGGTTAAGTTTGATGTGTAATGTAATGGTTGAAGTGTGATGTAATGTAATGTCTGATGTTATGTTATGGGTTAAGTGTGATGTGTAATGTAATGGTTGAAGTGTGATGTAATGTAATGTGAGAAGTGTGATGTAAGGGTGTGGGTGTAGGGAACGGGGTGATGTGATATTTAATTATTTGCATTAAGGTTTCAACAGTGCTTCTGTTGCCTCATAATCTAGGGTGAGAAGGAAGTTATGTTCGCGTTGAGCTGTCAGTGGAAAATGAACTTTATGGGAAAGGAATAGGGTGTATGCCTTCCGGGCTTGAAGCCACGGACAGCGAGGACAGGAACGATAGCATCAAGTCATATGTCGACGGCCCGTGCTTGTCCAATCGGTAAGTGTATGAGTTGATGTATGTTTTCTTTGAGCTGTTAGTGGAAAATGAACTTTATGGGAAAGGAATAGGGTGTGTGCCTTCCGGGTATGCTGTCTATGAGCTGTTAGTGGAAAATGTACTGTATGGGAAAGAAATAGGGTGTGTTCTCAGCGGGCGTGAAGCCACAGACAGTGGGGACAGGAACGATAGCATCAAGTCAGACGTCGACGGCCCCTGCTTGCAGTGCCGTAATTAGACAAAATATCGCGCAAAATTAATTTGCAGTTTACTGAAACTTTGCAGGGTGTTATTTTATTATAGACTAGTGGACGTCACGCGGTTTCACCCGCGTAGTTCCCGTTCCCGTGGGAGTACGGGGATAAAATCTAGCCTATGTTACTCCCTGATAATGTAGCTATCCAATGCTAAAAGAATTTTTCAAATCGGTCCAGTAGTTTCGGAGCCTATTCAATTCAAACAAACAAACATACAAACAAACAAATAAATGTTTCCTCTTTATAATATTAGTGTAGACTAGTGGACGTCACTCGGTTACACTCGCGTTGTTCCCGTTCCCGGGGGAGTACGGGGTTAAAATATAGCCTATGTTGCTCCCTGATAATGTAGCTATCCATTTCTGAAAGAAATTTTTCAAATCGGTGTAGTAGTTTCGGAGCCTATTCATTTCAAACAAACAAACAAATCTTTCCTCTTTATAATATTAGTGTAGAAGTATGAAAACCAAAGTGGCCCAAAAATGAAATCTTGACCATCAGGGTGGGCAACACATTTGCAGTAGTGAACTTGCGTTTGAGTTTTAGTGAGTGAGACACAGTGGTGGGTAGTATAATCGAAAGGTCCTTGTGATTTATTTTATCACCCTGAATGAAATAAAGTAGGCATATACATAGCAGGAAGTACCATAGCATTGCTCTAGCTAGAGTACCTATAAAATCTAAAAAACAACAAGGATATAGAAGCTCGCACAGGGTGCAGATAAGGCTACTTACGACACTGTCTGCTTGTCCAATCGGTAAGTTTATGAGTTGACGTATGTTCTCTTTGAACTGTTACGGGAAAATGAACTTTATGTCGCAATTAATTTTTACATATAGGTGATATTTTATTTTGGCATTCGTTAGCAGTGTCTATAATTTGTTCCACAGTACATTTATACCAGACAAGCTCTAGATGTGAAGACTTGTAATTGGCTGTCAGATTAACATACTGTTATTTATCACCATTGTATTTAGCTGTAAGTCATCCAAAGTCTTTAAATAAATAAATGTGAAAGGAAGAGGTGTGTGCCTTCCGGGCGTGAAGCCACGGACAGCGAGGATAGGAACGATAGCATCAAGTTAGATGTCGATGGATCCTGTTTATCCAATCGGTAAGTATGTTTGAGTTGATATATGCTGTCTTTGAGCTGCTAGTGGAAAATGTACTGTATGGAAAAGAAATAGGGTGTGTTCTCACCGGGCGTGAAGCCACGGACAACGAGGACAGGAACGATAGCATCAAGTGAGATGTCGACGGCTTCTGCTTGCCCAATCGGTGAGCCAAATTGACTTGATGTATGTTCTCTATGATTTGTTAGTGGAAAATGAACTTTATTAAAGAGTAATAAGGCGTGTTTTGAATGCGCAAAATACAAAGGTAGGCGAAGTTTCTGGAAGCTTCAAGTTTCAGCTTTACCTTGTCTTCATCTTTAAGCGCTTATTACACTACACGGTATTCAGGGCCCTAAGTCCCGATTTAGGGTGGTGTAATAAGAGTTAGGGAGAAAGGGACCCTAATTAGAGTGACCGGAGTGGCCCGGTCTAGTTAGCTCCCTAACTCCCTTACTACCGGGCAGTGCAATATCGTTTAGGGAGTTAGGGAGCAGTGTTGCCAACACCAATTTAATAAATTCCCCTAAAATGCAAGTCGATTTCCCAAAATTGGGGACAAAAAATCTACTGATTCCCCACAAATCTGATATTTAGAATAATATCAGAAGAATAAAATCGATATTTAGGATCCCTGCATTTTCCCCACACCTTGTCCATCCCCAATAAATCCCCAATCAACTTGGGATTCCCCGTAGTTTGGGAACTTCCCCACACGTTGGCAACGCTGATCACATCACAACTGAATCTTGGGAACCGAGTCACCCGCGTCCGTAGGAGAGTACCCAATGTTAACCCTACACGTGGTCCCCGGGTGGTGCTAATCAGGTGACATTAACTGGTGGTAGGCTTCGGCCGATGGCTTGTGACCACCCACTGGGCAAAGACGTACCGCCAAGCGGCCTAGCTGTGTTCCGGTACGATGCTCAGTGTAGCCAATACAGAGGAGTTGGGTCGAAATAGTTGTTCCAATGCAGGCAGACCAACCAGGCTTGCGCTGACATGGGCGTATCAGGAGACTAGTCGCGGAGAGTAGCGGGATCCGAGGCACGGTGCGCCGCTGGCCGACCGCAGGTAGATGGGGGCCCAAGTAGTGTGTTAGCCACACATGAAAGGCTGCCCCGCCAACTGTCGAAAAATCCCGGAATGCACCATCGTGCTGGTTGGCGACCAGACGAGAGGGCCCGATGGACATTCCCGGGGGGGCTCGGGCGTCCCCGTAGTCTCCAGGCTAGTCCCCCAATGATGCCGTCCTGTCAGAGCGTGCCTGAAGGTTATCAGCATGGAACCTCATTTCACTTCCTTCTCCTCTACCTTATACACTCAAATCATGACCAGGAACTTAAAGAGAAAAGCTGTACAGCGGCAGCACGCCCTCTCGCACAAAGTGCACCTCTCTAACATTCGAGGTCTGCACTAATATCTCGCCGCAGTCCACTACCACCTCGAGACTGAGAAACCAGCGCTCTTGTTTCTGTCGGAGACGCAGATCGGATGTCCGTCAGACGTGTCTTACCTTTTATACCCAGGGTTTATCCTGGAGCACCACTTCAAACCACGCGCGGGCGGTTGTATGTACGCCCGGGACGACATCTGCTATCGGCGTCTCCGCAACCTTGAAGACTCCAGGTTCTCAACGCTGTGGGTTATATTGGACACAGGCCTCGACAAAATTGTTTAAGCCTGTGTCTATCGTTCGCACAGCGGTGATTTGGAGACAACTGGGCTCACACAGCACCTGAGTGAGGCGGCGGATGCGGCTCAGCAGCGGTACCCTTCTGCCCATGCCGTTTCGTAAAATTGACCATTTCATGAAGTGTTGAGCCATTTTATGAAATGGCCAAAATCTACGATTTGGCGACAGAATATCCATTTGTATAATTTTATTTATGTGCCAATTCTATAGCTGATAGATGTTCGTAAGATGTACATTATTTATTTATTTAGTACAAGTTATGGACTTGAATTCTTTCTTATTATGGCCTGTGCTGACGCAGATCCGAGAAGGGCCTGGGCTCGTGCTGGGACGTGTCGGGCGGCAGCAGCGCCACGGGCACGTACTCGCGCAGTGTGAGTGAGTCCGAGCGCGCTGGGGGCGGCGCGGGGGGCGGCGCGGGCGCGGCGCCCGGCAAGCTGCACGACAAGCTGCGCGCGCTGTCACTCGACCTCGACAAGCAGCCCGCCGCGCAGCTCACCGGTATGTCCATACGACTTCATACACAGCACATTACGTAGTCTGCATATGACTCGTTTTTCTTTGCAACCGAAGATCGCTCAGTAAAAAAATAAAATTAAAAATGTTAATCCATTTTAAAGGCATATAATAAACACATTTTTACTGTATAAAAATAGCCACGGGAAAATATCCTATTAATTGTTGAGTCTTTGGAGCGTATGCGGACCAGAGAGACAAGTCCCGCAAATCCCCATTGAAAAGGAGGATCCTCCGACCTGACAGTTGTTTTGTCTGACGGGCAACTGCCCCATAGTTGATATTCGAGCTGATCTATATGTTCAAATCGCACGGTAAACTCTGCATGCGCGATGCAGGATTTCGACGTAGTAGTTCGCCGCTACTTGTTGGTTTTTCTTGTGGCGGTATTGGTGCCGCTACAAGTTATATCGTTTAAGTTTATAAGAGTTTCCACTAACCAACATGACAATAGTATTTTATAAATCTGCTAGCACAATGTGTTTTTGTAACAATCATTTAATTCCAGGCAGCGGAAGGCGTAATAGAGATTACACGACGAAAATCCTTATTATATGGTTGGAAGACTTCGAAGATCACTTGAATCTACCTATTGGTGAGTCGTGAGTTCTATCAGCTTTTTATTAACGTTTTAAAAACGTATTTTGTTACAAATGAGCCTTTTCCTTTAGTTTGTCATGTATTACTTTCTAGAATTGGTTCCTAATTAGCGACCCCTTTGGACCCTTTGTTGTAATAATACAGGTCTTTTTTTTTTCAAAATCAACCAATGCGTTTCCTGGCTAGAAATACTTCAAAAATACAATGATGCAGTCTTAGTTTTCATCAAAATCGAATTCGAGACTCCTTTCAGTGTTTTTCGCGACCCCTCATAGATTAGGATTTGACCATCCACGCTCACTTGAAAAATCACCCTTCATATAATTTGACCCGAAAGAATGCACCGCACGGGGGTTCCGCTAATTCCTCGAAATAGTGAAGTTGTTCCACGAAGCGAAGCGAAGAAGTGTAAAACATTCCATCGTAGACTTTGTCTCTGTCATCTCTGACCTAGACTAGAGTCAAGAGCAAACCCATCACAAATAAAAAAAAAAAAAAAAACCTCCGGGAAGCTTCTGTTCTTCTGGGCGCAGCTTGGCTGGCTGTCTTAGCCAACACCCCCCCACGATAACAGGAACCAGTAACATCAACACTGTTCTTGCTGCATATTAATGATCTGCTTAAACCCAGTACCTTTGGTTATGCAGACGACAGCTCGCGCATCGGACACGTATCTCTCAGCAACAGTTGAGAGATACGTGTCCGACGCACGAGCTGGTGGGTCGCTGATCCGGTCTCTCCGGAACGCTATGGTTGAGCGCTTGAATTTGCCAATCTGGTCAAGTTCAATGCTGCCAAGACTCAAGTGTGTCTATTTTCGCCAAAGGAGCCAATTCCAGTTCCATCTTTCCGGGGTGCAACCGTGCCAATAACCGACCAATTTGAGCTTCCTTGGGTTACATTAATATCTACCCTCAATTTTGACCCTTTCATAGAGGCAAAAGCTCAAGTGGCCGCAAAGAAGTAGGGGATCCCAGCAAAGGTATTTTACGCCGGAACAGCTACTCGAACTCTATCAAGCGCAAGTTCGATCGTGCATGGAGTACTGTTCTCATCTTTGGGACGGATCTGCCAGATACCAGCTTGATGCCCTTGAGTCAATTGAGAAACGAGCCAAGAGGATCATCGGCAATGATAGGCTCGTCGCGGCAAAGCTCCAAAGACTTGAGCATCGACGCCGAGTAGCTAGCCTGTCGGTTTTCTACCGGTTGCATTTTGAGGAATGTGCGACGGAATTGCATAATTTAATTCCGCCAAGCCCTTTCCACCATCGGACCACAAGACGAACGGCGATGCGCCACCGGTACATGGTGGACATCCCACCTACACGCACAAAACATTTTAGGAACACATACATAGTGCGTACAGCTAAGGAGTGGAATTCCCTGCCGGAATCTGTGTTTCCTGATAGCTAAAACCTGGGAGTTTTTATGTCAAGAGTGAATAGGTTACATCTAGGCAAGCGTGCTCCATCTTCGACCACATCATCGCTTACCATTAGATGAGATAATGGTCAAACGCATGCCTATCAATAGTAAAAAAAAGAAATAGGGAGTGCTTCGGGCAAGAATTTAGTGGTCTTTATTGCTTCGCGGGTAAAATTACCGCCACAGGCCACCCATTATGTGCGCTCCGTTAAACAAGCGCGTTTATACTGTGTTGTGAATGTTACAAAGATCGCAACACCAGGATATGGGTCTTAAAATTTCAGCCGCTGTCCAACTTTTGGTTTTGTACTTAACAGTTATAAAAAAAAAACAATATCCTGCATTGAGCCAAGCATTTTTATTGTCAATGAACTCCTTCAGTTTAAAATAATTATGCTTGTCTGCATAGTTTGCGTTTTATGCAATTTTTAAATTTCGTTTCTTTCAGATCTAATATACGTGGCGGTATTTTATTATCCACTTTGAACGGTATCCCATGAAAGATGTCGCTACTGTAGGAAGTTTGAACAGGATTAATTGGTTCCTATTTCTAGTGGCATAGTTATGTCTCGCCTCGGTTACTAAAATATATAGATTCTTTCTAACGTCAAGATGTTTTCATAGATGTACGAGTATATTGACAAGTCACTGTCATGATGTTAATATCTTTAAACAGTTCCCTTGGAGGACCGAGCCAGCGCAGATTGTAAATGGCTCTGATGGCTCTTTTCTGCAGAATGTAAATAGAATCGATATCTGCAGCCCGTCCCCATAGTAAGATACCGTAAGATATTATGCTATGAAAGTAACTAAAACAGACTAGTCTCGCGGTTTCCTTATCGTCTTATAATGCGTTTTCATCACGACTTCTCACGTTTAGAATGATGTGATTCTCTGTAGACGACCTCCTCCCGTACTGTGAGACCGGACTACCGTGGCGGCGCCACGAGGTGGCCACGCTGTGCGTGTCGGCGCGGCGCTGCGGCCTCGTGCGCGTGCGCGCCACGCCTCAGGCCGGCGTGCTGGCGGACGGCGCCTTGTTAGCGCCGCGCCTGCTGCCCGACTGTCTGCGACGGGCCGCATTAGACGCCGCGCGACGCACCAGACTGAACACTGACCTGTAAGTACTACACAGTAACACATCGCAAAACAAACTACGCAGCAATCTTCGCATCAAACACAACGCAACTCCTCGACTTTCGACCACGCTTCAGTCCCGTACATGAGTTGGTGGAGTCTAACGCACAAGACTTTATATTGGGCTGTAAGTTCAACACAGTATACTACACACATTACAAATCACACAGAGCATCACAAATGTGTGTATGCGCGTATTTAACTCTCGCGGCCCTGTTGGCGCAGAGATTGTTGCCTGACGCACGAAACTTTAATACTGACTCGTAAGTTCAACACACGCTACACATTCACTGTGCACATTTTACGCAGCAATCTTTCATAGAACCCTTCATAAAGCACTGAACGCCCAGAGCAAGACTGCCTGAAGCGTGGCTTACACAATTGGGTGGGCCACGCTTCAGGCCAGTATTTAACTCTCGGGGCCCTGTTGGTGCAGTGATTAACGAAATGAGCTCTAATATTGACTTTTAATTATATTATACATTTAGGGCCGTTCAAGTACCTATTACGAAAGCAAAATAATAGTTGTTTTGAGTAGCTTTTTTAATCGATTTCAAAAAAAGAAGGAGGTTCTCAATTGGGTTGTATTTTTATGTTTTTTACCTCATAACTCCGTCATTTATGAACCGATTTGAAAATTCTTGTTTTATCTGAAAGGCTTCACGATTGGTCCCATAGAAATTTTATCAAAATCGGTTAGTAGTTTGGCTTTTAACAAAATAGTTGGAATTCGTTTACTTGGATGACGGTTTTTTGTCATCAATTGACTGACGCTGCAGTTGGTGTTTTTGGTAGTTTCTTCGTATTAAACTTCCGAAATTAAAGTAATTTTTTTACTTTGTAGTGTTTTTTTTTGTAAAAAGTGTTTTTAGCCAAGAGCAGACAAGGAGGACAATTTCAGTTTTTTTATAATATCTCTACATCGTGTAATAGAATAAACGCAAAACCTAATAAAGGGGCTTTTTTTGATTTTGCTCCCCCCTTTTCAGATAAGTTGTATAAAACGGAAAGTCGACCTTAAAGCCCACACATAAAGTTCCGTTTAAAACACCCGGTAATAATAGCATTGTTACAGGTACCAACCGCCGCACGTACGTCGTCGCCACCTCATCCAGGAGTTGGCGCAACAATACAAGAAAGACTTGACGGAGCCCGAACTGCTGGAGTCTCTTTTCAGGGTGCCCGCGTAGATACAACGCGAGAAGAGATTAGTTGACGGAAAATCGACCTTAATAGCCTACACACTAAGTTCTGTTTCAAACACCCAATAAAGGCAATGTTTCAGGAACTGCTGTAGTCTCTGTTCAGGGTTCCTGCGTAGATACAACACGAGAAGAGATCAGTTGACGGAAAATCGACCTTAACAGCCTACACGTAAAGTTCTGTTTCAAACACCCGGTAAAAAAGGTGCCTCCGTAGATACACATATCAACTGATCTCTTCTCGTCTTAATACGGCCAGCGCAGAACTTTTTATGTAGTTGAACTTTATTTTGACTACAATTAAGTCCATAATGCAACAACTAGCTCAAAATTTTTAAAGAACAGAGTTGGTTCTAACTCCTTTTATAACGGTTAGCGCAGATTCAACCATAGAATCCTCGTCTAGTTTTAGTTAATTAATTTATATTAATTTTAATAAATTATATGACTACTTAAAATAAAACTGGTATTCTGAACTCATGTTAGTAGAAACAATGGGGTCAACGACAGCGTGGTATCACTGCTTCACATCTACGAAGTGTCGCTAACTAATTTGATCCCTGATAGTTGGGTTCCGTACCCAAAGCCTCCGCTATCCGTCCGTCTGTCTGTCAGCGCGCTGTATCTCAAGAACTATAATAGGTAGACAGTCGAATTTTTTACAGATTGTCTATTTCTTTTGCCGCTATAACAACAAATAATAAAAATTAAGGTTTATGGTACGGAACCCTTCGTGTGCGAGTCCGAATCGCACTTAGCCGGTTTTTGTTCAATGAACTTTTTTTATTTGTGATGGGTTTGCTCTTGACTCTAGTCTAGGTCAGAGATGACAGAGACAAAGTCTACGATGGAGCGAGCTTACCCAGAAGGAGCCTGTGCACTCTAACTTTGAAGAGATTAGAGTTGAATGTGTCCGGAAACAAACTCAATAAAGTTTACTAAATTCGGAATATAGTGCTAAATACAAAAAAAATGTCTCGAAAATTCACTTAATTCTATAGTAAGACGGTCGAACTTTTATTATAAATGTTACATAATAGAATACAGCTAACGTTTTTATCAAATAAAAACGTTAGTCTGTATGAAGGCACTAATAATGTTATTTAGGCATTTTTTTTTTAAGGAAGCAGAAGGGAGTATCAGACTCTTACTGACTCAAACCCATCCGTGTTCCTCCTAATGCCCGCCGCGTTCCAGGGCCGCGGTGACGCTTTTGAACAAATTCCCGTACCCCGGCAGGCACTGCCCCTAGCGGACCCCGTCCTCTATACTGACAGCTCTTTGAGGCGCGCGTGGAACACAACGCGCCGTCGACCCGGGCCTGGGGGGCTACTCTCTAACGAAATCCGTAGTTTCGGGCTTAGTTGCGGGGCGGGCGTATTCTACTCCGTATCACCTACAGACTTACGATTAGTCCCGAACCCGAACTGAGAATGAATGACAACACGATTTCACAGTAACTGTCAAATCGTGTTATCATTAGTTCTCAGTGGTTAGGTGATACGAAGTAGAAAATGCCCGCCCGAAACTACGGATTTCGTTAGAGAGTAGCCCCCCTGGTTCTGATCGGATGGCGAGCTACCCAATGGTCGCCGTCAAGTTATTTAGGCATGCGTATTTAAACGGTCGTTCATACTTATTAGTATCATTTTATAGAAGCTAAGCTAAGCTCGGTTTTGGTAATTTCCCCTAAAATAAACAATTCTCAAAATAATAACCACATCCAATCAAATCGCTTGACATGAGATTTTAAATATCTATCATCATAATCTTCCTGCCCTCATCCCATGTTACTTGGGGTCGGCGCAACACGTTTTTTTCTTCCATTCTGTTCTATCAGTCGTCACTCTATCACTAAGTCCCTTTTCTTTCATATCATAGATTTTAAATATCTATGTCTATACTAATATATAAAGCTGAAGAGTTTGTTTGTTTGCTTGAACGCGCTAATCTCAGGAACGGTCCGATTTAAAAAATCCTTTCCGTTATTTCAGTGTTAGATAGCCCATTTATCGACGAAGGCTATAGGCTATATATCATCACGCTAAGACCAATAGGAGCGGAGCAGACGAAGTTGCGCGGGTCAACTAGTAATTTATATTTTCCGTAACTGTGCATCACTCGCTTTTTTGTTCAATTAAAAGCTGTTTTTGTAGATATCCTTTACAAATGAATATATCTATATGAAACTTTAAATAAATTAGTGCGCAATGTTTCTTTAAACACTAAAGTCACCAAAATCTAAGAAGTCCAATTTGACAGCTTAGTAGAGTGGGATAGAAGATTGCTTTATCACTGAGTGCGAAAGAGATTTATTTTTATGTCTCTTTCATACTTACTAGTAAAGCAATGTTATCCTGTTGTCAAAACGGGCCATTGATATATAAAAAACCCAAGATACACACTCAGCATCTCAAAAACGTCCGCAAAAAACAAGCGCAATATGTATAATTGTGCGCAAGTTTCAAACAGTCTCGCATCGCTCGCCATACTGCTCTGCTTTGTAAAAACAACTTTAAGCGATCCGTGTAAGGTCGAATTTGCAAAAAAAAATGTTTATAGTATAACTACACACCACTTACACGTGACACTTGATACATGTCAGTTTTTGACGACAGTTTCGAGTGTTGCATTTGTTCGAGACTGTGCATCTTGGGTTTTTTATATATCACTAGCTGACCCGCGCAACTTCGTCTGCGTCACAATTTTCATTACTGCTCCGCTCCTATTGGTCTTAGCGTGATGATATATATAGCCTATAGCCTTCCTCGATAAATGGGCTATCCAACACTGAAAGAATTTTTCAAATCGGACCAGTAGTTCCTGAGATTAGCGCGTTCAAGCAAGCAAACAAACAAACAAACTCTTCAGCTTTATATATTAGTATAGATTGAAACAGGCCTTTTACTTTTTAACAACTATATAAGTTATTTCAATCGCGCTGAACACTGAATAGGTCCTGGGCACTCCAAGCTTTAACATGTCCAGTATAAGCGGACCTCTCAAAGTCACTGGGAATGTCAAACGAATGACCCAAAATGGATAATTCTTTTTTGTGTTCGTAATAGGGCGAGCTTTGTATGAAAGAAAATTTTGTTAAAACTACTTACATATATACAACGTGTAACAGAATAAACGCAATACCTCTTAAAGGGTCATTGTCCTCATCATTATGAACTACTTTTACTATGGGGCAAATACATTGATGTGCGCATAACTTGACAAAATGTACTGAAAAGCAGATTTTTATTCGCAATTTCTTTGTTGGTCCCGTAGTAAAAGTTGTTCAGAATGATGAGTACAATGACACCTTAAGAGGTATTGTGTTTATTTTACACGTTGTATATCTAGGCGAAGCCGGGGCGGTTACTAGTTTTTAATATAAGGTACTCTAGAAAACTAGACACTCGAATATCTAGATCGATATTAATAAACTTTCACGTATTTTAGTGCTAATTATTTATTAAGACTGATATCATGCATTAGACCAATGAAATGTAGTCGTTAATCAAGTTAACATTCCAATTTCTTATACAGTATTTTATTTTGCATAATAAATGTATGTACTTAATATTTAATTGTTATATTTAATAAATGTTATTAATCTGTAAGTACTCATTGTTTTTATTTTCACACGTAAGCGTAAATTTTGTTTCAACATGTCAGTTTTTTCTTATTTTTTTGTTTGTGATGGGTTTACTCTTGACTCTAGTCTAGGTCAGAGATGACAGAGACAAAGTCTACGATGGAGCGAGCTTACCCAGAAGGAGCCTGTTCACTCTGACTTATTTTCTACAAACTTAACGTTATACTAAGATAAGTGTTTCTCACTACAGAATTTGTGTGTATCAGGATGGCGGGTGTACGACTACTAATGGTCATATTATATGCGTGAGAGCAATGTACCGATTGTACGTAAAATTTGAAGCAATGTACTATTTTAAAATAATAGTTATTAGAAAAAGTATGTGAGCCGCCAACTTGATGTCAGAATGGCGGGTCTATTCTAGATCTGAACAAATTACCAACTATCTAAGTGTGATATGCCTACCGTAACAATGTACGAGCAATGTTCGTTACCATATCAAAAGCTAACCCGGTGCTATTACCGGTTAAAGAGTAATTAAAAAAATAAAAATTCTACACTTTTAGAGCCTGTCCAATTTTATTAGCAACAAGTCGTGCCCGCAGCATACATTGCTGTGTCTAAATTAGAGGAATTTCTCGTGTGAAATGACAATTTCTATAAGCGACTTTTAGTAAAGTACCTAGTTTTAATAGAAATTATAGAAGTGATTAATCACTTATTAAATTAATTTACGATTAGTAGCCACACACCCGCCATCCTGCTACACACCAGAATTTTTACCTTGGGGCTCTAAAAAATTCAAGCTTCTAAGACAACGCAACAAAAAATTATGACTATTTATGCATCATGTTAGCGACATATTTTGATGAAAGTATCATTCTAGAATGTCATGTATGTTCAAATTAATTTAAAATGTCATACATAAAAAACTATACACAATTATAATAGGTACAACGCCCATCACTTCCCGTGGGTGTCGTAAGAGGCGACTAAGGGACTCACCAGAGAATGGGCAGCAGCGTTCTCTGTGAAATGCAATAGCTACACTGCGATCGCCAACCCGCCTGCCAAGCGTGGCTATTATGGCAAACCCCTCCAAATCGATAAGCACAACAAAACTGGCCCCTAGTGCCCGGCAGCCCGTCTACTCTTAACGTAGTGGTCAAGGTCATGGCGAGGCAAAAAGTGCTAAGAATCCCCAGAGTAAACAAGGCTACCCCAAAAATCACCATCGTTGTCGTGGCCTCCCACGCGGTGGACTTCAGACCTGCCGGTCGATTCTGTAAACCTCTCGCAAAGTGAACTGATATTTCACTTTGAGATCACTTCACCCAAGCCTTCACTTCGACATGTTTAGAGAATCGCACTGCTGGTGAGGGTCTCGAGTAGCAGATGAATGCGAGACCCACAGGTATAGACTAATATATATAATATAAGACCCACAGGACCGGTTGTAGTGGCGACACGCGCGGGGAGGGCGCCTCCAGCAGTGGGCGTCTGCAGGCTGATATGATGACGATGGATTATGATGAGGTACAAAGCACGCGGTGTCGCAACTGCATGCAAGCACGAAACTATCGTGAGTTGTATGAGTCGTTCGCGTAAACTTTTTGGTCACATTATTCACCCAGAAACTTCTCGCTGACACTGGCCGTAAACAAAATTAGCGATATATTTCGAAATTCAAACAATGACACAAATTCTTTTCTAATTAATGTGTATATTTTTAAAATGATACCAAAAATTTACAATAACAGAAACGGGTTTGTCAATTGTGTTTTTACAAGTTTTATTGTATTGTATACCGTATATCTTTTGAAGCAGCTGTTAGTTTTGTTAATAAAAGGGTTAGAATCAAAATCTTTGTGATAACAGGTATGTTAATAAGTAAGATACCTGAAAATGACGGGGGTAAAGGGGAATGTGTTGCAGTGTCCGAAGAGGACGATTCACACGAGTATCAGACAGCCAATGAACTCTTCGAAGTTATGGCCAGAAATCAAAACTTTGACACCAAAGGTAAGTTCACTTCTTATTACGAAACAATGGTTACTATGGGCTAGAGTAAACGAATATTTATCCTTTAAACGCCGCATTTCCGGCGATGGGTTTCTGTCAAAACAAACGGACTACAAAATTTGATGTTAAAGACGTGTGTCTGTTCTTATGTGTTTATTATATTGTTACGTCTGTCCACAAATTTCTGACTAGAAAAGTACCTAGTTGCGTCCTCATCTAGTCCGATCAATCAATTGGTAGGGCAGCAAACAAAATACAGCACCCGGCCTCCTTGAACCTCGGCTGATTAACCGAATAATTCTGAAGAGAAATACATAATTACTACTTAACATTAGCCCCCCTCCCCTTATTTTTTATTTGTTCAATTGAAAGGCATCATTTTACTTTTTTTTTATAATAAAATAGTCGTTGCATGGCTACAGTCTAAAGTAATTAAAGAATGGGATGTACGAAGAGCTTGGGTGTAAGTCCCTCTGTCTCTCCGATGATTGTTCTAATCATACCTGGTGGAAGGTGGGAGGATGATGTACCGACTCATCTTAAACTGCTGGCAGGCGAAATAACTAGATCGTTAATATAATCGAATTTATCGTTAGCAGTGACTACGAATAAGTGTCAAACCAGTAATTATTGGCTCGTTTGTTCAGATGTTGAAAAGCTAACTACCAGAGACTTAGTACTTCTGTACAAGAACATCGACCTGGGCACGAAGCTGATGTCGAACGCTAACGAACTGAGGCGCCGGAAGCCGAACCAGCACGTGGAGAGCGTGGTGTACCACGACGAGTCAGACTCGGACGTCAGCGAGCGCTACAGCTGCGAGGACCTGTGCAGCGTGTTCCGCATCAACGACGAGTGCCTCGACCTGCTCAACGCGCCCTCCGCAGAGAACACCCTCTGCCACAAGCTAAGCGACCTCCAGATGCAAACCTCCAACCTCGCCACCGACTACGACAAACACTTCCTATTCAAAGATCCATACATAAATGAACAGCTCAAAAGCTTAAAGCTAATGAATAAAACTTCGGATTTCGAGGGCGCCGTACTCCCAGCTTCACTACTTGATTACATTTGTTGCAAACGTCTGGAAGATAATTACAACTTTTATATGGATAATATAATATGCTACGTTAAGAATACGATAGACCAACTGAAGCGGATCAGCAACGGAGATTATTTAACTGCTAAAGCTAAAGAGAAGTGGCGGGAAGTTGCGCGCTCTGCGGACGATGTCACCTCGAACACTACAGTCCTGGCGACGTCTACCAGCATACCGCTACATGTGGAACGGAAGATTAGTGGCGGTAGCTCTACGTGGGATGACATCGTTCATTCAGCAGTCGATCTAAGAACATTATCAAGAATACTCGAAAAGAAAATTACTTTGGAAGTACCGAAACTTCTATGTGGATCATACAAACTTTTGAGCAAATGTTGTGCTGAAAACCTAATCATAAGTTGCAAAAAAGATGAGCGACCTGTTGAGGAAAGAGTGGATGTGGTGCTCCAGTTACAACGTTCTGAGACTGGACAAGTCATCAGCAACATCAATTCTATTATGATTTTGCAATCTGCATCTATTGAACGCGGTAACTACTTTAAAAGTATTAAGGGTTGAGTGGTTATTCTAATTGAAAATTAAATGATTGTCTATTTATTTAAATTTTTCAGATACACGAGGACCTCAAGTGCGGCCCTTACCTTTGACTTATTTAGAACCAGCTAATGAGCCTTATACAGAGCAAACTAATAACAAATACCTCCCAGAAAACACGCCTAAGATAATAGAATTGGAACAGACAACGTATGATGAAACAGTAGTACATGAAGTGTTTGCAGACTCTGACGGCAGCTCACATTCCAGCGACATTCCTATCGAAAATTCTTATGTGGATGGCAGTGAGTTTGTATGCAGCGACAATGACATTGACATGGCGTTAAATAACTCCAACTTTCCGGAATCAAGTGACTCGAATGATGCAATGAAAGATATGATGAATAAGAAACTTAGGGTTGCACGAGGAGACGCATCTCGTGGTGTATTTCTTGATGATTTGCACATGACTATGCAAAAGTTGACTTTGCAGAGTGCTGTGACAGAAGAGAGCGGGGAAGATCTGTCACAGGCAACATTTAAGAAGAAGAAATCGCCGACGCGAACCAGAATAAGGTCACCTTACGAGAACCAATCTTATATTTTGGAAGAAAAGAAACGAAGGAAGCTACTAGAAATAAGAGAGAGGCGAGAAAGAAAAAAAATGGCGCTAGCCGAAAACTGCAAGATATCTAAGCACAAATACTCAAAAGGAACAATGCCGCAGTCGGCTAGCTCTGTTACAAAATTATCGATATCCAATAAATCTTTCTATAATTCAATTTACGGACAAACTGCGAACGAGGATCCTAGTAAACAAGCGAAAGGAAGGAACCGAAATGGAGGAAAACGAGACGTTTTAGATATAGATCTGAATAATAATGAGGGCGAGCACAACGTGTCGGTGGCGTCTACGTCAGACAGGAACAGCAAGAAATATACCAACCGCAGCTATTATTTAGATGACGCCGATACGGAAATGAACTACATCAATACGAAACAAAATGAAAAAGATCTATGTTCAACATCTACTTCAGTTGTTTCCAATGTTTTCCGAAGTAACTTAAATTATCTTTCACAGCTTATTGGTCCTTCTGAAAGCGACCTGAATATTGGAGCCGATGAAATATTTCCCGAAAAAGAAAAGCTGTGAGTATCTACAATACGTCATGTAACATGTTAATACGTATAATTTGTTAATTATTAAAATTATCCGAAATTACAAAAAGGTAAAAAACACATGATTATTTAAATAGGAAAAATCTGGCCAAGTGCGAGTCGGACTCGCGTGCAAAGGGTTCCGAACGTATTTCATTTTTTTAACATGTTATTTTAACACTACAGACTTCTTATAGGTTTTCCTGTAATCTATAGGTAAAGATCTATTATCTCCATTTTTTTCAAAATTTTAGGCTCAGTAGTTTCGGAGATAAAGGGGATGGTCATTTTTCGTCTAATTTCTTGTATAACTTCAAAACCATTTATTTTAAAATTATGAAAAAAAAAATAATTAAAACCCTCACAGTAAGCCCTTTCATTTGATATGCTACACGATATTGTTCAAAAAACTTTTTTTTTAATTTTCTAGTTTGACCCCCAAAAGTGACACCCATACTAAAATTTAAAGATTTACGTAACGCGTCCGTGTTTGGATCACAGAAGTCCATATGTGTAAATTTCAACAGAATCGGTCCAGTGGATCCGGAGAAAACTGGGTGTGACAGACGGACAGGCAGACAGACAGACACCCCAGTGATCCTATAAGGGTTCCGTTTTTTGTTCGGAACCCTAAAAAACGCAAACACCGTTATCGAAATTATTTATTTCCAAGGTTTTGTAAGAAAAAACTTAGGAGTGGATTTTTTGTTAGGTTTGAAAGTATAACACTGAAAACGTACCTATTCTCAACGCAGTGTTAACCGGTTCAATTCTGGCTTAACATTCAGGCGGAAACGAATCCTTAATGGCATAAAGCTAAGTTTTAATCCGTATTAAAAAGAGGTTCACTAGGTTAGGTAAACCTAGTAATTTTGTAGTTGTTTTATCCTAACACAAAATTTATAATCGTGAACCAACCGTCGAAAATCCACGCCAGACGAGAAGAATCCGCCTTCAGTTAGGTATAGCGCTCCAATGCTGGATTACGGGCAGAATGAGACCCGCAAATCTTGAAACCCAGACCGTAGTGACGCTCTGGACCTTCGGATCCGACAGGATACAAGGGCTCTCACCTTATTCCCACACAATGTAAGCGCGGAACCTACACGAACACGGAACCGAAAATTGCAGGCCCACAAAGCCTCGTGCGTTCAGCCTGTACCTACGGGAAAACACGAGTCCGGTTTCAAATACAATCCAATACAATAGCTTTATTTCGGACACAAATATGCATAAAGTGTTAGTAACATACAAAAATAACTTGTTGCCTAGTATCAGTAAAAATCAACCTTCGCACAAACTGTTGTAACATCAAAGCCGCATTTGTCGGCTACAGTTTTCAGGATGTTGTTTTGACTGTCCCTCACTCTTCTCAGTAGTGACGCAGTTTTTTTTGTAAGAAAATTCGATAATAATTGTTACCTAAATGATTTGCGGCTGTTACCCTAAATGAACTCCACAATTTTGCCTTAATAATTTACCCGAAGAAATTTCATTTCTGCTTGCTGTCACGGTTTGTCTGTCACAATCAATTTTCTCCGAATCTACTGAACCGATACGTTTGAAATTTGGGTACACATATGAACTTCTGTGACCCAAACGCGGATGCAATACGTAAATAAATAAGAAAAATGGTTCTTTACAGGCAAACCTATAAGAAGCCTATGGCTTAACAGATTTTATTTAATTTTGAGTATTGCGACAATATATTAGGTAGTTATACTTTAAATAACCTAAAAAAAGGTTAGTTATAATGGCTGATAAACCTACTTAATTATTTGAAATCTTGAGGATCGCGGAGTTTAATATAATCTTATCAATCTATTTATACTGACAGATCGAGTGCCACGGAAGTCGATGATATAAATGGTGAGAGTTCTTCAAAAGAGCTGCTTACATCTCAAAGTATACTTCAAGTTCCGGAAAATTCTCCAACCGTCCACAATGCGCAAAACAACACGGACACGAAGAAGCTTAACTCTTCAGTCGAATGTAGAAAAAGTATTGATAAGATATATACTTTGATGAATAAATTGGATAAGGCTCAAGAGAACGAAAGTAAACCGATCATGAAAAGCAAGTTCGGTGTAACTGTGCCCAAAAAAGTCGATGAAAAAGAAGGTCGAATGAGCTCTACGTGTCAGGGCAGTGAAAGTGGAACAAGTCTGAAGCATCACATGATATCGTCTAATCCCAGTTCTTTTAGCTTCGACAGAAATAACACCGACAAACCTAACAATGCGCATTATAAAAAAAAACCTGGAAGTTTGTCACCTATCATACCAAAGGTTATTATCAGTTCCAAACCCCCGCCCCCTAAACTAGATTTAGAAAATAATCAAAAAAATCGAAGGAAATCACTCACCAGTCCTACAAAAAAGATCGCAGAAAATCCTTTGAAAGCCATTTCACAACTTTTACATGAATTTGAAAACGTACAAAAAAATAGGCAAAAGCCTAATACCGCCGCTGCCGTATCTGATGAAAAAAGTAGCAAAAGTGTGCAGCGAAAAAGCCCTCTGAAACGGCATTCTCGACTTGATTACCACAATGAGTCTGAGGCCGACAGGTACGTACGGGTTCCAACACCAAAACAAAAAAAATCCAGACAGCATAAAGAGATGGATTCACCAAAAAATCTGTACCAAAAAATTCCCGTCGACGATAAGCACACAGAGAAACAACCAAGAAAGAAAATATTAGAACTATTAGAAGAAGCCAAAGAAGCCCGAGGCGAGGCTGTGCGAGGACCTTCAAAATTATATAGCTCTCGGTTAAATTCACTCGCACAGCCCAAGAAAACGTACGTCCAGGCTCACAATGAGGAGTACCAAACGAAATATGGCAAAACTGTAATAACAAATAGACTGCAAAGGTTAGCAACCACTCAACACTCGTCGGCGAGCTCCGGACACGCCAAGAACAAAGCGAAACGAAGTGGGACCGAGGCAGTGCCCGCAGCAAGCCCCTTAAAGCCTGCGCCACCCCCAGGTGTGTAAAGGTGAATTTTATTTGATTTCTTCAAATGAAAATTTAGATATTATAGAAAATGATTTTTCTTTCACCGACCAAGGCAAAATTTTATGTTCCAGCTTAGCACTAAAATGCTACATACATTGAGTATACATTGAGTATTTTGCTTCGTATAGTCGTTTTAAACAAATATTACGCTGTCAAATTAAACAACATTGATTCTTCGCAGCCGGATTATATATGTAGGTAATATAGAAAGAAATGGTTATTAAACTCGTATTCCAAGTTAGAAGTTCAAGGCCAAGGTAGAAGTTCCTCTAGATAGTTTTTGGCCCTATATAGCTGTATTTTATGTTACAGAGCGAGTGGATAGATCGCGTCACTCCCACAGCAGCAGTCCCGGAGCTAAGGAGAGGCCGACCCAAGTGACGGGGTCGTCCTTCAAACAAGCAAGCGTGCCGATAAGGCCCCAAACATTGTGAGTTAATCACTTAAAAGATTAAGTAATTTTTAAACGACTAAAAAACTGAGGAGGTTTCTCAAGTCGACGCGTATAAATTTTTTGAATGTATGACCACGCATAACTTTACAGAGTAGTCCGATTTTGATCATTCTTTTTTATTGGATTTTACTCCGAAGTTGGTTCCATATAAATTTTGAAAAAAAAACTAAGGCCTTCAAATTCGTCCCAAAATATCGCGCGCTGCGGCCGCGCGTATATAATTTGTATGGATTAACAAAGCAGCGCTGCTGCCGCGACACTGCGACAAATTTGAAGGCGGCCCTAAGGGTAGGAAAACAGGGGATGATTGATTGTTCACTCACTGATTGTAATGTATGACCATGCATAACTTTATACATAGTCGTCCGATTTTGAAAAAAAAAAATTGGTTGGGTATACCTCAAAGTTGGTCCCATATGAATTTGGAAAAAACCCTACCCTAAGGGTGGAAAAACAGGGGTGATTTATTGTTCACTCACAGATTTTAATGCTGAGTTGTGTAGCATTTTTGTAGGCCTACCCATGTTGGTATATAAAGCCTTTTTTTAAGTATTTATATTATACAACAAATTATAGTTTCAAATAGGATTATATAAGAGTTAATAGCTAAAGTAAGGTAGGTAGCTATTTTACAAGTAATCAAAAATTAAGCATGTAGTAATTAGTAGATTATAGCCACAAAAATTTATAAAATAAAAACCTTTTAACAAGATAATTAAGGGTTTAATTTTTTTGCGATAAACCTTTTTACAAAAAATAACTTTAGGTAATTTCGGAAGTCGATGTTTTTGATTGTTTCTTCGTATTTTAACACCGACTTCTTATAGTTTTTTGTGGCTATAATCTACTAATTAATACATGCTTAATTTTTTATTACTTTTAATATAGCTAACTATCATATTTTAGCCATTAACCTGTTGTATAATATAAATAATTTAAAAAAAAACAGGCTTTTTGTACCCACATGGGGGGTAGGCCTACAAAAAATGCTACAGAAACTTGCACTAAAATCTGTGAATGAACAATCAATCACCCCTATTATCCCCCCCCCCCCTAAGGGTATGATTTTTTTTTTACAAAGTTATATGGGACCACTTTCGAGGTACAACCCTATCCAAAAAAAAGAATTATCAAAATCGGACTACTCTGTAAAAAGTAATCCAAGTTCATACATAATAAAAAAATGAACGCGTCGACTTGAGAACCTCCTTCGTTTTTTCGTTGGTTAAAAAGAGAAAAATCCGTAGAAATCGAAAAAAATACAGTTAATAGGGAATATGCACGAAAAAAATATTTATTATCTATACAGTTTATCTAAAAATATACAAAAATATAATACTAACAGTGAAAATAGAATCAAAATTGCTCGAAAAACAAACGAGATATAATTATTTTAAGCAAATATATCTGTCCCTCTCGCGAAAACGCTGTTTTCTATGGCAGCTGCAGTGGCGTGCCTTGGGTTTCAAAATAAGGCAAGCCCATTAAAATTTTAACCGATTTCAAAAAAAGAAAGTTCAGTTTTCGACTGAGTCTGTAGGTACCTTCGTATGTATCATCGCAATTTTCTCATAAACTGATATAGATGTCTCAATTCGTTGTTTACCAAAATTACCGAAAGAAACCATTGCACACAGGTGTTTATAGGAATTTGCGTGCCTTTTAATGGCGCCAGATATGTTATTTAAATCATTATAACCAGATGTATTCCAAACGGAATCTTCATTCGAAAAAAATAGGCAGCAAAACGAACACAACTTATTAGTGTGCGAACAGCCAACAATCCAAGTAGTTTTATACACTGATCTATTAAATTTTCGTTTATGCGATTTACTAGTCTGAGAAAAACACAGATTAGGCGTCGGTTTTAATGAAGAATTTAACTGTTTTTTCTGAGCAAAGTTTAAAGGTTTTACCTTATCTTCGCCAATCAAAACTTGAACGCATTTTAAATCCTCACAAGGTACAATTACCTCCATTGTTGTAGGTAAGTCACCAAAACAATTGTATCACTGAGAAAATCTAAGAAAACACACAAAAAACTTTAACAACATAACTTTTCAACTCTCAAGCAAATAAAACTGAAGTGAGTTGCACTCCGGTGTCAAGAACTACTTACGCAGAGTTGCAGTGTTGTCATTTAGGCAAAAAAGTCACCAGGTATATGAAAAATCTAGCTAGATGTCGCAAATTTTTTATTTTTAAGATATTGCTTGAGTATTTAATTTCGTTATTTTAAAAAGTCGCTAGTTTTTATTGTTGCTAAATCTTAAAAAAAGTCCCCAAACTCGTTAAAAATCTCCAAGATCTCACAACGTCGCTAAAACGGCAACACTGCAGAGTTGGCAAGGTGACAAGGTCACGCATACGCGCGCAACTTCATACGCATGCACGGCTTAATCTTCAATACTGATCGATTTGTAGGCGCACAAGGTTTAGAACTCGTTATACGGCACATCGCTATAAGTGCGAAAGTGACGGAGATAGTATTTGAAAGCCCGGTAAAAGCCAGTACGTGTAAGCGAGATAGCTATATGTAGACGCTGCAAATGCGAAACTCTGCGCGCGAACAATCGCGATGTGTAGTTATGTAGTAATGTGGCATAGGTAGCATACTTTGTGTTATTTTGATAAGAATTAAGCGCGCGAACTTTTAAATAGTTCGGGTTTGATATTGATTCTCTATCGAGCATTTTAGTAAGGCATTTGGGCTTATATGAAGGAACCGCCACTGGGCAGCTGTATAGGCGCCAAGAACTTTGACGTCACAATTCATATCGGACTTCTCTTTCTAATTGTAAACTTTGAAGCTTCATCGCTGATGGAGGTATTTAAAGAATAATTGCATAATTGTTTATTAGAGTTAATAAGTATTTCATTTTGCAAATAAAAAAATCACATGCATATTCCCTATTCATTTAAATGTTTACTGTTGTGGTAGTTAATTGATGTTTATAAATTACTTTTATCAATTCTCAACATGGCGTCGCACCGATTTAGTTATTCTGTGGTTAAAAACAATGACAGTAAACCATAGATCATAGAAAGATAACTGTCAGCTGTCATAACAATGTCATTTCACTTTATTCGTGACCAACTTGGGTCTTGCAATTTCATACGTACAAGTCATATGAGTAGGTAGTAAACACAGTCATTCCCACAAACATTTTACAATCTATTTTTATACCCATACTTTCAACATCGCCTCCAATTTTTTTTTTAAATATATTTCTTCCATCATACATTTATCTATTAATATTATACACACACTAAACAAAATAGGTACACAAATATTTGAAATACTCACCTTACACAAAACCACTATTTACTTTTATTATCACGTTAACTGTTCGGCATTTGCTTGACATCCGTATGTCGCTACTGGGATCCAGTAGAATACCAGCGTCAGGTATATATGCCTGGCACACGCTGAGTTGGACTCCCATTTGGTGCAACTTAGAGACACACACGCCGCACATTTGAGTGTATAAGTCAAATTTATATATTTTTTTTATGTAGGTAGGTAATCTGGCAAACTCTTTAGTTTAGTAATTGCCACCATGCATTCTGCCTTTTCTTTTTTATGTGTTTTCATTTAATTATTTGTATTTTCTAGTGTTATGTTACTGTGCTTGTGTGTTGTTTCTTTCCTTGTTCCAAATAAATTTTCTATCTATCTACAGTCCTACCAACTTATCTGTGAACTGAAAGAGGACGGCACCGTCGATTCAGTGTTGCTAATTAATATAAGGTGCCCAAAATTTAGTAAGTTTTCAAGAACGAAATTTCACATTAGACTTAATCGTTTAATAAGAATTACAGTTTTTACAAATTAAAAACTACCAATATAAAAGTAATAAAATAAATAAAAAGAATTAGTTAATTTACAGTTACGTAGTTACAACTAACAGCTTAGTCTCTCAGCAAAAAATAAACATTTATTTCAGAATCTTCCATAATTTGTTAGTAACAATTAAACTTATAAACTAGTGTTAGTAATATCTAATAACATGAGGCACGTCGATCCTGGGGAATGTCTACTTGACTGCGTGCAGTCGTATCCACCGCCCCAAGATCGGAGAGTCCGACCTTTCACTCAACGCTCTAAGGATGATGTTGGGGCTGACGCGAACACGGCACAACAGAGATGCGCATCTCTTGCGCATAATGGCCGAAAAACTATCGACGTTCGCGTCGGCAAACGTGCCGGACGCGCTACATAAACGCGGCAGCCCCATCAACACCCGGAACGTGTTGTTATATTGTGTACGCAGGCCACTATATGCCCTCTGTGTAAAGTTCACCCACAGGCTGCACGTGTAAAAGGATTGGCAGTAGGTAAAAAGTAATCCAATGAAGTGGAAATTCAGCAGATAAAATGTTCCACGGGGGGATACAACTTTCATTGAATGCGAAGTTAAGTAGGTACCTACCTTGCAAGAGGTACCTGGATGTCTAGCATTATTTAGTTATGACCGTACATAAACCCTAACACCAGATTTGACTAATTATAATTAGCAGTGGTACCTAGTGGTAGTGTAGTGAAATAAAAAAAAAACAAAATTGCTTTACAATGATTTATTGAAAACCAGGTTTACAGTAATTGTGATCTTTAGATGAACCTGCATACACAACTTCATCCTGGTTGTGAGGCCATACTCCGCTTATTTCCATACCACTATCATCATTATTACTATCGCTTTCGGTTTCAGTGTCACTTCTAAAATAAAAGGTTTATCTAAATACAAATCATGTTTTAAGTACCTATTCTCCTTCTAACCTGCGAACGTGTTTACAATGCTGTGCCCACTTATGAACTGTAATAGCGTCAAAGGCTTCTCCAACTAGGCGGGGAATTTCAGCATTTTTGTGCTCAATATTTACATCAGCAACTTTTCTTTTTATTGTGCTCCATATGAGTTCAATGGGATTGAGATCACAGTGATAAGGTGGTAAATATAAGGATTTGTGTCTATTGACTTCTAAATTTTTTTCAATCTCATATACTTACAGGTTCAGGCTTGTTTCTCTTAATTATTTCTAAAAGCTGATGTTTAGTCAAATTCTCTCCGTAGTCAATTTTATTTTGGGTCAACCATAATTGCATATCTTTTTTTAAGGAATTCGTATTTGGGACTTTATTCACACAAATACAGTGATAAGGAGTATTATCCTTCACTATTATGGATGGCTCTCGTAAATTAGTAAAGTTTTTCAATAACCCATTTTTTAAAGTTGGTACTATTCATCTCGTCATTATAATCACCACTTTTTGTGTTTGATTTATACACAAGTAGTGCATTTGTAACAAATCCAGTATCTCCTCCCGTATGAACAATAATATATCTCTGCCCTTTCGATACAGGCTCCAATACTCCGTCTTCACCCTCTCCTTGCCAACATTTACCCGATGCATGCGAACAGTGAATATAGGTCTCATCTAAATATGTTATGGGCCGGGGCTGGGGAGATTTATTATTTTTATCCACTGTATGCAAATACTTAGCTCTCCAAGCTGATATTTCATTACGCTCCATAAGAACCTTCCGATTGGATTGCGATTTTTTAAAACGAAATCCCACCTTGTGAAGCAGCTTTCGCACTCTCTCGCTATCCTGTGTAATTTATTTCTGTCTTTAAGACCTCTAGAAGCTTTTTTTAACAGTAGGGACCTCTTTTTTAGCAGAATTAAATTCATGTACTTTCCTCCGTATAACTCCTATGTCAAAATCATCAACATGCACAAATTCACTTTTACGTTTTCTCTCCTTGCCTGATGCCTGAATTTTTGTACCAGTTTCTTCTGCTGCGTGCCCTTCCTTTACTATTTTTGAAATTAGTCCTTGACTCACACCTGAAATATAAAATAATAAAATAAATGTTAGTAGAAATTTGAAATCTGGCAGGTTAGTTAGTTTGCTCACTCACTTAGCAGGTTACCTATTAGATGTACGTTACCGTTACGCTAACCTGCAGCAAGAATAGAAACGAATATTTCGTGGACTTAAATAATTAGTTAAGTATCGGGTAATTTATAACAAGAAAGTTGACAACACTAACCTGTCGCTGCCGAAATTCGTTTGTATATTTAATTAACCCGAGCTTCTTCTTCAAAAAAGGTTTTAGCCTTTAGAATAATGTTTCAAGCATCACTTTTAATAGCTTTCGGCATATTTAACTTTATAAATTCAGCAATATCACGACAAAACAACCAGAGAACCCGAATGTAGTATACACTGACAATCGAATGATATTTCAACATGACGGCTGTAGTTCTTATTTTCGCCATTTCACATATAAGTTGGTAGGAGTGTACTTCAGTCACTTTCGTCTCGTTGCCGGTAAATAAACATTTCAGAAATAAATGTCAAACGTCATTAATCAATCAAAATGACAGCTTACCGCCATGACGGGTTTTTGTTGTGTGCTGCAATTTCAAGTGTAATTTCTTGTTTTACCAGCAAAAAAAGCCATTTTAAAGAAATTGTACAGTTGAGAACCGTTTAAAATGTATTTGTCTATTTTTAAGTATAATGTATAAGGACCTGGCCCAGGCTCCATACATTTTGGAACATCTCCTTTCAGCTTACTACGATCAGTAGTTTCGGCTGTCAGTCACTCAGTTAATCAGTAACTGAAGAATTTTATCAATATTAATTTATTGATGATTATGTTAACTCGCATTTGAATATTTACGCAGAAAGAAAAAAATGGTTGCCGTTGAATCGTATGTGAAAAATCATTATGGACGTACGCGGCCTGATTCGCCAGTCGGCAACAACCTTCAGAGTGCCCATAAGTTACGTGTGCCTCTTCTGCCGACTGATATCGAACTGGGTGTGTACCGTAGTTCCACATCTTTTAATATTTTTCGATATTGACTTGCTCCCAAGTAACTGTCTTTAAATTATGGTCTTGTTTTAGCGTCTTCATCCTCGTCTGCACTGACCTCATTTCAAGAGTCTTCCGAGTTAGGAAGCAGGCTACACAATATTATAAGCTCCATTATGAAGACCACTACACAAGGTCTGGAGGTACTGCCTGAATGTCACGAAAGCATTTCTCTCGCTGAAAATATATCGTGTGCCGAAGTTCCGTCTTCTGGTTCTGATTACGTCTTAGATATAATGGATGATGATAATGTAAGAACATCAGTTGAGAATATCGACAAATCGTCTCAAAAAGAACAGAAGCAAACCAATTTTGAAAAGACGGGTGCTATTGTGAACGACTTACAGCCTGTTGGATCAAACGCTGAATTAGAAAAGTTAGAAAATGCGTTATGTAACCATATTCCGGTGGGTCGTTTTCAAAAACGGTTACGGATCAAAAACTTGACCATGACCCCGAAACAATCAATGCAGAACGTATTCGTTCTACAATCTGGAGACGCAGGCTCGCTCGTCGTCCAAACTCCAATCGCAAAAAGTATGAAAATTAAGTCTTCTGAAAACTTTTCAGATTTAACCGTTTTACCGATATTGTCAAAATCTCATTTAGATTGGAATTTCGTCAATTTCCCTATGAAAATTTCAACTGTTGGGTATGCTTTCCCGGAGTATAAAACAATCAAGCGCAGTTCAAACTCCCTCGTACAATTATTGGACGAGATTCCAATAAAATCGGAGGTGGAAAATCAGTTACTTGCTAATCATAAAACTGATGAAGCCAGTCATACTACCGAAGGTGCACAGCCTATTCTTCGCTTCGAGCAAGCTGCTCAGGTTGACATTCTAGCCACTGCTTCATTAGCCACCGTAGGGATAAGTACAAGTTTTACTCATGTCGAGGAATCTGACAAAAAGCACGAAATAAATCCGGACAATGCCACCAAAGCACCACCAATACACGTTTTCATAGATATTAGTCAAAATAAAAAAGAGGAAGATACGTTGAATGGCGAACAGACACAAACCCAAACTGTCATTGAGAAAAAAGATAACGTGTCGATTGTCGCTAAACCTGAAGATATCGAATACACAACGTCGTTAGACATATTAGTCGGACTCTTAAACGAAATCCAAAATATTTCAACATGTCAAACACAACTGACTAAGGGTGATAAAATTCCCTCTGAGATCCAGCAAACCAAAGTATTGGAAACTATTCTAATAAATGAAGACGTATTATTGGGAAATTCTTTGAAAAGCAGTCATTGTGATGTGGTTTCTCTTTCATCTCTAGACAGACTCCGACAGTTGGAGTCCAACCCGAGTCTGTACTCGTTCTATTTATCTGACAATGATGGGTCTAAAAGGGGTAGTAGTAAATTTAATTTCCCATCGGAAATAATATCAAATTACAATAACGAACTGTGGTGTCCCAATCAGATTTATGTTGATAAAGAAGTCGGTGCAGATTGGGTAGACAGAGAGACTGTCAGTAAATTGAGGGATGTCTCTTCACAGCTGCTACCGGCCCGCATGAGTAGTGCAGTCGCAACGCACCCTCTGATCCGAGTGCTGAGCAAGCCCTCCATACAATCAATGCTCTTTGCAGAATGTCGCCCGGTGGAGTCAAACGCTACGCCATTAGATTCAAATGCTACGCCATTAGATTCAAATGCTACGCCATTAGATTCAAATGCTACGCCATTAGATTCAAACGCTACGCCATTAGATTCAAACGCTGCGCCATTAGATTCAAATGCTGCGCCATTAGATTCAAATGCTGCGCCATTAGATTCAAACCTTGCGCCATTAGATCATAAAAGCGTTATAAGTATTCCGCATATTGTAATTACAACAGAAACCCAAAAATCTCTTGATTTTTATGACGTTGGTAATCATATAATCGAAATGACAAAGGAAAATAAGTTGCCTAAAAAGATATCAGAATCCTTTGAAAAAGAGAGGATTAAAACTATGAGAAAAGCAAATAACGGCAAATTTCGTTTTAAAACAGACTTTGATCCGATTATGAAAATGAAAAGAGATATCTTAGTCACTGTTTATTCAATTTTGGTGTTTACTGTGTTCGCTGCTTTGTCTTTTCCCGAAATGTTGTATCGTATTTGAGAGTCCTGAAATGGATTAGTATTGGGCCATTGCAACAAAACATTTTAGTACCCTTTTACTTTTTGTTCGTATTAATTATGCTTTATATTTTAGTACTATAAAATGCATTATTCTCTAATAAGCTGATAGGTATTTTATAGAATGTATGTTCATGTAAAAGTACTTATCATAATTATTGTTTTGACATTGATTGCCGTGTTTTATTGTTTATGTATATGGCCCCCTTTTATTCAAGTGATCTTTTTCTGAAAAAGGGGACTGCAAAATTTTTAGTTTTTGTAAAATTATTTGGTGCGTTTATTTATTCACAAATATAGGTTTTAAAATTATGATGGTGTTTTTATTTTAACCTTTACGGCGGGACGATCAATAATAGTCTATGGTTCGAGATTATTTAAAAAAATAAATAAACGAATTAGCAATTTCAAAAAGGTCACAAGTCTCAATACTTACCTAAAGGTTTCAGAAAATGATAAAACTAATAATGCACCCTTTGCAGTGCATAAAGGTACCTATTACTACGTTAGCCTTTTATACTTATGTTATTAGAAACGTTTTGTTACTACAGTAAATTAGGTCTTAATAGGTACTTAGGTAGGTTGCTAGAAGCAACGGTAAATAAGTAGGGAACTTACAATACTTACAGAAAAATTAATATTCGAGTATCATGCCATTTACAAAGTTACCACAGACTATGGGTAGCGATAGGTTATTTTTTTTTTCTTAATATCGTCGGTGCGCTTGCCAAATCTGATGTGTTTTTCATCAAGTTGACAAGGGAGACAATAATCTGTTTTATTTAATGATTAATTGATGATTTTTTTAATGATTAATTGACTAATTCCTAATTTCAAAATGCCGCATGAACTGAGATACAAGTGAAAATGATTAAATGTATTGTTAATATACTTGATTTTAAAGGATATTAAGTAACAAGAAAGTGTCATAGAAATGCACATATCAGATTTGGCAAGCGCACCGACGATATGTACCTTGATAAACAGTTAGTTAAAAATTATAGAGGTAGATATTATACTGTTGTTATTCGTTTTCAGACATCCATAAATTTATGTGCATGAGTGTACCTACACCTCCCAAATAGCTCAATACCATCGACAACTTTATTTGGCCGCGTAATACGCGGAGATTTAGTACGGAAAGTTATGAAAGCTAAAAAAAGCCTCTTAAAATACAACACTTAGGAATCTGAATTTTTGATCACTATAACTTCTTTAGGAGTAGGTACCTACTAATTTTTGTACAAATTTGGGAAGAAATCAGAGTTTTTAATAGGGAAATCTTAAAATGAAGTTTTAACACCGTGACTAGAATTTTCTATATAGGTTTGAGGAAAGCGACAAACTTGTCAAGCTTGGAATCAACATTCAATGTCGTAGTCCTGCTGAACGAGCGCGCGAAAGTTACAATCGTTGATTTCTCGGTAAATATAATGTTTCAGTTTGTTTTTTACGAAATGAATCACTTCAAAGGGTACTAATTATTTATATACCTACTTAGAATAGCTATAGCATGCCCCCCTTTTTTGGCGCTCATGATGGTCCCGCTGAAAATAGCGTGACTACCGCGGGACCACCTTCAAAATCGGATTTTCTCGAAAACTACGAAGGTACCAATTTTTTCGTTACAGACTTTGGCATGAGACACGGCAGGGTAAGCTAGGCCAATCACAGGAGTTCAGATATTTATTACATAAATTAGCATACTTACATTTCTGTTCAAAAGTTCTGGTACCCCAAATGACCGTAATAGTTTTCTGACAATGTGATTTGTTAATTTTAGGTATAATAGCATCTATATTGCAACTAATTACTAATGGGAAATGGTCTGAGTAGTAAACATCGTTTAAAAACTGGATATTGACGATTACAGTCAACCCCGCTGCGGTAGCTATGCAATGATCGAGCCAGCTTGTGGTGTGGTGCCATGCGCATCACTTAAATATGTAAAGGAATTTGAGGACATACCAAGCATAGCAAGATTCGCACAAACCCAGTCCAGATCATGGCAGAACTCCATCAGCTTACTCCCGAATAGACTGGTTGAGTGCGAGACGTCAGCATTAAAATCACCGAGCACAAAAACACTTTCCACATCGTTCTCTTCTATAACCGCACTGATCACACCCAGGGCCGTCTTTTAACCCATTGGAGGCCCTGGGCACATTAGAATAATGGGGCCCACATTAGAATAGGAGATACCCTTCTAGTTTTGAGATAATAAGCAAAGTCTTCAATCACTTGTTCAGTCTTTCGTTCAGCACATCGCACGATGGGCTTTATATTTATAAGTTACTTATCGGAAGGTGATCTAGCAGAATCTAGGGGGCCCCATCAATCGCGGGGCCCTGGGCAAGTGCCCATAGTGCCCAGTGGTAAAAAGGGGCCTGATCACACCTAGGCATTCCGTAAACAAAGGTCCTACTTTGTATATATTCGTTCAAAATGGGCCCTCAATCCTCACACACGTAAAAGTTTATTACGCAAATAAAATGAAACCATTTGCTTACAGCTGCTGGTTGAAGTCCTATATGCTACAAAATAAATTGTGAAAATGTGTGAAAGCAAGAACAGCTAGTCTATTCTGTAAACAACTAATTCGATATCGAGCTTCACCTGAGTGACAAAACTCACAAAGTGAGCTTTATTGCACACAACATAAAGGTCTTAATTTGAAACTCACCTTGGATTCGACTGTCGAGATACGAAAATGTTGTTACAGAATAGCACTACAGGTCACCATTTCTTGTTGTTGGAAAGTTATAAAAAAATGTTTATTTCAACCAACAAAGGATCATATTATGGTACGTTTACACGCTTGCCGTGGCTTGGCAAGCGTCCACAAGCACAAGCGTGTGAACGAGGTGTTTAGCTTCGCTTGCGTGAGCTTGTCGCCGATACGGACTAGTGTCGGTTTTTGAACACAGATCAAAGGAAATTTGCGGCAGGCGTTTGCGACGCATTTACACGTTGGCGCGTGTTTAGTTTCGCTCACAAGCTCGCACCGAACGGACGTTTTTAGTTTTACGCTACGATCATCTAATACCTTTAAACGAGCAATTGTTTTTTATATATATATCTTTATTTATATATATTATCTGAATCTCGGAAACGGCTCCATCGATTTTCATGAAATTTAATATGCAGGGCTTTTGGGAGCAATAAATCGATCTAGCTAGGTTTCAATATAAGAAAACGTCTTAAAATTAAAAAACTGAGTAAAGCTCGGTCATCCAGGTACTGAGTAGTAATTGGTCTAACGACGAGAATAGGGCCTTTCTCGAGGCCTCACAACTTTAACGTCTACGTCCTGGCGGACGTGTGTGTGAATGCTTGCCTGTCCGCAGTAGCGTAGCTAGCATGGGTGACACCCGGGGCGGATAATGTGGTGTCACCCTACAAATGAACTACCCAAAATAATTCTGAGTTACACCTTTGGCCTTTCGTTCTGGTGACGGCAATCGCAAACCATTTTTGAAAGGGGTGAAGGTGTGCCATTTGCGCGGAAGGTTTTTATTTTCAGGAATGCGCTCGAGAAAAAAGAGAGTGCAGAAAATAAGAGCGAGCAAAGAGCCCGAAATTTTTTACACCCCACCACGGACGTGTTACATTACGTCGCCTATTAAGGGGTGACATCCGACCGTGACAAAAAGTCAACGAACGAGTGTCACCCCTAAATGCAGAAAACCTGAAGGACTAAAGAAATTGTTGCACCTCATCTCGAAGTGTTTTATTGTATTTTGAACATTCATACCGAAATTTAAGTTTTTTGTTGATTTATATAGAAAAACTCAGAAAATCAGAGAGTGCAAAAATTTTTGCACCCTACTCCCGACAGGTTTCATTGCGTCAAACGTTCAGGGGTGCCACCCGATAGTGAGAAAAAGCACATCCATTCCAATAGACAGACCATTGTCTTTCTATTGGGATGGATGTGGGAGGCACACAAAGGTAGAAGCAGTTAGGTACGTCTGTTATAAAGTGTCTGGTTGCGATTTTCTGTTTAATTTGTGATTTACCTTGCAAAATGTACTCGCGAAGCGCGAAGAAATGCGTCAACTGCTGGGAATAAGGCCGTTTTGATTGAGAGGTAGGCATTTTAAGTATTTGAGGTTATCTTAAACAAACTTACCTATATGTTTTTCTTTCTCTAGGTTGGAGCCATACGATTGAAATCAAAATTTTGGAGTCCACTTTGATCTTGAAGAAGACAGTTCATATGTATGTTCTTCTGAAACTTCCAAATAACATAAGTACCTACATAAGTGTAAGTATGATGGTGTAAATATTTATACATCTATTTGGAGAATAAATTAGTCACATTTCATTTACCTGTATAATTACTTCTTCTGAGAAAGTGATCTCAGAAGTGCAAACTACATAACCTTGCTGTATCACTTGCCATTGGTTTTTGCGTTTTAAGTCTTTGGGGAACAGATGAACTCCTCGGTTTTTACAATTTAAGGCATTGCTGCTACAATTAAGAACATGGTTAGAGGCAAAATCGCCCGGGCATGACGGACTCGGCATCGAGCACCTGCAGCATGCTGGGATCTACTTGCCACGCGTTTTATGTATGTTTTTAAATTAATGTCTAGGTCATTCTTATTTACCTGAAAAATTGATGAGTACAACTGTTGTACCTATAGTTAAAAATAAAACGGGTGATTCGTCTGTGTTGTCAAACTATAGACCTATTTCTTTAGCGACGATAATTGCTAAGGTACTGGACAGTCTGCTTGTATGCCAGCTTGATAAACATCTAAAAATAAACGATGCTCAATTTGGGTTCCGGCCCGGTTTATCTACGGATAGTGCTATCCTTAGTCTTAAGCAGACTGTGCAGTACTATACAGCAAGAAAGACTCTAGTATTTGCGTGTTACCTAGATCTGTCAAAAGCTTTTGGCCTTGTACCATATAAAGTGCTATGGGGTTAGCTGCAGCATGAGCTGTTGGATGTACCCCAGGAAGTAATAAACTTATTTAAATTTTGGTACGCTAATCAACAAAACCGTGTCAGATGGGCAAACTCCTTTTCAGCTGAGTACAGGCTTGAGTGCGGGGTGAGGCAGGGGGGGCTGTCCTCGCCCGCGTTTTTTAATCTTTACATCAATAATCTGATCGATGAGCCTAGCAGAACCGGAATCGGCTCTCATATTGATGGTATATGCATTAATAATACATATAAGTTATGCGGACGATATGGTTCTGCTGAGCCCATCGATCAAGGCATTAAGGAAACTGATTAATGTGTGTGAATCATACGCTGAGACCCATGGGCTCAAATATAATGCACTAAAGAGCGAAATCATGGTATTTAAAGCAGGCAGTAAATGCTATAACACAATTCCACCAGTTTTGCTTTGTGGCACATCTCTAAAAAGAGTTGCACATTTTAAATATTTGGATCATTGGGTTTCAGACGACTTGAAAGACAACGTGGATGTCGGGCGGGAGCGCAGGTCGCTGGCTGTTCGGTGTGGGATGTTGGCCCACAGGTTTGCACGTTGTACGGCTCAGGTTAAGGTGACTCTTTTCAAAGCCTACTGCCAATCCTTTAACACGTGCAGCCTGTGGGTGAACTTTACACAGAGGGCATATAGTGGCCTGCGCACACAATATAACAACACGTTCCGGGTGTTGATGGGGCTGCCGCGTTTTTGTAGCGCGTCCGGCATGTTCGCCGACGCGAACGTAGATAGTTTTTCGGCCATTACGCGCAAGAGATGCGCATCTCTATTGCGCCGTGTTCGCGCCAGCCCCAACATCATCCTTAGAACGTTAATTGAAAGGTGGGACTCTCCTATCTTGGGGCGGTGGATACGACTGCACGCAGTCAAGTAGACATTCCCCAGGATCGGCGTGCCTCATTCATGTTACAATAAATAAATAGGTATTAAATATTACTAACACTAGTTTATAAGTTTACATTGTTACTAACAAATTATGGAAGAGATTCTGAAAATAAATGTTTATTATTATTGAGGCTTTCTTGATAAAAAAACGAGAAGTTTGGTCTTGCTTACAAAAAAATGTATGGGATTTGACAGTTCTTATGTCAAAGCAAGGTACAGTCGCCAAAAACGCCACAAAGCGAGATAAAAAGACAGTGTGCCTACCCGTTTGCTTTCTTATCACTAAATTCGGTTTTTTAGGGTTCCGAACAAAAAATGGAACCCTTATTCCTATAAGAGTTCCGTTACAGACAGACAGACACCCGAGTGATCCTTCACTCGGGTGTCTGTCTGTCTGTCTGTCCGTCTGTCAGCCAGTTTTTTCCGGATCTACTGGACCGATTCTGTTGAAATTTGGTACACATATGGACTTCTGTCACCCAAACACGTACGCGTTACGTAAATAAATAAGTTTTTAGGGGTCACTTTTCGGGGTCAAACAAGAAATAAAAAAAAAAGTTTTTCAAACTGTATCGTGTGACATATCAAATGAAAGGGCTTATTGTTTAATATTAAAATAAATGGTTTTGAAGTTATTCAAGAAATTAGAACAAAAATGACCACCCTCTCCACAATGACCCTTATCTCCGAAACTACTGAGCTTAAATTTAGAAAAAAATGCAGATAATAGTTCGATACCTAAAAATTACATAAAATAACAATTACAATAAATACAATATAATACAACAACAACAGTATATATTATTACAATTATAATTACATTAAATAACATGTTAAAAAAATGAAATTGGTTCGGAACCCTTTACACGCGAGTCCGACTCGCACTTGGCCAGTTTTTTTTATGAATTATTTAAGTCCTGTCTTACTTATAGGTCTAACGTAGCAGTCAACTACGAATTACATTTTGCCATTGCATTTGATTTAAACGGCACTGGTGATTATTGCCTGCAGGATATAGGTATAACATACACACTAAAAATAAAATCAAAGGTGTACGAACTTATCGGAGCAATTGAATTCCTCCCTCCACCTTTCGCTGATGGTATTGGTCATCACAAATGTCATCACTACATACATAGTATAAAACAAAGTCGCTTCCCGCTGTCTGTCTGTCCCTATGTATACTTAGATCTTTAAAACTTCGCAACGGATTTTGATGCGGATTTTTTTAATAGATAGAGCGGTTCTCAAGGAAGGTTTTAGTATATAATTTGTCAAGGTTTTGTGTAAATTGGCTGATATATGAAGATTATTACTGAAGAGGTCGGAAAAAAATTATCTAAAAAATTCTTTACATCGCGTGCGCTGCGAAAACTATTAATGATAGAACAAAACGATGTACCACAGTTTTAGATAACACATAAATGCCTACTAAAAAGACCGCGATAGCACATGTCTATCTTTTATGGTTGACTCACAATAACCATTTTTATGATTAATTTGGATGAATATATTAGGAGACATTCTTCCAAATTAAAATTAAAGTAAGACGCGCAACCAAATAATTATAACGGAGGTAGAACAAGAGATGTCCCGAACTGGTAGACACCGGAGAGCAGGCGTCGTTGACGGTTGTCTATTGCACTTCCTCAGCCAGTTGCCTATACCACAATATTATTGATTCTGGTAATTAGATATTCACTTTGTTCATCATCATATCAGCCGAAAGACGTCCAAGTGCTGGACATAGGCCTCCCCCAAGCGTCGCCACAACGACCGGTCCTGCGCGTCTCGCATCCATCGGCTACCCGCGACCTTCACCAGGTCATTGGTCCACCTTGTGGTAGTACTTCTTACGTTGCGTCTTCCGGTACGCGATCGCCACTCCAGAACTTTTTGGCCCCATCGACCATCTGTTCTGCGAGCAATGTGCCCTGCCCACTGCCACTTTAGTTTGGCGATCCTTCGGGCTATGTCGGTAACCTTGGTTCTTTTGCGGATATCATCATTCCTGATTCGATCACGCAAGGAAACTCCAAGCATTGTCCTCTCTGTACCAAATTTCATTTAAATCGGTTCAGTAATTTAGGCGTGATTTTGTAACACACAGACAGACTGCATTTATAATATTAGTATGGGTCACCGTACCTATCGTCAAATATCTACTTTCTTTAATGCATTCTTTATTACTTTACATAATTATGTGTGCTTTAATTATGTAAGAACAATATATTAACATTGTACATTTAGGGTAAATAACGTAACTAAATATTTTCATAATCTGTAGTGCTCAGGAATTTAATAGCTGAAAGTAAATTTGTAGATTTGATATTTTTGCATATCATCAGTAAATGGCGGAAAGTTTTTTTACACTGAGTGAATTGTAACATTTCTACAACTTACCACAATTTATGCGAATAAATGATGTTTAAGTGGTATAATATCCTGTTTAAGTACGAGCAATGACAGGGCATTTTTTTATGGGAAATCGTCAAATGACTCCTCCTGCTCTGGACGGAGCAGGAGGGAGTGTCAGACTCTTACTGACTAAAACCCATCCCGTGTTCCTCCTACTGCCCTTTGCGTTCTAGGCCGCGGTGACTCTTTCGAACAATTCCGCATTCCTGGAGCAATCCTAGGCCTGCGATCGCTCAGATGAGATTCAGCAGGGACTGTTCTGCAACAGGGCTCTTGTCACACAGCACTCCCGCAACCAGTGCAACTATACTATTAAAGTTACTAAAAATACTAATAAAATACAATGAGATTCTGTCTTTCACAATTAACTTTCATCTATACTAATATATAAAGCTGAAGAGTTTGTTTGTTTGTTTGCTTGAACGCGCTAATCTCAGGAATTACTGGTCCGATTTGAATTAAAAATTCTATTGAAAATTCTTTCAGCGTTAGATACCTAGCCCATTTATCGAGGAAGGCTATAGGCTATATATCATCACGCTAAGACCAACAGGAGCAGAGCAGTAATGAAAATTGTAACGCAGACGAAGTTGCGCGGGTCAACTAGTCTTGTTATAAAAATTGTTCAAATATTTGTATGCCAGAAGATGTGCTGTAATGCTGGGACTTCTCTTGTTGGAGTACTTATTTGTTAAAATATTCGCGTCGTTTGTGCAATAAATGACCTTAAATGTACCATGTTTCTATACAAATAAAATATTCTTATTCTTATACAAAATTAAGCTTATTTCGAACATCATAATGTCAATTTTGAATTGCCAGTATGATAAATAAATATTCCTACTCCGTCTGTGTATTACTCCTCGTCTTCCTCGCTGACAGTGACGGGTGTACTGACAGTTGTCTGTTTGACTTCTCTGATGAGGGTGTCCTCCACCCAGTTGTGCCTCCGGGTGTACACCAGCTGCAGTAACGCTTCTACGCAGAATATCTGCAAGTTTTTCAATTAATATTTCTACATTTTGGAAATACATTTTTACAACGCGAAGCTTGTGGCTAAATAATAACCCGTACGGCTTGATCTTCGAGGTTAAGCGACGCTTGCCGAGGTCGATATGTGGATGGGTGACCATCAATTACATAGGTAGATACCGAGACTCCGTGGTTTAAACCGATTGTCCCGGCTGTCATTCTTAGTTAGTTGTTAGACTGAAAGCTGACCCCAGTGTAATTGAGCTACACGATAACTGACAAATGCTTGCACTGTCTGGACAGGTACACTCAAATCTGTGTGGTACTTTCCTCAAAAAGCCCAGCTCCTGATTTGACCAGTACGATTGTATGGACTTCAAAAGAGACTGACCTTTGAGTTTGTTTCGGTGTTTTCTAAGGCTAGTCATGGGAAGGTTATAGAATGATTATAACAGCACTTTATTGACATTTTCGAGGTGTAGGCTTAAAATTTTCTTTACATCGCTAATTAATTAGGTATAATAAATAATCCTACCGACCGAATTTTGGTATCGGTGGCCAACCTCTCAACTACCATAAGCACGAAAACGAGATTATGGTGAACAAAATGTGTAAGAAATCAAAACACAAAGTCTTTGGGTACCCGATGAGACAGCTACTGAATAGCTAATCTGACACGACCGGGGAGATCAGGCGATCGTCAAAGTGCTGCCTCATGATCAGCAATCATACTCCTCTCTCTCCTCCTGACCTCTAAACCGGCAAGCCAGTAGGGACCAAAACGTATAAAAATATAACTTTCTAACCTTGCGACGTTTCTCAGCTATTCCGTCTAATCTGAAAGTGTATCCGAAGATGCTGGTCGATATCTTCGACTCGGGAACCACCAGGTAGTTGTCTTCAGTGAAAAGCGGGAAGTCTATCAACTTGTAGCGACCCGCCTTTATTGGACATTCCAATCTGTAAGAAATAAATACTATCATTATCATCATCATCATTTCAGTCGAAACACGTCCATAACTAAACATCGCCCAGTCAAACTCAAATTCAAATCGTATATTTCAAATAAACCATTTACAGGCACTTTTGAATTGTCAAAGTCGGTCAGTCAAAACATGAAGCTATTTGCACGTTCCAAAGCGTAGATCTCTATGGAGAAGAACGTGCAAGAAACTCCACGGACACCACGGACAGTCCTGTGTGTTTCGCATCTAGCCAGCCCCAGATCTACGACTTTTCCGAAACGGGGCAGAAACTTGATAGTGACGCCCCCCTCTCTTCCACATTTGTGATTCATTTTATTAGGTATGTTTCGGGTGTAAACAGATCCTTAACGATAACGAAGACCCATTTTTTTCAAGACCAGACATGGGAAACCATTGGCTCTGGAGATATTGAAATAGTTACTTATCTACTTAAATGCTGAAAATAGAGATCCATTTTGCCGCCTGGGGCACGGTCCCCGCGGTTTGCCTCCCCCCCCCCCTACATCCGGGCCTGCATCCAGCGGGTTCCCGCCGACTTTACCTAGGTCATACACCTTAAATTTATCTTAACGGGATAAAAAAATACGTCACGACAGCAGCTGCAGGCCTTCTCGAAAAGTTTCCATAAATGCTTCAAATCAAATGGCATCAACATTGGGAGATGTGCATCTCTATAGACTCGCACTCGACCACCTGACACATTCCTCAAGTTGAGAACCACGGTTTACGCATACCATGCAGCTTTATTTATTAGCTGATGCGTTTTTCATAATTAATATTAAAATAGAGTTAAGGTAGATACTTGTCTACATAAACTGGTTAAAAACCAATAAATTCTACTATCCCATGACTAGTAGGTATTCCACAATGATCAAATTGAATGTGATATAATATTAATAATATTTGTTTATAAAATACCTAACGATAAGACTGATAACATTGGGTCACAAAAACAAACAAGTACAAAGTTTATGTTTATTAAAATTTTGATTGGTTTTTTTATAAGTAAATAGTATACGTTTTTAAATTGCCGTACCTACTTATTTGCAATATTCATATCGGAGGACACTACAGTCAAGCAGTCGCTATGTAACCGTAATCTTAAGATGCCTATTCGCAGTCCCCGATCAAGAACACATAGATCTGCCAACGGTCATCGATACCTATACCCTAAGGGTGCTTACACAAAGAAACAGGTTTCCGGCACAGACAACCCTGTGCGGGTCGGTACCGATCGGTGCAGGGTTAACCAGCATAAAGAAACGGTTAAAAATATCCTTATTGGCAACCATTTCCTGCAATACATCGGATATATGGCTCGGTCCAGGTAGTCGGCACCGACAAGTTTAAACCTGTTTTTTTATAAATGAGCGCATAAATAACCTGGGAATATTATACCTGCACCGATCGGTACCGGCCCGCACAGACCTGCCTGCGCCGGAAACCTGTATCTTTATGTTTGTTTGCACCCTTATGCACCAAGCTCAAGTCAAGGCCCAGTAAAAATCTACCTACCTCTCTCGACCTATAGGTACCTACCTCTGCACAATAAATTACTTAAAAAACCTAATACCACGATAACTCCTCCCACGCAGGATGCGCGTACGCACGTACGTCTTATGGACGGTTGTGCGGGCAAAACACGCGCGAGAGGATAATGAACTGACACGTCAAATGTTGGAGAAATCTCCAAGAGTGATAAATCTTTGACTTCTGCTTACTTCAAATCAACAGTAGAATATAATAATTTAGCTTCTGCTCGCGTTAAACTCAAAAATTATCCCAATGGAATATAGTTACTCCCGGGATGAAAAGTAGGTAGGACTTCATCCAAAATCTGTTCAAAATTAACTTGCAATGGTAACAAACAGACAAACGGAGATACTTTCGCATTTACCTATAATTATCAGATTATCAATCGTTTGTCACATTGCGACAACGGGCGAAAGACCTTGAAAAAAATATATTTGACGAATACATCGCTAAAGTTGAATCGGACATACGTGATAATCCTCGAGCTTTTTGGAGCTTTGTCAAATCACTGAAACAATCTAACTCTTACCCCTCAGTCTTACAGTATGGACAGGCTTCCTCAAGTAGCGGTGAAGAAATCTGCAATATGTTTGGCAAATACTTCCATTCTAACTTTTTACATAATATCAGTAGTGCTATTCTCTAACAACATTTTCGTATCTCGACAGTAGAATTCGAGGTGAGTTTCAAATGAAGACCTTTATGCTGTGTGCAATAAAGCTCACTTTGTGAGTTTGATCACTCAGGTGAAGCTCGATATCGAAATAGTTTCTTACAGAATAGACTAGCAGTACTGATGGTTTGTCTCCACAAAATAGGCAAACATTCAATGACCCTATAGTGAACTGCTCGTCAGATATCGGTTCTGTTGAAATATGTGACGGTGAGGTACATACTGTTGAGTAAAGACTCCTTTAATGTGCTATAGAGTAACCATAGACAGATCTTTATGAACCGTGCCGTAATTCAAATGATTGACAGATAGTAAAAAGAATGAAAAAAAACAGTGTAGTGTGTTGTGTGTCAAACTAAAAGAAAAACTGATATAAAGATTCCTGTGTTAAATAAAAGTGATAATAAACTGTAATCCGCTGACTTTATGGCGTCCCGCTGATTTTCCACCGACAAGTAAGATTAGACTTAACAGGTTACGGGCCAGCACGTCATTTGGAGGACTAACATCGGAAGTTAAGGACTGCAGTTTAAGGATCCGCCCTGCATGATGGAGAATATTACGGGTAAAGTACAAATTGGTCTACTAGAAGGAAAAAATAACTGGGATACTTGGCAATATAAAGTCATATGCCTATTAAAGACTGTTCCGAAAGCGCTTGATGTGGTACAAGGCTCGTTCCAAAGACCCACAGAACCAGATGCCGGATCTGGAGATGCCGTAATGAGTATGTATAACAAGAGTCTTAAAAGTTTCATTAGTGCCGATTCCACCGCTCTTTTAATTCTAACGACCAATATGCAGGAGGACACACTTAGGAAAGTTATGCGTTTCACGACCGCGCGAGAAGTTTGGCTTGAGTTACACCGCCTATTCGATGGTAGTGATGAAGACAAGGCATACAATCTTTGTATGAGCTTTTTTGGCTATAAAAAAGATGCTGCAGATGACGTTGCTAGCCACATGTCTAAATTAAAGAACATTTGGACACAGCTAAATCAAGAACTGAAGAGGGACAATAACGAGGAGCTACCAGAATTGCTTTTGATTTGCAAAATTCTTGATACCCTTGATGATACCTTTTTTTTCTTTTAGAAGCAGTTGGCTTTTGTCACCGAAATCCGAAAGAACAGTGGAAAGTCTCACGAGTCATTTATGTGCATTCGAACGTCAATTGCACAGCAGCAATACCACTCAACAAGAAGCTCTTGTCACAAACTCCAGCAAGAACACCGCCTTCCAAGAGAAGAAGAAGGATAAGAAATTAAAATGCAATTACTGTCAGGCAATGGGACGTCGAGTAAAGAACTGTCAGAAGTGGATAAAAGATGGCAGGCCTCCAAAAAGCAGTAATCCGCAACCGACGCCTTCAACTTCTAAAAACGCTAATGTGGTTCTGATAACAGTAGACAGCACAGAAGTTTTTTCAATTGAACGTGACACAGAAAATTGGTTCGTGGATAACGGCGCCACGAGCCATGTAACAAATCGGGCTGACTTATACCAAAATTTTGAACGCTTTGACGAGATTCGTACTGTAACGACGGCTAATGGCAATGCAATTAGTGCTAAAGGCAAAGGATCAGTAAATATCGTGGCAAAAGTTCGAGGGAAATCAATCGGAATTACCCTATCAGACGTTTGGTATGTCCCAGCCATAAATAAAAATTTGTTTTCAGTTCTGGCACTACACGATAAAATTCCGAACAGCGTATTCTCATCGACGACAAAAGAATGTACCGTCTATGTCAACGGAGAAGCACACTTAATAGGAAAACGGCAACAGCAAGGTGGCCTATATCGCCTTGACGTGCGCAATGTACCACCTGCAAGGCCAATCGAAGTCTATGCGACATCTGCAACAATGCAGTTATACCATGAGAGACTTGTACATCAGAATAAGAGGCATGTGAAAGCTACGGTTAAACGCGAACTGGACCTAGATCTACCTCTCGACAAGGACTCGTGTGAAGGCTGCTTGTATGGGAAAGCCCATAGACTTAAATTCGGTACGAGAGCTAGAGCAACAGCGCCAGGAGAGCTCGTACACACCGACGTTTGTGGACCATTTGAACCTAGTTTACAGAATTTCAAATATTATGTTTGTTCAAGGATGATTTCACCGGGTATCGTATGGTATACTTTATGAGACAGAAATCTGAAGTGAAGTATAATCTCGCAGTCATGATTAATGAGACTAAAGTCGCAGGACATACCATAAAATGCCTTTTGAGTGATAACGGCGGCGAGTTTGACAACCAGGCAGTTCAGCAAATCCTAATCTTACACGGTATCCAACAACGACTAGTTGCGCCATACACACCTGAGCAGAATGGAGTTAGCGAGCGTGAGAACCGGACGCTTGTGGAGACTGCCCGATCGCTGATGTATGCGCATGAACCGTTACCGCAACGACTGTGGGCTGAACTTATCAACACTGCTTCATATGTCCTAAACAGAACAGGGCCAACAAACAAAGACAAGTCTCCTTACGAACTTTGGCATGGAAAGAAGCCGATCATCAAACACCTTCGTGTAATCGGATGCACAGCCTACGTCCATATCCCGAAGCAAAAGAGGAAGAAGCTTGACAAGAAAGCTATTAAGGGCAGACTGATTGGATACGATGAAGATTGTTACCGTATTTGGATCACTGATGGCAAGAAAAACGTTCTTGTTCGTTCGCGCGATGTAATTTTTGACGAGAAGCCACTACCGATTGCAACTACTGAACCGAGTTGTGTACAGACCGACACAGACACGAGGGAGTACGAGTTGCTATTGCCGATGGACGACGCCATTGACAAGGGAAAAGGTAACCAGGAATCACACGAGGATCCAGTAAAAATACAATCCGAGGGAGACCTACATCAAGATCCACCGACGGTCCCATCCGAGGAAGACCCTGAACAAGCGGTACTACCGAATGATTCTGAATGTGTTCTCGAGGGAGATCCTGAAGATACAGTCTCGAATGACCCTGAACGTGTTCTCGAGGGAGATGATCTGGAACAAGTCCAAGTCGAAGATAACACCGTTCATGAGTCAGATGTAGATGATGAAGTGTTTCATGATGCTGTACCACCGCCACGCTATGATCTCCGCGATCGAAGTCAATTGAGACGTCCCAAGAGATTTGATGATTATGTGTGCGTAATCGAATCGGTTCCTAATGATTATAAAGACGCCATGAGTCGAGAGGACCGGGACAACTGGCTGCAAGCAATGGACAGTGAAATGAAGTCTCTGAGAGAGTTGAACGTATGGACGCCTTGTGATTTACCTAAAGGCAGGAAGGCTTTGCCATGCAAATGGGTTCTGAGAATAAAGCGCAACCCAGACGGCAGCATAGATAAGTACAAAGCACGGCTAGTGGTTAAGGGATTCAAACAGCGGAAAGGCCTTGACTATGAGCAAACGTTTAGTCCCGTCGCGAGGCTCGCTACAATACGAGCACTTCTAAGCGTCAGTGCCCAGGAAAAACTACACCTCGTACAGTTTGATGTCGCAACTGCGTTCCTGAATGGTACACTGACAGAAAAAATCTACATGCAGCAACCGGAGGGATATAATGATAATTCATCAAAAGTATATCGTCTGAATCGTAGCCTTTACGGGTTAAAGCAAGCACCAAGGTGCTGGAACTCTTGTTTTGAAGGTATATTACTTGATATGAACTTCGAGCAGAGTGAGGCCGATTTCTGTTTATTTACGAAGAAAATTGGAGATAAGAAGATACTTATCTATACTAATATATAAAGCTGAAGAGTTTGTTTGTTTGTTTGTTTGCTTGAACGCGCTAATCTCAGGAACTACTGGTCCGATTTGAAAAATTCTTTCAGTGTTGGAGAGCCCATTTATCGAGGAAGGCTATAGGCTATACACTATCACGCTAAGACCAATAGGAGCGGAGCAGTAATGAAAATTGTGACGCAGACGACGTTGCGCGGGTCAGCTAGTCACCCTATATGTTGACGACGGCTTAGTCGCTGCAACAGATGCAGAACTGGCGAACAGTTTTCTGGACGATCTCAGGAAAAGACTGCAAATCACCACCAAACCTGCCTCTTACTACCTGGGTTTTGAAATTGGACAAGCAGCGGATGGTTCCATAACTATCAAGCAAGAATTCTACGCTAAGAAGATTCTGCAACGTTTTGGGATGACTGATTGCAATCCAGTCTCAACTCCAATCGAGAAAGAAGGTGTTCAACCAGGGAAAGCTTGCGAACAGGATAATACGTTTCCTTATAGAGAAGCTGTTGGCGCTCTCGCTTATTTAATGGTGGGCACTCGCCCTGATATTGCGTATGCTGTAGGCGTAGTTTCCCGGAAACTGGAGAATCCTACAAAAGATGACTGGAATAAAGTCAAACGAATATTTCGGTACTTAAAAGGGACTACTAACTTTGGGATTACGTACAGCAATGCACCTAAGCATCTCTTAGGTTATAGTGACGCTGATCATGGAGGAGACGCTAACACAGGTCGGTCAACAACAGGCGTAGTTTGCTTATACGCTGGCGCAGCTGTATCATGGCTCAGTCAGCGACAGGCAACAGTTGCCATATCGACCACAGAAGCCGAAATCGTCGCTGCCAGCGAAGCTGCACGGGAATTGGTTTGGCTTCAACGGATTTTCGATAAGTTAACGGGTCTAGATGAGAAACCTATCCTTAAAGTGGACAATGAGGCCGCAATCAGATTAGCGCATAATCCGGAGTTCCACAAGAGGACGAAACACATTCGTGTTAGGCATTTCTTTGTGAGAGAGATGGTGCAAAGTAACACGCTGAATGTCATCAAGACACCATCTGTAGACCAATTGGCTGATGTACTAACAAAACCCGTTCCGCGACCTCGGCTGACAGACCTACGCGTAAGGCTTGGGTTGAAACTGTCTTCAATGCAATAGAATTAGGGAAAGTGTTGAGTAAAGACTCCTTTAATGTGCTATAGAGTAACCATAGACAGATCTTTATGAACCGTGCCGTAATTCAAATGATTGACAGATAGTAAAAAGAATGAAAAAAAACAGTGTAGTGTGTTGTGTGTCAAACTAAAAGAAAAACTGATATAAAGATTCCTGTGTTAAATAAAAGTGATAATAAACTGTAATCCGCTGACTTTATGGCGTCCCGCTGATTTTCCACCGACAAGTAAGATTAGACTTAACACATACGCTACTGAAGCAACTCGATCCTAATAAATCAGCTGGACCGGATGGAATTTCGCCGGTTTTCGTATCAAACTGTGCTAAAAGCCTATCCGCCCCCCTCGCGATCCTGTTCAGACGCTCACTAAGCGCCGGTGTAGTCCCTGCTATTTGGAAGTCGGCGTATATAACACCAGTGCATAAAAAAGGTTCTAAAACTCAGATCGAAAACTATAGACCGATCTCAAAGTTATGCGTCTTCGCTAAGGTCTTGGAAAAAATCGTGCATAAACAGGTTTACTCGGCTCTTAAGCAAAGATTTACTGAACAGCAGCACGGATTTTTGAAGGGTCGGTCAACAACATCTAATTTAATTCTATGTTGTGACTTCCTTTCGGAGTCCATGTCAAACAGGGCTCAAGTTGATGTTATATACACCGACTATAGCAAATGTTTCGACCGGATAGATCACGATATCTTAAAACAGAAACTCCTCTTGATGGGTATAAGGGGTAATCTCTATCGCTGGTTTACATCTTATATCGAGAATAGGTGTCAGACTATAGTTCTGAATGGATATTCCTCCAGAGCAATGAGTATTCCTTCCGGGGTGCCCCAAGGTTCATTATTGGGGCCTCTTTTATTTCATATCTTCATTAATGACGTCACTTCATGTTTCCAACACTCAAAAATTTTACTGTACGCAGATGACATGAAGATCATGAAACAGATCAATACTGATGAGGATGCCCTCCAACTACAGAAGGACTTAGTTAACTTCCAAAATTACTGCAAAACTAATAAATTGGATTTGAATGTTTCAAAATGCTATGTGTTTACCTTCACCCGCAAACCGAACCCGGTACAATTTACTTATAAAATTTTAGATACCCTAATAACTAGAGTAAATCTAATTAAAGACCTGGGAATTACTTTTGACTCAAAGCTTATCTTTGATATGCACATCGACAACATTGTGAAAAAAGCGTCTAAGGCTCTGGGTTTTATCCTTAGGATCTCTTCTCGTTTCAGAAGCATCAAAACTATTAAAATACTAGCTGACCCGCGCGGCTTCGCTCCCGTCAACTGGCTATTCTACCTACCGACCCTAACCTACCTACCCTACCTACCTACTCTACCTACTTACCTATCCTACCTACCATAGCTACCCTACCTTACCAACCCTACCTACCTACCCTACCTACCTACCTACCTACCTACCCTACTTACCCTACCTACCTACCTATCCTACCTACCTACCCTACCACCCTACCTACCTACCTGCTCTTTTTTTTTGTATTTTAATTCTTATTATGCTATTCCGTACGAAGACTAATCCAAAAACACAAAAACTATGAAAATCGGTCGAGCCGTTCTCGAGTTAGAAAAGTGTTCGAACAAACCCGACTTTGTTTTAAATATATTAAGAAGATTAAGAATTTTGCTATATTGTGAAAGATTCGACCTTTTTCTAGAAGACACTTTTTATATTAGCGAGACAGAAATAAAACGCATAAACTGAAGGAAGACGGACAGCGGTGGCTTATTAATAAAAAGGGTTCCGTTAGCAAACTTGGTACGGAACCCTAAAAATCGACTGGGTTCGCACGAATCAAAATCGTACGCGAAGGCTTAAATAATAGGGTCCCATTAGCAACTTTGGCACGGAACCCTAAAATTTGCCTTGGCTCGCAAATCGAACCGTTTCATACTTAGCACGAATTAAAAACTTAGTTGCGGGCAACCTGGGAGTCTTTAAGACAAAAGTGAATAGGTTGCTTCTAGGCAAACGTGCTCCATCTTCGACCGCATCATCGCTTACCATCAGGTGAGATAGTGGTCAAACGTATGCCTATCTATTGTAAAAAAAAAATATTCCACTCCGTATCACCTAACCAATGAGAACTAATGATAACACGATTTGACAGTTACTGTGAAATCGTGTTGTCATTCATTCTTAGTTCGGGTTCGGGACTAATCGTAAGTCTGTAGGTGATACGGAGTAGAATACGTCCGCAACTAAGCCCGAAACTACGGACTTCGGGCTTAGAGAGTAGCCTCCCAAAATCGATCGCTCCCGTCACCGTGACCACCTTTGGTACGGTACCTTATTATAATAAACCAAACTACTAACCTAAACTAAACCTAAATCTAACTACTAACCAAAAAACTGGCCAAGTGCGAGTCGGACTCGCGTGCAAAGGGTTCCGAACGAATTAAAATGTTTTAACATGTTATTTTAACACTACAGACTTCTTTTAGGTTTTCCTGTAATCTTTAGGTAAAGATCTATTATCTCCATTTTTTTCAAAATTTTTAATTTTAGTTTCGGTGATAAGGGGGGGGGGGGAATGGTCATTTTTCGTCTAATTTCTTGAATAACTTCTAAATCATTTATTTTAAAATTATGTAAAAAATATAATGAAACCCTTCAAAGTAAGCCCTTTTAGCCCAGTATTTGATATGTCACACGATATTGTTCAAAAAACTTTTTTTTTTTATTCTAGTTTGACCTCAAAAGTGACCCCCATACTTAAAATTTAATCATTTACGTAACTCATCCGTGTTTGGGTCATAGAAGTCCATATGTGGACCAAATTTCAACAGAATCGGTTCAGTGGATCCGGAGAAAACTGGCTGTGACAGACGGACAGACAGACAGACACCCGAGTGATCCTATTAGGGTTCCTTTTTTTTCGGAACCCTAAAAATGGACTCTGTCTGAAATATAAGATTTTTATTTATTATTATTAGCCTTGTTTCGCAAATCGAACCGTTCGTTGCTTCGCTCTAAACGGAATCAATCGCGGAGGCTTAGCAGTAGGGTCCCGTCAGCACAGCACCTTTGGTACGGAACCCTACAGGCCTGATCCGCAAGTCGAACCGTCCAGAACTTCGCAAAACTAAATCAGTTTAAGACTCTACGATAAATGCACTTTAAACGAAACCAGCACAACTCAGAGAATTAACCAATTATGGTCCCTAACAGTTTAAGACCTTTCAGAGACCAAACCGAAATTCCTTCGAAACACGACTGTGTTTAGAAATTGTGTGAGGTCATTCTCCAGCGGAAAATCTTAACACCGCAATTCAGAAAAACGCGTCATCAGTGCAACGCCATCTATGGACCATGTATTTATTTATTTTATTTTATTTTATTTTGGCATCAAACAGTCATATACAAACAATGTGATTCTTCAGACAATTGGTTCCTTACAAAAGACCTATAGTGCCGACAATGTGATATCATGTTAAATATAAGTACAAGAAACTCCTAACAAGGAAGGACGCGCAAGAAATACATATTATTTTTTGCATCAGAAGTTTAGAACATAAGTTCAATGAAACATACATATATCATCAGTTTACAAAGTAAAGTGAAGGTAGACAAAGTAAAAAAATGGTAAGTTTTAATTAGGTTATATATCTACTTGTAAACTGACAAAATATTTGGCAGCGGAAGACGTTAAAATAAGAAGCCCGTATGTAACGGTAAATAACGATATGGTATTAAAATTTTTACTTTTATTTTGCTACGTCTACGTATTAAAAGTTTCACAAATAACTCAATCAATGTGTTTTGGTGTAACATTCATGCTTTCATGCATTTTTTGGTTCCTCAATAGATGGCGCTCTGACTAATCAGAATACATAAGGAAGTTTCTTACTAAACTAAAAATTCAATATATTTTGATTTTGTGGATCGATTGTATCGATCAATAAAAAAAAGGTATAAAATGATCACTCTTATTTTGCCACGTATTAAAAGTTTCACAAATAACTCCACAACTTTTTCGTGCATTTTATTTTTCTCAATACATGGCGCTCTGACTCATCAGAATACATTAGGAAGTTTCTTCCTAAACTTAAAAATTCAATATCTTTTGATTTTGTGGGTCGATTTTGATGAAATAAACGTTAAATGTTACTCGGGTTATCACTTTATATTTTTGAGTACTTAAATTTGCAATCTAATCTGTGGTTTATGCGTGATGCTCCCACAAACGCACAGACAAACAGACAAAAATTTCAAAAATTGCATTTTTGTGTTTTATACCTTTTTCCTGAGTTTTCTGTGTAATTTTCATGCAAAAATATTCAATGTACAGACACGGTTAGTCTACGATTTTATTATATGTATAGATTATATTGCTCCTTCGTTCGTAGTCATTTAGAGTATGGCTCTCAAGTTTGGAACCCGAAATATAATGTTTATGTCGATCGCTTGGAAGGCATTCAACGCAAATTCTTAAGGTACATTCAATTCCGTTCAAGAGTATATTTGCCTAATTATGTCACTCGCTGCAGGAAATTTCATATTTTACCTCTTTATGAACGCAGAAAAATCGCCGATTTGAAATTTTTGTTCGGAACCATGAATGGATCAGCAGATATACCTGAGTTGGTAAAGAAGATAGGACTGCGTGTACCTTGTGCATACCTACGTAGACCTGACCTACTGGCCACACCGGTGGTGAGAACTTCTTACAGACAAAACTCTTATTGATAAGAGCGAGTCGTGCTTTTAATGCGGCCTGCCGGGAAGTTGACATCGACCTTTTCAATACTGGAATCAGTAAATTGAAGCGAACTCTGTGCAATCATTTTTTCATGAGCATTTCTAGTGGTTAAATTCCAACTTCCTAGTTTTAAATTACTTTTCATGTATTGTACTATTTAATATCAAACATGTATTACTATTAATTACTTACTTTCCTTGACTTAGGTACTCAATCTTTGAAAAACATTGAATTTTTTTTTGGATTTGCATATATTATGTAGTGTCAGTACTTATAGTTGATTTTTTTTTCTTCATTTGTTCGTTTTTACTATAAGTGGAAACTTGTAATTGGCCTTCAATATATTAGAATAAGTAAGCATGCCTTGTAATTCGCTGTAAGTTTTCCGAATAAAATAAAATAAAAATTTACAGTGCCGGATTAAGTGCGGGGCCTGTAGCAAATTTTACTAAGGGGCCTTAACCTAAAACCTTCGTTAAATAAAAACGAAAAACTTCTGTGACATAAGGGGGAGTATGCACGATTTTTTTAACAACCATGTAGAGGTCGAAAGGTATCAACATCCCGACCAGCAAGCCATAAAAAATAAGCATTAGAGACTCATGCAGATTGAGAAAATATGCGTCACATAAGCGGTAAAACGTCTAATATCGCAGAGTATGGTACGACTTAGGACTCGTGTGTGAGTCAGAGCCATGGTGTTGGTTTTTAGCGAAATGTTTTTGTAAGCGCGGGACCCCCAATACGCGGGGTCCGTAGCATTTGCTACTCCTGCTATATGGGTAATCCGGCACTGATAATTTATATGGTTTAGTGTGGATGTGTTAAACGTAAAGTTGGTACTGGTATGCAGCTGAATCCGATTTGACTGGAAGCCTACCCCAATATAGTTGGGAAAAGGCTAGGCAGATGATGAGTATTGATTTTTTCTTATATTTCTATATTTTTTAAATACAAATCCTTACTAATACTATAAATGCGAAAGTAACTCTGTCTGTCTGTCGGTCGGTTTGTCTATCTGTGGCGCTTTCACGCCGAAACTACTGAACCGATTTAAATGAAATTTGGTACACAGATAGTCTAGAACTCTAGAGTCTGAGAAAGGACACTTACTATACTTTTTATCCCGGGAGTATGTTCCCTAGGGACCACGCGGGCGAACTAGAAGCTAGTAATAAATAAGGTAAGCCCTCACTTAGGATGCGCATAGTGGTACAGCATGTTATGGTAGGTCTCCTGTTCGGCCTCGTCGTCGTCGCTGCAGCCGTTCTTCACCAAGTAGAAGGAGCGGAAGAAGTCGCACGACTCCATGTTGCGGATGTCCACGCACTTCTGCATCGTGGCCTGGAAACATTGAGATCTAACCAGCTTAACTCGTCTTCCTAGTCCTTTTTCCAACCTTAACGTGGTTTCTTAGGCATGGAGGAGGCTCGTTATGTTAAGATGGTCACCCATCCACAGACCGACCTCGGGAAGCGTTGCTTTACCTTGAAGATCGACACGTGCGGCTGTTATTATTTAGCCACGAGCTCCTCGAGCATACCAGCTTTACTTCTAAGTTCAATAGTAACATTCAGAAAACTGGAATCACATTTAAAAGACTCATGTAGTAGTCTAGTCAAGAAGTGCTTTTTTTGTCAACTTTTTTCAGCAGTCTCGGAAAAATATGAATGAGGTGTCATTCGATTTGGAACAGCGTATAGATGATTTAAAAAAAAAAAATAAAGTTACACTCGTAAAAACTGCAAAAGTTGTAAACAATTTACTGAAAAAAGAAAGAAGGGTTTGGTCCTTAGCAAATATTTCAAAATCTGATGAATATTTTTGATATCTAAAAAAAGATCTGAAAAGAAGAGGAAATTTCCTAAGAAAAGTCCTGACTCTCGGAACTGTAGGACCATTATTTATAACTTCCCCAGAGGGGTGAAAATACCACCGAAAACTCGGATTATTGTGCATTCATCTATCTAGTAATTGCCTGATTTTTTTCATCTCTTTATTTTGATATTTATGACGTATAAATCAGTTTTATTGTAATAGTGGCCGAAGCGGGCGTGGCTTGCGAAAACCAGAGTTCCCGTTTTCGGTGGTATTCTCACCCCTCTGGAAAGGATATAAATATTGGTATTCAAGACTTTGTTGTAGGACTACTGTAGACTTTGACTTTGAAATATCCTCTTTTTTCGAATCTTTTTTTAGATTTTTTAAAAATATTCATCAGATTTTGAGTTATTTGCAAAAGACCAAACCCCTTCTTCCTATTTTTTAGTAAATTATTTATAACTTCTGCAATTTTTTCGAGCGGTTCTTTGTTTTTTGCAAAAATCATAGCTACATGCTCTTCCAAATCGAATGACACCTCATTCATATCTTTCCCAGACTGCTGAAAAAATTTGATAAAAAACGCACTTGTTGACTAGACTTTAGATGCTGTGGTCACTATCGTAGAATTGGCCATTTCATAATGTGATCGAGGTTAGGCTCGATTAGGTTTAAGGGAACTTAGGGCACCGCGACACGGATGAATCAAGTTCGAATGGGATGACGGGAGCTAGAGTGAGCGAGCATGACGAGAGAACCCGTCATGGGATGACGGGATCTTAGTTCTCTCGCCATCATATAAGTTTTATAATAGAAGAAGACAGACAAAAGATCTAGTACAGGCAACACATTTCCAAAAGTACATATCGATTTCTTTTTTAATCACCTTTACTTTCCAGCCGTTTTTAATATCCTCGGATACGTTGAACTCCCCGCTGAGCAGCGAATCGTATGTTCGTGTGGATAAACTCAACTCGGAAACGGTGACGGGGGTTCTCACAGTGTTATAGCAGGGCCCAGCCCTAGTCACCAGCAAGTGAGTTGGAGCCACGGCACAGGCTGCCAACGATATGTACTCGTAGAAAACCAAGAGAACTATTTGATAGCACATCGCATTTATGAATGCCTGGTACCTCTACCACCACCTCGCTACTCATGAGGGTTTTTAAACAACATTTAGCTACGTTATTATAACTCAATTAGGTTTTTAAATTGTATGCATGTGTATTTATGGTTCCTATCGGCTGTAATTTATATAGCACCTGTAACAACAATATTAAAATATTCCATTGATTGTCTCCTTTCACGGTTCTGGACTTTATGTGCTGGTTCTAAAGTCTCATTTCGCTGTTCATGTAGAGTATTTAGTGTTGTGGATAATTATTTTCTAACGATTTTATAATGAGAATCTAATGTTGAGCCACAGCACATAGTTTTTAGATAGGTAATATCCCTAAATGAAACCTTGTTTGTGACGAAACCTGCCACATCTGTCCGACTACGGGTCAGAATCCTACACAAAACAATTTAATAAGTATTCTTTATTTGGCAATCTCGGGAACCTAAGGTCCCGGTCCTTTGGTAGGCGTACGAAGGGCCGAAGCCAACTCGCAGAGGTCCCGTTAGACATTACAAATGGAATGGATTATCCCCGTATGCACTATGAAAGTATACCCAAGGACAGTCCCCGGTTGGTGCACGACTATTGCACAATATGGGAAAGTCACCGGAAAATTGCAGATTCCGTAAGGTTACAATAAATTTTTATTAGATTATGGTTTCTCGATATATTCGTTTGGCGTAATTTTTCGGGTTAATATATAGCCTATGACACTTAGAAATAACATGGCTTTCTATTGGTAAAAGAATTTTCAAAATCGATTCAATAGATCCAGAAAATACCCCCTACAAACTCACAACATCGCAAACTCACAAACTTTACCTCTTTATAATATTAAGTACCTATAGATAAATCCCACTCAAATTCAATAGTTTCCAATATGTCCGTGGCTTATCAAGAAAAAATATTTTACAATTTCTCGCGATATTTTACAATTCTACGACGTTTGCAATTTACCGGTGGCTATGGGTTTGGGTGTTTTAATTGACTGATTACCGGATACTATGAAACAACTATTGGCCCCTGCCCCTGTGTATTCTCATTATTAGGTCAATAAATAAACGTAACAGCACGTCTGTATTTCCCGAAGTATTGGCATCGGAGTACCTATCTACATTCACATTTCGCCTAGGCGCTAAGGGGCGAGCCTATTTCCTTGTCACCATTCGAGCAGCCATATCGTTGAATTGGCCGTTTCATGATGTGGACAAGGTTTAGATAACGTTTGAGAGATCTGTGGGCACCCCGGTGCTCCGGCCATACCATTCGTGTTAGGATCTATTAAATCCTGCAGTTCGGTCCTGAGTACTGGGCTCCGTCGTCGAAGCTAGGATCGAAGTTGCCATTTCATGAAATGACCAAATTCTACGATATGGCAACGACATAATAATAACATTATGTCGATGCAATCACTGTTAATAAAACAAACTCCAAATTCAAATAAGCAAGAATAAACAAAGTCGAAAGTCAAAGTCAAATGATTTATTTCAACTAGACGAATAAAGGCACTTTTGAACGTCAAATTAAATTAAAATAAAATATTATAGTGACTCTAAACGAAATTCAAACCACACTGTAACACCCCCCCATTTAAAAATACAGATATTACAAAACATTCCTTGGTACAACCACGTAACAATTACAGCAAGGCGAGGTAAGTTATAAAATTAAATTAATGTCAAATAAAAGCAATGACAATAGTTAAATTATGATTGTAAAGTAACATCGGCAAAGTAAATAATGTAAGTTATAAACTTTATGATATTGTTGATTATTATGGAGATAGCAAAATGTTTCATTTATTAAAACAATATGAAGCAGTTATATAGTCTTTTTTTAGGGTTCCGAAAAAAAAAGGAACCCTTATAGGATCACTCGGGTGTCTGTCTGTCTGTCTGTCTGTCTGTCCGTCTGTCACAGCCAGTTTTCTCCGGATCCACTGGACCGATTCTATTGAAATTTGGTACACATATGGACTTCTATGATCCAAACACGGACGCGTTACGTAAATCGTTAAATTTTTAGTATGGGGGTCACTTTTGGGGATCAAATTAGACAATTAAAAAAAAAGTGTTTTGAACAATATCGTGTGACATATCAAATAAAAGGGCTTACTGTGAGGGTTTTAATTATATTTATTTCATAATTTTAAAATAAATATTTTTGAAGTTATTCAAGAAATTAGACGAAAAATGACCATTCCCCCCCCCTTATCTCGGAAACTACTGAGCCAAAAATTTTGAAAAAAATGGAGATAATAGATCTTTACCTGTAGTGTTAAAATAACACTTTAAAAAATTAAATTCGTTCGGAACCCTTTGCACGCGAGTCCGACTCGCACTTGGCCAGTTTTTTTCCATAACCAGTATTTTTTTTTTCTAAAATATTTTTTATTGTCTGTCCGTACGTTCATAGAGACGAAATAGATACGGTCAGCAATGAAAGACAATTAACAACTTTAATTTTTTTTTGGTGTCTAAATAATACCTACCTTCCCTTATCAATAAAAAGTGTCGACGTTACTTACGACTAATTAGCAAATGTTCATTTAAATTTTTCCATTTAGATTTTTAATTAGTATTCTGCTAATCAGTTGCGAAGCAGCTCAGATAATTGTAATAAGTAAATAAGTTCCAACATTATTTAGTCAGTAGGTATTTTTTTCCCTTTTTAACCGATTTCCAAAAAAGGAGGAGGTTCTCAATTCGACAGGTATATTTTTTTTGTTTTTTTTTTAATGTATTTACACCGATTACTCCGAGGTTTCCCATTCGATTGTATGATTCTTTTTAGTTCGATGCGGCATACTGCCATTTGGTCCCGTAAAAATTTAATTCAGTTTGGTTCAGTAGTTTTTATTTTATGAGCATTTTTAGTTATTTCAACTTCTGCGTAGAAGACGTCGTCCAAGTATCACCACTTAAAAGTTAAAAATAAAAAAAACCTTAATTTCGGAAGTCGGTGTTAAAAAACGAAGATTTAAAACCAAAAACACCGACTTCCGAAATTAAGGTTATTTTATTCTTTGTAGTGTTTTTTTGGAAGTCGGTTATATTTTTTTGTAAAATAGTTTTTAGCATTCGTATTTATTTATTTATTTTAATATAGGCACACCAACGACTTATTAACAAATCAACATAATTGTTAAGACAATTTTCGAGAGGATCCTCTGTAAACAAGTCACTTACAGGCATGAAAGTTAACTGGCGACGAAAGAGTTTTTATCTTAATTTCCGTTGTTACATTATTTTTATGTTGTTAGACATGGTCCTGGACAGCATTTATAAAATTTAGCAATTACACTTGAGTGTAGAATTTTACACTTATTATTTTAAACTACAAAGCAAACATCAGACATAATTTATAATAACATAATAATCACATCCCTAACAAAATAGGTCTGAGATATAGTTTTTCCTACATCTTTGCTCGCGTCATGAAAATTTTACAAGAATATCGGAAAAGTGGAAAAATGGAAATTAATAGCTCATAAATATTACTAGCTGACTCGGCAAACATTGTTTTGCCATACAAAAAAAAATACTCTTACCACCTATTCGCACACCTACCGAATATACACACAAAATTTCATGAAAATCGGTCGAGCCGTTTCGGAGGAGTTCGGTAAAAAACGCTGTGACACGACATTTTTATATATTACATACAGAGAAAACATTGAGAATTATAAATTTATAACATTTAGTACCTTTAAAAAAAACAATGTCGCTACCTTACGTAATACTTTTATCAATAAAAACTAATTCATAATTACCGTCCCTGATACGACCTTCACGGTTTACGGCCAGTCATTGCACTCATTCATCTTTCGGTTGCCCTTATCCTCATTTTAGTCATTTACTATTTTACAAACAAACGGACACGCCTCCCGCTCACACTCATGCATATTGGCGCACTGCCCCATTCAACTTGCTTCATTAATCAGTCGCCTCATTCCATTCTTCACCAGTCGTTCACTGAGAGCCGAGTCAAACGCACGTTCAAAATGGCCACAGACAATCTTACCGCTCTTCTCAACAAACCCAAGGATTTGCAACTGGTGAGTCAATATTCACATAATATCTTGTCGTAATAACAATATAATTAAATAATTCTAATAAAAAGGCAATTCGAATTGCTAATCTTATATAATCGATTGAATATTTAAACAAATTTTGAGTCGTGTTAAAGTCCAAATGTTCGCGATGTATGAAAGTGAATTAATTTAATAATTCGAATATGGTTTTAAGGTGATTGTCATATGCGCGATCAATACTTCTGCCAAGGAATGCTATCTGTGGCAGTGGAATATTACTCGCTTACTATTATTATTGAATTAATAGTTAAGATATTAACAGTGTTTACTTAACGTTATCAATAAATATTGTAATAGTGCAATTTATGTAATCGGTAGATTAGTTAAGTTGTTTATTCATGCTGACTGCTGTAAAATACTTCCTTGTGCTGCTCAATTATGAAAACTTAAAGCTAACTAATTCAAATCAGTTGAGAAGACTTGTTAAGTTTAATACTATCTGGCTTGTTACTATTTTTTTCCTTGTTTTCCTGTTGAAGAACGTTATATACTTGTTTTAAGTCTCACATAGTCACATATACTCATAGTAATCAAGCTCCATCACTAGTCCTGATGTACGGGTGCTTGCAAAGTTGCTAGACCAAATATAAATTGCTGACTGTTTTTTAGTTGGTGAACAAAAACAATTTATGTTAGATGAATAGATTTGTCAGGTTTTCAGGCTAGAGTATGACAAATAAAATTAACTTCAAAGAAAACAATCAGAAACCAGAAATTAGCCAATATTAATTCATGCGTTTTATATGATTAGAGACCGAGAATTTAAATTATATAATACTAGCTTCTGCCAGCGGCTTCGCCCGCGTTGTCCCTAGGGAACATACTCCCGGGATAAAAAGTAGCCTATGTCCTTTCTCAGGCTCTAGACTGTGTACCAAATTTCATTTAAATCGGTTCAGTAGTTTTGGCGTGAAAGCGCGACAGACAAACAGACAGAGTTACTTTTGCATTTATAATATTAAGTAAGGACTAGCGACCCGCCCCGGCTTCACACGGGTGCAAATGTTTATTTAGCCCAAACTAACAAAGTGAACATCTAATTACCAGTATCAATAAAGTTGTGGTTTAGGCTAAAATAAAAAGTGCAATAGACAACCGTCAACGACGTCTGCTCTCAGTACGTCTACCATGAGTTTTATCAAACTACACTCGCTAGCGACTGTAGTTAAAAAAATATATGAAAACCTTTAAAAACAAGTTTATTATTTAGTTTTTTAGTTGTTAACTAAAGTTTTATTTGCAACTTGATTGTTTGTAACTAGTTAACAACTTAAACAAATAAATTAGAAACTTGTTTTTTAAAAGCTTTCATACATTTTTTAAACTACAGTCGCTAGCGAGTGTAGTTTGATAAAACTCATGGTAGACGTACAGGTGTCTACCAGTTCGGGACATCTCTACCTCCATTATAATTATTTAGTGGCGCGACTTGATATTCATCCAAATTAAATGGTGTGAACGACAATTTTGCTCTAAATTGAACACTCAAGATGACTAATATATTTATTAAGATAAGGACTTGAACATCATAAAAATGATTATTGTGAGTCAACCATAAAAGATAGACATATGCTATCGCGGACTTTTTCGTAGGTATTGATGTATTATCTAAAACTGTAGTACATCGTTTTGTACTATCATCAATAGTTTTCGCAGCGCACGCGATGTAAAGATTTTTTTAGATCATTTTTTCCGACCTCTTCAGTAATAGTCTTCATATATCAGCCAATTTACGCAAAACCTTGACAAATTATAAACTAAAACCTTCATCGATAACTACTCTATCTACAAAACCGCATCAAAATCCGTTGCGTAGTTTTAAAGATCTAAGCGTACATAGTGACAGACAGGCAGCGGGAAGCGACTTAGTTTTATACTACGTATCTGGAGTGATTTTTCCTTTGGTAAATAATAAATTTGAACGCGGAGCTCCATCAACTTCCCCTGGTACGACCGTTATTTAAGCCGAATGTCATACATTCGATAAACTTAGTGATCATTAGATCTGTGGCGTTTCCAAATGCCACATCTTATTCGAGACGGCAAATTGGCCATAAGTACGCAGGATTACTAATTCCGTGCATGTCATATTGATAATACTGAATTATAATATCGGAAGGTACAGAGTGGGTAGGCCAACGATGACGTAGGCCGTGGAAAGCCACCGCATGCGGGGAGCACAGCCCTGCCGATGTGGCGATGGCTGATGCTAGGGGAGGCTTACCTATGTCCAGCAGTAGACGTCTCACGGCAGCATGATGATGTTATCTTAAGTAATGTGTTTCATGTTCTCAGGTACAAACTCCGATACCACAAATTGCCGATGATGGTGAGTTAATTCCTTTCGTTAGTTTAAGTTCAAAAAGGTTAATTTTAAATTATATTGGTTGAATCAGTTTTCAACAGCCAATGGCATCAATTGACTTGCGTTTGTTTTGTGTTGGCTCGATATTTTTTTCGAGAAACCGAATACGACAGTGAATGACTTCTACTCGTATAGTCCTGGATTCTGTCATCGGATCAGGCAATGCTTTTGGTTTACCTGCTAGGAAATTATTCGATACCGGTAGCACTATCTACTGAGGAGCTCGTGGCTAAATAACAACAGCCGCACGGGTCGATCTTCAAGGTTAAGCAACGCTTGCCAAGGTTGGTCTGTGAATGGGTGACCATCTTAACAGACAGAGTTTCCTCCGTGCCTCGGAAAGCACGTTAAGCCGTTGGTCCCGGCTGTCATTTCAAGATATTTGGCAGTCGTTACGGATTGCCAGAAGCCAGTAAATCTGACTCCAGTCGTGCCAAAAAGTACCGTGTTACCGTGTTAATGGGTTGTGGAGGTCTGTTAGGCAGCCGCTCCACGTAAAATACTGGTATTCAGCTATATCCGTTTTGACTGGAAGCCGACCCCAATGTAGTTGGGAAAAAGGATAGGCAGATGATGGTAGCAGTATCACTACGCAGTGTAGATATGGGCCAGGGTACCAGGCCACCAGGCGATCATAGAGTTAACCGTCTCCCCGCTATTCTCGTGGTGGCAAGTGCGACTACGAGTATGGGGTCCACGTTTCGATCCCAAGACGAGGCAAAGTTTTATTGTTTTTTTTTTCCATTGGGAATTTTTATGTAAACGCCCCGATTTTGAAAGCTGGTGGTTTGAAATCCCCGTGTCTCGGAAAACACGTACAGTCTTTGGTGTGAACCTGATCTCCCTGATCGCAATATGAGAATAGAGAAACAGAGAAGGCACCTGTGTTTGCGCTCATACTTGTATACACTAAAATATCTTCTACATAGGCTGCATATTTGCGACTGCACACCGTCAAATCTGCCCATACCTTAACGAACACGAACATGATGGTACCTGCAATGTTTGTGTCGATATAGTTGATAGCGTTCATTATCACTAAATAAATATTGGTAGTTGGCTACTTCAATTACCCTAAACGGCTTCCTACTTGATTACACTCCCTGGGGGTAAACAATGTATCTATAGCCTTACCCTGCGGCCGCTGCCATGCTCAATCTAACAAGAACAGGGTAAAAGTTTTTTATCCGAAGAATATCGATCGGTAATGGTCTAGCTATCAATTAGTGGTGAATCTTTTGCTATCGCTATATAGCAGCTTTGTTAAAAATTATGTTTAACAATCACACAAACAATTCTACTAGTTAGCAGTCGTAATTTCTTATTTAGTTAGTTTCGTATATAACTGTGAAAAAAGGAAATGAAATAGTAGCACAAACTGAAAGGCGAACAACACGTTTACATGACAAATAAAACAAAATCGTGAAAAAAATAACAGTAAAATACTTATCACTAAAACCATAAGAGACAGAAGTTATACTTATAAACATTCTAAGATTTACTTTTATCTAAATAGTACTTAACTATTTAGATAAAAGTTAATAAGAATACCAACAGCGAAGAATAAATTCGTTTTACTTGTGAAACTGGTAATGCTAACTTGACTACTTAGAATACTTGACTATAATATTAATCAGTAGGTACAGTCTCGGAGCAAATTAAATATGTACGATGAGCATGCATTTTAATTTGTTAGCCTATCAGAATGTACATAGATCTGTAGGATACGAGTCCAGATAGAGTTTTATCGTAAATAAACCCTGAACTCGTAGTTTATCGTTATCGCACAAACAACCCGACAATTCATATATCGACCTTACTCAACCACACTAGCAAAAGTAGCAAATACACTTCCTATGCTTGTTGAATGTGTTTGCTAACTTCAACTATATGATATATTCGTTTGCTGTTTTATATGCAACCTTCAAAACCCAGAATCTACGTTACAAGATACCCCTGGGTAAAACTGGTGTCAGAAGCTAGTATTGTATTGTATTGTAAATCGGGCTGGTTTCGGCAACTCCACGTCTTAGCGCGTATTTTGCGTGCCGGTGGAACAAATATGTCTTTCGATCCACCCCAGGTGGATCTCCAAGGAAGGCCAGCAACGCTTTGGTGTTACTAACTTTCTTACAGAGGGTACCTGGGTTTCCAAAGTACTTTGCCTTGTAATCAGCGACTACCGGGCAGCTTAGAAGCAGATGTGCTGCTGCTTCGTCCTCCTCCATGCAGGCTTTGCAGAATGAACTGTCTGTTACTCCCATGACATAGAGGTGTTTATCAAAGGACCCGTGGCCAGTTGTAACGGCTGTGACTACACGCAACTGTTGTTTAGTCAGTCTTAGGGCTTGTTTCGTGAAGTGCCCATGAATAGAGGAAAGTGCCTCTTTGGCCTGCCTACACTCACCATGGTCAAACTATAGGTGCGTTTCCTTACCAGATTACGTAGGTAACCAATAGGGAGTGGTAGTGTCAGAAGCCAGAAAATAAGACCGCAAAGCATTCCGGAGTACGGAGCGGTCTCGATATGCTCGGCGACTTGTGCGGCTGTTATAACCACAAGAGCTCCTATCGTACATCTATTAATTAAATTATTTTTCTTGTACAGAGGTGCTCCTCCGAATGGACTGCGTGGGCATCTGCGGCTCGGACGTGCACTACTGGCAGAGTGGCTCGTGCGGCCACTTCGTCCTCAAGGAGCCCATGATCATGGGCCACGAGGCCTCTGGAGTCGTCGCTAAGGTAAGGACGTTTCTCTTCACTGTTATGGTTGCCTAGTAGACTCTGATTTTTAAAGCCCTTGGTGTTTTTTTCCAACATGTCGTTACGCCAGGCCTTTTCCCATGACACAGGCAGAACGCCAAATGCCTGTCCGTCTACCGTCCGTACATCTATAGTTGCCTTTTCTGTAACATAATGAAACATTTCTTCTTCTGTTCGAGTCGCTGGTGACCCTAAAAAGTTGGTGCCCTGTAGGTCACCATTTTTAAGTTCACCTCAATGAACGTCCAATTATTGCAATATTAGGCTTACATTCGAGTCGAGAGTTTTAAATTCAACGGTGCGTCTTCATTTAGGGTGTCACGTCATCTAGGTTTATCATGCACGTTTACTTTGTTCCGTTCGTGTTCTTATAATCATTGGACTAATTATAATTAATTACTCTTACAATTGTCGGAATGCACGTTGACGTAGTTTTAACACCAGCTGACTGCTGACGCTACAAGCGCATCATAAATGCATCGGCATGTCAAAAATGGAGAGCGACCATGTGTATGAAGCCAACATATTTTGTTCTCAACCTTGACAAAGTATATTCCTGTCACTGGGCAAGACTAAAATTTGATGTGGGCAAGATTGGCATTTTGCGAGGCCCTTTTAGGATCTACCTAAGAATAGTGTTTTTTTGAGGTTTTCAGAGGTTGGATTCTACAATTGAGGGTGAGATGCGGCGAACTCAATCGCACCCCGCCACGAGAAGTATTGATTTTCTTTTGACTTTTTGTGCAAAAATAGTAAATATTGGGCGAATGTGGGAAAATTCAAGAAAGAACTAAACTAAAAGAAGCTATGATGTAAGAGCGAGCGCAGTGAGCTTGTACGAGTAAATCATAGAGCCTATCCTGCCGCGGCTAATATATTGACAAAACTTACTAAAGTAAACCTTAACAATTAATTTATCCAAATAACAAGGCAAGCAAAGCGAGCTCAAAATAATTTAGAAGTAGACGGAAAAGTTGGATTATTTTGATGGCCTTAGCTACGGTTTTTCTGAGTTAAAAAAAAGGCAAAACTGCGAGGCCCTTGGGACCGCGAGGCTGTAGTCGGTGGCCCACGTCACCCACGCCTTGCGCCGCCTCTGTTCCTGTCATTTTAACAGATTGACGTAGCTGTTATATCTGCTGCGGCGTAACATTCATTGTTATCGCCCTGTCCAGCTGAAGCAACGATATTATTTTAATCTGCGAATATTGTCACATATGGCCCAATAAATTCAAGGTCAACCACATATTACATAGGTCCGGTTATTTAGCATTCTAAAATACTGGTATAGTGTAGAATGTCTGCTGGAGGTGTGTTGTCGACTACGACGTAGTTCTACAGACGGACACACCCACAAACGCACGTGTTTGTCGTTGTCGGCTATTTATATGTATGTCGGCGATGGCAATGACCGTGAACTTCGCAGTGTCGCCTTGGTATTAAAAAATTATCTGTTTTTTTGCCATATTTGCTGCACTTGTATTTTGGATTGAGGAATGGGCTTGCTCTTGACCTCGATCACGCGGAAGCGATGGATGAGGTCTATGAAGGAGCGAGCGTACCCAGACGATGCCTGTTCACTCTTGCTTTGAAGGCAGACGGGTTATATGTGGAAGGGAACACAGACCCTGGCAGAGAGTTCCACACTTTGGCTGTGCGCATAATAAACGTGTAGGAGAAGCGCTGAGTACTACTTAGTCGGGATATCGATCAAGTGCGCATGGTATCCTGCAGTACGTCCGGGATATCGGTAGTAAAATGGCGATGGTGGCTATCATATTTCGGTTCCATTTTAAAAATCTGCCTCCTCTGCACCTCTACAGCCACTTACGTATGTACGTACGTAGAGGTGTGTTGCTAGAACAGAAGTTATCGATCCTCACAAACATTCCCGCAATGCTGTAGCAGAAACTTGGACGTGCTTTATTAGATTTAAAATGAAAGTTTGACTTCATATGAAAGATAGAAACGGGTTACTTTTGCCCTTCATTTTTTTAGCCTCGTAAATTTGTCTAATATGAACATTTATAATTACTTATGTCGTCTATTTTGTTCCTAAAATATGAAAGTTACTCATTCTCTTGAGTCGTGGTATGAGGATAAATCAATAGGCATAGTACGGACTGTCGAATGTAGGAGATTTCAGCAGTTTATGAAAAGAAAAGTCCAGTTTGGGGGACAGTTCAGTCACTGAACTTAGGTTTGAATCTATTTCTAATATATATCTAAAGCTGAAGAATTTGTTTGCTTGAACGCACTAATCTCAGAAACTACTGGTCCGATTAAAAAAAAATTCAGTGTTAGATAGCCCATTTATCGAGGAAGGTTATAGGCTATAAATCATCACGCTAAGACCAATAAGAACGGAGCAGAAATGAAAATTGTGACGCAGACGAAGTTGCGCGGGTCAGCTAGTCTATACTAATATTATAAAGAAGAAAGATTTGTTTGTTTGAATTGAATAGGCTCCGAAACTACTGGACCGATTTGAAAAATTCTTTTAGCATTGGATAGCTACATTGTCAGGGAGTAACATAGGCTATATATTATCCCCGTACTCCCACGGGAACGGGAACTACGTGGGTGAAACCGCGTGACGTCCACTAGTACCATATAAAGGCAGTTCTGTAGTCAGTGAGTCTTCGTGAGAAACTGAACTGGCGTGCAAGTTAGCACAGTCCGGCTCGCGTTGGTAACGCAGTGGCACGGTAATAATATCTACAGTACTCTGAACCTGTCGGAACGCGAGTCATACCTACGCGCCTCGAGTTCAAACTGCTCTCCGCCTGCAAGCAGTCGCGAATGCGCCGCAGTGACGAACGAACGGTGTGATTGTTTTGTAAGTAGTAAGCGGGTGATTTGTGAATATTTGTTTTGAAATAAGTACAAGTACATAAAATGTAAATGGAGACAGTGGTGGCCGAGTGAGACAGTGGTGGCCGAGTGGTAACGGCTCCGATTTACGAGTTGTAGGTCGCGGGTTCAAACCCAGCCAGGCACATTACTTTGTGTAATTTATTTCATCACCACTGCTCTCAAAACGGTGAAGGAAAACATCGTGAGGAAACCGGTATGTCTTAGAACCAAAAATTCGAAGACATGTGACATTCACCAACCCGCATTGGGCCCGCGTGGTGGATTACAGCCCATTCCCTCTCCTAGAGAGGAGGCCTGAGTCCCAACAGTGGGAACATTTATAGGCCGACTATGCTATGACATAAAATGTAAAAGAAAAATTATAGAATAAACTGTGCTGTTTTTGGTTGCTTGGATTCATCAATAACGCACTCAAAATATCATTTTGTAGTTTACCTGGTACTTACATAATTTGTTTCTTTTATTAATAGCAATAGGTAGGTATTTCACTTTTTCCACCGATTAAAATACCTACCTGGATTCATAAATAAATAAGTGGATAGGGTAAACAAAGTGACATACGAGTGAAATATTACGCTCGCATAAATAAATTTTTAGGTAGGTAGTTTCATAGGCTAGGCTATCGACTCACTTATGTATTTAGCTACTAACATTATATCATTGAGATAGACGAAATATCACTATGAAATGATTTATGAGTAATGAATGGTAGGTACTTATCTAGTAAGATAATTTAATTTACTTTTTACGTAACATTTTGCAGTAGATGGTTAGATATTGATTGCTATAGGTAGCGCACACGCGATGCGATAGTTGATATTAGGTAGTGTTTGCATCGGATGGGTGACCAAAAATATTGTTATTTTGAGTTGCTCCATGCTGCAGGTAATGGGGACGAAAGAATAAGCTGAGATGAACAAAGATATTATAATTAAATGTCAGCTGTTTCTTGCATTTTGGTTGAGTAGGTAGGTAGGTGGAGTTTGGAAGAATTGGAGTTTGGTAAACTTCGGCGACAACAGTTTATTTGTTTGTTTTTTCATTATTTTTTAATAAAAATGTTATATTTTCAATCACAAAAGTAGAAAGATACTCAAGTAGGCACGTAGATGAAATTAAAATACTGGTGGCGGGCAGCCCTATGACGTTCTTACGTAGGTACCGCGCGGCTGTTGGTAATTATTGCAAGGAGAGGGCCGAGTCACAATACTGTAGATATTTATACTGTGGCAGTGGTGGCTTAACTGAGCAACAATAAGTACCTACACAACCTGTAACAGAATAAACGCAATACCTTTTAAGGGGTCATTGTACTCATTATTATGAAAAACTTTTACTATGGGACCAACACTGAAATCGCGAAAAAAAATCGACTCCCCCATACATTTATGTGCGCATGACTCGACAAAATGTACTGAACAGCTGTTTTTAGGGTTCCGAAATAAAAAGGAACCATTATAGGATCACTCGAGTGTCTGTCTGTCCGTCTGTCACAGCCAGTTTTCTCCGGATCCACTGGACCGATTCTGTTGAAATTTGGTACCCATATGGACTTCTATGACCCAAACATGGACGCGTTACGTAAATTATTAAATTTTTAGTATAGGGGTCACTTTTGGGCGTCAAATTAGAAAATTTAAAAAAAAAAGTTGTTTGAACAATATCAAGTGACATATCAAATGAAAGGGCTTACTGTGAGGGTTTTAACTATATTTTTTTCATAATTTCAAAATACATGTTTTGAAGTTATTCAAGAAATTAGATGAAAAATGACCATTCCCCCCCCCCTTATCTCCGAAACTACTGAGCCTAAAATTTTGAAAAAATGGAGATAATAGATCTTTACCTAAAGATTACAGGAAAACCTATTAGAAGTCTGTAGTGTTAAAATAACATGTTAAAAAAAAAATTCGTTCGGAACCCTTTGCACGCGAGTCCGACTCGCACTTGGCCAGTTTTTTGTTTTTCACGATTTCGGGATTGGTCCCATAGTAAAAGTTCTTCCCATAGTAAGAGGTTTTGCGTTAATTCTGTTACATGTTGTATATGAAAATAATTCTGCGGTCAGTGTATCTTCGCCATTCGCGACTAATTGAACTGGCGCGCGCCGGCACGGTCCGGATTGCGTTGGTAACGCAGTGGCGGCTTAACTCGGTAACAATAATTATCACACGATAAATATCTGATACTTACCAACACGCGAACGTCAGTGCACTATCACCCGTGGGTTTATCTATACATATAATAAAATCGTAGACTAACCGTGTCTGTACATTGAATATTTTTGCATGAAAATTACACAGAAAACTCAGGAAAAAGGTATAAAACACAAAAATGCAATTTTTGAAATTTTTGTCTGTTTGTCTGTTTGTCTGTTTGTCTGTGCGTTTGTGGGAGCATCACGCTTAAACCACAGATTAGATTGCAAATCTAAATACTTAAAAATATTAAGTGATAACCCGAGTAACATTTAGCGTTTATTTCATCAAAATCGACCCACAAAATCAAAAGATATAGAATTTTTAAGTTTAGGAAGAAACTTCCTAATGTATTCTGATGAGTCAGAGCGCCATCTATTGAGAAAAATAAAATGCACGAAAGCATTCAAAATTGTTGAGTTATTTGTGAAACTTTTAATACGTGGCAAAATAAGAGTGATCATTTTATATCTTTTCGTTATTGATCGATACAATCGATCCACAAAATCAAAATATATTGAATTTTTAGTTTAGTAAGAAACTTCCTTATATATTCTGATTAGTCAGAGCGCCATCTATTGAGGAACCAAAAATGCATGAAAGCATGAATGTTACACCAAAACACATTGATTGAGTTATTTGTGAAACTTTTATTTAATACGTAGACGTAGCAAAATAAAAGTAAACATTTTAATACCTTATCGTTATTTACCGTTAAGGTTCCGTGAGTAAGAATTCCGTGCATCGCGATCGATCGCGGCCGCGCGCGGCCTTTGACTGTCGTCGATCGCTCGCGACAATAGTCGAATTATGAAAATGTATGGCACCGCTGCCGAGGCCCGCGACAGACGCGCGCGGCCGACGAATGTCGTGAGCCGCGCGCGGCCGTACGCGTCTTAACATGTTCCAGCGCATAGTAACATCGTGGATTTCATGGCGCAAACATGTCTAGGATGCAGCAGAAAACTTTTCAATACAATACAAATGCTTTTGAATCAATATTTGGTAGTATCCTTCTTCATTTCTGCTGTTAAAGATAGGGTCGATTGGTACTCTATTTTCATAATATAGCAACAGCAGATCGTCATCCTCCTCTTCTTCTTCAAGGATGTCAATTAGCACTTCGACCATGATTTTGACTTCGGTAGACACACGTCTAGAGGGAACTGACGAACAACATCTACTAATTTCAAGACACTGCTGCGCGCGGCTCACGACATTCATCGGCCGCGCGCGTCTGTCGCGGGCCTCGGCAGCGGTGCCATACATTTTCATAATTCGACTATTGTCGCGAGCGATCGACGACAGTCGTAGACCGCGCGCGGCCGCGATCGATCGCGATGCACGGAATTCTACCTTTACATACGAGCTTCTTATTTAACGTCTTCCGCTGCCAAATATTTTGTCAGTTTACATGGTCGATAGATGGCGTTGCACTGATGACGCGTTTTTCTGAATTGCGGTGTTAAGATTTTCCGCTGGAGAATGACCTCACACAATTTCTAAACACGGTCGTGTTTCGAAGGAATTTCGGTTTGATCTCTGAAAGGTCTTAAACTGTAAGGGACCATAATTGGTTAAATCTCTGGTGCTGGTTTCGTTTAAAGTGCATTTATCGTAGAGTCTTAAACTGATTTAGTTTTGCGAAGTTCTGGACGGTTCGACTTGCGGATCAGGCCTGTAGGGTCCCGTACCAAAGGTGCTGTGCTGACGGGACCCTACTGCTAGGCCTCAGCGATGTTTTCGTTTAGAGCGAAGCAACGAACGGTTCGATTTGCGAAACAAGGCTAATAATAATAAATAAAAATCTTATATTTCAGACAGAGTCCATTTTTTGGTTAGTAGTTAGGTTTAGGTTTAGTTTAGGTTAGTAGTTTGGTTTTTTATAATAAGGTATCGTACCAAAGGTGGTCACGGTGACGGGAGCGATCGATTTTGGGAGGCTACTCTCTATATCCGAAGTCCGTAGTTTCGGGCTTAGTTGCGGACGTATTCTACTCCGTATCACCTACAGACTTACGATTAGTGCCGAACCCGAACTAAGAATGAATGACAACACGATTCCACAGTAACTGTCAAATCGTGTTATCATTAGTTCTCATTGGTCAGATGATACGGAGTGGAATATTTTTTTTTTACAATAGATAGGCATACGTTTGACCGTATCTCACCTGATGGTAAGCGATGATGCGGTCGAAGATGGAGCACGTTTGCCTAGAAGCAACCTATTCACTTTTGTCTTAAAGACTCACAGGTTGCCCGCAACTAAGTTTTTAATTCGTGCTAAGTATCAAACGGTTCGATTTGCGAGCCAAGGCAAATTATAGGGTTCCGTGCCAAAGTTGCTAATGGGACCCTATTATTTAAGCCTTCGCGTACGATTTTGATTCGTGCGAACCCAGTCGATTTTTAGGGTTCCGTATCAAGTTTGCTAACGGAACCCTTTTTTTTAATAAGCCACCACTGTATAATAAAAAAAAAATATAAAAAATGTCTTCTAGAAAAAGGTCGAATCTTTCACAATATAGCAAAATTCTTATCTTCTTAATATATTTAAATTAAAGTCGGGTTTGTTCGAACACTTTTCTAACTCGAGAACGGCTCGACCGATTTTCATAGTTTTTGTGTTTTTGGATTAGTCTTCGTCCGGAATAGCATAATAAGAATTAAAATACAAAAAAAAGAGTAGGTAGGTAGGGTAGGTAGGTAGGATAGGTAGGTAGGGTAGGTAGGGTAAGTAGGGTAGGTAGGGTAGGTAGGTAGGTAGGTAGGTAGGGTACGTAGGTAGGGTAGGTAAGGTAGGGTAGCTATGGTAGGTAGGATAGGTAAAGTAGAGTAGGTAGGTAGGTTAGGGTCAGTAGGTAGAATAACCAGTTGACGGGAGCGAAGCCGCGCGGGTCAGCTAGTCAATAAATAAGTCTGTTGTTTGACCTCCATCTGCGTTGTTTGGTCTATACAGCGATAAAACATTGGAGAAATAAGAGGAGAATACTCTCCAGCTTATTCCAATATTCAATTAAAGATTAATTACCTATGTATATTGTGAATGGCTGATAGGGTCGAAATGTTCAACCTATTATACACAACCATTTGATTTCATCCTGAAGCAAATCGTCGGGGATAGTGCAAATCCGCGAATCTACCATACGTAGTGTGCGTATCTGCACGGCGTGTAGGTTTACAGGGGAAGGTTAAAAGTTTTTTTATTTTTTATTTCAACGGCTTTTGACCTCATTTTTACATGGAGGGTATTATTCATGTGTTCTATTCTATGTATTGTTAACAGAAATCTGTTAAAGTCTGTATTTTATATTAGTAGAAAACTATTTAAGTCTATACTATATTGTATGGCTACATTTGTCAGATACGCGGAATTATCCATTGCTAGTTCCGCGGATTTGCACTATCCCCGACGAAATGTTAATGATGCAAAATGGTACGTAGATGATAATTAATTAAAATAGAAAACATTTTATTTCGAATGGTTTTGCTTTCGTTTAGGGAGCATATAGAATTCTCCCTCATCGAATCTTACAAAAAAAAACTCAACCATTTATTCGGCGATGGAATCGAATGGTTGTGAATTATAGCTATGCTGGCTGAAGTGGCAACAGCGAACTGAAAGACGCAACGTTGCGAGGCCTCCTACAAGGTAGGAAGATGACCTGGTACAGGCCATGGGAGTCCCAATGGATCCAAAAAGCACAGGACCGGTCGACGTGGCGACGCTTATGGCCCATATCCCAGCAATTGCAGGTTTTCAGCTGAAATTATGATGAGATTTCAACAATCCCGGTCCATTTGCTATCATTTATTGAGAAGTTCCGTTGCCTATCTCCGAAGTTCTTCATCAGATCTTCACCAAATTTGAAATGAGGCCACTCAGAGAAAGTACCTATTTTTCCAAAAACTACCCAAATCCTATCATCAGATCCTGACTTCATGACTTCATGGGACCACATGGGAAGTATTCCCTTTCAAACAAAAAAAAACACTCCAAATCGGTCCAGCCATTTCGAGAAATCGGGCAACATACAGATATAAAAAAATATTAAAAAACTGGCCAAGTGCGAGTCGGACTCGCGTGCAAAGGGTTCCGAACGAAATTATTTTTTTAACATGTTATTTTAACACTATAGACTTCTTATAGGTAAAGATCTATTATCTACATTTTTTTTTAAATTTTAGGCTAAGTTGTATCGGAGATAAGGGGGTAATGGTCATTTTTCGTCTAATTTCTTGAATAACTTCAAAACCATTTATTTTATAATTATGAAAAAATATAATTAAAACCCTCACAGTAAGCCCTTTCATTTGATATGTCACACGATATTGTTAAGAACTTATTCTATTTAATTATTTAATTTTTTGGGTCACAGAAGTCCATATGTGTGCTAAATTTCAACAGAATCGGTCCAGTGGATCCAGAGATAACTGGCTGTGACCGACAGACAGACACCCGAGTGATCCTATAAGGGTTCCGTTTTTTGGTCGGTTCCGACGAATTGAGAACCTCCTTTTGAAGTCGTTTAAAAAGTCACGGTGAATATTCATTATGTAGGTTTCTACATTGATATAGGATTTTGTCGTTTTAGTGCCTAATTTGCTGATTACTTTTGTATTATTTCAAGGTTTTTAGAATATACCTATCTACTTTTGCGTACGTTCAGTCATTACCTAAGGCCAGCCAGGCCAGCTAAGACTTAGCCGCTAAGTTCTGCTTGGGGATTATTTTGGTGATGCTAACTCGTTAAGTTAGCCAACCTCAAGTTTCTTGAACGCAAAATAATGTGACAAAAAGGTAACAGAAGCTGCTGAGGCTGTGATTGGCTTTTGACAATTCATTTAACCAAAACACCAGTCCCGTCAATCAGGCCAGGTTAGGCCACGTTTCCGCCTGAAAGCTACTCGCATGCAAGTTACGTTACATTGCGGGCTAATGAGGTATAATGAGATCAATCACTCGATCATGTCCCGCAAAATGAGAGTTGTTTGCAGGTGGAAAAGCCTTACGCACGTGAGACTGACACATTAAATAGATGATCCCGAAACTGAGCAGCAACCACTTAGCTCGCTAAACGCCACTTCCTCCAATCTTGAAAATTATAATGCATAGGTATGACACAGTACATAAAATGTAGGTAGGTAGTAGTCGTTAATAGTTAAAGTTAATCACCAGTAACTTTATTATTGTAGCAAGTGCACTCAGGACCGACTTGAACTACGCGGGTGAAACTGCGTGACGTTCACTAGTAGAAATATAAAAAAACTGTTTTTTATTATATCCATGGTCGGTACCTACACTAATTTGGGTTTTTATTTCTACAATTCTATTCATAATATGTAAGGAGAACGTTATTTTAAAATAATTATTATAATGCCGGCTTCACTATAATAAATTGAACGTAAAATAAATACATGATGGTGTGCTCAGACAAAATTATCGAGTTGTTTATTTGCTTTTCCGCGACTTACGATCATAATCATTATAATGTAGGTACTTAGCGGTTTAATAGACTGATATGATAAACATAATAACACGTAGGTAGATATGATGTAGGCAAATAAAACAAGATAAGACGATAACAACAAACGTAGTAGGCATTTGTTATCTTGCTTTAATTAATTTTTAGTCTTCTTTTAAGATAGCACTTCACCCGCGACTTCGTTCGCGCGAGTACCTATAGTTGGTACTCCGGGAACTTTATCTCCCCTCTTCCCTCTTAAAGGGTAGTGTGTAAATTACTTATTAATAGAGTAAACGTAGGGCAGTTCACTCAAACTGGAACATTTTTCTTACTTAGAGTATTTTTATACACGTCGTAACTTTTAAACGAAAGATCCGATTTAAATAAAAAGTATTTTTTAGATTTATTTAAATAATTTAAAGTGTAATTCACATGTACATACATAACCAACCTGAATTATTAAATAATTTAAATATATAAGGATTAATATCATGATATTAAAATCACCACTATTCCATTTCACCCGGGTTTTGATTGAACGAAAATAGCAGTCATTGTGACTTAACCATAATAGTTAGGTATATATCCTCGCGGACTTTTTTGTAGATATTGATGTCTTCTATAAAACTGTAGTACATCACTTTGCTTTATTGTCAATAGTTTCCGCTGCGTACGCGATATAAGGATCTTTTTTGGTAATTTTTCACACTTTGGGTTACATTGTCGAAGTTTTCATACGGATCCCTAACTATTTTTAAATATTCTATAGCCTACGTTCATCAGGGATAATGTAGGATTCTAATGGTGAAAGAATTTTTCAAATCGGTCCAGTAGTTTCGGAGTCTATTCAATTCAAACAAACAAACACATCTTTCCTCTTTATAATATTACTAGTTGACCCGCGCAACTTCGTCTGCTCCGCTCCTATTGGTCTTAGCGTGATGATATATAGACTATAGCCTTCCTTGATAAATAAGCTATCTAACACTGAAAGAATTTTTCAAATCGGACCAGGAGTTCCTGAGATTAGCGCGTTCAAGCAAACAAACAAAGAAACTCTTCAGCTTTATATATTAAGTATAGATATTAGTGTAGATAGTGTAGACAAACGTGACAGGAATTGATGAATGTGATGTGTACTACTCATTCACGCAAGAAATGTTAACGATTTTTGCTAAATCTTTACAGTAATATAGCTTATCCTTCTTCCTACTATTATTATAAATACGAAAGTTTGTTACACTTTCACGTCAGAACGCCTGAAAGGATCTTCATGAAATTTGGTACAGAGGTAGATTATAGTCTGGAATAGCACATACGCTACTTTTTATCCCGGGAGTATGTTCCCTAGGGATCACGCGGGCGAAGCCGCTGGTAATTTCTAAAGGAGGAAAATACTATATCCAGGCGGGCACCGCCACGGGTGGTAGCTAGTAACAATAATTATAGGTAGGTATTGTAGGTTGGTGGAATGCACCCGAGATTCAGAATTCCAGATAGTTCCAAACTTTAAATAATCAAGCTTTTATAGATTCAAATTTAATTAATACTCAAGCTTTACAAGACAATTGTTTAAATTGAGAATTAAAAACAATTGAATTGCTATCCCTACCTCCATTATTTTCAGAGCAACCAGCGTGAACCGTGCAACAAATTCTGTCGTTTCACAAATTCATAGCAGATCTAAACACATCACTAGAGCGAGACATAAGATGAATAAATTAAGATGTGCCACTAGCGAACTAAAGTGAATGCCAAGAATACGTGATAGAACTGATCATAATGCACTAACAGCTACCAAGGTCGGTTGTAAATGGACCACGTTATGAGTACGCACCTACTTTTTAGGGTTCCGTAACCATAAGGTAACCAACGGAACCCTATTAAACCCTAAACCTCCGCTGTCCGTCCGTCCATCCGTCTGTCTGTCTGTCAGCGGGCTGTATCTCATGAACCGTAATAAGCAGACAGTAGAAATTTTCATAGATTTTGTATTGCTATTGCTGCTATAACAACAAATTAAAGGTTTATGATGTTGTTGATGATAAAAAATATAAGGTTTATGGTACGGAACCCTTCGTGCGGGAGTCCGACTCGCACTTGGCCCGTTTTTTGACGAACAAAATCCTTTCCCTGTGTGAAAGTTGTTGTGTGATTTTCCTTTTTATTTTATTTTTTTAATATGAAAACAACGTAATATACGCTAATCGTAAGTCATTTATTTGATAAACCTGTCGTATTGCTTACGAGCTAATTAATTCTGTTTGCCAGAATCATTAATTGCTAATCATCAATTGCCATTCAAAGTGGTAATGCTGATGGTGACTTTTCTTTGTTTTTAGATGATTTTTTCGATCACCAATGAGTTCTTCCCCTAGCTGTTTTTTTATACCGCTTGTGCACGTACTTACATATTTTTTATAGATTGTTTATTTTTACTATTAAATATATTCTGTATCTTTATTATTATTACTAGCTTTTGCCCGCGGCTTCGCTCGCGTTTAGAAGTTGAAAATTGACAAAGTTTCATACAAACTTTCATCCCCTATTTTATCCCTTTGGGGGTAGAATTGATCAAAATCCTTTCTTAGCGTATGCCTACGTCTTAGCATCTACCTGCATGCCAAATTTCAGCCCGATCCGTCCAGTGGGTTGGGCTGTGCGCTGATAGATCACTATGTCAGTCAGTCAGTCAGTCACCTTTGAGTTATATTATTATTATTTATTGTATAAACATATTCTGTATGATATTTGGTAACAGCGTTGTTATTCTTAGTAACGCAGTCGTGTTTCAGTACCTAACTGCAAATGTTATTGAAAATTATAAAACTACAGTCCCAGCGCGGACATATCAAACTAAGACTGTCACCAACTAGTATGTTACAGAGACCTCACTCGTCAAACCAATTACTTCCAATCGCGATGGAATTAACTGCATTAACTTGTTGGAATATACTTGCGTCATATAGTTGAAAACTACTTAAATTGCTAGATACGAGAGGGGCAATGTTTAAACAATGCTAATTTCCAGCTATGGACCTCTTCAACAGGAATATAGTCATCACTATTATTTTAGCCCAAAGACGTCCACTGGTTCACAAACCACTACAAAGTACAGTTAGGCCTCGTTAATCCGAAGAGGCGAACACAAGACCCTTTCCGGATTATCGAGGCGTCCGGATTATAGTATGTCATATCTAATGGTAATAAAACACATGTTTAACCTTAGTTTCTTTAACCAATATTTAAATTAAAGCATAAAGCCAAAAATGTACATGTTCAAAATTACAACCATGTAAGAAAAACTAAAATAAAACATTGATTAATTCTTCTTGAAAAAGTCTGTAATACACTTCTGTTTATATCCCCCGCCCGCACCCCATTGCCCGGCCGGATTACAGCGAACACCGAACAAGCGGGAGTCCGGATTAACGAGGCCCTACTGTATATATAAGTCGGGGTCAAATAACGAAATAACCAAAAACACCGACTTCCGAAATTAAAGTTATTTATACTTTGTAGTGTTTTGTTTTTGGAAGTCGGTTATATTTTTTGTAAAAAATATTTTTAATTTTCACTATTTAGTGGTACTTGCGTACCCATTCACGGCGTACCGGCGTGATGATATGTCATGAAAATAAAACTTACTTAGAGCTTTCGGTGTAAAGGTCTCGTCAATACGAATGAAATAAGCCCAAACACTTGGTAGTTCCTTCATACCGATGTGGAGTTCCCTTGACTCTCTGTCGTCTCCATCATCAGGTCTGATCCAAACCTTCACGGTTCATATATATCATATATATCAACGGTTCATATATATATACGCGGTCGAATTGAGAACCTCCTTCTTTTTAAAAGTCGGTTAAAAAGCCCGAAGGTTCGCCAACCTAACTAGTTTGCTTCTCACATGCAACGAATTTCGGCTGCCTCCACCAAACGGAATGATAATCATGCATAATTGACCGCTCGTTTCGCCCCCAGCTCGGTGCCAAAGTGAAGAACCTAAAGGTGGGCGACCGCGTGGCCATCGAACCGGGCGTGCCGTGCCGCTACTGCGAGTTCTGCAAGACTGGCCGCTACCACCTTTGTCCGGACATGAGCTTCTGCGCCACTCCACCAGTTCACGGCAACCTCGCCCGGTACTACAAGCATGCTGCTGACTTCTGCTTCAAGTAAGTATAAGACATCCATCGGTATAGGTTTTGCAAGGCGCCGCTACCACCTGTATCCCAACATGAGTTTCTGCGCCACGCCGCTCGTGCACGACAACCTCGCCCGCTACTACAAGCATGCTGCTAACTTCTGCTTCAAGGAAGTATAACAAGTCTATCGGTAAAAGTTCTGCAAGACGCCGCTACCACCTGTATCCCGGCATGAGTTTCTGCGCACCGCCGCTCGTGCACGACAACCTCGCTCGCTACTACAAGCATGCTGCTAACTTCTGCTTCAAGTAAGTATAACAAGTCTATCAGTATAGTTTCTGCAAGACGGGCTGCTACCACCTGTGTCCCGACATGAGTTTCTGCGCTACGCCGCTCGTGCACGACAACCTCGCCCGCTAATTCAAGCATGCTGTTGACTTCTGCTTCAAGTAAGTATAACACATCTTTCGGTATAGGTTCTGCAAGACGCCGCTACCACCTGTATCCACGCCGCCCGTATACGGCAACCTTGCCCGATACTACAAGCATGCTGCACTAGGGCCGGGCGAGGTTGCCGTGCACAGGTGGCGGGACAAACCTAGTAGACCATCGGAGTAGGTCTACTAGGTTTGTCCCGCAGCTACGCTCCCGTGAAATATACATGTTTCATAAAACCACCCGGAAGATATGACAGTGAAAACTGTATCAAAATCGGTTGAGAGGTGCTAAGGATATGTTTTACGGTGTGGGTATGTTTTACGGCTGTTACCCATGAAACTTTTTAACAAATGTATGCCATGAATAAAACAGACTTACTTATTATACCATAGTCTACATTTTTTTTCTTGTCTTCCTTTCCTACGGTATTTGTTCTACGCTTGCAAGGATCCTTATGTACAAGCAAATCTGGACGAAAGTCGCGGTAGAATTTTGCTCCACACATTAGAAAGTTTAAATATTCCAAAATTACCACAATTGTAGCCACCTCATCATTATTTATAGGACCTGTATGCTGTACTCATGTTTTACAAAATAAATATATCTATCTACCATATCTGAGCAAAAAAAACGCATCTATCTACTCTCGTGCGTCTTCTGGAGTCCATTTCATCAGTTAGAACAGTTAGTTAAAACGTTAAAACTTGCTTCCATATTCCGAGGTATCCTGTTATACTATAGAGAAGAAAGAGCATGAAACTTCATGGTAACTCTAGTATCCGTCTGTTCGCAGACTGCCCGACCACGTGTCGATGGAGGAGGGCGCGCTGCTAGAGCCGCTGGCGGTGGGCATCCACGCGTGCCGGCGCGCCGGCGTCACGGGCGGCCACGTCGTGTTGGTGCTGGGCGCCGGCCCCATCGGCCTGCTCACCATGCTGTCCGCCAAGGCCATGGGCGCCAGCACCGTGCTCATCACAGGTAACACAGACGGTTTTGAAATATGATCTACACTCTGAAACACCGTCACACTTTTGCACATCTCATTTATGAATTGGATAGATTTAATTTTGGACGTACTCTGAACAATGTCACTTATTTATAAAAGGTTTTTCAGAAGTGCGTGGTCATATTCAAAAGAGATATTTATTTATTAAAACTTCATGCACCTCAATAGTGGTAGTGGTAGTGGTGGTGGTGGTGGTGGGAGTAAATGTTCTGTGTTTGATAAACAACACAGCATAAAAAATACTTATATCAAAAAACTCGACCGCAACATGCGACTAAAAACTTCCAAACAATTCATTTTTCAGCAGTCGAATGCAATTGGTGGCATAATTCAATCACTGATTTGATGCCACTAACTGCAGCCAAATGTTTCCAGCACATCGCCGTATGTGAATGCTTCAATATAATAAGTGTGATGAAAAATATCTTATCTTCATTTTGTTTCTTACGCAGATGTGCTCCAAGCCCGCTTAGACTTCGCAAAGCAGCTGGGCGCCGACCACACCCTCCTGGTGACACGTGAGTCCAACGAGGCGCAAGTGGTGGAGAAGATACACGAACTGCTCGGCTGCCAGCCCGACGTGTCGTTTGATGCCAGCGGAGCGCAAGCCACCGTCAGAGTTTCGTTGTTGGTGAGTGTGATCACAGACACCAAGGCATGTGACGTGGAGGGTCGACGCATGTGCTATAAAAAGTGGAAAAATGAGATGTGTACAATGTTAATTCATAGTACACACCTTGTGTGACTGTCGTTAACAATTGCACTGCATAGAGTTCATTATAATACCTAGTGGTTGCAAGCGTGGGGTTCGATTGGTGGATACTTCCGTTAGGTCAGTGTGTCGTCTTAAGGGCGGTTAGCTTCTAAGTAACCAAATGTCACTTTCCGGGCAAAAGTGAGAAAGTTGGCTATGAGAAACCCCCAAGAGGGTGTAAAAGTGTATAAGTTTATTTTATTTTTTGTCCTGTAAACGTGTTGTGTGCCTTAAGTTTGTACTAAATAAATGTGTTTTCTTTCTTTCTTTTCATTCAGGCGACGAAGTCCGGCGGCGTAGCGGTGCTGGTCGGCATGGGTGCGATGGAGCAGACGGTGCCACTCGCCGGAGCACTCGCCCGCGAGGTCGACATTCGCGGCATCTTCCGATACGTCAACGAGTATGTACCCTAGCTGCTATGATTGTAGATACAATTTATTATTATTGGTAGGCCCATGTTTGTCCACAATCCAACCTGATGAAAAGCGACGATGTGGTAGACGATGGAGCACGCGGGCCTAGAAGCAACCTGTTTGCTCTTAACTTAAAAGACCCAGGTCGGAAACACAAACTCCAGCGGCGACTCTCTAGATTTTAGGATCAGAAACCGCTGATTGGGACAGGACCACCCAAAGGATCATCCTTTAGTTGGAGGCCATCCGGACGCAAATATGGCTCCCGATTAATAGCTTGATGATTCAGTTTTCCAGACTCAGGTATAGGCTATAGACTCGAGTTATAGTTTACAATTTTTCAGAACGAATATTATTCTACCGTAGCTCTCATTGTAATACTGTATTTGTATGCTGTCCCCAGGTATCCGATCGCTCTTAACATGGTAGCGAGCGGAAAAATCAACGTGAAGCCCCTGGTGACGCACCACTTCAGCTTGGAGCAGACGCTGGAGGCCTACGAGGTGGCGCGCCAGGGCGCCGGCATCAAGGTCATGATCCACGTGCAGCCACGGGACGCTAACAACCCCACCAAGTTCTAACCTTCTTTGATATCCGCTTCAGAACTAGTGGCATATCGAGCCCTTACCGACAATTTGTCGTAGATGCCATTCAACCGAAAATGCTTGTTTATATCAATGATACAAAAGGTTTTTCAAAAACATGTCGCTTGCGGTAAAGTGGCGGTAAGGGCAAGTTATGACGCTGTAATTATGTCGTGGTTTCTGTGCAAGAAAGGGACGGAGCTATACATGACTGATAGCACCATCTCATTTTCGCAAAGGATCATGGTGGCTTTAACTCTTCACAATATAGCCCCGTATCGGTTTAGTACGACACAAACGTAGAGAACTTAGAGGTTCGTTCGGCTCGGTCAATCCCTGTCTCGAAAGAATGGTGCTCGATGTTACCGATGGAACCTCTGAGCTGTAGTGTCGAGTTAGTATTCCATTTGTTAACTACTCTGTGTCTTCTTACCTAGTTATTGAGTAGGACAAACTTTCTTAAAAAAAAAACCGAATTATTGGATGTAGGAACCTCATGTATTTATTTATACATACTTACCTACATTTTATTTTAAAATTATTGTTATTTGTTAAGAAGGAACATTCTTCATTGTTTAGATTTAAGTTTGAAAATTTTGTTATTAAAAAATTGTGCTTGATTACACATTGGTGAAAGATACCATTTAGAGGTGCTTATTTCAGACTAAATTATTGTTATCATCAAATTATAAGAATAAAAGTATCTAAATGAATAAGTACAAATGAAAATAAAATATTTTTATATTACATAAAGATTTATGTTTTCCGACTTCTGTTGTTTTATTATTACAAATAGCGGCCCGTCCCAGCTTTACCTTTATCCGTATCCAGTGGCGGCCTTAGGGGGTGGCGAACAGCAACCTGAGATCAAAAACCTTACAACTGAAATCTTTTATATTTTAAGCCATGCCCAAGCAAAGGAAACATAATTACAAATACTAACTTTCGATTCATATAAATTCCAAAAAGAACAAGGGACTCGCAAACGTTTGCCGCCCGGGGCCACACAAAGGTAAAAGCCGCCGCTGTCCGTCCCGCGTCTGGACGAATTTACCTTTCCTTTTCAAATACTTATAGAATTTTTAAATACCTAGGTGCAGTAGTTCCGGAGATTAGGTAACCTATCTACACAAACTCACGTGCACTCTGTTTATCACTAGGTATCACTACATATTATAAAACACAGTACTCCGCCGCGTCCGTCTGTCTCTCTGTCTGTTCGCGATAAACTCAAAAACCGGCCCAGTGCGAATCGGACTCGCACACGAGGGGTTCCGAACCATAAATCTTAATTTTTATTATTTGTTGTTATAGCGGCAATAGAAATACACAATCTGTGAAAATTTCAACTGTCTACCTATTACGGTTCTTGAGATACAGCCCGCTGACAGACAGACGGACGGACGAGCGGACGAACGGACGGACAGACAGCGGAGGCTTAGTAATAGGGTTCCGTTGGTTACCCCCAAAGGGTAACCAACGGAACCCTAAAAACTACTGCACCGATTTTCATGCTGTTTTCACCAATGGATACAGTGGTTCTCGAGGAAGGTTTTAGTAGAAAATTTGTCTAGAAAAAAAATAGGGATCTTTAAGAAAATTGCAGCGAGGACGAAGTCGCGGGCGAAGTGCTAGTCCTAATATATAAAATTCTTCCGTTACTGACTGACTGATTGAGTGACTGACAGACAACGCACAGCCGAAACTGCTGGACGTAGAAAGTTGAAACTTGGCATGTAGGTTTCCTTAGGGAGTGTAGGTAAGACTTAGAGAGGATTTCCCGAAATACCTACGGCAACGGGAAAAAACGGAATATGCGCGTACGAAGTCGCGGGTAAAAGCTAGTACCTAATTTTATATTACTCAGATCAGATTGGAAGGCCCGAGGTTGACCGATGACCTGGTGAAGGTTGCGGGTAGCCGAAGGATGCGAGACGCACAGGACCGGTCGTTGTGGCGACGCTTGGGGGAGGCCTATGTCCAGCAGTGGACGTCTTTCGGTTGATATGATGATGAGATCAGATTAGATTTCCTCAATTGGCTGTATAGGAAAAACCAGACTACCTACTGACAAATCACGCGCTTAAAAATAAACCCAAACGCCACATCGGCATTCATCCACAATGATTCACCAAACAAACAGAAATGATAAAAATAATGACAGTAATAGTGTAAATAGGCAATGTTATTTCACGTCTCGTGATTGATAATATATAATGTATTAATTCCCACTTATTTATTATGGCTTTAGGTATATTGTTTACACAAAATTTTTCAGGTGTTGCTAGGCAGAAAACACATATAATAAGATGATTTAGAGATGCTCAAACACTTCCGATCCGATGACCTGATGACCTGATGAGGGTTGCGGGTGCCGATGGATGCGAGACGCACAGGACCAGTTGTTGTGGCGACACGCGCGGGTAGACCTATGTCCAGCAGTGGACGTCATTCGGCTGACATGGTGATGATGAGATGCTCAAGCTAGGTGGTGCGACGACGGTCTTCGAAGGGTATATGCAATGGTTGCCTCGGCAGGGAGCAGGGATGCGGAATTTTCCGAAAGAGTCCGCGGCCCTAGAACGCAAAAGGCATTCGGAGAAACACGTGGCTGGGTTTTGGTCAGTAGGAGTCTGACACTCCCTGTACGGTGCAACCGCACATAATGCAATTCAGCAGTTTACGCCGCACATACATCTCAACTCTGTTCCGTTCGCGTTGGGCTATCAAGTCAGCCGGGCGTTCTCGTTACAGCCAACAAGGGCCGCGTCACTCACTTCATTTGCCACGCCATCAGTCCATTAACTCATTTTACCTTTAAGTACTTTTGGGACAATACAGTAGTGTTCTAGTACTTACCTTCTTTTATTCCATTCATCTCCGATCTAAAAGTAATGTAGGGTCTAGCAACCCTACTATAATGCTATTCGTTTCGTATCTCGACAGCGTAATCCGAGGTGAATATCAAATTAAGACCTTTATGTTGTGTGCAATTAGCTCACTTTGTGAGTTTTGTCACTCAGGTGAAGCTCGATATCGAAATAGTTATTTACAGAATAGACTAGCTGCTCTGGGCGGCGCGAAAAAGGGAGTTAATTAAGTAATGATTTCACATACAAAAAACTGGCCAAGTGCGAGTCGTACTCGCGTGCAAAGGGTTCCGAACGAATTAATGTTATTTTAACACTATTGAATTGTTAGTCGTTATTCTTAGTATTCCCGCGTGATCCCCAAGGAACATATTTCCGGGATGAAAAGTAGCCTATGTCCAGTAGCGTAGCGAGTTGCGGCGCGCACCTGCTGACACCCGCTTAGGGGTGACAGCCGACCGCTCGTTGACTGGTTTTTGTCACTATCGGGTGGCACCCCTTAACGCAATGAAACCTGTCGGTAGTTGAGTACAGAAATTTTTGAGCTCGCTTCGCTCGCTCTTGCATTTTGCACTCTCTGCCTTTCTGAGTTTTTCTATATAAATCAACAAAAAACTTATAATTCAGTATGAATGTTCAAAATACAATAAAACCCTTCCGAGATAAGGTGCAAAAATTTCTTTAGTCCTTAAGATTTTCTGCAATTAAGGGGTGACACTCGTTCTTTGACTTTTTGTCACGGTCGGGTGTTACCCTTAACGGGCGACGTAATGAAACCCGTCTGTGGTGGGGTGTAAAAAATTTCGAGCTCGCTTCGCTCGCTCTCACTTTCTGCAGTCTCTTTTTTCTCGAGCGTTTCTGTATGTCTCAATAAAATCACTATGTTTGTATGAAAATAAAACCTTTCCGAGTTGGGGTGCATGAATATTCGAGCTCGCTTCGTTCGCTCTTGTGTTGTGCCCTTTCTCAGTTAATGAGCTTTCTTGCATCACTCCATAAAGTAATTTCTATTTAAGTACGAATGATCAAAAGAATATAAAACCTATCCGAGGTGAGATGCGAAAATTTTCGAGCTCGCTTCGCTCGCTCTTGTTATCTGCCCTCTTTTAGTTTTTGAGTTTACTTGCGTTACTCAAGAAAGTTGGGTTTAGATAATGATGAAAACAAAATCAAAATAATCTAATTTTCGAGATTTTGTTTGTAAGTAAGTATGATGTAAGAAAATTCCTGAAAATAAAAACCTGCAGCGCAAATGGCACACCTTCCCCCCTCCCTTCCGACAAATGGCTTGCAATTGCCGTCACCAGAACGAAAGGCCAAAGGACAGGTGCAACTCATAATTATTTGGGGTGGTTTATTTGTGGGGTGACACCAGGTTATCCGCCCCGGGTGTCACCCATGCTAGCTACGCTACTGCCTATGTCCTTTCCCAGGCTTTAGACTATCTGTGTACAATTTCATTTAAATCGGTTCAGTAGTTTTGGCGTGAAAGCGCGACAGACAGACAGAGTTACTTTCGCATTTATAATGTTAGTAAGGATTTTTAACCGACACACCTGAAATAATTATTGAAATTTAATTCAATTGTATGCAATCAATACGTACTGTTAATGCTAACTTAGTCAGTCAGTCAATCTAGTAGGTAAACAGTAGGTACTGAACAGGGAGAAACTAGAATTCGTCGATGAAACAGTTTTCCTGGGGATTAACCTTGACTCAAGGCTACAAAGGGGTCCTCATTTAGCATCACTTCCAGGAAGGCTAAGTTCAGCAGCATATGCTGTTAGGACAATCCGCCAGTTTACAGATGTTGAAACCGCGAGACTCGTCTATGTTAGTTACTTTCATAGTATAGTTTTACGGTATCTTACTATGGGGACGGGCTGCAGATTTCCGCCAACGAGATTCTGTAAGGGAACTGTTTAAAAAAATTAACATCATGACGGCCCCTTTTTAATTGCGACGAATTGGCGACTAAAGCGCCCAAACTTTGATTTAGGTGTGAAAACATTGTTGAACCTGCTGAAGATTGTAAGATTATCTTTGCATTGTATAAACTCAACCTATTTTGCATTGTATAATTTCACGCATTAATTATTTCACAATGAATGCAACCATGATTTTGTAAACACTAATTTAAAATAGTGTCGATGGAGTTTCTTGCACGTTCTTCTCCATAGGATCTACTCTTTGGAACGTGCAACTGCCGCGCTGGAGATAGGGTCGGTGAGTGTGTTTTGCTGCAGAGCAACTTGCTGCTCTTGTCGTTAGCGCGGCAGAATTAGCTTCATCTATTTGACTGACAGACCTTGACTATTCAAAAGTGCCTGTAACTGGTCTATTTGAAATAAAAGATTTTGTAGTTGTATTTTAAAAAGTCATATTATCTGTATATACCTACATTTTTAAAAGAATGCGAAATCATCAAATGACTCCTCCCGCTCTGGGTGAAGCAGAAGGGAGTGTCAGGCTCTTACTGACCAAAACCCATCCGTGTTCCTCCTAGTGCCCTTTGTGTTTTAGGTCGCGGAGACTCTTTTAAACAGATTCCGCAACCCTGGATCTGTATGTACCTAACATTAAAATTTGGACGCCACAATTTGCACTTGGCAGAATGTGATGATACCACTAACTAATCTTAAGACCATTGTAGGTACCATATTCTGACAAATAAATGATTATGATTATTATGTTTATAGAGGATGAGTGGAGCCAAGGATAGTGTAACTAGTACAAATAAAGTTTATTTTTAAACTCTTTCTTTGTCGCTCACTTAATTCGTGCAACTGGAGATATGTAAAGCGACAGGTAGCTGCCGTAAACCAGCTTCAGGCAAATTCTAGCAGTCTCGCATTTCGCAACTGAAAACATTACCGTTTTAAAACTAAGTTCCCATATAATTTGTATCTACATTGTGTATATCTGTTTGTGCCAAATAAACAAGTTTTCATTCTTCCTTTTCTTGCTATAGGCTTATGATGAGGAGAAAAAAGTCCGTGGAGATCTTAATACAAAAATTGGTACTGAAATAAATTAATCATCATCATAACAGCCGAAAGACGTCCACTGCTGGACATAGGCCTCCCCCAAAAGGGGGGGGGGGTGCCATAATCGCCACGCTTGGCAGGCGGGTTGGTGATCGCAGTGTATGGTGTTGCATTTTACAGAGAACGCTGCTGCCCATTTCTGGTGAGTCCCTTAGTCGCCTCTTACGACACCCACGGGAAGATAAAAAAAAAAAATATATACAGAAAGTACTACGGACTTTTAGGCACCTATAAGGGCTGTACAAAAGGAAAAGATCAATAGCGCAAAATAGTAGATTGCGCACCGAAGAGATAAGCATTGCCTCATACTCGTAGTCGTAGGTATCACGGGGACCGTACCTATCTATTGAATTCGGAGCTAGAATCCTGAATGCAGCGAGGGATTGAAGCTAGTCCAAGTAAGGCAAAGACACGTTTATCCCCAAAGGGACTGTATAAGTGTTCTATATTTTTCTCGAAGGGATAAACAGAGGTACATATTTGATTTGTTTTGTTTGTGAAGGCCTTGTTGGTTTCCTGGTACTTGTGAATATTTAGCGCTCACAATTCCAGCCCAAAAAATACTTTGACATGTTTATGGTCTCCTGGTACTTGATGTTTCTGGTCTCCTGGTAGGGGAAAGTGGGGGGGATTCGTACACTTTTCACTTCGAGCCCTATAGCAGAAAAACTACACGCTATTTGAAAACAATTGGAGCATTGCTAGATTGCTCATATATTTGCCTACAATGTTTCCTTAGACGACTTGTTCATAGAAAGAAGCGTGGCCAAGCTACGACGTTTTAAAAAAAAAATGGAAATCGTACGAATGTACCCCACACACGGGGTAGCTTCGTACATGTATTGGGGTACCTTCGTACATTGTGGGATGCCTCCGTACATCATGATTAATAATGCTATTCATAGAAAATGTAACGTTTATTGAGATCAAAATTTCACAGAATCAGCCTTGGGTGCTTAGTACTTAATAATAAGATAGTTTTAAATACAATTACTTAGTTAACCTCTTTGTTTTAATATTATTTAAATTCTTATGTCCTATAGGAACTAATCAGCATTAACATTTACTATTAAGGTAACAAGAGTCATAATATTTATAAGAATCACACACCATCATCACCATCACCATCATCATCATCATCTTATTGCACATTGTACATAGACAGATCTTTTTGAAAGCTAAATATATTAGCTGTTCTTGCTGTAGAAGCAGATTTGGGTTCCGGCAATATACATACCATGTCTGATATTTAAACAGTACCTTCGTCTGTGTTATTCGGACAAACAAATTTCCAGGCGCCGGGTTTCTTTCTTAAAAATGAAACTTTGTACTCAGTGGGACTATATTTGTTTATCACTTGACCAACATAGTGTTTGACAGTCTTTTTCTTCTCGAACTTCACTAGAATAAGGCTTTTCTCTTTCACGAATTCAGTTAAAACTGGAGTTTCGTTCTCCACATCAGATCCTTCAGCAATCTCTTCAATGGGAGAACAGGAACTTTCTCTTAAACTCATGTCAGTCTCATCTTCACTTTCAGTATCTGTACTTTGCTTCTTTCTCTTTGGTTTACTTAATGTATCTTTACCTGATATCAAATTTAATGCCCTCTTCATCTCGTTAGCTCTTTGTTTTCTCTCTTGCTCTTGCTTTTTCAACTGTTTTGTTTTTTCAATTTCTTCAAGCCTGGTTTTTTCGGGAGTATCTGTGTAAATCCTAGATTTACCAGGCTGGTAGGTTTTACGCCATATATTTCTGCAGACTTTCTGATGGACAACGTTTTATCTAGGACTTCTTTAATCGCAACCTGCATAGCAACTTCATCGACCTCCCCTGATCTTGTCCCTTTTTTAACATATGCTCGCGGCATGGTCCTGTAAATAATGATTTCTTAGAACCAAGATTGTATAACATACGTGGGGTACATTCGTACAGTACGAATCCACCCCGTCCATACCTGTACGAAGCTACCCCAACCAAGAAATTCGACTAATATATTGAAAATAAAAATAACTGCTAGATTATCTTCAAGTAAATGTCGAAATAATGAACTTAAATATGTACCCAAACACCACAAAGAATCAGTTTAATAATGACAGCAAAACTTATAGAAGATAAACACGTTTAAAGTTGCATCGAAAAATTACTTACGTGAAGCAAAAACACGTATCGTCCTGTCACATCGAAGCCGCCGGCCACACTGGCGAGCCACTCCGCGGTTAGATTATGCGTCTGAGTGAGCATCATACACACTGATACGAAGGCGCCACTACGTTGCGTATTCGAATTATGGCCGTTGCACGAATGCTCCCGGTGTACGAATCCCCCCCACTTTCCCCTACTGTCATCTACACTCGTATTATAAAGAGGAAAGATTTGTTTGTTTGAATTGAATAGGCTCCGAAACTTCTGGACCGATTTGAAAAATTCTTTCACCATTAGTTTACATTATCCCTAATGAACATAGGAACATTTCAAAAAAGTTAGGGACCCGTATAAAAACTTCGATAATGTAACCCAAGGTGTGAAAAAAATACCAAAAAAATCCTTATATTGCGTACACTGCCGAATCTATTGACAATAGAGCAAAGTGATGTACTAGAGTTTTACAGAGAACATCAATATCCACAAAAAAAGTCCGCGAGGGTTTATATCTAAGTTTATGGTTAAGTCACAATAACCGCTTTTTGTTCAAATTATTCGATCAAAACCCTGGTAGAATAGAATAGTGATGATTTTGGTATCATGATATTAATCCTTATCCATTTAAATGGTTTAGTAATTTAGGTTGGTTATGTATACGTAAATTAAACTTTAAATTATGCAAATTGGATCTTTCGTTTAAAAGTTACGACGGGTATAAAAATACTCTAAGTAAGAAAAATGTCGCGGATTGAGCAAACAGCCCTACGTTTAGTCTATTAATAAGTAATTTACACGTTAGCCGTTAATATAGAGGGAAGACAAGGAGATGAAGTTCGTGGAGTACCTACTAAACCCGCGCGAACGAAGTCACGGGCGAAGTGCTAGTCTATATCTATACTAATATTATAAAGAAGAAAGATTTGTTTGTTTGAATTGAATAGGCTCCGAAACTACTGGGCCGATTTGAAAAATTCTTTTAGCATTGGATAGCTACATTATCAGGGAGTAACATAGGCTATATATTATCCCCGTACTCCCACGGGAACGGGAACTACCCGGGTGAAACCGCGTGACGTCCACTAGTCATTAATAATTTATATTAATGACCCGCGACTTCGTTCGGGCGGGTTTAGTAGGTACTTAGCAGCTAAAAGTATTTAGCAGCTATAAGCATTCGCGTAAACTAGTAGTAGGTATATCTAAACTAACAAAATAACAAACTAGACCTTTTGGTCTCACCATCATGATAACATTTATTATCTTTTTCACATGTTTACACTACGAGAGACGTTAAACAAAATAAATCAGATTACATAATTAAAACGATCGTACCACTGTACTCTGGGAATCCGACGAAAATGGCCGCCAACTGCGCCGCGGTCCTACATGGACCTTACGACGTCAGAATTGTAAGTTTAATGATACAAATGTTTACAAAATAGAAAGCTTAAATTGTAATGAGAAGACAATTCATTAATTTAAAAGTACCTATAATACCTACTTGTTTAAATAAATGTGGGAGACTGCAGTGAAAAAACTGCCAATGTAATATAATAAATGTAAAGTTTTGCTATAATTAAATCGAACCTACTCAGGTGCACGTGTTTTTCAGTGTAATTTATCTTTTCTTTTTTAATCTCAAGGGAACTTTAACCCGACAGTGATTTGTGATGAAACTTTATTTAACTTGTTATTGCAACTTGTTTCAGGAAGATATTCCGATGCCTGAAATTAAAGATGATGGTGAGTAATCTTCGATTTTTACACCTAGATTCGATATGAGCAGATAAGGGATTTGCCCTGCAGTATCTTGCTGCAACTTGCAAGGCAAAAATCTCATACAGAGAAGGCACGAGCTCTACCCACCACGACTCAGCATTCATTAAAAAAGCAGCCAAAAACAGTGATTGATACATATCGGTCCAAGCCTCTTCTACACAATTGAAGATCGTGGGTCCCAGATAGGCACTTCATCATGTGTAACATAACCAGTCAACGGCGAAACGAGGAAAGAAACAGGCATTTTCAAAACAAAAAAAAACTCTTTACAAAAAAATACAACCGACTTCAAAAAAAAGCACTACAAAGTAAAATAACTTTTTTTTCGGAAGTCGGTTTTTTGGTAGTTTCTTTGTATTTTGACACCGACTTCACTTAGTGTTTCTTTTATTTGGAAATCGGTTGAATTTTTTTGTAAAAAGTTTTTATTTTTCTTTTTTTAATGTTACCCCACACCTAACAACACCACTGGAGAATCGCAGGAATGCAAAATACACAATTTCGTTTACTTGGATGACTAAAAACCGTCATCCAAATAAATGAATTCCAGCTATTTTGATTTAAAAGCCAAATTTACCGATTTTGATAAAATTTATATGGGACCAATCGCGAAGTATATCCTGTCAGATACAACAAGAATTTTTCAAATCAGTTCATACATGACGGAGTTATGAGGTAACAAACATAAAAAAAAGTAAGTACAACCGAATTGAGAACCTCCCACTTTTTTGAAGTCGGTTAAAAACGCACTATGGGCTCGTATTTTTTATTACTGGACTTCTCTCATAGTTTATGCGGCCTGATTATATCTTCCAAACTTTTATAATTTTGTTTTGTTTTTTTTCATGCTTGGCGCAAATAAACGCTTATTCTTTCTTTCTTTTCTGATTCCTAACCGCAGAAACAGCTGGTCTGAGTGCTATACTATATCAGTGGTGTTTTTGTTGCAGAGGTACTGGTAAAGATGGATTGCGTGGGCATTTGCGGGTCTGACGTGAAGATGTACACCACAGGGACTTGCGGGATGGAAGTCGTCACGGAACCCATAGTGATCGGCCACGAGGGGGCAGGCGTTGTTATCAAAGTAAGATTGTATACTAGGAAATAAATTAAAGCAGTTTTCAACCAAAAAGTTCTTTGTAGTGAGTCTTCTCTGCCAATCAATACCAATGACAGTTTCTTTAAGAACTCGGCAGATAGGTAAACGTGCCGTAAACATCGACGAGGAGTATGAAAGTGCAGAAGAGGTTTGCCACGTTAATTGTTTAGTTCATTTGTTTGCCAGTCAATGATTCGTGACCGTGGATCGCAGTGTGCAATTGGATGCCACTTACATGTACAAAGGGAAGCTATGTACAAAGGTCGGCATCACAAACGGATAACATATGCGGAGCTTAAGACAGACTGTTTACAATTTCTATTTCTGTCACCAGAAAGGTTCCCGAGTGACCTCCTTAGCCGTGGGCGACCGCGTGTCCATCGAGCCGACCCAACCGTGCCGCGCCTGTGAGTACTGCAAGCTGGGCCGCTACAACCTGTGCGTGGCGCCACACTATTGCTCCTCCATGGGCGCGCCCGGCAACCTCTGCCGCTACTACAAGCATGTCGCCGACTTCTGTCACAAGTGAGTTATGTCATCTGTCACTGTGCGAGTACTGCAAGCTGGGCCGCTACAACCCGTGCGTGGTGCCGCACTACTGCTCCTCCATGGGCTCTCGGCAACCTCTGCCGCTACTACAAGAATGTCGCCGACTTCTGTCACAAGTGAGTTCTGTCATCTGTCACTGTGGGAGTACTGCAAGCTGGGCCGCTACAACCCGTGCGTGGTGCCGCACTACTGCTCCTCCATGGGCGCTCGGCAACCTCTGCCGCTACTACAAGCATGTCGCCGACTTCTGTCACAAGTGAGTTCTGTCATCTGTCACTGTGCGAGTACTGCAAGCTGGGCCGCTACAACCCGTGCGTGGCGCCGCACTACTGCTTCTCCATGGGCGCTCGGCAACCTCTGCCGCTACTACAAGCATGTCGCCGACTTCTGTCACAAGTGAGTTCTGTCATCTGCCACTGTGCGAGTACTGCAAGCTGGGCCGCTACAACCTGTGCGTGGCGCCGCACTACTGCTCCTCCATGGGCGCCCGGCAACCTCTGCCGCTACTACAAGCATATATGTCGCCGACTTCTGTCACAAGTGAGTTCTGTCACTGTGCGAGTACTGCAAGCTGGGCCGCTACAACCTGTGCGTGGCGCTGCACTACTGCTCCTCCATGAGCGCGCCCGGCAACCTCTGCCGCTACTACAAGCATGTCGCCGACTTCTGTCACAAGTGAGTTCTGTCATCTGTCACTGTGCGAGTACTGCAAGCTGGGCCGCTACAACCTGTGCGTGGCGCCGCACTACTGCTCCTCCATGGGCGCCCGGCAACCTCTGCCGCTACTACAAGCATGTCGCCGACTTCTGTCACAAGTGAGTTCTGTCATCTGCCACTGTGCGAGTACGGCAACTTCTACTGCGTTGCCCATAAATATAGGTAAGTATTGCCATAAAGACCGGATGACAATCATGATACTTACATTTTTTAAATTAACTTATACTTTTTAGTTTTAATTAACTTATACTTTCCACTTGCTCAGTTCGACTTTAGCCTCAAAGACTTATCATCGGCGATGCCTGTCTTTGATTGTAGTATGTTGTTGCTAATTCTAATGATAGGTACATACTGTTTCTTTACAAGGATGCCAGACAACCTGACAATGGAGGAAGGCGCGGCAGTACAGCCGCTGGCGATCGCCATGCACGCCTGCAACCGCGCCGGTATCCGGCTGGGGCAGCGCATACTGATCCTGGGCGCGGGGCCCATCGGCATCCTGTGCGCCATGACAGCACGGGCCATGGGCGCCAGCACTATACTGATCACTGGTAACGTACCTAGAGTAATTTCCTTTTCTTTACTGAGGGAGAGTTATGAAACTTGATGGAGAAAGGACGAAAATACGTACATTAGCACATACTAAATTGATGATGCTCTTGGTTTATTCTTGAGGTGATGATAAATGAATGAACGCAAACGCGAATTCCAATCTGAGTTCAGTTCTGGGTTTAATTTGCCCGGGCTAGGTCAGCGATATAAGGTTTCCCCATCACTGACTACATAGTCAGGTTCAGTTGTGAATCAAGCAATTGCTGTAGATAGATTACCTTTTAAGAAACAATGTATCTATGTGTTGACAGACGTGGTCCAATCCAGGCTGGACACAGCAAGAGAGCTAGGCGCCGACTACACACTGCTGGTGAAGAGGGACTACTCCGACCAGGAGGTGGTGGACGGCATCGTGGCGCAGCTAGGCTGCCAGCCCGACGTCACCATCGACGCCTGCGCGTACGCCTCCGTGCAGAGAGTCGCAATGCTGGTAAATCTTAACCTATCCTACCCCTACTTCAGTCAGGGTTACGAAATTTTTTTTCAAAATTTTAGACTCAGTAGTTTCGGATACAAAAACCCTTTTATATCCGAAACTACTGAGACTGAAATTCATGGTCATTTCTGGTCTTATTTCGTGAATAACTTCAAAATTATTTATTTTAAAATTATGAAAAAAATAATTATTAAAACCCTCACAGTAAGCCCTTTCATTTGATATGTCACACGATCCAGTTTGAAAAACTTTTCTTTTTAAATTTTCAAGTTTGACCTCCAAAAGTGACCCTCCATACTCAATTTAAAAAGAATCGGTTCTGTAGATCCGGAAAAAACCGGCTGTGACAGACGGACAGACAGACACCCGAGTGATCTTATACCTAAGGGTTCCGTTTCTTACGGATATTCGGAACCCTAAAAAGAAACCTCTACTCTTTTTATTGGGACCACATATTCTATGCTATATATATCAGGCAAGAAAGGAGTTTTTTTTTTGTCAAGACTGCCACACTATTCCCAACTACTGCAACTCTTGTAAGCCAGAAAGAATCAGCAATGGCGACACTGGCGACGAGTCCCTGAGAAACGATTTAACTGTCTTGGATCCCGCAACGGAATTAATCAGAAAAGAATAGCGGAGGAGCAAAATAAACAACGGAGGGCTTTGTCGGACTCCTAAAGACTAAACTACCACCGTTCTTACCGCTATCATCAATCAGGCGTCGAGATACAATTAAATTCGCGAGGAACCCTAATTATTTATACCGTCTAAAAGCGTTTCTGGTATTCGGATTCCAAGGGAACCGGTGAACTAGATCACATGACACATTTGAGTTTTGTCTCTGGAAAATCCAGTCATCTTCGATGGCTCTGATATTGCAGAATTCTGTCTCTGTGGCACATCAGGTGGATCGTAGCTTTTGTATAGTAATGTGTACTTACATAATTTTGGCGTAGGTACTGCTGTAAGGTCATATTTCGATCATATATTGATTCAGCCACAAGCTCAAGTTAACAAATAGTGATGATGATGTTAACGACTTAATGAACATGTTTGTTTGAATGGCAGGTAACGAAGACGGGAGGCGTGGTGCTAGTGGTGGGCATCGGAGACAGTAAAGTAGAGGTGCCTCTGACGCAGGCGCTGCTGCGGGAGGTCGACGTGAGGGGCTCCTTCAGGATTGTGAACACGTAAGTATTAGTGCTCCCTCTTCAAATGGTGGAGAACCCACTGTACTCCTGTGACTAGGCCACTGCCGTCTCCCTTTCTTGTTGTGAGGATTAACAGATATCTCTGTATTGACGATTAAACGGCTACATAGCTGCATTAACCCTGAATTCTTCATGGGTTAGGCAGACATACAATTACATTTTGCCAGTCAAATGTTATCTTGAACTCTAACCTCGGATTTCTACTAGCTGGCTGATGGACAAATCAAAAAACACAAACCCACCTGACCTGGGTGAATTCAGGAATCAGGATCCCAACTCTCCGCAGCTGCAGACTGGTCTTTGCTGCTTAAAATTTTATTGAGTGTCTCATCCGGATATAAACATTATACATGCTTGCTCGCATTTTCCTACATAAATTCAAACCTTAAATGCATAAGAATCTTCTTCTTTTCGAGTTTGATGGTGACCACACTTATAGCGACATCTGTGGCATTCATAAGGTTCTCAATGGTGCAGAAGTGCACTTGGGGTACTCCAACACAAGTGCGCCGTTCTGGCCGAGGGCACCGCACTCATATTTGTGTGTTATGAGTCTAGCGGGTCAGTGAAACCACATTTTGCCAAGTTGTATTAAGATTTATACACGTACGAATGGGTTATTTCCGCTCGGTAACACCCTTTCGTCAACACTGTTGACGATCGGGAAAAAAAAGTTTCGTTCGTTCCCAGTGTCCATGAATGCTGATTTTTATTTTTAAAATAGCTTCAGCGAAGCAAAGTCAAATTGTTCAAAACTTTATTTCGCAGGTACCCGCCAGCGATCGCAGCGGTATCGTCCGGAGCGATCGACCTCAAGAAGTTCATCACGCACCACTTCCCGCTGGAGAGGGCCAAGGAAGCACTCGACCTCGCCAAATCGGGCCACGCCATGAAGATCATTATACATGTACAGAAGTTATTGACTTTTACTTACACACACCCCAATCCTAATTAATAAAGAGGTAACAATGCGAAAAACCCAAAAAAAACAGGGGTAGATGGCGCGAAGAACTTGACGCGCATCGACAGGATTAATTCACACTTGTCCATAGCCGAAAGGAAAAAAGGACGGCCGTTATCCTGCATGCCGTGTGAGGCTCTGTACTCTGTAGCAAGTAATCTCTAGAACTACTGGTCCGATTTCTAAAATTATTTTTCTGATAGAAAGTTTTTGTAGCTCAGTGCCATTTGATTTCTATCCCGGAAGAATGCCCGGTTTCTTTGGGATTGGCCATCGATAAAAGCCGAAGAAAAAACCTAATATTAACTACTGGTCAGCTTGCACTCATCACCCCATAACGTCGCTTATAGTAGAAGATCCGAACCTTCATCGACCTTCACCGGGCTGATAATAAAATGAGACCTATTTTATAATAAATTTAATCTATTAGAAAATATATTAAAAATAGGTTTGCTGGAAAAATCCTGATCCTGTACTGTTTACAATAATGAAGAGTAGTAGGGGTACCTCTAACGTACCGAGCATGCGCATTCAGAGTCCCATCAGAGACGACTGCAATGCTCGGTCCTTTATTATTACACGGTATACTTACCTCGGATCTCTCTGTCTCTCATTTCCGCACGCGTTGAACTTAAATTTTTAAAATTCGCAAACCTCTATTAAGACCGAATTTTTTGGAGATATCCCTTATATCATCGTGTTCACAATAAAACAGCGCTTATGCTGATATTTTTTTTCTATTATCCCATCAAGTGAAAGTAACTGGCATCGACATACCTGTTTATACCTGGCAACCTAGCAGTTTTATTTTATTTATTAGGGAAAACAAAAAGTAACACATTACATTTTATAGAAAAAAAAATACAAAAGAGTGTGATCAAATGTGTGTCCAACAGCATTTTCCACGAAATACAATTAAAAACTCTTAGCAAAGCATGCGTTTTTAACTAAATCCTTAAATTAACATAAAAATACAAAACTTTCTATACAAAAACAACTGCTCTTTGTGGTGCCAAATACCTAACTTATAGCGAAATAAATTATTGGAATGGGGAAACAAAGCAGACGATCAGAATAACTCTAGTGATCTACTACTGACCCAATGCACTGAGTACATTGTTTCTGAATTTACCAGCAGACAGAACAAACATATCGATGTGATGGAATTTTTTATTATAATTATTAGTTAGTCGACGCAGAGGTGCCCGCTCACCCGCGTGCGTGCGACAAGGAGTCACTGCGAACAGCGGACGCGCGCACCCCGCGCAGTACTGCTGTCTTAAGTACTATGTAACTTATTTTATTGCGGATATCAATACAGTCATATACATTGTTACACAAATCATACTAAAATACCGTCTCTAGAAGAGTGCGTCTTGATTTTAAATTAGGTAATTTATACTATCTAAGTAATTCATCATATGATAAAATTATATGGAAGCAACGATAATGCATGGCAGTTCGTCCAGGTAAACAATACACACACCTATGTCAGCACATTCTATATGTTTCATACTTCAAGTCTAGTGTAAAAATTTCTTATTATCTTAATATTGCAAAATTTTATGAAAAATCATTTTTTTTTAAATAATTAAAAATATTCTGTCCAGGATTTATCCAGCAAACCTATTTTTAATGTATTTTTTAATAGCCTAAATCCTTACTAATATTATAAATGCGAAAGTAACTCTGTCTGTCTGTCTGTCGCGCTTTCACGCCAATACTACTGAACCGATTTAAATGAAATTTGGTACACAGAGTCTTCAGCCTGAGAAAGGACAGGCTACTTTTTATCCCGGGAATATGTTCCCTAGGGACCAAGCGGGCGAAGCCGCTGGCAGAAGCTAGTTTATTATAAAATAGGTCTAATTCTATTATCAGCCCGGTGAAGGTCGATGTAGGTTCGTATCTTAGACTATTAAGTTCTAACACGGAACACAGCGGAAGTCAAATTTTGAACGAAATACGTTTCGTATGTCATTCGATAGAGAATGACAGGACGCATCGTTTGACGAATCAAACACGAGAGTTCGGACCAATGGCGAAACGTTATTCAAAAAAGAATAACATCGCGTCAGTTTTATACAGAAAACCGCAGCAACAGCGCGTATAACTCATTTTTTTTATTAATCTATTTTTACTTTAATTTTTTTAATATGAATGCATATATGCATCTTGTATGGTCTGCAATAAAGATTTATTATCATTATTTAAAAAAAAACTGAGTTACGTGCTGCTAAACAGTTTATTTGCTCTCCTAAAAGGTTATAGATTCTGACATCCGCGGTGTTAGAACTTAAACGATGATACAAGTCTGTATATGATAAAATTCGTTATTTTGAGAATTTCTCACACTAGCCAACGATCAGTAAAAACGAGAGTAATAAATTCGATTAGATAATAATTTAATAAAACAACACACTAACACGAACTTCAACATTTATTTACAGTATAAAATAGAACAGGCACATTGTGTTATTTATTCAATTAATTAAGTCGAATAGAATCGTTTTAAGAAATAACAAAAGTAAGATCATTTTTCAGGCCCGTTTACATGAGAATAGTTTTTCGGTTCGAGAGGCGAGAATGTCAGTACGAGACTCGTAGGCGAGTAACTATACTCGTGTGAACGAGTGTTAAAGCTCTGGTGTAACTGAGGCGAATCCAGCGCGGGATACGGGACGAAATTCGCAACGAATGTGTCAATCAACTTGTAAAGAGGTATTCAACATGGCGGGATCGTCGCATGACTTGTAGCGGCATCTACAACGTGTAACAGAATAAAAGCAATATCTCTTAAGGGGTCATTGTACCTACTCGTAATTATGAATAACTTTAACTATGGGACCATTTTCGAAATCGCGAAAAAAAATCAGCAGTTCAGTACATTTTTTTTTCGCGATTTCGGTGTTGGTCCCATAGTGAAAATTGTTCATAATGATGAGTTCGATGACCCCTTAAGAGCTATAGCGTTTATTCTGTTACAGGTTGTATATCGCCACTAACGAACTACAAAAAAGGAACTGAACTCCATAGTTGAGTTTGACTAGCACGATTGTTGGACTTTAAAGAGACTGACCTCTGAGTTTGTTTCGGTGTTTCTTCTCAGGGTAGTCAGCTAGGAAACATCGGCCTCATGTAGTTTAAAATGACCAAAAACGATTGACGTGTAAAAGTGTTATGTTTAACCCATTTACAAAATAAATATCATTTGTCATTTCCTAAATCGCGCTATCACGCGAATTGAACATTTACAACAGCAATCAAAAACAACCATTGAATATCCGTCTGGTCGAAAGAACCCCCTTTTTAATGAAAGTTGCCAGTTTTTTCCAGGTCTCCAACCTGTTTTGAACATCGCTGTAACTTCCTAATCGTTAAAACAGTGCACACACACAGTTGTGTCCCGCGCGGGATTCGCCGCAGTTAGAACTGTCCTTAATCAATTTCGATCATCACGAATCTATCGTATGATACAGTTGAATCTATGTTAGTCGGTGGACCAGTGAGGTGTGTTCATATGAGGTTGAGTCGCGACGGGTTGAACACCCCGGGCCGCGTGTTCAGCGTCGCCGACGTCCCGCGCGGCACCGGCATGCTGCCCAGTCGGTTTCCTACAACACATAGACACCATATACTGATGCACCTTACAAGAACCACATTAAACGGGAAGAACACCATAGCCCACGGTAAAAAGGACTCATAGACGTAGAGTAAATTTGAACACAAAGAATTAGGATACAGAATCACAGATATGAAAGAAGCACAATGGACCCAAAACAAAACAGAACACATAAGCCTAGAGTAAAACCGAACACATAGAAGTAGGGTAACAGAGAACTCATCGGCCCAGCGTAAAAACCAATTCAAAAGCTCAGGGTAAAAGAGAACCCAGACCAATGGTAAAGTAGAACATAGGTCCAGGACATAAATATGATGCATTAAGCGCCATTTACACGATGCGAGTACCTCGAACATACGACTCTCGAAATTAAGAAAAAAATGTGATCATGTACACATCATATACGATATCTTACGTGGAAAGGCGATAATCGCCTCGCCTTTGGATACTGGATTTCTCCGTGTAAACAAAATTGAAAGCAAGAAAATAGTACTTCGAGTTCACCAAGTCGCTTCATGAGTGCAATTAGTGAAATTTGGAACGGAGGTAGATTATAATCTGAATAACACATCCAGGCCCCTCTTCTCCACTGAGACTCCGCGGGCCCGTGGGCAAGTGCCCAGGGGCCCGCGATTGATTGGGGCCCCCTAGTTTCTGCCTTGTTACACATTATCATTCATTTTAAGATAATCAAATGAAAATGATGTGTCTTTTACATGTTTTTTTTACATATTTTTGTTACATTAATAGGAAAATCCCTTTTGAAGGTGCACATATTTACCTTTGTAAACCGTTAGTCTACCTTAAAGAGATTAAATCAGACTACAGAAGTACAGAAAGCGACTGTCCTAAGCTGAAAAGGCAACAATGTCGATGACTGCACCAAGAATGACAACATTGACAACTGGCTCAGTTGTAGGTAGGTACATAATCAAAAGCCAATCAATTTCATGAAAATTATATGAAAAAAATCTCAAAATTTGAATTTATTATATTTTCAAAATACGGAGTCTGCCAAAGTCACAGGGACCCCCAGTATTCTAATGTGCCCAGAGCCTCCAAAAGGTAAAAGACGGCCCTGAACACATAGGCTACCTATATACATCCCGGGAGTATGATCCCCAGGGATCACGCGGGTGAAGCTGCTCGCAGAAGCTAGTTATATATAAAATGAGTTATACTTGAAAGAATAAATAAATATAGCGGTAAAAGGAATGTACTTGTCGGCAACGAGATCCTGTCCGCGCCCCAGGGCGCAAGTAGTGGTAGGGGCAACCATGTTAATCAAATGTGACTATGTTCAAAACGTTCGAGAAAATCGCATCGTGTAAATAGCTGTTTACAATCCATTCACAGAATAAAAAAAAATACTTGACTTCGCAATTCGAGATTTGTAATTTAGAAAGAAAGAAAAATGTGTTTATAAGCATGATAAAAAAAAAACAGAAACATCTTAAAATTAATAAAAATAAATAATCTTTTGATTATTTACTTTAATTATTTCTTTAATGCCAAAAGGGACTCCTTAAATTCTCGAATTTAAAATCATCACCTCGTATTTAAGTTGATTTTTACAGGCTATACATAACTAGCGGTCGCAATTGAATTTAATTTGATTTTTTGTTTGTTTGTTACGATTAAAATAAGCAGTGCAGCTAGTGAGTACTGACCGGCCGAGCTGGAGGAGGAAGCTCCGCGCGAGCTGCCCCGCGCGCTGCCTTCTAATACTAAGCAGTGCAGCTAGTGAGTACTGACCGGCCGAGCTGGAGGAGGAAGCTCCGCGCGAGCTGCCCCGCGCGCTGCCTTCTAATACTAAGCAGTGCAGCTAGTGAGTACTGACCGGCCGAGCTGGAGGAGGAAGCTCCGCGCGAGCTGCCCCGCGCGCTGCCTTCTAATACTAAGCAGTGCAGCTAGTGAGTACTGACCGGCCGAGCTGGAGGAGGAAGCTCCGCGCGAGCTGCCCCGCGCGCTGCCTTCTAATACTAAGCAGTGCAGCTAGTGAGTACTGACCGGCCGAGCTGGAGGAGGAAGCTCCGCGCGAGCTGCCCCGCGCGCTGCCTTCTAATACTAAGCAGTGCAGCTAGTGAGTACTGACCGGCCGAGCTGGAGGAGGAAGCTCCGCGCGAGCTGCCCCGCGCGCTGCCTTCTAATACTAAGCAGTGCAGCTAGTGAGTACTGACCGGCCGAGCTGGAGGAGGAAGCTCCGCGCGAGCTGCCCCGCGCGCTGCCTTCTAATACTAAGCAGTGCAGCTAGTGAGTACTGACCGGCCGAGCTGGAGGAGGAAGCTCCGCGCGAGCTGCCCCGCGCGCTGCCTTCTAATACTAAGCAGTGCAGCTAGTGAGTACTGACCGGCCGAGCTGGAGGAGGAAGCTCCGCGCGAGCTGCCCCGCGCGCTGCCTTCTAATACTAAGCAGTGCAGCTAGTGAGTACTGACCGGCCGAGCTGGAGGAGGAAGCTCCGCGCGAGCTGCCCCGCGCGCTGCCTTCTAATACTAAGCAGTGCAGCTAGTGAGTACTGACCGGCCGAGCTGGAGGAGGAAGCTCCGCGCGAGCTGCCCCGCGCGCTGCCTTCTAATACTAAGCAGTGCAGCTAGTGAGTACTGACCGGCCGAGCTGGAGGAGGAAGCTCCGCGCGAGCTGCCCCGCGCGCTGCCTTCTAATACTAAGCAGTGCAGCTAGTGAGTACTGACCGGCCGAGCTGGAGGAGGAAGCTCCGCGCGAGCTGCCCCGCGCGCTGCCTTCTAATACTAAGCAGTGCAGCTAGTGAGTACTGACCGGCCGAGCTGGAGGAGGAAGCTCCGCGCGAGCTGCCCCGCGCGCTGCCTTCTAATACTAAGCAGTGCAGCTAGTGAGTACTGACCGGCCGAGCTGGAGGAGGAAGCTCCGCGCGAGCTGCCCCGCGCGCTGCCTTCTAATACTAAGCAGTGCAGCTAGTGAGTACTGACCGGCCGAGCTGGAGGAGGAAGCTCCGCGCGAGCTGCCCCGCGCGCTGCCTTCTAATACTAAGCAGTGCAGCTAGTGAGTACTGACCGGCCGAGCTGGAGGAGGAAGCTCCGCGCGAGCTGCCCCGCGCGCTGCCTTCTAATACTAAGCAGTGCAGCTAGTGAGTACTGACCGGCCGAGCTGGAGGAGGAAGCTCCGCGCGAGCTGCCCCGCGCGCTGCCTTCTAATACTAAGCAGTGCAGCTAGTGAGTACTGACCGGCCGAGCTGGAGGAGGAAGCTCCGCGCGAGCTGCCCCGCGCGCTGCCTTCTAATACTAAGCAGTGCAGCTAGTGAGTACTGACCGGCCGAGCTGGAGGAGGAAGCTCCGCGCGAGCTGCCCCGCGCGCTGCCTTCTAATACTAAGCAGTGCAGCTAGTGAGTACTGACCGGCCGAGCTGGAGGAGGAAGCTCCGCGCGAGCTGCCCCGCGCGCTGCCTTCTAATACTAAGCAGTGCAGCTAGTGAGTACTGACCGGCCGAGCTGGAGGAGGAAGCTCCGCGCGAGCTGCCCCGCGCGCTGCCTTCTAATACTAAGCAGTGCAGCTAGTGAGTACTGACCGGCCGAGCTGGAGGAGGAAGCTCCGCGCGAGCTGCCCCGCGCGCTGTTTTCTAATACTAAGCAGTGCAGCTAGTGAGTACTGACCGGCCGAGCTGGAGGAGGAAGCTCCGCGCGAGCTGCCCCGCGCGCTGCCTTCTAATACTAAGCAGTGCAGCTAGTGAGTACTGACCGGCCGAGCTGGAGGAGGAAGCTCCGCGCGAGCTGCCCCGCGCGCTGCCTTCTAATACTAAGCAGTGCAGCTAGTGAGTACTGACCGGCCGAGCTGGAGGAGGAAGCTCCGCGCGAGCTGCCCCGCGCGCTGCCTTCTAATACTAAGCAGTGCAGCTAGTGAGTACTGACCGGCCGAGCTGGAGGAGGAAGCTCCGCGCGAGCTGCCCCGCGCGCTGTTTTCTAATACTAAGCAGTGCAGCTAGTGAGTACTGACCGGCCGAGCTGGAGGAGGAAGCTCCGCGCGAGCTGCCCCGCGCGCTGCCTTCTAATACTAAGCAGTGCAGCTAGTGAGTACTGACCGGCCGAGCTGGAGGAGGAAGCTCCGCGCGAGCTGCCCCGCGCGCTGCCTTCTAATACTAAGCAGTGCAGCTAGTGAGTACTGACCGGCCGAGCTGGAGGAGGAAGCTCCGCGCGAGCTGCCCCGCGCGCTGCCTTCTAATACTAAGCAGTGCAGCTAGTGAGTACTGACCGGCCGAGCTGGAGGAGGAAGCTCCGCGCGAGCTGCCCCGCGCGCTGCCTTCTAATACTAAGCAGTGCAGCTAGTGAGTACTGACCGGCCGAGCTGGAGGAGGAAGCTCCGCGCGAGCTGCCCCGCGCGCTGCCTTCTAATACTAAGCAGTGCAGCTAGTGAGTACTGACCGGCCGAGCTGGAGGAGGAAGCTCCGCGCGAGCTGCCCCGCGCGCTGCCTTCTAATACTAAGCAGTGCAGCTAGTGAGTACTGACCGGCCGAGCTGGAGGAGGAAGCTCCGCGCGAGCTGCCCCGCGCGCTGCCTTCTAATACTAAGCAGTGCAGCTAGTGAGTACTGACCGGCCGAGCTGGAGGAGGAAGCTCCGCGCGAGCTGCCCCGCGCGCTGCCTTCTAATACTAAGCAGTGCAGCTAGTGAGTACTGACCGGCCGAGCTGGAGGAGGAAGCTCCGCGCGAGCTGCCCCGCGCGCTGCCTTCTAATACTAAGCAGTGCAGCTAGTGAGTACTGACCGGCCGAGCTGGAGGAGGAAGCTCCGCGCGAGCTGCCCCGCGCGCTGCCTTCTAATACTAAGCAGTGCAGCTAGTGAGTACTGACCGGCCGAGCTGGAGGAGGAAGCTCCGCGCGAGCTGCCCCGCGCGCTGCCTTCTAATACTAAGCAGTGCAGCTAGTGAGTACTGACCGGCCGAGCTGGAGGAGGAAGCTCCGCGCGAGCTGCCCCGCGCGCTGCCTTCTAATACTAAGCAGTGCAGCTAGTGAGTACTGACCGGCCGAGCTGGAGGAGGAAGCTCCGCGCGAGCTGCCCCGCGCGCTGCCTTCTAATACTAAGCAGTGCAGCTAGTGAGTACTGACCGGCCGAGCTGGAGGAGGAAGCTCCGCGCGAGCTGCCCCGCGCGCTGCCTTCTAATACTAAGCAGTGCAGCTAGTGAGTACTGACCGGCCGAGCTGGAGGAGGAAGCTCCGCGCGAGCTGCCCCGCGCGCTGCCTTCTAATACTAAGCAGTGCAGCTAGTGAGTACTGACCGGCCGAGCTGGAGGAGGAAGCTCCGCGCGAGCTGCCCCGCGCGCTGCCTTCTAATACTAAGCAGTGCAGCTAGTGAGTACTGACCGGCCGAGCTGGAGGAGGAAGCTCCGCGCGAGCTGCCCCGCGCGCTGCCTTCTAATACTAAGCAGTGCAGCTAGTGAGTACTGACCGGCCGAGCTGGAGGAGGAAGCTCCGCGCGAGCTGCCCCGCGCAGCCCCTCGCGCAGCGTATGCTCCGCGCGCTGCCTTCTTCTTGGCTGCTGACGTCGGCTTGCGCTTGAACCTGAAATACAACATTTTAATTAGTAAGATCAGGGATGTCGATTCTGGCGAACCTTTGATCATGTCATATAATAAAATTGTAACTGGCCGATGTAATATTAAAATTATCAAAAAAAAAATGTTTATATATTAATATTTAATCTTTACTAACGTCCGTCTATCTGTCTGTTACCTCTTCACGTTTTAACAGCTGAACAGATTGATGAAACTCGTCACACGGTTAGACCATGTCGGAATAGGCTATAGGGACCGTGCACTGCGTTGAATACGCCATCTAGTGTCGCATATTAGAAGTTTTAAGGGTCAGAATACTTGACATTGACGCTTCTGTGCTGCCACCTGTGGTTCCTCGCACGCTCAGTTTAGGGGAACGTGCGCGAAGTAGACTGTGCCATCTAGCGTAGCTATTTGGAATCTTATACTTGTTTTATACTTGACAGTGAAATTTCTGTGCTGCCACCTATAGTTTCTGCACGCTCCCTATATATATTATATTTTTCACCTGAGAATCTGGACTCCTGTGCTCTTTGGGATAATACTCGATTTTCACGCGAGTGAAGCCGCTGACTTAAACTAGTCCAACACACGGTACCATTTCAGTCGTCTTACAACGGCAGCCCGCTTCATCTATCCAATGTCTACTACACATTCATTCAAAAAAAAAAGATATTTATGAACCTTTGAATAATAAAAAAATATATAATATATATATTATTAATTATCATAACACATTGACGTAGTTTGAAACATCCAGAAGCAGGCGTTGTCCGAGCATTGTGTACCAAGGACAGCGGGGAATGGTTCAATGATATTTTTTTGATAAGTAAACATTATTAACAAGGTGTTTCATAATTCTAATACATTACGTATTTTTATTATACCTATTATCTTAGTGAATTATTAAAAGAAAAACAATCGCGCCTAGAGGTAGTTTATATCGGGTACTTTAAGTGGGTCGCCTTCGTAAGTCAACTAAAATGGCTCCGTGTATAAAACGCACCTCTTGCGCACTCCTCCGCGGAAAGTCCTCCCGCGCCCCCTGCGCCGCCCCCCTTGACTTGCAGAAGATGTGTTGGCGTCCTGCGCCGCGCGGCTCCAGTCCGTGTCGGAGCCCGAGTCCGGATCCTCTTCTATCACCTTCGACTCTTCCTCTTCTAACTCATCCTGGTACTGCATAAGGAGGCCTAAAAATGATTGAATATTAATAAAACATGTCGTGTGCATAAACACCAGTTTAGTTTAGTTTAACACATATGCGCGCGTGACATAGGGCAGCGCCAGCATGTGCTCGTGTAGTATGTATATGACTCACCCATCTTCTCGATGGCGTAGGCGCTGGTGATGTTGAGCAGCTGCTCGCCGTACTTGTGGTAGTTGGCGCGCGTAACGTAAGGCGGCGCCAGCATGTGCTCGTGTAGTGTGTATATGACTCACCCATCTTCTCGATGGCGTAGGCGCTGGTGATGTTGAGCAGCTGCTCGCCGTACTTGTGGTAGTTGGCGCGCGTAACGTAAGGCGGCGCCAGCATGTGCTCGTGTAGTGTGTATATGACTCACCCATCTTCTCGATGGCGTAGGCGCTGGTGATGTTGAGCAGCTGCTCGCCGTACTTGTGGTAGTTGGCGCGCGTAACGTAAGGCAGCGCCAGCATGTGCTCCTGCTGCTCGGGTAGACGCGCCGCCATCGCCTTCAGCGCAGCTTGTGGTAAAACTGTCGCTAGCGACACCCCGCGAGCTGAAGCCATCTCACTGCGCGACATACCACAATTTTAATGAATGACACCTTTTATTTTTTCGGATGCTGATATGAAATGGAAGAACTTAGCGGCATCAATGAGAATGAAAACGTGCGAGTTAATTACCGGCAAGCCTCAACCAGGTCGGCGTAGCAGCGCTCCTCCAGCCTCTTGAGCAGCACGGCCACGGGCGAGTTGTCGCTGGGCGCCGGCGCCGCGGCCGGGGCGGCGGGCGCCGCGCGGGACACCTTCATGGGGAATACTACGCGCAGCCCGCCGCGCATCAGTCTGCGGGGGATAGTGAGCGTATAGTGCGACCGGGAGCGCTGTATCGCGCCAAGGGTATGTGTGCAGGCCGATCGCTATCAGTCCGCCTTCAACGTGAGCAGCACGCAGCAGGTAGTGTTTTGTTACGCGGAACAGCAGTCCCGGTCGGACTATACTGACCACTTTTTAATATTGAAGATTCACTTGGATCAAGTAATTGCCATAAATTAATCATCATATCAGCCGAAAGACGTCCACTGCTGGACATAGGTCTCCCCCAAGCGTCGCCACAACGACCGGTCCTGTGCGTCTCGCATCCATCGGCTACCCGCGACCTTCACCAGGTCATCGGTCCACCTTGTGGGAGGCCTTCCAACGTTACGCCTTCTGGTACGCGGTCGCCACTCCAGAACTTTTCGGCCCCATCGACCATCTGTTCTGCGAGCAATGTGCCCTGCCCACTACCACTTTAGTTTGGCGATCCTTCGGGCTATGTCGGTAACCTTGGTTCTCTTGCGGATATCATCATTCTTGATTCGATCACGCAAGGAAACTCCAAGCATTGCCCTCTCCATTTCCCTTTGAGTGACTTTGAGCCTTCTGATGAGGCCCATTGTAAGCGACCACGTTTCAGTTCCGTATGTCATCACTGGCAACACGCACTGATCATAGACTTTCGTCTTGAGACACTGTGATATGTGGGACGAGAAGATACCGCGCAACTTCCCAAACGCTGCCCAGCCGAGTCGGATTCGACGGTTGACCTCTTTCTCGAAGTTGGCCCTACCTAACTGGACCGTTTGTCCTAGGTAGACGTATTCGTCTACAACTTCGAGTGTAGTTTCCGATCTTGGTGGGAGTGGGTGCTACATGGGTATTTACCATGATCTTGGGTCTGTCCATGCTCATTTTGAGACCCACTCTTTCGGAAGCTCTACTGAGATCATCGAGCATTGTACTGAGGTCCTCCGTAGTCTCAGCCATGACGACTATTTCGAAGGTGACTTATGTACTCGTCATTGACATTAATGCCTAGCCTTCTCCAGTCCAAAACCTTGAAGACATCCTCCATTGCGGGTGTCAGTTTCGGAGAAATGACGTCTCCCTGCCTCACACCCCGCTGCAGGAGGATAGGTTTCGAGGTCTGATCCTGAAGTCGGACTGACATGGTGGCGTTTTTGTACAACGATTTCAGCACCTCGATGTACCGATAGTCGATCTGGCACCGTTGGAGAGACTGCAGCACAGCCCAAGTCTCAATCGAATCAAAGGCGAAAGCCTTTGAAAGCCTCGTAGTCCACAAACGCTAAGCAGAGGGGCAGATTATACTCTTCGGTCTTCTGTATAACCTGCCGGAGCGTATGTATGTGGTCTACGGTGCTGAAGCCTTGTCGGAATCCGGCTTGTTCGGGAGGCTGGAAGTCGTCAAACCTGCGTGCGAGACGGTTTGTGATGACTCTGGAAAACAGCTTGTAGACATGGCTTAGAAGTGAGATGGGCCTATAATTCTTACGTAAGGCATTGTCGCCCTTCTTAACGAAGAGTACCACCACACCTCTGCTCCATGCCTGTGGCGTTTTCCCTTCAAGTATGACGGAATTGAACAGTTCCTGAAGGGCCTTAAGGACCGGTCTTACCGGTCCGGTAATTCCGTCCTCACCCGACGCCCTGTTGTTTTTAAGCGGCTTCAGAGCCATCCTAATCTCATACAGGCTGACGTCCGGGATGTCCTCGGTATAGTGCCGGGTCAATCTAGCTCTTGGGTCGTTAGCTAGATTCGTATTGGGTTTAGTCATTGACGTGTATAACTGTCCGTAGAACGTCTCGATCTCTCTTAGAAGCTTCGATTTGGCGGATATAGTTCTGCCATCAGCGGTCTTCAGTTTCGTGAGCTGGCTTTGCCCAATAGACAGATCTCTAGCAAAGAGCCTGGAGCCCTTATTCCGCTCTATCGCGTCTTTAATCTTTTCAGTATTAAAGCATAAATAAATGGCACAAGCAAAGTTGCGACTAACTTTTGGTTTTTCTTTTCATAAGTGAAATTTTCACACTTTTATCGGGGGGTGCTGAGGCCGAAATTGAGTTTAAAATCATAGCATAAATTTTTAAACTTCAATTTCTTTTTAGTTTTTAAAAATTAATTAATTATTTAGTATTGAAAGGGAACGTAGGGCGCTGTCTGTTCGTGCGAATATGATAGCCCGCAGATTTGCTCGGTGTTCGCAGGCCGTCAAAATAGCCCTATTTAGGGCATTTTTTACGTCCTTTTATACTGGCAGTCTGTGGGTGGATTACACGCAGAAACAGTACGCTCTACGAGTCCAATACAACGCGTTCAGGATGCTCATGGGGCTGCCTCGCTTCTGTAGCGCGTCAGGGGTGTTCACCGAGGCGCGTGTGGATTGTCTCCGCATAATAATCATGCGCAAGCGGTGCACATCCCTGGTGCGTAGGGTGCGGGTCAGCCGCAACAGTATCCTGAGCGCTTTAGCTGAACGTTTTGACTGTCAGTACGTGAACGACTGTTGCATGGTTCAGGTACGCACTAATGTTGACATATTATTTTAATCTAATCCAGTCTAATCTAATCTAGATATCTATTGAAATTATTAAAATAATGGAAATTTAATGTATCTAATAAAATTGTAGTAATGTATCTAATTTTAAATTCATAATTAATGTGAAATAGTTGGTATTGATATTTGATTTAACTTATTGTATTGGTTTTAAATGGGTTTGATAGCCTGAAATAAATGAATTTTAATTTAATATTAATACATTCTGAAATTAACTTGTAACAGAATCTATACCACCACAAAACTAACATAGCGACATCTATGCCGCCAGCTTCGAACTACGTCGTACAAATCCTACATCGCGGTATTAGTTTTTCGTACGATTTGAACATAATTACACAGCAGCCCAAATATCAACCATCGGGTAGTAGCTCACCAGACACATCACCCGTCGGGTCGGGGGATCCTTCCTTTTCAACGGAGGATTACAAGACTTTACACTCTGTTCCGCATATTTCCTGTGACTTGACCCCTGCAAGCCTCGCTGCCGCCCCGGCCCTGGTCGCTGTAGAACCGGCCTGCGGGCGGCAGGGAGGCTCCGTCCGCTGATCATTAGCTGGTTGCACGCTTACTACTATTATGGTTTACCGTGCGATCAGCTAATAACTTTGTTACTTTATTTATTTAAGTCAACCCACAAGAAAATAACAAAATCATTACTAAATGAATTGTATTAATAACATTGTTTCCATAAAGTGCTCAGTTTATGATGTGATCAGTTCTAAGCAATCTATCGCAAACTTTGAAAGGCGATCTGTTAGCCTCATAAAGTGTTGTTATTATGTTTTTAATGTATCTTAGGGTAAGTGCATTTTTGTATGTTTTTATGGCAAATAAAGATATTTGAAAATTGAATTGAATCGTTTCTCTGGGACTCGTCGGGCTTCATTGGCTCGGCATTGTTCTACTGGTCGCCACTGTTGATTCTGGCTTTCAGGAATTTCAGTGGATGGGAAAGCGTGGCGGGCTTGTCCCAAAAAAAGTACCTATAATACACACGAGCATAAAGTGATTGTTCAGTGATAAGAAAGCGAGTACGTACTGGTCCACCTTGGGCCCCAGCACGACGTAGGCGCTGGCGATGTCGTTGTTGACGACGAGGCGCTCGGCCAGCAGCCCGCGCACCACCAGCTGCCGCAGCAGCCGCATCGGGTCCCCGCGGTGCCACGACTTGCAGCTACACATAACAAACAAAATGCTTTTATACACACCCTACATATATGCTGCTGGAAATCAAATTCACCAAACAGCTTACTGATGAACCTTTTCGGACATACACACATCAAGAAAAGGTTGTGATCACTAACATAAGCTGATATATTTTCTTTATAATTAAGTTTATCAAGAAAAATTCTTTGTTGGTTTTTCTTTAAATAGAAATCCATGTTTGAAATTAAAAAATAAAACTATTTTATTTTTTTAGTAACAAAAATTGAGTAATTAATCAGAATGTAATTGGAACAGGAATTTGATAGAAAGAAAAAGACTGTTGTAACCAAACTTAAACAACAATTTATTAATAAAAGGTTTATAATCAATATAACTCCCCTCCCTGGCTCGAACACATGCGGAGATCCTCCTGGGCATGCTGAGGATCAAGTTATCCAACATTTCTTGGGGTAACCTGTCCCATTCTTGAATATTTTTGCGCAGATATAATGTGTTACTGTTTGTTGTCCCAAATAAATAAATAATTAAATAGCGGCTTCCCTGAGCTCTGGCACTGTCTGGGGACGTGGCTGACGGTTCCAAATAGCTCGCTTAAGAGCATCCCACGCGTACTCTATTGGGTTTAAGTCAGGCGAGCCGGCGGGCCAGTCTAACCTTGTGATGTCGTATTCTTGGAGAGCAGCATTGACTCGTTGAGCTCGATGTGCGGGCGCATTATCATCGACCAGTACAAATTGTTGCCCATGGTACTAGGAATGCTCGACAATTCCATCAATAGCAACTGCTTTATACGTGTCTGCCGTCATGAAGCCTCGATACGGGATCAAAGGCGTTCTAGCTCCAATAATAATACCACCCCAAAAGAACACCGATTTACCGCCTTGCTGAACCGTTCCAGTGGCAGTTATTTGCCTTTCACAGTCTCCTGGTCTTCTCCAAACACGGACACGTCGGTTATCTAGATGAGTACTGATTCGCGATTCGTCAACGAAGAGACAGTTTTGCCAAATATTATCTTCTTCTTTTTGCCGAAGCCTAGCCGACTAACTGTTTTATTGTTTTATATTCTAATTCTATATTTTTAAATAAAGAATCTAAAAAGAAGAAGAAACCATAATATAATCTACCGTAATAAAAAAGTTTTCGATTTTTTAAAGTGATTACAAACTTTTTTTGTTGTGTGTATTATGCGTTCATTCAAACATAATCTGAAAAGGCTCATGATACTGGGCCGGGTCGAAGGATAACGTACTCAACTTAGAACACCGGCAACATAGTCCGTCGCCATAAAGAAGGCTGTTACAGGCAGCATGTAATAAGTAGTCCACACTGCAGAAGACTGCATGGCTTAGAGACACGTCGTGTGGTCGCGATCCTCAGCAGTGAGGGAATGACGAAGAAGAGAAGAAACATATATGAATATCCAAAGGTGATAAAATCAGTGAGCATAACTCACCGTCCGTGTAAAGGCGTTTTCTGCAGCGCTTGCAGGCGCGCCTGGTTGGAGCCGCGCAGAGTGTCGGCGATGTGCAGCAGCGTGTAGGAGCCGCGCGGCCCGCTGCAGTTGTCGCGGATGCAGCGGGCCAGCACCTTGCAGTCTTCTGTCACGTCCACAGGCTACAAACACAAACACGTCGTTTTGGGTATCCTTCGTTAAAATTACAGAAGACGACTGAGCAAAAATAGTTAATGACTGACGAGCGGCAAAGCAGCGGGCCAGCTAAGGCTAAATAAAAGTAAAAACCTTGTAGTCGTGCGCGTTGAGACAGTTGTCGCAGGCAGTGTTGCGGTTCCGCACGCACTCCTCGCGGTTGAACCGCTCGCCGAGGTAGGCCAGCACCTGCGCGCGCCGGCACTCCGTCACGCTCTCGCACACCTCCACCATGTGCAGCAGGTTCGCTATGTGCACCCCCCTGGCTTCTGCCGTTGTGTTGCGCTCCACTGTAAATAATACCAGCCCATTATAGTTCCATTCCTAGGCAACGGCCACCCTCTTCTCATTCAGAGAAGACATTGATCACCGCGCTTGTGTGGTGGATAGAACGGGAGACTCAATAGAACTCAGGAGGATCTCCTTGATCATTCAAGGAGATCCTCATTGGATCACACAAGGACCTTTTAGACACTTCTACACATCAATATTTGTGGATGTTCTAACTGACACCGGAATGTCTTGGCTGGTGGATTTATCAAAGGTCATGCTGCACCTCAAACAAAGCCCAGAGTCAGAAATATTCCTGATGGAAGCAAAATAAGGATACTAAGCCTAGCATAAAACACATGACCGTTCTAAAGTTAAAGTAGGTAAACATCAATTTCGTTTTTTCTTAAAGAAACAATGTAAAGCCCGCTTACTTTCAAGCAGCCTCCTATATCTCACGACGTCAGAGTAAGAGTAGTACAGCAGACAAGTGGCGGCTTCTCCGTCCCGGCCGGCGCGGCCCGCCTCCTGGTAGTAGCCCTCCACGGACTTGGGCATGCTGTGGTGGATCACGTAGCGCACGTCCGCCTTGTCCACGCCCATGCCGAACGCGATCGTTGCGCAGATCTGAGCATAAAGTACACCAAGACATTGAAACAGCGGAAGGCGCGGCCCGCTTCCTGTTAGTAGCCCTCCACGGACTTGGGCATGCTGTGGTGGATCACGTAGCGCACGTCCGCCTTGACTACGCCCATGCCTAACGCGATCGTCGCGCAGGTCTAACCAGGCAACATCGCGACACGTTAGGGTGCAATGAAAATGGGTACATACAAACCCCCGGTCATTATAAAAGCTTTTAAAGTTCTTAAAATTAAATTAACAGAAGATCTTTGGGGAATATTTGTAAAAGTCTGCAGATCTGTCATTGAAACTATTGCTCCTTAGTTAGCTGTCATATTTAACACTAGTGTAGACCAATGAGTATTTCCAGATCTCATGAAACACAGTAAATTCGTTCCATTGTTCAAATCGGGTGGTAGTCAAGAACTTAACAATTATAGTCCTGAGTCAATTCTGCCAGTTCTAAGTAAGGTGTTTGAAAAGTTAATGCTGTACGATGTTACGTCAGTTTAATAAAAAAAATAAAAAACATTTTTCATGAACGCCGGTGTCACCCTAATAAAGATTTTTTTAACGCCTGGGAAGAGTTGCAAGACGCCATTGGAATATTTTGTGACCTCTCGAAGGCGTTCGATTGCGTTAACCATGAGACACTCTTGTTGAAACTTGACCATTTAGGGATTAGGAATACAGCCCTTGATTTACTTAGATCATCCTTGATAAACAGACAGGTTAACGTTCAGGTAAATGGTGTAAACTCACTAGGGTCTGAATTCACATACATTGGGCGTTCCTCAAGGCTCAATATTGGGTCCATTCCTTTTTTTAGCTTACACAAATGATTTGCCCTAATTACTCTTAAATCAAACAGAATTTTTGTTTAATGATAGGCATAATTGTAACATAGTGACTACCTCAAAATATCTCGGCAACGTGACACTTTAAGGCACCATGTTCTTAACCTTTTTTTTTTTTTTTGTTGAAACGTCTTCTACCCATATATGCATGTAAGATCGTACGCCGCAACTTTGAAAATTGGAAATAGTTTTTTTTTACGGTCAGGGAATTGACTTGTTCAATAAAATGACTACCAACTCAATACAATATATTTTAAATCGGAACTGTCACACTACTTACCACGCCACTGACTACTACACGGCAAGTTCACGCAGAACAATCTGCTAAAGTCATTGATATATAAAAAACCCAAGATACACACACAGCATCTCAAAAACGTCTGCAAAAAAACAAACATATGTATAATTGTGCGCTAGTTTCAAACAGTCTCGCATCGCTCGCCATACTGCACTGCTTTGTAAAAACAACTTTAAGCGATCCGTGTAAGGTTGAATTTGCAAAAAAAAAATGCGCATCACTCGCCATACTGCACTGCATTGTAAAAACAACTTTAAGCGATCCGTGTAAGGTTGAATTTGCAAAAAAAAATGTTTATAGTATAACTACACACAACTCACACATGACACTTGATACATGTCAGTTTTTGACGACAGTTTCGAGTGTTGCATTTGTTCGAGACTGCTCATCTTGGGTTTCTTATATATCAATGGCTAAAGTATACATAACCCCTTCTGCACTCAAACTAAAAAAAACAATGAACCATTTGCAGGCACTCGAACTGTCAAGGAGTTGATCAATCAGATAGATGTCGCCCGTTCCAAGCCGTAGCTTAGCTTCCAACCTATGAAGTAGGACGTATAAGACATTCCATGGACGGTTTTTCTGACCGACTTTAACTTTAAGTTTTGGTCAATCAGAAAGATGACCCGTTCCAAGCCGTAGCTTAGGTTCCTATGAAGAAGATCGGATATGAAACTCCATGGATACTCTGCAAAACCTGATTAGCCATATTTATTTACCACTAACACTTCGCCCGCGACTTCGTCCGCGGTGCAATTTAATTCTCTAATTATTTTGAAAATAAATTATAGCCTATGTTACTTCCTGATAATTTAGCTTTCTATTGGTGAAAAAATTGTTAAAATCGGTTCAGTAGTTTCGGAGCCTATTCGGCACAATAATATTAGTACAGATTATACTTAATAGTACCAGCTGACTTACCACATTATACTTATCGGCGACCCAGCCGGCCTGCACCTCCTCTCGCTTCTTGTCGCTGAGTCCCGCGTGGTAGGGCGCGGACTGAATGCCTGACTTTCTCAAGTCCGCTGACAAACTCTCACACTCCTTCCGTGATAAGCAGTACACTATGCCAGATACTCTACAAAGAAATTAAAAAGACATCAAATACCACACAAGGATGTACTGCCTAAACGTATCTGTCAAAAAATTATCATGCAAAATATGTTTAAGTATTTCTTTGAGCCCAAATTTGCTAAACCTGTATCAGGAATACAGAGAACACATTTAAGTATGATTTGGCTATGTGCATCTATCCGCAACAAACGAATTAAATCTGACGTCACACAAATCGTGCATCGCGATATCAAGGTTCTCCGCGCGATTTGATCATATAAAACCGCCCGACATCAACCATCGGGCAGTTGCCCACCAGACAGAAGACCCGTCTGGTCGGTAGATCCTCCCTTTTGAAAGGAGGTTTGCGGGACTTTACACCCTGTTTTTCATAGCAAACAAGTAACAAGAAAATGTGCAACTAACCTGAAAAACTTCTCCTTGATAAGTGTAGCAATCTCCTGGTTGACAGATTTAGGTTTCTTCTCTAATATCCTGTAGGCAAGGTTGGGCCTGTTAAAGCTGCTGAGGAACCACTTGCACGAGCGCACCTGCAGCTGGTGCAGGATGTCGGTGCGCACACGCGGCGTGGCCGTGGCCGTGAGCGCGATGATGCTGGTCTGCGGGAACTGCGCGCGCAGCAGCGACAGGCGCTTGTAGTCGGGCCGGAAGTCGTGGCCCCACTGCGATACGCAGTGCGCCTCGTCGATCACGAATCTGAACCCGTACCAATATTATTTTCAGAGCAGAAAAAGTGCCTAATTCTTTTCTTGAAATTTTTCATTACACTTTACTCTGTGTTAATGGTTCTTCGAGCCGGATTGCTGTTTTTTTGTTGAATATTCAGTACATGGCCGTGGAAACGAAAATTTAAATGGAAACGAATATATACATGTATGACAGCGCGCCGTGACTTTGAAAAAATGGCGCGAGTGATGAATTTATTGAATTTAAATTTCGCAGTCCAACCGAAGCTAAAGAGGCCCTAAAATAAACGGCAACTTCATGCTTATAGATAGGTGCAGGTGACAAATTTAAAATCCTATGCAAAATAACATTACCTAGCAAGTTTCCCTCTTGAGTAAAGCATGCTCAGCATCGACTGGAACTTGGAGGAGTTGCTGATCTTCTCGGGGGTGACGTAGAGCAGCTTGATGGCGGGCTCGCGCAGGGACAGCTTGTGGTAGATCTCGTCACACGTGGCCAGGGATACGTCGCCAGACATGTGCGCGGCGGGGATCTACGTCATACCACTACTTTTAGGGATCGCCCATTTTTCACGTGATGCTCGAAAAGGAGAGGGGGTTAGGAAAAAATCACAAAACATCACAAGGAGGGAGGAGTGTAGTGAGATATAACGTGTATTTTTTTACAAAGTACGTATTTTAAGATAGTTTTCTGATTTTATAAATACTTTGAATAAAAAAATACACGGGGTTTTTTTTCCTAAAATCACGTGTATTTTTTTGATTTGGGACTGAGGTCATTAATATGTATACAGATGAATGGTCCACAATAAACGATTTTTAATCTAGTTGATCTCATAACATGTGGCCAGGAATATGTCTTCTGACGTGTGTCTAGATCATAAGAATACTTATAGAACTACTTAGTTCGTAGATTTTAGAACCAAATGTTACGACGAGCGCTAATCCCGCTGCCAAACTGTTACGCCATTTGGCGGATCTTAAATATACAAGTGTCTGGTCCAAAACATACATAGTTTTTTTTAAATACATATAATACGAGAAAGTGTACACGTAGTCTCTTAAAAAACGTTGGATACATTCTTAGCACAAAAGACTAAGGAGGACAATTCTAGGTACAGTTCCCGTCACTCAAGTTTACCTCCCCGAAGTACGTTGCAAACGATTGCGCAGGATGTGAATTTGATAAAAAACATAGGACAGCGCAGGCGCGGGTAGGTCGCGGATGCGCGTTTTCGCGCAAGATGGCGGGTGTAATGGCATCCCTCTCGCTCGTATACGTTCGATGCATACGTGTGACCCGCTTGCTCAATGCAATACGACTGTTGATGTGGAAAGTGTTTCACGTTGTTATTGTTTATAATTAATTATTTTGGTTATTTCTTACTATTTGATTTGTTTTTTTGTGTGTTTTTGTGGTGTATGTGTTTGTGGTGTTACTTTTTGATATTTTATTATTACTGGTAGTCTGTGTTACTTGTTTATAATATAATACGAACGAATAAACAAAAAAATATTTCAGGAACATAACACTTTATTACGCGATTAAACCTGCGCGGTCGTCACTAAAACCTAACTTCGGAGGGGTAAACAACGCTGATGCGAACTGTACAGTAGACCAATAAAAACCTTCGGCTGGCTTTTGACCAGATCTTCCTCATTTTACACGACGCAAAAGTATCCAAAAATGATAAGTCAATGAATAAAATAGAAGCTTGAAGAGTAACTTGACTACATGAACTAAAATCTCAACCATTTTGGATCAGCGAAATTAACTGTTAAGCAGGTTGACGGACTTAACCAATTTTTCTTATGTTTTTTTTTTTGTCACCCATATATAAACTAGTTGACCCGCGCAACTTCGTCTGCTCCGCTCCTGTTGGTCTTGGCGTGATGATATATAGCCTATAGCCTTCCTCGATAAATGGGCTATCTATCACTGAAAGAATTTTTCAAATCAGACCAGTAGTTCCTGAGATTAATGCGTTCAAACAAACAAACAAACTCTTCAGCTTTATATATTAGTATAGATATAGATATTAATTTGATATCGACTTACATCAAGCGACAGTAGTTTGTTGACTTGGTCCAGGATCAGTGACTTGAGCGGGGATATCACGATGGTAACGCCGGGCATCAATATCGCAGGGAGCTGGTAGCAGAGTGATTTACCTGCAGATGTCAATAACGTCATTCCACATCATTTAACATTATCATTTTTCATTGACATTTTATTTCGTTTAAAATGTATACAGATTTTAATAAATTTTTGTGACATCGTAAATCTTATTTTATGTATTGTCATTTTTCAATTAATGTCAAATTCATTCCAATTTCAATAATTCAATTTTATTAATTTTAATGGTATTTTTTTATTGTTTGTCTACTGATTTAAAACTAACTTAGTATTAAGTGCTACTAACATAAACTGTGGACCAAAAGTTGTCTTATTTCTGAATAAATATATATGTATATATTAATTACAATTTTATCATTCGACACTCACAATTAATAGTAAAAGAAGACGTTTTTCGACAACCCCAAATAACTTATGATAAGGGCAAGCCAAAGTGTGGAACTCTCTGCCAGCGTCTGCGTTCCCCTCCATATATAACCCATCTGCCTTCAAAGCAAGAGTGAACAGGCATCTTCTGGGCACGCTCGCTCCATCATAGACCTCATCCATCGCTTTCTATCAGGCGTGATTGTGGTCAAAAGCCCATTCCCCAATTTAAAAAAAAAAATACGTGTTTTATTATGTTCACTAGGTTCGCGATTAAGTCTAGAAAAAAAAACTTTACAACCCACACATAAAGTACAGTTTGCACTATAACTTTTATGACGTATTCAAAAGAACCTGTCATTCTGAAATCAACCTAATTTACACCGATACAAAAATGACATTCCATTAACACTTTTAGTGCCAAGCACTCAACATACGGGTCGAACAACAATTCGTTCGTGTGCCCACAACCCGTATCTGAGTCGTCGTTTTAAGTAGCTATATGTGACTTGTGTTCATGCGCGGGTTGTGGGCACACGAACGAATTGTTGTTAGACCCATATGTTGAGTGCTTGGCACTAAAAGCGTTAATAAGTTAGTAAGAACGAAGGATTCGAATATGGAACAGAACGAGGCAACTTACCGCCGCCGGTGGGCATGAGCACGAAGCAGTCGTGCCCCAGCAGCGTGGCGTTGATGACTTGCAGCTGGTTCGGCCGGAACGACTTCAGTCCGAAGCGCTCGTGGAACACCTCCATCATTGGTACCGAGTGAGGGTAGTCCAAGCCGTCGAACTCGCCTGCAATACAAGCGATTCAAGAGTCAACACCATACCACTGCCTAGATTCATATATCTTCAACACGGGGCCTGTCGATCATACCCTTAGCACTTTGACTTTACTAAGTAAATCAAGTACATACGAATATAAACCTTATAATATACCGATAACGTGTTCATACTCGTAACAGCGGATGTGAAGAAGCGATTCATATGAATATGAACATAAGTAATACAAATAAAATTATGTTTTTTTTTTCGAACTAGAAACTCAGTCAAGTTAAAGTGCATCCTGAGAATTAGGAGGAACAGAAAGAGATCTTGTGAGTCTTTTACTCCCTACTGATTGTTTTGTACAAATTGTAACTTACCAGTGATGCCATCGTTCTGCGTGCCAGCATGGAAGTCACCCATCCCTTCGTACTTCGGCTTTTCCTTCACAACCGAATCATCCATCAGATTGACCACTCGTGGCTCCTGACTGCCCACATCTTCTAAATTCTCTTCAAAGTCCTCAGGCCTATACACCGGCCAGCCATCTGCATCAACAGGTATGTCTACAGCACTGCTCAATGCTTCTGCATTACTAGTACTAGCTACAGAATCACTGATGTTAATGATGCTAGCTTGAGTTGCTTCTGGCATTATATCTGTGACATCATCCATGTCTATAGGCACTTCATAGTCATCCATTGGTTCACTGTCTTCTTCATTATCTTTGAAAGAATCAATGCTAGGCCTGTTGATGTTTAGTAGAGAGTTTTTGCTCAACTGTGGTGGTTGGAACTCCACAGAACTCTGTTCTACTGGTACACATTTCGGTGCTTCTGTAGCTACCAAAGGTTTCAGTCTTTCTGAAGCGTTTCTTATCCTCTCAGCCGTAGATGACGGTATGTCTTTGCTCGGCGTTGATTTGTTCTCCTCTATCGTTAGCCTCGAAGGCTTTTTAAACACAAATTTTCCTTTCCCTTTAACTTGTTCAGATGTACTTGTGTTCTCTGATTCAGATTGACAGCTTGTCTCCAACGTAGATGAGTTATTGAGTGGTGAAAACGCATCGAATGTTAAAGATTTTTTCGGTAGTTCATTTCTTGGTCCTTTACTATTGAAAACAAAGTCTGGTGTAGAAGTTGCAGTTCCAGGATTGTCAGCTTTTTGAAGACATTCCGTTACCCTTTTATGTACTCCACTAGATACGAGGTCAAAGTCGTCTACGTCATCATCATATTTATCAAGTAGAGAGGGACTATGACTACCATTAAGTTTATGGTCACCATTACTAAGTCTATTGTCTATTCCACTGAGTGACGTTTTTGAACTTACACTATCAGGTTTAGCTAGTATTTTCTTTAGTTTATATTGTAACTGTTTAACTTTAGCATATATTTTCCTGTCATAACCTGGGAATTTCTCCTTTATACAGTTCGGTATTTTGTCGAAGGCGTGAAATATTTTTTCTAGTAAGTCTATATAAAGTTCTTTACATTGCTCCTTGTCTCCGGGCTCTATTGTATCCTAGAACATTAAAATTGCACAAATACACCACATGCAATTTTTATCGAAATGTATTGGTAGATGGAATAATTGAAAATGACTAGCTAAAAGCTAAGTCTGCAACTTCATTCACTTGACCATTCCAAGATTTTTTCATACAACTTCCTATGAAAAAAATATATACCTGGGTTAAATTTTTCTAGTTGGCGCGGATTGCCAACACCATACGACAAACCAAAAAACAAAAACGCTCAAAGGAGACCTGGGACTCTTTTTACGCTATTCCTCATAGTTTCGGATTTGACGCTGTATAAAGCAATTGAGTGGTACTTCGAACCAGGGGGCTACTCTCTAAGCCCGAAGTCCGTAGTTTCGGGTTTAGTTGCGGGCGTATTCTACTTCGTATCACCTACGGACTTACGATTAGTCTCAAACCCGAACTAAGAATGAATGACAACACGATTTGGCAGTAACTGTCAAATCGTGTTGTCATTAGTTCTCAGTGGTTAGGTGATACGAAGTAGGATACGCCCGCAACTAAGCCCGAAACTACGGACTTCGGGCTTAGATAGTAGCCGCCCAGGGCCCCATGTAGCTAAAAAGTATTTTTTTAGGCTAACCACCCTCCATTTTGCAGTCCCTCATTTATTCTACTCTGCCTCTCACCCACTCCTATAAAGATTGGACCCTGCCTTCTAACGCACAAAACTATGCGACAGCTAGATGTGGCCCAAAACACAATTTAGGATGCGTTATTTACCTTATTGTTCATCATTGCTGGATGTTTGGCCACGGTGTTCAAGAAACCTGATATTGTCTCATCCACCATTATATTCTTCAAAGGGTCCTTATCTTTGTGACGCGGTTGCTCTGGAGTCTTCAGAATCTTCTTACTGTTCTCTTGTGTCCCATGTTTAGTCTTTGGTGGAGTTGGGGTTGAACTTATCCTAATCGATCTATTTACTTTCTCTGGTGTTCGGGATTTAGATTTCTTGCGAAATGCTACTGGGAAATCTTGAATATCGTCCTGAAATTGTTAGAAATTAACATAAACAATGTAAGAATTGAGGTAGTGCAGAAAAGAGTGACTGGGATACCACAAAAAAATGAAAAGATCATATCAGGTGGTTGTGTGGTTTCTGCCTGCCCCCATGGGAAAAACGCGAGTTAACGTGTTTATGAGATATCTATGGAAAATGTGGTTATTGTGGTGATACTAAGGGAAACCATTGCATACTCCAGTTTGTATTGATATCTGTTTTAAAAGATATATATTCTGTGCTTGGTTTAAAAGTCATTCAACTGATCACAGCAGTTAATCGCGATTGACAATTTGGCACATTTATTTTGTGACAATTTTGGTTCTAGAAATAAATAATATTGTACTTAAGCTGACTTACCACATCCATTTCAAACATGTCATTACTTTGATTATCATCTCTCATCTTGTTGCTGCGTGTGATTGGACTGACTCCATTGCTTGTCACTTTGTTCACTTTGTGGACAGGCAGGAGTGGAGGTGACTCTTGATAACCATTCGATATCTTTGGGGTCTGAAACACAATGTACAATTTAATTATTCCACTAGCTGATGGCATCACCCGTATGGATACCTCCGACACCTCCAACAAATCCTTACTCATTACTAATATTTTAAATATTATAATAGGCTACTTTTTATCCCGGGAGTATGTTCCCTAGGGACCACGCGGGCGAAGCCGCTAGCAGAAACTAGTATCATTATATTTTAGCCAATGTATACAAAAACTTGACAAATTATTATAAACTAAAACCTTTTTCGAGGACCACTCTATCCATTAGTGAAAACAGCATTAAAATCAGTGCAGAAGTTTTTGAGTTTGTCGCGAACAGACAGACAGACGCGGCGGAGGACTTTGTTTTATATGTTGTAATGATAGTGATAATATATAGTGATATGCAATAGAAAACAAAGTCGTATTTATGAGCTTATTGCGGCAAATTAGCTAATGCTGCTCTATCAATTTCGCGCCTTGTATTCGCCATAACCTTTGTAAACTTATGTTTTGTCTCATAATTTCTGTCATGGACTGATCTAATGAAAAGTATAATGCTAAAATATGTAACATAGTTGACCCGCGCAACTTCGTCTGCTCCGCTTCTGTTGGTCTTAGCATGATGATAAATAGCCAGAATTTTTCAAACTGGACCAGTTGTTCCTGAGATTAGCGCGTTCAAGCAAGCAAAACAAACAAACTCTTCAGCTTTATTTATTACTACTAGTATACAGTAGCGTAGCGAGGGGGGGGGGCGGGGGGTGCGGCGCGCACCGGGTGACACCCGACCGCTCGTTGACTGGTTTTTGTCACTATCGGGTGGCACCCCTAAAAGTTTGACGCAATGGAACCTGTCGGGAGTAGGATGCAAAAATTTTTGAGCTCGCTTCGCTCTCTCTTGCATTTTGCACTCTCTGCAAAAATTTATTTTGCCCTTCAGGTATTCTGCATTTAGGGGTGACTCGTTCGTGGGCTTTTAGTCACGGTCAGGTGTCACCTCTTAACGGGCGACGACATAACGAAACCCGTCCGTGATGGGGTGTAAAAAATTTCGAGCTCGCTTCGCTCGCTCTTACTTTCTACTCTCTCTTTTTTCTTGAGCGTTTTTTTGTGTCTCAATAAAATCACTATGATTGTGTATGAAATGATCAAAAGAAAACAAAACCTTTCCGAGTTGGGGTGCACGAATTTTCGAGCTCGCTTCGCTCGCTCTTGTGTTCTGCCCTCTCTCAGTTAATGAGCTTTCTTGCATCACTCCATAAAGTTATTTCTATTTAAGTATGAAGGATCAAAAGAATATAAAACCTATCCGAGGTGGGATGCGAAACTTTTCGAGCTCGCTTCGCTCGCTCTTGTGTTCTGCCCTCTTTTGGTTTTTGAGTTTACTTGCGTTACTCAACAAAGTTTGGTTTAGATAATGATGAAAACAAAATCAAAATAATCTAGTTTTCAAGATTTTGTTTGTAAGTATGCTGCAAGAACATTCCTGAAAATAAAAACCTGCAGCGCAAATGGCACACCGTCCCCCCTCCCTTCTGAAAAATGGCTTGCGTTTCCCGTCGCCAGAACGAAAGGCCAAAGGTGCAACTCATAATTATTGGGGGGGGGGTTCATTTGTGGGGTGACACCACATTATCCGCCCCGGGTGTCACCCATGCTAGCTACGCTACTGCTAGTATAGATTTGGCTATGTTGCATATTGTTTATCTGGCGTAAACCAGGCTTTAGAGTCAGAAGCCACACATCTCGAAAGATTTGGAAATGGGAAAAACGTGATACTTGCCGTTGTCTGTGGTTGATCATCTGTAGTCTTCTTAAATGGGGGTGTGACTGAAAATATAAAACGAAACATAATAAAAAAAAATATTTCTTGTGATATTTTATTTTGAATTGCCCAAAATAGCCTGTTTTTTTTGTGAATAATCTGCACTGTTCCAATGCTGGGCAAGTAGCAATGAAATATTTAAGACTTTAATGATACTTACAGTTGGGTGTAGTACTTGAGGTTTTTGATTTAAACACAAATCTGGATTTCTTCTCTGAGACCTGCTCATTTTTGCTTCCACTGAAAATAAACCAACATTGCTTAAAGAAGAATATGATTTTATGTACAGCCAACAAAAGGGGAAGCTGCTGTAATTATTTAACCACAGCTAAATGCAGCAGTGCAGGTTGATCTCAACTGAAGTGAAAATGAATAGGCATGTTATAGGCCTATACATTTTCATTTCATGATGGGTCTGTCCATGGGTGACCATCTATTACATACAGGCAGTCCTCCAGACCAGGAAGTTATTGCAAATATCAAAGAATAGTGAAATAAGCATGAATTCACATATTCCTACAAAAAAAAAGTTTTGGCTCTCCTGACAAGTACATAAGGGAGCAATGTCTATTGAGAGGAATCACACATTCACACGCACACACACACACACACACACATTCACATTCATTCACATCTTAATTTATATTGGATCACTTGGGTGTCTGTCTGTCTGTCTGTCCGTTTTCGCAGCCACTTTTCTTCAGATCCACTGGACCCATTCTGTTGAAATATGGTACACTGTGACCCAAACACGTATGCGTTACATAAATCTTCAAATTTTTAGTATGGGAGTCAAACTAGAAAATTTAAAAAAAAAAGTTATTTGAACAATATTATGTGACATATTAAATGAAAGGGCTTACTTTAAGGGTTTTAAATATATTTTTTCATGATTTTAAAATAAATGGTTTGAAGTTATTCAAGAAATAAGACAAATGATCTTTCCCCCCCCCCTTATCTCTGAAACTACTGAGCCTAAAATTTTGAATAATATTGCGATAATAGAAAAAAAAACTACCTCGTACACGCAGTTATGTCGTATCTAAGAAAGGAGTCTGCATTACAAACATGTGCAAATTGCAATTTTCTTGTGTAAATAGTAATCCGTCATTTTAATGGATAAATGATGTCAATGATAATTATTAACTAACATAGGATACGGATGGATCTTTAAGTAACAGTGCTTTAACTTGACCCATTGAATTTATAAGTCCAGATTTCATGGTTTACCTTTCATACAATTGATCAAGTTTGTTAGAGAGATTTCATCTTTATTTATTGACCCTAACGATCGATGCAATAAAAGTACAGGGTGTTATTTTTAATGATTTTAGTCCGTTCGATTACCAGGTGTGGTGAGCGAATTTTCGAAAATCTTTGAATGAAGTTTTCTTTCTTTCAAAAAATAAATGAGTGTTTTCTTTGAGTAAAATTTTCTATCTACAGTATTAAGAGTACTTTCCTTTCAGGTGGCATTAAAAAATTCCACCCTCCATCCATATTGTCTTTCCATTTAAAAGTGCCATTTAATGGCCTAATTGAAATTAATGTTTTGACTTTGCTAGACTTTTACAGATTCCCTGGATTTCATAGTGAAATTTCTTGTGTTGTGTTCTACTTAGAACATGTTTAAACATGTTATTTGTCACTGGTTTTTTTTTTTTTTTTTTGTCCTCCTCAGAGGAGTTTGGCTTCGCACATCTTGTGCATTTGCCAGAGTCAAGTTATTTATGGTTCGTCTCTAATTTCAGTTCTCTTCTATTCTCTTCGTGTGAAGTGAGTCTTAATCTTTCAGGTTAAAGATGTTTTTAATGTTGTATTATCTCTTGGATATGGCCAGGGAAGACGAGGAAGTGTAGGGAAGAGAATTGTTTTTCTTTTTTTTTAAGCAAAACGGGGAAACGTATGGGCAGGAAAAAAATCACGGTCGGACGGGAATAATATTAACAGAAAATGGTCACGGAGGGAACAATGGAAAAAGATTGAGGAAGGAATTAAATAAAAAGAGACAAATAGTTATCTAGAAATATCTAAATACAATTAAAGCTACTAAATATTTACTTTGTTACATAAATGTAGTTACAGTTTTATGTCATTAGCTTCGATAAATGAAGCTAAGGCGTTATATATCGGAATAGAATTATTAAACAGTAAACACGGTACGCTAGTTGGAAATGGAACTTCTAATAACGATAGTCTTGTATATAAAAGAGTATGGTCATACAGTGAACATCTCAGAATAATATGATTCGTGTCAGCATCCTCTTCCCCGCACTCACAAGTATCATTGTCGATAATGCGAAACCGAGCAAGATGTGCAGGACTGCACACGTGACCCAAACGCATGCGTATCAATACAGAAGTAGCTCTTTTACCAAAATTTGTTTTGAAGAACCAAGGCTTAGTAGGGACTTCAGGTTGAATAGAAAAGTAATATTTGCCTTTTACTTGACTACTGCTCTTCCAAGCCTCCCCCCAAGATTCCTTGAGGCGGACCCTGGGAAGAGCAGTGAGATCATGGGGGTAGACTTTAAAATAAAAAGTATCGCCACACTGAATGGCCTCATTAGCTAATTGGTCCACTTTTTCGTTACCAATGATTCCACTATGGCTAGGAATCCAAGCTAAGGACACCGAATATCCTTTACTTTCACACTCAAGTAATAAATCTCTTGACATCAGAGTTACAGGGGAAAGATTGTTTGATTTAAAGGGAAATTTCGCTAAAGCCATTAATGCACTCATGGAATCTACAAAAATTACTGTTTTAGAGAGTTTCATTAGAAGGATGTATTCCAGGGCCTTAAAAATACCTTTGTCACTGGTTTTGATACATATCAATGAAGAAACAAGATGAGCTTTCTACTGATTTTTTTGAGAGCATAAACATGCTCTTCTGTGTAGAAAGAGAAGAAGATACCCTATCTCTTCCTTATCCTTATCATTGACGCTAATTATTTATGGAAGTGTCCAACAACAGCTGATGATTATTATGGATGACGCATGTAAACAAGGTTGTGAAATTAATTTTATGGCTAAATCATCAATACTTTGATGTTTTACTTTTATTCCAGTCAGTGCTTCTAGACAACATACAATGAACCTATCACTATACAGGTACCCTCCACCCCAAGTTGTGAGATTAAAGTGGTAAATAAATATACTGAACAGCTTACTATATTACTGCCTGTCATTAAAGGAACGAATTTAAAATAGTGGTTTGTTACTAATTTTGATATTAACAACAGAAACGATGACGAGATATAACTGAATCATAAAAAAGTTAAAGTTTTTACCTTGTACTTGTATTGTTTGAATTCGAATTTCCAGTTGTTTTCTTGATAAAACTCATCAAAGAGGATTGTTTACTTTGAGATGACATCGTTTTATTTATTAAGAACTATCCTTTTGATTTATCATTGTAAAGAAACTCCAATTTTGTGACTTTCCGTACTTTTTCGTGGATTTTCAAAATTCACAATATCACGTTCCAGAATCCATTACCGTCATAACGCTATTTGTTAAACATGACTTTCCCAGTCACCACTCGAATTTATGTCAAACAATTTAATTTTACTGAATGGAATGTTTTGCAAGCATTCACAGATAAATATTTTTCATGCGAAAACTAACCTAACTTTAGTTTTAGTAAGAAAAGTTTGCAAACACAACACTACACATAAAAAAGGTGACAGTTCCGTGACGTTTCTTCATTTGTTGTGAATGTGATTTTTCAAATGGAATAATGTCTCTCAGAAAAGTGCTTTTTCTAACAAGAACTGCGTGTTGTAAGATAGCAAAACTGCAATCTAATACTTTTGTGAGGCAGAATATATGGTTACTTTCCGCCAACGCGCCAAAATTGTACAGTACAAAAAATATAGGTTAGTATCTAATTTTCGCCCTTACACCCGGCAAATGTTGAATCAATAATGTGTTCATTCAAGTAAGCGTGTAAAGAATTGTATTAAAAATAATTAAACCATTTCGACATCAATATCAATTGCTATTATTATTGTAATATTATCATAAATCATAGAGGCGTGTGATTAAAAAACTATTATAGTGAAGCAAACTCGTAAGATAAAAGATAATACTAATACGAAAATAAATCCAAATTCTAAAAATAAGTCAACCCCAAAAGAAGTCTACTCCTATATAGTAAAAACTTCAAATACCCTTGGTTGTTTCATAAAAGGTACCAAATTATTTCTGATGTAAGAGATTAGTTGAAACCATGTCACATGGTTATCTTGTCCCATCTCAATTTAATTTTAGGAGCAAATCAAATGTAACTGTCTAATAAATACTGTAATATTAAATAATTCTTAAATATATTTATGCAATGATCCAAGTAAATAATGATGCTAAAAATAATGATAATGTTCCTCTGTGCCACCCCTGTGAAACCATTATTTCATTCAAACAAACCATCAGTAATGCCTTTTTTTAAATGTGATCATCACCATCTTTTAACCTGAAATCACCCACTGCTGGGTACAGGCCTCTATTTTTCCTGTCCTTTTATATTACTTACAATAAAATACTTTTGTAAAATGGCAAGCTTATTTATTTTATTATATTAGTGCACACAGAAAAACAATAGGTAAGTAATTGATAACATTATAATTATAATAGAAAGCAACTGGTTATTACAACTAATTTTTTTTCTGCAGACCTAGGATAGAGAAATGTAGACAATAGTGTGTAAGAACAAGTGAAGAAAAGTATGTGAAGCCATAAACTAAATTAATAAAAAAAAAACGAATGTATATAAAGTTACATACATAGATTTAATCAATCTATACTCTTATAAATGAAACTTTAAAAACATTAAAAAAAAATAATTTTAATAATAACTGCAAAATTTACATGAAAATAAAAATACTATGAAAATAAATTCAACACGAATGGGCAGAGAAACAATGTTGACACGTCTGCGACCGCTGACAAAATGGACGATTCTACGCCGGGTTCTTCTTTTTATACGCGTGGCCGCGTTGGAGGGGTATGTCCGGTGTTGCCATCTAACACGGCCTCTCCTGACACGGCAGCGTCCTCGCAGCCTTCGTCAGCTCGCGATGATGTACCAGCACCATTGTCCTCATGGTTGAATGACTGATCTTCATCGCAACCTGAAACCGTAAAACAAAACAAATGTTAAAATCGCATACTAAACGTTATCACACAAGATAGCAAAAGGGTTATATTTCATATAGCAGCGACTCTATGTACTGAACAACACAAACTTCGCACGACAATTAAACACAGTCATACACAACGACTTTTCATATCACAAGTAGGGTTTACTCAGGTCATATTCCCACACCAAATACCATGCGCGCATCAGGATTTACATCAGTTACAGCAGGTCAACCATGAGACCTACTTCAGGATTTACACTCGGTCTATAGTCAGCATGGGCCCCACCGACATCAACCTTGATACCTTCACTATGGGCTGCACTCTCAATAGTACAGTCCACAGTCTGTGCCACTCAAAACCATGTGCACTAAGGATTTACATGAGTCTCGGCACCCAACAGTATAGAAACAAGTGCAACCAGTGATCGTTTAGTACATATAGTCTATAAAGTGTAAGCAGAAGCTGGGTGCAGACAACAAAAATAAACCAATGAAAGTTCTCAACTAACTTTCAAAAAATCCAGCACATGTGTCAGGGGTCCATTCACCACGCCACAACACCATGAACCCAGCAGCTGCTTGACTGGTTTTGCCATACGAACCAGCTAGCAATTTTAGTTCGTACCTATCGTTAGGTAGAACATTCACAACCCTATATGGGCCTCGCATGCCACTATCTAACTTGCCAGTACTTTGGGATCTCTTTATGACAAAGACTCTGTCATTAAGGTTGAACTTCTTAGGAGGACTTCTATTTTTATTGACATACGCATCTTGTTTAGATTTGTTTTTATTTATTAATTCATCTGCGCGTTGTCTACGTAGCTCGCGGATCGCTTCGCGATTTGCATTTGAGCCCTCAAACGTAACATCCCTAATTAAAGAGTTAATTACTGGCGTAGTAGATTCCGTTCCGATTAATAGATTTAATGCGGAATATTGTGTCGTTTTATGTTTGGTTATGTTTAATATGAGCTGTAATTTCCACAAAATGTTCGGCCATTCGTTTTCGTTATTATTTACTTCGATCCTGACCATATTCAACACAGTTCGGCAATATCTTTCAACTTGACCGTTTTCCTGATGCATTTCAGGCGTAATAAAGTGTACTTCAACACCAGACTCAGATAACCAGTGTATAAAGTTGTGATTATCAAACATCCGACTGCGGTCACACACCAACCGCTTAAAAGTGCCAAACAAGGATATAGTTTGAGTTATAACTCTCTTTAACTCATCGCAATCCTGTCTGTACAGGCTATACAACAAACAATATTTTGTATATGCATCAATTATTATCAGTACGTACTTAAAACCGTTACATTCTCTAAGTGGACCGAGTACATCAGCATGTACAGTATCGAACGGTATCGGGTTCTTTTGCCAAGAGGATATCGGCTGGAAGGGAGCACGGGGTATTTGTTTATGCGATATACATACGACGCAGTGTGTTACGTACTTTGTAACAAACCGTCTCAAGCCCGGGAACCAAAAGTGTTTGAGAATCAAATCAACAGTTTTGTCTATACCCAAGTGTTCATGTTCGTCGTGGAATACACGCAACAAACTTAAACGGAACGCTTTTGGAACATAACATAGGTAACGCTCTTGCTCGCCCTCAACACAGTATTTATAATACAAAAGATCGTTACGTTTTACATAGCGACTTGAATCTAACTCACCGTTATTTAACTTTTCTAATAGTGACAAAGTCTCTTCGTCACCCGCTTGAGCTATCTGTGCCCAATTAAGGGGTTTCTGAACAGCATTCACGACATTAACCGGATTTCGACTCAAATAATCTACGTGGGACATTAAACAACCCTTGCGGTATTCTAACGTAAAGTCAAAATCTTGCATATAGATCCACCATCGCGCTACTCTCGGCTGAAGATCTTTCTTGCGTTGGGTCATTTTTAAAGCGTTACAGTCCGTTATTATCGTAAAATGTTTACCGACCAGATATTGACGAAAATGTTGCAGCGATTTTACAACGGCTAAGGTCTCGAGCTCATAACTATGGTACTTTGATTCCGCACCCGCCGTGAGCTTACTAAAATACGCGACGACGTGCTTACGACTATCTTTGTGTATTTGCATCAAAATACCGCCATAACCTATCGCACTCGCGTCAGTATGCAACTGCGTAGGTAGATCGGGATCAAATATCGCTAACAAAGGCTCGCTGGTTAGATACGAAATAATTTCCTGCCTAGCCTTCTCTTGTTCATCGCCCCAATTAAAAACAACACCCTTTCGAGTTAATGCAGCCATGCAAGCAGTCTTAATAGCGTAACTGGGAATATATCGCCGAAAATAGCCAGCCAAGCCCAGAAATTGACGAACTTGCTTAACGTTACTCGGTTTTGGCGACCTATCTAAGGCTTCTACTTTATGCTTGCTCGGTCTAACCTGACCCTGGCTGATTATTCTACCCAAGTACTCTATTTCGCTAGTTAGGAAACTGCACTTCTTTAAATTTATAGAAAACCCGGCTTCTGTTAAGGTTCCTAGGACTGCGTCTAGCAAAGTAAGGTTCTCACTGATTGTATCCGATAATAAAAGCACATCATCAATATAAACGAGTACCTTACCAGATTCAATGAATGATTTTAAGGTTTTACTGATGGTTTTCTGGTAAATAACGGGGGCATTGGCAAGGCCGTACGGCATTTTACAGTATTCGTAATGACCTTCAGGGGTTATGAAGGCAGTCTTGTGAATGGAGTCTTCACTGACCTTCAGTTGGTGGAAACCTGAGACCATATCAAGTGCACTGAACCATTTAGCTTTACCTAGCATGTCTACATGATCATTAATCAACGGGAGCGGGTGTCTTATTTTAACTGTAATTTGATTTAGGGCTCTATAATCAACTACCATCCTATCTGAACCATCCTTCTTTTTCACAAGCAAGATCGGGCTAGCATATTCCGATTCTGATTCACGAATTATGCCTTTCTCTAACAAATCTTTAACTATGACACGAACGCGTATTTTCTCGTCATACGACAGTTTGTACGGTCGGTAATAAATCGGAATATCACTAGTCAACTTGATTTGCATTTCACTATCCTTAACTGTGGTGGTAGCTGTACCGGTTAAAAAGTAATCAGAATATTTTTTTAACACGTTTAACAACCGTTCCCTATCCTGCCCGGTAACATGAGTCGATATGTTTTTGAAGTCCAATGATGGATCTACTTGCGTAATATTATTCACGAAAACACTACTATGAACAATACACTGCGAATCACCGGTACGAATGTACGCAACACCTTTCCTATTTAAGACGTCAGTACCAATAATTACGGGTACATTTAAATGGCACTTATTCACAACATAAAAATCAACCTCTAACGTAATACTATTTAATTGTATCGGTAATGTAACCATAGACTTTGCTATAACTTCCATTCCACCTAAACCTCGTAATAATTGGTGAACCGGTTTTAATTGACATGAAAAGTGCTTAATTAAATCAGAAATTATTAAAGAAACGCCTGAACCGCTGTCAATCAGTACATCGACGGGTATATTCGAAATAACGCCAGTAATGACATCGGAGTTTTTACATCCACCCTCATTTTCGCGACAAAAATTTACGGAACTATTATTTCTGACACGCTCCTTAGCAAAACACTGACTTTCCGCATGACCTATTTTTTTGCAGAAACCGCATTTGTCAGGACGAGTTTTTGTCGAAGGGCTATTCGTATTATTTTCAGAAATATTACTTTGTGAATCTGATTTAGGTCGTTTGGGACAGTTTTCGCGTTTGTGACCTACTTCGCTACACTGAAAACAACGTACCTTAGAAGTATCGAAAGTTTTACGTTTGAACTGGCTATTACCATTACGATTAGAGGCAATATGAGTACTGGGTTTCTTATTAGAATTAGGCACACTACATTTTACAAAGCTCGACAAGTAATCCACTATGCTGTCAGGAGTTAATTTAGCATTCCTTGCTGACGCACGAACCTGTGGGTCAGTGATACCACGTATAATAATTGCAGTTAGTAAATCACTGCTTAACCCTTTAACGATACGTAATTTCAGTAAAGATTTACGGGCATATTCAGCATAGGTAGAATACTTATCCGACTCGGTACACATAACGTTGTACAGAATGTTCGCGACATCGACAGACCGTGGGCACAATGTTTTCAACTCTAATTTGAAAATAGGCCATGTACGCGTGGTGCTAGTCCACTCACTAAGCCAAGTACGGGCCTCCCCCTTAAGGCAACGACCTACGCGAGCAAGGCATTCACCATCCTCCCAACGATTAAGCGATTGAGCTTTATCAACTTCGTCGCACCACGTGTCGACATCATGAACACTCGGATCAAAATCAGAGACAAAATATTGGTTTGATCTCACCGGGAATGTCATCAAGGCGTCGAGAAAGCGTTCAGCTACGCTTTTGGCGTCACTCTCCGTCGGCAATGGTGTGGCCGCAAACTCTTGCGTCGGGGCGGTGGATGCTGAGGGTGCGCAGGTAGGTGTTGTGGCGGGCTCCACATCTGGCGGTGACGTTCTTGGCACGGCCAGAGCCCGGTAGGACCCCGGACTCGCCACCGAAGCACGTCGCAACTCGTTCCCACGCGTCCGTTCTTCCAGGTCTTGAAGCCTCCTCAAAACCTCGTTTAAACTATTAGGAGGCGAGGGAGTTCGTACACGACGTCTCCCTTTCCTCTTGCTATCAGAAGGCATTGTGTCTCTGCCCTACTGAACCTCAAAACTACCGCTATAGAACACACTAAGTAAAACTATTTCAAATTTAAAGAATCAGAGATGGTTGTCCAGCAGGTAAGGCCTTCGAATCCCACTTCTGATCTTATAAATGAAACTTTAAAAACATTAAAAAAAAATAATTTTAATAATAACTGCAAAATTTACATGAAAATAAAAATACTATGAAAATAAATTCAACACGAATGGGCAGAGAAACAATGTTGACACGTCTGCGACCGCTGACAAAATGGACGATTCTACGCCGGGTTCTTCTTTTTATACGCGTGGCCGCGTTGGAGGGGTATGTCCGGTGTTGCCATCTAACAATACTATATAATATTATAAAAAGGAAAGATTTGTTTGTTTGTTTGAAATGAATAGGTTTCGAAACCGATTTGAAAAATTCTTTCAGCAATGGATAGCTACATTATCAGGGAGTAACATAGGCTATATTTTATCCCCATACTCCCACGGGAACGGGAACTATGCGGGTGAAACCGCGTGACGTCCACTAGTATTAAATAAAAAGGCAAATATTGTTATGCCATACAAAAAAAAAATAGCCTACCACCTATGCTCATACCTACCTAATATACAACCAAAATTTCATGAAAATCGGTCAAGCCGTTTCGGAGGAGTTCAGTAACAAACACTGTGACATGAGATTTTTATATATTAGAAGTCTAGCTTCTGCCAGCGTCTTCGCTCGCGTGGTCCCTAGGGAACATACTCCTGGAATAAAAGTAGCCTATGTCCTTTCTCAGGCTCTAGACTATCTGTGTACCAAATTTCAGTTAAATCGGTTTAGTACTTTCGCATTTTTAATATTAGTAATGAAGTAAGGATTAGATGAGAAGATATCTATAACAATTGTGCTCTAACTAGATCAAAAAAAAAAGAAATTGGTCAGTTACCAATTTCTTTTAAATATTTATTTAAAATCACATTTTACACAAATTGAAAAAAAGAGCAATAATACAATCTCATACTAATAAAATAATGGTACAAACTTAATTAAAACTCACTAACACTTAAATTGTTTGAATCTTACTTTTTTTTATCCATTTTTATTTTTCAGATAATAAAAACGAAACTGACAAACCAGATATCTTGGGCCGCTTTTTCCCACAATCCCCGCTGTCCACAGAAGATGCACAGGCCATTAAAAAGGAGCAAGAGAAATTTGAACAGGAGAATAAGGAGAAGACAGAAGAAAATGAGAAGAGTTGGAGACGGATGAAGATGGGGTATGTCATGATCAAGCTAGTAACTGTTTTCAGAATGCCTGCCTTTCGTTATTGAATCACTATTCTAATGGCCTGCTTTAATTTATCAATTTAATTTAATAGTTATCCAATCGATATAAGGTGTATATTTCAATGCTCGGTGATTGGTCGAAAGCTGCAATGCTCAGAGGCCTCTGCCGTCACGTCCGCCAGTCCGCGCAGGCCATAAGGCGTCGTCCTAATTGAAAGCGATCATCGTGCGAATACGCGATTATCGGATTCATATTTTCGGCACAACCCGGACACGTCGTTGCGCCGACAGAGAGCGCTTCCGATTTTATCCAACAAATAGAAGGCGTCGTACAAATTACGACGCTTTATGGCCTGGACCTAGAAGACGAGCGAGTCGAGAGTCTGGCGCTTTGCGCGCGTTTTACGCTAGAGTATGGAAGCGCGCGAGAGCATCTGGACGGGGTGTATAAGCTTTAGTACCTTGGTTACGCTCGAGTGTCTACATTACTATACTCTTTGGTCTACGCGCGAATGCAAAACACTTCGTCTAGACAGGTACCTACGTCTACCATGAGTTTTATCAATCTATACTCGCTAGCGACTGTAGTTAAAAAAAAACTGGCCAGTTGCGAGTCGGACTCGCGTGCGGTTACGAACGAATTTTTTTTTCGGGGAATGTTAATTTTTCGTCTAATTTCTTGAATAACTTCTAAACCATTTATTTTAAAATTATGGAAAAAATATGTATAATGAAAACCTTCACAGTACATTTGATATGTCACAATGTGACATACATACATATATTGATATTGAATGTGATATTGTTAAAAAAATCTTTTTCTGAAATTTTCTAGTTTGACCCCCAAAAGTGACCCTCATACTAAAAATTTAATAATAGGCTAGTTTCCACCATCAATAAATTACAAATCTATTTAGTCCGTCAGTTAGAGTATTGAAAAATAATGGACACGTATTTTTTGTTTTTGTAAATCAATGAATATTGACAAAGATAAAATGCATCAAAACTCGGGAGAGGGGGCTGGTGACGTCACGTCGCTAGTAAAATTGTACTATCGTAGTGACGTCACGCGAGTTTTCAACGTACTGTATCTTCGTCATTTTTTGTTTACGTGAAAAAAGAAAATATACGTGTTCAATATTTTTTGGAAATCTATCTGACGGACTAATTAGTTTTTTTCAGTAAAGTACCCTATTTGCGTAACGCGTCCGTGTTTGGGTCACAGAAATCCATATGTGTACCAAATTTCAACAGAATCGGTCCAGTGGATCCAGAGAAAATTGGCTGTGACAGACGGACAGATAGACTGACAGACACCGAGTGATCCTATAAGGGTTCCGTTTTTTTCCGGAACCCAAAAAATGTATGAAAACTATTAAAAATAACTTTCTAATTTATTGCTTTAAGCTGTTAACTAACAAGCAAGCAAGTTGCATGTAACACTTTAGTTAACAACTGAAAAAAATAATTAGAATTTGTTTTTATAAAGTTTTCATACATTTTTTTGACTACAGTCGCTAGCAAGTATAGATTGATAAAACTCATGGTAGACGTAAGGCTCTTAACTTGGACGATCGTTAGCCAATTAGGACGATAACTAACAGTTACTATTTTTAACCTTCACGATTATCGCACTTCACGTCTTGATATTCATGTTACATAACATTTAAATGTGTCTTCATCTCAGTTTCGCAGTATTCGGTGGCGCTATGACGGTGATGGGAAGCTGCCTGGTGGTGGAGATGGGCGCTCCTCGGCGCGGCGACAACGGGGAGATCTTGGAGGACGAGTTCTCTGATATGCCCATCGTGTTGCAGTATCTGCGGCGCACGTGGAAGGAACTCACTTTCTATGAAAAGGTACTTAAGGCACACATAACCTCATTGCAGCACCGCCCGCGCCCCACCGAAATTGGCAGCACCGCCCACCGTAATCACGGCAGTCTGATACTTTGCGGCGCGCCTTGCCGTGGTTGTGTTTAGGCCTTTAGGACGCAATTAATATAAAAATATAGCTCATTTCAAAACTTTAAATTAGTCATTAACACTATTCGAAACGCGAAGGCGTCGTTGTAATATTTAGTAAGCGACACCGCTCGAAGTATGCGAACGTCGCGTTCAAGTGTTCGGCAAACACGAACGCACCGTCGCGTCAACAGAGGGCGCCACCAGTTTTCCCAACAATATTATTAAATATTTTTATTTATAGTATCTATTGAATTGATTTCTGCCGAGAACTGGGATTTCTGTGTTTACGAACCGAGTGACGAGTGCGAGATTTGTTTTTCTGGTGCAACAAACGTTGTTAATATTCTACAGATGATAAAGGAGCCGTCCCGTGAGAAGCTGTTGCCCGACCCACTGCCGCCTCCGTACCAGCCTACTTACACGCTTGTGCTAGAGTTTACGGACGTCCTGGTACATCCCGACTGGTCCTACCAGACCGGATGGAGGTATGTTCTACATGTTACCTGCAGAGTAAGGGGAACTAGAAATTGCTGTCTGGATGACGAAGATATTTTAAAATCTCTCACATTATAAACGTTTATGTAAAAGAGTCTTAATAACGACTGTGACTGTAACGGCCAAACTTACGCGTATGTAATTTCAGTCTGTTGCGTGTTTGTCTCTCTACTTCACCCGATTTCTTTAAAAAAAAAACATGATTCCCATATTTTTTGGTAATATAACTGAAATACGCTATCGTCTAGGCACATAATGGTTTTTATCCCTGACATCTCCAGGTTCAAGAAGCGTCCTGGTGTCGACCAGTTCCTCCAAACGGTGGCCAGCTCAAACTACGAGGTGGTGATCTTCACCTCGGAGAATGCCTTCATGATATGGCCAGTGCTGGACAAACTGGACCCTGAGAACAAGTACATTACGTACAGACTCTTTAGAGACTCCACCCACTTCATTGATGGCGTCCATGTGAAGAATCTTGAGGGACTTAATCGAGATCTTTCTAAGGTGTGTATCAGTAATCACCAGCCAGGTTCATCTGCATGGAAGAGAACGAGACAGCAGCACATCTGCTTCTAAGCTGCCATCCATGATTACAGGTTAACTACTTCGGAAACCCAGGTGCCCTCTGCGAGATAGTAGAACCTACATGCCAAATTTCAGCATTCTGGACTATTATTTTCGGCTGTGCGTTGTTCGCCAGTCACTCAGTAACGGAAGAGTTTTATATTAAATTGATTGATATAAAATTGATACTCAATTGAATTTGGGAACCTGAAGAACCTTTCTCTATGGCAACCTAGCTACAGTACTTAAATAAATTCGCGAAATAAGTTCCGGAAAATAGTTCCTTTTTTAATCATTACAATGGAACTTCACTTGGTATGCTTGTCTTATTAAGTCATAACACTTATACTACCTACAAACGATGTCTTGTAATTCCAGGTTATAGTAATCGACTGGAACAAGCAAGCGACAAAGTTCCACCCGCAGAACTCGTTGATCCTCAAGAAGTGGAAAGGCGCAGACGAGGACACTGCACTCCTGGACCTGGCCAATCTGCTACAAAGTAAGAACACTATTAGTACCTACGTCCTTTAAATTAGCTGGCGGTAGATGGATAGCCATAGGAGTATAGATGTTATGTGGAACAGGGAGTAAAGTTCTACAAACATCCATTGAAAAGGGAGGATCTTCCAGATGATTGTTTTGTCTGATGGGCAATTGCCCGATAGTTTGATATTCAGACTGTTGTATCTATACTAATATATAAAGCTGAAGAGTTTGTTTGTTTGTTTGTTTGCTTGAACGCGCTAATCTCAGGAACTACTGGTACGATTTGAAAAATTCTTTCAGTGTTAGATAGCCCATTTATTGAGGAAGGCTATACATATATCATCACGCTAAGACCAATAGGAGCGGAGCAGACAAAGTTGCGCGGGTCAACTAGTATATATATATTATGTTCAAATCGCACGGAAAACTGATATCCCTATCAGTAGCAGCGTGCAGAAACTATAGGTGGCAGCACAGAAATGTCACTGTCAAGTATAAAATTCGAAATAGCTACGCGAGATGGCACAGTCTACTTCGCGCACGTTCCCCTAAACTGAGCGTGCAGGAACCGCAGGTGGCAGCACAGAAGCGTCAATGTCAAGTATTCTGACCCTTAAAACTTCCAATATGCGACACTAGATGGCATAGTCAACGCTGTGCATGGTCTCTATACCGCGATGCAGGATTTCGTTCGTAGGTAGTTGTTTTATCTCACAAGCGCCCGCACTCGTGAGATAAAACAACTGTACTCGTATATTGCCCGAAATTTTTCAATAACTTTGTGCTGCAGTTATGGCTTGGTCGCTAAAATAACGAATACAGTTTTGAAAAAAAAATCTGGTCAGGAGCGAGTCGGACTCGCACTCTGAGGGTTCCGTACCTTTATATAAAACGAGAACGTGGCGAGGCCTACATTCGTTGGAGAATTTTAAAACTGCGGTGTAGAATATTGCAGTTTCAGATCAGCGCCATCTTTTGACCGATAGTGGTACTAATGTATTTTTTGTTGATTATTTCTGAAAAAAATGTTTTGTGCACACGAGCATAATATTGCAATAAATATTTTCTTTTATTTTCTTTCACACAATAGCTCAATTTTATTTATTTACCTTATTTGAGGTTTGGCACCAACCTCAATAAGGACACCAATTAAGCTTTTTTTTTTTTAAGGATGGGAAGTCATCAAATGACTCCTCCCGCTCTGGGTGAAGCAGAAGGGAGTGTCAGACTCATACTGACTAAAACCCATCCGTGTTCCTCCCAATGCCCTTTGTGTACCAGGGCCGCGGCGACTCTTTCGAACAGATTCCGCAACACCGGCAGGCGTTGGCCCTAGCGGGCCCCGTCTTCTACGCTGACAGCTCTTTAAGGCGCGCGTGGAACACAACGCGCCATCGACCCGGGCTTGGTTCTGATCGGACGGCGAGCCACCCAATGCTCGCCGTCCGCAGGCCCGCGCCTACGGTGGCCGGGAATCGCCCTGCGACTCCCGACGCCCGGGGCGTCTTCTCCTGTTGCGGCGGCTGGGGCGTGAGGTTTCCCTCTCTCTCACGCGTTCGGCCTCCTCCTTTGCTAGCAGTACTGCTTCGCAGAAGGAGGTGACCGCTTCCCATGCCTCCTCGCTCCGGACCATGGATTGGACCAGGGCCGGAACACCAATTAAGCTAGTCCTCTAAATTGTATGAGCGTCCATACAACTCGGAGAACTATCTTAATTGGCGTCAACTATATATGTATAAGGACACCCTTTAATTTTCAACTTATTTTATTTTTTGGAATTTATCCTTTATTTGTGCTGTAAGACCTTGCTTGTTGCCAAATTTCGTGATTCTAGGTCAACGGAAACTACCATATAGGTTTTCGACCCAAAACCTATAAGGTACTTCCGGTTGACCTAGAATTGTCAATTTTGGTTAAAAGCAAAAAGTCTTACAGCACAAGTAAAGGGAAAATTCCCAAAACTAAAAAAGATGAAAATTAAGGTAAAATTGGGTACGACTATAGACCTCAGTATCTGGTATAAATGTCAACTTGCTAGGTCAACCCGTTCCTGAGAAAATCGGTGGTGACTCATGGACAGACAGACGGCCAAGAGAGTGATCTTATAAGGGTTCCTTTGTTTATCTTTTGAGCTACGGAACCCTAAAAACAGACTGAATTATAAAAACATGATTTGACAAACTGTTTATAACACTCCCCTATTTGATAGTACCACTATGACAATCACCCGTATCCCTTTCAAATGCGTCTGAAAGTTTTCTCAGTTTATTTATTACTAGCGGATGTCACGCGGTTTCACCCGCGTAGTTCCCGTTCCCGTGGGAGTACGGGGATAATATATAGCCTATGTTACTTCCTGATAATGTAGGTATCAAACGCTAAAAGAATTATTCAGATCGGTCCAGTAGTTTTGGAGCCTATTCAATTCAAACAAACAAACAAATCTTTCTTCTTTATAATATTATATTATAGATTCATATTTATTAGATTTTGTGAACATAAAAGTAGTTTCTGCAGACTGCAGTACCCAAAACACATTAGTGTATAGAGATATATGTCTGGTGGGCAACTGGTCGATGATTGCTTTCGGGCGGTTGCATGTCTGGTGGGCAACTGCTCGGTAGCTGTTTCGGGCGGTTGTATATGTCCGAATCGCTTTGAGAATGTTTAATCCGCAATGTAGGGTTTGTGTGACGCAAAGTCTATAGTTCGTATGAGGCGGCATAGATGCCGCTACAAGTGGTTAATTCTGAGTACTAAGCTATTATATGTCATTGTGGAACAGCCTGATCTTATATTCTCTCTCCCCCACAGCGATAGCGATGTCCGACGTGATCGACGTCCGCGAAGTGCTGACGTACTATAGCCAGTTCGACGACCCCATCGCCGCCTTCCGCGAGAACCAGCGCAAGCTCATGGAGCAGCTGGAGGAGAAGGAGCGCGAGCACAAGGGGCCCGACCAGCCGCTCACGCGCTCCTGGCTGCGGACCTTCACGCGCCGCTAGCGTGTCTGAAGGTATGTGTGCAGTACACACCACCACACAGTCGCTGTGAGCTCATGCAGCAGCTGGAGGAGAAGGAGCGCGAGCACAAGGGGCCCGACCAGCCGCTCACGCGCTCCTGGCTGCGGACCTTCACGCGCCGCTAGCGTGTCTGAAGGTATGTGTGCAGTACACACCACCACACAGTCGCTGTGAGCTCATGCAGCAGCTGGAGGAGAAGGAGCGCGAGCACAAGGGGCCCGACCAGCCGCTCACGCGCTCCTGGCTGCGGACCTTCACGCGCCGCTAGCGTGTCTGAAGGTATGTGTGCAGTACACACCACCACACCAGTCGCTGTGAGCTCATGCAGCAGCTGTAAAGTAAAAATCTTACCATGGAAACTTAGGTGAAGTTAATCTATAGAATAAGGAAAATTGACAGCTTATTTCACGTAAGTATTCACAGTGAATGTTTAATAGAACCGCACTACAGAACACACCCTGTGCAACGCCTGATAGGCGCCTCCTCTACGAGCGACTGAATCGCCTGCTGTTGTCGGGTGATCTCCATGAGACGATTATTCTTTTACCTGCGTGTCGTCGCGACTCGCAACGGATCGCTGCGCGATCGCTACGATTCGTCGCAAATCGCGATAGTTAGGCGCAGATCCACAGCAAATCGTTACACAATTGTTTTGTTTTACAGCGAGTGCGCTGCGAGTCGTTGACGTCTCGTCAATAACACTCGTCGCATCGCCGTGTGGACACACGTTCATAGAGTAGCTTTATAATAAAGTTGCAGGATGACTATTACGCCGCCATTCACTCGCTCATAGAGGTGGCGCCATAGAGCACATAAAAGCATCCACAAAGCCTTGTATTCATGTCAAACAAATGTTGCAGCAACATGTTTTGGTGTTGTTAAGAACTTACCTACTAACTCGCGTCGAAATCGCAAAAATTTGTGTTATTTATTTAAATAAATGTTAAATCAAGCTCGGAACTATTATTTGAATACAATCCACTGCATATTACCTGATTAGTTCAATTTTAGGGTTCCGAACATCCGTAAGAAACGGATCCCCTATAGGATCACTCGGGTGTCTGTCTGTCTGTCTGTCACAGCCAGTTTTCTCCAATCAATCAATCAATTTATTCGCAGTAAGTGTTGGTACAATTTCGGTTTTAACGTATCTCCGGATCGACATGACCGATTCTGTTGTTTGGTACACATAAATGGACTTCTGTGACCCAAACATGGACGCGTTACGTAAATAAATAAATTTTGAGTATGGGAGTCACTTTTGCGGGTCAAACTAGAAATCTTAAAAAAAAATTCTAACTGTATTGTGTAACATATCAAAGGAAAGGGCATGCTGTGAGGGTTTGAATTTTTTTATTTCATAATTTTATAAAATACTGAGTCTAAAATCTTGCAAAAAAATGCAGATACTAGTTCTTTACCTACAGATTACAGGAAAACATAAAGAAGTGTTAAAATAACATTTAAAAAAAATATATTGGTTCGGAACCCACGCGAGTCCGACTCGCACTTGGCCTGTTTTTAATGATTGTCATTGTTCTCACTTGGCGACTTTTACACTGTGACACTTTAGGGCACCATGTTGCAAACTTTTTTTTCTTTGTTTAAGTATCCTCTACCCATATATATCTACCTTATCGCGCTCCGTAATTTTGAAATAAAATCATAATGGCGACGGGGCTTTGCCACAAAGGCTCCCTTCTTAGCATGAATTATGGGGCTTTAGTCTGCCAACATTTTGCGTATAAAACTCAAAAACATGTTGCTGCAACACTGCTGCACAAATTGTGTTGCCATAGTAGATTAATGACTTGAGCCAAATTAAAAAAAAACCAACACTGCCTTTAGATAATTATTAATGCCTGTTAACTAAAGTAATTATGTATTCAAATGTTCACTTATTAAAATGCACCAAATTTCCATATTGTTAGTTTTGTAGCTAATAATATAATACATAATATAACATCATATTATTCATAATATAATTATTATAATTTCCGTATGGTGTCGGCCGGTGTGCCGTATGGTGCCGTAAAAGAATAATACCATCCCATCACTTCCCGTGGGTGTCGTAAGAGGTGACTAAGGGACTCACCAGAGAACAGCAGCGTTCTCTGTAAAACGCAACACCATACACTGCGATCGCCAACCCGCGTGCCAAGCGTGGCGATTATGGCACCCCTCCCTTTGGGGGAGGCCTATGTCCAGCAGTGGTCGTCTTTCGGCTGATATGATGATGATGATGATGAATTATTATGATATTTGATCTGGCGAATGTAAAATTAGTAAAATATTCTTATGTATTAATTGTTATAGAATTATTGTTTTTCATCATTTCTATAAATATTGTTTTGTTTGGCAATAAAAGACAGCAAGTTTTAGCTAAGGTAGCATAGTTCTAATCAAACTAAATGGCCTGATCCCTCAACCCCATTGTCGCCCCCAAGCTGCCGTTAAGTTTTAAACAAACTATATCCATGTATTTCTTGTTGTGTTATGGTTTATGACATGCTGAAATTGTATAGAACCAATCAAATGATGACTACACGGTTAGCGCAGTGGTTGAGCGATTGACTCTGGCGCTGCGTGTCGCGGGTTCGATTCCCGCACGGAACAAATATTTGTATGGTATACAAATAGTTGTTCCTGGTCTGGCTGTTTGTGTATGTGAGTTTTCATGTCTAAACGCACCCACGATACAGGAGAAAATCCTAATGTGGAGCAACTTTTTTTTTAAATAGATTCCTATGGTTGTTACTTACTGCTTGTTTCCTCTGGTTGGGAGATATCAACTGTGTTCTTATCTTTACAGTTTTCGACGATGTACCCGAAGACTGAAAGAATACCTCTGCGGGATACCTACTGATGCTCTTGTTACAAAGCTAAGCTTTAACAACTGCATGTGTGTACATGCATTGTTAATAAACGCTCCCCCACGCAACACCAACTAAATTGTTAGTATGAATGGTTGATAGTTCCCAACTGGTTTTTACGGCGACGTAGTTCTAAACTTGCCAATACTTGTACTTACCGGCGCACGCGCAAGTTTACATCCACGTCGCCATCTTGATGAATTAATTTTATTGTGAATATTTTTGTATGTTGATTTGATGTATGCAAGGTTGTTTGTAAAAACTCAGTCATATAGGTAGTAAATATAGTTGTTTATAAATAAAATTATTGTTTTATTTCACTGTCATCATTACAGAAAAATAAACTAAAGGAGGATTCGTTATTAGTATCCTCAAAGTGGGTCTTGGGCCATATGTCTAACAGTCCAGATTCAATCTCTTCATTTTCAAATGCATCATATATTTCCTTTTCACTAAATTTGTCCTCTTTCCTATAAAACTTATTTTCACCTAATTTAAAATCGTCAGGTATCCTCTTCAGCTTTTTCCAAATGTTACTAATATCTTCTATAGATGAGACTTCCAAGTCTTTTGGTTCTCTCTTATAAGCTTTACTCCATTCGCTTAGCAGTTCCGTGCTGGTGTCGTCGAAAAAGGCTGTCATATACTGTGGACACAGAGTGTGATAGGAGACATCACCTAGCGAGTTTAACATTAGCAAATTATACTTGTCATCTTGTTCTAATACTGATAACCCAGTAATGGAAGTACATAGCCTATTCTCAATAGGATTATTCAAATCACAGCAAAGCATTTTCTCTCTAGCTTCATTTAAAACTTGTAATATACTTGGTGGCCGATAAGGAATTGTGACACTACTGATGTCTGTATGCCTGGTAAGTCTGTCGGCATGGTTACTCACCACACACAGGTCCTCACACCACTGACTGCTCAAGGTAACCAGCTCTTTGTTATAATCAAACTTACACACAGACATGTAAGTGGGTAAGCACTGCATACCATGTGTCCATCTTTGTACAACTTTTAGCTTGTTCTTTTCTTTTTTGTTGTACCTTAGATCCATTAGGAATAGATGATGGTCGGTCCCGAAGTACAGTAAACGTTTGTCTGTTGCGTGACTAGCGGCACTGATGTCGTTACATGCCACATCGTCTGTAATTCTTCTTAGGTTTTTCCATCGTTGAAAGGCAGTGTTAGTTCTCTTATCATAGAGTGTAATGGAATTTTTCGAGACATGGGTGAAGTAACCTCTTTCAGAGCCAAGAACTGTGCTCCAATTGTTGATCAAGCTTGCTACGTTTCCTCGTAGCTGTCTACTTCGTCCAGTCATCCTGTCTATGTTAACTATAGTCAGTTTGTAATCTAAAGTAGTCACATACAATATGTTCTTATGATATTCATCAAATGTTATTCCAGTGAATGGTAATGTTGACTCCATTTCCTTAAGTTTTTCTATTTGTATATTACCATCAGTTTCTTGTATTTTCAATACAAATATCTTGTTTTTAGTTCTCAATGCTATGATGTTCTGTGATGATATTGTTTCTAGGATATTGAGGTCTTCTCCACAGTCAAACTTTACTACATTGTCGTTTTCTATCAACAGATTGTATCTCATAAAGTGGGAAATATCTGAAAACAAACACACAACAACTATGAGTAACCTTAATTAAATACACTGGACAGACAGTTTTTCAGAAACATTTTGTTCTCATATGAGTAACAGGCACGTTATTGAAACACAGGAACTCAGATTTAGCCTGAACCAATTTTATAGATACACTAGTTGACCCGCGCAACTTCGTCTGCTCCACTCCTATTGGTCTTAGCGTGATGATATATAGCCTATAGCCTTCCTCGATAAATGGGCTATCTAACACTGAAAGAATTTTTCAAATCGGACCAGTAGTTCCTGAGATTAGCGCGTTCAAGCAAACAAACAAACTCTTCAGCTTTATATATTAGTATAGATTACAGTCCACAGTTTTATACATAATAGTCCATAAAAAGAAACTACTTACACAAGTAACTAAATTCACTGTGCACCAAATAGTCCAGTCCACTCAAACTCAGCAGCAACATGTTGCCATGACCAGCGTAGTACCAGTTGTAGCTGCTCTCGAAGTAAGGATCTGGATTCTGTTCGTAATATGCTGCTATGTCGACCAGTTGCTTTGGGCAGTGTAACACTTCATCATTGAACCATTCATATTTACGTTTTTTACCCATAACACCTGGAAAAGATAAAATTATACATGTTATGAATTTTATAGTTTTAATTTTAGATACAAATCACAGATAATAAGAGGTAGAAGATTAAAAAGTCTTAAAAGGTAGATGGTTTAGGTTGAAACTAAATATTGAATTTGTCTATAATCCCTTGAATCCTATCTGATTTGATTTAAGTGAGGAATTTTATTGTTGTAAGAAAGAAAATGAGATAATTACAAACTTACTCATAATTCTCTTGTAATCCTGCATAGTGTCCTGCCAAACCATTTTCTTTTTCATATACTCTGTTACTGGATCTTTTTTATCAATATTTTTTATGAGCGATATCATTTTGGGCAGCAGACTTTTGTGAGAGAATGTTTCAAAGTAACCAGAGCTGGTAAGACCTCCGTCCCATTCTTCACTGAAAACGTTCAAAGGATGTCCGACGAGAAGGAAATGCTTGTTGTCTCGGTACTTGCCGGCTGTAGTCCGCCTTTGTCTCACAGTTTGACTGTACAGTGTATAAACATTGTTTTTTTTCTTGACATTTTCTTCTAGATAACCAACTATTTTGTCAACTGGGGCATTATTGTCTAATTCGCTGGCTACGAATGTAGCTTCTTTTCTTCTCTGGAAGCATGAAATAAAAAACAACGTATCAAATGCATTATTGGGAATATTATTTTTATATTCACTTTTTCATAGGTTACAATTGGGCGAAATGTGATTGCTAATAGTGAAACTTGACAAACCTTAATTATATCGGCTTTACTGTCTTCGTGAGACATTGTGATAGATTTTCTTGTTTTCGGTTATTCAATTTCGCATATAAATGGTTCCTATATGAATAATATTTCGCTAAAGCTGCCAAATGCAAAAGAATTTTAGGTTATGTTTGTTTTTGTTTACCATCCTTATGTCATTGTCAGTCATCCACAGAGTCCACAGACTGTCTCAAAAACAGTACTTTTTTACTTAGACAAAGATTTCCTTTTTATCGATCTAATCGGAAGTCTTTTGAGCAAGGTCGTTAAGTAAATGCGCCAACCAAAACGCATCCTACAACGGGTTTTACGAAGGTCTCTTTCAAAGACATACATGTCATACATGATTCAAAATGATTAATGTGTTGCGGTTAGCTACTTACCACTCGTATACACAAATTAACTGCCTCCGTGGTCGAGTGGTTTAGGCGTTTGCTTTGTGACCCGGTGGTCGTGGGTTCGATTCCCACGGGAATCATACCTTGTAAAGTTGTTTTCAGTTTGGCTGGGACATTGCAGGCTTCAATCACCTGATTGTCTGATAAAAAGATGATTCCGTGCTTCTAAAACCGGGCCATTCTGTCTTGTTTCACTAAACTTTCTGGTACATCTTTGTCTAACTGCAACGCCGCACCTTAACCTCACACGCGTGGTGCCGAATCACAAAAAGCAGATGAGAATCCGTTTGGATGGACCATCAAATAACCTAAATCTGATGTTATCGTCAAATTGTAATGCTATTAATACTACCAATCAACTTTTGTGCTCACATAGTGTGACTCTTTCATTATAAAGGCATTAAAAAATCATTGCACATGATAATATCATATACTAACCTGCCTACATCCTCACGCGATAAGTTAATCTACGACACATCAATCAACCGACGCTTTTAAATCAATCATAGCCAGAAATGTTTGTTCAAGTAGTTCTCCTGATCTCTCATTTCGTTATCATAGAAAGTACCCGAGCACCAACGCATTTGTTGGTAACACGTGTAGGGCCATGCTATGTACCGCAGGTGACCATCGTAAAGGTTTCTGAGTTTAGCATTACAACACAGACTTACGATTCGAAATTGAGTGGTGTCATCCATATTTCCGAAAACATTAGTAATGGCTGGAAGATAAAGGTAAGTTGAGAATAGCTTTCATTCATAGGCCTTAAGCCTACATTCGTTCGGACACTACTGCCGTCGGCCTTCGTTATCATTCACTCGAAACACCTCCAGCCAGTGTTGGACATAGATCTACTTTAAGATCCTTAATTCCAATGGCGGATCGTGTAAATCCCATATACAACAAAATACCAAATGGCTCCACCTTATGCGGGGCTTACGCAGTTAAGCCTTCCTAAAATAGTTAACAAATGTTATATTTCTAGGCCACTATGCAGAAGTGCGTGGATATTCGAAACATAGATACATGTGACTTCTTCAAGTCATTCTTCGTGGTGGACAACGGTTGTGGCGCAGACCAGAACGAGCAGAACTTGTACAGCACACTCTTCAACTTCACTAATCCAAAGTGAGAATACTTCTCGATACTTCAGAGTAGGGGACTAGTGGTAGGGTAGGGACTAGGGGTAGGGTATGGACTAGGGGTAGGGTATGGACTAGGAGTAGGGTATGGACTAGGGGTAGGGCAAAGACAAGTAAATGAATCGAATACTTACGACCTACAAAATTATAGTAACCTGTAGTGTAGGTACTATATTTTAAAACAGAGGATGGACAGCCAGATGTGGAAGGTAGAAGAAGGGGTGTTGTGGCACATTTTAGCCGAGGCCTACGTTCTGCGGTGGAGTGGAGTCGATTTGATTGATTGATCAACTATGATAATACCTAAATATTATTTTCTATGTAATAGATTAGCGGCACTTTACTGATTTCGGCTTTTAAGGTACACGTAACTGAAGTTTCCTTACAGAATGAAATGCCCTATTCAAGCTGGACGCTATGAGTTACGAAATTATCCATTCAATAGCAAAGACGACTACGTGTCAGTGTTCGAGTCGAAGATATCTACCAGCGTGTTTGGCTTCACGTTCCGATTGGATGGCTACACTCATGATCGAAAAAAGGTAAGGAGGATCGAAGATATGTAAGAAGTTATGAAGAAGAAAGCTCTTGCCTAACTAAAGCGAATCCCGTACCTACGGGATGCGGGAAGCTCGCACTGAATGTGTCAGCTAAAGACTTTAGTAGCGCGACTTTCTATTCCATAGACGCAAACCGTAATGAAAATTTGTAATGTTTTCAGATATTTTGCGTAGAAACCTACCTGCAACTAGTTTACAAGAGGAATCATGACTGGTTTAAGAATACTGATGATCAAATGACTATCTCCCCTTCAACAACACAACAAACAACAGTTGAAGATGAAGACTATTAAAAATTCTAATATAAATACGAATTTGAGCAATCAGACAGTACTTCGAACGAATATGAACCATATTCTATGCCGAAAATGTTTATAATCGTAATGAAACGCTAATTTAGCCAAGTCGAAAAATGGGCTGTGAATCTGGGACTAAATGGGCACCAAAAATTAGAGCTATAAAATTGATTTTGACAAACATTTTAATATCCATACATTTACAAACTGATGATAATTGTTTTTCCTGTGATTGTTTCTAAATGACCCTAGGCTGAAAAATGAAACGCATTACCAAAAATAAAGTTGAATGTAGTGTAAGGGACTACTCACATTTATTCAGCTCCATTCGCGTTTCGCTGAACGATTCTGGTCATACTTATACAGCTCTACTTCTATCAGCCGCGTACAGCGTCGTAAGAATGAGAAAGGCGCAGAATACGCGGCGAAGACGGTAAGATGTCCGTGATTACCGCAGGACCAATCGCTTCTATATTTGGTAAATAATTAGTACTCAATTGGTACTAATTATTAGTACTCAAACAAAAAAATTGGTAACTTCGTAGTTTTCGAGAAAATCGACTTTGAAGGTGGTCTGGCGGTAGTCACGCTCTTTACTCTTTTAGTATTGTGCTCTGGAAATGGACATTTCTATGTGCGATATTTTTATCGTTTGGCTTCTTGCAGAAGAAATAGATAAAATTAAACGTAAAAAATTAAAAAGCAGACGACAGTGGATCGACCCAGTACAGGTACAATCCAAGAACTAGATCGAAGGATTGAGAGTTTATCTCTCTCTGACAATTCTACGGACTTAAGACCGATAAAACTCATTGTATCTTCTAAACTAAGATCCCCCGAGCTTTCCCGATTAAACCTGTGACTTGGCGAAAACTTGCGACTAATTAGCGACTATTGAGAGAGAAAACAGATCTTCGCTAGGTGCCCTAGCTTTTGAGATTCAAATAGACCAAGCTGGAGTAGGTGCACCCCAGATCGGCCACCTATAAACCCTTACAACTTTTGAACCAGTGATCGACTAATTCTGGTATTTGGCGACTTATTAGCGACGTTTTTTTTTATTATCAAATTTAAAATCCCTGTTGGTGACCATGCCAGTGTCAGTCACACAAGCAGTCGAGAACCATCTGTGTACCGCGCTGTTCCGCCGCGTAAGGCCGCGTACGACGTTGAATGCGGCGGAACAGCGCTGAACTCCATACATAGCCCTCGCGGGATAACAACACATTTGTCCTCATTTTATACTTCTTTGCCGCGAAAGCTGAAAAGACGCGGAAAGCTAAATGCATGCGGACGCATCTCCATACAAAATCGTTGTTTTCTATGGGCGTAAGCTGAATAGAGCTGAAAAAGTGTGAGTACTCCCTTGTGGTCGGTTTCCCCCGAAGGAACAGTCACATGTGGCGCCATCTGGATTTAGTCTCGAACTCAATTCTTGATCTATCTATACATATAATAAAATCGTAGACTAACCGTGTCTGTACATTGAATATTTTTGCATGAAAATTACACAGAAAACTCAGGAAAAAGGTATAAAACACAAAAATGTAATTTTTGTTTTTGTCTATTTGTCTGTTTGTATGTGCGTTTGTGGGAGCATCACGCTTAAAACACAGATTAGATTGCAAATCTTAGTACTTAAAAATATTAAGTGATAACCCGAGTAACATTTAGCGTTTATTTCATCAAAATCGACCCACAAAATCAAAAGATATTGAATTTTTAAATTTAGAAAGAAACTTCCTAATGTATTCTGATGAGTCAGAGCGCCATCTATTGAGAATAATAAAATGCACGAAAGCATTCAAAATTGTTGAGTTATTTGTGAAAGTTTTAATACGTGGCAAAATAAGAGTGATCATTTTATACCTTTTCGTTATTGATCGATACAATCGATCCACAAAATCAAAATATATTGAATTTTTAGTTTAGTAAGAAACTTCCTTATATATTCTGATTAGTCAGAGCGCCATCTATTGAGGAACCCAAAAATGCATGAAAGCATGAATGTTACACCAAAACACATTGATTGAATTATTTGTGAAACTTTTCATACGTAGACGTAGCAAAATAAAAGTAAACATTTTAATACCTTATCGTTATTTACCGTTACATACGGGCTTCTTATTTAACGTCTTCCGCTGCCAAATATTTTGTCAGTTTACATGGTCGATAGATGGCGTTGCACTGATGACGCGTTTTTCTGAATTGCCGTGTTAAGATTTTCCGCTGGAGAATGACCTCACACAATTTCTAAACACAGTCGTGTTTCGAAGAAATTTCGGTTTGGTCTCTGAAAGGTTTTAAACTGTTAGGGACCATAATTGGTTAAATCTCTGGTACTGGTTTCGTTTAAAGTGCATTTATCGTAGAGTCTTAAACTGATTTAGTTTTGCGAAGTTCTGGACGGTTCGACTTGCGGATCAGGCCTGTAGGGTCCCGTATCAAAGGTGCTGTGCTGACGGGACCCTACTGCTAGGCCTCCGCGATTGATTCCGTTTAGAGCGAAGCAACGAACGGTTCGATTTGCGAAACAAGGCTAATAATTACAAATGAAAATCTTATATTTCAGACAGAGTCCATTTTTTGGTTAGTAGTTAGGTTTAGTTTAGGTTAGTAGTTTGGTTTTTTATAATAAGGTATCGTACCAAAGGTGGTCACGGTGACGGGAGCGATCGATTTTGGGAGGCTACTCTCTAAGTCCGAAGTCCGTAGTTTCGGGCTTAGTTGCGGACGTATTCTACTCCGTATCACCTACAGACTTACGATTAGTCCCGAACCCGAACTAAAAATGAATGACAACACGATTTCACAGTAACTGTCAAATCGTGTTATCATTAGTTCTCATTGGTTAGATGATACGGAGTGGAATATTTTTTTTTTTACAATAGATAGGCATACGTTTGACCACTATCTCACCTGATGGTAAGCGATGATGCGGTCGAAGATAGAGCACGTTTGCCTAGAAGCAACCTATTCACTTTTGTCTTAAAGACTCCCAGGTTGCCCGCAACTAAGTTTTTAATTCGTGCTAAGTATCAAACGGTTCGATATGCGAGCCAAGGCAAATTATAGGGTTCCGTGCCAAAGTTGCTAATGGGACCCTAATATTTAAGCCTTCGCGTACGATTTTGATTCGTGCGAACCCAGTCGATTTTTAGGGTTCCGTACCAAGTTTGCAAACGGAACCCTTTTTTTTAATAAGCCACCACTGTCCGTCTTCCTTCAGTTAATGCGTTTTATTTCTGTCTCGCTAATATAAAAAATGTCTTCTAGAAATAGGTCGAATCTTTCACAATATAGCAAAATTCTTAATTTCAAACAAAGTCGGTTTTGTTCGAACACTTTTCTAACTCGAGAACGGCTCGACCGATTTTCATAGTTTTTGTGTTTTTGGACGAAGACTAATGTCTTCGTCCGGAATAGTATAATAAGAATTAAAATACAAAAAAAAGAGTAGGTAGGTAGGGTAGGTGGATAGGTAGGTAGGATAGGTAGGTAGGGTAGGTAGGTAGGGTAGGTAGGGTAAGTAGGGTAGGTAGGTAGGTATGTAGGGTAGGTAGGTAGGGTAGGTAGGTAGGGTAGGTAAGGTACGGTAGGTAGGGTAGGTAAGGTACGGTAGCTATGTTAGGTAGGATAGGTAAGTAGGTAGAGTAGGTAGGTAGGTTAGGGTCGGTAGGTAGAATAGCCAGTTGACGGGAGCGAAGCCGCGCGGGTCAGCTAGTCATTAATATAAAAGTGTCTCTGAGTATTTTATCACGTCACTTAATGACATTAAGACTAATCAGCAAATAAAACGACATTTAAATAATACAATCTCTTTATTCATCCCATCCCCACAAGCCATGGCTCTCTCTTATAGTTTCTCTATTATCTCTCCTCGACCTGGTGACAGCACTCGCTTCTCCCTTCGCGATAGCCTTCTTCCTCTCCATCTTCTTCTGTCTTATTTCCAGATTCTTCTTGACTTGCTGCTTCACTACTTCTGGGGCTATCGTACTGGCTGACGTATATGTCCTCATAGATCTCACGTCTGATAGAGCTTTCTCGATCATTGCTAATCTGTACTTTTGAGAGTTCTTGTCTAGATCTGCATTGTCGTCTTCTGTTGGATCTACGAGTGTTGGTACTTCTATATCATCTTCTATATTTTTAGTTTCTTCTTTTGTGGTTTCTTTGTCTGTTATAGTTAGGTTTACGGTTTTTGTTGTGATCTGTTGAATTGGGCGCTCGTCGTTCTGTATTGAGGCGTCGACCTAAAAGTTTTATATAACATTCCTTTATAAAGAGAATATTAATAGATTCAAATCAAATCATCTTTATTGTGGACTATAGGTATACATCATAAATACAGGTCTTAAATAATTAAAATAAGTTCAGTTCAGTTTCTGCAATAAGTACTGTGGTTATCTAAATTAAACATAGAGTTTAAAGAATAAGCTTTTTGAACACTGATGAAATGCCAGATGTAAGTATGAAGGCAAACAATTAGTAAAACAAAATCATACAATCATTGCGTATTACCTCTTTCCTAAGCTCATCGAGGTCTTGCTCTGTCATCTTGTTCTTGCCTTCTGTCTCTTGATCATCATCAGATTCCACTTCATCATCACTTACTTCAAGTCCGATGCCCATTTCCTGGAAAATAACAGTATATATATCAAAGCAGACCTGTTTTTGATATTCGTTATTCTTAAACTTGAGTACAGTGGTACTCAACTGATAAGGCGCGTCGTCAATCTTCGTTCGCGCAGAAAAGAAAGTATGGCCCCGAAGATTAACGAAAGAAAGCAAACTTACAATCAATCTTATAACACTACTATAAGGTTCATAATACACTGCAGCTGTTAGTTCCGTCTCACTCGCAAGTCACGTGCATGCCACGCGGCGCGCGCTAACATGGCGGCAGCTGCCGACCAATAGCGGTACAAGAAAAAGAAGCGCGTTGCGTGGAGCGTGCCGATTGGTCAATAGCATTTCCCACGCTTTGAAAATTTACCTGCTGCGCAGGTACATCGGTTAGCCATATCAGTTGTGTACTCCTGTAGCCGAGTTTTATTAACAAATAATAAATTTCGTTTATTTTATTGTTGAACTTTATTGGGACCTAAACAGACGCCAAAAATAAGTATTTACTACTATACTTATTTTTGGCGTCTGTTTAGGTCCCAATAAAGTTCAACAATAAAATAAACGAAATTTATTATTTGTTAATAAAACTCGGCTACGGCCAAGCCGTAATTGATCTTTATAAACAAACTGTGACACAGGTATGAGGTGACAGAGTCGCGAAGCTGAAACAAAGCCGCTTTTTTTTTCCTAAACTCATGTACCACATTTGCGGCCAATACGTCTACCATGAGTTTTATCAATCTATACTCGCTAGCGACTGTAGTTAAAAAAAGGTATGAAAACTTTTAAAAAACAAGTTTTTAACTTATTTTGCTTGCTTGTTAGTTAACAACTTTTTTTAACTACAGTCGCTAGCGAGTATAAATTGATAAAACTCATGGTAGACGTACAGTTACTGTGTGTACGTTTAAAACTATCGGAGGATTACGAAACCATTTTCAATTTACCTGAAGCAGTTCATTATCAACGTCCTTGGTGCGTTTGTACCCAGAGCATGCGATCTCCGTGTCAAGCTCGTCATCTCGCTCGAGGTCACTGAACTTCGGGTAATCGTCGCTCACGTACCCGAAACGTTTCTTGAAGAACTCTCGGACGCAACGCACGTCGCGGTCGAAGTAGCTGTGAATAATAGTGATGTTGTTTTTCAATCAATGTGGTACGATGTGTTACGCAAATTGAAGTAAATTAGACGAGAAATGTTTTAAACAAAGATAAACTGAATAAGACAGGTCATATCATAAAACCTTCCCTAAAAATATGCATCTATATAACAAAAAAAATCCCATCCAAATCGAATCGGTAGTTTTTGAAAAAATATCAAGAAGGTCGAATGAACCTCCTTTATGAAGTTGTTAAAAATACAACCGACTTCCAAAAAACAACACTACAAACTTAGAATAATAATTAAGTATAAAATTACTTTAATTTCGGAAGTCGGTGTTATTGGTTATTTTTTCGCTTTTGACACCGACTTCCGAAATTAAAGTTATTTTATACATTGTAGTTTTTTTTTGGAAGTCGTTTGTATTTTTTTGTAAAAAAGTTTTTTATTTTTCATTTTTTAGTGGTACCTGCGTACCCATTCACAGCGTACCGGCGTGATGTTATGTTATGAACTGATGTAAACAATAAACAGACATGCGATTTCAGCAATCCCGATCCATTTTCTATCATTTATTGAAGAGTTCCGTTGCCTACTCCGAAGTTCCAAATCAGATCTTCTCCAAATTGAAATAGGACCAGTCCGGGAAAATACTCTTCCAAACAAAAAAGAATCATCCAAATTGGTTGACAATTGGCGAAAATACCGCTGAACAAACATTTTTCATGGGATCCCATCATCAGATCCTAACTTATACCTGCCATCATCAGCTCAGCAACATGAGGTGATGATTACCAGGCACAAATATCTGAATTGCGTTAGGAAGTTTATGAAAAACATTGTATGTGCCTATAGGACCATCTCAGAAGAATAGGCTTTCGAAAAAAAAAATATTTTTTAAAATCGGTCCACAATTGGCAGAGAAATCGATGAACATACATAATAAAAAAATACATACAGCCGAACATAGAACCTCCTCCTTTATGAAGAATTCTGTTAAAAAATAAGTGACAGCTGTTGCTAAGTGTCTGTCTGTATAGAAGCTAGTTGAGAGTAGCCGAGGACTTGACTATAGTATACAGTTAAAAACTGATGATAATTCAAATAATGTTTTTTCTAATGCTGATCAAAATCGTAACAAAAATACTAACAGTTCAGCATTAGGATGCGAAGTGGAAACCATTTGCGGGAAGTCAATGATGATGGGGTGATTGTCCTCATCGATCATTATGTTGAACTCGTTGAAGTCTCCGTGAATGACGCCACAGTTGCCCAGGCGCACTATCAGGTTCATCAGTTCGTCGTATAAACCTTCCGCGTCCGCTACTGAAGATACGTGGGTCCTGGAAGCATGAAAACCAATAAATATAAGCAAGGAAAGAAGCATTTATACTTCACATTTCTTGTTCATTAATATTTATTGAGTTAAAAGTTGACCTAGAATGCACCCTTGTGGAATACTTGATGATTGAAGAACACTTGTTGAACACTGATCACAAATCAGTAAATATTTAAAAAAAAACCGGTCACAACCTTCGGAAAGGGGGGAATGGTATTTTTTTTTACATTTTTCGTCAAAAGTCGAAAACCATGCGGCCTAAAAAAGAATATTATATCTTTCATATAATTTCACACATGCCCTAGTAGTCTATTTAAAATTTTTAAGAATCCCTTTCAGTTGCTGTTGCAAAAATAAATTTATAAATTCTTATTCCTTTCTTATTTGGAAAATAGTTGAACAAACAAGTTGATAGCATTAGTAGTTCTTGACATATCCAGCTGTGACGGAAAGACTTAGTCACCCCATATGGGTTCCTTTTTTACCATTTTATTATTTATTTATTACGGACATCACTACAGCTATCAATACAGTGACCCAATGTGATAGTGTAGAAAAAATAATTACAAGAACCCTAATTATAGCAAAGAAAGGAAACAAAGTGAGACTTACAATGGTCCACCGCTAACCAACTGCATCACAACGCAATGCCTGTTAAAGTCAATGGGCTTGGGGACAGGAAAGTCTCTGTCATACAGTGCCTTCATATAAGCAAATTCCTTGGTGGCAGAGATACGGGACAGATACAGCCAGGATGCTCGGTTACGGTGCGCATGGTAGTCTCGCTTGTCTTTTATGTTGCGGAAACATGTGCGACCCAGTCTGAAATAGTAATAAAGATCCATTATCATACAAATATATTGTTGTTTAGCGTCTGTAAAGATGGGTACAATAAAAATTGTCACAGTTTAATTATTTTTTGGGTCTCTGTAATATTCCAAGAGGAAGCAGTAATGATTTAATAGACATCACAGATAGTTTGTTTAGAAACTACAACAATCATAGATACAGTAACTTTCGTTTTTCGGAGGGGAGCCTTCTAAATGCACCTGGAGTTTCGGGAAAAAAGACCAGGGTGTTTGGGATTTTAACCTCAGTAAAACCAACCCAGTTATCACCATCAATGGAAAGGGCCCGGGTAACCTCTTAATAGGCCACTCCGGCACTCCCTTTGTGCAACACCTTTTATGGCACATCCCTGGGGAGACTGTAAAGGGGCTCCTCTGCGCCTCGCTGTATATGGTAGCCCGTGATCACTATACCAGGGTCTTTTTCAGGATCACTCAGTTGGTGGATAGAGTCCCCACTCTGAACGCCCGCAAGCTGGAGTCCCACCTACCTTGACGCAGGCGGGGTTTTGGTGTTTTAGCCATTGAGGCGGTTGCCTTCCCAACCCCTGCTTCCCCTAGTATTGTTTTAGTACCTACATTCTTACATCCCAAACTACAAAAGAAGTTATGGTCCATGTTTACAATGTATTATGTAAAATGGGTTGGCAAATGTTGCAGTTAATTTTCTCTATTAACAGATTATAATGATAACTAGCTTTTGCCCACGACTCCCTCGTACGCGCTTATCCCGATTTTTCCCATTCCCGTGGGAATTTCGGAAATTCCTCTCTTAGTGCTCCCCTACACTCCCCAAGGAACCAACATGCCAAATTTTAGCTTTCTACAACCAGTAGTTTCAGCTGTGCATTGTCTGTCAGTCACTCGGTAATGGAAGAATTTTATATAATTTGGATTAACATTGATATTGAAATTTACCTGTGTAGCTTCAGACACAAAGGATTGCGGTCTTCGTCGGCCACAGTATAAATATTAGACTCTTTGCCTACTCCAATTTGGTTACCAAATGAAGCTATCACTTTTCTGTTTGTCAGTGCTTTTAGAGCTAAGTAGTCATAGCCAGAATTCGTGAGACGGTACCCATCATCTAGATAAAGAAAGTAAATGGTTAATAACACAAACTTTAAAAAACAACTACAATAAGTGGTCTTAACAATAACTCACAATGTTTTCCACGCTCATACGTCAACAATCTATGTTTACATAGTTCTTTCATCAATTTGTGGACACCACCATGACGGAGATTTGCTATTGATGCCACGAGGGAACCAGGTACAAGCTCATGGTTTTTCATACCCATTTCCACCTAGAAATATAGAGAATTCATAACAAAATAGATACCATAATTTAGAGGTTACTAAGTTTTTGTTTATTGAGTAAAATACACTTACAGCCGTCAATACTCTGAAGTCTTCGGCAGTTAAATAACGCAACATTGCTACGTCTAGCTTTCCCATCTTGAAAAGTTTTTACTTCAGTTTTCTACGAACATAATACAATCACCAACAACGTGATCTATCTATCGCAGTATCTGTCTGTGACACACACACACAGTGAATCACAGTCAAACGTCAAAGTCATTCATCTCACATGGTTTCCTATCTCTTGTAAACGTGCTATGACAAAAAGAGATATACGTTCGTCGAATGTTAAAATTGGCAGTTTCACAGTTTGTACCAAACGTGGGCTGGACCATGGGGCTGGACCAGTGACAAAAGTGACGTTTTTGTTACGTTTAGTGTGTTCGAGGAAGTAAACAATTTGGCCAGAGAATGATATTTTTATTTGCTTATTTACCTTTCTTTCATTCCTGATCAAGGTTTATTATATACTTGGATATTTTCTGAACATCTGACGTACTGTCTATGCAACGACTGTCTTCAGATCTAACTCTACGATTAATTCTATTTACTTACCAATAAATAAAAAAGAACCTGAAGTTTAATCTAAAGTTTTGCAATATCAGAACGCGAATACTTGTTAGATTGAATGAAACCTTATTTCGAATGAATGTAGCCAGATCCAGCCACGATCCAGCGAAAACGTCAAACCGAGGTCAAAGCAATAATAGAGATAACGAAAACTGTGAAGCTACATACAACTCTATTGCAACGCTTTAAGAGTTAATTTTTTCTGCCGTAGACAACAAGCCGGCCAATGCGCCGATTAAATTTTTAGCCTCGTACTCTGTGTGACTCTGTGGCCTCTGTTTCACAGAGTACATTTTTATATCTCTGTTTGGCGTCGCCCAAATTCCTAGGCGGGCGTCTGTGTTCTATTTTTTTTCTATAACCCGTAATGCAGTATGAATAATACATATTGATTTTTTGCTATATAAAGTGACTTGGTTGTTTTCGTTTGCAATTTAGTACTTTTCTTAGTACATGTGTATTTTTTGTCAAACAGTTTGTTATTTTTTGGGTGTTAATTTGTTTATGCAAATTAAAGATAATGGCTGGCGCCTTCAACAATGGTATTATACATTTGGATACGACTCCAGTATTCGTGTTTTATGCTGGCCAGCTTGTGTCAGGCTCAATACAATTTGAGCTGGATCAACCATTAACTTTTTCTGGTGAGTACTGTCTGATGATGACTGATATGTAGAAATACGGGTACCTGCTGAAACATTCCTGACCTGAATTTTTTATTATTAATTATAGCTAAAGCTAAGTAATCATCAAAAAACATGCATAGCTTGTCGTATCGTCAAAATATTGGTCAGCAGGCCTAAATGGCCTTTCCAAATAAGAACTCTATTATACTCTTTTGTTTTGTAGGATAATTTTTCCACTGAAAAGTGATAAATTGTAGACAATTAGGCCTGTAATGGTCAAGGAAAATAAAAACTGGTGTAATCAATCACATCATTAGAACATATATTATTGGATTACCTTCTATTGTAGGAAATACAGTGATACATAAATCAGAAAACATGCATACGTAAACCAAACACTAGTTTTTCTTTCCTTATGAATTTCGAACATTTTTACACACAAACCTTCATCCTAAAATGTGAATTTGAATTTTTATTCGTCAATCATGCCTTGGCTGAGCACATTTTGATTTAGAACATATATGCCTAGATTTTGGCCTGAGTTAGGGACTAGGATACTTTTTATCTCAACAGGTAAGCAAAGTGTCCCCTTCATACAAGTAAAGCTTCTTCTTGAAAAAAGAACCACAGAAATCAGATCAGAAACTTCGGAGTAATCAGTGAACAGTCAACAAAGGTATTCGGTGTACAGGCAAAAATATTATTTTTTTCACAGCACTGCCAAATTTTATTTCTAATGTGTGCATTATATTTTTTTTAAGCTTTTGACATAATTACGATTGTGTTGAACAATAATTGTCTACTTAGCACACTCACAACTTTTTTTAAAAGTAGTTGCAAGGTAGCTGCCTGCATATCGAATAGCTTTGCAGACTGTACATACAGAAAAAAACCCAAATTGAGAACATTTTGGAGTCGGTTAAAAAAGCTCTTATTGCTTAATCAACAACTACTGATTTTTGTATGTTTTCAGTAATCTACATTCAATTCCTTGGAGAAGCCAATGTGTCCTGGACAGAGACTGAAGTAGAAACTGTTGGTGGTGTTAAAAACCATAAAATAGTCAAGTATGAGGGCCATGAGGAATACTTCAATTACACTTACAACATTGCAGGGGGTGGGACAGGTATAACATTTTATTTCTAACACTTCTACCTTTACAACTTAGATACAACATAATTCTGACAGTTAAACCTAAATAACTAATGCATAGATCTAGGATTCAGTTGAATCTTAATTCAGCACTGGATACATGTAAGATGCATGCATGCATGTAAGTCAGGCTGGTTTCTGCAACTCCACATTCAATGTGTGAATTTTGTGTATGGGTTAAATTTTTTTCCTCTTTGCTTATCTTGCAATTGGTTGTAAGCCTTTAGCAGATAATTTGTGTGGATATTGACTGCTTCTTCTTATCGTGTGGGCAGTAAGGTCTAACGACCCCACACACCCATTTGACTGCTGAGGTCCATTCTTCCACCGAAGAATCTGCCTCTCAAAATTGTTTGGGCTTTACTCAGTAAAGTCCCATAGGTGGTGTTTGAGCTAGGCATGGGAAATAAATATCGATACCTATTTTTCCATACAATTATCGATATATATCATCGATATTTTTAATCACGATATATCGATATTTATTTTAGAGTATCGAATTCGTATCAATTTCGATTTTTTTTTTAACTCATTTTTGGTTTCATGTTCAATGTTATTAGATACTAATGTCCATATCTGATGACTACTGATTTGATTAAATTGTTTAGGCTCGAGCATTAATAAAAAATACTATTTTCTTCTATTTTCGTCTATGTTTTTTACTAAGTTTGGATGCTTTGGGAATATGTATGAATAACCATGCGAAAACTGACGATATATCGATATTTTTCACTCGATAATTATCGATACTTTTTAAAAATATCGATACGATAAATATCGATATATTTTTATCACTTGCCCATCCCTAGTTTGAGCCTTTTCATGGTTATTGGTTCACATAGCGATATGGCTAAGGTGTTAGTATGTGACTTTATTCATTGCTTGTATGACGAATCCTGTGTTCTTTTTCTCTTTTACAGTTCTGATTTGTAGATGCTCATGTAATTCTGAGGTCTTCAGAAACCATGGAGCATTTGATATTACATATTCTGAAATGGCTGGCAGTGAGGCAAATAAGTCTTGACCTTTTTTTACTGTTCCTTCTTTTAAAAACTAATTATCAGGTCAAAAAGAATAACTAACCACTATTTTCGATACATATGTTACATTTCACCATCCATTTCAGGTACCTTCCAACTTCCAACGGGTAGTCAGGTTATTCCTTTCAAGTTCCAAATCCCGTTCACGGCTCCCTCATCTTTCAAAGGGGAACAGGGTCAGATATCGTACTCCATGACCGCTCATCTGGTGATTCCGGACCAGATACATGCACACGAAGTGATTACGAGGGACTTCCAAGTTATAGCACCGTTTGATTTGAATTTGGGGAGTGACAGGATTAAAGTAAGTAACCTACCTACTCTTGATGTTATGTGGGTATTACCTGCTAAGTATTTCTGCTTGATGTTTTGTGGTGATTGACTACTGAATCACAGTATTTAGCTGTTGTCTGAATGAAATGCCTATTTATTAGTAACTACAAAGATCTGTGACAAAATTTGACGACACGGTTGGCGCAGTGGTTGAGCGATTGGCTGCTGTTGTTAAATATTTTCTTCAAATTTCGCCCTTCAACTAATTTAAGGGTGAAATTTGCAGAAAATATTTTCTTACATAATTTTTTCCATACACAGGAACCCATAGACCTGGAATTCGAAGAGGTGTATGGATGCTGCTTCGGTTCCAACCCCGTCAACATCCGCGTACGACTGCCGGTGTCGGGCTACTGCCCTGGCCAGATCATACCGGTGGCCATTGAAGTGGGCAATAACAGCAGTGTCGAAATCACAAAGATGATATTCGAAATTTTTTCGGTAAGAATATTATCATTGGACAGGTAAAATGGTTTGTGTTAGTAGTAACCTGATGTCAGGAGCGCTTTCAGGATTGTCGTTAGGGGGGGGGGGTGCTTGACCCCGCTGAGGGAGGGTTTTAGCAAAGTAAATTCTAAATAAAACACATAAAATCTTATTTAGCTTAACACATAACAAGCCTCCTGCTTTTGTAAGTTCCTCAATGACTTCGTTAGGTTTGAGACTACCAAAAAAATCTGGGATTTTTGGGAGAGGCTCTCCACCCCTCTCCCAAAAAGCCAATGCCTATTGTGTTAGGTATTTCACACCTCTGCGTACCATACAAAGGCTACTTTTTATCAACGATTCCTGTGAGATAAGACTACGGGAACGAATTCATAATAGCAATTTCCCGTTTTTAAGAGGGGACTCTAGTCCCGAGGAATTTGAAAAATAGGTATGTATTTGAATAAACTATAGCCGATAACGTGCGAAAGCGACAACTGCAGCAGAGGCTGATTTTACCTCAAAAAAACCTTGACCGTATTGTATTCCTCTATTTTGTTTTTCAAAACTGGACTGATCTAGAAAAATTAAGACTATATATGTGCTACTATGCTTCTATTATTTTCTATTTTGTTAAAAACTTATCAAATTTGTTTGATAGTCGTCTGAACCTGGCGGCAAAAACGGGATGTTTTTTCGGGTTTTTGGATTGTCATAATTCTTTAAGTAATTATGTTTTGGAAAAAAGAAAATGATAGAGGCACGTATTAATTCGATCTAAATTTTATGGAAAAAAATCATTGCTCTAGCGGCATTATCCACGAAGAAAACAGCGGAATACGTATGCAGAAAGGCTCCAGAGTTACCGACCCGAGTCCCCTCTTAAGTACCTATAACATAAAAGTACGTCCGTATTCTTGAAAATTGGTGGCACTGAAAATATTATTCTGCCACTTCTCTCAGTCCAATGATCCAATCTTTTAGCTAGACATAGATCCAAATTGCGGAATTTGTTCGAAAGAGTCACCCTGGAACGCAAAGAGGAACACAGATGGGTTTCAGTCAGTAAGAGTCTCACACTCACTCCTGCTTCGCCCAGAGCGGGAGAACTCATTTGATGATTTCCCATCCATAAAAAAGACATAGATCCAGACTCATTCTCTAACAATTTCCTTACAGTAAATCCCGAATAACCAACTGAATCCCGGTCCTTAGCTGTGCTCAGTATTCTTGTTTTCGATCATTAATTTAAATAAATAGAATGAGTGATGAATTTAAAATTAAGTCTGTGGTTTTATGTGACCGTTAGAGGAAACCGCAGACGACAATACCCGTAATTAGCGTATAATAAACGAGTTTTGTCCAATTTTCCTATCGTTAAAGTGAAAAGAATTGGTACAACCTGGGGGGTTTTAAGACTGCTCTCTCGAGAAATGCTTAAAAATAGCGTGCAGGTGAAACAACTTTTCGTCGGCATTTACTGATAAATTACATCAGAAAAAAATAGGTAGTAATCTACATGATATGATACGTAATTTGGTTTAGTCAGAATTTATGTACCGGTATCACATAATAAGAAAAAAAAATCACCAAATCACCTCCAAATCGTTGAGATGAAACCATTTTACTCCTTCATTTTTCAACAAAAGTCTAAAAGAAAAAATATCTACTGCTTTGCAATACAAATGAAAATAATTTGGTTTTGTTACTTTTTTAAAATATGTATTATTTTTTATGATAAATTAAAAATGCGAGTACCGGAGAGGCGCGTAGAGGAGTAGTTAGCTCCGTTTATATGCACAAGGTCACTGGCATATATACAAGCCTCAAGTCAACAGAGCGTGCTCCATCATCGACAACATCACGGCTTTATATCAGTTGAGATAGTCATCATATGCGAGCCTATCAATAATAATAAAAATATCTCCGAATATTTCACTTCGCTCGAGATCGGCAAAAATTAATGGGTAAACAATTTAATATTTAGTGTCAAAAAACACATTCCAAAAGGTTTTATATAAATCCGTTCAGTTGATAAAACTAATTTGTTCAAAATGAGAGATTTCCTTTAGTTTTACCATGTATTATTACTTCCCAGAATTTGATCCTTATTAGCCACATTTTTGGATGGTGTGGTAATACAGGGTAATTTTTTTTTTTTGTCAAAATCAACCTTTTCGATTCCTGGGTAGGGTAGGAATAACGATTTTTCAAAAATTCAAAGATGCAGTTTAAGTTTTCCTCAAAATCGGGCTCAAGACTCCTTTGAGTGTTTTTCTATACCTCATAGTTTTGGATTTGGCCATGAAGACACACTTTAAAAATTCACCCTGTATAATCTGAATCTCGGAAACGGCTCCAACTACTAACTAGGTTTCATTTTTAGAAAACGTAAAAAAACCGAGCAAAGCTCGGTCATCCAGGTACTTATTATTATAAGAGTAGCAACTGAGTAGAAAATATTCCTTGACAGAAAGAACTATACCGAAGCCAGCGCCCGGCGTCTGAGTATATACCACCAGAGAAAGTGCTGGTGAGTCAGAAGAAGGGGGCGGTAATGGCCAAGACCACACGCCGCTTTACTGTCGAGCTGGCCGTGCCAGAGATCATAGCGCCTTACCTCGAGAACTGCAGCATCATCGATGTGGGCTATTTCTTCAGGGTAAGTTGGTTAATATGTTATTTCTTTTTCCAACTTATTGTTATTTTTGTACAGACGCCAGCACATCAAGCTACAACAATCTGTCAAATTTCTTTAATAGCTTCTCAACTTTATCGCCAAAGCATTAGGTTCAAGGTTGGTTATGTGCTGGCGCCTGTACACACAGATATAAACAGTACTTTGAGTCATCATTATTTATGAGCAGCTTTTTAGGGTTCCGAAAAAAAAAGGAACCCCAAAAAAAGGATCACTCGGGTGTCTGTCTGTCTGTCCGTCTGTCACAGCCAGTTTTCTCCGGATCCACTGGACCGATTCTGTTGAAATTTGGTACACATATGGACTTCTATGACCCAAACACGGACGCATTACGTAAATTATTAAATTTTTCTTATGGGGGTCACTTTTGGGGGTCAAAGTAGAAAATTACAAAAAAAAAAGTTTTTTGAACAATATCGTGTGACATATCAAATGAAAGGGCTTACTGCGAGGATTTAAATTATATTTTTTTCATAATTTTAAAATAAATAATTTAGAAGTTATTCAAGAAATTAGATGAAAAATGACCATTCCCCCACCTTATCTCCGAAACTACTGAGCCTAAAATTTTGAAAAAAAATGGAGATAATAGATCTTTACCTAAAGATTACAGGAAAACCTATTAGAAGTCTGTAGTGTTAAAATAACATGTTAAAAAAATTCAATTCGTTCGGAACCCTTTGCACGCGAGTCCGACTCGCACTTGGCCAGTTTTTCCTAACCTATATTGTCCCTCTGCTGGGCAAAAGTCTACCCATTGCTTTCTAAAGCTCTTTGTGTTTGCCATCTCCGAGCAATCCGCGAGGAACGAGTCTAAATTGTCACGCCAGCGTTACTTTGGCCTGTCTCGGCTACGATGCCCGTCCTCAGACACCCGTTGCGTGACGTTCCTATTTATTTTTCTCCCAAACTGCATGCATGAAACGTCTGTACCTCCACCATAAGTTTTATAACAAACCTTTTAAAAACAAGTTTCTAATTTATTTGTGTAGTTGCTAACTAACAAACAAGCTTTGTTGCAAGTAAAACTTTAGTTAACAACTAAACAAATAAATTAGAAACTTGTTTTTTTTTTTAAGTTTTCAAACATTTTTTTAACTACAGTCGCTAGCGAGTATAGTTTGATAAAACTCATGGTAGACGTACTGAAAAGTGAAGACGTCATCAAATCAAAGCTACAGAAGGTAAGCTATATTTTCTTCTATTTCAGATAACAATTAAACTGTCAGGCTGTAACGACGACTTGCAAGACGAGGCCGAAATGTGCCTAGGATTGGTCCCAGTTCGGGAGTTTACAAACGGCGAGTACGTTCACCCCTTGGCCCACAGCCTGCCCACTGTGCCCATACCCGACCCTAATAGTACTACCGAGTTCTTGCTACCACCCCCCACCGCAGGCTTTAGAGGATCCCATACTAGCCTTCACAAAGTCCAACACAATCCGGCTCAATCCGCAGCATACCAGAATAACCAGCCTCAAGGTCCGTACTCGAACAATCCACCACCTTACCCAGGCTATCCAACAGAAACTCCTGTATCAATCGAAATGAAGCCGAGACCGTATCAAGATTTTGACATAGGTTTCAAAGTGCCGGAACCATCGCCAGCAGGTGGTGGGCCTGGTTATCCGACTGGCGGGCCTGGTTACCCAACTAGCGGGCCGGGCTACCCAACTAGCGGGCCGGGTTACCCAACAAGTGGACCGGGTTACCCAACAGGTGGTCCTGGATATCCCACTGGCGGGCCTGGCTACCCTACTAGCGGTCCCGGTTACCCGACTAACTCTTCAAATCCCCCATCGTATGCTAGCGTCCAGTCTTCTTATCCTGTGGGCAATCCAGGACAGCCATATGGCCAGGGCGCATACACGCCTTCCGCTCCGCCCCCTAGCAGCTAAGCAGGATGTTGATACAACTGCTCGTCTGTTGGGACTTTGACAGCATCCCTATTTCATTGCAATAAGGGCGGTTTTCGTATTTCAAATGTTCTGAAGCGTCTAGATTATTGTACGTACCTACTAACGGTCTGATGCACCAGCCACTGATAAAATCCTTGTGCAAAACCAAACTTAACTTGATAACGCTTAACACATTAGGTACCTACTCTGATATTTGATATGTACCTACGTTATCTTAATACTGCGTTGTAAAGAGACAGAACAGGTCAGATATTTTTTTCTTGTTATTTAATACACTATATAGCTAAGTAAACGACCAATTTATTTCGAATTGTTCAGCAAAGCTTAATATTTCGGAAACCGTCCTTTCGTACTTATTACCTGATGGCCGCTTTTGACTTATGCTTTCAGAAATGAATATTCTCATAATAAAAAAAGGTTTTATACAGCCATTAGAGGCAATGTCTTCTACCGGATACAACTACTAACGCGCAAGAACTTTTATATGTGTCTATTATTAAAATATTTGTAGAAAAGAACTATATTGAGTTCATAGTTCTTGTAATTTTGTACTATTAAGCATTTAAAATGACGTTTTATAAATTTTATTAAAAAAAATAGTTATAAGAGCACAATATTGAATACTGCTAAGACTTTCTGAAATTATACTAAAAATATTTAAAATAAGTATAATAATGATAATAGTTATCGGCCTTATCTTTATACAAGTATACCTATTCTTATATCTCGCTTAAAATATATACTGTACTGTACTTATGTGTACACAGTACTTATGAAAATAATAAATAACTTAGGCCTTATAGGTCCAACGGTGCTTGTACAACTTTCTCGAGGTGCCTCTTTTAGCAAATGACAATGGTGTCTGCTGTAGATATTTCTACACTGACATGCCATACTAGCTATAAGCTTATATAAAATAACTACTTACTATTTTTGTATTTGGACACACATACGTCGATCGAGACGGTCTTTAGAAGCTATACAATGTAAGTTGACTTCCCATTGGCAATCTTTCAAGGAGTGAAAGTACTTATTGAATGTGAATAACTAGAACTATGAAACCTGGCAAAAAATATGTGTCCTTCCCTACTTTTTGTCGAGTTATGTGAACAGCTGTTATTTTTTCAATTTTGAGTGGTATCCTATACACACAGTAAAAGGCACTTTGAACCCCTCAAAGATGACCAATATCTTCATATATTTTAAGTTATAATATACCTAACGATTTTTATATCCATGGTATTCTATTGAATAGTAAATAAAAAATAGTATACTATACCTATTGTTTGTTATAAATAACGTACATACATTGATATTATAATATTTATACATTTGAGCAGATGAGATTTGCCTCAGCATTTGTTAAAGTAATTTACGAGTTCATAATTTTATTTAGGTTATTAGTTATTACTGTAGATCCATAAATATGTATTCATTATATAAATAATAAGAATACTACGTTAGTACACGATTGTATACAGTTACATTTATTCATCACAAAGATTTAGCATTGATTTTTATGTTTCTGTTTGTTTATAAATCTAATTTATATTATTGGGTGATGATTTTTACTTACTTTTACTAATGATTAACAAATTAAGGATATAAATGTTTAGTTTCAAAAGTGCCTATAGTAGGATAAGTAAGATGTTGGGTCTAGTCTTGAAAAAGAAAAAGGATGGAGGTACTGAATGTCAATGAGAATGAAAGGTAAGTTATGGATAACATTATTTGTGTACTGTCAGCAGCGACAGTCGATTGATACTTTGGGGTTTTAAATGCAAATAATTAAAATAATTTTAACATATATGCAATATTGATATAAGAAATATATTAAATGATAAAAGTATTTGTGTCAACTTTCGTTTGATTTGTTGCCTTGCATTTAAATGGTTGATAATGTGCTACTTATTTTCTTAATAAAAAGATGCTTCCTACAAAATATAGGAATCAACCAATATAATTTATACCGTCATGAAATTTTGTAACAGATAATGGTTGAATGAGCAAATAGAAGGATTGTAGGCATAAAGATTTTGAATAATATTTTTGTACAAGTTAATAATAAGATACCTCTTTTGTGTGCAACACAATCTATGTTAAAAAAACTTTTTTTTTTTTATGTGCATACTTATTAAATTTTGTAATGTTCAATTTTTTATTTATCTAATAAAATGACGACGTGTTTATTTCGGATAATAAAATATAAGAATTGTTACCGTGAGAATTAACAGCGTTTTATTGAAACAACTCCTATTTATTATTCTGTTAGCATCCTCATGTGATTTATTTGCTAGGTTGTACCAGTTCATCGCGCTTAGTGCTATTTTTAGGCAGTGTTAATTTCTGCTTTGTTTCTACATGCCGCCGGCGCCGTCTGTCGATAATACTTGGCATTTAGATGACTCATTGCCTCTCAGAGTTTCGTCTAGTGCACATGTACTTACATCTTTAACCTCTCGTTACATTTTGTTCCTGCTGTAGCTTAGTGATATTTAAACCGGCCTGGTTACCCAGCTGTCGGGCCTAACCCAACAGCAACAGGTGGACCTAGATATCCCATTGGCAGTCCTGTTTACCAGACGTATAAAAAAAAGCCTTTGAGGCCTTTCAAGTATTACGTAAGCACCAACGGAGGTGGATCTAAACACATTCCGCTCAATAAATTTGGATTTTTGATGAAGAAGACGAATTCACCAGACTGAAATGTGTGCAACGCCGGAGAATGTCTTACATTTATTGACGGAATGTGTCCGATTTCAGTCTGAAAGAGAAGACTTGTTAAGTGAACAGTTAAATAGTTATGATGTGGGTATATTCCATCAAATATTGTCAAGTCCTAGTTCGGAGGCTGCTTTCAAAGTTTTTAAGTTTGCTCAGTTAAGATTTAGGTAGATAAGTAAGCTATTGTATAAGGTCCGATGGGACTGGCATACACACATGTGTAAAAGTCCCGAACTAAAAATAAAGAGGAAAAAAAACGCACCAATGGGGGGTGGGGGGGTCTTTACTATGCTTATTTTTGATGACATGGGGGACGGGGGTTTAAACGCTGATTACGTCAGCAATATTTACTTCCTTTTTTGGTTGCAAATCTTAGTAGATTTTAATTTGACATAATTATGCTAATTGTTTTTACTCTCATGCGATGTTTAGTAAGAAATACCAGAAGTGGGGGAAATAGGTCTCGTGCGAGTAAAAACTAACGTAAGCACAGGAGGGAGGGGTAAGAGCTTTGATTACTATCGCTGACAACGGGAGGGGGGAGGGGTTAATAATTACTAAAATTCTGCTTACGTAATACTTGAACGGTCCCTTTCGCTGGTTTCTTTTACCTGCTTTGGCCTTGTGAAAGTTCCTCAATAACTTATATGTGTTTTACTTAAAAAGTGCGCGACTCGGCGAACTACATATAAACTGGTATCTATGAAAAAGTACCTATCTAGGTTATAAATAAAAACAATTAATTTATAACACGTCTTTATTTAAGTCAAAAGAAACAAAAAAAATATTCGAGATTATTAAAACTACAACAAGAACAGTATCTGTATAGTACAAAATGCATCATTATTTACTTCAATATTGTCAGTAAATTACAGCTTTCGAATTCACTAATTAACTGTTTAACAGGAACACTAATAACAGCATGGATTTAATCCTTAACTGAAATGAGGAATCAATAAATGCGTTTAAACTTATTAAAATATAAAAGACGGTACAGTTTGCGCAAAGTTTGACGCTCTGAAGCCAGGCTTTCCGTGGCGCAGCCCTGGATATAGTGAAGAGCTTACGCGGGTTGCTAAAGAAGTTGCGAAGCCTCAAACAAGTTAAACCGCTCTGTTTAATTTGTTCCGTTACAGTTTGCGAGAGGGAGGCCGCTCCGTCCCGTTTAGCTAGATGCCAGATGGGACGAAGCGACCTCGCTTTGAACGATCTTGCATTGTTTTCGAGGAAATACGACTAGCCTTTACTGCTCGCGATGCATTGTGGATACCTAATCAACACTCCCGCCACCTCGCGGTCACTAGGTCTTACTACGTCATTATACAGTAATTTAGGTATAGCTTACGCAGAGCAGCAGTTACATGACGCAAACTATAGGTATATTGTCGTATTGTGGTAAGGCACATCCTGGTAAAAGACGTTCATTTTTTTTTCTACAGACTACATACTACATAAGATTAAACAACAAGTTACACATTCTTAAAACTATGACTTGCAATATAAATATAAAAAGAAGAATAATATTAATAAGGTATAATACGGTACATAATTATTTTTGTGTCACAGACAAAAAGGCACATTATTATAATTTATCGAAGCACCATCAAAATATAAAAGGACAGCAAAAAAAACAAGAGAAGTATGTATCGGTAAAACTGGGTTAATAGAAACGCAGGGGTGAATAGAAACAAAACTTTGAATGGTATTTTCACTTAAATGCCACATCATGAGTTTCTTAAAAATGATCAATCTTTTAAAACTAATATTGATTTAAAAATTGAAGTCCTTAAATGCTGCAAGCAGAATTTAAATAAAGTGAAATCCCCTCTAATGTTTTGTTTCTATTCACCCCTGCGTTTCAATTCACCCCGTTTTACTACTTTAAAGTAATAATTAAATATTTGTAAATTAATTAATAAAAAAATAAAGCGATATAATCGGATAAAATATAGTACTAAACTCATATCTCTTTTTGTTATCTGTCGAAATTTCCGAGAGTATACATTATAATAATTTGTAACATTAAAAATATTTCTTATATTATTTTTTAAGCTTAATTGTACGTATAATATATATATTTTTTAAGCTTAATTCAGTGAGCTCTTGTGCTTCTAAGCGGACAGACGTGTTACGCATCGCGCAGTGAATTTTACCAAGTTTTTGAATTCTGGTACTGTGATTGGTGAACGTTGCTTTTTGCGATTCCTTGTCACTCCTGCAGTGACTTTACCGAGTGTCTACGCCCAGTGGGAGGAGTTAGAGCGAGATATCGAATTTCTGTCAGTTCATGGACTAAGTAGTGTTTTAAAAAACTCTTTTTGAAAACGCTTAAAAAGTGGTCGCTTTGGCCGGATTTGAACCAGCGCCAGCGAGATCTCGGGTCGTGTGTTTGCGCACTCGACCAAGCGGACATCTGTGCCACGGGTTGAAATTGGTATTCTATATCAGCTAACTTCCGTACCTTTGAGCCTCAGTGCTTTCCCTATCTTTTAATCGGCTTTGGTGAGTGCACATCTGTCATATTTTGTCAGCTATGCCACGTTTAGCACACTCTCCTACGAGCAGGTCTACGGCGTCCCAGCCTATACTTGAAACACAATCAGAACCTGATCTTTCTGCTGATACGTCAACTTCCACAACGACGGCCGATGTTAATTTTGTTAACATTACATCACGGCCGGGTAAGCGGTTTCGGGGTGACGATAGCTGTGACGAGCAGGATAAGTTTGTGGAACTCAAAAACATGTTACTCTCTTGGAAAGCCGACCAAGACATTGTCCTTAATAAATTAGTGACCGAGGTGGCTGAAATGAAACAGCAGAACATTTGTATCCAGAAATCTAACTTAGAGATTGAGAAGTCAATTATGTTCATCAATGCAAGTTATGAGGATATGAAATCTCGAATCGAAAAGTTTGAACGTGAGAGCGTGGAGTTTGAGAGGCGTCTGTCTGATCTGGAAAGCAAAAATAGTGAGCAGACAGTTGCTATATTAGAAGCAAAAATTGATGCAATGGAGCAGCAAGCACGCCAGTGTAACTTAGAAATTTGTAACTTGCCGGATAAGCGCAATGAAAATCTGCTAACTATGTTACAAACCATTGGAACGGCGGTCAGTTTTCCTGTATCTCAGAATGACATTATATCTATAAACAGGGTCCCCCACGCGCTGCAGGGAGATAATAAACCTAAGAATGTAATAGTCAAATTGAAATCACGGATTCTTCGCGACAACATACTTAGCGCCTACCGGAAAAAGAAGAGTCTCAAATCCGACGAACTGGGAATTCCAGGCGCTACAGTGCCAGTGTACATAAACGAACATCTAACTTTAAAAAATAAGGCTTTATTTCGGAAATGTAAAGAAGTCGCTAGAAAAAACGGTTTTAAATACGTATGGATTAAAAATGCTACGATCCTTGTACGTGAGAGGGATGGGACTGTGGCCTTTGCTGTGCGCTCTGAAATTGATCTCAAAAGGATTATTGCTAAAGAGAAGACAAACGCTTAATACTGTACCTCTTTGGCGATTTGGAATAATCATGTTTACATTTCTTCGACTTGTTTTGATCTGTGTATACATTGTGTGTCTATTTGTGAATGTTTTCTTTATCCATGTCTGCATGATATTAGTTTCATATACTTTGAATTTTTTTGTGATATGCTTTCGGCTCTTACAGTTAGTTTTTAGGAGAAGTAATTTAGTTTATTATATGCTCTGTCTAATATCTATATTATTTTATCATATAGTAATGCTGCTTAGGGCATCATCTATGGCTAAAAATAAATCTATCAATTACATAGTCTGGTACTATTGTACTTTGAACGTCAAATTGTACACCGTAATGTTATATGTTGCTGTACTAATTTGTTTAGGCGCCAACAGTTGTTTTCAATGGCTACTAATAACATTCTAATATATTATCAAAACTGTAGAGGAATTCGTACTAAGTTGCATACGCTTTATATGAGCATCTTGTCGTGTTCGTATGACGTAATTATATTAACTGAAACCTGGCTTATTCCTAATATTCACGATAGCGAGTTTATTGACGATCGCTACACTATCTACAGATGTGATCGTGATCGATTAGCGACGAATAAACGTGAGGGTGGGGGTGTCTTAATAGCCATACTGCGTGGGCTACGTTCTACCGCGAAGGTGACACAATTTGCCCATGCTTGTGTTGAACAGCTTGTGGTTCTTTTACCTGCTTCTCAGCCTCACAAATACCATGTCATCAGTGTCGCGTACATACCACCTCGCACAAGTGATGTAATATACAAGCAATATTTTGACATGCTACAATTGACCGCTAATGATTCTGCTACCGAGTCATTCTTTTTTGTTGGAGATTTCAACTTGCCCGACATAAAGTGGTTGGATCAGGGTAATTATACAGTGGCAGATAGCTCAAACTCAAGCGGTCAGCTTATATTAAATTTAATGTCACTTATAAACGGTTCTCAATACAATAAGATTAGGAATCATCTCGGACGAATACTTGATTTGTTTATCTCGAACGCAGAGTGTCAGACTGTATCTTGTACGTCACTACTTCATGCTGATGCACACCATCCCCCTTTTTCCGTATTCATAGACCTCAACATGCAATTTACTCCTATGAAATGTAATTCTATACCTAGATATAACTATCACAAAGCTAATTATCCTGACATAAATGCGGAACTCAGTTCTATAAATTGGGAAAACATTCTCGATCATATGTCCGCTGAACAGGCTGTCAACACTTTTTACGATGTTTTGTATGGGATAATTAGACAACACATTCCATTAACACGAATTAAAAATACACAATTTCCTGTCTGGTTTACACCTTCTTTAATACGTATATTTAAAAATAAAGAACGTGCTTGGATTAAGTGGAAAAAGTACCAAAACTTGTGTGACTATAATCACTTCTCCGGTTACCGTAAATTATTTCAACATGAATCTGTTATCTGTTTTAAAAAATATATAAACTCGGTCGAAGACAGTATACCGAAAAATATAAAGTACTTTTGGACATACGTATCTAATAGAAAGGGCAAGGCTAACTATCCAGATAAAATGTATCTTAAAAATGCTTCGTCTGATAGCCCTACTGATATTTGTAATTTGTTTTCTACTTTCTTTGCTTCTGTCTATGAATCTTCCACTTTCAATCCTGAGAGTTGGGAACCCTCAAACAAATACCAGGATAGCTCTGCATGGATTCCCGATGTTTACCTCACAAAAGATGCTGTTCATAGTGCTGTTAAATTATTGGACCCGTCTAAGGGCGCTGGCCCCGACGGTATACCACCTACCTTCTTCATAAAAACGGCCGATAACATTAGTTCTGCATTGCACTTAATTTTCAATAAATGCTTACATGAAGGTATATTTCCTACGGTATGGAAACGAGCATTTATAACGCCTGTTTATAAAAGTGGGGATAAAAATAATGTAGAAAATTACCGCCCCATATCGATTCTTTCCACCTTGTCGAAGCTTTTCGAGAGACTAGTGCATGGCGCTCTATATCCCCAAATTCATGGGCTTATTATACCTGAACAACATGGGTTCGTTAAACGGCGATCGACTACGACCAATCTTATGATTTTTACCAACTTTCTTTTTGAAAATATGGACAAGAGAGTCCAGGTGGATGCTGTATACACTGATTTTCGGAAGGCTTTTGACAGGGTGGATCACACAATTCTTTTGAAAAAGCTCGCTTTCAACGGAATCCGAGGCAACTTGCTTCGATGGTTTGCGTCGTACATTTATAACAGAACACAAAAGGTTGTTGTTAATGGGTTTGAATCTGAGACGGTGGTTGTTAAGTCCGGTGTTCCCCAAGGGTCTATTTTGGGGCCCTTGCTCTTTATTATGTTTATAAATGATATAAAACATTGCTTTGTTAACTCGAATTTCCTACTGTATGCGGATGACATGAAAATCTATAAAGACTGCCATAAAATTAACGACTGCGTACTGCTTCAAGAAGATCTTCACCGACTTAATACCTACTGTATAGACAACAAACTCTTTCTTAGTCCTTCAAAATGTCATAGTATATCGTTTACTAAAAACAAAAATAAACTAAACTTTAAGTATACTTTAAATGGCCAACAATTGAATAAAGTAGAATCCGTTCGCGACCTTGGTGTAACTATTGATTCATGTCTGCACTTTAACTTGCATATTGAAAACATAGTAAATAAAGCCTTTCAAATGTATGGTTTTGTAATGAGATCCTCTAAAGACTTTGTGCGACCCTCTACTTTTTTGGTATTATATAAAACTTTAATAAGATCGCAATTGGAATATGCCATTCCTATCTGGAAACCGTTCTACCTCAAATATAACACCAAAATAGAATTAGTGCAAAAAAAGTTTCTACGTACAATGAACTATAAATGCTATCGTTCAAAGATTCCCTACAAACAATTATTACAGCAATATAATGTTTTAAGTTTAGAGTCTCGACGCTTACTTCTGGTAGCCATGATGCTGCATGGGCTTTGTAACAATAGATTTGATTGTATTGAAATCACAAACAGGTTACGCTATTCAGTTCCCCGAAATGTTATAAGACGGGCGACCCGTGTGCCCCGGTTGTTCCATGTGGATTCATGTAGGACCAACGCCGGGGCGCGAGTGCCTCTTCGACAGCTTGTGGAAACTTATAACACACACTTCATGGATATAGATATCTTCTCTCTCTCTAGTAAAAAATTTAAATATCTAGCTATAAAAACTTTATCACAATAATCTAAGAACGATAACGCGAGGAACAATCTCGTCTACTCTTCCGTTTCCTATTTTTACATATTAATCCGTGGACAATGGTGTGGGTTATATGTTTACCAATTCATTATTTTACTCATAGTTTTTATTTAAACCTTAACATGTAACTGTTTTCTTGTCCCTTAAATAAATAAATAAATAATATTAAAAGCTGGAAAAAATATAACAGTTGTAAAATACGTCATAATTTTAAAATCTAAACGAGTATAATATGAAAAATATAAAAAAGCTCTTAAATCTAATTTATAACATTAACTTTATTCCTTATAAGAATTTAGCCACAAATATCTAATCCTGTGGTTATAAATTTATTTATTTGTAAAACGTGTAAATATTTGAATTATAACAAAAAAAAAATCGAAGTTGTTAGAAGAATTCACGTATAGATTTCTCAACATTTAGGCACGTATGTTTAGGCACATTATCACAAAATAATTAAAATAGGAGAAAAAGAGAAAACTCTTCTGTATAATTTTGACAACAGCGAGATGCTAATTTCTTTTTCAAACATGCCTTAAGTTACCACTCAAAAGAGGAGATTTCAGGGTCATTTAAAATAGGCCTTTAAGTAGAAATCTTAAGTACTATAATGTGATGTAAAAATATTTATGTTACGCTTAATACAATAAGTTTTATTTAATAAATGCTACCTCGTTTCCATTACTGAGATGCAGTTTATGGCTAAAAAAATAAAAAATATCCCCCAGTTTCTCAATTTAAAGTAATCACAAGATTTTCGATCGATAAATTGGGGAAAATGCAGCACCATCAAACTTTCTTTTCAATTAAACCGAACGAGATCATATCCTATCTATAAATTTCCACCAGAGGGCGCCACATTCGCTTGTACTCTTTATTATGTAAACGTTTAAAAATATTACTGTTAAGTTATTTCTAATTACTGTTCTGTATACAATTATTATTGGTTTTCAAGCAATGAATAATTCTTCAAGCTTCATGACTTGATGCACTGATATAAACCATTACATACAGACATAAGGGGCCAGCAAATGACAGTTGAAATACAACTTTAAAACGTTGTCCTAAGGTTAAAATCGACGTAAAAATACGCTAACCAAAGTATACAAAGATCGTGAAGTAGTTAGTATGCAGTGATAATACCCGGATCGTCACCAAAATAAGGTGTGCTGGAATATGAACTATTTAGAACTCCTATCAAATCAAGCGGTTATAGACGATGCCATTTTAGGCGTCTTAGAACGTCAGCCCACTGCATCTATTTAATTACTAATACACATTCATTTAAAAAGAAAATGATATTTATGAACTACTAGCTGACCCGCGCAACTTCGTCTGCGTCACATTTTTCATTACTGCTCTGCTCCTATTGGACTTAGCGTGATGATATATAGCCTATAGCCTTCCTCGATAAATGGACTATGTAACACTGAAAGAATTTTTCAAATCGAACCAATAGTTTCTGAGATTAGCGCGTTCAAACAAACAAACTCATCAGCTTTATATATTAGTATAGATTGAATTATTAAAAGCCGTATGGTGTCGGCCTGTGCCCTATGGTGCCGTAAAAGAATAATACTACTCCATCACTTCCCGTGGGTGTCGTAAAAGGCGACTAAGGGACTCACCAGAGAATGGGCAGCAGCGTTCTCTGTAAAATGCAACACCATACACTGCGATCGCCAACCCGCCTGCCAAGCGTGGCGATTATGGCAAATCCTCACTTTGGGGGAGGCCTATGTCCAGCAGTGGACGTCTTTCGGCTGATACGATGATGATGAATTATTAAAAAATATATATTATTCATTATCATGATACATGAGGTAGTTTATAGAGTGTAGTATAACATCCAGGAACGAGGGCAGAGCCTTGTGTTCCAAGGACAGCGCGAAATGTAACGGCGGCATTATTTTAATGCGTAAACATTATTAACAGGGTGTTTTATCATTCTGATGCCTTATTTATTTTTATTGTACCTACAATCTTAACGAATTATTAAAAAAAAAAATCGCGCCTAGAGGTAGTTTATGTTGGGTACATTAAGTGGGCCGGCTTTGTAAGACGACTTAAATGGCATTGTGTATAATATCCATTCGTTCTCTGTAACAGGCCTTTACCCTATATTGGTAGGCATGACCTACAGAACACCACCTGCTATGATTGTGAAAGTTTCTACAATAAACTTACTTTATTGGTGACCGTCAAAGCGAACGCATGGATGATTGCAAACACCGTAAGGTTTTAATTAATTGTGATTAAGTTATAAGCCTTCTATATACATATTTAAATAAATCATCAATATCATCTAATATATAAAATTCTCGTGTGACGGTGTTTGTTACCGAACTCCTCCGAAACGGCTCGACCGTTTTCATGAAATTTTGTGTGTATATTCGGTAGGTATTTGAATAGGTGGTAGGCTATTTATTTATTTTTATTTTGCAAAACAACATTTGTCGAGTCAACTAGTCTACACTAATATTATAAAGAGGAAAGATTTGTTTGTTTGTTTGAAATGAATAGGCTCCGAAAACACTGGACCGATTTGAAAAATTCTTTCAGCAATGGATAGCTACATTATCAGGGAGTAACTTAGGCTATATTTTATCCCCGTATTCCCACGGGAACGGGAACTACGCGGGTGAAACCGCGTGACGTCCACTAGTAATATTTAAAATTCTTCAGTTTAAGTGACTGACATACAACGCACAGCCGAAACTACTGGTCGTAGAAAGCTGAAATTTGACATGTACCTTGGGGAGTGCAGAGGAGTACTTAAATTCCAACGGGAGCGGGCAAAAACGAGATAAGCGCGTACGAAGTCGCGGGCAAAAGCTAGTTTTAAATAAAATCCAATCCGAACTCAATAATTTTCTTGATATATCCGTGTCTTATTGAGTAAAATGAGGTGAATATACGATCTTTGCACTGACCCGGTGACATATCGCACGCCCTGTTTAGCATAATATTATCACTGCACGTAGTACGACACGGTGAGGCAATAATTGAGGTAGATCGTTACTATTTAGGTTCCTTCTCGTCTTTCTTATCTTCTTTGTCTTGTTTCTCGTCCTTTTTCTCTTCTTTGTTTTGTTTCTCGTCCTTTTTCTCTTCTATGTCTTGTTTCTCGGTATTCTTCATAAATTCTGGGTTATACGGCGAGTTATCATCTAGAGGTAGTTTTTCTAAAACAAAAATATTTTATGGTTACTTTCAACAACAGTAAACGCTGTTTTAAGACTTATTCTAGACTTTAGTTATGAGATTGGTCACTTGTGTTATTTTCTTCACGATTCACTTGTTCACTTAGTATATACCAAAAATTCCTATTTTAATCGGTGTTTATGTGATTTGTACTACAAGAATATATTTTCGCTGTATTCAATAGGTGCGTTCATCAGTTTACCCGAAAAAGACTAGGAGGGTATTTTCAATACGACAACGCCTTGTCTGTTTTATTATTCTGTCACATTTCTTTTAGTATGTTTCGGGCTAAACTGGAAGAAAGAAAGATAATTTATTTGTCAAATATGCGTTTACATGAACTGTCGAATCAGACATGCAAGATATTAACAGTATATTGTGAGCGTTCATATTTTGCCAATAGTGGCTTGATAATAAACATTACTCTTTAAGCTTCCTCCAAAATTGAGCTTATGGTTGTATGGTAAGTTTTTAGGGTTCCGTACCTAAAGCATTACCAACGGAACCCTATTACTAAGCCTCCGCTGTTCATCTGTCCGCCTGTCTGTCAGCGGGCTATATCTCATAAATCGTAACAGATAGACAGTTGAAATTTTCACAGTGTGTATTTCTGTTGCCGCTATAACAAAAATAAAAATACGACGATACGGAACACTACATGCGCGAGTCTGGGGGGCTACTCTCTAAGCCCGAAGTCCGTAGTTTCGGGCTTAGTTGCGGGCGTATTCTACTCCATATCACCTAACCACTAAGAATTAATGACAACACGATTTGACAGTTACCGTCAAATTGTGTTATCATTCATTCTTAGTTCGGGTTCGGGACTAATCGTAAGTCCATAGATGATAGGGAGTAGAATACGCCCGCAATTAAGCCCGAAACTACGGACTTCGGGCTTAGAGAGTAAGCTCCCTTACTCGTACTTGGCTAGTTTTTTCTAGGTTGCTCATCTAAAAAAATAACCCTGTTGGTTATTGGACACTAGCGATTAACAGTTTTAAAGATTCATTGTATTAAATGTTTCTTTCTTCTTTTGGAGTTGATGGCTTCAGCATGTGACTCATGTTCAGTATAAGACTGCCTGTCCATTGTTGCGGAGCGAGGTAGCGGAGCGAAGTAACGGAGAAATTTTAACCTATGGAATTGCTTAAAGTCTCCGCACTACGTGAGTCACTGAGATTTTATACAATTCCTTTGGTTAAAATTTCTCCGTTTCTGCGCTCCGCTGCCTCACTCCGCGACAATGGACAGGCAGCCTTAGGGTACCGCTTTCATAGTGGGTATCTAACGAGTCTATAAAACCCCATTTCGACAAGTTGTGTTTTAAATATTTTAATGAAACACTTACGTTCATCATCGCCGGGAGTGGATGGCTCAGGCGCAGAGGCAGTCGCGAACGGGTTCGACGCCGGACTTGTTGGCTGTATGAAAAATGAGATAGGATAATAGTGACTGGGTTAAAGCAGTCAGTTTCCTGATAGCTACAACCTGGGAGTCATTAGGTCAAGAGTGAACAGGTTACTTCTAGGTTAGCGTACTCCATCTTCGACCAAATCATAGTTTACCATCAGGTGAGATAGTGGTCAAACGAGTGCATATCAATAGTAAAAAACCTTTAAAAACTACTCAAGTTTTGTGTGCCAAAAATTGCAATATCGCTTCAAAATTTCAGGTTTTATTACTTAAGTGACCTCGGTGGAGTGAGCAAAATCTTGAAATATTCATGAACACGTAATTATCCAAGATTATTAACAAAAAATCTGTGACAAGGTATTTAAGCTGTCTTTCGGCTACCGGAATATTTTTTGTGTGCTCTCACAGACATCCTGAACACACTGGGAAGACTGATCTGTTTCTGGAGGGAGGTTGGCTGGTTGTAGTGGCCACCATGAGCGACCACCATGGCTCACGCACAATGGTCCAACATCAGGACTAAGTGCGGAAACTAAACTCTAATAGACAGATTGTTAGATATATAAAAAACTTACGTATGGCACACCAGCACCAGGGGGTAACAGCGGAATTTTAGTTCCATCACCTTCAGGTTCCCCAAAGCCGATGGTGCCAGTCTTCAGCGGAGTGGTTCTGGTCACGTTAGGGTATGGTGGCAAGGGGCTCTGTCTAGCACCAGGATAAGGCGAGACGGGGCTAGGATTAGCTCCGGGGTAAGGCGGGGTGGGGCCAGGGTTCGCTCCGGGATAAGGCGGGACAAGGTTCGGGTTAGACCCGTGAGGAGATTTTTCTGAAGAGAAAGGCGAGTTTCCTGGTGGATAAGGAGAGTTCCCAGCAGGATAAGGAGGGTTTGCGCCCGGGAAAGGAGAATTTCCACCTGGGTACGGAGGGTTAGCACCCGGATACGGTGGTGCATCACCCGGGTAAGGCTGGTTTGGCGGGTAAGGAGTAACATTGGGATAAGGCTGATTGCCTGGACCTGGAGGGTAGGGAGAGGTTCTGCCTCCAAGATTAGGAGTTGTTGGATAGCCAGGGCTACCACCAGGGTAGGGAGTATTACTGGGGTAACTGTTCCCATTTTGATAAGGCGAATTAGGCAGAGGTTGGTTTATGATGGGCGGAGGAGGGTAACCGTTAGCAACCGGGACATTTTGAACCATAGGCAGTTGATCATGAAGTGGATTCTGCACAGTATCTTGGAAGCCGACTAAGGGTATAGTGCCAAAGATTATAGGCTTGGTGTCTTCAGAATCTTTGTGGCAGCCGCTGACTTCCGTAGATACCTGGGTTACACAAAAAGACGAACTGTAATAAAAACTGCAACAACGTAAAGCCCAGTATTCAAACATACGTCAGTGAATTCATATTAAAGGTATCAAAAATACTGAATATTGCATCCCGAAATACTAACTGGGCATTACAAATATTTAGAATCGCTACTTGAAAACGCAGAGTTACTAGTTATTCTGAACGTGCAGTATGATAATTCTTGTGCTAACAATTTTCTATTTGAGTAACAACGTTTACGGTTCAAATAATTTTCATGATAATCATAATTGTCTGCTTATAAAATCATACGACGATAGAGACCCGCTGCGTGGCTTTATTCCTGTCTGCAATGGTAAAACGAAGGGGATGACGGGAGTTTCGATCGCTCTATCTGCTCGCTCACTATAGCCCCCGTCATCCCTTTCGAATTGAGTACGCTCAGTTGTTTGTCGGTAAAGCGAGCGAAGTTCATGAGTTATCAGAATCGTTGCTTTGGCCTAGCTCGAATACCGTGTATATATCGCCCTAGTCATACCTCCAAGTACAGTAAAATGTTTCTCACCTTGAAATGGTAGGTGATATCGATGTACCGGCACGCGTCCACGTTGTACATGTCTATGGCAGGCACCTCCATCTCGACCGTCCAGTTGCGCGTGGTGCGGCCCGGGATGGGACCCTTCTTTATTTCGGCCACCGTGTCGTGCTCATTGCGCTGGCCTGGCTCATATGAGGCAATGAATGTCACGTCCTGGATACCGTGAATAACCATTAAAATAGGATAGAATGCTCTATGTACTAAGTACCTATCAAACTGTAATACAACTATGCAAGGTTGTTTTTTACGAAATAAGTCTTTTTTTACTCTGTGAGAATGAAAGAGTAAATCGTTTCAAACTAAAAGCATTTATTTTCAAACTTGCTATTGCCTGCGACTTCGTAAGAGTCATATTTGTTTATCCCGTTCCCGTAGAAATTTCGGGAAATCCTCTCTTAGTGTTCCCCTACACTCCCCAAGGAACCTACATGCCAAATTTCAGCTTTCTTCTACTAGTAGTTTCGACTGTACGTTGTCTGTCAGTCACTCACTCAGTAACGGAAGAATTTTAAACAGGGTTATTTGTAAAACACCAACAACCTTTTACGCAGTGAAAGTACACATGATTATGAACATCTTTGACATCTATTCTTACCCTTTGACATTTGTGTGGTTTATGATTTTACTTTTCACCGAGACATCTGAAATATTGTTATTTTAATTCAATTGCAACCAATCTATGTTAATCCTTTATTTGTTTGCACTTAATATTGAAATTTGCACGCCACAATTGGCAGAATATGATGATAGCACTAAATAATTTTAAGACCATTGTACCATATTCAAACAAATAAATGATTATTATTATTAACAACTTTTAATTTTTAGACCAACCCTGAAAACTCGAAAAAAATATCAGCTGTTTCATACATTTTCATTGGCTAAATGTTGAATTATGTATGAAACAGCTGATATTTTTTTCGAGTTTTCGGGGTTGTTCTCAAAATAAAAGTTGTTTATAATCATGTGTACTTTCACTGCCTAAGAGGTTGTTGGTGTTTTACAAATAACCCTTTAAATTAGAATAAACCATTTATGGGCACATTAGAAATGTCAAGGTCAGTCTGTCAAAAATATGAAGCTTGCACGTTCCAAAGCGTAGATCTCTATGGAGAAGAACGTCCAAGAAACTCCAAGGACACAACCATATTATTCCGTCTGGCTTGTGTCTGGCGTAACAAGGTCAAATATAGTCAACAATATTAATGATGATGATGTGATCCGATCGATTTAGGCCAAGGCGATTGTTTCAACTCTGCTGTAGTTGTCATTCGTGAGCTCGCAATAACAACAATTAAAAAAAAAACAATAACAACGACAATATTAATACTTTTATGATCAAAGTAGTGGGACAGATAACTCCGTCGAAACGTAATGAACTAGCTTAATATGTATGCAGTCGGTTTCTGTATGAAGTAGACTGCTGGGCAAATGCATCCAGCATATTATGCTGGTCTCGAACTGTCACTATACGTGTAAAAGCTAACAGCCGGCAGTAGACTAAAAATACGTGTTATTTGCATTATTACTGTATCTCTGAGCGACAGAAAAGTGTGGGCTGTAATTATGATAATTTGACCTACTCTAAAAATAAATAAAAAGTGAGCAAATATGGGCAACGTCGGTATCTCTCACAAATTCACAATCTATACTAATATTATACAGCTGAAAAGTTCGTCTATTAGAGTTCCGAAAAAAAAACGGAACCCTTATAGGATCACTCAGGTGTCTGTCTGTCCGTCTGTCACAGCCAGTTTTCTCCGTTTCCACTGGACCGATTCTGTTGAAATTTGGTACACATATGGACTTCTATGACCCAAACACGGAAACGCGTTACGTAAATCATTAAATTTTTAGTATGGGTGTCACTTTTGGGCTTGGGGGTCAAACAAGAAAATTAAAAAAAGAAGTTTTAAAAAAAATATCGTGTGACATATCAAATAACCCTCTTACTGTGAGAGTTTAAATTATTGTAATTTTTTCATAATTTTAAAATAAATGGTTAAGAAGTTATTCAAGAAATTAGACGAAAAATAACCATTCCTCCCCTTATCTCCGAAACTACTGAGCCTAAAATTATGAAAAAAATTGAGATAATAGATTACAGGAAAACCTATTAGAAGTCTGTAGTGTTAAAATAACATGTTAAAAAAAATTAAATTCTTTCGGAACCCTTTGCACGCGAGTCCGACTCGCTTTTGGCCAGTTTTTTGTTTGGTTGAACGCGCTAATCTCAGGAACTACTGGTTCGAATTGAAAAAAAAAATATTTTACCCATTTCTATCCTAATCATCAATCAATCAATATTTATAAAATTCTTTCGTTACTGAGTGAGTGAGTGACTGACAGACAACGCACAACCGAAACTACTGGTCGTACAAAGCTTAAATTTGGCTTGTAGGTTCCTTAGGGAGTGCTCCCGTAAGATAAGATTTCCCGAAATTCCTACGGGAACGGGAAAACCGGGATATGCGTGTACGAACGCGCGGGCAAAAGCTAGTAGCTATATAACATCACACTACGACCCATAGGTGTGGAACATTAAGAGGAAATGCTGGCGGTGAGACTTTGTATGTAAAAAGTCATAATTCGAGGTTTGGCTCTCGACTGTTTTCTCCTCCAATATTGGACCGGTTTAAGAGATACTTCACACACTGAATAAAAAGGATGTATACTGTGTCTCTGTGTTTTCCTTTTTTGATTAAGTTGCCAAATTTGTACACTAGGGCTCTGTTGACAGCGATTTATCGGACAATTTTGGGCATTTTATGAGAGTTCTAGTGCTTATACGGTCAATAAATCAATAAAAAGGATAACATAGGGACACAGTATATATCCTTCTTATTCAGTTTGTGAAATATCTCTTAAACCGGTCCAATATTGGAGGAGAAAACAGTCGAGAGCCAAACCTCGAATTATGACTTTTTACATACAAAGTCTCAGCGCCAGCATTTCCTCTTAATAAAAAATGTGACGCAGACGAAGTCTGTTAGTCTATGATTTTGAACGTTATCCTCATTTATTCATACTTTCACGATGCCAAAGTGTCACAGTTCTTACCTTTTTAATAGCGAACTTTATTTCATCAATCTCGACGTTGCTGTCGTTCTGGCAAGTGACCTCTATGGGTATGATCTGGCCGGGGCAGTACCCGGACACGGGCATCCTCACCATGATCTCCGAGGCGCCGGCGCTCATGCACCAGCAGCAGTAAGTGCTGGACAGGTCGAATTCCATCGGCTCCTGTTTGGAGAAACGATAGATTTACAGTACCCGCGTAGATATGATTACACAGATACAGATTTACAATAGTACTGGCTTCATCTAGTTTATAATTACCAAAAAGACTGACGTGTAAAAGTGTATTTTAAATGATTTACCAAATATAATTTTCTATATCATTTATGTTTGGTAAAGCTTTAGGGTCTTCTTCTTATCGTGTGGGCAATAAGGTCTAACCACCCCACACACCCTAGTGTCAGAGTTTCTAAACCGCCTCAAGGGCCTCTGAGATGGTTTATTTGACGACCGCCATTTGGCGGCCTGGATCACCTGCTTATACGTGCCTTCCGAAGCACGGAATCATCTTTTTATCCGACAATCAGGTGATTTAAGCCTGCAATGTCCTAGCCAAACGGGAAACAACTTCACAAAGTATGCTTCCCGTGGGAATCGAACCCACGACCACCGGGTCACAAAGCGAACGCCTGAACCACTCGACCACGGAGACAGCTTTAGGGTAATTATGTATCATATCTATACTAATATATAAAGCTGAAGAGTTTGTTTGTTTGATTGAACGCGCTAATCTCAGGAACTACTAGTCCGATTTGAAAAATTCTTTCAGTGTTAGATAGCCCATTTATCGAGGAAGGCTATAGGTTTTATATCATCACGCTTAGACCAAAAGGAGCGGAGCAGACGAAGTTGCGCGGGTCAACTAGTTTATAATATATATCACGCTTTGTAGAAGATTACCAAAAACGATGCGATGTAAGAATTGTGAGAAGATGATAACGCTAGAATGGATATAACGAGTATTGAGATGACGTCAATTAGAGAACGACACGACACAATGGGAATATGCATGCGATTTTTTTATTTGAAAAAATGAAATACTTATTAACTCTAATAAACAATTTATGAAATTATTTTTTAAATACCTTCATCAGCGATGAAGTTATAAAGCTTCAAAGTTTACAATTAGAAAGAGAAGTCCGATATGAATTGTGACGTCAAAGTTCTTGGCGCCTATACAGCTGCCATAGAAAACAGCGTTTTCGCGAGAGGGACAGATACATTTGTTTAAAATAATTATATTTCGCTTTTTTTTCGAGCAATTTTGATTCTATTTTCAGTGTTAGTATTATATTTGGGTATATTTTTAGATAAACTGTATAGATAATAAATATTTTTTTCGTGCATATTCCCTATTGACGGCGTCGTAGTTTTGGAGCTTTAAGGTAAGTATCACAGATCATGCTTTGATTAAGGCTGCTCTCTCGAGAAATGCTTAAAAACAGCGTGATACGTAACTTGGTTTAGCCAGAATTTATGTATCGGTATCACATAATAAGAAAAAAACCACCAAATCACCTCCAAATCGTTGAGATGAAACCATTTTACTCCTTTATTTTTTATCAAAAGAGTATAAAAAATATATTTACTGCTTTGTAATTGTAATACAAACGAAAATATTTGGTTTTGTTACTTTTTAAAAACTTGAGTTATTTTTATTATAATAAATTAAAAATGCGGGTAGCGGAGTGGCGCGTAGAGGGGTAGTTAGCTCCGTTTATATGCTCAAGGTCATTGGCATGTATACAAGCCTTATATGGACGAAAATGAGCCTCACAATATACGCATAAATATCGAAAATCGTAAATATGGCATAAACAAGGCCAAAGACAAGTTTTTTTTCAGGTGTCCCACCTTCAATGAAACGTGGCTGTAACAAGAACACGCTACACAATTCTCAACTCTCTTACTCTGCAATAAGGGTTCTGGTTCAGATCCATCGGAGCGTGCACTTTGACCGGCACCCATTTGTCCTTATTCATGGAGAAGATGCCTGAGGTGACCATGACCACCTTCACGCGGTATCTGATGTGGCCGTATGACCCCTCAAAAGACGAGGGGCAGTTGTATGGGATGGGGAACTCGAAGTTAAACTCGTGTTTACCCGTCTGGAGGTGGTGTTCGCCTGGGGACAAAAACTAAATCAATATCGGTTCATCCGTTTAGGAGCTACGATGCCACAGACAGACCCACGGATGCACAGGTCAAACTATTTTGGTTGGGGGTTAAAAAAATAGTTATGTAGATATTTTATTTTAAATGAGAACCTAATACTCAAGTCATGCTTTGAGCACATGAATGTTGATATGAATATTGATTTCGGTAGAAGAGTGCTAAATATTTTTCTTAATAACATATGGGTTTTAGCATCGCATTGGCATTTATAGCCTTAGGTATAAAAAAGTTAAACACCTAAAATAATATAAAAATATAATACCTAAATAAAAATTAAAATATTTAAAAAAAAATACAATATGTTTCATTAAATACATAAAAAAATACCAATTAATAAAGGTATATTTACGAAGTTTTAAATAAATTAATTAAGACGACAACTGTAGAGTACATTATTTTGTCGCAGTAATCTTACTAATTCAGCTCAATTAAGCCAATTGAAGCACCTATGGTTCGAATTTTCGGGCACGAGACTAGGGAATGAACGAGTCTGAACTGAATAATGCAACGTTATTCAGACCCATTTTTAACAGACTTTAAAAAAAGGGGAGGTTCTCAATTCGTCGGAATGTTTTTAGGGTTCCGAAAAAAAATCGGAACCCTTATAGGATCACTCGGGCGTCTGTCTGTCTGTCCGTCTGTCACAGCCAGTTTTCTCCGGATCCACTCGACCGATACTGTTGAAATTTGGTACACACATGGACTTTTGTGACCCAAACACGGACGCGTTACGTAAATTATTAAATTTTTTGTATGGGGGTCACTTTTGGAGGTCAAACTAGAAAATTTTAAAAAATGTTTTTTGAACAATATCGTGTGACATATCATAGAAAGGGCTTACTGTGAGGGTTTTAATTACATTTTTTTCATAATTTTAAAATAAATGTTTCAATACATTTATTTTAAAATTATGAAAAAAATGTATTGAAGTTATTCAAGAAGTTAGACGAAAAATTATCATTCCCCCCCATATCTCCGAAACTACCGAGCCTAAAATTTTGAAAAATAAAATGGATCATTCCCCCCCATATCTCCGAAACTACCGAGCCTAAAATTTTGAAAAATAAAATGGAGATAATAGATCTTTACTCATAGATTACAGGAAAACCTATTAGAAGTCTATAATGTTAAAATAACATGTTAAAAAAATAAAAATTCGTTCGGAACCCTTTGCACGCGAGTCCGACTCGCACTTGGCCAGTTTTTTTTTATCGACCAGACTTGTATTACCTAATAATTACCTATACTTTGGACACGGCGCACCTACAATTGAGGCCAAACAATTTAAAGAAAGAAGCAAATATGAAGAAATCGTTCTAAAATCAAATAATCATAGAAACAACTTAATTGGGAGTTACATATTTGAGCCGTTTGGCGTTGAAACATTAGGTCCATGGGGTCCGAGTGCGCATCGAGTCTTTCGGGACATCAGTAAACAACTTGTCGACTGTTCACGTGACCAGAGGGCTGGACTATTCTTCGGCCAAAGAATCAGCATTGCCATTCAACGCGGCAATGCTGCCAGTGTTCTGGGCACTTTTGCCATTGACAGCGATGTGGATTATTTTTTTGATGCCCAATGATTAATTTTGTTTTTATACGCGTTTGTAAATAATTTCTTGATATTTAGTGTAGTTGTTTAAGTCTTCATTTATATATTAATAGCTAACTAATGTACCTATATAAAAATAAATAGACTGAACCTTAAAAAAAAAAAAAAAAATCATAGAATGATTTATCCTTGTGATGTTCTCATGTTCGGGATGTGATCAGCTCATGCGTGACTATCATCATTCAACACGCTTTATTAAGGTACAATGATGCCTACCAATGATCTATTATTATGTAGGAACCTATCTATTCAAGTCTAGACCAGAATAGGTACCTTGGTCGATTTTGACAAGTTTGGTAATCTACTAATATAAAAGCGTCATTATTACTTTCCAATGGTCAACCACTGACACTCCATTGAAAGAAATGGCATAGAATGGTAATCTCGTACATAATAACAAATTAATAAATAATATTTAAAAACATATATAAAAGAAATCTGACATAACTTGTCAAAATCGACCAACCTACTACGTTACTATGGGATGTGGGCAATATTTTTCATCCATACATATGTACAGTCAACAACAAAAGTCGATAAAACTTTGAATTTCTAAATCATAAACAATGAGCAGATGTTTTTTTTTATCATTTTAGTGTTGGATAGCCGATTTATCGACGAAGGCTATAGGCTTTATGACATCGAGCTACGACCAATAGGAGCGGAGTTTTGATAGCTGTGACGCAGACGAGTGCGTGGGTCAGCTAGTATAACATAATATTCAATAATTATTGCACTCTGCCGCATAACGTAACAGGTAAACTGTTATGTAATCAAACAGGTTTCTTTCCTCTGAGTTTTGTTTTCAGACGGCATTCCTTGTTAGGCATGTCTGAGGGCCGATTCCAAGTAAACGGTTCTATTTTTGGAAGCCAATTTATTTTGCCAGTTGTTTTTTAATTGGGCAAAAATATTATGCAAGGAATTTTGTTGGTACCAGGCAGGTTATAGGTCCCACTTACTGTAGGAGCTTGTGACTCGACCTTCTTGGAGATTTAAGAAGTTATGGCACTCTCCATAGATAAATACTAATCCGTATATGAAAGAAGTAAAGAAAAGACTGAAGAACGTAGGCCATAGTCGTGTTAAATCTTAAAATTAAAAATGTGAAAGTTTAAATGGCCATCCATTTAAACTTTTACATCCATTCAGTCATTCTGAATTGAGTAACAAACGTCCATACGTTTGTTACTCAATTCAGAATGACTGAATGGATATTTTTTTTTTACTATTGATAGGCACACGTTTGACCACTATCTCACCAGTTGGTAAGCGATGATGCGGAGATGGAGCACGCTTGCCTAGAGGCTAGAAGTAACCTATTCACTCTCTTAAGACTCCCAGGTTGTTGCTATCAGGAAACACACACTGGCAGGGAATTCCTTAGCTGTACGCACAAAACTAATTCGATAAAATTTGGCACATTTTATCCCGGGAGTATGTTGACATAAACGCATAGCCGCTGGCTGAAGCTAGTAGGTGAAAGATATGGGATTTTTTTTAACCCTTACCACTTTCATTGCCGAATAAGAAGCGTTTGCTCCTAAAGTATTCCTCATTGGAGTCGTGGTGCACCGTATAGTAATGCGTGCGATTGTTTTCACGCCGGGATCGCGTCGTGGTCCAGTGCACCTTGCAGAACCCTTTCATGTCCACATAGATTCCTGAAACAACGAAAAGGGTTTTAAGATGTGTCAGAATTATTATGCAGTCCCTGTAATTACGACAAAGCACCTTTTTTAGGGTTTCGAACGACGAAACCCTTGTAGCGGCATCAATGCCACCACAAGCCTTTTCAATGGAGGTTTGCGAGACTTTACTCTCTGTTCCGCTACTTCAAAACCCTTATAGGATCACTCGGGTGTCTGTCTGTCCGTCTGTTACAGCCAGTTTTCTCCGGATCCACTGAACCGATTCTCTTGAAATTTGGTACACATATGAGACTTTTGTGACTCAAACACGGAGCGTTACGTAAATTATTAAATGAGTATGGAGGTCACTTTTGATGGTCAAACTAGAAATGTAAAAAAAAGTTTTTCAAACTGTATCGTGTATAAATTTTTTAATCATTTTAAAATTAATAGTTTTGCAGCTATTCAAGAAACTAGATAATTTTTTTTTTTTTAAAAATGCAGATAGTTCTTTACCTACCGATTAGAGGAAAACCTATAAGAAGTCTGTAGTGATAAAACATGTTACAAAAATAAAATTGGTTCGGAACCCTTTGCACGCGAATCCGACTCGCACTTGGCCAGTTTTTTTAAGAATCAAATGACTCCTCCCGCTCTGGGCGGTACAGAAGTGTCAGACTCTTACTGACTAAAACCCATCAGTGTTCCTCTGTTACCCAGTTGCTGAGTTGTGGAGGTCTGGTAGACAGCCACTCCACATAAAATACTGGTATTCAGCTGAATCCGGTTTGACTGGAAGGCAACCCCAATTTAGTTGGGAAAAGGCTAGGTAGATGATGACCTATATTATATGCAGAATGTTTCTTCATGCGTGTATTCAGCTGTTGGCTTAAGGGCAGGGTACAGTTCCCGTCACGCAAGTTTACCTCCCCGAAGTACGTCGCAATCGACTGCGCAGAATGTCAATTTGAAAAAAAAAACATAATACAGCGCATGCGCGGGTAGGTCGCGCATGCGCGTGTTTGCGCAAGATGGCGGGTGTAATGGCATCTCACTCGCTCGTATACGTTCGATGCATACGTGTGACCCGCTTGCTCAATGCAATACAACTGTTGATGCGAAAAGTGTTACACGTTGTTATTGTTTTTAATTAATTATTTTGGTTATTTCTTACTATTTGATTTTGTGTTTTGAGTTTTTTGTGGTGTGTGTATTTGTGGAGTTACTTTTTGATATTGTTATCGTTACTGATAGCCTTTGTTACTTATTTATAATATAATACGTATAAACAAAAAAGAATCTAGGAACGTAACACTTGTTTACGCGATTGCACCTGCGCGGTCGTCACTAAAACCTAACTTCGGAGGGGTAAACAATGGTGATGCGAACTGTACACCAATGCAGGAGGGGAAGCTATGATAAAGAATTTCTTGTGGTAAGTACCTAGTGAGGTGTAAGTAAATAATTTACTGGCTCCATTTAAGACAGTGTGGTCTCGTCTTTTCTTTAATATTGACACATGCATGCATCAGCTCTGTCCATAGTTATCCAGACAGCAAGGCAGTACCAGATGGGCTATTTTAATCTCAACTTGAACAGAAAAATATCTCTCAATTCATTAAAAATCAAAGCATTTATTTCAATAAAACCATTTACAGGCACTTTGAACTGTCAAGAAATTGGTCAGTCAGAAAGAAGAAGCTAATTGCACATTCCACTGTGTGATCTATAAAGAGAAGTATGTGTCAGTAACTTCAGGGACTGCCGAACCGAACAAATAGGCGCCACGGACAGCCCACTCTACAGGGGCTGCTTTAACGCCGAAGAATCACCCGCCCACGTCATCCTGGAATGTGAGGCCGTGGCTACCCACCAGGAAAAAACCCTTGGAATGGTGAGGTTACTCCGCAAAACCTGTAAAACTCCCAATATACTTCTATGCCTGTGCAGAGCTAGGCTGGCTAACATAGCCAAGGACACCTACACACATCAGACCGAATGGGAGTCATAGTGCGGAAAATGGAGTCTCTACTCTATCTTCGAGGACACTATTTTAAATCCATGTAGTAAAAACATAGTACAAAAGTTGCTCCAGTTATGCCAATGCTGATTCATTGCCAAGTCAGTATTTTATCTGTGTTAGCCTTTAACCTTTTTAACAGCCTAATTCAACAACTATTTTATCTCTTTTTTGCCAAGTTTATTATTGTCAGAGATAAAATATTGGCATGTGTGGGTATTGTATTAGAATATTGCATTTTTATCTAAGATAAACACGAAGTTCAGTGCAAATGTTACAAAACAGTTAGATAATATGGAATGATAAGATAAAGTCAATCGAAAAATCTGTTGTCATATTGTATTAAAATAAATTATTTAAAATACTATTTGGATTTCTTTTTCAGTTATATTAGCACAAGAAACTTGTCAGTTTGCTGGCCAGCTATTTAACTTCTTACAAATTTAATAACAAATAAATTACAGATTTACCAATGAGGCATTGTTTTACTTATCAATAGTAATTATTATTATCTGAGGTTTAATGAATTAATATTGATTGGGTTTGCAGTTAATAATAAGTACAATAAAATTGGGTTAGTTAGTACACACATTGAATTTAAATGTAATAAAAGTTGGTCATGTCATAGTTAGTAATTTGTGGATAAAACTAAAATCAAAAGCCTTCAGTATAAAACTTTTATGATTATAGTTTATTTTGCACAGTGGCTACAAATATCTATGCATATTGATATTACATACTGTGTTATCTCATTCAGTCAACACATTGCTTTTCGTTGTCACTACAAAAACTACAGCCAACTATCACAAATGAACAACATAAAAAATCTAAACATTGTCCTTGGATAAAATAAAATTTAAATTACTTTGAAGCTATACAGACAAAAGATAATACTATAAATAGACACTGGTTCTACATGGCAAGCATTAATCTTTAGAGTCAAGGTCAAACAGCCAACAAGCAACACACCAAGATACAAAAACTAAAACATATATAGAGACTTAACAATCATTATTCAATTTACTATGGTGCTGCAAATAGTCTTCTAGTCAATAAGGTTGTTTATGACTGGCTGCATTCGTTTTTTAAAATGCTACTCATAGATGATCAATGAAGCCTCACAATTTTTAAAATAAAATCGTTGCATTAAAACTTTGATAATAAACTAGAAACCTGTCCAGAGAATAAATGCAAAAGTAGCTTTGAATTGGAAAACATGCAAATACAAATTAATTTTATTTTAAATACTTAAAATTGCAGCATTGTAGTGGGTAAAACATATTTGCATTTACTCATTAGGAGGTAGTCCAAAATACAATGAACTATTTTCTATGCATTCTATGGTTTATCCTTGAATATTTGCATGACAATAGCTACAAAAGAGGATAGATTTTTGGCTGTTGACCTTAGCCGGTTTAATAGATATAAGTACCTTTATAAAACACACATAAAACTACAATAATGGTCTTAATTGACCAAAGATAAAATACACACATAGAGGACATTGTGATAAACATTTATAACCTACACACGAAACCGGCGCAGCAATAAAATTTTTGTTAATTCAAATGAGGATCTTTTTTTGGACAGTGTGTTATAGATACAGGCGCAAGCACATACCATGAATAGTTTTCACTTTATCCTGGGAGAAAACCATTCGACCGCGAACAGTTTGGCCGGCATAATAAGCACCATTTTCACTGTCTAAAATTATCTGACCATCATCGAATCCCATCTCAAAAAAATTAAAAATAATTTCATCAAAAAATACAACAACACCCCACCCTCTGCTGAATGAGACTGACACTACTACTCAACTACTGACAGTTATTGCGAAATTGCCAAAATTCTGTCGTTGGGCGACATTGACATTGACATTGACAGTGATAAGTAAATATTTTATTGCGCTGGCAGCCCAACCAAAGGTCGATGTATTAGATGATAGATGTTAGATTGATAAAAAATAAAACTTTATAATTATAAAAAAACACAATTGTAACAAAAACTCTCAAAAGGCTTTTATTTCGGTCTACTTGTTTTATTCTGACAACTGGTGATGAAGCATTCAGTCACCAGTGGTGCCAACTCCTAAATTCGAGTCGCTAGACCCAATGGGGCCGACTACTGTCAAAGTGGCGCTAGTAGCGTACAGCTCAATAACAAAGCAGTTTTTGATGAAAAGATGGGTAAATACTTAGGTAAATCACTTAGGTACTTTCACTTTGATTAGATCGTCAAAAACTATTTCCGATTATTTGTACCATCCCAAACCTACCTGCATCACATAACTTTACATAACCTATAATGTAAGAAAATGCGAAATCGATTTTATAAACCTTGAAAGAAATCAGACTGCCTATAATACACAAACAAACGAACAAATGAATCATCATCATCATCTTCCTGCCCTCATCCCATGTTACTTGGGGTCGGCGCAACACGTTTTTTTCTTCCATTCTGTTCTATCAGTCGTCACTCTATCACTAAGTCCCTTTTCTTTCATATCGCTCCTCACACAATCCATCCATCTTTTGTTGGCCTTCCTCTCCCTCTCCATCCATCCACATTCATGTTCATAACTCTTCTAGTTACATGCGTTTCATCCCTCCTCTTCACATGACCATACCAAGACAAGCGATCCCCTTTTAACTTTTCCGTCACTGGCGCCACTTTTAAACTACCTCTAATGTACTCATTTCTCACTTTATCCATTCTCGTTACTCCACACATCCATCTCAACATTCTCATCTCCGCTACATGCAATCTATTTTCATCCGTCTTTTTGGCAGCCCAACATTCTGATCCATACATTACGACAGGTCTTATCACAGACTTATAGATTTTCCCTTTCAACTTGAGGGGCATTCGAGGGTCACAAGTTGTTCCAGTGACCTGCCGCCATTTCATCCATCCTGAGTTGATCCGTTGAGTTACGTCTCGGTCTATATTGCCATCTCCCTGGACAAGCGACCCGAGGTACCGAAAGTCGGAGCAAATCGGTATAGGCGTTCCGGTGAGAGTTATAGGCAGCAGACTGGAGAGACCGCCGAAATCTCAGAACAGGTACTCGGTTTTGGTTCTGCTCAATTTCAGGCCAACACTCTCCAATCTTTGCCACCACGTCTCCAATTTGCTCTGGACCTCTTGGCCACTTTCGGCAACCAGCACAATGTCATCAGCAAACAGCATGCACCAAGGAGCCTCTTCCTGGATGTCCGACGTCAGAGCGTCCATTATCAAACGAACAAATGAATCAAAGACTGAAATTACAGACTAATAGTCTTTATCTCACTTTGACAAAGGTTCGTGTAGTGGTGGCGCCATCTGAGATCAGCTTTCACTTGCCAACCCCAAATCAAAAGTCACCAGAAAGTCGCTAAAAAACAGTCACACTCTCACTCGGCTAACATGCTTGGGCAAGTAAAATCTAACTTAAAGTAACTTTGAAGGCGCGTGCTTTGTTCATCCATACCAATAAAAAACACGCGGCCGCAGCACGGCTGCAGCCGTCTGCTGTCGCGCGGCACTTTGCGACAAATTTGAAGGCGCTCTTAAACCGGTCCGGCCCGGCCCCTTTATGGCACATTTACACACTTGCCGAGGCTTGCCAAACGTCCACAAGCTCCAAGCCTTAACAAACGCTTGGATGCCATTTACACGCTTGCGACTGCGTTAGTGTATTCCGGACAGGCAAGCATGGCGGACGTAGACGCTACCGAAACCCACTGCACACTAAATTTCATGCAAGTCGATGGAGCTGTTTTCGAGATTCAGATTATATAATATACAATAATTGCTTGTTCAGAGGTATTAGATGATCATAGCATAAAACTAAAAAGGTCTGTTCAGTGCAAGCTTGTGAGCGAAACTTAACACGCGCCAACGTGTAAATGCGTCGCAAACGCTTGCCGCAAGTTTCCTTTGATCTGTGTTCAAAAACTGACACTGTGTTTGTGGACGCTTGCCAAGCCACAGCAAGCCTGTAAACAGGTGTAAACGTACCACTTTGATTTCTTTGGGACCGTGACCTATGAGTTTCGTAACTTCTAGCGACAAAGTCGTTAAATTGGCAACACTGTCAGTCACTGTTAACGTAACCGTAAATGGCTTTAAGGCTTCCAGTTCCATTCATTCACTCAGTTGTCAAATAGACGGCAAAGCGGGCGTTTGTTCGAAATAGCTCCAACACGCTGTCCGCGTGCTTTTATTTCTATCACTTATTTTACAATATTCGTAACAGAAAACCGCATTGTTTTGATATGTTCTGAAATTAAACGCGTTTTATTAATCCCGATCAACGCTTTTGCCCGACGAATTCGAATACGCGTCTTGTGTTTTTAACGGAACGAACGGTTACTAAAATTAAAAATAATGTGCTAATATAATAGTTTGTTGAATTTAAACCGAGTATAAAGATGGGTACGCCACAGAAGGATATAGAGTTGAGCCCTGTGAAGTCTGAGCCTAACACGAGCACTGCGCCGGAGAAGTTAAATGTTCCGGTAAACGATGAGGAGGATGTTATCATCGGGAGGTTTCGAAAGATAAGTTCGGCGAAGTCTATGGCGGCGACGAACGGGAATATCCAGTACCCTACAGCGGCTGAGTTGCCGTCGAGGAGCGAGGATGTGGAGGCCGGGCTTCACTTCAAGACCCGGGACCCGGGGGAAAAGGACCGTCTGCTGCCGGAGGGGGTGTCCAACGGCTCGGTCTCGGTGCAGTCACGCTCGCCCGTCACTAAGAGTAGCTTCCGAGATGTGGAGAAGCCCTCCAGGTTCAAAGATCAACCATCTGCTACTAGGTTTCAGGTAAAGAACTATAAAATATTTTTTAAATATATTTTTTTATGACCATTGCTATAAAAATAGCTTTTATCGGCTTGGAAAGCATTCATTAATTCCAACCGGATAATATTTTATAATCCCCCCCCCCATCTTGGGGGAGGCCTATGTCCAGTAGTGGACGTCTTTCGGCTGAAATGATGATGATGAATTAATTGAAAATGTAACTATTAGAATGTAACAGAAGAAATTATAATCCTCATTAGTATGCAACAAAGTTTAAAAATAGCAATTTAGTGTGTTGAAATCCAATAAAAAAAACTCCAAGACGGTTACACAATACCTACTTGATGTGGAAAAATTATTGATAACTTTTTTGTAGCATAACAAATTCAAAACACTGTTTTTTATCATCCATTTAATGGCACATTCCACTTCATAAATAAAATCATTATGTGGCATTCATTTGTCATAATAAATAATTCATTACTTGCGAAGTTTGTATGGGCAACGCAATCACTGAAATAAGCTACGAATGACCCATTCAAACAAGATAAAACAGATATACAAACAATGTGGCTAGGTAGTGCACATACAATATTTTGAAACAATGTACAGATAAAATCCTCATTGTGTAATTTTAATGTAATTCATGGCTTATGTTAAACATAGTTGTTTAAACACAATGTACTCCACAAATTATCACTGAGTATTATTACAGACTGCTTACAGAGATTAATGAAAGCTTGTAGCTTTATTAAATTCTCTAAGTTGGTACTCTAACTTGCGTTGGGAATATTTGGACGCATGCGTTGCGTACACGTTGTAGGTACGCCATTAATGATTACCTACCCATACAACCAAAAAAAACATTTGTCTGTAAAGTCGGTTTATGGACGATAATTTTACGTGATAACATCATAAGAAAACAATTGAATTCTTAACAAACAAGCCGAACGCTTAGGCTGATCGTGTCTCTCTATCGCTTGTTCCGCGCTCTCGCTAGCACGCTCGGCTCAGGCGGAACGTGACACGTTTTCGTGCGTGCAGCCGAAGTTCATCGATTTATAAGATGTTGTCACGTCATAAAATTTCGACTTACCTATTTGGGCCATCATGCGTTTAAAAACGCGGCACAGGCTCTACGTACAAATCTAGTCATTCTGCAATGCCCATTCTCTCTCCGTCCCGAAAAGTCCCGAATTTGTTTACTGCGACGCATAATTTATTCGTGTCTCGGGAAGTCGGGACATGCACTACACGCTACGTTGCTTGCGTATGGTTTGTACGCCAAACCTATGCGTTATGGGGTTATTACGCATGACTCAATTGAGAAACGAGCCAAGAGGATCATCGGTAATGACAGGCTCGTCGAGTCGAAGCTCCAAAGCCTTGAGCATCGACGCCGAGTTGCTGGCCTGTCGGTTTTCTATCGCTTGCATTTTGGGGAGTGTGCGACGGAATTGCATGATTTAATTCCGCCAAGCCCGTTCCATCATCGGACCACAAGACGAACGGCGATGCGCCACCGGTACATGGTGGACATCCCACCCACACGCACTAAACGTTTTGGGAACACATTCATAGTGCGTACAGCTAAGGAGTGGAATTCCCTGCCAGAGTCTGTGTTTCCAGATAGCTACAACCTGGGAGTCTTTAAGACAAGAGTGAATAGGTTGCTTCTAGGCAAACGTGCTCCATCTTCGACCACATCATCGCTTACCATCAGGTGAGATTGTGGTCAAACGTATGCCTATACATAGTAAAAAAAAAAAAAAAAAAAGACTCGCTAAAATCGCACTTTTCGGGCAAGTAAATTTTAAGTCCTTAACTCAATCAGTTGCTGAAACCATCGATAAAGTTGATGATTGTGACGCAAAACGTTAATATGCATCCCATCAAAATTTTACTTCCGGAGCATAATTTCGCCAGAAAGCATAAATCAACTGTTTTATAAACAGGCCTGAACATTACGGCTATATTGCGTACCTACTACGTATCCAAACAGCATCATGTATATAGGTGGGTACTTTTCTTGTGTACATGACCTTGAGATCCATAGTAGAATGTTCCTCCGTCTAAGTAGAAAACAAAAAAAAAATCGGTTCGAGCTGGTTGGATTTGTACTGGAGTGTTGTTCAAAGCTGGACTAAAATGAAATATGTACGCTCATGCCTACCATCAAGAATATCGATCAATTTTGGTGCGAATCCTCAAATTTTAAATATCTGAATACTCATATTGGCGTCATCATGTATTTTAAATGATGAATGAACTGATGGCCCTGAACTAGCACATACCACAGGATGGAAATCGTTAGCCTTGACAAGTCCCTTGTTTCTGAGAAAGTTCCAGACCCATTCCCGCCAAGCAGCGTTTGGCTGTTTTCCAGTTACATTCAAAACTCCTTTTTCTTGTAAAAACGCCTGTTCTAGCAAATACAAACGAATGAACATTGCCAAAAATTCTTCGTCAAGACGAACGGTTCCTTGAAAGTGAATCATTTTAAGTTAAAGACGATGAATAGTGGATGCATACTTCAGGCCTACTTCTTCCAATTCCCTTTGCTTCCCGATAATGTGTTACTGAACGCTGACATGCTCGGTCGCGAAGCAGTCGGTCTAGGTCATAGGCGCCTACTTGTACGCTACCAATAAATCATAATAGCGACAAATTGGATAAGTGCACGGGCGGCGGCAAGCTTCCTCTTGCCTCGTCCGTGCCCGTGTCTTACGGGCCCCGGTAAGAATGGACGCATTAGATTACGTTTGCTCTAGAGCCAATACGGAAGGATTCTGGATGATTCAGTCTGTACTATTCTTCGTTTAAGGACGAAAGGAACCATGAGAAATAGTCTACATTAGACAATTCTCAGATTGCACTGAAAAAATAAATCGTCTATATAATATAGCTCACACCATAATCAACACCTTAGCCTGTTTATGTCTTCGAGGAATACAGATGTGATTTTATGTATTGTTACTCCTCCGTCACGCATTGGTTATCGCCGAGGAGTGTCAACAGGACACCTGGAGGTGATTTCTCACATCCACTCCTTGGTGTGAGTTTCTGCGGAATTGGTGGAAGTTGTCGAGTCATTCCTAGAGGATGTTAAGTCGGAAGCTGTAATAAATGTGCCTAAGTGGTCCTGATGTCACTAAGACTGTAAAATGAGCGTATATTCAGACACAGGACTCACAGGTGTATAGTTTCATGGCATTAATCATATTTGTAGTTCCTTCTTTAATCACGGTGAATAATCCGTTCTTGTATATCCTCCCAAATTAACATGGGATCTTAGAATTTGACAAAAACCTTGGAATATTTTCCCAGTTCAAAAAATGTTGAACAGAGACTGTTTACACAGCAGCTGTTCTTCGAAAGTAACGGTTTGTTTATTTTACATTTCTTTATTAATTGCTTCTGCCGGTCAGTAGTAAATCAAAGCATTATATATGACGTAGTCTGTAAAGAAACCCTGTAGACGTCTAACTTTACCGGCTCATACAGGTACTATTTTTACGTTACGTGATTTGAATGTCTTTGATATAACAGTTTTTACGACCCACTCATGTACACTTAGCATCATGGGGGCTACTCTCTAGTCCGACGTCTGTAGTTTCGGCCTTAGTTGCGGACGTTTTCTATTCCGTATCACCTACGGACTTACGATTAGTCCCGAACGCAAACTACGAAAGAATGACAACACGATTTGACAGTTAGGGGATTGTGGTGTGTGGTTAGGTGACACGGAGTAGCCCCCTGCTACCGAACGCGAAAACTAAATGACGTATAAGACTGAGAGTACAGGTCTACGGGCATCCCTGAAATCTGGACGTGGATGCTGAAACATCACAACACAATGGAAAATAATGATTTGTCTGTCATCATAATTATTGGACCGATAATACAGCAGGTATGGTTGTAGAAGAGAATGGAATAGAATGCTCTCTGTTACTGGTGGAGTGACATTGTACAGCAGAAATTGACCAAACATCGGGAGATTGACGACCCTCAGCAATGAGGCATACGCGAGGACGAGGATGAGTTACAGAAAAGATAGATGATTTTAAAGACAACCTTTAAATCCATGCATTTTAAAGAAGAAAAGGAGACATGCAAAGACAGTATTGTAGGTCTTCTTCGTAATAGATAAATATATACTATGATAACAATGAAACAAAAAGCAGAGAACCGAAGTAAAGACGAGAAATAGAGAGAGATAGTAACCATAGTTTTGAAATGGGGATCACGGCTTAACCGTAAAAGATTTGTCGTAGTTACTAACTGGTGGAATGCATTGGTATCTCTAGTCTCAAGTCCCGTTTTTAGAATGCTATGAGCTACTAAAGTTCTCGCAAAAACTATGTTCGTCAGAAAGATCGAACTATTGTTACGTGACGACATAGTATCGAAAGTAGTGCAGGCCGAAATGCTTTTACGTATAATACTGCATTTTATGAGTCAGCTCACGTGCATGTACGTGAAACAACGTTAAATAAAACGCACTTGCTACTCGAATGTGAAGGCCGTATGGAACTCACATTTGCGGAAGAGAAATATCGAGAAACTACAAGTGGTTCTAGACGAAGTATTTTCGAAAGGGGAATTGCTTTTCAAGCTACAACTGATTGTTATCTTTTGAACCAAATGTTAAGCTTTCTTGATTTGGATCCTGTCGATATTGCTGGGCATAATTTTATTTAATTTAAACCTGTAAGCAAAGTACGCGTACCTTATGGAAGCGTACAACCTTAGACGTTATCACTACATTTCACAGTTCATTACCTAGATCTTTTGAAAACTATCAGTTTAAATTGTAGCTCGTTGCACTTGAAACTAATGTGTTCACTATTATTTTAGTTTCCCCATTGAACCGATTATGTTCCACGTGTTGAAAGATGGCCAAATATTTCAAGTTTTCTTGGATAACATGCGCTGGACATTCCTCTCATGCTTCCATTAACATTGACTCACAACGAGTTCATCGCATCAGCTCAAACACTCATCATCTTGCTGCAATGAGTTCAGCACACTGATTCACATTAAAGAGACATCCTCTTAAAGAAGGACAAAAATAGCTACAGAACCATTCACTTTATGCATGATGTCGGAGGCGGAGGCTAATTTTAGAAACAGCCAATTTAACAATCAAGTTTAAACCCTAATTGTAACAAACAAAGGCTGGAATTACAGCCAGCAAGCTACTTGGGGATCCATCGCTAGTTGTGGCCACAGAAAGGCCGTAAAAATGTCGTTACTTTCAATTTTACTGCAGTTTGATATAAAAATGATAGATTTTATACGATGCGCGGCGCCAATGTAAACTTCCCTGTGGTTAATATTGGTTTGCCTTTCAATTTAGTTCGCAATTAAAATAATGTTTTTGCTCATACATTGTAGAGAGTTGCACATCTACATAATATCTGATAGAAATTGGTGAAATTACTTTTAATCTGGAAAGTCTTATCTGATCCACATCTTGTACCACTTAAGCTATAACTAAGTAGATCAACGTAACAGCTATCGCAATTAAAACTAGCACTGTGAACACAGCTCTCGCAAATCCTAGAACAAGTTTAATTTGCGCTTGCGCCATTAAATACTTGAGATCTTACTAGGCGTGGTGGAAAATATTCCATGAGCAAAGCAGTCTTAGTATCATACTTGACCTACATTTGCAGTGCTCTTAGGAAAATGGGATTTCTACAGCGTACACAGAAGCAGATTGTTTTATTTAAATTCATAAGTTTATTGCTGTTGCAGAAATGAGAGCTCTTGAATCAGCACTGTGTCCAAAATAACTTAGTATTGTCTGCCAAAATGCCCGAACTTAAACGTTTTAAGCTGGCAATAAGTAGGAGCGCATGAAACTCTCCAGCAATTTTCTGATATCACTCCATTTATCATTCCAATCTCCAGACATGGGACTGTCTCAGCTCTTTTGGAGTTTTAACGATATGCACGACTGATGATGCATGCCCTGCCCTGTCATTGACCAAAGCCCATAAACATGTCAGTCAGTATTCCATATGATAAATCAAAGAGAAAGCTTAGACATCAATAATTTCTCAGTCATTTATTATGGTTATTAATCTTTTTATTAACGCTACAAAGGCGTTGTACCGTTACAAGTCGAAAGGGACCACGTGGGCTCCATTAAATAATTTGGAATTATTTAACATTTAATGAGGCATTGTTAATCTGAGCGTGACGGGAAGTACACAGTTACGTTCCTATCGTTGAAAAAACTAATTTCGTACGAAAAGAATGCCTCTGACACATGACAAAACCTCATTAGCAGTAGATCTTATGGCCCAAGAAGGGTTCAGTAATAGGCAACATGAAAGTCAAATATAACTATGAGCTACATAGTTACGTAGATGAAAAGCCATCTGACTCGAGGAAAAACAACCTACTAGACTGCGAAAAGATGACCCCAGCAAACTGTTTCTAGGGTCAACTCCCCCCTCTACCTTCTCGTGGATATTTAGAAATATATAACAAGCTTGTAGCAATGATTGATGCTGAAAAATGCGGTTTTTCTTGCAATAACGTATGAATTTGCCATTGAAAATGTTTCGCATTGTATGGTTTGCCTGTAGTTCCGTAACTAATGTGTTATGCTGACTTCTGCGGTAGGCATATTGAATTTCGTCACGCATTTGCACCTAAAGTATTGTTACTTAATTATTTCGAGGTTTTATTTTAGTTTGGCTATTACAGTGCATGTCGAACGGTCCATGTGCTAAAGCAACCACAATGTACCCACATTGTGGTTGCTTTAGAAAAATCCAAAAATTTCCCGTATACATCGCGGGAGACCCAGGTGAAGATGGTGGGACGAGCTTGATGCCTATCGGCAAGATTGGTCCGCAATTGCCCACAGCTAGGAGAAATGAAAGGAAGAAAGGGAGATCTTTGCGCTGCAGTGGGACACAACAGACTAAAAATAAAAATAATGAATTGCGGTGGATTCGGTCAGTGAATATTGGTTAAGTTATGCCGCATGGCAGCAGTGGTGGCCGAGTGGTAATGGCTTCGACTTACGAGTTGTAGGTCGAGGGTTCAAACCCAGCCAGGCGCATTACTTTGTGTAATTAATTTCATCACCACTGCTCTCAAAACGGTGAAGGAAAACATCGTGAGGAGAGAGTCCTAGAACCAAAAATTCGAAGACATGTGACATTCACCAACCCGCATTGGGCCCGCGTGGTGTATTACGGCCCATTCCCTCTCCTAGAGAGGAGGCCTGAGTCCCAACAGTGGGAACATTATAAGGCCGACTATGCTATGCCGCATAACTCAAACAAAATTCCCTGTCCGAATCTCATTGATATTGCAATTATTACACAAATCCCAGTTTATTTATTAAACACGCATAAGTTATGCGTGTTTTCCTAAATACACCGTGAGTTCTTATTTGTGTAGAGAACGAGTGGTCGTTTATCGAGTTTCAGCGCACCTGTGTTGCCAAATGTTATTTCTTGATCAGATTCGTGGACACAACAAAGTGGGTGACATCCGCATGATCGAAAACGCTCGTTATAGAGTTGTGAGCCAAGGCTGTGCCTACAGCTTTAGAAGTACGGTGTATCGAATAAGACGCAAGCAGGCATCGCTTGTTCCTGATAGGTTCTTCCGCTATGGAAGGGGTTTGACCAGATTTTTTCAGTTCGTAGCCCGATGTAACTACTTGGATGATTTGATGACGACAAAATTCGGCAGGCATTGAACTCCCAAACTGCCATAGTTACCTCTTATGATATTTTCTGGATGTGTGCTAAGGAACATTGATTACAATTTGTGGTGCAATTTTTTTGGAAAATTGGAGGGTCCATTTACCTTATTCAAACCTGGAATAAACACAAGATTATCTATACTGAAGTTCGTTACCGTCATATACATACATATAAATTTCTGATAATGTAGGATTGTAGGCCAAGGTTGAAAGGGCAGACGGCATCAAGAAACTGTCCATTTTTTCTCGCCATTGTTGTGAGATATTTGAATATGTTATATATTTACATGTTCTCGTGTAAAAGTTAGTAGCAACCTATGACTGGTTTATAATTTCATTTACATATTATCCTGTTCTAGCTATTCTATTTATTAGACTGGGTTGTTTAGTGATTGAATCGCTGCTGAGCGTGGATTCGTGTTTGGATTCCCAAGTTAGGAAAAGTTTGTTGTCTACATTTTGCATTTTTTTTTGTTAAGTGTCCGTATTTAGGCTTTAGGCCTTTGAACGGGAAGTTTGGCTTAAATCAATTCCACACGATGCCTTACGAAATTTATGGCGGAAAAAGCATTGACTCAAATTATATTCGTGACTTATATTTTAGCGGTTTACGATTTTTAAACTATGTAAAGTATGTGATCATGCTAAAGGTGCCATTTGTCCTTCAGTGTAATGTAAATAACTGGTTTTCAATGTAAAATAATACATGGTAGTAGGTTTAGAAGTTAACTTTCAAAGTTGTTTAGTTAGGAATATTGACTGCTCTTTAAACGTGCCGTTTATCGGGACCGCCCGCTTAGTTACGGTCCAAGGTTAAGGGCTCTGGAAAAGTTGAAAACTAGTCGCTTTCCTTTCTCATTATAGCTACCTTCACTATTTACTCTAAACATTGACTGTAGTCAGTGCCAATGGTCTGACTCGAGCCCCGGCAGTGGTGGAGGCAGTGTTTGCCCATCAGGTCGGATAAAGCAGGTTGACAGTCTCCTGAACTCAAAACCTTGATTTTTCGAGAATAACAAAAAACAAAATGTTAGTTATATAAATCGAAAACATACAGGCAAACCAAATCATCGGAAGTACTGGCGGGCAGTTCAAGGTTTCTGATAAACGTAATACTTATGTAAATAAAATTCAGCTTATATCACAGCCACGTGGAAATGTAGTCCTTCCTTAGAAAAAAGCCTGACCTAGACTGTATTTCTGAGCCAGAAACCAGAAATTAAAACACATGTGACATTCCCACCATCCATGCATCCACCCTTAGATTTAAATAGTAACGATGGGGGCTTCCGAACGTCTAGACATACGAGTTCACCATACAAGAAACACAAGCATACGCACTCCTGAAGATTGCCGCCATCCTGACGAGGTTGGTTTCGGTGTAGGGCCAATTTGGCCTCAGAAAAGCGAACGGTCCGCTTGTCTTTACTAAAGTCGCATGCTAGCATGAGAGAAAATTCGAGTCCGAATAGTTGGAACATTATAGGCGGATTGGTTTTGCCCGTGACTTCGCGGGCAAAACCGACTACGCGCATATCCCGTTATTTCCCGTTCCCGTAGGAATTTCGTGAAATCCTCTCTAAGTGCTCCCTTACGAAGTATAAGGAAGCCACATGACGAATTTCAGCTTTCTACGACCAGTAGTTTCGGCTGTGTCAACGCACAGCCGAAACTGCTGGTCAATTGAGTGACTGACAGACAACGCTGTCAGTCTCTCAATCAGTCAGTAACGGAGGAATTTTATATATTAGGATTAGGATTAAGGGACTTCCTATATACTGGGAAAAATTAACTCCTACAGTAACACCAGCACTGCATAAATCCTTCACCATTTGTCGTTGGTTTGACTGTATCCATCATTTCCTCAGCCCAGTCGCTGCCAAGTTCATATTTACATCATAAACCATGTGAATGCGGCCATGGTATTTATATTACGTAATGATATGGTTTAAACTTGTCCACGTTAAATATATCTGACTTATTACGAGTAGCATGGAAACTGACGCTACTGTGCTTTATTATTATAAAGTCTCATGGGTTTGTTATTTTACGCCAGTAATGTTATGGTATTTCTCGTTTCGTATGTGAAGATAGCGCGCAGACGCGTAGAATCAGTGCTTTCTAGAAAAATTTGGATCGCTTCATTCCCAAATGTAAACGGGTAAAGAAAAACAGTTTAACAATGCAGGTGCCCCGAACCTAAATTGCAACTTACTATTTTTGCAACTCGAGCCACATCCAACTGATTAAACAATGCATCTGCCATGTAATCTCTTCACCTTCCTTGGTATACTGGTAGAGAATGCTTAGGGCATTAAGTCCGCCCTTTTTCTTATGTGCATGAAGTATCAATAAGATGAACGTCAATCCTCTGTAACAAAGCATTACAATTTTATATTTCTCTTAGCTTTTGGTTTTAGATTCTGCTAAAATCTAAAATCAAATGTCAGGGTTGTCTAATTTATCATAACAAATCCTTTGACCTTGGAGCCTTGGCCTAAATCATCTAGATAAAATCATGCAGGTCATGCTCTGCTGTGTGTGGCATATGTCCAAATATTTTATTTCCTGGTCAACACAGTTTGTAAACAGAGTAGTACGTAAAATGTCACTACAGCCTTCACGTTTGACTATGCATGAATGGTTCGGCAGGGCAGGGCATACAGAAAACATAGTTACGAATACGGCCATACGTTGATGTAGGTCTTCAGGTATCGTCCTATAGAGACGATGACAATGTACAAACCTTATTTCGTAGTGGTTCCGCTTCATTGAATTTTAAACGCTGCCCATTTAGATTAATTTCAAGATTATACAGTAGTAACAGTACTGAAGAGTTCTTTGAATTGCTACATATCGTTTCTTATGGAGTACCTGTGGCTATACACTTATGACGGACAACCCATCGTTGGCCTCTGACCTCTGCGCACCACCACTCGTCCCCATTATCCCACACCGTCGGCTTTATCAGACGCTTATATCCATAAATATAACTGGAATCATATGACGTCACAAATGTGTTGCCCACAATAACTAGATGATGTCTTGTTGAATGATTTACCGCTAAATCGTAAACAGATCAATCGTTGCTATGACTAACGTGTAACTGCTGTAAATCTTTCGAAACGCTTCATTGTTAGCCGTTCTAGTCGATTTTCAAGTTTATTGATAGCTAACATTGCATTTTATGCGATGCATCATGTGATATACAGTATTGCATGTAACTACGTGGTTTAGGATGGGAATAGATCTTCACATCACTACAGTGTGGGTGTCTATACTAAGCTACTTTTAGTGTCTACTTCTAACAAACCAAACTAGACTGAGACAGCTCCTAGCAAAAATTGTAAAGTATAGGCTAGATGGTAGAGCTAAATGTGTAGACTATGCTCACATGCTATTGCAGATGTACAAACGGGGGCAGGGATCACCTATCATCAGGTCAATCGCTTGTTTACCATTCCATGACAAAAAAACACATTCATCACATCGTTATCGACATAATATCGTCCACATATGTTTGCAAACCCTGGGGATCCCTGGGGTTCGCAAACTTTCAATCATTCATCCGGAGGATTTCAGTGAAGCATTGGCACGAGCAGTCACTAGGTAACAGTACATTAATGTGAAATCAAAGTCATAGCGAACTTAACCAAAGCTAGATAAGATAAAAGGCACCCGTGAAGTGCAGCTGATAAAACGCCGAGGTTGTTTCCATCTGAATATCATTTTTGTTCTCAGATGGAGGTTGACCCAGAGGACGATCAGGAGCATACAGACTCCGACGGAATGGACAGCGATGACCCCCTCACGTGTACTGACACTAAATATGGGAAAAGTTTCAGGTACCATTTTTGGCGCCCAACAGGGTCTGGGTCTTGGGTGTTCAATGTTGCTTTGCATGATATACATAGCTGCCTTTATATGCTGGTGGACAAAACCACTAGCAATTGCTCAATTTAGTTTGTTTTGAATAATAATTTGAGGATAAGAGTCATGTAGTTTTAGCTCGTGTAGATATATGGAGTTACACTTGGTATGACTCTAAAAAACTCGTGCAGTTGTGCTAATACACATGCGAATAAATCAGTTTTATTTTATTAGCATCGACTAAAAGGAACTGATCGTGGCTGTCAATACAAAAGTGATTGATGTACTAACGTATTTTTACAGACATTTCACCCGAGAAGCTTTGCCAAGGCTGGACAACTATAGAAACGTTTTATCGCTCCACGCAGCGCCTCGACCTACGTTAGATGAATTGCACAATGCTTCACTATCTAGGAAGGTAAGGGTCTATAGAGCTGGTTGTGCACCAAGAACATATTGAACTTTCGTCCTTCTGTATGTTATATACAAACTAATATGTAAAATAATAAACCTATTCAAAGCTATTCCCGGCACGTGATTAACCACTGTCATACCTACATCATTAAACAAAACAGGAACTATTTACAGGAAACTACATGAATGTTCGATAAAATAGATTGTTCATACCTAATATACGTAACATAACACACATATACTTAACATAATGTATTGGTTTTCAAATTTATTCATTTTGATAAACGTCCCAAGTAATAACTATGTAGTACCTACCTAAATCAAATATTTGAGCTGCTAGTGAGAATTTCCTAAAAGGTTTTTTTTAACGTTTTGGTCCACTTGACTCCTCTATTAGGGGGATATCATGCTGACTAAATATAAAAAAAAATATATGTATGTTTATTTTAACTATGTATACTTTTCGAGCATTTTTGTTTAAAAACACTTATGCACTTGCCATGTTATCTCTCTTCCACCCTTGGTTGACTGGTAAAGAATGCCCAAGTCTTTAAGTCCGCCTTTGTGCCTACCTGTGTATTGCATGAAAATACAGGGTTTATCTCTATATAAGTAAAGATAATAAACACCTGAGTCCTGTAACCGGTATATATACCAAGTATTCAGGCGCCATTTAAATGGTATTTTTGCTCGACATTGGCGGTCTAGAAAAATAAAAAGTCTTCTCGTTTCGACGAGTTATTTATAACACATATATTTTTTATATGATCACTAAATGCGGTTGATCGGTAACCGCATAAACTGGACATGAGACACGAGAACAAGTGTAATGAAATCTATATCTATACTTCTATCTAAACTAATATATAAAGCTGAAGAGTTTGTTTGTTTGTCTGTTTGTTTGCTTGAACGCGCTAATCTCAGGAACTACGGGTCCGATTTGAAAAATTCTTTCAGTGTTGGATAGCCCATTTATCGAGGAAGGCTATAGGCTATATACCAATAGGAGCGGAGCAGACGAAGTTGTGCGGGTCCACTAGTAATAAACTAATATGTAAAGCTGAAGGGTTTGTTTGTTTGCTTGAACGCGCTAATCTCAGGAAATACCGATTTGAAAAATATCATCACGCTAAGACCAATAGGAGCGGAGTATTAATACGCAAACGAAGCTGCGCGGGTCAGCTAGTGTATGAACATGGTAATGAGCCATGAAGTAGAATCGATTTGACAGATCACGAATACGATATACGAGTTAATGACAATAAACTAAGCACTACACTGTTGCTTTTACTTAAGGGAATGACTGTATTTCTAAGATAGTATAGTATTGAAAGCTATACAATTGACACGGCGGATGTAGGTTAGAGTGGTATGGAAAGAAAGAAAAAGCGCCAAATATGACGCATACTAAAAATAAATAAAATTAAACAAAATTACAATTTTATGAAAGTAGGGAAGATATTAGGTAAAGGAATGAGGAACATGTCATCATGTCATCAAAAAATGACTTATGACTTACGAGATTGTGGATGGTTATTCGGCACCACATATGACAGTTCCTAAAAACCATAGGCTAATAAAACTTTCGCCTTAAATTATCCTTCTCTTAGTGTTAGTTTTTCCCGAGGAAAACTAAGGTGCCTTCTGGCTCTGCCGAATAAATTAAAAAACACGGCACCCAATGACTAGGTACAGTATTATTGACCATCGAATAAGTACATGCTAATGTACATGGACGTGACCCAGAAAGCCGCGAAGCTTATTTATTGCAAACTCTTTTGGTCAGATAAGTCCAGAGAGAAGTCCGACACATTTCCGCTGGGCTGTGAGAAGTCCTGACGTCGGCTGTGACGATGGCGTTTGCCATGGCCACGCTACAACATAACGAATAAGTGCCGAAATCAAACTTCCTAATACAAAATGGACTGATTAAATACGACGGGAACACTCAAATAAAAATTGCGAAGTGCTAACTACCCTCGATATTAAATGAATTAATTGACCTGAATCACTTTTCCCTCTTCACCTGAGTACTTAGTATGAACCTTAACCCATAATAATTAGCTGTCCAGGTTGCTAATTGTGGTAATTGCGTCCATCAGTTAATTGGTCACGTTGAGACGCACACGGGACCTCTTGGTAAACATGGCGTCCTGGTACCTAATGGCGGTTGGATAATCTAATATATTATTGGTTAGAGTTATGTTGTTTGCAGCTTCTTCGATGTTATGGGGTGGTTATTTGCCGAATGTTTGTTCAAACTTCAACCAATTTCGTTGCGAAACATTGAATATCGTTTAGTTGGAGTAAGGGCCCGTTAGGGCCAGTGCCTGCCAGGGTTGCGGAATTATTTGAAAGAGCTACCGCGGCTCTGGAACGCAAAGTGCATTACGGAGAACAGGGGTGAATTTTAGTAAGTCTGACACTCCCTCCCGCTCTACCCCGGGTGGGAAGAGGCAAGGACGAATAGTCATCCAAAAAAAAAGAGAGAAGGTAATAACCCTTAACATTGTAAAAAACCAGGATGTTTTTGAAGCTCATGATATTTCGATCTTCAGAACGATACTATCAATTATTTTTAGCCTTTTCTAGATAGTATGAAAATGGCACCGGCGCCTAGGTACTTGTGAGAACGACCACTTACAGATACCTAGCTCGAATCTCTTAAGTTATGAGTATTACGTTCCAAAAGTTCTCAGAAACTCTCAACAGTGTTACCAAGAATTCTTTGAGGAAACTCTGTATATTACCTGAGCTAACTTACCTAACTCTGCACAACCTTGCGAAGGTACAGACGCCAGCACATCAAGCTACAATAATCTGTCAAATTTCTTCAATAGATTTTCAACTTTATCGCTCAAGCATTAGGTTCAAGACTGATTGGGATAATTTGACAGTTTCGGGTACCTTGATGTGCTGGCGTCTGTACCCAAAAGTCTTTTCTTTTAAGGATGGTAAATCATGAAATAACTCCTTCCGCTCTGGGTGAAGCAGAAGTGTCAGACTCTTACTGACTAAAACCCATCCGTGTTCCTCCTAGTGCCCTGTGTTTTCCTGGGCCGCGGTGACTCTTTCGAACAAAGTCCGCAGCCCCAGGTACCTAAAGTCCTACCGTTTGAATAAGACGCAGCTAGAGGTGCCTTACCGGAGCGGGAGAGGTGTTGAATGATAGGTGACCTAAACCCCACCACATCAAGCAGCGTTTCAGCTAAGCAGTAGACCGTAGGCCTATATTTCGCATCAACCCTCGTTTCTAGGGATTATGGCCCGTAGCCTATCGGTGTCTGATGATGGATGAGGTCGTTGTGGCGATGTTAGGGGCCTATCCAGTGGCGTAGCAAGGATGGCACCAATGGTGACCTTTCCGTAATCATGGGTTGCGAGTGTCGCGACCTTTATTTCGGGCGGGGTCCCTTGTCCAGGGACCTGGGGACCGTGCGGCTTAACTGGAATTCTCGACACTAGACTTCATCGAGTTACTGGGCCTATAGGTATTTGAAGTATCTTTCGGTAGAATGATGATGAAGTAGTTCTCCAAAGCTCCTTTAACTTTCACACCAAGAATACCCTCAGAACAAGTACTTATACCACCCTCTCTTTCTATCGACCTTGCACAACTCCTATTAATTCCATTAACCCCCAGTTCATGGGATTACGGTCTTCCCGTAGGTGTGTGCACTTCATTAAAGCCATTGCAACCGTACCCACTGATCTCTTGACCCCTTCATTAGTGGGGTATGAATGAATGCGTCTACGAGTCGTAGTGGATTCATAATTAACGATTGATGCAATGGAATGACGCGTGGGGTAATTGCAACTGGTATTGTAGATGTTAAGTGTGATTTGTAATGATAACTTAGTGATGAGAGATAAGTACTTAGGTCTATTTATGTTTGTATTGAAAGACGATAAAATCTAAGAGTGATTGAGTGACTGAAGAATTGAAGATCTTTGAGCACTTTGTGTCTTAGCAGAATATTCAATAGGGGTGCAGGTTAAGGTGACGTTTTTTCATTTTGTATCGAGTCAATGGCTTAAAATGTTGTCCATCCATTAAATAGCCTTCTGGATGGCTCGTTCGTGAGCAAGATGGGCAGGAAATGTGGCACATCTTACTCAGTCACTCACAGTCACACTCCCTTTGGGAAGGGTCGATGTTACCCCATTTGACTAGATTGGATCTGGGTCTTGAAGGGTACTTTACTTTTGGTTTAATATTTAACTTCTGTAACAGAGGTTTTGGTATAACTTAATTACTCATCAAAATAAATATTTTTATTATGCTGTGTTCCCAAGGTTAGCCTTGCGATGGATTAACTGATGTCACTTTGCGTAGGTGTCGTTAGAGGAGATTAAGGGATTAATTAGTTCACTTGACGTGGCAACAGTTTTTGCAGTTCTGTCAAAATCACCTCCCTTTTGTTTACTTAAACAAAAGGGATTTGGATGAAACCTGGCACACGGGTAGACAAGTCCTGGATACTTTTTAACCGACTTCCAAAAAAAGAAGGTTCTCAATTCGGTGGGTAATTTTAAAAATGTATTTTTCGATTACTCCGAGGTTTCTGATCCGATTGTTGTGATTCTTTCGTTCGATGCGATATACTTGCTATTTGGTCCCGTAAAAATTTGATACAGTTTGGTTCTGTAATTTATTTTATGAGCATTTTTGCTTATTTAAATTTTTGGGTAGACGAAGATGTCGTCCATATATCACCACTTAAAAGTGAGAAATTGTTTGGAAGTCGGTTATATTTTTTATACTATATACCCGGGGGTATGTTCCTTTGGGATGATTTCAGACTCATACGTTAAGCTACGAGTGGCAGCTGCTAACATATGTATGTTAGTTCAAGATGATTCACCTAACAAAATATTTCATCGAAATACATTAGTAATTAATCAAAACTGACGCATTTATAGCAATAATGTAGTAGAATGTGCATCGCATTCCTAGTTCCTGAAATAAATGACTTTGACCATGTTCTCAGGGTGAAGAATGTGTAATCATTCTTCTGTCTTGTAAATTCTCAAGTTTTTATCGTATTACAAACCGCCACAAGAAAAACTAACAAAAATAACTCCAACGCCATGTATCCCGCTAGCAGCGAACTACTAACAAAATCTTGCATCGCGGTATCGGAATTTTCCGTGCGATTTGATCATATATAACAGTCCGAATATCAACTATCCGGCAGTTGCCCACCGGACACAACAACCGTCAATTCGGAAGATCCTCCCTTTTCAGTGGAGGTTTGCGGGACTTTACACTCTGCTCCGCATACTTTTATAAGCTGTTAGGTCAAGGGAGTCCGGTTCATTGCCTAGTACTTTCTACGTATTTCCATAAACACAGGCCGTGCTTTACGACTTGTCCCTATAGGCAAAAATTACGAACGTTCCGTAAAATTAAATTTCCAAAATCCGTCCTTTGTTATAATATTTTGGTAACTATGTAGGTTTAACATTTTCCGTAAGGGAGGAACCCTGTGTAAAATCCCGTGCTTCTAGCCCCAGGCGGTGGTTTAGGCTGTGCGTGGCCTGACAGTGAATAATGTTACGAAAGTTGAACAATTTTGTAGATTTTTATGTTGCGCTGACTCCAGATAAATTGAAATGATGATTGAAATGATAAAGAGAATGTTGATGATGGTGGTATTACTCTTACTATATACCATGTACCTAACAGAAAAAAATGGAAAACCTGAAAACGGGTCACTCGGGGTTTGTCCCCTAGAAATATTTGTTCATAATGATGAGTAAAATAGGGTTTAAAAAAGTCTAATTAGTCCGGCACATAGAATTCCAAAAAATATTGGACACGTAATTTTTGCTTTTTCAAATCATAAAAAAAATTATAAACAAACAAACACACAAAATACGCGCGAAAAGCATAACCCTTCCCTGGCAGTCGGGTTAAAATTGACGAAGATAAAACGCATCAAAGATCAGGTAGTCTATTCTGTAAATAACTAATTCGATATCGAGCTTGACCTGAGTGACAAAAGTCACAAAGTGAGCTTTATTCCATACAACATAAAGGTCTTATGTTTAAACGAATTTGATACTCACCTCGGATGCCGTTGTCGAGGCACGAAAATGTCGTTACAGAATAGCACTACAGGAGTGGGGCTGGTGACGTAACTATTCGGTAAAAAAGTGTACCAAAATGTGACGTCACACGAGTTATCAACAACTCGTTTTAATTTTTTGTTTACGTGATTTAAGAAAAAACTGGCCAAGTGCGAGTCGGACTCGCGTGCAAAGGATTCCGAACGAATTTATTTTTTTAACATGTTATTTTCACACTACAGACTTCTAATAGGTTTTCCTGTAATCTTTAGGTAAAGATTCCAATTTTTTTTAAAATTTTAGGCTCAGTAGTTTTGGAGATAAGGGGGGGAGTGGTCATTTTTCGTCTAATTTCTTAAATAACTTAAAACTATTTACTTTAAAATTATGAAAAAAAATACAATTAAAACCCTCACAGTAAGCCCTTTCATTTGATATGTCACACAATATTGTAAAAAAGCTTTTTTTTAATTTTCTAGTTTGACCCCCAAAAGTGACCCCCATACCAAAAATTTAATGATTTACGTAACGCGTCCGTGTTTGGGTCACAGAAGTCCATATGTGTACCAAATTTCAACAGAATCGATCCAGTGGATCCGGAGATAACTGGCTGTGACAGACGGATAGACAGACAGACAGACACCCGAGTGATCCTATAAGGGTTCCGTATTTTTTTCGGAACCCTAAAAATACATGTCCATATTTTTTTTAAATCCATCTGACGGAGTAGTTAGATTTTTTAAGTCATCTACCATACTACCCCTATTCAGCTTTTGCGAGCATTCTGTTAAATGTTGAATTTTACATTCCTGATATCCTAGGTAACTGAAAATCTCTTACGTTTTCAGCCACAGACTCTGGAGAAGGACCTAACGACCCCGACACTCGGGTCCACAAACCTCAAGTTTGGCTGGATCAAGGGCGTGCTGATGAGATGTCTCCTCAACATATGGGGGGTCATGCTGTTCCTTCGGCTCTCCTGGGTCGTTGGCCAGGCGGGCGTGGGTTAGTATTATTGTTTTACTTAATACGCTGCCTAGCCTTTTTCCTGCTGTATCTCGTCGTCCGATAGGGGCCAGGCCTGGGTTGACGGCGCGTTGTGTTCCCCGCGCGCCTCAAAGAGATGTCAGCATAGTAGACGGGGTTGCTAGGGCCAGTGCCTGCCAGGGTACAGGAATTGTTCGAAAGAGTAACCGCGGCCCTAGAATGCAAAGGGCATTAGGAGTAACACGGATGGGTTTTAGTCAATAAGAGACTGACATTCACTTCCGCTCCGCTAAGAGCGTCCTCCCGCTCTTGGCGGAGTAAAAGGGAGTGTTGATGATGTACCATCGAAAAACAACCCTTTTTATTTATTTATTTAAATTTAAGTTTTATGTACAATATTGTTACATAGGCGAACTTAATGCAACAGGGCATACTCTACCACTCAACCTTTGGGTTAAAAAGACGACATTATGGTAGGTGCACATAAAAAAAAAGAATAAAATAAAATTTAATGGACCAACTATCTCCATCACTCTCACTCACACCCAGATAGCGGGGGTGTGATCACTTCTCTCTATCTATCTCTCTCTTTTCCCAACTATGTTTGAGTCGTCTTCTAATCTAGCAGGATGCCCCACAGTTCCAGTCTTTTACATAAAGCGACTGCCTATCTCACCTCTACAAATCATTAATCAGTAACTTGAGACTACTTCGCGCGACTTCGTCAGATTTTCTGGATTCCGATTATTATTGTTCGGCGACTGCCAAAGATGTTCAAATGACAGCCAGTATCAACCCGGGATCCTTTTTGATTTAATACTATCGGGATAAAAATTATTCTATATCCAGCGGATATAAAAAGGCCACTTCAGTAGAATCATAATATTTTTCACACAACAATCTGTCAAATTTCATTTTCATCTTTATCTCTAAATCATTAGGTTTAAGGCAGGGATGGTATGAAGCTCCGTAACCGTAACAGAAACTGTCGGATATCCGAAATAGAAATATATCCGTAACTGTAAGTGTATCCGTTTCACAAGTTTCGGATAGTTTCCGATAAGGGCGGAGTCTAAATAATACGAAATGTTTCGACAGGTTTTTGTTTCACCGCTCGCGCGCCACGTGAATTTTGCAGTTTGTTTGTTATTTCTAGTCATAAAATAACCTCTTTCATAACTAGTTACTTTTTATTTAAGAGTTGATATTTATAACATACTATGTGTGTTTATATTTTACTTCAATCTAATATCCGAAATGAAACTATCCGAAACTAACGGATAATCCGAAATAATTACATATCCGTAACCTTATCCGAAATATCATATCCATAACATCACACAGGTTGATTGGAAAGATTTGACAGTGACAGGTAGCGTGATGTGCTTTCTGATTCTGCTAAAGTGGCTGTTTTAGATCCGCAGATCATGACCGAGCCGTGCAACTCTGGCTTAGTTAAAAAAAAATTGCAATTTCTTTCCGTTCTTCTTTGTTTTTCCGCAAACATTTTCGTGTTATGCCACCATACCTAAATGTACTGAACAAATGATTTTATTTCGGAGATCCTATACCTAGTTATAGTTGTAAATATTCATGGGTTGCGGTTAAAATACCCCAAACCTCATTTATCCTGTTATATATTATTCTTTTTATTCTTCCGTTTATTCATTTTAAAAACTTATTTTATACATTTTTAAAAATATTTTATAAAATATTTATTATTCTTATATTTATTACATTATTTATATATTGTATCATACCTATAATAAATGTGGACAATAAAAGCGTTATTTTCCGGCAGCGCAGTCAATGCTCCTGATCCTCACAACGTCCGTGGTGACCACCATCACGGCGCTCTCTATGTCGGCCATCAGCACCAATGGAGTCATCAAAGGAGGTAAGAAAGAAAGATAAACTGTTTACTTTGCCAGAAAAGACGCACCATCAACAAAATATAACACATTTACAAAAATGAAAGGAGGAAAGAAACAAAAATGTTTATTTGTGACTCGCACAAGACATACATAAAAGTAAAACTAACAGTAATAACAAAAAAACTTGAGAGGTGTCAAGGGACACCCGGATGGAACAAAGTTCCTTTCGATTAATTAGTGAAGGAATAGTAAGATTTTTTTTTTAAGTTATAATAATATTTTTTTTATTATTAACAAATATAATGTAAACAGAAATAGAAAGACGAAACGAAAATAACTGGCTTGCTTTCTATGAGAGAGAGAGAGAGAGACAGACAGAAAAACACGCGCACGTCGCACGGCTTACAACTATAGCAAAAAGTGTCGTTACAACTTTTCGTATGAATTTTTTCCGTTAAGATAAGGAACTTCGTTCCAATAAGTTAGCATAAGCTATATCATGAATTTACTCTGTGCGAGGCTAAAACGGTCCCTGTCTATACAACCTGTAACAGAATAAACGCAATACCTCTTAAGGGGTCATTGAACTCATCATTATGAACAACTTTCACTATGGGACCAACACCGAAATCGCGAAAAAAAAACCTGCTGTTCAGTATATTTTGTCTAGTTATGCGCTCATAAATGTATGGGGGAGTCGATTTTTTTCACGATTTCAGTTAAGCGGTATTGCGTTTATTACATGTTGTAACTATGCGATATTTAAAAAAGAAAAATATCACAGCGCTGGTATTATGACAGGGCCTGATGTGATCCCAATAAATCGGATCGGAATAAATGACATACTTAAATATAAGTACAAATAAAATTAAATAGAGAAATAATAAAATAAAAAGGTTCCCAATTCTAAATTTATTTTACTGAAGCTTTTGCTCGCGTCTTCGCTCACCCGCCCTTACCCACAGGAACCGTGAATTTTTCCGGGATGAAAAGTAGCCTATGACACTCAGCGATAGTACAACTTTCTACGAGTGAAAGAAAGAAAGAAAACTACTTTATTTGGCACACACGGAATCACACAATGTAGGCAACAATATGAGGAAATGAAAATTAATTTAAAAAAAAAAACAATAACATTGTGTGCCCCGCGGCTGCGCCAAATAGGTCCAGTTCAGCAAAATGCCAGACAACTAGGTGCTGCCTGACGCTGGCTTTCAACTGCACCTTATGTTGAAGTGTGCGGATGTAAACCAGTTTTGTAGGGTATTAAATATAGAGGTAAATATATAATATGCTGAATACATAATATGCTAAATACATAACTTTCTCTCCATTTCTGTTTATGATATTTAGTGCATTATTAACTCACATATACGGAAGAATCGACAGGGCAATAAATAACAGTAGGTAATTAAGCAAATTGATTTGCCAGGCATCCATATCACAACGATGTTCATCTGTTACTAAAAATACCCTACGACGACGTAATGACATGGATTGCAAGTGTGCTTCCCCTTAATATTAACCCACAATCACATAAAACTAAAATCACAGAGGTAAATATAAGTGTTCAGTTTGAATGACATCAAGAAATCATTAACAGCTGCGCAAGTACTAAAAACAGCGGTGTAGGTACCACTGTAAGTAGTTTTCTATAAAAACAAACGACTCACACTTTAATTGCGAACACTCATAAAACCTATAATAGTCTTTCTGTTTGCTAAACAGATGCGCATGTAGATTCTATTCAAGTTTTAAGTATTAATTACCTATAATATCATGGAACTCTTGCTTGCCTTCACATACTTAATTCCCGTTCGTTCTAAATACAATCTCCTTTTTAGGGTTCCGAAAGTGCCAATCAAAAACGAAACCCTTATATGATTACTCGTGTGTCTGTCTGTATGTCCGTCTGTCTCAGTCAACTTTGTTCGTATCTACTGAATCGACTTAGTTTAAAAGTGTTAAGGTATATGAACTTCTGTTACCCAAACACAGATTCGTAATCTAAATAAATAAATTTTGAATATGAAGACACTGAGAATAAATTAAAAAAAAAGATTTTCAACTGCTCCGTTGACTTATCAAATCAAAGAACTTATTAGGAGTGTCTCAATTTTATTAAAAAGCTATTTAAGAAAATAGATGCAAAGGGGTTCGATTTTCGAACTTTTTTCTATGGGAGCTGGCATAGCCCCCCCCCCGCCGCCACTTTTTTTTTTTTTAAGTTGCGGTATACGATTTATCATGCATATATGGTTAGAGGACACTTAAACAAACAAAAAATGTAAGCAAAATGGTGCCCTAAAGTGTCACGTTGCCAAGATATTTGAAGGTAAACTCGCCATGCTGTGCCACAATGGTTCTATGTCTTTTATCATGTCTATGTTGCGCCATTCCACTATGTCTGACGTCAAATAAACGCCCTAAGAATAATTAATCAATAATATTATCTTTCTAGGTGGCACGTACTACATGATATCCCGTTCGCTGGGCCCTGAGTTCGGCGGCTCTATCGGGCTGATATTCTCTATGGCTAACGCCGTGGCGTGCTCCATGTACGTGGTCGGCTTCGGAGAGTCGCTCATCACGTTAATACCGGAGTCTGCGTATATGGTGGATAAAGGATGGGTATGTACCGTTTGTGGTCCTTATGAAGATGTGGTTTATGTTCTTGAATGTTTTTAGGGTCCAGGGCGTTTTAGTATGTACCGATAAGTTCCCATCAAAACTCTTCTGGAGAAAGTAAAATAACAGAAGCAGAAGAAATTGTTATATTTTCAATAATCTGGGGGGTATTTAGATACTATTTGAAAGTGGTGAAATAGGTTCAATGTAACGTGAGCTGAGTGCGCGAGCCAGCCCAGATATAAGATTATATCATAACTAGTGGACGTCACGCGGTTTCACCCGCGTAGTTCCCGTTATCGTGGGAGTATGGGGATAATATATAGCCTATGTTACTCCCTGATAATGTAGCTATCCAATGCTAAAAGAATTTTTCAAATTGGTCCAGTAGTTTCGGAGCCTATTCAATTCAAACAAACAAATCTTTCTTCTTTATAATATTAGTGTAGACTAGCTGACTCGACAAACGTTGTTTTGCCATTAAAAAATACCCTACCTATTCGCATATCTATCGAATATACACACAAAATTTCATGAAAGTTCTACTACTTTCAGAATAACTACTTCGGTGATATTTACTGGGAGTTTTTTTAAATTAATCTGGAATGCGTATCCGCCATCCTGGAATTGGTAAAAAAAGCCCCTCAAATATATTATTAGCCCCTCAAAATCTATCCAGAAACAATTTTCTAGAAGCAAAGAGTAAATTCAAATAATGTATAATCATAATCAATGAATAATAATATTCTATATAACTTTGCAGGACCAAGCTATCTACGGCTGCATAACCATAGTGCTGCTGACCGGCATAGTGATCGTGGGCATGGAGTGGGAGGCGAAGGCGCAGATAGTGCTGCTGGTGATCCTGCTGGCCGCCATAGCTGACTTCTGCATCGGCTCCATCATAGGGCCCAAGAGCGACTTGGAGCTGGCGCAGGGATTCGTCGGGTATAATTGTAAGTTTCATTTTTAAAGACACGATTTTTGTTATTCGCAGTAAGTCAACCAAGTGGAAGCGTGTTTGTTTCTTCTGATAAATTAAGCAGCCCCGCGAAAAGACTAAAGATTTACTTGGTAGTCTACGACCTAACGAAGTCTTTGAGGAATTTAGGAAAAGTAAGCCAAGGAGGCTTGTTATGCGTTAAGCATTATAAAATGTTTTGGGGTTTATTTTTAGGGTTCCGAACAAAAAACGGAACTCTTAAAGGATCACTCGAGTGTCTGTCTGTCCGTCTGTCACAGCCAGTTATCTCCGGATCCACTATACCGATTCTGTTGAAATTTGGTACACATATGACTTCTGTGACCCAAACACGGACGCGATACGTAAATCATTAAATTTTTATCAATCACTTTTAGGGGCCAAACTAGAAAATTAAAAAAAAAAGTTTTTTCAACAATACCGTGTGATATATCAAATAAAAGGGCTTACTGTGAAGGTTTTTATTATATTGTTTTCATAATTTTAAAATAAATGGTTTTGAAGTTATTAAAGAAATTAGACGAAAAATTATCATTCCCCCCCCTTTTCTCCGAAACTACTGAGCCTAAAATTTTGAAAAAAATGGAAATAATAGATCTTTACCTATAGATTACAGGAAAACCTATAATAAGTCGATAGTGTTGAATCACACATGTTAAAAAAAAATTTAAGTCGTTCGGAACCAATCGCCCGCGAGTCCGACTCGCACTTGGCCAGTTTTGTGTTTACTTTGCTAAAACCTACCCTCGGTAGGATCAGGCCCCTCAAACGACAATCCTGGATCTGCCGCTGGTATTTTTAAATACTAGTTGATCCGCGCAACTTCGTCTGCGTCACATTTTTCATGAATGTTCCGCTCCTATTGGTCGTAGCGTGATGTTATAAAGCCTATAGCCTTCCTAGAAATGGGCTACCCAATACTTAAATATTTTTTCAGTTCGAACCAGTTGTTCCTGAGATTGGCGCGTTCAACCAAACCAACAAACACTTCGGCTTTATAATATTATTATAGATAAAGTAATATTAGAAGATTGGTTACATAAGCCACATACGAGCTTACAAACGACAACTACAGCGGTGCTGAAGCAATCGCCTTGACCGAAATCGGTCTGATCACATCATTATCATAGAATATGTACCTATAGATTAACATTTTACAGGGACGGTGCTACAGAATAACTTAGGTCCAGACTACCGGCTGTACGAGGGCGTGGAGCACAACTTCTTCTCCGTGTTCGCGATATTCTTCCCCGCCGCCACCGGCATACTGGCCGGCGCCAATATCTCCGGCGACTTGAAGGTAAACATTATGTAGAGACTTAATCAAAATGCTGTATTCGCAAAAAATGCAAGTAGAGAAGATTTTAAACTGTTTTGTCTTGAGAGTTGAACTGATTGTTTTACTGAAAAAAATAAATACCCACCGAATTGAGAACCTCCTCCTTTTTTGGAAGTCGGTACGAAAGCAACATCCTTATCCTTACTAATATGATAAGCGCGAAAGTAACTCTGTCTGTCTGTCTGTCGCGCTTTCACGCCAAAACTACTCAACCGATTTAAATGAAATTTGGCACACAGATAGTCTAGAGCCTGAGAAAGGACATAGGCTACTTTTTATCCCGGGAGTATGTTCCCTAGGGACCACGCGGGCGAAGCCGCTGGCAGAAGCTAGTAATGAAATAAAAACAGAACGAGACACGATAAAATAAAATAGAAAATGTACAGGAACTAATAGGCGAAAGCCCAGAAGTGTCAATTTAAGTATTCATAAGACAAAGTTTCGAATATGCAACACTAGATGGCATAGTCTACACCATGCACGTTCCTTATAGGGTACCCTAGGGTAGAGTCTTAATTGAAACCCAAATTGCCTCCTATCACTGAGATTTCTGATATTGCTGCCTCATATTAGGTGATCTATAGACAAAAAGAAGACGCTGCACCTAGTCTATTTGACTCAATCTCCCTCAATAAAAAAATAAAAACTGTTAAAGTACTGTGTCGATTCCACGTTGATTCTACCAATGCAGAACTCGTTATAGGGAACGTGCACGGCGTTGACTATGCCATCTAGTGTCGCATATTCGAAACTTTAAGGGTCAGAATACTTGACTTTAACGTTTCAGTGCTGCCACCTGCGTTCCTGCACGCTCAGTTTAGGGGAACGTGCACGAAATAGACTGTGCCATCTAGCGTAGCTATTTAGTTTTTTTTACTTGAAATATAATTGACAGTGACATTTCTGTGCTGCCACCTATAGTTTCTGCACGCTCCCTATAAAGTGGAATTTTCTTTTCAGGATCCACAAAAGTCCATCCCCAAAGGAACTCTCCTGGCGATCCTGCTGACCACGATATCGTACCTGCTCATAGCGCTGCTGGCGGGCTGGACCGTGCTGCGCGACGCGTCCGGCGACGTGGCGGAGCTCAGCTCGTGGGCCATGGCCAACTGCACCTACAGGAACTGCGCCTATGGCCTGCAGAACAGTAACGATGTCAGTTTATTACACATATCATACGAGGTTTTATAAGTCATTGCTGGCTCTGGATTTGGCTTTTTATTTTGGATGGGATATCATCAAAAGTTTCTTTCCGCTTCACCAAGAGCGTTCTTCCGCTCTTACTGACTAAAATTCATCCGTGTTCCTCTTAGTGCCCGCCGCGTTCCGAGGTCGCGGCGACTCTTTCGATCTTTCGCAACCCTGGCCCGGGATTGGGCTCTGTGTTGTACCGGAGCGACATCTGTATCCGATACCATTAACAAAAACGCGCGTAATTTACATTCAAATTTTTGAATGCGGTCGTGTTTTTTTATCTTGATAGAATTAATGTCTAAATTATGTTGTGGAAATAAGGGTAAATTTGCTATTCTGCCTCTGCGTAAATGTTCCAAAAATTCATTGCATTTATGTTTGGCACCTGTTGCTGTACTCATGGTACAGTGTGACACGTGGAATCCAGTAAAAGTACTATACTCCTACTGGATTATAAAATTAAAGAAATACACCGTTTATGCGCAATGGTTTGTGAAACACTGTGTGTGTAAGTGTGTGTGTGTATGTGTCTATCCTTCCTCTAATCAATTTGTGTCATCGTCATCATATCAGGCTGCAGACGTCCACACTGAGCATGCCCTCCCCGCGCGCCGCCACCGCACCGTCCCGCGTGTGCACCCACTGACTACCCGCGAGCCGAGTCAGATGTGAGCTCCACCGCGTGGGAAGCCTTCCTTCCTTTTAGTGCCACTAAACAAATACATCATTATAATGAATGTGTGTGTATGGACCGCAGGTGATCCGCCTGGTGTCGGGCTTCGGTCCGCTGATCTACGGCGGCTGCTTCGCCGCCACGCTGTCCTCTGCGCTCGCTTCACTGGTGTCTGCGCCCAAAGTGTTTCAGGTTAGTAGGAGTAGAACAATATGCAGTCTCTAGAAAAACTGCTGATAGCGTAAACATGCTGGTAAACCATCCTCAGTGAAAGAACAGTCACGTCAAGTATGTATAGCATTCCTATGTTCCGGCTCCCCCAAACAGGAATGCAACTATACAGTTAGAGGCAAAATAATTTATTTTGCATTGTTCACTTGATGTAGCGGCACTGTTGCACTTTGGATCCTTGGTTCGAATTCCGACTTAGTCAGAGCATTCTGGAGTTACCTATAGTAGAAGTTGTGGGTCTGTACTGGTTAATATTATTAACCTTATCGAGTACAAATGCAGACTGAGCTGCTAGTTAAAAATTCTTGGTGAATCTATCTACACTAATATTATAAAGAGGAAAGATTTGTTTGTTTGTTTGAAATGAATAGGCTCCGAAACTGCTGGAGCGATTTGAGAAATTCTTTCAGCAATGGATAGCTACATTATAAGGGAGTAACATAGGCTTTATTTTATCCCCGTACTCCCACGGGAACGGGATCTACGCGGGTGAAACCGCGTGACGTCCACTAGTACTATATAAGACTGAAGAGTTTTTCAAAAAAAACTCTTCAGCTTTATGTACACATGATAATCTTAGGAATTGCTGATTCATGTACATTAATCTAGGAAGTCTATAAGACTATAACATCACGCTATGATCAATAGGAACGGAACATTAACGAATTATTAAAGAACTGGCAATGGTTAGATGAACACGTACAGCTTAGCGTAATCCTTCGTAGAAAACAGGCTAATACGCAATGTTACTAATGAAAAATGTACATTTAATTCGCAGGCGCTATGCCAAGACAAGCTGTACCCGTACCTGATCTTTTTCGCGAAGGGCTACGGGCCCAACAACGAGCCCGTGCGCGGCTACGTGCTCACCTTCGTCATCGCCGTCGCCTTCATACTCATGGGTGAGTCTCTCACTACTACTCGCTGAAGTCAGTCCAGCTCGAATGCGAACTGTTTAAGTCAAAAGTCACTAATTCAAATAAGACAGAGCCAGCACTTTTTGAACGTCAAATATTTATATATAACATGCTTCCGTGATTGAGTGACTGAGTGGGTGACTGACAGACAACGCACAGCTGAAACTACTGGTCGTAGAAAGCTGAAATTTGCCATGTAGGTTTCATGGGGAGTGTAGGGGAGCATTAAGAGAGGATTTCCCGAAATTCTTACGGGAACGGGAAAAAACGGGATATGCGCGTACGAAGCCGCGGGTAAAAGTTATTTTACATAAAGCCAGTCCTCCGAAACACCCGCCCGTCACGACTTCCTAGTGTTTTAGCTGGGAGGAAAAAGTGGCGCAACAAACTCCCCAGCAACTCTGTTACGTTAAGAACTTAAATTTATACAATAGAATACAAATAAAAACACACAAAAAATAAATATGAATAACATGGAAATCATAAAATTAAATATTATTTACCACTTCTTAGCTAGCACACTCAATTATGCCACTAAAAAAGGTCGATGACAAGAGAAGTCAACGAAATAATCAAACTTGTTGTAAGCCCTCTTCAAGTACAGGATGCCTGCCTTGTACATTAAATGTAAGACTTTACGCCGCTGGCTTTTAATTTTAAGTCGTTCAAGTATTACGTAAGCACTAATGGGGGGGAGGGGGTCTTTACTATGCTTATTTTTGATGACATGGGGGACGGGGGGGTTTAAATGGTGATTACGTCAGAAAAATTTACTTACGTTTTTTGTTTGCAAATCTTAGTAGATTTTGTGTGTGTATCAAGTGAAAGCTGATGATCTGATCTCAGATAGCACCACCACTACACGAACGAAGTGAGATAAACACTAATAGTCTGTGATTCCAGTCTTTAAGATTCATTTGTTCGTTTGTTTGTGTATTATAGGCAGTCTGATTTCTTGTAAGGTTTATAAAATCGAATTCGCATTATCTTACATTATAGTTTATGTGAGGTTATGTGATGCAGGTAGGTTTGGGATCGTACAAATAATTGGAAATCGTTTTTGACGATCTAATCAAACTGAAAGTAATCATTTACCTAAGTATTTACCCATATTTTCATCAAAATCTGCTTTGTTATTAGTCTGTGCGCTACTAGCGCCACTTTGACAGTTGTCGGCCCCATTAACACATTACTTTCTTGCAGGTGGCCTGAACCAGATCGCACCATTGATCTCCAACTTCTTCTTGGCTGCGTACGCGCTGATCAACTTCTCTACGTTCCACGCTAGTTTGGCCAAACCTGTAGGATGGAGGCCTACGTTTAGGGTAAGTAAATGGACTGTATATGGTGAGCAAAGGGCATAGAACTATGTGGCATTGACCCTCTTCCGCCATTTTGATTTCATGTATGATCTAACATGTGTGTGATGCATATATGGGTAGAAGACACTTCAACAAACAAAAAACATGTAACGTGGTATCCTAAAGTGTGTGTTCCGAAATATAAAACAGTACACTGGCCAGTGCTCATGACGTCATGAATCCAATGCCATATTGTACTGATGTGCCACCATAGTATACTGGTGAGACGAATGTCAATTGTGACGTATTAATAGTATATCAAACGTCAAACGGGCGCGTGTGCATCAGAATTTTTATTAATTTATGACGTCAACGCATTTGCCAGTATATTTCGGAATAAATCAACAGTATGGCGTCGATTCGTGACATCATGAGTACTGGCCAGAAGGTATGCTGATTTATATTTCGGAGTACACACAAAGTGTCACGTTCAAGTCATTACAGTCATCAAGTATTTACAGTGACGGATTTGATCTGTAATGTCGTTAATGAAGAGCGAAATAGAACAGGTGCAAGGTGAGAGCCCTGAGGAACCCCTAAGTCAGCATAATATGGACGAAATTCGAACCCATTAACAACAAGAATTTGCGTTCTACAGAACAGATAGGATGAAAACCAGTTTAATAGTGAGCCATGTATACCATTGTACTCCAACTTCGGCAGTAGCAGAGAATGGTCGACTTTATGAAACGCACTTCTTAAGTCCGTGTACACAGCATACTTCTAAACTTTTGCCAAGAGCGATGGTGACATCAGATACAAATTTGACAAGGTTCGTTTCTACGCTGCGACCAGCTTTAAACCATGCTGACTTGGTGAAATAATTTTATCAATGTGGCGAATAATTATGGGACGGACAATAGACTCAAAGATCTTTGGAAAACAAGAGAAAATAGAGATGGGACGAAATTTTATAACGTAGGCAGGATCACCTTTTTTAAAAAACGGACAATTTTTGCGCTTTTCCACACGTTAGAGAAGATACCTTCTGCAAGAAAACAATTAAAATAAGCTGTAACGGTAAGGCCAGTTCATGGCTGCAGCGTTTTATGAACAATGGTGGTAAGGAATCAGGTCCAAGACCTTTTAAGATATCTATGCGTTTGAGTTTCTGAAAAACTATATAAATAGTATTCACAGTAGAGTCAATACATAAAAATCCGGTGGAACAATTGTCAGTAATAGCAGAGATGCGACTGAATACAGATAAAAATTGATCTGCAAAAAGATTGGCAATTTCAGGTCCACTACTAGCTACCCTATCATTCATAAACATGTCAGCAGGTATGCAAACATTCCCCACGACGTTTATCTTTTATGAACCGCCAGAAAGTTTTAGGGTTCTTGGGAATATCATTTTCAATTTTACATTTATATTTAAGGTGAGTCTGTCTGGGTTGTTTGTACTAGAGCTAATTTGTAACTATTTTCACCTGTAAAATTGATAATTGTGAGAAATCTCGCCCACTCTGATAACAAACTGATAAATCATGAAACAAAAGACTCGAATAATAATTTAAAAAAAAAACCTATTATTTTGGAAATAAATCTTCGTAAAATTCAAGCTATGAAAATGTATTTCTCCAAAGAAAAAACTCAATTTGGTCACCAATTAATTATTATTGGAGTCAAAATCGTTGCAAATTAGCTCTAGAACATCTTTGAAGGAACGCACCCTATGAGGGTCCAGGAAAATTTACGCTACCTGATGGCGCCACCAAGGCTAGAGGTCTAACGTACCTTTCATGTAAACATGACGTTGACATCAATTTTACTGATGTCGGAAAACAAAGCATTCCGACAGGTGCCTGGACCTGACGCCTCAGTGCTGCCACCTGGTGAAGTTTTAGGTAAGCCTCATTACTATTACCGCTGTAGAAAGCTGGCTGAGTTATTGTCCGTTACAGTTCTACAACATGTGGCTGTCGCTGCTGGGCGCCATACTGTGCGTGGCCATCATGTTCGTGATCTCGTGGAGCACGGCGCTCGTCACCTTCAGCTTCCTGCTGACGCTGTATCTGCTCGTGTCCTATAGGAAGCCAGGTGGGTGCTCTGTTAGTTTGTAGTGTCCAAAAGAAGGAGGGACATTTAAGGGCGGTTGCGCACTTCTTCGCACGTCTTCTACGTAAAAAGGAGTTTTTTTAGAAACACAACGAATAGCGATTCTATGTGTTTCTAAAAAGTTCTTTTTACTTTTTACAAGTGGGAATGTTACAAAATTATAACTAATTAATTGGTAATTAAAGGCAATACCAAACACTTCGAATAGACTTCATTGTTTAGGCGAATATGTAGTACTAGCTTCTGCCAGCGGCCTTCCCTAGGGATTACGCGGGCGAAGCGTAATCCCTAGGGAACATATTCCCGGGATGAAAAGTAGCCTATGTCCTTCTTCAGGTTCTAGACTATCTGTGTACCAAATTTCATTTAAATCGGTTCAATAGTTTTGGCGTAAAAGCGTGACAGAAAGACAGATAGAGTTACTTTCGCATGTATAATATTAATAATAATAATTCATTTATTTATTCAGGCAATTCGAACCCATTGCACAATAGCCATAAAATATAATAATAATACAAAAACAATGTCAGACAGAAAAATATGAACTACAGTAATTATAATTTGATTATAATAATAATAATTAATCAAATAAAATAAATAATATACATATATTAGTAAGGAGTAAGGATTGTCTCAACGAACGTTACAAATTCACAACCATTCGTTTCGGAATGGAATTGAATGGTCGCGAATAGCTATGCTGAGGACTACCCGAATTGTAAGTGTTTTGAATTCAGACGGACAGAGGAGGGAAGTAGGACGTGGTGTGCATCCCTCTAATACTACAGCTAATTCGAGTCGACATTCCTCACAATCTGCGATATGGATTTAAATCTTGCCGGGGACTTTGTTGCTCCACTTTTTTCTTTCCAGCTAAAAGTCTTGGAATCGTGTCCATCTATTCACGAACAAATTAAAAATTCTTTTGCTGTGCCCGACAGGGTACATGATTGTTTCTTTTGGCAAAATGTGTACCACCTTTTTCTTACGGGGGGAAATCCTCGTAGATGTCCTCCCTGGAGCGGACAGAGGGCTATGCCAGACTCTTACTAACTAAAACCACCCCCGGTGTTCCATCTCCCACCTACGCCGGGGACGTGGGAACGTACCTACGCGACTTTGTGAAATGCAATAAAGAATTGAGTATTGAAGTGATGACGGGCGTTTTGGGGTACTGTAAGGTAACTCTTTTTAATTAAATTTATTTAAAAATTATTATTAATTAAAAATTACTGTTTTTCTAATCGTAGACGTGAACTGGGGCTCCACGACTCAGGCGCAGACGTACAAGGCAGCGCTCACCGGTGTCTACCATCTCAACACTGTCACTGAACATGTTAAGAATTATAGGTAAGCAGAAGAAAACTTATACAAAACGAACAACTTTTTTTTTAAGTTTGCGAAGAGCATTTGATGCTGCTAATGGGGTGATTGTTTAGGACTAGCCCCTCCTTAAATGGCAGTGGGTAATTGCTCGCAGAACAGATAGTCACTGGAGTCGACAGTTAGTGGAGTGGCGAGCGGCCACCGGACAACGCGTTGGAAGCCCTCCCGCAGTGGAACGAGCTACTGCTATAGGCAGCGGGGACCCGCAGGAGGCGAGGCCGTACCGCCAGATGTGACATATGTCCAGCAGTGGATGATTTTCAATTGAAATCTTGAGAATGATGATGAGCTTCTCCTAAAGTTGACCACTAGTAGCTGCCACTGCTAGCTTTTCAAACTCAAAGCGTATATTTCAAATAAACCATTTACAGGCACTTTTGAATAGTCAAAGTCGGTCAGTCAAAAACATGAACCTATTTGCACGTTCCAAAGCCTAGATCTCTTTTTATTTATTTGGTTAGCCAATAATTGTTTACACAACGCTTACATTTAGTGAGAAAGTGCAAGAAACTCCACGGACACTAAACCATGTGATTTATTACAAAAATCTTGTTAAAATTATCTTTGATTGCTTCTGTATGTGAGGACAATGCAAAGAACAAAAAAATATAAAACCCAATTCAAAATGTAGGTACAGATTAAAATAAGCCAGTGGCAGGTAAGAGATGACCAGTCTCAACTGACGGCGCCCGTTCACGAACATGGCGCGTGCATCAACACCATCTAGTTCAACCATGCAGAAGGGAACCAAATGATCCAACACACGCGCCACCATCAGCGAAAAAGGTCTTCAAAAGCTTATCCAAATTAATGACGACGTACTTAGTTGAGTTTCGTATTGTCCGTTGTGCAGGCCTCAGATCCTGGTGCTGACGGGCTTCCCGGGCGAGCGGCCCATACTGACGGACTTCACGTATCTACTCACCAAGGGACACTCGCTCATGCTCTGCGGCCATATTATGCAGGTGAGCGTTTTATGAGTTTGTTGGTCGCACATTAGGTGGATGTTTGTAATGGCTCGAGTTCGTATCATTTTAAACCAAACTATTTAACAGACCTTTGATGAAATTGTTTTTTTTTTTACTAATTGATAGGCTCGCGTTTGACCACTATCTCACCTGATGGTAAGCAATGATGTGGTCGAAGATGGAGCACGCTTGCCTAGAAGTAACCTATTCACTCTTGACTTAAAGACTCCCAGGTTGTAGTTATCAGGAAACACAGACTCCGGCAGGGAATTCCAATCCTTAGCTGTACGCACTATGAATGTGTTACCAAAACGTTTTGTGCGTGTGGGTGGGATGTCCACCATGTACCGGTGGTGCATCGCTGTTCGTCTTGTGGTCCCATAATGGAACGGGCTTGGCGGAATTAAATTATGCAATTCCGTCGCACACTCCCCAAAATGCAACCGGTAGAAAACCGACAGGCTAGCAACTCGCCGTCGATGCTCAAGACTTTGGAGCTTCGTCGCGACGAGCCTTTCATTGCCGATGATCCTCCTGCCTCGCTTCTCAATTGACTCAAGGGCATCAAGCTGGTATCTGGCAGATCTGTCCCAAAGATGAGAGCAGTATTCCATACACGACCGTAACTTGCGCTTTATAGAGTTTGAGCAGCTGTACCGGCGTGAAGTACCGTCTCACCTTTGCTAGGATCCCCAACTATTATTTATTAAATATTTGTAGGAAGCTACATCCGCGCTGAGAGCTTGGAGACTATCAACACGTCTTTTCTCTTTAGATATGGATGTTTCAGAACAATTTTTTGCTGTACATATTCTAGTGTAAAGTTATATTTTTTATGCGATGATATGAGCAGATTTATATCTATATCGTCAAAAGTCAGTTCAGCTCTCGCTACAAGGTTCCTTAACCTTGTAGCGAGAGCTGAACTGACTTTTGAACACAGAACACAGATTTATAAAACGCAAAGCCTTCTTTGCATTTTATAAATCTGTGTTTAAAAGTAAGAGTTAAATTAAAATAGAAGGCTTTTGTCTGTTTGTTTATGAGTACCTATGTAGGTAATTATTAGTATTCTAACTCTAGGGTCAAGTAAGTCACCGCGGCCGTGAGGCGCTAGCGAGCCGCGCCTACCAGTGGTTTACCAAGCGGAAGATCAAGGCTTTTTACTCCATAGTAGACGATGTGGGCTTCAAGGACGGAGCCAATGCTTTAGTGCAGGTAATGTGGATATAAATACTAGATTGTTATAGTGCCTTCACTCCAATGACACATCATAGAAACTACTTTAGCTGGCTGTTTAGAAATTACATGAGCTGTACTTCACGACTGTTGAAAACCTTCAAGTAATTAAGCAGCAAATTCTCGTTTCAACATGTCCTTACTTAATAATATATGACCATGCTGAAAATATTAGGTCAAATTAGCTTTCGCATTGTATTATATACAAATAAATTATTAAAAACAAAAGGTGAAATATTGATGTAGGAAAGATTTTTAGTCGCAATCTGCTACAACTAAATTGAAAGTCTATTATTAAATCCCATTTGCGTAACACGCTAAGGAATTCCTGACACATTGCATCATATGTTTAAAAATTCAAAATACTGATGAACAGTCTAAATGAAAGGCATTTCAATAGATTTTGTGATTGACTGTTGCTGGATAATATCAAAAAAATCGTAAGAAAGACATTGTTGCTTTTCTAAAACACTTAAAAATAAATCCACAAGCAATTAATTTAAGACCATTTTACTAGAACACTACACATTATTTACATTTAACAAGAAAACTACAATCTGAACATGTTCAAGGCCAGGACGGCTGGTCTCTCTTGCCTCCATAGAGAGCAGACTTGTCCCTGAAGGCGGTCATCCTCAGGGTTTCTTGGTCATCCAAGTATTTGCCTAGGAGATACCCTGTAATAGGGACTGCGAACCAGGCGTAACGTGCGGTGATGCCGAAAACTGCCATTTTAGTTCTGGAAAGAAATACGAAATTACATTTCAATATCCAATTGGAGCAATAGGATTTTTATAAGTGGTCAAATAGATGGAACATTGTGTTTGTTTTCAGCAGAGACAAACTGATTTTATATTTATAGGAAAACAAAAAAAAAATTCTTTTCTTCGGATTGAGAGCTTGGAAATAAAATGGTTAGTTAAATTACATTATTATTAAATAAATATAGACCACTAGATATCTTTGACGCACCAATCAAATTGACGCATTAATTCCATCACTTATATTTCTAGAAACATTTTCCTTGTGGAGTACCAATTTATTTGCGATATTTCGGTTCTTACGCAGGTATAAACAACAGAACGTTTAAACGTTGTTAAACTATAAATAGGTTTGAGAAAAGAGTTTGGATGTTAAAAGTGCTACTTACAGGTAGATTACACAACAATTTGTTATTGACAGTTAGTTGATCTCTTTAGCACTGTTCAGTTCCTTCTGTTGTAACTTCCACTGTCTGGTATGGTCCCAGTCAAGGTAAATACACGAAACAGTCAAAACGGGGAAGGATATACTCACAAAGTTACGATTAAGAAATCGTAAAATCGCCATATAACCTAAATCACGAGACAAGTGCTCGCAACTGACGTTTCTGAAATCGATTTATGTATGACTCCCTCATTCACTCACTCTATAAACGTCAAATGAAACGTCAACGCGACGTTTGGTTGAAGTTTGATTTGACATTTCATTTGACGTATAGTTTGACGTTTATCGAGTGAACGAATGAGTTTATTTGAATGACCTTGGCTCAATGGTCCATTGTACATTTTTAAATTTAAATTTTTATTACAGGCTAGTGGTATCGGCAAGTTGAAGCCAAACATTCTGCTAATGGGATTCAAGGAGAATTGGCAAACGAGCGAAAGAAACGAAATCGTCGATTATGTGGAAGTCATGCAGTAAGTTACTATTTCTGTAACATATCATTACGCTATTATTTCTTGAAGGGGTAGACAGAAGTATACTAAACATTCAGTAAATTTCACCAGTTCTAAATCAGTCTTCCGTAATAAGGTGCAAGCTTATTGCCAACCATTTAAATTTATTAATAGATCGAAACTTTTGACTAAATTAAGCTATCAAATTGTAATTAGGTGAAACAATCGATCGGATCCGATAACGCTGAAATTGTTAGACAGCCTTCTAACTTGTTAGACGTGGTGTGCTTTCACGCCTGCCTAGGGTTAGGTATTTCACAAACTAGATTTGTTTTGGTATCACGTGGTATTGAAAAAAACATAGTATCACGCCTGTATTTCTCGAAGGGATAGGCACAGTTGTATAACACTCTCAGTCACCAAGTCGAATTTCGTCAGTTATGTTTAAATCTTATAAGTATGGGATTCAGGTAGAGACTTTATTTCCGTATTTTGCCTAGTCTCGAATTAAAAAAAACTGGCCAAGTGCGAGTCGGACTCGCGTGGAAAGGGTTCCGAACGAATTTTTTTTAACATGTTATAAAAAAAAGAAAAGATTTATTATCTCCATTTTTTTCAAAATTTTAGGTTCAGTTGTATTTTGTTTTAATTTATTGTATTCTTTTAAAAAAAACAAAAAAAATATGCACATTCGCGTATAAAAATCGGTTAAAAACAGGAAGAGAATTAAAATAACTTTTATAAAAAACAGAAAATACCTAACAGCTCCGTCAAAGTAGACATTGATTAATTTACAAAACTTCGTACCTACCTGTGTTCCAGCAAAGCTTTGGACGTGCACATGGCTATCGCGCTGCTGCGCGTGGAGGGCGGCCAGTACACCACGGACGCGCTCGACGATGACGTACAAGCGTACCTCTCCGACGTCAACCTGAAGGACCTCTCTGCTTTCTCCCGTGAGTATACACTTCACAGGGACATGGTAAGGTGATGGCTAAAGATTCGAGATTATGAAAATAGTTATTCTTGAGTAACATTTTATTTGAGACTGTATAGTTGTTTTAGTTCCGACGAATCGAATGGACTTTTATGCGTCTTTTTATTTTTTAAATTTTTTCACTTGTTTTAATGGTAAAGTAGTTGTACCCTACAGCTAAAACTAAATAGTGAACTAGTTCTAAAGTTAGGTTTCTTATATGATTGGCATAATAAGTCAAAGGCCCATGAATATAGTGGACGACTTTCATGGGCCTTTTTTGAATACTCCGGAACAGAGTAGAAAAATTACTATTTTTTAACTGATTGTTGCCTGTCAATGTCCGAAAGCTTGGGCAGCATAGATTTTAATTAATGGTGTCTCATTAAAGTCGTTCAGTGGCAAAATTTCCAATTCTCAAAATGTCCAACGGTGTCAAAATGTCCAAATACCCGAAATGTCCAATTGCCAAAATGTCCAATGGTCAAAATGTCCAATTCTCAAAAAGTCCAATGGTCAAAATGTCCAACTCCCAAAATGTCCAATCTTTGAGAATGATGCAAATTTGTTCAATGAGTCATCTAAGCGTTTTTTTAATACTTATGACAAATAATAAATACAAAATACTGAAATAATCAAAATAGGTTTTATTTATGGGTATTTGGACATTTTGACACCGTTGGACATTTTGAGAATTGGACATTTTGCCCCTGAACGATTAGTCTTCATAGGTTTTGTAGTTTACTGTTTTACATGTTAACATTTAATTTCGCGAATGTCCGGCTAGTTTACGTACGGAGCTCTGACCTCGGAAACTGAATCCAGGTGGCATATTTTTCTAAACTACAAATTACTTGCAATTCTTGCAAGATTTGTCGTTGCTACTCTATTCAAATCGAGAAACTTATCTATTGAGAAACACAACTAAAGTTCACAACCTATTCTAACTCGTCTAAATAAACCTTAACCGAGACGAACAAATCTATCTTGCGATGTGGTCATAGGCCTACTTCGACCATATCCGAAACAATTACACATAGGAAACTGTACCAAATCAATATTATTCTTTAAATCCACACTTTTTCGCTGTATTATGGTAGGCGCCAGATAAATATGCAATAACGGCCATTGAACCACATTTTATTTACTTTCTTAAGGGGAAATGCTGGCGGCGAGACTTTGTATGTAAAAAGTTATAATTCGAAGTTTGGCTCTCGACTGTTTTCTCGTCCAATATTGGACCGATATAAGAGATATTTCACAAACTGAATAAGAAGGATGTATACTGTTTCTGTATGTTTTCCTTTTTTTGATTAATATTGGCCAAATTACTAGTAAATAAATTTAATTAAATAATTTAATTTTAATTAATTATTACTAGGGCTCTGTTGACAGCGATTTACCGGACAATTTTGAGCATTTTGTGATAGTTCTAGTGCTGATACGGTTAATAAATCATCAAAAAGGAAAACACAAGGACACAGTATATATCCTTTTTATTCCGTTTATGAAATATCTCTTAAATCGGTCCAATATTGGAGGAGAAATCAGTCGAGAGCCAAACCTCGAATTATGACTTTTTACATACAAAGTCTCGCCGCCAGCGTTTCCTCTTCATATGAAAAACAGAAATAAAGATATAAAGCTGTCCTGAATAGACTTCCACGTGATCAAAGTTAGTTTTCTAATGGAAAACGGTTCATAATTTATTATTCGGGTATCTACGAAGGGATAAGGAAAGGTCAATGTACTTTATTGCAAGTTTATATGGCGCATACCATAGTGATAACGAAATTTTCCGCTTTTCAGATTTTAATGTTAATGGGTGTTAGAAAATGAATTAGAATGACTAACGAATTAATTCTCCATTGGCATTAACACTTTCGAATGTAGTTTCCATTGTTGATTAATCACTCTTTACACATTTGCTGCGAGAAATACGTCTTTATTGTTGAATGGCGACAAAATTTGAATTATTCTCATGAATTTATTGAGCAAAATGAAGCCTGTATAAACTAAGACAGCGAAGCGAAAGCATAGCGAACTACAGTGATCTTTCAATATAGTAGACAATACTGAAAATAAGGCGCATTCGGGTTTAAGAAAAGTTCGGCTTTGTTCAGTGGCGTAGCTAGTCTCAAAAGGGTCCTGAATCAAACATTTTTGGGGGCCTGTTTTTTAGGGGTATTGCTTTAAACAAAATAGGCCCTAATAGCTAAGAACTGTTTTAGATAGATAGATAGATATATTTATTTTGTAAAACATGAGTACAGCATACAGATCTTATAAATAATGATGAGGTTGCTACATGTTTTGCCATTTAAGGCGTACAAAATCAGTTTAACAAAACAACAAAAAAAAAAAGAAAGTATTCAATGTCAAAATTTAAATTAAATTGAAATTAAAACATGAAAAATAAAGTAACCTTCAAAATTGCCGTGTCAAAATTTAAATTAAAATGGAATTATAATATGAAAAATAAAGTTACCTTCAAAATTGCAATTTAGCAGGTCATGAAGGAGATGGCAGAACTAAATGTATAACTTTGCGTCCACATGTCATAGGGGCCCGTGTAGTCCGGGGGCCCCGAAGCTGGGGGGCTACTCTCTACCGAAATCCGTAGTTTCGGGCTTAGTTTCGGGCGGGCATTTTCTACTTCGTATCATCTAACCACTGAGAACTAATGATAACACGATTTGACAGTTACTGTGTAATCGTGTTGTCATTCATTCTCAGTTCGGGTTCGGGACTAATCGTAAGTCTAGGTGATACGGAGTAGAATACGCCCGCCCGCAACTAAGCCTGAAACTACGGATTTCGGTAGAGAGTAGCCCCCCTGATACGGCGGTAGCTACGCCCCTGGCTTTGTGAACACTTTTAGTGCCAAGTGCAAAAGTGTTTTTACATTTTTAGTGCCTAGCACTCATGGGCCGAACAACAATTCGTTCGTGTGCCCACAACCCGCGCATGAACACTAGTCACGTATAGCTACTTAAAACAACGACTCAGATGCGGGTTGTCGGCCGAATCACTGTTCGACCCATACGTTGAGTTCTTGGCACTAAAATTGTTAAGCATACTTGTCTGATAGTCAGTGGCGTAATCATGCTTAGGCCAAAGGGGCACTGCCCGGGGCGGCAGACTGTGAGAGGTGGCGCAAGCCGCCCTTGGCAACCTACTGGTTTTCTTGAGATAAGGACTAATGTTCTCGTTTGACACCCCGTTACTTCTTGTCGGTGATAAGAAAATTAACCCTTTTCGAGAGAGGTTGTTAAACGATATATTTTTTAACGAAGTTGCATATCTAGCACACTTAGCTCATTCTTGCAACACGATTGTGCGCATAAAGCAATTACATAAATGCGACATCTTTGTCGTAATCTGCCGAACCTTTTCGCCTTCGCCAAGCAGTCGCTTCTTCATCAAAGGCTAATGTTCATTCATTATGACGTATTCCCCGCAGCCAAATGTGCTCTTATGTGTTATCATGCAGCCATCACACATTAGCTTCTGTTTAGGTTCCATGGGCGATAACAAGGAATCTAAGTCTTCAGAGAGTCTCAACACGCATTCTAGAGGTGAGTAACATTTTTTACAACTTCTGTCTTCAATACTGGGACCGTATTGTAAAATGAGATGGTAGAAGGAAAAGAGGAATAGAAAAGATGGGAGCAAGGGCGGATCTAAGGGGGGCTAAGGGGCTCAAGCCCCCCTCCCCCCCAAAGTCCGAGATATCTTTGGTAGTCGACTACCTAACGGAGTCAATGAGGAATTTACGAAAAGTAGTCCAAGGATTCTTGTATTGCGTTAAGCAAAATAAAATGTTGGGGTCAAGCAACCCAAAAGACAATCCTGGATCCACCCCTTGATGGGAGAACGAGTTATTTTACAGCCGGTCACAAATGGAGAAGAGTTGCTAGAGATTGAGAGCAATGGAAGTTTTTAAAGGAAGCTACGCCAATACACTGAACTGAGAGATATTCTATAGACAGCATAATCATCTCGATAACGATTCGAAAAAATGTTTAGGATAAAAAGCTTTTTTATTGATCCTGCATAGTCCTATCTCATTCTAACAGAGAAACAAATGATGGTCGTGACGTCAGTTTCAAAGCCATAGTGCGAAAAAGAGATGGAGCTATATGAGCTGCACTTAGCCAGTCGTGGCCTTAACAAGTCATAATACGGTCCCAGGCCCTGTCTAACTTTTCTTTGCGCAAATCTATTGTATTTAATACTAGCTTCTGCCAGCGGCTCCGCCCGCGTGGTCCCTAGGGAACATACTCCCGGGATAAAAAGTAGCCTATGTCCTTTCTCAGGCTCTAGACTATCTGCGTACCAAATTTCATTTAAATCGGTTCAGTATTTGATTTTTGAAAGCGCCACAGACAGACAGAATTACTTTCGCATTTATAATATTAGTAAGGATTTCTTATTAGCCTGACAGACCGGGTAAATAATTTATTTTTCTTTCTGCTTATATTCTAAAACTAAACTGTGTGTTCTCTTTTTCGATTCATTTTTATAAATTACGTTACATCTATACTACAAACGTTTAGGTAGTTAGATAAAAGTAAACAATCTTGATGTGTGTTTAAAAATAAAATGCAACTAAAAACCAATGTAATTACAACAAAAACGATTACTAAATCAAATGAACCATTCGTTTAGGCAGTGGTTTATTTTTTAAAATGTGTTTGTGAAAAAATTCACATCAAGATTTTTTACCTATATTTAACTACCTACCTAAAAATGTCTAGTATAGGTAACTTACTGTGTGTGTATCATTGCCACTAACTCCTTGCTGCGTTGTGTATAAATAACCCATTTTACGCACTTCGACGAACGCCTGCCTGTTTGTAAATAGCAAGCAAGAAACAACACATGAAGTCATCGTTGTAGCTATTAGAAAACTTATAATAACTTGATTACCGTTGAGTTTTGGACGGCTGCATCAATAAGAGTTTTCTGAAATGTCGAGCACTAGGTGGCAGCACCGAGGCTTCAGGTCCAGGAATCAGTCAAAACGCTAATACTTTCTGACATTTGTTAAATTTTGGGCGCACAAAACCCCAACCCTAGGCTCAGTGCTGCCACCTGGCGTACGTCATTTCAGGAAACCTTGATTCAGGTGTTATTGACACCAGGGCCTGCAGTCTCGACATAGATAACGATCGCGTAGCGACCGAATTTGGTCGTTAAGTCCTAAGGCCGTACACAGTAAATTTCGAACGCGATCCACGGATCATACTATTGATTTTGACCGTGAAATGCGTTTAAGATTGACTGTGCACGGGTGGCTTTAACCGATTCAGTCGCTAGGCGATCGGTAAGTATGTCGAGACAGGATAGACATACATGACATAAATGTAAACTCCATGATGTAGGCAGCAGCATGTCGGACGTGTCGCTGGGCTCGCCTCAGCTGGGCCGCGCCGTGTCTGCCGACCCCGCGGCGCTGAACAAGGAACACAAGCACAAGACTGAGGACAAAGAAAGGTGAAGTTTATTCTTGTTTTTCTATTATCATAAATCTGATAGACGATTCGATCCGTGTAAGTAGAACGAGTTATGTCGAACTTCTGCTGACTTAGTCTAGAGTCAAGTTTAGGCAGGGAATGCAAAATTCAGATCAGAGAATAATGTTATAAATTAACTAATGTCTTAACCTCGTAACGCCCAAGAATAAAAAATACCAGGAGAGCTAAATGACCAGTGTTTATTTTAATGTACATAATATATGAACATGGTTAATGCCCAAGCAAGTCTGTGCTTATTTTTGTGTGTCGTAATGCTTAGGAATTTTTTGTATATTTTTGGGCATACTCTGGCGTTATGTAGAAGATCAAGAATTGATTTTTAAGGCGATTTATTTTGTTCATTTAAATGAACATTAGGCGTTACTTACTACATTACGGTTATTTATTTTGTTCATTTAAATGTACATTGGGTGATATATACTTTTTATGGATAAAAAGAAAAATATTAGTAAATCATTTTTTTTATTTTGTTAACGTTAATAATTATTACAGACATCGAGATCCTTAATTGAAATTAGTATTAACGACAAGTCTCTTAAATTTAAACCACCATATTTACTGAAACTGGGATGATCATTTCGTCTAAAGAGAGGCCTTGGTCTTTTTGTTGAGCGCGACATCCAACCTGCATATTTTGGATTAGAGGGCGTACTTTCCAAAGTATATCCTGAGATCTCATTTGCGACGTGATATCATTGTCAAATACAACCTTCAAACTGTTTCTCAGCTGAAGGAATCTGTTTCGAGACATATTATCAGCTATGATAGGCACCTTCCATTTCTTCTCCCAAGCCATTCGCAGATTAGGATAATTGATGGAAGACATAACTAATGTTATACCCAGGTACACGTATGTTTCATCTGCGGTCAAGTTTAAGCTCCGCCCATGTCTCTCAACTGCGGTTTGGTTGCTTTTCTGGACAATTAAATTGATTAAATCTTCGTTTATATAATTATTGCTTCCAATAATCTTGCTTCAATCTCAAATCTTGCAACGCTCAATGTGCAATAAAATGTACATAATATTTTACGAGCGATTTAAAAAATATTTTTGTATCTATGTATGAAAATAATAATATCAAACAACAGTATAGTAATAATTCATTCACTAAGATCAAAATCTCACACAAAAAGCTGTAAAATTAAAAAGATAAAAGTGGATCAAACTGACGTGGTATCCGCCGGCGCGCCATCTTGCCACTTGTGTGAAATTTTGACGGACAACCAATGCCTTTTACAAAATTGACAGACGTCAAAACGTTAACAACACTAAACACGAATCAAATAATAGTCACCATAAACATGTATACTGGCGAGGAATTTAAACTAGACACAAAATTTATTTTGTACATCGTAATGTACGCTGGGCGTTTACGCGTACTTTTTAAAACTATGGTTGGGCTTTAATGATTTCTAATATTATGTACAATAGAATGTACATGGGGCGGTACGAGGTTAAGGTAGATAGCGAGTTCTTGAATTCCCAATCTGGAGCTAGAATTGTATTCCCTTGTGAAGGATAAAAGACCAAGGGAAAATGCGTAGTCGAGCGGATAGGTCTGAGCCTTCAAACAGAGTGAGGGGATGGCGCGGTGGCGACGACGGGCGCGAAGAACACCGATCTGTTAGGCTCCGTAACTGCCTCGCCTTCGGCTGCTGTTCCGCCTCGGTTGCAATGGTCTAGTTAGCTCACTTGCTTTAAAATGTACTGTACCCTAATCCAGTGCTTCCGAACCTGGAGTAATTACCCCCGCGAGGGTAAATCAGCTATTCTGTGGGGGTAACAAAGAACCTAAGACCTAATAAGGAAGTATATATATATATAAAATTATAGTTCGCCAAACCTAAGGCCGCATGTACAACAATATAGTGGAGTATCACATCAAACCCTTGTTTGTGATGTAGTATCGTTCGTTGTTGGTGATAATGTTGCCACGATTAAACAAATATATATTAACTGTCAACGACTTTTCACTTTGAATTTTCAAACATTTTCAAAGTCGCTTTTGAGACATGAGTACTTAACAATATTTTGGCAACCATTATTATTTCTGAATTAAAGTCCTATGTTTGCTGTCGGGGATAAAATCAGTCATCCTAATAGGTCACAGGGCCAGGGGTAACAATATGTTCAGGTCTTAACGCCTTCTATAAAACTAAAGGCAATCTCACGATGCGTCCTGTGATGAAATACAAGTAGGCGTAATTTTCTTTTACAATAAATTGTATATCATACATTGTTGATATACAAATGATATAATCATACTTTACTTGCCTAATAACTTTATTTTGTTTTGACAATATTATGTAATTTGCGATTCTTGGGACTTTGATTGGCACCATTATATCCTCCAAAGATATAACACAATATTGAAAAGGTTAGGAACCGCTGCCCTAATCCGACCATTGTTTGTCTCCACCAGTGGTCTGGGTAAAGGCATCGGCAGCGCAGTGCGTCGCGCTCTGGGCGCGTCCACGGCGCGGCGGACATCGTCCTTTACGTCTGTGGAGCAGTTCACCAAGAGGCAGGCGGGCACTGTGGACGTGTGGTGGCTGTATGATGACGGAGGTAAGATCTTCAGCCTTCCATGTATACCCTTCAAGTGGTAGCGATAGAGGTCGGTAGTCTTCCTTTACATGTGTGGAACAGTTCACCAAGCGACAGGCGGCACTGTCGATGGTTGGTGGCTCTATGACGTCATAGGACTGTGCTGTGTCCGGTGTCTTGAGAAAATAGGTACTCGCCTTGCTACGGCCATTTCCCTAATAAGGATTTTTTAAGGTTGGGGAATCATTAAATCCGCTCTGGGCGGAGCGGAAGGGAGTGTCAGACTCTTGACTGACTAAAATCCATTCGTGATCCTCCAAATGCCAAATGTAAGTGCGCGGTGATTCTTTCGAACTAATTCCGCAATTACTAAGGATAGTCCTGATTAATGTCACTAGATTTATAGTATCTACAGACTCTCTAGTCGTAGTACTCTTCAGTGTGCTACTAACGAGATAGCTTGCATGTCCTGGGACTAAATATTCAAAGATGTGTGATTCGCCGTATTGTTCTTTTACGGTCCCGTATGGTGCCGTAAAAGAAAAATACCATCCCATCACTCCCCGTGGGTGTCGTAAGAGGCGACTAAGGGACTCACCAGAGAATGGGCAGCAGCGTTCTCTGTAAAACTCAACACCATACACTGCGATCGCCAACCCGCCTGCCAAGCGTGGCGATTTTGGCAACCCCCCCCCCCTTTTGGGGGAGGCCTATGTCCAGCAGTGGACGTCTTTCGGCTGTTATGATGATCATGATAATATCCATCAACCCGATCCGATCGGACGTTTTCCGTCACTGTTTTGAGAGCAAGTTCCCATTATAATATGGTTATTTTTTAATTAGCTCTGACATATTTTTTGAACTCAGGTCTAACCCTACTCCTGCCGTACATTTTATCGACTCGCCGCGCGTGGTCGTCGTGTCCTCTACGAGTGTTCACACTGGCTAACAAGAACACAGAACTCGAGATTGAAGAGCGAAAGTAAGTACTAAAACCTAAACCTATTATAGATTTGGCGTTAAAATAACTGACTTATCACACCAGACTTAGATGTTTAAAATGGCTTCCATGAAGTCCATCTGATCTCTAAGTTTATAAAGAAGGGATAGTAGCGGTGGGATAGCCAATTTATATCGTAATAGTTTTTCTAAAATTATAATGACCAAAGGCTTTATAAGAACTATCTTCTGTACTGTACCTCTACCGGAGGGCAGGATTGGTAAGCTCCTCAGGGGGTTTATAACGCTGAGGGTATTTTCAAAGATTGAGGTAGAGGTTATGGAAATCGAACTGTACAAGCAGTAACTTTTATGTAGCCAAAATAAATACATTGGATAACCCTTTGGAGGGACTACACTTTGCACTCGTTTCGATTTTTATAGCAGGATCATCATCTAGTCTAGGCTATTTCCCAACTCTACACAGTGACATTTTAGTTGTTTTACATCGGCAGCCCACTTCATCTATCCAATAACTACTACACATTCATAAAAAGAAAAAAATATTAAAAAAAATAAAATACGATTCACTAGCACTTCGCCCGCGACTTCGTCCGCGCTGTAAATTTCTTTAGGATCTCTATTTTTTTCTAGTAATGTGTGTTCCTCAGGGATAATGTAGCATTCTAATGGAGAAAGATTTTTTAAATCGGTCCAGTAGTTTTTAAGTTTATTGGTTATATACAAAAATACAAAATTTTCCTCTTTATAATATTGGTGTAGATGTAGATTATCATGACGCATGACGTAGTTTGAAACATAGGAGCGAATGTAGTCCGAGCCTTGTTTTCTAAGGACGGCGCGGAATGCAACGGTAGACTTTTTTTATACGTAAACATTATTAACAGGGTGTTTCATAATTCTAATGCCTTATTTCTTTTGATTGCACCAGTTTATCTTTATTATTTTACTTTAAAAAAAAAATCGCGCCTTGAGGTAGTTTATGTCGGGTAAATTAAGTGGGTCGCCTTTGTAAGACGACTAAAATGGCTCTGTGTTTTGGGTTCGGCTTTTAGGCAAACCGGAATTAGCTGCAACTAGTATTTTCATCAGGATTTAAAACTAAATTTTCTACACAGCATGGCCTCCTTACTATCCAAGTTCCGGATAGACTACTCGGCGCTGAAGATGGTGGCGGACATCACGCGGCGCCCCAAGGACTCCACGCTCGCCTACTTCGACAAGCTGGTGGCGCCCTTCAAGTGTGCCGATGACGATAACAGTATGTATCACATATATTATTTTGTTTCTATAAGATAGGCATAAATTAATTTGAAGATACATAAAACTTAGGCTTGGTCGCAGATAGCTTCTATTCTGGGGTGGAGCGGAAGGGCCGGTAACTCCTTCGACCAATTTCCGCAACCAAACTGTAAAGCTAAAGACAAACTGGTTCCACGTACACAACGTATGCAATGCATTGTGATATCTGGACTCTTGATTTTATATGAAAAACTATGTAGTAGAAACACACTTATCGTATGCAACGCAACATACGATACAAAAGCGTTGCATACGTTGCGTACGTAACGCTAGTGTGTTTCTCGCTTTAGCCTAGCTTACAGGTCAAATGCGGAAAATACACAAACGCATTTGCGCAATGCAATCGACTGTTTCGATTTTCAGCTTGTTTACAAAGTGTTATGGGGTTTTTCATTTAGGAATATCCCACAATAGCAGCGTGGAAACTAGTTTTTTTTGTCTCGGCGACACTACTACTGTCCTTCCATGTACACTTCTGCTTTTATTCGGGGATACAGTAGTAATGTTAGTGCTTTTTTCAGCGGGCATAACCGAAGCGGACTTGCTAGCAGCTCAAGACCGCACTTACCGCCACCTGCGCTTACGCGAACTAATCCAAACACAGTCCCGCTCCGCTCGTCTTGTGTGCGTGACCCTCCCCATGCCGCGGCGAAGAAACGTAGTACCACCAGCTTTGTACCTCGCGTGGTTGCACGCTATATCGACGGCGGCGGAGAGGACGCTGCTAGTAAGAGGCAACCATGCGGCCGTGCTCACGTTCTACTCTTAAGCTGAAATGAAGAACGATGTCATCGGGCTTTAGGGTGCAGTACCGATAATATTGTAGGTGTAATTTCTAGAAGGATGCCGCTGTGGTGCGACTTTCTGCTCTTGAAGCCGTAATACACATGCCTACACTTGCAAAAAAGTATGCAAGTAGCTTGCATGCCAATCAGAACACAATGGCATGCACGATACTTGCATACTTTTTCATGCTTTTAAGTAACAGGAATGTCTTTTTAAGGTATGACCATTGGTTCTCGTTTCCACATGCTAATCAGCTAGCATGCGAGTTGCATTGCGGAATACCGAGGTGTAATGTGATCAACTGCTTGATCGTACCCCGCCATGTTATTAAACTTGCATGCGAGTAGCTTGCAGGTGGAAACGTAGCCTTAGGAATAATCTTTTATCATGTAATAGGCGTACTTTATGCTAGAACGAGAGGACGCTATGCCATTTTAGTTGAGTATTGCTGCCGGTAGAAAGAGATAAACGTACTACTGAAATACTCTTACTGACTACTCCTTCAAACGTCATGTTTCTGACAATCATTTGGAGATGAAATGATGATTTTATTTTTATTAATGTCATCTAGTACTAGTGTGAGGTAAGCTAGTACTTTATGTAGCCGATTTCACCTCTATGGACAATAATATTCCTTATTTAAATACTCAAATCGGCTATGAACTACTCCATAGCCGATGTGAGTATTTAAATTCTTTCTTCTTACTTCTTACTTTCAGTCTTCCTTCACATCCTAGTGTGAAGGAATCTTCTCTAAGATATGCTACCCTGGTACATCTGAAATTAAACCAGTACAAACAACCAAAGTTATTATTGTACATTTTAATACGTAAATGCTTTTAGTTTTAAAATGTTAGTGTAATTTACAATTTAGTGACTTTACCAGTGTGTTTAGATAATAATATTTTATTGTAGTGGTAACACCAAACCATTCCATTGGGGTTTAATGCCACAATTGTTTTAGAACGATTTGAAGTTAAACTTTTTGAAAAAAGTTATCGGATTTGAATCACGTTCACGGCAAATTGCGAAAATATTGAAATAGTGGTTTCGTTTTACAATGGCAAGAGCGGTAATGCCCTAATATCTCTGCGAAGGAAACCGAACAAAAATGATGCATAGTTTTTCGTTAATAAAATATGTTTAGGTTTACGAAAGATGTCGATTCAGGATAGCTTTATTTATTTTTGTAAGTGGGTGAATGATCGCTGTTGCCATGCCTAACGCTATTTGACTAGACCCAGATGACTTGCGCTTGCGGCGTGATTTTCAGCATTAAAATTTAGGCCAAATCCTCTTTAGGTTATTAATTGCCCAGTGTAAATGATTAAACGACGTTTAGACGTCGATTTAACTCATTTTTGTGACCTACTAGTGAATGGAGGGTTCAACTAACATGGCCCAATTCTTCTCTTATATGTATACTTTACTAACTGACCCGTGCCCACTTCGTTGGGCGGTATTTTTCGGGTTAATATATAGCATATCACACTCAAAAATAACGTGGCTTTCTACTGGTAAAAGGATTTTCAAAGTCAGTCCAGTAGAACCAGAGATTACCCCCAACAACCTCACAAACTTTACCTCTTTATAATAAAGGGTCTTTCAACAAGGACGGGTCCATGTTGAAATTAAATAAAACAATCTGTATGTGAGATATTAAAGAAATTATTATTTTATTTGAAAGGCCCATTTATGCCATTATTTATGAAATATGACATCGTTTAAATGTCCACCGCGGCTTCGAACGGTGGCAATTTTTGCGGTAATTTTCAATTACCGCATAGATCCGGCTGAATCTGAGCGATGGCCTGCGTTATGTTGACTTTCAGGGCATCGGTTGATTGCGGATTATTGGCATAGACCTGCGACTTGAGAAAACCCCACAAGAAAAAGTCTAGCGGGATCAAATCGCACGATCTTGGTGGCCAATTCACGTCACCTCTGCGAGAGATAACCCTACCCTCGAACCGTTCATGCAGAATGTCCATTGTGTTTAATAATAAAGTTTTACGTGCTGCTCAATCGTGTAACTTGCCATGGTGATTTGGCATCAGTAACTGAAGAAATAACAACGCATTTGACAGATGCCACCAAAACAACATGGCCGTCACAAACTGTCAACATCGACCCGCCCTATTTGAAAGACCTTATATTAGTAAAGATTTATGGCCAAAAGATTATTATCCAAACATATTGACATGTTTGTTTCTTTGAATTTTTCAATAATTCTGAGAACAAACTCACGGATCCATTTTTGTAATCGTTTCGAAATACAATTGAGGTTGCGACCGAGTATGTAATACTAATGAAAGTACAAATATACATGACGTGTGTTGTTTTAATATTACATGTTAGTTAAGTTTTGTTTGTAAGTCGTTTGTTTTTTTGTCTATTTATTTATTGATAGGCTTCGCTCTTTTACCTTTTCCATAAATCACGTGATGTTTTTTTCTTAGCAAATTTTAACCGCTCCTCCCCTCTTGTGATACATGGTGAGGTTTACCCAAAATCACGTGTATTTTAATGGTTCAATGTATTTAAAAAATACTGAATTTTTATCTTTAAACACATATTAAATACACGTGATATCTCACTACTATATTTCGTGATTTTTACCCAACTCCTTCATGACCCTTTGCAACCGTGCATTTTCCGGCATTATAGTCTACTGTACTATGGTACTCTGTTATACTGTAGTTTTCTACCAGTGAAAGAATTCTCTTAATTGGATCTTTACTTCCAGAGATAACTTTTTACACAAATATGAACAGTTGTTATAACGTCTGTAATAACATTAGTTTAAATGTATTTATTGATAATCTTATGTTTCGTGATTGAAGATCTGAATTTAAAAATCTTGAGTGCTAGGATGAATTACTAACGCATACACCAATTAAACTAAACTGGTAACACTCAGTGCGATAACATCTTTTCCTTACAATGTTGCCTTATTAAAATATTGTCAGATTATACACTTGTACATCAAATATTTTGCTAACGGTCTACAAATTTATATTTATAAACATTTTAATATTTTTATTATATATTATAGCTTGTGAATCTCTATATGGATTTTGAATGTAGTGAATTTATAAATAGGAAAATTGATAGAAGCCTTATTCAGCTGAATGTATTTTTGCAAGATAAATATTAGTCTATCATGTAATGAAAATTGAATTTATTCTGAACGTATGATGTATGTATTATGTTTTGCGTTTTTTTTTGGTATTGTAGTTATAGGCATGTATTTCTAAGCATTGGCGCAGATTGATATTAATTGCTGAAATAAATTGGTAACAAAATTTATTACCTTTCAATGTTTTTGGACTTAAAGATTTTATTCTTTTAATCACATAAAACCGAACAGTAATTTGGAGCCCTAGCTTCTAAACCAGGTGCACTTTATCATTACTTATTATTACGATCATCTACGCCTTATGTAAGATATTTTATAACAAAATCAAAGTTACCAATGTATGTTTTGATTAAATATGAAATCGCGTGCTCTTTTGTATTCATTCAATAATTAATGTGACTAAATTATTGGCTTCTAGTTTTAATTATTTATTAACTGAAATATTGTATTTAACTTCTATGTGAATATTGTGACTTGTTTAACTTTTATTTTTCTAATCCTTATTTATGTTCATAACATTTTATCTAGATTTGACACCACCTCGTAATTTATTTCATTTTTAATTTTATTATTGTACAAATAGTGTAAACCAAATGGATTGTGATTAAATGAATTGACGACGATTACTTACGTGCCTTTTTTTTTCACTGTATCGAACCGACGTATATTATTTTGGTAAAAAAACACCAAAAAATAAAAATTTGATCGCTAAATAGGTATTTTTGTTGTGTTGCGTTAATGCTAAATTCCGGTTTTCAAACATGTTTTTTGCCGTACCTTTTTTTAAATCTTTATTTATTTACAGGGTTTTTTCTTGCCCTACCTTGTAAAAATATTTACTCTAATAATGCTATCCACTGCTCCAATAGAGTATTTGTTGTGGCTTGTGCGTATTGCGTTGCATAAGAATGGCCCTAAACTAAAACCTTGAGGGACTCCTACTAGACGGCAGGAGGTACCGTTATGAGCGTCATTACTTAAAGAGGGATTGTGGAAGGTCCTTAATAATCACATTAGCGATGCATTGACCTTAGAAACCCTTCTCTGCCACGATGACGTATGCATCCAGCGATAAACAACGTAGTCAAAGGCCTTCTACAGGTCCATAATGTTGTGGAGTTTAATTTTAAAGGCAAAGTGACATCGACCACTTCTTTTTGTATCAAGTATATTACATGAGGTGTGAAGCCATGAAACAAGTACCTACGTGCGTTAACGACTGGAATGGAATGATCACGTACATTCAGGGCCAGGTTCTCCGTCAAGAATGCGATGCATATAGTAATTAGTGTAACTCCTTACCTACTTATAAATAACGGGCTGAAAAGTGGAACAGTAAGTTAAAAAGCTGTAATTAGCACATAAATCTTTCTTCAGTTAAAGTTTATAACAACTGTAAATTGTTTTTTTTTTGCGTTTCTTGCAGCCCGACCTCATATTGCATTTACCAAGCGCATTCAGTCGGACAGCACAGCATTAGCAAATACACCGTATCTATGCGATTTATTCGTTTTCTAATACCGATGGCAGAATGCAACGATTATCTCGGTGCGTCTTGTTGAACAGCGGCCGGTGGCCGAGTCAGTCGGTTCGCGCGCGCGCTTCGGAACGCACGCGTTTTCCCGCCAACGGACTTACGAAACACGTTCCACGCCCTGTTTTCGAAAAAGTGTGATAAACAAACTTTTTTTTGTGTTTGTAAACTGTGTTGTGTGTTCGAGTGGAGTTTTATTTTCTTTTTTTATTAGTGGTGGCACAATCCGGATCTAAGGGACAGTCTTTCGAGGTAAACATGTGATAATGTTTTTAATTTATTTTTAAGCACGTACACGATAATGCTTTGTTATTTTTTTTTGTTTTGAATTGGATGAATGGAATTAATTTTCTTTGATAATTCGTAGCTCTTTTTGTTGGAATGTTTCAAGTGTTGGTATTAATTTGATGTGGTTACAAGCAACTTTGATTTAGAACATAGAAGTAGAAAGGACTGTGTTCCTTACCTTGAAAGTTAAAAGTTGTAAACGTTGTGCTAGCTATGAGTTATTCTTATTTACACAACTTGTTTTGTGGAATAATAATAAACGAATAAACTATTGTATTTTATTGTCACAAGAGTTTCAATTAGTTCCGGAGACGATGTTATTCTTGTGTCAAACTACAAATAAATATGATCAAAGTTCTAATTGACTTATTTCAAACTTGTTATAACCATCTCTGAGAAGTTTTGACATTTATTTACCTACTAGCTTCTGCCCGCGACTTCGTACGAGCATATCCCGTTTTTTCCCGTTCCCGTAGGAATTTCCCATTCCCGTATAGCCTATAGCCTTCCTCGACAAATGGGCTATCTAACACTGAAATAATTTTTCAAATCGGACCAGTAGTTCCTGAGATTAGCGCGTTCAAGCAAACAAACAAACTCTTCAGCTTTATATATTAGTATAGATTATACAAACACAGACCGAATAAATATATTCATAATTATACTTACAATCCGACATTTAAAATAATTTTTGAAAATATTGAATACCTTGAAATGCTACTTAGCCCTCTTCCTCTGTCCTAATTTTTGCTGTGCCCGACGGTCCATATTGATCTCTTACCTTGTATTTACCATCTATGTCACACATTGGAACGCAATAAAGTATTGAGCATTTTTATCTAGGCATCATTCCCAAGAATATTTCCAGAGTCTATGTGTGTCATTCTCGGAGTGAAGATAATCGGGAAGATAGAAGCTTTTCTATCTTATCTTTTATATATCTTTTGAAGCGTTTCTTTCTATAGAAACTGGGATAACTTATCATCGTGGACAGAACCATGTCATGAATGTACAATGTTTTCGATAGCTACGGATAGTTTGTTGAAGAATACGACCTGGGGGGCTACTCTCTAACAAAATCCGTAGTTTATTATTCTACTCCGTATCACCTACAGACTTACGATTAGTCCCGAACCCGAACTGAGAATGAATGACAACACGATTTCACAGTAACTGTCAAATCGTGTTATCATTAGTTCTCAGTGGTTAGGTGATACGGAGTAGAAAATGCCCGCCCGCAACTAAGCCCGAAACTACGGATTTCGTTAGAGAGTAGCCCCCCTGATCTATGTAATATCTAAAACTGGACTTGGAAACTGGCAAATATAAGGTTTGTCTTGATGTTACCGTTGTAAAAACACAGATTAAGCGACCTGAATTGATTAATTTATAAGCAATAAGATTTTCGGACCTCCCTTTATTCTTTTATCCGTAAACTAGGTGCGAAAATGATTCTTCTCATCATAAAGGTACTTTTGATTCTAAGTTTGGTTCTACCAAATTGTTTTAGATACTTAGGAACCTATTAGGGTCCAATTTCCATGTACCCTCTCCGTATTTTAAATGCCACCTCCTCTTCTCGATCCCAATATGTTCAAAAGATCTAGCTGACACGAATGTAACTTCCCTTGCTCCAGATCGCAAGTACAAACTGCAATTTATTGAATTGACAATGACATCTTGTTAGCCTAGTCCTTTAGAGGAATAAGTATTCTTGTAACCTGAACGCCTATCCAATTGTCCAAGATTGCCATAATATAGGCTGCTGAAGAAACACTCTTCTGTAGCAGGATGGGTAGTTCCACCATCAAAGTCAAAAGTTTAACCAAATTAGAATGAGAATCGGCAATTTTTTAACGCCAAGGCAACTCGAGACAATCTCCAAGAACGCCCGCCCTTTACTACTTTATCTAGTCGTAAAGGCAATGAAACGGTCCTAGTCTACAAATCGCGAGAACAAAACCATAACATGGTACATGGTGGACATCCCACCCACACACACAAAACGTTTTGGGAAAACATTCATAGTGCGTACAGCTAAGGAGTGGAATTCCCTGCCGAAGTCTGTGTTTCCTGATCGCTACAACCTGGGAGTCTTTAAGTCAAGAGCGAATAGGTTACTTCTAGGCAAGCGTGCTCCATCTTCGACCGCATCATCGCTTACCATCAGGTGGGATAGTGGTCAAACGTATGCCTATTAATAGTAAAAAAAACAGAATGCTTCTAAATAAAAACATCGAACCAAAACAATGCAGAGAAAAAAGTCAAACAGCATCATCATATCATTAACATTCTTATCGCCAGCAAAGAACATTACTGAGTCGCAATTGCAATCCCAATAACTTTCTTCAAAATTAATTATCGACAAGTATTTAACACTTCCATCGGCATTTCAGAAGTGGGGCAGATTGAAATAAACCTATTGGCGGATGTAGGTACAGTCGAACAAAAAGATAGGTGGGCACTGGGTAGGTAGAAAATTTTTAGTCTATGCTGCATTTTTTTATTTTTTATTGAATAGATACTTCATATTTTTTTATAATTCTTAATAGGCTATAAATAAAAACCTTATATAACCTAATATGTACCTACTTCTGAAGACACGAGAATAATGATGGCTTAAATATTTAGTTACAAGCTATTACATGCCATACCTATTTACGTTTCAAAGCAAGAACAAGTATCTCCTTCGCAGTGCTCATTACACGATAGCGTACTTTATTGTTAATCGTGAACTAAGGCTGCCTTCTATTCTATCTAATTATTTAGCCTTCAGTTTCCCCGTATCTCTTTTCCATATTTTGAGTAGGACTTAGGAGTCAAGTTCGAACATTCATCTACTTCTTGATATCGCAGTGTAAGTAGCATTTAATGAGACCTTGACTACTCAGCACAATCATAACATCGTTCCTTTTACCAGATTTTTGCCTGTCTACCAATCTCTTTAGTAGACCGTACTTGCATGCCTGACTCACGCTACCACAAAAGTGTATCACGGAGCCCGGCGCTGTATGGCATCCAATACTTGTTCTGCTGGGTGCACACTGTTCCGGGCTTTGGTTCCGTTATGTCCAATTAAATGCATGCCTCCATCAGTTACCTTATGTTATTCTCTGTCTGATTTATTTATGGTTTTGCTGCTTTTTGTAAACATTTATCTTAAAAATTTTTAATTGACTGCAATCGCCTTAAAATTCTCAACGCTTATAATTTTCGTACCTAGTTTAAAAAAAAAATCTCGTTTGTGTCTTTTATATGGATTTACTGCATTCGTTTCTCAACTTGGAAATGACCTAACCTTCGTCAGATTGTGTCAATCCTTTTAGCTGTGCGGTCAAGCTTGAAATCTCTGCCTCGAAGCATCTGATTGACCTATTTACTTATTGCCCATATTGCGTTTAAGAAGCAAAACTGTGTAGTTTACTCACTTACAATTATAAAAATTGAATCAAGCACAAATCAGATCTATGAGAAACTATTGGAAATATCCTAATAGAATGAAGTTATAGAAAAATCCAATAGACCACCTTTTGGGCGACCCCATCATCATCACCATCATACCAACCGAAAGACGTCCACTGCTGGACACAGGGCTCCCCCAAAAGGGGGGGGGGGGTTGCCATAATGGCCTCGCTTGGCAGGCGGGTTGGCGATCGCAGTGTGTGGTGTCGATTTTTGCAGAGAACACTGCTGCCCATTCTCTAGCGAGTCCCTTAGTCGCCTCTTACGACACCTATGGGATGTGATGGGATGATATTATTCTTTTACGGTACCATACGGCACCGGCCGACATCGTACGGCATCCCCCACTTTCTTCTAAAAGCTTTACGCCCCCTTGCCTGGTTGGGGTAACTACAAGTAGCTGCGTGTAGAACTTGAGCATAATGACGTCACTTAACTAGATTTTGTCACATTCAGGTCTCTGGTATCCTTGAATTGTAGGCATCAAGTATTTTAGAGCCGCCGCTCCCCCCCCCCCAAATTTTGGATCCCATGCTGTTTGGGATCCGAAGATGATCCCCGAAGGTAGATGAGGCCAAAAACTTCTGGAGTGGCGACCGCGTATCAGAGGACGCAGTGTTGGAAGGCATCCCACAAGGTGGACCGATGGCCTGGTGAAGGTCGCTGGTAGCCGATTGATGCGAGACGCACAGGACCGGTTGTTGTAGCGACACTAGGAGGGAGGCTATGTCGAGCAGTGGATGTCTTTCAGCTGATATGATGACGATTATGCCCGTTTAGGAACCTCTGCTGCTGTTCTGCATCAAATCCACGTTTAGACCTCTACATCAATGAAACAGTACATTTTTGTTCCGTTTTATAAATTGGCTGTGCGTGTTTGATTTCCCGCGTTTTAATTGTTTTGATTGAGCACACCTAGTGACAGCGGAATAGATTTGATAATTGTTCACAATTAGCGAGCTTGCTATTGTGTGCAATCAGCATTAATTCTTTCACCCACGTAAACCATGGAGCCTAGTTATCCTACTCTTCGTATCCGCTTGTAATTATACTGTGTAGATATAGGGATTACAGAACATAAGCGCAGGATTTATTCTTATAAAATAACTAGCTAATGCCCGCGGCTTCAGACGCGTGGATGTCGGTTATCGCGACCAAAAGTAATGAGCTCCCAGACTGCTTATTTTTTTCCAACACCTCTAACAAATAAATCAGATCTCTAATATTTCAGCCAATGTATACAACAACTTTACAAATTATTTATTACTACTGGACGTCACGCGGTTTCACCCGCGTAGTTCCCGTTCCCGTGGAAGTACGGGGATAATATATAGCCTATGTTACTCCCTGATAATGTAGCTATCCAATGCTAAAAGAATTTTTCAAATCGGTCCAGTAGTTTCGGAGCCTATTCAATTCAAATAAACAAACAAACAAATCTTTCTTTATAATATTAGTATAGAAAATCGCAAGAATTGGTGAAAACAGCAAGAAAATCGGTGCTGTAGTTTTTGAGTTTATCGCGAACAGACAGACAGACAGATGCGGCGAAAGGACTTTGTTATTTATTTATTACTAGCTGTGCCCGCGACTTCGTTCGCGTGGATGTCGAAAAATATCTGTTGCATAGATAAAATTTACTTTAAGTTAATACCTTGCGTATCCTGATCTGTCTCAAAATTAAGAAAATAGGAAGAGGGTACCTAATGCAGGGCACTCTATCATCTCTTCCGGTTGAAATGCCGATTAGCCCGGGTAATCTCCTGGTACATACCTAACTCGAGGTAGGTATCAAAATCAACAAAACCGACTATCGAACGAACGGTGGTAGGTAGTCTTCAAACTACGAAACAAACTGATGAATCAAGTTGATTCTTAATTTTGTCCAGCCACCAAAAAGAAACAGTTTCTTTGATTTTCCCTGACAATTGCAGATTACAGTACACCGATTAATTTTTACATTTTATGTTAAACAGCTCTACCGGGCTTATAGAATCGATTTACTGTGTAAGAATAATCGAATTTTTTAAATCGATATTTAGTAGGTACCTAAAGAGGAGACTTATTAAATGAGGAGCTCGTAGCTAAATAATAACAGTCGCACTCGCACGGGTCGATCTTCATGGTTTACCAACTCTTGCCTAGGTGGCTCTGTGAATAGTTGGCCATATTATTTAGCATACCGCGACTTCGCCGTGTTGATCGGAAGCTCCGAATATAGTTGGGAAAAGGTTAAGCATATACTAAAAAATACAGACAATACCATTTGGCCCCAATTGGAGCTGACGGTCCTTGAGAGAGTAACTCTGCCGTTTTATTGTCCTTTTCATTGAATGGCGGTTAATCAGCGGCCTAAACGATCTCCAATGCGCAAATGTGTCAAAGTGGCGAATGGGTCTGTCATATGACAACATTTAATGAACAGGCTGGCAGATGCTTAGGCCGTCTATGAATAGGGTAGGTGTGACGAAAATATAATTGAATTTATTTATTTTTTGGGAATCCTAAATTCTATTAAATGCCAGGATGTCACTTAGACCGTCTCCCTAGTGGATAAAGGAAATTGAAACAAAATTACGTTTGTAATCTGTGCCCAGTTTTGCCAACTGTAGATTAAGTGTTTTTCGCAAATCATTTCAGTTTTTTACCATGAAGCATCATCTGCCTAGCCTTTTCCCAGCTATATTGGAGTCAGCTTCCAGTCAAACGGGATTGGAGCGGCTGCCTACCAGACCTCTACAACTCTACAATACTGGGTAACACGATACTTCTTGGCAAGACTGTAGGTGTCAGATTTGTCGGCTTCTGACAATCCGTAGACTGCCTGAGATCTCTTCTCAGTAGGTATGGTAAAATGGCCACCCATCCACAGACTGACCTTGGCAAGCGTTGCTTAACCTTGAAGATCGACCCGGGCGGCTATCATATTCTGTGATACGTAGGAATCTCGGTATGTTAAAATGGTCACCCATCCACAGACTGACCTTGGCAAGCGTTGCTTAACCTTGAAGATCGACCCGGACGGCTATTATATTCCGTGGTACGTAGGAATCTCGGTATGTTAAATAAAATGGTCACCCATCCACAGACTGACCTTGGCAAGCGTTGCTTAACCTTGAAGATCTACCCGGACGGCTATTATATTCCGAGATACGTAGGAATCTCGGTATGTTAAAATGGTCACCCATCCACAGACTGACCTTGGCAAGCGTTGCTTAACCTTGAAGATCTACCCGGACGGCTATTATATTCCGAGATACGTAGGAATCTCGGTATGTTAAAATGGTCACCCATCCACAGACTGACCTTGGCAAGCGTTGCTTAGCCTTGAAGATCGACCCGGGCGGCTATTATATTCCGAGATACGTAGGAATCTCGGTATGTTAAAATGGTCACCCATCCACAGACTGACCTTGGCAAGCGTTGCTTAACCTTGAAGATCGCCCCGGGCGGCTATTATATTCAGAGGTACGTAGGAATCTCGGTATGTTAAAATGGTCACCCATCCACAGACTGACCTTGGCAAGCGTTGCTTAACCTTGAAGATCGACCCGGGCGGCTATTATATTCCGAGGTACGTAGGAATCTCGATATGTTAAAATGGTCACCCATCCACAGACCGATCTCGGAAAGCGTAGCTGTATCTTGAAGACTCGTGCAACTCATCATCTGCCTAACCTTTTCCCAACTATATTGGGGCAGGCTTCCAGTCAAACCGGATTTAGCAGAATACCAGAACTTTACGTGAAGCGGCTGCCTACCAGACCTCCACAACCCATTATTTGGGTAACACGGTAGTTCTTGGCAAGACTGGAGCCAGATTTACTGGCTTCTGATAATCCGTAACGACTGCCAAAGATCTTCAAATGACAGCCGGGACCAACGGCTTAACGTGCTTTCCGAGGCACGGAGGAAACTCGATATGATATGATGGTCTCCCATCTACATACCAACCTTGGCAAGCGTTGCTTAACCCTGAAGATCGACCCGTGCGGCTGATTTAGATTAATTATGTCGATTCGAATCACAATAAAATTCATGAATCACTACTCTTCTCTTTTTTCTTTTTCGGTCAAACATCGTTATCACATTCTAATTAGCTACATAGCATAGGTATCCAAACTTTATTTGTCAGACATTGACCAATCTGCTGATAACACCGCAATTCAGAAAAACGCGTCATCAGTACATCGCCATCAATCGACAATGTAGTTGAACTGTCAAAATATAAGTTCAACCTTAGAAGCTCACATGTTACGATAAATGAAACGATATGACTAAATGTTATTTTTTTTCCTTTGGTATTAAGAGTTTCACAAAATAATAATATACGCATTCATTCATGAAACAGTTCTAAACTGTTACTATTAAATCTCAATAGATGGCGGTGCATGTATGTGCTTCACGTAATGAAACTTTAAACGAAACCTTTAAATACAAATATCTTTTGATAGAGTGAACCGATTGCGATGAAACAAAAACTAAGTTATACCTCCAGTTACGTACAATTTTAATGCGTGAAAGTTGTCTACGTTATTTCTGTACTTTTGACGTGATGCCTGCACATCCAAACAGATAAACAGACAAAAATTCCAAAAATTATGGAAATGGGTTCTGTAAGTTACCCTTTATCTCCCTAGCTAATTTTTTTTTATTATTTTGAATGTACAAAAACGACTCTTCAACAGATTTATTATATGTATAGATTATTTATTTATATATACTTTATTATAATATGTAGTGATAGTGATATGATATACATGTTTACGCTGTTCTATATATCGAAAACGTGACTTTAAGCCAACTGTTCTCAGTTTCGACCTAGTTTAGGTCGAATCGATGTTATATTCAACTATAATAAACTAATTCAATTCCCTTGCATGGCTCTTAAAGACCAGCTGGTACTTACAGTACAAGCAACCTCCATAGAACACAGGGTATCTGCTGAGTGGTCTGTGGTTGCTTTCCTACTTGGGTATCTCTTGGAGCTGATATTATTCTTTGGTGAAACCATAGCAGACGGAGTAAGTAGCTAGATGGATCGACCACTGGAATAGAAAGAACTGGAGTCGATTATGGTGTTATAGCGTAATATGGAGAAGGCCTCTGTTCAACAGTGGTCTAGGATAGGCTACAGTAGGTTGAGTTTGGCGAGCGATCTTCTAATCGCACAATATTTCTGGCTGTTGGGTGAACTTTTGTAAAATTACAAAAACATTTTCACTGGCCAGTTTACTGTTTCGCCCATCATTTTATTTGTTTTTAAACACTGTCAGCGAAGCAGATTTGATAATTGCGCACAATTAGCAGTCTACTATTGTGTAGCATGGAGTCTATCGCCACGTGAATCTACATAACGAGTTCCTCTCAATGTGTTCTAGAATTATAAGCACGTAGTTTCACATTGCGAAGTTATTTATAGCTAGCTCTGTAGCAGTAGACCACGCACGACTTTATACGGAAACTTTCATCCCTTCGTTAGAACACTTTCAGGAATTGACGATGTAGGGGTCACCTAGCATCACTTAAGGTTGCTACTGGGAAAATCCTCAATGGAAACCACCAGAAAAACGATCAAATGAGTATTTAAAATATCAAAAACAAATTCTAGACCACTACACCAATGAGGAATTCAGGAAGCTCAAGGAAAAATCCAGGACGTGTTTCTAATAAATAATTGCTTTATAACATCTGCATCCATCCAAGTCCCAAAAGGTTCCAAATTCTAAACTCGTCATACCTTCAGTGGATTTGGCTGTTCGTTGTCAGTCAATCACGTAATTTTTTTTTTTGTATTCAACTGAGACATTTTTTTGTTTGATATCATTAGTGGTGATTTTCTGTTTCATCGATCAACATAATTATTTTTAGCTCCAAAATTCTCAAAATCTAGGTATACTAATATAGAGTTTGTTTGTTTGTTTGCTTGGACGCGCTAATCACAGGAACTACTGGTCCGATTTGAAAAATTCTTTCAATGTTAGATAGCTGATTTATCGAGGAAGGCTATAGGCCATATATCATCACGCTAAGACCAATAGGAGCGGAGCAGTAATGAACGAAGCTGCGCGGGTCAGCTAGTAAGCTCATCAAGGACCAGGTTTTATGTGTAGCGAATTATGGAAAACAAGTTTATTTTATTTATAGGCTTTGTTACGACTCCAGACACTTTTAATCACAGAATTTCCACGAACAACTAAACTATTGTTGAACAACAAACTTCCGACAAAACAACGTGATTAATCACCAACCAAAATTATAAGAATTTTAAATTCGATCTGTGATTGATCTTACTTAATGCCTGGTCAAATTCTTGCTTTTATAAAACTAATTAAAGGCTTAAAGCGGTAAATAAAGTACCGATATCCTCTTATAACTTAAGTATCTAAACGAGGTAAATGTGCTACTGATAAATTGGCGACCATAAATTGCACCTCTATATCTACCATAGACAACGTCCGGGATGTGTTTATATCTTAACAGTAATTTAATGAAATCTGATTATAATTAATGGCTTTTAAACTAGGTAGGCAATTCGGTTTTGTAACATTCTTCTCACACGATGTTAACATGACTGATCTTAACGCAAAGGTTACAGGTTAGGCACCTGAGTATCGCATGTACCAAACCTTTTTAATATTTTCTATGTAGGTACGTTTAAGGTCAGAGATGAATGCGGGAAAAAAAAATTTTAAAACAACACAAAGGTTGCAACAAATATGTGTTTGCCTATGCAAGATTTAAATCTAGGTCTACTTATCGAAAATACAGAGTAAATGCCAGGAGTAGAGCATAGTACAAAAAAAAAACATAAAAACAAAAGAAACGCGAGACCCCAGCGCGTTACAAATCGTTATAGTATCTTAATCATTCACGCCCTAAAAATATGGCGTTAGCAACGTGCGTAAAAATTGATACAATTGCGCCACTACTGCGTAAATATCTTATTTCATTTCAGGTATATAATGTGTTTTGTTAACTGCTGGGCAACAAAAAATAGTAAAAAATATCCATTAGGCAATGAGTAGGTAGACGAGAGTTGCGCATGCGAGTGTGCGGTGCGATATTACCTACTTGAGGGACAGAGATGTGGAACATTTGGTTTTTAGTGGCGAGTGATGAGTTAATTGGGCTAAATCTCGATTTGGTCTATCTTCAACTGTCTAAGGGCGAAGTTTGGAGACTTAAATTTCGTTAATGTGCGTTTTTTAATCAATATATTTGAGCTATGGTCAAATCCTTACTTAATATTATAAATGCGAAAGTAACTTTGTCTGTCTCGCTTTCACGGCAAAACTACAGAGCCGATTTAAATGAAATTTGGTACAGAGATAGTCTAGAGCCTGAGAAAGGACATAGGCTACTTTTTATCCCGGGAGTATGTTCCCTAAGGACCACGCGGGCGAAGCCGCTGGCAGAAGCTAGTAAATAAATATTTAAAAAAAATTAGTTAATAATTAAAAATTGATCGAAAACCGCACACTTGGCAGAGGTCTATGTCCAGCAGTGGACGTCTTTCGGCTGATATGATGATGGTGGTGATCGAAAAATGTAGTTATATAAATTTATTTGGGGTGCAGAAGTGTTGCAGTTTCTTTTGTCAGAATCAATTTAACATGACAGAAGGAAAAATGATTTACTAATGAAATAAATATGAGTCTGCCGGACAAGTGGAAATTGAATTTTGATTGAAATGGTGATGGCAAAGTTTTCTCACATCGATGGCTTCAGCTTTGAGCAAAGTAATTTGGTTCTAATAATACTGATTACATATATGTATAGATCCATTGCATATAAATGCAACAGTTACCTATATGCAATACTTTTATCATTTTGTAGCGCTATTATTTAGTTTATAGGTTATCTTCCTGCCATTTGTACAGCTTATTTTGTTGTATAAGGAAAAGAAGTTTTAAAGCTTATCTAATTTAGTTATCGTGAAGATATCAAATAGTCTCGTAAAATAAGGTATGCGTAAGGAAAACATCAAAGAATCTTGTTTATTTATAAAAATAAAAGCTGGTTTTCAATTACTTTTTTTATTATTTAACTAATAGACTGATTTATATTACACTAACTGACCCGGGCAACTTCGTCTGCGTCACAATTTTCATTACTGCTCCGCTCCTATTGGCTATGATATATAGCCTTCCTCGATAAATGAGCTATCTAACACTGAAAGAATTTTTCTAATCGGACCAGGAGTTCCTGAGATTAGCGCGTTCAAGCAAACAGACAAACTTTTCAGCTTTATATATTAGTATAGATATAGATATGTTGTTAATTTACTTCACAAAAACACCTTGGCACTTATCTCTTTACCTACCTATCTGTTTGAAACGACTTACAAAATAAAGGGCGTTCTATGTTAGTCTATATTTTTTTTGTGTCACTTCAGAGCGTAGATCTCTTGATAGGCACCTATTCTAAACTATTGACTACCTCCTTTCAATGAAAAGATGAATTTCCTTAGATGTGAAAAGTTTGAAGTTTTATTAAAAGCAATAAAATTTTCACTTCATTTTTCAAATCACATAAATCAGGCCACAAGTCTGACAGCATCTGCAAATACGTAAATACCTATCTATACTTCAATTACAGTTTGTATTTTACCGGCTAACTAACTCGAGCTAAGAGCATAAAGTAATTCATGCCTACCGAGGAATTTATGCCCGTATTACGTTACCTATAAACTGTACTGTAAAACAGGGTTACGACTTTAATCTTACTATCCTAATATATGAAATTCTTCCGTCACTGAGTGACTGTGTGAGTGAAGGACAGACAACGCAAAGCCAAAACTACTGGTCGTAGAAAGCTGAAAGGCATATAGGTTCCTTGACGAGTATAGGGGGGATTACACACTTAACGGGGATTTCCCGAAATCCCTACGGGAACGGGAAAAACGTAATATACAATGTAAAAACGTAATAAACGTAATAACGTTTGCGTACGAAGTCGCGGAGAAAAGCTAGTATAAATGCGAAACTTTGGGTGGATGGATATGGATATGTTTGTTACTCTTTCACGTCAGAACGCCTGAAAGGATCTTCATGAAATTTGGCAAAAAGGTAGATTATAGTCTGGAATAACATATAGGTTACTTTTTATCCCGGGAATATGTTCACTTGGGATAATTCCCGCTATTCACGCGGGCGAAGTCGCTGTCAGAAGCTAGTAGGAGAATATAAAAACTGGATATTTTGCTATAACAAGAATCCGATCACGTTATGTGATAGCACATTAAATTAAATCGAACGCGTGTTGTTTTGTGCTGATTACTCGTAAAAATACTCGTTTTCAACTTGAATTTATTCGTTAAATTTGCATTTTTGGTGATATGCTCTGTCGATAGTCGCTTATTACGTGGTTTTAGTGTCCACGATGTTTACTTTACTAAGAATTTATTGTTGTTTTGAAGAAAAAAATAACATTTCTCAAAATGCAGATTTTTCTGTCTGTAACAGATCGCTCTGTGCGATAATACCGCCCATTGTACACTTGTGTTATAATTAATGCGTGAGTATTACTTACTAGCTGACCCACGCAACTTCGTCTGCGTCACAATTTTCATTACTGCTCCGCTCCTATTGGTCTTAGCCTATAGTCTTCCTCGAAAATGAGCTATCTAAAACTGCAGAATAAGAGAATGTTTCAAATCGGACCCGTAGTTCCTGAGATTAGCGCGTATAGCGCGTAAGTATAGATATAGATATTCTCAGTAGGTAATAAAGTTTTTAATAAAGAAATAAAAAGAAAATCGATCGAATAACTAAGGTTTTGATATAGGTACCTAATAAATGCTAAAGTACATGCCTCGTTCAATAAATATCATCCAACGATATCGTGCAAGATAAACTGGGGCCAAAACACGTTTCACAACTAACTTCAGCCATAATATGTGTTCAGAATTAGATGTGTACCTAACTGGTCGAGAACCTGACATTTACGACTTCCTTACTACCTTGGGACCTTAGTATTTATTCAGGTAGGAAGATTAAGGTATTCAAGGCAGTGGTAACTGCTATGCCTGTACAAGAGTGTTATGTTCAATTATCCAGGCAGTGTTTTATGTTTCCGAAAGACGATTTGCTGATTATCCTACCTACTGTTCAATCTATACTTAATTATACAATAAAGTCGCTTTTTTCGTTCGTTTTTGAGATCATGATGATGCGGTTTTCTCAAAACGTTTAAATAATTTATAAATGTTCAACTTAGATATTATCGTAGTCGTATCGTAGGTCGACTGGTAGAAAATGCCTAAGGCATTAAGTCTGCCTTTGTACAGTGTTTTTTTACTAGTGCATCAAGTTTTAATAATATAATATAAATTGCTCAGAAATCTTGATGTTTTGATATCTTGCCTCATGCACTTTAATAATGTGCACTGCTGTTTCAATGCTTCTTTACTGTGGCTTCTGTAATATGCCCCATTTAAATGGTCAGCAGATAACCAACTGCCAATATTGCATCATCTCAACCACTTTCCAAAACAATTACTGACAATGTTCACTTGTAATAAAAACTATAACGTTATTATTCTTATCTCCTAACATTCGTGTTGATAAAATTATAGGCTCGACTCTAATGAATCGTAACAGAAAATTGTTTGTAATGATACGTTACCAACTGTTGCAGACGCCTGGCCACTGGCCCATTGTGGGATAGCCACTGAATAGGTGAGGGCAGAAGATTTACTAGAGCAAATTGTGAGAAGACATAAAACGTCGGAAAGCTTGAGAAAAACGTGCTCTTTTGAAAAATAAAGGTTCTTCGTATTTTCGTGTCGATGGTACATTTATTTATTTTCTCGCTATAACATTTGGGGCCAGTAAGCGACCCCGTTTATAGCGACATTAGAGGCAAGGGTATCCACTGAATTTCTCGAATTCTTAAGCTAAGAAAGAGTTTGTTACACCCTACACCCTGTTTTGATCAAACAAAAGTCTTGGAAGACATCATTACCATTTCGATATCGAGCTTCACCTGAGTGACAAAGCTCACAAAGTGAACTTTATTGCATACAACATAAAGGTCTTACGTTTATACTCACCTCGGATTCCGCTGTCGAGACTCGAAAATGTTGTTACAGAATAGCACTCGTTACGTTGTTAGCTGCATGCTTTAGAATCTGAAGATGACGGTTTTTTTTTGCAGATGTGGAATGCAACAAAATCTTTTATTTACAGATCAAGCGTACCTATGCTTGGCTTCCTATGCAAGATTTGTTTTATAAGCAGGATACCAACGTTTGCAATCGAGTTGCTGAATGACATATCTTTTAATCGATACATGAGCTTGTCACCATGAATAGCGGTGGTGCTAACAAAAAGAAGAATGTGTATCAAAAGTCATCGACTGCCTAGCTAGACTTTTGTCAACTGTGTTATAGTCGGCTTCCAGTCCCGCCGGATGTAGCGGAATACCAGTATTTTACAAGAAGCGATTGTCTTTCAGGTATTCAATAACTATAAGAAGTGAACCTTCTTCATTAATTTACTAACTGGCCACAGTAAATAGAATCGCAATTGATATTCTATTATGTTAGGAGTTGCGGCAGTTAGTTACATTATCTGTTCACTGTGCCAGTAAGGTCTGTTCCGACTGCTTGCTTCTTACGTCATGTGGGCTCTGGGGTGTACTAACAACTTGTTCTGAAGATGGCACAGTTTCTTTCTTCATGTCTATTATTTTGTTTTATTTTTAGTTTCTGTTGTTTTTATCTTTACTAAAGTAACTTTGGGTGTTGTTTTTGTCCACTTTCCACATATCTCCTCTTTCTTTATTATCAAAGCAAAACTTACTTTGATAATTTCAAACATGATGAACATTATGATTATGTGTCAGCTATTATTTTCTGATTAATTTCATAGCGTTCGTTTCTCCGGTACTCGTCGAGCTTTATTGACTCGGCGTATTTCTGGTGGTCTGTTGATTCTGGCTCTCAGGAGTTGCAGTGGTTAGGAATAGTGAGGCTGGCTTCACGCAAAATAAAATTGAGGAAACGTTAATCTGTATTAATATTATAAATAGGTAAAGTTTGTGAGGTTGTAGGGGGTTATCTCTGGATCTATTGAATCGATTTTGAAAATTCTTTTACCAATAAAATGCTACGTTATTTTTTAGTGTCATAGGCTATATATTCGCCCGAAAAATACCGTTCAATGAAGTGAGCACGGATCAGCTTGTCTTTTATAAAGAAGAATTAATTCGCAAAATGAACCACCAGGTTATCATACCATAGGTGTCATTGTTGAGGTAAAAATAACTGCCATTTTTCTCCATGCTGAGGTTGCTCAAGGGTTACGAATGTGTAATTGAATCCTTATTATATCTGACAAACCTGTTTTTAAATGTTTGTGGCTTTGTGTTGTATAATTGCTCAAGTTCTTCGAATCGATTACCAGAACCCCCGTGTAGGTTTTGACATGGAATCCTAATAAATCTTTTGTTGGCATTTAAATGTAATTAAGTATAATTTTGAGCAATTCCAGTATGTGAGGATTGTAAGATACTGATCCTTACTACTTAGTGCTTCTCTTGGCATTTCGTATTTCGTTTTATGTCATTATCAAGGGCCTCCGCTTTCTGCATTCAGTTAACTCCAGTCTTTGTTTCCAAAAGTTCTTCTATTTAACTGATTGATAAATAAATACGGAAGGCAAGGACGTACATTATTTATTTTCAACAACTTTCTGTACACAGCCGGACTTAAAGCAATTCTAACTGATTTGACAGTTAGAAATTCTAGATAGAAAACCCATGGACACTTTGTTTCTCTTTGACTCAGTAGTAGCGGTTGCACTAGACCTCCGAAGTAATTTAAATTAAATCTATATCTATATCTATATCTTCTATACATATAATAAATCTGTTGAAGAGTCGTTTTTGTACATTCAAAATAAATCTATACATATAATAAATCTGTTGAAGAGTCGTTTTTGTACATTCAAAATAAAAAATAAAAAAATAGCTAGGGAGATAAAGGGTAACTTACAGAACCCATTTCCATCATTTTTGGAATTTTTGTCTGTTTGTCTGTTTATCTGTTTGGATGTGCAGGCATCACGTAAAAAGTACAGAAATAACGTAGATAACTTTCACGCATTACAATTGTACGTAACTTGAGGTATAACTTAGTTTTTGTTTCATCGCAATCGGTTCACTCTATCAAAAGATATTTGTATTTAAAGGTTTCGTTTAAAGTTTCATTACGTGAAGCACATACATGCACCGCCATCTATTGAGAAATAGCAACAGTTTAGAACTGTTTCATGAATGAATGCGTATATTATTTGTGAAACTCTTAATACCAAAGGAAAAAAAATAACATTTAGTCATTTGAAGATCTTTGGCAGTCGTTACGGATTGTCAGAAGCCAATAAATCTGGCTCCAGTCTTGCCAAGAACTACCGTGTTACCCAATTGATGGGTTGTGGAGGTCTGGTAGGCAGCCGCTTCACGTAAAATACTGGTCTTCAGCTAAATCCGGTTTGACTGGAAGCCGACCCCGATATAGTTGGGAAAAGGTTAGGCAGATGATGAGTTGCACGTTTCCATCTTCAAGATTAAGCTACGCTTTCCGAGATCGGTTTGTGGATGGGTGACCTTTTTAAAATACCGAGATTCCTACGTACCTCGGAATATAATAGCCGTCCGGGTCGATCTTCAAGGTCAAGCAACGCTTGCTAAGGTCAGTCTGTGGATGGGTGACCATTTTAACATACCGAGATTCCTACGTACCTCGGAATATAATAACTGCCCGGGTCGACCTTCAAGGTTAAGCAACACTTGCCAAGGTCAGTCTGTGGATGAGTGATCATTTTAACATACCGAGATTCCTACGTACCACGGAATATAATAGCCGCCCGTCAGTCTGTGGATGGGTGACCAGTTTAATTACCTACCGAGAAGAGATCTCAGGCAGTCTTTACGGATTGTCAGAAGCCGACAAATCTGACACCTACAGTCTTGCCAAGAAGTATCGTGTTACCCAGTATTGTAGGGTTGTAGAGGTCTGGTAGGCAGCCGCTCCAATCCCGTTTGACTGGAAGCTGACTCCAATATAGCTGGGAAAAGGCTAGGCAGATGATGCTTCATGGTAAAAAACTGAAATGATTTGCGAAAAACACTTAATCTACAGTTGGCAAAACTGGGCACAGATTACAAACGTAATTTTGTTTCAATTTCCTTTATCCACTAGGGAGACGGTCTAAGTGACATCCCGGCATTTAATAGAATTTAGGACTCCCAAAAAATAAATAAATTCATAATTATATTTTCGTCACACGAAACGAATAGACCCTATTCATAGACGGCCTAAGCATCTGCCAGCCTGTTCATTAAATATTGTCACATGACAGACCCATTCGCCACTTTGACACATTTGCGCATTGGGGATCATTTAGGCCGCCATTCAATGAAAAGGACAATAAAACGGCAGAGTTACTCTCTCAAGGACCGTCAGCCCCAATTGGGGCCAAATGGTATTGTCTGTTTTTTTTTAACATATTCTTAACCTTTTCCCTACTATATTCGGATCAGCTTCCGATCAACACGGCGAAGTCGCGGTATGTTAAATAATATGGTCACTGTTCCCGCAAGCGCCTACCGAAAATCACATAGTTAAATGTTGAGGCAATGTGGATTATGGCTAATCGTTTTTTTTATTTTCCCGTCTGTCGACCGCCTACCTTCATATGTATTATTATGAATAAAAAACTACAAGTTAACATGAAGCAACGTATTTTTTCTTTATTCCCGTAATTATACCTGGAACAATCCCGCACATGGTCCTTCGAGCCGGATTCTGGAGATTTGAAGAATATTAACTCCGATCAGCGAATTGTTACAAAGGGATTGAAGAGAATTGGTGAAATCAAAAATTTTAGTCGACGCCCGGTGTGGCCGGTGAATTCTGCTACGTCATTCAGAAGATTGTTGGAATTTACGTGGTCTGGATACTTAATAGCTGATAAAAGGCGTATTTATTACTAAATTTGTGTACCCAACACTCTATTTATCAGGTATAATTAGTGTAAGTTAGCCGTTATTAGCCAGGTTAGTACGAAATACCTATTGTCATTTTTCTTTGTTCTGTGAGTGGTTACAAATTGTAACACAATTATTAACTGATCAGTAATTATTGATAATTTTGTTATTTACACATTGTTAAAGAGTAGTTCTTCGTAGTAACTGCATTATTTTGCTTTACGGTGTAATAATGTTACAGTTATTGAGACAGTTAGGTAATCACATTAGTTAGCACAAATAGACAATAGAAATCATTGCAATTGCAGTGTTATTATGAAAGTTTAGTACAGTATAACCGTCTATACGCATAGGCTATTATAAATTCATAATTATCATTTATGTAAATTCACTCAAAGTTAGTGCATTTTAATCTTGTATGTATTTCAGTCTGCATCATTTGTCATTGTAATTTAAACGTTGCTATAACTTTATTTATATACATTCCAGGTTGATTATACCAGATTTCGCAATGCCAGAGGATAAGGAATTAAATAAAGACATTAAAGATCTCGTTAGGAAACGAGCGAGTTGCAAAGGAAAGGTGACAATGTTTGCAAACTATTTAAATTCTTTGAGTCCCTCTTCTTTGAGCCCTACCGAGGTAAGCGAATTGCAATTACGTTTTACTAGACTCGAGGCATTGTATGCCCATTATGATGAGGTGCAATTATTGCTGGAGTACAGTACTGATGACTTGGATGCTCAGATGTTAGAACGCGCAGAGTTTGAATCTCTTTATTACAAAACCCTTGCTAAAGCTCAACAAATGTTGGATGATAATAGGAAAGGAGATTCTAACGATACCTGTGACGTAATGTCGCGTTCTAGCAATCATAAGCTTGTTAAATTACCGACTATTCAATTGCCGAAATTCAGTGGTTCTTATACAAACTGGTTAGAGTTTCACGACACATTTGTTAGTCTCATCCATTTAAATGATGATATGGATGAAATAAATAAATTTCACTATTTGAGGTCATCCCTAGAAGGGTCTGCTGCTGTGGTGATCAACTCGATTCAGTTTTCTTCTGCAAATTATTCGGTAGCGTGGAATCTTCTCTGCGAGCGGTTTGATAACAAACACCTGCTTATCCAACATCATGTTTCTGCATTATTTCAAATCGACACCCTTCAGAAGGAGTCGTCAGTTAATTTAAAGGGTTTACTTGATGTTGTTAACAAAAACATACGTGCCCTAGGATCCTTAGACGAACCTGTTAACCATTGGGATACTTTACTCATTTATCTTGTCACACACAAATTAGATAGTAAAAGCTATCGTGAATGGGGTGAGTATAAGGGCCGCCTGGACAAAAATTCTAAGGTTACTTTTGAATTATTTATTACTTTTATTAAAAACCGTGCTGAGATATTAGAAACGTTCGAACTGGAAGCTTCTACGAATACTAAACACTCACACACAGGTAAAAATTCAAACAAGGTTAGGTCAATGTTGGTACAGGATTCTAATAAAAATAATTCAAGTGAAAGTTCAAGTAAACAGGATGATAGTGTTTCAAATAAGCCCAAGAATTGTGTTATGTGTAACGGTGATCATAAGTTAAGTGGTTGTCCTCAGTTTTTATCGTTGAGCAATGAAGCTCGTTTGCAGTTATTACCTAAATACAAAGTTTGTTACAACTGTTTAAATCTGGGACATTATGCAAACAACTGCAAAAAGCCAGGTTGTAAAATATGCCGTCGTAAACACAACACTATTGTTCACGTTGATAAATCCTTGAAGTCAAACGCAAGTGGTACTTCTGCTAGCAGTGTAGTTGTTGACACGAATGGCAGTGCGACTGTCTCCACTCAGCCCACTACTATAAGTATAGGTACTGGTGTATCACTGTCCGCGAGTGTTCAACACGATGACGTGTTACTGTCCACTGCACTCGTCAAGGTCATGGGTATTAATGGTCAACAGTATGTTGCTCGTGCTGTGCTTGACAGTGGCAGCACGTCATGTCTCATGACTGAGAGGTTATACCAAAAGCTAGGTTTGACTGCCAAGACTGTAAACAATTCTATTATAGGTATCAACAACTCATCATCTTTTATCAATAAAATGTGTTTTGTATCAATCAAATCTTTAAATAACAATTTTAGTATGGATATTAATTGTTTTATTCTCCCATCCATTACAGATGAGATTCCAAGTAAACATATTAACTTGTTAAACATAAAAATTCCATCTGATGTTTGTCTCGCAGATCCTAACTATTACTCACCGGCGCCTGTCGATATGTTGCTAGGTGCTGACATCTTTTGGGATTTATTGGAATCCCAACGAATTAAGTTAGGCGATGGGCAACCAATTCTTTGTGAGACTAAACTGGGTTGGTTGGTCTCCGGCCCAATTAACAGTATTTCTTCTAAAGTTTTAAAATGTAATTTTATAAAGGTGAGTTCAGACTGTGATGATGAATTAAATTTCAATGTTGATCAACAACTCACAAAGTTTTGGCAACTTGAAGAAGTGTGTATTTCGTCTCCGTATTCCTCGGAGGAGAAGCTATGCGAGAAACATTTTATGAAAAACACTACTCGTTTAGAAAATGGTCAATTCTGTGTTAGGATTCCTTTAAAATGTTCCCCGGACAATTTAGGCGAATCTTTGTCAAGAGCAAAACATTGTTTTGTTTCTTTGGAACGCAGATTTAAATCTAAAACTCAATTTTGTAATATGTACAAAGAATTCATGATGGAATATGAAACTTTAGGGCATATGTCTAGATGTAAAACCATTGATGAACAAGCGTTTTACATTCCGCATCACGGAGTTCTGCGCGAAAGCAGCTCCACCACTAAGTTACGGGTGGTTTTCAATGCAAGTAGTTTAACTAATACTGGAACTTCTATTAATAATATCCAGATGGTTGGACCCGTGGTACAGGACGATCTTTTATCGATCTTGTTGCGTTTTAGACAACATAAGTACATCCTAGCTGCTGATGTTGAAAAAATGTACCGGCAGATAGTTGTTCATCCAAATGATAGGTATCTTCAACAAATTATTTGGCGTGATAATCAGTCAACTCCATTATACGCTTACCAACTTAATACCGTGACCTACGGCACGGCCAGCGCTCCTTACCTAGCAACCCGGTGTCTTCGGCAGTTAGGGCTAGAGTGTGTTGATAAGGAAATAGGTAACGTTATCATCCACGATTTTTACGTGGATGATTTGCTCACTGGAGGAGATGACATCAATGAGGTCAAAGAGTTGCGTCATAAAGTTACTTCAATTCTCGCTTCAGCGCAGATGAACCTAAGAAAGTGGAGGTCGAATGACATGCAATTGGTAATTGGTTCTGACTTTCCCCAGTCTTCATTGGATTTAAATATTGGTGGATTTGAGTCAACCAAAACCTTAGGCATCGGTTGGCAGCCACTGTCAGATTACCTTTGTTTTCCAATTAATCAGTTAGTTAATTTTAATAACACAAAACGAGACATGCTGTCCATTGTTTCACAAGTTTTTGACCCGCTTGGATTATTGGCTCCGTGTATAATTGTTATGAAAATATTACTTCAGAAGTTATGGTTGAAAAAACTGTCTTGGGATGAACAGCTATCACCGGACATTAGTAAGCTTTGGAATGAAATCATTATTAATTTACCTAAATTAAATGAAATTCATGTTCCACGTCGAGTTTTAATTGATTGTTATGAGTTTTTAGAATTTCACATTTTTACTGATGCGTCAGAACGCGCCTACGGAGCTTGTCTGTCTGTGCGAAGTGTTGATAAGCGGGGACAGGTTTTAGTTCGTTTATTGTTAGCCAAAAGCAGGGTTGCGCCACTCAAGCCGACGACCATACCCAGACTTGAGCTATGCGGTGCTCTTGTAGGTGTTCGCATCTTTGAAAAGGTTGTGGCAGCATTACGAGTCAGCGCGCGGCGCACATTCTTTTGGACTGATTCCACTATTGTTTTAGGGTGGCTAACAATTTTACCAAATAAATTACAGCCGTTCGTTCGTAACAGGGTTGCTGAGATTTTAGAAAAGACTAGTAGCTGTGAGTGGAGACATGTTCCAACTGACCAAAACCCTGCTGATTATTTGTCTCGCGGAGTAGACAGTAATTTATTACCTAGTTTAGATGCTTGGTGGTCTGGTCCTAGTTTTTTAATGAATGAAATGTCTTATTGGCCTTCTAAATTAATGAATTTTAATAATGAAATTTTGCCTGAAATTAAATTAGACCACACCATACATGTTTTATTGAATAACAATGAATTTTATGAGTTGATTAATTTTACACGGTTTTCTTACCTTTTAAGACTTCAGCGAACAGTCGCCTATGTTTTACGTTTTATTGACGCATGTAGAAAACGATCTATTCGCGGTCCTCTTTCTGTGCGTGAACTAGAAAGGGCTTTAAACTTTATTATACGTTTATCTCAAATTCAATCTTTTAAAGACTATAAATTACTAATTAACAATAAAACGTTACCCAAGAAAAGTGAATTAAATAAGTTTAACGTTTTTCTAGATGAAAATAATATAATACGAATTCAGGGTAGATTACAACATTCAGATTTTCCTTATAATAAAAAGCACCCGATTCTTATTCATTCTAGTCATTATTTCTCTAAGTTACTTTTTGATTATGAGCATAAAAGATTATTTCACGCTGGACCCCAATTATTGTTGGCGTCTATACGAGATACGTACTGGCCCATTCGAGGTCGAAATTTAGCCAGGATGTGCTGTAAACAATGTGTTCGTTGCTGCCGATTTAGAGGTGAAACTGTAAGTCCCATTATGGGAGATTTACCGCAGCAGCGCCTTCTAGCAGGTTTCCCTTTTGAAAACATAGGCTTGGACTATGCAGGTCCGATTCAGTCAGCTGTTCGTCAAGGCCGTGGCTGTAAATTAGTAAAAGTTTATATTGCTATTTTCGTTTGTTTTTCTACGAAATCAATTCATCTTGAGCTAGTCGGTGATTTAACAAGTAAAACTTTCATTCTGGCATTAAAAAGATTCATGTCACGTAGAGGTAAGCCGAAAAATATTTACTCAGATAATGGCACCTCATTTGTTGGTGCATCTAATGACCTTTCTAGGTTTCTTAGGGCGAGTTGCGATTCGCTGTCTGAGGAGATGGCTAAAGAAGGAATCAACTTTCACTTTATTCCTGCATATTCTCCTCATTTCGCTGGCCTTGCGGAGGCTGGTGTTAAATCAACCAAGCATCACTTAGTCAGAGTGCTGGGCCTTTGTAACCTTACCTACGAAGAGCTATACACCATGATGGTTCAGGTTGAAGCCATTTTGAACTCCAGACCACTGACGCCGTTATCATCAAACCCTGAGGATCTGACGCCGCTGACACCCGGACACTTTTTGATTGGACGCCCTATGACATCGCTGCCGTCACCTGATTATCGAGACCAGTCCATCAATTCTCTGACTCGATTTGAGCGTATTGAGCTTCTCCGACAACATTTTTGGAGCAGATGGAGTAAAGAATATATATCGGAGCTCCAACTTCGCATGAAATGGCGAGCATGTAAGGGCTCCCTGAAGCTTAATTCTTTGGTCCTGTTAAAGGAAGACAACCTCCCTCCACTCAAGTGGAAAATGGGTCGGATCGTTGCTACGTATCCAGGGACAGACGGCGTAGTCAGAGTTGCAGACGTGAAGACTTCTAGTGGTTTGTTACGCAGATCATTTAGCAAGATTTGTCCGCTGCCTATATATCCGGAGTCTGAAGATTCTTAGTGGTTGAAAGGCATGCTTTCAACGCCCGGGGGTATGTTCCCGCAAGCGCCTACCGAAAATCACATAGTTAAATGTTGAGGCAATGTGGATTATGGCTAATCGTTTTTTTTATTTTCCCGTCTGTCGACCGCCTACCTTCATATGTATTATTATGAATAAAAAACTACAAGTTAACATGAAGCAACGTATTTTTTCTTTATTCCCGTAATTATACCTGGAACAATCCCGCACAGTCACCTATTCACAGAGCCACCTAGGCAACAGTTGGTATACCATGAAGATCGACCCGTGCGACTGTTATTATTTAGCTACGAGCTCCTCATTTAATAAGTCTCCTCTTTCAGTACCTACTAAATATCGATTTTAAAAATTCGATTATTCTTACACAGTAAATCGATTCTATAAACCCGGTAGAACTATTTAACATAAAATGTAAAAATTGATCGGTGTTCTGTAATCTGCAATTGTCAGGGAAAATCAAAGAAACTGTTTCTTTTTGCTTTTTTTTAAGGATGGGAAATCATCAATTAATGTCTCTTCCCGCTCTGGGTGAAGCAGAAGGGAGTGTCAGACTCTGGCTAATCGGCATTTCAACCGGAAGAGATGATAGAGTGCCCTGCATTAGGTACCCTCTTCCTATTTTCTTAATTTTGAGATCAGGATACGCAAGGTATTAACTAAAAGTAGATTTTATCTATGCAACAGATATTTTTCGACATCCACGCGAACGAAGTCACGGGCACAGCTAGTAATAAATAAATAAAGTTGAAACCAAACAGGAATCAAATTTCGCACTACCATAAACATCAGCATATTTTACCTACTATCCACAATAATTATGCGAAAACAGTCATTTTGGAATCATCATCGATTGTGTAACTAGAGTTGCACAAGACAGTCGATATCGAATCAATTAGAGTCGGCCGAGATTTGGTATCGGTGTGCATGGTAGTCCGACTTCCGTTCATAGTTTTGTGGAATATTAACATGGAAACACACATTGCTAACGATGCACGTGATAATGTGGTCTAGAAGCACGCTTAAGAATGAACTTGGGGCATGACTCACGAAAAGAATATCCTGTAGATTCCGGTCGAGATGGCGCATCCCAAACCAAAGTAACGGTTTTGGCAGCACATTCTTGCCCGTAAAGCTTTAAATTGAAATACTCATAGGTAGTGTAGAATGTTTTGTACGAATTGGATCAACTAATCCAAAATTAATTCTTGGAAGGACAGCTTGGGGGAGGCCTTTGTCTAGCAGTGGGACAACATGGGCTAATTAAAAAAAAAACACAAAATCACAAGAATAGGTATATCTTTGTCCTATGTCTGGTTGAAAGTGATTATAAGAAAATGTACTCTAGAATGTTAGGATATCAAGAAACGACGATGACAATGATCAAATGCTAATGATGACGAGGAAGAAGACACCAAGGAAAAAGTAGATGAATTATGTGGGGTTGATAGTGGAGAAAGGAAGACCGTTGCGTGGGTTGCGCAAATTCTTATATGCGGGCCATTGGACAAGGGTGGGAAGACGATGAAACGAAAACAACACGACGAATTAGAACGAAGTACCTGCTGACATTGAATAAACTAACAACAATATCGTTACACATAATGAATGAATTAACGAAGACTACGATGCAACAGAACAGGAACAATAACAATACCGCGTAGTTGTTTAATTGAAGCCACGTGTCGCGAATGATCAACGACTTGATTACACCTGTCGTAAGATTGCCATATGGGGTGTGGAGTGTGACATAATATTGATACCTATTGTAATAATAGTGGGTCATTGAGGCACAGTGGTGGAGTCAAGTTCCGGAGCTGGTTGATAGTGAAAGTTATTTATTGGTGTGGCAAGTTACCAGAAAAATTTTCCATGTTAATTTTCACCATCCACGATTTTAATGGCACGTTATTTTTTCATATCTTTCAAGCTTGCGTTTGACCACTTCTCGTAAGCTTATTATAAGTGATGATGGTGTCGACGAGTAACCCATTCACTCAAAACTGAAACATTTGGTTTAAATCGATTTATCTAGAGGACCTCTGTCATTGTTCATGTAAGGAAAATTGAGGTGATTAAGGTACCAAACCTCATTAAATTATACAATACCAATTTATCTCTAGCTTGCTAAATAACTTAGTCGAGTCTATATGTATAATGACCAGAGGGCTGGCAATTTTTCCGACCACAAAATCATCATTGCCATGCCTTTTGGGGACCCATTGACATTAATGTAATATGTTCTTGCCCTTCCTAGTGATATCTGCATTGTACATAATTATTAATCTAATGTAAGAGCTAAAAGAAATCTTTATTAAAGCTTAGTCCGACAGAAAATCTAATATAATTCAACATGCATGAACAAGATTCCATGTAAGGGCCTTGAGACGAACGCAAATGCAGTCTACTAGCACAGCAGATTGTAGCTGCAATAAAACGCTCTGGGAAAACCATTGTCACACGCTTGGACAAGGATGCGAAATTAGGTGGCGTATTAACTGGTGTTGCAACTGCTTATTTGCTTCGTTTATTATGAATTTAAATCTCTCACACAGAAGGTTTTCTTGAGTATATGGCTTCTGTTTTGATTGCTATATTTTATTGCCCTGAGAGATTCCATCTTCTTGGTTAATCGGTCATTACATTTGAGTATGTTGTTCGGTTTCTTCTAAACTAAACAACTCGTTAGGTACTTCATTTCTCGTCACATTCTTGTGGAAATTTTCGAAACATTTCAAAGTGTTCATAGTAATTCAATAGTAAAAAACGGAACCCTTATAGGATCACTCGGGTGTCTGTCTGTCTGTCTGTCCGTCTGTCACAGTTAGTTTTCTCTGGATCCACTGAACCGATTCTGTTGAAATTTGGTAGTCTTATGGATTTCTGTGACCCAAACACGGACGTTACGTAAATCATTAAATTTTTAGTATGGAGGTCACTTTTGGGGGTCAAACTTGAAATAAAAAAAAAGTTTTTTGTACAAAATTATATGAAAGGGCTCACTATGAGGGTTTTAATTATATTTTTTTCATAATTTTGAAATAAATTCAAGAAATTAGACAAAAAATGACCATTCCCCCCTTATCTCCGAAACTACTGAACCTAAAATTTTGAAAAAAATGAAGATGATAGATCTTTACCTATAGATTACAGGAAAACCTATATGAAGTCTATAATGTTAAAATAACATGTTAAAAACAATTAAATTCGTTCGGAACCCTTTGCACGCGAGTACGACTCGCACTTGGCCAGTTTTTTTTATTGTGTTGTGATATATTATTAAACCTACCTTTCAATGTTAGCTGTGTTAAGGCCTCCACCAAGTCTTTCTAGAAACTCTTTAATTTTAATTTGGGAGTTTTTGAAAAAAAAGCACCGCCATCTAAGTCTATCACGTAAGCTGCACGTTTTTTTACTGTCAGCACTAAAAGAACAAACTAACAGCTGAGCTTGAACACCTGTAGACAGAACTGATTGTTTCCACTCATTTCAACAACCACGTACGTTTACATTTGCTTATCGTTCTCAAGGCTTTTCATTTTGGTTTTAATGTTTCTTTCACGTCTGTCGTTATGCCAGTGATTTTAATTTATGTAACATGCATAGAATGTGGGAAACTAAGACGTATAGTTTTGACTACGGACTTCCGGGGCTTTGAATACGTAGTAACTTTAAAACTAGTTTTCGCGGTGGACACCTGAAGATTTAGAGTTAGTACCATTGTCTGTATTTATCTTGTTTTTTCTAGCTTACGTTTTGGTTATAGTATCTATTGAGGAATAAAACTATGATTTACAAATTCGATTTTGAGTTTTCATTATTATCATCAATTACAGTAGCCAACAGTTAGGCACAAACTCTCCAATAGCAGGCCTTACTTTTCTATTATCGATAACACTCAATCAACTGCTGTCTGCTACCAGCCACCCTGCTAGCTCATTTAAGTTCTAAGTTTGAGCTACACGATAACTGACAAATGTTTGCAGTTTCTGGATAGGTTCACTCAAATCTGTGTGGTATTTTCCTCAAAAGACCACTTTTTAGACATTAACCTACATGGTTCTCATGTGATATGAGCAGTACGACGATTGTATGTACTTTAAAAGAGATTTTGACGTGTAAGTTTGTTTCGGGATTTCTTCTTAGGGAAGTCGGCAACACCAGCCTCATCTAATTTAAAATGACCAAAAAATATTGACGTGTAAAAGTGTGTAACGTGTTAAAATTATATACAAAATAAATATTATTTATAATCTGTAAGACTCTTTTCTTGGTTGATATCAATAAAACTGCTTTTCTGTAGTACTCTCTTGAATTGATCTCACTTTCGGATCATCAACTATCAAAAAAAGATCATTGTTGTTACTCACAATTCCTATTTGTCCTCTAAATTCAACTCTCGGAATACAATCCACTCCCTGACCTGCGTCAACAATGCTATCGCACAGATGCCCGCCGTGCCGGCCCGTGCCATACGCCTGTGCCTAATCAATTACATTACACTCTTGTACGTTTGTAGTGTTGCCAGTAATTACATACATGTGTGGACTTTATTAGGAATTAAGGTCATGGGGTAGAGGAAGAATCCAAGGTTGACTTCAAGGCGAAAAGGATTGTTGTCTTAGATGGTGGCTGGGATTTTTGAAAAATGATTTTGGTAGGAAGGAAGTGTAGACCTAGTGAGATACAAATGATAAAGATGTTGAAACACGGAAAGAGAATATGCTGATTTCTGACTTCAGATAAGTTGGAATTGGAACAGGCAGGTGGAAGATGATGCTGCTTTTTATCCAAAAGTTGGAATGAAAAGAAGTCGTTTGTCGTTGTTTTTGTTTTCGGAATTGTAAATTGGCAATAATTTGGAAGTAGACGCAATGGTTTAATTTTTTTGGAGGTCTGTATTTTAATCGATGTATGATGTAACAGTTTCTCATGAGTATCTGACAACGTCAGTTTCGATGATAAATTTTCGTCGATGTTGGAAGATTTTCGTACTGTATTAGTATTTATATATACACCCCTTTCATCAAGTTTCCCTAAAATATTGGTGTCAGTAAAAGTAATAAATGTCAATTTCCATGCACAGTTGCGCGTCTTTTAAGCTTTATTTTCTAATAGAAAGAGCTGAATTGAGGGAAATTGATTTCGTATGGCGCGAAGATGGGTTAGCAACCGGTGTGACTGGTCTCTAGACATCACTTAATTCAGTCTGTTAATGCAATACGTGCCCGGTCTGTATCACTTTTACACCGTTTGGATTTATAGATAGGTTGTACCGTTCCAGAATATTCTTTTTGCGAAATAAAGTACTGGTTTTATACCTCTCATAGGATTAGCAGTTTTAATTGGTGCTAGTTTTCTGATCTTGAATATTTCTTACTAACGTTCAGGTTGATTTTCATGTAAGCCTCTTGCAACCTCTGCAACATCTATCATTCCTGCAAGATCTTTTTATTCGTTCGTATCTATAACTTCGTGGGTTTCAAAAAGTTAAAGAAATCCCCCGTTTCTTCCTTGATTAGAAATACTTAGATAAAATATATTAGCAAAAACATCATTATCATCAATATCAAGTCAACAGATCTTGTTTTAAAAGTGAATTCAAGATCTTTAAAAACTATTTTTAAACTAACTTGACGAGTTTATAGATTAGATTCTTTGCAAAAAACACTGTCCATTATGTGAGTGAATAGTTTGATGAAGTCACTATTTTGAATCCAGACATTTTTGATTACATAAACAGTTGCTAAAATGATAAAATACAAGACTGCGCTATTCATTATAATGAACTGTGCTAATGTTAATTTCGACAGATGTTTTTTGTATAACAATAATTAAATGTTGAAGTATTGGCAATTTTATTGAGAACTGAAATCTAATAATCAGAGAATACAATAGCCGAAAATTGTAGGTTATGAAAATGTAATAAGCAATTTTGATAACTAACAAAAAATAAGTAGATGATCTGAAATATAGACTGCGTAATATAATAACGGAACCAGGATGATGAAACAAAGATGAAGGTAATTTGACATCGTCTGAGCCTGGTTGGTATGCCATGATATCCTGGCCATCATAAAAATACGAACTACAGGCACAGCTCAATATAAGGCAGTAGGTATAATGTATAGTAGTATGGTAAAGTTCCATTTTAATTCAACCAAAGCGTATTTTTTGCTCTCAATGGAATTGAAATAGCAAATTGCGAGGTACACAATGGATCTTTGTGTTTCAAACAAATTGATTTAATTACACATACAAATGTCTATCAAATTGTGGAAGGGAACGGTAGACTACCATGTAATGTCAGCACCGGTGGTGGTCACTTAACTTCCGAATGTAAGAACAGTATATCACTAGGAAGTGTGTTAGCATCCGCGCCCTTGTTTCACTTGACTTTGATGAAATTGATTCCCTAGCTTTAACTATCACCTTCTTAATCTTATTGAATTGTATTAAAAAAGTCTTTATGAGCATCGATGTTGAATATGTTAATGATACTGTTTATCCTGAACTTTGAAAAGTCAGATATTGGTTACAAAGTTTTGCTTGCTAAGGGATCTTTCGCTCGCTGTGTCACCTTATGTAATGTTTTCTGCATCTATCGTTTTTGTAACGTATATCAATCATCAATTTATATACAATTCTTCCGTTACTGACTGATTGAGTGACTGACATACAACGCACAGCCGAACCACTGGCCAAACTACTGGTCGTAGAAAGCTGAAATTCTGCATGTAGTGGGGAGTGTAGGGGAACACTAAGAGAGGATTTACCAAAATCCCTACGGTAACGGGAAAAACGGAATACCTACCCGCGAACGAAGACGTGGGTAAAAGCTAGTGTTGTATAAAGAATAATTTATTCTATTCTATTGAAGGATGATAATTATTGCAAGCTCAGTAAGAAACGTTTGTAGAGGAAATTTAGAAGATTGTAAGTATTTGTTGATAGCTGAAAACTTCGATTAAAACTGATATTAAATTTGATATTACATAGAAGGAAGAATGCATCGAATACAGACTACCGGTTGTATTGAAAGTGCAGCAAAGAAATGGTTCCAACGAAATTCGAATGATGTTTTTAATTTCGCGAAATTCGGAAATTAGTCACATCATGGCTGATTGAATTCGCAGTCGTTTGCTAATTAAGTGCACGACTAGTTCAAATGAAAGTGGAACTTGACGGAAAAAGGAAACGTCTGGAGGAAGCAGACGTTTCGCTTTTTTTACTAATGGCTGTCAATGATGCTTACCTATATATCCTGTGTTGGTCGTTGACAGGCTCTTACTACTGAGCGTCGTTGCAGCATGTTTTATTATTTCTCTCATCTCTGAATCACCCATCTTTACTTTTCTTCACATAGCGGAACACCATTATTTTTTTTTTACAATTTTTGTACATGATGTTCGTGACACACAATTGAGCAAACCAACATTAGGTTGACACAACACTTCAAAAATAAATGTGGCAATAAATAGAATTAAGTAAGTGACGATAAAAGTTAATTAATTGAGCTGAGTCATTGAAGCGAGCATTTTAAAAATAAAAGACAATGTGATTGTCAATTTGCTGTCTATGGCTGATTAACCGTAGAGGTTGTTTATGAAATGTCATAAAAAGAATGAAGGGCGTGTTGAGGAAGAAAAACAATTGAATAGTTTAGTGAGGACAAGCTTAGTTTAACCAACTAAATATAACTGTAAATTTTTCACGAATGGTTTCCGTACATTCTGGCTTACACTTTGTTGTTCGTGGAACGTAAGCGGTGTCGTGTGGGTTCAAAAGTTCAAGAACATAGTATGAAAGGTAGTAGGGCAATGTGACTGAACACTATATGTATATTTATATGTACGCAGAGGCAGGTCATTAGCCATCGTATGTTAATGCTTGAGTTAACTGTTAGAGAGCTATATGTTTTCATTTCTTATTTTTAAATTTTATCATCATCTTTCTTCTCTTCTCCCAGTTTACTTGCGGTCGACGTTTCGTACCGTACCTCAGAAGGAAAAAACGGAACCCTTATAGGATCACTTTGTTGTCCGTCCGTCCGTCTGTCAAGATCGTTTATCTCGGGAACGCGTTGGAGGTATCGAGTTGAAATTAAAACCATGTACTCAAGTTTATGGCCCCTTACCTACAGTTATGAAAAAAACAATTTTCTAAGTTATCGTAAAAAAGATACGGTCGTTTATCAAAAAAAAGTATATTTCAACACTCAAGGGAATCTAAATATATAGGGTATTTCCCATTGTCCTAGAACTATGAAATTTGGCAAGTAATATCGTCACCGCAAGTTGGCAAGTAGTACCGTCTTATGCTACAAGTTAAGGGAAAAGTAAAAAAAATCACACATTTGAAATTAAATCATAAAAGAATATAGTCTTTATTTCAAGTAATTTGTAGTTACAAATTTGTAGGGAATCCTCGGTGAGCCAATCCAATTCGCTCTTGGCTGGTTTTTTTATGTCATTCCTCACACAGTCCAAGTTTATTTTCTTTGGCCTTGCCGTCCCTCTTACGTTGATGGATGGATGGATACATAAATGTTTATATCCTTCACTCTTTTGGTCGATTGCGTTTCTACCAACAACCATTTTAAATAACCAGTGATCATTAAGGATTGATAAAAGATATTGAAAACACGAACGCTATAAAAACAAACATAACGCTTCGGTGTATTAACAATCAAACAAAAAGATTAGCACCTGATCACGACCAGTTTTTAGAAGACACACGACAAAAACCACAACAAGAAACAACACACAAAGTCGGTCCGTTCGCGTGAATCGAAGGCTCCCAATTAATCGCAACAGGTGATGATGAAAATTGTTTTTCGGATGCTGTGCCTGATGAAGCGTTAGACGAAATCATTCGATCTTCAGTACGCCGTGAAGGTGATGAAATTATTACCAAGGTAGTAAGCTCCCTTTTTTATGTTGCATAGGTTACTTGAAATCAGCTGTGTGAATGATTCTCCAGTCGGTTGCGCGTAACGAGCTAGCCGTGGTCGCGGCGGAGATTTAATAAAAAGGAAATTAAATGTGATTGTTGGTATGGAAATTGATAGCTTGTTATAAATATGGTCGGCGTAAATGAGTATGAAACTAGAAGTGGATTATAAAATGATGTTGATGTGGATGATACAGTTGAAGATGAACTTTAAAAGTTGAAAGGATTGTTTCGTTTTTAACCGACTTCCAAAAAAGGAGGAGGTTCTCAATGTTTTTTTATGTATTTACATCGATTACTCCGAGTTTTCTGATCCGATCTCTGTGATTCTTTTTTAGTTCGATGAAGTATACTTGCCATTTGGTCCCGTAAAAACTTGATTCAATTTGGTTCAGTAGTTTTTATTGTATGAGCATTTTTGCTTATTTCAATTTCTGCGATGATGAAGACGTCCAAGTATCACCACTTAAAAGTGTAAAATACAAAAAAATAAAACCGACTTCCATAAAAAACACTACAAAGAATAACATAACCTTAATTATGGAAGTCGGTGTTAAAAAACAAAGAAACAAAACCAAAAACACCACTGTGAGAGTGTAATTTTGTTTGGAAGTCGGTTATATTTTTTTGTAAAAAGTTTTTAGATGTGGGTTTTGTAATAGTTGTGGATTTTGTTCGAAAGAGTCACCGCGACCCTGGAACGCAAAGGGCATTAGGAGTAAGTAACATGGACGGGTTTTAGTCAGTAAGAGTCTGACACTCCCTGAGGAGTCATTCGATGAGTTTCCTTCCTTAAAAAAGTGTTTTTTAATAAGCAAAAACCATTAGGTACCAGAACAATTATTATTGAGAATACTCGTAATTCACCAGACGATGTCGCTAGATTGTTCTACGGTGATATGCATAAGCATAAATGGAAGCGTTTTTAATATTAAAATTAACTTACTGTTGGAATTTAGATAGCATTAGCCTCTTCTTACAAGTAAAGCAAGGCCTTAGAAGATATTGAAAGAAATTATCACTTTTTTCTTCTTAACAGGATTCTGAGATTGTCTGAGATTCGTATAGAAAATATCAGAAAATGCTTTTTTTTATTTGTGATGGGTTTGCTCTTGAGTCTAGTCTAGGTCAGAGATGACAGAGACAAAGTCTACGATGGAGCGAGCTTACCCAGAAGGAGCCTGTGCACTCTAACTTTGAAGAGATTAGGCTTTAATTAAAATGTTAATAATACCTTATTTCTAGGAAATAATTATATAGTTTGCGAGTCTTACATAGTACCAACGTTTAACTTTTTAATAATTTAGCTGCAATAATTTCTGTATCGAATGTAAGTTTTTTTTTACTCAATGAAAAAGGTTTAATCTTAGAAGGATAAAAACGGTAAGATATAAATAAAACTCCAACGTGAGATGGAAAACCCCAACGCTGGTTTTTAAAAACAGACAGCAAAAATATGAATTTGCATAGGACCTTGGTGTGCACTTTACCATTGTATCCTTTGTTATTTTTATCTTATTCTAAACTTTATTAACCTTGTAAGGGTTCCGTAGCCAAAGGGTAACTAATGGAACCCTATTACTAAGCCTCCGCTGTCTGTCTGTCAGCGGGCTGTATCTCAAAAACCGTAATAGGTAGGCAGTTGAAATTTTCACAAATTGTGTATTTCTATTGCCACAAAAACAACAAATAATAAAAACTAAGGTTTATGGTACGGAACTCTTCGTGTGCGAGTCCGACTCCCACTTGGCCAGTTTTTTCTTAACTACGGAAAACATTGAATCAACATAGACCAAAGAATTGCATTCACTTTGCTGTTTTCAGGCAAAAATATGCAACCAGGCTTCAGGTTCAGACTGTCATTACTATAAATGACGAATCTCTTTTTAAAAACAACGGTAACATATTTAAAAACAGTTAAAAGTCATTGTCGGTACATCCTTGTACATGAATCATGTATTGCTGAGTATGTTTCGGGTTCAGTGGGTCAGTCACCGCGTCCCCGGCTGGGAATCGAACCGGTTCGAGCAGTACTCCACACCTACGAGATGTTTTTGATGTTCAATGTCAAGATGGATATGTGGATTTTCATGTTTGCTTGCTATTTCATGTCTTAACTTGTCCTGTTTTCTATCTAGGTGCATTGCTCATAGTTAAAATTTTGATTGTAATAATAATTAATCATTTACATTTTTAATTTTTTAAGAACCGTAATAGGTAGACAGTTGACATTTTCACAGATTGTGTATTTCTATTGCCGCTATAACAACAAATAATACAAATACTTTTCTGAAATTCGCATCAAAATTGGCTCAGCCAAACTCGAGATAATCGCGGGCAAACATACGTACATACATAACAACGAAGTTTTTTTGAAGTCTGTTAAAAATTGAGGTTGATGGTACGGAACCCTTTGTGTGCGAGTCCGACTCGCACTTGGCTGGTTTTTTATAATCGTTTCGATTTTCTGACCAGAGAAATACTTTTTGTCAAAGCTCTGGTATACACAGGTAAACTTTAATTCCAATTAGTAAGTAAAGTTTCTTGGGATTCCCTCGGCTAGTTTACACGACGTACAAAGTCTACTCCGACGTAATCGGCGTAACTTTAGAACAAGTTTGATGTTTAACTTTTCCTTTGAAAAAACCTGTTTTAATTATAATCTCATAAAGTGTGACGGTTGTGTGTGCTTTACGATTTTGGGTAAAAGTGAGAATTATGTAATTTCGTTATTTTTTAATGCACGAATTCAATTTCGTACAGGAAATCATTAATGTTAATTTTAAGGATATACTTTCACTTTTCATTTGATAATATAAGATTTAGATTTTGATAATACCTCCCGATCCGGTAGAAAATTATTTGGTATCATTTCTGGCTTTAAAAAGTTGGACAGTCTAAGAATATCCGTAGTTCCTTAAGGACGTGACAGACAGGCGAGATGCGACAAGCCTGCCACACATTCCCAAGAGTGGTGGTCGCCATTGTTGATTCTAACTTTTAGGAGTTGCAGTGGTTGAGAATGTGTGGCGGGCTTGTCCAAAAAAAAAAATATGCGAGATGCGACAATGCGATAACGCGTTTTCATAGTATTACAATTTCCATATCAGCACGCTGTCGCATTACGCCTGTCTGTGGCAACCTTTAAGCTTTAAAATACAACAGTAGACAAGCAGATGCATAAACTGTAGTTTATATTACAGGTAGTAAGCTGGCAGGTAAACCCAGGCAGCAGTAATTACAGCACAAAGCTATGGTAGTTGGCCTGTAGCCTTTGAACGAAGCGAACCCTGAGTTTCCACTTTTACTTCCGCGGAATTGTCACACTCTGACGTAGTGTAATGTGTAATTAAGTTTATTTAATACGTAAATGTGACTAGAAGAGTGATGAATATAAAAATATGTTGCTGGTTCATGACTCGTCTTATTCAGCGTTTTAATTCTTCTCTACACTTAAAATGCACAATTTTCCAAGATCAAAGTATTTTCTCCTAGGGTCTGCGTTCGTACTCCGTCAGTCTTTAAAGTAAGAATGACGAGCCTTCTCGTTCTATCGGAAACCCCCTTCTTGATTTTCCATTAGGTGAGATCGAAGTCATTAATTAACAACAAAAAAAGGCGGTTTACGAACGATAACTTTACGTGATAACGTCATAAGAAAACAATTGAATTCTTAACAAACAAGCCGAACGCTTAGGCCGATTGTGGCTCTCTATTGCTTGTTCCGCGCTCTCGCTTTCACACTCGGCTCAGGTGGAACGCGACACTTTTTCGTGCATGCAGCCGGCGTTCATCGATTTATAAGTCGTTTTCACGTCAAAAAAAAAACAGGTTAAAAAATCTATGAGACTTCGACCTTGAAGTGACAGTTCAATTTATTTATTTTATTAATTTTTGATAAACGTTGTTTATTAGTGTTATGTTTAGCTGTAAGCTAAATAAACATTTGAACAAAAAAAGGCCAATTACAAGCTTTCACATGTAATATATATAAATAATATAATGAAATAGATAGTAGACTACATATATAGGTATAACATAAAACAGAAAATAGACTATTTATTTATCTATCTATTTTTCATTTTTTTTTTAATTTTCGGGCTACATTCTGTTTGATAGCTAAGTCTAATTCAGAACTATGCTTCAAATCCTGATAATGGACCTTTACTTGTGCATGAAGTGAAAACAAATAAATAACCGTGTGTAGTATAGCCATACAGGTTTTAGTCATACAGTAGTTAATATAACCATACAGGTTTTTGTCCCGAGAGTGCAAAAATCAGCATCAAAGAGACTTTTTGTAGGATCATTATTTTCAAGATAAACGTTATTTATACGAGTACTCAGAATAACAAACTCGTTTTTGTTTTATGCATACTTATCTTGATGACTCTCTTTAAAGGTTAAGTCGTATAGTGTAAAAAATAGTTAACAGAAGTCAAATTATTCGCATAAAGCAAATATTCAGACTAATCCCGGAATTTCCCGCGGCTTTTGTGCATGTATCATTTATTATTTCGGGGTAAAAAGTAACCTCTTACGATAGTGTAGCTTTTTACTAATGGAAAGATTTTCGTAATCGTATCAGGAATTCCGGATATTAATAATTCTTATATTAAATATCTCACGCGAATTTCTGCATGAAATATAGAAGTTTGAAGAAATGAAAAGAAAAGAAAAATGTGACGAGATAAATAATCTCGTCACATTTTTCATTTATGCTCCGCTTTTATTGGTCGTATCGTGATGTTATATAGCCTTCCTCGATAAATATGCTATCCAACACTAAAATATTTGTCAATTTGAACCAGTAGTTCCTGAGATTAGCACGTGCAACCAAATAAAAAAACAAACTCTTCAGCTGTACAATATTTGTATAGATTCGAGTAATCGCCTACTTTTGCCAAAATAATTCTTTAGCCAATTAAGTTTCAACAAGTCGTCACAGCTAATTAATTTGATTCGTAAAATCGCATTATTTTGTCTCGATATTCTCGTGAAAGCTGGTTTCCACTGCTATTTATTTTGTAAATCAAATAAATTAGGTGCAGGTAAATCTCAGCGGCAAGGAGATCGATAAGGCTCCCGTAGACTGTTGGACGCGACAGTGGGACAAGAAATTATTCTGAATTATTTAGAAATTATTATTTTTTGTCTATAAGTTACCTATATATTTATGGACCAAAGTAGCCTGAATAAAGACGTTATTATTTTTATATAAAAATCCGTATAAAAATTTCAATGAAGAATTGTCATTGGTGTCTTGTTGTCGCCTCGCGTCTGTCTGTCCGAGCCTTTACTCTAAGTATTCACCAACAAAAGACTATTACGTATTGCTAAATTTGTCATTGGTGAATGCTATTCTTGTTCGTAGGTAATTGGACTACTAAACGCCTTGATATACTTTACACAATAGACCTGGGAACCGCACTTTTTGCTTCACAGTGGCAAAAACAAAATGACTCACCGACCACTTCTTCTTGACACTAAAACGAACTTTGTGACTTAAGAACTAAATTTCAGAATCAAATGAGGGTTTATGATAGGAGTTGTTATTCTGACGTGATAATCTTAAACGATTGTCTTAGCAAAGAAAGGATAAATTAGTATTATTAAGCTTAATTCATTAACTTCTCAATGAAAGAATGAGTTGCAAGTTGCAATTAAACTGAGTAATGATTTAAGAGGAGATAAGAAACGTAATACAGATTTTTTCATTGATTTGTTCAAGGCAAGATGTTCATAGCTAGCATGAGGTTGGTAACTTGCTTAATTTGTCACCAATTTACCAATGTACAGTCGCCAGTCCACCATTTTTTTCAATCAACTTTGAACCTCATGCTTTCGAGATAAAGTTAAAATTCTGTTGTAGCTTGATGTGCTGGCGTCTATACAGCAGTTTCTGTAAATAAATGATAATGTCGACGAGTTTCAGATAATCCAAGTTTGATTTATTTTTTCACAAAATTCACAGCTTTTTAACATTTTTAATTAGTGTTATTGACTATTGAATATTCAAAAACGAAAACGTCAAATTCCTATTACAGGTACGCACTCAACAAGAAAAAATACGCACAAAATATATACACACTAGTTGACCCGCGCAACTTTGTCTGCTCCGCTCCTATTGGTCTTAGCGTGATGATGTATAATAGCCTATAGCCTTCCTCGATAAATGGGCTATATAACACTGAAATAATTTTTCAAATCGGACCAGTAGTTCCTGAGATTAGCGCGTTCAAACTCTTAAGCTTTATATATTAAGCATAGATATCACCATAAACCATCACAGCAGCTACCACGGCAGCTTTTGACAAAGTATCACATTATTTTTGCGTTCATTTTCGTTCCAGAAACTGGGAGTAAGACTTACAGTTCCCGTCACGCAACTTTACCTCCCCGAAGTTCGTCGCAATCGAGTGCGCAGAATGTCAATCTGACAAAAAAATAATACTAACAGCGCATGCGCGGGCAGGTCGCGCATGCGCGTGTTCGCGCAAGATGGCGGGTGTAATGGCATCTCACTCGCTCGTATACGTTCGATGCATACGTGTGACCCGCGCGCTCAATGCAATACGACTGTTGATGTGAAAAGTGTTACACGTTGTTATTGTTTTTAATTAATTATTTTGGTTATTTCTTACTATTTGATTTGTTTTTTGTGTGTCTTTGTGGTGTTACTTTTTGATATTGTTATTATTACTGGTAGTCTTTGTTACTTATTTATAATATAATACGTATAAACAAAAAAATATTCTGGGAACGTAACACTTGTTTACGCGATTGCACCTGCGCGGTCGTCACTAAAACCTAACTTCGGAGGGGTAAACAACGGTGACGCGAACTGTACATAGTCAGTCATTTCTCAGACCCTACTCTTATTCAAACGTGTCAGAATCAGTCATCTGCACGTGTCCCCAATACCAGTCAAGCTATGGTCCAACACTCGAGTCATAAGCCAATCGACCATTTACAGAACATGTACCATTTGCCGTCTGTCACCGTTCTATAAATACTGCCTGTATGCGCAGGCGCACGCAGCTCGACACCGCTTGACCTTTGTGTCAAATTCATTCAGTATTGTACTGACATGCTCGCCTCGCTCGACGTGTTACCGGCCAGTGCGAGGTCTTTATCTGTGAGGTTTTATGCCCTTTTATGATGAGAAACTGCCTCTGTAGTAGAGTGGCTTAGGCGTTTGCCTTGTGACCCGGTGTTCGTGGGTTCGATCCCCACGGGAAGCAAACTTTGTAAAGTTGTTACCCGTTTGGCTAGGACATTGCAGACTTGAATCACCTGATTGTCTGATAAAAACATGATTTCGTGCTTCGGAAGGCACGTATAAGCCGGTGGTCCCGGCCGGCAAATCGCGGTCGTCAAATAAACCATGTCAGAGGCCCTTGAGGCGGTTTAGAAACTCTGACACTAGGGTGTGTGGGGTCGTTAGACCTTACTGCCCACACGATATGAAAGAAGAAGATGAGAAGAGAAGGTGCAATAAGTTTTTAAACCACAGTTAAAACATAGGACTTTGGACTCGAAAGTATACAAGATACACACCCTTTTTTATGGCGATTTGTATGTCTTTTCAGTGCTAGTATGATTGAAGCGAGATCAGGGGGGCTACTCTCTAACGAAATCCGTAGTTTCGGGCTTAGTTGCGGGCGGGCATTTTCTACTCCGTATCACCTAACCACTGAGAACTAATGATAACACGATTTGACAGTTACTGTGAAATCGTGTTGTCATTCATTCTCAGTTCGGGTTCGGGACTAATCGTAAGTCTGTAGGTGATACGGAGTAGAATACGCCCGCCCGCAACTAAGCCCGAAACTACGGATTTCGTTAGAGAGTAGCCCCCCAGTTTCTTGCTAAGATGCTGCACCACTGGTACTGAAATTGTAATGAATGCCTTTGAAGCAAGAACAAAATACTTAGAATCATAAAAATCTAAGAGCTCATATAAGGAACTAGCTCTTCAGCTTTATATCTATCTATACTAATATATAAAGCTGAAGAGTTTGTTAGTTTGTTTGTTTGTTTATTTGTTTGCTTGAACGCGCTAATCTCAGGAACTACTGGTCCGATTTGAAAAATTCTTTCAGTGTTGGATAGCCCATTTATCGAGGAAGGCTATAGGCTATATATTATCACGCTAATACCAATAGGAGCGGAGCAGTAATGAAAATTGCGACGCAGACGAAGTTGCGCGGGTCAGCTTGTATTAGTATAGATTGCAATTGAGAAAACCGTGAGATACAGCCCACTGAGAGACAGACGTATATACTTGCTTAAAGTATGGATAGCGAAGGCTTAGTAATATACTCCCGTTGGCTCTTTGGGTACGAAACTCTAAAAAACTCTCATCGTAAGCAATTTATGGTTAAGTACCATAAACTACTTTTTCTCCCGAAAAAATGCACGCTTCCTTTGGGATAAGCCAGAGGAGTGAAGCCGCACAAACTTAAAAGACTTGCTAATCACTTTCAGTGCCAAGTGCAAAAGTGTTTTTACATTTTTAGTGCCAAGCACTCAACACATGGGGCGAACAACAATTCGTTCGTGTGCCCACAACCCGCGCATGAACACAAGTCACATAGGTATAGCTACTTAAAACAACTACTCAGATACGGGTTGTGGGCACATAACGAATCAGCAGTGATTCGTTATTAAGCTATATGTATAACGACCCATACGCTGAGTTCTTGGCACTAAATGTGTTAAGAGGGCCAATATTCTCGTATTACGATCTCCACCAAATATTTTCCTACATCGATCAATGTATCATTCTTCTTAGACCACAAAAGGTTCTAGCAACCAGTCCACCCATTGAAAGTGAAAAGGAGATAGTGTAGTCTAATGGCGTTTTCACTAACTCTTTATTACACGACGACATTATTGGAAAAGCTCGTTATATAGATTACGGTGATCACTGACCATGTTTTCTAATATGCTGTAAGTTTGTGCGGTAATGTTATATGTGTGGTAGAAGAAAATTGGCACCGCTTGAGAGCGAAAACTGCTGACTGTTCATCGTCTGTACAGTTATGCGACCCTGGTACTTGAAAAATGTCTTGTAGATTGAAGAGGCTCTTTTTAAATCAACGTTTGTTTTATTTGTCAGCTTTTGGCTTTTGTAGTTTCAGCTGTAATATGGCAAAAAAACGTTTAGTTAGTTTTATTCATGCTATACTCTGTAACCTAGTGTCCAGCGCTGTATTACGGAAAATCTCATAATGTATTTCAGTATGCTTTCAGTTCTCTGATCACAGAAAACGATTTCTTAAGACGATCAATCGCTTCAAATACCCTGCAATACTCTTGCTTATATTACAGTGACTTCGTCTGCAGTTTGCAATATTTCATCAAATTGCTTGACACTTCTTTGTGTCCAAATAACACGGTGTTCAAAATATAATAGCGTTAAACGGCTACACGTAATATGGCTCCCAATTTATTACTTGTTACTCAACAGCAATCACCTATGCAGTGACAACATCGTTGCCTCATTGGTCACGGGGCCAAAGCGAATGAACCTGGCTTTTTATAGGATACTAAGCGTATGTGAGAGCGTTTAGAAATGCTGTTGCGTTTTATGGCATCCTGGTACTCGGAGTCATGCTGGCTGAATATTGTTTGGGAAGATATAGAGAAAATTATTTTTATTAATAAAATACTACCTAGCTAAATATTTTTTGTTGCTGCAATGCTGAAATAAAGTAATTTGATTACTCAATTAAGATCAGTTTTAAAATTTCTGTCGCTGGCTATCTATTCTTAGTCTTTGTTAAACTTCCTTAATGGCTGACTGTTTGAACGATCGACCTAAACTCTTATTAAATTACAAGCTCTTCAAAAAGTAAGAACCTTAACAACTATTAACTCAGATTTCCCTACTAACAATTTTACCGGACGGAAATTTTGTAACAACCATACCAAATCACCGGCACAATTCTGTCAATTTCTTCACCAGTAACCTATGGCCACGAATCCACGATGTCAGCATTGCGCAAAGTTCAGCTCTCAAATAAAAAGAGTGCCCAACAATTGGTTGGAGAAGTCAAGTGTCCTAAAGGCACAATGGTAAACAAAACATAATTTTAGCAACGTTTTAATTTCATGGTCAGTTTGTTGAGAGCGGTGACCAAGGTTACATTGCGTTGTTCACCGTTAATCATAACTTCGGTACTTGGTTTCTCAAAATGATTCTTTTATATTCGTTGCCTTTGAGTTTTTTGGCTTTGTACTTTGACATTATCCTAGATTTGATTTTGGAAATACATCATCATCATCATCTTTCTGCTCTTGTCCCATAGGCCCTAGACAAAGTGCGACTCTATTAGCGAATTTAATTGTTGAAATGTCAAAAACAACCTTTGACCACGTGACATTTCGTCAGCATATGTCAATCCTATGGATTTTGACGTTTTGATGATCGCCTTCGCCTCGCTACCATAGACAGAATGTTACTTGTGGTCGGTAGCACAGCCTCATGTTACTTGGGGTCGGCTGTACAGCCTCATGTTACTTGGGATCGGCAGTACAGCCTCATTTAACTTGGGGTCGGCAGCACAGACTCATGTTACTTGGGGTCGGCAGTACAGCCTCATGTTACTTGGGGTCGGCAGTACAGCCTCATGTTACTTGGGGTCGGCAGTACAGCCTCATTTTACTTGGGGTCGGCAGCACAGCCTCATGTTACTTGGGGTCGGCAGCACAGCCTCATGTTACTTGGGGTCGGCAGTACAGCCTCATTTTACTTGGGGTCGGCAGCACAGCCTCATGTTACTTGGGGTCGGCAGCACAGCCTCATGTTACTTGGGGTCGGCAGCACAGCCTCATGTTACTTGGGGTCGGCAGTACAGCCTCATGTTACTTGGGGTCGGCAGCACAGCCTCATGTTACTTGGGGTCGGCAGTACAGCCTCATGTTACTTGGAGTCGGCAGTACAGCCTCATGTTACTTGGGGTCGGCAGTACAGCCTCATGTTACTTGGGGTCGGCAGTACAGCCTCATGTTACTTGGGGTCGGCGAAAAATGTTTTCTTTTTTCTTCCTGTCAAACGTCACTGCCACTTACCGATTTTGGAAATACATTATCCCGATTTCCAGCTTCGTTGTTTACGAGAATATTCATTTTTAGAATAGATTTGAGAGAGAAGAGGGCGAATTCTGCTCATTTTAAAGCAACTTCCGCATTTGCATCTCAGCCGCAATCTGTAAAAAAAGCTCATTTTTAGGATTCCGTACCCAAAAGATAACCAACGGAACCCTATTACTAAGGCTCCGCTGTCCGTCCGTCCGTCCGTCCATCCGGACGTCTGTCCGTCTGCGCGCCGCGCATCGGGCTGTATCTCAAGAACCGTATCTAACAGGTAGACAGTTGAAATTTTTACAGATTGTGTATTTCTATAACAATAAACTAAAAATTAAGTTTATGGTACGAAGGGTTCCGTACTATAAACGTTTCGTTCCGTGTCAAAAATGTATAAAAACCGGCCAAGATTTTTGTGCATTTTTGACAGATTACGTTACTTGAAAATTAGTAGAATTGGCACTAAGATTGTTTGAATAAGAGCCCCTTTCTAAAACAAAGTATCAATAAAATCCAAGGTGGTGTCATATTATGTTCCATCTCATAGATTTAAGAGACTCTCAAAATTACTACAACGACCATATTACAGATTTTTCTAAGTCATTAATTTTTACGAGTACCTTCACAGCAGAGATGACGTCTTCTAATGTATTAGGAGTGTTATGACCATCATAATAACCTTTTACTGAGGCAAGTTCCATAAAAAGTGAAAACAAAGGTTTTAGTAATAGGTGATTTACCTTTCTACATATAATTTCGTAGAAATTTTAATCATCGCGATATCGCATAAGGAAATAAATCAAAGTAAACAATTTACCAAATGGTGGTATCTATCATCAACAATAATAAAAAGTATATCGATTGTTATAATCGAACTAGCTGACCCGCGCAACCTCGTTTGCGTCACAATTTTCAATGCTGCTCCGCTCCTATTGGTCTTAGCGTGATGATATATAGCCTATAGCCTTCCTCGATAAATAGGCTATCTAAAACTGAAAGAATTTTTCAAATCAGACCAGTAGTTCTTGAGATTAGCACGTTCAAGCAAACACACAAACAAACTCTTCAGCTTTATATATTAGTACTAGCTGACCCGCGCAACTTCGTCTACGTTACAATTTTCATTACTGCTCCGCGCCTATTGGTCTTAGCGTGATGATATATAGCCTATAGCCTTCCTCGATAAATGGGCTATCCAACACTGAAAGAATTTTTCAAATCGGACCAGTAGTTCCTGAGATTAGCGCGTTCAAGCAAACAAACAAACACCTAAACAAACTCTTCAGCTTTATATATTAGAATAGATTAACAGCTAAATACAGTATTACATTATTTGTGAGCAAATCAAATACAAGAGGGAGAAAGCGATACACTATAAATATGCATAACTCAGATGATTTCTCCCCGTGCACGCTAGGATGCGCGTGCGTTTTCTTCTATGAAAACTGCGCTTACCCGAATTGAGTAACCGATTCATTTGATTTATATGGTCATAGCTGGTTTCTTATTGTATAATTGGCAACACTTTTTTGTTGTCTAATTGATTGGTAGTTTATTTGAGGTATTAAGAAGAAAAATAATAATATTAAAGTTTCGGCGAGTTTCTTCGTTTGTAAAGCACATTGCGTTTAGAAAACTTAGTTCTGTAAGAACGTCAATATTGATCTCGATTTTACCGGATTTTACCAGTCATATTCAGATGAATTAATTTCAGCTTGACATATTCGCAATCAGTTTGAAAATGGACCTCAGAAAAAGATCCCCATAGCCATTGATATATAAAAAACCCAAGATGCACAGTCTCGAACAAATGCAACACTCGAAACTGTCGTCAAAAACTGGCATGTATCAAGTGTCATGTGTGAGTTGTGTGTAGTTATACTATAAACAATTTTTTTTTGCAAATTCAACCTTACACGGATCGCTTAAAGTTGTTTGTTTACAAAGCAGTGCTGTATGGCGAGCGATGCGAGACTGTTTGAAACTTGCGCACAATTATTCATTAAGCGCTTGTTTTTTGCGGACGTTTTTGAGATGCTGAGTGTGTATCTTGGGTTTTTTATATATCAATGCCCGTAGCGTATAATAGAGTATTTGGTTTTGTAATGAAAGGCAAAGGTATTAAGTCCACCTTAGTATAGTATTTTATTATTAGTGAATAAAGTTTTAGTAAATTAATAAATGTTGTGTTTTGGTTCTCTCACCTTTATAAAGTTTATTGATTTAACAGTAATTTACAGAAAAATACGGATATTTTTCGGTGATTATTCTCAATGTATGTAGACATTCATAATGACGATAAAGAAAAGGAGACCGTGAGAATTACAAACAAAATAAAACTTAACAAAACAATAAAAGTACAGCTACAGAAATTACGATTGATTCCACCTGGCTTAGAATTTTATTATTCAGTCGTTATTTTATCGATAAGTTTATAACCATATTATAACCAAATATACAATCTGTTTATTTATTATCATTATTAAAATAATATCATAAAGTACTAAATATATACACTTAAAATAAAATATCCTAACTAAGATAAGGCGTCAAAAAATTCGTCCGCATCGCTGTCCACCGGAAGTGAGCCCAAAAGACTGGCGGCATTGCCACGTTGTATGGCAATGCTTATCCTCTGTCCGAGGTAAAAGCCAGCCCTTGGGTCACGCGAAGTGTCAACTAAGCGTTTAGAAAGATCTTTAAATAAGGCATGAGCACTCGGACCCCACGGTCCAAGAGTTTCAACCCCAAAGGGCTCAAAAATATAATTGCCAACAAGGTTATTATATTTCCGCCGCTTGAGGTTCTCAGCAGCCGCAGCGGCAGTACCAGCACAGCACGACGAGCTAGGAATAAATAATAAAATATTGTAGATGTCCGATGGGATTTCTTTACTTTTGTTTCGTATATTACAGTTGTATATCATATTATCTTTGACTGAATTCGTTAATTATCTCATGGCCTTGATTTTAGGTTCACAATGCAGTGTAAGTGATATTCGTAAGTGCGTTGCAAAATATTGAATGAGAGCATGAGAGCTCGTGAGCAGTGACGTCATTGCACTCTTGGATCTATAGCGCCCTCGTTTTTCGGCTGCATTAACTGCCCACATGTATAAAATTTAATTATTATTTATTAAAAAAAATATGCACCAGTAAAAAGTGGTGTACAAAGGCAATATAATGATAATAAAGAGTATTCTATTCTATTCTAATTAAAATAAATAATAATGAATAATAACTGATAATGATTTATTGCTATTTTTCCTGTCAACTCTTTGTCACATTAATGCAAAAAATACAGTAATAATAACTGTTTTGATAATCTTAATTCCTATCATTCGATTATAATCTTGATTTTTACTTTATCATCTAAGATAATCAAGATAATATTAATTGGCTTTTAGACGGTGTAATCACTAATTATAATAATGTCTCATTAGTTAGTGGCGGGAATTAACTGTGTTTCGATTTTTCCTTGAAAGATTAAATCGCAGTTTGCAAAAAATATTATTAGGTACAACGATTTCTACAAAAGGGGCGCCCAAATTCCATAGATTAAATCAAAGTTATTTTTAAAGTGTCTTTCTTTCTTTCCTAGTTGTTTTTCTTCTCAAAAATATTTGTTTGTATGGCTCGCTTCTTACTTTTCGTCACTTTTCTACCATCGTCATCATTTCATCTGAAACACGTCTTTGGATCACTGACTGATCCTTTGCTGGAACCGTATCCACTGCGCTTTCTGATCGGTCGTCACTCCAGAACCCATCGGTTGCCACTTCTTCCTCTAGCAATTCTTCGGGCTATATCGGTAACTTCTACCGTTCGATTCTGTAAACATGTCGAAATGAAGCCTTGAGTGAAGTGATAACGAAGTGAGCTGTTTTTCCATCTTGATAATTTGGATTGACAGCTCACTTCGTGATCACTTCATCCAAGCCGTCACTTCGAAATGTTTACAGTGTCGCTGGTGGTTACGGTACAAGCAACCTTCAAAACTGGTGGATGCCAAGCTGCATAGCTTGGCTCATCGCCGTAAGGTTGCCTGCTTGTCGGTCTTCTACAGATTGTACTTCGGTGAGTGTGCCCAAGAACTCCACGACCTCATCCCACCGGCCCCCTTCTACCATCGGACATCCAGACGCACTGCATCTTACCATCCCTACCTTGTTGCTATTCCACCAACTCGCACTAAGCGTTTCCAAACGTCTTTTATAATGCGCACAGCAAGAGAGTGGAACTCTCTGCCTGCGTCCGTGTTTCCAAACGCTTACAACCCTAATCTCTTCAAAGTTAGAGTGAACAGGCTCCTTCTGGGTAAGCTCGCTCCATCGTAGACTTTGTCTCGGTCATCTCTGACCTAGACTGGAGTCAAGAGCAAACCCAACACAAATAAAAAAAATAAAAAAAATAGTACACGAGCTTTCTTTCGGATCTGGTTTGATCACGCAGGAAAACTCCGAACATCTCCATTGCCCTGGGTGACATTGGATCACTGCTCTTTCCTGAGACCATATTTGTGTCAGTGCCTCGATGGTAACACGATGCACAACATATAAATGTTTATGGAAAACAACTTTTATCATTGCTGTGCTATTTACGTCATTAGCACATTATTTTGCATGTCAAATAAAAGATTAAACACAAAAAATACAACTAAGTCAGTGACAAAAAACAATAAGGTATAAGATACGTAAAAAAAAACTAGTTAAAGAAGTTACTGAGAAAAACGACCTTGACATACAGACTCACAAAGACGTCTCATCAGGTTTTCGATTCAACCTTTTCCATTCCAACGGAGTCGTAAATCAAGGCGATGCATCCAATGAAGTTGGACAAAGGAGATTTTATTTGGAAAAGTTATGGCGGTTCCACACTACACAATATTGTCTATGCTACCGACATTATCTGCATTGCTTTAATTAAAGCAGACAATGTCGGTGGGATAGATTTTTTTAAATTCAGATTTCATGGTTTATACAGACAAAAGTCTGTATCGTGTTGACTCACTATTTATCTATTGGGTTATGGTTTCTGCACATAGTCCCGATGTTGAACCATTGTGCGTGAGCCAACCTCCTTCCAGAAGCAAATCAGTCCCCACCTGTGTTCAGGATATCTGTAAGTGAATTCGGTGTCCCTATTGTTTGCCTCCGTATTTCGGCGACGCCTGTACACTCAAGGAGCACGTGCGATACCGTTTTCTCCCTCTCCATGCATGCTCTGCACAGAGGACGGTCCGTTATACCTATCGTGTGAACTCACTAGTAGTCGTCAAGTGTGACCGGTTCATACTCGATCGATTGTTGAGCTGCGGTGTCGAACTGTGACTCATAAGTCACATCTGGAGGTATCCTTGCTTTGTGAGTAAGGACAAGGCTGGTGATACTCTCTGTAGAATTGTTGGGTGTAAATGAATACAACCTTTTACCACTGCTTCACGCTGGTGGCATAATTCACATGCATCGTCTTCTTCTTCTTCTCCTCGTGTGGGCGGTAAGGTCTAACGACCCCACACACCCTAGTGTCAGAGTTTCTAAATCGCCTCAAGGGCCTCTGACATGGTTTACATGCATCGTGTATTGTCCAGATCCAGACTAAAAAGCCGAGCGTACTTAACGATGGTGTGGCTTTCATAAAAGGATTTTCGCAATCAGTTTAGTACTTCCAAAAATTACCATCTGATCTATAAAAAATATTATAATTATCTCTTTATAATATTTGGTAGGTACGGCAGGTAAGGCTCTCCTAACTTTCCATGGCCCTTGTTCATCTTTATCAAGAACTGAATGTGATACATACAGCCACACAAGATTTAAGCCCCACAATTCATTTTGGATTTCCAAATTGCAGCAAAAGTGGAGAAGAAAGATAGAAGCAAGGATTGTCGAATTGTAAAAGATACAGAATTCTATAATAAAATCAGAAACTAAATTTCCAAATATTAAACAAGATATTGAAAAAACTTACTTATACCTTTACTAGCCTTGGACCTTTTTCAGTGTGCGAAGGCCTGTAGTGCTATTCTGTAACAACATTTTCGTATCTCGACAGCGAAATCCGAGGTGAGTATCAAATTAAGACCTTTATGTTGTGTGCAATAAAGCTCACTTTGTGAGTTTTGTCACTCAGGTGAAGCTCTATATCGAAATAGTTACTTACAGAATAGACTAGCTGTTCTTGTCTACACTAATATTATAAAGAGGAAAGATTTGTTTGTATGTTTGTTTGTTTGAATTGAATAGGCTCCGAAACTACTGAACCGATTTGAAAAATTATTTTAGCATTGGATAGCTACATTATCAGGGAGTAACATAGGCTATATATTATCCCCGTATTCCCACGGGAACGGGAACTACGCGGGTGAAACCGCGTGACGTCCACTAGTTAATTATAAATGTGCATAGTATCGCATCCAGTCTAGCTATCAAGTTAGGCTATACTAAGTATACCTCACCGATTTTGTGGCTTCGACAAGGTAAACTTAAATGCCAGGTACTTGACTGAAGATCAATTTTATTACGACTTAAAATAAATATAATAGAAACAAGGACAAGACAGATTTTACCATTTTTGAAGACCATTTTTTTTGTCATACTATTTCTATGTATACCTAATATCCGTTTTCGTTAGCATGATTTGATCGCTATTATCAACACTACCATTAGTTTTTAAAACACAAAGGAAAACGGCATACTGTGTTTTTCTTCATTTTTTTTTAACAGCTTGAACTGTCCCGCTCGCAAAGGTCTCCCCCAATCCTTCCACTTCCCTCGGTTTTGTGCTAGTTTTACAACAATTCTCTTTCTTCGATTATGAATTTGTTTTTAGGGTTCCGAACAATAAATGGAACCCTTATAGGATCACTCAGGTGTCTTTCTGTCTGTCCGTCTGTCACAGCCAGTTTTCTCCGGATCCACTGAACCGATTCTGTTGAAATTTGGTACACATATGGCCTTCTGTGACTCAAACACGGACGCGTTTCGTAAATAATTATTTTTTTAGTATGGGGATCACTTTTGGGGGTCTAACTAGAAAATTGACGACATATCAAATGTAAGGGTTTTAAATTAATTTTTTCATAATTTTAAAATAAATAGTTTTGAAGGTATTCAAGAAATTAGACGAAAAATGACTATTCCCCCCTTATCTCCGAAACTACCGAGCCTAAAATTTTGAAAAAAAATAATGGAGATAATAGATCTATAAGAACCTATATGAAGTCTATAGTGTTAAAATAACATGTTAAAAAAATAAAATTCGTTTGGAACCCTTTGCACGCGAGTCCGACTCGCACTGATTAAAAAAACTGGCCAAGTTTTTTTAATTTCTCGTAAGTCGAGCTGATTCGACTCCTTCAAATTCTTTTTCTCTGGTTTCTGTTTTATAAAGCTCATCCCTGTATAAGTTTATTATTGGACCTGCTGACACCGATGGGTTTCTCCAGGACATCACTACGAGTATCAATTTAAATAATAAACGGGGCAGTCAAGTCAGCTGATAACTTTTATATAACATGTAAGCGGTCGTAGAGCAAAAAATTCAAGGTTGTAATCTCATAAGGAAATGTTATGTGCACATACTAATGTTTGACGCCTGTTTACAGTCAAGTGATCTTGGTTTTATGTATTCTTTGAATTTTTAAACACTGTTTTTTGCAATTAGTATTTTTGCTACTGAAATAGTTGCTATGTGCTTTTAAATAACGCTGCGCGTGATCCAAGAGATAGCTTTTACCTTGGACAGAGGATAAGAATTGCCAAACAATGTGGCAAGTGGCAATGTTGGACATTGGACTCACATCTAGTAAACAACGAAAAAAAGAATCGTCATATCAGCCGAAAGACGTCCACTGCTGGACATAGGCCTGGGACCAAATATCGCATCCATCGTCTATCCGCGACTCTCACCAGGTCATCGGTTCACCTTGTGGGAGGCCTTCCTACGCTGCGTCTTCCGTTATGCGGTTGCCACTCCAGAACTTTTCGGCTTCATCGACCATCTGTTCTGCGAGCAATGCCCACTGCCAGCCACTTCAGTTTGGCGAACGTGATATCATCATTCCTGTTTCGATCACGCCAGGGAACTCCAAGCATTGCCCTCTCCATTGCCCTTTAAGTGACTTAAAGCCTTGTGATGAGGCCCATTGTGAGCGACCACGTTTCGGTTCCATAAGCCATCACTGTCAACACGCAGTGGTCATAGACTTTCGTCTTGAGACGTATGTATATAGTTAGTTTTAAAATATAAATGTACAAAACTTTAAATTTGAATATATTTAAAAGCTGTATATGACTATTACAGTGCATTAAGCGATAAACTCCAATCGTTATGTCACGATCACAAGTATTATTGTACAATTACAAGTTGTTAACCTTCTTATATGTACTGATTACTTGTAATAAATTGTAACTATTAAACAAGCTGTGTAACTGTGTTATGAAACTCACAAGAAATAAAGCATTTGAATGAAACCTGTTAACTTGAAAAGTTTCTCGGTCAAAAGCTATTTAGTTATGTTTTAAACATAAACTTAGGGATGGAAAGCACCAGGGTTCCGGTATTTGTTCACAAGAGTTACCGCGGTCCTGGAAAACAAAGGGCATTTGGAGAAACATGAAGGGGTTTAAGAGGAAATGCTGGCGGCGAGACTTTGTATGTAAAAAGTCATAATTCGAGGTTTGGCTCTCGACTGTTTTCTCCTCCAATATTGGACCAATATAAGAGATATTTCACAAACTGAATAAGAAGGATGTACACTGTGTCTTTATGTTTTCCTTTTTTGTTTAATAGTTGCCAAATTTGTACACTAGGGCTCTGTTGACAGCGATTTATCGGACAATTTTAAGCATTTTGTGAGGGTTCTACGGTTAATAAATCATCAAAAAGGAAAACATAGGGACACAGTATATATTCTTCTTATTCAGTTTGTGAAATATCTCTTAAATCGGTTCAATTTTGGAGGAGGAAACAGTCGAGAGCCAAACCTCGAATTATGTCTTTTACATACAAAGTCTTGCCGCCAGCATTTCCTCTTAAGTCAGTTTCCTTCCGCGCAGAGCGAAAGAAGTCATTTGATGATTTACAACCACCTTGGACATTTGGCTATTTTAAGATTCGTGCTATATAGCTATAGTTTTTTTTTTATATTTGAAAAGTAAATGGTTTTTTTATCGTATTTAGTAGAGGGCCTCATCATTGTGATCTGTTTTGGCGATAAGACCACCCGTGTTGCTCCCTCATATTTTTATTTGTTACTAGTTGCCCCGCGCAACTTCGTCTGTTCCGCTCATATCATTTTCAAATCTGACCAGTAGTTCCTGAGATTAGCGCGTTCAAGCAAACAAACGAACAAATTCTTCAGCTTTATAAATTATTATTAAGTAATTAGTATAGAGTATAGATGCGGTATAATGAAGGACTCAAGGACTGCCCCAAGCGCAAAAAAGATCGGTTTCCTTAAAAATCGAGATAACTTTCAAGGAAAGTTATTTGTTTAGCTCGGAGTGCTCGGACGTACACAAATATATACTAAACTTCTGATTTATAAGAACTTAGTACGTCCATGCATTAAATGGACACAAATCCTATCTGTACACGGCTAAGTAATAGCTTATAAGGAGAGATCGGAATATGAACGTCAAACTTGACCCACTGACATTATATGTAGGTATTCAATTATTACGAGTACTGAATATCTACGTGAATACAAATGTACTATTGTTTTGAGAAACTATTGTCGCCGTTTATTTAAATTGAATCTGTGGTCCATATTATGGCTGTGGGTCCATTTATAATTTGAGATTGATAGCGTACTTTTAGGTTGGGTTCTTATCTATACTAATATTATAAAGAAAAAAGATTTGTTTGTTTGTTTGTATGAATTGAATACGGTCCGAAACTACTGGACCGATTTGAACAAAATCTTTTATCATTGGATAGCTACATTCTCAGGGAGTAACATAGGCTATATAATATTATCCCCGTAATCCCACGGGAACGGGAACTACGCGGGTGAAACCGCGTGACGTCCACTCGTTTATTATATCTATGGTTGTGTTCCTAAATATTTTACTGTGACAAATGTAAATGGTATATTTGACTAACTTTTAGCCCAAATGCGACGGCAAAAAAACTGCATGTTTTCATATTTCAGTATTTTTATTTAAAACCCCATCTTGTTTCCAATATTTTTGTTTGGATTTTATATATTTTCGATTGTTTTTTTTTTTTTACGAAGAGAAACATAGAATTAGATTTACGATAGCGGAAAGAACGAGTTTTTAGTATCTATAGAATTGGAAAACTCGTTACGTCTATGATCGACGAGATATTGATAAATGAATTAAACTTATTCAATAAGATAATTATTGTCCGTTATTAACTGTGATAGGTGAGGTGAGGTCTTAGAATGCTGTTTAGATAATCGTTTAATTACTATCTTACCTAATACTTTAATGACGAAAATTTTTAACCCCGACCAAAAAAGACGGGTGTGTCTATGTGTCTGTCTGTGGCACCGTAGCTCTTAAACGGGTGAACCGATTTGGATGCGGTTTTTTTATTTGAAAGCAGGTTTTCTAGCGGTGGTTCTTAGACTAACAAAGCGTAGGGGGACCGCTACTAAGATATGTACTTAACAAATACAAAAATTTGCGGTCTCCCGAGGCGAAGACGCTTGTCCCAAAGAATCATACCCATATTAAAATTAAAAGGGTCAATAAGTTTTATTTTTTCACTTTTTAAAGCTTGTTTTGGCGGGGGTTTTTTAAATTATTTATTTAATTTTATTTGTTTGTTAGTTAAATGCTAGGTTTCATCGCGGCAGACTAAGACGATGGTAGAGAGATGATCTTGAATCCTACCAGAAAGACTGGCCCGCGAGGACAGTTGTTTTTGGAAAAGGGAGATGGGGCCATGCTGCTGGAGATGAACCATTACCCAGCAGTGGAACATATTGATCTAATATTAGATTTAAATATGATCTTCTCTTAGAAGTGCATATCCGATTACGAAAATATTTCCTCTGATGAAAATCTGTACTATGGCTGACGGCTATAGGCTTCTATTGACCCGGGCAAACACAACTGCTATCGGCCGAAACCAAAACGTTTTGGGAACATATTCATTATATGTACAGCTAAGGAGTGGAATTACCTGCCAGAGTCTGTGTTTCCTGGTAGCTACAACCTGGGAGTCTTTAAGTCAAGAGTAAATAGGTTGCTTCTAGGCATGCGTGCTCCATCTTCGACCGCATCATCGCTTACCTACCATCAGGTGAGATAGTGGAAAAACGTATGCCTATCAAAAGTAAAGAAAACCGCGAGAAAACGTTACTTATAAAACTGGCCAAGTGCGAGTCGGACTCGCGTGCAAAGGGTTCCGAACGAATTTAATTTTTATAACATGTTATTGTAACACTACAGACTTCTAATAGGTTTTCCTGTAATCTGACCCCCAAAAGTGTCCCCCATACTAAAAATTTAATGATTTACGTAACGCGTCCGTCTTTGGGTCATACAAGTCCATATGTGTACCAAATTTCAACAGGATCGGTTCAGTGGATCCGGAGAAAACTGGCTGTGACAGACGGACAGACAGACAGACAGACACCCGAGTGATCCTATAAGGGTTCCTTTTTTTTCGGAACCCTAAAAAAGAAACAGCCTAATGAATAAAATCATCGATTTGTAATTCTACCGAACACTTTTAGAAGCATCGATGTCAATTAATATCGTTTGACATTCGAAATGCATTAATCGGCGGGTCAAATACGATTGGGGATATATGTCTATGGTCTCGGTGAGTCAGCTTGACATAATATGCACTGGGCCATATTTGGCTGGACCAGATTTGATATATGTCCATGAAAAAGTCGTACAGACATTTTGTGCGGCTGTCTCTATGTGAGTCACATGAGTGGAAGTCTGTGGAACCCTTTTTAAAGCTAGTGACTCAGACGGAGTCTACCTTCACCTTTAATTGACTAGATCTTCCTGTTTATAGGTTACCTACATTCTTTAGTTTTTTAAATTGTTGTTTTCTTACTAGCACTTAGCCTGCGACTTCGTCCGCGCTGCAATTACGTATTAAAAAAAAATGTAGCCTATGTTACTTCATGATAATTTAGCTTTCTATTTGTGAAAAAATGTTTAAAATCGATTCAGTAGCTTCGAAGCCTTTTCGATACAAACAAACTATTAGTACTTATAGATGGTTGTGTGTACGTGTGGTGAAAGACTCCAATTATTTAATGTTGTTTGTTCATTTCGATTCCTCATGGCTGTGTCATGGAGGTCGTTAATGACCTACCATAACATTTAATCATTTACGTTCCTCAGTTTAGTACGCGCTAGGAGGAAACAGTGAAGGCTTTTTAAGTAGACAAGTTGACATGTTTATTCTTAAAAAGCCTAATGAAATAAATAGCTTCCAACATAATCATTGAAAGGTACGCTAGTCATACAATTTCAGGCTTGTGATTAGAAGCTACTTTTATCGATTTTAAGTTAATCTATGGATATTGTGCTATGGGCCTTATTATGCGTGTTTATTAATTAGACATAATAGTTTCTATGTTAGTTCCTACGATTGTGTCTCTTGGTAGTTGTCTACAAGTACCAAGACTTCATAACACTCTCGCAGTCTCGCAAGCAAGGCACGAAGCCGCTGACCTTCCATGATTCCGGGTACCTACAGACACGCTTCCGTTCTCTTCTGCAGTGCTAGTACATTTGTCTTACTTTTGACAATGTCTTTGGGTTTCCTGTAGTTTAAAATATGGTCTAGGAATAGATACGCTGCACCTTTTCCTATTTGTTGTCGTTGACCTTTAGATGACTTTTCCACGTGCAAAATTATGTTGAACAGTTCTTCGTAGCCATATAATTGACGATGTGGTTCCCTAGAACAAAATCTACTTCCAAAGTTTTAGATTCTTCCGTACCTACTACTACTTACCCAGTTAGCGTTTTAAATATACAATAGGTACCTATCTGTATTTCTACGATTACCTACAGTAAAGAAAATATCGTGAGAAATACACGCCCAAGCAAACAATACGTACTAAATGATCCTAAACATAATAATAGGTATTAGTATCAGAGATCAGTTAGGCAAGCTGAGCGTCAGTACTCAGTGAACGTGAAGCCAAGACTTGATTGCGCACGAAGGCGCCATTTGTAAAGTTTTGCAACTGAGCCACAGAAACTCCCGAGGATGTACCTACCAGCTAGATGAACTTCGGTACTTGCGACTTGAAAATGGAACGCAGGCATTCATGGAGGAACATTAGGTACAAGTGAGATCTCCTATTGGATTCTGTTCTCCTGGTCACAGAAATGCCAGATGGTAGAGAAAACCAAGTTTTATTATATCAGTATTGATAGTATAGATTTATTGTTACCTCACAAGTGTTGAAAAACGTTATTTGAATTGCGTCATTTCAAATAAGTTTTAATAGAAGATGCTCTTAAGTTTCTTTCAAAAATAAATAAAAGTCATGATTTTTTAAAATTTTCCGGCATTTTCTTTTGTTTTCTGAAGACAAAAAATTAGTTGCTTTCCTATAGAATAAATTCTAAGTAGTTTGCGCCGCTTGCAAGCTTAGTAAACATAGGCAGTGCTGTGCTTTGCTCCTAATTACAGCCGGGATTGCCCAACCAGCCTGTCTGGCTTGTTGTTGCGTAAGCTCTTGCCGTTTCTGCGAGCCTGGTACTTTGAAGTATAAATACCGGTGTGATAGGCTGCGTTTTGCAGAGATGTGCGAGGATGCGTAGCGAGGGATGAATAAGATCGCTTCATTAGCCTAGCCTCAGATAAATGAAGTGATTCTATTGGTTCCGGTCGAAACTCAGCCTTATGGTACGTTCGTAAGTTAGATTTCTTATTTTCCTTACTATAGGTAATAATTTTTGACAATATACTTACGTAAAACAAACAATGTTTTTAAATGCAAAACTTATTACAGCTTAAATAAAAATAAACTATTAACAAACTTAAGCTAAATTTAATTGAAAACAAAACAGAAAACTAAAGGCGGCAGAGAAAAGAAAATAAATGTCTGTTTTCAAGTTTTCCAAACATTGCCGCTCATTGTATCACCCTATGTAATGTTTTCTTCGTCTATCTTTTCTGTAACGTAAATATTGTACATTGTAAAGAGTATTCTATTAAATTCTATGAAAATAATATGTTCTATGTTTGGCCAGTATTAATTAATATTTATTTTAAACAATTCTTCATTTCACTACTCATCTACACCCAACATACAAAATTCGATATAACTTTACTGAATAAAACCAATGATCGCATGTAAAACTAGCAATCTACAACATTTATCTAAAGAGTTTACTGTCCAATATCCACCTAGTATCTTTTCATAAAATAATGGTTTTAATTGACCATACCTCAACGGCGTTGACCGGTGATCGTGTAAAAAATAGGTCGATCACCTTTGATGTCTACCCTTTGTCAGTTGAAGCCTTCACACACACATTACAAAGTAAAATACCCCTTAACATGTAGGTCATAGTGGTTAAACTTCCATTAAAGTTGTAGCGACGATCAGCTATTTTCATATGATCTATGATTACTTGTGGTTTTTGAAGGCATGTGGGTCAGTGAGTAATGGTTGATCATAGGGTTACATGTCCCGATTGTTGACTTTGTTGGCACACGCGATCATCGAATGAGGTGGTGGTAATAATTGTCGGGTGTAGGCAAGTGTTCATATTATTTGTTCGCGTCATTTTTCATGAAGCTTGTTACACTTGAAGGTAAATTAAGGGTAAGCACCTTTTCAGGTGATTTGCGTGTTGGTTAGTATGATTTTCAGCAGTGAAACTACAGAAATCAAAGTTAAAGTCTTTAATATATTTTTTGTTTGTTTCAGAATGCGATTGGAAGGCTAGAATAGAGAAAAGGTAATTTTCAAAACTAAACTCAATCTTAAAATCAAGTTCGAACGGACATCTAATGTAGATTATTAATTATATTACATATTATATTATTAATGGTGGCTTCCATGCTCACCATTTGCAGAGGCGTCGTATTATTACCAGAAAAATCGAACGACCATTTTCACATCCTAATAACTAGGGAAAACCGGTATATTAAGTTCATCATGCTGTCAGACTTCTTCCCACGAAAAGATAGCGACTTCTGCTAAATTTATCCAGTAAGCTGAATCAGCAACAGATTTCAATGGCTTACACTTTCGACTTTCAAATGAATGAGCATGTTATAAATGCACGAATGTATGGGACTGTATGATGTATGGGACTTCCGGTTAAGCCGAGTTTTTAGATCTTCAAATCGATAAACAGGTATAGCTTCGGCTTCCGTTCCTCTCTGATTTTAGATAGTTCATAGAGACTTCAGCCAACATAGTTGTCATCCGAATCCTGGAAAGTGTCACAAAATAGCATGAAAAAACATTCGCCCACTTAAGAGATGGAGATCAAAAATATCTTCTGCGATCTCTCTCTCTTTTAGTTGCCATAAAATTAAGTAGCGGCAGGCATGTGATTTGGAGGAATGAGAAACATATCGGGAGGGAAGTTTTGAGTATGAATATGAGGATGCTATTTAGGATAGGAGCGACCACCCACTGCTGATCATAGGCCTTACTTCTTGTGCCAATCCCTTCATTCCTGTGCCAGCCTCATCCAGATTCTACCCGCGATGTAAACAATGTCGTCTGCGAAAGATGGGCATATTTCTTGTTTTACCAGCTAGAAAGAGATATCACCAGTCCAATGGCATCCTGGCCAACGTCCCAGCTTTGCAGACACGTGACATCGTATACCACCCCAATCATATAAGGATAAATTGGACTACTCAAACTTTCTTCCATTCCTTTCTTATTTTACTTGCCTGAAAGAGATATCACCAGTCCAACGGCATCCTGGCCACTGTCCCAGCTCCGCAGACACGTGACATCGTATGCACATATGTCGTGCAGCGACTAGCGAGGAATGGCTGCGCTGGAGAAAGCGTAAAGCGGCTCGCTGGACCGAGACCCACGCTCTTCATCACACGGCAGGGCTGTCCCGTGTCGATAGCTGATTTATTGTTTGTGGCACTAGTTTCTTCCTTGTTATTTGTGTTTCAATGACACGCACGAGTGCGTATGCTAAATATTTTCAGTAATACATGTAAGAGAGCTCATATCTTCTTTAGATCTGAAAGAAGATGGCTGTGTGGTTTGGCTTTTATCTGGTTTAGTTATGTATGATATTTGTAGTTCCTATGAGAGGAATCTGCATGAAGAATGACATAAAAGAGAAGAAAATGATAGCGGGACAGTTGACAGGACGGTATAGAAGAAGAAACGGAAAAGATGGTATAGAAAACGTATTGAAACGACCCCTGGTAACATAGAACAAGGGCCTACCTTTGTGCCATGAACCTAGAATTTCTAGTAATACTTATGCCCAGATAGTTTGTAACAGCACGTCACAAATTCATTTGAGCACACACATAATATTAGAAGCGTCTGATGTACCTTCATCACGTCCATGATATTAAGAAAAAAACCTAATGGCCGAGCACAGACAAGTCCGCTACAGTTCCATTAAAAAAACAATATATCTTAATGATACAGACAGCGACAACCCTGTAGCAGCCGCAATGTATTCGTGAGCGATAGTTATTATTAGCCCCGTGTTTTTCCAAATTACCTACCCTAGTATTGACGTTAAGGAAACAAGTATCGAAGGTTCAGTCAATACAAATTAACATTAAGAAGAGAAAAAAATACCAATAAACTAAACTAACAACGAACTAAAATATAGCATCAAAAAATTCATCTTCAACGCTGTGCCAAAGAGAATGGTGGCATTGCCACGTTTTATGGCAATGCCTCTGGCTAAAGTTATGAGAAGAAGTGCAGAAAAAAACATAGCTGAACTCTGGATTGTGTACAATCGAATCAGTGCATGCAGTTATTTGTGCGAACTCTCTCCTTGCATTTAAGTAGAAACCTCTTGCTTGATTTCATCCTGGTGTTACCAATGTCTACTGTATCACCAGAGCGTGAGCATATCACAAAATCACTGAAGGTTGTATTGTGTACAGCATCCAGATTTTGGACCGTCAGCCACATAATTAGGCATGGTTTTCATTGAATATTTACAAGTAGAAAATAATCTTAATTTATCATCAACAGATTGCTTGTGGTGTTATTTGGTAAAAGTATACTTTACTTATCTAGCCAATAACTCTTTGTGAAGGTAGTCGTACGGAGGAAGATGAGGTTTTAGGAGAATGCAGTTTAGATTATTAGTAGTACGAGTAATCTAAACTGCATCCTCCTTAGTAATTAGTCTATATACTTATAGTAATTAGTCAAGGGAGTTCCCTGCCGGATTCTGTATCTCCTGGTCTACCATCTCGTCCTTAAGTACTGTAGTGCTATTCTGAATGAACATTTCGTTCGACAGCGGAATCTGAGGTGAGTATCAAATTCGTATAAACATAAGACTTTTATGTTGTGTGCAATAAAGCTCACTTTGTGAGCACTACTTACAGAATAGACTAGCTGGTCTTAAATTCAAGAGTGAATAGGTTACTTCTAAGCAAGCGTGCTACATCGACAACATCATCCCTATCCATTAGGCAAGTTTGTGGTCAAATGTGTTCCTATCAATAATAATAAAAACGTTTTTCTTATCAAGATGAACATGAACATGTTGGCCTTTTGTATCTATCTATTTCATGGCATCTGTGTTTGTCTATTGAAACAAGTGCATGCAGAAACGCAGTTCTATTTTGTGTTCAATCGTAGTTCAGTTTCATGCCTGCTGTTCGTATCGACATTGTACCCATGTATGTGTAATTTAATGGTTCATGGAACGACTCCATAGCGACTGTCAATTGTTTGTTTTTCATTTGTCACTGCTATCATTTTGAAACGGGTTTTTCCCGATGTTTGTATTCATTTATTTTTGTTGTCTGTGTTTTTAAATTCATCGTCTGGTAGTGAGGTCCCAGTGAGCTTTACGTGATTTTTTTCGAATGCTTCAGTTCTAGTATTCCAAGTTGTTAGTAGGTCAGGCCCTATGTTCAATGTCGCTTTACGCATAGGCTGTATGGTCGTTGACGCATGACTATCTGTCACAATCTTAAACTTGACATCCAAATTGATGAAGCTAATATTTTACTAAATGAAAGTTAGTGTCAAGTGCGGGTTTTAAAACTAATAGGCTTAATTATCTGTCAACCACATATAACTCTGTCATAATGACTTCTGTCAAGCTCTAATGATAGCTTTCGACCATGAGTCTTTTGTTCTCTTGTGTGCACGATGGCATTTCCCATCAGCAAAATTATTATGTTTTCTTAATCTATCTTTTCTGTAACTTATCTGGTGTACGTAATAAAGAATATCCTTCTTCTATCTTCATTCAAAAGTCATTCCTTAGTGCTCGTTTTAATTGCAAAAGGTTCTTTTGAGCCAAATTTTACGTTGCCCGGATCCAGAAGAGTGAGTTGTCTGTCAGTGAATGAATGAATGAATGAAATTAAGAATTACACAGGTCAACAAAAATAAGGAAAAAAAGGTGCAGAGATTATTTTTTTTTTTCTACGTTTGTTTTGGATTTACCCTCGGTTTAATGTGTGAATTTTGGTAGTAATCAGTACTTTCATGTGTTCGGTTTACTTACTTGTCGATTCATTTCTACAAATACATTAATTTTAATATCTGTCTAACATACTAAATTCTTAAGTTCAATAAACAATTTTCACCTATGCGGATTTTGTTTGTTGAGGTCTTTCAAAACTTACTCGGAAATCACAATTCAAATAACTACTCTTACATTCTTAACGACATGCTAGAGACCTTAAAGAACTTAGGATGTAGTATGTCCATCAAAATGCACTACTTCTACAGTCATATTGCCCCTTGTTCTTTGCTATGGGATCCAAGATTCTCTGAGAATTGATCAAGATGACTGTGTGTGTAAATCCAAAACTACACGCACAAAATGTTTTGGGAACACGTTCATAGTGCGTACTGTGGAATTCCCTGCCGGTGTCTGTCTTTTCTGATAGCTACAACCTGGGAGTCTTTAAGTCATGAGTGAGTAGGTTACTTCTAGGCAAGCGTGCTCCATCTTCGACCACATCATCGCTTACCAACAGGTGAGATAGTGGTCAAACGCTTGCCTATCAATAATAATAAATATAAAAAAAAGTTAAAGTTTTTGGTGTGAACGTAATGAGTATACGGTCCTAACTTAAAAAGAAACAGTTTCTTGGCACCAAAACTAGTGTTGACCAGTGTTATATTTTGTTGATGATTAGCTGAAAGCTTTTGTAACATCTCATCATCCTGTTTATGTACGAAACTAGGTTACATTATTATTTGTTTGTCATCACAATATCATTATATCTGAAGACATTCGTATAATGTCATGATATTTGGCAACTGTGCATAATGCATGCGACATGTAACATTTCTGTTTTTCGACACGTTGCGAAATTGTAGAAGAACGGTTTTGATCATTTTAATAGCGATCGTAATCTCTGTCTATTTAAATACGATTTAAGTAATTTTGGCTGTTTGTAATAGTTATGAGGAAAACAAAAGAAATAATGGTTTTTATGTTGCGTGGTCAAATCAAGGAGATTTAGGGTGAGATAATAAAATCTTGGACTTACTAAAGAATCTTAGGATAATGAGCAACAGTAAATGTAAATCGTTCACGTTGGGAAACTAAGACAGCTGCTTCTTAACAGTGTGTTTTCTATTTAACATTAGAATCTTACTTATTTGACTCAAATTATCTCGTAGTCACATAATTCCTTGTTTTTGTCTGTATTTTAATTACAGCTAATATGAGATTTGATCAGGCTTCATATACCATGAACGGTGTATAAAAATTCAAACTATACTATATTGCCGTATTTAATAAAAGTGTTAAAAACAACAATTTTGAGGTCAAAGCACAACGATGACGACAACGACAAGCATATTAAACTCAAACTCAAATCGTATATTTCGAATAACCATTTACAGGCACTTTTGAACTGTCAAAGTCGGTCAGTCAAAAACATGAAGCTATTTGCACGTTCCAAAGCGTAGATCTCTATGGAGAAGAACGTGCAAGAAACTCCACGGACACTCTTAGCTTTTTCGCAATATAGATTGATTGATAGAGAAATACTAGCAATTGAAGTTTTTGGCATACTAAAAATACAGTACAGGAAGTAACTACCTAAGATGAAACAAGAGAGGCACATGGAGAAGAACCATGAAACATTGATTTACCACTTAAACCGTAGAGGAATTGATTAAGTCACTATTAAGAAGATAATTCTGTATCTAATGCAGATGAATCGATATTCTAATCACGTTATGCAAACAAAGTCGATGACCGAAGATGTCATTTGTAAATAACGTAATACTAGAAGATCAGAGATTATAAATGTCAGGATATTATTATACATAATAAAGCAATTAAAACTTCCTGGTGATTGAATAACTTTCTTTATAGCTCGTTGACATTTTAATGTTGATGCAGAATAAATTAGAGCATTCGAGAGATTAACTATGGTAACAACAAATCTGCATTAGATTAAGTAATCTAGGTAGTATATGAAAATAGATGAAGATAGAAGACCAAATGCTTATATAATTATATAATTCTTCCGTTACTGATGATGAGTGAGTGAGTGACTGAGTGACTGACAGACAATGCACAGCTGAAACTACTGGTCGTAGAAATTTGGCATGTAGGTTCCTTGAGGACTGTAGGGGAACACTAACTTATTTCCCGAAATTCTTACGGAAACGGGGAAAAACGGGATCTGCGCGTACGAAGTCGCTGGCAAACACTGGTAAACTATATAAGAACTATCTGAAAGTTGATAGAACTAACTATTGACATGACGAATACAAAGAAGTTTGAAAGAGGAAAAGACAAAACACCATTGTAAACTTAGTTCGCAATAAATGTTTTGACTTTGACTTTGAAAATAGAGCTGATCCGTCATTTTGGCAAGAACGTGATGATAGTTGAGATACCACAAGTTATAATTTAGTTTTCTTTACCCATTTATTAAAGCATCTCGCAAACAGATACAACGCTGATGTTCGACAGGCTTGTCCAACATTGCGTCGCCAACATTGTTGTAATAGGCACCTGATGTGCGCAGGACATGCCTCTTAATGGAATAATACTGATCATTATACCATAATGCACATGCACCTATCACGTACAAATGAATTAATTACAAATAGCGTAACTATATTGAACAATTTATATTGAAAGAAGTCTATTCATATTGATATAAAACTGAATGCCAATTATAATCCAGAGATACCTAAAGATAAAGTAATTATAGTTTATAAAGACGATTGTCCACTGATAGTTATTATTAAATCCTTAGCAACTGACATGAATAAATACCGTGAACTCTTGAATTCTAATCAGTGAGATGTCCTCGAATAAGAATATAGGACACACGATCTGACTGAAGATGATGTAATAACTAAATTATAAACAGTAGGGCATACAGAAAAAGATGTCTTTAATGATATCAAAATAAAAAAAACAATTTGTAATAATGTAAATGAATACGAAGCTAAAAGGAAAAATACTTAAGTACTAATAGGCAGGCAAGCAAAGCAGCAGAGGCTGAAAGAAAAAGCCTTTTGTCTTATTGAATATATTTTCATTCAAATGTGTAACATTCTATCAATGACAATTGTTGTCAAATTGTACAAAGCGTATGGAGTTGACGTCATCTACTGATATGACACAGGTCAAAAAAATCAACTTTGTGTTATACTCCTCTTTAACATGAACTATATTAGCACTATTAAAGTTGTTTTGCTGAACAATACAAGAATGAAGAATTTTCTCCTATTGTTTCTAGACAAGAGGAGAAAATTCTTCATTTTTGGATAGACTTTGGACTCTAGTCCAAAGTCTATCATCCAAGTTTGAATCATTGGATTTTAAATTTCCACAATCCAGTAGGTACAACAGTTGTTTATGCAACGCAGGTTGGAAACGCTTACTAACGCAGTCGGTCGTCGTCATCGGTCGCACCGAGCTGATCAGTTGACCCTTCAATTGCTTTTGATACGATTACCAATTCATGTTACGCAACTACTGTTATATCAATGGCCGTGGCGTTTTTATTCTGTATTGTAAACAGAATTCGGTTTGGGTTTATAAAATAGGTATGTTGAATTTGGCTAAATGTTCAAATTGAGTTTTAGTTAGCTGTTATTAAAACTGCAAGAAATAAAACACAAAAGATGCAGTTGATTTTTTGGTTAAAATATAGGATAATAAATGCAGCAAAAAACAGTTCCTAGTGATGGTAATGGTGAACAAAGAGACGTGATTTCAAATCGGGCGATAGACCATAAAGTTATAGTGTTAAAACTTAGACTCAATTGTAGCCTATTTTATGTTTAAACTTTACAGTGGCTGGTTACAGAATAAAGCAAGAATACACTGTAGTACCTACACACTGACAAACTACAGCAAAAATTAATTACAAGAATTCCTCAACACTTCGAACAGTTTTATCGATACAAAAGTAAATCCCAAAGGACCAATTTTCAAAATGCAGCCCAAGATTTAACATAACAGTTCTAGATGATACTTCATCTTAAGCAGTGCTCTCGTTGCGCAAGGTACGTTCAGAGTACAAGCAAATCGTCGTTTCCTTATTAGTTTTGTGAGCCACACCGACATGGCGGTTCACTGTACTTTCCCTTTGCTATGTCTCTTTGTTCAATACATTTTTCTATTGTAAATTTTCAATATGAACAAGATTAGTACCGGTTATGTTTGGTTTGTGATACTTTCGCTCTTCACTTTTCTTTTCAGTGTAGTTCAATGGGAATGTTTTTGACTCTCAACGAATCTTTTGTAGTGTCTGAAGTGTGACTTTGCTCATTTGATTTTTGCATTAAATAATAAAGTCATTGACAAGATTTAAAGCTTTATTACTATCATTCTTGAATTCATTAGTGTCATAATTTACCATAGTTGCAAAAGCTTAAAGACCAATCTTATTTAAGGCTCTCGCAGACAGACGCAACGTGCAATGCGACAACTATTTCTGAAGTTTTAATTCGAAACAATTTTTAAATTTCTACGAAAATTGGTTGTCGCACTGTAGCAGCGCGCTAACTTGCGGGAACTTACCTATAAGGACCTCTGCAGGGTTAGATGTTGTAACGTGAGCTGTGTTACAATTATGGTGTTCAATAAAGCATCTTCTATCTGTCTGACATATAGCAATCGTGCTCCAAACGCTGTACCGCTTAGCGGACCTGCATCTAACACAATTTATTGCGCAGCCAACAATATCCGCACTAACATTTCAAAAGCATCGCTCCAGTAAATTCACTTCTCGTTCAATAGTACAAAGGTTGAGGACCTTGCTAGTTCTCGGTTAGCTCTCCAGTCCTCACAATGGATAACTTTATTGTTGAGGGAAGCCGCAAATAGTTATGTTTCTTTATGTTACACTTTCTCTGCTTTGTATTGCTTTGTTACCATGAAGTCCTGGTGATTCACGACTGGTTGTAGCATACTCGTAGCTTGCTTGCAAAGTTGCTTTGTTATTTGCAGTTTAGTTTTGAGTATCCAGTTTGCAATTGTTATAAAAACTGCATTGTGTTTGTGGTTAGTTTTGCCAGGTTTTTAAATCGAATCTGTTTCTTGTATTATCGCACGAGCATCTAGTATTACTTACCTTCTTGAAAAAGCATAGTTTATTTCTATTCTTTAAAGTTGTGAAAACTTACATTCTAATTGCGATGGATGGTCCTGAAGTTGTCCCCTTGCATCTTGCAATAGAATTCTTAAACTAAGCAAAGCAAGTTACTTCGTTGGTCCAATTGGACCACTGGACAAATGCAATCAACGCATTTGACGAAGTATTTACTAGCCAATTACAACAGTCCGTGTCACATAGGTATAGTGATGCTCATCAATGTTATCGGGCTGCAACAGACGGTAACCCGAGAGTGGTACGCCCACCGCGGTGATGGCAAGTTTGTCATCTATCCACAGTTTAACTCGTTATCTCCATTTTGATTCATTGGGGAGTACCATTGGAACATTTCCAATCATTTGTGTTAGTAATGAGAAAAAATAATATGGCGAAAGAATCGTTAATGTCCATATATATAATAGATACCTACTAGTATTACTGAATTGCGGTAATGGCTGCCAATCTCGATGCAGAGCAGCCATACTTGAGGAGGGCAGGTGATTATTATAGTTCACGAGTTTGTGTCCACACACAGGTGCTCGCTTTTACTTCTCTTTCATAGTCCAATGGGATAGCAACATTAGCAACCCGACATACGCAGGAGCAACGGCTCAAAGTGCTTTCCGAAGTACAGGGAACCGCTACCTCTTAATCTCAAAGCTGCCACTGAGAAATATCAAATGAAAAAAAACCGGCCAAGTACGAGTCGGACTCTTACACGAAGGGTTCTGACCCATAAACAGAAAAAAACCCTTGCTTAACCTCGATGATTGATTACGTACTTTAAATAAAGACTTATGTTTAGTATTTTGTATGATTCAATTACAAATAAATATAGTTTTAAGATTTTTCCCTATACTTGTAGTATAAGACGGTATTACTTGGCAAATTTCGCAGTTCTAGGTCAACGGAAAATACCCTATTAATTTTGATTCGCTTGAGAGTGTCGAAATATACGTTTTTTGCGGCATAAACGGCCGTATCTTTTTAACTTAGAAGTTTGATTTTTTCACAGCTTCAAGAGACTAGAGTATATGGTTTTAATTTCAACTCGATAAGAAAGATCTCGTGTTTCCGAGATCTTTATCTCGGGTACACGTGGAGGTATCGAGTTGAAACCGTCTGTCTGTCAAGACCAAAGGGTCTTGTCAGACGGACGGACAACAAAGTTGATTCTATAAGGGTTCTGTTTTTTCCTTTTAAGGTACGGAACCTTAAAAAGTGCCACTACCACTGCTCTAGCATACCAACGCGGTTGTGACCACGTCACAAACATACAAATATTGCGAGAAGAAAAACTGCCTTCATTTTGAACGTGGTTTGAGCAAACTCATTTGAAAGTGAAACCAATAAAACACCATATAAACCAAATTATGGCGTAGTATCTAATTTAGAAAGCATTACTGACGCATAAGATCCGAATTCATGCGCATACGCAGTACTTACTGGAGTAATATGCGCGTAAGTAATTAAAATGATGCTCTTATGTGAACATTAACTTTTTTCTAATAAGTATCAATTAAGCCGTGTGTCCGTGATTACATAAGTTTTATGATGATTCAAGATAGCGTTGCTATGAAACACGTCCAGCTGAACTAGGTACAATTTCCTGTTATCAGTTGGTCTAGCTATAATTACACTAGTTTACAAGGTTTTTGTCCTGGAACGGAAAAGTGTTTATTTTTAATTAATGAGGTGCAGCAAGTTTAGAAAAAAATATTAAAAAATTCCAACACGTCACATTTCGAAAATACTCCCCATATATTTTTGCAAAGAAAACGAGACTAAAAATGAATTAGTGTCGACGTTTTTGATATTTTTAATAATCCAAATGCTTTTTTTAGCACCTTTGAAATATTAAAAAAGCTGCTTGGACATCCGCACGTGTAATTTAACCCTTGGTTTTATGATTAAAGCCAAATGCTTTTAGCGATAGGAGTAACAATCAGTTTCGTGGTTGCATGGTGGGTCTTTATCATTTGCTTGCAATTTCAACAATCTATTTAAACTTGCATTCCAGCAGCTTAGCGTTCTTCTATATTTTTCAATAAACACTTGAGAAACCCACTTTTATCCCGATGAGAGACCGGAATTTTCAAGTAATAAAAGATAGGCAAATTTGAGTGTTTTCTTCATAGAATATTCTTTCTTAGATACAATAAGTTCACCAAAAACAGCCAGAATGTACTCTAACCAACCTTCTTGACCTTTTGAAAACAAACATTTATCAAAATGAAGACTAGCTATTTCGGAACAAACTTGTGGGTAGTCGAAACTAAAAGGGGTCGATATCTTCCATCTGTGACGTGATTTTAATTAAAAATGTACATGTTTGCATTGAGTTATTGCAGCTAATTAAAACAATATGTAATTTACTGCAAGGAATTTTTTTTATTTTTATTTTGTAATCTAGTGATCTATTCATAACTTAATACTGTTACTAAAATTATAATACAAGTTTGCGAGGTTTCTGTACTTGAAGGAATATGGGGTTTACCCTTTTTTAACCCCTGACGCAAACAGAGGGGTGTTATAAGTTTGACGTCGATGTCTCTATGTCTATCTGTCTCTGTGTGTGTGTGTCTGTGTGTCTGTGGCATCGTAGCTTTCAAACGGATGCACCGATTTCGATGCGGTTTTTTTCATTTGAAAGCCAGTTTCCTTGGTGCGGCAGTGCGGTGGTTCTAAGCTATTTTTGGTTAATATCGGTCCAGCAGTGTAAGAGTATCAGCTCTTTTCCAAAATGATGTAAGGCATTTTTGGCGTATGATTACTCGATTAAGTGCTTCACGCGTGCCAGTATCATCGTTAAATGACAATTATTTGATAACTTCGACCTGATGCTGCAAAAATCCGTCGGGGCTGCCATTCCTTGCCCTGAAATGGAATAAATGATTGCAATTGTACAGACTATGTGAGCAGTCATTTATCCTATAATTCTAGGACAGCTGCGCGGCGCCGCCCCGCTCTGTTAGAAGTACCGTTGGCAAGGGCTCCTTAGGCTCCTATGACACGAGCCATACTTATGATAAATGGTATATCGTTATCGGAAGATATATTTGACCAAAACCTGCAGAGATATGTTCAAGTAGCGCAAACTTTAATTGAAAGAGGTCTGACCGTTTAAACAATGATTGATGTATTAAAATGTTTTATGACGTTTGATGTATTGTCTTGTAACGTTTTATAAGTACGTTATAAGCCTTGCCTTGGATGTGTTTGTAAGGGTGTTGTAATATTAATGAATAAATAAATGAATAAATATTTGCTCGTGTCATCATTATCATCGTATCAGCCGAAAGGCATTCACTGCTGGACATAGGCCTCACCCGAAGCTTTGCTCGTGTGTTGCTTGTGAGTTTATTTCACATCAGAATACCACCATATCGCTCCTTCGATGCTTTTGGGTCGTTTCTTCGACGAATGATTTACTCTTGGACTATTCAACCTGTAACAGAAAAAGCGCAGTACCTCATAAGGGGTCATTGTACACACCATTATGAACAACTTTCACTATGGGACCAACACTGAAATCGCGAAAAAAAATCGACTCCCACATAGATTTACGTGCGCATAACTCGACAAATGTACTGAACAGCTGATTCTTTTTTCGCGATTTCGGGGTTGGTCCCATAATAAAAGTTTTTCATAATAATGAGTACAATGACCCCTTAAGAGGTATTGCGTTTATTTTGTTACAGGTTGTATTTCGCCACATTGTCTTATCTTCTGGGATGTGAATGGCATCACATGGTCTCTAGCGTGGATGATATGGTTTAGACCCATATCTTTCCCATCCCATTTCTTCCCCTTCCCATCGCTTCCCCTTCTCATCTCTTCCCCTATGTGTTTACCCTACAAAAAATGCCATCTCTATAGCATAGGCGTAGGGTAAGAGATAGGACTAAACCGAAGATGACGACACGGTTGGTGCAGTGGTTGAGCGATTGACTGCTGCGTTGCGTGTCGCGGGTTCGACTCTCGCACGGAAATAATATTTGTATAGCCTATAGATAGTTGTTCCGGGTCTGGCTGTTTGTGTATGTGAGATTATATATCTGTAAACGCACCCACGCTACAGGAGAAATTTCTAGTGTGGGGCAATGTTTTTTTTTAAAAAAAAATAGGTATTTGACCAAGGTAATGGGCTGTTACCACTACTGCCCATCTAATTTTGACCAAGGTAATGGGCTGTTACCACTACTGCCCATCTAATTTTGACCAAGGTAATGGGCTGTTACCACTACTGCCCATCTTCTTTTGACCAAGGTACTGGGCTGTTACCACTACTGCCCATCTACGCTTGACCAAGGTAATGGGCTGTTACCAGTACTGCCCATCTACGCTTGACCAAGGTAATGGGCTGTTACCACTACTGCCCATCTACGCTTGACCAAGGTAATGGGCTGTTACCACTACTGCCCATCTACGCTTGACCAAGGTAATGGGCTGTTACCACTACTGCCTATCTACGCTTGACCAAGGTAATGGGCTGTTACCACTACTGCCCATCTACGCTTGACCAAGGTAATGGGCTGTTACCACTACTGCCCATCTACTTTTGACCAAGGTAATGGGCTGTTACCACTACTGTCTACGCTTGACCAAGGTAATGGGCTGTTACCACTACTGTCTACGCTTGACCAAGGTAATGGGCTGTTACCACTACTGCCTATCTACGCTTGACCAAGGTAATGGGCTGTTACCACCACTGCCCATCTACTTTTGACCAAGGTAATGGGCTGTTACCACTACTGCCCATCTACGCTTGACCAAGGTAATGGGCTGTTACCACTACTGCCCATCTACTTTTGCCGTCAGCAATAGTTTTTCAAGATTATCGCCTCTCTTCCCGGCAATGGAAGAGAAGGAAGCCTACAGAGGTGTCAATGCAAAGACTGCTGAATATGTATCGCTGCAGCCACATCTACTTTTAAAGTACGTAAATAACATTGGCCAAAGTATTTGAAGCTTCCATGCAGGCATATGGTGGAATATATCAAAGAATAGAGCATGAGATTCTTTTTCAGTTTTTTCACGTTATGAGCGTACCGTTTTTAAGTATTCCTATCTCTAAGAGCTTAAATCTAAAAGGTTTCTACTCTAATTAATTAATTTATTTTAAGACATTGACCTTCGTAATGCGAGTATGTAAAATTAATTAAAAGTTTGCATAATGTATCTAAATAGCGTAGAATGTAAAGAGGAATTTACTTTCGCTTACTTTGTATATAGTTTCGGACTTTGAGTAAAAGTGAAAATTATATTGTAATTTGTAGTTAACAGACCGTAAAGGCGTCTCACCTACAAGTAGGTACTTGTTGGGCTGGGCAATTATTCACTGATGGTATTTTATCTAGGTACTCTAACCGCAGAACAGATGGTCGATGGGGCCAAAAAGTTCTGGAGTGGCGACCGCGTACCGGAAGACGCAACGTTTGCGCGGTCTCCCACAAGGTGGACCGATGACTTGGTGAAGGTCGCGGGTAGCCGATGGATGCGAGACGCGCAGGACCGGTCGTTGTGGTGACGCTTGGGGGAGGCCTATGTCCAGCAGTGGACGTCTTTCGGCTGATATGACGATGATGATGATGACTCTAACCTCACACTTCCTCCGCGGCTTCGTCTGCGCAGATTTAGTACAAACGATTATCCCCTTTTGAGGGTTCCGTACCTAAATGGTGACCAACAGAACCCAATTACCACACCTCTGCTGTCCGTCCGTCTATTCGTCTGTTTGTCAGCGGGCTGTATCTCATGAACCATTATGCTTAGGTAGACAGTTGAAATTTTCACAGATTGTGTATTTCTATTGCTGCTATAACAACAAATCATAAAAATTAAGGTATTTAGTTTGGTACAGAAACCTTCATGTGTGAGTCCAACTCGCACTTGGACGGTTTTTAGGGTTCCGTACCCAAAGGGTAACCCACGGAACCCTATTACTACACCTCTGCTGTCCGTCCGTTCGTCCATCCGTCTGTCTGTCAGCGGGCTGTATCTCAAGAACCCGTAATAGGTAGACAGTTGAAATTTTCACAGATTCTGTATTTCTATTGCCGCTATAACAACAAATAATAAAAATTAAGGTATTTGGTACGGAACCCTTCATGTGTGAGTCCGACTTGCATTTGGAAGGTTTTTTTTTAAAGATGGGAAGTCATCAAAAGTCTCCTCCCGCTCCGTGTTCCTCCTAATGCCCTTTGCGTTCCAGGGCCGCGGTGACTCTTTCGAACAAATTCCGCCACCCGGGCTGTAACGATTATCCCCTTTTTTTAAGGATGGTAAATCATCAAATGACTCCGTCCGCTCTGGGTGAAGCAGAAGGGAGTGTCAGACTCTTACTGACTAACACCCATCCGTGTTCCTCCTAATGTCCTTTGCGTTCCAGGGCCGCGGTGACTCTTTCGAACAAATTCCGCCACCCGGGCTGTAACGATTATCCCCTTTTTTAAGGATGGGAAATCATCAAATGACTCCTCCCGCTCTGGGGGAAGCAGAAGGGAGTGTCAGACTCTTACTGACTAACACCCATCCGTGTTCCTCCTAATGCCCTTTGCGTTCCAGGGCCGCGGTGACGCTTTCGAACAAATTCCGCCACACTGGCTGTAACGATTATCCCCTTTTTTAAGAATGGCAAATCATCAAATGACTCCTCCCGCTCTGGGCCTCCGCCCAGAGCGGGAGGAGTCATTTGATCGCGTAAAAAATTGAAATGCAAAATAATATTTTTCTAAAATAATGTTTGTTACATTTCGGGTCGTTGACACTGAAACTAAAAACAATTGCCAACTAATATGATTGTTCTGCAATTAAAGCGTAGGATTTCGAAAAAACGCAGAAACCTAGACAGGTTTTTGCTAGATCACATTTCTTTTAGTTTTGAAACCTCAGGCTTGATTTTTATGCATAATTGGTGAAACAAATTAGTAGAAGCGTTGAAATATAATTCTTTAAAGGCCTTTATTGCGTTATCTGCAGAAAAACGAGTATTTAGCTGCAATTTGTAACCATTATAATTGACCGAAGATATATCTACCGCAGCGGGGGTCTCAATATTTTTTAATGATTTTAAGATTGTATGCAATTCGATTTAAACGTAGCATTGTGTCCCGTTAGGCGGATGTCCTAACAAGCAGTGTTGCGTTATTTTATATTTTTTGCTAGACGTCCATTATTCGTCACAAAGTGTCTTTTATTTCTTTGCACTTCTTTGATTTCAATAAAAGTGGTGGCCGAGTGGTAATGGCTCCGACTTACGAGTTGTAGGTCGCGGGTTCAAACCCAGCCAGGCACATTACTTTGTGTCATTAATTTCATCACCACTGCTCTCAAAACGGTGAAGGAAAACATTGTGAGGAAACCGGCATGTCCTAGAACCAACAATTCGAAGACATGTGACATTCACCAACCCGCATTGGGCCCGCGTGGTGGTTTACGGCCCATTCCCTCTCCTAGAGAGGAGGCCTGAGTCCCAACAGTGGGAACATTATAAGGCCGACTATGTTATGCTATGCTTTGATTTCAAGGCCAGGAAAATTGCAATGTAGAGAATAATGTTCATTGCCACCTAATGTATTAACATGGTCGACATGTTGCACCAGTAAGCCTTAGAAGTCCTTTAGCATTTAGGTAAAAACGGTAATTTTAAGTAAGATCTAGCAACAACTTTTTTTTCTACAACAGTTTTTTCAAGATAAATCACCAAATCATATTTCTCTGCGCTTATTACACCTATAAATAATCCGTGACTCTAATTCACTTTCATTACCCATCCAACGATACTAACCATTTTCAAATTTCATTTCTTTTTTCGGCCTCAGTTTTATTTTTCATTCTTCCTCACAAAATAATTGAATTTAGATCGTGGTATTGACACAAAATGATCTCGCAAAGATGTCTCCTCCATTAGTTGGCAAGATAACGAGATGTCGCGTCTATAACGAGCAGTTTTTTTATGGGTAATTTAGTATGGTGTGCACAGTTAAGCTACGTGTGCATGACTGTTAAATTATGATGCCCTAGTACCTCGGAGACTGTGACAAGAACTGGTAAATGGGTCATGGTGACACGTTGCTTTATGGCTTTTGTTTGGAGTTTTCTCGGTGATAACTTGAGGTAGAGTAACTTATGTTTGTCTAGGAAAACATAGTGGATGAGTATGAAAAGAATGTCATCATGAGCAGTGGCTTTGGTTTTTTCAGTCAGATATGATTTTACTAAAGAGTTGGAACTTCTAAACGCTTTGGTTGAGATCTGCGATTTTAATGCCCTGGTTTAAATTAATGTACGGTTGAAGGTTTACAGTAAGAAATTTAAAATTTATCCTACTGCGTCTTTTTAGGAGGAATAAACAATTTTTCTTTCTTTGTTTCTACTGGAAAAATACGGCACTTTTCGAAGTGGTGCTTCCGTATTTACTTAGATTTTGTCTAATAGATCATCAAATAAATCATCATTATCGGCCTGCATACCTTAAACTGTCGTTATAAATACTTAGACATTAAAAACACCAAAACGTTGTATTTTATGGTTTCACGAATCCATATTCACAAACTCTAAAAGTAAATATTTTTAATTCACTTTACAAAAGTTTTAAACGAAATTTTATTTAAACCGAATGTTTTAGTGAATTGTTTTTAAACTTCTTACTAACAAGTTATATATTTCTGGTGAGTGTGTTTTTCAATTCAAAACGTTGTTTGTGTTCGCTACAAGCTTACAATGTGTGCAAGCGTGCCGATGCATATAAATATGGACATAACCGTGTGTTGTAGAATAGCTGTTCAAGGAAAGGGTCAGGAAGTCTTTATTGTAATACTAGCTTTAAACCACGGCTAAATTTGACATTTTAAAGGCACAGAAACTTTGCAGGATAAAAAGTCTTTTCTAGATTATAGCATTGAGCGATAATCTAGCAGGACAGTTTATTGAAATATTTACTAGTTTTATCCCGTATAAAAAACCTAGCCAAGTTTATGGAACACAAAGGTATGTGTACTGTAGTTTACAGTCACTGAACCTGGTCTAGCAATACTAGTACTATTTTTTTAAATGGTACTAGTATTGCTAGACCAGGAGGTCATCTTATTAACAAACCAATGTTAAATGCAGACGTTGTCTGGCGGAATAAAGGTTCTGAATTTTGTATATAGAGTTAAGAACGTGTCAAATCTTAAGTATTTTAACGCCAATTTTTAACAGGATTTTAGTCTCAGTAGAGTTCTTAGGTATTAAACTTCAATATCTTAATTTAAACATTTAAAAATTTGAAGTAAAAGAGGCATGAAATAAAGCCTAACAAATAATATCGAAGCGTAAACTTAGCAAATTCAGCAACACAGTTAAAACAAAGAAACCTTGACATTAGGTCAGATCGGGGACGCAAATGTCCAAATAAAACAATCCTTTTATCTTTATACTTTTTCTTATTATTTTTGTTCATTTTCATTGTTATAACAGTAACGTTTAAAGTATTGGTTTGTATTATATAGGTATACAATTGATTTTTATTAACATAGATAGTTGGATAAAAGGGAAGATGCATGCGATTTTTTTATTTGCAAAATGAAATATTTATTAGCTCCAGTAAACAATCATGAAAATATTTTTTATACCTTCATTAGCGGTGAAGTTATAAAGCTTCAAAGATTACTATTGGAAAGAGAAGTCCGATATGAACTTTGACGTCAAAGTCCATGACGCCAATACAGCTGCCATGGAAAACAGCGTTTTTGCGAGAGGTACAGATATATTTGTTTAAAATAATAATGTCTCGTTTGTTTTTCAACTCATTTTGATTCTAATTTCACTGTTAGTATTAAATTTTTGTATATTTTTAGAAAAAACTGTGTAGAAATTAAATATTTTTTTCTTGCATATTCCCTATTACCTAGACGCTATAAAAGAAATGAAGGCTTTGTAAGGAAACCGTTATTTAGTAGGAAGTTGTAAAAAAATTAATATCAGCTTGTTACTATCCAGCGGGATAGCAACATGCTAGTATTGATATTGGAAGAGATTACCTTTTCTTTTTTCAAGATCTCTTCACATACAAAAAATGCAGGATCATGCATGAGGGACGTAGTATATGTCAGATAATATGATATACATACATTGTCTCGTGTGCTCATGTGCAAGTACCCTACGGGAGTATCACCAGAGCCGCGGGCGAGTGTGAACGTAGTGTAGCTATGTACGCGCATTGACGAGCCAGTGATTGGAGTCTGCTTGAAGGTCTTTACCAGCATGAATCATTACTCGTATATTAGGTTTCTTTTCTTTACATTTTTTCCGTCAACGATGACGTTGCGTAGGCGCGCATCCCCAATGATTAAAATTAACAAAGTATTCAAGAAAGAGATGCTTTCCTTTCCACTTAAACCAAAAATATAATGTTGAAATTAAAGCCTACTTACTATAACAAAGCTCTAGCAAGAATCTAGACTGGAATGGTTTATAACTAAAGCCAAGTCTATGCTGAACATTAATCTACACTGTCAATCTGTATTTCAGTTAACATTCATCCTAGAAACGTAAATAAAACCAAAAACACCGAAATAATGACGAAAATCTCATTAACCTCTCGACTGGGTACCGACAGCATCAAACAGATTGCTGCCAAAGATTTCTAAGTCCTTGACGGCACTATTGCATCAGCGGTTACTTGTACGTCGTATTGTACAACTGCTCGAATAAGGGCATACAACCCATAGACTACCATCACGTAAGCTGTATGTAGATGAAATAATGTTGAACGTATCGGCGGTGGGACAAGTGTTAGAGCTTAGAAGTACATTGTGTGGAACACGCACGTAATGCCAAGGTAAAACTAAAAACTAGTTTTTTTTTCTTAATAAAACGACCGAGTTCTATTTCACAAAAAAGAGTCATAAATGTGTAGGAATTTGTAGCATTTTTTTTTGTATTTACTTTGAATCGCGACTAAAAAAAAACGATTCATCGTACAAAAAATGTAAGTTGTTATAGGTACTAAGTAAATCTACCTATAACAACATATATTTTTTTATATCAATACAATAACATTAAGTATTCAATTTATGAATGTGAATTGACAATTTTAGCAAACTTTTATTATTTTATCGCGGTTTACGCTTCTGATAAATGTCAATACACCCATTAATAACAAAATAATCTATATGCAAAAGAAACAAAAGAAATCAATTCTGCGAATGTATTTTTTCCTCGACTGTCCCTAGTGCTGTGACTTTAGTTAAAATTCGAGTCGCGCGTCGACGTGCTTGCTTTATGTCGATGTAATTTAATGCAATAGGGATGGGCTGCATCACGTAGTTGTACAACGGAATAAATTGACCTGGTTTTCAGTGTTTACATACGTTTTATTTGTTTTTGATTGAATTGGTTCTGTCTGACACAGAATTGTTATGTTATATTAATCAAACCTGTTTTATGTAATATCTGGTGTAATAGTAGGATGTTACATTTTTCTTAAAGTTTACATTCTTTATAATTTGCTCGTTGTTTAAGGCTTGTATACATGTCAATTACCTTGTGCATATAAACGGAGCTAACTACTCCTTAAAGCGCCATTCCGCTACCCGCATTTTTAATTTGTTATAAAAAAAGCAACACATTTTAAAAAAGTAACAAAACCAAATTATTTTCGTTTGTATTGTAAAGCAGTAGATATTTTTTTTTAGTTTGTTAAAAATGAAGGAGTAAAATGGTTTCATATCAACGATTTGGAGGTGATTTGGTGATTTTTGTTCTTATTATGTGATACCGATACATAAATTCTAAATCAAATTACGTATCAAAGGTCGTTAGATGTCTTACGCGTCCAGTACAATAATGTTTTTAGGATGTTGTTGAAGCTGCCCCGTTTCTGTAGCGCATCGGAGATGTTTGCTCAGAACCGAACTGATGGCTTTCAGGCAGTAGTTCGAAAAAAAGTCGCATCACTGATGCGTAGAACGCGGGACAGTGACAATAGCATCCTGAAAACAGTTGTGGAGAGTCCTTACTCACCTTTTCTGAGGCACTATGTGGGGAGAATGGTCAGGTAGCTATTCCTCACTCTATCGTTCTCTGCACATCCTGCCTTAGACACCTACTTTGTGGTTTGTTTTTGTGCTTTTTTGTTTACTACTAACACTAGTTATAAGATATATATATTTTACTAACAAAATGGGCTATATTGTTGTCCGAAATTGGTAAATAAATTATTATTATTATTATTATTATATCATGTAGATTACTACCTATTTTTTTCAGATGTAATTTCTCAGTAAATGACGACGAAAAGTTGCTTCATCTGCACGCTGTTTTTAAGCATGTCTCGAAAGAGCAGCCTTAACCTAATACAATTATTGTATTTACATTAACTTACATGCTGCATTACTAATAAGGAGTATCCTATCTATATAAGTATTTCGGTTAGAAAGACAATAGGAATATTTCATCTCTATTTTATTGTTTAATAAATATGAAAAAAAAAACATTATAATAGACACCTTTTTGTAATAACTGCGAAAAATATTTAGTTTAGCTGCAAGCATCAGTACGTTTCAATTGCATAAATTGAATATCATATCGATAACTTAAATGTCGATAGGCACACGTCCCAGCACTAAAAAACCCATGAATCGGTGCTCAGGCGCATTCTGTCACGATCGTCGTGTTTTACTAACCACTTACTCCGACACGACTATATCGAACGTTTCACTAAACATTGCCTTTTTTGTTCGCGTTACATTCCTTTTATTTGAAATGAAAACGCAATAGATACTTAACGTTATAGAAGTTCGTGATTTGAAGTTTTTAGTAGACGAAGCGAAGTGATTTTTTAACAGAAGAAGTCTTTGTTAGGGGATTTGGTCAAATTAAAACTTTTATCAATTTACTCTGATTTACATAAATTAACTACTCTATGAGCTTTTCTTTAATAATTACTTTGGTTTGGGTGGACACGGAATTTTAAATTCAAATAAACTCTATATTTTCAGCATGTTATTCCTTTTTAGGGTTCCGTACCCGAAGTGTAACAAACTAAGCCTCCGCTGTCCGTTCGTCCGTCCGTCCGTCTGTCTGTCTGTCAGCGGGCTGTTTCACAAGAACCGTTATAGGTAGACAGTTGAAATTTTCTCAGATTGTGTATTTCTGTTGCCGCTATAACGACAAATAATAATAATTAACGTTTATGGTACGGAACCCTTCGTGTGCGAGTCCGACTCGCACTTGGCCAGTTTTTTGTAATATCGCCATATTTATTACATAGTTAAGACCTTATAGTATGTGCCTTTGTGGCGATACGAGAGAAAAGACTGAAGCCTAGGCCAATAATATGTTCACCGTATCCTTTTTTTATGGTAAATCATCAAATGTTTCCTCCCGCTCTGGGCGGAGCGGGGGTGTCAGACTCTTACCGACTAAAACCCCTCCTCGAAATGCCCTTTGCATTCCAGCGCCGCGGTAACTACCTATTTCGAACGAATAGTATATTTTACTGAAAAAAAAAAAAAAAATAGTCCGTCAGATAGCTTGACTCGGTGGAACGCAGAGCTAAGAGGCTCATCGGTGACGAAAAACTGGTGGATACCAAGCTACATAGCTTGGCTCATCGCCGTAAGGTTGCCTGCTTGTCGGTCTTCTACAGATTGTACTTCGGTGAGTGTGCCCAAGAACTCCACGACCTCATCCCACCGGCCCCCTTCTACCATCGGACATCCAGACGCACTGCATCTTACCATCCCTACCTTGTTACTATTCCACCAATTCGCACTAAGCGCTTCCAAACGTCTTTTATAATGCGCACAGCAAAGGAGTGGAACACTCTGCCTGCGTCTGTGTTTCCAAACGCTTACAACCCTAATCTCTTCAAAGTTAGAGTGAACAGGCTCCTTCTGGGTAAGCTCGCTCCATCGTAGACTTTGTCTCTGAGTCTGTCTTTGTAAAAAAAAAGATAGGTTTCCAAAAAATATTGGAAACGTATTTTTTCTTTTTTCACGTAAACGAAAAATGACGAAGATACAGTACGTTGAAAACTCGCGTGACACCACTACGATAGTACAATTTTGTTAGTGACCCTCTCTCGAGTTTTGATACATTCTATACTTGTCAACTGATTTACAAAAACAAAAAATACGTGTCCATTATTTTTCAATACTCTAACTGACGGACTAAATAGATTTGCAATTTATCGATGATGGAAACTAGCCTCCTCCCTACATGATGAATCATTTTCTGTAGGATCTGTGGTCGATTCCCGGTTAATGCAATCATGTCGAAATATTTTGTATGATGACATTACTTACTAACTTCAAGTCACCAAGTCGTCATTATGTAAGTAACCAGTTATGGCGAGTTCCCAAATAAAACGTGACGGCGGATCTGTATGGATCCAAGTGTTTGTCAACGTTGTAAGTGGGCTACTAACTATTTGAGTACCGGCTTTATTCGCCATCATTTCTATTATATTACAAGTACTTAAGTTGTATGAAGCACGAGTCAATGTTTGTCACGAATGATTGTTTTTTGAAGGAGAACTTTTTGTGAACTTTAAGTTTGGGGAACTATTATGTGAATGGACGGACAGGGAGAGGGAGGCAAACTAAAAGATAAATGGTTATGTAAGTATATTTTTAACACCGACTTCCGAAATTAAGGTTATTTTATACTTTGTAATGTTTTTTTTTAAGTCAGTTATATTTTTTTGTAAAAAGTTTTTTATTTATTTTTCACTTTTAATTGGTTATACTTGGACGACGTCTCAATTTAGAAATTGAAATAAGCAAAAATGCTCATAAAATAAAAACTACTTAACCAAACTGAATCAAATTTTTACGGGACCAAATGGCAAGTATAAAAAATTATCACACAAATCGGATACGACTTGCGTGAAATTTTTTTTACGATACGATACGGTACGATTAGGATCGAACTAAAAAAGAATCACACAAATTTGATGAGAAACCTCGGAGTAATCGGTGTACATACATAAAAACCCGCCGAATTGAGAACCTCCTCCTTTTTTGGAAGTCGGTTAAAAAGGAGTCAGTGATAGCGGGATTGTTGACAGAATGGAAGAAAAAAAGTGTTGTGTCGACCTCAAGTAACATGGATGAAAGGTAGGAATAGGACGAATACCTACTGCTGGTATTGTAGTCATAATAGGCATGAAAATTGAAATTATTTGACTATGTTAAAACATTGAGAATAAAGCAGAAGAATAATTACACCAGCTTGTCTTTATTTTCTAAGGATGGGATTTCATCAAATGACTCTCGCTCTGGGCGGAGCAGAAGGGGGTGTCAGACTCTTACTGACTAAAACCCATCCGTGTTCCTACTAATGCCCTTTGCGTTCCAGGGGGGCTACTCTCTTTTGCGGGTGTATTCTACTCCGTATCACCTACGGATCTACGATTAGTCCCGAACCAGTAACTGTCAAATCGTGTTGTCATTAACTCTTAGTGGTAAGGTGATACGG